>CM046725.1:51914036-56849036 GCA_025584915.1 Monochamus saltuarius | reverse complement strand
GAAACAGACAATTTTTAGTTCCAATTCCGCAACTTCAGATACAGAACAATTAAAAAGGATGATTTTAAGATGTCGTCACTAAAATTGAGAAAAATTCCAGCGATTCATACGATTCTGATGAATCTACTAATAAATGTAACAAAGCAGACATCTTCTGGTCACATCAAAAAACCAGATAGACTAAATCTATGTAATTATTAAAATAAAATAGAATAAGTATTGTAAATTAATTTTTATATGTAAGAAGGGATGTAAGATATGCAACCCTTGTCACCTATGTGTGTGATGTTGGTGGCAAGGTTGTTAACAATGTAAGTTAGAGAATAAACTTCACTCCTTCTGGTGTGACACGAGCCCGAGAGGTTGTGTTTAATTTCAACGGTCCTCGCAGTCATAACCTTTATAACATTTATCACAGGTGGGATCTCTTAATATGATAATTTTTAATATTCTCTATGAATATGGTGACCGGTCAAGCAATAGTTTTTTTATTTAAAATAATTCGTATTTTATTTCCCCAACCTTGACGGCCTGGAAAATGAAAGCGGGTGGGTGGATCTCTTAATATGTAATTTTAACAGCCTCTGTGAATACTGTGTCCGGTCAAGTAATAGTTTTTTTATTTAAAATATTTCGTGTTTTATTAAATCCACTCCTTATCACCAACCCTGACGGCCTGGAAAATGAAACGGGTGGGTGGCACCTCTTAATATGCTAATTTTTAACAGCCTCTGTGAATATGGTGTCCGGTCAAGTAATAGTTTTTTTTTTTATTTAAAATATTTCATATTTTATTAAATCCACCCCTTATTACCAACCCTGACGGCCTGGAAAATGAATCGGCTGGGTGGGATCTCTTAATATAATAATTTTTAATATTCTCTATGAATATGGTGACCGGTCAAGCAATAGTTTTTTTTTATTTGAAATAATTCTATTTTATTAAATCCACCCCTTATCACCAACCCTGACGGCCCGGAAAATGAAACGGGTGGGTGGCACCTCTTAAT
This sequence comes from Monochamus saltuarius, assembly GCA_025584915.1. Classification (NCBI taxonomy): domain Eukaryota; kingdom Metazoa; phylum Arthropoda; class Insecta; order Coleoptera; family Cerambycidae; genus Monochamus; species Monochamus saltuarius. Next base: position 56,848,026 of record CM046725.1, on the reverse strand, counting down.
ATGCTAATTTTTAACAGCCTCTGTGAATATGGTGTCCGGTCAAGTAATAGTTTTTTTTTTATTTAAAATATTTCGTATTTTATTAAATCCACCCCTTATCACCAACCCTGACGGCCTGGAAAATGAATCGGCTGGGTGGGATCTCTTAATATAATTTTTAATATTCTCTATGAATATGGTGACCGGTCAAGCAATAGTTTTTTTTTTATTTGAAATAATTCGTATTTTATTAAATCCACCCCTTATCACCAACCCTGACGGCCTGGAAAATGAAACGGGTGGGTGAGATCTCTTAATATGTTTATTTTTTATGTTTTCTGTGACTATGGTGAGCGACCAGATTATATTTTTATTTATTTGAATATTTTCTGTTTTAATAATTGCAGCTCCTTTGCACAACCCTGACTGCCTAGGAAATAAGAAGGGTGGGTGGATTTTTTTTATAAAGTACATGTGTGTAAGAAAAATATTACGAAAAATTGATGACAGTTTATATGCACTAATTTTTAAGATCATTACATAGATATTAATAAGGACTTCATTACCTCTTTTTGTATTGAACCTGTTCAAATAAAAAAATACACATGCAACTTACCAGTTTTCCGTCAGCCATTGCTGTAGTCTCCTCTTGGTTTAGCTGCTACAACGGCTATAACTGCATCCCATTCTACCTGGAAAAAAAATATTTCTTAAAAACATATTATTCCAAATTTAAATGATTTTATTCCTATATATTAGCCAATATTAGAAGAACTTTGACAAAACATGGACCAGTTCACATATGCAGCTCAATAATCACCTATGGTATTTTAATATTTTCTCTAAATACATAGGTACGTAAAAACTTACTATTTGAAAGAAATTTCTGGGTACCCACCTAAATTATTTATACCTACATTAGCCAAAATCAAAATAAAGAAGCGTAAATATAATATTCGCACCACACAGAAGAACTGTACTATAATATAATACCTGCTCAACTACCTATGAATTTTTGTAAAAACTTATGATTCAAAAAACTCCACTGTGAATAAGATCGAAATTATGTAGACAACTAAAATGAAAAACTAGTAAATATATGGACAAAATTGTGGTTTAGCAATTAAAACATTCATAGACCAGAATATAAATAATTTCCAATTGTTATAGATACCAAATTTATTATAGTTAACGAATTTTACGCTATAAGACTTCAATTTGATTACTGCAAATTTTAATACGATGATCAACAAACTTACCCACATATAATCAAACATTGGCATACACATTATTACATATATTATTATAATCACAAAAAAATCTGCAAAAACAGCACACGACTCCATTTTCGAAACGAAGCCAACAAAGCACCAACCTGTGGCATCAACAAAGTTAGGCGCGTCCCGCTACTAGCGCTTTTTTCCACAGCCGTCTACGTGTGACGTAGAAAACGTGACTATTATACACTATATGCGTTTTTTTTTAATAAAACTTAAGTCAGAATTTAAAATCAATGACCAATGTATTAAATTTTCGTAAAATATCTTTTAAATCAGAAAGCTGAAGTAGGTATTTGATTTCAGGATTCAATTTAACCGGTTATCGCCAAATAAATAAAACGCACCACGTAAACTATAGCCCCATTTTGCTCCGGCTCGTATACATACACATCTTAATAGATGTAATGGCTAATAAAATAAACTGGAATTATTTAATAGACAAAATTGGCAAAAATACCTGAGTTTGGTTGCTCTAACGATATTGTTTTAAATTGTAGAACCAGCTGCGGAGAACACCAACACCAACGACTTTGAATAAGCACATAATTTGATGAAAATTGTCACAAACCGCACTAATTTACTATAAAGGAGTTTTATAAAGATAAATAATTAAATAATAACTTTTCAACTGCTGCGTCTGTTAACGCCCAGCGCCATCTAAAACACGAATCACGATTACCTGCCATGACGCTCGTCGCTCCGTCAAGGCTAATGGGATAATTTCATAAAGGCAAATTATGAAAAAATAATGTTTACAATTTTCGAAAATATTAGTTTTATAATAATAATACTACTTATTAAAACAGTTTGATACGAGTATATGTATGTACATCACAGAGTATACTTTATAACTACGTTGAATTTTCAATACAGTTTTGAAATTTTGAAGTCGGTATTTATCAAATCAATTAACTTTTGGAAGGGAGACATTCACGTTCAAAACTGAAAACTACCTGAATCCGCATTTGCAGTAAAAACTATACGTTTAGAAAGAGCTGCGAATGATACAGAAATGTAGGCATATATTGAAAACCAGTACATAGGTAAATGGAGAAAATTATGGTTTAGTAATTAAACCATTTACGTATTTCAGAGAAAACATAATACAATTCCCAATTCCCAGTTGTTATAGGTACCAAATTTTTTACAGTTAACGAATTTTCGCTATGAGACTTCAATTTGATTATAAATTTTTATAAAATAATTAACAAACTTACCCACATCACATAACTATATCAAATATCGATATCGGACATATACAATTCAAGACTATCGCCTATACCGCGAACCGCCCGCGACCGCATCGTACGTTTTGTGTACGTTTACTGCGTTTTTTTACACATCACCATCACATCATAAACTATCACAAACCAAACAATATACAGGGTGTCTTGTGTGTGATATATAAAGAGAGAAAATATTCAATATCTATGAAACAGTTGGTAACAACTGTAACAATTCAGCACCATATATTTGAATAGACGGATTGATGAACTAAACATTACCGCGGGAACTTTGGATAATCTATTTGTACAACATATTATCACAGAATATACAGGGTGTCTTGCAAGTCGTTACAATAATTGTAGGTGATATAATACTTGATTTTGACTCGATTGAAACACATATACCTATATATCAAGTGTGATAACCGTGCTTTTCTACAATTATTGAAGTGTAGAAGAAAAACAAACCTTTTTATAACAAATATTTCTATACTTTTTTTATTAGGAATGAATGGATTATTTAAATTATTTAACCAATAAAATCCAAAGTGGCTTTGTTACTTACCTAGAACTTCATAAACATGGTTTTTCTACTTTGTAAAAGCGAACAAAGGTTTAAATAATATCCATGTTTAAATTTGACTGTTTGTAGGTACATTCTGATATTATTAAAAACTTACTAAGTAATGCTCTTTCAGTTCTTAGGAAAATCTTGATAAATATTCTAAAAATTAGGGAAATTAATCTTAACACATAGGTATAGTTTGACAGTTGATCTACATATTTACGGCTGCTATGGAAACTAAGGACAATCATTTTCTCATGGCATACCAAGCATTGCTTTTCTTTTTTACGCCGTAATTTTAAATTAGCAATTTGTATTCTCCGGTATTTTAATAACTTCAATATTTTCTAAAGGTTGCATTCTTGTTAGCAAATATCTTCATTTCTTAAACCATTTTTATTACATACTGATCGACTGTCCTGTTTTGGCGAATGCGCTCCCTGCATATTTAAACGTGTTAAGATTAATTTTTAGAATGTTTATCAAGAAACTTTTTCTAAGAACTGAAAGATCATTGCTTAGGTAAGTTTTTAATAATATAATTAATATATCTGAATAAACCTACACACAAAGGTTTAAATAAAATCCACATTTAAATTTGACTCCTTGCTTTTACAAAGTATGTAGAAAAATCATGTTTATGAAGGTAAGTAAGCCACTTTGGATTTTATTGGTTAAATAATTTTAATAATCCATTCATTCCTAATAAAAAAAGTATAGAAATATTTGTTATAGAAAGGTTTGTTTTTCTTCTACACTTCGGCGTCCCTATTTCAATATACAGGGTGTTAAAGTTACATTTTTTAAAATTTAGAAATTATTCATTTTGTTTTAATTAGTATGGTATTACGATTTGCTAAGTTGCCAAGGTATTGTAATAATAGGTATATCCACAAACAGTTTCACATGAAAATGATAGTGAATGATACATTTATGGGCACTACAAATTGCCATTTTTCTCCAAAACGGAGCATTTAAACAAAAAATTACAAAAGAAAAAAGCTGCATAGGCGTATTTAGAAATAATTGGAAGGGATAAAGGGTACTGCATCTCTCAGTTACCTCCATTCACCCTGCGATATTTTTCACCAAAATTACATGATATGTATGTCGGAATAAAATAAAAGTACATGCAAAATTTCAATTGTGTATCTTACAAAACAATGGGATTATTAACAAAAATAGTTTTTTAAAATGTAACTTTAACACCCTGTATATTGAAACAAGGACACCCAAATAAAAATGGCATAAGGAAATTCGCATTATTTTTGCCCAAAGAATATGTGGTTAATGGTATGTCCTTCTATTTTGGGACACAATGTATAATTGCAACAGAAGTGAATTCAACAGGTTATGTATTTTTATTGATGTTATAATAATTGTAGAATTTACTTATTTGTGTAAAAAGCGCAGTATGAAAACTGCAGACAGTATTTGCATGCATGGAATGAGTTCATCAAGAATTAACGCAAAAATTTTAAGATATTAGTATATTAATCAGACTTTTATTTTTCTATTGTGAAAACACTGTATATTATTATATGTAACTTTAATTCTTAACTATTTATACTTTTGGTTTAAAAAAGACAAATTTCAAATAATATGTGATACTGTGATATTTAATTAATTATAATAATTCAAAAACAATTCCGGTGTGGAAAATACAAAATGCTTATCTTTTTATCATAAAAAAAGCACAACTGAAAAGATGTACATTGTACAAAGTATACAATGAATATATAAAAGTAGTGAAATGATATTAAATAATAAGCATACCAACGCTATCAACAAGAAGACAGATATAGAACATCTTCTATAAAATTTACAGTAATCTAATTAAACATTTTATGAGAATATAACTTGTGGGACACACTGTATTAGTTTCTTAAAATTGAAATAAAATATTAATTGTATACTTTGTAGGTAGATTTAACATGTTCTTATAGTTGTTTATCTAATGAAAAAAAGCATTCTGTACTTTCCACACTGGGATTATTTCTAAATTATTATAATTATTTGCTTATCTGAGTTTTATTAGCTAAGATAAACATTTTCCGATTACTTTATGTTTTTCCTGATTGTGAAATTCATTTTGTATGTTTTTTTTTGACAATTAGCTATATATGCCTACTTAGAAAAGATTTTAACGGAAAACTTATTTTTCTTCATTTGGTAAAATTGTGTTCATGTTTGCATTGTGTTTTGTTGTAGTATTCTATAGGTATAGATAATTATAATTACATTTGCACATTTAACTTTGTACTTTGTAATTTTTCAGCATAGTTTCCGATACATTTTTGTAATTTATTTTCAATTAAAAACTTATTGTTAATTTTTAAAATTATATGTTTTACAAATTTTTTAAAATTTGTTTGTCAAAATATGTTGTAGAAATCTGGGTCTTTTAGTCCTGAGGAAGATAATAAATATTGTCGAAACATCAACCTGATGAAGCAATAAGGTTTCGATTTAGTTTTATGTATCCAAAATAAACCGATAAGTTGGGAACTTATAAATTGCAGCCAATTACGTAATGTTGGAATTTTACGTCTAGCCTCCTCTGTATGCTGAGATCTGCTCTTATTACCATGATAGCGTAATATAACAATTTTGACAGATTTTAGAAAATTAATAAAATAGTTCAGCTCTGTTCATTATTTGGATATAATAGAGAAATTAGAAGTGAATTAGTTGTTTAAATCACAACCAACCTAAATAAAATCACAACACGTAACAACTAGTTTTATTATATATTCCTTTCGTCTGCCATCAGTTGATGACTGTTTAGTATGAATATTTTTGCCGTCTTCAAAATATTTTCTAATGAATTTTCATCATACAATAAATAGTATGTTTCCTTCTTATGAAATTTTTGTGTTTTAAAGTTATAAAAATGAATAGCTATATGACATTTTTGCGAAAAATAACAAGAGTAACAAAAATTCCTATTTTTTCATCATTTCAAAGTTAGGGTCTAATCAGACCCCAGCACTTGGGCGATGAAGCATAAAATTTTCACCCGGGTTAAAAAAACTGAATATATTTTATACGTATTACCAAAACAAATTTCTGAAAGCGTTTATTTGATTAAGGACTTTATCAGGTGAATCTTTTGCCTCTAGCCCTTTCAAAAAAGAAATACGCCATAATAATAGGCACTTACCAAGGTTTCTGGCAGTCGTTGCTGCTGGTCTCTTCTCGGTTTAGCTGCATCCCATCCCCTATCTGTAAAAAAATATTCCTAAGATACATTTTCCAAGAAATTATATACACATTAGACAAACTCAGAATGAGAATTTTGCAAGTGCAATTAAAAGTACGATATATTTACACCACATACCTACTAGATAGATAGCTCTAGGTAAGTATAATATGTTGAATTTTCCATTAGTTTTCAAATTTTGAAAAGTATTTTATCAAATGAATTAATTATTATATAGGAAGAAAATAATCAATCAAAACTAAAAACTATATAGGTACTGACTGTGCTCGCTTACTGAAAAAATTTAGATCTCAAAAAGGCACAGAAAAAGCACTAAAAGCACTAGGTGAAAAAGAAACGAAAGAAGCTTATTTTCCCATCTTCTCTCTGCAGAGCAGAAATGGACTAGTCCACATACGAAAAACTTAACAATCGTCGCCGAATGTCTATGCACAGTGCACAGTATCTATGTTTACCAAATATCGTAGTACCCGCCCTTATGATGATTTGATTTTTTGTTTAAATATGTAAACGTATAGTAGTCCAAAAAAATGTTTCCGAATAAATTATAAATATTAGCCAAAATCAGAATAAGAACTTTGGAAGCACAACCTACAAAATATGATACAACTACCATCTACTTATTGATATTCTAGATCAGAATATGTTACATTTTCCACTATATAGGTAGTTCTCAAATTTTGAAGAGACTTTTATTTATTAAATTCATTTTTAGGAAGGAGATATTTACCATCAAAACTGAAAACTATATTCTAATCTGCAGCTTATTATTCTTAACCCTGTAGCGCAAAAATCAAAAATTAATTAACTAGATAGTTATTCTCATATGCATTTCAACAGTTACCGCTTACCGCACCAAACTATGATTTGATATTTTTTATAAAAACTTACGGTTCGAAAAAACTGTACTGTGAATAAAACAGAAAATATGATCAACAAACTTACATAAATTGGAATCAAATATCGGCATAATTATAACTAAAACCACAACCAAGTAACGAAGCGCGAAGCCAACAAGAATTTAGTACGCGTCCCGATTAGTTGCAATTGTTTTTACAAATCGCCTCGCGTCGCCTTGATAAAGCACGGCTCCTACGATTTAGCAGACTATGGCGTAAAACAACTATGACCATAATATTTTTTCTAACCAAAAATAAAATTTATAACAACCAACGTATTTAATTTTCGTAAAATTGAAAAGAATATCTGATTGTCTTAATTCTTAAAATAGAAAGTTCATTTATTTGATTATAGGTTCAATTTGGCAGGTTATACCATAGAAATCATAAAATATATATTTTTTATGATTTCTATGCATATTCCGTGTTTGTAAACGTTCTTGGCATTTTTTCTTAGCACTAAAAATGCTTTTTAAATTATACTTTTGACAATGACTTTCACAAACGTCAATTTACACAAATCACTGAGCACAATAAACCTAGAAAAAATATAGACTGTGTCAGTGTCATATTGCCGGCGACCGCTAATTCATGGCTGCCCTAAAAGGTCCAAATCGCTAAAACTTGGTTTTTATGCCAATTTACGTTGGTTGTATTGTAGCGTGAAGCTCATTTGTTTACTGTGATTGGTCACATTCTATAATGACATTTAAAATGACAGCAAGGTAGTTAATTTCAGATTGCAATGTAGCCATCATATTTGCACAACCGCCAACATAAAGCAAATAAAATATCCATTTTCTGGACCGTAGGTCCCTAGAAAACGCGGCACCTGTCACGTGACCTATATCATGAACCGACGCAGTCTATATCTTTTCTAGGTTTGTGTCACTGAGTTTTGTTTTCATAATCTGTGGTTTTCATGGGTTGCTATGAAATGAAATTTACGCGGCTGGTGCGCTACAATGTCACAGTCACCAATTTCCATAATTTCCATACCAATTTCTTTGTTTCGTTGAATTTCTCAAAAAGTCAGAAACATAGATAAAAGAAATGTCAGAAACAGAATAACAGAAAGTCAGAAACAAGACCATCCAGTGATGTTAACCATATAAAATTTGTTTCCCTACGACGAAGTATGAAATTCCCCTACTCTACTATAAATTTCCCTACGCTGCCCCCCAAGAGGCCCAAGCCTAGATAAAAACCAATAGATAAATATCTTTTATAGGATCCTCCCGTTATATATTTTAGTTTCTTCCTTGTATACCGGTGGCGCTGTAGTTAATAGCGTACTCTCTCATTAGACAGAGAAATCATAGCGTCGGCATGGCGTCGGCGACACCGCGTCATTTGTTGTGTTAACCAATCACAGCAGGCACTCGAGAACTTAACCTAGTTTTGCTATGATTGTGACAGCCGTGTTTTAGTTTCTCGGTGTATTATTTTGCTTTACTTTGATATAGGTATTATTGTGTTTTGTGTGTTATAGACAACTTTTAAGAGTTATAGACAATAGTAGACTTATTGTTTGTTCAAAATTTGTTTCTAAAAGTAAGTATTTTCATCTTTACCTATTGCGTATTGTTTAAAACACAGATGGCCGGCAAATTATAAACCTTTCTTATTATGTTATTGTAGATGGTTGCCATTTATTGTGCAGTTGAAGGCTGTTGGGGATCTAAGGAAAGTAAACACCGATTTCCGAACCCTCTTAAATATATGGACCTATTTAAGAAATGGGTTACGTTGTGTGAAACAAAAGATTACTTGAAATGACATCTGAGAAAGTTTTTAGTAATTGCAGAGTGTGCAGGATGCATTTTACAGAGGCAGACTTTGGAACTAATAATAAACTTACACGACATGCTTATCCAACAAAATTTTTACCAGGTAGGTACCGAACCATGATTAAAATTTTACTGACTTAAATTCAATTTGGTTATTTAAGTATGTATAGCTACTAAGAATTATTTAACTTGTATTCTAGGTACCTTTAACAATATTAAAATATTTCTAGCTGAAAAGATATGGTTTGTTCAACGTCTCAATCTCAGGTAGAGTTGGGTGATGTTGAGCGTGTACTTCAGGAGAAGTTTTAATTACAAGTCATGCTCCTGTAACTGATGAGTGCAAAACACCTCCAAATGGTAAGTATATTCAACACATAAAGATGACTACTATTAAAAACTGACATGTAACGCCCTCCGCACATTAAGCGACAAAAGAAACTAAGCTAATTAAAAACTTAAACCATCAACTAGTTAACAAGTATGGTTCACATACAATGCAACTGAAGGTTTATAAAATCAAGTCATTTCTCGATTATCATGGCTATGTTATAGTGTGTTTAAATTATTATTATATTAATGTGATTAAGCTATTGTTATTATTGTTTTAAAAAATGTCTAGTAATTCAAGTGATGAAGATATTATCCTTCTCTGAAGCTAGTTATTTATGGCATTTCTAGTTTTCTTTAGTTTATTTGGGTATTTTGCCACACTGAAAGATAAATATTAATTGAATAAACCCTTGTGCCAAAGGATCAGTCAAGGGTTATTTTTGGAGTTAAGTTTGTCTAACCAAAAAATCTCACACTGACAAAACATATAAGTAAAAAAAAAACAAACAGATTTTTCTTATTTGTTTACTTATCTGTTTCTTCAGTGTGAGATTTTTGGTTAGACAAACTTAACTCCAAAAATAACCCTTGACTGATTCTTTTGGCGCAATTTATTCAATTAATATTTATTTTTCAGTGCGACAAAATACCCAAATAAACTAAAGAAAAATATTATTCTTCATTTTATAATGCAAAAACAAGAAAATTAAGATTTATGTTCATTTTCATAATGCTTAATTCCCTATTTTTACATAGAGCTTGCCGTCAAATAAATAAATTGTTTTATTGTTCAAATTTACTCAAAAATAATTGCATCAAACCATAGACCTTATAAATCATGGGCCAGCGCCCGAAACCGTTTTCTGCCTAGAGATAGAGCTAGTCGGGCAAAACCCACAGATCATTGGCGAAAAAACAAAAACCGTAAATGACAGGCGTGTGACAGACCGAATTATATTGGATATTTACTCATTTATTCAGAAATTTAATTTATAATTACATTTTGATAATAACAATTTGTAAGGGAGGTTTTAATTATTTAGGAAAGGTTTTGTCAGGTTATGTTTATATATTTTTCTGTCATAGAACATCTGTTTTTGTCGGACTAGCTTCATCCCTCTTGTACACATCAGGGAGCTCTCTTTCTAGGGCGGTCCATGATTTATAAGGTCTATGCATCGAAACACAATTCGTACTTAATCAAAATAATTAAGGTTATATTTACATATATGTAATTATTTAAATGACTATTTTGAAGCAATTATAATAGTACTACTAATTCCATTTTTTCTCTAGTTAAAAGAAGGAGGAATCCAATTTTATTGTCAATTGGATTAAGTCGTCAATCTCAGCTTACCCCAAAAGAAGACATTGTATAAACAACTTACACATTTGAAACAAGTTGCTTATAACTTGAATAAATCAAAATGAGTTTTAGGAAAAGGTTATTTGAAGCCACAAAATTTTCATTAAAACATAATTTTGAAAAGCTTCTAGAGGATTTTGATCCAATTCAAAAACGTTTTATCGAATGTCAACTGGAAAATGCTGGCAAAAAAGCAAAGGGCCGAAGATTTACAGATGAAGACAAGATATTAGCACTTGCCTTGTCAAAACAAACAGGTTCAGGTTACAAGTATCTGTCCTACATATTTGCTTTGCCATCAAACCAAACAATAACAAAATTTTTAAATAGAATACCCATCAAACCTGGCATTAATGATGTGATATTTAATGCTCTGAAAGCTGAAGTTGAAAATTTTAAGCATGAGCAAGATAAATATTGCATGCTTATATTTTGTGAAATGTCAATAGCAACTCAGCTAAGTTACAATCAAAGAAGATCAAATAGAAGGATTTGACACAACTGATGCTAGTGAAAATGAATTTGCGAATCACGCACTTGTAAGTTTTAAGTATTTTACATAAGGCTATAAAGAGGTAAACATTTTTTTATGAGAAAAATTCTCCATCTCAAATCCTCTGATAGCCTATTTAGATTTAATAGTGGATATAAATGCGTCTTCAAAGCTTAACATAGTGCATGAGACAAGAACAGAGCTATTGTCACTGTTAGACAAAGAAGTGAAGTCTAGTAGGATCATATAGCTCCTATCACACAAACAAAATGTGGGATCCTCGGAGACCTTAGATTTTTGTCTGACAACAGTGAAAAGAGCTCTATTCTTGTATTAACACATGCTATGCTTTGAAGATGCACATATATTTTTTTTTTTTTATAGGTATTTATGGTACGAGTAGTAAGGAAGAGGTGGAAACAAACTATTTTTTATAATTTTACTGCTGGCCCAGCAAAAAGTTTGTATATTGCAAATACAGTAAAGACTTTAATAAAAAAACTCAGAGAAGCTGGTCTAATTGTGTGCGCAGTAGTATGTGATCAGGGTACGAATAACTGTACAGCTCTCACTCATTTAGTAAAGGAGACAAGAAGGAATAAACTGAGGAGAGGTGAAGATATGGACATATCAGAATTTTACTTGAAATCGACGAACAAACTATAGTTCCACTTTTTGATCCACCCCATCTTATAAAGTGTATAAGAAACAATATGGTAAGATATAATTTAACATACATTTCGGATGGAGTGAAAAAAACTGCAAAATGGGACCATTTGCTGACAGCATATAAAATGGATCCTTACTTTGGCAGTTTGAGAACCATGCCAAAACTGACCGACTACCATGTGGTCCCAGAAAAAATAGCCAAGATGAAAGTGTCCTTCTGCACCCAAATTTTAAGCAGAGCAGTGGCAAGTGCTATTAATTTGATGGCTCATTCTGGTAAATACAATCTAATATTAATTTTATTAACTAATTTGCTAAAATAACCAATATATTCCTATAGATTATGCTCATTATTTCAGAAACTACAGTGGAAATAAATGGGAGATTTTGAAGATGGAAAAGAAGGCAGTGGAAACCGCAGCAATATTAGAGTTTTTTGATAACCTCTTCGACAGCCTCAACTCCATTGGGAGATCCACGAAGGTTTTACGGAGGCCAGTAAGAGAAAATTCTCCCCATTTTCAATTCTGGAATGATTCCATCCGAATGTTGAATAAAATGGAATTTGTTAATATGCAAGGAAAAAGCTTTAGACCACCTTGTTTAAATAATTTTACAAGAACAGTCAGAAACTTTATAAAACTGTTTCACTTGCTAAAGGGTTTTGGTTTTGAATTTATAAAAACTAGACAATTCAATCAAGACCCTTTAGAAAACTTTTTTGGTCAAATGCGTCAACGAGGGTGAAGGTATGTTAATCCAACATGTGAAGCATTTGGACCTTTTTATAAAAGTTTGTTTGTAAAAAATTTGACTGCCAAGCATGCTCCTGGTAGCAATTGCAGTGATGATAAACTGGATATGTTTCTTAGCCTAAAAATGTCTTGAAGATGGTACCATTCAATGTAAATATTTAGTTTTCAGTTAATATATTCATTTTATTATTTTAGCCTTTAGAAGAAAGTGAGGAGATGGTGCAAGAAGATGTCATAATTACTTTTCCCGAAGTTACTAATATTTCTTTTATAGAAAATCAGGCTCTAAATTATGTATTGGGTTTTATTTTGAAAACAATTAAACCGCATACAAAAAATTGTGCATTATGCAGCCAAAAAATGTTTACAGACATATCTGATGAGAGTCACAGCTTCACATTAAAAAAAGAATATGTCCCTGACAGAAAAAGCCTTATATATGTAAGCAACAACTTCCAGAAACAATTAGGTTCAATTTACCTTGGTATAAAATATTGGCTAAGGCAGAATCTCCGTAAAAAAAAAATTATCAGTGGCCTTTTGATAGGACTAAAAGAAATGAATCTAACATGTGACCAACATACCCACCTCGGCACACTTATTATTAAGAAATTTGTGAAATTGAATATGTACAATATTATAAAACAAATAAACAACATATTAAATTCAAGGATACGCGAAAATTAACAGCCAATGCGCCTGCTATTTTCCACAAAGCTAAAAATGTGGCATTAAAAAAGCATTCAAAGAAAATTATAAAATACTAACAATTTCTATTTTGTAACTTGTTTATATGTTTATTGTTATTTATAATATTAATCAGGACTTTTTATTATAGTTTAGTTTTACAGGATTTACTTATTTTAATATATTTTTTTATTTATGTATATTTGTAATCACTAATAAATAATATAATGTTCTATTAGTATTACTTCCCATTCCGGTTACTCAGTAAGCATTTCATAATTGCAGTCGTCTGATAAAGTTTTATCTACCCGTGGCTATGAAAACAAAGATATGTGAAGTTTTTGCATGTTTTATCTTGAAATTTAATTTTTTTCATTCATAGAAAATGTATTGTCCTAATATTTTATTTTCTATACAAATTACAAATTGTTATAAATTTATCTAGTGGTCTTTCAGTGTAAGATGCTCATTACTATTTCAAGTGAAAATTACTTAATAAATGATTTCTTTTTTAAATTGTACGGAAAATTTCCTTTGGCTTCAATTTTAGTTATCATTTTTAATTTTTAAACATGTTGATTGAATGGTACATTAAAATACTGTTAAACTATTCAATTTGTTTCAAAATTAAAATGATAAATAAGATTGAACGTTGTGAACTTTTTCGTGTATTTAAAAAACATTCAAAGCATTTACGTGTAATGAATTTTAAGAAGAGGAAATATTTAAATTTTTTTGTCATTTTATTAATATCAATCAAAATTCTCCGCTAAATGACCAATCAGATGCAGGCGTCGTTTGGTAGTACCTTCCTAACTGTAAGAGGGCGCAACTTTCCGTAAAAATTCCAGTATTGAGATAGCTATCTATTGTTTTTATCTAGGGGCCCAAGTGGCCCAAGTAGAAACTAGAAACAGTGTTTATATCTTATATTTTGTGGTTTATATAAAGTATTATAAACACTGCTGGTAATATTGCAACTAAAGGTGTGTACCGTAATTTAACAAATGTTAACCGTGGTTATTTACGGTAACTGAAATTTGGTTGAAAAGAGGGTCGGTAAATCTACAAAACGATTTACGGGACGCTGAACCGGGGTTCTGGTTAAAATATTTGAATTACAGTACATGCCCTAAACAATGAGGGTATTGCAAATTATTTAATGGCGGGAAGTCTCAATTTTTAGCAAAATTTGCCAACTGCAATATTTTCTATCATTTTCATTATAAAGAACTGTCATAGACCTAGAAACCTTGGTCATAGACTGTTATGGAAGTTTGTCAAACGCTCATGTTAAATTTATTAACCCCACATAATGATGAAAATAGCGATAAATATTGTTTGCGAAAAGTTGATACTTTCCCGCTATTAATAATTTAATTCAAAATCTGCAAAATTCACCAGAAGTTTCAAGAATTTTGCGCACATGAGTACAAGGCTTTAGACACCGCCAAGTTTTTTTTTTGGATATTGCAGTTGGCCTTAAAAATTAAATTTTTATTCTGAAATTTGGCATCAGAGTAGTTATTGAAACTTTTATAATTGAAAAAAAAAAATCCATCCAAAATTGACTACAAATAAAACTGATATGTCTTTGCAAAGTAGTATAAAAGTAAAAACAAACAGAAATAAAATTTTATTGTTAAAAATATAATAATTATTTCTGCTAATGTTGCATCATGCAGTTTCTCTATTGATTAGATAATGAGTGATTTACAGTTTCGAACAGTAGAATTATGATTTATACAATACTTATAATTTGTTCTAAAATTAAATTTATTGTGAATGTTAATATTATTAGTAGTTATTAATGAATTCATTATTATGAATACTTCTAAAATTTAGAACCCTGCTATCGGAAGTAAAATAAACCTTATTTTTATATTTTCCTGTTATAGAATTGACATCGCATTTAGGTCTATTTTTAGTTTACTTAAATTTGTTAATGTAATTAAACTTCCAAGAAAAAAATCACAAAAATTCTTTATGGTTTCAGAGATGAAGTTAGAACTTTTATTTCTTACTTCCCATTATTATTAGGTGCAAAGATTTTAGGACTATTAGTGAAGTGAAATATATTACTAAAGACATTTTATTACATAAATAAATTGCTTATACTACAACCAACTCTTCTTATTCAATTGATTATACTTTAACACATTAACTTTAACTGAAGTAGATATTTCTGACACATTCTTATTTTGTCCATAATAATCTACAAATTCACCATCTGGATTGACTAAATACATTATAATTGTGTGGTCCACCTACAATAATATAAGTATTTTTAACAACTTTTTAAATAAAATAAAACATATATTTCACTGGTTTATAACATCTAAAGAATGAAAAAATAGTGTTAATAATTTTATAGATTTTATAATGTTTATCTCTAATAAAGCAAAGAGTATCACTTAATCTAACTGTTATACTTACAATATAGTCATTTTCTTTATCTTTAGGTCCTGCACTAAAATATACTCTATATGCTTTACACGCCTTGCCTACTTGTTCTTCACTACCAGTAAGACCTAATAGTCTTGGACTAAACTCTTTGCAGTATTTTCCTACAACTTCAGGCGTATCTCTATTTGGATCAACTGATATGAATAACGGTTGAAATTTTGGCATTTCCTCAGATGCATCTACAAAAATTTGGATATATGTTACTTAATTGATGATATAATTTATAGTATACCAACCTAAATTGTCAATAACTGCAGCCATTTTTTCTAATTCATCCGGACAAATATCAGGACAATGTGTAAATCCAAAGTATATTAATAGCCAGCTTCCTAAAAATTCATCACTTGTCCTTAACTTTCCATTAGTATCCACTAATTCAAATTTTCCACCTATCGCAGCCTTTCCCAACATACGCTTTCGTTCCCTCATTTGTGCTACAAGACACTATTATTATTCCACAAAGTATATACTTTTAACTATAGGTACCTTGTTCTTTTTCTTTCTTTATATACCACATAAATGCTAGCAGACCACTGCCTAATACTGATGTAATGGCTAAATTTTTCCATGATATTGGACCAATACCTTTTCCAGGAGTTCTTTGCTTTGGCAATGGAGCTTCACTGTAATTCCGAAACGACTCCAGTTTTTTACTCCTCAAAATAACATTCTAGAAAAGTAATACGGTTTAGTTACAAAAATATAGAAATATATATATATTAAAGAAAGAGTCCAATTAATTATGAAATTAAAAAATCTTACTTGAGGGTTATGATGTTTCCTAAAATATCGTACTGTTATTAATGTGCAACAAACTCGTTTAAAACTAGACATGCTTTTATAGGTTAACATAAGCGGCAAACATCTCCAAAAATCAGCTGTCAGCTGTCAGAGGGCTGTCAGCTTTGGCAGCAGCCTATCAGCTGTCATGTTTAGTTTTTTTGCATTTTATCTGTTATTTAAAAAAATAGATGGCACTGCATCAAAGCACATTTATCGATAAATATATATATATAGTCTATGATTTATCCACTATGATACCATTATATAAATTAAAATTTAAATATTAAAATGATAATACACGTAAATTACTTGTATTATCATTTTTTTATTATATACTTTTTAATTTTAAATATAAAAAAGAAAATAGGAGCTAACTTCTCGATAGGGTATATTTCAGTGCTACCAAAATCAGATATTAATATTTCCCAATCACAATTTCTTCATATTCCTGTTTTCATATTTTTCTTGGAGGGAACGGGAACGATGTGGAAAGTTGGATTTTGAAAGAAAATTAGAATTACCTTCAATTATGTCAAGTGTACTACAACCAGTAGATGTAAACATCGATAGATCACCAGCGCGGTGAGTATAAAACATCATTTAATTCAACATTTCAACTCTACTTCCTAATAGCAAAAGAGCAAGGTATGATGAAGATGTGGATGAAGTAAATAAGAATGGTAGATGGAGTTTGAATAGAAGTGATGTAGTTTTGCATGATATTTACGATAATGGGGTAGGACGTTTAGACTGTGATGTGGAGGAAGTAGTTACCGATGATGATACGATATTTAATAAGAATGAACCAAGGGCTATAGACGTCTCCTGTGCCTCTATGACACCAAATAGTAGGAATAAGCAAGTAAGTTTTAACACAATCTACTACTGTCTCAAAATTACTTTTGAGGAATTACAATGATCGAGCTGTTACCGTGGAATAGGTATATGGTACTATAGTATATGATGGCTATGTACCTATAATATTTCTACTTTGGTCCTCCCAAAATTGATCTTTAATGAGTAGTAGTGAATTCTAAACTGTTCCACTTTCAATGTATTCCAACAGGTGGTTCCCAGATTAATATGAGTTACCTATGTATTGTAATGTTTAATTTATGCTGAACTAGATATAAAGATAATGCTGTGCTATTTTGATAATTAATTCATTGAGAATAGTATTAGTGTAGTTTTTCTATTATTTTTGTTACATTTTGAAAGGTTTTATGTAAAATAAAAGACTTGTAAGTTATCATGCACTAAATGTAATAATTTTTTTTCAGATAGGCATATTAGAATCAACCCTTACTAAAGAATCTTTAGATAAGTTGTCTTTGGGAGAATGGGATAATTTACTGGTGAAGAAGCCAATGATTCGATCGATGGATAAAACGAGTAAGAGATATTCCACTTTAACTTGATTTTAACGTAATGTGTGTTTAATCTTGTAGACTATTTTGACCTCTTATCAGATGAGGTTATACTGCACATACTTAGGTGGTTGCCAAAAGCTTACTTAATGGATATTGCGTTGGTATCACGTAGATTCCATAGATTATCCCAAGATGAAAGCTTGTGGACAAGAATGGATGTCTCGAATAAACATTTAGAATCTGGAGAACTGGGAAAAATTCTTAGCAAGCAAGTGATCATATTACGATTAGCTAGAACAGAAGTAAGTATATCTTTTTATTGTAATGAAGGTCCATGGATTATCCATATAAAAGGTCCAGGGTTGTACCGCAGCATAGGTAGACCAGCAATTTCACTCCGTTGTCGGCACTTTGAACTGCCTTCAGTTTTCTGCGATGACCTCGAAATGTAAGTGCGATAGCGCATCTGATGGAATTTACAGAATAGGTGATCAGAACCGGAATAAGAATTTTTTATTTGTGCGTAAAAGCGTAGTCATTTATTCCACGTGAAAGTTTACGTTATATCTATCCACAATAATTAATTATACAGTTATGAATAGGTAATTCAACATGTATTACAATACATACTATCATTTACTGCTACTAAGATACAGTGTGAAAATTCAATTTACTTCTTCACTCTTTAAAAAAAAAAGTTTAAAATATATATTGCACCACAAAACTTTTTTTATTAATTTATTTACTTTTTTGTGATTAGTGATAATTACATTTTTTTGGGGAATTTTTTTAATTTAAAATTTGATGTTTGAAGTTTAGTGGAAAAATAATTTATATATTTTTTTTGTTTTAAATGATCTACGTAAGAGAAGACAAGTATTTTTTAGAACAGAAAAATTACTTTTACTTAAAACTTTGAAAAATGTTAAATTGGAGATAAAAGTGCAGTAAAATGTAAATTTGGGAAAAAATTTGTACCTAAATATTTATATGTTTTATTATTTTGTTTTGACACTTACTCTAATTATAGTGACTACGAGAAATATGATCATCTACATAATTTGAAGATGAGCTGTCTTGTGACTCTTGTGCAGGAAACGTTGAAACGGCCTCTTTGGATTATTTTCAAAATGTATTTGACATAGTTTGTATGAACTATTACTAATCCTGAGCAGCTTTTCGAATAAATCTTCTCTATTAAAAGCCACTGCACAGAACTTTGCTCTAAAATAAAAATTTGTATTTGTCAAAAATATAAATATGTATATTTTAAAACTTCACTTTTATGAGGAGTATTTATAATTCCAATGTTATACTTAAGAAATAAGTGAATAGGTAAGGCAATAGTAGTAAAATATCATTTATGGTTTTTACAGTATATTATAGATTACTTGCTTATTTATGTCTTTAAGAAATTTAAATTACTATTAGATGATGCGTTTAAACATCTAACTGCTGCGCAGCGACTCGTTCCTCGATTCAGACTCAAAATATTGCTTTAATACGGCTCTGTATAACCGATGTTTGCACTCCCAGAGTTAGATGTAAACTGAGGTCTCTGCAGCCTGAAATGGATGCGTGAGCTGCTATGCACGACTTATTATTTCGACCCTAGTGTTTCTACTGGTCTCCTTAATACTGTTGTTGTACTTTGTTTTCATGCAATATTTTGTAAAATAGATTGTAAAAATACTATTTTAACTCTGTATAAAGCAATAAGAAATAACACATTTATGTGAAAACTTACAAACAGTGATTTTTTAGTGCCATGAACATTAATCAATAATTATTATTTTCAAAATTTTGGTAAATTTTAAATGGTGAAGTAATCGGTAAGCTATAATGTCAATTTTTGATTTATTTACAACTTGCTACTTGCTAGGGACCATTAATTGAAAATGGAAAAATTTATCCTGATATTGATACATCATAGGGATGTGAGATACATATATTCTTACTTTTTTTTTAAAATCATGGTTTAAATAATCACTAGAAATACGGACAAGTTGCTGTAGGTATTTAAACTAAAATTAAATGAAATAATAATAATAATAAATGTTACATGGCATTTAATGTACAAACATAAAATTACACGTTAGTTAAAAAAAAAAAAACAGATGCTTAAGTACTGAACCGAATCTTTAATTTAGTGGATTTTCATGCAGTCTCAAAACATGTTCCCAGATTGCAGATGTGTGGTACTTTCTGTGTGATGGTTCCCCAGCATTTCTTATTCTGCGTAGCGACTGCAGAATTTCGATATTCCCATCGGTGTCACTTTAGTAACGTCTATAAAAGATCATTTGATGGATTGAATAATAGATTTCGAGGTTTTTTCATTTTTGTGATCGACCTTAGTTACGACGATTCTGCCACTTTTAAATTCTTAATTGCTGGGTTCTAGACATTCAGATAAAGTGTGTGACTGTATTACAGCAGAGGTCGGCAAATTATGGCTTTGTAGATGTGGGTCATTGTCTGCGTGGACACTTTGCTTCTGAATATTAGACTTCTGAAATGCTTGCCTCTCGAAATACATTTTTTTTTAATTGTCTTTATGTGGTGATTCAAATGAATGAAATATTATATTAAGATTTGAAGCTATAAAATCTCAAAAGCATCCATATAGATCCCGAGCAACACAATAACGACTCCTTATAGTTTGAATGGCCAAAAACTGCCTCAAATACAAATTCCTTTTTCTTTAATTATGACATTTTGTCTGTCTACACAAGGAGTAACAACTTGTCATGGGGAAGGGATAGGTAAATGATACGCTCAAGCGTTTTGTTTTGGATCATTTGGACTCAAGTGACAGTTGGTTCTGTGGTGGTCGCAATGTCGAATATTCTAATTATAAATTAGCTTTTTATAAAAATATTTCTCAATCTTCTCTTAAATTATCAGATTTGACAACAATGCAGGCTTTAGTTCCCAAGCGTATATAAATTTGTGGTTAACACGAGTGGTTGTTTTGTCATACTATCTTATCCAACAATGCAGCATAAAAAAGGTTAAAAATACTTTTTTTTTTTGGACGAAGTTTGAGTCAAAGTTACATCATCCTGTGTCTCTATCTAAATCCCCGTCATGGATCTCAGTCATAATTCTATTGTTTTTAATAATTTTTGTTTTTTCAGATTTGTAACCCTCCAATACTACCAGATATGAAGGCGGCACATCCTGATTTCAAATCTCGATTACTCTATTTAGATCTAAGTATGGCATATATTTCACCTGAAAGCCTTGCCATGTTGTTTAGCAAATGTAGGCGCCTTAAAAAATTGAGTCTTGAAAATGTACCTGTGAATGACGATGTTCTCATAGCTTTGTCGGGAAATAAAGATATAGAGGTTATAAATTTTGCTATGTCGACAGGGATACAAGAAGATGGATTGAAATACCTATTGACAAATTGTAGAAAGTAAGTATCTAACAGGGTTGTTGTTTAAAATGTTTAACATATACTTCATGATTTTTTTTATTGTTTCCATTTGGAACTGTCACATTGGTTGATATAATCTATCTGAGTTTGTGCATTTCAATCATTTTTTTAGCAACTTTAAAGACAAATATTCAACACTAAGAAATATTCAGTACTTTTTGTAATTAATTTTCTAAGCTGAAAACATTACCTACTATGTTTTATCATTACATTTTCTGTTATTTTATATACCTGCTACACACTAAGAGAATTGTATATACAGGGCGATTCACAACTTATCTAAAAAAATTTGGTAATAAATGCATCATGAAAAATGGAGTCAATATCATATTTTTTTTTTTGTAAAATCCTTATAGTTTCCAAGAAAAAAATTATTGTTGTAGTATTTTCCATTTTTGCATCGCTGGGTTACTGTAGTCTTCTGGATATTGCAATCCATTTTCTTAATAGTTTTAGAGTTTTTGTGATGTAACACATTACATTAATTTTTCAAGTGCGTAAAATGGAAGTGTAGTGCAACACGGGCGTGACCCAGAAAATTTAATCGTGGAACAAATGGAGGTCCAGGGCATTCACGGTGTATTGCAGAAATGTGGTGTATTGTACAACATGTTCAATTATATCTGTATTATGTACTGTCGTTGAGTGAGAAATTATAGATAGAGGCGCAACCTTAATGGCAAAATGCGTATTTGATCTACAAGTTTAACACCCTGTATCTTGAAAACAAAGACCCTAATAGAAAATATCTATAGGGCAAAATGTTTTTAAAGTCGGACAAGAAATAAAGACCTTCATGTTTGACGTTCCGTTATGTTACACCGTGTTTTACAGTAGGGGTTTTTTTGGGCCCGAGATTTGTCCGTCTGTCGAAAACTGTTGTGACAGTCAATTTTGAGTGTTCTGTGTGATTCAATGGTTTAACAAGCAAAGAAAACCTCCGTGAATAATAAGTTGTCGTTAAATTGACGAATCTTAGAACCAAAGAGCTGCTATTACCTAATACTATCTCAGGCCCAAAAGTGGATACGCATTTCGCCATAAGGTTGCGCCTCTATCTATAATTTCTCACTCAACGATACCGTGTGCATGTGCAAGCATTAATACCAAAGAATTGGATGAGGAGAAGTTGTGAATTACCCTGTTAAACATCACATTCCACAGAACTCTTTTAAAAAACTATTAATACTTGAATTGATATAAATTATTACATTTTTATTTATTTTTTGAGGAATTAAGGTACAAAATGAAATAGTACAATTTACTGTATTTAAATAAGTAGTCATGTTTTTAATGTGTTTTTGTCAAAAAGTTGAAGGAAATGATTAAATTAAGTAGTAAATCTACTTGTTATAGTGTGTCTTAACGTAATTAGGTATTCTGTGTGGATTTTTTTTTGTAAACCAGCCTTAAATCCATTTTAAAGTCGATAACAGCTGACATGTAGGCAGCATATGTGGACATTTGCAATTCATAATACACTTTAAATAATTAACATCTTTTTATGTTGATTATTTTGGCTGAAATGACATTTTAAAATTAAGAATATTCATTGATTTGTTATAAAACGAATAATAATAAAAATGTTTAGGTGATCTATAACAGCAGACACGACTTAATGGATCTTTTAATTAAATTTTAAAAATCAGTTCTGAAAGTACTACTTACCCTAAAGTATATTTAGTATATTTTTTATTTAAAATATTAATACTCTTTAATTAAAGAAAAGACATAAAAGGAACACAGCAAAACATTTAAATAACATAAAAGTATTTCTGTCCCACTTGGCTTATATTTTATAAATATCTTGTTGATGTATTGTTGCTAAAATTGCTCCAAACTCACAAATTTTATATACAGGATGTTTCAAGAAAAAAGTGTGTTCCTTGACAAGGGTAGTAGAATAGGTAAAAATAAACAGTTTTCATTAAACAACCTGTGGTCTAAAGTGTCATAATTATGTTCCACAAAATTGATGAAGAATTATTACGTCGATCCTCCATTGCCCTTTACTAAGTTATTTATAACACAATCACTAACTTTAAGTTCAGAGTGTGGCATGACGCACATACATCTTGTTTGTTCGATCTATTATAGATTGATTTTTGTTGTTTTATTTTAAAACGTCTTATTCGAGTAAAGAATTAGCATGTTATTAATGTATGTGGAGTGTAAATTTAAATTTGACTTATCGGTTGTATGTGAACGGTTACCTCTAAACAAAATAACCAAATCTCAAGAACAGTACAAATTTTTGTTCAAACATTGTTGGATATTGGTAGAAAGAACCTAATCTAAGAAGGGCATGGACAACAAAGACTGCAGTGTGTCTTGAATAGGAAGACTTTCTACACCTTGATGAGAAAAACTCGAATGTCGAATAATCTGAAACACAGTGACTGCCAATTGTCTATCCTTGAAAGAACAACTGTCTGCTAAATTGTGTTGCCTTTGTTATACGTGTCTGTTGAATCGGCCGAATTTGAATCTAGTATTCTGTCATGTACTGTAGTGTGGCGACTCCAGTGTTAGTATTTGGAAACATACATATCAGACCATAAATATTGGAATTTGATATTGACACTAATAGCTTACCTTTTAATAGTACTTACATATCTAATTTGGGTCACAAAAATGACGATGTTTTGACACTGAACTGATTTTCAGCAATAGTTTTTAGCAATTTTTAGAATTACCAGTTTATAGTAAATAGATATTTTCTATGACTTTATAAGTAATTTAAATCTTAGTAGTTTTCTAATTGAAAGCCTTTCAAAAAGTGTTCAAAAGTAAACAAAACGTTGCAAAGTGACATTCTTGACATAGCCACAGTACTCTACATGACAGGAACCTGTTTTTTTGAGTTGACATTTTTTTTTATTTTGCCATTTTAGACCACATGTTGCTTAATGGCTATTGTTTAATTTTGCATCCTCTACCATACATGTATATAGAACTTCTAACCATACTGTTTGTTTATAATTTAATTTGTAATCTATTTAAAATGTTTGAATGCAATAACTGCTCAAGCTGTTTTATAACTCATTTTTAGAATTAGAGAATTAAATATTGCTTGGACATATCTAAACAGTTCTAGTATCCAGTACATTTGTGAAAATTTACCTTCTACAATGGACAGGCTAAATTTTTCTGGATGTAGAAAGCTTTTAACGGACAAGAGTAAGTGTGGAATGTTAGTTATTCTAGGACAAATTTAATTTAAAATTTTTTCCAGATGTGGCCGACCTGGTAACTTGTTGCCCACGACTTAGAGAATTAGACTTATCAGATTGTACGTCCCTAACTGGCGAGGCTGTGAGACAAATAACGACACTGGAAGATTTAAACTTCCTCGCATTATCAAGATGCTATCTAATTCCTTACAAATCTTTATTGTGAGTATAATTTCAACTCATCAATTTTTATACAGGATGTAACCACATATTTGGAATTTCTCTGTAACAAGGCGCTCTTGATACACTACAAATTTTCTGATGACGTATATGGCGTTCGAGTGTTGAAGTGAAACAGAGTTGCCACGACAGGACCACATATTATTATTATAGTACCAGCATGTTATTCAAATTTTTAAATCATTTCGGCATTTATTTCCCACAAATTTGAAGATCACACCACTCATAGGAGGGGTAATACATGGAAAAAATAATATACTGCAACCCTGTACTTGTGACCCATTAGTTTATTTTGGATTGTTTCATGTAGGTTGCAACGCAATGGCCAATTTTACTAATTTCGAATATGCAGATGAATGTGATAGAAATTGTTTTAAATTTAGTTGAATTTTGCAACTCGTTCAAAATCAAAGTGGAGATGATCCCAATTTTATTAACAAAGTTAAATGTTTAAAATCATTTGTCATTGTGGAAATCATTATTTCAAAGACGCAAGATTTAATCTAACATATCGAGTTATAATTTGTTTTTTAAATTAAACTTGTTTGTCTACAGTGCCACTGGGCAGTACCCGAACTTATACTTATGCCTGTTGTTACCTTTTAAAGTATCTGTATGAACCTATTGAAGTGGCAGAAAGCATAACTGTAATGAAAAATAATTTTGTAAAATCAATGTGCTTCTTTGACTAAGGTATGTTATTTTAAAATTTCAGTGATAATGAACTCTGAGATTAGCCTAGTTTAGATGAACCCTTGCCATGATATGCCAACAGTTTGGTAGACAGGCAAAAAACAAACATTCAACGTTAATTTGGTGAATTGGCCATGGCTGAATATTACATTTATTTCAGTTTATGCAAAGGTGTTTGTAAATAAATAATCTTGCGGCTCTGTACATATACTGTAATCAAAACAGAATTTGTATATAATAAAATTTAAAGTGGTTATATGTAAAACTGTGCTATGCTCCACTGGTATAACCTTAAAGTAACTCTTTACAGTGTTGTGTATTTATGTGTAACAGTTACATTTTTTTTTAGACACTTAAAAAAAGTATACAGTCTATCATATCTCGACATACATGGAGGATACATAGACGCAGACGAGTTAAAAGCTGTGCAAGAAGGGCTAGGGGCTAGAGTGGCAATCAATAAATTTAAATTTAGTTCGGTGGCGAGACCCACGGTAGGAATGAGAAGATCAAGTATTTGGAATATGCGTGTCCGTGACTAACTTCCAGACTTCGATTATAGGGTATTGAAAAAAGTTGTGATTTTATTTTTTAAGCCAGCAGATTAATAGCTAGGTCTCAAAGTGAAAATGCATATCATTACTTTTATCTTTATTTATGTTGTTTTAGTACAAAAATTACTTTTTTATCTTATTAAGATAGATGGAACAATATTGAAAATTGATAATTTTTCAATAATTATATAAGAGAAATTTGATTGATATTAAATATTGACAAGTTAGGAATTAGTTTATAAGATATATTATATTAAATTCGAATTTATATATTAAGATTTCACAATAATGTAAAGAAGCAGTGGTGGGTAGTGAAATTTCAGGTATGTCATATCTCAATAACCAGACATGGGACCCAAATCAAACTAGGGTATATGTACTGTGGTTATATAAAGAACTTTTGTAAAAAGAGAATGATTTTGCAGTTTGCGAAAAAAGTTGGAAAAACCATGGGTCGCACTTAAGATTTCCAAATTGGCTTCTTGAAATTTCGAGAAACATTTTTTTTCATAATTTTATCGACATGTTTAAAATTTTATCAAAAAACTATATTTTTTGATAGTTACAGTTAGCTTCAGACAATAATTTTTATATTTGTGATACATTATAAAAATCAGTTCTGAAAATATAATTATTTTTTATTATAACACTGAAAACATGTCGATAAAATTACGTCTAGATTATGGAAAAATGTTTTTAGAAATTTAAAGAAGCTAATTTGAAAATCTTAGGCCCAAGTTTTTTTCAACTGTTTTCGTAACCTGCAAAATCGTTCTCCTTCTACAAAAGTTCTCTATATGGCCTCAGTATATATACTCTAAATGTTTGGTATGTGTTCCATGTTTGGTTATTGAGATACGGCATACCTGAAATATCACCAGCCACCACTGCTGTGAAGTTATGGTCTAAACGACTTAGTTTTCAAGATAAAAGTTGCAAAGTTTTATTTAATATTTACACATACCTCAAAAAGTTAAACTTGACTTGTGATTTATCTAAGTAAACATAAAAATTCATTAATTATTTCATCAACCAGTAGTGTTTGAATAAATTGAAAATTATGAAACTTTATAAATTATTTAAGAATTTGAAATATGCAAATTGCAAATGAAATTTTAAATACAATGTACCAGAAAAATAAGAAGCATAAAACTGGACTGTCCCTTATAAATTATTAAAACCAAATACTCATTTATAATTAGAATTAAATATGCAATAGGAAATCTCTATTTTATATTTTATTTGTGAAACAAACATTTTAATCTTCGTTTTTTTCAACTGTGGAAGTATGCTTATTTTAGACAAAAAATAATTTTTCAAATAATAAATTTTATTTTTTGGAAATGCAATTAGAAATTAAAGAGAATGAATGACATTTCCAAAATATTCACTGGTGTGCAAATTCTGGGTCTGTTAATAATCTCAGTATATCCATCACTGGTTGATACAATTATATACAAATTCTTGAATTTTTACCTTTGCTTACTTATTCACCTTTTTCAAAAACGTTAACATATTTTGGAAACTAAACCATTTAGGATTTATAGGAACTATATTCATGAAATTACCCTCTTTGTATTTAAAGACCACCCCCTTTTTTTTCATCTTAAGATAAGGCTTCAAAGAGTGAACTGATCTCACACTTATTTTTAAGACTGACAATTTGTATTTAGTTTTCTCTTACCTTGAACACAGTTGCTTCTCTTAAGATGATTTTTGCACTACTACTATGTACGTGAGATAATTTTTTGATATTATTTTGAGACCGAAAAGTATGCTGGATTTTAATGACAATTCTTAAACACTGCCTATATCCACCTTTTTCTACTGAATGTTTAATATGGATTATTTATATCGTTTATTTATGGAAGAAGTGTGTGCGTTTGTTTTGCATGACTGGGAATACAGATTAAAGTGCCTTTACAAGTTTTTGTTTTGTTTTTTTTTTTTAATTCCAAATAGGTACTTATGTATTCAATGCCTTGTAAGAAAATTTTCTTTCACTCATTCCCTCCTATACATCTCATATACACTCGTGAAAATGACAACATCTAACCGTCAAAAATCTACAGTGAATAGAAAAAATATAGGTATAATTTAAATGTATAAAAAATTCAATCAATATTAGAAAAAGGCAAAATATAATAATTTGAAAATGATTGGTATTTTTATAAATTATTTGAAAAATAAAAAAAGCAACTGAAGTACATAAAAAGAAAACAATTATATTCTATAAAATTATGAGTAAGATCTTGGAGGGCCTGATCCTTCAGCATTCCTATAAATCGACCACTGTTGGTGATTTTATATAGTATTTAGATAAATATTAGGTCAGTCTGAATCGGTGCGTAATAGTTGGATACCGTTCCATGAACAGACCTAATTACCGATAAGTGTTAACGTGATAATTATGTAAATAGTACACACATTATGTTAAAAGTGTGATATCTGTGAAGTGCACATCAGGTAGGTCAGTGGGTGTGGCAAACCATTACCGTCTAAAAGGACAGCATTCTACGGGTGAGTATAAACTTTTTAAAGTGCCAGATTCGCTCCTTTTTGATAATTTTGTTTTAAACCCTTCTGAAGTGGCACGTTTTTAAATTTGCTGTAGAGCTAATAGTTCAGGCGATATCGTTAGTTTTAGGCCAAAAAAAATCCTATTTCTCTTATGCTTAAGAATCAAACCATGGTCAGATGAACTTTTTTGTTGCATTCAAGGTGGATAATGACCACCCAGCATTTGTACACTCGGCCTAGAAGTTTAAAATTTTTTTTATTTCAAAAATGTCGATTAAAGTAGTATGATTGTAAAAAATGATAAATTACTAGAAATACACTTTATTTTCTTAAATTAATAATTTTATTATTTCTAAATTACACAGGTATTTCTATTTATCATGATCAATTTTTTGTCTAATATGCTTTCCTTGATATTTTTATTATTACTTCCATTGTTCAGCGATTCCAAATTCACTGAAGGTCTGTGCTCTGCTACTAAAGGCATCCGTATCTCTATAAATCTGAACACCCTGTATGAAAATCTGGCCTTCATATTGTTACAAGTTTCTTGTATAAAGGATAAAGGTTAGGGAAGGAAAAAATCAAACAGTAGTTTAAAAAAATCGGTCTTTATTATAAGAAATTAAAGCACACTTGGTACATAAAATTTCCATCACTATTTTTACTCAATGCTTAGCATGTTCTTGTAAAAAAAAAACAATGTCATAACCAAAAGTTCAACAATATTTATAATTCTGTAGATTTATAATCGAGCCAGTATGAATGAAGGATAAAGAAATTGCAGGATCATACTGAATCGTTTATTCAATAAAAATATAAATAGAAAATAATGGCACTCACAGCGAAAGGGCTGTGACTATATAAAAAAAAATTTATAATGAATATAATCTGTTTTTGGTATAAACTTGTGGAAACAGATAGTACTGCAAAAGTACAATAATAAATGCCTTAAATTATTCTTAGAAAAAACAATACTCCAATCTGTAGGGACCTACAATTTAGGGGATATCATTCATCCTTGAAAAATCACAAACACATCACCATTCACTCACGTAACATTTCGTCCTCCAAACAATACAACCCTGAGTGTTGGAAGTAACAATCACCAAACTGGCGGGCAATAAAACTTAAAGCACTGGGTTCGTAGAGGGTTTTTACACATCCCGCCAATTTGGTATTTGTTTGAACGCGCCCCGGTTTGGATACCACTCTGTTCATTATAAAAGAGAAGAACTACCCTTGAGCATTACAAAATCTTAAAAAAATATCCAAACTTATATAGGACTCTTAGAATACAAATGGACTGTCAGTACGTAACAGGGTCTGGGCCCCTTAAATTTAAATGTTCCGTATCTCACTGAACTTAAAGCAGGTACGGCGGTCTACAGTCTATCGTGCGGCTAATTCGCACGTCAGATGCTTATTTATTATCACAATGTAGACTGACTTCAATCTACCTCAACACATACAAAAGTATTAAAAATCAAGCGCAATATCTAAAACTAGGCCCAAGCTGAACCATCAATATATATTGAGGCATTACCACTCGTCCCGATGGAAAATCTCATACACCCCACATTACGGCTCGATCTCTTAAATAATTATTTTGAAGCTCACTCAATGCACTCTTACATTAGGCCCGTTAATTTTTCCAGGGTGTATACCAATCTTGGATAAAAAATTCCACATTTCCAGGTTGCCAAAATGTAAGTTTTAATTTCCCAATTTTTTATCAGTGTCCACAATAAATTATAATGTGGAATGCTAGTTACCTCAAAAAGCAAAAAAAAAAATTGTTTAGGATCTAGGAGAAAACAATGTAGGTATGCTAACAGTTTTATCTGAAAGCGAAATAAGTGCAACCTAGACAAAATATACGGAGGAATTTTTAATCCAAGAGAAAATTATATCTTTGAATTTAGATTTCCATATCAAAATTATTACAAATGAATTTACTGATCACGGAGTGACATCCAGTGGCACCTCGTAAAAATATATGAAGATATTTTTGGAATTTAAAAAAAAATCTGTAATAAATTAGAGCAATTCCCTGATACTTTCCACAAATCCAGATTTATGAAATTCCCTGGTAATTCTCGGTTTTCTACATTGGTATACACCCTGACTTCAGAAAATACGTTAAGAATTACAAATTACTGTTGCATTTGCATACAGGGAAATGATTGAAAAAATTGTATGGGAACTGATAAAATATTTATCAGACATGCAAAATTATGAAAGTGAAAGATTTTAGCACTGATACCTTAAAATTGAATCAATTATAAAACAACTTTCTAATATCGTAGATATGAGAAAATTGCTTCTTAATTTGTTCAGATTTAAATTTACTGTAATGAAAAAATATCTCTAACAATTCGAGCAATATAATTTTTAAATATCCCCAAATAGTTATTATTCAGATTCATAACTTAAAATTCTACTTGACGAAATAGTTTAAATTTTGCTATTCATATTTTGTATATTTTCAAATTGGAATGAGCTACAGAAAAGTAAAAATTGATAATTGTAATAATTTCTTGATTTATTTAATAAAAATTTTGAATAATTTGTTCACCGAGATACTTTTACTACGAAAATGAAAATTGCAGATCCATATTAGAATTAAAATTAATGTAGTGATTGGAAAAGAAGTGACGATCAAATGTTATTTAATTTCCGAATTACATTTGAAAAGGTGAGACTGGCGAAAATTATTCAAAAGTAAGTATCGAGATACAGAAATAGACAATGAAAAATTTTATTACAAGCGCCCTGGTTAAAACCAACTACGGACATTGTCACGACTACGTTCGTCTCTGATATTTGTTATTGTCACTATTATTACGAATACTTGTAAAATTCACTGGTTTTTGAAGAAAAGACAAAGTATCCCCTTCCCGAATCGTTACGCGTTTGTTTTGACAATATTACAAGAGGAAGAGATGCCTCAATATCTTGATCTGTCCAGCCTCACAAATAGAAAAATAGAAAACAGCAAGTTGTTGTGCTGCGACCAGAAATAAACACAACAAAATTTCTAAACAAATTTGAATTTTTCTTGTAATGATATGCCAAAAATAATGTTGACAAAACGAATTTTTTTTTCAGAACTTAAAACACGAGATGGGCAACTTCAACCACTTGGACTGGGAATGGCTGGCGCTGGTGTAGGCAATAAGAACTGACAAGATCTTCCCTTCACCCTCCTCTGCATGAGATTGCTCTCACTCGGCGGGCTCAACCCGAACATCTTCACCGACGCACAAGGCTTTACAGTCTTATCCTTAGGATAAATATTGGGCCTTTCCAGGTAGTCCAGATTCATGCTGAAATGCTGTTGCACAACTCTATTCACAGCCATAGCGGACTCTGCGAACTGGGACAGTTCCCATGCAGAGTTATTCTTTTTGATAACAGCTGGCGTTGTAAGAGCAGCTACGTCGCTCGCAAACTTCAACCATGGATGTTGCAGCACTTCCGCGGCACTGATGCGCTGACTGGCATTTTTAACGAGCAGGCTGGAAATAAGATCTTTTGCCTCGTTAGAAATCGTGCTCCATTCAGCGTCAGGAAAATCGTAGCACCCCTCCTGGATGCTTTGGAAGAGCAGCTCCTGACACGCGTTGCAATTCTCCCCCTTCTCCCAGCCACAATCTCTGCCGCACTTTCCGTAGAAAGGGGGGTAGCCGCAGAGTAGAATGTACATTATCACTCCCAAAGACCACAGGTCACACCGCTTATCGTACGAGGTGGTGTCCGATTCACCGATGAATGCCTCAACCACTTCCGGAGCCATGAACTCAGCACTACCAACCTGCAATTATTGTTCAAATATATCTACCAACTCTTCCTTAATAAATGTGATTCATTTATGGGGCATTCCACGCCAACTCAACAGTCGATCCCACATCACCCTCTCAGATCTGGCTCAAAATTGGTACATCGATTGGTACTATTGAAAAAGGATATTCCCAAATTTTCAGCCCCTAAGACCGCTTCTTGTCACCAGGGCCCATAGTGAAGTTTTACCATCATTTCACCCCAGGGGCCTGAAATCGGTTTTTCGTGTACTGACGGCATTTTGGTTTAAAAAAATATCAAAAATACATAGAAGATATCAAATTTCCCGTAGAACACAATGCCGCCATCCGTTTTCCGATATCTAGCAAGGGAGTCCGGAAAACGCGAAATAACGCGCTTTAGTAAAAAAATCTGATATCTCAAATACGGTCGTTTCAAACTGGCTGAAAATTTACCAAAAGGCTCTTCGATTATTGCTCTTTCGAATGTTCATACGTGATCATTATATGTAAATAAAAAGTTACACGCGTTTTACGGGTTTTATATGGGATTTTCTGTAATTTTTTCATTATAACCGCTCCACTGGCCCTATCCAGCTGGGTAATAATTGGATTTTTTTCTCTCACCAAACGTCTCTTTTGTCCCCCTGTCTTTACAAACACAAAAATTTCTCTCTCCAGCCAGTATTAGAGAAAACATTATTTAGATAGAATGCTGATGCATGTATAAGGACGTGTAAAATAGTGAAAATAATATCGAGATGTATAGTGTCAACAATGATTGTAATGTGGGTTTTTTTATTTCTTACTGCGATTTTCATTCGTTATATTATATTATATTCATATTTTTACAAATAATAGAAGTAAGCTGCAGAAAATGTAAATTTCCTCAAAAATCATAAAATTGACTAAAATTGTGAAATAAATCATTGAATAAATAATGTTTTCTCTAGTGGCTAGTGGAGCGGTTATAATGAAAAAATTACAGAAAATCCCATATAAAACCCGTGAAACGCGTATAACTTTTTATTTACATATAATGATCACCACGCGATGAACATTCGAAAGAGCTATAATCGAAGAGCCTTTTAGTAATTTTTCAGCCAGTTTGAAGCGACCGTATTTGAGATATCAGATTTTTTATCAAAGCGCGTTTTCCGGGCTCCCCTTGCTAGATATCGGAAAACGGTGGCATCGTGTTCTACGGGAAATTTGGCATCTCCTATGTATTTTTGATCATTTTTAGACCAAAATGCCACGTCAGTACACAAAAACCAATTTCAGACCCCTGGAGATGAAATGATGGTGAAAACTTCACTATGGGCCTCTGATGACAGGAACGGTCTTAGGGGCTGCAAATTTGGGAATATACTTTTTCGATAGTACTAATCGATGTACCAATTTTGAACCAGATCTGACAGGGTGATGTGGGATCGACTGCTGAGTTGGCGTGGAATGCCCTTATTTGATTAAAAAAATTACAGTCACAGAATTGAAAGGGGCTACATGAGAGGTGAGTACATATTTTTTCATAGGGTCGTTCCTCATTTTTTTCTTTATTTATTTTTTTTCATATGAACATGTATTTTCATTTTTACTTTTTCAAAAAAAGGTGTACAAAATATAACGTTATTAAGTTGACTACAACTTTGATAGAAAAAAATTTTCAGTTTTACGACTTGTCAGCAGAACAAGACACTGATGCTTTATTATGCTTAATTCTTTCATTCCGGCATCAATCTTTATATGGCAAGCTTACTGTACGACATTGGCATTGGCACGATGCTTTATTTAGCCATATAAATTTAAATAAACAATTATTTTTTTTCTAATATATTACAAAACACGGACTGCAAAAAAGATCTACAAGGTATCACAATTAAGTTTGCGAACTTGCCACTGTGTCCTTACGCTGGCAGCATAGTACATACAGGTGGGTAATTTTTCGACCTCTGCTAAATTTGTGATCATTGAATATTTTTATGGATTTTTCCGACTGCAGCAATGAAAAGATTAAATTCAGTTATTGTATATTTATACTTTTGTAAGATAGTAGTCACTACTGCTGTCCACTGTTGACACTGCCAACATAATAAAACTTGACAAAATGGACCTTTCCATAAATTTCAAATTTGTCTTGTCTTAAATCCATTGTTTTTATGAATGTATGAACAAGATGTTCAGATTTGGCTATAACTTTGCTACCCTAGGCGATATCTGAAAACTTAAACATGCACTTTGACTAGGGTTTCAATATGTTTTATCAAAAAAATGTATATTATTATATTTTTGGGCTATCCAATTTTTCCTGATGAAATTGTCATAAACATGTAATGGGTTATCTTTTACCATCTGCGAGAAATAATGCTTCATAAGAGAAAGAAAGTTAATAATATCTTCGTAGTGTGATGCTCAATTATTTTTTTAATAAAAATTAAAATTCTTCAGGGTTCTCAGCAATTTTTCAGAACCAAATTCCCTGACATTTCCAGGTTTTTCCTGACATACTTTTTTAAAATTCCCTGACAAAAAGCATACAAAATATGTTTTTTAAAACTTAAACCAAAGTAAAAAGAAGTCAAATGATAAGGCATAAATGAGCCCATTTGATGACAAATAAGTGACATGGATATTTAATTTTATTAGAAATATTTATTTCAGTCATTGCAACAAATATAAATATTTAAGAAATCTAATAATATATATTTAAGAGATTTAATAGAAATATATATAAACAAACACAACAAAACCAATAAAAATATATTTTACTACTGAGCAAACAGCTATACAAAAAACAGCTTTAGCTGTTTTATGTCATTAAATGTATTCAAATCGGTTCAAAACACTATATTTTTGCATTGAAACAGTAACGTCACACAGGTCGCTTTTTAAAACCGTGTTTAAAACGTCCACTGAGCGCTGTTTGAACTCTTTAGATGCTTTGCTAAGGTCTATGCAGCAGTTGCTAGATAGAAATTTCAAAATTGGTGTGATTTAAATTTTCAGATTTAATGGTTGATACTTTTATATTTCTTATCTTGTTTATTAAAAAAGTAATTGGTTGTGGATTATTGTATGTAGCTCTACAAATTTATGTATTCTTAGACATCTTGAATTACATTACAAACGCATAATCCAATTACTTTTCTCTTCAAATTTCATTAAACCTGTCACTCACACAAACATGTAGGTAATTATTTGTTTTTGGTTTACAGTTGCTAAAATCAATTCCATATTTTTGTTGCAGATATCACACATTTTCCAAATATTATAGTGTTGTTATAAATAAATTGTAACAATAATCAAAAAGTGAGTGTGATGTTATAGAGAAACAAATATTTAATGATGTTACGTTTTGAAACTATACATTTTCTTGGTACATTACATAAGTAACGTCACCATTGAATATGTCTTGAAACAGGCGATAAATATGTATAAAAAAACAGCTATACACTCCGGATATATCTGTTTCATTATATCAATCTGCGGGTACGTGTGATTAAAACAAACAGAAATAGGCAACTGGGTGCGTTGATTAAATAAAGAATTTAGACACGGCATGAGTAGCATTCAGAAATTTTCCCTGACGTTTCCCTGACAAAGTTCAAATTCCCTGACATTTCCAGGTTTTTCAGGTTTTCCCTGACGCTGAGAACCCTGTTCTTTGTAAAAAAATAAGTCAAAGAATGGGATATCTTCTAAGGTAGTAAAGTTACAGCCGCGTCTAATGTGTTGTCGGTATCACCTTTACAACATATTTTTTAAGGTTAAATGTTACATACAATACCTACTAATTTGTTACTTAAATTCTATTTGGAAAAAAAATATTAGAAGGGGCAGTTACTCCAATTTTATTAACTGTGCAACCAAAGCTTTAGAAATAAATCTTTTGTACAGGATTACTATTAATAGTTATAGTTATGTTAAATATAAACACTTTTTATTGGAGTGAGGAATTGAAATGTGATATTATTATTATTAATCAACGAGCATACAAATAATGATGGCTGTAATTCACAAGGATGAATGTTGTAAATGACCAGAGTGAATTACAACCATTATATGTAAGTAGAATACTATACTCTGTCCATGACTATTGACATTTATCATTCACTTGATACATTTAAAAAAGCAAATAAAACTTTATTTGGTAAACTTCTACCATCATTCCGAAAAATGTTAATATTGCCGTGACTGGATATAGCAGGGTAGAATGTTTGGCTTTCACACAAAAGATTCGGAGAAACTTTAAAAAATGCTACTTTAATTGAAATTTAGACATATATTAAATATTGTTGATACTGCTAATGAAAATTTACATTAAAATTAGTGAAAAAGCTCCATTGGCAATGTAAATGTAATGAAAGTTCCTAATGTTCAAGATGCAACTTCAATAATCTATAAGTATTTTGCATTTACATACCATTTTGAATTTTACTTAAGAAACGACCCTATGATTCAAGGTAATTATGTAAAGTTGTAAAAAAATTGCATTTATTAAAATACACTTAAAAAATTACTCACTGGTGTCAATAACTGAGGCGTTGCCAGAGGACTGGAGACGCTAGACTGGAAGCGGATGCCCGAGCCCAAGTCAAAATCGCAGATCTTAATAGGGCAAAGACGGTCCTTATGGACACAGAGGATATTCTCCGGTTTGAGATCACGATGGGCGATGCCCTTAGCGTGCATGAACTGCAGGGCCGAGGCGATTTCCCTTACAATTTCAGCTGCTGCCGCTTCAGTGAAATACTTATACTCTTGGATCCTCCTCAAAAGCTGACCTCCATTAATCTGTAACAAAATACGAATTCATTTTTACATGTATATATGTACATGTAGTACTTTTTCACATTTGAAGTATTTTTTCAAAGAAGTATTTAATAGGGCTATCAATCTAGATTTTTCGGGATCCTGGAATTTTCAGTTCCAAAAATCCTGGGATACCGCCAGTTTGATTCCCAGGATTTTCTGGTTTGACCATGTCAACTTTATAGATACGCTAGGTCTACAAGTGTAAAATCGGAGAAGGCCTTCTCGGCGTTGGAACATCATAGTCCACCAAAATTAGTTCCGAGTTTGAATCCGAATGTCTTGATTGAATTAGTTTTACTTATATATATTTTTTTTGTAGTAATTATAATATAACATTTTATTTGCCATCTACCATTCTGTTCTTTTTAAATAAATATTATTAATTTGTTATAAGATACTGACATTGTCGACAGTAATCAATGCCAGGATTATAAATTTCTAATCATCGAATATCGAAATTTTTTTACTAGCCCTAGTATTTAAATGGTGAATGTCTATCGAAACAAAATTACTACGACTTACCTTTTCAAAAACCAAATAAAACTTTTCTTCGTCCTCAAAAAACTCGGTTAATTTGATTATGTTGGGGTGACCTTGACAGTGGTGGAACGTCTCGACCTCTCTGAACACCCTCCCTCTTGCGTGGCCAGGAACCTTGTCAATAATCTTCACGGCAAATTCCTGGTCGGTGTACATGTTGACGCAAGTCTGTACACTCGCATAAGCCCCTTCACCTAAAACTTCACCTGTCAACTTGTACAGATCTGAAACAATAATTTACGTTAATCAACTTTAACACTTTGCCAGAAAGCTGAGTTCTGAATTGTTTATAGAAGTCTAATATAAGAAATATAAAAAATAATATAAACATAATACAATGTGTTAATAAAAATTGTCCATATTAAAAAAAAAATTATTAAAAATCAATATGGAAGTAAGTTATTGACACTACAAATATTGAGGTTATGTAAAAATGGGGGAAAAATCAGTCACTTTTTGGTGATTTTAGAATGTCTGTGCGGTCATTTTGGCAAGTGATCACTATTTAAGTAAATGAAATCACTGTTTATGTAAATGCCTATTAAATATACACATTTTTTGGACTTCATATACATAAAGGGAATCATATTTAAAAATCACACTTTTAATTTTATGAGAATCATGATAAAATATCTAAATTATTTATTTTTGGTACACCCTATATATAAAATGACAACTCACAAGGTTAAAGTGAGCGATAAACATTTGTGATATATCTGACCTCCAAAAAATTTAAATAAAAATAATTGGATTTGATTAAATTTCATTTTGTAGGTCAAAAAACAGTACCTACATTTTTTCCCATTTACTGCAAATTTATCATTGAACAATATTTGCACAATTTACTTATTTATAAACATATGCTATACAGAATGTTCCAAAATATTAAACATTCACATTAAATTTCCCATCACAAATTAAAGTAAAAAAATGCTATAAAATAAATATAAGCATCCAACACTTCTCATTCAAGATACAGGGCATGAATTAAACTAAGGATTAAAAATCATATTATGGTTTAACTTTTATAAAGTAGTTATTAAAATTATTTCAGGAACCATTTAGTAACATTTTTATAGTAGGGCAATTTATTGTTTATCTCTAAAATATTGCATTCCATGTAACAAGAAAAATAAATTTTTTTATAAAACCCTAATAATTGCATTTTTTCAGAATCCTCAATACAATTAGAACCACTACATCTTTTTGGTTGTTAGGTTTCGGTTACATAGTTATACAATTTTATATGAAAATTAAAAAATATAGAATAATATTATAACATTGCAATAAATCTCGCCCTAGCACTAATAACAACCCCAAAAATATTTTACTGGAGGAACGAAATTCTGCATCGTCTGCTAAACGCGTCTGAAGATTTATTTTTACCGAAGACAAATAAAAGTCGTATGATCTAAGTGTATTTGCTAAATATTCTTGTTTATACGATAAGGACTATAACGACATTCAGCGTATGATTAAATATCACGTAATTCTGAACATGTTATATAGTTTATGTAAATATTTACCACAATTCAAATTTAATGTTCATATTTCGATCGACGAGAAACGCTGTCGGCTATCGCACAAATATTTACAATTTAACCCAATTTAAAGCATCGACATTAAATTTACCGTGAACAAAAAAAACCTGTAATTTCAGGATTTCCAATTAATGATTTTTGGCCAGGATTTTTTATATCTAGGTTGAAGTTGTCCTTGCTTAAGTTAATATTGTAATTATTTTCAATGTTTCACCGTGTAAAAATCTCGCTTATTCATTATTAATTAATGACAAACTGGTTTGTAATGTTTATAAATAAAGCAGCCAATGAGTGTAAAAACCGCCTAGTTCAACAAACATGTAAAAAGGACTGGAACAGCAACAAATAGACCTTGAATTGGCGCATAAATAAATTTTAATAAAACTTAAATTCAAATGAGGTTGAAAATGGTTGTTGAATGACACTTTTTATTCGCAGTTTCCTGGTTGCTTGGCAATTGAGATGGTTTCTGAAATAACCATCTATAGGTAACTGTGCGTCGTCAAACAACCACGCGAAGTATTACCACGTTCAATAAGACTATGTTTATGGTATCGTGTCTTGGATAGAATCATGAAATAACAGCTTGCATTTCACGACGTTGGCATTACCAAGTAAATAGTGAGGTCGCAGTTTTTAAATAAACAACTTTTATTGAAGTTTAAATGCTAAATTGAAATTAAGCATAACAATCGATTTCAATTGTGCTTATTCTTTTTATATAGTTTCTATGCGGGAATACCGATATTAGATTTAATTCTAAAGAAAAAATAGGGCACATTACAAATAAAGAATATACAGTGTGGAAGAAAAGTATGGAATAAACTCATTATTTCTAAAACAACGAAGAGTCATGAAATTTCCTCGGACCCGATTTTGCTTTTTAAAAAGACTCATTTTTCTATACCAACGCATTTCCGACGTTGATTTGTTTTCGCGCGATGACATCATTGGATATTTTTGTAAACAGAACTCCTATATTTTTTCATCGGATTCTTGTACAGCTTAACTTGCTGAATTCAAAAATGTATAATTTCAACACTTTATTCCTTCAACTTTCCGAAAAAAATTAATAAAAGATCCAATAAAATCGGCTTGAAAAAAAATGTCAATATTCCCATTTGTGTCTGTGATGGGCTGGTTAAGAGTAAAGTGGATATAGTGAATTCATCGACAGTATCACAAAATAAGGACTCTTCATTTTTAAAACAATTTAACAATAAGTAACTAA
This sequence comes from Monochamus saltuarius, assembly GCA_025584915.1. Classification (NCBI taxonomy): domain Eukaryota; kingdom Metazoa; phylum Arthropoda; class Insecta; order Coleoptera; family Cerambycidae; genus Monochamus; species Monochamus saltuarius. The sequence continues at coordinate 56,807,587 of CM046725.1, read as the reverse complement.
TTAATTAATTAATAATTAAATTCTGGTTGCCTCAATCGTATTTGACCACCTAATTTATTATTTTGTTTTATTAGATTGCATGTTAGAATATTACATCTTTTGATAGCAAAAACAACAAATTAAATCAAGTCACCTCAGAAACTATTTCTGGCAGCTAAACAAAATCTAATCAGAATTGACATATCAACTGCAGCGTTTATTGGATCGGTTTTTTTTTTCTCGGAAAGTTGAAGGAATAAAGTGTTGAAATTATATATTTTTGAATTCAGCAAGTTGAGCTCTACAAGAATCCGATGAAAAAATATAGGGGTTCTATTTAAAAACAAATGAACGTCGGAAATGCGTTGGTATAGAAAAAACAGTCTTTTTAAAAAACAAAATCGACGTGTCCGAGGAAATTTCATGAAACTTCGTTGTTTTAGAAATAATGAGTTTATTCCATACTTTTCTTCCACACTGTATAGAATTTTACGCGACATGTTTCTAATCGATAAAATAATAAATCCATTTTGTTTGATTCTACCAAAAAGCCAAAATATATTTATTCTATTTATCTAATTCTCTAGAAAGACCATGATTGTGCTGCATAAGTATTAACCTACTTCATTATGCATTTTAATTTTTAGGTTGGAAATTAAATTATCTATCACAAAAATTAATTTCGATAAGTAAAAAGAACAATATGGGGTAATAGTTCACTAATAAAATTCTATAGGCGATCAAAAATTAGAAAAATTATATGAATAATAAGTTATTAATTTCAATATTCTCATTCAAAATTGTGAGGGTCCTGGAATTTATGAATTAACATTCGTAATAAACAACAAATACATAAATATATTGTTTCATTACTATATTCGAATTTTTTATGCGATGATGTCTTAAACCATTTTAACGGCAATGAAAGATTATCATTTAAAATGTTATATAATTTTTTGTAGACATTTTCTTATTATGCTACAAAATAATCCTTATTTTTATAATAGCGTATCATTCTGGTTTCACTCAAATAATATTATCTAAACATCGCTACAAATAAATACTATCAATCAGAATGTAAATACTGTACTTATTGTTTTCTAATATTCAATATATTCTGGAAATGACAAATCTGTTTACATAATGAGTTTTCGCTGATAATTTGATGACGTGGATTTCGCTGATAATTTGATGACGTGGATTATCTATAAATAATGTTTTCATTTAGCACTAAAAAAATGGAGTATGCAAATATTTGAAGAGATAAAAATATACTGACGTATCCAGACAAAAATGAAGCATTCACGGAAAATTCCTTCTCACTAGTTATTAAAAAGCGATAACAGAAAAAGGACATAAATATCAACATTTCTTCATTTAGAAAATAAGTTTTGGAATATTAGAAACGAATACAAAAAAGATATACCTACATACACAACAAATTTAATGAAACTACGGTTTGTGAAAAAACGTTCTGGAATCACTCTGGAGTTTTCGATATGGACAGGAAACAAAGAGTCGGTTAGAAGGGCACAAAAATAGGGGACCAAACATTTACAACCGACATTAAAAGGGTCGAAGTGGCATGTGAACGCAGAAGCTTCCGGAAATTTCCACAGAAGGGTCTAGACTAGAACGTTAAGCTGGTGGCCTAGATAAAGTTAGTTTACAATAATATTGCTCAATTCTTTGGATACTGCCAGGTCAAATTCAAATAAATATGCAAGAAAATGTATTACCTATTATATTATGCTGTTGTTATAACTTAGGTTTATAAATTATAGCAAAATAGAGTTACAAAAGAAGTAGACAATACTTTCAAACATAAAAAGTTACTAAATTGAATAATACGATTTATGTATGTCTCTTAACAAGCATAAAAATGTACAGGTATGTAGATCCGGTCAAAATATGACCAATAATTTCTATTTCGCGTGCTCCCCGAGTTAGAATATAACAATAAGATTTTTTAGTCATATTTTAATTGGAATTACAAGTGTGAATTTTTATATATTCACTCGAAGATACTCTGTATATGGCCTATTCACCTAAGAAATGTTTTTCTTTATATGAATTTTATCACTTGTTTTATTTATATGAATTTTATCATTTGTTTTATTTATACGAATTTTATCATTTGTGCAAACCTCAAATATTCTTGAGTTTTCGATGCACACAGAAAACACCGCAACGGTTAGAAGGGCATAGATGTAGACCAAACGTTTGTAACCTATATTAAAAGGGTCGCAGTGGCATCTGAACGCAGAAGCTTCCGGAAATTTCTGCACAAGAGTCGAAAATAAATAGTACATCAGCTGTTGGTGGCGTACATAAAGTTAGTTTGTTGCTGCAGTTAACATGCAACAATTTAACTCAATTTTTTCCTTGCTAGGTCTTACCGAAATAAATATGCAAATAATAAAATATTTTGACCTATTTTTCTGTGTTTATTTGAATATTTTGTAGAACAGGTGTCTGCATGAAATCATTTAGAGAAGCAATCCCGGACAGGTTCTTTAGGTGAACATAGAATAGTGCCATCTTATTAGATTAGATAAAATAGACAACAAACGGACTAATTTCATAAATAAATAAATATATTAGAAAAATAAAATTATAAGTAACTGGTTAAAACATTCCTAAAAGACTGCTAAAATGTTTTTTGAAGTAAATAGTTTTTTTCTGATATAGCGAAGATATCGTTCACTGAATAGTTTTTTACGAATCAACTGATATCCAATACCTACATGTGACAACTCGTATAAAAATCCCAGGAAATTCTCTATCCACTCTAGGATATAAATATTGAAAATTTTGACTCGGATGAAAACAAATAAAATGGCACAGATGTGTAAAATGTAGTTTTGAATAGGTAAAAATATAGGACGTTTAAATTTCGAGAAAGTTGCCATTATCGTTAAATGGAATTTTGAATATACATTCAATGCGGAAAATTACAGAACAAATATTATATAAAATTAGTCCATTTGTTGCTTATATTTTACATACAAAACAATCACAAATTATGCTATTTTTTGTTTTTAGTGATGTGACCAAATTCCATGTTTCCAAACATAACTTTTCAAATAAAATATACATTCAAGGTCTATAAAAATTGCTGAACATTTGGGCACCTAGAGATGGCCCAATCTGCAGCAAATATCACAGTGGCGTAGCGTCCATATTGTAGTTAAATGATGAGATCAACGGTTAGATTTGGCATTTAGCTCATTTAACAATATTCTGGTTCGACTTCTACCGATAAGTAGCAGCACCAATCAAAATGCTACTACGCCATTGCCACCATCTCTGTAGGACAAACGAGTGCCTAGATTTGACGCTGCTAAGTAGTACTTGGCCTCAATGGAGCCACTCAGGATGCCAAAAAGACTGTAGGGGTCTATGTACTTAATACAATTTTATTCTAATATCGCTGTAGACATTTCTAGAACTCTTTGCCAACAACCGCTGTGAAATAATCGACATGACCGATAATTACCTTGGAAGCAGGACGAAACTACAGAAGAGCCGGTACGTTTCTTTTTGCGGCGTTTCCTCTTGGCCTCCTCCTTGCGGCGGGCGAGCTCCCTCTCGCGGGTATCTGCGTCCATCTGATCCCCGCTGTCGGAGGCACTCCCCCCGCCCACATTGCACCCCCCGATGCTGTCAACGTTGTTGATAACGCCGCCGTTGCAATCTGAAACAAAAAAAAAGTTTCATTTCATACCTACACGCATCTTCTCTACAAAAAAAAATATATAAACAAAAAACAAAAAGCAACAATTCTTTTCCGAGTTTCGAACCTCCAAACTGTATTTTAATATGTGTAATTAAGTAATTGACCTCGTGGTGTTGCTTGACCCATGCGAACGTCACAAATACACTGAATGAAACGGAAGGCTCCGTCCACGATATTATTTAAGCTACGTATTTCTAAATACTTTACTTAATCGACTGAACTTTCTCACATTTTATTTTTACTCAATCATAAGTTCATACATAATCGGTCAAAAATGTCAACAAAATTTATTGCAGACACACTAATCCAGGCTCAAGTATTTTATTTGTACTAAAGCTGTCAATACCGGGAACCCAAAAATTTGGGATCGCGAGATTCTGCTAATTTCCAGCCCCAAAATGATGCCGCCAGCTTAGTTCCCGGGATTTTCGGGTTTCGGTCTAATGTGAAATACGAGGTCATAGAATATTTAATTAGTACACAGATATTATATTTAATTTAGTGACCAAGTCTAAAAAATTGAACAATGATTACATTTTTTCAAAATAACTGCTTTACAGTTTAATAGATATTTCTAATAAGGCTTTGTTCAGCGTATAAAAGCAAGGCCTGAAAGACTATGTAGCCATTTCAGCCAGGTTAATGTACAAATAAAAAAGTTTCGTTATTTTCTACTTTAACCAAAGAAACGGAATTATATAAAAAATTGTGTATCCTACGATTTTTATTATCAGTTTTACCTACAAGTGTAAAATCGAAGGACTTCTAACGGTTCTAATGTAGTCCACAAAAATCACAGTAATCAATCCCGGGATCAATCTCGGGATTCGGGATTATAAAATTCTAATCCCTAAATCCTGGGATAATTTTTTTCCGGGATTTACAGCTCTAGTTTGTACCGGGTAGTCGAATAAAGACTGAACCTTTCCATTTGATACCTTTCGCTATATTTTTTTTTTATTCGACGCAAAATCAATCCATAATTCAAAATTAAATAAATGTGTACATTTTAGGATAGCTAATCTGTACACATAATAGAAAGTTATCAGAAGAAAACTTACTCAAATACTAATATTACGTAACGTTTATTGGGAATTTCTGATTACTTGTGTAATTACTTTGAACCAGAATTAATCACAGACAAATGACCTTGATCTATCATAACATTTAGAACTGAAAGGAACATTTTTGCTTATCGGACGCTGGCAAAGTACCAGCGATTGTACCGGTGCCTGAGAAGAAGGTTGAAATTTTCTAAAAATAAAGAGAACATGAGACCGAGTTACTTTAAAACTAAGATTCCCGTGAATAGGCATGCCTACTCGATATCAAGCACGTGGTCGAAGGGTTATCTCAACGTGCTGGTAAATATTTATTTATATCAGTATGTGAAATTTATAGGGTGTACGCTGAAATATATAGATTCAATTAACTAGTAGAAGTTTGACCACTTACATAATTTTTTAAGAGCCCAAACGAGGCAAAAAAATATAATTATGTTCTAATACTATTCTAAGGAAAATTGAAGACGATTTAATACAAGGTATTATGTCTTTAAATTATTTATTTTTGAGAGGAATGTTAATAAAAAAAAGTTAACTGGAAAATATTAAGTCTTACAAAATTATTTAATACGTCCCTGGGTTTCCAGGCAACATACAGCACATACTTTTGAAGTAAGTAAATCAACAATGTAATAACGAATGAAATACCGATCCCACGCAAGACAATAAACATTTTTCCGATAGCCTCGTCGTTAATTAAAAATCAAATTTCTTTATTCACATCTATAAAATTTTAATTGCGGCCGTTGCAGGAAGATAATTACGGCAAAGCTAGACTAAGACAATCCATGACTGGCCTACGAGATGTTTTCCAGTATGTTAACGGGTATCACGAAACAGAATTAGCTGGGTCGTTAGCCTCGTTAATGGGATCTTTTAGGGCCAAGTAAGCAGAGCGTTAACATACAGCAGAATGTATACCAAATCAGGGTTGTTGCAGAATATTTTATCTATTTTATTTAACTCTTCACCATTACAGATGCAGATTGTATATATGGCAAGTCAATTTTGTCAAACATGCGTAATAACTAATATAATTAACAGACCAACACAAGTATAGCAAAAGCACAAGAATAGTGAAATATTACCTACACAATAAATATTACAAAACATTATTTTATCCAAATTCTCAGACATTTCCTTATTTTCAGCCTAAAAACTAATGTCAATGATTTTTTTATAGTCAAATTGAGCACAAATGGTTTTTAATAGAAATAATGATACAATTTTTGTAGGTGCCTATATTTTTTATTATATTCTATTAAAATACAAGATACTGTATTCGCATTTTATTTTTAATAAAATTAATTTCTGTGAAATGTCTACATTGACTTCAGAAGTTTACGGATATGATCTGTAATTTATTCAGCTTTCTTTCGATTATTTAACAACAGTTCTTTATTTACTTTAATTCTCTTAATTGGTATATAACGAGGCAGTAAATTTAAAATGTGTGGAAAGATTTTTTACAACGCAAAGCAAAAAAATTGCCGAAGATTTTGTAATTTCCTTAACATTTCCCTTTTTTTCACCATTAAAATATTTCCCGACTTCTCTCGATTCTTTAAAAATTTTCATCCAAAAATTCCTAAATATAAAATTTTTATTTAGCGAAAATACATTATTTTAATTTTAAAAATTTTAAATGCAATTTCGGTAAAATTATTAACATCATTATAAGAGAAACCTGTACCTATGTAAGTCCATTTAATAACACAAAGTAACAAATAAAACTGATCAGTTAAAATACATAAATAGTACCAAAATTTGCAATAACATATTTTTTTCTACGTTCATGCAAAAAACAAAACATTTAGTGGCAAAAGTGGTTCTTGCATTCATCTGTCATTCTACTACAGCGTTTTGTCATCATGACAAACATAAACGTTCAAATCGACGTCACATTTTCCTAGACTTAAGTGTCATCTAAATATCATTTTTTGGTTTTTGCATGAACGTAGAAAAAATATTGTATGCAACTTGTACAAAAAGTGCTTAATAAACATTTCCTTTTTGTACTTGTTGCATAAATAACTATTAATTATGAAATTAATTTTTGAACACTAAGAAACATAAACTTAACTGTTTACATTTTTCAAAGTCATTATTAGTTTGGTCTAATTGGTGAAATCAGAAATCGTCGTATATTTTTCTTACTGTAAACCCAACCAAAATGGAGTGTGTGGGAAATAAGAACTAAAAAATTGTTCACTGCCTTAATTTTTTATAATAGAATTAATAACAGTTCCTATTTTAACTTTCTGATTATATGGATCTAGAATTAGATTTGCTCTGAAGGCTACACATCATCGAAATTGGACAATTACAATACTCCATTTAATATCCACACCCACGCCTTTACATTAATAGTTAAAATGGCAAATCCCGTATCAAAATCGCCTCACGGAACTAATCTGCAGTTTTTGTTACCATGCAAATTAATCGCTGTAATTTTAAAATTGTAACAGATGACAATTTCCTGTGAAAATTAGTCTTGCTATTGTCTTCTATCACTGCCGCTAATTCTTAGGTATTAACTGAATTATCTCTCCAGCGCTTTTAATAAATAATCGGCCCTGACAATATCCTTAAAAGGATTTTCTTTGTGAATAATTAAATCAAACTTTAGACTAGCTAGACACTTTAATTAATAAAGAAAAATGAGTAATTTTTTTACAAATTTCAAGAAAAAGGTTTGCTATTTGGCAGTAATATACCTTAAATGAAAATCAAGAGGCAAATCAGTTTCATTACAATGTTCAAAAATGATTTCTACCATTTATCATTACCGTCACATATTCTCAGAAACGTTAATAATTTCTCAAAACAATAAGCAATTAGCCAATTCTACTCACTTGTCCGATTTTTAATTCTGATAATAAATCATGTCAAGTTCAAATGAGAACAAACTGTATACGAAATACAATTCAATTGGCAAGCGCACTAAGCAATAATTTCTCGAGAGGTCTCGAATGACTATTATTTTAGATTTTTACAAAAACTCGATGTTTCGAACATAACCAGAACCAAAGCAATATGTCACAATGGATTGTCACGGATTTCCTAACCCGTCTTTTTCTCTTACTGCCAGAAAAACAATTTGTTAATTAATGACTTTAGCTTTATTAACTACTCTGTACATTACTGAATACTAATTACAGCTCAACTGAACACTATTTCACTTTTAATCGCCATCTAAATCGCTCTATACATTCCAATTCAAGACTGAATGACTCGGCCGTTTATTCTTCTTTTATAGACCAAACGAATATTCCAGGTATTTTCTAGCATCTCTAGATCCATTTTCTCGAACGACTCTCGACGATTCCCCATATTTCCAGTCACGCCTCGATATCCGGCATTATTTGTTTGTTTACCAGATTCGCGTAGGGGCGATCTGGTCAATCTAGCATTTCACGATACCACAGTCGTCGAATTGGGTGCGAGTGGGGCAAATGATGTATGTACAGTGTCAACTACGAGAAACCTGTCACCCGGGTTTTCTTCGTTTTGATATAAAAGTTAAAAAACGCCCGGACCCATTAACTTTTGTTTTGAAGAAGACATATTTATGGATGCCCTTCCCCAAATTTCTACCCTTAATCTAGGGCGACCTCTTAAAATGGAAAGTGTGGCATAAATGTTTTTATTTAAAATTAACCTCATAAGAGTTCAAGTTAATCGTCCCAACTGCAGTTATCTTTTCATATGAATATGGTAGAAATAAAAATCTATATTCCCGACAACGGAATAACAGCCCAGCTGTGTCCAAATGTTTTGGCAAGTTAGTATTGTACCTACTAAAAACGGACAACATAAATTTCAAGAAAAAAGTGAATAATGCAAATTCAGCATATTTTTGTATTTTCAGAATATACCTTAATATTTGAAATGTAAAGTATCTAAAATAGTTTTATTCACAATTATTCAATTTAGGGAATATTTTTACACATCGGCAATGCAGGGCTCAGTTCGGCGAATCAAGACTCCACCCACTTGGGATAAAGCGGCACTTTAAATTGAATACCTGACAGGATATGTAATTATTGAGTAATGCCATGCTATGTCTCATTAATTTTCAATTTATCTGGATGATTGTACTTGATAAGAGCATTATGATTTGTGAAATAAATTAACCGTTTAACATTTATTTTCTATGAACATGGACATTTAAAAATTGTGTCGTTTTACCTACTCTCTTCGTATCACACATTTTTTATGTCTACTATAAGAATCAAAAGAACGACCTGTATATTGGACAACAATCCAATAATATTTTGTGATGTACACTGAACATATATAAAAATCTCGAAAACTCACCAGCCAAAGTAAAACTAGATGGCGTTGAAAAGTTTTTATATCAAAACGATGAAAATTTGGCGGCCCTGCATAACCTGCAATTTATATAACAAACTCTATTCTCCGCTCAATTATTTTGTGCTGTTTACATAATAGTGAAACTGAATTCTCATATTGTTTTTCGGGAGCATTGCATGGACCCAATTGTAACTTAAATAGTACCGAGTAGCAACAAAACAATGGCCATAAATAGTTTATATTCTGTGCACAAACTAAACAAGCCGTGCCAATAATAATTATAAACACATTCCATGTTTATTGTACGTCTCACATACTTAAAAGGTATTTATACTTATTGTACCTCAAGTTTCCCATCGAGACAGTATAAAAATTGGCAGATGTGTGTTAAAACAAAAAATATACATTATAAAATCTCCATAAATATAAGCTATGATTTGGCGAAAGTTTATTTGGTTGTAGAAAATTAGACAAATATTTCGAAGAAACATTGGCATTGGATAAAACAGAAACGAGAAATTGCACGTAGTGAGGTTACTGCCAGATACTACTTAAAATAAATTTAAACATGATCGAAATGTGACTTGGTGTTTTTTTGAGAACTAATCAATACAAATTTTTAAAAATAACCACTACCCCCCCCCCCTCCGACTTCTCCACAGGTTCATTCAAAAGAAATAAAATTATTAAAAAAAAAATATATATTAAATCTTAGAATTTAGCACACTTTCTGCTGTAATATCTACATCTACTTATTTTTTTGCGTCTGATAAAAGAAAGAAATAGAATGTCTTAATAATTATGTGCAAAAAAAATAGAACAGAAGGTAACACCAACAGTCTCAAAGTAAACCTTAATAAACTTCCACGGGCACATTAGACCACGATGTAACTATTTTTTTTTTACAGCAAGACGTGTAGGTATGTATCCTCGTATTTATCTAAGCAATAATAATTGTCAACTAACCTAAACAACTTTCCATTTTACTTAAGTAAAAAATCGTGTCTATCTGAGCCTGTAAATGTCCGTTGCTGCGTTTCTAGGAGATAGTTCTAAAATATTGGAAGCGCAATTAACAATCTAAATGTAGTTTTACATCAGCGGGTATAAACAAAATTTTACAGGCAGTTCCAAAGACGCTATATATTCTGGCACCGGTAAACCAAAATGCGTCGAAAGTTTATATAAAAAATGTGTTTTGCGTCTATTTTTAGGAGTGTATTGGCCATGTCTCTTTGTTTCATAGACATGTTTATTTTACACTTAAAAACAGGACACATGTGACTAAAAATTGGTGTTTCATACATTTTCTTATTCTAAGAGTTTTAAATTATTATTAGCATAACGTATTCTATTAACCGAATGTTCTTAAAATTATTAAAACGTTACTATTTTCTGTTGTCGAAACCAAATGTTTAAATAGTTAGGAAATTCTTTATCTATACTTACTTCGTTTCAAAATAAGTATAACGCACCCATATTTAATTTTCTATTTTTACATGGATTATATAAAAATTCAAAAAAAACTCGGAGTAAAAGTATTGTACTAGAAATAAAACTAGAGTTCAATGGTAAAACGCTGTCTTAAAACACATGAGTGAGGAGAAGCCTTTATAGTAAGAACTGAGGTAATTTCAAACGTCTCGCGACAAATTTAGAACGAAAGAAAAATAATTCTTACACAATTTCACCTTAAATAAATTATTCTTGTAAAATAAATGACCACTCTCAAGATTCTCAGATTTTGTATTGTTAACTTATTTCATCAAAACAAATACAGTCAATAAAACATTTTTTTTAATTTTCGCTTAATTTTAATTGTAATATTTTATGATCGAATTATAAACAAAATGCACCGGCCGCGAAAAGTTGAAACCCGTTGCAATCTTTTTTTGGTATTATTTTCAGATCCACATTACGAGAGATTGAGAAACATTACGGGCCGTATTTATCTACTTACCAAGGTTACGGGTTAATAATACAAAGAAATTGGAAAAATAAATATAAATCTTGCATGAAAATTACATAGCAAAGTTAGTAAAACCTAGAGTAACAGTACAAGAGAAATAGAAAGTTACATATCAATTTTATATTGGTAATTGGTAATAATCCAGAAAGCTGATATACTAATTAGAACGCCTATAACCAATTTAAGGCCCCGTATTCTTGAAATAGTGTTTTCTACAAATACAAGTACGTAATTTTAGACAACTAAATAATAATAGAGTTTAGTATATAACAGGAATGTTATCTCATGCCACCTGCGAATATTCAAAGGCACCGAAGTAAAACGAATAAATAATGATAGAAAGCGGTCTACAACAAATTATTAGGTACAGAAATCTTTCAAAATACGGATTTTTTAAATTCAACTGTAGATGTAAATATTGTTATAACTAAACTTCCATAGTCCTGCATGTAGGTATGTGAAAATAATTGTTCAAAGGTGGAGATTTCTGTGCCTAAAACACATCACTAATTTGATTTCATCAATTCTACAAACAGGAGTCAAGCCAAGTTTGGTGTGTAAATATCGAAAATACACATTACCTTAAAATGAACATAACTGATGTAAAATCGAGGGTAAAATATTATACATAAGTATATAAATAAACCTGTTCAATTGAATTCGCCAAGCCTCTTTCGGAACAACGAGTGGCAACATGTAGAAAAGAAAGTGCTTGACCTAACAGAATTGTAAATTTATGCAAATACATACTTCAAATTTGGTCCGGAATTGTTAAAATGACGTCACTTAATAGATATGATGAATATGGGGGTGATATTCGGACTCATTTTTTTGTAATCACCGTTTATTTTCGCAGAATGTGCCTTTTTGCAAGTAATGTTTGATCGTTCTCAGTCGAATTAAGAAATTGTAACTCCAAAACAGTTCATGTGTCTGATTACTTTAATGTGTAATATTTGCACAATTACCACCTAACTATTAAAATACATTAGGCAAATAGATTTGCATCACCTCCTCAAATATGAGATTTATTAACAAATCGCGTGCAAAGAAACTAGGTAAACTTCGCCATCAAATGAGTCATGGGGCAGAAAAAATTGCTCAGATAGACAATAACAGTACGTATACCGTATCTTTTGTAGTTGTATACAATAGTATTTCAAAGCTTAATGAAATATAAAATATGATATGTAGGTTAAGTTAAAATGATATCAAAATACAAATAGATAAACCACATTTTTTAATTCCCTAATAAGTATTGGGTATCTATGTATTCATTCTACCATTGACGTATTATTTATTACTAAATGTTTCTTCGCTAAAGATTTATTTATCTATAAAATACAGTTTTAAACAGAATGCCGTATTTTTTAAAGTAGGTAAGTATAACTAGGCGAAAAATAAGTAAGTTAAAAAAACATTATCTTTATAATGTGATTTTACTGAAAATTAAAAAATAACTAGGTAGGTCGTAGGTCCTACTTCAGTAAATACAAAACTTTAACAATTTCACGGATGATTTCCAGTCAATTTAAAGTACCTAGATATCAATAATTAATAAATTTTAATTGAAATAGGAAATACAGTGTTTTCTACAGAATACTAAATAATCATATATGTAGGTTAGTATCAAAAGGAAATGTACATTGTGGTAACAGCTGATGATAATTTTTCAGAAAGTTGTTTAAATTAAATTTGTTAGTTTTTTTCTCCAGGACGTAAACAACAAATTAGTTTAACCAACTTTTTACACCTTACACGCAGGTATTCCAAATGTTAATCATCACATCCAAACACTATTTATGCAAAAATGTCAAAATAATAAGCGAGTATTTAGTTAATGAAGTTAAAATGCACACTAAGTGAAAATAAGTAAGAAATAACATGCATAAAAAGAGCAACAGTGGAGGCAATAACCTCTGCAATGTTTCCTAATATAAAACGTCTATTGCAACAGATCATGAGTAATGTTATTGTCATTAACGCATTAAATTCTATTCTGACGACAATGATTAGAAACTAATCAAAGATGTCATAACTGCAAGAAATTCTTCGACTAACATTGTAAAGGCACTACGTTATACATCATCGATTAGGTGACGCGAAACATTTTTTATTGAACACTTATCTCCATGACTCTCATAATTCACATCAACGAGCCAAGCACTAGAATGTTTTTAATTATTAGTATCTGTATCTGTTTCCATTAACGTAATTTTTCACAGTCAATAAACAAACCGGTTTGCCCGTTGTTTATTCTAGAATATTATGTAATTAAACCTAATGAAATAATTCAGGTTATGGAATAAGGCATATAAAAAACGTTACCGTGTGGTTTGTAGGTCATAAAAACACCCCGCAACAGTGTTATGAGAGTAAACATGACAGCATCATCCAGGATCAGGAACAAAGAGTTCTCAACTTAGATCAAGAACGAAGCTATACGCTTTTAAAACAAAAGAATTTAGGTTAACATTTCGGATATTTATGCCGGCTATGTTTAAATCCACTTTAAATCGAACCAATCTAAAGATGAATACAAGGATTCAACTTTTACGTACCGTAATTGTCAGATTCCTCTATTATCCTTTCAACCATGTTTGTTGCTTTTTGAGATGTACGGATGTACGTGAATATGGAAAAGAAGTAAACAAAAACCGTGTAAACTGCACCGTCAAACAGATATGTTGATAATTATGATACGAACGGCCGGTCACTTAAATTATTTAGGCACAAAGAAAAGAATCGTTGGTTTGCACTATCTTCCCATCGTTGCTTCTACACTCCACTGATGTTAAATTCCGACTGCTTCAGCGTCGTTTTCCCTGTTTCCATCGCATCTGTCGGTCACGTAGCCGCTTTATATGCGCATGCGTTCTCCGCGGCTTACGTGGATCGTATGATTTTTTACGACGCGAGTTTGCTTTGGGTTCACCAGTGGCTGCTATTTAGTTTCCAGAGTGTTCCGTGCCTCACATTACAAATCTTTTCAGTATATTTCCTAGAATTTTACATTTCCTACAAATTTGTGAATGGAATATGAACGGCTATAGTAGGTATGCGTTACATCCTACAACAAGTACCCTTTACGTTCGTTCGTACCTATTCATATTCATAAACGTCATCTTAATTGAGGCTATATTTTATATTTTTGTCTTCACTATTCAAAGGCAAGCAGCACTCTAGTACTGTTTCAACCTTCGATTCAGGAGTGTAAACAGTGCCAAAGACGTGTGATCTGAGAGTAAACAATTCTTTTCCTACCTTGTCTATATACTCTTTGATATCAATCGTTAGCAAAATTCAATTTATCTACAAAATATATATGTAACATATTGTGTAGGTATGCACTTTCTGAGCTACAAATACCTAATTACACACTACAAACAAGTTTTTTTTCTACAATATATGTAATATAATAGGCAGCCCGATATTTTCATCAAAGTACCATGGTGGCCGGCCGGATTACATTCTGGGAGGTGCATCATCTGCATCTATACCTTATACGTTATTATAATAAAATAAAATATAATTTATAAGTGCATCCTTATATAGAGTGATTTAGAACTCATCTAAAAATTTTGTTTTGAATGTACAGGAGACTTACAATTCTTAGAAATACAATTTTGTAAAGAAAAAATCAAAAAGAGCAGTTCAAAAATGATTTAAAAATACTCTTCTGCTGGTCATTTAAGGAAAAGGCTTAAAACTCTAAATAAATCTTATGAATTTTTATTAATTTGAAAAATACAGGGTGGTCGCGATGTAATGGGCCAAAGTTCATGGCTAGATTCGTGACGTGAAAATATTGCGATTTAGACAAACTCACCTTAGTCCAAAAGTTGATAATTACAGATATACAGGGTGTTTAATGCAAAATATTATTTTAGTTTTTTCTTATTTATTTCATAATAAATGCTCATATCGAGATGAAATTTTGGTGTTAGGGGTTTTCTGGGGCGAGAGATTGAAATATATCCATGGTTTGCTTGTAGCTCATAGAGAGCGCCACCTGCGATAGGTCGAATGCGTTGACAGAACTTTTTTATCTTTCAAAAATCTAATTCTCAGGTAGCAAATTATGATTTTACAACTTCTTTTACACAAAAAAGCTGTACTTTTTGATAGTCGCTATCTTGCACCGTTCTCAAGATATTTAGCTTTGGTAATTCGAGTAATCAAAATAAGGTACTGTATATTAACAAATAAAAGTTATTTCTCTGCACTTTAAAAACTAAAAACAAAATGGCATTGAACAATTTAAGTCTTCTACTTCGTTCTACTACTCTAATGTTTACTTTTCAAATTTTAGGGGGGGGGGGCGACTTGAGCCCCCAAGCTTCCTCCCCTCCTTAGACAGGGTTCTCAGCGTCAGGGAAAACCTGAAAAACCTGGAAATGTCAGGGAAACGTCAGGGAAAGTGCCAATAATTGTCAAAAATCAGGGAATTTTTATTGTCGTCAGGGAAAATTTCTGAATGCTACTAATGCCGTGTCTAAATTCTTTATTTAATGAACGCACCCAGTTGCCTATTTCTGTTTGTTTTAATCACACGTACCCGCAGATTGATATAAAGAAACGGATATATCTGGATTGTATAGCTGTTTTTTTTATACATATTCATCTCCTGTTTCAAAACGTATTCAATGGTGACGTTACTTATGTAATGCACCAAGAAAATGTATAGTTTCAAAACGTAACTTCATCAAATATTTGTTTCTCTGTTTTACATCACACTCACACTTTTTGATTATTATACAATTTATTTATAACAAAGCTACATTAGATTTGGATTAAAATAGAACGATTATTAGTGGTAGAAATTATTAACAATATATTTCTTGTTCATGTTTTTGTATATATATTTTGAAAATATGTGAGATCTGCAACAAAAACATGGAATTGATTTTAGCAACTGCAAACCAAAAACAAATAATTACCTACATATGTTCGTGTGAGTGATAGGTTTAATGAAATTTGGAGAGAAAAGTAATTGGATTATGCTTTTGTAATGTAATTTAAGATGTCTAAGAATACGTTAAAATTTGTAGAGGTTCATACAATAATCCACAACCAATTCCTTTTTAAATAAACAAGATAAGAAATATAAAAATATCAACCATTTTAAACATAAAATCTGAAAATTTAAATCACACACTGCTGCATAGACCTTAGCAAAGCATCTAAAGAGTTCAAGCTGGGCTCAGTGGACATTTTAATTACGGTTTAAAAGCGACCTGTGTGATGTTACTGTTTCAATGCAATAATGTTTTGAACCGATTTGAATACATTTAATGGCAAAACACAGCTTTAGCTGTTTTTTTTTCCTAGCTGTTTGCTCAGTAGTAAAATCTATTTTTATTGGATTGTGTTGTGTTTGTTTATACATATTTCTATATTGGATCTCTTAAATATATATTATATACATATTTCTATTAGATTTCTTAAATATTTATATTTGTTAATATTTAACATAGTACAATATGTTCAATGACTGAAATAAATATTTCTAATAAAATTAAATATCCATGTCACTTATTTGTCATCGAATGGGCTCATTTATGCCTTATCATTTGACTTGTTTTTACTTTGGTTTAAGTTTTAAAATATATGATATTTTGTATGCTTTTTGTCAGGGAATTTTAAAAAAGAATGTCAGGGAAAACCTGGAAATGTCAGGGAATTTGGTTCTGAAAAATTGCTGAGAACCCTGATAGATCCGCCTCTGCAATGGACAGTTCTCAAAATAAGACTATGAACGCAGCAGAAAGGTAGAAACTCAAATGGAGATTTGACTCATTTACTGCATAGTCACAGTGAAAATGGAAATACATATTATGTATGGTTCTGATTTTTTAAAAACGCTTGAAGGTATCTATCTAAACATGCCTTGATACTGAAAGAAATATTATGTCTATAAAAGAAATAGTAATGAAGAACTCCAAGACCAACTTCTTAGGCCCGCTACAGACTATGCGTGTATTCGCGATTCGTTATGCGTGATTCGTAATATGCGTTGAATTTGCGAATAATGTGTAGGGTGTTGTTCGTTAAAAATCCATTGATATCGTGAAGTACAAACGACGCATTGCGCATCGCGAATTCACGCATAGTCTATAGGGTGCCTTTGAGTGAGAGAACCTAAACAAAGAATCAAGGAACCTTATTTTGAAAACTACATACTAATGATAATATATTGATTAAGCCAATGTAATGTAATATAAAAAATAAGAAGTGTGAATGGTAATATCGAGGGTAATATAATTTAATTAATAATTTAATATCTGGATCAAAAGTGTTATTATTTTTATCTCGCAGAAATTAAATATCTACTTCACACATTGAGTAAATTTGTGTAAAAATACGCAATGAAAACGCTAGGTATAGCTAACTAGACAACAGAAGTATGGCTGATGCAACTAATGGATATTATGATACAAATTGAAATGACTATTATTTTTCTAGAGATAGGAATCATTCGATCACCACGTCAGCTAGAGATTCTTAAAAAATGATTTTATATGCACCTACAGATGACCTAGGTAATACCTATGTACAAGAAATAGGAATATGTATTCGGTTTATCTGCAAATAAAATATTGCCGTTTCTACGTCTATTATCTCCAAAAAGTGAAATAAAAAAAATTAACAGTACAATTCCAGTGAAATCAGCTCTAACATTTATCCCCTATGTAAAATTTTGATGTAGAGCATCTTTTTTAATATATAGCTTGTCATTCTTAAATAGAATTGTTATTTTCGTATCTATATTAGTTGAAGTTTAACTGCGATTTAACCAAACTGGGTTTTATTTCACTGAATAAGAAATTGAATTAATTTAAAAGCGAAATTTTAAGTTAACATTATTATATTAAATATCAAACAATACATGAAACATTAAAAAACAACGTCCAAAATTAAAATATTGAATTGTTTCATTAAAAAGTCGAATATCTGAAATATAATTATATGTATAGGTATATTAAAACTTCAAAATAATTGTCAAACTGAAATAAGATATTTTGTGCCAAGGAATAAATAGCAATAGATATTTTTTTAATTTTGAATTACCATGCTAATTTGGTTATTTATAAAGCTTAGTCCTAGCTTAAGGGCGCCGTTTTTGTACACAAATCTTCAACAAATTTATAGCTGTTTCCCAAGGAATTAAAAAAAAAAATCTGAGTAAGTTGGAAAGAATATCTCTTCACTTTGTCAGTTATACAAGTTTTCTCTAGGATATAAAATAGTTTCCAAGTTAAAAATCTCTTAAATTTTACACGTCCTTTGCACATTATAAACATTATCACATCCCGCAGAAATGTTTTAAAAAACTAGTAACTGTAAATTATTAAGAATTTTCACGCGGTTCAAGGTTCAATTCACGGTTTTCATGTTCTCTAGTGTATTTTTCCTGCAAAAGTTATACGAAATGATTCAATTTCGGCTTATATTTTAGCAATATGGTAATAAGAACCTCTACCCAATAGGTGGATTTTTTATGTGCATCTTTTGATACGATTCTTTGTCCTTAAAACGCCTGGAAGAACATAATATCACGTGTCTCATGAAGTTGAAAATAAAGAAGAATAGTTTGCTCTAAACAAATAATAGGTACCTACATTTAAAACATGTGCTCAATCATTCTCTACGCATTTCGATTTTTTTATCAAAAATCAAACAAAAAATGTACTGGTGGATGCAAAATTTCAATGGAATACCTAATTAGTAAATTTTGAACATGAACAAAAACATGCAGTCATGTTTTAATGGCGCTTTCGAATAATTTTTATTTCGACCTGCGGTCTCATTATAAGAAAACACTGATTTTGCTCACTTTATATAAAAATAACTATTAACAGCTTTTCTATTTTTAAACACTGTATATTTCTGGGGTACGGTTTAGATTTGGTTTAAATATTGTTCTCTTGTATTTTTTAACAGTCAATAACTGATGCAACCGTTAGGAAGTGGTGAAATAGAGACGGAGTCTCCTAGGTCTGTCATACAATTTCATTGGCTTTACAATTTCATCATGAAATAAAAATGTCAACCTCCTACGTACAATCATACCATGACTAATAAATTTATTGCAATTTTTACAAGTGTAACATTTATTTACAATCAAATACGTTCTGTAAAGTCACTGAAAGTATTTACTTCAAGAAGCACAATGTTAAATCATCTTCCATTCCAATCACACAGTTACAAAGTAAAGGTTTCCAGAAGTGTAGACCGATTTCCTTGAACTATATTATTTCCTAATCGTGAGCGGCAGACTTGTCTACTCCGAAACGAAATAAAACGTAAACTTGTTTTTAGTGATGTAATACGTGCGCGCATTTTATGGATAGAGTTAACATTCTTCTTTGGAAGCAGCAGTCACTGCGTAAATTGTTTAATTTATCAAACTATTAATCTTTTTTTTATAAACGACATCCGGTACAGTGAATTAAATGCCTTTTAATTGCTACATGTGACATACTTGAATTACGAACCTGTAAACAGATTATTACTAATTTTTACACAATAATATAAATATTTTCCATATATATTTAAACTGCATGGAAATTTTCATTTAATTAGAGATACGTGTACTTATTTTTATTGCATCATACAAACATTGTATCGTCGTGACTCGTGAGTATTACAACTATTTGATAATTTCAATTTAAAGTCTCTCATCGAGGACCACCTCATAAAAAAACAAAGATGTTAAAAATGGAACGCACTGTCTATTTACAGCATTAAAACTGTTTTGGAAAATGTTTACTGCACAAGCGTAATTGGCAACTCAGTGGCGGCTCGTGGACTTAATAACAGGTGAAGTGGAAGGGAAATAGTATATAATATGTGTGTTTATTTTAAATTTAAAGTGATTTCATTTTGTTGAAAAGGAAACTTGCTTTCTCGCAAAATAAAATGTCACTTTTAGCTGTTAAGTGATACGTACATCCAGTCATTTTAGGTCACCTGACGAGTCGCCACCGAATAACTAAATGAGAAATGAATAGGCTGTCAGCTAAAAAATTCCAAACATAATTATTCCAGGGGGAAAACTACTGGCACCTAACTATTATTTTATTATACATATTAGGATTTTATTATTTGTTACCCAAAATATAAATATCATAACATTAACATTTGCGCGCATTGGAAAAAATTGCATCATCTATTTGTGACACATGCATATGCATGCACATTTTATCTGTTTGAAAAATTAGATAAGGTACCTAAAAATAGTTTGTAGTTCGTAGTATGTAAGGAATTCCAAATTCGTAGATGATTCTTGGGGTCTCGGGTATGAAAATTATGTTGTGGTAAAGTTGCGCAATTCACCCATTTCTATAATTAAATATGCGTTTATCAAGAAAATGGCAAAAGAAATCTAATAAACCAAAGTATAGCTCTTTCACATCAAATTGATAGGGAAATCGAAATGCGAATACAAAATATCAAATATGGCAACACCCTCAAAATGGTATAAATTCTAAAACTCAATTTTCAGTACCTGTATAATGAAGCATGTCAAATTCCAGTTTAAATAGTGAAAAAGTTGTACAGAGGTAACGGTTTAGAAGTTATGACTGAAATTCAATATTTAATTTCTTACTTGGAAGCCCTGTATATCCGAACAAGCCAAGGACAAGAATGCATATGAAGTACTAACATTATTTTGACTTCCCCTGTGTGCCCTATTATTTTTGGCCATTAGTTTCTGGATACTATGTATAGGAAAATGAGGCAAACTAGACAAGTAAATTGTAATTGTTTTTTTTTTCAAGAACGCTTCAGTTTTACATCGCCTTGTTTGTCTGGATAAATATGTAACATGACGGACTTTTCCGTATTTGAAAATATATTTTTATTATATGATGATGATTTATGATATGACATAAGAAAAAGCAGCTATACCTTCAATAACTAACAAGCCAAGTTAGCAATCGTTTAACGTATTTGTTGTGTTCAATTTTCTAAATTTAAAAAAATACAGTAATTTCCAACACGTACATTTCCGCCATAAACACAGATCAGTGGCGTACTTGGGAAACTGTTGCAATTGAGCCAAATTTAAATATGAATAGATAACAGTGCGGTTTTGGGTAAACTTTATAATAAAATATGTTGTCTTAACATTAAAATACTCTAAAGTCCTTGGGTATGTCAATAATGTAATTACATAAAATTCAATAAAAAAAACATTAAAATTACTCAGAAAGAATTTACCGAGGAATTTACTATACTAAAGGTACTTTTCGTCTGTGGTACATACAATATTTGATGTCATACTGCATACTTCTGAAACTCAATATATTCTATGCGTTTTGAGCGGTCAATATTTTCATAACTTTTTATTTAAAAATCAAACTATCATGACACGTTTCTGAAATTTCAAAAGATATCCCCAATAATAACATTAGTTATACAGTGTGGAAGAAAAGTATGGAATAAATTCATTATTTCTAAAACAACGAAGTTTTATGAAATTTCCTCGGACCCGTCGATTTTGCTTTTTAAAAAGACTCTTTTTTCTATACCAACGCATTTCCGACGTTCATTTGTTTTCGCGTGATGACGTCATCGGATATTTTTTTAAATAGAACCCCTATATTTTTCCATCGGATTCTTGTAGAGCTTAACTTGCTGAATTCAAAAATATATAATTTCAACACTTTATTTGTTCAACTTTCCGAGAAAAAAATAATAACCGATCCAATAAATGCTGCAGTTGACAGATGTCAATTCTGATTAGATTTTGTTTAGCTGCCAGAAACAGTTTGTGAGGTGACTTGATTTAATTTGTTGTTTTTGCTATCAAAAGATGTAATATTCTAACATGCAATCTAATAAAACAAAATAATAAATTAGGGGGTCAAATACGATTGAGGCAACCAGAATTTAATTAATTAATTAGTTACTTATTGTTAAATTGTTTTAAAAATGAAGAGTCCTTATTTTGTGATACTGTCGATGAATTCACTATATCCACTTTACTCTCAACCAGCCCATCACAGACATAAATGGGAATATTCACATTTTTTTCAAGCCGATTTTATTGGATCGGTTATTATTTTTTTTCAGAACGTTGAAGGAATAAAGTGTTAAAATTATACATTTTTGAATTCAGCAAGTTAAGCTCTACAAGAATCCGATGAAAAAATATAGGGGTTCTATTTAAAAAAATATTCGATGACGTCATCACGCGAAAACAAATGAACGTCGGAAATGCGTTGGTATAGAAGAAAGTGTCTTTTTAAAAAGCAAAATCGACGGGTCCAAGGAAATTTCATGAAACTTCGTTGTTTTAGAAATAATGAATTTATTCCATACTTTTCTTCCACAGTGTATAAGCTACGCTATCTATAAACTTAATAATACGTACCTAATACTACGTATAGATTACCATTTTTTTATAGTCCTAAGAATTTTACTTTATTATTATCATCCTAGTACTTCAAAATTCAACTTTTCGCCCTAAAAATGATCCAAAAAAATGCGCGAACAATATGAAACAAACAAGTTTTATTTCGAACATAAATTTATTTTTCACCACTAAGTTTCGTCAATCATTGTTTAGGGAGTCTTTCTGATACCTATGTAAAAATGAAAATCGTAGTATCCCAGCTGCTTTCCTTTCTGGCAAATTTTTATGTTTACACATACTATTTACTGAAACTTATTAATCATTTCCTAAGTATAACTATAACCTTCACATGGTGTTACAAAATGCAAACATGGAAATTTTATTCCTGTTCCTGTTGTAAACATTTCGCTATTTTCGTTTTGTTATCTTCAAATGCACTTTTTCAAAATTTACCATGTAGTGGTAAAAATTAGGAACTACTGTTCTACTAGAATAATTTCAGATATACAACTTTTAAGGTAAAAGAACTTATTTAACAACACGTGAAAGCAAAGAAAAACAGACGCCCAGATTTCCGCCCTCCAACTTAGTATAGGCACAGTGCCAGGACATCTTTTTATCGATTGGAATTTGACAACAAACTTTTAACGTTGCTCAGAGCTTTGGTTTTGGCTTCAAAGACCACCAGGGAGCTGTGTCATTGCTGTGTTAATTATACTTCCTTTCATTTTCAAAGCAAACTTCAGCAAAATATTTTAAGTTAGGTACCCCTTAAAATCTATTAAAAGCTTTGATGCTACAAATTGGTTTAATTTTCGCTATTTATTTGAATATTAAAAACAAAATATTTTCTGTTATTCAGGGTGTTTCTTAAGTAGAGGTCAAAAATCCAGGGCCTATTCTGTGGCCAAAAATAAGTTTTTAGCGAGTCAAAAATTAAAAAAAGAGACAATTTAATTAACCAAATTCAGTGTGCATTTATTATATCAGTAGGTATGAAATAAAAAATTACCAGCTTTAGAAACTTAATTTTTAATTACTTGAACTTCAAAGATGATTTAACTTTTATTAGAAGGAAAATGAAAGAAGCAATTAAAAAAAGTGAAAATTAGAAAAAAAATCATTGTTATTAAAATAATGTTCTTGCATCTCAAAAATATGATTCTGACTTTCAGATATTTGGTAAAATCTCACAAATATTTAAAATTACCAATGAAAAAGGTAACATTTCAAAACTTTTGGACACACAACAAAAACAAAACTGATTTGTGCTGCTTGACTTATAATGTAGGAAACGATTTGTGACGGTATTACGAATAAGGAGGTACCTAGTAAAAACCGCAAAACTTTAAACGTGAAAATTATATTTGTTCGGAAAAACAATTTTATAATTATCATTATCATTTTCTGTTAAAATAGTACCTAATACAATATTTCTGTTATAAATTTACTAATTTTATGTTTTTTTAATGGTACAGTTTTTTTCTTAACTCTTACCAGCGTCTTGGGCGAGATATCTACGGCGCCCCCCAAACTGCAATTCAAACCCATACGAAAAAAGGGAAAGGATATAATGAAATAACCTTTTATTAAAAGAAATAATTATTTATTATAAAAAATAATCGTTTATTAGAAAAAACTAATAAAATTTTACGTTTCTGGCCTTTCTATCAGCGATTCTATGAGCGATGGACGCCCTGACCGGTCGTCCAACCGTGCCCTACCCTAACGCCGCTACTGCTCTTAGTTATGGTGTCTTCAAATATCTCCAACAACGGATGCGTATATTTTTACTATGTTAATACACCGTAAAAAAATTGAGTAAAATTTCACTCAAAATCAACACAATTGGTTGTTGAAACGAGTCCACACCCAATTGTGTTAAAATAATAACACAATTCGTTGAGCAATGTTTACTCAATTATTTGTTAGCTAAATAAATCTTTTATGATTAGCACTGAACAATAGTTTTGAGTTAGCCTACCGAACTACGTGTTACTACAAACATAAAATTGAGTTATGTTATCAATATCGGTCAGTGGTCGCGCGGGGGCGTCAGTACTTGAATCGAGGTGACTAGATTGCTGTGGGTCGACCCCCGCAGCCGGTAGACCGTATATAAGTTATATTCGTGGAGAGATTGGCACCCTCTCTGCGGATATGGTAGGGTGGATGAATGTTGGCTTGGGTCAATGTGAGAGATTGATACCGGTTGACATTTGACTACCCCCTTAATTAATGAGGGTTTCCAGGTTTCCCTCATTCCTGCACTGAATGGTGGTTAGGGCCTACCAGCGTAAGTCGTTCCTGGGCGCGAAGGCGGCCTGCTTAATAATAATATGCCGCCCCCTCTCCCGCACAAGTCTTCCACTTCTGGGCTAATCCTCGTGATTAGAGTGAGGGGTAGAGATATTATTATTATATATTTCATTGTTTTTTCCATAAACCATCACTAACCAAAAGTTGTGTTGACAAGATCATTTGTTTGTTAAAATGTTTAAATATCTACTCAAAAGTCAATACCAAAATTTTTCAGTTTGCCGTCTACGGAAACGTAAAATATAATTTCTAAGGCTGGCAAACGGGCAGGCAAACTATGTCGGTACTAGGAGGGTGATTTATATTAAATAACTAAACAGTTGTTCAAATATGATCAACGCACACTTACTAACATAGAAATTATGAATTTTTCAGTTTGTCTTCTATGGAAACGTAAAATATATTTTTCAAGGATGTCAGAAGGCCATGCAAACTATTTCGGTACCTACTGGGAGGCTGTACTATATTCAATTACTAAGAAATTGCCCAAATATGATCAACGCACACTTACTCGCACAGGAATTATGAATTTTTATTTTCCCCTCCACAGTATAATGAATATGTATTTTTCCGTTCACAGATAGACAATATTTACTGTGACAAAGGTATTCCTCTTGCTGTTATGAACAAAACTTTCCAATGCAGACCGCATACGCATGTTTGTGCTTTCCACTATATGTTTCAGTATAGATCGACCTTACGTCAGCACCTGTGGATGGGAATGTGTGGATAGCTTCACTCAAACTCAATTATTGAGAAATTTCAGAATAAAATTTAAACCTTAAACACCCTGTAATTCTTCCAGCGACATTCGTATAAGACAAGATGAGCTCAAACATAATATTTTTCCCTCTAGTATCTCCACTTTCTTTTCATTATCTCTGTATTTTTAGAGGGCATATCATATGATATCTGGGTCTAATCATTAGAGATTCTGATTTAGGTAGATAAATTCTCGAAATCATACTGGGAATAAATTATTATTTGGATTAAAAATTGACAACCCATCTGCTTTTGCATGGCCCTTTTCAATTATTAACATACCTACCGTCGCCCTTTCACATATTATTATTACTACCTATCTAATAAAAAAAAAATAAAATACCTATCTACTTTAATCATTAGAAGAATAAAGTCACCTACAATTTTTTTTCAAAGTCCACATTGTTTATCAAACAATTAGCAAAAGCGTGACTTTAAATTTAGACTTCAAATTGAAACGATTAAATATTATCAAAGCATTAAAAAATAAATGACAATATTAGTCATGGAATGGTATAAAGTACGTTCTCTTATTATTACAATTTTATCAAATCTCAGTTTTTTTTTCTAAAAACTGATCAAATTTGTGATTCAAGGAAATATTTACCCAATACTTGAGTAGAAAGAAACAATAGAGATAAGCATATAGACGGAACTTTTACCTTACAAAAATAAACCTATTTATCCACAATCACCTTATAATCGGACTTTTATCCACACATATGAACCATCTAAAGTATCCACTAGTGGAATAAAGAAAAAACTAATAAATCAAATTTAATATACAAGGTGTACCAGTAGTAAGTATTCAAACCTTCTGAGCTTGTAAAACAAGTCGAAAAATTACGAAAACCTTAGTACAACTTTTGTCAGTGGCGGCTCCTAAGGGAGATACGCTCACTTAAAGGGGTAACTTCAGCAACAGTTTTTAATGCGTAACATCAAAACGGTTCAACATTAAGTCTCGAAATTTTGATGAGATATTAACCTTGACGTGTTTTATAAGTCTCATAAAATAGATTTCAAAATTTTCTACAGGGACGTGAAAAAATGCAAGACTCAGGGACAAATTTAATAAAGCCTTGCATTTTCTTACGCCCCTGTAGAAAATTTTGAAATGTAGTTAATGAGACCTACTACTGTTACACCTTGTATTTACTTATTAACATTTACGTTTATAGTGACATTTATTTTTTTGTTTTATCACATTTAACTTCCTTTCCGTTAATAACAACCCTTGTAGCATTGTTGCTATCATTTTCGGAACGCAAAACATCTGCCGAAGTTTGGGAAGAATTTGTACAAGTTATGGATGTCTCTTCTTGTAAGAAACAGCTATATTTTCCTTGGATTTTGCTTGCAACATCAAGTTTGTTAAACATCAACTCAATATAACTTTCAGTTACCGAGGAGCTCTTCCATCCACCATGCCGTTTAATGGTTGTAAGATCAACTCCTTTATTGGCCAATAAAGCTGTTGAAGTGCGCCTCATTCAATGGCCAGTATGTGCGTGTTGATTCCAGGCTGACAAGTACATTTTTGATTGATGATCTTGTGTTAAGCGAATTGAGAGCAGAGAGATATATTTTTTGCATATTTCAACAGCATTCACGCAACGTTACAGAAATATAACTTGTCGTATGGTCGGACTTCATTATCTACCTGATATAAATAAATATCTGTTTGTTTAAGCTCTATTCAAAACTAGATTTCCAAAAGAGAAAATTGGCAAACAATCAGACGATCGTCGGCCTCGGAGAGCATAATAAAAACAAAACAAACTGTATATTTAATCTTATTTTGCAAACTACAACTGGCTACAAAGGCGCCTAGCTACGTGCAGAATAGCAGGTAAAGGATAATACCCGAATAAACAACTAAGTAATCCTGCAAGGGGAAGACAGCTCGCATTATAAGTATTTAGTTCACTTGAATCCTAATATGTTTGTCCTTGCAAGTGCATTATTTGTTATTTATAGCGGAGGCCACTTCCGCTTGAGATAGGTCAGGCCTGTGTATACTGAATGCATTTACTCTATACTTTAATATAAACAAAGGGGAAATGCTTCAATTACCGAGTAATTATCTGTGTTTGCTGGAGAACTGTATTTACTCAACGGCGATAATAGTTTTTAAAAGCGTTTTACCCAAGGAAATCCACTAGAACATTCTTGAGTTTTGTTGCAGACAAACATAGGGTGTCTGGGATCCTTCGATATATCCGGCATTCTCAATTTCATAAAAAAAAGTTTGATATATGGCGGTGAAATAAAAGTTCTCGTTTTTTGTTTCATTGGTAAGAGTGCCGTGAGAATAAATTGTTCTCGCTTACCTGCTAACTTTTGATTTCAGGGGTACAGGGTGTCTCAAACTCAATAGTATGAGCCTATTATTGTGAGGATACAAAAAATTTAATAACATTTGGGGGGACACGTGATGTTAAATGGGATGGGGTAAATTCCATTTTCAATTGAAAGTATTATTTTTGGGATTTGACAAAACCGACTAATGACGTTATCAATTAGGTATATTTTTTCCTGTTTATTAACATTTCGTCGTTTAACTCATTACAAGTAGATCTGTTGACTTTCTGGGTCACTGAATAGGTCCATTAATCCCAATCCTTTTTTTGGGACAGTGTTCTTTAAATATTGCTGCACAATCCTAGCCTTGTGGAGTGGAGCTCCATCGTGCTGAAACCACAGGTTTCTCCTCTCCTGCAAAAAGCACATTCTTCAGAAGTGCAGGAAGTTCTTCATGTAGCAAATTTAGGTAACTCACGCTGTTTAATGTATGTTCATAAAAATAAGGCCCAATTAAATGTCTACCGATGATGCCGCACCGTACATTTACTCCAAAATGGCCTTGGTTTTGGACTGGATTTACAATATGGGAATTTTCAATGGACCAGTAGTGTTCGTTGCGCCTGTTTGGCAAACCCACTGACAAACCGACTTTCGTCAGTCAAAGAGCCGAAAATGGTTCTGATCAACAGTTTCTACATTTACCACAATTTGAGCTATACAGCTAGGTCTATTTTTAATGTGACGCTCAGGTAAATACTTACTTCAAATTGTGAATTTTGTAGTTATGGGTATCTAATTATGGGTCGTTAAAATTCGTTGAACGGTTGATTTATCCATGTTCAATTCCCGGTTAGCCTGTAGTATAGAATTTCGTACATTTTGTTCGAAATACTGTAACAGTCTAGTTGTATTAACATTGTTTCTTACCCTTCGGCCAATTATTTGATTCTTCCGACAGAAAATGCATCTTCATTGCGTCGCCTCCAATCTTCCTCCAATAAAGGTTTTATGATCAGGAATGAGGCGCTCTGGATATCTTTCTCAATATAACTAGAGCTATTGAATTAAAATTTATTTTGTGTCAAAAAATCTAAATCTTAATATACAGAGTGATTCAGTTTTTAATGAACAAACTTCGAGGGTAAGTAGAACTTAATGGCAGTTTATTATATAATAGTTATAATTTTGGGGCTTTATAACGAAGATACAGGGTGTTAAAGTTTGAAGAAAAAATGTAATTTTTTTGGTGTAATTACTAAAGTAATGGAAACATTTAAGTCATACTTGGTACACAGTGTAGTGAGTTAAGGTGTCATTAAATGTGAAAATATCAAGCACTTTGGGCAACCAGTGGCGGAGATATGAGTAAAATAAATAAACAATATTACTAATAATAATTAAATTATTTACCTACAGGAACAGTGAAATAACAGAAAAAAGTCAAATTTACTATGTAACCATAGTAGATACAAAATGTATAGTAATTTTCGTTACAAAGAAAATTATCTGATAAATTCTAATTTATAATACATATCTAGGTATGTTGTTTTACTTAATTATTCATATTTTACGGTCACTGTTAATACACATAAAACTTTGCATTGTCAAAAGCAATTTTTCTTAGTGAATTAAATATCTTTTACTACGAATGAAATTAAAAATTCCAAAAAAAAATCACAGTATCACGAATGCGCACGTAGCTTCCACCTAGTAAAAAAAATGTACTAGTAAAATATTTTATTTTCTACTGGCAATGACTTTTTTCATTGCAAAAGTATCTTCATACAACAAAAAGTTAAGTTCTACAAATTGAATAGATATATTTTGCAGTAGTATAGATACTCTGGTGATATAGCTAAAAGCTGTTCAAGAAAGTTCTTTCCTGGGACAACAAAGTTAAAGCAAAACGAAATAGTAGCAGGGCAAAGAAATTGTTTAAAAAGGACATAGCAGATACAAAAAGCATTTGATATTGATCAAAATAAAGTTATATTATTAAAAACGTACATTATGTTTGCTTTTAATCATCAGTTATTCATGAAAATAAGTTATCATTATTCAGTAAAATTTATAAATACAACCCTAATGTTTCCTCCACCTAAGTAACCCAGCCGCGGAAAACAGACAGCCTTTGCGCAACTAAAATTTAGTCTTTGCTACCTCTTCCAATCTCTTTATATCTTTGCTGTACCTAACTAATGAATCTATGGTTACAACACTCCAAGCATCCAGTTTCGGATAAGTAAAGACTGGATCTCTTTTAACCATCATTATTTATAATATTATTTTGACTGTGACAGTATGTTATGCATATTTACATTTTAATCTATCCAAGTCCAAGGACCTTAACAACAAATAAAAACAGCCAAATAAAAATGATTAAAAATGCTGATAAAAGTAAAATATTAACAGGCAGCACTTAACACCACATATGTTAACTAAGTACAGAAAACAGACTAAATTTATAGGTACTATTAATGACTAAAGGATTTATGAGTATATAATAAAGATGCGGCAAACTCATATTCGATCTAATGATAACGATATTATTGCTGTGTTTACACTTTTTCCAAATATATTAATAGACACGTTAGAAACATCAAAGTAGACGAAATAATTATTTCTGAGAGAAGCTACTATAATTAAATTTGCTACACAACACTTTAACAACGTATTTAATTTCAATTTATAATTTTCAAACTACTGAGAATTTTATCCCATTTGAAGTTATACTGAGATATTTTGTAAAAGCTATAGATATATCTGTCATAATGACCCCTCCATAAATTTTATGTTATTTTAATAAACGCATTTTACTTGACCTTGACATTATAGATATAAGCTATATCAAACAATGTAACTGCAATAACAAACACGTATACATCTCGGTATACATGTAAAGTAAAATTCCGACGACTGAGAAATACTCATCAAAAGTAGACAGAAAGTTCTTAAGAATATATCCCCCTATAATACCTCAAGGAAGCAACAGGGTAAATTAAGGGTAAGTGTTGAGTTTTACTTCGTCAGAGTTCTTGACTGAATGTTTTAATGACATTTTTCAAGCATATCTGAAAATTATATGGTGCTAAAATTAAAATCATGTACGACTCGATAGGGAATCTTTTTGAATTTTCAAACAGAATTTTGAAGAAGTTTACAATAAACAAGTTATGAGAGAAAATACCCTTCACTCTCGTTGAAACCACCCCTTTCGGTTCAGATATTAATTTCATTTTCAACATCATAATAATTGAGTGGTTGTAAAACAATTATAAAACTTTTTATTATATTTTGTAATGTCATATTATAAAATTCAGAATGCAGGTGTAATGCAAAATAACAATATCATTACCAAAACTACAAAGATACAATAATTGTAGTATTATTTTACAGATTGTGCTAGTGGTAATAGTATCTACATGTGTGTGTCATATTAGATTTGTTTCTGCAGCAGTTGGAAACAGTTTGGAACTGTCAGAAACGTCCGTCTAATTACTTGAGTTAAATTCTCTGGGAACTTGTTCTCAACTTAACTAGTTGAACAGTTTCAAACCGTCTCTAATTGTTGCAGGAACAAATCTATCGAATATAATATCTAGATAATACCCATTAATACTAATGATACACCGTTAGACAATATGCTGAGCTATTCCGGGGTAAGTATCCCATATCTATATCCACGAAGGTCCTAGGTTAGGTGTCAATGTGCATGATTTGGAGCTCAATATCACAGAATTTAATTATTGCACGTCATGGTGTTTTTACAGAAATATGTATATTATTAATACTGTCAATAAATAGAGGGTGTTTTTGAAAGTGGAGTATTAGTTTTAACTGACGACAGTAGGCTTTAAAATAAATTATTTCACAAAATATTGCCCTAATAAATGATTTTTAATCTACGAAACGAACTATTTCACAATACGTCATCGATAAGCAACATGCGATAAGTTGCACGCGCAGTTTTTGGTAAAGTCATGCTTCGTTTATAACCTTAAATAATAACGTAACACGTACGTAAACAAATCGTGGTATTTTTATTATTTTAAGTATTTTCTAGTGTATGCATCATTTTGTGTTACATGTAATTTTCTGACAAAGTGATATAACAGTGGCCCAAGTGTATTGATAATAATTCTAACTTAATATAACTTAACTGTTTTGTTTTCTCAACCTGTAGTTGGCCTTCGGGCTGTTGGTTGTAGTACCAAATAAATAAATAAATAATGACCAGTGGATATGTTATTAATTTAATGGAGAGGTAAAAAAATCGGCTGGCTATGTTGCACCAAATACACAGAAAATTTACTTATAAATTTCATCCCTCTACAACGACGATTTCATTATTTAACTGGACGCACCCGGGATACAACAGGCAAACGCGAAAGGCGTACATAATTTTCAACATTTAATGTGAGTGTACAAGTGCAGACATAATTTAAAAATGCGAAAATAAGTGAGTTATTTATTAATTTTTATGTTAACATTTTATTAGGCTATTTAATAAAAATTGTTTCTTTTGATAAGGTAATAATCCCCCTTCAGAATGAATAAATTTATATACATAATCTAATAAAATTTTAAAACCAAAATAATTTTCTTGAATTACAGTCTTGAATTAGAGAGTTTGTTATTGAATATTTCGGAGAGATCAATTAGAATTCAGAGCGATTTAGATAGTGATTAATTAAATAGTATTTAGTTGAGTTATAATTAGGATTCGGTAGTGTATAGAGTGTTAATAAATACAGTGCCTTCATAAATGATTACAAGCCACGTGACCAGGACTGTGATTCTCGAAGAACTACTCGTATGCAAATAGATTTCTTGTCTCTCTCAATTGCCGTAGTGAGGAAAAGGATATTCGCATATGAATTGCTCTGCGATTGATTTGAGAATGTCGATCCTGATCACGTGGCTTGTAATCATCTATGAAGGCACTGTATCAATATTTTGTTTGGAGCTATAATCACATGAAATTGTAGTACATAGATCTATACAATTATTATTATATTAGCGATTACTATATTTTTTTCAGTGTCAGCAGAAAGGTTTTCTCTTACTTGGAGTAAATCTGAAATTTTATCTTCTTACCTAATAAATTCCAAATACTGCAACATACTGATATTGCCACGGAATTTCAATACATTTAAAATATCTACAAAATAACTCAACCAGAGTGTCAATTGTTATATTAAACAAGTGGGGTATAACAAATATCATCAATCACACACCTAAAATTCATAAACTTAAGGAATTTAGTGGCCATAAAAATGTAGCAATGTGACAAAACATTGTTTGTAACAATTTATTAAAAATTATGAAGTTTGCCGTCTAATCTTTACTATTCCTGTTCAAATAAAAACAATGTGTAATGTAGATTATATTATGACATGCAGTCTCTGCGTTTTAATAAAATATTAAATGTGGACTCACGAGATATAAATATGTTACATAAGTGTATACATATCATTTAGAGGTAGAATCTTTGACAATATAATAATAATTTGCATGCATCACCATCTTTAGACGAGTTCTTAACGGAAACGGCCGCTCCTAGAGACCTCAATAAGGTGTATATTTTTTAAGTAGAAAAGGTAGAAGACATTTTTTTTCTATACCAAACTGACATACACCGTGGTACAAAAAAGTCGAAGCGATTTGAACGATCCTAATAGTCGCTTGTGGCGCCCTCTTGGAGATACAGCCAAATGTGCATAAAATTTGAATTTCCCGTCCCAAGAAACCTGCGCATACAAAATTTCATGAATTTAACTCAAAGTAGTCGAGATTTATTAAAGAAAATGTAATATTTTTTTTTAATTTGGCATCCTGTATATTCTAAACAGCGTTCCCAGCCCTAAGTTCATAGCAAACTTTTTGCTTAAAATGAACGTAGAATAACATACTGAAGTATATACATCTCCTCCTGAAACAACCTGTATATATAAAATCTTTACTCCTGTAAATGTGAACTGTGCGGAATATCGAGTTGAATTAGCGAAGTACAATGGCTGTGGCGTCACAGAAATTATTTATTTAATTGTTAGCGTTGTAAAAAGCTGGAAAAAATCGGAAAATATAAATAAGCACATTTTTAGTTCACCTAAGTCAGACATGGGCAAACTTTTTTAGGGGAGGGCCAGATAAAATAAAAAATTATCTAGGCGGGCCGAAATAAAAATTGAACAAAACATTTTTTTTATGTGATAAACTATATTTTTGATTTTTACATCACACACAACTTACATGCTACAATGGTAAAAAACTAAAAAACTTACAAAAACTGATTATTCCTTAGAAGAGTGTGAAGGCGTATGTGACAGATGAAACTGTGTCTGAGCTTTTAAAAGTTGTTCATAGTCTGGTAGAAACTGGGATGAGCTGATTCTCATTAATGAAGCTAAATGATGGTCAGTCAAGCGGTTTCTAACGCTGTTTTTCCTAAGTTTCAAAGTAGAAAACACCTGTTCATAGATGTAGGAAGATGCAAACATCGCAATTATCTTCTGAGCGTGAGATTTCAGGTTTGGGAAACTTGATTTTGATAGGGCCTTGTAGAACTTAATTTTAGAAACGTTGAGAAATAGTTGCTTCAATTCACTGTTATATTGCAACTCAATCAGTTCGAGCTGCAATTCTGGTTTGACTAATTCACAATCCACATTAAATGGCATGCTGAAAATGTCTAGGTCCTGTTCGATAACTTTGAAGTCTTGTAACCTTTGTTCAATTGCTTCATGGAGACATTTCATGCTTTTCTCAGAGCTCTTAAGTTTGTCTTCCTAACTGCAATAGTTTTTAGTTTTGGAAAATGAGTAAAGTCTTTCTTGACTAGTTGTTTGGAAAATAGATTCAATTGCATTTTGAAACCTCTGATATGTCCCCAAATATCATGGATTAATTGATTTCTTCCCTGGAGTTTAAGGTTCACTTTATTGATGTGACTGAGAAGATCCGTAAAAAATGCAAAGTCCGAAAGCCATTCAATATCTTTCAAATGTTCACACTCGTCCATTCCTTTTTCTTCCATGAAAGAGATTACTTCGTCTTTTAGTCCCAAACTCGTCCGAAAACCTTTCCTGCACTGAGCCACCTTACTTTACTGTAGTACAGTACATCAGAATATTCAGACAACAATGAGTCAAGAAACTCTCGAAATTGTCTATGATTGAGTGCTCGTGAACGAATGCTATTAACAAGCTTAATAACAACATCAAGTACATGTTTCATGTCTAGAGCAGATTTACACAAAGCTTCTTGATGTATGACACAATGAAGAAACACAACTTCGTTCCCAGGAAATGATTCATTAAATATGCCCACAAAACCAGATTTCGTCCCTGTCATATTCGGTGCTCCATCAGTAGTAATGTTACAAATATTGCTCAAAGGTACTTTCAAAGACGTGATAATTTCTTGAAATTCTTGAAAAATGTCTGATCCTTTTTTCGTTCCCTTTAATGAGCGCATGCAAGCTAATTCTTCAGTAACACAAAAGTTCTCATCAATACATCTTATGAATATCAGTAACTGAGCTATGTCAGTTATGTCCGTACTTTCATCCAACGCAAAAGAACAGAATTTAAACTCGCTTATCTTTGAATCTAATTGTGAAGCAAACTGCTTATCCTATGTCATATGTGTAATTGTCGCGGGCCGGATTGACTAGCCCAAAGGGCCGCACTTGGCCCGCGGGCCGTACTTTGCCCATGACTGACCTAAGTCGATTCCTTTTAAAATTTCGTACGCACAGGCCCATTAACGACGACACGGCATCTAGAGTCCCAACTTTCAACGTAGTTTATGTGGATTGGAATAGTGTATGTTATTTTCAAATAATAGAAAATTTAAATCGTTTATATTTTGTTTTGTTTTTGGCTATTTTTAAGTGCAATTAATCAAGACTAATATTCCATAATGTTAATTTAAGATATTAACTATAATTTGATCACAAACAAGAAGACTAATAAACATTTCTCCTCTACTATTTTTACTTGATTCATCTTATAGTTTTCTTGATTTTTTTATGGGTTAGGTCCAACGGACAGCGACTAGACCAAGCTACTGCTTTCTCTTTTGTCGATACAGTGTGCCTGTCCCTAGAAATACCTACTATAAAGAAGTTCACCTCATATTAATAACACTGTAAAAGTAGTCTGTGTAAGTGGTGCCTATCTCATTTTCTAAAATCTTACTGCACACTATCAATATAACGGTTTCGGTTATACTCCAATGTCCAGAGACATTGAAAACCAATCACTTGCTATTTCCTTTATTATTCTTTATTGATAGCCTATTCAGTATTATCGAATGTTTTTTGTTCGAATGATTTGTCCCCAATAATTATACAGGAAATCATGAACGTGAGGGTTTTCTCTGATGGCAATGGAAAAATATGAACCCTATCAGCAGAATGAAAATAAAACATTTTCTTATTTTTCTTTCAGTCGTTCTACTGAACTAATACGTGTTCGACGTAGTCCAGGGTCCAGTTGTGCAACGTAATAGTGACCGACAAGCATACATTAATAAACTAGTGGAGTCTGTGAAAAGTATAAATATTATGTTAAGGCTTTTACAATCGAAATATAGAAAGTTCTAGAATGACTAAAGGGTTATGTAGAAAGATTTTATTTCAATTTTATGGAAATAAGTGTTCTTTTTATGACTTTACCTACTTTACTTCATAGAGTAAAGATATACAGGATGTTTTAAATAAAGTAGCAAAAATGAGATCCCAAGTCGCATAATAAAAGATAAAGGGTGTCAAAGTTAAAATTTTATTTCCGATATTTGTAGATAACTTCTTAAAATATCCAAATATTTACATAAAATTTGTAAATCAGTGGTTTTTGGGGCGATAAATTCGAATTTCTTTCTAATTTTGACGTCACTAGTACAGGGCGCCGTTTATGGCACATCATGTTTCTTTTAAATAGTAGAACTTTTTTGGAGCTTAGTGTATCCATCTGACTATCGAAACAGTCAATTCTTCTATCTGTTTTATTTGAAAAAGGTATACCTTGCTGAAGTCGGTAGGAGTAACCATTTTAAAATAATCCTATGTGAAATGATCAGTACACCGAGTAAAAACTGTTTTGATTTCAGGTAAAGTGCCTTTTCTGCTGAAACTACAGCAAAATGTTACTTGAAAAAGTTGTTCAAAACGGTAAATTAAGGGGACGTGCAAAATTTCAAGAAGATCGACGGGGTTTCTTTTGTTAAAATCCTTTCGATTTCCTTTTTAGAAACGCAATTAAATGGACGTACTAATATCCGCATTTTTCTTCATTGATATAACTGAGCGTAACATGGAATAATATACCCAAAGCGACGAAGGCTTGTTATGTCTTGAAAGTTATTCGAAATATGCCAGAAGAACC
The DNA here is from genome assembly GCA_025584915.1 of Monochamus saltuarius. NCBI lineage: Eukaryota > Metazoa > Arthropoda > Insecta > Coleoptera > Cerambycidae > Monochamus > Monochamus saltuarius. The sequence continues at coordinate 56,770,377 of CM046725.1, read as the reverse complement.
TTTTCATTGGTGATATTTTGTATTCCTTTCCCTTTACACCAATCTTCAAGTGTTGCATAAGTTTCGTACTTCTGCTTTGATTTTTCGGGAAGTAGGGAATCGACAACGCTTTGCGCAATGTCTTCCATATCCGAAGGAACACTCTCGAAATCAGAATCATCCATATTAGTATTCATTTTCACTAAAACTGAAGGTACGACACAAAATTGGATGCCAATAATGAAGTTGTCAATGTCAAACTGAAAACAATCAATAACTGTGGTTATTATGGCATGTCGAATAGGAACACCTAAAAATTTTGAATTTCAATTTATGAAAACGAACTGATATTTTAACATTTTCCAATTCGAATCTGCAAATAAAATATACTTGGCCCATGGTGAATAATCGATTCAATAGGAACTTGTTAATGAATGTTTCTTGCGAGAGTCTCGTATCTTTGCAAGACTCTTGCATACCAATGAGAAACATGGAACTTAATTACGAATCTGGTAAAAGTGGTGGTTACTCTCGGCTGGCAATGGTCCCGCTCGGAGCTCACACGTACTATCGATATGGTCGACCATCGACAGTGGCCGATTGGTGGACGTTATAGAGTATAGAAATGGCTAGTTTTACATAATAAGTTATAGATAATGGACGAAATAGGCAAAATAACATCCAAACTCGTTCAGTCAAGTGCAATATTTTTTGAGAAATCTCTCTGGAGAAATATTGTCTACTAATTTCAGGACACCGTATCATCATTCGAGTAGGTAAAAGATACCTACCTACAATTTTACAATTAATTCATGGATGTAACTCCTTTCACCTCTGTTTCCCTCAAATTTCACAAACTGAAGTTTTCATTCAACAACGGCAGCTGGAGCTTTACGCCCACAACATCCAGAATATAATATAATGTACCATCCGACGCTATAATATCGATCCCTTCGACGATGAATGATGTAATAGTTTAACTCCTAAATTATGTAAGTTTCTTCGGGCATTGTGTCAGAACACGTAGATATACTAACGAGATCTGGGCATCCCTATTGACCGACCGGCTTTGAATAGCCTTTGTAAGCTTTCGCTTGTTTCGAGGAAAGGATAATTACATTTTAATGAGTGGAGGTATGATGCAATAATAATGAAAACCTTGTATGTTGACTTGCCGTATAAGTAAATGTTTCAACGCAGCGATGAATTAATTATGGCAAAACCTGAATTAATCGCAAAATACCTTTTCCCGTTTTTTGCATTCACTGTTATTTATCTTATTATTGTTGTAAGGTACGTAGTAAGCAGGCTGTAAAAGTTTCTTATTTAAAATCCTTGACGATATCATACGTGTATTAAATATAAACATTTTTTAAATCTCATAAATTTTCGATTTTTTTTTTCATAACTGTGGTAAAGAATACAGTATGGAAAAAAATATGTATTGGTGTGTTTCCTATTACAGTTTTCTAGAAAACACTACACTATATGTATATTATTTTTTATTATCTACTAAATAAACAATTTTTTGTTCAAATATGCTTACCTACCTAATTATCACTGAAATAAGTTCTTCATTATGTGTAAATTTATGACTTTATTTGATTTGGTTTGAGATGTGTTCTCGAGAACCATGTAATCTTCGAGAACCCAAAAATAGATATAAGCAGATCAGCTCCGCCACCACAGTCAGTTCTGTAAACGTCAAAGTAAAGATATGATTCACTTGTGAATTTATTCGAAATCTACCTATTTCTTGTGTGTAATCAAGTAGTGACAATAAAGTTTGTTTTTCTTCGTGAATTATTTGAAGTATAATTCAACGTAGAAGTTATATTAGTGTCAGATGTACGTTTCACAAAGAAGGCGTTTGGAGTTGAAAAGTGAATGTCATTAACGAAATAAAACACGGTAGATATGGAGTAAACATTGAAACAGTTAGAAAGATATGAAGTATCATTTAAAGAAAGAAATTCAGCACAACCAGGATGAAATGAAAAATAGTCAAGACAAAATGATGAAAGATATAAAGGAAGACTTAAAGAAAGAAATGAAGAACAGCAAGGACTAAATGATGGGAGATTTGAAAAAGGAAATGAAAAATAATCAAGAAGAAATTAACAGTCAAGAGGAAATGCGGAACAGTTTAGAAAAAAATAATCAATAAGTAAATAATAAAAGGAAGAAGTAATTAAGACCAATATCAAAGAGTTTGAAAAACTGTTGAAGAATTTAATCTATTGAGAAATGAGGTGCAAGATAAAATCTAGATCGTAAGTAAGTGTTAGTAAATTACAGAGTGAAGTCGTCAAAGTTCAAGTCGTAGAAGAAAGTATAATTAAGTTTGAACATGAGTATAAAAGCGGTCACAGTAGGACAAGGCAAATTAGGCTTCACACTGGAGAACAACGAGGTGTTCAAGAGAATGTAGAAAGATTTTTGAAGAGTTTGCAAGATTCATTGTAAAAGTTTTATAAAAAAAACGGATTGTACAGATTTCATCATACACAGGGAGCGGAGATCTATCCAATGAATAGGTGATAACTTTAACAACTGAACTAAATGAAACAACAGAAATAATAAATGTTTGTGCCAAAGAACGAAGTTGCAGAGTCCGGATGACTAGAATAATAGAATTCTTAAAACAGAACAGAGTGCAGATCCACACTTTGGTACTACTTTCCTTCGGAAAATTAAAAAACTGAGTACACCTAACTGGAATGATATGTCAGACAAATTTTTATCTTTGAAAAATTACTATAGCCTATGGGATTCCTGCGTAATAAAGGAGGCGTATTAGAAAAAGGCTTGGTCCTAACAGCAAAGAAAGGATTTATCAAACTCTATTGCTCCGGAAAAGTTTCAGAAGTTCCCGAAGCCCTTTATATTGGTATAAAGGCGTTCATTTTTGAAAGCGATTTTACTGGAACATACAGGCTGTATTAGATTTGGTTCGTGATGCGTTCTCGAGGGCCGAAAACTGAAAAAAATATAAATGTAAGCGGATCGGTATCCACAGTGAATTTGTCAGATGAAAAAGACGTAAACGTCAAAGAAGAAATATATTTGATAGTTGTGAATTTATTTGAATTCCACTTGTGTGTAATTAAATAGTGACAAGAAAGTTGTTTTTTCTATGTGAACTATTTGAAGATTAATTCAATGTGGAGGTCACAATATACAACACAATACATATAATAAATAATGGAAAACTAATATGTTGATGTGATGTTTTTCATATTATGTTAGCCTTTTATTAAGATTGCTGTGCACCAAATTTGAATAAAATACATTTACGTAATTCCACAGAGTTTTAATCTTAATGAAAAATAAGACGAAATCTTAAAAACAAGACTTTATAGCGATTTTTTTTTTCAGAAAATCAGTCCGTTCCCCATCGGCATAGAAGTTTAGTACGAAAGTTCAAATTCGAATCGCCTCTTTCTGTGAAAAATGTTTCCCACGTTAATTAAACTATTAACCTTTTATTGTGATTCTTGTGTACCTACCAAATGTGTGAAACACCCTACACAAATTGTTTTCGTTATTTTTACTTCAATAATTTTCATGTTTACTTCCTCATACAAAATCCTGTACACATTCCATTAATAATTAATTCTTTTAAAATTAACTATATGTCATCAATCTACTTATATATCTATCGATAGAGGTATACTTATTCACTGCAGATTACTCAGACATTTGCCCCCGAGAGAGATAGAGATAGCAAAAGGAACATTTTTGGCATGTATTTTTATCTACTATTTGGACAAAATACGGACAGAGGCATCCACAATTAATCATATATATTATCAAAAATCACTCGACACTGATAATTTTAATCCCGTGTCAGCAAAAATATTAATTAAAAACATGTTTTGCACTCGAGTCGTGCTTACAGATCAGTCCTTCAAAATTTGACACTGCAAATTGTTCCAAATACAATTATTGGGTGTTTTTATCTAATTAAATATTTCTCATTGCAAGTAGCTACATATATGAGGTGCATCAAATTAAAAAGGGAATATTTCAGAGTAGATTTCTTTTTCATGGAGCGCGTTGTTTTTGAGATGCACGGAATTGAAAATCATTTTTTTCCACATTGAATGACAATTTCGTTTAATTTTCAATTTTTCAAATTTAAATATGTAATTATAAACACATATTGTATAGATTTAAAAAATAGGAATAATTTAAATTAACTTAGGTAGCTTAAAGTATCTAAACAAATACTGTTGTGCAAATATTTGTATTTTCTTACATTTCGGTGAAAATTGTAAGATAATAATTGTACTTCATATATTTACACTGGAAGCTAATTTTTTTCAAAAGAATTTTAAGGTCGCCGTATTTCTCGTCGTAAAATAATCAAATTTATAGTGTTTTTTAGATACAGAATCTCCAAAATAAAACACGTAGAGCAAAAGCAATATTAAAGATAAAACTATTTGATGTTTTGTTTATCAACTTTTACTATTTAAATTCTCCTCAAATAATATAATCACTTTTAAAATGCATTTGTACAACACACATTATTTTGCTATGCTAACCCCACATTCTGAAAATTAATTTTATATATTGTCTAAAGCTATTTATTTGTGGCATAGTTTTAGTTTTTCTTTAGTTTTTTTGTGTTTTTGACACACTTCTGAAAAATAATAGAGATTAATTAAATAAGCCCTTGCGCCAAACGGAACAGTCAAGGGTTATTTTGAAACTATGTTTGCCTAACCAAAAAATCTCACACTGAAAAAAACAGATAAGTAAAAAAATAACAAAAATCACATCACTATCGCGCACTTCCGTATTATTGACGTTTCGAAAACCTCTCTGTTTTCGTTCTCATAATCGTATTAAAAATGTTAAACGTATGTCAAGTTTGACAGTTTAAAATTTATTTATCTGCTTCCATAGAGATGTTAAATGATTTTTATTTTATTGTTACTTACTTCTTCTTGATACAACTGTAGCCAACAAGGATCGATGTTCACTGAACAGTTTGACACACACTTATCTCCGTTCAACAAAATAATCGCGGTCTCTTTTAATTTTCTTTTTGTTGTGTTATCTTCCTTCTCTAAAATTTTTGCCGAACCCCATTGAATTAAATGACCGTTTTCCCAAGCGTGTTCGCAAATTTTGGATTTTTCAAATTCGTCTTTTTATGTAATTTTTATGTTCCTCAACTCTAACATTCATAGGCCGAGACGTTTCTCCAACATAGTGTTTATTGCATTCACAAGGTATGCTGTAGATGCAATTTTTGATTTGTATATCATTTTTTGGACGCGTTTTAGACAAAAATGATCGCAAAGTATTAGTTGTCTGAAAAACTGTTCGAATATTAAATTTATTACCGATTCTTCTTAACTTTTCTGATAATATAGGAATGTATGGAATTTTTATTGTATGATTAATTTCTTTTATTTGTCTTACAGTGTTCGTTTTATCTGTAATATTTTTTAATGTTCTATCAACAAAATTTAGAGGGTATTCATTATTTATTAATACATTTTTAATAAATTTTATTTCGTTATTAAAAATATCATTGTTTGATGAAATTAATTTTGCTCTATCATATAAACATTTAACAACACCTTTCTTAATATCGATGTGATGGTTAGATCTAAAATTTAAATATCTATTGGTGTGAGTTTGTTTTCTATAAACACTTGTTTCTACAGAATTATCGTGTTTTTAATTAAAACATCTAAAAATGGTAGCATATTATTATTTTCTATTTCCAAATTGAATTTTATTGTTGGTTCTTTATTGTTAATATCATTTAAAAATTCATTTAATTCTGTAACAGTAAAAGGCCAAATTGCAAAAATGTCATCTACATACCTCCACCAGACAGATATTTTTTTATTTATATTTTGAATATAATTTTCTTCAAAAAAATCCATAAAAATGTTACTTAAAATTGGTGATAATGATGAGCCCATTGCCATTCCGAAATTTTGTTGATAAAATTCATTGTTTAGTTGAAAATATGTTGTTTTTATACATAGACTTAGTAATTCCATTATACATCCTACATTTAATTTTGTTCTGTTTGCCAAATTGATATCATTTTCCAGTTTATTTTTAATGATATTCAATGTTTTGTCTACTGGTACGTTATTTAATTAATCTCTATTATTTTTTCAGAAGTGTGGCAAAAACCAAAAACTAAAGAATAATTAATTTTATATACTTATAAACAAAAGTGAACAATCTTATATGCAGGACTATGTAAGTTTATGTTATAAAAATATGTACATCTACAGTTGAATTTAAAAAAATATGTGTTTTCAAAGATTTCTGTAAACCGCTTTAGTCGTTAGTTAGTCGTTATATGTATATTCGTTTTACTTCTGTACATGCCTTTGAATATTTGCAGATGGCATGAGATAACATTGCCGTTATTTGCTAAACTCTATATTATTCAGTTCTTAAATGTCTAAAATTATTTGTGATTGTACAAAACACTATTCCAAGAATACGGCGCCCTTAATCAATGCATTATTATAAATAAAATAATTAAATCTGAACAAGGTTGATATTTAAAAGCATATATCACTAAATTGCAGATAAAAAATATGTAAACATATTAGATTAACTTTATCATAGCATGAATAAATAAAAGAAATACAAAAAACTTTCAAAGATTCGTTTGTTTTTACAAAATTATTATAAGTATTTTTTTGTTTAGGCATAAATCTCATAGATTTGGTTACTTATTTTCGAAATTCTTAAATAATACTTTTTATCGATTATTAGTAATTTTTTTTATAAATTTCAATTCTTTAAAAACATTTTCTTATATTTTGAAGATCCAGTAAACAAGTTTCTAGTTCCACAAGAGACACAGCTTCAACAATATTATCATTTGGTCTTTATATTCGTTACTTCCTTGTCTTGAAGGTTGATTATTATTTATTCGGAAATTTCGGATTCCGTTCCTCGCTCAAAATAAACTCAAGAACAAAATTTATTTTCAACGCCTAAAAAATTGTTATTCTCAATTACTCTAGTTGTTTACGGTACCAATGAAAAACCTTGATCGATGAAATGCAATGATAATATGTTTTTGATTACGATTAAAGTCTGAATGTACTCACTAGTGTTAATATGTTTTACATTTTATTTATAACTTTTTCTTTGAATTATTAAAAAAGTTTATATGAGCGATAAAAATATATTCTGAATAGTTTTTCACAAATATTATACCATTATGAAGGTGACAAATAATGCAATTATTGAATGGCATAAAAATATACAGGGTATTCCATTTTAAAAGATGTAAATGGATCTTTATATTTGATACACAGTGATTTTCTGGGTGCCGTGACCTCGGTAACTGGTAGCTGCCAGAAACAGAGTTAAAATGCACATCCCTAGCATTAGCCGGGATTCTTTTACCTGCCCTGGTTGTTCTCGGGCTAGGTTCTGTGGGGACAGACCCGCTATCGGTGTCTCTGGACCAGCCCATATATTGATTTCGGCTCCTAATGTTGGTATTACGACCAAGGCGTTCCGTAACCGCCGCTGTAACTGGTCGCATCCCAAGCTTCCAAACGTTTCACAGCTCTTCACTGTCGGCATCTTCAGTAGTGACTTCGCAAAAGCATGGGGAGCCCCCTGAGTTCAGCAATAGCAAACTTTTTCATGAAACACTTTGAAAGGGAGGCTTTAAAGACGGCTGAACTCAAACCTGCTCATTGGTATCGATATGTAGATGATACGTTCATTGTTTGGCCACATCGTAAGTAGACGCTGGCGGGTTTTTTGAACCAATTAAATAATCGGCAACAAAACATCCGGTTTACTATGGGAAGAGAAGGAGGGTAAACTGGCGTTTCTCGATGTTTTGGTAAGTAGGAACAAGGATCGGGTGGCCCATAGTGTGTACAGGAAACCCACCCATACTGACAGATACCTACAAGCAAATTCGAATCATCACCCGACGCAAAAAAAGGACGATTATTAAAACATTGTGCAAAAGGGCTAAGGCAATTTCTGAACCAACACATTTAGTTAATGAACTGAAACATCTGTCTGAGGTTTTACAAGCAAATGGTTATAAAGAACGGGATAAACCGTGTGATTAACACAAAATACACGCGGGAAGATGGTGAGAAACGGAGGAATATGTTAATAATGTGACAGATCGCATTGCGAAAGTGCTCCAAAGAAGAGGAAAGGACAAGATTTTTGCCCACCCGAAAAGTCCAATAGGAGTTGAGGCCAGTGAAAGATCGGCTAGATCCTCTTCTAACTCCTGGAGTATATCGCATACCTTGTGAATGTGGTATGACACAGAGATCGGTTGTCACCTGGAAAAAGGAACATGAAAGAGCTTTACGACTTCGAGAAGTCTGCCATCGCCCAGTATGCGTTGGACGAGGGACATGTAATGTAATAGAGTTCGAAAACACTAGCGTTCTTATAAGAACAACGGAGTTTTATAACTTGGTTAGGCGGGAGACACTGGAAATTGAACAGCATCCGAATAATATGAACCGTGATGAAGGATTTCGTATGAGTAGAACGTGGCTACCAAAAACAAACAACAACGGGATGGGCTATGGTAATGTTGGAATTGCAGTCATGAGCTTGAGGTCCCGCCCACTGCCCGTTTGCGCAGGTGCAGAGGCGCGCACAGCAGCAGCGGCATTATGAGACCGCTAACGAGGTCCCAAACAACCTCAGTCGCGGCTAAGCTTTTGCGGAGTCACGACGAAACGTTTGAAAGCATGGGATGCGACAAGTTACAGCGGCGGCTACGGAACTCCTCGCAGGTATATGGGCAATATATAGGTGTGCCCAGAGACACCGACCTGTCCCTACAAAGCCTAGCCCGAGAACAACCAGGGCAGGTAAAAGAATCCCGGCTAATGCTAGGGATGTGCATTTTAACTCTGTTTCTGGCAGCTACCAGTTACCGAGACCACGGCATAACAACCGGGAAAATCACTATGTATCAAATGATAGTACCGACCCTGAAAGCTTAAAAACCACTGGATTTTTATAGTTACTGTGTGAAATTGGGGTTTTGTTTTAGTTAGAAAACACTTGTAAGTTTCTCTTTTAATTTAAACATAAGCTGCATCTTAAATAGAATAAGTAAAAAAGAATGAATTTGAAGGCTTGTTTACACATCCTGTATCCTGTATAATTAGTAAGTGAACTTACAAATAATCTAAATTTAAAAACACCGGCTGATAGGTATATAAGATTTATATGATTTATTCTGTTGTGTACATAAAATTCTTTTTTATTATTAATTTTGTAACATAATAAATACATATTTTTTAGTTATTTAAGTATCTAACTACCTATTTACATTATTTGAAAAACCTAGCTATTTTTAACGATATCGTTTAGCAGTTACTGCATTTTTACACATCTCATTTCAACACTTACAAATTGGTGACTAATATTAAAAAGTAATTCGATTTTCCGTTTACTTTTCCAAACATAAAATGCATGTCGGCCAATTTTTCAAAGGAATAATTCACTATATTTACTTATTTTGAAAAAAAAAAACTGAATAAATTAAAAATTAACTTCACACTAACACACTTCAAAAACAAGTCACTCTACACTTTATGTTATCTTTGTTTAAGTCTGACATGGAATTTATGACAAACTGACACATGTCACATAGACTGTTGTTTTTTAATTAGCAGTCCAAAGTTGGTCTATTGTAATAACTAATAAATTAATTTTTATCTCAAAAATGGTGCGTCAGGAGGAAAAAGTCCAAGAGACACTTTTTAAGCAGAATTAACTTGGGTTTAAGAAAGCACTACCAATTTGTCCAAAAATCGGAGGCGTAGAATTTTTTTTTTGCTAAAAATGGGTATTTAACGGCAGGAACGCCTCTGATGCTAGTATATTACAAGAAAAATATATACACGTAAAATTTCACTATATACTGTTATGTACCAAAGTTCATCTCCGGACCCATGTTTATATGAACTTTTTTTTAATTTTTAAATAGAGAACCTGCTTCTAAATTTTTTAACATCATTCTGTAGCACCCTGTATATAATTTCTGTGAACTTTCTTGAAATTGAGGTTGAAATTTGTTCCAAAGAAAGTTTAGCAATAACTTTAAATTTTATACTTACAATATGCGTTAAGTTTTGTCAAAATAAATCAAATAGTTGAGAAATGGAAAGGTACAGGATATTTTTCAAACTTTTATGAGATAAATCACAAAGTTATACCAATTAGAAAACTCCGGTGTTACAGAAACTACTCTTGACAGCTGCTTTACAACAAAAGGAAGTTTTAAAAATAGAGAATTAGTTTCGTGCAGAGCAACTGGAATGTTGGAAGCCTCAAATATCGCAATAATTTAGGTGGTCCATTTCATAAGTTGAACAATGTATTTTCGGTTTGGAAAATCATTTTGGTTCAAGTGTAATAATTATTACAGAAATACCAGATGGATCTGGAAACTGGCCAACAGTTAACTTTTCTTTTTATTTCTACGTCAACTAGATTAGCTTAATAGGATAATTATCTTAAGTAAATTTCCTGTTAAAACTTAAAGCAATAAAAACTGATTTTCTAATTTATTGAATGGTGCAACTCTTCACTTAAGTTAAACTTATTTTTAAACTAAAATTTCAGTTCCAAAATGCATCAAAATAATTTAATTGTTTTAATATATTTACTATTAAGCACTCTATTAGAAATATTCATTTATTTTTGGCTTTATATGTACCTGTTCTACGTACTAAAAATTTTGGAAGTTAATTTGATTTTTTTTTCAAAGAAGCTATTGATATTTTCTGAGTTTTTTAATGGAAAAATAAAACACAATGTAACATCGCCTTAAACGGTCAACAGTATCCAACCTTGTAAGTAAAACGCAATTTATTGCCGAAGCCATTGATAGAAGTCAGGTAGATGTAATCTATGATGACTTCTCAAAAGCATTTGATAAAATCGATCATAATCAGATTCACTAATTCATCTATTCGTCTCTTACTTTACAAATCGTCAATTGTACGTACAACTTAGAGGGTTCAAATCTAATGAAGTTTTGCAGATGTCAGGAGTACCTCAGAGTTCTGTTCTGGGTCCCATATTTTTCATCATGTTTATTAACGACATTATTAAATATTTTAATGTTAAATACCTTTTATACCCCTCTCCCGCACAAGTATTCGACTTCTAGGCTAATCCTTGTGATTAGAATGAGGGGTAGCGATATTATTATTATATGCGGATGATCTAAAAATGTTTACAGAAGTTAACTCTCTGCAAGACTGCTACATGCTCCAGCAATGTTTAGATAATATTAACGAATGGTGTCTGTTAAATAAAATGCCATTAAATGCTTACAAATGTAATGTTATGTCCTGCACCAAGAAATCACACAAGATATTATTTGATTGTGAGCTTAACAGCATTACATTATGTAGACCTGAGTTTGTCAAATATCTTGGAGTAATATTTGATGAAAGGCTATCGTTCACCGAACACATAAATAGCATTACCAAGTCTGCTATAAGAGTTTTGTTATATGGAATTCGGAAAAATAGATACACTAAAACTATTATATTATATAACATTTGTGCGCTCTAAACTAGAATACTCTTCGGTCGTTTGGTCTCCTATATATAACCTGACCTGACTGCAATAGAAAAAACAACGCAGATCCATGAAATCTGCAATCATGGGCTCCTGACCAGGGATTCGAACCCAATCTTGGAATTGCGCGAAGGAGTATCAACAGCGCCCTTAATGTATGGGCCAACCAAATATTATGCCAGAATTGGAGAAAGAATAGAAGATGTAGACAGGGCCATGACTTTTTGAACGGACCTAATAAATCTAGGACTGTGTGGGTACTGGACCTTAGTCAAAGTTCCCTGAACCATATGGTGGGGTCCTGACAGGTCATTGCAGACTCAGAAGGCATTTAAGTTTCAGAGGGATAGGGGAGGATCCTTTATACTTCAAATGTGATGAACGGAAGGATACTCCCACCCACTTTCTAGGACAATGTGTGGCTTTTGGAAGGCTAAGATCTTTGGCTCCGAAGAGCTGCAAAGAGAAGAGATGAAGAGCTTATCATAGACTAAGATCCTGGCGATCATTAGAGTGTCGGGTAGGTTCGAAGAGGACCGAAAGGATGGTGGTATAGGCAAAGAGAGCCTACTTGTGGCCTAATTCCCAAGCTTCTGCCGTCGACTCACATTCTTTTACAAATGTGTTCCTCAGATAATTTTTAAAATGAATAAATAAAATTGCTATGGAGAAATATGAAATAGAGAAACAATTTACGTGGTGTTTAACTGATTTTTGAAAATAGTCTTTAAAAAAACTTTAAATAAGTGACTGTATTACGTATCGTACATAAAATACATGTTCACATTTCACTGAATCACTTCCTAATAGAATAGGAGACGCAATAATTTAAACACATACATTACAATTTTTTAGAATATTCTTGTCTAAAAAAAATATGCATCTTGATAAAATTCGTTAATAAATAAATTAGTTTCGATGTGCAGTAAGGAATTATATGTATAATATTATCACGTTAGCATAGTATCATATAAATAGTAAATATCACAAACATACCAGTTCCTGCGCATGGAAGTTACACACAACCAGGTATCATTGGAGATAAGAACTAAAGGAAAACCGGAATCCAGAATGGAAATGAGTCGAGCCAAATGCGCAGCAGTTTAGTGGCTTGCCGGTTCTATTAAAAACACTCATATCTATAAGTATATTTATTCAATTTAAATCTAAACAAAACTCGAAAGGACAAACAATGGATTTGATTGATTAGACTCTATTCTACGCTGTAGGTCTCCTTTTTGATTGTGGTCAATTTCCATTAGATACATTATTAAAAAACTGAACAGTTGTGCTAATCGAAGATAGCATTATTTACATTTCAAAAAATAATAATAGGAATTGTATTTATGTGCGTTCAATGTTGAAGAAACTGCCTATCGTAGAATTGGTAAAATTACAATAGAACTTGATTACTTGTTGCATTGGCAACAATACACGTAAATGCAGTTTCGCATTACAAAAAATGTAAATTATTCTGGTTTGAAAGAATTTCGCATTTGTATTAGCTTAAAATCTTTAGTATTTGGCAAAGTTACAATTCTTCAAACGGATAAAAATTACATTATGGATATAACTTGAGGTAGGTATACTAAGTACATAGTAGTACCAGTCCTCGGAACAATATGAGGTAAATTATGGAGCTCCTCAGGGCTCAGTTCCTGGCCCCTTATTTTTTTAATTTTTGTAAATGACCTACCTGCAAATATTAGTGCAGATGTGATTACGCGTTTTGCTGATGACACATCTTTAGTCTTATCAGCAAATACTCATAATGATCTTCAAATTTTGACTAAAAACTTAGTGCTATGTTTTCTGGTGTGAGAGTAATGGTTTAATGATCAATGTAACGAAAACGCAATGTTTGTATTTTCATTGTCTAAATACAGCTTGTGATCTTCTCTTGATAATTTCTGTTCAAGATGCTGAAATCACATCTACTAGATGCCCGAAATTTTTAGGTGTGCTGGTCGACAATAATCTGAGATGGTGTGATCATGTTAACCTATTGATAAAAAAATTAAATCATACTATACGATATCCAAAATCAAGCACTGCATGCCGCTGAATCCTTTACTAAATGTGCACTATAGTTATTTAGCTTATAATATTGTCTTATGGGGTAATTCTACTGATAGCAAGAGCATTTTTTTAACCCAGAAAAATATTATAAGAATCATTTTCAATCTGCGTCCTAGAGTTTCCTGTAAACCAACATTAATTAATAATAGCATTATGAGTTTTCCGTGTATTTATATTTATCACAGTCTACTGTATATTAGGACAAATATTAAGAAGCTTTCTTGTAAATCTGAACCACTGAACCACCTAATTATGTAACAAGACAAACTGATCTGCTTGTACTTCCAAAACATAAAACAGCATAATTTGTGAACTGTGTTACATACCTAGGTATGAAATTATACAATCACCTTTCGCTACAGACAAAAAAATTGGATTTTAAAAGTTTTAAAGACAATTTTATTAAAAAAGTGTTACATAGTTTAAAAGTGTCTCCTTGATAGTGAGTTTTAATTGTTTTTTTCTACGTTCATGCAAAAAACAAAACTTTATTGAACTATATTTAGTGGAAAAACTGGAAAAAATGTTTATTGCGTTCATCTGTCTACAGCGTTTTGTCATCATGACAAACATAAACGTTCAAATGGACGTCATTTTCCTACACTTAGTGTTATCTAAACAAAACATTTTTTGATTTTTGCATGAACGTAGAAAAAATATTGTATGTACAAAAAGTGCTTATTGCACTTGACGTGTTGTCCTCGGCCTGACGGCCTCGTTGGACAATTTCACGTCGCGTGCAATAAACACTTACTTTTTGTACTTGTTGCATAAATAACTATTAAATTTTATCTGTTTAATCTTCAATCTGTATGTAATGAGTGCGAGGTGAGGTGTAAATGGTATTGTGTTCATTGTGTTTTTGGCCCATTTTGACTTGTCCTATACATTTGAAATGTCACAAAGGATTAATAAAGATTATGATTATGATCATAAAATAATTACAGTTAAAAGTTATTACTTATTTGCAGAAATATGAGTGAATATAATTTGGAAGATAGATTATAAAATAGGTATCACATCTACAGTAAATTACAAATTTTTATAAATTTACCGATTTCCTAATTTTAGCCAAATATGTGAATTTATTATCTGACATTTTGTACAATTAATTTTTATTGACACATTTCACATCTTGCTCTATTATTATAAACAGGGTGTGCCACTTAGGCCTCTCCAGGCCTATATCTCCGTTATTTTTTAAGATATTTTACCGATCAAGATTACATTTTGTAGATCTATTCAAGGCCTTCTAACCCAACCATTTAATTTAAAAAAAAAACAAATTATTTTTACAAAATAGCCGCCTTTGAAAGTGTTTTTTTTTAACCCATTGTATAAATAATTATTATGCCATCGAATAGGCCATGAAAAGAGCATTAATTTATATATGGGATGATAGCGATTGTTACTTTAGTTTTGTTAAAAATGGTTAAATCATATTTAACTTTCAAAATGCAGTGACATTAAAACAAAACTCTATCGGGACATATTTCTGGCTTTTAATTTTTTAAATTAAAATTAAAACATACATTGTTAAATGGGAACTATTTTATTATTATTTTAGTAATAAGAGACATATATAAGGTTATTTTTGTTTAAAAACTGAATTAAATTTTAATTTCATATAACAATTTGCATCTAAGTATCTACATGCCGAACAAATACGATGAATGCGAAATTATACATTTCACAAAACTTTTTTCTTTTACATATAATTTAATATCTCTTTCCATCAAATATAGACTCTATAGGCTTTTCACGTGAAATGCATTCTCAGGTCTACAGTATTATTATTACCCAATATCATTACTACACAAGAAACATTATTATTAATTTCTCTCTTTGTATGGTTATTTTAAACCGGTATTAGGATAATTTAAATAAAATGTAGACAGTGATTTTTGTAAAAGGTGTATTTCCAATCAAGATAAATCTACTTTTATGGTAAATTATTCATTTATAATGCTCAAGGTGAGAACTTCGATAGTTAACATAGTCATTATGTTACGATGATTACGATTTGTAATTATTTTTACTATAGTTTATCGAACATTACCGTAGTACCTATATTCATTTTTTCTTATCTTAATGACTAGGAAAATTTTCACACGAGTTCGTTTTCGATGGTACCTATATAGTATAGAGATTCATTAACTCACACTATTCTGAACTGCAATGATAGCGTAGACTACACAGAGGTAAAATCTATTTTTATGGGTAATGTTCTCTCAAAATTTGTATGTAAAATTACGTTCTAGAATCTTTATATTTCGTGCTCCTTTGTAAATTGTTTAAAATGTAAACTTACATGAAAACGTGTATATAATTGGTTGAACCAAAATGCTTTGATGTAAATTTACACTTGAAGGGTGCATGAGAATAACAAAATCAATTCATATATTTTTCAGTTCATTCATACTTCATTACATCAACTAATTTTATCATATAGTGCAACGATTAAAAAGTAAAATAATATTTTTGAAATGAGATGCACTATGCAATTAAGGTTGCCGTATGTCTCGCCGTAAAATGATTAAATTTGTGGTGTTTTTAGGTAGGTACAGAAATCTCGAAAAATAAAACACGTAATAATAGTAACAAAAGTAATATCAAAAATGAAATTTTTGATGTTTTGTTTGTGCACTTTTACTATTTAAATTCTCGTCAAATAAAAAAATAGGTCTATTCGGGTTGCAGTAATGAACAGTTCTACGATGGTCAATATAGTCAATCACTTCACTTTTCAGATAAATCAAAAGAAAACTCATTGAAAATATAACTGGATGACTATTTTGAACCGTTCTATGTAAGTTTGTGTTATAACAATATTTACATCTACAGTTAAATTTACAAAAATACGTTTTTTGAAGGATTTCCGGATCGGTTTCTGTCGTTTTGTATTCATTTTCCTTCGGTAAAGTACAATCATTTTTGGAAGGCGAAGTGGCCAATAATGGTGAGACGAAATGTATACATTTATTTAATTTCAACTTATACCTGCTTATGACAGGTATAACTGAGTGGTAGCTGGCGGGCCAGGACGTCTTTAGGAATGCATGTGCGGTGGAGTAAGATTAGAGTAGTGCAGGTATGTCGGTACTCAATTATCTCTAGATGTAAATTGCCAGGGTCGGCTAGGAAATTTTCCCATTATCAAAAGCTCCAAAACATTTAACACAAGTTTCCTACTTTGATCGTTCAAAACTTCACGAGCAATTTTTAAATTTCGTTAGAACTGTTCACAAACACACTACAACAGAGGAGTCAACACAACGCAATAGAATGATGACACATTCCAACTATTCCAAGTTCGGCTCTGTCCAACGGTCTATTTTTGACAAAAAGTACATCTTATTGGCCATCTTTCTCTAGTGCAGGTAATTTCTCAATAACGTCGTACGTTATTAAGGAGCGTACCTGAGCATGACTAAGGTATATCATAAACAAGTGGAAAAGGCTCAGAGGTATATGTCGGGTTTCACCAACGTTTTAGTGCCTACTTCCGCCTTCTGAAAACGATTCTATTATACCTTTGAATAGTCGCAGGTGGCATGAGATAGCTTTCCTGTTATTTGCTAAAAAGGTTAAAAAACTTAAATAATGTTTATTTTATACTGTTCAATAATGATGCATTCTTTGGATCATTTTTAGGACGAAAAATGGAACTTTAAAGTACTAGAACGATAAAGTACGTAAACAAATAATAACCGTATTGTTTGTATATTCGCACTTAAACCTTCAAATTTTACAGGTGTATATAGAAAAATACAGCTTACTTTGTATAGAGAATATACCCAGTTTAATTGGTTACAATGATTGACTGTAATTTAATACTTACTGTATGCATGTATTTATTTATTTTACAACTTTTATTGTGAAAAAATAAAATTTAGTAAGTAAATTTTCATAATTTTGATTAATGTGTGCATCAGAATTTATTTTCGAATAAACTTATGTCTTTCCTTTATTTACTTTTAAATAAGTACAAGTTTGAAAGAAAAAAGATACATTTGTTGACTAAACCAGACTTAATATCAATAACTCAATCGTATTTACTAGTAATACTATTAGGTCTCAATTGTGAATTACAAACAGTTTTTAACAGTTAAGAATGCGGTTGACCATCAGAAACCATTACTTTGGTAAAATATGAATCACCCAAACACTATTTATTAAATACTCACGAATTGATTTGATACCTATATGTGTAAGTTGATAAAACTTATTTGTTTTTAGATATCTATTCATTGTTAAAACTATACAATTTAATGAATCATAATTTTACGCCTTTATTTTCAATTTTGAGTGTGCTGGCACGATTTAGTTGTAAAGTAAAATAACAAACTTTATGATGACTGAAGTAGGTGCGTGTCTTTTCGTTCAAGGACTTTGGATTAAACTTTCCTTTCGAATATAATAATGCCTGCGCGGTCAGTATAAATATAAAATGTATGAGTCTCCCGAAAATAGTTGATATTTTCGATTCAAGTTACTAGGAACAAGTAGTTTTGAGTACAAAGGATATTAATATGCAGACAGGATATTATTAAAAAATATGTGTGAAGTCGTTAATTATACATCTGTGGGTGGAAATAATGGGACCTTTGGGATTACATGTTATCACAGCTACAATTTAAAAAAGATTTTTACTAATAACTCCGTTATCTGTTAAAGTAGTCATTGAAATTTTGCATATTTCTTGGCCGATAATGCATTCAATCTAAACTAATGTAACACACTATATGAACTAGAAATAAGACAAAAAAATAAAATATACAGGATGTTTCGAAAATAGTCGAGAATAATGAAATGGATTATTCAGCCGATTTCAGAGCAGATGTTTCATATAAAAAAAATATTCCAACTTCTTAAAGAAGAAAAGTTGTACTTAAATTAAACTTAACTTAAATCACCTTATTTTCGTCCAAGGGAGCTAGCCTTAAAGTATGGCCCACTGTTTAATGAATAAATTAGCGTAAAAAAATTAAAAAAAAAACTACTTCGGGTCTATAACTTCTTAAGGAAGCAAGATGGTACTAAGGTAAGTTGACTTCAATCGCCTTAAAGTATGGCTCATTCTTAAGTAAACACTGTATATAAAATAACTTAAAAATATAAATACTGCATAGGAGGAAGGACATGTCCAAATTATTTTTAAAGGAGTGTATAGTAGGAACAGCAACTACATATTGTTCGAAAGCATTCCACAAATAAAAAATACGATTAGTTTCCTTAGCATTTTTTGTGTATTACCTTCCGATTGTAGCCACGAAGTCTTTCGTTATTGCTGAAGGAAAATATATCTTGGAGGTTTACAGAATATGTGTTTGAACTGATTCGGTATGTTTGTGTTAAGTCCCCTCTAAATAGTTAAGTCTATCCTCATAAAAGAGATGGAAAATAGAGAAATTCCATGTGATGAAAATTTCGCTAAACTCCTTCCAATAGTGATATATTGTTTTTGATATTTGATGACCATATAACAATATTTCAATTAGATGAAAAACCAATAAATCTTGAGTACACACTTCGGTGAGTTATGAAAAGAAAATCCAAATATTGTGTATATTAAAAGTGTGTACCTATTTATATTATCACCATTGTAGGATTAGCTCTGATGATGGTCGTTTGAAGCCGAAAGCGCTTAGCTAGGATTTGATAATATAAAGACACACTTTTAATGTAGACAATATTTGGATTTTCTTTTCATAAGGTCTTCTTTTACGTCGTAATCGCCGATAGTACATTAACAACTGAACTGACTGACTAGTTCTGGACGGTTCAGAATCGATTCTTGCTGTTGTTGGAACAAACCTATAACATATAACAATAGTCTAAAGTGGCCTCAAGTGTGCTTTGTATAACATCAGAAACAACTTTCTATTTCTTTCTGAGAAGGTCGCAAACAGAAATAGCTTTTTTTAACAAATATGCGCTAGGAGCAACTCAATTTATTGTTGATACTATGCCTAGATCCACTACTCCCAATGCGATGCCACCTATGTGATACTGGAGTGTAGGATTGTTGGTACCTATATCATTGGTTGTATAAGCTAGGCTATCTATAAACTCAATGCCTACATGCAACACTTATTAGGATTGAGAAGTATTAACCACTCCTTACACCATTTTGACAACTCATGTAGATTCAATTGCAGTTGATTGGATTCACTACGCGAATTACCAAAAACTTTTGAATAATATGATGCAATAAGGAAGGTATATGTATATTAAGTACAAGACCGATCCCTGAGAAACTCCAGATATCACTAAAAGGAGAGCTGACGAAGTATTTCTAACGTGCACTTGAAACGAGGAAAACAGATATCCACATCTTCTAATACCTCGAATGCCGAAATAGTCTAATTTAACTGCAATACGTTTTGATGGAACACTATCGAAAGCCTTGGAAAAGCCCAGATACAGAACATGCCATTGTCCAATGATAGAGTCCAATTATTGAGACGAACAGATTGGTTTAGATCTATCAGGTAAAAAAAAACATGCTGAGCCTTAGGATCAATATTATGATTAAGACGGAAATCGATGACTGTTTGGCAATTATTCTCTACATTAATTTAGTATATACTAAATTTATAAGTCTATAGTTGTTTGGATCTAGCTTATCACCATTCTTAAATATTGGTCATATGCATCTGAGAGTTGGCTCAAAGTAAAAGATGTTGTTTAATTTTTTTTATACAAAAATTAAAGTGCAAATGAAGGCATGAGACGCCCCCTACTTTTTATGTGTACGTATGATTCAAATGTGATTTATTTCCTTTCTATTAAGAATTTAGTTTTATCAATCATTACAAACAAATTTGCAAATTTGTAGGCTGCAATTTACTGGGCACTGGGACTGGGGATAAAACATGTTACTAATTGTCATGTCAATACTGAAGGAAGCTAAACGTATATGCTCTAAAACGCTTGTCTGCTAATGTACAAGCTGTTAAAATTTTAAATTTCTCTTAGATACATAGAAGACAAAAGCGAAATTTCTGAAAACAACTGCTCTACAAATTAATGCCCCGACAAGTATTGGATTACACATGAAAAACCTATAGTAAACAACGCCGGTTAGTCCACAGCGGTGTCACCAGGCATATACCGGTTTCGAGCTTCTTAGCTCTCATCAGTAGGCATGTCAAACGCGAGGCCACCTACAAATAACCCTGGCTGTTCGCTATCTATCAAAGCCGACAGATGGACATACATTTTTCCACGTCAGTCAGTAGCGTTTGTGTAACCACGTGACAAAATATATTTAAATGATCGTATGCAAATGTTTTTTCAAAATAGATATTTTTTCTCCATCGCCGACTATTTCTATCATATAATTTTGAGGAATACTTATGTTTCTGTTTGCTAGCTCGTTTATGTAGTTGTCATTTCATTAACACACCCAGATATTTCGTGTCACACAATATACGGATATGACTTCATTCAAATTTTTATTTAAACATCGGAAGCTTATGTGTATGATAATATTTCATTTCCATTATTTAGTTTCTTGTCATTAAAGAATTAGTGTATTCACAAGCTTTTCATAAAAATAAAAATTCTATCACTATATAGAAGGGAATTAAAAAGAATGAAACGGATTTGAAATATATAGGATAGATAGAAGACGAATAGCTAATGGGTTTTATAAAAATGAACTTTGTTTTACGCAATTCTGTGCGCTTTATATTAAATGTGATGGAGTTAAATATAAATTGTAGCTCAAAAATTGCCCTTCTAGAAATAGAAATAGACGTATTTCGGAGTTTATTTTTGAATAATATTCCTGAGACAGATTTCAAGTGAATAGATTTGTAAGAAAAAACAAATATAATAGTAGAAAGTAGAAGTAGTGATTAAATTTAGCTCTCTCATTAGATACATTAATCTAACCTGCAAATTACTGAATTTTCATTTATTCAAATTATGTCAATAGTTAGACCGACTGAATTTTGAAAATATGTGATATGTGTGTATATGAAATATTTACTTCGTTAAAATTGTATGCGCTAGATATATACAGGGTGATTCTTAACCTATACGCAACTTGTGAAATTATAGCTGAGGACAAATGATGAATAGTGAATAAAAATTAGTAAAATAGTTTTAGTTTTCAAAAATTTATCACGGGGAATTTTTTGTTTATAAAAACTAAGAAAGAAGTAAACAAGTCAGGACGATATGTTTGGTTTTTGTAGCAGTACTGTGCTCTCAGTTGTGGTTTTATTCGAGTTTTTTTTTTCACACGATTATAAAAATATGGCCTGTAATTTCTGAAACGAAGAAATTGTGGACATGATACTAGCATATGGAAAATTACATAAAAATTCAGTGGCTGCAGCTCTTCTTTATGTTCAAAGGTTTCCCCAAACATATCATTTGAGACGTGAAACCTTATTACGTGTGGTTCAACGAGATAGATGCCGAGGTCTGGGCAACATTGGGGAGCCACTAGACCTAGGAAATTTGCGAATCTCGAGGACAATTGCAGTGGAATTTGGGATATACCAATCCACATTTTAGCGAACGTTAAAGCACAACTTACTTTACCCATTTTGCGTGCAGCGGGTACAAACCTTACTGCCAAGGGATCTTATGCTTCGAATGAACTATTGTGAGTGGTTGTTGCATCAGCAGCACTTACTTATTATTGGGCATTGGAAAATCCGCATGCCACTCAACACACTTTCAACAATTATTTTCAGTAAATGTGTGGGTTGGAATTACGAATGAAGTACTTATTGGCCCTTTCATTCTAGAAAATCGGTTAACTAGTGATCTTTGTTTACAATTGTGCATAATAATTTAGTGGTACTCCTTGAAGAAGTTAATCTTAACGTTAGACAGCATATCTGGTTTTTTCAGGATGGTACTTCACCACATTTTGTGCGACCCAGACAGACCCAGATGGTCCAATTCCGTGGCTCCCTCGATCATCCGATCTAAATCCGCTTGTCTTTTATTTTTGGGGTCACATAAAGCATATGGTGTATGTTACCAAAGTTAACGCTGAACAAGAGTTGTGAAATTGCATACATGCTGCATGCAGTTGAGGTAATTCGACTACAGCCTGGTTTGGGCCGTGCTTGTCTGGATTCGACGATCTCGACTGTGTATTAAAAATCACGGACTTAAGTTTAAACAGTTAATATGATAAATTAAATACATCTTTAATTTTATGAAATTCACATTCCTTTATTTTTATTTGAAAAAAAATTGGGATCTCCGTAATTGAAATACATTTTTTTTTATTATTCATCATTTGTCCGTCCTTCGATAAGATACATAATTTAAACAAAATATGACACTGATTCGGCTGGATACCCTTATAAGCGGCAACTGTAGTGTGTGAATAAATGGTTCATATTGTTTATTTCCCTCTTTCTTTGTCTTTAGGATAGTAACTATAAGGAAAAAGTATATTTTCTGAGCAATAATTATCTTTATTTTAAAAAGACCTAGTCTGAAAGACAAGCTACAGATAAATGGTAATTTTTAAATCTTATGTCTTTTTCTACTTCCTGCTAAAAGTCATACTAAGGTTGAACCGCACTGTACAAAGCTTGTTTCAAATGTATAAAAACTAACCAGTTACAAATCTAGGGCAATCCGCAGCTTGGAAAAAGCGTCAATGTGTGAGAAAGCTCGTTAACTAAGCCCTAAATAATTCACTGTACAATTTCAGCAATTTTTAATTTGGAAATTGGAAAAGTTAGGTATCCATTTTAGCTGTAAGCAAGCCTAAAATTTTAATTCAGAATCCGCCAGTGTTATCTGCGTAGTTTCAGTGGGCTAAGCGTTCGCATGATGCAACCCAACGACGGATTATACTTGCATATCAATACCTACATGCAATTCCAGTTTGCCGAGAAGAAAATTACAATTACATAAACACGATACGCCCACTTCTACGGCACTTATAGTACAAATAGCAGCAGTGTCATTGAACATGTTTTTCTACAACGTCGCGTTGTTATTATATGAGTATTTACATATTATAAATGTTACACGATAATGATAATTTTAAATTGCGCCTTAGACGTATTTACAATTTACATAAACATTTTCATTTTTATGCTCCGAGTTATTTTTGAAACCGTTTCACAATTCACTTTGTTTACCTCTGTTCTTCTGTCTCTTGTTCTATTATTATTATCTCATCATTAAATAATAAATTAGTTGTTAAGAATGTGGAAGCATTTCTATGCATTTTTAAGAAAAAAGTTGAACTCATAGAAATTTTATACAATATAATATTAACTACTTATTTTTACTCCGCTTATTGATATTCATGCAGAATTACTTAGTTTACAAATGTAAAATTACATTTAATTTGTAACAGTAAAATATTGAAAAATTATATTAAATTTAATGTTGAGAAACGTATAGATGCATATACTTATACTTCAATCTATGAAAAATGTCTTGTATATAGTATATGTTACGGCTAAAGTGTAAACTTGGTTAATTTGTAAATTAGCTGACTAGTATGCAAAGTAACTGAATTGTTGATTATTTTTATAGAAAACACATATTCTACAATATTAGAGGATATTTTATAAACTAACCCTAACTGCTTGACCAATTTACTCGAAATAATCAGAGATACTAAAATATTTTATGTTTGGTTAATTTATAACCAAATCTAACTATCCAATTTGGGCAAGCTGGAATGAAAACAATAATTCTGGTAACTCAAAATAACCAGTTCTTTGGTTTAGTATATAAACTAGCCAGGTATTTCTCTATTTTCTCTGGTTAATGACATAAATATGTACCGGGTGTTCAGCGTAACGCTCTCACTCGATTTGTGGCTTTCATGTCATAGTTACAAAAATTGTGTCATTTTTATAGCTGACTCGACGTATCTGAGAAAAAAACAATAGAACGTCGAATTAAAACACTTATTTGCCGAAGTTCAATTTTTTTAAATGCTACACCCTATGTATTTTTTTTAATTCTGAAACAGCATACAATTCTGATTACATCCATATGAATACTTATATATTTGTCCCAGTGGTTACTGAGATATAGGTAAAGGAAAATGCATGCATTTAAAAAAATTGAACTTAAATTAATTGAACGTAAATAATTGTTTTAATTCGATGTTCTATTGTTTTTGTGTGTTCCATGTGTATGTGTAGGCACGTCGAATCATCTGTAAAAATGACACAATTTTTGTATTTGACATTTTTTTGTAACTATGACATTAAAACCACAAATCGAGTGAGAGCGTTACGCTGGACACCCGGTACATGCTAACAGGACAAAATTCTCTAACTCAAGACGTTTGTACGGTGATCATTTTCCGCAAGCAACAGCAGTCAGTTTTCAGTTTTTTTAACTATTTCAACTTGTTTCTGTGTTGTGAAAAAAGCTCCAAGAAAATTATTCACGGTAAATATGTTTAGGGTTACTTGTCAATATTAGTAAATAATGTAGAAAAGTCAACTATGTGTTGGCATTCATATTCAGGACACCCTATGTACCAGTGATAATGTGTTTTATTTTATCCATGACGACTATATTCATTTACAATTAGTGATGTTAAATTACTTGTAATTTACGAATATGTAATTTTACGGGTATCATTTTATGTAAATTACAAATAAGCTTATAATTTACGAAATTTTAGAGTGCACTCACTTTCTATAAAACTAGTCTTGTGATCGAGTGATTAAAAAATAATAATTTTTGTTGACTGCTATACAAAATATGTAATTTTTTATTTATATAAGTAACTGTGCTGTAACTGTAATGTAACTGTAACACTGTGTAATATGTAACTGAATAATATAAGGGAATAACTATGACAAGATAATAGTAAAAATAAATTAAATTTTCCAATAGAAATAATTAGGTTTCTAAAACAGCTTTCGTTTCTTTAAGCTTTTCTTTTTCTTGAACATAGGCCTTTTTGTCACTAAGACATGTCGAAAAATTTATTTGTTTCTTTAGTTTGTTTCAAATGTTTCGTCAGATAGCACTATTACTAAATCGCAAGTTAAAAGCTACATGAATAAATCTGATCCACGTCAATACTTTAGCAATTGGTTATGGTACCCGTATTGACAATATCATATCTTACAAGCTAAATATTGGTACAAGATAAGTAAATAAACATGGAGAATTATTTGTAAAAACCAAAATTAGTTTAAGATGTTAAACAAAAAACACGTGTCAGTGACATCCGTATTTTTTCAAGTAGTATTAACGCAAAATGCATATACGTTCATTTTATTAATAAAATCTAACGTCAATAAACTTAAGTACGACGCCAAATTTTAAAAATAGAGTTTTATATAGCCACGTGGTAAATGACGATAGATATCCCGTGGCAGTGTCCCAATGTCAAAAATAGCTCCTTACATATCTCAGAAAATATAACCTACCTTAATATTAATGCACTGGAGAAGTTCATATCAATGTACAAGGTGTCTGAAATATAAGTACCGATACTAAAGTGGCTAGCATATGTGACCAAAAGCAACACAAGGCTTTTAAAATGTCTATAACGAGTAGTTTTTCTACAAATACGTTTCAAAAATAAAAATACAAATGGAATAAAATGTAAAACTGGATGAGGTTAACCAAAAACTTTTGGTAAGCAACTAAAGGAGGAAACACACTATGTGGTCGCGGTTTAGATGCACTGCGCTCTATGCTAGTCTCGTTATTGTCTAGTAAAGAATCTTCTAATGATTTTAAATGTATACATTTGCACTAGAAGGTCGTGAGCTGAGTCGCGTCGTGGTCTTGCCGAAAACTTTTTGGAGAATATCGGCCAGTCGCGTCAATTAAAAGAGCTATTAAAACTACATCTTCCACACAACGTATTTTAAGAACGACATATGCGACTGATTTTCAGCTCGGCACAGACGATGCATCTAGACCGCGACCTCATAGTGCGTTCTCTACTTAAAAGATCGCGGACGGATTAGCGGCAGCAAAACGCGGACCTGAAAACCTGCACGACTTCAAATACCTGTCCAGCACGTGACAGACGTTTTGAAGTAGTGGTTTTGAGTGCACCCTGTCAAGCTGTATGGTGAATTTCATAATTTATTTCCTTAACTGAAGAGATCTACGAAACTTTATTCAGTATTTTCGAAGGTAGCAAAAATAAATTTCGAGCTCTTGGATTGTCCCCGCCTACAGCACCAAACTGGTCAAATATTTCTAAACCAATCCCTGACTTTTGTGGGAACAGACCTACAACAAACTAGCGCGGTCAGGCACATAAATTGCAGGACACCGGCACGACTTCCTGTGACAGTCATTGAAGGTGACGGTACATGCCGGTGCTGCTCTAGTGTGCGCTGTTCCACTAAATAGCATGGATACCTTTATGAGCAGGCTTTGCTGGTCCATTCTGTGCTGGTCCGTCCTGATCTAAGGTGCGCGATCCTGTATGCTTATAACTATCTCATATTTTATTATCTGTTGTCAAAAGAGCTCTAAGAAAAACATTTACAGTAAGTTCTTCAATATTTTTTCTCTCGTAAAGCTTTTCTATATGAAAAGGATATTAAGAAATATCTATCTAGTAAAATGTTGGCAATATTATCACTAATTTTGTTTATCGATAATTCAATATTACTTTTGAAATCAGCATATTCTTGACATTGTATCAAAAACATTCTAAATAAAAATCCATAATGGTCAAATCAGGCTTCCGGATGCCCCAAGGTTAAGTCGTAAGTTTCCTCTTTCTTGCCCCGATTTAACCATAATCGATTTTGTGTTTATGAGGATATTTCAAAAAATATAAAAATGCTTCACAGACAAATTGTATACATTTTTTATTTTATAAGCATTCTGGATATCAGAATCTAAATTAATTTTCGATAATGAGAATATTTTAATAAGACAATATATGTTTTCTCAAAATCTTAATGTACAATTTTTTTTCATAATTAATTTGTTAAGATACTAAAACGGATAAATAACGAAAAACGGACTATATAACCAACATTTTTTGGTACAGAAATTTAACTGTAGATGTAAATATTGTTATAACTTAAAATTAACTGAATACTACATATAAGACTTTTATATCTAAGTATGTGAAAATAAATGTAAAAATGCGAGGTTAGAATAGCAAAATAATGTCTGTTTTACAAACACTTTTTAAAAATTTAAATAGTAATTAATAGACCAAGAATTTTATTTCTGATTTTACTTTAGTTCTACATGTTTTATTTTACGATGAAAAGAATGGCGGCCTTTTAAAATCAAAGTATTAATAATAAAAATTGCATGAATATTAAATCGATTGAATTGTCAAATTAAAAATAATAAAGTTTATATTAATCTAGACAGGTTGTCAACACACGTAGATATAATTTTCTCTAAAGGTTTTGTATGTCATGTGTAATTTTACACTATTAATAGCCAGACATTGTTATTAATTACATTTTTTTAAAGTACTTATTTTATTTTTAATATCTATTTATTTTATGACAGTAAAACTTCATATTAAAATTTACAATTTGCGACACAAACCCCCGCACATCTTATATTTTTAAAATAAATAAATGTACAAATCTGTGGCAGTTCAACCAAGTCTCTGCATTTGTTACCTGATCGATTCAGATTTTACAAAACTCCCTAGTTATACCTTTCGTTACGTGTTTGTGACATTTTATTCCAATTCAGATTGAATCGCATCCTGCTTCTGATTTTTCCGTTTTTCGTTTCTCCTGTGAAAGGAAATAATGTGTATAACGGAGAATTCCTTTTCAGTTTTAGCTTCTTTTTAATAAAACATGTACTTACAGAAAAGAAATTACTTTTTGGTTCGACTTACATAAATATAATTTCAAAGCAAGTAGTTTACTTTTCATTATTTTCAAGGTTTACATTACAATAAGCAATGTGTTGGCCAAAGTATCATCTATTCCAAAAAAAATTAGTCGACCCACTTATTCAACTGTTTACAATGCAGTAAAGGGGTCAAATTTCAAGTTCAGTGTGTGGTATGACGCTAGAGCGAACTTGACATGCATTATTTTATTCCAACATGCTTTATTCATATCAAGAATTAGCAGACATTGCAGTAATGCATGGAGAGTGCGATTATGTTTCAAATATGACTTATCTTTGTATGTAAATGCACTGTATATATGAAATATTATTACTATTTTTATCATTATGTTGGTTTAGTAAGGTTGTCTTGGACTTATGACAATCTACGAAGACATTAATGGCAGTTTTATGACAGAAAATATTATAATTTTCGTTTCCCAACATTAAATAATCCGCGGGATTATCTGACAAATTGCGTCTATGAAGACAAGGTTTAATGCAGGTAGCGTGAATACAGCCTAAGAAAGACCACAACCTGTCCTTCAACCTAACGATGTCCTTTAAACTGCCACGTGTACTCTACTTGACAGGGTCGGTTTAAAAAAGTTCTGTTTTTTTGTTTTGACAATTTTTTTATATTGAAAATATGATAATTTGAAACACAATACACCGAAGGACCGCACTTATTTCAGGAACACTATATACATATATTCAAAACAATCAGAAATTTAAAGTAAACCTCCACACATTAAAGATATAGGAAAATAAAATATCATCGAAAATCAAAACTTTTTTGTTACACAATACAAAAATCATTTATGATTTTTCCTGTGAAGGTTTCAAATAAAAAGGATAAGAAAATATACTTGTTTTAAAAATTATGCGTTCAAAATATTGGAGATATTCTTTAGTAAAGAATAGAGATACATAATAAGTATTTTTCCTACAACACTTTATTCGAAAAACATTAAGTTTTCTTGATATAAAATGTTCAACGTTAAAAAAATAATTAAATTTTAAACAAATATTTTAGTATAACTTGACAGACACACAGTAACTATAACAATACCAGTAACAATAGCAACAACAAAACATTTTGCACTCCTAATTACAGGGTTTTATTTGCATTTAACCCTCTAAACTTCTACGCCACGGCTGAAAAGTATTTATTTTTTACTGACATGCAGATAATAAAATTCTGAAAAATTGTGCTCCTGTTTTATTAACAAGTATATTAAAATTTGTCTTGAAAATTTGATTATTGTTCAACATAACAGGTTTAGTAACAATCTATAAACATTTAATAAGATAATTTTAGCCAGAGTAACTGAAACGTTTTGTTTTAAACTTTTGTTAAAAAAATCAGTAATATCTATGAAATGAACACAAAATAGTAACTAATTTAAAATATCGATTGCCCTCATATACAAGTAGACATTTATTTATAAACATATGATTCTCAACTTACAACAATAATCTGGTATCAGTAGTTACAGATAACTGGGAAAAACTCCATTAATATATTATTACGTACAAATACTGATATAATTTAAAAGTGTTAAATCCACCAACTTATTCACTTATCCCAATAAATTCTCATATAAGAGCTTATATCTAAATATAAACATAGATACCATTGCACTACACGTAGGTACATATTATACGTAAAACAATACCGTTTAGAAAAAATATTTCTATACATAGGCATAATCTTTTAATCAAGATTTATTGGACATGGAATGTATAAATCTGCATTAACCCATCGCTTTTCAGTATATATGACAAGTTATTAAACTGTATTATTTACAAGTATTTTTCAATGAAAATAAGTGAACCTTTGTGTATGTGTGACAGCAATAGAATGGTATTTATTTTACTATTTAACGATGTCAATGCCGCGATAAACCTGTCAGTTGAAAATCTAAAAAGTTCCGATTGTAAACAGTAAACAATTTGTATGCTCAATAAATTAAAAATGAATTAATTTGATATCCGCAATTCGTTTTATTTCTGCACTTGGAATTTCTATACGAGCAGATTTTATTTATAATCTATATCATATGTAATTTTATTAATTTTTTAAGTACTTGAGGTATTTATTGAATGCCTAGAATTTTCACAAGTTTGAACAACTCTTCTTAATTAAAATACGCCAGATTCTTTATTTTCAGTTATCTGTTAGTTAAATAAGAAATTGTTTGGATAAATTCACCACCCATAAAAACGGGATGTTCCATTACAAAAGTTTTATGCTTTAATCTTTGAACATTTTATTTTAATTATGTTCTGCTATGTTATTTGCAATATGAAATTAAAATACCTATATAAATTTATTTGGAAATCAGCCAGTGCACCTGTCCACTTACTTATATGAACTTTAGAAGAAACTAAAATCAGTTTTAGTAACTATATACAAAGCGTAACTAATTGCATACGCCAAACTTTACCTAGTGATTGATACTTCAACATAAGAAATTTATAATAGTAATTACCAATAATTAAAACCTAGCGTCTTATGTCATTGATTTAATATTCGTATATAAACAGCGTTATGAACTTACCTACTTATATTTTATTATTATTTTTTTATTAGAATTATTATATTTTTTTATTTACTTAAATAAAAATATTCAATTCAATTTCAACCTATCAAAACAGAGGATACAAGAATTAGAAATAAAACATACAAAAAATTTAGAATTATTTCCATACCATGTTTCGGATTAATTTAAATAAACAAATAAATGTCAAAGAGAAAGAACATAGGGACATTTTAAACAAAGGTCCAAAAGAAAGTCCTAAAAGTTTTTATCATTTCTTTCTTTTAATTATAATAAATCTTCAACCTGGATGTCAAAATATGAAAGAACCCCGTGTACGTTTTTATTAACATTTACACCAAAGGGTATAGTTTTTAACGCCTATAGTTTCACGGCACATATAATAACGGATTTACACCAGAATTTAAGATATTTACACTAAAAAAATTCGAACATAAACACTAAAAGTCAATATCTCAAAATGCAAAATTTGCCATTAGGACAACTACTCTAGCGACGGCAAAATCAGTGGCGTAGCTAGGCGTGGGCGAAGCGGCCCCTCGCGCGAGGCCCCCTTGGGGGTGATTTAAAACCGATCGCCATGAACTCTAAATAGTACGAATAGCACCCTAAAAGACCTTACTAAAAATAAGCTTTACCACACGTACTATAATTAATTTGCTCACCCTGATGCATGTGCTCTATTATCGACGTATTTTTCAGTATTGACGAGGTTACAAAAAATATTTTATTTTTAGCATTTAAACACCTCATAATTATGAAATTTTCAGATCATCCAGACTTCACTACTTTTAACTAGTTTCATCATAAATGGATAACTTTGTAAACAAACTTTCTAATTTTTTACCATTCTTTTCTTGAAAATATACAGGGTGACATTGAAAAAACTACAATGCATAGTATCACGCGATAGAGAACGAAAAAATAATAAAAAAGTTATATACGCTAATGTCCGATCGCCTTTTGTTTAAGATACATTAAAAAAAAATTTGCAAAATTTAAATTTTTTTAATCTCCTGATTGTACGAAAATATTTGAACCAAAATTGATGCACACTGTGACCTTGCATGTAGCTATTATGTGTCACAATATTCAGTTCATTCATCATCCAGTGGTGGAAAAAAGGACCTCGCTGATGCGACTTCGCCCACGCCTAGATTAGTCCACGCTACGCCACTGGGCAAAATACACAAAGCTAGGATAGTAACTTTGGTGGTGGCGCTACTAGCATGAATAATAGAACCCCATTATATTGAAATAATAATGATAGCTTTCTCGCTTCTTCACTAGCTTACTAACTTAAAAACTAAATTAGTTCCATTTACATGGAGCTAGAGTTGCTGGCTTACTAGCTTACGTGCATAAGTTTGCTTTCCTAGCTTAAAAAACTAGCCTCGTGTAGACCGGGCATTATATTGCCACTGTCAGTTTCAATAATCTGTCACGGATTTCCCAATCCGTTTTTTTCTTACTTCCAGAAAAAGAATCCGTTAGTTAATCACTTCTTTATTAACTACTCAGTACTCTACTGAACACTAATTACAACTCAACTAAACACTTATTTAATTAATCGCTATTTAAATCACTTTGATCTCTCAAACTAAACACTTCACAACACTGTAATACAAGACTAACTAACTCGGCCGTTTATTCTTTTTTTATAGACCCAACGAATATTCCAGGTATATTCCAGTATTTCTAGATCCATTTTCTCGTACGACTCGAATGCTTCTTGTCGATTCCCGATTTTTCCAGTCCCATCTCGATTTGCGGCATTTTGTTTGTTTAACAGAATCGTGTAGGGGCGATCGGGGCAATCTTAGACAATTCGCGGTGCCACAGTCGTCGGTTTGGGAGTGAGTGGGGCACATTCCGTGACAAATCGTTTTAAAAACGCTACGCCGTACGTCCAAATTTGCCACTTGATTTCGTTTTTATTTGAACGCTCGTTACATTTTTCTTGATAATGAAATTTGACACACACGCACATGTCCAACGACATAAATTGCTAAATAAATTTCAATTTCAAATGAACTAAACTACAAGCGCTATTAGACTTCATAGAAAGAATTAATGGAATTATAATATCAAAATATAAATATTAACGTGTACAATAACTGATATTCTTACTCTGACCTAGTAATTAGTAGTTGCGACATAAACAGTGAGTTGTTTTCTTCTACGGGTAAGTTGATTAGTAGCTTTTATAATAATGTATAGGTACCTACCCACTTACATTTCCAAAGAAAGTTATCTGTTTATAGTACAATGTTATGATTTCCATTTGAAATTTAATCACCATGTAGGAATGTTGGATTTCTAAATGTGTCTGTATGTAGATATAAAATAAATTTAGATTAAATGTGTTTTGTGATAGTTTTCGTTTATCACCATTTATGGAGTTGGATATTTTTAGCCTCATGAAGTTATACGTATACAGGGTGTTCCTTAATGACATGCGAATATTTAAGGGGGTGATTTTACATCGAAAATTAATGATAGTTTGCTTTATAAACTATGGTCCAAATGTTCCGTAACAAAAGTACGGGGTGTTAAAGTTTAAGGAAAAAAAAGAAAATAATTAATATCTTTGAAACCGCTTTAGATATTTTCATGAAATTTGGTATATGGTGACTATTAATAAAGGTGCATATTTTGCAATATAAACATAATTTCTATCTTTAACAGTGGCGTGCGCACGAGCACTGACTTTAATCACTTCTTTTACTATCAAACTGAACCTAGATGAAATCCGTCATATTATAATGAGACTGACGGTATTCCAGGCGAATTGTGAAACAATTTATCTCGGTAAAAAAACAAGGTTTAAGCAAATGTTAAATGTTTTAAAAAAGTGTAAAAAAGTTTCAAGACGGAAAAATTATATAAAATGAAATAACACAATTGTAGCGGCAATCATTCAATGAGTGGAAAACATATGAAATTAATTAAAATTTATATTTTTATAAATATTTAAGAAGCAATAACTGAGAATAATTACAGGGTGTGCCACAGCAAGCGTCCATTAGATAGAAAACAGAAAATGAAATGCTATGAAAATTGTTGCTTTCTGTATTAAATAATTTGTGGTTAGGTTTATTAGTTTCTTATCGTTATAAAACGTTTGTAGTCCTTCATAGTAAAAGGTTCTATTTACAATCATACTTTGTATTTTCTCAGTCATTTTAAAATTTTTGGCACTGACACTAAATAATAGTATTAACGGCATACTACAATACGTCTACAATTTTCATTCAAATTGTAAGATTCTTGATTTTGTGTAACGTATTACAATGCCCAGTCATATTGAAAAAACCTAGGCATATTTATAATATGCCTAATTTTACAATAAGCCTACCACATATACACAGCTCTTATAATAAAAGAAGAGATTCTTTACAAGGTTTAGTTTTCAGACACCGTGTTGATGTTTTTGAAAATATATCTCGAAAGACGCATGAATACTTTTATTTATATCAGTCTACACAGATTGAAAACACACTTGACCTTGTTTCAAAATTAAATTTTTCAAATTATTAATTAATATTTATATTATTGTCAATTAAATATTTAACCATTTCAAATGATTTGATCAAATTTCGTTAGTAATCGGAGTAATTTGGAATATAAAAATGCGTAAAGAAACAAAAAGTGAATATTATAATACAATGGCGCATATGATGACCTATTTTATTTGTAATGTTATACAGGGTGATATTTTTTTTGCAAATAATGATCGATGATACCCGCGCCTCCGCCACTGGCTAAGTTTCTAAGCATGTAATATTTTGTTTCATACCTACTGTCATACGGCGCTGTTCAAATTTGGTTAAATTATCTGAAGCGGTTTAGAAATTAAAAACTGATTTTTTTTTATTTTTGACACGTTTTAGCTGGACAATGGCTGTCTAAAACTACATTTTACAAAGAAAACTTATTTTTGGCCACAATACGCGCCTGGATTTTTGACCTCTCTCTTTTGTTACTACACAAGTTAATAAATATGTATTTTTATAGATTTCGATATCTAAAACTTTAAACCGTTTGTTGTTGATATTTGCTCGTGTTTCTTCGGTTTTCACTTTCTACAGATGCAAGTAATTTTAGACATTTAAGAACTAAATAATATAGAGTTTAGCAAATAACAGGAATGTTATCTCATACCACCTGCGAATATTCAAATGTACTGAAGTAAAATGAATATATGTTATAACGACAGAAAGCGGTCTAACCAACAAATGTTTAGATACATATTTTTTTAAATTCAACTGTAGATGTAAATATTGTTATAACATAAAGTTACATAGTTCTGCATATAAGATTGTTTATAATTATAAGTATGTGTAAATAATTGTTAAGATGTGTGGTTAGAATAGCAAAATAATGTGTGTCGTACAAATGCATTTTAAAAGTTATATGTTATTACCGAGGTGAATTTAAATAGTTAAAGTGGATAAATAAAAGATGATTTTATTTTTATTACTTTTGCTCTGTTTTATTTTTTGAGATTTATATACCTAAAACCCTACAAACTTGCTCATTTTACGGCGTGAAATCCAGCGACCTTAAAGTGGAATAAAGTCATGTTTTTTAGTATAGTTTAAGAAACATACGTATTCTTTGTTTCACCATTCTGCTAACAGCTGCACGAATAAGGGCTTCGATTGCGATCGCTTCTTCCAAGGCCATTAATTTATGGAAATGACGCATGTACCCCGAATAATTCACACCTTCCTGAGCCAATTTACCGATAAAAACATGCGGGTTGGACGGCTATCAGCTACGCAGTTTGCGCACGTGCCTGTTTCATCCTTACGACTTGGTAACTGCGTTTTGGAAAATGTAGATCTCCATGCAAATTAAGGCTAATGATTCTCCTGTGCGTTTTTCGACTTTTCCTTTCGCCGACCGTGTACGTGGTTGAATATGAAATGTTCTAGGTTCCAGGAATTACAGCGTACGGTGGATGAGGACAATCAACTTTGATGTATTCGTCAGACGATTATGTATTTATAAGATTCATTCATGTCAATGAGAATACATTTATCAGGCATCCTGCCGATATTTTCCAGACTCGCCAGTGAGAACAAATAATGGCAGGAACAAAACAGTTTGCTGTACGATTAGGAATATAGGAGTGCGTTTCTATATTTTTCCAGATGCATACACAACGTTTGGACCTCCCCTTCACTCTTGTTAACGAAATCTTTTTGTCAGAAAAACCAAATATATCTATAAAAGTATATTGGTTTGATTTATTTATTTATTTTTTTTTTTGTGAAAAGAATATGTTTGACAAACAGTACTTAGAAAATTAAAAACCAGCAAATGTGTGACATTTTTGACAAAATTTATTAAATCAAAAATAAGTAACAAAGCAAGTTCTCTACTTGACTAACAGTCGGTATGACCTCCACCACGTTCCAATAGCATATTGATACGTCTGTGCATTGAGATAATCAAGCGGTTAACGATCCCTTGTGGAATATTGTTGTAAAAGCCAACCCCTCTGCTTTCGCGCCCATTGGAGATGGGCAGCACGATGCCTTAGAAGTAGAGTGGGGACCCGTAATGGTCTTCTAGTATGTAAATTTGCCTTGTGGAGTCGTTTTCGAATAGTAGGTGTCGATATAACATGGCGAAACGTACCGTGAAAGTGGGCCCTGAGATCAGAAGATGTGCGGTGTGTACGGGCATATAGCACCACATACCAATCCTCCCTTTCATTAGATACTCGAGGACGTCCACTACGTGGTCTGTTTTCCACTGTCTCAAATTCTTCATATCTATGTACTATTCGTACAGCAGATGATCTAGGAATGCTCAACATGTTCGATATCTGATGATTCTCCTGCAACATGTAAAGCAGTTATTCTTGCTCGGGTAAACGCAGAAATGTCACGTCCTGGCATTATAATGTACAAAAATTCAAAGGAACACCTGGCTGAATACACTGTCAAACTGACCAGATTTGTAAAAACATTGTAATAAAGTAAAGGTTCATGGTCTGCAATTTTTTATTGTCTTTTATGTTCTCTAAGTATATGTACTTTTTTACCACATTAAGAAAAACCACTAGGTTTAATCGAATTATTTTATACATAGGGGGTTCAAGACTTTTGACGTTGTGTGCATTTTAAACGCTAATTACATTTCAGTGTTCCATTTCAACGTAATAAACGTAATTTCAGGAAACGTTGTTTCCGATTAGTACGTTTTATTTCAGAAAGCGTTAATTGTAAATCAGAAGCCAGTTGTAATTTAGAAAATGTAAGTTGTATTCAGAAAGGATAACAATATCAGATTATATCCCAAGTAACATTTTTAGTAAATGGAACGTAGCAGCTACAACACTGAAAACTTTAAAGTGCGGGTATTGCCAAAATCACTACCACTAGAAACGGTGCCATTACGTGAAGGTGACTAAAATGCGGAATATTTTTTTTGGAGGCAGCTACGTTCCAACGACGTTTTTGCATCTCGTACATAAACGTTTAAGCCACGTTGTGATTAGCTGGACAAAACAGGGGAATGTGGTTGCCGCCTCTAAAAGAAAAACTGGAGAAACAGAGAAAGTGTACTATATAGACATTATTGTCTTTGTTGGTTGGCTAAATATTCGTATGTAGCTCGGTTTCCTTCCTACATATTATTTGAGCTTTTATCTCAGCTTCTCCTGTTATATTTAGGAAAATAATAGTTATTATATTAGTGTAACATATAAACATGTAATATAAGAATTAGAATAACCCCAAGTTATAAAATTAGAACGATTGAAAGCTTACTCTCAAATATGGATTTACAGCCCGGAATATGAACAAGCGCCGCAATACTGACGAATATTTTTAAGTTTATATTACAAAATGGTGACCTTAAACATACATCTGGAAACATGTTTGTTTTTGAAAATAGAACTTTGAAGTGATATACAGCTAAAACGCATACTTAATGTGGCAGAAACAAGTGGCCAATGAAACTGAGTCGGTCACTTAAAGGTGGTAGCAATGCTTCAATAAAGTTGTTTGACCACATTACCTTAATTCACCATAACTTTAAAATTGCAATATAAGTAGTTCATGTCAACATCTCACATCTCGTGCATTTTTATATCTAGTGCATATGTACAATGAGTTTTAAAATAGTGTCTACAAAATAAAAAAAGGTATTTGCTTCTATGTCGTTCCATACCAGTGGGAAAATGACGGAACATTATTCTGGCCAGAACATTTAAACTCTTCTCAAAGAGAAATTTTATGATGCAATTCAACAAGTGCTTCTGAAGATACTTGGTCTTCGCTTAGGTGCATTTTAAAATGATCAGAATTTGGAAATTTTAAAGATGCTTTACAACTTGGAAAACAATAATGTTTAACAGTTGTAACACTTTTTGTTTGTTGTTTTAATTTTCTATAAAACGTAGTCGAATGCTAAAATGTCTTCCTTCTGTGAGGTTCTTTGTTGCTACCCATCTTACACACAGACATAGGATAAATCTAGTAATAAACTAATGTATTTTTTCTAACGTTAGAAGTTCATATAGGAAGCAGATCACTAATGGGTAAAGGTTACTCTATAGTCGATTTTGAAGGTAGTAACAACTTTGTAGTAATATTGATTCCATGTAAAATGTGGAAATTATTTATGGATGAAGTAATAACGTGGCGACGCGTTAAAGGTTTGTTAAAGGTTTCCAATGCGTCACCAAAACTGTTGCAAACACTTTAAAGCTACTGTCAATTCTAACTTATATGTAAGTGATATGGTTTGGTTGCCGTTACCTTTAATATTCACTTTAACGTTTGGGCAACTTTAAGGCGCTTGTACTTAGTTTTCATAACGTTCCAGAGAGACCAAACTGCTACATCAAAAATTACAAAAACATGAAGTGATTTTCAATTGTGAGGATTACGTATTTACAACTATGTTAACGTAAATTGGAGTTATGTTTGCTGTTTGGTGGTACAACTTACAACAAAAAATTACCAAGATAACAGGCTACACCACATCTGAATCTTTCAAGCCGTATCTAAAGTTTACTAACGAACATCATAGAAAAATTCTTAAAAAAAAAGAGACACGTACATCGTTCAACCATCACCAGCACTTTAAATTCAGCAAGCCATAATACAACAAACCATAATGCAATACATATTTATTATAATAATTCGTCGCCTTTCTCACGAAGCGACCTAACTAGCACTTAGTAAATTTGTCAGGAGAGCTAAAAAATGAAAAAGGGGTAAGCTTAAATCAGCGCAGTCAGCTTCATTTTAAAGCAATTTATTTATAGTTTTTTATTTAGTTAGGTAACTTAGTTCACTTTAAGTATATAATGGTGGTCTCTGTAAAAATTTAAAGATAGTTTGCATTTTTAATAATAATTACATGTAGATAAGCCACTACGTGTGAAATTGTTTTTGTGATATCTCAGTGATGCCTTAAGGTAAATATGTAGATAAGCCACTACGTGAGACTTTTTTTTTGTGTTATGCCAATTAGGCTTTAGTTTTGATACATTTCTGATTTTATTAGAAAAAAATATTAATAATAAAATGACAGTTATATTGTATTAAATTTTAATGAAAATAAAGTAAATTATGAAGAATAAAATGTTGGATATACACAACTACAAAACCTTTTTCATTTTACTTTGGTTTTAATCTTAAAGTAATAGTAATACAAAACAACATTCTTAGCTAATCTATTCATGAGGTAGGTTTTTATAAAACTCTTGAATTTCGGGCAAACGAACTACGGGTGTGGGACCTTGACATAAGGAAATTAAGCCGTTAAATTTTCTTTTAGTGAGTTTCACAGGCTCTTTATTTTTAATGGTTGAAGTCTTATTTGCTTTATGTTTTTCATTAGTCTTTTAAGTTCTATGGCATCATAGTTATCCTTACAATGACTGCACTTGAAAAAAAGTTTGGTGGGCTTATCTTTTGCTACCATAAACTGTCTGAAGATTGGCCCGTTCGTGTCAATATTATTGTGATACTGTGGGAGGAACTTAGCACACGAAGCGACCTATCTTCAGAAAAATGATTTGTTTTTTAAAATTAGACGGCCTTGGACAGACCTACAAAATGATACCTTGATCGCTAAGGTATATTAAAAAATAACGGAGATATAGGCTTGGGGAGTTTTAAGTGGTACACCCTGTATACAGAACTATTTATTAAGCTACATTAAATGTAAGTAATTTCACTATTTTTAATTACGAACTAAATATGTATTAATAACAGACATGTTTCTCTTTCTAAAAAATTAATAGTGCTTGGTATTACATAAAACAGTGTTTACCATAAACACTGTTAATGGTATGTTTATAATGGGTGAATGTAAGAGACGTACATTCAGTACATCTTTAATAAATATTCCAAGAGTGTTTAATTTGCGTAAGTAATACATGACGCGAGTAAACAATGGACTACTCTCTGAGGATGTATGAACACACATAAATTTGGCAAATAATTTAGCTGTGTTAGGTCTTACTTTCATAAACTGTTTGCTTCTCATAAATAAAAATCTAGATGGCCAAGGTGATGGAAATGAAAATGAAAACTAAATTAGATACAATATTACCAAAACTTTACGAGATGAGATACAAAATTATTAGAAAATTTGTACAATGGTTGCATATGTGTTTTTAGAATGAAGTTGCATATTATTTTAATTCTCTTTCCAATATTGATCATGTAAATAAAATTATTAAAGCAATTACCATAATTTCTAGTTCTTTGCGGCGAGAAGCAGCGGCAATTCCAAATATCGTGGTTACTTTGGTCATACGATATAATATGTTGTCTGGAGCATTTAAGAGAAAAATTCCTATCTAATAGGTTTGTTTTAGCAGCAGTTGACACCGTTTGGAAACTATCAGAAATGTCCGTCCAACTAAAATTTATTGCTTCAAATTCAATGGTAACGCGTTCTCAACTTAATTGGTCGAATATTTCTGTCAGTTTCCAAACCGTTTTCAACTGCTGCAAACACAAGCCTAATAATCTTTATAATAATATTATTTTGGTTTATAACCAATATTTAATTTTCCAATATGTCGTTAGCTTAAGGTATTTTCCAGTATCGATGTCCTTCTTTACTTTGAAGCATCATCAACATCGAATACTTCACAGAATGTGAAATAGTCATAGCCAGAGGGATTTTTTCAGGTTTGCCGTGAATTAACATGCAGCTGGTCACAGTTACTATAAATTGTTCCACTTTTGTTTATGTACACTCACAAATATCAAGCAAACGCTAGGAACAGAAAAACGAAATGCACTACTAATAATAATAACAACAATGAGGTTGACAACAACTGGTAATGGATGCAATGTTAACATATGTTACAGTATGTTACAGATTTAAGGATTTCTTGGGGAGCCGATATTGTTTACTTCTTTAATATTGATAAAAAAAAAACAAATTACGTTACAGGAACTTTTACTTAACCTTAGTTGTACCTTAGTTTGTAATTTCGTAGCACGGTTCTGCATTTTATTGCAACTATATTTTTGAAATATATTTGTAGAAAAACTCTTCGTTTCGGACATTGTTTTTCATACGAGTTTTTTATGCTTTTTGTCAAATATAACAATATAAGCCTCTTTAATATCGGCCCTTGTATTCCAAACACTCTCCTTATTAAAATAATTCAATTAGAACAGCTGACATACATTTACGTTTTCGCATACTGGTACACCCTAGCACTGACGTGTGAATGTTTAAAAAATGACGTACGACGTACATGTATAGCACAACACCCGCACTGTCAACTGACGTATTAGAATATACCGTCGTGCAAGTAAATGATGGCAAAGTATTACCTAATACCTCATCTAATCAGTATGAATATCGTTTACAAATGCAGTGCAATATTCAATATAATTTTAGAGAAAAAAAACAATACCCCTTATACTTACTTTATATTGCCCAAAATCCGTTGTGTTTGATGATAACTATTTTCTTACAAATAATATCAATAAGTAGTCTACAAAAAATTGTCAGACAATTGATATCAATATATCACACCTTCTCTTATTGATTATTTATAGTTTAATTAAAAACTTATTTGTTGCAGATGGAAATGGTATTGAGGCTATAGTCTGTTTAGAAATGAGAGATAAGTAAACAATATAAAAACAGCATTTCAAAACATGAGGCAACTTTAAGCATCATAACCGGGTTAAGAGGGTTTTTAGTAATTCAAATAAAATTATTCAATATTATTATCAAAATATTTATTTAAATTTAATGAATAGACTTTTATTCCACACAAAAATATATGTATTTTGAAAATTCCAATTATGGTGAGTAAATGTAGTGTTGTATAAATGTACAATAAAGAAAATAAAAAAGTAGGTATATTAAAATTCATCCTTGAATATTCTGGATGAATTATCTTCGTCTCCTAGATTGATAACGATAGGTTACACAGTAACGTCAATTAAATTATCGAGTTCCCACATGTTTTCCTCTTCTTTTTGTACTTGATGTATACATCTTTGCTAGTTATCTGCTGTTACTTGTTCCAAGAAATTTTTTAACAAAATTTTCACTTAATTTAAACGTCGTATTATTTGGCGCTACATCTTCTTTTACCTGCGCCCAGACTAATTCGGTTGGGTTAAGTTCACAGTGATAAGGTGGTAACCGTAGTACCGTTATTTGGCGATTTGTTGCCATTACATCGATAACATATTTTTTCTGATCTTTATTAAGATTGGCAAGTGTCAAAAGTTCTTTTTTCATCATATTTGTTTCAAGAGAAATGTTTTTCCGGATAACCATTGAATTATATCGGCTTTCCTCCAAGCAGTCGTAGGCGTCCGCTCGGTCTGCCGTGAATGGTAACTGGCATTATCCATGACAATTACAGACCCCGGAGGAATAAGATCCAACATCTGTGTAAAATACTCCTCGAAAACATCTGCGTTCGTGACTTCGTGATAGTCAGCTGTATTTTTAGATTCAAATAAAAGTAAACCGCCATCTACAAAACCACTGGCACTACCTATATGTGTCACTATTAATCTTCGCCCTTTACCTGAAGGTGCCTTGAACCCTGTTGAAAGTCCATCCAAAAATGCTTGTCGAAAACTTTTTACATTTTTATCTTGTCATACTTTTGTTACAGTATATCCCTCGTTGACCCAAGTTTTGTCTAGATAATAAATATTCCTCCCTTCGTCACGGAATTTTCTAATTGATCTTAAGTAGGATCTTCGCCTATTAATAATTTCATCTTTATCGATAAGAACTGACTACCTATTCTGCTTTTCCCAGCAAAAATTCAACTGTCGTAAGACGGCCCATAATTTACTTCTACTGATTTTTGGCAAATCAATGTCCTCTGAAAGTTCATTTAAAATTTTGTTTAGCGTTGGTATTTCTTTTTAAAATAAAATGAGTGTACTTTTCTGCGAATGACATTTTTGAAGAAATCATCTATAACCTATATAACTTTTGACCTCCGTGTAGATGATTTTGGGGATTTACAGTATCTTGTTCATTTTTGTTTCCTTTAAATCTCTGTAGATAGTCGATTTTTCAATCCCTGTCATTTTGGAACACTTTTCCACGATGTCGTCAACACTGTTGGTAGAATTTTGTTGTTTCTATGCGTTAAATACTTTTAATTTA
This sequence comes from Monochamus saltuarius, assembly GCA_025584915.1. Classification (NCBI taxonomy): domain Eukaryota; kingdom Metazoa; phylum Arthropoda; class Insecta; order Coleoptera; family Cerambycidae; genus Monochamus; species Monochamus saltuarius. The sequence continues at coordinate 56,726,701 of CM046725.1, read as the reverse complement.
ATATTCTTCTCATTATGAGACAGCGCTCATCTTTTCACGCGTTTAGCAGGTTCGTAATCTGATAAGCTGGACATTTTACCCAAACAATATTATATCCACTGGCACAATAGTCACTAAACACAAGTCGAATTTTACTCTACTGCACTAGCACGTCTTCGTATGTTCAGCTCTAAGACGGGATTGATCTGTCACAATACACTGGCTTCTGCCCTATGATGTATCCAGTAAAATATACTAATGTACACCCATTACCTGTTAGCATTAGTGTTACCCGATAATTACCTGAAACCAAATATTACCACGCCCATGGCCGGTTTTTATCTCTCTTTCATTTCCAAACAGACTATAGGAGAATGTATATGGAAATATTTTCAAATCATCCAAAACCAAGAATGTTTAGAAATGTTTTTCAATGTATTTCGGAGGCAGGCTCATTTCAGAAAGGTCCAATTTCTGGAAGACCTTTGAGTTGGAAGAAGCTATTTTACACGAAATTGAAAAAACCCAAACACTAGTATTAGGACGATTGCTGGAAATCTTAATGTGACCCACAAATTAGTTTGGTCCGTTCTGAAGCATGAACAGTTATACCCGTATCACATACAAAGGGTTCAAGCCTTACTGCCGCAAGGCTATCCTGCTCGCTACTGGATTTTGAAAAAAATTGTACACAATCTTGACACTTTATCGCTGGCATATTGTTTACCGACAAAGATTTTTTCCAGAAATGCTTTAATGAACTTCCACACTAAATACGTTTGGTCTGATGAAAACCCTAATGCTATTGAATCTCGATTTCAACATCAGTTTTCTTTGAATGGGTGGGTATTATTGGAAATTTTGTTGTTGAGCGTTACATTTTACCAAGAACTTTAACCGGTGCCTCCTACAGACATTTTCTTGAAAACGTTTTACCTGAACTACTTGACGATGTTCCCTATGCGCTAAGATAAAGAATGTGGTTTATGCACGACGGGGCCCCTCCACATTTTAGTTTGACTGGTCGTGATTTCTTTAATGAAAGGTTCGGTAATAACGTGATTTGACGAAGCACTCAAGAACCAGATCAACCTTGGCCACCCAGATCACCCGATATGAAGATTTTTTTTGTTTGGAGAAATCTCAAGATATTTATTTTTGAATCTGAGAAGCACTTACGTCAACAAATTATAGCTGCAATTTCAAGAAGATCTAAAGCACGTATTTTGGTTGAAGGTGACCATTTCCAACATTTGTTATAATAAATCATAGTAAAGTAATTTCATTGTTAATTAATTATTTTTTTATTATTTTAACTAATGTAATGAGAATGAGTATAGTAAAATTGTACTCGATGAAATAAATCAATTTTGTGTTAATCGGTTTAGAATACAAAAAGTAGAGATAAAAAGTGATATACGCATATAACGACATATTTCATTTGTAATATTATACAGGGTGATGTATTTTTTTGTTGTTTCACACCTACTGCATACTAAATATGCACACCGAATTTGGTTAAATTATATCAAGTGGTTTAAAATTTAAAAGTTATTTTTATTAGTTTTGACACGCTGTAGCTCGAACTTACCTCACAAATATTAAATGGTTGTACAATCGGTCTAAATAAATATGATACATCAAAGAAAAATATAAAAATTTCACTTTTTTAGATTCACTTGCCCAGCACCGGCAAACTGACCGACTGGATTAAGGGCGCTGTATTTCTCATCACAAAATAGGTAATTAAATTTCTGGTATCTTTATAGGCATATCTCGAAAAATAGAACATGACCTGCCTAGAACAAAATAATAAAAATAAGATTACTGATATTTGGTTCACTCACTGTTATTTCAAATTTTACTGAAATAAAAAGTCATTTTTAAAAGCGTTTGCAAGATACGCTTTGCTGTTATCCTAACGCCACAAGTTATATTTGATTTTCTAAAATTGTCTTACATGCAGTGGCGTAGCGTGGACTAATCTAGACGTGGGCGAAGTCGCATCAGCGAGGCTCTTTTCTTCCGCCATTGGATGCTGAATGAACTGAATATTGTGTGCATCAATTTTGGTTCAAATATTTTCATACAATCGGGAGAAAATAAAAAAAAATAAATTTTACAAAAAATTTTCAAATGCTGTATCTTGAAAACAAAAGGCGATCGGACATTAGTGTATATAATTTTTTTAAATTATTTTTTGGTCCTCTATCGCGTGATACTATACATTGTAGTTTTTTCAATGTCAGCCTGTATATTTTCAAGAAAAGAATGGTGAAAAATCAGAAATTTGTTTACAAAATTATTCATTTATGATAATAATAATAATATCTCTACCCCTCATTCTAATCACAGGGATTAGCCCAGAAGTCGGAGACTTGTGCGGGAGAGGGGGCGGCATATTATTATTAAGCAGGCCGCATTTGCGCCCAGGAACGACTTACGTTGGTAGGCCCTAACCACTATTCAGTGCAGGAATGAGGAAAACCTGGAAAACCTCATTAATTAGGGGGGTGGTCAAATATCAACCGGCATCAATCTCTCACATTGACCCAAGCTAACATTATTTCACCCTACCATACCCACAGAGAGAGTGCCAATCCTCTCCACGATTATAGCTTATATACGGTCTACCGGCAGCTGGGCTCGAACCAACTCCGTCTAGTCACCTCGATTCAAGTACTAACGCCTTAAACCGCGCGACCACTGACCGATATGATGATAATAAAGTAGTGAAGTCTTGATGATTTGAAGATTTCAAAATTACGAGGTATTTAAATGCTAAAAATAATTATTTTTTGTAACCTTTTCAGTACTAAAAATACTGTCGATAATAGAGCATACCCAGCAGGGTGTGCAAATTAATTATAGTACGTACGTAAAGCCTCGGTAAAGCTTATTCTTAGTAAGGTCTTTTAAGGTGCTAATCGTACTATTTACAGTTCATGGTGTTCGGTTTTAAATCACCCCCAAGGGGGCCTCGCGCGAGGCCCCTTTAAGTTCGAGGCCGTGTGCGAGGGGCCACTTGGCCCACGCCTAGCTACACCACTGCTTACATGCCCTGTATCACAAAAATTATTGGCTCTATGACATACGTTTATTAAGACGGGTGTTTCAAGGACAAAAAATCGTATCTAACGATACAAAAAAAATCCACTCTATAAGAAGAGATAAGCGTAATGCTAAAGTATAATGCTGACATGAAATCATTTTCTTTAACTTTTGGGGGGATAATGCGCTAGGGAACATGAAAGACCGTAAATTGTACCTTATCACTGTGTACCATACACCCTGAAAAATACTTAATAAATTACAACAATTCAAGTGATAGTTGTTTAAAAATAATTCTGAGTGTAATATTATTTATAGCGCCGTATACAATTTTCTCAGTCTGCAGGTGACGTTATGATGAAAACATAACAGGTTAAGGCTGTAATGTTCGCAATTTTACAAAGCCGTGTTTAGACGTCCACGCGCTTTCATATTTCTCCTCAATGGAAATTCGTATTAAGATGGAGCAAGTTTTAATCAACTAATAAAAGTCTATTTTACTAGACAGCAGAGCCATATTTTCAAAAAAAAATAGATCTGAACAATATTTCGGTCGCAATATTGCCCACATTTAAGACTGCGGTGAGACGTTGTTAGGCACTATTATAAAAAAAGAAAGCTGTAGGCTAGTAAATCAAGTCTTCATATAACAGACAATTGCCTCAGATTTCAATTTTTTGCATTTATATTCATGAAATCTGTCCGCCAAGAAGACATGTTTTGCTAAATTTCTGCATACAATTGCCTAACTTACAGGGGCATAAAGTTAAATTTGCTGTTGAAGGTGCTGCTGATGGGCGGAGCCTGATAAAAGCTACACTGTTTGGCCGAACATTATACCCTTAAAATTATGCTTTTTTTCTTATTCTAAATGACGTTAGCGTGGAAATTATTATACATAATGGAACAAACTTGTATAATTGGCGGAGTGAAGAGGTATTCCTTCTAATTTACTCAGATATTTCCACTGTCTCAACAAACAACTACGATTTGATTGAAAATTTGCATATCAATCCGCCGTCCTTAACCAAACTCTACTTATTATTATTATTATTTGTTTTATCAGCTCCAGTAATAATGCCATGTCTTTTTGGAACGTTCTGTATGTATATTTTATAAAACAATTTCATCATTTTAGAAATAAAAGATAATATGTCTTGGTTATCTTTTGGGAATTATAACTAGGATTGCATATTGCCTGGATAAAAAATATCAATTAATTTTCATACCTTTACAACGTATAATCGCTTGCTGTGAACGAATTAACGAAGCACCCAAATTATCTCGTGATTTTCTCCTTGTCAGTAAATCGATGTGGGTGAGTACTGTGAGGCTACATTTGGGAAAAATCTGGCACGCCTACCTCTCATACTCATTAAGTATGTGTTTATAAGCATGGCTTTGCTAAAGTAATTTATTCGACATTACAAAGTTCGTTCCAATGGGTAAAAATAGAAATTGTAATATTCACTACTCTAATACACACAACTTTATACGATCTGGTTCATATCATAGTTTCAACTGGCCATATTTTTTAGTTATCATTAAAAATAATAGTACTCGAAGGCCATACATACAATACTCAGATGTTCTTAAAATGACGGCAGGAACAATGTAAACAAACCCAAGGGAGTCATTAACTCCAATTCAACAAATCTAATTAACAAGGAGGATGTATCAGTCGCTATAATGCAAGCGGAAACTCGTACAAAAATGCAAGATATTATCTCTTTATCTTCTCCTTCTGGAAATATTAATTCTACAAAAAAACATCGAGGAAATAGACCGATTATTGGAAACATGGAACAAAGTCAAGCTCGTTTCAAAGCTATACAAAAATCTGCATTTCTTCACGTGTATAAATTACATCCAAATACATCCGAAAATGATATCTTGGATTACTTAAAACCTTTTTATCCAGAGGTTAGTTGTGAAAAGCTAATGTCCAAGTACCCTGAAGTGTATTCCTCATTCAAACTGACAATAAAGGAAAGTAATGCGGAATCTGCAATGTGCCCCTCAAAATGGCCGCAGGGCACTCACATCAACAGATTTTTTCACTACAGGAAACGACGGACGGACGAAACCTAAAGTGAAGTCTAATAAAAAAAATATAGACAATACACAGACTCATAGTGTAGTAACTAGTTTATTCCATATAAACATACAAAGCTTAGCAAAAAAAACAAGCGCGTTATATAATTATCTCAATGAATTTAACTACGACGTCGAATGTTTATCGGAACACTGGATTCTAAATGAAGAAGCTTTAAGAAACATTAATCTGGGCGGCTATACTTTGGTGACTAGCTACTGTAGGTCAAACAATATCCATGGTGGTGTGGCTATATATGTGAAGAATCATATCAATTTTTTAAAAATCTCGGTTGTTAATTTTTCTACTGAGCTAAACTCAGAATTCTGTGCTGTTAAATTGTCTGACTGCAATGTAGTAACCATTACGGTTTACAGAGCATGTAATTCAGTAAGTAACAAAAATGTTGATATTTTTTTGTCAAATTTAGGAGTTCTGTTGACGTGTTGCAAAGTAGGCTTAAGGGTGTTGCTTGTGGGAGATTTCAATGTTAACTTTCGGGCCAATTCATCTGAGTTAACTGACTTAATCTCAGTGATTAATTCATTTGATTTGCATGTTGTTATTTCAGATTATACAAGGATTTCTAAATATTCATCGACATGTGTTGATAATATAATTACAAATTTCAATCAAAGTTACTATGAAGCGGGTGTAGTAGAACCTTGTCTATCAGATCATCGCGGTCAATATATCAAAATCAGGGCAGAATGCGACACTCTACAACCAGTGTTCAGAAGGCATTTTACCGAAATTGGCATGGAAAAAACAAGGGACTCCTTAATCAGACTGGACTGGAATTTGTTTAGGTATGAAAATATAAATATTAATTTAGCATCAAATTTCTTATGCAATACTTATTCAGATTTAGTGGAGCAATATTTTCCGCTTGTGAAAGTCACTCCTCAAAACAACAGACCCCCTGTTAGATGGTTTAATGCAGCTTTGCGTCGAATGAGAGAGACTTTGTCAAGCGTAAAAACTGTTTTTAATGTTACACAGAGATCTTCAGATTTTGAGGTTTATAAGATTCTTCGGAAAAATTATATTCGCGCGTTAGCCGAGGCAAAGAAGCTCATACCAAAACTATATACGTAATTCCACCAATAAGATAAAAGCTAGCTGGAGTGTAGTAAAGTTTGAAAGTAACAAAACGCAATCCCAGTCTGTGTCTTCTACACTGATATCCGTGAATCAATTCAATACATATTTCACCAACGTAGCCAACGATATAAGTAAGTCGCTTCCACCTACCCATTTAATAATGGATGACATTATAGGCAATATGCCTTCGCCATGTCGCTCTTTTTATTTGGGTTCGGTGACCGAATCTGAAGTGTTGGATGCAGTTAATTCTTTAAAAAACTCTCCATGTACTGATGCTTTTGGTCTTAACTCAAAAATTATTAAGGCAACAATTGACATAATACTTCCTGCTTTAACTATATTGATAAATACATGTTTTAGTAAAGGCATTTTTCCAGACTGCTTTAAGTTGACAAAGGTAATTCCTTTATTTAAAAAAGGCGACCCGGATAGTACTGACAATTACCGCCCTATCTCGATTATTCAAATTTTTGGTAAGGTAATCGAAAAGTTATTGAAACCACGATTATATAAATATCTGGAGAAGAATTCAATCTTATGCGCATGCCAGTTTGGTTTCAGACCTGGGTGTTCTACGTCTAACGCAATCCATAGGATTGTAAGCGACGCAGTAGAAGGTTTTGAGATAGGTGAGCATACAGCCATTGCCCTCTGCGATTTAACAAAGGCCTTCGATTGTGTCCCTCATGACCTACTAATTAAAAAGTTAGAACATTATGGGATTAGGGGATTGCCTTTGGAATTGTTTAAATCATATTTACAAAATAGGTCCCAGTGCGTTGTAATTAATAACATATCATCTGAATTTATGTGTATTGAGCAGGGTGTGCCGCAGGGTTCAATTATAGGACCAATATTGTTTCTGATGTTCATCAATGACATTCATTACTTTATTGCACCTAATAAGTGTGTACTATTTGCGGATGATACTACACTGGTTGTATCTCACGAAAATATTTTTTCTCTGAACCTACTCCTGGAACAACTTGAAAAGAGCGTAGAACAATGGTTTGTTGCTAACAAATTGAAACTTAATAACACTAAAACTCAAAACTCTACATTTCTTCAAATCGTGAAAATATAAAAGGCGACTGTGTTAAGTTACTTGGGGTAGTTATAGACGACGGTTTAAATTGGTCCGGCCATGTTGCATATCTTTTGAGGTCGCTCCCAAGCACCATTTTTTGTTACGACAGCTAAAAAATATAGTTGATTTAATTACTTTAATTATGTCCCATTTTGCTTTTTCATTCTCGCATATGCTATGCAATTTCTCTGTGGGGCAATTGCAGAGAATCTATAAAAATATTTCGCTTGCAAAAGAAAGCAGTTAGAGTTATAGCTAATGTGAATAGTAAAGAACATTGTCAACCGTTATTTATTTCCTTCGGTATTTTACCCTTACCATGTTTGTATATTTTTCCCAGGTTGTTGAAATTCATAAGAATATAACCAGATTTACATTGCAGTCGGACATTCACGGTCATAATACAAGAAACGCTAATATGCTTAGGACTGACGGCTTCCGCCTATCCAAATCAGTACAGAATTCTTTAAATGTGAAACTTTATAATAAACTTCCATACTCTATTAGACTGTTAAACATGTCACGTTTTAAATTAGCAGTTAAGAAGCATTTGCTTGGGTTTTGTTTTTATACAGTGAAAGATTTTCTGGCGACGCCATATTACGAATAACATCTATTGCAATAGATTAATGTTTGATTATTTATATTGTGTGTAAGTTCTTCTATTTTATTAATAACTTTTTATATATACATAATAGTTTTTATCCTTTTATTTTATTTTTTGTGTATTTTGACTTGCCATAAAAGTATTATTGTATATCAAATGCTCAAATAAAGCTATCTATCTATCTATCTATCCGAAAATTCCATTTGAAATCTTTTCGGCACGAATGTTCTCTTTGTAGGCACAAAAATCTTCAAAAGCGTAGAATACTTCATTATTAAAAAATGATCTTGTAAATAAAATTGATAGAGAAGGTACTAGGGAATAAAATACTGCATTTTTCATAATTTAATGATAAATTAATTAGTCGACTATTAATATACAAGGCCATTCCCGAATAATGTGCAAAAAAAATTGAAATTTTTAATTAGTTTCTTCTAAAAGTTTGAAAATTAAGAAGCGAAATTTGGCGAGATATTTGAAACTGATGAAACGTCTTCTGGACGAGTATTTTTTTATTCTCTTCGTCCTGTTATAACGCGTTGAAACGAAGAACCATCTGTATATTTTTCATTAGATTGCGTTTGGTGTTAACTGAGATTGAAAAAAAATTGAATGCCTGTTGAACTTAAAAGGTTTTTGTCTCTTGTTTTCATAAATAGTAAAGTAAGTAGTAGTTGAATAAAAAAATAAAGTTTACGAACCTACACGCACCTAGTTTATTTTCCAATATCTGATTTACACATCGACATCTACTGGTTATAGTTACAATCTTCGCGCTCTTAAAACGATTCTATGACAAATGAAATGCATATCTCTGTACTCCACATTCGAAAATCTTACATTATTTAAATGTAAAATGATGAAAACCTAGGTACTTGATATCAATGTGAAAATCAGATACTGAAAAGGAAAATACTGGCGTGTATGGTCATGAACTTAATTTTTCCTTCAACCCAAAACCTCTACTACATCAAAGAATTACTTAAGTTCAAAATCTTTTTTCAATAAAAAAAAAGTTAATTAAAAAATGAAAAATATGCAGGAGGTATTTTATTTCAATGCTTTGCAACAGGCCAAGGAGAATCAAAAGTATTCGCCCACAAGAAATTTCATTAGCCTAAGTGTCTTGCGAAATTTCATTTCGTAATTTCAAAGAGTTTGGAAGAAACTAAATAAAACTTTAATTTTATCATTTTGTTAAAGGCGACGTATTCTTGAAATGGTGTTATCTACAAATACAAATAATTTTAGAGATTTAAGCACTGAACAATATCGAGCTTAGCAGATAACGCGAAATATTATCTGTCATCTACTAATTTTCAAAGATACCAAAGTAAAACGACGTATACAAGGTGTCTCGGGTATTATTGGCATCCTTGAAAGGGATGATTGTTCAGTCAAAATAAATGAGATTTACCCAAACATACTTATTTCTAAAAATTCAACGTTTTCGAGATACAGGCTGTCAAAGATATTGAAATTGCTATTCTAGGTTATAATAAGATACCTTAGGTCTGATTATTCAGTATATTTAAATATTCCCAATGTCACCAGTGGCGTAGAAACTCTGAACCACTCTTCCTTTATTTACAACAAAGATGGTAGGCCACTGTCTTAATTATAAAAAATTTAGGATATTTTAAGTTTCGATTATTATGAACAAATAATTGTTCTTTGAAATTTTCTTTAAAATGCATTGTATTCAAGTAATTTTCATGTAAAACAGCTGCATTTTGTAGTTTGTGCATGTTTGTATCAAAAACTGAAGGAAATTGAAAATTCACTCTTAAAACTTTGCACATGGCCATAATTCATCAGTTTGAGTAACTTTTTCTAGTAAAATTTTGCTATATTTTCTGTGGAAAAGGCGCTTTACTTGAAATCAAAATAATTTTTCCTCGGTACATTGAATTTCAAATAGGGTTATTTCGAAAATGGTTACTCCTAATGATTTTAACAAGGTATAATTTTTTCACATAATGAAGGTAGAAGAATCAATTGTTTTATTAGTCAGATGTATACACTAAGCCGGAAAAAAGTTATGTCATTTCAAAGAAGCATGATGTGCCATATGTGGTGCCTTCTACTAGTGACGTCAAAATTAGATCAAATTTGAATTTCTCGTCCTCAAAAACCCCAGATCTCCAAAATGTCTCCAAATATTTGGATTACAATATACCTCTTACTTAATTCTTACCCTAATTTTATTTACAACTTCACTTAAGATTAATAGTTACAACCGTAAACAAAATAAGAGGCTTAACATTAAATTATAACTTGGTATTAAATTATAAACAGGATAATAGATTTAGACTAGAAGATACTTGGGCAGGGTTAAAGGTAAACTACGAGAAAATCCCAACTACTTTACAATGTCCAGGTGAATTCGAACACATAGTTATCCAGAATTTGGTACTTATCCATTTTTACTACACTCCAATTGATTTATCACAATACATTATCATTATCACTACCACTGATTATCACTACTTGACAAATATGCTTTTAACATGTCAACCTTTTCACTATTTGACTAATGCGCCATATTTTATTTAATCACACTGTATTTCACGGAAAATATTAATTGAATACACAAAAGAAAAACACTGCCCGTGACGATTTAAATACGTTTTAGACGTTAGTGCCGCATCTCTTAAAACAGGTGCGTCAAGCAGTGCATTACTTAAAGAAACCATTAGTTTAGTTAGGTTTCAGAAGATACAAAAGTATCTCATATTAACATCGTTGTACTGAAATTATCAAATCCCTTTCCACATGTTTTGTTTCCACTTGTAACTTGCACACAGCTTATTCCTTTGCGCTGGACCATACTTGTGCACCGATATCAACATCAACGTAACCTCTTTGTCGACCTCAACTATCAATACTATAAAGTGGGGCTGGTGGGACATTTCACCTACTGCTCGTGACATCTACCTATTACCTGTGCCTACGGCACTAGTTTCTTTTTTGCATGCAATTGACACTACTTTTAAATATTTTACTTTGCCTTCTCTTGATATTGAACGCATACGTCAAGCTAGTTATTTGCGTATTCCATGTTTTGTGTTTATTTTTAAAATATGTTTCACCCACTACGAAGTACGAAATGGTCAGCACTGACACGTTGTTTGAGGTTATGTGGCGAAAATTAACTCTAAGGTGTTAGTTGAAAATAATAGTTTTTTTTGTTTTTCTTCATAAAGTAATTTAAGGGTATAATTTGTGATAATCTTTCACAGTGCACAATGGTATTAACCTCTGAAATGTGGATAACTGTTTAAGTAGTTGGTTTTTCAGTAAGTAGGTGAGCTTTTATGCACGTTTATGGATAACTTCCTAAGCACATTAATTGATAGTATCGAACTTGCGGAAATTCATATTTTAATAGTTTATGATAATTTTACTAAAAACAAGTGTTTTTAAATTAGAAACAACCGCAAAAATTGAATTTACGTTAAACAATTATTTATCTTACAGATGATATGGCAACCTCGCCTTCAGTAAATCATATGATTTATTTTATTAGGGTACGTCAACGGTCCTCAAAATGTGGGTATTTAAAAAAAAAATTATCCGTAAATATTTGAAATTTTTAAATTACTTTCACTACACTTATCTATATGACGAACTACACCTGAAGTTAAAATATTTGTACTTATTTAAGATTGAACCTGTATATTAAAAAACCCTATTTTGCTTGTAAAAAGAGTATATTTTTGAAAATCCAAAAAACATCGACATTGCCGTAGATCAGTGTATTATATATTTATATTAAGTTTAGCATCCAGCCTAAATATTTATTCTTGTCGTTAATTTTTCGCATATTTTTTCAAGAACCCAAATATTTTGTAACACCATTTCAACTAATTTTGAAGATCTTATTTGTTTTGTCGGAAAAACAAAAATATTGTTATCAAATATATTTAAGATTGCAAATGATTTTATTCGATTAATCAACAACAAAACGATGTTGTAAGCTAGATATTTACTGTTTCTCAATTGTTGTTTATTATTAGAACATAACTTTTCTGCGGCACTAAATATTTTTTCCACTTCCCTAGATTCCCTTTATCACTTACCTCTCCTGATGTACTTCTCCCGCTGATTACTGTCTGCCTCCTGGAAAAATTAAAAACATTTAATTTTTGTTGGTGAGCAAACATAAAGGTTAAGTAATGTTTATATTTTTATGTACACTGATAAGGCTGAATACATGAAATTGTTAACCGGTGTTTCATCAGAATTATAAAATGCCGATACAGGAATTTATATATTCCGAAATTGTTTTTTTAGATAAGACGCATATTTTACGATTAAGATGAATTTTTAAATAATATTCTATCGCTATCTAAAAAGTATAACGTTCTAGTGGTTCTATGTACATCAGACATAATCTGAAAGAACCAGGTTTGAAATTTACGGTATTATAAAAGTTAGGATAATATATACCTAAATATTGCTAGTTTGGAATAAGAAAACATAACATAATTTTTTTATAGATATCTACTAATGAAACTAAGGTACCTATAGTTTTAAAAAAACATACACCTTTGTTTGAAAATTATTTTAATAAACAAATGATCATGTGGAAAGAACCTATTGGTTTATCAAACATAGGAAAATGTGGCTAATAAATAACATACTACTAGAAAAAACTATTATAGATTACATTCTTGTTAATAAATTTAACTTTTTAGTTAAATATGCATGTATATTCTATTGCTTTAGTTAACGCTGGCAAAGCTCTATGTAGGTACACTGCTATTTTGGAGTAATAACTGTATCGCAATCTATTATGTAAGTATGCCAAAAGTTTACAGAATATAAGTTGCCTCATTCGAGTACATGTCGATACTTCCAGTGTCCCCTGCCTATCATATTGATACGTCGTACGGTGTATCTCACCTATGGTATACTGATGAGGACTAACAAACTCGAAACCGGTCTATATCTGGTGGGGTGGTCGACAAGGGTTCTTGGCTGTTCACACATATACTGCAGGTGTAATTCAATGCCGGTCGGGGTATTAGTTCGCGGAGTAGTTGTTTCCTGCAGTATCATTTATAGATTTGCTTCCGGCAAGTCGAGCCGCTTAGGCCGAGCAGGAAGTAGCAGATCATTTATATCCCACCTGCACTCGGTTTATATGTGAAAATACATATGAAGGAACAGCCAGTTTAATTGTCACCTCACCTATGACATACTGATGAGGGCTAACTGTTCCTAAAATACACCATCTTATTTGCACTATAAATTTAATAAATAATACTATGCATGTCCGAACTCATCACGAAATCAAACGCGCCAACCGTTTGATAGCTTTGCATGCGACAAGTTACAGAGGTTTTACTCCTGGAGGAGCATCGTTGTCTTAGTGGTTGCGACCAGCACTCTTTTGCTTAAGGCTGGTCTACGCATAAGTCAGCAGAATTGTGTGACTTAAGTAAAACCTTTGACTGTATCTCTCATAAAGTTCTCTTGGATAAACTCTATTTTTATAGCATACGTGGTATTTCTTTAGAACTGATTAGTTCGTACTTAACCAATAGAATTCAATGTGTTTCCTACGGTAATAGTTTATCAAATTACGCACCTATTCGGCATGGAATTCCTCAGGGGTCCGTACTGGGGCCACTGTTATTTGTTATTTACATTAATTACTTATACTATCACATGTATCCGGATGGGTGTATCTTATTTGCAAATGACACAACATTGACATGTTCTAATAAACATACAGTCTTGAAGTTGGCCGAAAATGATTTAATTAAAGCCGAATCATGGTTTACTCCAAATAACCTTAAATTAAATAAAGATAAAACACAAACTATTATATTTTCTAGTAATCACTTACATAATGATATGCATGTAAAACTGTTGGGGATCACTATTGATAGTTCTCTTAAGTGGGCACATCACATTGAAGGTCTTTGTAAAAAACTTTCAAGTCAGATATATTTAATAAGGAAACTCAGGTTGTGTCTGGATAATGTAACATTGGTTAACGCTTATTATGGTGTTATACACTCATTTTTAAGTTATGGAGTGGTTTTGTGGGGTAATGCTCCAATGGCTAATCGTGTGTTTAAACTCCAGAAGAAAGCTATACGCATAATCTGTAGAGTCGGACCTTTTGAACATTGCAAGCCTCTATTTAAAAAGTTAAAAATTATGTCCCTGCCATCGCTTTACATATTTTATTCTTTGATTGAAATACATAAAAAATCTAACTCCTATCAAACTAATTCGGATGTTCACAATTATTTAACAAGAAACGCTAATCAACTCCGAACATCTAAATTTAGGTTGCAAAAATCGCAACGTAATTCATTAAATTTAAATCTTTACAATAAGCTTCTAGTACATGTAAAATGCTAAACAATGCTCAATTTAAAAAAAATATTAGGAGAATTATGCTCGATTACTGTTTTTATTCTGTTCGTGAATATATGGATGCTCCCACAGTTCATTTTTAATTATGTTTTAACTTTTATATTGTTTGTTGTTAATATGTTCTATATAATTTTTATTGTTACTTGTTGTTTTACCTTTTTTAAATATGACTTATCACTATATACTTTATGTACTTATTATGTGATCAATAAATATACTTACTTACTTACTTACAGAATTGTTGTTTTGCAAATATTGTTATCGCTGAAACGCGATAGGGGTAAGAGGACATAATTCGCGTATTGTATCTAGTGTGTTTCAAGAGTATCTAAATTTTAAATATTGATATAAATTCTGCCCCGCCATTTATAACGTTACTTTGTATACAGTGTTTCTCTTTAAAGACAATTCTAAAGAATACTTGACCAAAATAATCAAAATTTAAAGTATCTTATGTATTTTTTATAAATACTTTTATTTTAAATAAACGAAGAGTACTACAAGGATTTCTATTCTACTGGTGATAATGGGAATATTTAAACATCCTCAATAACTAGGCTAAAGATATCTCATTACAACCTTGAACTATTGCTGTTTTGCCACGAAAGGTTTCCAAGTAAATAAAAAATAAAAATTTCGAAATCTTTGACACCCTATATCTCGGAAACGGTGATTTTTTCGATATAGATATAAGTATTTGGGTAAATCTCATTTATTTTGACTGTACAATCTCCCCTTACGAAGATGTCAGTAATACCTGAGACAACCTGTATATTAGAAATTCCCTACTTGTAAAAACTAATAACGAGAAGTGATAAAACCACAAGTTTGTAACTTAGTCCCTAATATACTGTCGACTAATTAGTATTATTTCTTAAAAGCTCTTACACATTTATATTGCTCATAGTATCTTGACCACCAAAGGTTTACTAATCCACATTTTCCTTCTGATAAGAGATATATTTGTTTTACTAGATATATCAAACCCATTGACGTATATATAACAAATTTATGGACCCTAAAAAATAACACTCTGTTGCATGTCAAGAAATTTATACTTAAATAAACAGTAACCTATACCAGATAACACATTTCTGTATATACTCGGGTCAAGAATTCAGACGTCTACAATCAGTTTTTGGAATTTAGTGCAATATATAATGCAAACTTTTAATGTAGTATATAGTTTTATTACTATCAGTTGCAGTTTCTTAAATATTTTGATGAAAATATAATGAATTATTCATTTGTTCGTATGACGTAAGTCGTCTGAATTCTTGTCGCGAGTATATAATAATTATTATAAAACCGAAATCGTATTTTGATCACAAGAGTCTGTCGTAACGCGATGTCCCAACATTTCTGGGACACCCTGTACAACAGGAATTATCTTGTCCCCCATATTTATGTACAGCATACTTTTGCCCTTTAAAAATCACCCGAGCATGGTAACAGGTAGGTATTAATTAACTAAAAATAAATAAGGGGTTTCTATTTTGGCGTATCGTGACTCAAACCTGTAAAATTTTACTCATTACCGTAGCCAGTCACTCATATTACATAATATCCTGCAGTTTGAAGACCCATGTTGGTAGGTATACAGTCCAAGGTTAATTAGACAATTAAATAAAGCCGATGTAAAACGCATGATAAATAAATTAAGATACAAACAGTGTAGTCTAGTCGAGAAGTGAGTTTCCTGCCAATAATAGTTAGACTAAATTTAAAAATATGGGGTTTGGTTTATCGGATTCAGAATTAAATTCTGAGAATAGGGAATTTTGAATTTTTGCCATTAAAAATTTCAATTATTATTAACAAAAACGAAGAGAAAAGATGGTCTCCGTTTTTGCAATAACTATGGAACTATTAAAGATAGCGCCAATATTAAAAGATCCTAAAGAGGAGAAAATTTCACAAAAAAAAGTCCCGAGTCCCGGAGTTGTAGCTCCATTATTTATAATTTTAATTTTACGTTGAAAATAGGGTTCCGCGCGGCCGTTGTGGCGCTTACGTCCACTTTGCTCGGTGACGACGCGACGGCGCCACAACGGCCGCGCGGAACCCTATTTTCAACGTAAAATTAAAATTATAAATAATGGAGCTACAACTCCGGGAATCGGACTTTTGTGAAATTTTCTCCTCTTTAGGATCTTTTTTAATATTGGCGCTATCTTTAATAGTTCCATAGTTATAGCAAAAAAACGGAGACCATCTATATTACTCTTAGTTTATAGTTAATAATAATTGAAATTTTTAATGTCAAAAAAATTCTATAATTCCATATTCTCAGAATTTAATTCTGAATCCGATAAACCAAACCCCATATTTTTAAATTTAGTCTAACTATTATTGGCAGGAAACTCACTTCTCGACTAGACTAGTGACGGTTTTTGATATTCCTATACATATGAACAAAATATCATATAGGAACAAAGTGGCAAACTAATATAAGAGAGAAAAAATAAAATTTAATGATTGGGTAAGTATACTTTTTTTGTATGTTGACGTGTTTGACCAGCCAGTTAGTTGTTAAATCGCCGTGTTACATGTCACTAAATTATTGTTCAATAAATGGAAATAGCTCATTTATGAGTATAATATTTAACTGTTAAATAATATGCTATATATTTATGGAAAGTGTCTTCAAAATGCGGTTGCTGCTGCTTCTCGCTTATACGAAGAACACTTTCGAATCCATCTCAATTTCAGAAGTTTTATTGCTCTTGTAAATAAATAATCATTTTAAAAATGATAGGTCGTCGTATTTCTTGCCGTAAAACCATCTTATATGTAGAACTGTGTAAGTTCATGTTATAGCAATACTTACATCTATCTACAGTCAAATTGGAAGAAATTCATATTTTGAAAGATTTCTGTACCTAAAAATTTGTTGGTTAGACTACTTTCTGTCGTTACATATTCGTTCTACTTCGGTATCTTTGTTATTAAATGTTTAAAATTATTAATTTGCAGAAAACATTATTTCAAAAATACGGCGCCCTTAAGTCGACACATTTTCTGTGTAATTTTGGTTTAACATACCAAAGCACGAGCGGAGGAAAGAGGAGGTTTAGTACCTACGGACACCCATATTTTTCTGAGTACGCTTATAGTTTCAGAATATTTTTTTAGATACAGCGTGTTTTGATTCAATATTTTTTCCCTCTTATAAGATTTTGATTTGAGAACTTTTTTTGGAAATGTAAAGATTGGCACATTGCAAAGTATATTGAAATAACATAATGGCACAACTAACAACAAAGGGAAAAAATGACAACAATTTTATTAAATTAAACTAAAGATTCAAAATGGGTACCAGCTTCACCTTCACCGGGTTTTTTTTAATGAAGGAGTAACCAATATTTTGGAAATTATAAGGTTTCAGTCTCCACCTTGTAAAATTCGCTCCCTTAGCTGTTCTTCAGTTAGTATTGAAACCATATAAACAAAATCTTTCATAAAACCACAGAAACTAAAGTTCAACGGGTTGAAGTCAGGGGAATGGGATGGCCATTTAACAGATGTAAAATCCGTTCTGTACCAATCCATCGATTAGGAAAGATTTAATTTAAATAGTTTTGAATTGAAACTACATATTCTGTATTCTGACGAACCGCCAGAAGCAAATCATCAAGTCAATGAGGGTTGTGTAAAAAAAATAAAATTCATTAGAATTTATGAAAGATTTTGTTTATATGGTTTCAATACTAAGTAAACAACAGCTAAGGGAACGAATTGTACAAGACGGACAGCACTTTAATCTGAAATCACATATTTTCCAAATATTCGTTATTCTTTTATTAAAAAGACCGTATGTATTCGTGAAAGTGGTACCCATATTGAACATATTTTAGTTTAATTGAGTTAAATTTTTGTCTTTCCTTTCTGTTTGTAGTTAATTGTGCCGCTTTGTTGATTTTAATTTACTGAATAAAATGGAAATGACCATTTAATACTTAGCGATATTTAATTTGTGCCTAACTTAACATATCCAATGAAGTAAACTGAGATTCAAATTAAAATCTTACAAGAGTGAAAAAAAATAGTTCGGTTATGCTTCGATATTTTAGACCAAAATTACACAGAAAGTGTACCTATTTCAGATAAAAATATGTGCCAAATTTCAAACAAATCTCTCTAAAATCACAGGTGTTATCAATAAAAATCATTTTAAGAAGGTTTAATTTGATAACCTGTATTTTAAAAAATTAAAAGTGACATAAGAAAAGTCCCATTTAATTATTTCACAGATAAGTGGTTAACAACTTGACTTCAGACACCCTGTATATTAAAGTAGTGTTATACCAGTTTATATAACCAATGGTGGTACAATATTTGATCTACGGAATATGAGCTTCATCACACCATACACGGTGAGTCAAGTTTAAATAGTCAATCTTCAAGAATTATTACCTTTGATCTCGCTTTCCAACATAGATATACAGGGTGATCGAGTTTCTGGGTTAAAGAAAAAAATTACAACCAACTGCCGCAAATAGTATTTGTCACATTTAGCAATGATTCTACGTTGACATTTGGCAGTGGTTGGTTTAAAGCCAGCCTGCCTGAATATTTTATGTACTTATTTATTTAATTTGTCATAAATGCATCTAAGGGGAAACGACACCCCGTTCAGTGACGCATAAAATATATTTCTCAAATTTCCGCCACTGGTTATTAATTAGGAATATTACTTACAATCCTCTTTGAGTTCGAATATAACCAGAACTTATCAGGATTAATCGCTACTTATTGTTCAATGTTCTTAATGTAATTACAATAACTGTGGTTTATATCCCTTTTATTTATCAATTACTGTAATTCTAATTGTATTGTATTGTAATATATTGTTTTCTATTCGACATTTATTATACTTCATCTAAAAAATGGATTTTCTTTTACCGAATAAACCATATGCAGGTTTAGTAAAATCTTTGATCAAATTAAGCAATTCTGTAAGTTCAGTATTCTTCACGTTCAGGATAACTTCCTGTTTCTCTTATTGAATGAAGACTTTGCACGTCAAACAAAACATCGGAAATTCCCTTTATTCACATTTGTAATATACTCACGCAAACACCTGTTGTGACATCACTTTATTATTTAGTTCACGATTTGCCAAGTATTTATGCTGTAGGACGGTCTACCTACCCCTGATTTTTTTTACAGCATTATGAGTATATTGGCTTGCCCATCGATCGAAATAATAATTCTGGAGTCAATCTAAACATTCAAAATACCAATTTTCTTCTTTTCATTTAAACCTACTACTTTCGTAATTTGTATATTTTCGTTATTTACATATTTTTAGGTATTAACAATATTGTGTGAAACTAACTACTCTGCAGACTAAAGCCCCGACCAGCGTTGAATTACATCCACAATATCTACTCATATATTCTTTATTATTAGCTTTTGTAACAATTTTTACTGTATTAGAAAGGTATTTTAAGCTTTTAAAATGGCGGTATAGTGCAAAATATCAATACTTATAGATTGTATTAAAATACTTGTAGTCATCAATACCAAAACTATAGTCACAATTGTAGTATTATAACTTGTATTAGTGTGTTCAGGCGGTCATATGCAAATTATTTAAATGGCATGTCAGACCTTAGCCGAACAATTCGAATACTGCAGCCGATTCCTGAACAGCGAGATGAGAAATAGGTTTTCTATTGTTGCCTTTGTATACATATCTGGGTTTTGGCTTATTTCTAGTGAATTTACATATCTGTGTCCTGTATCAGGTGTTCCTGCAGCAGTTGGAAATATAATATCTCTACCCCTCATTCTAATCACGAGGATTAGCCCAGAAGTCGAAGACTTGTGCGGAAGAGGGGACGGCATATTATTATTAAGTAGGCCGCATTTTCGCCCAGGAACGACTTACGTTGGTAGGCTCTAACCACCATTCAGTGCAGGAATAAACCTGGACAACTCCACTAATTAGGGGGGTTGTCCAACGTCAACCGCTATCAATCTCTCACATTGACCCAAGCCAACATTCTTCCACCCTACCATACCCGCAGAGAGGGTGCTAATCCTCTGCACGAATATAGCTTATATACGGTTTTCCGGCTGCGGGGGTCGAACCCACAGCGATCTAGTCACCTCGATTCAAGTACTGACGCCTTAAACCGCGCGACCACTGACCGATCCAAATGGTTTGAAACTGTCAGAAATGTCCGTCCAACTAATTGCATTCACTGTTAACTCATTCTCAACTTAAGAAGACCAAACTTATTGAATCAAAAAATACCTAGATAATACCCGTTAATAATACACCGTTAGACAATAGCAATTCCGAGGTAAGTGTTCCTATATTATATCCACGTAGGTTCTAGGTTTTAATCACAGACCATACAGATGGTTTTAATGTATATGTCGGGGAGTTCAAAATTACAGAAGATGTGTTGTAGTGGCAGGAATTTAATGATTGTATGTCACGATTTTTTAATGTTTTACAGAAATATGTTATTAATATGTCAATAAATATATGTAGGTATATGAACTAAATATAAAGTTTGTTTTTCTTTGAAAAGATAATAATCTCCCATATAATGATTAAATTTAAACAATTATTCTAGTAAAATTAAAAAATCAAAATAGTATTCTTAGCCAGTTAAAATATAAAAATCTAGCAAAAAAAATGACTGTACTTTATGTTACTAGTTAGATACAATAACAGAGTAGTAAATATTACTACCAATGTGTACTTTTTAAAAAAAGCACTGGTAATTTTTAATATATTTAACAGATATTTTTATAAAAGTTTGTAGAGAGAGTTACAAAAGTTCTGGTAAACTATTGTAGTTTTTGTGTCAGTAAACGCATAAAACTTTTAGTAAATAATACAACAATATATGTATAATATTTGGTAACATTTCAGTTGTAGTAAAATATTGTTTAGAAATTATTATTATAAAAATCGTAAGTATAATAGTAGGTATGTGAAATAATACTACAAATTGTGTTTGAAGCTATAATCACAACAAATTGTAGTACCATAGATCTATTAGCGATTACTATTTTTTTTTTCAGTGAGATATTAAAACGTAGATATTCATGTTTATCTTATTTTCCACTTTTTCATTTTTTTATTCTTTGAACATTACATATATTTTTCAGAATTTTAGAGAAGTTTTTTAAATTATATTTCTTTACTAGTAAATAATCACGTTAGAGTGTAAACATATCGTTTTTACCATTTTTTTTATCTGACGTACCTGGCGTATTATCAAGGAAGACATTCAATTATAAGAAGAGATAATATCTAAAATAAAAAGTGGGCATGGCAGTGCATAATAACAATAACATGTTTACTATAATTATTATTTGCTATTATCGGAGTATTAGAAAAATTTGAGTATCAGTTGCGAAAAAACAAAAACATTATGTAAGACATCATAAGATATGTCTCGAAAAATATGTCTATTTTTAGCCAGTTATCATTATTAATCAGTGTAATAATATAAGGCGTATTAATACGCTAGGACAAAAATCAAGTAAATTAAATGATCATAAGGAGGAGGTGAGGTGCATCACGGTCTCGTTCTCGTTTAGTGAAGAATCTAATGATTTTAAATTAAATGTGGCACAATAACTACTACATTCTAATAAAGTTACTAAAATTAATATATAATTTAAATACATAAAATAATAATGAGTATAAAATTTATAAACTAAATATCAGTCTACTTAATAATTTTTTTAATTATTATGTGACACTTTGGTCTTCTTCTAGTTAGAATGTATTTGTAAATTTCTCCTTTATTTTGCACTTAAACCATTGCACTGACTCCGTAGCTTTTTCGTGAAGATCTTAAATATAATAGTCTAAGAGCCAGTGGCCGGCAACCTATAAGTAAATGATTATACCTGAAATTTTGCACAGTGAGTCTCTTATACCTATCATTCATGAGGTGATGACTCGCTAAGCCCGGCGAGGCCGACCCAACTGTTACTCAGGTGCGAGAGGTATGAAAATTTAACCAACTTCGTTATTAAATTAACAAAGCTGCTGTTTGAAAATTTTAAAATTTCAGATCTAACAAATTAGGCATTTATTTTTATTATTTATTACATTTAGCACCTTTTATATTAAAATAATATAAGTAACAAACAACCTTTATTTCTTGTACAGTTTCTGATATTTGGTGGTGTCGATTACAATGCTTGACATTTCTGACAGTTCTTTAACGTCAAAAATCAGATTTAATCAAATACTTTTGAAATTTATAATTTTTGCCAATTCCACAAGTGTCTGCCATGATCTTAGAAGCACGGTAATCGTCTGCCTTTGTTATTTTTATATAATAATAATTGTATATTTTAAAATTTTCAAACGGCAGCTTTGTTAATTTAATAACGAAGTTGATTACATTTTCATACTTCTCGCACCTGAGTAACTCTTGAGTCGGCCTCGTCGGGCTTAGCGAGTCATCACCTCATGAATGATAGGTATAAGAGACTCACTATGCAAAATTTCAGGTATAATCATTTACTTATAGGTTGCCGGCCACTGGCTCTTAGACTATAATACTTTTTTAGACATTTTATATTTCCATATAAAATTATAAATATTTAAAGTCAGAAAGAATAAATTTGAAGGTTTGTTTACACATCCTGTATAATTAGAAATCAAACTTTAAATTAACTTAACTTAAAAATCTAACTAATAGATATATAACAAAACAAATGTTTTGTTTTGTTATAGGTATCTCCTACCTTCTTTTTTAGAAACCAAAACAGTCCATTTTATTGTTATGTAATTTTGTAACATATAAATAGACAATTAACAGTTTTACATCTCTCATTGCAGCACTTACAGATTAATAATTTGTATTGAAATAGTTCATTACAATAATGAAATCTACCATTGGTAAATTAGATAAATTTGCTGTCAAATTGTCACGTTCATACATTGCACATTTTAAAAGGAGTATCGGCTTCTACTAATCTGCTTTAATTTAATACAGTAAAGCCGGAGACACATTGCTCTGATGGCACGCCACGCCATGCCACGTGACGTGGTGTGGTATATACATTCGATGCCACGTTACGTTACATTCGACAATTCCATCAATTTAAGGAATATTTCATATAGGTTAAACTTAAATTGTGAGTCGAGGATGAATACATTTAAGTACGCTAATCCATTTAGCTAGTCGTCAAAATTTATGTTGTTTCATTAACCATGTGCTGTGAGAAACATTTCCTGTGTAAGCTTCTCCTCTTATAATTTGTTCTCTATAGCGCTTACGTTTTATACTATAGAGACATTCTTGCTCGCAAATCTTTAAAATAACAAAATTTTGTCAATATTTTCTATCATTTTATGCATGTGACATCATATTCTCGTGCACACTGCTACCACCGGCCGCTACACCACGTCATACCATCCGATGTCTCGCAGATCCCCTCTAGTCATCTTCATCACGTCGGCTGGTGTCGCGTGGTAGGAATGTGCACGTGAATATGATGTCACATGCATAAAATGACAGAAAACATTGATAAAATTTTGTTATTTTAAAGATTTGCGAGCATGAATGTCTATAGTATAAAACGTAAGCGCTATTTAATTAGGAACAAACTACACAGGAAATGTTTCTCACAGCACATTGTTAATGAAAACATACATTTTAACGATCTAGCTCGACTCACAATCTGAGTTTGATCTTCTTCTGATATGAAATATTCCTTAAATTGATGGAATTGTCGAATGTAACGTGGCGTGGTAAGAGTGTGCACACAGTGTACGACATACGTAGCATCAAAGCAATGTGCCCCCGGCTTAAGACCCTTGCTCAAGTTCGAAGCGGACAATTCCTGACCAGCTGAGGAGACATTGACGTCACATCTTGCGATCCGGGGCGAGCATTTAATCTTCGAATATTTCGAAAACTTTTTACCGGATCAACTTCATAAAAATTAGGCAAATAGTGTAACTTGCGATTTGACCAACTATCGAATATCTATTACACAAGCATCGTTTGTATGGAGTTATGGTTGGAACTTCCAAGGTACCTTAAGGTTTAATAAAAAGAAATAAGATACCAAATATATGTATGTTTTCGATTTTCAACAATAGAAACAATGTTTTCAGCATTCATGTACAAATATATTTATGTACAAATTCATTCAGAAATCTAAAATAAGTATCTAGATCGCAATGGTCAATGCAGTTGCAACATAAATACATTGTTGAAAAGATCAGAACAAAAAACAAAATAATAGATATATGATGAAAAAAGTAAAAATACCTAAAGATAAAATGTTAAATAGAAACAAACAGGTGGAATAAATAGTGAACTAAATTTAAAAAATAAAGGAAATATTAAAAAAATACAAAAAATAATAGGCAGTTTCTAGTTACCACTACTATTACAAATAGGTAGAAATTAATAATGTAAATACGAATAGTAGTTATATGCAGTCATACATAACACTCAATAACATATTAGATATAAACAGAAAATAATAAAATTTATTTAAACAAAAGATCTGGCTAATTGGTAAGACCAAAGCCATAATCCACACAAACACACAATATTTTGTATGAAATATCTAAGTTCTAGCTTTACTAACATTCTACTTCTTACTACTAAAAACACATTCTAGACTGAAATACACTAAAAGTATACGAAAGTAAACATTTGTAAGTTTTTTCCTTCTATTTATCTTTTATGTAGGAATTAGATAATCGTAATGGGCAAGACAAGCGGGAAACTTTAGGGAAACTTGACACTGAATGACAAATTTCACAGCAGACATGAATCCATCTTGACATTGTGCACATAATCTGACATGATAAGTTCAAGGCCTTAGGAAAACATATAAATCATTCAACGGTCGCCAAAGTTGATTTATCGTGGTAAAGTTTAAACAACATTTTTTTCGGCATTCCCTCGAATCGTGAGAAAGCTTCCACACTAATTTTATAAACAAATGATAAATGCAAAAGTCATTCATTATTTCTTTTTCAATTTGTTTTACTCTTACAATACTAAGGAAACATGTAATTTTTTACAATAGTTTCCGAATTTTGTTTACTACGAGGTGTGTTAAAGTAACATCCATCCATGGTCTATACAAAAATGATTCAGAAATATTATCAAAAATAATTACCACCACAGTTAAGAAAGGCACGTATCCTATTACGAGGGTGGTCCGATAAGTACTTAGGCTACAAAAAAAAACGAAAATTTTGGAAAAGTGGCGATTTATTTTTCAATATAGTCCTCTTTTAGTTCAATACCTGACCCAGTGCTGCTCCAACTTCTTTAACCCGTTTGAAAAATAAATTTTCTCGAGGTTTGCAAAGTAGGCTTCCGTGGCGGCGATGACCTCCTCATTGGACTGAAATTTCTTCCCGGCGAGTGACTTTTTCAAGTTTGGAAACAAAGAGAAGTCATACGGGGTCATATCTGGAGAGTACGATGGATGGGGCAGCAGTTCGTAGTCTAATTCGACCAATTTGGCCGTGGCGAGGTCGGAGGTGTGAGCCGGTGCGTTGTCATGGTGGAAGAGCACTTTTTCTTCGCCAAATGGGGCCGTTTTTCTGCAATTCAGCGTCAAATCGGCCCAATAATTCGGCATAGTACAGCCTTGTGACCGTTTTGCCCTTCTCCAGATAGTCGATGTAAATCACACCTTGTGAATTCCAGGAAACGGTAGCCATCACCTTTCCGGCCGATAGGTATTCTTCAGAGCACGTTCGCCGGGTGAAGTCCACTGTTTCGACTGTTCCTTGGTCTCTGGTGTGTACCAGTGGATCCATGTTTCGTTAACGGTCACGAAACGACGCAGAAACTCCTTCGGATTGCGCTTAAACAGCGTTAAATACTGCTCTGAAGTGGTCTCATGGTTGCACGTGTTGTCGGAAGTGAACAAACGCGGCATCCATCGCGTCAACAGCCTTCGCATGCCCAAAATTTCATGCAGGATATAACCCACATGGTCTTTTGAGATGCCTACTATCTCAGCTATCTCGCGCGTCTTCAATCAGCGGTCTGCCAATACGAGATCGTTGATTTTTATCACGTTATCCTCCGTGGTAGCCGTTTTTGGGGCACCTAGACGTGGCTCATCAAAAACAGACGTGCGACCACGTTGAAACTCGTTAAACCAATTTTTGACGGTAGCCATCGAAGGAGAAGAGTCACCGTACACAGCATCCAAGCGCTCTTTGATTTCACTGCACGATTTCCCTTCCAAAAACAAGAATCGAATTACCGACTGATATTGCTCTTTTTCCATTTTTCTAAAATCCGCGGACACGCCCGGTTCCATATGCGGTCAAAACAAAACTACGAGTCCGATCCGGCTGAAATTTTGACCGTAGCCGTCTAGGAGAATGTACTACACGGTAGTAAATTTCTCTTGCGATAGTGGCGCCATTGGGCGGTGAGGCTAAGTACTTATCGGACCGCCCTCGTATTTCACCAACCGATGCATACCAAGATCATAAAGTTCGTCTGGCTGCTGGTTGGAAAATTCTCTGCCAGCGTTTTGTACTTCAGCAGTCTGGATCAAAAACGCCTATTGTCACATAAGGTCGAGCATTGTCGTCAAGTAACACATTAAAGCTTTCCTTGTTTAATTAAGACTTTCATTACACATATTTGAATATTCTAGGCCCTTCAAAGTCTATCCGCATATCTATCATGGTCGAAAAAATATCAATATCGTCTTCCCCGCATAAGATTGTGCCTTGAATTTCTTCTGAGGTGGTGGCGAATTGAATGTTTCCATTGCATGGATGACAATTTTCTGGTTGGTTCAAAATAATAACATTAAGTTTCGCCATTGGCAATGATTTCCTTTAAGCCATTTGAGTCCTGAGACAGACAATATATTGCGGAATCAACCTTTTTGGAATTGCTCTGACTGAAATTTGATAATTTTCTCTAGTCAGATCTTTCATATGTGCCATATTGATTTCTGTTCAGTACATAGATACGTTTCCATAGAGTTCATAAAAATTGTATGACCGCACGTTGGTCAAACTTGGACGAATTTTAAACAATAGATGGTATTTGAAAGATACAATGTTTGAAATCACCATCAAATATAAAGGTCAGAAACAGTGTGACAGTTGCAAAAACACCAAGATTACTAAACTGAGTAGGCTGCCTACAAATTTTGATCCAGTGGCATTGCAGCATCTTTACAGCAGGATTATTATCAACTCATTGTTAACATATTTAAAATTATTGTTACAATATTATTAACAGTTTAGAATATGTAAAGCAGTTTATCCTATGTAAATCCTAATCTATAATTGAGTAGTTAGGTAAACCGAGTGTTTTCGATGTTGCTATAAATAATAAGTCAAAATGCAGTTCAGAACTATGGTCGAGCAATTTAAGGTGTCAGTACTTGAATCGTGTTTGCCACCCGCCACAGGTTTGAACCCTGCGGCCGGTAGACCGTAACTATATTTGTGGACAGAATTGGCACCCTCTCTGCGGGTATGGAAGGTGAAGGAACGTTAGCTTGGATCAATGTGAGAGATTGATACCGGTTGGTATTTGACCATCCCCCTAATTAATGAGGTTTCCCTAATTCGCGCTAACAATGCTTACCAACGTAAGTCGTTGCTGAGCGCAAATGCCGGTTCGTCTCCCGCACAAGTCTCCGACTTCTGAACTAATCCATCACTTTGTAGGCGGCAACGGGGCGGGAGGAATCAGCGATTTGTACCAAATTTGACAAAATACTACCTACTAAAGCCCGTTTTATAATTCAAAAGTTTTTCTTGAGTCAATTTACTTGTTCATGGTCATTGACTCAATTTCATAGCGCAATGCAACCAACGTCTGAAAATTAAAATCTTCTAGTGGCAAATGTGTCGTGTAAACCTAACCTTAATTCTGCTATAGATTGGAAAAGAAAGTAATTTGATTAGGTAAACACAATAGAGCACCAAAAATATCAACAAATCTAGGCATCTATGTTTTGGTTGGCATTACCGAATTCACCAGACTTTATAAAAAATTTCGGTTGGACTGGATTTCGACAATTTTATCTTAGTGCATGCTTAAGACAAGACACTTGCGACTTGAGCAAAAACTATTGGACTGCAAAGCAATTTTAATGTTACAAAACATCACCCCAATGGTTACAATTGCTTCCAATGATAACCGTATTTTGAATGATGTGGGAGTTAGAATATTGTGATCCCACAATATCCATAGAATAAAAGCTTTTCCATTTCTTTCATATAAAAAAGTTTATGCAAATTCTAGCACCTGGTCAATCGTCTACATACATTTCTTCGTTGAAGAGAGTTCTAAATCATTTGCCTTAGGATTAGGATTTTACAAAAAAAAAATGTTTTACGATACTGACGCCATTTTTTATGACGCATCTATTCTATGTATATTTTAGATAAGTTCTGAATTTATTAAAATAGTAATTTAGTTAGGTAAACACAACAGAGCACAGAAAATACTTCTTCAAGAAAATTGTCAATTGTTCAGTCCAAACCGAATTTTTTTTGAATTTGAAAACAATCAATGACAAATTCGTCAGATTGTGTGATCACTGCGCATGATTAAGATAAGAAACTTACGACCTAAGCAAAAACTTCAACTGCAAAACGGCTTTAATGTTACAAAACATCTCCTGACTGGGTTACAATTATTGCTCCCAAGGCTAACCTGTCTAAATAGATATGAATTTCAATTAAACAAACCTTGTATTTACAAAGAGGCGGAAGTTAGAATCTATGATCCCACAATAGCCAAAGAATAAAAGCTCCTATATCTGCCAGATAAAAAAGTTTATAAAAATTCTAGCATCTGGTGAATCGCTTAAACAGTCTGCATACATTTCTTCGTTGGCTTCTAAATCTGATGCCTTATAAGGTGACCTCAACAAAACAGTTATTTATACTTTTCAAGAAATAATTATTGGAATTGGAATAATTGGAATTGTATCCATTTTTTGTTATACAGACAGAGGTGTGCGTGTGTTATTATAAAATGTCCTTACATGGACAACTGTCACTTTTATATTTCACACATTACAAACATTTATTGCAATAAATCAATTAGTTTCTCATTAATGAGAATGTTATTAAACTCGGTATAACATTTGGAAAAATTACACATATTATTTTACGTGTTTATTATGAATAAATAGTTAAACAACGTATATCCTACAAAAATTTTATAGGCCAAGGTGTACCTGAAGTAAATTATAGAAAAAACAATCTTTAATGCGTGCTTTACTTAAAAGCATATAATTTACGGGCGTTCACGAACAATTTTTATTTCTTTGATCATGCTTGTAATTACAATGTCGTTACAAGTATTTTTGTGGTAAGGTTTAGCCAAGTATTATCTTTATAGCGTTAAGATCAATGAAAATTTTAATTTCCAATTCAGTTCATTCTAATATATGTTTTATAGGAAAGTATATTTCATCATAATTTAAATTCGGTGACACACAAAAGGAAATGAGTTGAATAAATCATAAATCAAAATCACAAACAATAAAAAAAGTCCTTGAACTTTAGAAACACTCCCAATGCTAGGGTTTATTTATAATCAACAAAGACATTTGTTGCCAAAAATGGAAATGAAACATTGGCTACCAATACGGTTAATAATACTAGCCGTATTTGAAATTTATGTTGGGTTTCATGGTATCAAGACGCATATTTACAGGTTTACTATTTTTAAAATAATATGGTAAACATATATTTTAAAAGTATGTAGTTACAACTGCATACAATAATTAGACTGCAAATATAGAAAATGAAATATTATAATATCTACACTGTTGACCAGATTGAATACTATGATATATTGTCAAAAATAATCTATCGAAAGAAAAAATAATAATAGTACATTTCTATGCACTACATTGAAAATTAAAAGTGCAAATTATGCTGATATATTACACATTTAAAATAAAAAAAATAGAAATAATAATTAGTTTTAAAATCTTTCCCATATAAGAGTAGATATTACGTAATTGTAATTTTAAATATGCCATTTTCGAATTCCACTACTATTTTTTACTAACTTAATGTCTTTTAATAGTACAACATATAATAAAGTTTTATAGCAATCCATGCCACTTTTAATTTTCAGAATTTGTATATCCAGTGTATAAAACGGTTTTCAACAATTTTCTTGAAAACAACAGATTATCATATCGAAAACCTTTTTGGGTATTTTAAGATATTCTTTCAGAACAATTATTGATTATTTTACAAACAATGCCGAGAATTATTTTTTTATATAGGTATAAAAACTCTTAATACTTCGTATAAATAGCTCTGCCACAGCAAAAGTTATTCCTTCTTATTTCAATTTGGCTAATTTTTTTAGAACCAGATATAAAATATCGCAATATCTAAATAATATAACTTTTTGTAGTGGGAGCATCCTAAATCCCTACTCGATTAAATCAAATTTTCTACTTGCACTGAAAGAGCGTATGGAACTATGGAATTAGAGATATTCATTGGGTTGGTGAGATGCGTCAGCAGGAGACTAATTTTAGGCGCGAAATGGAGAGTGAACCAACCTAGAACATCTTTGGACTGTGGTGGTGGTATAGTCAGTACACCTTGTAGGCATGTAAACTCCTACCTGCTGTGCTGTATACCGAAACTATAATATACAAAATAAAAACTTAAGTAACTTTTTATAGTTCGCGCAAATGAGTAAATAAATATCTGGAAATACGTTTGCTAATTTTGAAAGTTGCACCTTCTATCATTTTAAGCTTAGACAACAATCCACTGGCATAAAAACTTGCAGGATTATTATGCTTTAAAGCTTTTAGTTTGCTTTGCTTTAAAGCATTTTACTATTAAAAAAAATTTTCACGAAACTTTTTATGTGTAACCTACAAGTCCTACAACACAGACAATTTGGTTTACAACCTTGAATATCGACATAGGAAAGATTTCGAAATACAACACCAGTCATTTTATATTCACATAAAAGTCATTCATACAATAGGATGAAGGAAACTTTTCGTTATTGTCACTATAAAGAGTCAAGGTTGGTCTTAGCTTGGCCCATCTAGAAATTGCCAGATTGTTTACCATAATTCAGACGAATACATTTCCACTAAAAGAATAAACTCGTAATAATGCATTATTTATCTGAAACTGCTGGAGTCTGGCATTGAACTAAAAATATATTAAATATGCACATCGTTGTGAAATTTCGAAGTGTTCAAATTTAAAACAGCGTTACAATTCAGCGGCGTACACTGAGTACTCGGAAATAGAGGTCCTGAAACTAACATGTATAAAAAATAACCGCATTCATAATTAAGAGATACAAAAACTTTTCGTTGCTATGAGGAAACGAAAAACCAGTTGAAAAATGAATAAGGAGAAACAGTAAGGTTGAAATTTGTTGTTTTAACAATAAATCAAATATATGTACTTGCATACACAGTCACTATAAAGCAAGGAAATTTATTAAAATTGTCTTACAAATCCAATTTTCTCAAGCAAGTTTTTTATTATTTATTTTCTTTCAATTACATTTTGCAATTAATGTATTCCTGAAATAGTGTTTTCTACAAATGCAAATAATTTTAGACATTTAAGAACTGAATAATATAGAGCTTCGCAAATAACAGGAATGTTATCTCATGCCACCTGCGAATATTCAAAGGTACCGAAGTAAAACGAATGTATATTGACAGAGAGAAGTTTAACCAACACATTTTTAGGTACAGATCTTTCAAAATTCGTATTTTTTTTCAGTTTAACTGTAGATGCAAGTATTGTAATAAACTTACATAGTTCTGCATATAAGATTGTTCACTTTTATTTACAATTATGTGAAAGTAATTGTTAAAATGTAGGGTTAGAATAGCAAAATAATGTGTCTTAGGTCCGCTACAGACTGCGTGAATTCGCGATTCGCGATGCGCGATGAGTGGTTTGTAAGGAATTCGTGCAACGTATGTAGTAGAGGTTTTATGAATGAATTTTTAAAGACTCTACACACTATTCGCGAATTCCTCGCATATCACAAATCGCGAATTCACGCATAGTATGTAGCGGCTCTTACAAACGTTTTTTAAAATTTATTTTTCGATATTTCTGTACCTGAAAACGCCACAAATTTGATCATTTTACGGTGTGAAATACGGCGACCATAATAAAATGTAAATAAAATAGCGTAATATATTTTTTTTTCTATAAACAATACCCTGATTTGTTACCATTGAACTTTTTTCCTGTGAAACCAATTAAAAACAAAAACTTATGCCACACAGCCTCATTATAAGCCATGCGACAGCGTATCGTGCGCAAATGTAACTTTATTTCTCCACAAATGCTCTATAATTGGAGAATATTTTAGGAGATACATAAAGATACATGGTGCTGGACATATTCAACATCAACATTTTCAAAATTAGTGGCAAGTATGTGAATTTGATGATCTAAACTTTTCACCTATAATTTCTCAACAACAGAATATCCAAAATTAAAATAATTGAATGTCCTTTAAAGTGATGTCACTCAATGCCACTTTTAAAGTTAAGGGAAGATTACCTTTGTGTAAGGTAGACATTTGGGAAATGAATACATACTCGTACATAAAATATGTTGCCGAGACTGAGCGTATGTTTTGCATCAAAACGAAAAAAACCTGGGTGGTAAATTTTCAGTGGTTTACATTGTATAAACAATAATAATAGTTACAAAATTTGTTTCTGGGAAAGACTAATTACTTCCATTATCGCCCCTTCCATCGATACGCCACTGCTTCCCAGAGGAAAACTTTTTAAACCACTCTTCTAAATTATAGAGCGCCGGATTTTCCCCACCATAGAGAGTTCAGCCAAAGTCACGTTTACATTTTATTATTCACAGGCGTAGAGTCGCGCGCAGTAATGGAAATTAAGTAAAACGCACTACGCAGCGGTGGTCATGACGCGCGCATCGCGGCCCCAGGCTCTAGCCCAAAGAAAGGTCAAGTCGGCGATAGCCGACTTGCCACCTTTCTAGTACATACATAAAATATGTTGCCGAGACTGAGCGTACCCAAGCAGCACAAACCACACCTAATTTAACTAACGACCAGTTTTATACCAAAATCATACAAATTATGACTACAAAATTGGTATAGCATTACGTCTATGGTCGAATTTGAAGTAATTTTGGTAGGAACCGCTTACGTTACTATTTCCGACGTCACAACGACGTCGGCAATGTCGACGTTGGTATTTCGACCTGTTCCATGCTTTAAATAACAATAAATTAATAATAAAACAGGTCGGATAGGCCGACGTCGGTGTTTTTAACTGTCTCTAACCAATGATATACATCAGTTAATGTCATCCACACCGACGTCGCTACTCCAAATTATTTTATACTAATTATAATGTTGGATTAGGTAGGTACAGCCGACGTCGGTGTTTATGCCATATTTTGACCTATACACCAACCACACGTATTTGAAACATTTTGACGCTTGACATAATGTTACCTATATTGTTAGTGAAGTCATAATGAAAACTGTCAAGTATTAACAACTCTGATAATGAATAATTCAAGTAAGTAAGTCACTATCTGAGGACGGTTCTGACCGTAGCAGTCGTAATATTAACAATAGGAGCCGAACGAATATATAGGCGGGCCCAGAGGTAACGATAGTGGGTCTGTCTCCACAGAGCCTAGCCTGAGAATAACCAGGGCAGGTTAGAGAATCCCGGCTAATGCTAGGGATGAGCACTTTAATTCTGTTTCTGACAGCGACCAGTTACCGAGGTCACAGTTACCGGAAAATGGCTATGTATCAAATATTTTAAATACATCATTTATTGTTAATAATACGAAATTATTTATTTATTTATAGTACACCACTTGACAGTCAGTACTAATTACTGGGTGGGAAAACAGCTAATAATGTTACACAGGTATACATATATCTATAAACATAATCAAAAAATATATCCACAAAATTCTGCATCCGAAAATGGGTATCAACAAACTATAACTGCACTAACACAATCTTAATTTTAACTGCACAAACACGCCTGAAAACAATGGAAAGTTAGGTTAGTCGTAAGAATTGTATGTTTCTCGTACTTTTTTTGTAGATCGACATGTAACAAGTATAAATGAACTTTTCCAATACGACTAAGTTGAATTAGATACGTACATTTATACCTACTGTACAGTAAGTATGCTGGAAGTGTACTTTTGTTTACCATTATTATAGTTTGTTTCTTAAAGTACACAATTAGTACAACTTGGTGAAGTAATTTTGACTACTTCAGTTAGTATATAGAAATGGGAGTATATTATACCAATTGTGAGGACTGGTATATAATTAAGGTAAATAAATAAACTTAATATGACCCGGTGCCTGGAGTAATTATGTTCGTTTATACCAATAATAACTTTAAATCATAGGTATATAACAGATCGGTATTGCCGACGACGACATCTTTTAATAGGAAGCCATTTTGGAAGAGTTGGGATCAATACACAATAATTTTTTATTTTTAATATTTGAAGAGTAATTTTACGATTTTAAGATTATATGTTGTGTGAGAAGTTAGTTCTTAAACTTGATCTTCTTATTCTTGACATTTCTAAAAATACAAAATAAAAATATATATTGATAAAATAGTGTTCATTTAATGGCGCTGTAATTTTAATGGTCTATTTTGCCCAATATAATCAATAAAATTGCATGCGTTTATAATTTCAGTGCCTGAAGGTCTCGAAACTTATATCCTTAAAATTATATTTCATTAATATACTGAATCGTATAGGAGTAGATGCATACCATCTATTAAAATGAGTTGCAGTATTAGCTACAAAATTAGTATAAACGGAACAAAAATATAGTACCTACTTGTCTGATTTATATAGAAAAATTTATACGTAAATTATAGAAAATGTTATGTTAGGTAATATTTGTCGTATCTAATGTGACGTCAAACATTTACACCTAAGAGCGACTTTATTAGTCGACAGGGTGACGTCGAGTCGACCGGAGTTTGTGTGACCATTTTCGTATAAAAATTGGTCGGTACGCCGTGGCGCGGACGTCGGCTACCGACTTCAGGTTAGACTACCGACGTCGGCTCGACGTCAACCCGACCAGTCTGTGCTGCTTGGGTATTTTTTGCATCAAAACGAAAAAAACCTGGGTGGTAAATTATTGGTGGTTTACGTTGTATAAACAATAATAATAGTTACAAAATTTGTTTCTGGGAAAGACTAATTACTTCCATTATCCCCCTTCCATCGATACACCACTGCTTCCCAGAGGAAAACTTTTTATTTTTGATTTTTTCGAAAAAAATCACTCATAAAAAATGTACTTTTCGTATTCACGCAAATATAAATTTAGATGTTCATATACAGGACGCTCAGAAGAAATTATCAAGTATAGGAGCGAAGTGCCTTCTCTTTTAATTAAAAAAAAAATGTGTTTTCCCAAACAGTTAATTTATTTATTGGAAATTTTGTTTTTGTGTAACGTATACGTCTTAATTAATGAACTACATTTCGTACCGATTAATGTAAAAGTATTTCGAAATATAGTTTACTTAAATTCTAGGATGACGTAAATGTCGGTCGTTGAAACTGTTATTGATGGCAGTAAATATGCCGATTATAGATAAATTAAGTGTTTGAACAAGTATTACGTGATGTTGGATGACACCAAATACGTCACTAAATTATTAAAGAATCAATCAATATTCTAGTTGTCAAAGAAACAATTTAATTCATTCAATAGTACAGCAATGATTGAAAACTATAAACATATTATCTTAAAAGGTGAATATGAGAAATATTTATAGGACAGTATGTTTTCTAATATTGCGATTGTGACCACTAAAATTTATCAAATTTTTTAATATCATCTTTAGACTAGATTCTAACAGCATGTCTTTCAAATAATATTATTTTCAAACTTGAAGGATTCGTAGATTATACAGTTTTATTGCATTGTCTCCTAAAATTATATTATAATTGTTTGTCATTTTGTGTAAAAGTAATTAAGTACTTGAGTGAGAACTTACTCATATTTTTTATAAACTGCCTCAAAAACAGAATATGTTTATTAGTCAGATAATTTAAGAATAATTACTAGATATTTTTCTACTTAGTTACCGATAGTTGTCAAATTAGTTAACGTTTTCTAGAAAAATTCATTTTTAAAACATATTCAGTCTCTATTCGTGATAATTATAGACACCAGGAACCATCTAAAAATAACTAAAAACTTGTGTTAGATATTAAATTCCATGGCTAAAGAATGTGCGCTTTCATTTATAAGGATAATCACAGCATGTGGAAAAAATTCAGAGGAAGATATATCATAATGTTGACATTTTGCCTCATAAATTCGTGTACAATTCCCGTGAACTCAGTCGTCGTTAAACATTTTCGGAAATGTCGATAGTGAAAAGGGGCGAAACGTTTGGGATGCCACAAGTTATGCATATTATACCACTATGAGATGTCTCAGAAAACCACCGTTGCCTGCCGAGTGGTTCCGACCGTACAGCCGTAGTACCAACAGTACCACGTCATTTAACGGATACAAAAAGAATACAAATTTTAATAATAGTCGGCTACGGCTGTCACAAAAGGGCACTATTTGAAGCCAGCCTTTTTAATAAACTACCAGCCGAACCATTTTTACACTGAGAGCACTCAATAGTTATAGCTTTTTTTCAGTACCACTTCAGATTGAGCAGTTGACATTACATCCAAAAGTGTCAAAATCACAACCATCACGCCACCACTTCAGATTGAGCAGTTGACATTACATCCAAAAGTGTCAAAATCACAACCATCACGCTACCATCTCTTTGTCAATGGGAAAATTGCATAATTTTTCCAAATACGTGCAGAAGAATGTATTATTTTAATCCAAATGGCGTTTGTCTAAGACAATTTCGTGGAAGAATAAACCCAAAAACGATATTTAAAAATTTAGTCTGGCCATGCCCTCACAAAACGAGCGTGGACCTGTGACGTCAGACGCCGTTCGCACGTGTATACCTAAATACAGCAGTGTGCTTTAACTGGATACGATTTCGATGCTTTCGGACAACGAAAAACATGCGTTTAGAAGAATTAATTTATCATTTGTGATATTATTAGGTATTTTTATGTTAAATAGACATATTGAATAAGGTTGCAAAATAGCTACCTAAAATGGCCACAGAAGTGCATCTGAAATAGCGATAAAAATATATTAAAGTTATTAATCATTGCTTTTATTTATTATATTTCAAATTAAAACAAGTAAATCCAATATGAAATCGGATAAATAATTTAAAAACACCTCAAGTAAAACCGTCTATCTGGTACTTACCCAACAGCATTGTTGCCGTAATTGTCAAGAGCGGATGTATATTGTAAACAAAAGAATAAGGTAAGTTCACGACATCACCACTAATAATTATGACATTACCTACACAGTATTTATACTATGTATATATGACCCACAAACAAACGCCTGTTAACATCACCACGGAAACAAACTGCGCTGAATGGCATGTAACGTCGCACGAATGATATCGCGTTTTCGGCCACGTGGTTTTGTTTACATTCTATGGCAATTTATTAATGTTAATATTTCAATTATTATGTGATTATTGCCGTCAGACACATGTTCTGACCTGTCACTACGTTTGAACGATTACCCTGTAGTACAATTCAAACCAATATACCTAAAATTTAGGCAACTTCCCCATTCTCTTGAATTCCGATTTTTGATTTTTTACCGAAATGCGAGATTTTTTCAAATATTTTGTAATGCAATTCCATACACCGAGTCGATTTAAATAGAAAATAGTGTAATTTTATTACAAAAAAAAACAAAATTGGTGGCCATGGCAATGAAATTACTGATTGTGAAACAAACTCAAGGTTACCTACCAAAAGATGCAAACAACTGAACTAAAAAACTTTTACCAGAATACATTTTTTTATACAAGATATTTTTAAAAAGTTAAACATTATTCCATCCGAAAAAAATATATGATTGCTCGTTTCTTAGTTATCGCACCAAAAATATTGTATTTTTTTAAATTTCAACAAATAACTGGACGAGTTTATACAGCAAATTTGCAACAATATTTATACTTTACCTTCCAGTATTTTGTTATGCATTATGTGAACTACCCTCTGCATAAGAATTGGATAGCACCGGCGTTTAGGAAAGTCATTATACAATGTATTTTTATGCATGCTCCTTTGAACGCCGCATTACATAAAGAATTTTATTACTTTAGACTGTTCGCTAACCCGCGGCTATAAACACCTTTAGAAAATAAATACAATAAATTATAGAGAGGCATCTTTTTATAACGTGTACCTAAAACGCAAAAAGTTCGCTCGATGCGCAGTAAAGGCCTCATTTTCCTGACTGTATTTACAAAGCGTATAAAATATTTAAAGAAAAGCCAAAAATAACCCTCGTTTCTAACTGTACCAGGATATGTATTATCTATCGACCGACAGGAACGTTTGCATTATTTTTTCGCCAATATAAATTATGAGCATATATAACAGGGCATATTTTAAGTAGAGGTCAAAAATCCAGAGGCGTATACTGTTGCCAAAAATAAAGGTTATTTGTTATACACATTTGGAAAGTGAAGGTCTTGATGGTGAATTGTGTTTTGCCGCTTGCGTGTATTTGTGTCATGCTACACGCATACTTCCACCACAGCGTGCTTCCACTGTTCGCATAAGGCAGTGTTGCCAGGTGGGAAAAATTCAGTGCATGAGAATAATTTCAAAATAGCATGAGGTTTGGAGAAAAAGCATGAGATGGCTTAATTTATCAAAAAACACCTCTTGGCACAGCTTAATTT
The DNA here is from genome assembly GCA_025584915.1 of Monochamus saltuarius. Taxonomy (NCBI): domain Eukaryota; kingdom Metazoa; phylum Arthropoda; class Insecta; order Coleoptera; family Cerambycidae; genus Monochamus; species Monochamus saltuarius. Next base: position 56,687,530 of record CM046725.1, on the reverse strand, counting down.
TTAATTACTTTTGTAATGCCATTTTTATTTCATTAAAAAGCATTATGTTATGCTATTTTATCATAATATTACATTAGTAAGTAGGTACCTACAGGTACTTAAAAGTTATTAACCACGTAACCTTTCTAATTTATTTTATTGTTAGGCAAGGCGAACGTTAAGGCGCAGTTGACGTGACGCAGGGTGACTCACAGATCGTATAATCTGTTGTTTCCAGAAAATGTAGGTACCCTTACGGAATAGAATTAAGAATCACTGCAATACAGCACACACACCGCATATCCGTCGACTATCATACCCGTTTATATATTCATTGCTAATTATTAAGAGAGCAGTCTACAATAAAGTTTCAAAAATAACCCTTGACTGTTCCGTATGGCACAAGGGCTTATTTAATTAATCTTTATTATTGTTTCAGAAGTGTGGCACAATACAATAAAGGACATTTCAAGTACCCAAATATTGTAGATACCTACCTCTATCTATTCAATTTTGCCCTCGATTTTGCCTTTATTTCTCATTAGGTCTTTGTTTTGGTAGATTTCAATGAGTAATTTTAATAAATTTATTATTTCTTTTTGTGTCTATTAAAAAGCATGAGATTTTGTCATCAAAATATGAGAGCATGAGATTTCCTCGGAATGCATGAGATCTCATGCAAAAGCATGAGACCTGGCAACATTGGCATCAGGTGACCGGATTGAGGTCTGTAATCTGTAATCTTGTTGTGCGGCTCTCGTTAGCTCTCGCCTACCATCGGCCGTTATCGGAGATTGTAGACACGCTAAATGGACATTCAAAATTTAAAGATCTTATTCACGCCGTCTTTTATTCGTTACTCTTTCCAAATAAATTAATACACGGCAGCATTTTAAATGCAATAAAAGGACTTTGACAAGAATAGGGCAGATATACAAATAAAGTTTTCTATTATACTATCGCGCCGCTTATACTTCGTACCTTCCCTGGGATGAAGCGGCAATTTCTACTTTCTCTGTAAAGATCCGCAATTTCCGATTCTGTATAAATGTGGGGTCTTAGGACAGCCATGGTCCAGCTACAACCTGTCAAAAGTGAAAATAAAATCAATTTTTAATTTCTAAACCGCTTGAGATAATTTAACCAAATTCGGTGTGCATATTTAGTATGACAGTAGGTGTGAAATGAAAAATTACCTGTTTTAGAAACTTACCAGTAGTGGAGGTGTGGGTATCATCATTATTCACCAAAAAAAATATATCATCCTGCATAACAAATAAAATAGATCATATGCATCTTTGTATAATCTCCACTTTTTTTTCTTTACTCTTTTTTGTATTTCAAACCGATTAACAACAAAATTGATTTATTTGATCAAGTGCTCAAACACGTGCAAAAATTCCAGTAGTAACTCTTATCACATCCCAACCAGCTATAAGTTGTTGACGTAAGTGCTCCTCAGATTCAATGCAGATCTTGTAAAATAATGTCTTGAGATGTCTTCAAACAAAAAAATGAATGGGGTTCATATCGGGTGATATGGGTGGTCAAGGTTGACCACTCTTGAATGCCTCGTCCAATCACGTTATTACCGAACCCTTTATTTAAAAATTCACAAGCAGTCAAACTAAAACGTGGGAGAACCCAGTCATGCATAAACCACATTCTTTGTCTTTGCGCATAAAGAACATCGGCCAGCTTGCATGATTTAAAACATAAGCAATATTGAAAAGTAATTTTTTTATATGGAATTGAAATATCATGAATACCATTAGAGATAGATTCAAAGAAATCTCTCTAAAACCCGCGTAAAATCCAAATTCAGGAATAGTCAAGGTGTTCCCTTTAAAGTAAGCAAGTAGTTGAAGACTTCCGATATAACCGGAAGTGCTACAAGAATCATATTATTTTATTTAAAGAGATCACCCCGAAATCTCCATAGCCTGAATTTTTAAACTTGAAATTGAAGTATACTCCATCTAAAAATTGTAGACAGTTGAAAGACCTGGTAAACCAGTAAACATTGTTATCCGTCTTTTACAAATGCATACGTATGTCTATCTTTCTCGCAAGTGGGCTCTTCTCAGCGAAGTGCATCCTAACATTCCGTAACATTAACGCCAGTATAGGATTTTCAACCGCGCTTTCTTACCTTCGGTAATTCATTTATTTTTATTGTTTTATAGGCGTTTTAAATAGGTGAGTGTTAAATGTATGAAAACAATGTATCTTTAATCATGAAAAGTGAATTTCTGCAAGTGAGTTTATCGTCGTTATTGACAATGCTCCATACCACAGTCGAAGATGTGAAGAAATGCCACGACAATCATGGAGGAAAGCATAACTCCAAGAATGGTTTCGAGAAAAAATTATCTCATGTGATGAAAACGAACTAAAACCCAACTTATGGAAAATTGTGCAGGGAAATGCTAGGCAATATAAAATACTTGCTGTGGATGAAATGGCACTGATTCGTGGAACAGTATTAAGACTACCCCTTTATCATTGTGAACTAAATCCAATAGAATTGATATGGGCGCAAGTAAAAGGAGACATAGTCAAAGAGAATAGGACATTTAAATTGGCCGATGTAAAAGGAATGCAAGCAATTGCAAAAGTGCGAAAGATTGGCAAAGTGTATGTCACGTCCAAAAGGAAGAACAAAAAATTAGGCATTTAGATTTTGAAATTGATCATATCAGTCCAATTTTTATAATCCATATTGCAAATAGTGATAGTGACAATAACAGTGGTGATCACAGCGACTGCTAATAAAAATTATACCCTGAGGCATGTTATTTACAAGTTGAAAAGTTCTTATTTATTTATTTATCTATTTAATTGTTTCATTTCTACTTGAATAAATAATGTGTTAATATTTTCATTAACACATGTTTAATTTTGCTATCTGTTGATTTAGCAGATCTTCATTTTAATTTTTGCTATTTAAATGTTGATTTTCGGTTTTTATGTGGAAAATTTGGCTACTGGCAAACCACCCACTAAAAATGGTATGGAAATTTGTTTATACCTAAAAGTTCAAAAGAAAATAAAGAAAATAAGTATGTGTTCAGTATTTTTACATTTGTCAGTTCAATTGGAAACATACAACTTTCGATGTGACCACATCATTCATATCTTGTTCAATTCAATGAATTAACCCAGTTTAATTTTATCGTCGACAACTATGCTTATAACGTAGTTTGTCACTCATCGGCTTTAGTCTAAATTTAATGTTCAACTCCATCCTACTTCCTGATTTAGGCCAATGTAAATATAAGTGTGTAAGTTAATTATCAGCAAATGGGGTCAGTTCTGTTTATCCTAACCTGTTTTCGAGTTTTCTGTTCTATTGCATAAGAGACCATGAAACATCGGCAAGAAGCTTGTTGTTTTAGAGGACTGGAAGATGTTTGACAAGGAATCCTTCATAAATTTCATAATATATACATCAGAATGTTTCTTTCAAAATGATCGCGTTCGTGTTGAATATGTAAACTAAATAAATCAATTTTATTATGTATTAATATACATTTGGGTTTACACTGTACGATAAAAATGCTAATGATTAGCACTATATTCTCAAAACGTAATTTACTAAAGGGTGATTATGAAATACTAGGAAAAAATTAAGTACAGAATCTACGTGTGAAATTATTTGACACGTACTTTTTTGTATTTCCCGCTTCTCATTTTTGGCGGTCCTACGACTTTTTTAAATAGGGCCTAAAATTTTACCTTTTTGCACATATCTTTAGAACCCCTTATCCGATGTTAATAGAATTTGGTATAGGGTTGCAGTTAGTCTATACCAATTTTACCTTTTTGCACATATCTTTAGAACCCCTTATCCGATGTTAATAGAATTTGGTATAGGGTTGCAGTTAGTCTATACTCGCCTCAAGAATTCAGACGTCCTACGTCACGTCACGGCTGACGTTACACATTTGTTTTTATTGTCAACGTAATTTTCGATATTTGGTCGCGTTAAAAACAATAATTTTTTGCAATTTAGTGCAATATATAATGCAAACTTTTAGTGTAGTATATAGTTTTATGACTATCAGTTGCAGTTTCTTAAATATTTTGATGAAAATATAATGAATCATTCATTTGTTCGTATGACGTAAGTCGTCTGAATTCTTGTCGTGAGTATATCTGAATATTATTAAGAAAGTAGTTTTTTCAAGTACTACAGAGAGAGTCATTTATGCGTAATACCACTCAGTTTCTTTTTCAAAAACTTTTCTTTTGTCTAAATTCTTTGCCATTTCATTTGAAGCAGCGTCTCATTGTAGACAAAAAAGTACTTTTTACTTTTTTTCATTTGAAGTTTATTTGTCCAGAAAAAGTTGCTAAAGCTGTAGTATGACCATTGGCAAATGCAACTGAAAAATCCGTAAATAAGATGTAGAGCCTATGAATTATAGGTTAAGGATATCACTAAGTTGATCAATGGTGACAGCACAGCTTTAGCAACTTCTGAAAAATAAAGCTTCAAATAAAAGAAAAGAAGTAAGTAAAGAGTATTTTTTGTGTAGACTCAAATGGTGCCTCTAATTCAATGAGAAAGAATTTAGAAAAAAATTGAAATAAAAGTTTTTGAAAAAAAAACTAAGTAGCATTACGCATAACGAGCGCCTATGATACTTGACAAAACTAGGTATTTTCTTAATAATGTTCAGATAGACTATCTATAACCACATACCAAATTCCATTAAAATCGCCTCATCGGAGATATCGGCCGGATTTTAGACCCAATTTCCAGGGGCCCCAGGGCCCTCAAAATACGGGTCAAATAACTTGCAGATTATACAGGGTTAACTATGACTAAGTACAAAAACTGTAACCACGTGCTCAAGGAGGCCTAAAAGACAATAAAATAATTATTCCAGAATTTTAGTTCGATATTTAAAAAATGGGGCAAAACCCTTTTTTCCTACGGAAAGTCGGCGCCTATGATAAGAATCGACTGAGATAGATTCATAGATAAAGCTTACATCTGTCAACAATGTGAACTACCATGCAGTCGTCTTTTTGCGGCGTTTCTAAATGTAGAAACGTCAAAAATTAACATTCTTATTAGTAATAATACCTGATAGATAGGTAACAGTTAATCCAGTTAGCTCCAGTATTTTGCATTCGTTTTTCATTATTTCGTTATAAACTGGTAAAACTACATATTCGCTCATTACAGCCACTCAGTACCGATAAAGGACACTTCCCGTAGGTCCAATTAGATAAAATGCCTATTTATTATAACAAAATCGAACGAAAGGAATAGATAATAGACAAGTTTTAATGTAACCGCGGCAGTCTTGTCCCATAACCTAGAAAACCAAACCGGCGAACTATATTGTGGGAAAGTATCTGCATTCAACACAAATGTCTTTATTTAATAACTATAAAACGTTTAAAAATTAAAAAAGGCTAAGAACTGAAGAAGAACACAACATTACAACGTAAACACAGGAATTGAATTATAACATGACAGCGATACCGACTGAGCGACTGTTGCATGCTTGTAGAGTAGGCAACCAACAAGCAAGTTAACATTGGCGGCGTTAAATAAGGATTTAAAATATTATCGAAAAAAAATGTTTTGGCTTTATAAATAAGTTTGGAATTTTTTTGAAGGGTGATTCCGTTAATTCTTATTTTTCCCTATCCCCTCTTAAAATATTTGTACTAAGTCATAGTTAACCTGTATACCCAATCTTATTATCTGTCTTACTCAATTCGTTCAATTCATTCACTACTTAATTATGCCAATTTGCAAATTTTCACAGAAAATTTCACACTTCTACTTTAAAACCAATAAGATGCCTTTATTTTGACTCGTTACCATGGCAACTAGAAAAATTTCTGGATTTTTTTTTCGTGGCGAGGCTATAAATAAGTGAAATTTTTTTGACACTTGGGAAGGTAGACATATATGATCTACACATTGGCATCTTATCTATATACGAAATATGGTGGATATACCTACATATAAATTTCTTCGAAATTGCGTCGTGTTACTTGTAAAAAATATATTTCTACCACCTTTAGTGACCTAAAATTGCCAAAGAACGATAGATTGAACTACTACCCATCTGAGTTTTAGCATTTGATGTAACTAAAGTTGGTTTATGCTGTTGCAGCAATGCAACAATTTGACTTTACTTTTACATAAATTTCATGCATCATCAGATTTAGACGCGTTTTTCTCAGAAACCATTGCTTCTAGGGACATCAACAAGGTGTACCTTTTTTAACTATAAAATATAGGGAAGAAAATTTTTCCAGTCCAAAATGAGATATAGTGTAGCACAAAAAAGTCGTAGCGATTTAAAGGGGTTCAAACCATCGTTGGTGGCGCCCTCTAGCAGATACACCAAAATCGTCGACATATTCGAATTTCTAGTACCAAGAAACCCCCCTATACCAAATTTCATAAAATACGGTCGATGCGATCGAAAAATAATAAAGAAAATGTGATTTATTTTTTCAACTTTGACACCCTGTAGATCGAAAAGGAGCAACATTCGGATAAGGCATATTTGGCTTAATCGCTCTATTTTGAGGTCAGCAACATGCCCTTAAGCTCTGTCCCATTATTAATGAATCACCCTGTATACTAACTTATTGCGTAGGTAGATATTACAGAGCAGAATTACAATAATTATGATATAAAATATGTAACATTTAAATAATACATGAAACATAATATATACAGGGTGATTCTTAACCTATACGCATAAACTTGGGAAATTATAGCTGAGGACAAATAATGATGAATAGTGAAAAAAATGTAGTAAAATATTTTTAGTTTCGAAAGTTTTCAAAAATTTCCAAAATTTCAAATTTTTATATTTTTTTGTAACATTAATAAGAGGTGCATCCTTTTTTATTTTAAATAAAGCAACATTTCATGACCCATTCGTAAATAGTCACCAGTATCATTTTCTGATCTGAACATTACTTATCACTCAATGTCTGAATTGTTAAATGATATTATTTTTTTTTATCACAATAGGCAAGAGATAATGACAAAAGATTGATTGATACACATGACTGTTTATCTGAATTATATACTACCAGCACATGTTTCTACTTGACTCTATTAGACTTCAAAAAAACTGTGAAACGATATCAGATACTACGTATTTACTATGTTCATTATTATTTGATTAAGGATAAACACATAAACCAAGTTTTATAATTTATAAAAAGAAATTCAAAATAAAATTCAAAAATTTCAAACATTTTGGACCTTTACCGATTGTTTTTTAAATCTGTTAATTTCTGATAGGTGTTTGTTGGATGAACCAAAAGGGTTTAAAGCTTCTTCGAAATAGCATTAGGAAACAAATTTGCACTTTTTCAATTTTCATAATTATCCCAGTGGTGCCGAAATTCTAAGATTAGTGATAGTGACAGCATATCCACGACTAACCAACAAACAACAATATTTGGAATTGCTGGTGCCTTTCGCCGCGAAGAATTAGCAAATATGATGATCCATGATACAGAAGACAAAGGGGATGTGCTTATTATTATCTTACCAAACACAAAAACCAATTTTTCAAGAAAATTTGTGATAAACAACGAAGAAACATTTAAATACATATATAGGTGTCTATTGAAGTTATGCTATTTTGCGTCCTAAAGATATCCCCCACCATCGGTTTTTCTTATACTATAAAGGAGGTATCTGTACTAAGCAATATGTGGGTATAAACAGTTTCGAGAAAATGCTATCTAACATCGCTGGTTACTTAAGCCTTCCAAACCCCTAAGCGTATACAGGACATTTTTTTCGACGCTCTTCTGCCACATTATTACAAACATAAAACAGCATGGTGGATGGAAGTCCACAGCGGTAGCTGAGTTATACATTGAGCATTGTTTGGATAACAAAAAGAAAATAGCCCATAGCATTCTCAAAGCATCAAATCCCTCAACACAACTTCAAGAGAACCGTGCTGAAGCGCGTAGTACATCAACGGTAACAGTATGTTATAACAGTTTCCAGGCTGACAAGTCATTTAGAATAAGAAAAGGGCATAATGTTCAGCTCTTATGTTTTATCATAAAATCATCTGAATTTTACGTCAACTGAACATTGAAAAAATTGTATACGGAATTATAAATATTGTCACACAGCCCAGAGTTGATGTAAATTATTCCCCAAAATTGCAGGAAAGCTGCAAGACCTATATTTTGAAAGTGCAAGTCTTTCAAATTGACTGCTTCTGCAATACGTTGCTGTTCAGTGCGCATGCCTACGTGCAAGAGACTTGCAGAAGACATTGGAGACTGTAAAGCGACCTTTAACAAAAAATATTCTCCAAATTTCTTGTTCGGAATTAATCGATTGCAAAAACAATGTTGCAAATACGAAAATACCTCACAAGATAGGAATCGTATTTGAATAGATTGTGTCACTAAGGAAATTTCCAGACAAAATTCATAAAATATGAATGCCATTGTCGTATTGTTTGTTTATACCGTTTTAAAATTATCGAATAGACTTCCGTGCCAGGTATTCGACAATAAATTACGCCGGTGCTTACCTTTCATTATACTTTGTTTATCTATTAATCTACTCGTTCCTCATTGACAGACACATCCGGTTTCATTCGCGCCCAATGAAATGTATATAGAGAAATTGAATTTCAGTTAGTGTTCCCAATTTCAAGGTTTAACTACATGAAAATTTTATACGATGTATCCAGAACCGTTTCATATATTTTTATTTTTTATTACATGTTCTGTTTGCAAGTAACATACAGTAACAAAAAAATTATGCCGTGTTGCCGTAAATAATCACTGCCATTTATATCTATCATAATATTGTAACCTCTAAATTAGGTTATCGTTGAAACACGTCACGTAGACAAACAATCTTTATTATCACTCTTGATAATACAAGAAATATCCTTCAACAAATTTCGCAACTGTCAACGCTTTACTTTGACGTTTGTCACTCGCGTTGGGTGCTCAATACAAACTGACTCCAGCGGCCGAAAATGGTCTGCTTATATAGGTTTCTACAGTTCTCGAAGTTTCTGAGACTTCGAGAACGTGTCGAGAAACAAATAGAATATAGCCTGGAATATTCCGGAAAACGTCAAAATAAAGGCATCACAAAAATTATAAATTCTAACATGAACAGAAACGTAATTTACAAACTAACAAGGTAGGTGAGCTTCAATTATAAATTCTAACGAAAACAGGAACATAATTAACCATCTAAAAAGGTAGGTGAGCTTTCGTAACATTGCCCCCCTCTTAGAACTGATCGTCCCGATCAGGTTACTCCATTGTCCGCATGGCCTTCTTGATAAGGTGTTAAACGATCGATGTGGACAATCTTCATCTTGGCTTGGGGATTCCTCTGGATCCTATAAACTACGTCATTCAATCGTGACACGACGGTATAAGGGCCTTCCCACGATTTCTGCAGCTTCGGAGATTTACCCTTGCTTCTTTTTGGGTTATAGAGCCACACTTTCTCAAGCTCTTGAAACCCGCTGCTGTTGGCACGCAAGTCGTATCTGGTCTTCATTCTGTCGCTTTCTATTTTTATCTTCTCTCGTACTTCTTCATGTACCATCTTTATTCGATCTTTCAGATGGCTGAGATAATCATCTAAGTTTTCCTCGTGTTGCGGTCGATTCATAATTAGATCTATGGGTAGCCGCAATTCTGTGCCGAAAATCACGTTGGCTGGTGTTTTACCCGTGGTCTCATGAATTGCTGCACGGTATGCCAGTAAAAATGGAGGAAGGCAGGTATCCCAGTTGGTCTGTTTCTCGTTGACGGCCGTTCTCAGGAAGTTTTCGATGGTGCGATTGAATCTTTCCACCATTCCATCTGATTGCGGGTGAAGAGGTGTAGTTCTGGTTTTGTGAATGCCTAGCAGCGCACAAACGTTCTGAAATACTTCCGACTCAAAATTTCGTCCTTGGTCAGAATGGATCTCTCTGGGCACCCCATAACGACATATCCAATTTTCGAATAAAGCTTCGGCTACGGTAACAGCTTCTTGATTAGGTAAGGGATATATTTCTGGCCATTTACTGAAGTAGTCCATCACTACTAAAATATAACGAATCCCACTTCTGACACCAATGTAACCTCGAAACTAGGTTATCGTTGAAACACGTCACGTAGACAAATAATCTTTATTATCACTCTTGATAATACAAGAAATATCTTTCAACAAATTTCGCAACTGTCAACGCTTTACTTTGACGTTTGTCACAAGAAAGAAACTTGTGTGTTTATTGAATCATTTATTCAGAAATATACCACCCAACTGTCTAAGCCATTGACAGGGTGACAAAAGACAAATCACAGTGACTAAAACCTAAACAAAAATAAAAACATTGCAAATACAACAAATATTACATGAATTGAGAAAACTACTACAGATCAAATGAAATATGTTAAAAGATATATTATTAATACATTGGAGGACCAAGAAAAGCCTTCTTAATATTACTAAATTTACAAGTAAAATGTAAATGATAGCCTGTGCGAAAGTAAAATCATGCGGAGCAGAAAATAAAAACCTTTTAAGTTGCTGCGTGATAGTGTCGGTACCATACAAATTAGTAAGTGATCGTAGATGGGGATAATCAATTGCATTATTTAAAATTTTATATAAAAATAAAACTTCCAAAATATTTTCGGCACAGGACTATGATATGGATGGACATCATCGGCAGAAATCCACATGTATTTCAAAACATCTTTGGACGGACTCAATATTTACATATAAAATATAACTACGTTTCCAAACAGCACTAGCCTACTAGTATGCTTTCTCAGGCCTAAAAAGCATTAAAATCAGTTTAAGTCAGTCTGTAAAAGCAGCTTGGTGTTCCATATAACACAAGAAAAAGTTCTAAAAGATTTTGAAACAATTTTATTAATGTGAACCTTAATCTACTATCAAGTACTACTCCAAGGCAATTAAATTTGGATTGGGTATTCAGGTTAATCTCATGAATATTAAAGGCAAAATTAGTTAATATATTTTAAGGGTAAGTCACACTGATGAACCAATTTATTAATATCCTCGTGAAGGGTTAAGTAGTCAATTAGGGACGTAAAACAGTGTTCAATTATCGGCATATAAAAGAATTTCTGAATTCATCCCAAGGCAGAAGTTATTCACAAATAAGTTAAAAATAAGAGGACCTACGACAGATTCCTGCGGAATCCCGGAGCAATAAAATTGACAGACTTGAAATCATGATACTGAACAAATAATGACCTCCTGAAGAGATACTTTTGACAATCCAATGCTTGAAAGTTTTTCAAGAAGCAAACGAGGTCACTGGTGTTGTTTTATTTATCATGGGACTGTCAATCTTTAACAGTTTCAAAACAGCTCATGTGCACAGCAATTCTGAGTTCTAATTGGGCATGATTCTTAATTACAGTGACGTTAGACAAAATGCATTGGCAGCTTTGCCCTTGTATGCGGATCGATTTCCGGATCGAGACACGTCCAATCATGAAACTTTTACGGCAGTGGTGCAACGTAGACGTGCCACTGGTCATTTACGTCCAAATTGTGAACGAGATTATAGAACTGGGCGATCACAACGTATTTTTGTCGCTGAATAACAAGTGTTGAATGTGGTCCGTGAAAATCCGGTAATAAGTACAAGACAGACTGCTATACTGGTGCCTAGATCCCAATCAACGGTGTGGCGCTTACTACACGAAGCTCAGTTATACCCATATCATATCCAGCGTGTTCAAGCACTGTTACCAGTGGATTATTCATTAAGAGTTAGGTTTTGTAAGTGCCTGTTGCAGCAAAATGCTGCCGATCCCCAATTTACTGCTGATACGAATGAAACTTTATTTACTCGCAATGGAATACAAAACATTCACAATACACACATTGGGAAACTCGAAGATTCGCACGCAATTAAACAGAAGTACTTCTAACACCGTTTTTCCACTGAATGTTTGGGTAAAAATTGATGATGAGCGCCTAATTGGACAGACATGTTGCCCAATCGAATGAATGATTTACAATATCTCGAATGTATTCGCAATGACCTGCCCGCCCTTCTTGAAAATGTATCCTTAGCTGTCCGACAACGCCTGTGATTTTTACATTATATGACACCTCCTCACTTTCAGCTAGATGTTCGAAATTATCTCCATCAAGTGCACGGAGTACGGTGGAATAGTCGGGGTGGACCGGTAGCATAGCCCCCGCGGTCTCCGGATTTACACCCTTTTGACTTCTTTTTGTGGGTCTATTTAAAAATTAAGGTGTACCGTACCGAAGTAGAAATCGTCGAGGATTTGCGCGAGCATATCAGAACTGCCGCGAATAATTTACGTTTACAAGAACAGCAACCACGAGGAAGATTTGCTTTAGTACGATAAAAGACGTACCCAAATGTGTATACATGTTGAGGGACAAAATTTTTAACAGTTTTCATGTTTCTAATAGTGATCAAGTACCGCAATTCTTTTTCAAAATGAGTGTAACAAAATTTTATTCATTTTAAACACACGTCACTTTAGTCGCATCTATCTTTAAGTTAATTTTAAAGTAAAAACGCTGCAAATCTGTTTTCGCTGGTGTCGGTTTAATCACAGAATTTTGGAGATTTTTTCATGTGATATGTGACATCACCAGTTTGCATTGTCACTCGATTACAGTAGCCCAGATTCCAGCGGTAGGGTATTTTCAAAACTCTGTTCTACTTTTAGTTTCCATGTACAACTTTTGCCCATTCCTTCCTATTGTTTGTCATACTTTTTGCCTCTATCCATGTCTTTCCTCTCTCCTTTAATATTGCTCCAATGGCTACATCCCAAGTTTGCCTTGGTCTTCCTCGTTTTCTTCTCTTATCTATTTTAGCCTCCCATATCCGTTTCACTGATCTTTTATAGTCCTTGCGATGCAAATGTCCCCCCAACTTAATTGTCTTTTTCCACGTATTTTAATGTTGATTTTAAATTCTTCTTTTACTTTTATGTTTCTATCTCTGTCCATTTTTGTGACTCCTCTAACTCTTCTTATAGGTACTTCATTTCTATAGCATCCAATTAATAGTTATTTATGCAACAAGTACAAAAAGTAAGTATTTATTGCACGCGACGTGAAATTGTCCAACGAGGCCGTCAGGCCGAGTAGGACAACACAAGTCTAGGAAAATGTGACGTCGATTTGAACGTTTATGTTTGTCATGATGACAAAACGCTGTAGTAGAGTGACAGATGAATGCAATAAACATTTTATTGCACTAGTGCAATAAAGAACCACTTTTTCCACTAAATATGGTTCAATAAAGTTTTGTTTTTTGCATGAACGTATAAAAACATTATAAATAGTTTTCAGAATGCGTATATTATTTTTTGCATTGCCACATTTGTACATGTATGTTGAACATTCTCAATTTTTTTTGGATAAGTTCTGAGTCACCCTGTCTATTTACCATATTATACTAAATAATCATTTGCTAACTTTATCCAAAAAATAACAAGTACTCTTCTTCCTATGGATGAATTTCCATGGGTCATTCTACTTTTAATCATTCATCAACCAAAATAATATATACCAATCCCCTGGTTTACCAAAAGAACTCATGTATTATATATACTTTTGAATCATACATACTACAATTACATGTACTGATTCTGGCATCATTATACAGCTAATAAAACATACTTATACACAGATAAATATATTAATTTATCTGTGCTTATACTGATACCATTATTTTACAAAAATACAACTAAACCAGAAATAACCGACTTTTTCAGACCTTGAACTTGATCCGTAACGTTATCCTCTACGGCCAACTAATTTAATAAATAAAAATGCACTAATTAGCGTACTGGCTATAATTAGCAACATAATTAAAGCCGATATTGTCCGCTATAACGTGTTTACATAACATATTATATTTATCTAGCGAACGTGAAACAGAACCAAACAGAAGCGCGACATTGGTAAATACTGCGCAAAAAATCGTAATATTTGATCTTATCCAACTATCGACCAGTCAAATGCCGCGGATAGAATAGAATGGCTTTCCCTGGGAAATAAGAAGCAGTCGACTTGCACGTATCCGAATTCGCACAGCGTTCAAGGCCGTAAGTCAATATTTTGCTGTGTAACGGGCGAAGATAAAAATGAGGAGAGGCGAGAAAGGAGCTTGCCAAAAAACTTTGCGCATTTAGTAAAATAAGTGCGATTGAAACTGTGTGTAAATTTTATATCTACCCAAGTAACACAAGATGCAAGGTTTAGTCGCATAAACATCTTATTGGCATTAACGCAGCAGCTAATAGCGCGAAATAGGCACATTTTTATAAAACATAGTTGCTGTATAAAAATTATATAATTGTGATTCAAGAGTTCTATATAAAATCAAGTTATGTTTTAACAATGAGCTTACAGCATTGATACAATAAACTATACGATTCCAATAAAACATGTCATGATAATGTCTTATAAAAACATTATACAATTATTCTGCTTTATTTACAAGCCCATCACAACTATAAAGCTAATATTCGACTTTCTTTAAATTTTACGACATATGTCTATTATAAGTATCTTTATATTAGGTATACGATGTTATACTTATAAACTCAAAAATATCTAATTCAAAGTTGAATTTCAGGTACGAATAAAATTTTACTGTGATAAACAATAAAGCAGATCGAAAAGTCATAACGCACGTGCATAGTACTAAAAAATAAAGATACTATTTTGGTTCACAAAAAAAATTTCTGTTGCCACCACTACAAAATTGATAATTCTTGGAAATGTTACACAACAGTTAATACGCAATCCTGAACATCATAGTTATTAATATACAGGGTGTTTCATCATATATGCGCAGGACTTCAGGATGTGATAGCTCGTCAAAAAATTTGAAAAACAGTTTGTATTAACTTACCCTCTAAAATGCACAATTTTCGAGATACAGGGTGTTGAAATTGTAAAAAAAATTTCGTTTTTTGCGAATATCTCCGGAACCGTTTATCGTACAGAAAACAGCTTTTGTAAGCATTTACTACTCATATTAAGCTATGCTCTGTGAGACAAATTTGTTTTTTCAGTCATAATTGGGGAAGATTTTGAAGGGGAAGTGGGTGTTTGCTCCCCAACTTCTACGCCACTGGAAAAAGTACGGTTTTGAGACGCCCATTTGAACCGCCAATGTTTTCTACACAAAAAATGTACTCTTGGTCATAAGATCTAAAGTTGACCGTTTTCGAGAAAAATCCACTTTTATGTTGAAAAACATGGCTAATAATATTCCTTATTATTAGCTTTTGTAACATTTTTTTACTGTTTAAGAAAGGTATTTTAAGCTAATATGTATCAAATCTCCTACAATTCCTATCAATGAAGTCATATGCATGCTCTCTGATACCAAACATCTAGGTATGCTAATGAACACTCACAGACAAAATTCTATTCAATAATTATCTAAAAAATGTATTCCATATATAGAGTATATCAGGTTAGTAAATAGAATACATTTTTTAGATAATTATTGAATAGAGTTTTGTCTGTGGGTGTTCATTAGCATACCTAGATGTTTGGTATCAGAGAGCATGCATATGACTTCATTGATAGGAATTGTAGGAGATTTGATACATATTAGCTTAAAATACCTTTCTTAAACAGTAAAAAAAAGAACTGAATAACATAGAATTTAGCAAATAACAGGAATGTTATCTCATATCGAACCTACGAACGACTGACAATTAAGAAGGCGGATGGCACTGCATTCGGTGCTTGTTAAAAAAAATCAACGATACTTTTTATAATGTGAATATTTTAAAACCAATACATACAAAATACAAAATAAGTTGATAAGTTGATCGGTCAGTGGTCGCGCGGTTTAAGGCGTCAGTACTTGAATCGAGGTGACTAGATCGCTGTGGGTTCGACCCCCGCAGCCGGTAGATCGTATATAAGCTATATTCGTGGAGAGATTGGCACCCTCTCTGCGGGTATAGTAGGGTGGAAGAATGTTGGCTTGAGTCAATGTGAGAGATTGATATCGGTTGACATTTGACTACTCCCCTAATTAATGAGGTTTTCCAGGTTTCCCTCATTCCTGAACTGAATGGTGGTTACGGCCTACCAACGTAAGTCGTTCCTAGGCGCAAATCCGGCCTGCTTAATAATAATATGCCGCCCCCTTTCCCGCAGAAGTCTTCGACTTCTGGGCTAATTCTCGCGATTAGAATGAGGGGTGGAGATATTATTATATTATAATATGTGTAAAAATGACAAAGGTATAAAATCTCAAGGAAACTTATTTCATATTTTAAATGCTTTAAAATATCAGGTTATCAGGCACATATATGTATAAGGCACGAATTTAAAAACGCCTTTGCTTTCACGCAGTATCCTTAAAATGTTATATGAGGAAATGCCTTACGAGCCATTTGTGAAAGTTTTATTTTTATTTGGATTGTAGCAAATTTACCTGATCTGCAGTAAAACGCACTCTAATAAATTAATCAACTGCTAATCCTGCATATCTTTTATAGTAGGATTTAAATTATAAGAACCACTACTATCAACTGACGCAAAGCAAGAAACCAGTAAACATATACAGGGTGTAAAGACTTTAAGTGGGCATATTTTGGTAAACGACACAGCTAGTGCGACAAAATTTTATATTATGATACTAGATGATAATAATAATGCTTCATTACCCAACAGTACAAGACCAATAATAGAACAATTACATACAGGGTGTCTATTTTGGACAATAATTGATAAGCGTCCTCCTTGTAGTTTATAACATGTACAAGGTTAACTATGACTAAGTATAAATATTTTAAGAGGGATATAGAAAAATAAGAATGAAGGGAAGAGCGCTTCAGATTTTCTAAACTTATTTATATTGCAAATTTTTCGAAACCATATTAAATTTATTGCCGACGCGCACGTTTGACATTTAGAGAATTGAACAACCAGCAACAATTTGCTGTCATAATTGAAACCCTGTGTGTTTACGTTTGTGATTTTTCGTTTTTCTTCACTTTGTAGTGTCTATTTTTCAATTTTAAACGTTTAATAGTAATTAAGTAAAGAAATTTGGATCGGGTTTTTTAAGTTATCAGATAAGATTTTATAATTAAAGACTGCCGCAAGTGCAACAATGCTTTCTATTATCTATGCAGTTTTTGACAGTTTGGAACGAAAACGAATGTAAAATGCTGCATCAAACCGGATTCACTGTTACATATACTCGCGACAAGAATTCAAACGGCTTACGTCATACGAACAAATGAACAATTCATTATATTTTCATCAAAATATTTAAGAAACTGCAACTACAAAACTATATACTACACTAAAAGTTTGCATTATATTTTGCACTAAATTGCAATAAAACACTGTTTTTAACGCGACCAAATATCGAAAATTACGTTGACAATAAAAACAAATGTGTAACGTCAAACGTGACGTAAGACGTCTGAATTCTTGATTCCAGTATATCAAGTAGTATTAATGTTCAGTTTCGTCGTTTCTACAAATGGAAGTGCTGTAAAAAACAACCGCATAGTACACATATCTAAGCCATGTAAAGTTATGGGTAAGTGTGATTCTCGCACCATTAGGCGCATATAGAGAGTGCTAAGAACCCCCAAAATCAAAAATAGCTCTTCCAAAATACAAAATTTCAAAACCTTCAAATGTGCAGCAAAAAATAGGTTAATGGATGAAGGACCTGTTTTTATAGGGAGTCCTAAGAACCCAAAATCAAAAACAGCTCCTCCAAAATACAAAATTGCAATACCTCCAAATGTGGAGCAAAAAGCATGTTAGCGGATGGAAGACCTGTTTTTATTGGGAGTGCTAAGAGCCACGAAAATCAAAAATAACTCCTCCAAAATAAAAAATTGCAATACCTCCAAATTTGGAGCAAAAAAATAGGTTAGTGGATGGAAGATCTTCCTCTTTTTCTGAAAGTCCCTTTGACACTTAGCCTCGTCAAATATTAATTGCTAATTCACATCTGTAGCATCCTGTATATGTTACTAACTTGGTTTCAGTCAAAAACAAAACATTATAAAATAAGAAACACAATTAGTAGATAAATTTGAGACGTAGAAGCGTATCATAGGTCAGATTTATATTTTAAGACAAAAAACCAGTCGAATTCAAACATCAGCAACAACACAAGTATTTTTAACTCAACGTCGCATTTTCCGCTGTTCAAGTCTCCCCTATGTACCTCTAATGTCATCACAATGAAACAATACCGTAATTATGCTGCATAAATTATAGCCACACCGCCAGCCAAATTCTATAATAATACACAGGAAATTCATCGCGCTAGTGCAATCAGATATTATAGCACAACTCGCAAGTTTTTCGTTATGTTTACGGTTCCGAATTTTCAAAGAAAGTATATGAAGGTCAAAATTAATTGTTTGTTTATTTCTTCTCAATTTCGTACTTGGACATTATCAATTATGTTCACACAAAATAGAATGTAACTAAAAAAAGAATTGATGAAAAATCACAGCCGCTGTTATATAAAAAATAAGAATTCAAAGAATACAAATAAATAGAAAGCACAAAACAACAAACACATAAACATTTTTAATAAGGGGAGATACTCCCAACATTTCTACCAATCGGCGGTACATACTGAAACACCCAAACCGTATTACGATGTTGAAATATAAAAGATACCATCCCGTATATTATACAGTCTGATTATAAAGGCCCAGATCTACAACTCGATTACCCATATTTAGACATCCTGTAAAGTACCTATATATATTTTTAAATAGGATGTTATGTTCTTTATACTTACGCAGTAAATTTTGTTTCGTTAGATGAGTGGTGATGTTCTCGATATTTTTTAAATGGCATTGTATATATTTCTTGTATATTTTGATAATTTATCGATATTTTTTATTCTTTCCAATCATATAAATTTAGTATGCCTTTGTATAAAGAATTTTTCAGAAAAAATTAAAAAACTTACAGCCTTCGACATTAGTTGCTTAGTAGGCTGGAAAAACAATTTTGCATACGAACCCTTGGTCTGATTTACACAACGATATTAAAATAACTCGGACCACCCCTGCGTTCAGAGGTCGCGACCGAACATTTTTATATTTTAAACCTTTCTATACAGGGTGTTAAAAAAGAGTGTACAATATTTAAGGAGGTAATAGTATGAACCAAAATAAGCAGAAAAGTCTCAATAAACATGGGTCCGCAAAGGAACGGTTGCGGAGATATGGAAAGTTTTATGTTTATCAGTCCCTTTTTTTATTTTGCAAAAACGTTGTGTATTTTCTTATAATAGTTGGTTGATGTTTAGTGAAATAAACAGTACGTATTTGACAGTTGTTCTCAGTGCACAAGTTTTCTTTCGCTGGTTACTCTAACGCAGATTTAACAGACATGCATTTCATGGATGGTCGTGCTAATGGGAACGCCATCGAAGCGCGACGTTTTTATGTTGACGCTTATCCAAATCGCCAGATTCCTTCACAACGCATGTTTGGAAGAATTCACCAAAGTTCGCGTGATACCGGTTCCTTGAGCAAACAGTGCCATTTATTCGGAAGACCAAGGTCGGTATCCACTCCTAGAGCAGAAGAAGAAATTCTAGCACTGGTAGAGCAGAATCCAGGTACGAGTGTGCTGAGAATATCAGCCGAGGTAGAAATTAGTGGTTCTCTTGTTTGGAGACTCCTTTACGAGCAACTGCTTTATCCATACCATGTGCAACGAGTACAGGCCTTAATTCCAATAAATGATCATCAAGCACGTTTGGTTTTTTGCCGCTGGTTTCTACGTCATGATGCTGAAGACCCTCGTTTTCTTGCAAACATTCTTTTTACTGATGCGGCCGGGTTCACAAGAAATGGAGTGTTTAATTTTCACAATACGCATATTTGGGCCGACGAAAATCCTTATGCTCTAATAGAATCTGGACATCAGGAACGTTTTTTATTAAACATTTGGATGGGTATTGTAGGTGACAGGTTTCTAGGTCCTGTTGTTTTACCAAACCGATTAACAGGAGCTGCTTATCTCAACTTTCTGCAGAACACACTGTATGAGTTTTTGGAAGACATTCCTTTGAATCAGAGGCAACAAATTTTCCAGCATGATGGTGCTCCAGCTCATTTTTCCATGGCCGTTAGAGAGCATTTACACAAAACATTTCCACATAGATGGGTAGGAAGGGCCGGACTTGTTTCATGGCCTCCAAAATCGCCTGATCTGACCCTCTAGATTTCTTTGTTTGGGGATTAATCGAAAGTGTCAAGAAATCCAAACCAAGGAGGGTGTTTTCGAAAGAGTTCGAATATCGTTGAGACGAAGATGTCGTGCCTGCTTGGAAATGGACGGAGGGCACTTTGAACATCTTCTGTAACTTTGTTTTTCGTTTTTTAAAAGCTGTCTTTGTCGGTTTATTCCTTATAAAATAAAATAAAATGTTGAAATAAAAAACGAATAGTGGTCCATATCTCCGCAACCGTTACTTTGCGGACCCATGTTTATCAAGACTCTTCTGCTTATTTTGGTTCATACTATTACCTCCTGAAATATTTTACACTCTTTTTTTAACACCCTGTATAACGCTAAAAAGCGGTTTAACCAACAGCATTTTAGGTTCAAAATACGTATTTTTTTAAATTCAACTGTAGATGTAAATATTGTTATAACATAAACTTACATAGTTGTGCATATAAAATTGTTCACTTTTGTTTATAACTGTATGAAAATAATTATTACAATATACGGTTAGAACAGCAAAATCATGTGTGTCATACAAATGCATTTTTAACGTTATTATATTATTTGAGGATAATTTAAATGATAAAAGTGAATAAGCAAAACATCAATAATTTTATTTTTCATATTACCTTTACTCTACGTCTATACGAAGAAAGCACCGTTAGGGGTCACCAAAGTTTTTAAAGAAATATTGATAATCGGTTATAAAACGGAAAAGCATTGAACGATTAAAATTTGATAAATGAAAATATATATGCATTGCATATTGATACAATTAATATTAATTACCGACTTGCGCAAATGTCTTACACTGGCGACTTCAGTTAAAAAAATATTCATATTTTTTTGTATATTATTTGACACACAATAACTTGTACCTACCGTTTAATCTTAAACTTTAAACGGAATTATTTTACCCACTGAACTAGAAAATGTGAACCTGCTTATAAGAAGGGATATGTGGTTTATGCACGGTGGTGTTTCTCCTCATTTTACAATAAATGTTAGGTAGCATATGTATGAACAGGATTTTTTGCGACTAAACAGTACAAGTTATCAAAATGTTATAAGAGACATAATTTACTTAAAAAAGTGTTGGCTTTTACCAGAAAAAAAGTTGTTTTATAACCGACTGACTTTTTTGGAAAACTTTGGCACCCCCTAACGTCCTACGTTTTTCTATACATATAGCTAAATTAGCATAAATCGTCGTATTTTGACCTTAAGAATCTCTGTGATTCTCTGGTACATGTATTTCAGGCACATCCTATGTTTAATATCGCGATGGCAATGACAAACTCTGTCGTAACACCCTGTACAAACGGTGATTCATAGATCTCTCACCTCCTGAGAAGTCTGATGAAATGGTGACATTTTATGGTCTGGTTTTCAATTAAGGATGTTGCGGCTGTTCTTAATTAAACTTAATGGATGTGTTATTATAAAACGTATGCTGGCCTGAACAAACATTATGACGAACTGCATCATTAAAGTAAATTTGTGAAATGTTATATAATAAGTCTACTTAACATACTACTACTCGTATAAAAGTTTTAAGCTTTATGCTAAAAATGTTTACTTAGGGAATTGCTTTATACGTACTCATTAGAATAGTTGTCACTTAAGTTGTATCTCGGGGTTGTGTTTTGACATTTGAATACATTTATCACGCAGTTGATCAAAATTTCGTACCAGCTTGATAAGCTTTTCATAAGCAATAGAAAAATATGGTTAGTTTGTCAGTAGAATTACAAAAATCCGAACGGACACTGAAGCAGCACTGACAGCACTGATACGCCACTGTGACGGATGTGTATAAACACGCCAATTTAAAATCTAAGCAACGATTTTTTATTTTTCACTGATACTGATCCGGAACTGACACGGCACTGATGTGTAAATAGACCTTTATTAGGTTAGATAAGTATCAGTGGTCAGAGATCCTCAAAATGTCGTTATATTTTTCAAAAATTAATATCTCCGTAAATATTTTAAAAAGATATTCTTGATTTACTTAAATAAAATGCATGGTTTTCGAGGGAATCGCAAATTATAGCACACCAATTATGAGACACTCTGTATATGGCTGATGTGACTTTGTGCGCTCAGCGACGAATTGTACAACATGAGTCACATGAAAAATCATTATAGTAAAATGGATAATTTAAATTAAAATTGACGTATTCAATGTATAAATCTGTGGTGTTTGGTACACATGCAATAACTCCAAAAATATTATTTTCAGAAAACGCATTTAAAGATTCAAATGGATCATGTAAATCAACCAGAGTTTTAGTAGAAACCAAACATTGGCTTTCAAATATTTATTTTCAGTGTTTTTAAGTATAATATAAGAAAGGCGACATTAGTTTTTAGTTATAGAAATAATGACATATACAGGGTGTAACTAAATAAGTGTAAAACATTTAAGTGGGTGATTCCTCATCGAGAAAAAGATAGGATCTTTCATATAAAGAAACTTTATTGGAGCATCCCTTGTTAACATACAGCCCCTTAAAGGGGGTACATAAAATTTGTTTATCAATTTTTTTCACAAGCACTAAACAAGTTACAATATTGAAATTAACATGACATTTTCTACTACCAAAAATACACTTAGCCAGTAATTTATTTGGTTTACCCTATGGTTGTAAGGGGTGGAAACGCAACCCTAAAATTTATTTCCAACGTAACTTTTTGTCTTATTATTTGTTTATCATTTAAAAATGTATTTCCGATAACCTGTTTCATTCTAAAAAATATCTCTTGAATTTTTGCCCAAAATAAACCAGTTCGCAGCAAAAAATTATTTTACGAACAACTACAGAGATACATCGTCATAAATGCGAACTGGATTTACTGTTATTTTGCAGTTACTACCTGCATTAAATGATTAAAGAGAAATAATCAAAACTAATTTATTAATAACAAAACATACAACATGTAGAAATCATAGTAAATGTTCAATATGTCTACCTTTACCCTAGACCTAGACGTCGGCGCATTGAGCCACGTATTCGCTCAAATATTACTGGAGTCTCTCTAATTACCCTGCACGCATCGATAATGCTGCAAATGGCCCCAAGTAGAGAAATCGAGAGGATTGAGATCCGGGGATCGAGCGGGCCAATTCTGTGGTCCTCCTCGACCTATCCACTGATTTGCATTTGTTTCAGTTAAATGCTGACGTGCTACTTGACTAAAATGGGCGGGAGCCCCATCATGCATAACTACCATATCCCTTCTGACGCCCAAAGAAACTTCCTCCAGCAGTACGGGATGCACTTCTCTTAAAAATTGAACGTATGCCTCACCATTTAATGGAGGAGGTAGAAAATGAGGCCCAATTAAATAATCCCCAATAACTCCGACCCACACGTTAAGAGAAACTGTTCTTGATGGTTAGTTTCGACAATAGCGTGAGGGTTTTCATCAGCCCATATGTGGTAATTATGAAAATTAATAATCTTGTCCCGAGAAAAACTACATTCGTCTGTGAATTCGATCGTCTTCAGAAAGTCACGATTTCTTCTAATCATTTCCAGCATCCAATTGCAAAATTCAAGACGGTTCGGAAAGTCTCGCGGTAACAGTGCCTGTACTCATTGCAGATGGTTAGGGTATAAGAGATGTTCCTTTAAAATTCGAAATACCGTCATATGATCAACATTTAGCTGGAAAGCAATCTTTCTAGTACTGGTAGTAGGTTGTTCTTCTATCAAATTAAGTACTGCTTCCTCAAGCTGTGGTGTTCTTACTTCTCGATGGCGACCACAATCCTGCGTTCTTTTGTTGAATGAACCATATTCTCGTAATCGTTGATAGGTAAATATTCTATGTGAAGGATGCTGCCGTTGAATATACATTTCAGCATATCTTCTAGAAGCTTCTAACCCATTCCCCTGCGACAGACCGTAAACGTAATGCATATCAGGCATTTCCTCATTTGTGTATGCCATTTTAATAACAAGTGAATTATTAAAGTAACAAATTAAGAACAAAACAACAATACAAAATTAGTATTACTTCAATTTCAAAATTTACAAACTGACAGCTTGATTCCAATTTAATTGTCAGTGTCGCTAATAGCGGCGTACTAGATAAATGCATCTTGTTCGTAAAATAATTTTTTGCTGCAAACTGGTTTATTTTGGGCAAAAAATTCGAGACATTTTTTTTTTAGAATGAAACAGGCTATCGGAAACAAATTTTTAAATGGTAAACAAATAATAAGACAAAAAGTTACGTTGGAAATAAATTTTAGGGGTTGCGTTTTCCACCCTTACAACCATGGGGTAAACCAAATAAATTACTGGCTAAGTGTCTTTTTGGTAGTAGAAAATGTCAGGTTAATATTGTAACATATTTAGTGCTTGTGAAAAAATTGTTAAACAAATTTTATGTACCCCCTTTAAGGGGCTGTATCTTAACAAGGGATGCTCCAATGAAGTTTCTTTATATGAAAGATCCTATCTTTTTTTCGATGAGGAATCACCCCCTTAAATGTTTTACACTTATTTAGTTACACCCTGTATATATCTGACTCAAACGGCCAAACAAAGTTGACATGTTTGTGACGTATCATGTTCAAATTACAAAATAGCGGGCTTGTAATGTTGGACATTAAGCATTATACCTAATACAAATATTTAAAAAAATCATGTGGAACAATGAAGTTAACAGAAAAAGTACATTTTTGGAGATATCATATGTATCCCAAAGACCACAGAAATATTTTCCAAATTTGGTATAAGTATTGCTTCGAGAAAAAATAAAAATAGCTAATAAATATATAAAAAATTCTAAAATTTTGACATTAAAATAATTTAAAATACTTTGAAATAAGTTAATCTGTTTTCTCTACTAGACAAAATATAAATTTAAAGTAACGTAAAGCTCAAAAAACAATCTATTATTAATGATTGTAAATTCGCTTGGCTGGCAGAATTTTATTTGTATTTTTTTTTAGTTTAGGTTAGGAAATGGTGGTTACGTTTCAAG
Organism: Monochamus saltuarius; assembly: GCA_025584915.1. NCBI lineage: Eukaryota > Metazoa > Arthropoda > Insecta > Coleoptera > Cerambycidae > Monochamus > Monochamus saltuarius. Next base: position 56,662,272 of record CM046725.1, on the reverse strand, counting down.
AAATAAATTATCCACCTATTTTTTGCAGGTTTATTTTCATTTCCTCAAAAAACCGGGTCACCCAAATCACTAGTTTAAAAATAATAGCTTGACGTTTTATTTTGGCAGATGATTCTCTTTCTTTTCTTATCTAAATTTATATTTTGTATAACTATTAAAGAAATAAACTTAATTTCTATAACAATGTTATTTTATTTTATACGAAGGTAATGTTCTATCCAAAGAGAATACGTTTGATACACATTTTTTTTTAATTTCTTAAAAAAAAGTAATAAACCCTAAATGAATCAGTGTATGCAGAAAGGTTTCAAGTCAACCAAACTAATTTTAGACGAAAGACTTTAAAATTATATACTTATTTAATGTTTTGGTATAATTTTTTTTGCCATAGTAATTTTGCTACATCATATATTGAATGGAGCTAGTAAAAAATAAAGTAAAAAATATTTCACATTTCATGACAAAGATATTTGCAAATTGTTGAATTATTATCTTTCTGCATGTAATATTTTTTGATTTATCAAGCTACTTATGTAGAGAGGGATGACATTTTATCTTTTCGAGGTGTTTGTTTTGATGAAGTCTCTTTTGATGTACATTTTTTTTAAGTTATGTTGTTTTTCTTTAATAAACAACAAATCCATAGTCTCATTGCAAAGGGAGACCAAACCGTTCATTTATAAATTGTCATTTTTGTTTTGAGTCAAACATTGTGCATGTGTATGGCAGTGAAATCCTAGAGAAATAATGTAAAAATTCCGACTTTGTGCAACGTAGCATATTTGCCTCAAATAACATCCGAGCGCTTGTTGACAATTCCAGTTGATAAAACTTACCTGTGAAAAGATAATTCAGGACGAGAAGAACTCAATTTTCCATACACTTAACACTGACGCATTATTTTCTTAACAATTTGAATAATAAAAGTTTTATAAAAAAAATCACCGATAAACCACAAAAATAGATTCCAACTAAAATGTGTGATTTCGACTAGAAGCAACACTGTACACCAAAGCTTACTATGTATAGCAGCAATTAACACGTGCGTAGAAAAGTAAGCAACATTGCCATACTTCCTCTACATTGTGTTGATATAGAATGGCAAAAAAATAAATAGATTTAGAAATGGTGCAAAGAATCATTAGAAGGATAATTATGTTTAAGTTATAATAACAATCACATATTAGTTTACTAATAAATTTATGAACAAATAAGCCAAACATGATTTGATCTTTTTTAACAAATCTACAGTAACAAAACGTATCATCCCAAATATTAAATTAAAGCTCTTTTCATGGTCTGTTCGATGGCATAACAATTATTTATACAGTGTGTTAAGAAAAATAACTTTTCAAAGGCGGCCATTTTGTGAAAACGTAATTTTTGTTTTAAAATTTGATACCTAGATCGCTATCTTAAAAAATAACGGAGATAAAGATCTGGAAAATTTTAAGTGGTGGCGGATCCTGTATAGTGTAATATAATTCGCCGCTTCTAGGATACCCATTGATTAACCTTCAAAAAAAAAACTATAACAATTGGCCTCGCACTTTAATAAGACTCGTGTATGGTTATTATAAATAATTTTTAAGCTCCAGACCGATAAATCTTCTGACTTAATTTTGGACTTTATACCTGTGTAGGAATCACTAGACATAATACAATAATGAGTCAGCTCACGTAAATACATGATTATTGACATGAGCATGTACATGATTTTTTCAACTGATTGTTTACCTAGATAGATGCCTATCAAAAAATTTAAGATATATTCAAAATGATCGAGTTGTTCAAGCACGTTTCTACTATCCTACGGAACACTTCATACTTCGGCAGGCTTTGAAATTTAAAAATTGGAGCAAGTGGTGAAGCATTGCACGTACTATAATGATGGTATAGGTTCTTATAATTACTTTGAATATAAAAATGTCTTTTAAATATAAGATATTAACATATAAAAACATCTGCCAAAATAATAATATGTTAGTGATATATATTCATCTTAAAAAAATTATCTAATTTAGGAAAACAACAATAAACAGAATAATATATTTTTTTAGGAAACGTTGAATAGTTATTTATGAAGTGAGTTTTAAAAGTGCATTTTTAAGGCACGCATGTAAAAGTTGATGATTTACATCAGTGCTTTAACTTTTAACACAAATATCATACAATATTTTTTCTACAAACAGCATTAAAGAGAATCAGCCCGGGTAAAAATAAGTTAAGTTTCAAATAGCATCGTAGGCACTATTTCAAATTTTCGAATTTACGAAAAGTTTGAAAGCTTTGGATTTGTCACTTTTAAACGTTGTGTCTTTTTGCCCTTAAAAAGTATAAAGAAATTATGGAAAAGAACAATCCATTTAAAGAAAGCGATGAAGCGGTCAACGAAGCTACTTTGGACTTATTACCAAGAAAATCTCGGATTCAATGTGAAATTCCATACAAAAAGTTTGTGAAATGCTGTGAAGAAAAAGGCGTTCCTGGAAAATATACTGAAAATGTATTCTTGGCCTATTTTGAAGAGAAATGGTTTGGAAATCTTCATCTCTATGCTCTAATTATTCTATGATAAAGCTACGTTACGAATAAAATAGCGACATAGATATCAACAAGCATTTTAAGCTCATTGCGTTTCTGAAGTGTCAAGCAGAAGGTTATCAACCCAAAAAATCAAAGATCTTGACCAGAGACCAAATTGAACAGTTTTTGAAGTGCATACCGGATGACGAGTATCTTATGATGAAAGTAGCTATTTTGGGAATATTTTGTGCCTGCCGTAGAGAGGAGCTTTGCCAGTTGACTCTCGACCACTTGGAAATTGTGGGCACTTCCAGTTCAATATTAGTTAAGATATCAGATACCAAAACCAAGGTTCCACGAAATTTCACTATCGTTAAAGAATTTTATTTGGATTTTTACCGGAGATACAAAGCTCTTCGTCCAGCAAATATGGGACATCGGAAGCTTTCCCTAAAGTATTTGAAAAGCAAGTGTACGAAAAACCCTGTGAGAATAAATACGTTTAGTAAATTTCCTGCTGCTATTGCTAAATTTCTGCAACTTCCAAATTCTAACCTCTATACTGGACATTGTTTTCGGCGTTCGTCGGCAAGCTAAGCTTACTAGCGGATAGTGGAGCAAATTTAACGACAATTAAGCGGCATGGGAATGAAAATCTTCAACAGTCGCCGAGGCATACATCTAAAATTCGTTGGAAAGTAAAAATTCGATTGCCCGAAAACTGCTTTCAGTGCCATCAATATCAGATGATTCTGCTCAAACGTCAACTAGGAATGCGGTCGTTTCAGTTGATAGTGGTAGAATTGTGGAAAGATGTTCATTATGATTATTATTTATGCTGCATCTAGTAAAACGCGTTTTATCAGACCACATCACAAGCGAAATGAATCATCATTTTGTGCATGTTGTTAAAGTAACGCTTGTACATTTTGGCGATTAAATGGGTAAAACATTTATCAGTTGATAGAATCTATTATACACACACCATAAAAAGTCTTTGATCCCCTGTATTTAAAATGATTCGATTAAACCTAGTGGTTTTTCTTAATGTGGTAGAAAAGTACATGTACTAGGGAACAAAAAAGACAACAAAAAAATGCAGATCATGTATTACCAGTGTTTTTATAAATCTGGCCAAGTGTTATTTTAAATTTTTGTACATTATAATGCCAGGACGTGAAATTTCTGCGTTTACCCAAGCAATAATGACTGCTTTACATGATGCGGGACATTCTAATCATCAGATTTCGAACATGTTGGACATTCCTAGATCATCTATTGTACGAATAGTACACAGACATGAAGAATTTGATACAGTAGAAAACAGACCACGTAGTGGACGTCCTCGAGTATGTAATGAAAGGGAGGATCGGTATTTGATGCAATATGCCCGTAGACACTGCACATCTTCAGCTTCAGCTCTCAGGCCCACTTTCAAGGTACGTTTCGCCGTGTTATATCGATAGCTACTATTCGAAGACGACTCCACTACTCAAATTTACGTGCTAGAAGATCATTACGGGTCCCCACTCTACTTCCAAGGCATAGTGCTGCCCATCTCCAATGGGCGCGAAAGCACAGGGTTGCCAGTGGCAGTGGGTCTTATTTACAATCGAAACCAGAATTGGGCTGGTTACTGATGACAATCGACAAAGAGTCTAGAGAACCAGGTCATCAACAGCGACTTCATTTTGCTCGTGAATTTGCTCCGTATGAAGGTACCGTAATGTTTTGGGGTGGAATAATGTTCAACCGCCGCATCCCATTAAATCGCATACCACAGAATATGACTAGTCAAATTTACATCGAACAAGTTATTACGTCCATTATCTACCTCTTACGTAATGAATTAGGTGAAAATTGTGTGATTATGGACGACAACGCTCGACCACATTGCGCAAGAAGGGTTCAAGAGACACTTAAAGCAGGACAATCAGGACATATAATTATCATTAGATTAGATTGGCCAGCCAACTCTCCTGCCGTTAGACCACCTCAGACTGCAGATGCAGTTAGTCGTGGCGGCAGAAGAGGAATGGAACAATATTCCGCAAGAGATCATTAACCGCTTGAGTATATCAATGCACAAACGTGTCAATATGCTATGACACATGGTGGAGGTCATACCGACTAATGTCAAGTAGAGAACTTGCTTTGTTACTTCTTTCTGATTTAATAAATTTTGTCAAAGATGTCACACATTTCCTGGTTTTTCATTTTCTAAGTAGTCAATTTATCGAATATATTCTTTTCACAAAAAAAAAGATTCAACAATACACTTTTATAAATGTATTTGGTTTTTCTGACAAAAAGATTAACTAGAATGAGGGGGACTCCAAAACTTTTGACGTTGTGTGTATGTATCTTCTTCATTTTGTACATTCACTTCAGTAGGATGAAAAACCTTTTTTTTGAAACCCTTAGTCTACGAAATAATGCAAAGACTGTGTGAGTAGGTTGATGTCTATTTTGGTATCTTCGTCGGTATCCTCGGGCTGTTTATCTGACGTTCCCATTGGAATGTATCCATATATAAAGACAATATCTTCAGTTGTAAATAAATGCACTTTTATTTAACACTTTAAAATATGTCTCAAATGAGTAAAGAAAATTGCACAAATAATAATTATTGTTATAGCAAACATCATTTTTATTTATCAGGTTACTTTGATTGAAATATGCAATTATATCTTTTTCTACGTTCATGCAAAAAAACAAAACTTTATTGAACTATATTTAGTGGAGAAAGTGGTTCTTTATTGCACTAGTGCAATAAAATGTTTATTGCATTCATTCTACTACAGCGTTTTGTCATCATGACAAACATAAACGTTCAAATCGACGTCACATTTTCCTAGACTTAGTGTCATCTAAATAACATTTTTTGGTTTTTGCATGAACGTAGAAAAAATATTGTATGCAACTCGTACAAAAGTGCTTATTGTACTCGACATGTTGTCCTACTCGGCCTCGTTGGACAATAAACACTTACTTTTGTACTTGTTGCATAAATAACTATTAAAATGTTTGCAACTACTAAACAAAAACGAATCTGACCTATGTTCATATAAGAAAAATGTTAGACATTAACACATCTATCATCTTACAAAGTTTGTCATAAAACTTATAGAACACCCTGTATAACTTAATTTTTACAATTATAATATCTGTATTTGAAAATTGTAGCCTGTTTGCGAGTACAAAACCAACAACTTGTTCAAAGGAATTTCTATTTATCATTGTTTTATCAAAAAAATACAAATATAAATATTTCTGTTTGATTCAGTAGTTTTTTATATACATATAATATTAAAATGAATATAATATTGTGTCCCCTAAGGGTCTGAAACTTTTACCCTGAAGAGCACTTCAAAGGAATTATATAAATATGAAAATATAACATCAACATCCAAATATCAGTAAAGGTAAAATGGAAATTAAATAAAAATTTCCGAGTACGAAATATTACGTTTTCATTTCGTATTTATAAAGCCTACAACCAATGTGTGTCTCTGCACATTAAGGTTGCAGTATTCTAAATAAGAAAGTACCTCGATTGTTGACAGACAATGATATAAAACTGTGTACCGGGAAGTGCTGGATATCTAGCGGAGAAAACTTGAACTCCAAATATTTAAAGAATGTCACAGTTGGAGTGCAGAAAATAACGGGTGGCCGAAGCGAAACTGAGTTTGAAGGTCATGCGTTCGTCCTGCGGCAAAATATTTACAATCCTAGCACCTAAATGGGATATCGATTTTTCCGTATTGTAAATTTCAGCGTTTAGATACAGTTTATCCTTTGCAAATTTGTACTTTGCAGTAGCAGTGGTTTTCTGTATTATTTATGTGTGTGTGTAATACTAGTGAAAATTATAGAACATTTTTATTAATTGAAAGTTTGTTGGATTTAGCGAGGTATGTATATCATTATTATAATAATGACACTCGACAACACGTCGAGTGCAATAAGCACTGTTTGTACGAGTTGCATACAATATTTTTTCTACGTTCATGCAAAAACCAAAAAATGTTATTTAGATGACACAACTAGGAAAATGTGAGACAATTCACAGAAGACAAATAGCAATATACTTTCTGAAACATTTGTGTACCTGCAAAATAAAAGATAATAGTAAAAACAATCGTTTTATGTTTCAACCTGATCCTGATATCTATTACATATTTATTTATGTGGTGGTTTTAAAATATGTAAGCAAATTTATACGGCGAAAATTAGATGTCAAAATATATTGCTGAGATCCAATTGATATATAGTTCTAAATATTCCTATAACATAAACTTACTTAGTGTTACATATAAAATTGTTTAGGTTTATGTATATGCACGATAAATTAATTGATAAAAATGTGACATTAGGTTAGCAGCAAAGACCAATATGAAAATACGTTTTTTTAAAGTTAAAACTTTGTTTAAACTATATTTAAATAGTAAAAATGAATAGACAGAACTTTAAAGATTCTATTTGTGTGGTTATTTTTGTTCTTCGAGCTTTATTTTTTGAGATTTCAGTACCTAAAAACACTACAAATACGGGTCATATTTTGCCAGAAATACGGCGACCTTAAGGGCTCTTTCAGACGGGATACTGTATCCGAGATACAGTATGCGAGATACAGAATCGCGGATTAAAAATTACGGCTGTTGTATCGGATACCACTGAGTTGCCCTGCTTGAATCAGTTGTCAGTGGCAGTGCAGTACGTATGGACGTGGAAGAATGCATAATGATGTCGTATTTAATCAGAAAAAGAAAAGGAGAAGGACTATGTGGGTTCATCCAATTGTGGAAGTAAGAGAAGCCAAGGAGCTTTCACCTTACTCTATGCAGATCTAGAGCAAGACCCATCAAAGTTTTTCAATTATTTTCGAATGACATGAAATTGGCTCAATTAAGCTTATAAACTTTTAATTGTCGAAAACCGTGTGCTCCATGTCGATTCTTGTTTAAGACTGTCACCACCCGCCAATTATGTACCGCCTATACTCATAAAAAAGTATGCGTGTCTGAACAGGCACATATAGCGTAATGTAAGATCTGTATCTCAGATACGCATTCAGTCGCCGGCGGCTGGAGATTTGGAATTCAGAAATTGTGAATCCGGATACTGTATCCGCCGCTGAGGCACGTGTGAACAGCTCCACAAGAGCGCATGCATTTGCTGTATGCGAGATACGCGTATCACACATACAGTATCCCCGTGTGAAAGAGCTCTTAAGGCTTACGGTGAGCGCTCGATCCAAAGGGATATAGTTTTCGCTCACTAACACCACCACGAAAAATTATAAAAATGTGCGGTTTTTTTAATAGACTACAAATACTATTTTACGTCGGCGCTGTGTTTTTAAATTTTGAAAATATGCAAAATTCATTTTAAAAAAAATTATTTTACACTTTTTCAAAATTTCAAAACACAGCGCCGACGTAAAATAATATTTGAAGTCTATTAAAAAAAACCGCATATTTTTATCATTATCCGTTAAGGAGTTACTGAGCGAAAACTATGGGTTTGTTCCAACACAGCAAGAATCGATTCCGATTTCCGAACCGTCCAGAATTAGTCAGTCAGTTTAGTTGTTAATGTACTCTCGGCGAATGCGACGTAAGACGGTGTTGGTCAAACATTTCTCACGGTACTGAACAGTTCTCGACGGTTGTTGGAACATATGTTATATATCGTTTGATAGAGCGCTCACCGTAAGCCTTAAGAACTAAAACTTCAAAAATAAACCAATTTTGTATCATCACCTAATTCTATTAAATCAAATCTTAAGAAAGATCAACCAGATATAATTTAATTAGCTATTACCATCATAAAATAATCCATTAGGTACCAATAATTAGGGTAAATTACAGATATTAATCCATTACAAATTAATGAAATCTGAAATTACCTGAACAACCTTTATACCACACTGCGCCCTTTGATTCATTATTCATATTGAATTCAACGTTTAGGAATATGTATCTAATTAAAAATATTTATATTTTAACTTCAGGGAGACCTGTAAGCTGCCTTTTTGGTCTATGTGGAATAATTAATCATCAGAGACACTACACCATAACCTTACTTTAGAACTGGTAGCATATTTAATAAATTTAATATTAACAGGTAATTAATTACTATCAACTAGTAAACTAAACAAATTAATAAATTATACCGGACGGAATTCACAATGGGAGTTATATTTATGCCTGTGTTGACCCAAATGTTCTCGTGAACTCTTTTTTTGTCTTTTTTCGTAATTTTCATGCTCCGCTGTTAAGTTGGTATATGGATCAAACAATTAAAAACACTTCCGTAGTTGCACACACACTTGGAAGAAACGGCTTGCATTGTTGTCAATGTCAGAATTTAAGTTTAAATGAATGTGGAGAAGATTATTGTAAAGTAAATAAACATCACTAAATATTTTAAATTTTACTATAAATTAAACTTTATAAAGCTACACTATACAAATTCTATTTTAATTTCATTAAAACCAATACAAAGGCAAAACTGGGACATTACAAACACCTTACCGTGAACTAGAAACAAAATAAATGTAACAGGAAGTGGTGATATATTCGCTTGTTCTTGATGCTAGACTAATATCTGTTACACCCTATATAATATGTGTGCCCTGTAATTTGACTGTGAAATTTCTACAAGATCAAATCGGTCAAACATATTATATAAGTTTTAATAAGCTAAGAGTTATATTGGTAAAGTTGTAACGTTTTGGAGATGACTATAGTTGGTGATTTTACTGGATTTAATTATGTGAAGTGTAGTGAAGTAATATATTGTGAAGTCCTCCAAGCTAATATATCCTAGTAAGAAGTCAGACTGTTCCCTAAAATTCATTACAACTTTTTTGTGTTCATTTTGACTAACTGTCTACTATGTTAACTAACTAACTATATTATGGTATTTTTTTTTAAATTTGTTGTGATCACGACTGTTTCTAAAAAAGTATATAACGTCATCGAATCATCTGTGAAAACGTAGGAAAAGATATTAAAAATAATAAGATCCTAGCTTTGTCAGACGTGAAAACAATAGCAATTGATAAGACAAGATGAAATTGGGTTAAGCCAAAATGAAACAAAATAATAGATTCCAAGTAAAACCAATTAGGATTTTCCATCACATAATACACGTTTACAAATAAATATAAAATTTGTAAACATTTTTTGACATTAAGCTGCAATAAGATACGTATCTATATTATCTACCATTGAGTTTCCTAAATAGAGTAGCTTATACATATAACTAATGTACCAACAAGTGGTTTAAGAAAAATATTTCATCTGTATTATTTTAAGCAATACTGAATTTCTATAAAAAATGCCAAAGTTAACAATTTTGTTCCAAGGTAGTTATAAGGAGTATTTTAGTCTTTCTTTGGCATTAGCTCCATAGCCATTTTTTCATATATGTTCGTTGAAATTTAAAAATTAAAACACCACTAAAAAGAAAATTAAGAGACCATTAAATTTGTCATTTGCTGAAAAGCCATGATGGTACTATAAAGTGATTAATTTAGTAAAACACTCCTTCTCCATTTCTGATAAATTAGTAATTTATAAAAGAATTCAGGTGGAAACTTTTTCTTCAATCATTTCTACTTATTTTCATTTACTTTTTGAGCCCCCTATAATATTATACTTTTTAGTATAAAGGGTTAAATCTGAAAATTAAATATTTTGTAAACTAACAGCATTTTCTGAGAATTAAGAAAAGTAAAGAAGGACTATGCGGTCGCAGGTTTCGGCGCATCGTGAACCATGCTGGAATAGCATTCTCTGAGAATTCAGAGCAGTAAAGAAAGAAACGCACTATGCGGTCGCGGTTTAGGCGCATCGTGAACCATGCTAGTCTCGTTCTCGAATAACAAAGAATCTTCTAATGATCTTTAATGTACACGTTTGTCACGTTTACACTAGTAGGTCGAGAGCTGGACTCATTCGCAGATTACAACAAGTCGGAAGCGCATAGAGACCACATATGCGACAAATTTTGTAAAAGTATGTGAATGAATATTTGGAATATGCTTTACTGAACACCCTGTATATAACAAAAAATCTTTATTTTTGACCACAGAATACGCTCCTGGAATTTTGACCTCTACTTAAGAAACGCCCTGTACATATATTATGCAAAGCTTCTAAACAAATTATTTAAAAAATGGAATCCAACTCTTCAGTCACCTGAGACTTGACAAAAGTAGGAATATCTACAACTTACAACATAAGTACAATACAACTCGTTACATATTTTGAATTTATACATAAACACATCAGCAAGGTTCAATGAACTGGTCGGAAAAATGTAGGTAGACTATGTACAGCGCTTGGTTTTGCATTACGTAACATTGCAATGTAGACTGCAGGAAATCTGTTGACAAATTACAGGCCGAGCCTCAAGGCCCAAGGTGTCTTGTTGCGAAATGGTTTGTTGGCATTCGTACCAGATCGAACTGAATTTAAGGTGTTCTCTTTTTTTATCGACTGATATTCCATTTCATTAAGAATATATTTACATCAGTTGGTAAATATCAACATAATATTGGTTTAATCCGTAGGGTAAACATCTTATATCATAACGTTCCTTCCTGAGACAGTGCATACAATTTTTAATGTATCATATCTAGACAGCGAGGATTGGCAGCTCTTTACAGAGTCGGATTCAGTTTACTATGTAAATATTAAGATATTTTTCCTATCTGAAATTTCGACGTTGATTACACCGGTACACAAAAAATGGCCTGTTTGGCCAGACCCAACAATGCACTGAAGTCACAACACATAAAAATAGATCATTAGGTCTGGTCAAAAGTACAGACCACTTTTTTTTACTTTATTTTAAAGATTTTCCGTCTTTTCCAACTAATTCTCGCGTTTTTAAGCAAAATTTATAGGTGATACAGCTCAATACACTTCAGAATCGAATTCAGCGTACCGAAATATATGGGAAACACACCTAATTAAGGTCAGAAAATATTTTTCTGAATTTTATTACGCTCACTAACGTGATTTTTTGCGGTTTTTGAGTAAAAGGATCCTTAAGGCATATAACTGACCAATAGCAATAAAAAAACTCGAATGGAAAAAATGTCCAAAACGAATAGACTACCATGATATGTAAAACTGGTTTATGAAATTGCAAATTAAATTAAGATACAGTTAAGCTAAGTATTATCCGTTAGACGTATTTTTTTGTATCAGTATTAATGAATTAATAAATAGAACATTTCTAAGGAATTTTCAAACTGTAACATATTATAACGTGCGGCAACATTGGAATTGAATAAAACAGTAATGTTTAATTATACATCTACATATAACATTGAATGGAAACAATAGTAATTTAGATAAGTTTGGACCATCATACCTTGAATAATACTTATCATCAAAAGCTGTAATAAAATTGCAAAGTACACTCGGAGACAGACAACAATTTAGATTAGGGAATCCGCGGTTCGAAACAGAACCGGATTCAGCTTACTAGTGTAAATATGAAGCTGTAATTTCACAGAAAATATGCTGCGATACGATAATATCTTTACTTAAAAATAAAGGGTTTAGCCTTGTCTATTTTATAGATATCAGGTTCAAGTACAAATAAGAAAGTTTCGTTATTTTTTACTTTAACCAGAGAAACAGAATTACAAAAAAATTGTGTATCCTACGATTTTTATTATCGATTTCACCTACAAGTGTAAAATCGGAGAGGGCCTTCTCGATTGTTGGAAAGTAGTCCACCAAAATTCGTTCGTTTGAATCCGAATGTGCTAGATGAATTAGTTTTTCTTATATAATACCTATTTTTTATTTTTTCCAAAATATAAATAAAAAATAAATTTCATATATATGATTATTCGTATTAATTATAATATAACTTTTTTTCAATTACCATTCTGTTCTTTTTAAATAAATGTAGGCATTTTATTGTTTTCGGATTTGCCACCAATGCAGCCCACTATTAAGTTGGCAGTGGGGTTGGCAGCACTGAAGAGAACGGAAGGGAAGCCATGATTCGTTCTTGTTGGTTATGTGGGATTGACAGGGCGCTTTCGGTTTTAGTCTGCATTTATTTGTATGTTTTGTGAAAGAAATAAAGTTTTACAATTTATCAACGATTATTTACAATCATCCCGAAACAAGCTGCATAAATAAAATTTAAAATAATATTAATTTTTTTTAACATATCTCCATTGTCGACAGCATTAATTTCTAATCCCGAAATCCTGGGATCGAAATTTTTTTCCAGGTCAGCCCTAATTATAACCCTCTTCTCACCAGGTTGGAACGTATGTGATAAACATATGTACAGTTTGTTTACAGTGGCGAACTGACTACGTAAGAGTTAATCCAATTACCAAATTTCATAAATTTATTTCGATTGGTTATTTAGAAAAAATCAGAACGGTCCCTTTAAGTGGTTATAACTTCTTTATGAAGAATTTTTTAACGTTTATATGAAATAAACTAATTTTTTCGACATAAAGAAGTATTGTCCTCTAATTTCGCGACACCCTGTATAGTAATTTTATTTAATTATTTGTTTTTATATAGATTACAACAACTGTTTTTTTCTTAATATAAAAGCTGTTTATTTCAGTCATACAAGATTTGTATTATTATAGATTATTATTATTATATTATAGATTTTACAAAATTTCCCCATAACCCCCTAAACCAAAATGCTGGATGCGTCACTGTATGTCCTTATAACAAATAAGATCATTTTCACATCACATTTCAGTTCGCCTCTCTTGTGACACTAATTAATTAAAACTTTCAATCAATATTTATAGTTATGTGAATTTTTCACGGCGACTTTTACATCTTGCAGAAGTAGTCTGATAACTCAAATAATATTATAACCGTAATGAATGGGAAAGGCAGTTGAGTGCGACTCTGCTAGAAGCCATGTCTCCCGGCCTCTAACATAACACCAAGTGATGAATACATACATATACGGTATGTCACACTGAAAGTGAGTTAAGGTGGATATTTTCGTTCAGTATGTGATGCTCCGATATCAAATCCACCATTATTTTTATCTCATGAGTTGTACGCCAACAGCGGTCACGTTTCGCACACGATTATGTGGTTCGATACAGATATTGTGAACGCCAGCTGTAACAATGAGGCATTACCAATTAATTGGCCTCTGTGTGAGATGGTTTATTAATTTTCCTATACTTTTTTATGCCTAGTATCTAAATTAAATCCTGGTGAGGCTCTAAAACAAAATGTTACTTTCTTATAAAGAGAAATTAAAAAATACTAGAAAAAATGAGCACGTGCTGAAAACTAGAGCAATAGCCAAATAGCCTGTATTTTTCGACATTTCGTTTTCTCGAATTTTAAGTTTTGTGTTTTGCAAATATCTTGCGATTCCCTTAACCGATTTTAAGAGAATTTCGTATGTAGTTGTAAATAGTAGGTATATTTGAACATGATTCACATGGTATAGTTTTATCAAATGATACAGGAAGGCATTAATTATGCATAATGCTATAGTTGCGGCAAGAATTCAGACGACTTACGTCACGATTGACGTTACGCAATTGTTTTTATTACAAACATAATTTTCGATAATTTGTCACATTAAAAAAAATATTTTTTTATAAAGTGTAATATACAGGGTGTCCGGGAAAATACGGGAAATCTCTCGGATGCAGATAGAACATGAAAAAATATTATGAAGTTTCTATAACATTTTTTCCTACGGAGATACGTGTCCCTGAAGAACGCCGCTGGAAATCGGTTTTTCTTGAATAACTTTTAAAGTACTTAATATAATTTAATACAAATTTAATGTGATGGACACTAGTAAGGACCTCTTAAAATAATGTCCTTGAAACATATTTAATTTTTTTAGTTTACCAAGGACGGGCTAAGCTTTACAACTTAATTCCTAAATTTTTAACAACCTGTATGATGAAGACTTTAAATAATAAATCTGGTTAGCACTAAAAAAGGTACTCTTGTTTATTGTCGAAAAAATGAATAGTTTACGAGAAAAAGAATAAACGAATTTATCTCTAGTTTTAATAAAAAGGGCCATAACTTATATGTTTTTCTCGACAACAAAGTGCGATAAGAGTCATCCAAACAGGAACGTTTCATTTTAAGATGTTTAATGGGAAAAATACCAAAATTTTATCGCAGTGATATCCCAGGAGGCACTTTAACGAAATTATTGAAAACTTCATAAGACGGTTCAATATGCGAAGGTCGAACATTTACTCGTAAACAGTCATTTTATCGACAATAAACAAGAGTACCTTTTTTAGTCTAAAGCGGGCCATTCACTAGGCGAACTCAGACGCGACTTACGACTGCGACCAGACCCGGACCGATCCTTTCTGCTCCATACACTAAACGGGCAGTTGTGGTATTAGCAGTATTTCTCAGTTGACAACGAACCACCGCGACGCGTAGATATCATGCCGCCGTTATCACGAAAAATCAAAATTGCTGTAATTCTTGGAGCAGTTGTGTGACAAAGTAATGGTTACGCAAAAGAAATCAGTATACTCATTACTCATTTACGTTTGCTACAAGATATCCAATCATGTGAACCTTCCGATTTCGTAAACTATTTTCGAATGGACAACTGTTTTCTCTATAAATACTAATAAATTCTTCCCAAAATTCACGGTTATCTTCCAACGGCATTTTTAGAAAACAGTAAAGAGACTCCAGTCGCAGTCGTTGTTGCAAACTGCCCACACAATGCCACACATAATGAATCAGCACGGATCAGTCCGAGTCGTGTCGTGAGTCTGTTCGTCAGTGGCGTGCCAAGGTCTTCGAGGCCCCCCCCGCAATTTTTTTCAAGGGGCCCCCCTCTACATCAAAAAAATTAATATACTGCCTATACTGGGTGACAACGAAACTACTGTCTGCGGTGATATTTCAAATCGGTTTATAGATAGAAAAAATTTGGTGTGACCTCACCTTTATATTTTGATTTTTTTTTTGTTCAACTTTTTGAAGAATAAGAATTCTAATGAATAAAATTCATATTTCATAGCGTCATAAACGTACCAAATTCCAGCGATAGTATATGGCCAATATGAGTTCTGGTTTAGGTTTGGAAAATTACAGAACATAACATTATAACTTTATTTAATAAACATTACTAACACAAAATTGTAACAAAAATAAAACATTTATAACTAACACAAAAATAATCCTTTTAATACAACAAAAATAAACAAATAAAACACATTAACTCTAAAAATATTATTATGATTTGAATGGCATTTCAGACTTTTTTAGATATAGAAAAAAACTATTTTCTTGTGTGTAAAGCAACATATTTATTTACTATTTGGTAATAGGTACTGGCAAAATATATTTAATTTGATTTTGGAAAATGAGGTATATAGACATATTCCGCTGCTACAAAATTAATAGTTATTTTATTACTATGTAAAAAGCTTGCTGGAGGTAGTCGAGGTCGAGGCTGAGCAGGATTCCGGGGCCCCCCCGCATTGCGGGCCCTGCGGGCCCTTTCTGCACGCCACTGCTGTTCGTTGTTTCTGCGGACCTGCGACCATACCACGACATGTCGGTGCTATTACATTCACGATAGGATGATGGGTCCAACGGACCAATCCGCCGGACATTCCGGAAAGTAAAACAGATACCCGTAAAAATGTAGAATTGTGGAAAAAATTTTCTGCATTGGGTCTAGTGAGGAAGTATATGTCTTTGCGTTCATCGGGTTCAGATTGGGAAAAATACATTTGGAAAAATGCCAAGCAAAATTGCTAGATTTTTGGGTTTGCCAGATTCAGAGCTATCACAAGACATTGTCTGCGGAGGACTTCCGCGACTGCCTTGGTCAATAGAGGAGCAAATATGACATTGAAGATACATGGTGGATGGCGAAGTTTAACGGTAACAGAAAAATAAAACTGTAAGAATGTTGACTGGCTGTCACATGAAAGAAGTGGAACATCAACTTCATGTTTGACTACAGTCATAGGCAGTGACAACAGGTCTACGGAAAATTATTGCAATTGCATTCGACAATTATTGTCGATTTATTTTGTAAATACCTTTAGAGGGAGTTAAGGATTTATAACTACTTAGTATAATCCCCAAGGAGTTATGAACATTTTTATAGTTACATCACCAGTGGCGCGTAGCTTGTAAGGAGGCAAAGCGGCCCCTCTCCCACGGTCTTCGCACTTAAAGGGGCCTCGCGCAAAGTGAGGCCCTCCTTGGGGGTGATTTAAACCGAACGCCATGAACTCTAAATAAAATGAATAGTAAATTCCTAAAAGGACATTACTAAGAATAAGCTTTACTGACATACTACAACTAATTTGCTCACCGGTTGCTGGGCATTTAAACACCTAATAATGACATTTTCAGATCATCAAGACTTCACTACTTTAACTAGTTTCATATCATAAATGGATAATTTTGTAAACAAACTTTATGATTTTTCACCATTCTTTCCTTGAAAATATACAGGGTGACATTGAAAAAACTACAATGCATAGTATCACACGATAGAGGACCAATAATAGGTAATAAGGTTATATACACTAATGTCCGATGGCCTTTTGTTTTCAAACATTTAAAATTTTTTTATAAAATTTAAATTTTTATAATTTCTCCCGATTGTACGAAAATATTTGCATGTGGTAATTATGTGTCACAATATTCAGTTCATTCAGCATCCAATGGCGGAAGATAAGGGCCTCGCTAATGCGACTTCGCCCACGTCTAGATTACTCCACGCTACGCCACTGACGGTAACTAAGGGTTTATTTGTTTATAATGTATTAGTATGAAATAAATTATACAGATAAAAGCTATGGATTTTAAACAGTACCTAAAAATATTAACATTCAGGATTGCGCATCAATTAACTTTGTTAAGTGGAATAAATTGACTACTTACGACTAAACCACTGCGCAATAACACCGATAAAATTTAATAAAACAGTAATGTTTAATTATACACCTAGATATAGCTTTGAGTTGAATTGTACTGCAATAAAACAATTCTGATAAACAATACTAATTTAGATAATTTTGGACCATTAATTACTTGAATAATTATCATCAGAAGCTGTAATAAAATAAGTTATTACAAAGTACACTCGGAGACAGCAAACAATTTAATTTTTTTTATGTTATAATCAGGACCGGAAATCCGCAACAGAACCGAATTCAGGCTAATATACTCTATTTCTATATGAAAATTATAGACAGTTGAAAGATCTGGTAAACCAATAAACAGAGTTGGCACATCTAATTCAGAAATTTCTCAATAATTGGAAAATGTGTAAACTTTATCGTCTATTTTATGTTTACTTGAGTAGTTTAATATTGTCAAATAAAAGTTTCTTGTTCAATTCACTTTTTATTCAGTTTTGTCATTTTATTAAATAGCATTAGAATTATGTAATGGATATATTTTTACTGTTAAAGGAAAAGCGGTGGTATGATATAGATGTAACAGCTGATATGTGAAGATACATTGTTATCCTTGTTTCACAAATGCATATGTGTTGTTACTTTTATAGAAATGCAGTTTCAGTTAAAATATTTCTAAAGCCCTAATGGTCAGAAAGCTAAACCGATGACGTGGCAATCAGTCCCGAAATTGTTCTACCAAGGTTACAATAAATTTGATAAATGTCTATTTTCTCATAAACGGTGGCGTTTCTGCTTCTATCTTGTACGAACCAAAGAAATAATGTTTGAAATTAATAATACAGGGTGTTAAAAAAAGAGTCTAAAATATTTCAGGAGGTAATAGTATGGGTAAAACACCCTCCTTGGTTTGGATTTCTTGACACTTTTGATTAATCCGTAGCTGCAGTTCTTCCAGGCTATTTACAGGAGTACCATACACTAATGTCTTCAAATATCCCCAAACAAAGAAATCTAGAGGGTTCAGATCAGGCGATTTTGGAGGCCATAAAACAGGTCCGACCCTTCCTACCCATCTATGTGGAAAAGTTTGGTGTAAATGCTCTCTAATGGCCATGGAAAAATGAGCTGGAGCACCATCATGCTGGAACCACATTTGTTACCTCTGATTCAAAGGAATGTCTTCCATTAACTCATACAGTGTGTTCTGCAGAAAGTTGAAGTAACAGTAACAGTAACAGGACCTAGAAACCTGTCACCTACAATACCCATCCAAATGTTTAATGAAAAACGTGCCTGACGACCAGATTCTATTAGAGCAAGAGGATTTTCGTCGGCCTAAATATGCGTATTGTGAAAATTAAACACTCCATTTCATGTGACCCCGGCCTCATCAGTAAAAAGAATGTTTGCAAGAAAACGAGGGTCTTCAACATCATGACGTAGAAATCAGCGGCAAAGAACCAAACGTGCTTGATGATCATTTATTGGATTTAAGGCCTGTACTCGTTGCACATGGTATGGATAAAGCAGTTGCTCGTGAAGGATTCTCCAAACAAGAGGACCACTAATTCCTACCTCGGCTGATATTCTCAGCACACTCGTACCTGGATTCTGCTCTACCAGTGCTAGAATTTCTTCTTCTGCTCTAAGAGTGGATACCGACCTTGGTCTTCCGGATAAATGGCACTGTTTGCTCAAAGAACCGGTATCACGCAATCTTTGGTGAATTCTTCCAAACATGCGTTGTGAAGGAATCTGGCGATTTGGATAAACGTCAACATAAAGACCTCGCGCTTCGGTGGCGTTCCCATTAGCACGGCCATATATGAGATGCATGTCTGTTAAATCTGCGTTAGAGTAACCAGCTATAGCGAAAGAAAACTTGTGCACTGAGAACAACTGTCAAATACGTACTGTTTATTTCACTAAACATCAACCAACTATTATAAGAAAATACACAACCTTTTTGCAAAATAAAAAAAGGGACTAAAAAACATAAAACTTTCCATATATCCGCAACCGTTCCTTTGCGGACCCAGGTTTATTTAGACTTTTCTGCTTATTTTGGTTCATACTATTACCTCCTTAAATATTTTACACTTTTTATTTAACACCCTATATATTTGCAGGTCATTCAACTGTTTAGAATTTTTAGATAGAGTGCATAGTGTAAATATTAAGAAAATATGTTACAATACGATATTAATACTTAAAAGTAAAGTTAAAATAAAAACTCAATGAAAATGTGTAATGTGAAAATTCTTACGGAAATAAATTTCAGCATACCGACTACAACATCATTACGTATTTTTCTGGAGTCCATCACTTAATATTAATTTGTGCAGTTACCACATACATATTGTTTAACACTACAGAGTATCAAATCTACCACCGTCAATAGCATTTCCCCCATTCCCCCCGCAAATTTGGAGATCACACGACACATATGGAGGTGAAACAAAAAGACAATACATAACATTATTTCGCGTATTTGGCGTAATGGCTAATATTACGAGTTTCAATATGCGGAAAATGTCCGTGAACTTTCATGCGAACCTTTCAACACCGCAACACCGGATCTTTCAAACAGCAACCAGGACATCGGCACAAAATGACTTGAATGAGAACCTTTTCAAGGTGGCTGGAGATATCTCCAAGCAAGGTCTGGAGAATATTGCGGGAAAACTCACTCAAAAACAAAAAAGTTTCTAAAATAGTCAATACAACTGTTTACTTATGATGTTCAATATTAAAAAAATATTTAAATTTGACAACGTCCGAGTTGATTCAGGGGTTGTGAATGAATCGAGGCCGCCAGAGCGCAGGAACAGTTTGAAAACGTGTTTAAATAATAAATTTGAAAATATATTTTTTTTGACGTAAATATGCATTTAATAGTAAGTGTGTATTGCACGCGACGTGAAATTGTTCAACGAGGCCGTCAGGCCGATTACGACAACATGTAGTTAGATAAGTGTATGTTTGCTCAAAATGAAGTAAAGTTTTGAAAATATATTAAATTATGTTATTAAATTTTTCATTTTAATCATATTTAATAAATTATTTCATTTATCCAATTTATTCAATAATTAATTCAAATAATTAGACCAGGCTGGGCTATCTAGATTTAATTTTAATGACATTGTATGGGTCACAAATAATTATAAAAATATATTTAATAGAGAATGACACCTCTTTTTCAGTAATTTTCGAATAAAACAATCGATTTCACCTGTAACATTCCTTAATTCAAAGAGACCACTATTATGAATAAATAAACAAGTGGTATTTTGCCGACAGGTGTAAAAATACACCAAGCAGGAAATAAGGAACGAATAAATCCACTTGAAAGCCTTGTACAATGCAAGGTAGAATAGAAAGTTTCACTCCCTATATAAAGGACAATGCTGATAAGCCTCCCTTCTATCATATCTTAAAAGCAAGCGGAGTAGAAATATATGCAAAATAACTTACAGTTTTCTCTAATTAAGCCATTGTTTTTATTCTTCAGACTGGAAAATGCTTAAAATAATTATTTACGACAAATAATGGGAAATTATTTATTATTTCAAATAGTTTTACTCTCTTAAAAAAATCTTCTGTAGCTCCTGATTATAGCAGAAGCTGAAATACACATATAAGAGAAAACGTGTAAATCCGCGGAAAAATATGTAAAGGTTTTTAAATTTAAAAATTAATTTTCTGTAGGTAGTACCAAAAAACATCATGGATATATGATTTGCATATTTCCAAAATTCACTAAATCAACTTATTGAGAAAACACGAAAGTTTTTCTTCTAGTTAAAAATAGTTATTAACATTATAAATGTGAAATTTTTAGGGAGTGACATAATCAACTAAAAAGAAATCTTCTACTGAGAAATTTTACGATAATAGTCGGAAATTCTTCTCGAATTTAACTGATTTCGAAAATTACTCTTATCTTCTTCTAAGGGGTTTTTGTTTGAATTCTATGGAGCTTTTCTGTAATTTACAGCTTACTAGTGATTGCTATTGTGATTTTAATTTAAAAAATTCGTGAAAAAATATACGAATTTATTTTATTATGAATAATAAATTATACAAAACAAAATGATACATTTTGCTCAGTGATTTAGTGAGTATTGTCCATGATGTTACATGGGTAATTTAATATGGATTTAGTGGGTTTTGGTATTCAACGGATTTAGCAGTATGTGAATATTTTTTATACTTATGTGGATTTAGTGGGCTATGAACTCACCATAATTTAAAGTGGGATTAAGCTAAGTTTTGAAATATTTTTTTCATCTTAACATGTTCCTTACATCCCCCACAAATAGATAATACTAGCAACACAATTTGGATTCAAAGTGGATTTAGAGTGGATTGTGGATTTTGGAGTGGATTTAAAAAGTTTTATTAACAAAATTAACAATTTTTTTACAATTGCAAAAGCAATCAGGATTTATTTAAGAAACTTGCCTCTATCTGTATACATATAAATATATCTAACAGTTGTAAGTGTGTGACTTGTAAAATATAAAAGGTGCTTAGAAAATGGGTGTAAGTTAAGGAATTTTCGCTATGGGCTACAGGTCGATTCTGATTTTGAGATTTTAGCCATTTTTTAGAAAACAAAATTCATTTGAAATTAGGTACGTATTAAGTTTTTGAGGTTATTACTTACGCTATATTTTTATATCATTAGATTCTACTATTTTAGAGTAGGGACTGTTAGCTACGATTTCTCTCAGTGACATACGATATTGTATCATACAATATAATACATATATCTACGTAATCACTTTTATTTATTTTTCAATTTATTTTTTACATATAATCAATAAGGATATTTTGTTCAAACATTTATTTTATTTTCAGTCACAGTCCACTACTAAAAATATAGTAGGCTTAGTTTTATTGGAACCGAACATTTTTCGATAAAAGTACTAAAATTAGCTCTACTATGCTTTTAATTCTTAATAATCGTATATGCAAAAGAAATTTGAAATTAAATGAAAGATGCAGGTATCTGTAACCAAGAGGTGGGACCTACTGTATAATAATGTTGTATCAAATGTATTAGCTTTCAACGGATATCAGATATTGCAGGATTTCCATGTTTTCAGAAATTGGAGTTTTATGCGTCTTAAAAAAGTTACCTCTTATTTATTAGAGAGGAAACTGACAGTGGAGTATCGTGGTTTCCAATCGATGGAATCTCTCAATGGTCAAATCTCGGTCTCCTGTTATTTTTAATCTTTATGCACAATATCACTTAATCTCTAAACTGTAATTTACTTCTATATGCCGATGATCTTATATTTATCTATAAGACTTGGTGCATTAAAAATCTATTGCCTTTAAACATATCTATCATATCATAAGTGTAATTCGGTATCTTTTACTAAGAAAACTAACTAATCCTATTATACAATGTGAGTCAGAAAGAATGGGTCAACACTAAACTGGAGATACTAGCCACTAAAATATTATGTTTGAGTTCATAATGCCTCATACGAATGTCGCTGGTTTGAGAAATACAGGGTGTTCAAGGTTTAAATTTTATTCTAAAATTTCTCAATAATTGCACGAAGAATAAATCACACACGGGCAAAATACGCTAATATTTATTGACATGAAAATTTGACACAAGCCTACTAAGAAAAGAAATAGCAATATCAGCGCCTGAAGGAAAATCACCACAAAATATACAGGGTGTCCAGAAAATCTTCTGACAAACGAAGACCGGAGATTCCTCAGATAATTTTAAGACAATTTAACCCAATTCACCTAGTCCGAAAATGCTTCCTAAGGGAACTAGAGCTCTTTGAAGATGGCGCCTTGTAAATAGTTTTGTTTAAATACCTCCAGAATGCTTCTACTTAGAAAAACAAAAACTGGTACGCTTGTTTAGCGTTCAGAGATGAATCGATTCCATCAATTGCGAATTTCTAGTACCGGTCATAGGTGTCCGTTTTGGGTAGGTCAACGGTTATTTTAACGCATAACTTCTTTGTATTTAACTTTTAAGCATTTGTGACACTAGATTATTAAATTTTCAGTTATACTAGTACTAAAAGGTACTCTTACTTTAAGTCATTAGGATACACCGTTTTCTAGAAAAATGGATTTGAAAATTTTCGTTCTTTCGTCATTAAAGTTCAATTTATATTTTTGCACTAGTTGGCTCTGAACTACCAACAAAAGTAAAACATACGTTTTCCATTGTCAAATTGTTGTCAGTTCGCAAAGTTTATCTTTTAATTTTTTACTTTGTGGAATTCAAACACAACGATTTCAATTGCTTAAAAGTTAAAGACAAAAAAGTTATGCGTTAAAATAACCGTTGACCTACCCAAGACGGACGCCTATGACCGGTACTAGAAATTCGCAATTGATGGAATCGATTCATTTCTGAAGGCTAAACAAGCATACTAGTTTTTGTTTTTTTAAGTAGAAGCGTTCTGGAGGTATTTAAACAAAACTATTTACAAGGCGCCATCTTCAAAGAGCTCTAGTTCCCTTAGGAAGCATTTTTGGACTAGGTGAATTGGGTTAAATTGTCTTAAAATTATCTGAGGAATCTCCGGTCTTCGTTTGTCAGGAGAGTTTCTGGACACCCTGTATATGCAAACCGATAAAGTTAGGCGACCTAAACAAGAGTACAGGTTTTATATAGAATTTAACGTTATAGCTGAACAGATAAAAAAAAATATGTTTTGATTTATCTAAATAATACGGTGAAACTTGCGCTCTCTAGAAGCAACGTCAAAAAAAGCTTCAAACTTGTAATTCTCACACCAAAAAAACCAACACTACTAATTTTCAGAATCATGCTATCACAACTTTCTCAATTACTGAGAAATTTCAGAATAAAATTGAAACCTTGAACACCCTGTGTTTCTTTAACCAGCGACATTCGTATAAGGCATTATGAACTCAAACATAATATTTTAGTGTTTAGTATCTCCAGCTTAGTGTTGACACATTCTTTCTGACTCACCCTGTATATCTACAGTAATTAGGTATACAGTATATATCAATTTAATAAGGGATGTAGCAGTTTCAAATATCTTGGAGTAACATTTGATATGTTAAATTAAATTTCATAGAAGATATTAAATTCAACACGCGCTTACAGAAATGTTGGTTTCATTTTAAGACACTCACAACAATTTACAGGAACTAAAGAAGTTTCTTTACTGTTCAAAACATTGTTCTCCCTAAATTCGAATATGCTTGCCTTGTATGGAATTCACATTACAAAATGCATACCAATACATTAGAGAACATTCAATGCAAATATGTAAAATACCTGTGGCTGAAATCTGATCATTGTTGTCCTACCCAAGAAATATCTCAAGATATTTTGCTTAGACGTTTCAATCCTCACAGCGTGCATGTAATTCTTTAAAAACCTTACATAAAATTATTACCGGAAAAACTGATTGCCCGAATTTGTTAAATGGATTAGTCTCCATGTTTCCCACTTTGCAAATATTATAGTCCAGGACATTTAGATCAAAATCGAACGAATAGCGAAAATTTTTAGGCACAGCAGATATCGAGATGCGGTTTTCTGCATTGTGTTCAGGAAGGTCCCAGGAAAAAAGTCTATATCGTCTGGTTTAGCCATTTTTTGAAAAATGCCTTCTGGACCGGAAGATGCATTACACCATTATAGGAACGAAGAATGTATTAATCGTATTGGCTACAGTTAGGCAGCCAACGGTGTACAATTTGAACATTTAATTTAGTCGATTTTTTACTTAATCATTAACATTTTCAGTATTGTGAAAATTAAATTTTAAAATTGTTTTAAAAACATTATTTTCTTGAAATTTTTGTTATGTAACACCATAACTTTTCATGATGTATGTATGTAGAATGACACGCTCTTTCAAATGGCATGGTCAAAATTGAGGGTTGCTATTTAAAAAAATTGTCGATGACGTCATATCTCGAACAACGTCGACGTCACAAATGTGGGTCGTATGTCAAAAAGTGCCTTTTTAAAAAACAAAAGGCCAGGGGATTTTTTCGAAAACTTCTCAATTTCAAAAATAATTAATTTATTCGTTACTTTTCGAAAGCACTGTATATTAGGCTCGCTACAGACTATGCCTGAATTCGTGATGCGCGATTCGTGATATGCGAGAAATTCGCAAATAGTGTGTAGGGTCTTGTTCGTTAATAATCCATTCATAAAAACCGTTCAAATGATGCACAAATTCCTTACAAACTAGCATCGCAAATTCACGCATAGTCTGTAGTGGGCCTTATGTATTTTGGTTCTTTTTATCTGTATGTATGTCTTTTTTTATGTATGCAACAATATCATTATCAGCTGTTCTTTCCCACCCAGTAATAACTGGTACTAACTGTCGGAATTGTAACACATCTACATTTTCAATTTCAGTTCAAGTTCAAATATTACCTGTGCACTCGCCAACAACAAATATAGTGACACGGATTTTTTTACAATCTCAGTATGCAATGGAAAATGAAACTATGACTAGAAACATGTCGCGTTTCTAAAAAATAACGTGGAACTTAGAATCTAGATTGCAGTTACCTTGAATAATTGTTTTATCATCTCCAAACAATGTTAAAAATAACGCAGTTCAGTAAGTTCTCAATTATAAAATTATGTTTTTTTGGTAATGGCAAATGTTTATTTGAAGCGGGATCGGAAAGATGATTTAAGTCACGTATACAATGTTTTTATCGGAAAAGCAAACAGTTTGGTCAGTGTCACAAGAACCATAAAATCTGGTTGTGGCATAATTCCTGCGCAATTTGTGATTTGAATATTGATCGGAGGTAAATTAATTGAAAATAAACAAATTATAGGTTTAATTAAAATATTTGTGACTGTGGCATTACCTCACTTATTTGTTAGGAGAAATGGGATAACTACTCATAAGCTTATAAAGCCGTGTACACACTTAGGTAAACAGAATCTCGATGCATAAATGCGTTTCAAAATCTCTAACATGGTCAAAGTAGGTGATACGTGTAAGTAACATGCTGATGATAAATTACCATGGCAACGGAACAAAACACAAGCTACTAATTGGTTACTGTATGTATACAGGGTGATTCTAAACCTATACGCATAAATTTAACTGAATTTTCACGCGCACACAAACACGCTACCGATTATTTCAAAATTCAATCTTTTCCTGCTTAGCAAATTTTAGGACTTACCGTTTATGCATTATGATAAAAAATCTGCTCTACCGGCGTTATCTTTAACTAGTCAATATCTATCTTAGATAGCAGCTAAGAAAATATATTTAAAACTTTATCTTAAATTAATGTGTTAAATACGCCCCTGAAGTAGCGGCCCAGATTTTTATAACACCCTGATTCAAAAATACACACTGGAGCAACTAAATTACGACAGTATTTATGAACTATTTGCCAATAATAAATCAAGGAAAAAATTATTATAATTTTTGTTATGCCAACTTGTTACAATGTTATTTAACTTTAATTTTTATTTATTTATTTTTGCAATAAATATTTCGTTAATAGAAATATTGTTTTGTCTTAATCCTCAGTGCAAAAATATCTGGAATTCCTGAAATGTGCTTTATACGCGGATAGTTTGAAAAACTTATTCCACGACATCAAATGTGCAAATAGTATATTGTTATATTAGGATTAAAAGAGCCACTTTTGTGGCGATCAAATTTTGTATTTGCAAGGCGAAGCGTAGCGACGCAAAATTGCGAGACAAAAAAGACACTTCAACGGAAATCCTTCATTTAATTATTAATCTGTGCTTCGAAATTATTCAAACCCAAGTTGGATAACAAAGCAAAGTAGATAAGTACGATATATCGATGTAGTCATGGATGCTTTGCCAAACATTAGTCGCGAGTTCATTTGTGAATTGTTTGTGGTTCAATTTGATGAAAAATATGTAAAAATAAAGTTTAATGATTTAATAATTAACCTGAAGAGATACTGGAGTGTGCGAAAGAGGTCTCCCAAAGAAATCTCGTAAAATTTATTAACGTTTTATAGATTGGTGCTAAGAAAAAACATTAAGTTGTATTCAGAAACTGTATAGATGGTATATTTCTCAAACTTGATTGCGTTTTGAATAGTGTAGGTACCTAAAATTTTTAAAAAGCTTCTTTATAGGTCGTCCTAATATGGGGGGTTGCTGGCGCATGTGGTTCTGATGAAGTAGTCAACTTAACAATTGATCATGTTGAAGATGTGAAATCCGCCTTAATTATAAAAATTCGCAATACCAAAACCAAGAAACCACATTCGTTAACTGTGCTGGGAGACAATTGTTTAAGTTTTTATCGAAAATATCGATTATTTCTTAGATATGTTAGTGGAAACTGTCATCAAATGGTGGTCGGTATTCATAAAATCAGTGCCGTCTCGCAATAAGTAGCAATTACGACAAACGTCGCTACCCTTTTAGTTGACGGCGATGACCTCACTTGTCTCAAAAGACACGGAGGATGGAGACCAAGTACTGTGGAGGAAGGCTACATTGAAGACTCACTTTTGACTAAAGAAAATATTGCGCAAAGAATACTGAAAGTTGATAGTGGTAATGATGACCAAGCACAGTTGTCATTTCTGATTTCACAACATCTGAAAATAATATAATTTATGAAAACGTGTTGGACTGCTTTGAGAATTGCTCCAAGAATGAGGGTAGTGGTAGTTTCAGTGGTTTATTTAAATTTAATACTTTTTCATATATTAATGCGAATAAACAATAGTTATTTATGCAACAAGTGCAAAAAGTAAGTGGCCGAGTAGGACAACACGTCGAGTGCAATAAGCACTTTTTGTACGAGTTGCATACAATATTTTTTCTACGTTCATGCAAAAACCAAAAAATGTTATATAGATGACACTAAGTCTAGAAAAATGTGACGTCGATTTGAACGTTTATGTTTGTCATGATGACAAAACGCTGTAGTCAATGACAGATGAATGCAATAAACATTTTATTGCACTAGTGCAATAAAGAACCACTTTTTCCACTAAATATAGTTCAATAAAGTATTGTTTTTTGCATGAACGTAGAAAAAAAATATTGTAAATATTGTTGAATAAACTTTTATAAATTAAAATTTGATTAAAAAGTGTCAACTTTAGCTCCTAGTATAGAAAGTGAATACTTTTATTGCTAAGACACCTTTTTTTTTCAATAAGGAAAATGTGATTGAAGATAGGAAGAAATATTGGAGAAAAAGTGTATTTATTGGACGGCATGACTATGTAGAAAAAATAACAGTTTTCATTTTCTCATTATTTGTATTTTTTTATATATAATCGATCTTATTTCAACGTTTTCTATCGATCACTTAGTTTAGCGTTTCATAAAAGTAACTGATGACCACTCACAAATATTTAAGATTACAAAAAATTTAATTTTTTATTTGATACTTTGAAAGTAACCAATACCACTAATTTTAGAAAAAAACGCATAGTAATTTCCGCGTAATCGGTACATTCACCTTAAAAAATTAGGCACACCGCCTAATACACGGGTGATTAGCGTGAAGTACCGACAGGATTTTTTGGCGGGAAGGTTACAATAACAAAATTTCTCTGAACAGCACTTACGTACGGTTCTATGAGGGCATTTATAAATATAACGGCTACTTGATTTCTCTGTTAAAACTGGCATCAATTCAATATTTAAACTAAAATTATCCTAGAGGTAAACGGATTTTCCGTAAACTTTATAAATATAGAGGATCTCACAGTTAGCTTCGAGTTGGTTTTGGTTTCTAAATCTGATTCGAAATGGCGCGGCGTTGGCGTTGGTTGCAGCATGCGGAAGTCTTTTGTAAATTAAGGTCTGAAACATTATCTTCTCCAACACATTTCTCATCACCAAAACGCTAGTGAGAAATATATTTGTATGAATCATCAGTAAATTTTATGGAAGGCAAATACTGAAATAAAAAATACTTGTATGTATGTACGTTCAATGTAGCCAAAACTGGCAAACTTGGTCTCATCAAAAATAAAATGTTTGTTAGGTATTTAAAATTATTTTGGCTTGTATGTACTGTTATCGCGAGGGTTTTTTTTAAATTTTAGAACGTCCTGTATTTCCTTGAAAATTGTGGAATGGAAAATATATGGGCTAAATAGCTTCATTTGGAAAACATTTGTTAGAAACGATTTTCTGATGCGATTTGCTGATCGACCCACGTCAATTTCACGAAATTTAAAAATAATATATTTTGCTAAAACTGTTTGGTAAAAAAGTTCATTTTTAACAATCACGGTATTTAAATTGCAAGCATACTCTTTCAAAATAATTTTCAAATTCTTAGTATAAAACCTAATAGCATATTTTGTTATCGAACAAATAATGAATACAGTTTTAGTTATTAATTATATAAGGAAATTAACATTTTTTCGAGAGGATTAAAGGCTGTTTAATTTCCCGAATGTAATTCAATGTTTTATCCAAGATCACGGCCAGAACCGGTCAACCGGTGAAAGCCGTGTGACAGCAGGTGAAAAATTATGGTTTTGAAAAACGCCATATTTGATAAATTTATTTTGAATATTGATTATCAGCTGAATATTAGACCTACCTGGCGAAGTTGTGGGCTCCACCAGTCATTATAAATTCCTCGAGTGAATTTAATTAATCCCGGTCAAAATGACAAGATCGTTCTTGAGATATAATGTTAATAAGAACAATTCTAAATAATTTGCTACAAAATCGAAGCGTGGTATTATGAATTATAATCCACTAGTGTGTTAATAGTTATTTATGCAACAAGTACAAAAAGTAAGTGTTTATGGCACGCGATATGAAATTGTCCGAGGCCGTCAGGCCGAGTAGGACAACACGTCGAGTGCAATAAGCACTTTTTGTAAGAGTTGCATACAATATTTTTTCTACGTTCATGCAAAAACCAAAAAATGTTATTTAGATGATACTAAGTCTAGGAAAATGTGTCGATTTGAACGTTTATGTTTGTCATTATGACAAAACGCTGTAGTAGAATGACAGATGAATGCAATAAACATTTTATTGCACTAGTGCAATAAAGAACAACTCTTTCCACTAAATATAGTTCAAAGTTTTGTTTTTTGCATGAACGTAGAAAAAAGGTATTTAATCCACGGAAAACATACGTATTAAACCTTAATATAGTGGCCATCGCCAGAAGGACATTTAACTGCTTTAAAAATAAAAGAATAAAATGCTTCTTTATAGGTCGTCCTAATATGGGGGGTTGCTGGCGCATGTGGTTCTGATGAAGTAGTCAATTTAACAATTGATAATGTTGAAGATGTGAAATCCGCCTTAATTATAAAAATTCGCAATACCAAAACCAAGAAACCACAATCGTTAACTGTGCTGGAAGACAATTATTTAAGTTGTTATCGAAAATATCGGTTATTTCTTAGATATGTTAGTGGAAAGTGTCATCAAATGGTGGTCGGTATTCATAAAATCAGTGCCGTCTCGCAATAACTGGAAATTACGACAAACGTCTGCTACCCCTTTACTTGACGGCGGTGATGACCTCACTTGTCTTAAAAGACACGGAGGATGGAGACAAGGTATTTAATCCACGGAAAACAGACGTATTAAACCTTAATATAGTGGCCATCGCCATAAGGACCTGGATTTTTTCAGCAATTGCTATCTTGCTCGACAGCGAATCTTCAATATAACTTTCCGCTACCATAGTCGATTTGCAAGCACCATGACACGTCACAGTGGGAATAACACCCCAAGGATTGGCTAGTAATGTTGTCGAGGAACACCTCATTTCATGTCCAGTAAAACTTTCCAGAAATGCAGCCACTTTTGAAAACGTAAATAAATATTAAAATCTTGTATTTTCTACCTTAACTTGTAAATATTCTTCTTCCGGTGCTTTTTCAAAAATTCTTCGATTTGATTGCTCCCCAGTATCTTTGCCTTCTTTGGTTTATAATTTATTGATTATACTTTCAAATTTGAAATAAGTTTACCATACTTCGAGATATCAATACCTTTGTGCACTTTCAACATCGATTTTAGCATGGAATATTTTGTCCACATCGAAGAGGCAGCTTTTCTCCACATTGAAAAAAAGTAGGATCGTAGCACCTTTTCTGTAAATAATCCTTCTCATATGCCCCTTTTTTGCCAGTTGCCGAATTCCACCAATTAATTCTCATACACACTTTTGCTCTTCGCTGGGTAACAGACGTAATGACTTCTTAGGCTTCTTGCTGGATTTCACTCATTTTCTGCGTCGATTTTGCAAATTTTTTCACTCTTGTCAATAAATAAACAAGCTCATATCATAGAAACGATTCCAAGACTTTCTAGTATTCAGATGATCAATATTCTTGATTAAAATAAATTTGTCAAATACGAAATTTTTCAAAACCATAATTTTTCACCTGCTGCTGGGAAATTAATCAGCCTCGCGCTCGAGTGTCCCTTTTTTCTCGTGGATTAAAGGCTTGTTAATTCCCTTATATAATTAATAACTATTTTATCTGTAAAAAAATTGTTGTGTAAAACATGTGCATAAAACTATTTTCTTGGGTAGCAGAATCTGCTCTTTGTGTAAATAATAATTTCCTTGATCAGATTGTGCAATTTATTTTCTAAATTCAACTCTGTTGCCGCATTTTTATTATTTAAACATACACAGAAAGAAATGCAATTAATAGTATCTGCATTATTCCACTCCCAGTTATATAAAAGGTTAAAAAATGACCTTACATTTTAATTCCTACGTTTGCTTGCAACGTAATGTAATAATTACATACGTAAGTAATACTTTTCGAAATTATTTAACATTCGGTTAATAAATATATTTCCTTTAAAATATAAAAATTACGTCGAGAAATCCTGCCTGCACATTTTAATTTGATTTTATTTGATGAATGTATAAATGTATCTTCTTGCCAAAACATTCTAATACACAAATATTGCAAATTAAATGATACCAAGATTGGTAAACGAATGAGAAAACTGAACCATATGAAACTACTTTGACAACGGTATTAAAAATAATCCAAAATTCATATCAATTATCTTCTAAGCTAATCAACTTCGTAAATCACACACTCTTCTAAATGAGATGCGTATTTTAAAATACTGCCGGTGGTAGCTACAGTGTGAGCCACTAAAAACATGCCACCTAGGTTTTCTCCGTGATGCAAAAACTAAAAAAAAAAACCTTAGACCTGTCACATTTTGTTTTGAGGGGGATATTTTTTATAGATGTACTCATTCCATATTTTTTTACCTAAGCGGTGGGAACCTTCACCCTTAATACTTTAACCTAAAATGGAAAGTGGTATCCTGTGATGCGTCATTTTAAAAGATATTCACTTACAGATTTATAAATGAATTTTATTGTTAATCGGTTTGAAATACAAACAAGTGTAAAGAAAAAAAAGTGATGATAATACAAAAGCGCATATGATGACCTATTTTATTTGTAATATTATGCAGGGTGATATATATTTTTTTGGTAAATAATGATCGATACCCATATCTCTGCCACTGATATGTTTCTAAAGGCCGCTTTACATTTAGGCAATGGAGCATGCAATGCAATAAAAACTATTTTGCAGCAAAATCTTTCAAGCAATAGTGCAAGGTGTCATTTGTTTTAAGGCCGCTTTACATTTAGGCAATGGAGCATGCAATGCAATAAAAACTATTTTGCAGCAAAATTTTTCATGCAATATTTCAGGGTGTCATTTGTTTTACATTTATGCAATATATTGCCGATTGCCAAATTAGTAAAATGAAAATGATTTCGATCTGCTGGTCTTCTGCAAAACCATCAAAACATACCGGTGTTGTGTACTGCGGTGTGAAGTTCCAATCAACCTAGAGTTTCAATGGATAAAATAAAGAAACCTATTAAGGTTAATTCACTTTTTACTTAATTCCTCGCTGTTAGTTCCTTTTGTGTAGGATGGCAAAACTGAATATTACCAGAAAAGGAACCAGAATTTCACGTGCAATGCAATCAGATTAGAGCAGACTCTATATTCGTGCAATGACTGAAAATTGCGTCGGTCATTAATTTTAACTTTAATGCGCATGCAATATTTCTTTGCATGCAATAAGAATTGCACAAATGTAAAGCGGTCTTTACATTTATGCAATATATTGCCCATTGCCAAATTAGTAAAATGAAAATGATTTCGATCTGCTGGTCTTCTGCAAAACCATCAAAACATACCGGTGTTGTGTACTGCGGTGTGAAGTTCCAATCAACCTAGAGTTTCAATGGATAAAATAAAAAAGAAAATTATTATGGTTAATTGAGGTTAATTCACTTTTTATTTAATTCCTCGCTGTTAGTTCCTTTTGTGTAGAATGGCAAAACTGAATTACCAGAAAAGGAACCAGAATTTCACGTGCAATGCAATGACTCTATATTCGTGCAATGGACTGAAAATTGCGTCGGTCATTAATTTTAACTTTAATGCGCATGCGCGCATGCAATATTTCTTTGCATGCAATAAGAATTGCATAAATGTAAAGCGGTCTTAAAGCAGATACATTTTTGTTCATACCTATTGTCATACTAAATAGGCTAAATTATCTCAAACGGTTTAGAAATTAAAAACCGATTTTTTTTTAATTTTTGATATGCTGTAGCTGGACAGTGGATGTCTTAAGACCCCACATTTATATAACAAAAACCCCTTATTGTTGACCACAGAATACGCTCCTGGATTTTTGACTTCTACTTAAGAAACACCCTGTATAGGCCTGTTATACCGATATTGCTGTATATTATTGTATAATGTACAGGGCCGTGCGGTACATTTTGTGAGAGTGATGCGATCAATTTTAGCCGTCCATTCAGATTGAAAAAAAAGGTCTACAGAACAATTAATTGCATGTTCATCATGAACGTGAGAAAAAATTCTCACGAGTTCAAAATGGAAAACGTGCATATATCTAAGTATATATCCTTATTAAGAAGCATATTATACAGGGTGTTTCAGGTTCAACGTTCAATTTTAAGCAAAAAAATTTCTATGAACTTGAGTCTGGAAACGCTTCGTTTAGGATACGGGATACCTATATATACAGGATGTCAAATTAAAAAAAAACTAATTACATGTTCTTTAATAACTCTCGACTACTTCGAGCTAAATTCATGAAATTTTGTATGCGGATGAGGTTTCTTGAGACAGGACGATCAAATTTTATGCACAATCTCCATGAGGGCATCACAAGCGACCATTAAGATCCTTTCAAATCGCCACGGTGTATGTCATTTTGGAATAGAAAAACATTTTCCCCTACCTTTTCTACTTAAGAAATGTACATCTTATTGAAGTCTCTAGAAGCAGCCATTTCCGGTAAAAAGTCATCTAAAGATGATGCATGCAAATTATGTATTACTTTTATCTACAAAAAGGCATACCACTTTAAATACTAATAGCTATTAGTTTTTAATCAAAACAACCTGATTTTTTTTGAGAACTGCAAAAATAAAATCTCTAAACAAAATGTACATAATCTCACAGTAACTTTAGATTCACTCTAATACATAATTTGCATGCATCACCATCTTTAGATGAGTTTTTAACGGAAACGGCTACTCCTAGAGACTTAAATGAGGTATACATTTATTAACTAGAAAAGGTAGGAGAAAATGTTTTTCGATTCCAAAATGACATACACCGTGGCACAAAAAAGTTGAAGCGATTTAAAAAGATTCTAATGGTCGCTTGTGATGCCCTCTTGGAGATACAGCTAATTGTGCATAAAATTTGATTTTTCTGTCCCAAGAAACCTCCGCATACAAAATTTCATGAATTTAACTCAAAGTAGTCGAGTTACGAAAATGAAATTATTATTTTTTTACATTTGCCATCCTGTATATCCTTAACGAAGCGATTCCAGATCTAAGTTCATAGGAATTTTTTTGCTTACAATTAGAGGAAGTATGTACATCTGAAACACCCTGTATATACGTTTATACAATCTCAGGGATGAGGGGAGAAGAGCAGTCCCTCCTGGCCCCCCTTTGCGGGGGCCCATGGCGTTCATCAGTCCTTTGCATTTTGTATTCTATTTCACTGCTTATGCTGCCCTTTATTTGTGATACAGCCCTCACACCGCATCATAGTACATCACGGCTCTGTTATTTTATATGATATGACTCCCCTGGAGAAAAATTAAATGTTTGTAAATCATGTTTGG
This sequence comes from Monochamus saltuarius, assembly GCA_025584915.1. NCBI lineage: Eukaryota > Metazoa > Arthropoda > Insecta > Coleoptera > Cerambycidae > Monochamus > Monochamus saltuarius. Next base: position 56,626,636 of record CM046725.1, on the reverse strand, counting down.
TTTTTGGAAGTATGAAGGCCACATTTGTTTTAGAGACCCCCCCCCCAAGATTTCACTTAGCCCTCCCCTGACAAATCTGACTGGTTACGGTCCTGTGTTGAAGATTCATATATGTATAGTTTTATTTTAAATCATACTGAGAAAATCTACCGCATGCTGCATGGCCCTGAAAACATTTATTTTAATATAGGTATCTATCTACTCATACTCATACAGATATACCTATTCTGCAGATTATTTAATCAAGATCTCGTGTAGAGGTTACTATTTCATTAAAAAATATTATATAACGCATCGTATACACAAATAAAATATATTCTTCGATTTTAAATCGCATTAATATTTCAAGTTACATTTTAGTTAGTTTGAAATTTAAATGTGAAATGTGGGCGAAGTTACTATAACACGAGAAGTATCCCTAAGGTGATATATATGTATCAAGGTCAAATATAATCACAAACGTACAGAGGACAATAAGGAATAAGTACAATCCTTATTTTTTGAGCAATGTGTACACATAGTCACCCCTACTTTTACTTTCTGTAAAGGCCGTGTGTAGAGGGATCGAATCGAATTTAACAACTCAATTGAAAAGCAATATTCAATAGTTGTTTTATTATCGATTCTTAGGTGTCTATCTGTCATTCATAATGAGAAATCAATGGAGTACTTTTCGTAAAATACGTAAATTTACTCACCGATTCAGACAACACTCGCATACCCGCCATCTTGCCACAACATACTGGGCATGCGCTATAATTTGTAAACAAAGATTTGATTTAACTTTGCGGTAATAAATTATTATCAAGTGGTCATATTTGTAATTAATATAATTTTTACAAATTGAATATCTTTCCTAGACTTAAGTAGATAGCATATTTTTATAGCCTTTGGTCAGTAGATGCCAACTTACATTTGCCAATTTATATTACCTATTTCACCTATAAAGTAGGCTGTCACAAATAAAAATAGAATTATTTAAAAAATTGTATATTACAAATATACTTCATATACTGTAGTTATTAAATATTTTAACAATCGTACAATAATATATACATCCTGATTTTCAATTGCTATAAAGTACAAAAATATAGAAAGTCAAGACTAATATACTTGGCAATATACATTATCAGCATCTAACTGTATTGCATATTTTTTATGTGCATTGTACAAGCATAAAAAAAATGAAGTTTTATAAAAAATTAAACAAAACCACATCAGAAAAACGGTTTGCTAAATAAATATCTACCACAATATTTATACAAATTTGTAAATTTTTACTTAAGGGGATAGTATATGATTAATAAATGTAGGCATTTTATTTTTCTCCACATATGTCCAAATATCAAAAACTTCAACAAATAGAATAACAAGAAATGTGTCTATAATTTAACAATCCTATTTCTTTTAAATACACATCATTTTTTGCAATTCTCACTCAGTCTTATTTAAAATAAATACAAATATCCTGAATATTTTGAAAATACATAATATGCAAAATAGCTATGCAAACAACATAAATTACACTACATTAATTTATTCAGTTTATTTAACATAATGTTTCATTTACTAACACCTATACATTTTTACAACAGGCAATATCTTTCAAAGTATGCAATAAGATGTCTAAAACTGCATTGCTTCCAACAGAGAAGGTGTTGATTTCAAAAAATTAGAACTATTTTCCGGTATATTTTGGAAATTGATTACTTTTTATAGTTTTACATGGTAAGTACCACCATAGGACTCCATCATGCAACATAATTCCCATGATAATTTTATAAAAAAAATACTACTACTTACATACTAGTGTATTTAACAAATATATTTAAAATTTTCATTGACTTTTATAAGTTATACCTAGTGCATGTCTTACCCTTCAACAGCCAATGTCTTTGAAATAAAATTTTATTTGCACTACCCCCCTTACTTTTTGTCATATTGGTGACATTTTGCCAATTAGTACTTTGCCACACCCTATATTATCTTTATTATTAGATAAATTAAACTTCAAATAAGTTGTAGGGCTGGAACTGAACCCTTTAATAAGTTAATGGAAGCACAGTGGCATACAGAAGTTAAGGGGTAAAAGAAGCAATAAAATATTATTTAATGGAATGCCCTGTGTATACAGAATTTTGATTTTTTTCCAATTTCAAAAATGTGACATAACATTCCTACTTTAAACCATTTTCTAATAATTGAACATTGAAAATTAATTAAGAAAGCTACAAAACATTTATTTCAATTTCAGTTGATTAAATAAATGCCATATAGTAGGTATACTCGCGACAAGAATTCAGACGACTTACGTCATACGAACAAATGAATAATTCATCATATTTTCATCAAAATATTTAAGAAACTGCAACTGATAGTATTAAATCTATATACTACACTAAAAGTTTGCATTACATATTGCACTAAATTGCAAAAAATGATTGTTTAACGCGACCAAATATAGAAAATTACGTTGACAATAAAAACAAACGTCAGCCGTGGCATAAGACGTCTGAATTATTGACACAAGTATAATAACAGAAGACGAGGCATTTTCATAGCCTACTAATTGTAATTTCTATTTGCATAAGCTAGCTTAAATATGATTTTCAATGTTCAATAACTCGAAAACGATTAAAGATAGGAATATCATTTCATATTTAAAAAAAGAAGAATAATTCAACAATATAAAAGGTGCAACAATAAAACATATATTACTGCTTCTTGTACCCCTTAAATTCTACACACCACCGTGGTTTGATTGACATATAAAAGGGCAAACTTTATTTTATGTCTTTAATAATAACAATAATAAAGGGCGATAAAAAAGTTAATTTTGATAGATAAAAGATTCGTCGCATTTATTCTTATTACTTTGTTGTGTCAGACGTATATTTCTATAATTTTTATATTCACAACAGAATAAATGTTTTGTACACAGATTTTATTCAAGTAAAGCAGTACAATTGTCATTAAATCATTCTAAGTAGTCTTAATATGGTCATAACTTAAAATTCAGTTTTCACCTTTTTAGAAACATTGAGTTGCATAGTAACATCATTTAACAATTCTGATATCAACTCCTCTTTTTTTATAGTACATTCCTCGCTAGATAGTCTATCCTTTTTGGACTTCTTACTTTTTTTTCCTGAAGAACCCTCTTCTGAAACAATGGTACTTACTTCAGAATTAAATTGTGGAGTTCTAGAAACGTCAGACATTAAAGTACTATTCATTATTGATGATTTTTTCTTCTTTTTTGGTGAGGCCGATAGTTCTTCAGCATTGATGGTATCGAAATCTTGAATTTCAGTTTTAATTCCAGGCATATCCATCCAGTGATGATCATTGGAATATTTTTCTGTTTTCTTCTTTTCTTTTCTTTTAGAAAAGCTTGACTCTTTCTCTGTGGGAATTTGTAGTTCTTGCTCAATACTTCTGTCTGAGATATGCCCTTTATCTCTTTGTTTACCTCTTGGCTTATCTGTACTACTCGAACTTCCAAATGCGCTGTCATCAGAAGTCTCTTTTTTTATCCTGTCCTGAATAAAGTTATGTGAATTAAACAAATCAAAAATTTCCTCATGTTTTTCCTCTTTATCCTCTTGTTTGTTTTTCTTGTCCTTCTTCTTTTTAGACTTTTTTTCTCTTTTCAAAAGATTTGCTATTGCTTCATCCAATTTCTTTTCTACATGCTCGCTTAGCCTAATTTTTTGCTTAAAATCTGATCCAAAAAGGGGATGACGCTTTTTTAGGTTTTCAGGTAATGCTACTGATTTTTTTTCAGGAACTTCAATGTAAGGTTCTTCTTTGGATTTAATGTATTTCTCCATTTTAATATTGTTTTTGAAAAACAAAACACTTGTGTTAGCTGATACGACAAGAGTTGGATCAGGGATTTTAATTGTTGGTGTAATAACATATTTTTCCCCTAAATCTACTTTACACTCTTGTTCCAAATTAATTTTGGCCCGTTTCAGTAACTTTGGATCTACATTTTTTGGAATTCTGAACAAATGAACGTCATCGAACTCTGAAAGTTTTAGGTCAGTAGTAACTTCAATGGGCTTTAATCCTGGATATACTGTTTTTAGCCTTTCTTTTGCTGACTTACTCTGAAAACATAAAACACTAGTTTACAAATTAAGATAACATGAATAACACATTTATTTTCACATCACAAAAATTTTGAGAAAATCACCTCCAAATAATATTAATAAAAATATCTACTTCTCGTAACAAAGTAAATTTAACAATGAGGTAGAACTATTAACAGTTTGAATTTGGTTGAATGCATGGTTATACTTATATCTAATATAAAATACTTATACTTAATATTCAAAATTTTTAGAAGTTTTATGCTAATTTTACCTTAGGTGTCAATCGTATATCTTGTAAAATCGTAACAGGACTTTCTGCAACTTCGTATTCTGTTTGAGAGTTACGTGGACTTTCCGCAACTTCGTATTTTGTTTGAGTTTTACGTGGACTTACTACTTTACCAACTTCATCTTCAGAACCGGAACTGGAATTACTTTGAACTTCATTTTTAATAACAGTTTCAATTTTTTTATATACTGTTTCATTGTTATGATCCAAGTCCGAGTCTGCTGAAGTGGAAAGAACATCATCACTTAAAACCTCTTTTTTAACAGCACGTAAGTTAATTTGTTCAAGGCTATTTTTTTTCGTAAATTCGTGTTTATGCGATCTCACACTATCACTTTCACTATCTTCACTTGCACTTTTTACAATGGATTTATCGTTTTTTAATAAGACATCTCTACCAAATGATCTTTTCTCTTTCTTATTCATTTTATCCTGACTATTACTAATACTTTCATCTAATGAATTATTACTGTAAGTCCCCTTCTCTTTTTTTTTCTTTAGTTTTTTACTTAATTTACTAGGCACATTTTCCATCATTCGTTGCACTGTTTTTACGTTACTGCATTCGGTTTCAGAACTTGAACTCCTTTCTTCTTCTTCATTGTGTTTTCTTTTGAGAAATGATGATTCTAATCCACTGTCAATAATGTCCTGATCCCATTCTTTTTTTAATTGTTTCTTTTTCGGACTGAAATTTTGTGTCACAGAAAGAAACCCATTTACATATTTCTTAGACTTTTCTATATTTGAATCATCTGTATCATCGGAGCTACTAGATGGGTTCATATTTGACTGAAGACCTCTTTTTTTTACCATAGTGGCACTCTTCCAAAACATAAAGTAAGGTTATATACAGTGTAGCCCATTCTTTTAAAATTACATTTATAAATCCTTATTTATATTAAAATTCTCGTAGTTTTACTTTTGGCAGTTATATTAAACGCTTTTAATAACTACACAATTAAAATATATGCATTTTTAAATTGGATAAAACGCAGAAAACCACACTTTACGTTTGATGATACATAAAACCATAGACCACGGAATACGTTGTACACAGATTACGGAACAGGATGTAATACGTGCTGCTAATACAGGTGTTCTGTGGCTAATACTATAGACCACAAAACATATAACTATTAACTAGACTATAAAATAATAGAATATAGAATAATATTAGGTTTGTTTTAGCAGCAGTTGCAAACGGTTTGAAACTATCAGAAATGTTCGTCCAACTATTTATTGCGTCAAATTCGATGGTAACGCGTTCTCAACTTAACTGGTCGAATATTTCTGACAGTTTCCAAACCGTTTTCAACTGCTGCAAAAACAAGCCTATTATAGCTGTGTTTGGTGGAATAGTCCAGGACGTTCGGTTAGAGTAGTGAAAATTATATGAACTAGTATATTTTGTAACCATAGAATTTGCTTCGAACCATTCGAACCACAGAATATATACTCGAACTGTACAAACTTTCTGCCAAACAAACACAGTAGAACAGAATTTAGGATTATATTAAGTTGAGTCATATGTTCCAAACGTAATTACAACAGCGTAAAACTCTTCAATCTCCACAAAAAAATTCCTACCCCCCTATTTTCGAGGGTGCTGATCGCGAATCTGAAGTCAGATTTCGGCAGTTGCTTGTAGTTTTCGAAAAAAAATTAAATTATAACCCCTACGTACCTATACATTATTACATTAGGTTAAAGTTGCAATATAACCCCTGTATTTTGATAACAGTGTGACGTCATGAAATGAAGAAGGCAGAAGTGTTATATTGCAATTTCAACCTAATGTAGTGTAAACATAGTTTACAATTTAAATTTTTTTTTTTTTAAACTACATGCTAGTGCCGAAATCTAACTTCAGATTCGTGATCAGCACCCTCGAATATAGGGGGGTAGGAATTATTATGTTAAGAGTGGAGATTTTTACGCTGTTGTAAATAATTACCCATTCCATTTGCATTAAAAAATCACGTTAAAATCGACAGAAAATTTTATTTTCAAATGGAGGAGGTAGAGTGGGGGTAAATAGTCCCACGAATACTACCTCAAGAGGAGGAACTTTTAGAACTAGTTCATTTAGTCCCGGTATTGTAAAAACTGGTACACCAAACACCCAGTTCATATAATTCATCGAATCGTAAATTAGAACAAACAACTTTTACATGCAGCTTTTAGTTCAGGAGATTTTGAACTGACCCACCAAACACAGCTAATTAGACCATAGACCAGTAAGGATGTTAATAGGCCAACCACTGAAATGTAATTTTATATTTATGATGACTGAAATGCGCTCAAAGCTGCGCGAATGGATTATTTATGATCAGCGCCATATTTTGTATTGTGCCTCTAGCAATGGCGGAGCAGTAGGGGCTTAGCTGATTGTGAAATGAAATGGAATTGAATTCTGAATATGAAGATCGTATATTTCAGTGAGGCCAACCCACTGAAATATATGATATGGAATTCCTTAAGTCCCATTGCACATCCAAATAAAGGTACCAACCCTAGGAGCAGACAAAAGGAGGCACATGAAACTCAACAAAGACATACTTCATTGGTTATGTGTGTGGGTGAGAGAGAGACAACCATCTACACGTACGATATGAGGTGTGTTCTTAATTTCCCATTATTTTGTTTGTAAAAACGTCATTGGCGTACAGTGTGGCTTCTTCTTTTATCTTGTATCTCAGTGTTATTCTTTGTGTATTTTTGTGGGTGTTATTGTTGGAACATGTCATGTTTTATAAGGGACTGTAAAATTAACCAGCATATAGCACGAAATAATTCTTCATAGGTATTCAGAGTACAATTCCATTTCAATTCACAATCAGCTAAGCCCCTACTGCTGCGCCATTGCTAGAGGCACAAAACAAAATATGGCGCTGATCATAAATAATCCATTCGCGCAGCTTTTAGCGCATTCCAGTCATCATAATATAAAATTACATTTCAGTGGGCTAACCCGACCCACCTCCTTTTGTCTGCTTCTAGGTGTGGTATGTACTTTTATTTGGATGCGCAATGGAACTAAAAGCTTTCCCTATGTACATACATCTCAGGTATTATATATTCTGTGCATCTCAGTCACAAACCTAGAAAAAATATAGACTACGTCGGTTCATGATATAGGTCACGTGACAGGTGCCGCGTTTTCTAGGGACCTAAGGTCCAGAAAATGGATATTTTATTTGCTTTATGTTGGCGGTTGTGCAAATATGATGGCTGCATTGCAATATGAAATTAACTAACTTGCTGTCATTTTAAATGTCATTAAAGAATGTGACATTAATGTGACCAATCACAGTAAACAAATGAACTTCATGCTACAATACAACCAACGTAAATTGGCATAAAAACCAAGTTTTAGCGATTCTGTACCTTCTAGGGCAGCCATGAATTTGCGGTCGCTGGCAATATGACACTGGCACAGTCTATATTTTTTCTAGGTTTGTGATCTCAGTCTATTTGTGTCACTCTTTTTTTGTTCAGTGGCATCAGTGGTATTTTTTTGTGGTGGTATTATTGGGGTTGCTTTTATAGTTTTGTGGCTGTTTTAATATTTTGTAGGTTAAATTTATTTTCAAAATTAAAATCCTACCTCAACTTTTCTAAATGGAGTCGAAAAATAATGCGAAGGGCGATTTCTCGGGTATTGAAATAGAAAATTCTCTAAATAACTCATAAACTAAATTTTATTAGAAATTGGTGTGTAATTGTATAGGTTTTTTTTAAGATATGAAAGAAATCGAAGATTCTGATGAGTATGAAAGTGGATTTTCCTATCAAGAAGAGTCCTCGGAAAGCGAACCAGAACTTGAGTGTGAAATTTGGGATGATGACTGCAAAATTGTCCCAAATATTTCTTCCAATATAACGGGTTGTAAGTCATAATAAAATTGTAGTTATAGACTGTGGTTATTGCGATTTGAACCTATATTGCCGTATATCATCATCATTGGTATTGATTTGCAGAAAACTGAACTTTGAATATTTTTAAAATTATAAGAAAGCTTATAAAAGGTTATCAAATATGTGCCTTTTGATTATTTATACAATTGTACATTAATTTTATAAGGACACTTGACTGTGACTATATAATATTTAAGTTACTATAATTTTTAAGCACAGATCACTTAATGCCTACATGTGGACGCCCTCCGGACCTCCAACCAAGAAAGAAGCAAAAATTGGCACCAGAATTAAATCCAAATTTATTAAACAGTTCATTCATTGAAACGTTCAGAAAAAAATGGAGTCAAAATATTAAATTACTTGAAGATAATATTGAACTAATTAATGATCCATTCAAAGTATGTGTTGTGAATAACTTTATCGACAATATAGATTTCTTAGAATATATAAGGCAGGAGTTTTATGAACTGGATTGGAACATAAGGAATATGGACCTTTATGAATTTTTTCAGTCGAAGGATTTAAAATATTTAAACTGTGAATATATGAGCAGCATACTAAATTTTTTAAAAACTGATGTCATGAACTGGGTGAGTAAATAATTTAAACCACTATTTAAGATGTTAAGTAATAGTTTTGTGTTTTAATAACTTTTTACGTTATCTATACCCAATGGCCAAAAATCTAGAGAGCAACTCATCACTAGCTTGTAGACTACAACATTTCATAGGCGTACTAAATTTGAAGGTGATCAAATAGAAAAAAAATACAGAAATGACAAAAATAATTGCATTACATAACATCCATTATTTTTAGTAGAAATAGTGATTTAACAGTTTTTGCCAATTTTGAGGCATTAGATAATAAAGAGTTATTTCCAAAGTTTTTATCTTGTACTGTTAATTACCCAAGGTCGAAAATTATAGAGAGTGACTAATTCACAGCACAGAGATGAGTACGGAAAAAAAATAAGTTGACGCCAAGTGACCCTAGCACATTAACAGTTTACTTTAAATGTCCCCCCTGTGCCATTCTCACCACAAATTAGAATGTCGTCCTGTTTGACGGCAATGGCCCACCACCACCCACTTACACCTACCTGATGCGCACTCGGCGGATATCACACGTAAGTCTTGTCCTCATGGGCGCGAAATTCACGTATTTTTATACAAATTTTGCAACTTGCCACATACACTTTTCGATTTCATTTATAGGGAAATTCACATACCATAATTTGCAAAAGCACCCTTCTATATATTCTAGGCAAAGTTTCATCTTGTAAGATATACTTAGCAAGTCAATTTTTTTTTGTCAAAAACTCATTTTTAAAATATCATCGTCCTTAAACGAGTTTCAACTATTTTCCGTTTTGCAGTTGTACTTCTTTACCACTATTTCTGCACTACACATATATGCTATACTCGTGTCGACACGTCACGGCTGACGTTACACATTTGTTTTTATTGTCAACATAATTTTCGATATTTGGTCGCATTAAAAACAATCATTTTTTGCAATTTAGTGCAATATATAATGTAAACTTTTAGTGTAGTATATAATTTTACTACTATCGGTTGCAGTTTCTTAAATATTTTGATGAAAATATAATGATTCATTTGTTCGTATGACGTAAGTCGTCTGAAGTCTTGTCGCGAGTATATTCACAAACATTCTTGTTAACAAACTTTCAACATCACTTACACTCATATTTTGACCTCGCGCCCTAAACTCTTCATACATGTCATCATTCTATATTCTTCACTTGTTAGATTAGGGCATTTACGATTTTGAGAATACGCTGTAGAGCTTGAATTATTCTCCATTCTTAAGAACACAAAATCACTAATAAATTAATTACATTCATAATTAAATTAGCGAAATTACTCAAAATTAGTATTAAAAATATACTCGCCCATGATAGTGCTGGAAATGGAACAAGTGGATCCGTCAATTCGTCACAACCAATAGAAGGCTGCGGCGCATACATAGCTGTGTAATTGGATATGCTCTCAGAGATAGGTGGCACACAATTTCATAGGAAAAATATACGGGCTGCATGTATCTTTCTTTTTGTCCACTGCTGTAAATTGTGAGCAGGTTTATGAGTGACTCTCTAGATTTTTAGCCATTGAGTATAGTCAGTATAAAATTAATAATTTTAATTATTCGCATTAAAACTTTCCAATAGGTGGCTAACTTGACTGGATTAAACCTAACACACATTTCGGCAACTTGTAGTATATACAGTAATACAGACTATCTCTTGGTCCATGATGATCAAAGAGAGGATAGATTAGTTGCCTTTGTACTATATTTATCCAAGGACTGGAACGAATGTAACGGAGGAGCTTTACAACTTTTTAATAGAGATGAGTATGGTCATCCGTTAAAAACTGTGAGAAGTATATATCCATCTAATAATCAACTGGTATTTTTCCCAGTAACGAGTGACTCATATCATCAGGTAATTATTAGTTCTTTGTTTTTATTCTGTTAACTCATATTTATGTAGTTTGTCCAATAAAAAAGCGAACTGGACAGGACATATACAGAGTGTCCAAACAGAAATGGACCATAGTTCAAGGGTTTCCTTGGATGAAATTAAACTGCTTTCATCAAAAAGTAATTTTTCAATAAAACAAATTGTGTGTGCAAACAATTCAATTGTTTCCAGATATCCTGTAAAACAAATATGTGGCAGTAGTAAACTCGCGTCAAGAATTCAGACGTCTTACGTCACAGGCGACGTTACACATTTGTTTTTATTGTCAACATAATTTTCGATATTTGGTTGCATTAAAAACAATAATTTTTTGCAATTTAGTGCAATATATAATGCAAACTTTTAGTGTAGTATATAGTTTTATTACTATCAGTTGCAGTTTCTTAAATATTTTGATGAAAATATAATGAATTATTTATTTGTTCGTATGACGTAAGTCGTCTGAATTCTTGTCGTGAGTATATCTACTAACATTTATTTGTTTTAAATTAGTAGCAAATGTGTAACATGCTGCCAGTATAGCAAACAGTATTTGCAAGTCTAATCAAAGGTAAATACATTTTAGGTAGAAGAGGTGACAAGTTTAAATAATTGTAGATTAAGTATAAATGGGTGGTTTCATACGAAATATCCACCCGTCTTTCAGACCCCACCATACAAACCTTTAGACACTGGATTATACAGTAAAAACTATATAAAAGCCAAAGAAGTAGATATAGAATTAGCATCCTGGATTAATGACGATTATTTAGATGCCAAAGCTGTAAAACTGATTCAAAAACATATCGAGGAAAACTCTGAAATCTCTTTAAGAAACTTTTTCAAGAAGGAATCATTTAACGAAATTTTACAGAGTGTAAAAAACAAAGGTAGATAATAAATAATAATAGTTGACTGTGTAATTAAAACTAAACAAAAATTTTATTTAGATATATGTTGGGTGAAGATTGGTCCGCCCAATAGGTATTGTTACGAAGTTATGGATACCAAAAGTGTGCCACATATTATCGAAAGATTTGTAAGTTTATTTCAATCTGCCAAAATGTTTAGTCTCCTTCAGAAATACACGGATTTGGATTTAGCAAGTACAAATGCTTCTATGAAGTTTGAATTGCAAAGATGGACCCCTGGATGTTATTCTGTAAGTAACAGCAGGTATTTATTTAAGAAATAGGGAACCCAAGGAGATTAAAAATCCCAATAACAGGCTAACATATCCAAAAAAAAAGTATATACATCCAGAAAGCTATCAAATGATACAAAACTTTGGGAACAAATTAAACGCTCGTTAAGTTATTTAACTGCACATGAAATAAAAACTATCTGTTAGTGACTTACATATTTACTACATGATTTGAAAATAGGTGCTACATATTTGCCACAAAATTTGAGTTTTATTATTTTATGTTTCAGTTGCTAACTGACTACAACTGGCAAGAAAAAAATGAATTGGATTTGATAATCTATTTCGGTTGTTCTAAGGCTTCAGACGTTATTGGAGCTCGTACTCAATATGTTACGATAGAAGATGAAATACAAAATGCGCTGATCACTTTAGATCCTGAAGAAAACAACTTAAATGTTGTGTATCGGGATTCAGCTAGATTTACTAAGTATTTTAGTAAACAAAGTAAGTGTCAATGTTTTTATACTTTAGTTTGTTCATATTCTGAATAAAAGTTAATACAATACAAAGCTATAACTTTTTCCCCTCAAAAATAAATACCACTGCAAGTAGACTAATTTCTTGTATAAATCTCTCACGATAAAAAGCACTTCAAATATTCAGAGAAACCTACAAAAATCATTCTTTGGCACAGTCATAAACAAAAATTAACATACAGGATGTCCACGGATGAGTTACCACAATCTTGTATTTTTTTTACTGTTGACTATTTGGGAAATATTCTTGATAAAGTTTGGCTTTTCTTGAGATGGCAACAGCATTGGTTAAACTTACCATGAAATATACAGTACGTTGAAAAATTAGCTTAAGTATCCCAGTTTTATTATTATAAAAAACTATTTAGCTGGCTTGGAGTTCAACATAAAAAAAAATATATAAACAAATAGTGCAGGGTATTTCTTAAGTAATGGTAAAAAATCCAAGGGCATATTCTGTGCCCAAACATAAGGGTTGACAGCCATTGTCCAGCTACAGCATGTCAAAAATTAAGAAAAAAAAATAGTTTAATTTTTAATTTCTAAACTGCTCGCGCCACGTTGCACAGACGGAGCTGGCGGGTTCATCCGTTTGCCGCCGCAAACTATTTCTAAACTCGGACGGATATTTTATGAATTTGCTGAGAATTTCAATAAAAATCACTAATATAGGAAACAAGATTTTTATTTAGCAAATATAAATATATAAAATATTAATAAAAAACAACAAAAACGAACATTGAAAACTGAAACAAAACGAGAATTTTTCAGAATAACTAACGATGGGAGGAGTTAAAAAAGGGTTGGACCAATTATATGCAACAAGCGGATACATATGTTTCCTGTATTTAAGTGTATCTCTTGCAGTGCGTAGATATCCGGTTCCAGATTACACAGCATGAGAAATTGTTGCGGAATTGTCCGGTTCCAGGTGCGAAAGGGTTAACAATTACAATGATTTATTATAACAAATGTTGGAAATGGCCACCTTTTGCCAAAATACATGCTTCAGATCTTCTTGAAATTGCAGCTCGAACACGTGCAAAAATTCCAGGAGTAGCTCTTATCACATCACAACCAGCTATAATTTATTGACGTAAGTGCTCATAGATTTGATGTGAACCTTGTAAACTAATGCCTTGAGTAGGGTTGAGAATATTTATCGATATACCGATAATAATACAGATAAAAAAGTATCGATATTATTGTTATAGTTACGATAATATTTTGACTCACAAAGAATCACATTTACCCGTAGCCTGAAGCCAATAATGATTAATGCGACATATGTTAACATTTTTGTAGGTTTTGTATTTGTTTATACTATAGGTAAGTAACCTAAAATTTAGGGAACAATCACGAAGTGGGCTACATCTGTTGAGATCGAATTAAATCCTTCCGGGGATGAATAACAAAGGCCACATATAAAGAGTAGCGACAACTAGTGAGTAGAACACGCTGTGATATAAAAATTATTCAATGACTTCAATATTTTAATTATTTTAACACTTTACATAGCTCTATAACACATTTCCATAAAGACTGACGAATAACTGCACTTAAAACACAAAAAAAAAGCACTACTATCAGATGTGTCAAACGTGATAATTGTCAGACTTCAACTAGACTTCAAAACAATGTTTTTCACACCTAAGTTACGCCATCTACTGGTAATGTTCCCTAGTTTACAAACCCTGGCAACGAGTCTGTAGCTCTTTGAAATATGGCAATTTTTACCCTAAGGCTGGATGTGGAGTGAATGCGTCTGTCAGTTTGTTATAATATCGATATCATTGAATTTATCGGAATTATCGATAATTTGATAATATTGATTTATTTTATTTATCGATAATCGATAGTTCCAAACTGTTATCGCCCACCCCTAGTCTTGATATGTCTCCAAACAAAAAAAAAATCAATAGGCTTTATATCGGGTGATCTGGGTGGTTAAGGTTGACCTGGTTCATCTTTCATTTAAAAATTCACAACCAAGCAAACTAAAATGGTGGGAGAGCCCCACCAATCATTTATTATTTCATACCTACTGGCATACTAAATATGCACACCGAATTTGATTAAATCATCTCAAGTGGTTTAGAAATTAAAAACTAAAACCTGAATAGTTTTTTTAACTTTTGACATATTGTAGATGGACAATGGCTGTACTAAGACCCCACATTTATAAAAAAAAACACCTTGTTTTTGCCCACAGAATATGCCCCTAGATTTTTTACTACTACTTAAGAAACACCCTGTATATTGCCATAATATTCTTGTTAATATCAAAGTTCCAAATTAATATTTATACTTATACTGTGATTTTTTCTCTTTAAAGCTTTATGTCCACTTGCAAGAAAGGTGTGCAATTTTCTTGCTAGAGCATTTTATGTCATACTTCTAGGTATGATTCCAAGTTTTGTATTAAAATATTAAGTACCCTCTTAGTTCCAGGAGTATTTATTTTCTATTTTTTAAGTTTTTAATTTGTTTTACATTTTATGCACTTGCTTCAAGAATACCGACCCTCAAAATTTTTACTGAAACTTAAGTTCTCGCAAGGACGCATGTACACTATAGGATGAAAGATGTACTTGTTGGCTAGGATTAGAGTGATTGTTTGCTCAAGTGTGCTTTCAGCACCCGTTTTTAGAGGACTTCACACTGTACGCTGCGCGATGCTGTAAATGCTAACACAAGTAAGAATTTGTATATGGGTAAATCAAATATAAATGGGTTTTATTTTTTTTTATTTTAAATTATTTATTGAAAAATAAAAGGCAAATTTGATTTATTCTTCTACAGTTTTCTGCTTTAGAAACAGATATTTTTCAGCTGGAAAGAAGGAAGGTTTTTTTATCACAGCATTAGCATCGTTAAATAAAATTTTGTACAGAAATAAAACATATAAATAGAGTAATATGCTTTGGGCACGTCTGATATTTTCTAAATATTTGTAACACTTTATATTTTATCCCAAGTTTGATCACTGCTCATCTAGTGGCGTAACGTGGACTAATCTAGACGTGGGCAAAGTTGCACCAGCGAGGCCCTTTTCTTCCACCATTAGATTGGATAATATTGTGACAGACAATAGCTACATGCAAGGTCACAGTGTGCATCAATTTTGGTTCAAATATTTTCATACAATCGGGATCTTAAAAAAATTTAAATTTTACAAAAAAATTTGAAATGCTGTCTTAAAACAAAAGGCGATCGGACTTTAGTGTATATAACTTTTTTATTATTTTTTCGTCCTGTCGCGTGATTTTCCAATGTCACCCTGTATATTTTCAAGAAAATAAAAAATCAGGAAGTTTGTTTACAAAATTTCATAATTATGAGGTGTTTAAATGCTAAAAATAAATATTTTTTGTAACCTCTTCAATACTGAAAAATACGTCGATAAGAGAGCACATGCACCAGGGTATGCAAATTAATTATAGTACGTGTGGTTAACCTTATTTTTAGTAAGGTCTTTTAGGGTGCTATTCGTACTATTTAGAGTTAATGGTGTTCGGTTTTAAATGACCCCCAAGGAGACCTCGCGCGAGGCCCCTTTAAGTGCGAGGCCATGGGCAAGGGGCCGCTTCGCCCACGCCTAGCTACGCCACTGCTGCTCATAACCTTCCGCAAGCAACATTTTGATCAAGATTAATTTTTTTTCACAAAAAATCAATAAAATTTACAAGTAGTGTAAATGTCAAAGTTGCCTAGTGCAAAATGTGTAATTTCAAAGTAAAAAAATTTGTATTTACACACCAAGTACATTTGTTTGTCATCTAGCAATGCATAAAACAGGAAGTTTAAAAAAAAATTCCATTTCTTAGTAAAAAGTGATTTTTGCTGTTATTTTAAATAAACACCATGCATATTTAATTATCTCTTGATTTTCAAACTTTGTTAAAAGAATTTCATAAAAATAATGGTACCCTGTACATTAGACTTACCACAAGTTTGACTGCATCAATATCATAGGATAATAAAAAATGTTTTGCCAAGAATGAAAAATCAATAACAGTTTACAAATGCCATGCCTACCCAGGGGCCTCTTGTGTATCATCACGCCCACAAAAACGACAAATTGTATTCATTCATCTTTATTATTTACAAAATGTAGTTATAAAAATAACATATACTATAACATTATTAAAACATTAAATATTTTTGCAGAATGTAATTATTTACAAAAACTTCAGTTGTGTCGTTTCATAGTTTTATAAAAGGACAACATATCCAGTATTCACTGTAATAGCCTTAACAGGATTTATTCAAAACAACCCTTCCCTATTGCACTGCACAAGATTATTAGTAGTGTTTTTTCTATGGAGCTCTTAACAGTTTGCACAAATATGAAACAAATTATCTCCGAAATGCAGCATTGCTCTTATATTTTAAATACTCTATATTTAAAATATTACACGATATATAAGAAAAATTGAGAATCGGTAAGGAGCAAGCAGATTATTAGTTTTTATTCTTAAATGTAAAGAGAAATCAACATCCAAAACAGTAGTGGAAAAAATCAGTGGAGATATTAAAACTAATAACCAGAATTTCAAACTCAGACATATCTGCATATCATATAAAACAATTAATTGAGGAACCACTAATTTTAAATCTAGTTAGTTCAAATAAAATTACATTAAATAGTAAACACTACACTGGCCGCAAATACTGAAAAAATAAACGAAAAGTGAAACTAACCACTGAATTTACGTAAAAATTAGCTTTTTTAGTTGTTTTTAGTATAATGTTAATAATACTGACTAGATCATTTCCAAGTGTCTTTTTGTATAAAAAAGGCAATTGAAAAAATTATGCACTTAATCGGAGCATCAGTACTTCTTTTTTTTGTGAACTATTGCAATTATATGAAGAGCAGAATTATAGAGTTCTATTGTTTTCAATGAGATTCAACTTGTAACTAAATGTGAAGCTACATAGGTCCCAGTAACGAACAATTTCAAACTAAAGTTAAATTAAAAAAACGCTGAAACAATTTTAAAAATTTGACAATTGCATATTTTTTATTGTAAAAATCCAAGAGCTCCAAGAAATAACACAGCTTAAAATCTTCGAATCCTTACTAATTTTAAAACATTACATGTTACATTTTAAAAGTAAAAACTTCATCTGGTTCAATAGACTATATAAAATTTATATCAGTCTTTAAAGTCCCCTGACCATCACAGCCTTTTAATATTACATTCCTCCATACCTAATGCCAATTGTTTGTATATTCGGACTTATATTTGTTATTAGTTACATCATTGTTGTAATTTGGTAAGAAATTAACGTTAATCGTTACGGGATGCAATACCACATTTTGCATTGTGGGCACAACTTCCAATATGTCGTAATTTTGCAAAAACGGTACTAAAGTTTTGTAGTCAATAGTTAATGGCACATAATATGAACCTTTTGCGTGTAAGACGAAAATAGGAACATTAAAATTGTGTTTTAAATCGTTTTGCAGGAAATTCTTTAAATTTGGTGAGTATCTCTGCAAAATCTCATTTCTAGGCGGTTCCAGCTTGGGGTTATTGGCTGATAATGTGCTATCTGACGGAGACCTTCGGTGGGTATTGTCGCTGTCCGAGATTCTGGTACACAGTTCGCTACTTGGAGGAGAACTGTGACTGGAACTAAATACACACACTTTTAATACTAAAATAAGTAATATTTTTTAAACCATCTAATTTTAAACAATGTCTAAAGCAAAAATATAAAGTAAAAAACATTTACCTCTGGTTTTCTGTACTTGTAACAGAATTTCTACGTCCATTTTCAATCTTCTGCCTCTTGGGATTTTCCGGACCACCACCGTTCATATCTTGAGTAAACCTAAGTTTAATATTAGTTTTATATTTATAGGAAACCCCATTAGCTTCCGGATGTTTTTCACAATCAGATTCTGAGGACTGAGTATGGTTGTTAGTTCTAACACTGTAAGAATTATTATTATTTTGTTCCACGTCACTTTTTGCCAGAGGATATTCAGTTACTTTTAACTGGATATTATTCCTAACCGCTTCATGGGGATTTTGTAATGGTACAATATGTTCGCTAGATGGTACTGGGGTTCTATTTTGATTAATGTGCGGAGTTCTGGATATTGTTTCGCAGTGCTTTTGTAAGTGATTTAACAATCGTACACAAATAGCTTCACGTGGGAAATGACCTTCTACTTCTACCATGAACCTCATAGCCTCTGACATGCATTCTTGGTACCCTAACCTAAAATATTTATTAGTTTACAAATTTGCAAAATTCACACATCCTACAGTTCAGCATATTCTAAAAAGACATATTTTTGTACACCCACATGTTCCGACACAACATACAGAATGTAAGGAAATAAATGCAACATAGAGCAAGAGTAGAGCCCTGACGACAAAATAATGCGCTGTTGCCAAATTTATCTTAGTCAAAAGTTGATGGTTGAAAAGATATAGGGTGTCAAAGTTCAAATTTTATTTTCAATATTCGTAAATAACTTTAAAAAATCCAAATATTTGCATACATTTTGGAGATCGGGGGTTTTTGGGGACCAGAAATTCAAATTTGTTTCTAATTTTGATGTTACAAGTAGAGGGCACCACTTATGGCACATCATGTTCTTTTAAATAACAGACATTTTTTGCAGCTTAGTGTATCCTCTTGAAAATTCGGCCGATCTTCTTGTAATTTTGCACATTGTCATTTTCAGCTAGCGAAAATAGCTCTTTACCTGAAACTAAAACAGTTTCTACTCGATGCCCTGAATGTTTTATATAAGATGATTTCAAAAATGGTTACTCCTAACAACTTCAAAAAGGTATAGGTACCTTTTTCAGATAAATAAGGTAGGAGACTCAACTTTTTCAATAGTCAGATGGATACACTAAGCCGGAAAACCTGTTATTTAACAGAAGCATGCTGCGCCTCTACTAGTAACGTGAACATTAGAAACAAATTTTAATTTTTCGCCCCCAAAAGCCCTGATCTCCACAATGTATACAAATATTTGGATTTTTTTAAGTTATTTACAAATATCCAAAATAAAATATTAACTTTGACATCCGGTATCTTTTTAACCATCAACTTTTGACTAACATCTCATTATTTTGTCATCAGGGTACTCTTGCTCTATGTTCCATTTATTTCAAGATACTCTGTATATGTGGTAAAGAGTTTACATGATATATAAGTACTATGAAGAAACGAAAATAAAAAAAACAGATGGATCAGGGATTGAACCGTCAACCTCGAGTTTAGTAAAAGGATGCCTAATCACACAGATTATTATCTTTTCATGTAAAGACCAAATAATATTTTGAAATATCTGCCTGTCTCTGTTTAGTATAAACAGTTATAAAAATGGATTGGCAGGTTTAAGTTTATTCCACATACAGGGTGTTTTTACGAAGTGGCACAACAATTTAATAAGGATCATTGTTTGTATTCAAGCTCACTTCTAGAAACCAAGGAGTCGAGCCTATTTGTCCAATCCATTTATCTGAATAAGAAATGTGATTTGAATTTTCTCACTTCACGGTAAAAGTTTGGGGCAGTACTGGTAATAAGGTAAATTTTTGTGCAGATAATGTAAGCTGATATTTCCGGCTACACAATTAAGTAAAATAAGTGGCCCAATAAGTAATCCATTCACTGGAGCAGCCAAAACTTTTAGAAAATTAGTTTGTATAAAAGAATATGGATTTGATATTTCAAATGTGCGAGTTATGAATGTTAGTGACACAAATACAGGTAAAAATAGCTCTATCCCAAGAATGCTTAGTTTACTGCACTAACAGCTATTCACAAAATGTTATCCTTTGTGGATAACCTTGGAGGTTGAGCTCCTTGAACTTTTTGTATGACGTTATGGGAAATATTTTCTTGGCTTGATGCACATTTTTTTTGTAAAATACAATACTTGGCTCGTGACCACAAAAAAAGTTTTTTATGAGAAGATAAAACCTAGCAGGAAAACCCTGGATACAAACAAACCGATAAGGACTAAACTTTAATAGCCCCATGGCTAAAAGGGAATTGCAAATTTTGCAAAGTTAAATCATTTTATCTTCAATTCTATCCAAACCAACCTGTATATTAAAATAAGTACCGAATATCTATGCTACTGAATTTAAATAAAAAAGTAATGTCTATTTTATCTGTGGGTAAAAACGTATAAAATCTCAAGCATTTTGCATGATTGTGTAATTTTTACACTCATGTGTAAAATGCTGTTTACAGCCCTTGTTATTAAAATAAATTTATATCTATACAGGGTGTTACAGAATGATGTTAAGAAAATCTAAGGGCAGGTTCTATGTTGATACAGGTTGTTTAAAATTTTCTGTCTTAAATACTATAATAGTCTTCATTTCTCGAAAACCGATCGAGATATTGAGATGATATTTGGTACACAACAGAGTATAGAGAAGAGCTACTTTTACATGTATAAGCTTCTCTTATAATATACTAGCATCAGTGCCGTTCCTGCTGTTAAATACTTTTAGCAAAGAAAATTGTATCGCCACTGATTTTTGGACTAATTGGTATCACTCACTTAAAGCCAAGTTAATTCTGCTTAAAAGTGTCTTGGACTTTTCCTCCTTATTTCTAAACATAGAACCTGTTCCTATATTTTCTTAACATGATTGTGTAAGCAGTCTGTATATATGTATTAAAATAAATTAAAGGTTACCGATAATGTTCAGTGGGATTCCCATGTTCCTGTTGCAGATATTTCATATGTTTAATTGCCATTTCAATAATTTCCGTTTTCTCGATCCTTCCTCTTCCCTTTTTCAAATATTCTGTAGGTATTAGGCGGGACAAATCTGCTAGGCAGTTATTCATTCTGTCTCTCCTCCTCTTTTCTATTATACGATGGGACATTGGGTCTTGCTAGCAAAAAAATTATACCTTCAAAGTGTCTTACTTTAAGGGCCATCTCAAAATCTAGCTCTAGCTAAAATCAGTTACTAAAGTAGATAACCTCAACCAAGAAGTTGCAGAAAGCACAGAAGCATTAACAGATATGTTAAAAATTAAAATTACTATTTAACATTTTCCCTTTATTTTAAATCAGTTTTAAGTACTGGTTACACAGTTGTTATCAATAAGAGCAAGTTATGATTATGAAAGACTGACAACAAAAAATGAACTTTTGTAATCTTATCAGTTTTATAAAAAAAAAAATCTATATTAGAAGTATATTTATAAAAGTTATATTGCAATCTAATAAGAATATATCCATCATTATTAAAATTTTTGAGCAATGGGTAACTCATATTTTCACCCCTCTGTATAAATGTTTATATTTATTTAATCTTACGAATTAAATTGTTGAACATTACAATATTTAAATATTCTTTTTAAAAGATCTTCCCGCTTATTAATTGTCTATGTATTTATTTAATTTTCTGGATACAGGGCGTTTATAGTAATTTCTTTTGTTACCTAGAAAAGTTAGATGAAGAATTTATTAAGTTCACTGATCTTCAGAACTGTTGTGAATAATTCACAATTTTTTATAAGTAATAAATCAAAATATATTAAATATGTAGATACTGTAGGCAAATGACATACATTTGCCTACAGTAATTAATATCATAAAAAAAACTGTTAATTTCAGATTGCCCTTTGTATCGTATTTTCGATATCAATATTAATTGATTGTTATACCATACAAAAATTCCTTATCAGAAGTGTGCCACATATCAATAAAACATTTGGATATTTGGTATACTTATTTAAACTACTTTTCTTCAATTCCAAATTAATAAAGTGGCTATGAAATTTTGATAAACAAAATACAGGGTGTCTCAGGTATCACTGACACCCTTGGAAGGGTAAAAATGAATGAAATCTACCCAAATTTTAATATTATTAGATATACCTATATCTAAAAGTTCACCGTTTCCAAAATACAAGGTGTCAAAGATTTCGAAATTTTTATTATATTTTTTATTAATTTGGAAACTCGTAATAAAACAACAATAATTCTAGGTTGTAACAGGATATCCTTGGTCTAATTATTCAGTATATTTTAATATTCTCATTACCATTGAAGTGTTAATTATTTTGAACAAATAATTATTCTTTGATTTTTTTTCTTTAATGCATCATCCCTTCCAAGGATGCCCTGTGCCAAGACACCCTGTATATCTTCATTATTTTGCATTACAAAGTTAGTTTCTGAAAGTTAGCATTTCAATTGTTAGTTATTTTAGAAAAAACGATAAAGTATCATGCAGTGCAAATTGAAGAAAGAAAATCAGTACATACCCTTGCAACTTTGTTCTTCTTGTAAGGTCCATATTCACAGTCATCCTCACTGCATGTTGCAGTAGAAAAATTTAAATTTCTGTAATTATTAAATGAAATACATTTTTATCACAAACAAAATGTTTATTTTAAAAGAAATAAACTTATTACAGATGCCTAGTTGAATGAGACATCGTCATAAATAATTAAAAAACGTTCACATGTATTTTTGAAAAATTGTTATATTATTTTTTTAATGATAGATTCTTATCTTATGAGTCATTAATAACATTTAAAATATACTCACGTGTCGCAACAAGGATACACTGCTCTCTCATCTTTCATCCTGGCAACTTCTTCATGTGTATTACAACTGCAATTATAAAATTACCCACTTG
The DNA here is from genome assembly GCA_025584915.1 of Monochamus saltuarius. NCBI lineage: Eukaryota > Metazoa > Arthropoda > Insecta > Coleoptera > Cerambycidae > Monochamus > Monochamus saltuarius. The sequence goes on along the minus strand of CM046725.1, from coordinate 56,603,503 downwards.
AAGAAAATAATAACATAGAATAAGTGCATAGAATAGGTGCGGTATTTAATACTAATGACAGATTTAATACTTAAATTGTTTAAACTACAATTTATATTTAATATTCAGTACTACACAAATGGCAACAGACGTTTTTAGTTTTTCAATATTCAAATTTGTATTAAAAATTGAATAGGTACTACAAAATGGTAATTCGAACAATCTCATATTATTTAAAATTATCCACCACCTGTGAATCGACAAAATCAAAGTAAAATGTGCATAAATTTAATAAATTATATTTTGTCTCGCGGTCTCGACAAGGTCACGCCTTTGCTACAGTCGTGTATATCGACAAGGTAACGTAATTAGTCGTTTGTTTGTAGTGAGGTCTATAAACTTAACGCATTTGTAATTTGTAGAGTAGTTAATTAATTTCTTAACAAATATTAGCGAAAATTATACTTAAACATATTCTATATAGTAACATACTTGTGGGTCAAATACTGTGGTAAAATAAAGTTTGTTACACTGACGTAGCCAGAAGTTTAATAAAGGGGTTATTTTATGTGTATATATCTTCAAACTTATATACCTAAATTTTTATTTTGGCAATATGTATATTGTTTTATTGTTTCACTTATTGTTTATTTGTTATACTTGTGGGTCGGTCAGTGGTCGCGTGGTTTAAGGCGTCAGTACTTGAATCGAGGTGGCTAGACCGGTGTGGGTTCGATCCCCGCAGCCGATAGACCGTATCAGCTATATTCGTGGAGAAGATTGGCACCCTCTCTGCGGGTATCGTAGGGTGGAAAAATGTTAGCTTCGGTCAATGTGAGAGATTGATACCGGTCGACATTTAACTATCCCCTTAATTAATGAGGTTTTCCAGGGTTCCCTCATTCCTGCATTGAATGCGTAGAGATAAATTAATGAAATTTCGCACAATCCCATAACTTTTTATGCTCTTTTTGAAGATCAATACAGCTTGTCCAGGGGTAGGTAAAACAAGGAAGTAGCGCTTCAAAAATACTTGACTTGACGGAGCCACTTGATCAATTAATTGACAAAGAAATTGTTAATGTAAAGCGGGCTTTTAGGAATTTCTTATATTATTCTTTAAAAGTTTAAGTTTCAAAACAGATTTTTTGTTTTATTGTTAGATAATCGGGTGATATGCCGATTTTATGAATAGGTTTCACCCTGCAGCGGTTGGAAACGGTTTGAAAATGTCAGGAGAACGAGTTACCAGTGAATTTAACGTAAGTACGGCAAGATATAGTTGAACGGATATTTCTGATAAAAGGTTTGTTTTTGCAGCAGTTGCAAACGGTTTGAAACTGTCAGAAATATTCGACCAGATAAGTTGAGAACGCGTTACCATTGAATTTAACACTATACATAGTTGGATGGACATTTCTGATAGTTTCAAACCGTTTTCAGCTGCTGCAAAAACAAACCTAATTTCAAATCGTTTCCAACTGCTGCAGGAACCTAATAGAAGGAATGATAAAGGGCGCCGTATTCCTGAAATAGTGTTTTCTACAAATATAAATAATTTTGGACATTTAAAAACTGAATAATATAAAGTTTAACAAATAACAGGAATATTATCTCATACATCTACAAATTTTTAAATACAGAAATCTTTCAAAATACGTATTTTTTTCCAATTTAACTGTAGATGCAAATAATATTATAACATAAACATAGTTCTGCATATAATATTGTTCATGTTCACTTTTGTTTATAAGTACATATGTGAAAATAATTGTTAAAATGTGGGGTTAGAATAGCAAAATAATATGTCTCTTACAATACAATTGCTTTTTAAAAGTTATTATTTCATTTGAGGAGAATTTAAATAGTAAAAGTGGACAAACAAAATATAAAGAATATTATTTTTGATATTACTTTTGTTCTACGCATTTTATTTTTCGAGATTTCATTACCTAAAAACACCACAATTTTGATCATTTTACGGCGTGAAATACGGAGGCCATAACGCCGATAATTTATTTTCAGAATCATGTACACAGAGTATTTAAAAATATTGAATTTAAAAATCACGATCGAAATTTTATAGAACCGTCCAACACTACTCGGATTTTCATCTTCAGGTTCCAGAACTATTACACTTGGCATTTACGTGTACAGCTGGTGATTTAGACGTGGCATATTTTTTATTGTTTTACGATCAAAATAGAATACACCGAAATTAAGGCAATTAAATATTAAAAAAGTTTATTGCACAGCTGTAAATTTAACAAATATTTGTTTCATATATTCATAATACGTGAGCTGTCTGTCTATTTGTAGAAATGTACAGAGTGAACTAATTATCCGCATATCTTCAAAATAAAGAAAAAAGCAATCAACATTCAGTAAAGTGTGACATAATGATATAAATTGTATGACGTATTAAAAACATACCAAACAAATGTTTTGTTGATGTGTATGTCTTCAAATGTAGATAGGTAAAACATTTGGAAGGAAATGCTACACAGCTTTAGCGAGCCATTGTCGTCACAGAAAATCAACTATTATTTGGCTCAAATTGGTATGTATACAGGATTAATAGGTTAATTTTTAATTTGGATGGGGAAATAAGAGAAATCAATTTCCTTAATCTTATAATATGTACACAATACACATATTATACAGGGTTAACCATAGCTAAGTACAAATATTTTAAGAGAGGATAGAGAAAAATATGAATTTACGGCATCGCCCTTCAAAAAATATCCAAACTTATTTATAAAGCGAAAACAAATTTTTTCGAAACCATATAAACCCCAATTTATCACCGACTCTGTGTTTACATTTGTGACCTTCTGATTTTCTTCAGTTTTTAGAGCCTTGAAATACTGTTTTCTACAAATACAAAGAATTTTAAACATTTAATAACTGTATAATCTAGGGCTTAGCAAATAACAGGAATGTTATCTCATGCCACCTGCGAATTTTCAAAGATACCGAATAAAAACTGTTAAATAACGGCAAAAAACTATCTAATAAAGTTATTGTGTTATTTGAGGAAAATTTAAATAGTAAACAATGAATAAACAAAACATTATTTTTGATATTAGGCACTTTTGTTCTAAATGTTTTCTTTTTCGAAATTGCTGTATCTAAAATCAATCCAAGTTGATCATTTTATGGGGAAAAATACGGCAACCTTCTACCACAAATTGTGTTACTCTTATTTCTCTAATTTAATTAATGTATCTATCAAAAAGAATATTTTTCGTATCTTTTAAGATTTTCAGAAAAATATTTTATCAAAAATTATCTGCAGGCAATTTTTCTAGATACGAAAATTTTAAATTTTCCTCTACACATCCGTCACTACATTCGAGGAAATAGTTGGTTTTTCATATTATACCGATAACCTACTACTTGAATCTGAAAATACGGTTAGAAGTAAATGTATTTTTGGCAATGTACCTTTAAACACTCTGTAACTTGTTTACTAATTGCTTTACACAATACATTTTACATAATACACTTCCTGTCGTTTCAGCTTAACATCATATTTTAAAAACACACTGTATAATTATGTCAACCATTGGTGGAGATATGGCGGGGTCATTAGATTGAGAACTACAAATTCGACCCCTGTGGACCATTAGCACTTCTGCTGCCAATATCGGAAATCAAGAAATTTATTTTAGTTCCGGAAACGGGGGTTGGTAGCTCCCTTAAATAGCTTCAAATTGCAGTTATAATTGTTAGTTCAAATCTTTCTGTATAGATGGCGTAGCGATACTAAAAAATGTTTTGATTCCTGGAAATTTGAAATGCGGTTGTCTTGGTCCGTCTGAAAATCGTTAAATTTTGGGTAATTTTTCTAATATAAAGTTTTTCTCAATATTTACTTGTTTTAGAGACATGTCGACTTCAATATGAAGTGTCTGATGTAATAGGAAAATCTGTTATTTTATTTAAATCACACAGATAAAATTATGTCCTCCAGCATTTGTACACAATGTGAGTCTTCTAGTCAGTGGCGTAGCCAGAAATTTGACATGGGGGGGTTCAGTGACAAAGTTTAGTATTTCAAACTAGATTTTTTTAATAAAAAAAAATAATTGTTAATAAATTAAAACAATAAAAAGGAAATAAAAAACGATCTCATCATAAACATATGTAAATAGTAAACAAGTACGAACAATATTTTTTTGTGTACAAAAATTACAAAAAAAAAATAGAATTTAGTTGCAGGTGAACCCTAATAATGTAGGGAGTTGCCGAAGTAGGTCTAGTTATTGTTCACTGACCGCGTTGCCACGATCTAAATCAGCCAGCTGACTGAATTTTTTAATAATATTTAATAAAATACGGTTCGTCTCTACCCTTTATTAGCTTTGTCTGTAGCTGATCATTTGTTTGTTAGTTAGTATGTGGTGTGAATAAAACCAGTATAGCAATATCTTAAGAGTTTTTTATCTCAGAAGGTTTCCGAGATATTGGCAGCGGGAGTGTTAAATGGCACACCCTGTATATTAGAAATTCGATCACTGTTTTTAATAGTTTTTAATAAAAAATTAACATTTTCAGGTTATTATTACAGTTACCTACTCCGGCTTCTACTCATCAAAACACCAAATAACTGGTAAATATTTGTCAAAACGTGATACACCTACCTACTTACAACAACAGTTTCCAACCATTGGTACACTCATATGACTAAATAAATAAGACGATTTTAAAGGATAGGTACCTTAACACCGCGATCCCGAGCGTCATCTTACGGTCATTTGGAAAAACACTACTACTTGAGAAAAATTAGCATACAGAAAACTGTGTCACAATTTAAAAAGAAAAGCAAAGTTGCCAGTATAACTGGTAGAGTTCGCTGTAGCGAAAAGAAAGTGAAGAAACTAATAATAATTAAAAATCTGAGGTTAAAACATGTACAATTGTACAACATGATTTTCTATGAACATGAAACATGGATGCAGTGGATGGTTAAAATTTAATATATTTTTGCAACGTGATGAAGGTAAGTTATCGCTCTAGTGCATTCTGATAAATGTTTTCTGTGTTTGATTAAAATTTAATACAACGCAAACAGTTAATTATAGTTAGTGACTAGTTAGTTAGACTTAGAGTTTTTAATATAAAATACTGTTGAATATACTGCTGTATACCAAACTGCAAACATATATATTATTCCTATGGTATCACAGATACTTACAGAAATCAAAGCTTCTTCAGAGTTCCTGCAGACAGGGAAATGTTTGGGGTTAGAATCAATTCGCAAATTATGTAAACCAGATTTTAATCTCACGAACAAAAATTGTTACTTTGAATTAAATGTTTTAAAAATATTGAGAAGAATAACTTCACCTTATTTTGGTATTTATTTATTTATTTAAGGTTGATTAGTTTTTTAGTGAATGTAAAAGTAATGGTAAATACATATATCTACGAGTCTACTGATTTTTTTGCTAATACTGAGCATACTTAAATTTTCACAGAAAAATAATCAGTAGTACATCGTACTTATGAGAACCATTGTAGTTCGGAACAAATGTATTTAACAATAATATTTAGCATAAAGTATGCATCTATTTTTATCATGTTAATCGCTATTAATTACTAGTCATGTAATCAACTTTTTCTATTTATAATAGAATAAAGCAATGGAAAAACAATTACTCTTTTTATTATTAAACCAATCATAGCTTCTTTTTTAATAGATTACATATTACAAAAATTCATTGTTTTATTACACTGTTATATAGTGTGTAACTTACATGAAATAAAATTTATAAATCATTGACTACATAATTTTGTAAACAATCTGGTCAACTTTTATATTTGAACCTATAATTTTTTACGAAATTTTGTTATCGAGGATTATGAATTTTATTTCATCTGTACGTTGCACTCTATATATTAAAGTAAATTCAAATTTACCGCCAATTGCTGCGTAATGAAGCTTATTATACAGCGACATCTATTGTATAGATTTTGAGAGTTATAGTTTTCTCAAAACAGAAAACGTAGCATAGTGCAAATGCTATTTTTTCCAAATGAACGTAAGATGCCGCTAGGTATGTCTGGAGCAAGTCGTGCTTCCCATGAAAGACAGAGAAAAGAAACCTCTTATTTAGTTACTCATATGGGTACACTACGTGATAAAAGTGTTTCGTAAACGTAGGTAATTCTAAAAACTATACTTCATAGAAAATATTCGACACGTGACTGCAGGCAAAAAACACATTTCTCTCGAATGCAACAGCGTTTAATTATTCAGCAAATACACGTGCAGATTACGAAACAATGATCAAATTTTTAAAAGCCTGTTATTGGAATTAAGTGCATATTATTTTTTTTATTCTGGAATACAGCCAAGTCTACAGTCTTCGTTCGTGTGCCTCTCTACATTCTCTATCGGTAAACAACTTTATAATAGTAGAGAATAACAGAAACACATAATCTGCTTTTTATTTTTAACTAATGTTTATTTCGTATTACAGAAGGTGGTGTTTACAAAACATACTACAATTAAATGTGCCTTATACTGAAACTTAGACCACACATTTTTCCTAACATTCATTTTCCGCCAATAAATAAATGTTTTCAATTACGTATAATACCTATTTTAAAGCAAATTTAAAACTGCATTTCATTTCTTTCAAAAATCAATTAGGTACAATAATTATGTTGTTAATTTTTTCCAGTCTTTAAAAATGTCAGAAATATATAAATAACTGTTATTAGTCAATGTATTTTTATTACATAATACAGTTTTAATATAACTACGAGATAAAAATTTAAAAAATCAATCCAATGTAAAATATTCAATCTAGATATAAATTCACTATTTATACTAATAATAGGTAGGTATTATAACTGTGTACAGGGTGTCAAAAAAAGAGTGTAAAATATTTAAGGAGGTAATAGTATGAACCAAAATAAGCAGAAAAGTCTCAATAAACGTCCGCAAAGTAACGGTTGCGGAGATATGGAATGTTTTATGTTTTTTAGACCCTTTTTTATTTTTCAAAAACGTTGTGTATTTTATTATAATAGTTGGTTGAAATAAACAGTACGTATTTGACAGTTGTTCTCAGTGCACAAGTTTTCTTTCGCTATGGCTGGTTACTCTAACGCAGAATTAACAGGCATGCATTTCATGTATGGTCGTGCTAATGGGAACGCCACCGAAGCGCGACGTGTTTATGTTGACGCTTATCCAAATCGCTAGATTCCTTCACAACGCATGTTTGGAAGAATTTACCAAAGATTGCGTGATACCGGTTTCTTGAGCAAACAGTGCCATTTATCCGGAAGACCAAGGTCGGTATCCACTCCTAGAGCAGAAGAAGAAATTCTAGCACTGGTAGAGCAGAATGTGCGGAGAATATCAGCCGAGGTAGTAATTAGTGGTCCTCTTGTTTGGAGAATCTTCCACGAGCAACTCCTTTATCCATACCATGTGCAACGAGTACAGGCCTTAAATCCAATAAATGATCATCAAGCACGTTTGATTCTTTGCCGCTGGTTTCTACGTCATGATGCTGAAGACCCTCGTTTTCTTGCAAACATTCTTTTTACTGATGAGACCGGGTTCACAAGAAATGGAGTGTTTAATTTTCACAATACGCATATTTGGGCCGACGAAAATCCTCATGCTCTAATGGAATCTGGACATCCGGCACGTTTTTCATTAAACATTTGGATGGTAGGTGACAGGTTTCTAGGTCCTGTTGTTTTACTAAACCGATTAACAGGTGCTTACCTCAACTTTCGGCAGATAACACTGTATGAGTTTTTGTAAGACATTCCTTTGAATCAGAGGCAACAAATGTGGTTCCAGCATGATGGTGCTCCAGCTCATTTTTCCATGGCCGTTAGAGAGCATTTACACCAAACTTTTCCACATAGATGGGTAGGAAGGGCCGTACCTGTTTTATGGCCTCCAAGATGGCCTGATCTGAACTCTCTAGATTTCTTTGTTTGGGGATATTTGGAGACATTAGTGTATGGTATTCCTGTAGATAGCCTGGAAGAGCTGCAGCTACGGATTAATCAAGTGTCAAGAAATCCAAACCAAGGAGGGTGTTTTCGAAAGAGTTCGAATATCGTTGAGACGAAGACGCCGTGCCTGCTTTTAAATGGACGGATGGCACTTTGAACATCTTCTGTAACTTTGTTTTTTGTTTGTTAAAAGCTTCCTTTGTCGGTTTATTCCTAATAAAATAAAATGTTTGAAAAAACGGATAGTGGTCCATATCTCCGCAACCGTTACTTTGCGGACTCATGTTTATTAAGACTTTTCTGCTTATTTTGGTTCATACTATTACCTCCTGAAATATTTTACACTCTTTTTTTAACACCCTGTATGTATATTAGATCAATTTCATTAAACATTAATTTCATTCATTTATCATCAAAACTTGAAAACGGTTCTAAGAATTTGTAGTTTTATATACCTACCCTATATGTATTACCAAAGTTCATATATACCATGAACTTTGGTATTACCTAAATAATTAGGTACAATAGGTAGTCTTTGAATTTGTATATCAGAATTTTATGACAATTCAACTTTGCAGAAAGATAATCAATATTTGCTCTGAAAATTCTTATATGCAGTGTCCCAATTTCCTTGTAATTGTAGGGTACCTATCTCGGAAACTACAAGAGATGGAAGGATGCGATTTTCTCAACACTGGACTATATTTTCGGGAAACTTGCCGCAATCAGAATTTTGATAAACCTCTTCATTTTTTGAGATACATGAGATACTACTTTTAAGGGATTTTTGTATCTCAGACAATAGCCGAGATATCGGAATGGTGCAAATTGCTTCAGATAGACTTTTTTACGTAGAGTTTACAGTCGCGTATTTGTAATTTCTCTACAGGGTGTATCTTTTAAAGTATGACCCAAACACATTTTTTAATTAATACATTATTCTTTTCCTTCATAATGATGTATAACAGTTGCTATTTCATATTTCGGAAATTGTTAAATTAATATACTATGCATTTTTATATAATTACACAAATATGGTTCATGAACTCTAAATAATTAAAGAAAAATGTATACAAAATAAACATTGTTTAAACATATCATATGAGAAATAATCTGTATTTTTTATGTTATATCTATCGCATCTTCAGACAGGGGGATATATACAGGGTGGCTTATTAAGAAAAAGTTGCGTATCTTTACATTTCAATTTTATGAAAAGAAATATTTGTGCATTTTATATTTGCATTCATAACTTTATTCATATTTGAAGTAAACTTTATGAAATTTGGTACTCTTATTCTGTTCGGCATAAGCTTTCCAAAAGAGGTTGACATTCGTTTTTTGTCGCTCTCTTCAGTGATCAAAATCAACCATAAGAAAATCAAAACTTGACTATGAAAATTTGGGATCTGCTTAATAGGCGTCGAATTAATTTTGTTTCTACTTTATTTGAAAACTTATAGCGAACAATATAAGAGTACTAAAAACATGATAATAATAATACGATGTGTGTTCAGAATAATATTCATTAATATTGAAAAAATGGAACCCCAAAATACATACTTCTACGTAAGTATCCCTAATTATTATAATTTTTACCAGAGAGAAATTTAAACAGTTTCTAAATATATTTTTAATATTAAATAATTTAACAGTTTTTTTTAATGCCATTGTCGATAAATTTTCTTCTAACAATTTTTTGTTTGTCTTCAAATGTTTTTGAGTTAAAAATATTTATAAATTGTTTAATTGGCTAGTTCAAATTATTTTTCAAATTATTAAAGTGAATTAATTCAAGAAACAATTTTGTATAATTATAAAAAATGCATGGCCAACTATGCACCATACAACATCAATTTTATTGATTTGACGGTTTTCAAATACGTTTTCCAAAATATAAACTAGCAACTGTTTATACATCATTAAGAAGGAAAAAATAATGCAATTGGACTGCATAAAATATGCAGGTTGTCTATTTAAAATATTGTATGTTTGGTAGTATTTTAAAAGAGACACCCTGTAGAGAAATTCCAAGTAGGTACTCCACTAAACTACATAAAAAACGCAATTTTCACAATTCCGATGTGTTAGCTACTTCTGAGATGCCAAGAATCCCTTAAAAGTACCTAGTTTTTTTTTTAATTTCGCCCTGTATCTCAAAAATGAAGATGTTTCTCGAAAAAGTACTCTCTTGTAGTTTGTGACATACCCTGCAATTAAAACGAAATTGGGACATCTTCCCTACATCTAACTATACCACTTTTAAATAACTACATACCTGTTTCAAATATAATATGTAATGCTTCTCGAATGAAAGAACTCGATACTCGATAGTTAATAAAATTGTGACTATATACCTGATGCTGTAAGTAGAAAAATGAACAAAACACCATAGGATACAGCGTTTTGCCACAAATTATTTATTTTTACAGTAGTTAGGTAGCTATACCTAAACTTTATTAAAAATTAGACGAAATATTGATTTGGCCTTATTTTTACAAAGAAACGTATGGAAATTTATGTAAGGTCGCCGAAGGGATCTGATCCCCAAAATTCTTATGCAGGTACGCCACTGACCCCTTGAATGAAATTCTGATGCAAAAATGAATGAACTGAATCTGATTTAGGAAGAGGAAAAATATGAAAATTCAAATAAAAAATTAGGTATATATTTTATTTATCCTTGTAATTTGAATACATAAACCCTTAAAACGCATATTTTGCCATCTATAATACGTTCTAAACGTAAATAATTCATTGTACAAAGTGGAAATAATGTTAAAAAATTAAATTAAATTAAGATTTGCATTCGTACCACGACTACACGATAAACTTCTTCTTAAAAACATGTAAAGCAGGTTGTTGTTCGTTAACAATTTAAAAATGGTTATAAATCTTACAATTTTATATAATTAAATCAAGTTATTAATAGCCGTATCATTTCGGAATTGAATGAGTAAATATAATAATGAGACGTATTTACGTCACAACGATTAAGTTTATCTAGTATTTTTGCAATAAATTTATATAAAACATCGCGTTACAAGTAAATTACCACCCATCCAAAAGTTCGTAAAACTTACCTTTCGTATTTTACACGTTGAATGTTCGAATTTTCTTCCCAGTAGTTTTGTGTCATATCCATTTTTAATTTAAAAACAAAATTATTTTTTTAATACACAATCACATTTATTAGAGAAAAGTTCTGCACCATATCAGGAAGTACAAGTATGAACAGACTCCCTTATTAGAATAATATGTATATCTCAATTGTTTACGGAAAATTTGACAGGTGTCGTAGCACACTTGCCAATCTCACTTGCTTCTTCCTCTAGTTAGCTGGGCACTGATACGAAGCGAATGAACACGCTAGACTAGAGTACACGTGAGTGATGAAAACAATCAACGACACACCTAAATCATTTGTTTTCGTCTCTTTCATTACCTACTACGTGACCTAGTACACATATTTATGCAAAAGTTGACACTTAATTTAATATGAAAGAAAAATACATAATAACGTGTCTTTTTATTAATTACTACAACGTTGGACTATAAAAGGTTAAAAAGTTTGTTTGGTATGGTTTTAAACTTTGTTCAAAACTGGTACTACCTTCAAAAGTGGGAGGAAGACAGCTATACGTAAGTCGAAGTTGTATTGATCTATTTTGCACATGATCTAAACTAGAGATCACGTTTAAAGTAACGTGGATAACCACGTGATTGTCGTAGTTGCCATTTATGTATTACCCATCCGCGATTATTATGACTAGACAATTTTACTTTTACTCATACACATTTTTATTAAAAACACCTATTTTGCAAATTTCCCACTTGTAGCATTGAGAATGTCTAGTTATATAAGTAAAAGAATTATAAAAAAAATATATAAATCATTCAGTTACGTAAAAATAATATATCACTAATATATTTACATGGTTTCGTAAGTAATGGGCATAATTTGTTTAAATTAAACTTTCTACATATTACCTGCTTAAGTGCAGTATTATTGCAAAGGTTTATAAATTAAGTTGTAGAGGTCAAAACTGTTCTGAAAAAAATCTAAGAAAATATAGGAGATATTTCTTGACATAGACAGATCACATTTGTTCAAATCCATACTTTTGAGGTGAGGATATCTGCACAAAAGTTTGATCAAGATCACATCTCTACCTCTTGAAAAATTTGGCTACCTAAATGAATGTTATTTAATAAACTTACTGGTAGCATCAATAATGATTTATTGGATAGGTACATAATAGCTATACAGTTAGATATATTACAATAATAGATTTAAATATTATGTTGCTACATAATCAGATTTTAAATTTAAGAGATACCTATTTGTTTCAAATTTGGCACATTTTTATCTTAAGTTGGCACACTTTCTGTGTAATTTTGGTCTAAAATATCAAAGAATGAGCGGAGATTTTTTTTAGTACGCCTATGGATTTAGAGTATTTTTTTGAGATAGAACGTGTTTTTATTCTATTTTTTCACACTTATAAGATTTTGATTTGAGGCTGTTTACGCCACGGCATATTGCAACTTTTTGCATGCGCTAGGTGTGGCACAAAGTAAATATCACTAAGTATTAAACGATGTTATTCTGTAAATTGATATAAAAAAAATCTGAAACCATAGGCGTACACAAAAAAAATTGGGGGTCCGTATGTATGCTACAACCCTCCTTTTCTCTGTTTGTGCTTTGATATTTTATACCAAAATTACACAGAAAGTGTGTCGACTTCAGATAAAAATATGTGCCAAATTTCAAAGAAATATACAATCTAAACTCACGAGCTATCAATAAAAATCATTTTTAAATGAAAATGGTGCTCTAAAATGAAAAGTGGCATAAGAAAAGTTGCTTTATTTTGGTCCAAAGAATATGTTGTGGTTAACGGCTTGGCCTACTAATTTGCAACATCCTGTATATAGGTACTTATATATTTTTCTTTCGTTCGCATATCGTATGACGTATTTATATTCAAATCACCTCGTCGAATAACATCTAAATTTTTAGAAAAACCTACACCTATAACAAACCTAAGACCTAATGTAGAGGCATTATATATGGATTTCTATAGATAAAAAAATATAATTTATTTTCAATAGAAAAGTCAATAGGTATACAAAACGTGCATACGTTCTTTATTCAGTTTTTTTACAATGCTACTTATAACTAGGTAACTATATAGGTATAGATTCACTGGTGGATATTCTGTTTTATTTAAGATGAATGCCTTATTCGAATCAAGAATTAGCAGAATGAAGCAGGTGAATGTGACGACACTCATTGTCGACGTCGTCGATCATCTCCCATAGCGTATTTTTGTTGCACTCATGCAATATTTATAAAATTACCAAATATAGATTTATGGTAGATTATTTTTAAATTAAAAAACTACCAAAATTTAAAATAAATTAACCCATCCCAGTGCCCAGTGGTTACGCCCATGTTCAGAAGTCACGAAAAATCATGGAGACAATTACCGTAATTCTGGAATAAACTTGTGTTAAAGTGTGTATGTTATGTGTTATGTGGAGAGAAAAACATATTGATAAGACAAATTTAATCACGCGATTGTTTTAATCCATAATTAGGTTTCATACATTCACATACTGTACACAGAATACGTCGCCAATGTCGTTTTAAGAGGGTTTATGTAAGTTGTTTTGGTCTTTAGTAATGTTATGCACGATAGAATCCGCAAAACATGTGTGAATAGGCTTTTTTCGTGACAGTAAACGTGCCCATGTTCCGTGTCGATTTGACACAAAACACGTGCTTGCGACCTACTATGTACTACGCGGTATACATACCTATGTATAATAAACCCTTTGGTTTAAAAATTATATTGAATTTTGCACTATTTGTATTAGACAGTTAATACTTGGGAACGTATTAATAATTAGATATACGAAAGAAAATAAGATTGTAGGTACTGTAAAATAAATGGTAATAAATTTAGTGTTCAGGGTATCCCAGTTTACAGGATTTCACCCCTCTAAGTTGAAAAGTAGGTATAGGACATATGCCAAGAAATTCATTTAACATATTTTTTTATGATGATGTGTTCATATAACATAAAATTACATTTCAGTGGTTCATATAGCCCATATAGGTAGGTATTGGTGAAAATCAAGTGGCCGACATCTATTGATAGATTTCGGAACTGCTGTAGAGGGGAATAACAAATTACTTGCATAATAGAAGTATGAAGTTTTATGTGTTTTTTTAATATTTTTCTATAATTTTTTCTGTATAAATAGTACCAGGAAAGTTTGAAAATAGTAAAACTTTATCTTGAATGAAGAAAAGTGCAGAATTTGCTTAAGACAATTTGTAATAAGTCGGATGTGCGAGTATACAATTCAACAAATCGGTGTTTTTTGTATGTGTAGGTATAGTGGAAATTTTCTATATTTATTTGTAATTTCGCAAACGTTATTGATATTTAGTTATAAAAAATGTACAAAAATGCAAAACATGCAGAATATTTGCGCAAAATCGTAAATTACGCTCTCCGCTAGAAAACTCACTGAAATGTAATTTTATATTATGATGACTGGAAGTCTCGAAAAGCTGCGCGAATGGGATTCTCATGATCAGCGCCATATTTGTTTTGTTCGTCCTAGCAATGGCGGAGCAATAAAGATTTAGCTGATTGTGAATTGAAATGAAATTGAATACATAACCAATGAAGTATTTCTTTGCTGAGTCATGTGCCCCCTTTTGTCTGCTTCTAGGTGTGGTACCTTTATTTGGATACGCAATGGAACTAGAGCATTCCACATCGTACATTTCAGTATAAACAGTGATACCAATGTGGCGGATTGATATCTGGCGCAAATATAGTGCCATCTAGTGACTGTATACCAAATTTCGTCGCACTAGCTGCCCCATCGGCAGAGATTATCCTCTGTATATACAGGGTGTATTTTTAAATGAAGGAATACAAAAATAAAACCACAATATGGAAAAATAAAACTATTTAACTAAACTTAGAAAAAGATATTTTTTTTAAATATACCTACAATTTAAAATCCGGTACGCTAATACTTATTTACTACTTTTTAGCCTATAGTAATAACTGAAGTAGCTGTCTTTACAGGATAGAAAAAATACCACTACCCCTATACTAATTTTTTTGTACACCACTGTTCTACAGAAATAATATCACTGCTAAAATGCTCTTTCACTGTTCTAATCACAAAAATTCATAATATAAAATAAAATAGTTCGAGTAATAAAAAAAGTCCATCCTTAAGAGCCAAATGGCCTTTGAAGGTCACAGATATATGTTCTGTCGGAACCAAAATAATAGAGTGATTCACAGCACTTAGTGGGGTGAGGGTTGCAAGAGACATGAATCCATAGGCGTGCCGCTTGAGAAAGATTTAAAGAACATAAAATTACCAAAAATAAGTCGACGTTGTGTGAATCTGGCCCTTTAATAGTTCACTTTAAAAAGTTTACATTCATCTGTAGAATGCCGTCCTCTAGATGGCGATGGCCTACCACCACCCATTTACACCTACCTGATGCGCTCTGCGTGGATATCATACTTGTAACACATAATACACTGCATTATTTGCATGCACTACTGGTTAATAGCACTAGCAGTCATCCGTTAACACATATTAGGCTATTAGGAGGCCCATTCCTAGAACAGTTCCCAACCGTCAGACGTACACGCATTGCGCTTATATGTGCCCACATAAGGTTGAAAATACTTTTAGATGCAATGCGCATGCTTTTGACGGTTGGAAACTAATTCTGGCGTACTACGAAAAAAACTTATTATGGAGTGCTTTATCCATACAACCACGACAGCACCAAATTCCGTATGTGGCAAAACAGTGCCACACTTTTGTCATTGTATGGTCTTTATTTGTACATGTTTTGTCAGTGGTTCTATAAGTATATAAAATATATTCTTTCATTCAGACCTTCTAATATTTGTCTTAAATATAGTTTCTTCGCCATATTACTATTTCGTCTTTTTCATGTCACGCATAATTCGCAAAAGCATCCTTCTAGAATCTAGATATTCTAGGCAAAGTTTCGTTGTATAAGATAACAACCTGAATTATTTTATTGTCGGAACCTCATTTTTAAAATACCATCCATGAATTGTTTGTGTATTTTGTCATCATCAACCTATATCTCTTCTTTTCGCGAGTTCCCACTATTTTCTGTTTCGCATATTCAGCTGCATCACTTACTCATATTTTGGTCTCGCACCCTAATCCCTTCATCCTATACTGCTTACTTATTAGATTAGGGCTTTTACGATTATAAGAATACGCTGTTAGAATTTGGATTATTCTCCATTCTTAACAATACAAACACAAAATCACTTATAAATTCAGAATTAAATTAGCGGAAAAATATCCCGAAAATTTTCCCACGTACACGCCTATGGTAGTTCGCGTGTGCTCGAGGTGGGGTCTGTCACGGCATGATTACCAACAGAAATCGTACTTTACGATTTGGCGCAATGATATTTGCTGCAGCAGAAGCTGTGTAATTGGGTATACTTTCAGAGGTATACGGCACTTAAATTTTATGCGATAAATATAGGGGTTGCATACAATTATCTTTGTGTTGACTGCTTTAAATGCTGAGTCGATTTTTAACATGAATCACGTACCTCGACTATAGTGGATATTTTTTTTTATGCAAAAAACGAATTAACTTACCTTATGTCCCCCCTGTAATCACCGGATCATCTGTAATTGGTCCAAAAGTTACTTTATAAATAACTGTAAAAATTTTATGAAATTATGTCAAAGCGTTGTTGTGTATGTGTATTATCTCTATAGTTACTCCATGACCCCTTAATTATGGGACACCCTGTACATTTTTAAAAATAAAATTTTTGAGATAATTTGAGATTCTCAGAATTAGATACCCTGGAAATTTGAAATATTTTCCTGAGTTTGGTAATCTAGCAAGTCTATACAGGGTGATTTATTAGCTAACCGACAAACATTGCCATATCATATCATTTTAAGAGAAAAAAAAACGTCATTTGGAAATATGCCCGATTTTGCTTATTTAAGGAGTTAGAGTTCATAATCAGGGGAATACATAAATGTAAATGTTCAAAATCTCTTCGGACGTTTTTCTCTTAAAATGACATGATCTTTCATATGGCAAAGTTTGTTGGTGAACTAATAAATAACCCTGTACTTATGTGGTTAAAAGAAAAATACGAAAAAAAGCTTATACACTACATTTGTAAAATAATTACATATAAAAAATAATGCATATTTGAAATTGTTTACAATATTGCCACATTTCTTTTATTTATTAAATATTTGTTAATTATTTACAAAAGTACACGTAAAACTTTTATTTTGTGTTGTTAAGCTAAATACAAAATAAAAGATAAAATTATGCTATTTCCTAAGTTAAAGAGAAATATTGGAAATTCATCAACTCTGTTGATGGGTTTGGCTTTACTAAGTTACACAACACAACCATTTTTGTATTAACTATGACTATAGTTGAACTGATGAAATTCTCATTCTTTTATTTTTATTTGAAATAAATTGGTATCACCATAAATGAAAAACAATTTTTTTTCACTATTTGTCATTATTTATCGTGTTACAATTTCCCAAGTTTCCATGCGTATAGGTTAAGAATCACCCTGTATTATTCTGCAACTTTTACATTAAGCCATGTTTTTCAAAATAGTGCTCCACTGTAAATCGAATAAGTCTTTTGTAGTTGTGCTTTCTATATCTCATGTTAGCCAAACAGAATTACATTTTTCTTGATAAAACAAAACTTAACGAACTCATGTACCATCGTCGGCTAAATCGCAGCAGCCATTGCACAAATGACGTAGTCGGACATAGTCCTCAATTGTTTCATAGAAATTATGACAAATGTCAAATATGTGTTAAGGTGTACGTTTCCGTTTATGTCTCATTTTTAAATTGATACTACCTAAAATAAGTAGTGTGTTTTTATGATCAAAATGCAAGAGTAGCAGTCCATTATTAATACGTATGTACCCAGTTTTATGAAAAATGTAAAATATTTAGACACCAAAGCTTTGTGTGAAGTATTGGAATGGTATCAGTGCCGCATATTTTAATGTTTTAAAATAGTAAGTAAAATAATGTACATTTTACCAAATCAAATTAAATAAGTAAGTTCTATTAACAGATAAGCTATTATAATGTCAATGGGTGTATTCATGTAATTTGCAGCGATCCAGTGCTGCAGCCCTTTTCAGCTTGAATTCGTTGAATGACTTTCGGTTTGATTGACAAATGTCAATTGTACAAGTGATGAATGACATTTGACTTAAATTGTTGTTAGATTACATTTATGCTTTGGGGCAGAAGGTGTAAAAATAATTCATTTTACCGTGTTCTAATCTAAAATAGTTCCTATTTCATTTCTCAGATATTAACATGAACAAACAAGATAATTTTCTCCAATATTCATTTTTTCCGCTGAAATCAACCTTTCTTAAAATTTGACTTTTAACCGCTTTTTTATAACATCAAAACTTTCAGCGGTCCAGCAGATGAAAATATATGCTTTACTGCTTTAAAACAGCGCTACAGCAAACTGGCCGCGTATTGTCTATTTAAGTAACCGCTGCGTCAGAGCGCTGAAATTACCTGAATGTGCCCAATATCAAATTCTGACATTTATGGCATCATGTGCATGTTTCCAAATATTAACGTTGGTGTTGATTGAAATTCAGGTGATTCGACAGACAAGTATTATAAAGGCGACGCGATTTAGCAGACGATGCATGTACTAACAATCATTCATCCAAATTATATGTATGGGATCATCAGTGTATGTTCTTTTATATAGTAAGATGAAAGAAAAATATATAACCCTATAAGTATCTAATAATTTATTTTACAAAAAAAAAAAAATTGAAATTACATCTATATATATATAAATATTTACAATATGTTTCCCATTCTCGAACAGACAGAAGTGGAACATAAACATCTTGATAAAATTAAGAAAATTATAAAATAATCTATTTGAACATAGAATATCCGTAAATATGACTGAATGTACAATTTATTCGTAAACATTTTTTATGCTTAATTAAAAAAAGAAGCCAGTTTAATCAGAACCTTTTCCTAGAAAAACAAAAAGACTGATTAAAAATTGGCATTTTTAAATCAATCGGTTTTTTTAAGTAGCGTATGGAATAAACTTCTTTTAAACGATGAAACATTGTCACATAGCACAGGAAAACATCAATTTGTATTTACTTGGAGGTTAAAGTTTTCCCTGAAGATAACGATTCTAATGACCTTTCGAAAAAAAAAAATAAACATACAATTATTATTACTACTATTGGTACTATTACTAAATACTTAAAAGAGAAATTGCGTAAAAACTCCCTAAATTAAAAAAAAAATAAGTTTGTAATGTTATAAAAATATTCTATTTTCTGTATTAAAATTTTTATCCATTAATTTTTGAATGTGCTACCTATGACAATGGAATATATTTGTGATTTAGAGAAAATTTCTAATTGTGCTTAATTTAAAATTTTCAGATTTTATTTTCCAAGTACATTCTAAATAAGTATAACGGAAACTACATTATATAAATCTTAACATGCTTATAACCTGTTCAGTTAAAAAATCCCAAATATGTACTATAATTTTACGTAATGCAAATTACATTTATTAAAAACTATAGCAAAATATACCCAACCACTATTTTTTCAACTACTCAATTCAAACTGGGCACAAACTGCATCAAACAGTAAGGAAATAGATATAAAAAACAATATTTGGGGTCACGTAAATGAAATACATTTGTTTTTGACTATAAATACACATCTAAATCTCCACAATACTGATGTAAAATATGAATAAAAACAATTTAGGTACTATATAGGGTGTTTCTGATATGTCCCATCAACAGGATTATAGACAACGTGAAAACAAACAAATTTCATTAAGTGTCGAAAGGCATTGCGTTATAGAAAATAAATCAAGAATTATTACTCAAAACCTTCCATAAACAGAGCATCAGCTGTAGATTGGTTTATATTGTTATTGAAATCGAGCATTAGCAAATGTGGCATGAGTGTGTGTGTGTGTATCAAACGTCCATTGTCGATGCCGATCATCAACAGCGTATTTTTGTAACCCCTGAAATAATTTGGTCGTTTGGTACATATTTCAAATAAAAATAAACTTGGTAATGTCAGAATTCCATATCTTTCAAAAAGTGGTTTACATGTGTGATTATTTGGAACACCAGCTCTACACCGGATAATCTTTTTTTGCATGACAAAAACATTTTTTGCCATCACCGAATTTCCCCAGATAATCACTGCGTATCTTATCCTTGATTCTACCATGGCATAATAGACGTTAATTAACTGATTAACACACTCCTTAGGTTCCTAAACATATACAAAATTGAATTTAGTTTAGAGATCAAATTCGTACAGTGCAATTTCCAATCTAAGTGTTCATTAAAATGTAGACGCAAAAACTTGACTGGTTCAGTACCACTATCAATATCATTATTGCCTACTGTTATCTTAATACGATCACAGTTGTTCTGTCTAGTGTGAAATCTCATAATCTTTGTTTTAGCATATGCAATATAGTTTTCATTGTGTATAAATACGTCAATATCATTTACATATAGTATAAACAGTATGGGACCCAAGATCGGGCCTTGCGGGACTCCCATGCTTACTCTCACCGGTTGTAAAATATAGTTTCGAATTACTTTTTCAGTTTGTTTGTTTGTTTATTGAAAATATGATATTCTAGACTACGAGTTGCTTAATGAAAATTCTTTATATTCATGTCCTCTATTATCTCCTTGAATGAAAACATTTATTTTAGAAATACCCTGTATGACACAAGTCAGCAAATACGCATCAGATCAATAATGCAATTAAATGTTAAAATGTTCTTGTTTTGTGTGAAAGAGTTTACAATCTGCAAGATCATAGACAATATTATATTTTTTTTATCTTATCAGTTCATTTACAATTTTTCTATACAGTAAAAAATAATTGAACATTTAATAGGAAAATAAAATCTGTTATGTTACATTACACAAAGAACAATTAAAAAATTGACTTGTGATGAAAATATTGCTTCATTTTTAATTTAAGGACTTAATAATCAATCAACTTACTCTCAGCAGCCCTTTCTTCCGCTCTCGCTTTCATTCTGGTAATAAATGCTGCACCTTTATTTTTTCTGAAGTTCTCATAAGGATCGTTTAGATTACAACCCACCCCCTTAAACTGATCTTGTCTGTCCCGAACGTCACCACCTGAAATCGGAGCGTCTATACCTTGTTCGTTAGCTCCCAAGCCACTACCGCCCCACCCCATTTTTCGCAGCATCTGATGACCTTTGTTGGATGGGTCCAGTTCTTGAGGAGTATTTTGTACAAAATTAAGGTTACTAAAATAATAAAAATATATTGAAAAACAACGTTACAGCAGGAAGTAACTTGATATTTTTATGTTATCCGAAAAGTTTGTGTTATTTTTTTTTTAAATAAGATTATCTCCTAAGTAAATTTTCACAAAATTGTTTAAAATGTTTCTGTTGCTAAATTTTGGTAGCATTTTAAATAATGTCTACCCTAAATATTGAAAGCATATTGGTTCATATACTGTTAATAAGCAAAAAATGCTTTTATTAACTAATAATGAACAAAGTTTGGTCCAACAGACATTTCGTAATATACAAGGTGCTTTTTAAAACAGCATATCCTCTGTAATGTTATTCGGGTTGTCTGAATGATGTCAAATCTATGAGATGCTTTTTAAAAATATACATCCTGTACAATGCTCTGAAATGAACAGATTGCAGAGAGAATAGAGGAATAATTCAAACATATTAATTGTTAGTGATTTTTCTGGTCAACTTGTTCTTTGTAAAAAAAATTATTTAACTAAAATAGCAAGTAATAATTTAATAACTAGTTTACATTTATACAAGTTCGAAGTTTGCTGTGAGGAACAACTCTTTTATTATGATACAACTAATTATAATAATAAATGAATTTTATTGAATAAACCAAACGGCCACCAGTAGATGTATGTCAAGTGCTCTAATATGCGTCCTTAATCATTCATCCCTTGTTATCCTGGAAACTACACGTTTTGGAAATGTCTCCAACAATATTCATCTCCGATGATGTCTCTTGATTAAAATAAAACCATTTGTACGTACACTTCCACTACACACTTTATATTATCTGCAAACTTCGGAACAATAGTTTTTGTTTAACAAATTGGGGTCCCTTAGTCAAAAACACCGATTCACAGAATTATCACAGGCACATTTTGCAATAAAAAAGTCTCATTAAGCAGTTCGTTATTTGAATATATCCCTTGAAAATACTAGTGTTCAAGTTCAAATATTTATGTATACACTAACTTTTCGGACAACCCACTATACATAACTGATTGCATAAATCACATACAGGTACATGTTAGTCCAAGAAAATTTGTTGCTTCATTTTACATATTTCACATTAGCTATACAGGGTCTTCAGTCTTTTAAACCACCACATGTCTGTTTAATTAAGTGAATTTAAGTAAACTCACCTTAGTGCAAAAATGTGTTTTGTTTGAGCGATGGAAGAAAATGATTTCACTAAAATTTAGTACGTACGAACCTTTATCGGACAATATTAATGGAATTGAATATTTCAAATTTGTATATTAATGGGGTAAAACCACCGATTATGGTATCCCGAATTAAGCACCAGACGAATAGATAAGGAAGTAGGAGTTTGCAAAGATATCAATAGAAAACTTAATGAACAGTTACTATATCCATAAAATAAAATGCCAGTTCAAGATGTTTTGCTTGGGTTTTTGTCAGATTGTTAATAGGCAAAGACAAATATAAACTTTGCCATAAATATTTTATTTACCAGTAAAGCAAGTTCCACAGGAAAAGAGGTAACTATTTTCCAACAAGAGAAATTTATTTGCAATATATAAAAAATGCCCTGCCAGAATTACGTCTTGAACTTCCGAGAGATATGTTGTTTATGCACAAACATTTTTTATTAAATATTCAAAACCACTTAAATCCATAGTACCAAAACAATTGTTCACTACGTTCTGCAGACTTTAATCCATTCAATATTTTCCATTTTATTTTCTATAAGGCACCTTAAGTCTGTAGTTTTACAAGATATTTCTGAAGAACTTTGGCAACATACTCAAGATGAAACAAATAATCTTAGAAACTGTAACAGTTATAAGATGAAATTTATCACATTGATCCTATTTGATAATGAACTTTTCTTGTTATAAAAGAATGTCAAGGTCCAAATTTGAGCAGAAATCGTTTTAACTGTGTAATAAAAAATAAATAAAAATTGACACTTCAGGACCATCTAATGTCAAAATAAGCACATTTGTATTAAGGTAAGTTTTTCAAAATTGATTCAAAGAACATGTGGTACAATTATCATTTTAAAGATACCCTGTATATAGTAAACAGTAACTTATCTAGACGCTACAAACAAGAGACCAAAAACTTGAGAATAATACGATTACAAATCTGTTTAGTAACATTCTCCAACACAAATCATCAAGGTGCTGACAAATCACGTCTTCCAACAATTTTTGTAAGAAATTTCTTAATATAATGAAAATATATATAATTTTTTTCAAATTAGACGCATATATTGATTGGAATTACAGTTATAGCTAAGATATATGTGGTAATATATCACAAGCTCTTCTTTTGCATCTGCAGTCTCCATACTGAAAATAAAATAGTGGATTCTCTTGCCTTTACAATGACTCAAATTTTGTAGATATCTTCGTAATCTGAAGTCACATCATTTGCAAAGGTTCTGTTATATGGATTATAATAGCTTTGTGTGCAGAATATCAGGAACAATTATCAACTGTCAGACACATGCACATTGTACTTGAACAATTTCCAACCTTTTGCAGACATTTCAAATACAATGTGTGTTTATGTCTGGTGGTTGGCAACTATTTCCGATTACTCTACGAAAAAGATATTATCTATTTAAAATGTGTATCATAATGTTTGTTATAATTCAATTATTGTAAAATGGCACGATTACTTTTATTTTCTCTTATTTTTTTTATTTTATTTTGGAAATTAGTATATTAAGACATATAAAAACCCTTAAAATTTCTATAGGGACCATAAGCAACCTTTTTCCTCTGATGTTCACCCTCAGACACATGTCTATACAAATTTTAACATATTACACTGTCTCTAGAAGTAAATGTGGAATTTACCTGTAACTTCTATAAATAAATGGTTAAAGCATCATAAAATTAGTTTAGATATCAGCACCAAAACGTTATCTATCTAAAACATAAAGTAATACTTACGAAAAATTTATCGAAGGTGGTGACAGGGACCTCCTTACAGGAGATCTAGATCTAGAACGGGATGGACTCCTCCGCCTTCGACTCTCTCTACCGTCCCGTGACTCTCTACTATTTCTATGCCTCCTTCTCGGACTCCTTGATCTGCTTCTCGAACGTGACCTGGACCTAGATCGGCTTCGGGACCGTTTGCTACTTCTATGCGATGGTATCGGGGGTGTAGGTGATTTACTTCGGTACCTTCTCTTTGGTGGTGAGGGTTCCTTTTCAGGTTGTAAACTTATCGGGCTAGGACTCCTAGACTGTTGTCTGAGTCCCGCCGCTATCAAATCATCTTTCTCTCTTTTGGCATTATTCTTTGCCTTGTAGTACTCATATAAACCTAGTTTTTCCCACCCTTCGCTGTTATTACATAGCGCAACAATTCATAAGATAATTTAAATAGGTCAAGTAATAAAATAAACAAGAGGTAACAACAGTAAATGTATGTATACAAGACTGAGTTAAGAATAACCTATTTTACCTGTCTCGGGGCCTGTCATGGCTCGGAAGGGAATAGAATGCATCTACAGCGGCCAAAAGACGATCACTAGGTGGAGCCGGAGGGGGCAACCTAATATCTTTAGGATCTAACGGTTTATATGCTGTTTCTTCCAACTAGAATAAGTGTGTCAAAAAACCATTACGAGTTCCTTAGCATGTTATAAATATATAAACAGTTTTCAAAATCGTTAAACTCGAAATATTCGGAAAAATGAGAAGTTACAAAAAGGTATGTTCTAAGAACATACAAGTAAATGCATGTACGAAGTCAATGCACTTTCATTCCAAAAAAAGCAAACTTAATTAAAGATGAATTTATATTTTTTTTTTTTTTATTTAGAGTTGGATATTTAGTTTGAATAATGAATCTAAATATTTCACAAATTATGACCTTGATTTTTCAAATGTAGTTGATAAAACATGTAGAAATTTCGCATTAGTATAAACAATTACCTAATGAAAGTAAAAACCAATAAGATACAGAAATTGCTAGATGTCTATAGGAAAAAGCCTATAAAAAATAATTAATGTTTAATAGTGCTTAGTTATTTGAAATTTATTAAAGAAAGACCATGTTTTCTGCAAAACTGAATATAAAACTATTTACGTCATCAATCTTATGACAAATTCCAATAAATATGATATTACGACCACCATGTCTTCGTGTATCATTCTGTACATATAAATATATTTTTTAAATATTCTAGTTTTGATCCTTTCCAACTTTTCTCTGAATATCTCTTTAGTGTCTTGAATAATTTCGCCGCACTCATAGATTGTAAGACGTTTTGCGAAACAAACTTAAATGTATACCTCAAAGATGTATATCAAATATAATTAGTGGCGGTTGGTAAAAATTAAAGTCATATTTTAATCGAATACAGACAATTATTTTTTAGGTAATGATTTCTAGGCCCATAGATCTTCCGTGATGGAAAAATTTCAAAGGACTTCTGCGAAGATATTTGGAAAAATATTGCACATAAGAGGTATCACAATTCAGTTCACGAACTTGCCACTATACATTTACATTGGCAGCACTGTACACTACAGTGTCGGAAACCGAAAAATGAATGTTTTTTTGTTTGGTTTAATATTGGCTTTAAATCATTAATGCCGTAATTTGTCACTTTTGACCGTAGTTGTAAAACAAAGTCAAAAATATTGGAGTATTTAGTAATTTGGTGTTCAGTCAGAAAACTTTGTAATAATGCCAAGACATTTAATAGAAGCCGAGAAAATACGAACAATTGCTAAATTAGAAGAAATTTGGTCGATGGGTAAGGTTGCTGCACAATTAAATGTTAGTAAAGCTTGCATTTTTGCAATAAAAAGATGCTGGCAGGAAGGAATAGATCTGCGGAGACCGATTTGATTAGGCGTAGGAAAAGTTTCAAATGAAGGTGAAGATAACACTCTCATTAATTCAACAAAATCCTTTTCAATCGCAATACAAACTTGTCAAGCAACCAATTTTCCAGGCACAGTTTGTACGAATAAAGCAAGCAAACTGTCCTGCAGCTAAAAAAATATTTATGAGCAAACGAAATAAACAAATAAGGTTGCAGTTTGCGAATGTGTATGTAAACCATGACGACAATTTTTGGAGTTCTGTAGTTTTTTCTAAAAAAAATTCAGTCGAGTGGCAATGGTAATGAGTTTACAGATCTAGAAATTGCAGGTGTATTTTATCAGTCATTGTTTTGCTGTTAATGTATGGATCTCCATCCCTAGAGGAGGCGAGTTAGAAAATTGATGGACGCTTAACAGCAGAACATTATAGAGACATCCTATGTGATGTAATGTTGACGTCTGTTACACAGGTCTTTCCTGAAAACTTTATTTTTCAACAGTTACAAAAATGATCTAGTATCCTTGTGCAATATAACAATAATTATTATTTCAGGATAATTCGCCCGTATATATTTCAAATATTGTAAGGCAGTGGATAAATCAGATTGAAATAAATTTACTTCCTTGGCCAGCTAAAACTCCAAGCATGAACGCAATAGAGAATGTTTACTGATACATTGTAAACAAATTATATACAAGAAATTTTAGGTATGCAAATTCGCAAGAACTATGGGACACTATTGAAAATTTTTAGGAATAATTTTCAAATAACTAGGATTTTAGATCGTTAATTTTATCAATGAGAAGACGATTAGATGTTATTGCAGCAGATGCTGCTGCGACAAAATATTGTTAAATCTTTACTGAGACTACTGAACCAGCCATTTGCAGTTTTATCTATAAGTTTGTTTTCCTTGTAAATTTAGAATTATATTTTTCTTATTAGATTAGTTTCTTAACTATGTAATTGACATCTTAGTGCCAGACCCCCATTTTTTATTTTGTGAATTTTGATCGAAATTTTTTCATCCTCTTACCAAACATATGATTTCTAAGTTCGAAATCCGTGGTCCGTAGCCTGCTATGATTTTCTTTCAGTCATTTTTCTAACAATCACATTAATTTTCTATCAAAAACTTAGCAACACAACTATGCCTAAATATCATTATAAAAATAGTGGTATGAGACCCAAGTGTCCTTGTCACAATATGACTGCATTAATTTCCACAAGCCGCCACGATATAATAGCATGTAAACCACATGAGCTGCATAATATTTAGAATAATACAACCTACATGTAACATACCTTGATTAATGGTACTATTAATCCCGCGGGCAAATCGTAGTAAGGAGCGGTGGGCATCAGTTCTTCCAAGTATGGTTCTGGTTTGGAGGGAAACCCAGGAGGCGGCTTAGAGAAGTCCGGAAACATACCTGGCGGTGGAAAATATCCCGGTGGAGGTTGGGTGAATGGAATATTTTCGAGACCATTCGCTGGCTGACTCATTTGAGGAGGTTGTTGACTTATATCTGGTGGAGAGGCGAAATTCGGAGGTAGATTTAAATTACTTAATTGATGTATATCAGTGGGATGTGGCCCTATGCTGTTACTATGTTGGCTAATGTTGTTTGGTAGCTGATTTACTGCAGGGGATGGTTGAAGAACAGAGTTCGACTGTTGGCTTATACTAGGTGGCGGAATCGATGTGTTCATTGGTAGTTGGAAGTTCTCGTTGGGGTTAGGGGGATTTATATGTTGCATTGGAAAAGTATGTGCACTAGTTTGAGCTGGTGGTGCATTAACACTTTGACTTAAATTTTGAATAGTCTGTTGCAAACTAGCTTGTATCGTTTCTAGTGGAATGATATTCGTTGCATTAGACGTTATTGAGGGTACTTGTGGAGGTTGCTGAGGTGGCGGTTGCTGAGGTGGCGGCGGTTGCTGCTGCTGTTGTTGTTGCTGCTGCTGTTCTAAATTCTGTTTCTGCTGTTGCAAATCCATTATTTGTTGCATAGCATGGCAAACAAAAGCTTGATGTTGAGCCTGATAACCATCGAATGTTATCTTTGTCTGCTGAGCCAAAGCAGCTACTTCTGTGGCATATTTTGCCATTTGGTCGGATTGATATTGCTGGTAACTTTGTAGCGGCTGTCTCATTTTTTCTAAAGTATCAGCTTTAAGATAATTAGCTTTTGATTCCCAGAGTTTCAATAACTTATCTAATTTCTGTCTTTGATCATCATTGGCTGCAATGCTCGCATTGCAAAACATAGGAACCACGACGTGTTCTAAAGCTTCTTTTAATTCATTTGCATTTTTGCGTGCACTAAAAATGAAAGATAAAATGACGTCTTACACTTTTCTATCAATGTTTTAGCTTACCTATGATGTAAGAGATCATTTACTAAGTAAATGACATGCAACTTTTGGGAAAACGTACCAGACTGCAAAACCCTAAAAATAATGAAACAATTGTTTTGGATCTACAAACATATTAGACTTTATAAATATTTCAGTGTACATCCCACTGTAATGGTTTTTCCAAAGAAAAATCTGATAAAACGCCAAACGGTTGTAAGTATAGTTCTTTTCATACTTATAGTAGAAATAAAAAACGTCAAAGCCTGCCGATAAGTGTGATACGAAGAGAGTAGGGCAACAAAATTATTAAATGTCCATAGGAAAATAAATGATATAACAATTTATTTAACAAATCATAATACTCTGATCAAATACACTCGTCCAAATATATATTTTCTTTTTTCAAACACATGTATTTTTCCAGTTAAATAGGTTTCATTAAGGCAAAAAATTAATTGGACTTATGGAAAATATAAAATTTAAATAATTTCCTATGAGAGTATTTTATATTGAAATAATAAATTAGAATGAAATTGGTTTGTTTCCATTTAAAATTACAAATTGCAGATTGGTGTAAAGAACATGTTACAAATATTAATTTTACGTACTTGTATAATAAACATTCCACAATGCAGTAAGCTTTTTGTTTAGTTGTTGCATGTTGAAGAAACCAGGATTTGCCATTGCTTATACTGTCTTTAGTACAGCTATCAATAATTGGTTGCAATATGTTATAAATTTCGGGAAGGGATATGCCACAGTTCTCTGCTTCTTTCTGCAAATCAGCAGATTCACATTTTGCCACAGCTTGTTCGACTTGTGCCTGCTGCTGCTGTAAAAGTACGGTGTGTTGTGCCGTCAGGTTTTGCTCACTCTGCTTTATTTGTTCTCGCAGAGCATCTTGCTGCTTTGTTAATTGCTCTATTTCCATATTATTTTGGATTGGTGGAGGATTATTCCAATTATTACTTTGATCATTTACAATAGTAGACTGCTGTTGTTTAAATACTACAAACATTTAAATAAAGTGGAGCCACTATTATCTATACAACTACTTACTGGCCTGTTCTGTTGTAACTTTGTACTGATAATAGTTAAAATATTCACCACCATACAGAAATTGAAACTTTGGATTGCCCTTCTGTTTGTTTTTTGTCATTTGCTCAAATTCTGGCCCATTTCTAGCGACAAACTGTGCTAGTTTGTCAATTATATTCCTTAACTCGATATCTACAACAATCTAACCTCAATACATTATTTTTAATAACACTGAACAATTACCTTGTGGCGGTTGTGGTAAGTCCATATTTATTTTAAACTAAATACATTATTTTAGAAACTAAAATAGAAAAATTAAATCACAAATCTATCAAACGCCGAACGCGGAACAAGCAACCTAATGAAGTTAGGCATGTGCAACGCATTTATATTATTAATACTTCTTCTTCTTTTCTTAACCATAGAAAACACAATGACGTGTTACAAACAAAATAATTCATATCGTACGTGCAGATGGTTGCCTACATAATATACTTAAGATGGTTGTCTCTCTCGCACTCACATACATAACCAATGAAGTATGTCTTTGCTGAGTTTCATGTGCCTCCTTTTGTCTGCTCCTAGTTTGCTACCTTTATTTGGATGCACAATGGGACTAAACCATAGAAATCATAAAATATATAGAACGCCAAAAGACGTATCGAAAATAGTCAACCTATGGAGAAAACGCGAGTCTGGTAATATTACAGTAACTTAGCTTTCATGAGTTGGTTACACTAACGAGGCAGCTTCACACTAATAGGCGGGAATTTCAAAATATGAAAATTTTACGTCCAATTTGTGATTTCTATGGTCCTTCCGTTTTGAATTCAATTGTATGCTAGTTTAAAATGCAGTGTAACCAACTTCTTACTTTAAGTTTTCTCTAGATGGCTGATTTCTAAGCCCCTCCATAGTCTGACTATTTTTGAGTGCCTAATGCACAAACCTAGAAAAAATATAGACTGTGGCAGTGTCATATTGCCGGCGACCGCAAATTCATGGCTGCCCTAGAAGGTACAGAATCGCTAAAACTTGGTTTTTATGCCAATTTACGTTGGTTGTATTGTAGCATGAAGTTCATTTGTTTACTGTGATTGGTCACATTAATGTCACATTCTTTAATGACATTTAAAATGACAGCAAGTTAGTTAATTTCGTATTGCAATGCAGCCATCATATTTGCACAACCGCCAACATAAAGCAAATAAAATATCCATTTTCTGGACCTTAGGTCCCTAGAAAACGCGGCACCTGTCACGTGACCTATATCATGAACCGACGCGTCTATATTTTTTCTAGGTTTGTGGCCTAATGTAAAGGCTTCTGGCGTTCTATATATTTTATGATTTCTATGGTTATAAGTCACAGCTTACAAATTAGGAACTCCGTACCAAAATATAATTTTGAAAAATAAAATAAAATTGAAATACTTACATACTATTATTGGTTAAACTCGCTGCTTCTACGTAACTGTTATTTATTATATTGTATACTAATTTAATATAAACTAAGTATATTTTGAAAGGAAAATAAACAGAACAAGTGAAAAAAAAACATTGTACTGAACCCAAATTTTCCAACGTGCTGGATCCTTAGGAAATCTAAAAGAAAGATACCCTGTAATCTTATTATTTAAGTAAATAATGCTCGACACTTTTGTAAAATAATATATTTTGAATAAAAAAATAAATTATAATTTCCCGCATATGGCCCTGCATAATGTTTACTGTTTTGTAATACAAACCTATGAAATGTTATTCCGGATGATTTCTTCTTATCAACACCGTCTCTGCTACTACAGCTACGTTTAGCACACGAAACCTTTATGTCTTTCGATGTTTTATGTGTATAATGTATATAATATACTTCCGAAACACAAAAACACTAAAAACAACAAGTGTAGTATCAATATGGCGGTGCTGAAGCCGTTTTTGATGACGTGACAGCGTCTCCCTAGATACTACCTCAATGTATGAAACAGTGCCGTTACAGAGAGAAAATAATAGTTTTCTCGGTTTTCTCTCTGTTGGGTACAGTCTATTACAGTCCGTCGTCTTCACGTCGGCTTCTTTGATGTTGAGGTCCCAGATTTCGCTTGTTTTAGACGACTGCGCATTTAGCCGCGCACATTTGCGCGCTCAAAGAGAACGGTAATTTGTCAAGAATAGAGTTTCTCCAACTTCGTCGTGTGCAAATCAATTTCATTGGTGCTCATTGCGCATTTAGCCACAACCTCTGGAACCTTCACTCGACGAACTGTATAAACTGTGATTTGGGTGCTTCACAGAAAATTACTACGTGACTGTGACTACCCTACCCAGAGAGACTACCAACTAGTGCAGTGACATGTCTTATTATCTATGATATGTCTGCTTTCTGCTATCATTGCTTATTTTTATATTCGTATTGAGCGTTTCAGTTCTATTATATGTTTTGTTGTTTCAGTTCTAGAATTAATTGTGGTAATAAGAAAGTAAGTACCAATCACGATTCATATTTTTTTTTCGAAAACAGCGACCGCACAAAATATATATGTAATTTAAGTATGTGAATATAAAGAAATGTGTTATTATTGTATCATAGCATGGCTAATGCGAACTGCGAAGTAAATCAGAAGAAAAATCAATGAGATTGCGTTACGTAGGAAATTATGTGGATTATATTATTACATATTATATACATTCTTTTTATGTACTTATATTACCTACTTCACGACAGTATAGGTATTAATAACCATTATTTCATATTTGCTAATTTGAATCCCTTTGCTACATTATTAAAATTTAATTCGTAATTGAAACCATAAATTCAATAATAAAAGTCATATACATATAGGGTTCCCAACTTGAGCATCAGCCATTCCGGGACAATTGTTTTTACGTTTTCAAATAATTGAAACAAAACATCAAACATCAGAAATTAACATAACTGTGGTAACTATAACTATAGGAAGTAGGTAAATGGTAAGTACTTAATAAAATTAATAAATATTGGCACGACAGCGTTGCAGTATACACAAACAATTCTGAATATTGTTCAAATATTCTTAAGTTAAGGATTTCCGGGATATTTTATGTCCCGGTCAAGGCAAAACTTTTGGCGGGACAAACTTTCTCATTCCTGGTTAATCCCGGCCAAACCGGGACAGTTGGGAACTCTATAGTATACCAATAATTTTTTAAGACTACGGACCGTAGTATTTTTATTCAGATAAAAATAGTTCAGTTTTCTCTTGAATCTTTTAATAAAAATTCATTTTACAATAATTATATATTTATAGGAAAAATGGCGAGTGGGGAAAGTAGTGTGGTAAGAATAGTAAATCTAGACGACTCATTTACAGAAGAAACGTTAAAAAATTTTGTTTTAACTATGTGTCGGCCTGAGGGAGACGTGAAAAAAATGTATTTAAAGAGAGACGAAAAAATTAACATCTTCTATGGCTATGTAGTTTTTCAGAATAGTCATGATGCTATAAAAATGACACAAACTTTAAATGGATACAATCATATTTCAAACAAACTTGAAGTTGAATTAATTGGCCCAAATTTAAAATATCGTATGTATGGAAAAGATAAAGGTGCCAGTCACTCAGAAAATACAGGGGCAGGTAGTCATTAGTTATTTTAATTCAGTACTAATTAATAATTATATTCAATATTATATTTTAGTACCCCGCCCACGCACAATTCTGGAAAAAATATGGAATCTACGTGTAAAAAGGCAATCTGCTGAAGACAGAAAACGTAAGACACTTTATTTATTAAATTATATTAATTACAATTATTAATTTAGTGTGGAAGGATAAAGAATATTACTTCATAGCAAATTTATTACTTTATATTTAAAAAACTATAACAAATCTATTTACTTTTTAAATATTGTCTATCCTTCGATCTTAAAGTCACTAACTTATTATTGATGTCGTCTTAATATAGTTCTACACTTACAAGTTCATTTTAATAGTTAGTCCTTTCTTATTTGAAATTATTGCCAAATCTGTAAGTCTCTGGTTTTCTGTCCTTGAGTTACACATAAGTTTAAACTCTTTTTAGGCAAGATAAACATGATATTGTAAAGGCATTTCCAACAAAACACAAAAGAGATCATAATTATAAGGAACTAGGGATTTTAAGAATCTCATAATTTGTTAGCGGCTTACCAGAATGTGATATTGAATGCCTTTGAGAGGGTGTGTCAATTACACTGTTTATACCGACCTCTCGAAGGTGTTCAATAGGGTCAATCATGATTTACTGATTGCTGAGCTGATGCATTCACTATTACATTGGGTCTGCAGTTTTTTGACGATACGTTACCAGTGGGTTAAGATAGGGAATTTTATATCAAATACTATTGATGTTCACTCTGATGGTGTCCCTCAAGGTAGTCATTGTGGTCTGCTGTTCTTTAATATATTCATTAATATATTGTTTCCAAGAATTTTTTTTCCAGTTTAAGTTATTTGCAGCCGATCTTAAGATTTTGTAAGTTATTACTGATATAAATGGTTGTGTTAAACTTCAATCGGATCTTAACAATGTTATTGATTGGTGTTCGGATAATGATATAGATTTGATTGGTAAATGTTTTCATATCAACTTTCAGAGATGTCGTGAGACTTCAAATTTTACCTATTACATTAATTCAACAATCTCTCGGGTAACTGAAATAAGAGATTTGTGTATTATTTGATTACAAACTTACTTTTTCACAGCACATAATTAATGTATCTTTGAAATCACGTAAATTGCGTGGTTATGTCCAGCGAATTACTAACAATCTTACAATATTATGTTAAAATTCTTTACTGCACTCTTCTTCGTTCAGTCACTGAGTATGCTTCTGTTGTGTGCAATCCACATTATCATGTTTATATTAACTACCTTGAGTCAATCCAGCATACATTTTTGAGATGCTATGCATATGTATGTATAAAATGGGCATTACGGCCATTGATTACGAATATGATTCGTATGATTACTCTGAGTTATACACTCGTTTAAGGTTAACTGCTCTTGAAAACAGACGGGACAAGGCAGACTTGTGCTTTCTTTTTAAATTAATTAATGGCAATGTAAAATGAAAACTGTTGATACCTAGTTGAGTAGTTGCTGAATGATTACATTAATGTTACATTAGATATAGTCAGGATTATGGATTTTATTCTGTTAATAAAAATTGTAAGAGCCGGTAACGGTCTTCAGATGGTTTGTCTTTTACTAATTTCAGAAAGCAAGTTTTATACACTATTTTTGGTCATTTTAACGGAACCATAATGCATGGCAGTAATGTAATATTTTTCATTTGCCTGTGGTCAGTTCTCCTAAGAGTTCTAAAACACCAAATCCAATTTTGGCTTATTGTAATTTCCCCTTACTATTTATTCGTTTCCTTGCATAGAGTCTAAAATTATGTTAGCCGATATTTTCACTCATCGCACTAAAGATTTCGAACCAAAATAATATTATGACGGCTTAATTTGGTTTGTGATATCATAGACTAAATGTCTACATTTAGTATATGGTGATATGTACCTAATTTATTGACACACCCTTATCATTGATGTCTCCCACAATTTCTATTAAACCTCTGTAAAAGTAGAATGGTTTTTAGGTTGGAAATCTGTATGTTGCGACGAGTGGCTGAATCTTATCAATATAACAATGAAAAGAAATTTATGTTTTGAATACTGTTGCATGTATTTTTAATTTCTCCATTTACTTAAAGGGTTTGTAAGTCCAAGGCCAAGGGCACTGCCCATCATCGACATAGGAAATAACAAACGGGGTAAGGAAAATCAGTAAAAATAATAATTGATTACTACTTAGGCCAAGATAACTAAAGAGAGAAGGTTGCCTACACTGGTAGGGTACGTTACTGGTATTTGATTTTTGCCATTCAACTCAGTGTTAGTTATATTTCAATTAGTTAGTTGTTTTAGTAATTTCTATGTGGACATATGTTGCTAGACAGTACTGTTACAATATTATTAACAGTTTTGGACATAACAAAGGGTCTCAAAACAGACAGTTTATTGTGTAACCTATAATTAAGTAGTTAGGTATGCCGAGTGTTTTCGATGCTGCTATAAATAATATGACTCAAGATTTCGGTTCAAATTACAAATCATAACTTTATCAATTACTTCCAGCATGAGCAAGTTATTTTTTACTAGGGGAGCACCATGTACGTACGAGAAGCAACATGTTTTATACATGTAAAAAAATGTACAAGTTCATCTAGTGCATATGCAACAGACCAATTAGCATTACCTATACATACAAGTATGTAAACTGAAATATGGTACATAACTCCACAGATATAGTAAAATATCATATATTTATACGCTTGTGCGATGACAAAGTATTTAAAAAACTCCCTTATAATGAATTACAGCTACATTATGCTCGGTTTTGAAAATTAAAGATTGAAGACTTGAATTCTTGTAAAATGTAAACTTATTCCACAGTTAGAAGTCTCGTAGACCTCATAGGTACTTATATCAGATCAGAAAAGAAAAGGAAGTTACACTAATTTGAAGGAATAATAAATTTGTTACAAACAAATAAGAAAACTACAAATGGAACAATGCAACACTTTTCTCAGTTACTGTTCAGTTAATTGTAGGTACTTACTTATCTGTATTTTGTGTCCACATTTATCCTATTTGATTAAATAATTTATAATTATATTGCTAACTGGAGTTTCTGGTGACCATATTTGTGACTTTCAACTGAGGAAGTCTCCTACTAAGTATCTTCTTTTATCCTTCTCCAGTTTCACAAAAAAAGAAGGCAACTAAGCCTAAATTTCGACAGTTTTAAGCCTCCTGGGGAGGGGCAAAATTTATTAGCAAGCAATATCTTTTTTAATCAAATACTACTCATGAGTTTGTGGGTGGGCAGGCGAAGGGAATCAGCAGTTTGCAGGGAACCTCTTCTGTTTAGGGATCTTGTACTTAGCCTCATTGAAATGAGCCACACTGTGTCTACTTCATACCTAGTCTTTATATAAATTTAAAATTAAGTAGCTGGTTAGCATATATTACATTTTACCTCTGAAAGTTTGAACTTTTTCAATTAATAATTCTTCTGGTCAATTTTAAATCAATATAGATATACATTTCTATAGTACAGTTTCTTTTTTTTGAATTCTTTGAAAGTTGCAAACATGGAATTCCAGAAAACGACTACTCTGCATGCTAATGCCCCCACCAGCATTGAATTACACCTGGAAAACATATAGTAAACAGATAAAGTCCCTCATCAGCAAGTCACCAGACATATACCAGGTTCGAGCTTATTAGATCTCATCAGTAGGTGAGGTGAGATAGGTAAGGTTTCTACTAAGTGTAGAACGCTTCGTGTTTGTGACGTGTCGGTCTGGCTTGGAGCAGCAAATAGCTGCTAGATGAAGATCTGCTATTTCCTCTTACTTAAAATCTCTACTGTTGGGTTAGACAGACTTAAGATTACTAAAGTTATTCATTGGTTACCTCACCTATGACATACTAATGAAAGCTAATAAGCTCGAAACTGGATATGTCTAGTGGGCTGCTGACGAGAATTCACTACTGGTCGGAAAATTGGCTTGCAGAGTAGCTGTTTCCTAGAAATTCGTGTTTGCAACATACCGTTACTGTAGAATAGTTCGCTTTTAATGGTTTATACTGCGATATAAAATACTTCGTGTCTGTAACTTGTCGCTTCAGCATGAAGTAGCAAGTGATCGCTAGATGTACAGTTGCTACTCCATGTTACTCTTTGAAAGTTGTTTATAATTATAGTAATTAAGGTCCTCAAGACTAATTAAAAAGTTTATCAAATTTTTTATTAAATTTAGATATTCCCAGTTCCCAGGGAACTAATAAAATAGAAATATATTATTATTATTACACTTCTTTGAGTGTTTTAATAATGATGAACGGTTTTACAACAAACTATTTTCTTATACTTATTTTTAGTAGCTAATGGTGCATCAACTGTTCACTCTAAATATATTCCTCCATGTATGCGGAATAGAGCAACTGTAACTCACTCTTTACCAGATCGATCCACTGAAAATGCTGAATGATGGATTATTAATATGATATATTTGATTAAATAATAATCTGTAATAGTTTTAAGATTTTATCATTATATTAAATGTTATTTCGATATTATAAACTTATTAAATAAAATATACTATTTATGCTGCATATATTAAATGTTATTTCGACATTATAAACTTATTAAATAAAATATACTATTTATGCTGCATAATAATTGAGGCTGATTTTAAAAGATAATTACCCTAGGGTGCATTTCAATATTTTGTCGAACTTACAGCCAATTATTCGATGTTTCAATATTCAGTTAATTTAACCAACTTTAAATTCAGTCGTCTCAATATTATGGATAAAAATAGCCGAATGGCAACATATTTTACCTGTCCTGAGATGGTAAGTAATGATCACCCAACAAGCGCAGTAGCACAATTAAGTAAAATTTAGACACATTCAAATCAATTTAGAAGGAAGGAATGATAATAAAATAGTAGTAATAGTTCTCATAAAGAACATTAAAGGGAAGCCTGAATATTTTTTAAAAATAATATAGCTTATTTTTTCCTTTTACGAATGTTGTTTCGTTATTTTACATGGACGAATAATTCGTGACAACACTTTTTACTGTATGAATTTATCCAGCGACAGTATTGATACATAGCCCTATACAAGATATGCTGATACAGTGGGTGTAGTAGATTTTTTTTTCAGATGAATATTTTGACAAAAAATTTAAATTTCCAGTGTGTTGTTCTATCCTATCCAAGATAGATGGTATTGATAATTTCAAGGTTGATTATACTCGCGTCAAGAATTCAGATGTCTTATGTCACGGCTGACGTTAACACATTTGTTTTTATTGTCAACGTAATTTTCGATATTTGGTTGTGTTAAAACCAATCATTTTTTGCAATTTAGTGCAAAATATAATGCAAACTTTTAGTGTAGTATATAGTTTTATTACTATCAGTTGCAGATTCTTAAATATTTTGATGAAAATATAATGAATTATTCATTTGTTCGTATGACGTAAGTTGTCTGAATTCTTGTCGTGAGTATATTACTTTTTTTACAATTACTTTACTTACAGTTACTTTCCATGTCTCTAGTATTTTTTCCAATTTCTGGTGAGAAAGGTTGTGGTATTTTTATTCTTTCACGTCGACATAAATCACTATTTTCAGACATTAAACTTATCAGTATTTCACAAACCATTCGTAAAAGTACGCAGAATTCTTTTGTACTGCTGACGTATTTGGAATGAAATCTGCTTTAAACTTTTAACATTAGTTCTTAGTTGTTTCACTCACCAATAGAGATTTAATGAAATTTTAACTCAGAAACTTCCAGAAGTTCAAAAACCGTTTATTATTAATGCAAAAGCATATACCTATATCATCTGAAGTCACCACTAGGAACCTAGAATTTTTTTTACCTTTTGTTGAATTTTTACTAAATTAGTATAGATAGAAATAAAAATATTTTTACATAGTATCTACCTGGACATCTTTAGCTTAGTTTTTTTTAATTCAATTTATTGGTGTTAGTCAAAGAATGTTGCCACCTAAACAACACTTAATAAATTGCTAGTATGCACTGATCTTGTAATTGTCTATGATTTTAAAATGGCCCACACATTATGCAACTTGTTGAATGATGAGTTGTACATATTACAAGTTTCTTAGTATTTTGCCCACAGTCTGAACATCGATCAATCATGAAGATTTGTCATTTTTGAAAATGTGAATTCTGTTTATTTGAATGGTAATTTTATTTTATATCCCATACTCTTATCTAAAATCTTCAGAAATATTGGGAATGGGGTCCAAAGTTGAAAACCAATTTATTGGCTAGTCTACGTTTGTCTAAAATGTATGATTATTGTTCATATATTTACTTTAATGATATTACATCACAGCAACATGACACCAATTGATGGTTGATTCAAAACGATTACAATTATCATTTGAATTCTGTAATTATCATTTTGATAGTCGAATGGACCATGATTGTACAATTTGTCATACAAATTGCATAGTGTGGGCCGTTGAAGTCATCGTACTTGCCACAACATAAATTTACTAAACTAAAATACCAAAACATGTTTCCAGAAACCATTTTATTTTACAGAAAAATCTTATTATTGACATTACATTTCAGTAAAAATTTTATGGAAAATATTAACTTACTGCTTTATTGATTCGAACTGGCCAATGGCTTGGACCAATCAACATTTAGAATAAGATGATCATAACCATATCCATTGAGAGTAGATATAGCTTTAGCCGCGTCATTTCTAAATTTGAAATGGATGTAAGCAAAACCTTTGCAAAGTCCAGTCTGTTTATCCTTTGCCAAGTAAAGTTTCTGAAGTGGACCAAACGGTTTCACAAGATCTTCTAAATCAGTTTCAGTTGTAGAGTCGCTGAGATTAGCAATACGAATAGCTGAGTAACTGTCATCTCTTCTTGCCATGCTGGGACCGTCGGTTCTTTTTGTTGCTCCATCTCGCATACTAGGGGGAACGTATTTGGAGCCTCCTGCCTTTCCAGCATCCCCGCCCGAAGTTGCTAAAAAAAGATCACTTGGTCAAGCTTTATATTTACTTTTCTTATTCTCGTTATATGAAAACATTATTTCTGAACTATATATAAGTGATTCAAATTCTTACCGCCACTAGCTGCTGGCGCCTTTTTATCGTCTGGAACTTTTCCTCCTGCTAATAAAGTATCTTTCCATGGGCACATAGAAGTCCAATGGTCTCCATTACATGTTCGACATTTCACAACATTTTTGTCACCCAAAGCTTAAAAAAATGTATAAGTGGAAAAATAAAAAAGATATTACAAAACTCTTACCTTTCAACTTGTCAAGACCATCATCCTCTTGTTTGTTATCTTCCTCTTTGCTGGTAATATACTGCATATAAACATCTTCTCCTACTATTGTAGTAGCCGGATCAGGACCAGGTTTATCATTAGCGGATTCTCCAAATTTCTTCCAAGTTTTTCTTAGAGCAATAGATTTAGAAACAATACGTTTTTCTACTTTATATGTCCGTACGATTTTTACTTTTTTATCATCTTCATTATATTTATATTCGGTAACAATCTTATATCCGTTTTCGTATACTTTTGTTGAGGGTGGAAGCGAACCTCCCTCCAATTCAACCTCATCTGCCCAACTGGACTTTACTTCTTCAGCCGCCGGCATCTCTTATTAAATATTTTTCAATTAATTTAATAATAAAATATGTTTCAGACACGTTTTTCCAGTAATCACATAAAATATGGAACGATGGAAAACAAAATGACTGACAATGACATATTTTGACGTTTGCTTTCTTCTTCTTCGTCTTTACTTTGTGCTTTAACTATTAACTAGGACCAAGTTCGCAGATGTCGCCATCTTGGTTTCTTTTTTAATAGAGCACAAGAGCTTTGCACGTATTTACTTTAAATTTTTTTCATGTAATTTAATCAATCAATCATTGGTAGTGGGAAAAATTAGTACATTCATATCACAAAAAAGTTATTAGAAATCCATTAACAAATTTTTATTGTGATCCTGCAACCCCACTAATTTTTAATTTTCAAATAAATGTTATAGAACTTTGTGATATTAATATCTTGGAATATTGAGAGCTAGAGATATCAATCTAAGCACTCGCAGTGTAAATTTTCATAAATCCCTAATAATCTCCATAACATTACTTGATATATTTTATATAGTAAAGCAAATTCAAATAACTTAATACACTTTTAATAAATTATTAAACAAATCTGTGTGTTTTATATGCTACACTGTTCCTAATTCTAGGACCTCTTAAAGTCACTGCATTTGGTAAAAGGCTGTCTCTTATATAAATTCCTCTCTTCTCTGGAGTCCAAGCTTGAAATTTGTAATTATTATCTGTTAAGCAATTTATTGCGACCCATCCTGAAAAAAAAAAACAACATTTAATATTACAGTAGTTTATCATTGATTGAAAGATAGTCTGGACAAATCTGTATAAAAATCTTTCTCTTAGAAAGGTATAATAGTGCTACTTTACTTAATAAAAAACGTGTTTAATATTACCTGCACTAGATAATACTACATCCCTGCAAGACCTTTTCCGATCTGTGCCAGTTACAGTAAAATAATCCTTTGACTTTAATCCTGGCCATTTCAATAATCTATCTGTACCCTGTACTGGAACCTTTAACAATTCTGTTCCCAAACATTCTTGATAGATCATGTTTGCTTCTTCTAACTTACATAACGTAATTGGCAATTCGTTTGATCTGAATACAGTTAACCTGAAAACGTTGATATCGTAATTTAAAGACTGAAGAATAATCAATGAGACCTAATTTAACATATTCCGAATATTTATCTAAAACCTTACCTTACAGATCCGGGCCCTTCCAAATAGTCTAATCGTGCTAAGCCGGCAATAAACAATGAAGTTCCAGGCTTGATGCAGAAACTTTTAGGTCTAATTATTTCTTTTGGAATTACTGCCATTAACTCCTCAATAGTTAATAAATGGATGATTTGATCA
The DNA here is from genome assembly GCA_025584915.1 of Monochamus saltuarius. Lineage (NCBI taxonomy): Eukaryota > Metazoa > Arthropoda > Insecta > Coleoptera > Cerambycidae > Monochamus > Monochamus saltuarius. Next base: position 56,561,255 of record CM046725.1, on the reverse strand, counting down.
GGCTGTATAACGCCAGGTGTATCAAAACACCAACGGCTTGCAACATATTCAGGATCATTTTCATTAATGCCCATTTTAAATTTTCCTGAAGCATTTGCATGACCTTTTACTGAAAAGCTGTCTTTCGCTTCATTACCAGTATCGTTTGTCTTCAAATATGTTTGCCCGATGTGGCCAATTAAGGAAGCATATTTAGCAAATTTATATTTTTTTAGATATTGTTCTCTTAATCGACTTTCCGTAGCAGCAATATGTTGTTCTTGAATCATTCTCTGATGGCGTAAGTAGAGGCGGTGACCTGAAGGTCTCGTTATCGGGAATTTCAACATGTTCAAGGTAGTGCCTGGCCACTGACTAATTGTTGCTCTTTGAATTAGATCTGATGCTTGAATTTTGCAATAGTCAGACTGCAGTAATGTATTAAAAAGGCTTGATTTTCCAACATTCGTACACCCAACTAAATAAACGTCACCTATAATGAAAAAATAAATATGACAAAAAAATCATGTCTGTATAATTTTTTACTTTTACGAATGTGTAGAAGGGTCACAGAATTGTGGTTTTTAAAAAATCCTATTTTTAATTTTACATGAAAACTTCAAAGTTAAAAAAATAATAAGGTTGTTTTAGTATTTATAATAATAGTGACGGAAGGTTTGATGAAACCGACTTTTCAACAATGCATTGCATTGAAGCAGACCAATCTTCTTGTAATATTGCACGTCGTCATAATTTACCATTCTGAATAACTTTTTGAAGTAACATTTTTCTGTATTTTCAGCGGAAAAGGTTCTTTACCTGAAGCCAAAACAGTTTCTACGCGGTCCACTGATTATTTCAAATAGGATTATTTAAAAAATGGTTACTCCTAGCGATTTCAACCTAGTTCTGTCACTTAATAGAAGCATGATATGCCATAAGTGGTGTCCTCTACTAGTGAGTCAAAATTAGAAACAAATTTGATTTCTCGTTCCAAAAACCCTCGATCTCCAAAATATATACAAATATTTTAATTTTTTTAAAATTATTTACAAATATCGAAAACAAAATTTTAACGTTAACACCCTATATCTTTTTAACTGTTAACTTTTGACTAAGGGAAGTTTGGCAACATTGCATTATTTTGTCGTCAGGGATCTACTATTGCTCTATGTAGGATTTATTTCACCCTGTATATAAATGTAGGTTTTGCAGCTGCCAATCAGGAACAATAAACTCTATATTCAATATTATGACATGATACTTACCTTTATGTTTCCATAAAGACTGCAATGAAGTAATTAAATCCTCTATCCCATAATAACTTTTCGCAGAAATCAAGGCAATATGTAAAATATTACTTGTTGCAAACCCACACAATTTTATATGATCCAAGAGATTTCTTTTAACTCGATTTAAGAAATATTTACCATCCTGTGGTAGTAAATCTATCTTGTTACCTACAACTACTATTGGAGTTTTTGGTCCTAAGATATCAGCAATTCCTGGCCAAATAGAACACGGAAAATCCATTAAGTCTACCATTAAAACAACCAAGGCCCTCTTTTCTGTTATCGCGGTTAAAATTTTAGGGTAATCATCTGCTGAAACACTGACCTGAAGTGCTAAATTATGTTCGTTTAAAAAATAACATCTTTGGCATATCATTGCCTGCAAGTTGGCTCCACCCTTTTTTCTATAATTTTTGAATATCTCTGAGGGAATATATCCAGGAATACCTGTATCCTAAAAAAAATAAGTTATCCATTATTTGATAAATTTTCAATAGCTAATATATTTTTCGTTTTTTAGTTTAGGCAGTAAGTATATGAATTTTTTAAGTATAATAGTTATTTATGATGTGAGTGTTAAAAGTGCATTTTTAAGGCACGCATGTAAAAGTTCAGTGTCTTAAAAACACTTAACACAAGTATCATACAATATTTTTTCTACAAACGGCATTAAAAAGAATTAACCCGAGTTGAAATAAGTTAAGTTTTAAATAGCATCGTAGGCACTATATCAAATTTTCGAAGTGGGCACTTGCCAATGATATATAGTAACCATGGTGGCAACCATTGTTGTATTCATCATTTACAAGCTTTGGATTTGTCACTTTTAAACGTTGTGTTTTTTTGCCCTTAAAAAGTATAAAGAAAATATGGAAAAGAACAATTCATTTAAAGAAATCGATGAAGCGGCCAACCGAGTTACTTTGGACTTATTACCAAGAAAATCCCGGATTCAATATGAAATTGCATACAATAAGTTTGTGAAGTGGTGTGAAGAAAAAGACGGTCCTGGAAGATATACTGAAAATGTATTCTTGGCCTATTTTGAGGAGAAATCGAAGGGTTGGAAATCTTCATCTCCATGGTCTAATTATTCTATGATTAAGCTTATTGCGTTTCTGAAGCGTCAAGGAAAAGGTTATCAACCCAAAACATCAAAGATCTTAACCAGACCAAATTTAACAGTTTTTGAAGTGCGCACCGGATGATGAGTGTCTTATGATGAAAATAGCTACTATTTTGGGAATATTTGGTGCCTGCCGTAGAGCTTCGCCAGTTGACTCTCGACAACTTGGAAATTGTGGGCACTTCCAGTTCAATATTGGTTAAGATATCAGATACCAAAATCAAGGTTCCAGGAAATTTCACTATCGTTGGAGAATTTTATTAAGATTTTTACTGGAGATACATGGCTCTTCGTCCAGCAAATGTGGGACATCAAAGGCTTTTCCTAAAGTATATGAAAGGCAAGTGTACTAAAAACCCTGTGGGAATAAATACGTTTGGAAAGTTTCCTGCTGCTATTGCTAAATTTCTGCAACTTCCAAATTCTAACCTCTATACTGGACATTGTTTTTGGTGTTCGTCGGTAACCTTACTAGCAGACAGTGGAGCAAATTTAACGACTATTAAGCGGCATGGGGGATGGAAATCTTAAACAGTCGCCGAGGAATACATCGAAGATTCGTTGGAAAGTAAAAATTCGATTGCCCGAAATCTGCCTTCAGTGCTATCGATATCAGCGGATTCTACTCAAACGTCAACTAGGAATACGGTCGTTTCAGTTGATAGTGGTAGAATTGTGGAAGGATTTAATATTTCCAATTGTGTGAATTGTAATATAAGTATTCATTTAATAAAGAAAATACAAATTAAATGTATACTTTAAGGCAATCGTGCTTTAAAGTGATCATTTTAAGGCACTGATGCAATGTATTGCAAATTTATTATCACAATTTGACATTTACTTTAAGGCAACAGCGATATAAAGTGATCATTTTAAGGCACTGGTGCCTTAAAGCAATATTTTTAATGCTACAAGGGAGTTTTAAAAATTGCATTTTTAACATGTTTGTAGAAAAAATAATTAAAAAAAAGTTAAAGCTGGTAATTTTTATAGTAATTTAAAGAATATGAAATGACCAAAATAATGAACTAGGTACATACTATACCTTGCAGTGCAGTAAGGCACCACAACCTCCACATGGTACATTACCAATTTCACTGTTTGGATCAGGCGTTCCATAATTGACCTCACCATCGCTTTCATCAATACTAACTAAATCATTTTCATAGTTGTCATAAGCAGTCATCCAATTTTTTGTATCTTTATATAATTTGCTCCTCTGTTGTATTTCATTACTGATGTTGTTTATTTGATTATCATCTATTGTATTTGTTACTCCATTAATAAATTCATTTTCATTTATTACGCTACTATTCGTACTAACATTATAAGGAAACTGTATTGTTTTCTCCGAATTATATTCTTGCATATTTTCGCTACAGTTTTCTATAGTTTTGGACTCATTATGATCAGTTAGATATTTCAGGCTAAGTGGCAAAGGTTGAATGCTAGCCAACTGATTTTTTAATTTTTCATTATATCTTTCTATGTTGAGCATATGTATATTATTTCTTTTATAACCTAACTTAATTCTTTTACTTTCTATAACACTGCTGTATAATAACTTTGGTTCATACTTAGCTATGAGGTGTTCCAAACTATTAATTTCACTTGTAGCACTTGATTTTGTTTGAGTTTCATTCCACGCATTTAAGCTTGTACAAATTTTCATAAAATTTTGATTTAAAATTAAAATTTTCAAATTGTGTTTTGCAAAATAAATATTAATATGAGACTTCACTGAAAACATCTTAACAAAGTTTAAATCAATTTTACTGTTTCTTTATCACTTGCTTAAGATTAATGATTAATTTTTACATAAAAAAATAATTTGTTAGTGTTTGTTCAAATAGGTTATGTATACTTTCTTTGTGGTTATGTTAAAGGAGGGGATAGAGGAGGGGATTCTTCTTCTTCTCTTATTGGCCTTCGCCCATTGGACATTGAGCCAGTCACACGTTGTTCTCGAATTTACTTCCTTGGGAGTGCACCATTGTAAGTATGGTGCTTCTGAGAGTATACTCATGTTCAAGAGGAGGGAATTCTTCTTCTTTTTATGGCTTTTTTGTGATTATCTTTAATTCTTCTTCTTCTTCCGTTTATGGCAACACCACAAAATATAAAGAACGGCAACAAAGTACATGTCCTCATGGAAAATAAAACTCGGAACTAAATTATGTTCATTTAAACTTCTTTTCAGAAATAAGCTTTTGCCAGAGAAATAGAGTTTTCTCTGGCTTTTGCACACCAAGTGCCATCAAATGGTGTTTCCCGCCTGGATCTTGACCGTAGACTAAAGCGCTAGCCGCGCCAGCAGTATTAGCACCAGTCACTCAAATTTTGAGTTGACGAGTTATAAGCTTTGTTCGTAAACCTACACAAAGTGTAGTGTAATGTAGTGTAGTGGAATTCAGTGTTACACTGAAATAATAATTGTGCACCACTTTTAGAGAAAACATTTGGCTGTTCGTAAATTCAAGTTGGGTAAACTTAAAACTGGCATAACCTAATTTCCTATCCGGTTTTGTTGTACCACTGAACTAATTGTAAATTATGATAACATCACGAATTTATCAGCCATTTCAGAGTAAAAGCAAATATTGTTAAATAGAAATCATAAAATATCATAATAATCATAAATTTTTAATGAATGAATATTCAAAATACATACAAAAATTTTTTTATGCATATTTTATCTGAATTTTTTATACAAAGAAATTAATAATTTTGAATTGTCCTCGTTCCATTCTGATTTTATTGGTAGTGTTTGACTGGCTGAACATTCCTCTGAAAGCTGATTCGTAATTGTGTTTCTAAAAATCAGTCTTAACTTCCCCATCATACTCAACGTAATTATTCTGGTTTTCCTCCGAAGTTAATAGTGTCAATTTCTGACTGAGGCACAAAAATATCGCATTCAGAATAAAATAATACATTTAGGTATAACATTAGTACATATCTTAAAAGTTAAATTAACGTAGGTAGGTATCATCAATAATTACCAGATTACCACCAAAAACAAATTTATATCCCTGCAATTCAAGACAAGGTTGTTCGTTATTATACGGTAAATATGCCTCTTTGCATATTTCGGAATTATCCATTTCTGAGACAAAACATGGACAAAACGAAAACCTATTACTGTTAAGGTTATGATGTTTAAAAATATCTACCAAGATGTGACATTTGTGATAAGAATTTAATTTTCGCGCCACAAATATACTACACTACACTTTACACCACCTTGTTAGCCGGTGTAGTAGTGTCTGCACTATTACACTACACTGGAATTTTCGAACACCTGGGTTATACCTGCACTTGGCTACACTGCAATAAACGAACAACGTATTACTACACTAGTGCAGCAGTGGAAGGTTTACGAACAAAACTATTATATCACTTCTATCTGTAATTGTATAATCAACGAACTTTGCACTGCAACATTTTATCAACAAAATAGACGGTGCAAAAATTGCTATATTTTTTACCACTCAATACAAAGATGTATGTGTAATTGCGAAAGAAAAGGTTTCGTGTGGAAAGTGTAGACAACGGATACGAAAAAAAACACTGGCTAATGTCGACAAAAGCACAGTAGCCTGTGTCAAAGAATATGAAACATATAATAACTCTGTGGCAAAGAATATTAACGTATACGAACATATTCTTTGCCTGTGTTATGTGCAGTAGCCAAAAAAAATTAGAAGAAGAAGATAACCTATACCTGTATGTGATTCCTATTTTAAATTTTATTCATATATCATCTAAAACATTTAATTTTTTAACTGTGTCATTGGGTTTTAGTTTTTACAAATTTGAAGACATAAAATATAAATAATGGTAAGATAATAAAATGTCGAATACAGAACTATACTTACTCTTGTTTTTTAATTTCAGGCACGAAATGCGGAAAAAGCTATGTAAGTAATAAATGCATCAAATTAGTTACCTGATAACTTGAACTAATACATTTTAGGACAACTTTGGCCCGTTGGCGAGCTGCACAATTGGGTGAAACTGACAAACACAAAAAACGTAGACCGTATTTGGCATCTGAATGTAAAAGTTTATATGCTTGTGAAAAATGGAGAATGCAAATTATTAGAGAGATTGCTAAGAAAGTTTCACAAATACAGAATGCTGGGCTTGGTGAATTTAGAATTCGTGACTTAAATGATGAAATTAACAAGTTACTAAGAGAAAAGCGTCATTGGGAAGACCAAATAAAGGAACTTGGAGGTCCTGATTATCAAAGAGTAGGCCCTCGAATGCTAGACCATGAAGGGAAAGAGGTGCCAGGGAATAGAGGTTATAAATATTTTGGAGCTGCAAAGGAATTACCTGGTAAACATGAATTGTTATAACTATTGAATAACGCTAACAAGTTATAGTTGCGGCAAGAATTCAAACAACTTACGTTATGGCCGACTACATAATTATTTTTATTGTCGATGTAATTTTCGATATTATTCATTTGTTCGTATAACGTAAATTGTCTGAATTCTTGTATTCTATTATTTAGATATAAATTTAATTTAATGTTCTAAAATCGATGAAGCAATGGTCATTATTAGATCTACTTAAACTCATTAGAATATCCTTTATAATAAAAATAAAGGAAAGTATAACTTACAATGGGGGTCATATTTATATAGAGACTACGAGTAGAATATTTATTCGATTAAAAGAAAATAATAATTACAGATTAGTATTTTGGGGAATAGACCACACCACTTAAAGTTCCACCTTATACAGGGTTAACTATGACTAAGTACATAAAATTTAACCACGTGCTCAGGGAGGCCTAAAAGACAATAAAAAAATTATTCCAGAATTTTAGCTCGATATTTAAAAATGGGGCAAACCTCTTTTCCTACGGAAAGTCGGCGCCTATGATAAGAATCGACTGAGATGGCTTAGGCCCACAGATAAAACTTACAACTGTCAACAATATCTACTACCATCGTCGTTTTTTTGCAGCATTTCTAAATGTAGAAACGAAAATTAACATTCTAATAGTAATAATACCTGATAGATAGGTAACAGTTAATCCACTTAGCTCCAGTATTTTGCATTCTTTTTCCATTATTTCGTTATAAACTGGTAGAACTACATGAATATGTAATGAATAATGAGCGAATGCTCATTACAGCCACTCACTACCGATAAAAGACACTTCCCGTAGGTACAATTAGATAGATTAGATTCCTATTTATTATAACAAAATCGAACTAAACGAATAATAGACGCTTTTAAACCGCGGAGTCTTGTCCCATAACCTAGAAAACCAAACCCGAACTATATTGTAGGAAATTATTTGCACCCAACACAAATATCTTTATTTAATAACTATAAAACGCTTTAAAAATTAAAATAAGGCACTAAAAACTGCAGAAGAACACAAAATTACAACGTAAACACAAGAATTCAATTATGACATGACAAGACACTACTGACATTGACTAATGAGCGACTGTTGCATGCTTGTAGAGTATGCAACCAACAAGCATTGGCGGCGTTAAATAAGGATTTAAAATAATATCGAAAAAAATTTTTTTTGGCTTTATAAATAAGTTTGGAATTTTTTTGAAGGGTGATTCCGTTAATTCTTATTTTTCCCTATCCCCTCTTAAAATATTTGTACTAAGTCATAGTTAACCCTGTATATATGATTTTAATATTTCTACTACTTTTCAGGAGTCCGAGAATTGTTTGAGCAGGAACCACCACCACCACCTAGGAAAACAAGAGCAGAACTTATGAAGGATATCGACGCGGATTATTACGGTTATATGGATGATGACGATGGAATTCTTATACCACTAGAAATGAAAGCTGAGAAGTTGGGTAAGCTATGTTAAAACTTGCCTAATTGTTGCTGAAATAATCCTAAATATTACATTCAATTCATTATCAAATGGATGGTTGTAATTCCATTGTTTTTTTTTTGTTGGGAAAAATTAAATACAGTTAATATTGTAATTTTTATTTAGTTTCTGACATTTTACAATGTTAACCTAAATTTTGTCTGCCACTAACAACTTAATATTAAAATAAATCATTTATAGCAATTCAAAAAGCTGTAGTAGATTGGAAAGAGAGAAAAGGACAAAGGTTAAACAAGGACTCTGAAGAAGAGGAGGAGGACGAAGAAAACATATACTCAGTACAAGAGGTAATAATTTCAGTTGTAATGGGGCTTTTTAAAGAAATTTGTTTTCACATGAGAATTCGTGTAAGGACAAATAATGTTCTGAGATCTGATAATTTATGTACAGTATTTTAATCATTTATCACATACAATCGATCGCTTCACAAATGTCACATTTAATTTCAAACAAAACCATTTGTCAGTCTAGATATTTAATTAAAAATTATTCATTATCAAATAAATTAAGTAAAATATCTACATTACAATTTTGGTACTACACGAAACATAGAAATTTGATTTTTTTTGCTTACATATAAAAAATTTAATGAAAGTAAACGAAATATTGATGGAGTAAATTATATTTAACAGATTGTAACTTTCTTATATAAAGTATCTAAACATAAATGAGTATCAAAAATTAAGCAGCCATATCTTCCTCGTTCAATTTTAAGAATATTTGTGGTACTTAAAGATTGATATTTGGGCGAAGTCAGTGATGTAACTAAGAAATTAAAAATAATTTAACTGTAAAGTTGGCTTCAGAGAGGAACAACTGTCATGAGCAAAAGTATTTCCAACCAATAGTACTGACGTAGTCACTTGTATGTATGTTCCACTTAATTTTATCGCGCCAGCAAATATGTCGCCAAGTTAGAATTTGCTAATTACAAATTGAACAGACCAAGAGGAGATATAGGGTTGTGTTGGTTTATATTTATTTTCGAAAATCAAGTTAATTGTTGTGAATAAGTGATCGAGATGTGAATTTTCCGCACCCCTCGAATACATAAATTTTCTTCCATCCGAGCACAAGCCTTTATGTACAAAATATTCTTAAATTCAAACAAGAACCATGCTTCATTTTACTGTATTCTAATTCACCTTCAGCAGATTGCCTACTTTTCACGAAAAAACGATTTTCTTAAAAGCCTATTACATTATAGTGTGTTCCACTTTGAATAAATCTGCTCCTTCAGCCAACCCGAGTTTACATTTACAAATTTCTGACTCGATAAATTGTTCAAGCAATTGGTCAAAAGATTGTCACAATTCGGTATACAGGATGTTTCTCAGATAAGTGTGTTTCTGCAAAGGGGTTATTTTCATTAAGTAACCTGTGGTCTAAACTACAAAATAAATCAGAAATTTTTATGGTCTGCGTTACCTGACAATGCAAATTAAATTGCAATTTAAAATGCTCACTTAAGTGATCAGTATGCGACAAGAGGCGTAAGGGTATGCATATGTCTCGATTACTGTATATTTACGTCATTTTATTTTAAAATGCCTTAATCAAATCAAGAGTTAGCATATAAGGTATTAATATGTGGGGAGTGCAAATATGACTATACGTAGTTTGTATGCGAATCGTTACCTCTAAAGACAATAACCTAATCCCAGAACTCACATATTTTTTATGTATAATAGATAAAAGTGTATATACTAGATGTGGTTGTTTTCTAATTTAAAATTACAGTTTTAAACATAGTAAAAGAGACTTCCGTAAAAACGTAAATAAACGTTCAAACATATCCGAACAACCTGCAGAGTTAAAATGAGTTATTCATAGGAACAATTACACTAAAAACCCTGTAGATTACCATGTTCTACAGGCGTGCATTTAAAATATAAGCTTACTGCATAAATACATATTTAATAAAAACATTTATAGCTCCAAAAAAAAAAAAAATACTAGGCGAAGATGCAGTCATAATGCCATTAATTTTATTCACATATTCGGAAGACCTAATAAATACAGAAAATCGACCTTTTAAAAGAAAGGCAAAGCAACCCATAACTCAAGCGTCAAAGCGTTGAAACAGACCGACACCCTGTGAATTGGGAGTTGTGAATGAATCGAGACTGCCGGTCAGTAACGGTCTGAAAAGAAGATTTAAATAATGATTTGAAAATATTTGTTCAATGTAAATATGCATTTAAATTGTTTTTTGAGTATTCATATTATACTTATTTTCCCTATCTTGCCTTAAAATTAATAACATTATGATTGAATCACCCTGTAAGTGTGTAGTGGCCAACTAAAATAGGTTTTAAAAATCTGAATATATACATCGCAGGCACTTAAGAGGTTAAACAATTTCATCATTATTACAAAAAAAATAAGTGGATAATTTCGCATTCTAAAATCTTAATTTGACCACATTAATATAAAACGACATTAATTTTAAAAGCAGTTTGGACGCATCTTATTAATTTATAGATTTGCAATTTGTGCAATGTCAAAAAATGGATTAAATATTTATAAAACGAGGTAGAACACTTTTACGTTTAGTCCAATAAATGACACTTCCAGCAGCAAATTTAAACAGCTCTTTCAGCTCAGTTAGTAAAAATTAATTACAAAAATATGAAAAATTTTCTTCGTCTGTTGTATTCGATTCTGCTATATTTGAAATTTAGTGAAATGGCCATTACTAAGAAATGAGAAAGTGATAAATTGTTGAAGGCTTTATAGTCTTACAATAGGTTTGTCCCCAATATTTTGATATTAATTTAAAAAATTTGGGTTACAGATGCTGTCAAGTTAAAAAATTATAGTATTATTCTCTTAGTTATTCGTAGTAGAAATACCCTTAAAAGAGCGAGGGGAAATTTTTGATGGGTTTATCATGGCGAAGTAAATCGTGCAGAATCTCTTATCAAAATTCAGCAGATTTCATGGACTAGTATTGCAAAGGCCAAGTGATCTAGCTGACTATGCCATTATAACAATTTATTGAGTCAAAAATTGCATTTTTTCGGTAAACATTTTTTGTTTTGTTATTTTTAATTTTCTCATCCATACTAAACCACATATTAAACACCTCTTTAATTTTTAAATTTTTCCACAAAAATCTTGTCAAGACTATTTATTTGAACAGATGAAAGTGGAACAAGGAATTTAGGAGTCATATTTTCGCTGAATGTAGTTCGCATATGTCTTTAAGATACATGTATATTTTCAGTCGGATGACGAAGAAGACTCTGTAAAACAAGTTGCCGATGGTTCACAACAAAGGTTTGTCGCTCATGTACCAGTTCCATCGCAGCAAGATATTGAGCAGGCACTTTTGAGGAGAAGAAAACAAGAGCTATTAGAAAAATATGGTGTACAAGAAAATTCAACGCAATCGACGTAAATTTATCTTTTTTTATTTAAATACAATCATAATGGAATAAGTTTATGAATGAATATAAAATTTGTATGTTTTTATCCTTGCTTTCTGAACAACTTTTAACTTACCTAATTTATGGCAAATTTGGCTCGGGTTTCAATATACCGCGGCAAATCAATGTGAACTCTAACACAGAATCGGCCAGTTTTCTTTTGTTTGCTTTTTCTCTAAAAAGGGAAAGGGTAGATAGTTTCACACGATTCTGTAGCAGTTCTAACTACTAACCTTAGCACTGATTTTACAAAGGCTTCCTTTTGTTGAGTACCAATCTTAGGAGAAGGGAAACCTTCTTGGGCTAAAAGGGTGTTTAACCACCTACTTAAATTATCACAGTATTTCTTGTTTAACGCAAGAAGTATATCACTAAAAACGTCTACGGAGGCTCGTGGAGCAGTACTACCTAAAAATGAATTTTGTTAATAGAAAATTTTTTATATACTTTGCTTTTTTGAAAAAAGTACAAACTGTTAAACAAAGAATTACCCTTCACATCTCTGCTACCGTCCATTCCATCCTGTTACAGGAGGTAGTGGCACTGGAGATGCTCGGATAATTAAGAACTATCTTACAAGTAATTCGATTGATCTTACAATTATACTTCACATATATGTCTTCCTTCGTTACACTCTATAATTACAGGGTCGTCCCTCATTTACCTTTAGAATTACACGGTATAATGATTCATTGTGGAATGTTCAGATAATTAAGATATATCTTGCTTATATGACTGATCTTACAATTGTCCTTCATATTTCAAACACTCTTAATTTCACTCTGTAATTACATGGTATGATGGTGGAGATGTTCGAATAATTAAGATCGATCGTTTAGATAAGTTGATTGATGTTACAATTATACTTTACTACCATTCCTTTATTACACTCTGTAATTATAAAATTGTCCTTCAGCCCTGTAATTGCATGGTGTAAAGAGTGAAGGCAGAGTTACTCAGATAATTATCAACCTTGCTTACATGTTAGTCAATTGATCTTACAATTATACTTCTAGCTGCATCGCCTTCTATTACATTGCAAACTATATGAATAGTCCCTCATTCCCTTGTGTAATTACAAAGTATAAAGAGAAAGAACAGATGCTGCTCAGATAATTAAGATCAATTTTCCTTACATGCATGTAAGTCGATTAATCTTACAATTATACTTAGCATATCCATTATTCTCCATTACATTGTAAATAACATAGTAGTCCCTCATTCCCTTGCGTAATTACAGGATGTAAAGAGAAAGAATGGAGATGCTGCTCATATAATTAAGATCAATTTTCCTTACATGTAAGTCGATTGATCTTACAATTATACTTAGCAACTCCATCGTCCTCAATTACATTGTAAATTACAAGGTAGTCCCTCATTCCCTTACATAATTACAAGGTGTAAAGAGAAAGAACGGAGATGCTGCTCAGATAATTAAGATCAGTTTTTCTTACAGGTAAGTCGATCGATTTTACAATTTGTTGTTGTAATACTAAAAATTCACCTAAATTCATTAAAATCCTTAGAACTAAACTTTCTCCATAAGTTTGTACAACATCAGCTTGGGACGTTTCTCGACTTTGGGACACAAAATGCACCAAAAAACTTGACACTGCCTTTAGAGTTTGTATTTCTGGTAGTGCCAGGCATAAAATTGCTACAAAATTAAATAAGGATGAATGTTTTTAATTTTGTGTATAATAACGTAATAAACCTACCACATTGAAAAAGAGCGCAGGTGTCTATTCCACTGGTATTGATCAACTGAGGGACCTTTTTAGCTAAAGTCCCTAGCATGGAAAAGAACCCTTCCAAAACATCAGATTTCTCCGACAACTGGTTATTTGTATTGTACTGTGCGCAAACTTGTAAAGTAGAGTTCACAATTTCGTGGAGGAGTTGTTGGTTCATTGTATTAAATTGCTCTTCCCTGCCAAATAATATTAAAACCTGAAATAAAATCCCGACATTTAAAATTCAAGACATTGATCAAAAACACCTCAAAATAGGTTGTTCCTCTTCAACTGTAAAAGTTACGTCTTGATATTTAGGAACTTGTGATGAGTTCATATCATAAAGTTGTAAAGAGTTATAAAACAAACTATAGCCGGATTTCAAAATAATAGAGAGTGATTCATGTTATAAACTCGCTCACAATTTATAGCAGTCAAGAGAAATACATGTTGTTCGTATATTTCTCTATAAAATTGTAATGAATTGTCAGATCATACCAGATCACACAACTACTACAGCAAATATGTATAAATGCGCCACATCATAATTTATTAATGATTTTGTGTTCTTAAGAATGGATTTTAATTCAAGCTCAGCGTGTTCTCAAAATTGTAAACGCCTCAATCTAACAAGTGAGAAATATCGGATGACAACAAACTTGTATGAAGGGATTAGGGCTAGAGGCCAAAATATAAGTGTATGCGATCTGGTTGAAGTATGCAGTCCATTATTTTTTATTTTTTAGGATCGGTCAGTGGTCGCGCGGTTTAAGGCGTTAGTACTTGAATCGAGGTGACTAGACGGAGTTGGTTCGAGCCCAGCTGCCGGTAGACCGTATATAAGCTATATTCGTGGAGAGGATTGGCACCCTCTCTGTGGGTATGGTAGGGTGGAATAATGTTAGCTTGGGTCAATGTGAGAGATTGATGCCGGTTGATATTTGACCACCCCCTTAATTAATGAGGTTTTCCAGGTTTCCCTCATTCCTGCACTGAATAGTGGTTAGGGCCTACCAACGTAAGTCGTTCCTGGGCGCAAATGCGGCCTGCTTAATAATAATATACCGCCCCCTCTCCCCCACAAGTCTCCGACTTCTGGGCTAATCCCTGTGATTAGAATGAGGGGTAGAGATATTATTATTAACAAGAGTGTCTGTTGTGAGTAGTGAATATCGTGCAAAAAAGAATGCAACTGCAAAACAGAAAACAGTAGAAACTCGCGGAATGTAAAGGTTGATGAAACAAAATACACGATTCGTAGAACAATTCATAGATGGTATCTTAAAAATAAGCTTTTGACAATAACAAATAAAAATTCAGGTTGCTATCTCATAGAATGAAACTTTGCCTAGAATATCTACAATTGTGCTTTTGCGAATTATGCCTGACATGAATTATTTTACAAAACGAAATTAAAAGAGTATGCTGATAAAAAAAAAGACAAAATAGTGATATGGTGAAGAAATTATTTAAGATAGTCGAAGGTCGAAATTAGAATCGAAGAATATATCACCCTGATAAAACATGGACAAATGAAGGCCATACGACAACAGTGTGGCACTGTGCATGGAAAATGCATCCTATAACAGCCGACAAAAAATGTTAATTTGTGACCGTTATAGTGTTAGTAATCAGTAGCGTACAATGCGTGTAAATACTTCAGTGTATTATAGTGTTTAAAGTGTGATATCTGAGGAGTGTGCATCAGGTAGGTGTACATGGCGTGAGTGGCGGTAGGCCATCGCTGTCTAAAAATACAACAT
Source organism: Monochamus saltuarius (assembly GCA_025584915.1). NCBI lineage: Eukaryota > Metazoa > Arthropoda > Insecta > Coleoptera > Cerambycidae > Monochamus > Monochamus saltuarius. The sequence continues at coordinate 56,546,043 of CM046725.1, read as the reverse complement.
TCTACGGGTGAGTATAAGTTTTAAGTAAACTTTCATTCAATGTCAATTTCTGATAATTTTTGTGTTCTTTACACTTTTCTCAAGTGCTGTAAATGAATCACTCTCTACTATTTTGGAACTCGAGTATAATAGATTGCAAACCATGCACAACAAACATCTAAATTATGGCTAAGTTCTTTACAGTGTTAATTGTTTGAAAACAGAATACGTTTTAAGATTTAGGATGGTCTACACAAATTTGGTTCGTATTGCAATCTGCTCCTTTGATGTCTGTTCAAAAGCTGTCAATTTTGGATGTGACACTTTAGTTAAAGATTCAGCATAAGACATCCTTGTAAATTATCTTCTATTTATTTTTTATGTAATACAAAAGCGATGGAGTAACCAACAACATACTTACTGTTTTTGCAACTATTAAAATATTGGACTGCGGGCATTCCCTATAAACAGTAACAATCAACTGGAGAATATCATTTATCAGTGGCTTACAGTCTTCTTTTAGAGTGGTGACGCAATATTTGAATACGATGCTTAGATCCTAAAACAGTAACATTACTTTCTGGGAATAATAATCGTGATCAATTTTACCTCCATCACTTCTGGATTTCTGCAATATTTTTCTCCTATGATGCGATATAATGGCATCGTGTTTTGCATTACGAGTAATATTGGTTGATCTATACTTTCTTGAGTTTCTACGTGAAGAGAACTAAACAAGGCAGCTAAAATTTTCAGTCTTGTGACTAGGGAAGTTGTTACACTAGGAGACTGAAACAGAAAATGCCATGCATTTTATCAGTGTCAAAGAATAGGAATGCAATCTCTTGTCAGATAGATGTTTTCTTGTGAAGTAATTTTGTTTAATAGAAATTTTTTGGGTAAGGCGTTTTTCAAAACTTATCGGTGGAAACCAGTTTAGCACAAACACAGTATGGAAACTGTGGCACTATCCAATTCCATATTCCATGAAGTTAATAATTGTGCCATTAGATGTCTTACTTAAATTATTTATTGTAAAGTCTAATATAGTACTGTAACCAATGGGTAAAATTCTGAGTGCAAAAAATATACATACATGATTGAAAATAATAAATACATGAAGAATACTTCAAATATTATTCTAGTTTTTACTATTTTATTGAAATACACACTTGTGTTCCTGTTCCTTTGTCCGTTTGTAGTGACTCACCGCACGTGGCAGCACTCTACAGCACATATGTCATAGTTGTCAACTGTTTATATCAGTAATTTGACGTTTCTTAAAAATTATGACAGATTTCAAATGTGTCGAGTGCTTCTGTGTTAACGTGTTATTTTTAAATTTATAAATTGATACAACTTAAAATAATGAAGTATTGTGTTTTTCATGATGAAAGTGAAGTAGCAGTCCATTATTGTGTATGTATGTATTTTGTAACAATCTGCAGTATTTGGACAGAAGTACGTTATGTGGAGTACAGGACTGGTATTAATGTCCCATATTTTAAAGTAGATATAAAATACATACATTTTAAATAAACCAAATTAGATAAGTAGGTCTTATTATATTAAAAGGCAATCTATTACAGTGTCAATATTAAATGTCAAATTCTGACATTTAGAGTGTGATATGTGTATTTCCAAAAACTGACATTGGAGTCGCCACAGTACAGCACATTAAAGAGTTAGAGAATTCTATATTGAAATTCAGGTGATTCGATAGACAAGTATTACAAAGGCAATGTGATTTAGCAGACGAGGGTAAATCTAAGGACCTTAATTTATTTCCCTAAATCAACCAAGTACCATAACCAATTCGTCTCGTTTACTATCAAATGACAATTTAATAAATATCAGCTTCTAATCCAGCTGTATATTTTATCATAAATATATTTTTGGACTTTACACAATAAATACATTGAAAATTCAAACATGTTAACAATAGCAATTTTGCTCAAAAATTGCAATTTATCACTTGATACTTTATCAACTTGAATTCTCAAATTTATTGAAAATATGTTATTAAAATAAATGTTATGTAAATAGTTTCTCTGTGTGATATTTGGTAAAAAACTTTCACACCTCAAATGTGAATGAAATGAAAAATTCAACTGACATTTTGAAGTCGAATTATTGGAAACAAAATTGCAAAGGATGTCTTATCAACATATATTACATTTATTATTGCTGCCACATTGACATTATTTAGTTAACATGAACATCTGCTGTATTTGTTGTGCTTGAAGTGCTCTAGATTGATTCAAACTAGATACAATTGATTTTTATACTGTGCCATCTGTGAGCCATATAGTTATTAACCTCAGTGGAGGAAATAACAGTCATTTGAAGGTCATCAGAAATAAGTATACCACAATAAAAGGTGTGGCCAATGTTTCCCTACCGATTGTTATATTCACGTTTCTAATTTAACCAAGTAATTAATCATTTCACAATAAGTAAATTGGTACATAGTAGATTTAACCTTTTATTAATTGAAATTTTAGATATATGGCGCTTTTATAACCTAAAAATTATTATTAATCAGTTAGCCACATTTATTTTATATCAATCAAAAACTTATGCTTTAATTTAACCAATGGCAATTGCGCAATTTTAAGTAATAAAAAATTAAATGTCAAAAACGTTTAGCCTAGTAAATTGTATTGTTAATTTCTACTGTGCCAACATTTTATTGGTTAGTTTTTATCCAATAAGTATTCTACTGTGGGATATCTCAAAAATAACATATTAAACACTAAAATGTACTATTTGTATGTTTTCATGTAGAATCATAGGAAATTCCAGGTCAATAAATAAAAAAACTTATTTGTCGACAAAGTGAACCACTGAAAATGGTATAAACTGCATAAGTAGTACCATGCGTATACTGCATATTTTATGCTGATAAATTTGGTGATTTTAAAAGGAATATCATAACACCACACCTAAAATACCTAGAATTTGGCACAGTACGGCAAGGATGTAACATTTCCCACACCTATATTTATTAGCTACCTAGTTTAATTTCATGATTCCACTTTTAGACTTACTGGTTCTGCATGAGCAAGCTTTTGTAAGTCTTCAAACGATGGAGCTAGAATCATATTCAAATAACCCATAATCCTGTTTACTGGCAAAATACTTAACACTCTTCCTATACTGTACATCAGTCTTCGGCATTCCGCCAATTTCAACAGCCCACATTGCAGCGCAGACTACAATAAAAAAACAAATGTATCGACCAGCCACATGCCATTATCTTTAAAAAATTACCTGCGAAGTGATTAAAATATGATCAGCAAATGGAGTCAAAAAGCTCTGACAATTATGGCATATATCTTTAAGGGCCATTGTTGCACTTGTTGACACTTCGGGGTTACCCAGTGAAGATAAGATTAAAGGAAATACATTTTGTAACATATCGGGGTGATCCAAGAACCATTCGGAGTAAGCACCTAGAATGTAATTCTTTAAAATTTTCAGATTATTAATACATGCCGAAAGTATTTGAAGTCACAGAGTGTAAATATATATTTTAATCAACATTTGCTAGGCTGGGCTGAAAGAATAAATGTAAAAGCAACTGATTTAAATATCTAGTCATTTAATTTAAAGTTAAGTCTAGCAATGAATAATTTACAATTAGTTTTTTTTTTATTTGAAAGTCTTCCATTACAAATACTGCTTCACACAGACTAAACATTTGTAATAAAAATATTTCTTAGAAACTAATAAATAGAGACACTGGCAAATTTAAAGAAACGGAGATAAAATTTATGAAATGACAGATATTATGTTATTTGTCCTTTATACTGCTTAGATCTCTTACACCATTGGTTTTCACCACTGAAATGTAATTTTATATTATGATGACTGGAATGCGCTAAAAGCTGCGCGAATGGATTATTTATGATCAGCGCCATATTTTGTTTTGTGCCTCTAGCAATGGCGAAGCAGTAGGGGCTTAGCTGATTGTGAATTGAAATGGAATTGAATTCTGAATATGAAGAATTATTTCGTGCTCTATGCTGGTTAATTTTACAGTCCCTTATAAAACATGACATGTTTCAACAATAACACCCACAAAAATACACAAAGAATAACACTGAGATACAAGATAAAAGAAGAAGCCACACTGTACGCCAATGACGTGTTTACAAACAAAATAATGGGGAATTAAGAACACAATTCACATCGTACGTGCAGATGGTTGTCTCTCTCTCACCCACATACATAACCAATGAAGTATGTCTTTGCTGAGTTTCATGTGCCTCCTTTTGTCTGCTCCTAGGGTTGGTATCTTTATTTGGATGCGCAATGGGACTTAACGCATTCCATATCGTATATTTCAGTGGTTTTCACATTGCATTTAAAAGAAGTACTTAGTTTTTTTTTATTTACTATCTTCATTTTTGGTGGCAAATTTTAGTTGCAGGCCATCCAAAGGGCCTGTAACAGAGGGCTTGCACTTAACAGATAGATTTTCCTGACAACCTACGGTGGGCAATATCAACAATTAGATGGACCCTCTGGGTCCTATATATCCTACGGTTCATAATGAAGTAATGTCGCTAAGGCGGCAGTTATGATGGAAAATGGTCAATCTTACAGTTATGTTGCCACTATATTTGACAATTTAAAATCAACGATCTGGAAAATATATGAAAAGAAAAGAGCAAGACAGGAAATACTTAACCATGGCCGTAAATGATTGATTTATAGTGCTGCAAATAGATAAGTTAAAAAAGTTGGTTTGAAATTGTAAAAGCCTAAAAACCCCCAAAACTTCACAGACATCATCATCTAGAATGAATATGATTTGCTCAAGAAAGAATTGGAATGTTAGGGCAGAATTGATAGTCAGCACTTCACTTAAGTGTGACTTTTTATTTAAGGTATACATACACTTCAATAAAATGCCCTTCAAAATTGTGTTACATAATCTAATCTTATCGGAAACTTATTAAAGTGTGGTACGAAACTATTATCAGCTTGCATTTTTATCTTGTAAATTGCAAAGCTAATATAACCTTAAAGTGTGATCTATGATATCTGTCTTTAATCATTGAAATCAAGTTTTGTTAATGGATGAGAGCCGTTTTTGTGTAAATTCGATTGCTGGTGGAGAAAATGAACATATACCTACAATGAAGTGACCTGCATGTTCCCCGGACATTCAATCTGATTGAACATGCTAAGCAGACAACATAAGTCGATATTTTAGAAACAGAAGCAGTGGAAGCTGCTCTAATTAAAATATGAGAGAATTTGTCTAAAAGAAGAAGTATAGATAACTGCACATGTGGGGAGATCCATGTGTTACTGAAGAAAATTACATTAAAAACATTTAAAATAAGTCAAAATGTATTATTCATTTTTTACAAAATAGTTACTTATGTGTATATTAAGTGCACAAAATCAGTGTTTTTTTAATGGCACGTGTGAGAATGAGAATTTTTGGTCGACACCATAAGTCGAGACAAAAAATCATGCGAAGCCCCAAAACCACAGATTTTGCACACGAAATATAAACAATATTTTTTGTCCAACTGTCCAAAATATTTGCCACTGAGTTTATTATTTTTCAGTACATTTTTTATCTGAAGTTAGTCAAAAGTGACATGATCGTGAAAAAAAGTACCAGAACTATAAAAAAAACAACTTCTTTTCAGGATTGCGTATTTTTGTTTCCATTTTTTCACGTTAGCGTGCTTTTGCTCATTTATGTCATTAGAAAAGTGGCTAATTTTGCGCATCTATAGCAAAAAAGTTGTCTTTTTTTGACAATTGGACAAAAATCCTATTCTTTGTCCTAGATTTCTTAAGCAAACAATTACCTAGCCATTAAGTTTTACTTGTAAGAGATTTTGTTCAAATTTGTTAGAAAGCATATATTGCAGTTAATCTCCATCCCTTTAAATTTGCAAGTTATCAACTTAAATGTTATGCATTTTCACTCACCGACAGTTTCTAAAGCAGTAGCCATGACCTTAGTATGCAACTCATTAAACGGTATGCTTTTTATAGTAACCATTAATTTTGGCACATACAAGTTTTCGTACTCTATGCTCTCAGCGACCGCTCCAAAAGCATGTAAAACGGTTTCAACCTCATTCCACTGTATGGGTTGTGTAATGCCATTGCTACTGTCTTTTTGAAGCGATTCGACAAGTTTCGTATTCAATATATCCAGCATTTCCAGATTAAGTACCACGTAGCAGTACATAAACGTGTCCGCAATATCTTGTCGGTAACAGCGAAAAAGTTCTTTGTCATCCAGGGACCATCTGATGTCATCTACGTTGGGAAACATGGATTTCCTCAGCATGATGCACACCAGGTCACGATAGTATGGCTTTATCATGAGTATCATTTGTGCACATTCTGCCGTATCTAATGATATTATGTCGTCCTAAAATTGTAACGGCAATAGATATCTAAGTGTGCATTCATATTGGCATCGCTCGAGCGGTGAGCTTTGTTTGCAATGTTATCGTGCGCAGTTTTCATGTTCAAATTGGTTAAATGTCATTTGCTATTTTGCTAGCTTTTGAATCAGAAAGACATGATGAACCTGGTGTCAAAACGATTGTTACATTAACCAATTTGAACATGAAAACTGCTCGCAAAAACGGTATCACACTTAGCTGACCGCTACAGGGATGTCAATATGAACAGAGTCTAAAGTTGACGTGTGAGTGAGTAGAAATATGTGGAACACAAAAATAACCTTCGTGTCTTTAACACTTCAAAGATGTAAGCATGTTAAATTGAAAGATCTGTCTTTAATAGCAGAAGGTTGTACAGTGATGATAAAAAATATAAAATCTATGATATTGAAAGATTCTGTTCTTTGTTATGTTAGGTTTTTTACAATCATTTTACATATTCTATTTTGCAATGTGTCGAACACCAAAATGTTTTAAAATAAATAAATGAAATAAAATTCTGTATCAATTATATGTAAACTTCCACATGCATTTTAAAGTAACCTTTATTCTATTGTTTAATCATGACTAGTGTTTATACCTTTTATATGAATTACACACCTAATATATACTTTTATAGCACACCCTCAAAATTGCGCAGTATACTTACAAGTAGCAATAAGTATGCCTAAAATGGCTACATAAATGACTTGCGCCAGTTAAAAGTGTCAACCCCATTATGTAGTTCCAAAGGTATTCAAACACAGTGTCCCTTTTATTTTGAAACACAAACTGCAATTTTTAATATACAGAATGTTCAGTAAAAAATGGGCACACTTTAAGGCTAGTTTTCTTGAACAAAAATGTGACTTAAATCAACCTACATCAGTATAATTTTTCTTCCTTAAGAAATTATAGGTCTGAGAAAATATTCATTTTATTTCATTTTTTTAACAATAATTTTCTTATTTGTGGGGCAATTATACGCAAATTTTGGAAAATAAAGTTTTTTTGTGTGATAAATCGAATATCTGATTGATTTATGCGTTAAATATACAGGATGTTCTCAGCGCCTGTGCCGCTATATTATTAATTTCAGATTTCTTTTAAGGATAGATTTTTTAAAATTGATTAGTTATTTTGAAAGTCTTCGATTAATTTAAAAAGAGGTATACTTGTTGCATGTCGCTAAAATGCACCATTTGCATACAAGATACAAAAAAAGTAAACAAGTTTTTGCGCTTGGAGAGTGTGTCAATACGCCTGTCTGGAGAATAGGGTTGGAGGATATGCTCTCTAAGTGGTAAACAAACGAGGTCAGTTGTGTTGTTCTGTTCAATTAAACTGCTGCTATCTGTTAACAAGAAGCAGAACTAAACTAGATTAACTAGAATGTAAAATTCATATTAACTTTTATTATAGAATTCATGAACGTAAAACTATAGGTCTGTTCCAACAGCCGTCGAGAACTGGTTCAGAACCATGAGAAATGTTTGACCAACACCGTCTTATGTCGCATTCGCCGAGAGTACATTAGGTTTGTTTTAGCAGCAGTTGAAAACTGTTTGGAAACTATCAGAAATGTCCGCCCAACTATTTATTGCGTCAAATTCAATGGTAACACGTTCTCAACTTAACTGGTCGAATATTTCTGACAGTTTCCAAACCGTTTTCAACGGCTGCAAAAACAAGCCTATTAACAACTGAACTGACTAACTAGTTCTGGATGGTTTGGAATCGATTCTTGGTGTGTTGGAACAAGCCCGTAGTTATAGAAAGTATTGTAAAAAATGGACAAAAATTGTAGTGTTTTGTTTTGTTCCAGAATATAAGAATGAGTTTGTTCAAAAACTTTGATTTTTTTTATGAGGTAAATTGTTTCCAACCTACGAGTATAACAATAATTGTCTTATTTGTATTACATACAAATCTTACATACCTTGACTTATATACATATAGCGGTAGGAGTAGCATCAAGATTAATAAATAGTTTGCAAAGAGATAATATCTTGTAAAAAGCCATTACACCATCAAATAAAAAAAAAATCAAAATCCTAATCAAAACGTAAACAAATGACTTTCTTGACCACCCATTTTTGTTTGCTTTTGCCACATTGTTATATCTATTCAAAGTAACCGAACCGATTATGTCTGTCTTTTTATAGTTGATAAAAAAAAATGTTTAATGCCCAATGCCAACAAGTCATTGTATATTTTGTACCACTTCTCCTGCATACAATAGAAACATTGTAAAAATATGTATTAAATAGTTTAAAATAAACTATAGAAAAAATGTGAAGCAACCTTATTGTCAACATTACTTACCTGTAACGTATACCAAAAACCAAATGTAAGGGTACTACTGGATTCATCAACAGGGTACAACCCAGGTAAATTAGTACATTTCAAAATGGAATTAAACAGATCAAAACTAATTCTCTGTTCTTCTGGATTTTGCGATTTCAAATTATTAATGAAAGTTTTCGAATGGGTATCTGCTATAGTAATTATTAAACCATACAAATTAGCCACTACATCCTACAAAAATAACATATGTAAAAAAAAAACATTGAGTCCATTTACAGACCTTATTTAACTCTGGCATGTTTCTTTCAGCATCTAAAATTTTTTCAAACTTATATAAGATTTGAGCTGCATATTTGGTAACGTGATTTTTATATTTATGTGTATGGGGATGTTGTATAATAGCTGTTAGAGCTTCCACTGTGACTTCTGATAATTCTATTTCTTCACCAGATAAACCGTCAGCATCACTTTTGTTCCTGTAATATAAACTGTTAGACACATTTAACTATCAATTTAAGCCAATTAGATATTCAATGAGTCAATTATGACCATTCATAAGAAAAATTGTAAAGGGATCTTACCAATAAACAAAACATGTCAAATCAATCAGTAAATCAATAACCGATGTACACTCGTCTATATTTAATCCATCCAGTTGAATCCAAGCCGCTGCACACCTGGTGGCGTTCAAATATGTAGTCAAGTTCGACATATCAAATCTGTAAGTGGAAAGATGAGATTGTTTGCTGAACACTTTACTAAAGTGCTAATATTACCCTGCGTTTGGTAGCGGCATTAAACACATTTCTACTACTTTTAAAATATCTTTAGATACCTCTTGAAGAACTGCTCGAACTCTATTTCTTTGGTTTAATGCTAAAACGGTGCTTTGAAACTGAAATATATAGATTTGTAAATAAATATAATTAAACATGTTTATACCACATCTTACTTCTTCTGGTATCACAGTCAATATTTCTAAAAGTATCCATATTACTCTTTCTGGTTCTACATTAGGTAAATGTTGTGGTTGAAAGCTAGAAACGAGTTCTTCAAATGCATTTGGCCAATGCACTGGTATTGTGTGGATAATATATGCTGACAACTGCAACAAAATTATTTGAAAATGATTCAACTAAACTGTAAAATAACTTACGGTTATACACAATCGATTAAGAACTATTTTTGGACCCATTGCATAACTAATAATAGCTTCTAATATTCGTTTTTTTAACAATTCATAATGGTCTTCAGGGACTTCATTCCAGTGCTTCATTAATTTCGTGTGCAGTGTAGTAGCAGCGAAAAATTGAACCTCAGAACTCTAAAATTAGAAAACATATTGAAATACTTTACCAAGACAATTTTTTTCTATATTACTCTCTGAGGACTAAGCAATTCCCAGACAAAACTCCATGCTTGAGGAGAATTCTGAGCTTCAGTTAACCATTGATGTGCTTCAGCTTGCTGCTGATGGGCCTCAGTTCTATAAAATAAAGTCACAGCTTCTTCTAAATTATTTGCAGTATACTCCATGTTTTGTTTCTAAATAAATTAAGTTTTCAAAATTCAGCTTAATTCTATAATATTTATTATTTGACACTTGTTTACTACATTTTACAAAATTAACAGATGACCAACTGAAAAACAATTTTCTTCTTTACCTACAAAGAATGTCACGGACAAATAATACAAATAATTTCCATTGCTAAAAATTATATAAAAAAAAATTAACTAAAAATAAAAATTTGTAATAGGCAAAAATATAACATCTAGATTAACAAATTTAAATAAAAATATTTCTAAAAATTTGTCTTAAGTTATTTCTTCTAGTCTAGTCCAAAACATTTTTGTCTATAGACAATAATTATTGTAGTTAATAGCAATTCTAGATGAATTATTTCGAATATCGAATATTGATGTAAATGTTGAACGTGTTGAACTGTCATTAATGTCAGTTTTCGTTAACCTCTTTTCTTGTTTTTAATAGATGCATTATCTATTTAAAATGTCATTTTTAATTTATTGTTGCAGATTATTTTAAAATATCTGGTACTAAAGGTAAAAATAGATTTTAATAAGAAAACATGTTATTTAAATTCAACAGTTTGCATATGGAATTTACTGAATTCTGAATATGTATTGTGACATTATAATAAACAATTGTAAATATTTACCTAAAGCAAAGTCCATTACAATAATAAAAGTATAGATTTTATGTATAGATTTTAGTATTCAACATGAAGTCATTTAGACTGATAGTACATCAAAAAACCTTCAGTGGTAAGTAATTAATAATTTAACGTAGCTTTGGTAACTAATATTTTGAAAAGACATTTTAAGGCCTTATTTTGTATTGTTGAACGTAAACGTTTATATGATAAGGGGGTCTCTTTTATTATTTAAAGCCCTTAGTAAGTTTAAGTGTAAAGTATCTTATGTTTTATGTAGATGAAGATTTGATTATAAACCAAAAAGATTATCCAGAGGCTAAAAGAAATGATATTGTTGAAATATATCATCCTCCTCCACCTGAGGAAGAACATCAGAAAACTAAAAACAAACCTGATGTAGAAGAGGAATTTCCTAGACTACTGTTGCAAATTAAATCATTTGGTAATGATTTACTACAAACTAGAGAGACTATTAGTGTTGAACAGAGCATAGCTACTGCTTTTGGTCTGCAAACATACAAAAATGTTACCATAAGACTAGTAAATCCTGCTGATGTTGCACTAGATTCGATAGAACTAACTTTTAAAGATCAGTATATGGGGAGATCAGAAATGTGGAGACTTAAAAACAGTTTGGTAAGTGCAGTATATATGTAGAAAACTATATTATTGCTTCTATAATATGTGATGTATGTATTTTGTTTAATTATTGTATCATGTAATTAAAAAAAAGACAGAATATCTAACATATAGTTACTTTTTATGGATCTACATTTACTTTAGGTTAATACATGCGTATACATGAACAAAAAATTGGAATTTTGTGGTGGCGCTGTACGTTGTCAAGTATACGAAATGTGGGCACAGGGCGATCGAGTAGCTTGTGGTGTTATTACTGACGACACTAAAGTCGTATTTCGTTCATCTACTGCCATGGTGTATATATTTTTACAAATGTCATCTGAAATGTGGGATTTCGATATATATGGTGATCTCTATTTTGAAAAAGCAGTGAATGGTTTCCTATCTGATTTATTCATGAAATGGAAGAAAAACGGAAGTAATCATGAAGTGACAATTGTGCTTTTTTCAAGGACATTTTATGAGGCTAACAGTTTAGAAGAATTTCCACAACACATGAGGGAATGCTTACAAAAGGATTACAAGGGAAGATATTACGAGGATTTTTATAGGTTAATATTATTTACGAAATTGTGCAATTTTGACTTTGAAATATATCTCTGTAATGTATTCTAGATTTGATAAATTCTTCAGAATTAGAGTAGACTTGTTAGTAGGTAATTATTTTTTATTTATAAACTGAAAGTAACTGAAATATTTATTAGAGTTGCTGTGCAGAATGAGCGTTACGACGATTGGAGTGGTATCTTAGTACAATTGAGGCATATCTTCCAGAATTATTTAAAAGTAGTCTTAGAATACCATTCTAGACCAGATCAAGTCATTCCTGCTGCCACAAATAGCACGGCAGCCCAAGGAAATTTTTTAGAAGTTCTAAATATGTCTCTCAACGGTAACAAAATAAAAAAAAAATAGGATTGCTTCTATATCTTTCTCTTTTAGTATTTGAAAAACATTATTTGGATCGTAGTTTTGACAGAACAGGTCAATTGAGTGTGGTGGTTACTCCTGGAGTAGGCGTGTTTGAAGTTGATAGAGAACTGACTAATATTACCAAACAGAGAATAATAGACAATGGTGTGGGTAGCGACTTGGTTTGTGTTGGGGAGCAACCGTTACATGCTGTTCCACTTTTAAAGGTATTTAAATATAATAGAAATTTGATTGAGATCTATCTAAATTAAAATAGTAAATATTTTTAAAATTATAATCAAATTGATTGTTTTTGTTTTGTTTGCCTACCTTCCATAGAGATATATCATAAAATATGTATTTATTCTGTTATTATTTACCTTGTGGATATCCAAATATCTAAGATAACATGTTATTCTTCTCAGGTAATTTAACTGATTGTTCTTTATGATTTATAAAGTTCGAAATAACTCAACTCAGCTTGCAAAAACATCATTAATGCCTGTAGGACTACTAAATCAGATTTGGTTAATTAATTATAATTACAGGCAATAGCATGGCTATATTTCAAAAAATTTGTATCTTTTAGTTCCACAATAAAGACACCCATTTAAATGTCCCTGATGACTATTCGATGCCACACTGGATAAATCTGTCATTTTACTCTACTAATAAAAAAATTGCTTATTCAAATTTCATTCCAAGAATCAAATTACCACCCCCACTTCCTGACGGGGATGTGAAAAAAGATTCACCAAGATCCAAACTGTTACCCGAAGATGAATATATTCATAATACTTTTTTTGACTATGATGCGTATGATGCCAAAATATTTCAAATGCCACCGGCGTATCACGCTACAGAAAATAGGTAAGATGACTTAATTATAACTATCAAAGGGTTTCAGCTTTTAATACTGTGCTAGTTTTACAATACAAAATTTTACAAAAGCGTAGAACGTTCGTATATTAGGTTTGTTCCTACACAGCATCAAACTAGCAGCAAACTGTCACGAGTTTGCGCAGTACCGATTTAACCGTTCCAACACAATCAATCCGAGAACTAGTTGTAAGATTTTTTGTTCCAACACAAAAGTGGATGGTTTGGAAACTGTTTGCTGACAGTCAAATCGGTTTGACGATTATTAGGAAACCACTAGTCAGACGCAAGCGCAGGTAGAATCTAACCGGTAACTGAAGTCAACTTTTGGTAGGCTAGGTAATGAACGTAACTAAAGTTTTATGTAATAATGCTCTTTGAGAAAGTTATTATAGTTGCACAATTAATTTTCAGATTTTTAAGTACGTAATTCTGTAGTTTTTCAAAATGAGTGACTAGTGAAGAGGAACAAGTTAGCAATTACAGCAGTACCTCGGATTCTAGTGATGATGAGATTTATCACTTCCTTATGCATGAGTGACCGAAAAATGAAAATTGCTTCACCACTAACGGTTAATGCTTGAACTAAACGTGTCGTTCCAACAAAGGAATTAGAAACTGATTTCAAACTAGTACATGAATTGCACTTGCGCATTAAAACAGTGCTGTAAAGTGTAAACTATCAGTCATTGCTATGTAGGAACAAACCTATTATGTAATTTTCTCGTTATCAAATTTTGAATTAGAACTCAAAATTTCATGTTCAAACTCGAAATTTGATGTTATTGTTTTACCACAACATTTTGTGTTTGAACTTGAAAGCTTGTATTGGAATTTGAAATTTCCAATTTCAATACAAAACTTTGAGTTGAAGTACACAATTTTGAATTTGGTTATAAAGTTTCCAATTTGAGAACAAAATTTGTCATAGAAATATAAAAAATAAGTAGTTTTCCAACAGTTTTGTGGAATATAATGTTTCAGTTGCTTTCTTTTATTCATAGTGCACTTCATCATAAAGTTCCACCTCGATATAATCGATTTAAAAGATGCTCTGGTAGTTTATTGGATTCACAGGACTTTACTAAAGGCCAACGAAGGAAAATGTCTGACCCAGACATCCCTCAAAGAATAAATTCAAATGCACGCTCGGAACCGATTGCTATACCTTCAGCTACTTGTAGTCCTATTGTTGTATCCCCTCATGCAGACGGTAAATGAAAATTAGTACTTAATAATTAAATGTACTTTTATTAGAAGTACAGTTGAAAATATGTAGTGATAGTTTGAATTTATTCATTACTGTTTACACATTGTTAGCTGTAAGTATATTCTTATTTGATATTTAAATAATTTCCGAATTGAATGAACTTCTAAGTTATGATTTCCATTGTATTTTAGTGGAAAAAGAGTTGTCCCCTCCTCCAAGGATGGTGGTCGGTTCAGAAGGTTCACCTCCTTTTGAATCGAAAGCTCTAATAAATCCATTTGATCCTTCTCACGTGACAATTAAACTGACCTCCAATAGAAGAAGATGGACTCACATATTTCCAAAAGGGCCTACCGGAGTTTTAATTCAACAGCACCATTATCAGGCTGTTCCGACTCAACCAGACAAGTCCAATGTGGGAAATGAGAATTTAGAAAGGCAAATTTCCTCCAGTAGTAACTTATCAAAGTCACTGAGTGCTACTGCTGCCTTACAAGAATGTACGTGTTGACTAAATTTTCTATTATTTTTTACCCAAAATAATTGCTGTTTCTACAGATTGTAAAAAACGTCCAAATTCACACAATACTGGCCACAATATTACGATTCCATCTAGAAATTCAACGAAAAGCTCAACTCTCCTTTGGGGAGCGACGGGTGAACAGGAATGGACCCCCGCTCTGACTACAGGTAAAATTTTATTCATTCTGGGTACTACAATAAAAATATACGGAATAAGTACCAATATTAAATATTTTTTGATTGTTTAATTTTTAATTCCATCACGTATTTGGCCTTCATTTGTCGTGCTTTGCAAAATTTTTGTTTCTAGTTAATTACTTTAAAAAGTACTAAATTATTTTTATTCTGTACGCACAAATATATGTTTAACTTTATTCATTAATGATTTTAAGGTCGAGTTTATGGCTGCATATATATGATGAATAAATTAAAATGGCCAAAAATATATGTATACACAATTATTATAATAAATAGTAATTTTTCTTTAAAAAAAACCTTGTAGTAAATAGAAAGACTAGTGTCCAGACACATCAAATTCACTTAGGCTTGCATGATTCTGTTATATTGATGTAGGAAATAGTAAACAAATTATATATAAAAATCATAAATTTATTTGATGAATTTACCTTTACTATTTTTTATTCACAACAACACAATATAATATTTTAATTAATATACAGTGTGCTTCTTTTTAAATGATAGTCCACTATAACTATTATACATATTGCCTGATGTAAAATTTGCCAATCAAGGGTAAAAGAATGGCCAAGCTTTTGACAGTGCATTGTCATCAATTTTTCAAATATGGCAGAATTTATTTTATTTTTCTACGTTCATGCAAAAAACAATACTTTATTCTCAACTCGTACAAAAAGTGCTTATTGCACTCGACGTGTTGTCCTACTTACTTTTTGCACTTGTTGCATAAATAACTATTAAACGGAACGTTATATTTTAACTTCATGTACTGAATGCAATATAAGATTTGATGGATCTATCTTTAGTAAGAAATGTATTAGAAAGCTTACTATTCCATGTTTATCCTTGCTATCTTGACTGACTTACTATTACAGATAGGCTCACCAATCCTTATATTACTGTAATCAATTCAAACAAGTAAAAATTAAGACTCAAAAAGTGACAATCTGGCAATAATACAATTGCTCTAATCAAATTGACCATATCTTTTTACCATTTTTTTATTTAACATTTTGTTGTGTTGTGTTCTAGTAGTGCCCAGTACTGGGGGCCAATTTTTGACCATTTGCAACTATAGAAAATCATCATAAATGTGCTTAACTTGAAGTTTGTGGGGTCACAACCCTTGAGGTTTGGCCGGGAAAGGGAAAGGGGGTGAAATTGTTTTTAGCATTTATCAGGTAAACTGTTGGTCATACAAAAATTTTGTAAAAACATTTTTTATTGCAAGTTGAATCCTCTACCTAATTTTAGTCCAGTAACTTTTTGTTGTTAAATCAAGAATAACAAAGATATTAAAGAAAAACGATCAAAATTTTTGTACAAATTTTCTTTTGGACGCCATAATTTATTTATTTTCTTATTTAAAAAAAATGACATCAGAGCATTTTTGTAGTGATGTTCAACGAAGAATTTTTATTATATACTTTTTTTATTATATTCATTAGTTTGGGTTTTACAGCGCTGTGAAGTGAACACTAATTTTCCCTACTGATAAGTATACATTTATATCAATGATATGGCATAGTTTTAATTATTTTTATAATAATGTTTTTTATTATAGACATTTCAATATTGTTATGCTGATGTAATTTTTTTTTAAATAAAAACTAAATCAGAATTTTGATTGTTTTTCTTTAATATCTTTGTTATTTTTGATTTTACAACAAAAAGTTACTAGACTAAAATTGTAGAGGACTCAATTTGCAATAAAAAATGTTTTTTAAAAAATTTTGTATGACCAATAGCTTACCTGATAAATGCTAAAAACAATTTAACCCCCTTTTCCAAGATGACGGCCGAAGTTGGAGGGTTGCGACCCCACAAACTTCAAGTTAAGCTTTTTTTGATCCCCTCTCTCACATCTAAACAATAAAATTGCGTCCTCTAAAAAATGCACGCTAAGGCCAAAATAATGTAACATTTCAATGGACTAATCTTGTCATATATTTGATAGAATGTTTGGAACCCTACATCCCTTCCAGTCTTTATTAGCCCCCTCGAATGCCGTTTAAAATATTGGCAATATTTTCCCAATCGTTCTTGGCGTCCTTCATTGTATAGGTTTGCGTTTGTTTACCGCTAATTAATTGCGGCTTCTTTTTACATACTCCACGAGCAATTTTTTCTGCTTATCTTCTTGTTTTCCGACATTTCTCACGCTTCACTAATTATTCTCAAAATAATAAATTTGTCACTGTCAAAAGGCGACAGTTTACACAACCTCTTTATAAACTAATATTATATCAATTTGCTGTGTTGCACGATCAATCATGCGTAATGTTGCAAATGCCTAACTCAGACGTATTTTGACTTGAGCATATCATCCAAAAATTGGTACAAAGAAAAGTATACGTTTCATATCGTGCGCATCTTAAGCATACCTAAATAAGTGTAGATTCCCAAAAATTGCCCCCCTGAAATTCTGAATAAAAAATAAATTCTGAAAAAAAAAAACGTTTCATGTCAAAATTCACATCAAAGAGCCCATGTAAATAATATGTATAATATAAAAACCACAGGAGCCATTTAAAAAGAACATATTGCATAGTGCTAGTTTCAATGCACCTTCAATTACTAATTATGTGGCCATAAATATTTCTAAATAACATTACATTACATTATACATTTCATGTTGTCTACAAATGAGAGATAGGTATATTAGCCACCATACTCGTAAGAGTTTCATCATCTAAAGAGAATTTTTTAAATTTTCATTATATTACATTATTCAGTTCAATAAGAAATATATGTGATAATGTATCCTCTTAAATGTGTCAAAAAATAGTTATAAATTGGATAATATTTTAACAGTACTTATGAGTTTTGATATCAGAAAACTAGATTAAAAAAACGGAGAATCTTCTCCAAAATAATCTAGTGGATGGATCTGGGGTGTCAATATTTTATACAGTTGCTTAATATTAGAGTTAAGTGATATTTTAACATGTTTTTCTACACAAGTAGTTATTACTTACAATTAAATTACTAATAGTTATTATAGTTTACCTAATGTGTATCTAATTCTTAGGGTTTTTACTGTTCCATTTTCTTTTAAAATTATATTTTAAAATAGTATGTATCAATTCATATAGAGGATTGTTTAAATTTTATATTTTGCATAATTGAGCACTGCCATTTTTTTTTTAATATACAGCTTCCCTTTTGACTAGTCCCTGTTCATTTGTGTTGTTCGTTAGTTATAGGCACATGAGATATTTTTTTAAATTAAAATATATTTTATATTTTGCACTATCAAAACAATGTGACATACAAATTATACCACAACATATTCACACATAACGTGCAAAATTTATTTAACAAAAGAACATCATTTTTATGATGATTTGTTTTCCCTATGAAATTCGAATGTGCAAATATCGATGTGAAAATATTGAGTACTACTTTCAAAATTAAAAATAATGTGGTATAACTCTTTTATATGGCAGGTAATTGCATAAAATTATATATTCGCGACAAGAATTCAGACGTCTTACGTCATAGCTGACAAGACACATTTGTTTTTATTGTCAATGTAATTTTCGATATTTGGTTTCTTTATAAACAATAATTTTTTGCAATTTAGTGCACTATAAGTGTAGTACATAGTTTTATTACTCTCAGTTGTAGTTTCGTAAATATTTTGATAAAAATATAATGAATTATACATTTGTTCATATGACGTGAGTCTTCTGAATTCTTGCCGCGAGTATAATATGGTGGAAACTGTTACTAATACTTGTGTAAATTTTGTTTAGTTACAGTAGAAAATACATAAAATGCTAGTGAGTGTTACATATGTTCATTGACGATTCAAGCTACTGAGGACTGCATCCTCTTATGGAAAAAATTTAAACTACATCTAGAAAGTCGTTGATTTGAATTGCTTAAATATAATTTATCGTATGTGTTATTTGTTTCTTAAACTTAATAATATGTTATAGGTTTTGACTGCATATTGATATACAGATAATAACGTAATACTTAAACATTAATATAATGCAAAGTTAGGTTAGGATTCAATTTGTTAAGTACTAATACTGAAAGTGGGGTAGTAATTTTTATTGTACATCTACTTATTCAAAACGCAATAAATATTAAAAAAATTTGTCGATAAAATTTTTATGAGAATCTGCGCGAGAAAGTGCAGTGTGCAAATTGGACTAATTACTACATATAATTGTGATAGTTAGCTGTGTTGGATAAAACATCGTCTGGTAAATCACGTTGCCTTGAAAAAGCACGGGTTCTGCGATTTAGCGTCACGATGGATATATTTATGTTATAATAACGATATTTTGATATAATTGTCATTGATATTTTGTTATAATTGTCATTTAGCAATAATTATTGTAAGTCCCTTCTCTTCAATATTTCACAAAATATAATCACTCAACAGATGGTGCCACACAAACCCAGGTAATACTCACGCGCATGAAGGAAATTTTATTGTGAATTTTATAATTTTTTTCATAATAGCATTCATAAATTAACTAAAATTCACATTTTTTTAACAAAAATTACCAACAAAATTTTATAAGTAATTTTGCTGAAAATTTTTTGTAGTGTCATCTTTAAGCCAGTACTGTACACTAACAGTAAACACCTTTCGCTTTTGCTTGTAAATATCTCGGTTCGTTAAATAAGCAAATCATTGTGCAGAGATGAAATATGCATGTGTAAACGTGCCTTAAGCAAATTTTCTATGCGTTTCATGGAGCAACGCCACTAATAACATATCCACAGGTCATTATTATCAATACACTCGGCCATTGTCATATGTCAGAAAATTACATGTAACACAAAATGATACTACGCACTCACTATAAAATATCAAAATAATAATAACAATACCACAATTCGTTTATGTATGTATTATGTTGCTATTTAATGTAAGTAAGGTTAAGATTATAAAGGAAGCTTGACTTTCAAGAAAGACTCTGCACAATTTTCACATGTGGCTTTTTGATGACATATTGTGAAATAATTCTTTGACTTATTAGGGTAGGTTATGCTTACACAGAATCAGTTTCGAAATTTGCAATAACTTTAAACTCAGTTATCTTGATTATTAAAAAAAAATTGTAAAATGATGTATTTTAATGTGTACCGTCATCAGTTAAAATTAATACCCCACTTTAAAAATCACCCTGTATATTTTGGTAGTCTGATGCTACTATCAACACAGTAATTCATAAAAGCAATAAAAGTTTAGTGTTACTTCTATTATGTTAAAAAAAGTATCACATGTCCAAATTTAATTCCAGTCAAAATATATTTAAAAATCCCTAAATATGCATAAATACGTATAACGAAGAACAATCAACAAAGTAAATAGTGCATGTTAGATAACATTTCAGCCAGAGACATGACAGTTGACTGGAGAAGCACCTGAAAATTAATTTGAATCGCCAGTAGGTTTCAGAGTAATTTTTCAATATATTAAAAAACTGAAGGGGAATCATCCTTGAAGTTTGTTACTAGCATTCTAGCCTTGAGATTGAATAAAGATTGCAAATTAATTCTATGAGTAAAGTTAAACATATCATATTCACTAAAAATTTTGAATGCCCCTTTACGCTTATTGAGTTGTCTCGTTGTTTCATATATCATGTACTTATGTAATGTAACGGGGGCTAAGATCCCCCGTCTAGGAGTGACTTCATTGAATATACCTGTTTCTGTTCCATGGCACCGTCGGATTCCTTGGATGTGCAGTCAATGACGTTCTCATAGGTTTGAATAATTATTATATTGTACCTTTTTATTCTAGATATGTTTACAGAGTTTTTTTCAGTTCATAGTAAAAATGTTGAGTACTAGCTTTTTGGGTATATTGTGAAATATTTGTTTGTTTTTCCACCTGTAGCATCGCTGTCGAGTAGTTCTTGAATAAAATGCATATCAATTCCTTCTTTGAAGAAGTGAATTGCATGCATTTTATTTTCGTCAGTAGTACTTTATTGCTTCACTTACTAATCCAATCTTAAGACATATGCAAAATAGTTTGCACATGGTTTAAGACATTAATTCTACTAACTTGCTAACAATCTGTAGTAGTTAGCTGGCTTCCTTTCTTAAACAGATTTTCAGGTTGAATTTTAAACATATAAATTATGTTTAAACTGCAATGATTTTATTAGTATCAGTTTTACATATTATGGACATATTTATAGAATCGTTACTATATAAGATTAAGAAGGCTGTTGTTGACAAATGAAATAACTGAAGTACTCCTTATTTTTTGTAATGTAATAAAGTTATTCTAGAAGGTACTAATAAAATGAACAAACACTAATTATTGTTATTAACCTTTCATTTACATTTAACAATACACTTTTCGTGTAGAATCATTGGCTTTCATGAACAGAATTTTATTCAACCTGAAAATTTAATCTTGCTCTGTTCTTGGTATTTAATTAGTAATATTTACTAAATCTTTTTTTGTAATGGCAGGAGTCGATTGGAAGTCTTTGACAATACCAGCGTGTTTACCAATAACGACAGATTATTTTCCTGACAAACGTGCTCTTAATATCGACTACGTAGTGTCTCTTTACAGTCTATTGCCAGACAGTGTAAATGCAGATTTTGCACAACAACGGGCTACTTATAAGAAACCGCTAACTACGGTGGAAGTGTTCAAGGAACTAATATCTCAACGGTTAGCTCAGGGATTTCAGTTAATATTAATGGCCGACGGTGCTTTTTGTGGTAACGGCTTTCCTGCTCCTAATCCAAAAATGAGAGGCACCGTAATAAGGAAGAGCCCCACGGAAAACGATGAGAGCTATTACTTGTCGATTGGAAGACTTTTTCATAAAATTTCACTTTCTGGCAACACGATTTCTGTTACTAGATATAGACCTAGGTAACTCATTCTCTTTGTAAACGTTAGGTATAAAATATAAGAAAAATTAAAAGCAGTATTTAAAATATGCTTTGATATTGAGAAAGTTATATGAACAAAATTCTTTTACTTACTTTGTGATATAATTTAATATATGTTTACTATTTTAAGGCATCCATATCCAGGATTCAATTATCAGTATCGCTACCGATTTTATGCACCGTGGCATGACACATATGAGGAATCTTTTGCCTCGTTTACTACAGAGAAACTTGAACATTTTAATTGGAATTATTTGGACCATTACGTTTGTACTGGTGGTGATACAGAATTCGTTTTAGTTGATGCCTTGAAATATTGGAGGTTGGTAAATAATAGTAAATAGTAGAGCAAATGGTAACAAGAAGTTGATTAAAATTCATTGTCTTATTTTCATTCTCAATTTTATTTCCATTATCGTTCCTTTAGTCATCAATCAAATTTATTCCTATTTTAAATATCAAATTTGTAGATCACCCCCTTCCAAAATAAATAATAAACTTAGTGTTTCTTACCAATATAAATAATAATCTTAAAAATGCAATGGGAGTTACAAGGGTCGATCAATAAAGACAGCTGGCGTTGCTGAAGGAATTTGACATTACTGCAAAATGGCGGTGCTGTTGTCAAAGAAATCATTAATGTGATACATGTAATGCTTTAGATTTGACATTTAACAAACTTTGACTTTAATCTAAGGGCACTGAATGGTCAATTCTGACATTTGATGCCAAATGACAAACCAGTCAAAAAGTTGCCACTGTTGTATAGAGATTAGACATTACCATGATGTATTGTCATCTATCAAACAACTCCATACTAAATTTGAGACTGATTTATAGCTTAGTTTCTATTTGGCAGCCAGTTGTCCTGATGGAACCGTCTGCTTTCTTCAGAGCAGATTTACCCGGAAAAATTCATTGTTTTGACTATTGCTTGGTCTCTGGCGTGTAATAATATATCCAGGTGTCGTTGATGACACAACACAATAACCCGATGCGAATTTTGCTTAAAGACGTCCAAACACTGCATTGACATTGACAGCCATAAGAAACACGAAGCTCGTGTGATATAACTGGCTGTCAAATAAAACTAACCTATGGATCAGTCTGAAATTTAGTAGGTGTCGTTTGATAGATGGCAGTACATGAGGGTAAAGTCAACTTACCTCAGCAACGTCACTTGTCTTTAAACACAGGTGCTTTTTGATTTTTGCACTCTCGTACTCTCATAAAATGTTTATTTTAGGTTTCGTGTATACTTACTTCCACTAAATAACACAGCAACCAAAAAGATCATAGAAGGCAACGATCACTGTGATATTTATGCACTCCCGACGAATTCCGAACATCAGCAAATGGTGGATGGACTGATTAAATTTATCGAAACGGCAGTTAACAAAATAAAACGATCTAGTGTACCAAAGAAGCCAAGGGTTTGTTGATTGTTGCCATACCTAGCTTCTCTTGTTAATTTTTAGTTGGCACTAATTATTGAATAACTTTTTTTTGCATGTTGGTAGTAGCTTTTATTTTTTTGCATGTTGTAGATGTCACTGAGTATATTAAGCCTTCCACCATTGGCGCAACCTAGACGTAACAGTATGAGCAATTTTTCTCAGGTACTTTATCAGAAATTTGATTACATATTTTATTAGATTTTAATTTGGGAAAGGCAAAAATGGTATATCAGTGAAATATAATTGAAACTGGAAAATACGCTAGTACTTTTGCAATGAAACGAGATTATTTATTTTATGTGTGAACTACATTAAAAAGGGCTGCTTTCTCTTGTGTTACACATTTTACCTCAAGATTAAAAAAGGCAAAGTACCTACGTTCCATTATAGTTGTATTTCTATGATTGCATAATTATTTTTTCAGAAATATTAGCTTAGGATATGAAAATATTTTTTGCCAAAATTTTGTACGCATAATCAAAATAAAATAGTGAATAAAAAAGCTTAAGTGAAGTTCTTATCAAAATCAGTAGGTATGAAATACATATTTCAAACTTAACATAATGTAACGTATTTTATGTGATGTGTTGTGATTAACCACTTACTGCATATTAATTGCACTTTGCATATCTTTATGAAATTTATTTTTTCCTTCTATTAAACTGCCCCTTGTATTTAATTATGAAAAAATAACTGGAAAGAGTTCTAATTTTATTTTTACAAATAGATTAGTTTTTAAATTCTTATAGCAAAGTGATACGTATTTGTTCAAAAGGGATAGTGTTTGTAAAGATAGTGTGCTGATTACTACAAAATATTTTTAACATCAGATATGAAACATTTGCACTTTTTTATGTAAATATGTACTCTCAAGTCCAAAATGCATGACTGCATTTGTTAAAAATGCTGTCAACTTAAAGAAAAAAGTTTTGAGGGTAACTGCTACAAATTATCCCTTCAGAACAGATACGGGTTTTTCAGGTTACCACCAACTTTTTTATAAAAAATATTGATCTATAATTGTATTGTATTTTTGTATCCATTCTTTAGGCTGTAACTTTTTAAAAAGCATTTTATGGCATGTGTTTATAAGAATTTTGATGCAGTATATCCTTATACTCTGTACATGGTATATTGCAGATATGTTGTTAGATAAAATCGTTTCTATGAAAATTTAAAAAATTATTTATGTGATAGAAATTTACTGCTGCTCCGAAAATTATTACTATTGCATTGGTTTTTATTGATATATTTTTTTCTTTTTACCAAGTTTGCCGGCTTCAAAATTTGCCACTCTAGGCAGATGACCTACTCGTCTTTTTTAATTTAATTTTTTAAATATTGTATGAACAATAAATAAAAAAAACTTATTAAGAACACTTTAAAACTAAAATATGTTTTAATACATATATTGAAAAGTTAAAAAAAATGGTTTTGAATTAATAATATGGGGTAATCTTTAGATAATATGCAGTTTATACTGAAAAGTTATAAATAATATGACAATGCAACATCTAAAAAATAGCTATATAGAACCAAATACTAAAATGGATGATTGTTGTAGACAATGTGGTTATTTGATTTTTGTATAGGTATCTACGTAATTCAACATTACCTAATCAGTATTTTTATATTAATACACATATTGAAAAGTTAAAAAAAAAATGCTTTTGAATTAATAATATGGGCCATGGGGTAATCTTTAGATAATATGCAGTTTATACAGAAAAGTTATAAATAATATGACAATGCAACATCTAAAAAATAGCTATATAGAACCAAATACTAAAATAGATGATTGTTGTAGACAATGTGGTTATTTGATTTTTTGTATAGGTATCTACGTAATCCAACATTACCTAATCAGTATTTTTATTTGAATACGTAAAGTTAAAAATTATATCAGTGTGATAAATGTATTTTTTGTCATTACGTCAGGCCGCTAGGGTTGCCACCATTTTGTATCAAAAAATCAACCTTTGGGGTTGGACCACACCCAAATTTTGTCAATATTTATTTTTCAGAATACATAATTGCTAAATGAAAATTTTAAAAAAAGAAAGTAAAATTTTATTTAAAGAAAACGCATAGATAAACAGCTATATTAATCAGATCAAATGAATGATCTATTCATCATATTTAATATGGTTATTTACACTGAATTACTGAAATAACAACCGAATAAAGTTGAACCAGTGTAAATCATCTAAACAAAAAAAAAAAAATCAGCACGCAACATCACGCTGTTCACAAACGTATAAAACTCTATGCATCGTCTGCTAAATCGTGTCGCCATTATAATACTTGTCTGTCGAATCACATGAATTTCAATATTATAGAATTCTGTAGTGCTGTAGTGTGGCAACGTTAGTATTTGGAAACATACATATCATGCCCTAAATGTCAGAATTTGACATTTGATATTGACACTATAATAGCTTATCTTTTAATACAACCTACTTATTTAATTTAGTTTGCAAAAATGTAGGTATTTTTATTTACTATTTTAAAACCAATACACACGTGTCTAAATATTTTAGATTTTTCATAAAACTGGGTACATACGTATTAATATTGGACTGCTACTCCTGCATTTTCACCATTAAAATATAATATAATATTTTAGGTTGAATCAATTTTTAAATTAAAAAATGAGACGTAAACTGAAACGTACACCTTAACAGATATTTGACATTTGTCATAATTTCTATGAAAGAATTGACGACTATGTCTGACTACGTCATTTGTGCTGTAGTGTTAGTCACTGCAAACGGGCAAAGGAACACTAGAAAAAGTACGGTTGCTTCGATTTAGCCGACGATGCTCAATGCATTGTTTGCACTGAATTTTACAAAATGTTTTAGTTTACGTAACGTATTGAAGATTTTAAACATATTTTTGTGAAAACACATAATTTTGTGACAAATTATCATCCAGACATGTTTTTGAAAAATATGTAAATGGTTTTGACAGCAATTTGCTTAAATTATATTTAGATTTACAAGTCTTCTAAAATTAAAAACTTCTGCAGGAGCTGGCTTGTTAGCTGCTTTCCGGCATAAATTATCTTTTGATTAATTAATGCTACTGCAGTTATTACAGTTTCAACAAAGAAAGAAATATGTAACAACTTTTTAATGTGTAATATGTTATTATTTATTTAAATATTACTAAATTGGTAATTGTTACACAAGGTGTTTCTAGAGAATGTGAACATTAACAATTTTCGTTAAGCAACCTGTGTTCAAAAAATTAATTAAGAATTATTACACAAAATGTAGACCAACCCGGCATCGCCCCACTTAATCAACTAAATGGATTACAATGTAGTAACTACTAGTAGATCAAATTCAGTTACTTTTAAATGATGCCCATAGATTGATGTGGGTTGTTTTATTTTAAAATGTCGTAATCAATATGATGTGATTGATCATTTGTATGCGAATTGACCACCAACAACCGAATCCCAGAACAGCTTATGGAAAT
Organism: Monochamus saltuarius; assembly: GCA_025584915.1. Classification (NCBI taxonomy): domain Eukaryota; kingdom Metazoa; phylum Arthropoda; class Insecta; order Coleoptera; family Cerambycidae; genus Monochamus; species Monochamus saltuarius. Next base: position 56,518,958 of record CM046725.1, on the reverse strand, counting down.
AGTTTAGATCAATTTTTATAGTGCTACATAATGTCAGTTTATTTTGGTTCAAGTGGTGAGAGATTGTAAAAAGAATTGAAAAATAAACATTTTGACTGGTGAAAAATGCTGTAAGACGACGTCCTTGAACTTGCTGCATGCACTCTACATAACTAAAACTTTATGTTTCTTTGGTTTGAAACATGTTTACCTATAAATGACGTTTTAGACCACATGTTGTTTAATGAAAACTGTTTAATTTCATTTCCCCTATTACCTTTTGAAAGAACGCACTATATAAAGAAACACAAATGATCAATTATAATTTACATTTATTCACAGGTTATTCTTTCTTTGTTAAAATAAAATTTATTTTAAAAGCATATTGTGTAGTTTAGATGACACTAATCTTACAGTGTATTAATCTAGAATTGTCATCTAACAGTTGTTGTATTTTTGTGTGTGGACTAATGTTTTATTGAATTACTGTTAACTATTTTCAGAATATTGGATCTAATTCACCATTTCGAGAAAGATTAGGTAGCAACAGGCTTTCCGACCGTCCCCGTCCAAGGTTTGATCAAAATATTATTTTTCAGCTTGGAGTGCGGAATAGGGGCATGTGTAGTTTATAACAATAAAAACGTACATCTACAGTGTTGTTTCTTGCATAATTTTGTAATAGTTTGTTTGCGAATTTTCGTTTGTTAATATTAGTGACGCTTGCTTTCAGAATACTACAGCACGCTCGAGTGAGCGGTATGTTGCACCCTCACTTAGGTAATTTAACAATTATTTTCCTTACTAATATTAGATTAAAACTAGTTGAAAATCCCTTCTACGGGAAGCACAAAATCTTAAAGAGCTACCAAATGGGCAAGTGGTATTTTTGATATTTAAAATGTGATTTGCATTTATTCAGTAGTCACATATTACAGCATCACAACAAATTTTACTCCCGAGTCCTCTTTCAAAATACGATAATCTAGATAAGGCTTGCTATACATGCTGATGTAATATTTTATGAACAAAATTCTGTAGATAGTCAGTAAAAGTAAACAAAAGTTGTAGTCATAATAATTTATTAGTTTCTGAAGTTCACATTTGTTCCTGTTTTTTTTTTGTAAGGTAATTCCATATATTTAACCCATTTTTGTTTATGAGTGACATAATGTAAATTTCCATTTGATACAGTTTTATAGACTGATACTTTTTTGGAGCCCTTTAAGTATGTAGTGATTTTTTTTGGTGTGAGAATAATATAATTTAATATTTTTAGTTTTGCCAAATTTTTAAGTCAGTTTTATGAAGAAAAAAAAACAGGATGACGTGTTTATAATGTATAAAAAAAGTTTGATCTTACATAATTTCATATAAATTAAATTTCAATTTTTGCAACAAAAAATTGTCTAGTATAGTCCTGGATACAGCGGTTATAAACGTTTTTATGTGCTTGTACTGTAGACTACTTATATATTTTTCTTAATTTTTGGTGATTTTTCAAGAAGAAAACACAAACTAAAGTAGAAATTTTGCACCCAGGTTTGATATACATTCCCTAATGTGTTGGAAGCTATTATTTACTTAAATTATACCTATCTAAACACATTAAAACTCAAGGGTCAGTTATATGACAAGTTCAAGAATGATTTGTTTTTTTTTTTAATGAATATTAAACGTACTACGCCAAACAATGGTCGTTTCCTACATGTTGATGAATTAACAGTTGAATAGTATTCACAAAATGTGAGTTAACTCACAGTCACATATTGCATTGATACAAATTAATATGTAAGTAAAAGAAATGAGAATAACTAACAAATCTAATAGAATTTTATCAATCTACCTTATAAACAAAACTTTGGGAGACTTATTTCATTATTATTATTATCTGTGGAATCTAATAGTAATTTATAAAATATATAACGCTGCATTTATCTACCTCTTGCCCATTTTTTATTAGAAAATATAATAATTTGTATGACTCAAAGAAAATGTTGCATTTATAAAAACCATGCTTAATGTTTAATAGGCTCTCTGCTGATCTATTTTTAAATTATTCATGTATACCATTGCATTTTTACATTGGCTTTAGTAAATAGTAAGTACTTTATTTTTGATTTTTTTTGAGGTGGTGGTAAATTACATTAAAAAATTTGTTTTTATTGAAATCAAAATTTTTATTATAAACTTCTACATTATACATATATTCTAATTTGCTTGTTTATGTATATATTGCGTCCATTTATAATTTTTAAATTACGTTTAATTAATGAAACAGAGATTAATTTTAATTTGTTGTTTATATATTATTTAAACTGATTAATAATTTTTGTTGGTTTTGTGAGATTATTATTAGTATTTAGATATTAACATTTTAATAATAAGCTAATATATTTTAAAATTAATTATATTTAGGTCAGGTTCGAAAGTTATGGACAGAAATCGAATATCTCAAGGTTCTCAAGAATCCAGTTGTGAATTACGAGAAGGTCACGAAATGGCAGGGGATGAAAAGTATTCATAATATATTTAAATTACTTGATGAAAAATATATATGTGTTTTTTGTAGCACTGTGCCTACGATTACCTTACTCAAATCAAATACCACAGGAACAGAGCTTATAGAAGCAATGAAGCACCCTACAAATGGATTATCTTTTATTAACTTGCAATCGAATCTGCCAAATTTTACATTTGTCACTGCTGATGCTGTAAACTGGTTAATGACCCACATGGAAGGAGTTACATCTGTTGAAAAAGCCGTTCAGGTATGAATTATAGTTGCAAAAAAACATTTGGACGTGGTTATATATACAGGGTGATTCAGAATTTATCTAAAAAAAATGTTAGTGCAGGGGCTCTTACAAATAAAATTTTGTAAAGAAAAAATCAAAAAGAGCAGTTAAAAAATTATTTAAAATTACATGTCTGCACGGCATATTAAACTGATCCACTGTAAAATCTGACAAGGCAAGCATACAAATCTGCAATTGGACAAAGAATTTAAAGAAATGAAATAAATAGCATTTTATACAGCAAATTCAACTGCTCAACAGATAATCTCCCATTTCGTCGTGTACAAATGAATTTCATTGGTGTTCATTGCGCATTTAGCCACAACCTCTGGAATCTTCACTCGTCGAACTGTATAAACTGTGCAATAATCGGATTTTAATATTCATAATTGCCTGGCTATAAACTACAGTAGCCCAGCGATGTAAAAGTTAAAAATACTACAAACCTCAATAGTTTTTTACTCGGAAACTATAAGGATCCTACAAAAATTTTTTTCATGATTCTCAAACTTTTTTAGATAAGTTGTGAATCAGTGTGTGTGTATATACAGGCTAAAATTATACCCTGTATATACTTGTATGTAATTTAAATTTATATGGAGGCTATTTGTGAACTTTAGAAATACATACTGTAAGTTTGTTTTTTCAAATTATGTCCTCAAAACTGATTATTTCTTTAATATATTTTTCTTAATGCTCAAACATGCATTGTTATCAGTTTTCAAAATTTGAGATAAGTTAGGAAATGTTATAAGAAAGCAAACAAAAATAAACTGAATGACTGATGAAGTGAAAATTCAAACCAGTGTACTGAAAGAACTTAACGTTAGCCATTTGTTTTTTGCCTGTCAATCATTCTGGTGACATCAGATAGCAGGTGCCCATTTAAACTAGATCAGTGTTAGAAGTTATTAATGAACGCATTTAATGTTATACCCTGTGTATAATTTTATAATGAACATCCACAGTATTAAAGACGAGTTATTTATATTTCAGGTTATGCAAACATTGCATAAAGAACAATTAATTCGTCATGGTTCGGGAGATCCACAAAGACCGTTTCTGCATGGTTTCTATTTATTTTACATCGTTTACAATGATAAAGGTATCGAATAATATAAAAAATGATAGGTGTCATATTCTTAACTTCGTCTACTCGTATATTTAGATGACAAAGATATTTTCCAACCAAGTGGCGATATCCAAGGGTTTGAAAATGAATGGATGGAAGTGGAAGTGAAACCTCCTTTAAACTGGGGACTAACCACATCACCTTTGGCCTTGAAAGTGCCCAACACAGTTTCAGATAGAGAGCAAGGAGTTCCTCATTTTCTGTGCGAAGATATTGATGCGCAATATTCTGATTGGGATTTAGATGGTATAGTGTACAGGGTGTTAACGATAAGTTTGGCTAAACTTTACCGGCATATTCTATGAATGATATTAATTGGGGTTTGTTAGGTAATAATTTTTTATTCAAAACATAATAAAGGTGTTACAATTTTTTTTTAATTTACATAGATTTAAAAAATATACTGCCCTCACAGTAACTACGCCACTAGAGTATATTTTAAATTCATGAGTGCATAGATAAATAGTTCATGTTGGAAAAATATCACCACCTAAATATTGTCAAATAATCTTTTTCTGTATGTAAGTTACGGCTAAAAAGAGAAAACAATTATAAAATTATAACACTGTAACTCCTTCATTAAGCTTTGAATAAAAAATTGTTATAATATGACAAAACCCAATTATTTTTATTGATATGTCTTGTATACAGAGTGTGGCAAAATTTCAATGGTAAAATTGTTCGGGTGATTGTGACTAAAAATTAGAAAATGTAGATCGATACATGCTGGCTTTTAAAATAAAATGATAGTGTTATTTTACCTTAGTTAAACATACTGAACCATCAAAAAATGGACTAATCGTATCAAAACGCTTAAAAGATTTAATTTATAATATATATAAATCTTATATAAAAATAAAGTGGACGATAAAACATAAAAAGGTATAACAAATAAAAAAATGAGGAAGTAGAGGTTTATAATTCTATAGATTATTTTGGATAGTAATTCGTACATTTCATGTGACCTCAAAAAAGGTGTTGTATATACAAAATTTGAATGAATTACCTTAAAACATGTATAAAATAACTAAAAAAAATAAATAATTTAACTTTTTATAACTTTTCCAGCCCCCAAACAAAGCTTTGAGTCCATAAGTTTATATAAACTTGTTTCTTATTTCTTAGAATTAGAAAACTGTCAGTACAATATTGCATCACACTGTATATGAAAATATATTTTTCGTTAAGTCGTCACAAAGTGATTTGTTACATTTCTTTTGCTATGTCATATTTTAGGAATAATGTACAAAAGAATGAGATTAGAGACTGATGTAGCAGGAAAAAGTGATAGAGTGGAATGGGGTCATACCAGGTACCAAACCGTATTCCGATCAGATCAAGCTTACGAATTGGTCATAGAGTGGTTGACTTCTTCCGGTTCTATAGTTTTTGAATTAGTAAGTGTTGCAGATATGAAATCAGCTTGTTTAAAGCATAGAATCTACAATTTACTGCTTATTTCTGATTTTCAAATACAATCTGATTTTTATTAATCTTAGCTGAATGGATGGCATCGAAAAGCACAGAGTTGTGGTTTGCAAATGATCCCAATACCACACGACCCTCTGGCTCTACCTTATTCTAATAAATCTGATCCATTAAGAGGTCCTATATTTGTACCACTCAACATTAAGTGTTTAGAAGAAAGAGATCGATTATTTAAAGGTATCTAATTTGATATTTGTTGTGATTGTGTTTTTTAATAAAATTTTTATATTGTAGAATTCAAAGAGGATACAGATACAGAACGGTTATTTTTATTTCAAGAAGCAATAGTTCAGAGGTTTGGATTTATTTCGTGTCAGGTTGAACCCGCGAATAAGACTAATCGTTCCTCCGAGCATCAGTACATTCATGCTACTGGCACGGTGTTCATATTGGTCTCAAGTGCCATGCCTAAAATAAAAAATCGGTCTAGTTCATCTGTACGCAGCAGTACAGGACGTTACTCTGTACATGCCGACGTTGTGCCAAGTCCTCATGAAGCGTACATTACCAGGCACGTGTCTGGAAAAAATAAGGACGATTATGATAATTCCAGAAAGGTAAGGTTTTTTCGAGAGAACATGAATAAAATCTAGAACGAATCAGTTTGATTTTGTAGACCGAAAATACAATTTTCATATAAATTTGTTCTAATTTTTAGATGGGTTTCCTTTGGTGTTGGAATCACATGGTTAGTAAAAGGTGCGAACAAACCAAGGTGTGGACACGAACTTCCAGTTAAAACTTTAAGGGACTTCCGTGAGTTCTGTACAAATTCAAAATAGATTACGCACCTTTGGCAAGAGAATGACAGATTGTGAAGAGCTAAGGTTGCGAGTTATTGGCTTCATTTGTGATATACTGATAAGAACTAACCAGTTCGAAACCAGTACATAAATAGTGGCACCACTGAAGACTAACTGCGGTTGTTTGCTATAGGCAATTCGGCGTAATTCAAAGATGCAACGTTATTTAGACATCTAGTTCTTAAATAATACTGTTCATGACAATGATATAATCAAATTTAATCAGGAAATTGGTGTTAGCACATCACGGAAATCTAGATCCAGAAATAAAAATAGGTTGAAGGAAATTAAGTGGTCTAAATCATTTCCCAAACAAGTACCGTCACACCTTAAATCGTCTCTAGAATCAAAAACAGTAAAATTATACAGGGTGTTGTAAAATTTCATAGTTGATGACAAATATCGTAAAGTTTAATTTTCCCTGTATAGTATGTCCTCTAAATCTCAATTCTCTATCTAGAAAACTCTGAGTGCTATGACTTGTCCTATAATTTCGTTAGCAGTGTAAATTCAGAGATTAAAGTCTGAATTCAGAGTTTAAAGTCTGAATTCAGAGATTAAAGTCTGAATTCAGAAATTAAAGTATGAATTCAAAGATTAAAGTCTGAATTCAGAGTTATAAGTATGAATTCAGAGATTAAAGTCTAAACTTAAAAAAAATTGTAGACATGGCCCTTCTAGGGCTTAGAGAAATCAGCTTGTTTAAAGCATAGAATCTACAATTTACTGCTTATTTCTGATTTTCAAATACAATCTGATTTTTATTAATCTTAGCTGAATGGATGGCATCGAAAAGCACAGAGTTGTGGTTTGCAAATGATCCCAATACCACACGACCCTCTGGCTCTACCTTATTCTAATAAATCTGATCCATTAAGAGGTCCTATATTTGTACCACTCAACATTAAGTGTTTAGAAGAAAGAGATCGATTATTTAAAGGTATCAAATTTGATATTTGTTGTGATTGTGTTTTTTAATAAAATTTTTATATTGTAGAATTCAAAGAGGATACAGATACAGAACGGTTATTTTTATTTCAAGAAGCAATAGTTCAGAGGTTTGGATTTATTTCGTGTCAGGTCGAACCCGCAAATAAGACTAATCGTTCGTCCGAGCATCAGTACATTCATGCTACTGGCACGGTGTTCATATTGGTCTCAAGTGCCATGCCTAAAATAAAAAATCGGTCTAGTTCATCTGTACGCAGCAGTACAGGACGTTACTCTGTACATGCCGACGTTGTGCCAAGTCCTCATGAAGCGTACATTACCAGGCACGTGTCTGGAAAAAATAAGGACGATTATGATAATTCCAGAAAGGTAAGGTTTTTTCGAGAGAACATGAATAAAATCTAGAACGAATCAGTTTGATTTTGTAGACCGAAAATACAATTTTCATATAAATTTGTTCTAATTTTTTAGATGGGTTTCCTTTGGTGTTGGAATCACATGGTTAGTAAAAGGTGGCGAACAAACCAAGGTGTGGACACGAACTTCCAGTTAAAACTCTTAAGGGACTTCCGTGAGTTCTGTACAAATTCCGAAAATAGATTACGTACCTTTTGGCAAGAGAGTTGGGATGCCAAAGAAACTGCTATGTCTTTTACAAAAAGCAGTAGTTCCATATCCAACAATTTGATATAATAAATATTTTGTATGATGTGATTATTTGTTTTTCTAAAAACTATTTTTATTACAAATTGTATAATAAATTCTTAACCAAAATATTTAGATATATTTTTTACATATGTATTACAGGAAGATACATTAATGTTAATTAATATTAAATTTAGGAAGTTAATATGTACAAATTAAGTTTCATCAGCCAAAAAGAATGAACATCTTATGGCGATAAAATATCACATTAGTCGGAGTTTATCACATAATACTTTGTTCTAAGCAAGACGTGGTTATCATGCTACTGTAAAAAAAAAACAATAATCGTTTAATACCCTTGTAAATATGAAGTAAATAGTGATATAAATTTCAGTACCTGGTTAGTAAAAAAAATAAGTACATATAAAATATGTTTCACATACCTTCTGTTGCATCATCATCATTTTATCATTACAAATATGTATAATTCTAAGCATAGACTGAAACATTTGTATATATATTTAAATCTATATTACTGTTTTAAATAAAATTTTATTTCAAATTATTTCACTAGCAAGTTTAAATTTTTGCCGCAAATCTAGAAAACTGACCTTTTGACAGTAAAATTATGACGGCACTGACAGCAGCAAATCTAACCCTAGATTGTCCACAAAATCGAACGATAAAGTTTATGTAATAGTTATAATAAAAATGGCAGGAGTTACTACTAAAGTTACCACTGGATTAACAGGACTAGCTGTCGCAAAAAACCCCCATCATACTTTAGGTGTGTTGTACAGCAAAATTTTACGAACATTACAAAGAATGCCTGAAAGCGCTGCCTATAGAAAATATACCGAGGATATCATAAACGAAAGGGCTCAAATTTTAAAGGCGAATGAAAATGTTGATGTCATAGAAAAACAAATAGGATGTGGACAAATTGAAGAAATTATTGTTCAAGCTGAAAATGAATTAATATTAGCTCGCAAAATGCTAAACTGGAAACCCTGGGAACCTCTCGTTAAACAAGCACCACCCACTCAGTGGTCTTGGCCACCAGCTCAGCCACTTGGAAAATAAATGTATTTGTTATTGTTATAGAATTAAATGTAGAATTACAAAGTATGAATATAATTTTTAATTGAATACGAGTTTCATTAACCAACGTCAATAAACAACAGCCTCTTCTTTATTATTTTTGAATTCAGCGCCCTCTATATCGTTCTATTTAAGCATTTAGACGGAAAACGACAAGGTTCGAGATTATAGAGCGGGGTTCGTAGCTACGTTTCCTTTGTTTTGCACAGAATATGGCTGCCATATTTAGTTTAGATGTCTGTTTTCAAAAGTGTTATAGATTTTGTGCTGTATATACGGTAATATTATAGCAAAATATTATCACTTTGGTGAAAATAAATGGTGAAATGTGTTTAAATTAAAAGTAACTTTTGAAAATTTAACGCCGTATCGGTTGTGTTAAAAAATGTTTCTGTTTACATCGGTTACTGAATTCTTCTCTACAATTTTTGTTCATTTAAGGTAAGTTTTATGCCTTTACGGGCTTAAAATAGAATTAAATTGAATATACCATTCATGTTTATATTTGTCAGTATAATTTAATTCATACTTCTACTAATTTGGTTGTGTATTTCCGAGTTTTTTCTGTAAAACCTTTTCTTACCGTATTTGATGTTGACCTATGCTTTGCATTGTTTTAAGTATTTAACATTAACTAATAACATTCTTATTGGATTTGTATAAGAAGCGTATTAACTTTAATATAATAAACTTGTATTAACAAATTTTAAACCGAGACTGGTTATGTTATTGTGCCTAACATTTTTACGTTGGAGCAACGTAAACTGGTTTGTGATCATTTTTTACATTTATAAAAATATTGACTATCGTATAATTTAAAAGAGGTAAATATTACGGTGTTATTGCTGGAAAATGTCACTTTCTAAAAATATTTACAATGCACTATATTATCTATTTTAGTCGTTGCATTCCAACCAGTAGTTTATGTGTAAAAATCATTATGTTACATATTTTTAGAAATCAGTAAAATGTTTTAGGTATAAAAGTTTAAATAATGTTTGTTGCATTTATTTAAAATTGATTATTACAGCAGAGCAATGAGTTAGTCGGTCAACATACTTAGGATGGGTAGTTACTTCCTATTTATCAGATTAAAAACGTTATATATTTTAACATCTCGTAATTTTATACTCTGCGTGCATTACATGCACAGACTCGTATGATAAAAATGTAAAACACCATGGAACGTATCATAAAATTTGAATTTTTTTGCTATTACGTAACTTTTTAAATTTAATATTGGATCAAATTCTCGGCAGAGTTAATTGATTGCCAAAGGAATGAATGATATGGCGGATCGCATTTTTAGATGATAAAATAGAAATTAGGTGCATCACGCCCACATCTAACTACAAAACAATCGATTTAATATAGTTTTACATGTGAAGTAAAGCATAATCGAATCCAAGCAAAATGCCGTGTACTGTACTGTGTAGTTCAGTTCTGCTCACTTTTCAACATATGTAATATTTTCTCTGTTCTCCTTTCTCGGGCCTCATATCGCGGACGCGATTTAACTCGCATGCGCGACCTCCGCTAGTTCACGCCGTCGCTTTTCTCTGGAATGTTTTGTTTTGCTTTGAAACTTGCTGCGAAGAACGCAATTCGCGGCTATGAAGTAGTTCCGATTGTTAGTTTAGCGTACCGCAGTTTGTTCTGTAACTCCAATAATTATAATTAATAAATAGCTTTCAAACGAATGCAATGTAAATAAAGCTCCCCTTTATAGTATCTACTTTCCAGGCCCATTTGTTTTACTCTCCTTTTCCCCTATATATTTGAAGTTTACAAGTTATTCTCAAGGACGTAATTATTATTTACATTTTGAGTATACTTATAAAATTAAGTAATGAATAAATGTAACGATATGAGATGGAATGTAGAAATGATTTAACATGCCTTAAAATCTGTTGTGAAAAGTAAACAATTATTAAAAAAATAATTTTTGTTTTCATTGCCCTTGGAGCAGTTTACATATTTATCAATACATGTACATATCTAGAATACATTATGAAAATTTATTTTTTTTTACATACCTAGGTTATAGATGATTTGGAATAAAATATTTTTTGCATTTTCAGACGTTTGTTCTGATCTGGATCCTTCCAGCGTTTTTGAAAAGGGTGGTGGCGGGGAAGCCACTAATATAAGTTTACATAAAAGTATAGAAGATAATCTGAAAAATGGGTCAGACTCGAGCAAATGCGTTTATCAAAACATGAGTGTGTGTTTTGAAGCAACTAACGTGCTCGCCAAACAGGTGGGCACATCTTCGGCGCCTTCGCAGATACTGGATGAAATTGCTACCACTACTCCATCATCAAATAATAATGTCTCTGCTAATATTATGCAGCCTCCGATTACTACTAATGTTATTCAGTCACCTATCAATTCTAATGTTTTACACGCAAACACAGATAAGTCTGAACAACAGGTTTCGGCAGCAAAAAGTATTGCAAAATTAGTTGTTGCCAATCATCCATCAGCAAATAATTGTAACCCAGTTTTACAAAAGGTTGTGAATCCTCCTTTAATAACAGTTCTGAATCCGTCTGGACCTTTGACAGTTGTGAAAACTTTGTGTGTTACTTCTGGAGTGTCAAGTGCTCCTCAGTTTACTTTGGTTAACTCTACTCCACTGAACGTAACAAATGCCGTGGGTAAATCACCAACAATTACTCTTCTTAATGCACCAGTGACAGTGGTCAAAGCAATCACCACACAGAATGTTGAGAAAGCTGCAACTGATGTGGTTGCAAATAGTGTCGGTCTAATAAACAATACTTCCCCAGTTATCGAAAATAGAGGCCACAATGTTTTTGTTAAAAATACTTGCCCGGATTCAACAGTTCCAGATGTTCCACAGAGTCACAAATTATTGACTGCCAATAGCTTTCCACAAACAAATGTAAGTTTTTAATCAATTTTATTCCAGGAATACATTTATTTTATCTATTATTATTTTAGGTGTTAACAAGTATAAATTCGTCTGCCAAAGCAGTTAATGGTCAAAGAAGTAAATTGAAAATTTTGAGTAACGTCGTGATGCCAGGTACTTCACAAGCTACAAATAATATATTACTGAACAAAAATCCTCAACGATATGTTCCAAGGCAAAAAATTATCGGACCTAATGGTGCAACAGCAAAATACATCAATAAAGCACCTCCAAATAATGTTGTGAAAACCACCATCAATACCAATTTAAAAGTTCAAGATAAATCCCCAACAAGAGTAGTGTATCCAACCCATAAGAGTCAAATAAAAACTATTCCTCCCATAAATAATTATGTGCAGAAACCTCAGCAAGGCATAAAAACACTCTCTCCTCAGCATAAAAATATACCTGGCCAAGTACAGAGAACCGGTTCTGGTCTGAGAACTATTCCTCCACAGAGACCACAAAAGATGGCCAACAAACCGAATTATATCGGTAAACACGCTGTTCAAGCACAGAAAATGCGGCAGGCCCATGGAAAATTGAAGGGAATTAAGATGGTCCAAAATGCACCTTATAATGTCCACGGTCCTCAAATGCCTGACAAACATTTAACCGAATTAACTTTCAATCAAGCTCTAACGGCACAGATTATTGAGACCCTAAGTAATACCAGCACTTCTTTGCCGTATGAAATTCTGCCAACGCGATACCAGAATGCCTTCAGCTGTCCTGATACAAAACAGATTGTGTAAGTACATATTAAATTCTTTATGTATACCTATCATATCTACAGATTGTTGTTAAAACATTAAAGGCTGTTTCTTATTTTTACTTTTATTAAATATGCAATTTTAAATAATCTTTTAGTTTCGAAATAGGTATCTAAATGTATTAAAGTAAATGTTATTTATGTGCTATTAAAATAAAAATAATGTTCATTAAAGTCGCGGCAAGAATTTAGGCAACTTACGTCATACGAACAAATAAATAATTCATTATATTTCATCACAATATTTAAAAAACTGCAACTGAGAGTGATAAAACTATATACCACGAAATATTTGCATTATATATTGCACCAAATTGCAAAAAATGATTGTTTTCAACGCAACTAAATATCGAAAATTATGTTGACAATAGATAAAATCGCGTAATGTCGGCCGTGACATAAGGTGTCTGAATTCCTGCCGTGACAATAGTAACTTCTAAGGTTGAATTATTTTCGATGTGTGTTGTAGACAAAAGTAAAGTTGCAGTAATAGATCATAAATGAAAACAATTGAATGTTACAGTGAACCAACAAAACAAACAGAGGACAAAAGTAAATCCGGTCTTGATGCCTTGTCTCTGATCTGCCAAGCGGTACTTCTAGATCACAACTATAACGCTACTTTACCACCGGATTCGCCTACTAGACCGGCTCCTCCTTCAATCACCCAGTCCCAAATTAATGGCATATCAACAAACTGTATTTACTCTCCTGGTGCTGGCAAAAGTAAGTAGTGACGTATTTAACTCGTTAGAGTAATGCGACTAACTTGATTCTTTTTAGGACGTTCGCTGCCATCGTCGAATACCATATCTTCCACTTCTAGCCTCTCGAATTTGTCAGTGACGGCAAGTAATAGTAATTCTATTAGAACGCCTCAGGACGATGATGCTTCTTCTGACATATCGGACGGTTCTGAAAGAAAACACGATACTGAAGGGGAAGAAACGGACACCGCTCCTGAAGCGGAAGCGGTCAATAATGATGACCACTTTGACGGATATGGTGACTATGTGACAAGGTGTATTTGGTAAGTATTTTTTTCCTCTAAATATGAAGTAGAATCTTCATGTTGTCGTGTTCCACAAAGTACTTTAATTCTCGTCAATACTTCTCGCACAAGACATAATTGTTGCACAGACACTTTCACCTACTTTATTTCTTACAAAAATATGACCGATTAATGACTACAATTATGAACTGGATGGCGTTCAAATACAAAACAAAAATAATATTCAATGAGCATAAATGGATTATTGCTATGGTTGGTTGGTATCGATGGTTGTAATTCACAAGGGTAGGTGAGTATTGTTAACCACCAGAGTGAATTGCAGCCATTATATGCAAGTACAATACTATACTTTATCCACGACTATTAACAATATTTTAGCAAACATTTTACTGATAGAATTATACATTATTTTAACATTCATAACTGTCAAAACACCTTATTTTCAGGCTTGAAATTTGTCGTTCACTTGATAAATTTAAAGTAAATAAAGCTAATTAGTAAACTGAAGAAACTGACGAATAATGTATACATTATAATATAGTCCTGGACAAAAATAATTTCTAAATGACTTATCTCTATCAAGACCTTTACTAAGTCTAAGACTGTTCACACAAGATTGACTAACTCTACTACTTAAACAGTCTCGTAGAAACACTGGAAACGTCTAGAACTTTCTATCCTATTCCAGTACGAACCAGGGTATAGACTCGATTCTTCCAGCCGCGTCTCGAAGGTGCTGCATTGTTAATTGATCTCGCAGTAGGACAACTCTTGCGGCAGTTGACAGACATCACAGCGGGGGCGCATTCGAGACAAATCTTGTGACAATATATATTTTTTTCAGTGGTTATTTACACGATGATGGGTATATGGTAGAATGTGATAGGTGCAAAGTATGGCAGCACGTGCAGTGTGTTGTTAAAAACAAACAAGTGCCCGATGAATATTTGTGCGAAGCCTGTGATCCCACAAAGCCTATAGACAGGCAAAGAGCGAGGAATGTGCAGCAGCAGTGGCTGAGAGATAGGCAGTTTGCCGATCCTAAACTTAGAAAGGACGCCAAAGTCAAAGAAGTATTTAAGCCTAAGGAAACGATAAGCGATAGTGATACTTCAGATGGTGAACATGTTTGTAAGTATATTGATCACAGAATATGTACAAATCAGAAAATCCATTTGGTGTCGGCACTTTTCATGTTTGTTGTAAGCGTATTTCCGTCGTACTCTACAACCGCATTTAATCTAACAATAAAACAAATATTTGAAGAATTTTTAATCGGAATTTAATGCAAATTATAAAAAAAACTAAAAAAATCACTTTTTGTGCACAATATTTTGAAACCACTTTGCTAAACTTCCTGATACTTTATTATTTTGACCATATGACTATTAAATTTCTTTAAATAATGGTTAAAGTAACTGTTTGAGTGGCTGGTTATCAGTCAGTCTGATTAGATTTTCTCCAATATTGTCACACTGCAAACAATTTAATTCTATTAGTATCACGTCACACAAAAACATCGGAAACTAATGATTGTAACTTGACACAAACACAACTGTGAACAATTTACACACCAAGCTCAGGAAAATTACCAATTTGTTTGTACAGTGCTGCCAATGCAAGCTTGTTGTGATTGTAATAACTTAATTGTCAGATTTCGTAACTATTTTTAACTTAAACATATTGGAACCAATGATGAATCAACTATCATTAGATGTATAGAAAGAGAGATATATAGAGGGTTTGTCTAAAGTCTGGTCATCATTGACGCGAAATTCACAGATAGTCAATCAAATTTTACAGTTTTTTATTTAAACTGTTAATGGCAGGAAAGTGTCAACTTTTAGCGCATTTTGCAAAACACGAAATATCTCTGTTTTCAGAGTTAATAAGTGTAACTTGAGCTCCTGGCAATTTACCGTGACAGTCGGTGACAATTTCGTGATGAAAATGATAGAAAATGTTAGTTGGCAGAATTTGCTAAAAGTTGAGACTTTTCCCGCCATTAAATAATTTGCGCGAATTTTGTGTCCATAAGGCTTAATTGATGAGATTCTCCGTAATTTTGACATTTGTCAGGCTTCAGAAGTGTCATTCATTATGATTATCATCGTGAGAACTAAAAAGCTGTGTCAGAAAAAAAACAATTTGTTACTTATACTGCTTTAATACTGTAGTAAACGCAATAAAAATTATAGTTAAATATGCATAATTTGTTAGATTGCAATGCCCTCCAGATCTGGATGGCCTACAAATGTCATCAAGTGAATTCTTACTTTGACTTATCTGATAGCGAAGCTTATATAATCAATATTAATGTGACATCTAGAAAAAATCAAATTTGAAAGGAATCCCTAAAAGTATCACATATATCAAACTTGTCATAAAATTGTTACCGTGAACTTTAAAAATCTGTGTTATGATGCCATATACACGGTTGGAAAACGGTGATGGTTCATCTGCCGTTACATGAGAGTGACAAAGTATAGTATAGAAATCCGTGCGATAGACAAGGAGGACTATATTGATGACGTTTTAAAATCTAAATAGTCACCGCCTGTTTTGCCATTCTAAACAAATAAAAGGGGGAGTGACTGCTCAGATGTTATTCTAATTTATAAAACGTCTTCCTATAGCTATCCTTGTCTATCGCACGGATTTCTATATTTTGTCACTCTCATGTAACGGCAGATGGACCATCACCGTTTTCCAACCGTGTATAGCAAAGCATGTTTCCATAAGTGTGTTTATCCTTTAAGCATTATGAATGTTACAGGATTTATTCGTAATAAAATTTGTATAATTTCATATTACGAGAACTTTTTTTTTTTCAACCTTCTAGTAGTGGGAAGAACTGTACACTCCAGGTTAGCGACAGACTTGCTTCCTTGCCCACATTCATTGTGATTGATTGGCAACTCACACTTGGCGGAAGAATCAATAGATCCAGTCATGTTTACGGACTTACAGTTTAGTTTCATGTGACAAAATTGAGTTGACAGTGACATAAGTTATGGTGGGGGAGATTTGCTACCATGCAATGTACAGATTTGTCTTCTACTAGTCGACGGGCTCCTTCACAGTGAAATCGGAGGTTGAAAAAAGAAAATAGCCCTCGTATATTATCTGTCAAAAAAACATACCCAAATGGGTTTATAATTGTATTTGTAGATAGTTCTACATTTTGCAATAGTGTAAAGCATTTGCGCCTTTTTCCAAACCACCTTTGACACATTTAATATGAGAATTTTTTTAAATACAGTACAAAGTTAATTGGAACTTCCGATTTGTATATATTCTGTGGTATAATTAGAAAGTCGAGTTCAAATATTTAAGTATCGGTGAAAATTAATAAGTAATTTAATCTACATACAAAAAACCAATATGTTTCTGTATTATTAAATTGCACCTTTTATTTTAAGCTCACAACAATAATGTTGTCACAAAAGGCAGGACCTTGACAAACAGAAGGAAGAGCGATAACCATCAGAAACAAACGATGGCTAGGCAAAGGCGTGAACCCGTTAAGGAAGTGGCACACAGACGACAGAAGAGGAAGGAACGGAAAATTGTTAGGAGGAAGGTAAGCAATAAGGATTCGCACATTATTTTCTTTTATAACATTTTTTGTTTTTTGTAGACTAAGACGCAAGTAAAGTCGCATAGCGACGATGAAAATCAGGATACGTGGTCGTCCCACCTGCCGCAGTTACGTCAGTGGATAGAAAAGTACGAGGAGGCAGTCACTAACCACTACTCGCCGGAATTGAGAGCCCGCATATCCAACATACGAGTCAACAGCGCCCATTCGGATTTTAACGTGCAGTTTGATCCCACCGTGTGTAAATGCCGCGTTCACACCCAACCTTTGACGGAAATAAAATACCTTGTGAGTACAGTGCATCTGCCCCCGAACAGTCCCGTGGTGGAACTACGAGGAAAGTATATGCTGTCGACGCAGCACCGCAATTCAGGCGGCTCCCTAACGACTCGCCAGCACTCTCAGAGGCCCGGCCCGTTCTTGTTTTTTTACCGGTTGCACAAAGATAATACAGAAGTTTGTGTCGATACCAGAACTTACGGCAACAGTGCAAGATTCATAAGGAGGTCTTGTAAGCCCAACGCGGAGCTGCGGCATTGCATCGAAAAAGGCGTGCTGCACTTGTACATTGTGTCAATTACTACAGTAGAAAAAAATTGTGAGTTGACGATCAAACACGAATCTCACGATCTGGCGGCTATAGGGACAACACAGATCGCCTGCGCCTGCGGAAACGCGGAACAGTGCGCCGTCAATAAGTCTGCCGTGAAAAAGAATAATGAAACATCAGAATTGTGAGTAAGCACCAAAATTCCCACACTTTTTATACATTAATATCTTATGTTTCAGACAAAGAAAGAGACGTGGCAGGCGAACCGTTTCCGCCAGTCTTCCTGAACCCGACCCGCCGAAAGAAGTAAAAGTAAAAGAAGAACCCCCGCCATTACCCGTCGCTCTTCCGCCACCTCCCGTTGCAGCTCTTCCTTCTCCAGTTAAACACGAAAAAGTGGAGGAAATCGTAAAGCGGGAACCCGTGGAGGTTAAAATCGAGATTAAGGAAGAAATTTTAGAGGAACCAGTAGCCGTTAAAGAAGAAATTAAAGAGGAAAAGAAAGAAATAAAAGAAGAACCGACAGACGAGAAGGAACAAATGGAGGTTCTTAAAAAGGAGCAAATCCAGGAGGACGAGGAGAGGTCTCCCTCAGACGAGGTCGTCACAAGCAAAAGAAGATCCTCGTTAAACTCCAAGTCGGACAAGGAGGACGACAAACCTTCAGACGCGAAAGAAGAGAAGGCAAAATGCAAAAAACTAAGCAGGGAGGAAAGGAAATTGGAAGCCATCTTGCGGGCTATCGAGCAGATGGAAAAAGCTGAAACACGAAAGCAAGAACACCAAGCCAAACAGGCGCATAGAAGAGAGTCCGAACCTGGTCCTACCCCCAAAGAAGAGGATAAGCAGGAGCCCAAGTTGAAAAGGCGAAGACGGAAAGGCCGTGCCAGAACGACAAGCCAGAGCGCTCGTCGCAACAGATTGAATTCGACGGACTCCTACATGACTTCCGGCGATGAGAATATGCTCTCTCCCAACGATGGGAATCAAGCCCCGAATCGTCCTTCGTTGAAAGACCTGGGCGGTGAACCGGCCGATAATAGAGCCGTCGGCCTCCTACTCGCATTATCCAACGGCGAGAACACAAACAAACTTGAAAAATCGCCAACTAGAGAAGTTGATTCGAATTCTAATTCTGCACATTCCTCGCCGGAAACTCCCCTATCTTCTGCTTGCCTGTTGGTCCAGGCGGCCGTGGAGCCGTTAGAGCCTGGTTTCAAATTTCCAAAAACCAAGAAAGGCTTGATGAACGAATGGCTGAACAAAGTGCCTGAACCGATACATTCGGCAAGTTCTATATCGCCATCGTCGCTAACCCCCCACCTTAGCAACAGTTCGGAATTCGACACTAATAGCGGGTTTTATTCGCCTGCAAAGAATTTGTCCACGTTGGCGCAGGCAGTCAACTATTGCGACAACAACGTCCAGCCCCGAGGCAGTGCCAAAAAGAGATGGTTGCGACAGGCGATCAGCGAGGACCATTCCTGTGACAGCCCGTCCAGTCGTCCAGGTTAGATATGTTTTTCTTTTTTAGGAAAATTTAAATTAATAACGATCTGTTTTTTTTTCTTTCTTTGTAGATTCTCCCCCGATTAGTGACATGGTAGCTCCTCCTAAAAAGAGAAGGCTTCCGAGAGAGTCGATATCTTCGGAAACTTCTCCGCCCACGACTCCGACTAACTGCGCAGCCCCCACGAGTCTCAACGTATGTAATAATTTTACATAAGCTTTAACTTTGGAATTAATACAAACATGTTTGAATTTGACTATTTATAATTGTAAATAATGTTGAAAGGTGTAAATTTTCGAGAAATATTTTATTTAGTTTTGAGAGAATATTATTTTTTAAAGCATTTAAATCGTCATCCTGTCAGTTTCGATTTAGGTTTTTTAAGATCCGTTGTAAAAAAATCAATTAACAATTTATTGTAATAAACAAGTTTAAAAATTTTCTAAATTTATTTGATTTCATTAATACGATAAATTACATTTTTTTGAACCTCAATTATTAAATTAAAAATTAGTAATAGAAATACAGGCATGTTTTTATTCACGTATTATTTATTAAGAGCTAATTTGATTATTATACATGGTGTTCCACAAAAAAAACTGATAGGTGCATGTGGTTTCCAAAATATTGTAATTTGACCAAACTTACAGGGTGATTTAGAACTTATCTGAAAAAATTTGATTGTGTAGGGAACTCTTACAAATACAATTTTGTAAAAGAAAATCAAAAATGAAAATGATTTAAAAATACACTTCTGCATGGCACTGGAAACTGGTCCACTGTAATAGCGGCAAATCATGCAATCGGCGACTGGACAGGAAATTCCCAAGGGAAGAAATAAATAACATTTTATAACATCTAGTTTATACAGCAAATTCAACTGCTATTGTCATTAATTATTAATAAAATTTATTTGTGGTTTTAATGAATAAAAGAGTTACAAAATTTGTGCCCGTCTTATCCAGTTTCTAAAACTAACAAATGTTTCTGTTTGTTATAATATTCGGAATCGCCTAGCTAGAGACTGTGTCTATTCCCAATTCTTTTTATATAAGTTCTGAATCATCCTGTATACAAAGGGGCCTTAAGTTTTGAAAAAAAAAGTCTGCAACACCGCCTTAAGAGAACCAAATTTGCTATATGATTTAGGTCTACTACTGGTCTTTATTAACTATGAGTTAAAGTTAATTAAAGCACGACACGGTGTACATTGAAGGTGACGCACCCTTAGCATTGTACCAATCTTTTTTGTTGACGGAATTAAAAAAAAATATGCATAATTTAATTTTTTTTTTGCTCTTATTAAATTTTATGTGGTATTCAAGAATAAGATTTTAACAGTGCTCATTAGAAAATAATCAGTCAGCGGGGGAGGGGAGGGGTAATGTTTGGGGGGGGCAGGTTATGAGTGAATTAATATGTAAAAGGGCTCAAGGGTAGTAGTCTGGCAAATAGTTAGTCACTTACAAGGCGTTTATGCTACCCTATTATTTTATCATAGGGACTGGAGTGAACGAGGGGGGGGGGGAGTATTTGAGGTTCCGTTTAGGGTCAAATAGACTGTTTATGACTTATGCGTACTGGCAAAAAAAAATCTTTTTTTTCTTTAAACGGGGCCGAAAACCGGCCTTAGAGGCTCTCCTCCTTTATTAACCGAAGTATGTATAATCATGAATTGTAAGTGAATAATGATTGTACACTGCTATAGTGCATTATGTACATCATTATACTTGAAGAAACAGACAAATAATGTACACATTATAATATTGTTGTGGACAAAAATAATTGTTTAATGATCGTAGAGCCCTTAGGTATTGTTTTAGGAAAAAAAATTGTATTGAGATGAATCAGTTCTGAAAGTTTGTTACCACTTTGCTGTCATGCCCTGTTTTCCCTTTTTGACAAAGTATCGGTCAGACATTCCCAAATAATAATAATTTATAAGTAATAACATAAAAAGTTACAGTGCAACTTTTATAATCTAGACATTGCAGATAACCTGAAACAGTTTTTCTCCATAGGTGTCATAAATGACTTGAACATATACAATTTTCATTAATTAATTTGTAGATGAAAAATTGCCAAATCAAAGAAACAGAAAATTGTAAACCTTATGTAAGGTGCATGTAGTAACTCCAAATATTTAATTTTAAACAGTATTTTGGGGGCTCTTGGATTAATTAGAAGATAATTCAAATAAACTATTTGTCTTAAACCCATACTAGGCAAATCTACACAAATTACTTGAATGCTTCTATGTGGTAGTCAAAATTATTATGCGTTTCATTACGACAGGTTTCAGCTGTAACAAACATTGACACCAACTATAATAGGTATTCAGTAGAAATACATACTTAGACCATGTCTGCTAATTCTTAATATGAATAAGGTATTTTTAAATAAAAACGTGAATACAGTCGACAAAACATGTCTGTACTACTTGCGCCTGTAACTACATTGAACTACAGAACTTGACCTCTACTTTCTACACTTTTTCTTTAGAAACTGGACAGAGACAGGCCCAACCAAGAAGGGTGTGTCGAAATTGTGTACAGTGGAACCGACGGTGACAGTCCCACACAGACCCTAGAGTCAGATGCCATACTGAAAGAACGTGCTGCTAAAATGAAACAGGAATTTAGTAAGTGTATTGTGCCATCAACACCGGAAGGTCCACACAACGAAATGGGTCCCCTGGGGTGCCTTATGGATCCACGCCTGTCTCGGGACAGTCACATGTTCTCCAACAATGACTTGGTGGGTACAGTTGAGAAGACGCTGAGTATTCTGGGGTTTGAAGAAAATAAACCAGAAACAACATTGCCTAAGAGAAAGGTAAAGGTAAATAATTTTTGGATAAAATTGATCTTTTTCATAACGTCTATTGTTTTCTAGCTCTCGATAACTGAATACAGACAAAGGAAAAAATTGAATGTTAATGACAAAAGTGACGACCACGAACAAGAACCGGAACAGATGAGCACTGAAGAAAATAACTCCTCCGAGTCGTTTAAAGTCACATCAAGACTAAGGTCTGGCAGCACAAGTAGTAGCACATCTTTAACTTCCAGCGATGATGAAATTTCTCCGGAGCTACCAATAAAAGGTGAATATTTACAAATTTTATTATTACTTTTTTGCATCTTTACGTTTTTGTTCCAGTACCAGCATTTAATTCTGAACCTACAGAGTTGGAACGTCAAAGAGAAATTTCAAGTTTGAGGCTGAAGAAGGCATTCGGACTCTCAGTTGACGAAGAACCGCGACCAGGTAGGTTATCGTTCGATAAATTCAAATTCTTTATTGTCCAACCCAAACCGTAATTTTATTAAAAAAAAAAAAAAAACGTTAATAAAATCTACAGTGGGTGCACATCGGCTGTTTCGAATGTTTTTATAAGAATTTTTAAGTTTTTAAGAGGAGTTTAATTTGTAGAGAGTTAAAAATAATTTGGTATAAATCATTGAAATTACAAATTAAAATTATACTGGATGTCCAGAGGCTATGAGCAAAAAATTTAGGGGGCGATTTTTCTCATAAATGTAATGGTGTGAGTTCCTGACTTTTTCAATATTGTTTTATGTAATCGCTGATATTTTTTGTTTTTAATATTTTATAGCACTTATTCAAAAAAAATGTACATGACTTCCATAGCTATGTTGCCCCAATTAATTTTTGTCAGATATATTTTATGTCTCGTCTACCCTCATATTGCTGTGTTGTCGTAATTAAGCTTAATTTTTATAGGTGTTTCAGTAGCATGTGAATTCAAATACCATGTTAAAATTAGGTAAGATAACCTTAAAGAAGCACAGTTTACATGGACACAAAACTGCTTAGTCTGACCATCCTCTTCTAAATGATGCCGCCCTTCAAAATAAAATTCTGTAATTATCGCGGTAGTATAATAGAAAACTAAATTTTATTTGTATATCTGCCCTATTTTTCTCAAAGTCCTTTTATTGCATTTAAAATGCTGATGTGTATTAATTTATTTGGAAAGAGTAACGAATAAAATACGGCTTGAATAAGATCTTTAAAGTTTGAATGTCCATTCAGCGCACAATCTCCGATAACGGCCGATGGTAGGCGAGAGCTAACGAGAGCCGCACAACAAAAACGGTATCCTCACAGATTACAGACCACAATCCGGTCACCTGATGCCAGTGTTGCCATGCATTCCGAGGAAATCTCATGCTCTCATATTTTGATTACAAAATCTCATGCTTTTTAATAGACACAAAAAGAAATAATAAAATTATTAAAATTACTCTTTGAAGTCTACCAAAACAAAGACCTAACGAGAAATAAAGGCAAAATCGAGGGCAAAATTGAATAGATAGAGGTGTAGGTATCTACAATATTTGGGTACTTGAAATGTCCTTTATTGTAGACTGCTCTCTTAATAATTAGCAATGAATACATAAACGGGTATAACAGGCGGAATTTGCGGTGTGTGTGCTGTATTCACGCTGTATTGCAGTGATTCTTAACTCTATTCCGTAAGGGTACCTACATTTACTGGAAACAACAGATTTTACGACCCGTGAGTCACCCTGCGTCACGTCAACTGCGCCTCAACGTTCCCCCGGCCTAACAATAAAATAAATTAGAAACGTTACGTGGTTAATAACTTTTAAGTAAGTACCTACTTACAATGTAATATTATGATAAAATAGCATAACATAATGCTTTTTAAGGAAATAAAAAATGGCATTACAAAGGTAATTAAAAATTAAGCAGTGTCAAGAGGTGTTTTTTGATAAATTAAGTCATCTCATGCTTTTTTCTCCAAACCTCATGCTATTTTGAAATTATTCTCATGCACTGAATTTTTCCCACCTGGCAACACTGCCTTATGCGAACAGTGGGAGCACGCTGTTGTGGAAGTATGCGTGTAGCATGACACAAATACACGCAAGCGGCAAAACACAATTCACCATCAAGATCCTCACTTTCCAAATGTGTATTATTTTTTACAAACTAAATAACAATATATTAAAATTTAGAACTTATATTTCAATGTTGGTAACAAAGATTTTGCCCCAAAATGGTGGTTGATTGTGGTACTTTATCAATCTAGGAACTTTAAACAAACCTGTAGTGTGGCGACTCCTGTGTTAGTATTTGGAACCATAATTATCAGGTTGTAAATGTTAGAATTTGACATTCGACACCTTGCACCTTTGACACTAATAACTTACCTTTTATAGCCGTTTAAAAGCTGTTTTACAGTCCAAAAGTTTTTACTCAAGTCGCAAGTTCCTTGTCTTAAGCATTCATAGTAAAGACAAAATCTGCCAAAATCGCAATCATCTAGTTTTTAATTTAAATTATTAATGGTGGGAAAGTCTCAAATTTTAGAGAAGTCTGCAAAACAGGAATATTATCGCTATTTTCATCATTTTAATTTCTGATAATCTACCATGATAGTTTTATGATCAAAATAATAGAAAATGTGACAGTTAGCGAAATTCACTAAAATTTGAGACTTTTTCCACCATTAAATAATTTGCACAATTATTTCCAAATTTTGCGTCCACGAGGACAAGACTTAATAATTCCATCATTGTTTTAAGGTGTGTCAGCTTTTCAAATTAAAAATACTACGTAAACAGAAACATACACCCTAAAAACTTTTTGTCATTTGTAATAGTTTCTAATAAACGTGAAATTACTATGCCATGCATGGATTTAAAATAACTCTGTGATTGTGATCTAATTTTTGTAAAAGCAGATAGGAACTTGCATCATTATTTTTATTAGCATAATCGCTCTCTAAGTTTTGTGCTCTTAGCTTCCGGGCACCCTGTATAGAGATTCGACCTTATTTTGAAATCTCATATTCAGTGGTATAATGATTTTCCCAAATTTGCAGCTCTAAATGTAGAAGCCATATTAAATCTAGAACTTGAACCTAAGGTAAAACCGATTCCAATTCCGAGCCCGACATTCCCCATACCGGGGAGTTGTGAGGTAGCAAGAGAAACGTCTACATCTCCAAAACCTCCTCTTTCTCCAGAGAGATCGGTTAGCCCATCGGTCTTGCCGCCAGAAAAAAGCCCAACTCCACCTGTCGATGTAGAAATGGAAGAGGAGCCAGCATCTGAAAATGTTCCTGAAAAGGAAACCAGAGAGAGAGATGAGAATGTTGAACCGAACTTGTTCTATACTCCGGACGAGGAGGAGGCTATGCAAACCGAGAGGGTATTTGAGGAGCCCAACAGTGTTAACTATGTACCTCCTTTTAACAACCCAGTGTATCCAAACAGTAGTTTCACAAACTACACCTCTACTATTGGTAAGTTTGTTTTAAAAGTTAAATAGATACAAATATTTGAATATTTCACAGTAACTTGAAACATACATTAATCTAGTGTTGTTATAGTCGTATATATGGGTTAACTTTAGTAACTGAAACTTTGTGTTTTATAAACATTTTAAACTGCACGTTTACACAGAATATAAAGAGAAAATGCGATTAGAAATAACAGAAAAGACAACTACATACAAGGATACAATTTAAATAATAATAATTTCAGATAACTCGCTTTATTTACCAATTGTCTAGAAATCCAAAAGCCAGGTTATGTTAAAATTATATTGCAATACAGATTTCGATTTAGTGTATGTGTACATGGTGTTTTAGACTAGTTGAACATTATAGCAGCAAGAATGAAACACATTGTGAAAGGAAGTCGGGAAGTGTCATTTTAATCCTATGTGGAATCCACACTGCGATAAAGTGATCAAAGATAAAATACCACATGGCTTTTGTACACACGCATATATCGGCATTAAAAGCCAAAGGTCCAAAGCCACATTTGCTATATTCAAGCCAACAAAAATAGGATTAAAATGTCATCTCTTCACTTCAATGGATGGACAGTTCATCTATAAATTGTAAAAAGTTGTGAATGAGCCTAGAAAGTCATTCATTCTTAAGTCTTGTCCTTATGAACGCAAAATTTATGCAAATTTCGCAGTTTTTGATTTAAATTATTAATGGCTTGGAAGTGTCAACTTCTAGCGAATTTCTCAAAACAGTAATATTTTCATTTTCATCATTAAGCTGTCCTTATGAACGCAAAATTTGCAATAAATTGCGCTAATTATTTAATGACCGGAAAATTCTCAACATTTAACCAATTTTGCCAACTGCAATATTTACCATCATTTTCATCATAAAACTATTGATTGTCATGGTAGATTGTGAGAAGCTCAAGTTAAGCGTAAAGGTAAGTTCATGCACTAGCGAGTTGCGATTAACGATTTTACGATTTTTGCGATGAAAATACACACACGCAAAAACTAGTTACTTTAAATTTCTTGATACCTAGCACACCCTTGCTATGTGACAGTAATTATAATTTAGGTTGAACACTAAAATGATTTCAAGTAGCTGCCACCGATTTGCCTAAAAATCTTACTTAATTTTGTTCTTTTTTCCGTTTTTTAATATTTATTTAACATTGTAAATACTTATAATTGTGAAATAAATAAACGTTTTACAAGTGAGACGAGATTGTGAATGATTCGGATACTTAATTGGCATTTGGCATTTGTGTAGCGAACTGTCAACAGAAAACATATGACGGAATTGACATGCGCAGTTTGTCAAAATTATTGCGATAATCGCTAAAAATTGAAACTATTTCTATTTTCCCGCCCCCTAAATTTAAATTTTGCGATTCTCGCAATAAATTGAAATGAATGAATTGATGTCAAAAATATTTTATGTTAACCAATCAAATTGAAGTCCGCAAATCGCTAGTGCATGAACTTACCTTTATAATAATCCCACATAATGATGATAACGTTTCCTGTTTTGTAAAATTTGCTGGAAGTTGAACCTTTCTCGCCATTAATAATTTAAATCAAAAACTGCAAAATTCGCGAATTTCGCGTCCATTAGGACAATGCTTTAGTAAGTTTGATTTAAGCTTCTGATAATTTACCATGACAGCCAATGACAGTTTTATGATGCAAATGATAAAAAAATTTACTTATGGTAAAATTCCCTAAAATTGAAACTTTTCCCGCTATTGATAATAATTTGTGCGAATAATCATGTCCATAAGATAAGGCTCTAGGTAGTAAATTAATGGAAACTTGGAAAATTTCCAATAGCATTAATTCATTACTTGACCTGATTAACAACCATCATTGCTGCTTATATAAATGCTGCTCAACATAGTAACTCCCGTAAATAACCTACTCCAGTACCAGGGACCGGATTCCTTTTAGTCAATTTGTTCGAATCAAATGCTTTTGACCCTTAACATTGACATTTAAAATAAAGATCACACAATCTCGTCATTCAATGTATATCGAGAAATGAAATCCGGGATCAGTGTATCCAAATCTGAAACGTCAGAAACAATATGCGTGACAGTGTATTGTGTACAGTTCAATAAAACAACAAATCGCAGTAGAAAACAAACTAAATGTGTAACTTTCATTTTGAAACACAAAATAAGTGATAAAATTAACATATTTCCCAACTATTAAAAAATTTGAGCACTGACATTTTTTTTTATTAGGTCATTCACCTTTTTATAATTGTTAGATGGACGATGCTACAGGCCATTATTGGCACCACATAGTTTGCAACATAAGACATGACGAAATTGCAAATGTAGGTCATTTATGTTTATATAACAGTTTGTTTTGTTTATGGAAATTACTTTATTAAAATTCTGTGAATAGAAAAATGTTATATTTTCGATGTGCGATATTAATAATTTTTGGATAACTTGTTTAAAGTTTTCGATGAATATCATTGAGTGAATCTGATTTTTATTTGTAGATGACGATGCACGGTACGAAGGCCGAAATCCTTCCCCTCCCCCCGATTTAGAATCGGGAAATTTTGACAGCGAGTCATGAATATGTCAGGAGCTTTAACTAATATTTAGGAATGTGCAATTCTCCCAGAATTCTATAAGTTATTTAATTGAAGAAAGTATTAATTATAGTTAGCACAGTGTACATAGTTGTTTTATTTTTTGGAGATTTATTTTTAATGTATATTTCTATTGATGTCTACAAGCCGACAAGTAATTTAAGTTATTTTATTTCCGAGTGGTTTATAAAATTATTGTTGAGTTAATTTTTTTTTATTGAACTGTTAATTTTTTACTATTGACATTTTGTAGATATCGAGAAAAGTATGTACACTTGTAAATAGATATATACTTCTATTAATAAGCCGAAATTAGAGAATCAATAATTTTTTGATGATTTGTCTGTGCAACATTGATTTACGCTGTTGTTCATAAAAATCTCATTGTACATAATATTTAATTTGGTTATATAAATACTCGATTCCTGAGAATGGTAGGTCGATGTTGCACGAATTTTGTAAAAGTACAAAATTATTTAAGAGGTGATCTCGTGTTTTAAGAGTAGTGTTTTTTTTATTATATTTTTATAGAATAAGTAACACCTTTTGGGTAAATAGGTTAACAGATGGAGTTATTGTAGCCAATTGTAATAAGTACATTCGACCCAGGATTTTTTTGTAATTGTGTTTTCTTTGTTATTACTCTATGTTCAGCGACTTTGTTCTGTTTTCTTTTAAAGTGAACGACTGGTACATCACACTACTTGCAAAGTATGTAAAGGTCGCTATGTATATAATCTAATTGTGTACATAAGTACTATATTTATATATTATATGAATTAGTAAATTTCGTACTACAAACCAGTGAAACTTACGTTACTATTTTTTCATTATTTATTTTAGTCGAGGCCCACATTGCAATTAATTTTATAATTGCAATTAAAACTGTAAAAAAATTGTCCACGCTGTAAATTATTTATTTTATTATCGTATTTGTACAAAATTTCATATAAAAATTCGTTAAAAGTAAAAAATAAATTTTTATCGTCATCAGTATTAAAAAGTTTAGGTAATGAAATAAATAATTTTGCAGTGTTTCTAAATTGTCAATGAAACGGCAACGAGGTTAGCATAAAACTATTTTATTATATAACATGGCTGTACATATAACATTAATTTGATGTTGGTACGAAAATCGTACAATTATTAAATAAAATCTTTAAAATTACACCACTTCTTTTATTTACAAAAAAAGTTTATTATTTTCCTGAACCTACATCGGAATTACTTATAATTATACGAACAACTTCAACGCCTGCTTTTTGATAAAGCTGTGGACTGTGACTGCTTACTTCCAGAAAGCACGACAAATGGAGATTGGGTCTCTTTTTGCTTGGCTTGCAGCATGTTCAGTGTCCCTAATGGTGTGTCCGTGGAACTCATCTTTTTCATAAGCTAAAAAAAAATACGACATGTTAAAACCTCGGTTATCTGTTTTTGATGAATTTGTCACAAATAGTTCATACAGCAGAACATTTAATAGAATGAGTCCGACAGATCTAGTGGAACCGATTCTATCAAATACAGTAGAACCTCGATTATCCGGGCCGGGCGGGACCGAATCGTTGCTGGATAATCAAAATAACGCTCAAACTAACCAATTTTGCAAAAAATATAAATTATATTACACATACCTATTAAATGCATACACATGTACATTATGTAAAACGAAAATTAACATATTTACGTTTGCGCTTTTCATTGACTCTTTGCCGATTCATTTTGTCTGCACGTAAACGGACCAAATGCTAGACTGCGTAAGTAAATAATGCGTATGCCATAAACAAGCGAACTTGTCTTTGTTTTTGTTTCCGAGCGCTTTTTTCGGCCCGCGCACGGATAGCGGTCAGTCATAAATATCCCATGGCACGAAGAATCCGCCGCACGGATCAGCCGCACACGGATAATCGAGGTCCTACTGTACATACAATTTTACACACACGAAGTAAATAGTATCTAAATCTACATATAGTCGAGATTCAAAATAGAGATTAACTCATTTTATAAACACGCTCTTAATTTATAGCAATCCACACAAAGAAAAATACAAGCTCTGAATTATTTATACAGTGATTCAGAACTTATCTAAAAAAATTTGGGAAAGGATGCGTCACGAAAAATGGAGTCAATTGCAGGCGATTCCGAATATTAAAATCCGATTACTTATAGTAGGTGTGACGTTTTTGTGATGAAGTGTCAAAAATGGCTTAAGTATATGTATAGCAATGAGAACGATTTCCTATAAACGTGCCAAATGCAGCTACTTTTACCGTGGTGTGCACGAGTGCAAGTGCAGTCCAGGACGTTCACGGCGTATTGCAGCAGTGTGGCATATCATAAACAAGGCTCAATACCTAATAAAGTTGTTCTTAATGTTATGCTTATTTTTTCAGAGTATTGCACCAACGTATTATAAACCATACTTAGCAAAGTACTTCTTTGTATTGGCAACAACGCACAAATCTAGTAACTTTCGTTACTTTATGTTAGGTATTTTCGAGGGTATTTTAGTGCTTTCTGGTTTTCTTCAGTTAGTTACATTGAAATAAGATTTAGATTTCGATGTAATGGTGTTTATTTTTGCTGTTGTCATTTGTAGGCAGGTTAATATCAGAGATAAACTAACAATAATAATAATTTAGTTTATTTTATCTGTGGTTAGTATTAGTGGCCACATCATCTTCGATTCGTCCATTGTATGGAAATGATTCGATCTCGTATAATTTAATTTGAGGAATGCAAAATCTATAATTACCAAAGTATCCAAATCATCAAATATATCATTCAATCTAATATCCATTATACTTTTTTTACTACTTTAATACTACACTCATTAACACAGACCACTATATTTGCACTTTCCGCGTTTTTTAAATTTTTATGCTTGTTTTGCGCACATTCCAACCTTGCTTGAATTAAAACTTTTTAAGTCACTGTCAAACATAGGTTTAAATTTAAGCATCTGTTTTCATACTTTAGAAGATCTTAATGTATGGCGCAAAGGAAAACCTTACTTAAGCATATCTTATTTTTAAGTAATGCTTATTAACTTCGGTGCAAACGGGCATTAGAAGTGGATACCTACTAATGATGATTTATGCAAACATATAGTTGCTGCCAATAACTTACGAGTTCAAAACAATCAAGAAACAGAAACATATTACCTCAACTCATGGGACTGTAGTACTTCACTTGTTACTAAACTAACTAAATTCCATAAGTTAATCTTATTACTCTTGCACAAAGAAATTAATCTAATTACTACAGAAACATGGAGTAAATGCATTATGCACGTCCGGAAGAAGAAACAAAGCATGTGAGATAATAAGATTTGGAATAACCTATGACAGCAGTTCTAGTGATGAATACAAATTCTAGTCTTGGCAATGATAATGACTGTTAAGTTATCTGATACATGACATGAATTTTCATTATTTGAACCGAAATCATAAACGCATGTTCTTTGAAAATGATGAAATTGTAGTATGAGTATGTTGTACGTTATCAGGAAGTGATGTGATGGATAACATGGAGAGTATCGTTTTATAGGAAACACGTATCGATATAAGATAAAAGCTTTAAATTTTGGAAGAACTCTTTTTTTATCTAATGTCTCAAAATTGTACATACAAAAAATAATAGGCATTATACAATTATTTTTATCGTCCATTTTTTATATATGAATGGACACTTTCTACAGGTTTGCCTATGGGCTGCTGCTCTCCGCATGCTTTAGTCATCATGTTAATCCAGAAGCTAACAAAGAGGCATTCTAAGTTTTCGATAATTGGAAATATATTATTTTTGATGTATAAAACAGACTACAAACAGCATCCTGAGTTCCGATATTCTTACTTATGTCAGGTGTTTACTAACAGATGGAATCATCAATCATGTCGAAATTCTGATATCAATACATCATAGAAGATATGTAGAAGCTACCAGTTACTAAAATCACGGTTTAAAAAATTCACAACTTTTGAGACATTAGTTTTTATACTAGTGTATGATTCTTGCATGTGACTAATCTGTCCACAAGGTTGGAATACCGACATGTCGCGTTTTGCATGTGTTATAATTTATTAGATTTTTGTTTTAAATTGCAAAAATAATAAGTGATTTTATTCAAACAGGGGACTCAAAATGTGGAAAAAGTTAATTACCTGTTCCTGAACACCCTTCTTTATCCGCTTTTCTATTTTGTTTTTGCCAGGGCCTTTTCCATGGAATTTATGTGACAAATATCTGAAAGCTTCTTTCGAGTTTAAAATATGACCCTCGTCATCTATATATTCGAGTTTCACGTTGGGTTTAAAACTGTCTTTTTCTTTAAAGTCTGTTATAGGACCCGAATATCTTTCCCTTCTATTCTGCCTATCCCCTTCCTCTCCATAAGACTTGTCTTCTATAGAATAATGTTTGGCTTGCAAATGCGCAAGACGAGAATTAGAAGGGCGATTATTTTGCTCTTTATCCAGGTAGCCCTTACTCATAGCTAATTTGAGAGCGGCTCCAACTCCCGTACTGACGTCTGGTTCTTCGTCCAAAATTTGCACTTCTTGGGGAGTTATCTGAGTGGAGTCTATTCCCTGATTTGTAGGATCTACAGAGTTCCAACCAGTTGGTTCTATAATTTCACAATCATCATCACTGTTTTCATCCTGCACTATGTCCTTTTCAAAGTCTATGAGCTCCTCAGTCTCCTCACGATTGCCAGCCTTTCCATAAGTTGGAATGTCACCTAGAACAAATTATAAACATTAATCAAATGTTTAACTTGACAACAATGTGAACTTAATGACCAATAATTAAAATAAGACATACCTAAAGTCCTACAGAATTCTGCGGTAGCATTTAGTATGATGTTTCCACTATCTATATTTTCCTCTTCAGTCTCTGTTTTGATTTCAGTTTTTATTATATCGGCTACAATAGTTTCTTTCTGCTTAATTCTCCTGGCTTTGTGTAATGCTTTTTCCAGAAAATCATCTTTCTCCTCTATTTTTAAATCAGATGGTATTTCCACAGCTAAAAAATTATATAATTAGATAACATAAACCTTTTAAACAGGGTGTGTTTTTTTTGGAGCAATAATATGTTAGAGTCAGAGTACGTAACTGCAATGATAAATGAATTTATAATTTACTTTTCTATGACTGTATGACACTTTAAAGCCTGTGCCACTACACAAACAAAATACCTTATTTTTTAACATAATATAAAAGTTCAATAAACAAAGCCGTAGCCAGAGCAGCTGAAAGTCTGCGACTCTAGCCATGAAAAATCGTTCTTTGTCTGATGGCCTAACTTGTCCACAAGAAAGCCGAGTCGTGGTATGTTGAACACTTTCTAAGGATTGTTGGTCTCAGATAAGCTAAGGAACCAAACAGAACACACGTATTCTATAATTGGTAGTGCTGGCACATTTACTCACAATATTTGTGTGGTCTGAACACGACAAATTTATAATTACGAGTTTATAATGACTCCCAAGTCATTGGGTGTATTCAGACGAGGTCAGCCGCCAATTAAAAGCTGCTAGAATGCTAACAGGGCTGTTAATCAGCCGCTTAAACAACACCGAATACTGTGCT
Source organism: Monochamus saltuarius (assembly GCA_025584915.1). Classification (NCBI taxonomy): domain Eukaryota; kingdom Metazoa; phylum Arthropoda; class Insecta; order Coleoptera; family Cerambycidae; genus Monochamus; species Monochamus saltuarius. Next base: position 56,485,179 of record CM046725.1, on the reverse strand, counting down.
GATTGTTATCCGCAGAGCTGCAAAAAAAATATATGTAACATAACCTTACATTGTGATACTAAAAAGTCATATCTATTACACAGAATAATGTTCCATAGAATAAAACGCCAAAATAAGCAAAAATAACTATTTTTTATTGATATGAACAATCAGCTAAATAATTGAATTTGAACCATTATTATAGCTCTTATGGCGGTGGCTCGGTTTCAAGTAAGTCACACTTTATGTATGTTCTGGTATTCGCTGTACATGGAACGTCACGGCTGACCTTACACATTTGTTTTTATTGTCAACGTAATTTTCGATATTTGGTTGTGTTAAAAGCAATCATTTTTTGCAATTTAGTGCAAAAAATAATGCAAACTTAGTGTAGTATATAGTTACTACTATCAGTTAGCTTCTTAAATATTTTGATGAAAATTTAATGAATTATTAATTTGTTCGTATGACGCAAGTCGTCTGAATTCTTGTCGCAAGTATATCACATATTCTTGTTCTTTTTTAAAAATAAAATATATGAGCAAATATTATTAACTTTATGGTACAACAAAAATTAAAATTTTCTATCTACGTTGATAATTTTATCTTGAGAGCAAATTATAAAAAAAATTATGTAATATGTAATATATGTAATAATAACAAATTTATTTATATTCTATAAGAGGCAAACCCAGAGCAAAACATTCATTGAAATTCCAAAGCATAACCCTTGGAATAACATAACCTTAGAAATACGTCAGCGTTTCGCTTACGAAGATTACGAAGAAAGCGCAAATTTTCTTGGCTTACAAAAATATTCAGCAGCATTAGGTCAGGGTTTTATTCAGTCTGAAATTCTTACTTAGCAGCTCAGCGGCTGACCTCTTCTGAATATACCCATCAGTGGCGTAGCTAGGCGTGGGCGAAGCGGCCCCTCGCCCACGGCCTCGCACTTAAAGGGGCCTCGCGCGAGGCCCCCTTGGGGGTGATTTAAAACCGATCGCCATGAACTCTAAATAGTACAAATAGCACTCTAAAAGACCCTACTAAAAATAAGCTTTACCACATGTACTATAATTAATTTGCACAGCCTGATGCATGTGCTCTATTATCGACGTATTTCTCAATATTGAAGAAGTTACAAAAAATATTTATTTTTAGCACACTTCATAATTATGAAATTTTCAGATCATCCAGACTTCACTACTTTAATCATAAATGAATAATTTTGTAAATAAACTTTCTGGTTTTTCACCATTCTTTTCTTGAAAATATACAGGGTGGCATTGAAAAACTACAATGCATAGTATCACGCGATAGAGGACGAAAAAATAATATAAAATTATGTACACTAATATCCGATCGTCTTTTGTTTTAAGATTGTTTAAGATTTAAAAAAATTTTGTAAAATTTAATTTTTTTTAATATCTTCCGATTGTACGAAAATATTTGAACCAAAATTGATGCACACTGTGACCTTGCATGTAGCTATTATGTGTCACAATATTCAGGTCATTCAGCATCCAATGGTGGAAGAAAAGGGCCTCGCTGATGCGACTTCGCCCACGTCTAGATTAGTCCACGCTACGCCACTGATGCCCATTGTGAGAAGATACTGTTGTACTACTTGACCACGTAAAGAATATACAAGATTGGGTTTTTTAGACCATGAAGCACAACACACTCTAACAGAAGTAGCCATTCTTTGTACCAGTTAGCAATGGATGTTCGGTCTTGTTGTAAAGACAAATGATCACATAGTGGGATAGGGTAGTACAATTTGGTGTCATTGGCATAAAAAAATACTTTGACAACAATGTAGTGTTGTATATCGTTGGCATAAATTATAAACAGTAAAAGCCCCAACATGAAAAAATGGTGTTTGTACCGTGTCATTGCTATTTTCTGTCCATATATTTAATAAAGTATCCTGTGTGGTGTTAAGTCTTATAAAGTTATGTATTTCTGTGTTTAATGGCAGTACAGAATGCTTGCATGTAGCAATACTTCACGGCTGATTTGAAATTTACAATTATTAAAATTCCCTGCCTTTAAATTAAGAGATTTGATAACAATGCATGCCACAGCTACTAAATAGAAGTGCATATTTTGAAATTGAAATTAAAAAAATTCAGATTCCACAACAGCATTTGACAAAACAAAGTGATATTTGTTCCTTGGACAATATCAATTATTTTTTAGAAATCATAAATCAACTTACATGGAACATCATCTATATTTAAATCAGGATCATTTTTATATTTTGGTCTTCTCGAACCTATTGCTTCAATTCCAGTATTTTTTGGCTGCTCTTGTAACTCATCAGCAGTGAGCAGTTTTCCTTTTGACCGTATTTTCCGCACCTTCTTTTTAGGTTTTTTAAACTTGGCCAACTCTTCTTCATTATAGTATTCCGAGGCCAACTTTAATTGTGTCTCTCCTATGCTTTCAATTTTCTTTTTGGCCAATTTCTCTTTCACCGATTGAGTTATAGCTTGTTTTCTTTCGACAGCATTGTCATATCCAATTTTAAAATTATCCTTTCTTACACCATCTATCTCTTCATCATATTTTGATAGTAAAGATTTTTCTTTAGGATTCCCATACTCATCAAATTCATTATCCTCATAAGCATTATATAATATTTTCTTTTTCTTATTTTCGACACTCTAAAAAATAGAAATATTTGTTATCTACTCATTAAAAAAGTATATTTGTAACTAACCTTTTTATACCGTTCATCATCTAACATATTAACATTTACTAAAACGTCTTCATCTTCATCTAGTACTCCTTTATCTTTTAGGGTAAGTATTGTCGTACGTTCTTCCATAAAATTGTCCAGGTCATGTTCTACAGTTAAACCTCTTAAATCTTTTTCTGTATACTTTCGTCGCATTTTATCTCTTTTTTCAGATTCCACAACTTCACTTACACCAAACTGTGCATCAAGTTCTTCGAGCATTTTGGCCTAAAAAAAAATAATACCATTAATAAACAAGCAACATCCTGAATATATTTACAATAGTTACCCTTTTTTCTGCCTCCTTCTTAGCCTCACCAATTTTCCTATTTTTGTTAATCCATGACTCAACATCATCATCAGTATCACTTTCTCCAAGGGTCTTAACTTTAGCATACTTGTTATGGAGTTGCCGTTTCTCTTTTGCTTCAGCTAATTTGTTCCGTATCTTCTCCTGTTGGGCTTTTTGTTGCAAATTTTCTGCTGGTTTATGATAAAATTCACCCAAATCATCTTTTTTTTTGCCATCACTTTGTGTTTTTGAACCTGCATTATGTCCACTGCTTGAACTAGCTGAACCAATTTCTAAAGGTTTTAAACCTAATTTAGCTCTCAACTTATTAGTTTCGTCAATGGATAAACTTTCAACTCCTTGACTTGAACTTTCAGGTGACTTATCATTATTAGTTTTAGTTGGAGGAGCTGAATATGAATCGTCAGGTATAATTTCCACAACATCAGAACCTGCAAAAGAAAAGTAAGTAAATTATTTATGATGTAAACAATAATTTATTAGGTTCATCTTGCTTGTCAAATATGATTTATTCAAAATGTTATAATTATGACTCTCGAAAGTATAACCCATAAATACCCATCTCTTACCACAAAATATAATTATTCTCGTAATTCATTAACAGATTACATACCATAGTTTATCTAGACTAGAACCAAGTAGATATTATGTTGTGCATTATATTAAAGTACCATTAATCTTTTCCCTCAAGTCGTCTACCAAAATTATCCAAAATATTGACATTATAAAACGAAATTAAACTGATTCAATTGTCTACTTACTGTCACTTTCATATTCATGTCTATGAGCCTTTTCCAGCCTCTCCTTTCGTTTTTCTTTATGATGATGATGATGCTTCTTATGTTTATGTCTTTTTTCCCGTTGAACATCATAATCGTCATCATAGCTTCTGCTAGGGCTCCTATGCCGCCGCTTGCGAGATTCTTTTTCCTTGTATTTCTTACTACTGGAACCCATAACTTATTTAGTTATAAAAATTAATATCAAGAAAATTAACCGACCATTTACAATTTCTATTAACTTATACAATTTATATACTATAACTCGCTCGATGAATGCAAAAGATCTATTTCACATCTATTTGTGCCATTTGTGGCAAAAGCCAATCAAGCAAACAACTCCGTTCTCGTTTACGAAACGTTCAAGAACGTTATTTGACAATTTTGACATTTTCCATGTGAAATCCACAGAACACCTAGTAGTGGAATCTGCTGTACCAACTTTAAAACTATAAACACAGCACCAGCACACACAAACCTAGAAAAATTATAGACCGAACTGAAATGTAATTTTATATTATGATGACTGGAATGCGCTAAAAGCTGCGCGAATGGATTATTTATGATAAGCCCCATATTTTGTTTTGTGCCTCTAGCAATGGCGGAGCAGTAGGGGCTTAGCTGATTGTGAATTGAAATGGAATTGAATTCTGAATATGTATATGATCTATATGCTGGTTAATTTTACAGTCCCTTATAAAACATGACATGTTCCAAAAATAACATCCACAAAAATACACAAAGAATAACACTGAGATACAAGATAAAAGAAGAAGCCACACTGTACGCCAATGACGTGTTTACAAACAAAATAATGGAAAATTAAGAACACAAATCATATCTCTCTCTCACCCACATGCATAACCAATGAAGTATGTCTTTGCTGAGTTTCATGTGCCTCCTTTTGGCTGCTCCTAGGGTTGGTACCTTTACTTGGATGCGCAATGGGACTTAACGCATTCCATATCGTATATTTCAGTGAGACTGTGTCGGTTAATGATATAGGTCACGTGACAGGTGCCGCATTTTCTAGGGACCTACGGTCCAGAAAATGGATATTTTATTTGCTTTATCTTGGCGGTTGTGCAAATATGATGGCTGCATTGCAATCTGAAATTGCGGTCGCCGGCAATATGACACTGGCACAGTCTATATTTTTTCTAGGTTTGTGACAAAAACAAATATTTTTTTTACTGTTTAAGAAAGGTATTTTAAGCTAATATGTATCAAATCTCCTACAATTCCTATCAATACATATTAGCTTAAAATACCTTTCTTAAACAGTAAAAAAATGTTACAAAAGCTAATAATAAGGAATATATGGGTAGATATTGCGGGTGTAATTCAACGCTGGTTGGCGCTTAGTCCACAGAGTAGTTAGTTTCACACAATATTGTTAATACCTGAAAATATATAAAAAACAAATATGGCGCTGATCATGAGTAATCCATTCCCGCAGCTTTTAGCGCATTCCAGTCATCATAATATAAATGTATAAATGATACTGCAGGAAACAACTACTCCGCGGGCTGATGCCCCGACCGGCATTGAATTATACCTGCAGTATCTGTGTGAAACAGCCAAGAACCCTTGTCGGCCACTCCACCAGACATAGACCGGTATCGGGCTTGTTAGCCCTCATCAGTATGCCATAGGTGAGATAACCGACACACACTAGTGTAACTAACACTGATGCAATTTTACTTTTCGCCAATGATCTGTGGAGGCAATGGAATAAGAAAGTGTGGTGTAAAATACAAATACTCTCTTGCAAAGGAACGTTTTCTGGCTATTCAGTGCAGCTGGTACACGGATTTCTTAAATTAATTTAAGACATCCGTGAGCTGGTACTACACTTTCTGTGCAAAGGAATAGACGCGAATTTTGTCTATGGAGTAGACCATTTCTCTGGAATAGACCTATAGGGGTCGTTCGAGTCTATAAGAGCAGAGCGAGCGGAGCGGGCACAGAGCAGACTGACGTAATAATAGAAGTGTTTGGGTATGGTGAATTACTACGCAATAGGAGCCACTCCGAGCTTCAAAAAAAACGCGCAGAGTTCGCCCTGAACGTTCAGAGCGTCAACTCGAACGGCCCGGCCCCATAATGGGCAATTGGGCGTATTCATTCGAGATCAGCCGCTGAGAAATCTAGGCCAATCAAATGCACGCATTTAGTCTATATTCTGTGCATTTAGTAAGAAAAGTATACTCGAATCAAGAATTCAGACGTCTTACGTCACGGCTGACGTTAGACATTTGTTTTTATTGACAACGTAATTTTCGATACTTGGTCGCGTTAAAAATAATGTTTTATTGCAAATATAAAATTACATTTCAGTGCCACCAACCACTTCAAACCCACGGATTTATAAAAAATAAAGAATCTAAGCACTTGTCAGTAGATAAATCCATAGAAACACAACAACAACGGAAGCTTAAGAAATACTGAAATTAACCCAAAAAACCGTTTTAATTTTTTCCGGTTCGGGTATAACACTTGGAATAAACAAAAACATGACATATGTGTTCAGTTTCGGTTCCGGTCCACAAAAAAATTAAGGTTCTGGGTCCGGTTTTCTGTCCAAAAACAGTACGGTCCGGGTCCCTACTCAGCGGCCATCAGCGGCTGACCTCGAACCTCGACTGAATACGCCTTAAATAAAATTACATTTCAGTGTTCAGTGTTCTGTGACGAAAAAAAACTGACATCATTTCTGACATCATTCTGACATCTTTCATCTTTGACTCTTTGACATCATTTTGACATGTCGAGTTGAAGTACGCCCGATTTGTCGGTATCCAAAAATAAATCTGCTTTTTCTATTGACACTCAATTTCCAATTATTTTAAGTTAATTACGTATTATCTATGACTGTTTAGAATAATAAAAGTAGCAGAAATGTCTGATTTACTGAAAATTGGGAGAAGAGTAGATGTGACAGCTAAGGGGGTTCAAGGTGTTATTGCTTTCGTGGGTAAGACCAATTTTGCTCCAGGAACATGGATAGGTGTTGTATTAGATGAGCCAAAAGGAAAAAATAATGGATCACTTCGAGGTCATGAATACTTTAAGGTACTTACATTTGAATTTTATTAAAACAATGTTCTGATAAATGTTTTGTAGTGTGAGGATAACCACGGGGTATTTGTTAGAGAAACACAAGTTGTTCCATTGGACGAGAATGGTAAACCTATAGAAATACCAAGTGAAGATTTACTTCCACCATCAAAAATTGCCAGAAGCCGTCAAAGCAAGTAAGTTTTGATTTACTGGTATTTATTTTTGAATAACCAAATTTTACTAATGAATTTTGAATATGTTATTTTTTGCCTAGTAGGCCAGGACTAAAACCGAAACCTACTACGTAAGTAATTATGTATTGTTATGTGCACCCATCCCAAATTATATTCAAGCACGAAATATATTTATTTCAACATTTGTTCAACTTAAATTAATCATACAATCATTTTTGTGCTGCTTCATTAGCGTTCGTCGAAAGACTTCACCACAAAAACGACCACCTTCTCTATCTGCATCAAGGTACAGGTATTGAAGATCTGATTTATTTAGCTTGTTTGTAAATCGTCTAACAAGTTATAGCTTCAGTACGGTGTAAATATTAATCATGGGATACTGGAATAAAGAATGCAAAGATAAATATTTTTGCTCGTATTTTTTACGGTATTCATTTAATGTTGAGGGATAGTGGTATTATTGTATTTGCATTTTAAATTTAAAAGATATTTAGTATGTATGAACCTTTATGGATTTTATGACAGGGTCTCGATTCTCCAATCTCTATTGACAATTGTTGAATGGAACAAATGTTATACAAATTGTTGCCTTATTTAGAAAATTTGTATTTGTAAAAAATTTAACATATGATATTGGAGAATATCAATTTGTAAATTTTAATAGAGATTCTCAGAAAGTCATATACGACATGAACTGATAGAGATTCGAGAATCGAGTCCCAGCAGTCTGTTTATTATTTATTGTATATATTTGAAAATATGTAAATAACCATAAATGTGCGGTATGTTTATTAACCATATTTATCACCGCTTTGTTAGAGCCTTATACACCTTCTCTGTGCAACCAATTTATTATTTTATACTTCCTTAAAACCAATTGAAAATATAACTATATTAAAGAGAGTATAATTCGATATATATCGACGATTGATATTCATTATATCCAGAAACTACTTTTATCACTTACTATAGTTCACAAATTCTCCTGGAGCTGTGCATACAAGAGACTTGCTAGAGTAAGTATGGACTTGGCCCAATACAGGTACAGGACTAGTATAACCATCGTCAGCTAAATCACAGCAGCAGTGCTCTATCTAGTCTGTTCCATTGCCCAGTTGCAGTAAATCACCGCACGTGGCAGCATTCTACAACACAAATGACGGTAGTTGTCAATTGTTTGTATTAGTAACATGATATTTATTTTTATTTTATTTTATTATTTTTTTTTTTATTTTTACTAGATTTTAAACTGTTTTTATATGTTTAGACTTTTATACTACTTATATTTTATTTTATACAATCGATTTTACGTGGCAGCATTCTACAACACAAATGACGGTAGTTGTCAATTGTTTGTATTAGTAACATGATATGTCTTAAAAATTATGACGAACGTGAAATAAAGGGTTAACTATGGCTAAGTACAAACATTTTAACCATGTGCTCAGAGAGGCCTAAGAGACAATAAAAAAATTATTTTGGAATTCTAGATCGATGTTTAAAAAATAGGGCAGAAACCTTTTATCCCTCGGAAAATTGGCGTCTGTGACAATCAGTCATCGTCGGAGATGGCTAGATATGTCAACTACCATGTGGTCGTTTTTTACAGTGTGGTCAAATGTAGAAACGACAAAAATAAACATTTTTATGAATAATAATAATACCTAAGTACCCGTACCTAGACAACAGTAACAGTTAATCTGGTTAGTTGTAGTATTTTGCATTCGTTCTTCGTTCCTTTGTTGCGCACTGTCAAAAATACATTTTCACTCATTGTAGATTCGTCATAATTATCCACTAACATGCCCGACATAAATTCTATTTAATTACTATAAAACGCTTTAATCAAAAAGAACGGTCGAGGAAAGGTCTAGCAAAAAAATATTTCCAATGACAAGTTTTAATTTAAACATTCTTAAAATCCCTCTAAATATCAATACTGTGCCACGATATCGTGTTTCTCATTAAATAATAGGTAATGTACATTTTGTAAATAAAATTTTTACTCTTAAAATGGCTTAAATTGATTGAAGGGTTCAATATAGTTTAGAAAATAAATGTTTTTCCGCTTTATAAATACATTTATGTTTACATTATAAGTTTTAATTTATTAATTGATACATCTTAAAATAATGTATTGTGTTTTTCGTAGTAAAAGTGAAAGTACAGCTCATTATTAATAAGTACGTACCCAGTCTTCTTAAAAATGTAAAATATTTACTGAGAAGCACTATGTGTGGAGGTGGAGTAAGAATAGTACCGGTAGCATAATTTTAGTCTTAAAATATTAGATAAAATATATACAACTTCTTTTATAAAGCAAATTATAAACTCAATGGTATTACAAAGGCGACACGATTTAGGAGACACTGATATAACGATGCCAATATTCACATATAAATGTGATGAGTAAGATTAGTAATTGGCATCAACAGCAACTTATAAGATTGCAATGCAAACTGTAATTATTGAGTATATGCAATTCAATGCCTGTAATGTGATGCTAACTGTAATACAAAATAATCGACGATTATTATCACATTACATTTATACTTACACCTGCAGGTCTCTAATGCACTTAAATCATTTTAATCAACAAAATTTATGCCATGACAAAATCTTACTGTATCGAATCATACCCTAAGTATTCTCTCACAAGGAAATCAAGATGTAAATAGTAGTTGTCTTAGTTCTAATAGCTTTTTTGTGTAATAGTTCACGAATGTCGCTTGCTAGTAGCCGTCAGTCTTTAACAGGAAGCAGACAGTCGTTAGGAGGCAGCAGGCAGTCACTTAGTGGAAGTAGGAGTCATCTCGCTTCTCCATCTATTGAAAAACTGGCAGAATCGGCTGAACAAGCTAGTCAGATTCCAAAACGGGCATCATTTGTCGAGGTAAAAAAGTAAAGTTGTATACAAAATATTAAGGTCAGTTATTATTTAACAAAGTAATATACAGGCTGTCTTACGGTGACAGCTCATTAAAATATTTCAATTTTGAAAATTTAGGCTATGGGGTTTTCAGGGATTGCTCTCTTTAAATAAAATAATGCCATTCTTATAGCACTTCTGGTGGAAGTTGCCATCTACTTGCTGCTTATTTTAATGCAAGCAACCTGTATATTTTTGCATATTTGGATTCTAAGCCTAATTGTAAGGGGGAGTTTTATTAAGCTTCCTTATGGTATATCTAATGGAGATATTTCAGTTCTTTCAATAAAAGTTGTTTTTTGATAGTCTAATTCAAAATTGTTTATTTTTTACATCATGCAAGTTAAAGTATTGATATTTAAAAGAGAGAACAAACTGTTTAGTTTTATACAGGGTGGTGAAAATTTATTGTCCAATTTGCTTAACTGCTGCTAACTGCCAGAACTTGGTTTTTCTGATTGAAACACCCTGAATATTTAATGAAGAACTGGTGTAGAATTTTTGTCTCTGTTCATATTGCAGTTCCCTGTACCTATCCTTATTTTTTCTGTTATTGACTGCTATTGTAATAAGTAATTAAAATTATCCAATTTCTTGTGAAGATGGCTGTAAAATTGCTGGCACTTAAAAACAAAAAACAACCAATACGTCATTTGCTTGGTAGTTTTGCTTTTAAGTAGCAATTTTACAGTCATTCTCACTAGAAATTGATTGAATCATTTTAAGTCACTTACCACAAAAACCGTCAATAACAGTAAAATGGAAAATATAAGAAAGTGTAATATGGATAGGTAGAGGCTAAAATTCTACACCAGTTTTTGATTAAATGTATAAGGTGTTCCATTTAGAAAGACCAAGTTTTGAAGGTTCAAAGTTAAGCAACTTGGACAATAATTTTCACCACCCTGTGTAAAATTAAACTGTCTTTAAAATATATATGACAAATGTTAGGCATCTATCTTTTAAATATCAATACTTCATCTTGCACAATGTAAAAAATAGGCAATTTTGAATTAGGCTATCAAACAGCAACTGTTTTTGGCAGTTCTGAAATATTTTGAAGACCCTTAGAGATAAATATAAGGATTTTGCAAAAAATATATGCTAGGTTCCATTTAATATAAGTAGATGGCGCCTTTTGGTATAATCGGAAGTGCTACAAGAATAACAATATTTTATTTGTAGAGAGCACCTCTGAAAACCTCAAAGTATAAATTTTCAAAATTGAGATAAAAGTAGTCTCTAAAATATTCTAATGGGCCGCTACCGTAAGACAGCCTGTATGTACAGGGTGTTCTACAAGCTCTATGACAAACTTTGGAAGATAGTAGTTTAGTTAATATACTCGAATCAAGAATTCAGACGTCTTACGTCACGGCTGACGTTACACATTTGTTTTTATTGTCAACGTAATTTTCGAAATTCGGTCGCGTTAAAAACAATGTTTTATTGCAATTTAGTGCAATATATAATGCAAACTTTTAGTGTAGTATATAGTTTTATTACTATCAGTTGCAGTTTCTTATATATTTTGATGAAAATATAATGAATAATTCATTTGTTCGTATGACGTAAGTCGTCTGAATTCTTGTCGCGAGTATATCAAACATTTTTTCTTATATCAACATACGTCCAATTCATAGCAACCATTATTTTTATTTATCAGGCTACTTTGAAATATGAATTTATATTTTTGAAATGCTTGTAACTTAAAAAAAAACGAATCAAACCTATGTTCATATAAAACATTTTTTTGAAATTAACCCAGCTACCATCTGCCAAAGTTTGTCACAGAGTTTGTAGAACACCTTGTATATCAAAAATAATTCCAGCTCTGATATGTTTTTAAAACTCATGATTTTATTATCTGTAGCTGATTCGCTTTATTATTGAAGAAACAAATTAAAACTAAAACTAATAAATCAGTTTGTTTTAATAAATTAGTATAAAAATATATATTTTTTTTAATAATAATTTTGTAAATCTTAATTTAGACTGGATTTGTGGAAACTCTTAAGCCACAGTTTACTCCAGGACAAGCAATGACAACCACTCCTACTCCTATTACCACCGTTGAGGAAAAGATCAGTAACTTGCAGTTGCAGCAGGAACTAGAAAACAGAAGTCAGCAGATACGAGATCTAGGGGAAAAATTGGAAACTCTCAAGTTGAAGAGGCAAGAAGATAAAGAAAAACTGAAGGATTATGACAAGCTAAGGATTCAGGTGAGTTCAGAATGGACTGTATTATTTTGTTGATTGTAATTAATATACAAAAACGGTGCATATTCTTCAAATTTAATAACTGATTTTTACCCAATACGTTAGTAGTTTGATGAAATTCTTCTTGCATCAAGAGTTTATATAAAAATGGTTGAGAGTTGAGCGGTCTAGAAGATCAAGTATTAAAATTTTCCATTAATTAAGAAATTTATTTAGTTTTGTTACATTATTTTATTGAATAGGATAGAATAAAATAATAGGCTTGTTTTTGCAGCAGTTGAAAACGATTTAGAAACTGTGAGAAATATTCGACCAATTAAGTTGAGACCGCGTTACCATTGAATTTGACGCAATAAATAGTTGGACGGACATTTCTGATAGTTTCCAAACAGTTTTCAACTGCTGCTAAAACAAACCTAATGAATTTTAGATGCACTGTAAGAAATAGTAAAATTTTTCAAATTTTGTAAAATCAATATACTTGTTTCTTTTTTAGTTGGAGCAGCTGATCGAGTTCAAATCTAAAATCATGGAAGCGCAAGCCAGTCTTCAGAGGGAGCTGCAGAGAGCTAAGCAGGAAGCCAAGGAGGCTGTAGAAGCACGTGAGGCTCATGCTGAGGAAGTAGCAGATTTAGCTGAAGCTGTGGAAATGGCTACTTTAGATAGAGAGATGGCTGAGGAAAAGGCAGAGACATTGCAGCTAGAACTGGAGGTGTGTAGAGAAAGATTGGAAGAAGTGACATTGGATCTAGAAATACTCAAAGCAGAAATGCAAGAGAAAGGTAATTTTTAGCATTATGTTTTGCTTTTACATTAAACACTGCTATTACTAAATATTTTAAATGCATTTATATTTATAACAGATAGAAAATGTAGAAAAAAATAGACTAAATAAATAAAATATCGACCTAATTGCTTTTCTTCTATAGAGCGTTAAAATATTGTTTTCAAAATGTTTTTTGTGTTTCCTAAAGTAAGACAGTTAGATTAAGAAAAGTTAATATGTTTCGGGACAGCAGAAATGCCATAATTTAAAAGTACCTCGGCTTCAGTCATTTTATCAGTGGTGGAGGAATAGAATGTCACTAACTCTTTTATAAATGCTTTCGTGAAGATATTCCAACATTAATTGATATTTGATGGCAAATTTGACACCTTAAATTTCATTCAGAAAACTTTCCTGTACATTCAAAGAATTGCTTTTAGCTGGTGGAGCAGTGTTAACGAACGACGAGGGCCAAGTTTCTGCCTACGAAATTAAACAGCTACAACAGCAGAATGCACGTCTGAGAGAAACCTTGGTCAGACTGAGAGATCTGTCTGCTCATGAGAAGCACGAGTATCAAAAACTACTAAAGGACATAGATCAAAAGAAATCAGAGATAACAGAATTGGGCAAAACGAAAGAAAAACTAAGTGCGCGAGTAGAAGCTATGGAACAACAGATAGCGGATTTGCAGGAACAGGTCATTTACGTTTAATAAGCTGTACTTGCAACAATTATTTGCGAATTAATTCCAGGTTGATGCAGCCCTAGGCGCAGAAGAAATGGTAGTTATTTTGGGAGAACAAAAATTAAGTCTTGAGGAAAAAGTTGTCCAACTCCAGGAAGAAGTTTCCGAGCTAGAGGCGCTACAAGATATGAATGACCAGTTGGTCGAAAGTAACGCAGAACTCGAAGCCGATTTAAGAGAAGAGTTAGATATGGCTCAGGCAGCTACAAGAGAAGTTAGTCGATTGGTAACTGCACCACGACAATTTTAACAGTGTTTTATTTGTAGGCTATGCGGGACAGAGACGCTGCATTAGAAACAATAGCCGATCGTGAGCAAACCATAATCAAATTTAGGCAGCTGGTGCAACAACTGCAAGAGCAGTCTTTAGATTTACAACATCGCCTAGAGAAAGAGACGAGCAAGCCTGTATCGGCACTTCCAGAAATCATGGACTTTAAAAAAATGTTTACAGAAACTAAGGCGCACATCAAAGCCATAGATTTGGAACTGAGAAGGGTCGATATACAGCAGCTTCAGCAGCACATAAAATATTTGACTTCCTATATGCCGGAATCGTTTATGAATAGAGGAGGTAAGTTTCTCAACTGTATTCTTATAATTAGTTTAAAATAATTATATATATTTTTTTATTAGGGGATCACGACGCTGTTTTAATATTATTGCTTATACCGCGCTTAATTCACAAGACGGAAATTTTGTGGAGCCAAATAAAAGACAAATTTCCAAATGTGGATAAAGTAGATAGAAGTGCAATAATAAAGGGGCACTCTGTGGAGCAGTTTGCTTTTAGATGTCGAATCTCGTCCTACATTTTCGCTCTTCAGGTCTGTAAAACTTAAACATCCTTTTTTTTTTTAAATAATATTGATGAGTTTTATGTATAATAAAACATTTAACATATTACCCCTTGCTTTGATTCTCGGGTGTTGTGTCAAACAAAGAAATACACCTTAATTTATTGCAGTGAAAATTACATTTTTCTAGCAGTGTTTTCTAATGCAAACGAGAACTTTAATCAATGTGTTTGAGAATGTTCATAAATGAAAAAACTATTGAGCTTGAACATTTTTTATTTAGGAACTTTAAATTTTTATAATATTTTTAGAGGTTGTGCACTGAAATTAATCTAAACATTTCAAAGAAATTGGTTACAGATTACTCTGTATATAATTATTAGTATTCTCTATATAACAACTTAAATTTAAGTAAACCTAACCTAACATAACCACAACTAACCTTATAGATATTTTGCACGATTTGACAGCTTATCGACTAGAGAAAACAGAACCTAATATTTTTGGTAAATCTTTCCTGGTAAACTTTAAACTTTAAGTTTACATAATATCTGTCAATATTCTATAAATTAATAACAATGACATAGATTAAATATATTTTCAAGCAGCAGTTGAGGAATAGTTTGAAACTATCAGAAATATTCATCCGGCTATTTCTTTCATTATGGTTAATGAAAACAGATTCATAACTGATCGAATATTTGTGACAGTTTAAAAACAGTTCATAATCTTTGCATGTTGAGATTTATAACTTTTAAAATATATACCATTTTAAATGTATTAATGGAGGGTATAATATTTGATTTGATAAAGAATCAAATAGAGACATGTTTAAATAATCGGTCAATTCCACTAAATTTCCAAATTACCACTTTTTGATGAAGAATTTGGGTATTAGAATAATGTTTGTAGTAGCAGAAGAGAAACAATACAATTGATTCCATTGACTGTTCATTGCGATTGAATTCACTACATTGTAAATTTACACTCAAGAAACTAGTTTCCACTATTGATCATTGTGTCGGGTATCGTTTGAGCAGATCAGGGAATTTCACAGATTATGAATTCTATGGGGAACCGTCAGTGTAAATTCTAAGTCTGAAACTTCCAATGAAGATGTAATTAATTTCCCCATTTTCATATTATTTTGAGAAATATTACTCGATAATAAATTAGTAATTACACTATTGCCTTTTTAAACCAGTACCTTATATGTATTACATTTTGTATAGTATTTCATTTATGAAAACGACTCCTAAACATCAACTTTTAAAAAAAATTATACTTTCAGGGCATATTACATCAATATCATTACGCTTTGAACACCTGCAAACCAGATGCTTTACTCAAAGTAGGTGCAACGTACCCAGAAATGGCAGCCCAAGAGAAAATTATTGATGGATATGTAGAGCTTGTAAGACGTGACCAGCTGGATGAAAACGTCCCTACCGAGGCTTTAGAAAAGAGCGTAGCTTACTTTAATACACTATTTCCTGTGCTTCTAGGACCAGATTTAACGATTAATCATACCCAACTGCTCAGCGATAACGTCAAGTGTTTATTAGCTGTTGCTGACGGCTTCACAGTAGACGCTACAATAATCAGATGTTTGATAGAAGTAAGTACTACATTTGCTTAGATGTTAATTGCTTTTTTGTCATTGATCTAAATTTTTTATTGATTTCAGACAGCTAATGTGGGCGATATTGGACTTTTAGCGCAACATATTATCACAACCTCAGAGCAGTTACAACAGCAATTGAAATTGGTGAAACGCCGTTTACCGCTTGATACAAGTTTGACCAATTTAGGTTTAAATAAAGAGGTATTGGAAAACTTGTATCAGTGCTACCAACATTCTGGAAAGATATTGAAAACCCTCCACGACATTGTGAAGAGCACCATTCAGACATTGAGCGCAGCTGGGGGTAAGCTTGTTGATGATATATGATATGAAGTCTTTTTCGTCCATAAGAAAATACATCAAAATATTCAATGAGCGTAATATTTAAAATACTCTTCCACTGTGAAAAAAAAGAACAATGTAAAAAAAGAAAATATACATAAAAATAAAAATATACACAAAAAACAATAAAAAAAAACATGGAAGGTGTTTCAAGAGTACATAAAGACTGGCATTTGTAATAAGCGAGAAAGCAATATAAGAATTGCCAAAGTACAAAACTAGAAATAAAAAAGTATAATTGTAATAATAAATCTTCTGAATTTGTTTTAGAAATGGAAAAAGGTTTGAATCAGGATAAAATAAAAGATATAGCAATAAATGCAAGCGACAAAATTTATGAGCAAGACGATCTAGGTCCTGTGCAAAGCATTAAGAATTCTTTGGGATTCATTCTCACTCAGATCACTCAGCTTGCACAATTCTTGCAGGATAACGAGTACGAAATTAGTACCGCAAATAAAAATGAAGAAAAGGTTAAAAATAAATAAAAATTGTGGTGTTAATTTTTTTACATATATTTATATTACAGCCTATTGCTCCAATTCAAATAAGAGCCAACTCTATAAAGAAGGAGATGGAGCAAACCAAAACGCTTACCGGCAAGTTAGAGAATAAGGAATCCGATATAAAAGAATTGAGGAAACTTTTGAAAGAGAAGCAAGAGCAGTTATCTGAAATGACCATAAGAAAAGAACTAGCGGAGAAGAAATTAGGAAACGTGAATAAAGATTATGAGTTAACGATCGAGAAGCTTCAAAGAAAGTTGGAAGAGGCACATAATAATTATAAGAAGAAAGAAAAGGAGTTCGAAGAGACTTTGGATCACTTGCAGACCGACATTGACTCCCTTGAAAACGAAAAAGGGGAAATGAAGGAAAAATTGAAACTATTATCAAAGAAAGCGCAGTTGGAGGTGTCTTTGTCAAAAAGTATTTCAGGTAGGAATAGCATTATTTACCCCACAGTCACACATTTTTTGTTTTATTTAAATTTTTTATTACAGGATCTCAGCTGTCATCGCTACAGTCTTCAATCGGTCCTACTTTACCGGCAGTTGTAAAAGATTCCCCTCTGTTGATGCAAGAAATAGATAACTTACGCAAGTTGTTCCACCAAGAACGTAATGAAAGAATCAAATTAGAAAATGAAAAGCTTAAAAAGCAGTTGGACAGTTTGGCACCTCTGCCGTCATTTAAGACCAGCCATGATGAAGTTGTCGAGAGATTGTTTAAAGAAGGAGCAGCTTTGAAACAGGTAAAGATTGTCATTGAAAGATATAATAATAATATTTATAGTTGTTTTAATGTGTACTGTAGAAATAAAAAACTTTTATGTTGCCGATAACGCAAAAAAAGAGTTGTGTGCTTAATAGAACAGGGGGTCTCCCTTTCTATTTATAGATACAATGCGCTTAAAAATTATTTATGTCATCTCAGCTAAAACTTATTTCTGTACAAAATTATTACTTTTAGTAATCTCTAAAGGCTTTGATTTAGTAACATTTTTCTGGAATTCTGAATTATGTTTCTGTAAAAAATCCTGGATATATTTTTTTGAACACAAATTCGTAATTTTTTTCTTGTAATCGGGAGTGATACTGGGCATTATCTAAAACAATGACACTACCTAGTGGTTTCTGTATTAGGAAATATAGAATTTTTAAGCCATTCCTCAAAAATATCAGTATTCATGTTCTAGTGTTAGTTAGTTAACATTTGACAATGTATTTTTTTTTTGCTAAAGGACCCCGCACAAACCTTATGGGAATTGGCTGTCGGTCAAATTGGCTGAAATTTGGATATGTTGTTCGTTTCGGCATCCCGAACAAAAGTCTCAATGGGCACCTACGGAGATCCAAAGCTCCACGGATTCACTATTACTTACTACTTAAAAGGGTAATCTTTTGGAAAGTTTGGTATTGGCTGCCTTAAAAAAACGTCCCCTCTTTTGTTTTCGAGGTCACTGCATCCAAATCCAATGCCAATAATATTGACAGTTGACAGCTGTCAACTAGCTGTCAAACAACAAGGAACAAGTAAAATTGAGAAAATCCATACGTAAATGTATGTTTTTGAGGTTGCTGAGTTCAAAACTGATGTTAAAAAGACGATATTGCCAGTTGACAGCTGTCAACTAACTGTCAAACAACAAGGAACAAGTAAAATTGACAGCTGTCAACTGTTAATATCATCTTTTTAACATCAGTTTTGAAGTCAGCGAGCGCAAAAACATATATTTGCATTTGGGCTTTATCAATTTTAATCATTGCTTGTTGTTTGACAGTTAAGGGACACCTGTCAACTGTTAATATCGTCTTTTTAACATCAGTTTTGAAGTCAGCAAGCTCAAAAACATATATTTGTATGTGGATTTTATCAATTTTCCATTCTTGCTTGTTGTTTGACAGCTAGTTGATCGAGAGCCAATTCCCATAAGGTTTGTGCGGGGTCCTTTAAGACAATTAGGGACTCATCCATTCTCACTACCACAATGTAGAATTATTATTAATCTTATTCTTCTATTTAGGGGCATATCTATAGTTCTGTAATCTAAGTAATAAATAGGTATCTGTTCCTCTCCAAATTTCATTATAATTTCTAAATATTCTATATGCCGCAATATAATTTTTTGACTTACCATTTTTAAATTTTTATTTATAAATTTTTAATTTAAATCTTATTTGACAAAGTCATCGCAATATTGTAGTACTTGCAGATATTATACCATTCATCATTAATTTCAATAGTAAAGATCCTATGTCAGTACAGTGCAGACTTGATAATCCGGACTAATTAAAACCAGCCTGATTCGGATTACCGAAAAATCCGGATTACTGCAACTCACGACTGATATGTAATAAAATTCTATTTTAGGACTTATTTTTATTTATGGAACACAGCTTGTATAACGGAATATAAATTCATCTTAATTTCATAAAATAAACACTTAAACTTCAAAAACACAACATAAACTCATAAATACGTATGTTTGTACATTAACGAAGGAAGTCCGAATTTTTTTGCCTGATATTTCTCTGCGAGGTGATGCGTGAAGTCCCGTGCGCCGGTTTCTGGGTCCGGATTACCAAAACATCAAAAATCCGGATTACAGAATACACAGTGTTTGAAATAATGAGTCCGGATTACCAAAGAATCCGAATTATAGAGGATCCGGAATATTAAGTCTACACTGTATTTCATTTTTTCTTATATTTATCATAAATTATGTTTCATAACAGTTTTCCTTTGTTCAGCTTCTTTTGTAATCATTTCATATATAGTCGATATTGGTAATTCTTTGAGATACGATGTTTTTTTCACCGCCCCACTTGCTAATAAGGTTTTATATACTTTTATCACAATTTCTAAGTCTGCCTGGTGAGATGGTTCAAATTTGTAATTTTGACTTTCAATAATGAAGATTATTCTTTAAATGAATTTAAATATAACTTTATATTTTAAATGTGAGTACCTGAATAAATTAGTTTCAGTCAATTTATGAATTATTCACTTGAAGAAAATTTTTACATAACCCCAGCATGAGACGCACGCCCAATGAATCTAAACTCCGCCCACCTAGGGTAAAGCGGAGCATCCTTTAAATTGAATACCTGGCAAGATATCTAATTATTGATTAAGACAGCTCTGTTTCTCATTAATTTTGTATTCAGTTTATCTGATGAGTATACTTCATAAGAGCATTATGATTTTTTAAATAAATTAACTGTTATAACATTTATTTTCTATGAACATTTAAAATTATGTTGCTCTACTCTTCCCGTATAACTCTTATAAGTATGTAAAGAACTATAATATTGTTTGTAATTGTAGGAAATATTGATGGCTTTAGCTACACCAAAGTTTCCTCCAATATATAAAGTGAAACCTGGAAATGGCCCAGCTGCCTGGCAGAGACACTTTATAGAGGAAAAAGCAAGAATGTTAGATTTGCAGCTAAGAGCAGAAGCTTTTCAGTCAAAAGTTGCAGCTGAAAGGGTGAAGAGGAAATTTGGCGGGAAGATTGAAACCGACCTCGCTATTTTCCCTACAAAAGAAATGGCTAAGGCAAGTTGTTCTGAATTATTTTTTTGTAAACAAATTTTTTCATTTGATTTTCTTTTTTAGGTAATGAATGCATCCAAAGCAGTTAATATCGGTTTTGTGAAAATTCCGAAGAATTATTTACCTGCGACAGAAAAAACTGGCATTGTCAAGTTGGAAGTAGATTTTGAAAATTTGCAAAAAATATTAAAAACTTTAACCAGCAATGTGTAATAATTTTAGCAGACATTAAATGTTATATCTCGTATTATATTGTGATTAATATTATATTTTTCTTTAATTTATTATACAATTAAAATAATTTCTATGCTAAAAGCTATGCTTTAATCGTTTTTTTACATGTTATATTTTTTACATAAATATACAATTTTCTTTTTTAATCGATATTTTTTTATGATTATTGATTTTAATTTTTAGTTTGTGCATCGTTTGCAATGCCATTACCTAGTTGCAGTTGCAGTTAATGGATAAAAAATACATAATTTTTATTATAAACCATATTAAGTAAGTAATATTAAAAGGTCAGCTATTACAGTGTCAATATCAAATGTCTAATTCTGATATTTGCAACCTGGTATTTGTTTCCAAATACTAATACTGGAGTCGCCACTATACAGTAGGTACATCACATTCTATATTGAAATTTAGTTGATTCGAGAAGTATTCAGGCGACGTGATTTAACAGACGACGAGTTATAATACCACATGTACCAATACTATTGCGTGACAAGAACCATCTGCCATCAAGGCGACTGGAGATATCTCGAAGCAAGATCTGGAGAATGTTGCGGAAAAACTTAAAACTCACTCAAAAACAAAAGAGTTTCTAAAATAGTCAATACAACAGTTTACTTATGATATCCAATACTAGGAAAATACATAAATTTGGTAACGTCCGAGTTAATTTGAGAGTTGTGAATTATAACCGACTTCCAAAATTGTAGAGAGTGACTAATGTTATAAACCTGCTCACAATTTAAAGCAGTCAACACAAAGAAATATACATGGAGGCCGTATATTTTGCCTACAAAATCGTGTGCCGTATATCTCTGAGAGCATACCCGATGAAACTCACGGAAGGAAGATTGTATTTTTAAAATGAGTTTTCCAAAAAAAAAAAAATTCTCTTGCTATATATTACAAGATGAAACTCAGTCCGTATAAATAAAATCGAAAAGAGTATACTGATAGAAAGGACGAAATAGTGATATGGCAAAGAAACTATTTAAAATAAATATTAAAAAATAAGAATCTGGATCAAAGAATATATTCAATTTTGATGAAACATGGATGTATAAAGGTCATACGGGAAGTGGTAATGATATGATATGATATAATCAGTGTTAATGTGTGACCGTTATAGTGACAGTGATAGTAACCAATAGTTAATAGAGTGTATGTATTCTAAAGCCTTTTGTTCTTTTGAATGCGGAGTTCGTAAATATTTGCGCGATTGATTTAATGGTGGCAAAAATCTCTATTTGTAACATATTATGTCAACTACCTATAATCCATCGTTTTCATCATGAAACTGCCATGGTAGATTATCAGAAGCTCAAAACAAATTTATTAACACCACATAATAATGAAAGGGGCAATAATATTTGTAGTGTTTGACAGTTTCGCAAATTGCAATTGTCAAAAGTTGAGATTTTTCCGCCATAAATAATTAAAACAGAAGTTGCAAAATTCGTGCAAAAATCCGTGAATTTCGCGTCCATGAGGACAAGGCTTAAGTTTAAGTGTGATATCTGCGGAGTGCGCATCAGGTAGGTATAAGTGGGTGGTGGTGCAAGGCCCAAAAGGACGGCATTCTAATTTGTAGAGAGGATGACACAGGTGGTACATTTAAAGTAAATTGTTAATGTGCTAGGTTCAGCCGACGTCAACTTATTTTTGATAATTTCGTGTGCTTTAACTGTTCTCAAGTGGCACGCTTAGGTAATCATACCACACGTATTTTCCGTACTCATCTCCGTGTTGTGAATTAGTCACTCTATATTATTTTCGACCTTGGGTAATTGATAATACAAGATAAAAACTTTAAATTTTGAAATATTCTTATTATCTAACGCCTCAAAATTGGTAAAAACTGTTATATCACTGTTTCTACTCTAAAAATAATGGATGTTATGTAATGCAATTATTTTTGTATATTTTTTATATCTGATCGCATTCAAATTTAGTACGCCTATGTAATGTTGCTCTCCGCACACTTCGCTCGTTGCGCAAGTCTACAAGCTATCGATTAGTCACTCTCTACAATTTCGACCGCTGACTATAATCGAGGCCGCAACTAGTCAGAAACAATTTGAAAAAGGGTTTAAAGAATGATTTGAAAATATGTTTTTTCAGCATAAATATGCATTCAAAAATTGCGTATTCAAATTATACTCATTTTCTTCTATCTTCCCTTAAAATTAATAACATAACTGAATCACTACATTCTAGTATTTGATGTGAAATAAAAATTCTATTATATACATTTTTTAATCATTCCTTAAATATAACACATTTCCCACATGATTACAGAGACACGTCAATATGATACCACAATATAATTTTTCACATATTAGAGTTCATAAATCAGAAGAATATATAAAACTGAATAGATACTAGTATTTATTAAATAATATATCAGACTTATAGATATAAATAAACGGAAAATATAATACTTATTCAAAGTTCCCCAAATCTCCACCAGCTGGCCAAGGGTCTGTATCACTTTCCGGATCAACTTCATGATCAGAAGAATTCGTCCCTTGTGACGCATAAGAAGTCTCTCCGGCAACGCAAGTGTAATAACTATCACGTTTACTCAAGGACAAACTTCTGCCTATGTTATTTAATCCCTCTGTGGCTCTCTGATTCGTTGGGTCGAGTTTCAGGGCTATTGTGTAATGGTGAAATGCCTCATCGTCTTTTTGTAAATTGACAAAACAATCGCCTAACAACTGGTGCAGTCTCGATGAGGGTTTCTGCGTTTCTGAATGTTTCAGCAACAGTTGAGAGGCCTGCTCATATTGCTGTTCCTGTTCGAGGAATTCCGCTAGCATGTACAGTGCATTTGTGGAACCATTTTTGTCTTGCGATACAGCTTTTTCTAAGGTCCTTCGTACTGTTTTACTCGATGCCATGGGATCTTTCAATAACACTGAAGCGTGTAACTGAAAAAGTAAGGCTGATTTGTCGTCGATTAGAAATTTCTATATAGAAACTTACATAGTATCCTTGAGCACTGAAATTTAATTGCTTGCATGCGTTCATTGCCATAGATTCTGCTTCTCTCAATCTATTCATTTGTATGTAACATTCTACTAAACATTTGTGAAGATCATATCTGAAAAAATATGTAAATTAGTGACGGCTCGTGATGAAGTAGGCAGGTTTTTGGCAAATTAACAAATGCAAATTCAGGATAATTTGAAATTGCCCCACTTTCTTAAGCGAATAAATTTATTTACAATTTTCACATACTTTTGAATTAATTAATATCTATTTCAAGCATGTCGACCACTATTCATCTATGTTAATTTGCAATTTTAAGAAATGTGATCCATTTTTACACCACATTTTTGCAGCAGTTATTCATATAGCTAACTTCTACAGAGATAAAAAAGGAAAAAAGAGAAAAGGAGAAGTACTATGTATATGTGAGCAATGCAAGTGGCAATTTAATAGGACAGGAAACAGAAGTGAGGGAACGAAGAGAGCGAAAGGGGGAAGGAGGAGATCAGGAAGAGATGATACTGATAAGGGAAGTAGAAGAGCCTACAAAAAAGGATATAGACATAGAACCTTTAAAGAATACCAAAAGTCTAAGGAAAAACGGAATAACGGCAGAGAATATTAAGTAAGCAGGGGAAGATTTAAAACAATATATGAAATGATGCAAAAATAAAGAATAGAACCTATAGCAGAACTACAGATAGCAGGTTTTAGAAAGGTGAGGTCAAGAACGGATCAAATCTTCATGGTGAAGGAAATCCTTGTACATGCTATGAATATGGGACTAAAATAATGGTCTCATTCGTGGACTTCAGGAAAGCATATGATTAATACTAGAAGAGATCATAAGAGATAGTCAGTTGAACAGAGAAGAACGCATATTGTTTAAAAATCACCAAATAGTAAGTTATGCAGATGATGCAACCAGAATTGCAAGAGATAGTAGGGAAAAAGTAACGAGAAAACTTGTGAAGGAAGCACGTAAAGTGGGATTGCAGATAAATCAAGAAAAAAGTAAGCTTTTCAAAATAGGAGAACAAAAAAAAGATAACAATTTCAAATTTAGAAAACAGCAGGAAGAGTTGGAGTTTGAGGAAGTTTAAGAATATGTGTATTTGAGGGCGCTGATAACAGCAAAGTGTGATGAGGAGCGAGAAATTAATAGGAGAATTATAAAAGAAAACAGAAGTTCGGTCGCAGTCAACCACTTAATGAGATCAAAAAATTTGTCCAGAGAAGTAAAATTTTGAATGTACAAAACAATTTTGAGGCCAACAGCCCTGTAACCTGGATCCTCAATAAGAAGTCTAGAGAAGGAAAGGCTTAAAAAGAATTATAGCGGGAAAGAAGATAGAGGAAGGTTATGTAAGGATAACTAACCAACTTCATGTAACTTTAAAGATAATGTAGTAATTACACACAAAATAAATTAATTGTTAATCTTTGAATATGATCAATGACATTTTTAGGTATAATAATAGGAATAATTTGTAAATATCTCCTATATTTACAAATTATTACCAATTTGTTTTCAAGCACCAATTCCACTGTGAAGTGGTGTGTTGTACAGTAAAAGGCAGAGCTTCCCCACCATAACTTATGTCACTGTCAACTCCAACTTGTCATTTGAAGCTGACCTGTTAGTTCTTAAACATGGCTGGGTCTATTGGGTCTACCAAGTGCGAGTTGCAAATCTTTTTCTTCAGCAGAAGGGAACAATGCAGCAGAAATATATCACAGAAAGAGGGTTCAACTATCTTTAAATTTCCTGCACTATTATTGCACAACACCGTCACTCATGAAGTTTTCTCTATATATTAGACCCATTCTATGACGAATTCCTGCAGCATTATTTCCTTCTGCCTGACGAAAACGAATGACATTTTTTGCCTACACTTCGCATTTGGTGGAAGAATTAATAAAAGTAACTACAAAACCATAAATGTTGAATACTCTAACCTTACCAGATAAAAAATATCAGAATTTTTGTAAATTACAGTACCTGTAAGGGCATATCTGCAATGCCTCCGTACAGTGGCTGGCAGCATCTTGATATTTTTTTATTTGGACTAGAGTATTTGCTTTCAAGAGAAGTGCCTCAATATTTCTTCGATCCAACAGACATGCTTGTTGTCCGAAATAAGCAGCTTTGTCGTATTTCTTTAAAGCATACATATAATTTCCTAAAACGACCCAATGCTCACTAGCCCATAAAGACATATCCATGGTGGGTGTTAAGCTTTCTAGAGTTCGAATATTTTCTTTGGTTCCAGAAGCAGCCAAAAGTGTCGATAACAGATCTCTTCCTGCCGTTAGGAAAGGATCAATCCTCAGTGCCTACAAAATATTTTCCAATACATACTTGCCCTTAGATCTGATTATGGCTTGCTTAGGATCATAATTGCAATACATATCACTGTATCCATATTATTAAATTATTGTGATCAGCTCTTACTTTTTGTAAAATTGACATAGCTCTCTGATCTTCACACATGTAATGATAACAATAACCCATACTGATTAGAAGAGAAGTGTTGTCTTTTAATAAGCCATGTGTGTCCATGCTCTTGTACGTTTTAATGGCATTTGCAAAATCTCGTGAATGTAACTGTGCTTGAGCTTTTATCCAAGAACTTAACCATGTTATTTCTGACGATATCTCCACCATTAAAGAATTTACTTCTACCCCCTAAAATTAAAGTTATTATAAATATTTAAATATCGTTATTTTAGTTGACCTACTTTTATTCCTAATTTGAGTAAATTCTCGACAGCTTCGAGAGCTAACGGACAATCTCTGAGAACTTCCTTAAAACAAGCTATTGCTGATCTTTCCATTCCCAATTCTTTATATATATTTCCTAATGCCATATTTATCTTTGGCGTACGTAAACGAGCAGAAATCATTTGTAAAATTTCTCCAGCAGCCTTTTTTTGCTTCAATGCTAAACAACATAAATGTATTTTATATTTAATGTCTACATCACTGGCTACTTCATTTTGATTCTCCGTTATCTTATTATTAGAATTTTTCTTAATAAGTATATTTTTTCTCATTTGTAGTGCTTGTCGATACAAATTTTCTGCTTGAAAGAATTGTTGTATATTGTATAAAGCGTCGGCATAGTAAAGGGTAATTTGAAATTTCATTAATAATGTAAATGTATCCGGTTTTTGTTCTCCAAGTGTTAAAGCCAGATCACACTGAAAATGTTTAAAATAAATTAAATCTGTAGATTTTCCTTACATTTATATTATATAAATACATACAACTTTTACAATGTTAGAATAAAGTTCTTGTTCCAAAAGAATTTGTAACTGTTTTAAAATATTATTCATTATATCTGAAATATACAGCTATTTAGGAAAATTAATGGTAAACAAATATTTTTGGTTATGTTTAAAATTTGTCTTCTAATGTCAGCTGTCAAACAAGTCCATAGACTTAAAAATTCATTACTTGATCGTGACGGATTTAAGGGTGGAATTCATAGATTCACTTAGGCTGTGCTTAAGGTAAGTTTGCACTTAGCTTTGCAATTTACAAGATAAAAATGCACGGTAACAACTTACTAATAGCAGTGTTTATATAAAGTACAGTTAATAATAATAAGTATTGTTATTATAACCAATAACCTGTAAATTAAGCAAACATAGGAAATATATGGAAAAAGATGCACTAGAGATTATATTAATGTTCACATAAAAATGTATTCAGAATTTTATAAAAATAGAACATGTTTCAATTTTCAGTTTTATATGCAGAAAACTGTACATTTTGCTTGTATGAAACGGGACGAACCACTTTAATTATAATATTAAATAAAAAGCTATTTTAAATTTTTCATCGTGTCATACAACCTTTAAAATGTTGATGTGTACGTTTCTGTTTACGCAAATTGATACAACTTAAAATAATGAGGTATTGTGTTTTTACAATGAAAGTGAAGAGACAGAGTCCATTATTGAAATGGAACCACTTATCTATTCATGTAAATTAAAATCACAGTCTATTAACTACACGGTAGAAATCATCAGCAGGTAGTCAACTAAAACTGAGGACTTTTGTGACATATGACACAGTCTATCTTAGTCCATCTTTCGAAAATGACTATATTTTATCGTAATTTAAAGGAATTTTGTGACGTCACCTGTCCCCTATGGCCCTGACCGTATAGTTAATAGACCGTGAACAAAAAGCACTGATACAATTAGAGCTGTAAATTTGTTCCTAAACTTGATTGAATTAAACTCTGTTTTAGTTGGGCGGAGTTTGCAAGTTAATGTTTAATAGTTTACCGAAAATAACTTCATTCAATGCAACATATATAAAATTCTTATATGTTTGGCAACGTAATCGCTGAATATGTTTCCACGATTTTTTTGGGTATTTTGATTTGATCATTAATATTCGCGAACAGTCATATTGCTCGTTGGCAACAGTCTGAATGTACCTTTATACAGAAATTCTAGCGACAATCCTGTCTGACAGTTGTCGGTCTATGGTCTGATTGGTCTGACAGATTTATGATTATATTTTAAGAACGTAGGTGGTGGGGAGTACTAAAAAAACAATTTTGTCATGGCGTCCTATGTTTTTATATCTCGTTAATGTTTATAATTTTGTATAAGAAGTTAAAATATTCTTTCATTGAAAATGAGTAGTTGGAAATGTGTCAGTGATGAATATAGTTATGGCATAGGTGAGTCGTAAATACTTTATATTAGATGAGATACAATTCATTCTTAACCAATCAAGTCAGTGATGTGATAAATACTTGTTGATATGATTTTAATCTCCTGCTATGCTCTTATTTATATATTTAGAATTTTTAAATTTTTTGTGAATGTAGTTAAATTGAAGTGTATAATTATTTTTAAAGCTGCGATATTCTTTATAATTAAAAGCTTAATTGAGCCCCTCCCACTTTTTATCTATGAATTGTTTACCACTTCCTTCAGCAAAATAAAATGTGAATCATTTCAAGAACATGTCATGGATCAAATTAATGTGTGAAATTAATACTGATTAAGTCACACCAAGGAATTTAATTTACAGTCAATAGACCAATTGTCCCTTGATATGTGTATTGAAGTAGTTATTTAATATATGCATATACATTTTTAATGCAATGATGTAACTATATAGGTACAGGTATCTCTTCAAAGTGTGTAGTTGTATTATATATATTTATTAAGATGATACTATTAATGATATAGGTATTAGTTATGTTCTTAAGCATCAAGAGAAAATATGTTGTATTTTATCTCGTATATACAAGGTACAGATTTGAGATTCCTATTTTTCTTATTTTTAAGAGAAAGTAGTTATTGATATTTTAGAAAAGACAGGTTTTGTATGACCCAGTTTGTTAAATAATGTTTGTGAATGTTTATCATTGACATCCTTATTAAGCTTTTGCAATGGGGGACACATTAGTTGGTCAATAAAATAATTATTGGGAAGCGTTAGAACATACATATTTTAATTAAGTCACATTAAGTTTCAGTCCCATATTTACAATTTGTGATATACAGGACTACTTGCAAGTGGGTGTACAGATATGAACTAATGACTATTAATACTATAGCATAGTAAATGTATCAAATATATTATTCATAAAATTAATTTAAATCCTAAATCATGAGTCAATTATAATTATTGCATTAACTTTAAATATTCATATTAATTAATAATAATAAATTTTGAGATATTGTCAAGGATAAGTATATATTTTATATGTTAAATTTAAAATGTTAAGTGCATAGTAAAAGTAATAAGACTTAGTAATTACAATATAATTAAAATAATAATAATTAAATAGCAGGTGTCCGGGTGCTTATTTTGCCACATAACAGACTAAGATTAGGTCAGGTTTAGTTGAATCAAATAATATATACAGGGTAATTAAGAATTAATTAGCTAAACTTAAAATAAGAACAGAGAGAAGGATGTAAACACTTTGGTTGTGAGATACTGTGTGTTCAAATTTGATTTTTTTTAAATACCTCTGAAGACGCTTGATATATCGTGATGAAACTTACTTCACATTTTTGAAAATGTTGAAAATACTACAAAGAAAAAGGATCACATTATTTTTTCATTCTTTTTTTAAATACTTAAATCATATTTAAATTTGCAATTCTATAAGAATCACTGGCATAGAAATTAAATTTTTTTTCAGGCTTTAACTCTAGTAGGAAAATGAAAGATTTCTACCACAATATTTTCTACAATTATTGTATTATTTATGAATCAAATAGGGTAGACTTATTGAAATATAACAGTAATGTAAGTTAGAAATGTTTGTTCAAATAAAATTAAAGACTTTTTTAAAACATCCTATATAAAAAAAGTTAATTTATTTTTGCACCCTTTGAAAAATCTTAGATTTGTTTCTGAGCCAGTAAAAAAAAATAGTCCAATTTTTTAAAATATTTCCTTAGTATTTACCATTTATTGTTTTCAGCGATATACAACTTCAATTTTCCCGAAGAATACAAATTAAAACTAACCGTTGGCGATGCAGTTCATATTTTGGAAGAAGAAGCCGACTGGTACTACGGCTATGTTCTCAGTAACAGACATGTTAAGGGTATATTTCCCAAAAACTACATTTACATAAAACAATGCGAAAGGGTCGAGGATATCAGGCCAGTCCTAAAGGAACCCCCAATCACTCAAGAAATCACATCTGTCCTCAGGGAATGGGGTGTACACTGGAAAAATTTATATGTCGTGAGTTTGTAATTTTAGTACAAAAGTTTTTGTAGTTTTAAATAACATAAATTAATTATTACAAATTGTAGCCATGTTTTATAGAGACATTTTAAAACAATTTTCATTCATTCAACTATTTGACTTTTTCCATGTTTATTAATTTTAAGTTTTAAGTACACACAACGTCAGTAGTCTTGGACCTCCCCTCATTCTTGTTAAAGAATTTTTTTTGTCAGAAAAACCAAATACATTTATAAAAGTGTATTGCTTTCTAAATCTTTTTTTTTGTGAAAATAATATGTTCGATAAACTGAGTACTTAGAAAATTGAAAACCAGTAAATGTGAGACATTTTTGACAAAATTTATTAAATCAAAAAGAAGTAACAAAGCAAGTTATCTACTTAAGTAATAGTCGGTATGACCTCCACCACGTTCCAATAGCATATTGACACATCTGCATTGAGATAATCAAGCAATTAACAATCTCTTGCGGAATATTGTTCCATTCCTCTTCTGCCTTCATGACTAACTCATCTGCAGTCTGAGGTGGAGGAATATGATTATGAATGGCTCTAGCAACAAAATCCCGCATGTTGTCAATAGAATTCATGTCGGGAAAATTGGCTGGCCAATCTAATATACTGATGTGTCTTGCTTTGAGTGTCTCTTGAACCCTTCTTGTGCAATGTGGTCGAGCGTTGTCATCCATAAACACAAAATTTTCACCTAATTCATTACGTAGGGGGTAGATAATGGGTGTAATAACTTGTTTGATGTAAATTTGACTGGTCATATTCTGTGGTATGTGAGCTAATGGGGTGCAGCGGTTGAACATTATTCCACCCCAAAACATTACGGTACCCGCTTCATACGGGGAAAATGAAGTCGCTGTTGACAACCTGGTTTTCTCCAGGCTCTTTGTCGAATGTCATCAGTAACCAGCCCAATTCTGGTTTCATCCGTAAATAAGATCTACCGCCACTGGCGTAAAAGGCAACCCCACGAGCAGCACGATGCCTTGGAAGTAGAGTGGGGACCTGTAATGGTCTTCTAGTACATAAATATGCACTATGGAGTCGTCTGAATAGTAGGTGTTAATATAACATGAGAGTCCTGAGAGCTGAAGTTGAAGATATGCTGTGTCTATGGGCATATTGCAGCATAGTGGAAGAGCAGGACCTTGTGCCCAGATTTGGGTTGCAAATTACTGAACTTCGCCTCTGAGATAATCCTAATTTGTTGTTAAAATTACATAATGTATTTCTTCATCTCAATAAAGACATTATTATTATTATTATATTGCACCAAATATCAATCCTCCCTTTCATTAGATACTCGAAGACGTCCACTACGTGGTCTGTTTTCATTAGAATGTAAAACAGTCATTACTCGGGTAAACATAGAAATTTTACGTCCTGGCATTATAATGTACAAAAATTCAAAGGAGCACTTGGCTGAATACACTACCAAACTGACCAGATTTGTATAAACATTGGTAATAAAGTAAAGGTTCAGGGTCTGCAATTTTTTATTGTCTTTTTTGTTCCCTAAGTACATGTATCTTTTTACCACATTAAGAAAAACCACTAGGTTTAATCGATCATTATAGGGGGGTCCAAGACTTTTGACGTGTGTAATTCACAGTAGCTGTATTTCTTTGCTTTAAAATTTCATAATTAGAAAATATTATTGAAAAAGAAATGGCTACTGAAACTAGTACGAAGAAAATAATTTAGTACAAAGTAAATATTTGATCTTTTAGACCCATAACAAACATTTCGAACAAATGAAAAATCAAATTTATGATCTAATGACACATCGAAGTAAAATAATTAGTGGTACCTTACCTGTGGATGAACTGAAAAGAGTTACAAAACAATCAGCCGAAGAAATCGATATTGGAAACAAAATATTAGGTTTAGATTTAGTAGTTAGGGACAAAAATGGTAACTTAATTAATCCCGATGAAACTAGCACCATACAGCTCTTTTATCATCACAAAAATGCAACAGAACGAATGAATAATAGGGAGAAGGTAAAAGTTCATTGTCTTTTTTATCGCATTGTTTGATATAACTAATTTTTAGCCTGAAATTAAAGAAGTACAACCAAAAACTGCCATTCAGCAGTACTCTAACATATTTTTATTAGCTGTAAGAAATTTCACATGTAAAATGTCGGAAGACGCAGAACTACTCATGACGTTGTACGACGGTAAAGAATTTAAAGCCATCACGGAGAGTTACGTGGTGCGTTGGACCAAAGAGGGCCTGATGAGTGATCTGGACCAAATGTACAATTTAAGAGTTATGTTCACAGTAAGTATGGACAATTTTATGATATTTGTTGACTATTAGATATTTTTCTCTTTAATCGTCATATTGAAATACTTCATATCTCTAGGATTTGGGTAAAAAAGATTTAGAAAGGGAGAAAATATTCCTAGTTTGTTATGTTATACGAGTTGGTGCAATGGACACCAAAGAATTGGATCACAGAAGGAGTTCAGTTAGCGTATTTAATAAAAAAGGTTCAAACGAGAATATGCGGAGACCATGCGGGGTGGCAGCATTCGATATCACTAATTATATGAACGGAAAACTTGACACGGATCTCGAAGAAGAATTTGCTGTACCTTTTGTTGGGTAAATAAATTTAAATGTTGATTTCCACAAAAATTACTTATTTACTTTTTTATGCTTTTACAGTTGTGATAAGGATAACTTGGAACAAACCTTAAAGAAAATCATCACCAAAGAAAGACTTGAAAATAAGAATCAGGCATTATTTGTTAGTATGAAACTACTTAGGGGTGATTTGAAACAGGTATTTATCAGTTAATCATGAATTATTCCATTATTCATTGGCTTGTTGGGACATTTAGGTGAGGGAAGAAAATCCACACTTAGTTCTTGGTAATGTGTCAGTTGCAAGAAAAATGGGCTTTCCGGAGGTAATTCTGCCTGGCGATGTTAGAAACGATCTATATTTAACACTCATAGGTGGAGAGTTTAGTAAAGGAAGTAAAAAAAGTGAGAAAAATGTTGAAGTTACTGTTAAAGTCTGTAACGATAAAGGACAAGCTATTCCTGTAAGTGTTTTTTTTTTACTTAGTATCTTTTCACGTATTATCTGTATATTGCATTCAAAATACAAATGATTTTATTATTGAATATTCTATTTCAATTATATACTAATTTTTGTGTTTGGTCTGATGTTATAGACTTTTTGTTTTTTTTTTCTCTATGTTGTTTTATTTTATTTACATATGTCACATTTTTCTGTCCTATTATCATTATATTGATTTTATTGTTTATTCTTTTTACTGAGGATTTACCTAAAATAAATAAATAAACATTTTATCTGCAACGCTTCGTCAACATAGACGAATTCTATAAGATGGGACATATTGACTGCTTTTACGAAGGCAGTTTGATTTAAAAATTATGACAGACAGATGGAAGTGTAATATTGATAATTTAAATTTTAGGGTGTTATTAGCCTGGGTGGGGGCGTTCAACCTATAGATGAATATAGATCTGTTATTTATTATCACCTGGATAGACCCCAGTGGTATGAAACGTTCAAAGTTGCAATACCGATAGAAGAGTTTAAAACTAGTCATTTAAAATTTACCTTTAAGCATAGATCTTCCAATGAAGCGAAAGATAAAAGTGAAAAACCATTCGGCATGTCCTACGTTAAACTAATGCAAGAAAATGGCACAACACTACGTGATGCTAAGCACAGCCTTATAGTCTATAAAATTGATTACAAAAAATTTGATGAGAATAGTTTAGACTACTTTAAATTGCCTTCCACTTCTAATGAAATTAAAGAGTACCCTAAAGATAAACTTCAAGTACCTGGTTTGAGCGTCTCTACAAAGGACTCTTTTAGTATCTCTAGTAACATTTGTTCCACAAAATTGACTCAAAACGGTAAGTAAGAAATAACAAGAAAATCAAACATATTTTGTATACTTTTCCATCTTGAAAACTGAAATTAGTGAATATTAAGTATTTTTGATTTTCAAAAAGATTATATTATATACTCGCGGAAAGAATTCATACTTTTCACGTCATGGCTGACGTTACGCAATTGTTTTTATTGTCAACGTAGTTTTCGATATTTGGTCGTGTTAAAAACAATAATTGTTTAGTGCAATATATAATGCAAACTTTTAGTGTAGTATATAGTTTTATTACTCTCAGTTACAGTTTTTTAAATATTTTGATGAAAATATAATGAATTCATTTGTTCATATGACGTAAGTTGTCTGAATTCTTGCCGCGAGTATAGTTGCATTATTAAATCAATTCTTTAAATTATTTTGCAAAACAATGAAACAGATTTTTGTTTTTGAAGTGGTTGTCACGGATTTCTTAAAATAAACCGGATATTAGCAATGTAAAAATATGATGTAATGATTTGGTTGCGACATGATTATGAACTTTATTTTCTTAACTAAACTTTAGTCGTAATTCAGAAACAACTAGCGAAAACAGATGTGACAGCTCTGTTAATGGTTTTACTAGGTTGTTCAACTCCCAGTTGTTTTTAACTGGATTGTAGTAGAAATTAATTGATTGTTACAAGTAGGTATTCAAATGTAACTAAAGTTTATGTCACTACTGATACCTAATTGCTGATTTGTGTTCTTTTCTAAAACCATATTCATGATAAATTGAACAGAACTATTTTTCTAATGCTTAAATAATCATCGACTAAAAACAGTATGTTATGCATAAATAGTTGCTTGATTTGTGGCCAATAGTGGTGAAATCATTTGAATAAAAAATAATTGATAATTTGATAATTTTGCTTCATCGAGATATCTCGAATACTCTTAAAAATTATTCGAATGATAAATCAATGAAATATAGTACCAATAATAACCGACATTTAACACAACTGATTGTAACTCATTTTATCAAATAAATTACATCACTTTAATCATAGAAGTTACATCATTTAAATCAGAACAAAAGAAAACAAATAAAATTGGACAAATATTTCATGATTTTAAAAGATACCATAATGTCTTCTCGAATATCTAGAATTTAATGCAATACGGTTAATCTATTTGCGAAAATGAACAACCAAAAGATTGCGCTGGTTTTGTTGTCAAACAGCTGATCCCTTTATAGGAAAAAAATATATTAATGTGGATGCGATTTGAATTGCATACTGCTCTATTAATACAAATATTACCAAAGAACATCAAAATAATATACTAAACGCCTGGTTTACTGGTTTTCACTAAGGACTTAGTGACCAACCAGAAATTATTTAGGTGACGTTCTGTAGTATCATCTGATTATAAAAATAGCTTAAAATCCAATTGTAAAGAAAACATATCCGCAGACCAGAGGCATAAACCGAACGAACCGAAACCAAAGTGTTCCTCTAATCACTTTTTCAGTAACCAAATAATCACCGTAATTAAACCGCCCTATAACCAACCGGTAATCCTGATTAAGATACTGAAAGCTTTTCCTATAATAAATATAAATTAATTTAATACTACTTCCATTGTTCTCATGAACCACCTCATGAAGGACCTCTCAAAGTAGTACACTACTTTAAAAGGTCCTTACTATTGTCCATCGCATTAAATTTTGATTAAATTATATTGAGTACTTTAAGTTATTCAAGAAAAACCGATTTCCAGCGACGTCTTTCAAGGATACGTATATAACTTGTCATCTTTTTTTTAATGTTTTATCTGCAACCGAGAGATTTACCACATTTTTCCGGACACCCTGTATATACAAGTTTATATTTTCTCTTTACTGCACATTGCTACTTTGACCTGTAACTATTTTTTTATAGTGGACCTTCTGGGTCTATTAAACTGGGCTTCCCACAAAGAGACTCTAACAGATTCTCTGAGAGCTTTAATGAAAGTAGACGGAGAAGAAGTAGTTAAATTTCTGCAAGATATCCTCGATGCCTTATTTAATATCCTCATGGATAACCCAAAGACTGATATGTACGATACTCTGGTGTTTGAATGCCTACTGCATATCATAAGTTTAGTTAGCAACGACTGGAAATACCAACACTTTGAACCTGTTTTAGACTTGTATATAAAAGAGAGTTTCAGTGCGACGCTAGCCTATGAGTATGTTAATATTTAATGTTTAAATAATGGCAAAAATATGAATTTTTTGTCATTTTAGGAAATTGATATCAGTATTAAAAGCAGTTGTTAGTCGCGCTGGAGATATAAGTAGCCATGGCAAAGGCGATTTGGTATTTAAAACGATGAAAGCTCTGCAGTATGTTATGCGATTTGTGTCCAGGTCTAGGATATTATACATGGAACTTTATCCAGATGTAGATCCTGATGACGAGTTTGTTGAGAGTTTAAGAGATTTATTACAGAGTATTATTTTTATGATGTCTTCCAACAAAGATGGCTTACTGAGGGAGCAAGGAGCATGCCTCAAATATTTACCTAGTACAATACCCGACATCCTCTTGGTTTTTGATCATAGAGAACTGAGGTTGGTTTTGTTTAAATTATACAGGGTGATTTTGAAAGTGGGATATTAGTTTTAACTGACGACAGTAGACATTGTAATAATCATTTGACAAAATATTGCCCTAATAAATGTTTTCTAATAACCGATACAACCGAGTTTCAAGTTAATGCAAATTTTGGAGCCAACTCAGTGTAACCATAATCTACTCTAATAAGTCAAGGAACTATTTCATAATACGTTATTGATAAGCGATATTAGATAAGTTGCGTGCAGTCTTTGTTGAAAGTCAACTTCCTTTATAACCTTAACCATGAAATAACAATGTAACACGTATATAAACGAATCGTGGTATTGTTATTATTTTTGGTATTTTATAGTGTGTGCATAGTATCATTTTGTGTTACACGTATTTTGCTGACAGTAATGGCCTAAGTGTATTGATAACAATGACCTGTGGATATGTTATTAGTGTACATAATGTAATCAATATCAGCTGGTGTTACTGCACAGGAAAATTGCTTATAAATTATATCCCTCTGCACGATGATATATATTTTCAATATTTACTGTGAGTGTACGGGATCAACTTACATAATTTAAAAATGTGAAAATATGTGGTTATTTATAATTTTTTATATTTCGAATACGTAGACAAATTAAAATATTAAAATTACTACCCTACTTTCAAAATCACGCTGTATAGTTTTTTGTAAACGTTGAAGAGTATCACACTTTGGAAATCATGTTTTTTAGCATAATATTGTGCGATATGTTGAACAACATTCCTTTGAGAAGACTGACAAAACAGAAAATGATGACCATCAACGAGATCGTTCATAGTAAATTGTTTTTGTATCCCGAGTGTAGGAAAATATTATTGCCAATTATTACGCAACAAGTAAAGTCTTTGTTTGAGGCTAAAGAGGAGGTAAGTATCCTTTGCTTTTAGACTCGCTTTCGAGCTTTTTCTTATTCGTGCTGTTGTTTGTATTTATATTACTTTCATATTAGTCCCAAAAATCTACCGTTGCTATTTGTACATAATTTCACTATAAATAAGACTGAATTCACTTGCCACACTTTTTTGTTTTCATGGCAGTTTGCACATTTTATTTTCATTTAAAAATGATTATGTGTAAATAATACACTGTTTTTCATTTGCAAGCATTTTTTTATTGTAAATAATTATTGAATGTGCTGCATTGTTTGAAATGTTTTCTGTTTTCAAATTTTGTGGTGATATTTGTTTTCTACATTAGTGACTTCTCTACAGACTTAAATAAGGTTTTCAGTTTTCAGTAAAGTACAACAAAATGAAAGCTTTTGATGACAATAAATTTGATAGCCAGTTACCTACTAATGTTTTAACTTTTTGAATTCACAGTGAACAATGTTTATATATCAGATTCAAGGGGTTGTTTGTTGAACTAAAAAGAACCAAAACCACTAGCTTTTAATATACAGAATGTTGAAATTTAAAAAAATATATTCAAATACTTTCTGGTAGGTAATAATCTACTTAATTAACTGCATACATTCAGCAAAGCAACATTGAAATTTACCAGCGCATTCAACAAATAAATATAAAAAAATTCATATAACGGTAAACGACAAAACACCCCCTTACACAGCTACAACACCTTAAAAATGGCTAAAAATAATGTGGGTAAAAATAATTTCACACAATTTGTCATAGGTGCATCATATCATTAACTATTATCGTAACTTTTTGTATATCTTGAGTCTGTCCCTGTTTGACCAAAAAATTAAACAGTTTTTCAAAATAAAAATAGGTACACTTGAAAAACTATACGGGTGTGAAATAAAATTAATTTAAAAATTGTGTTACATGCCATAAAAATGTAAAATAAAAACTGTAAATAAATGAATTTGTCCCAAGTAGAATGTGAAAAATTATTGTCAATTTATTTAACAAATAATGAATTTTGTGTTATACAGAATGGACCATTAATAATGAGCTATAACGCAGACACAATAACTTTGGAACAAAATCTAATCAATCTTTTAAAATATTTTAAAAAATGTGATGTTTTATTTAAACTTTAGCATTCTGTATATATTTCAAAAACTGCTGGCCTTAGACAGTTCATTAAGGTATTTTAAAAATATATAATATTTTTTATTTACAACGCCGTCAACAAATTTAAAGAATGCATTAAAAGTTATTGATGAACTTAATCCATTGACAATTTATGACAGTCGCATAAAATATTTCTTTCATTTAAATGCATTTTTATCAAGTTAATTAAAACCTTTTGGTTTTTTCTTATAATTTTACACCATATTTTTTTGTTCTGAATTATAAATTTTCTAAACTAATAGCCATATCACATAACATTAGACTAACACATGTAGAATCAATTAATAAATTTGCATATTCACTTTCCAAAGTGTCTTTCTGTTATTTGCACCTTGACTCCAAATTAGCCGATTCCTATATACAGGGAGAACCTTAAATAAGTACAAATATTTTAACTGCTGGTGTAGTTCGTCATATAGATCAGTCTAGTGAAAGCCATTTTTAAAATTTCTAATATTTACGGAGATATTATTATTATTATTTTTTAAATACCCACATTTTGAGGACCGCTATCTTAGCTAACCTAATGAACCATATGATTTGTTGCGAGGTTGCCATATCTTCTCTAATATAAATATTACGTTTCCCTTAATGTAATGATAGTAAAGTAATATGGTTAATTCTATTTGAAAATACTTGTTTGAAGCATAAGTACAGTAAAGTTGGGTATGTAGTATGATACGCAGCAATATTAACATACATTTTAACTGCTTAACTGACCTTACTATAAACGATTAAAAATGAATTTCCGCAAGTTAAATACTACCGTAAAGTATTTAGGAAGATATTACGTGATATTACTATGTTCAATGTTCAAAAATTATACATAAACGTGCACACAAGCTTACCTGTTTGTTAAAAAATTAACTATTTAATCAGTAATCCACATTTCACAAGTTAAATGCCATTGTACACTGTTAGAAAGAGTCACAAGACACAATTTTCTTAAGTTATTTTATAAATAATAACGAAAAACTATGATTTTCACACAACATATTAAGTTTCTTCAAGCAAAGACATTTGTGTAACACTGGCAACACTACTACACGTGAACTACACATTCAATCTGAAGCGCTATGACTCGTAAATGTATGAATGTCAGCGGTCCTCAACAAGTTTTCTACAGAAAAATTACAAAATTTATTTAAAATTTCACTTTTATTTCTCATTTTTTTTTTTGTAAAAAAAAAGCTATTAACTATGTGTTCTACACAGTGAACTATACTGCTGGTTAAAATATTTGTACTTATTTAAGGTTTACCCTGTATAACATAAGGTGTTTCAAACACTTATATGTAATATACAAAACCGAATTAAATGATAATTTACAAATCTGTTAATGTGAATACAATTAATATAAATTTATCTCAAAATATTTTTTTTTCAAGTAATTTTACAGTATTCTTTAATTTTTTTCTGTATATGTATATTCATAGGGAATTCCAAGCAGTTATTTTGCTATATTTAGCAGGATGTTATTTAAATATTTAACATTTTTATGAAGAGTTCAAAAAGTTTAATTTGAATTATATTACCTTATATAAGTTTTTAATATTAAATTTTTGTGTATCATACTTGCATGCTAAGTGTTATTTTAAAAATATGTATATAGTATAATGTGTGCCATTCTTACTTGTAAATATATAGCATCGAGTTTGAAAACAGAAAATAAAAAATTTATTCTTCTGCACCAGAGACACCTTGGCCACCGAATGGTTCAACAATCAGTTTAAGTACTCCTTTTCTTATGTAAGACCTTCTTCTATAGTACTGTCTTTAGATATACTTTTAAAATCATTGCCAGCAAAACAGCTAAACTAAATACTGCTTTAATGAATGTTTTTGTTAATGTTAAATTACTTTTTTTTGTATATGTTTTTTCTGCAATTACCTTACTCGCAAACATTTATTTATATAAATAATTCCATAAAATAATTACAAAGAAAAACTAGATGAATTTAGTTGAACCAATATAATTTTAACGTTTTTTCAAAATCTTCTATATTTTGTTAATAATTCTAATTATTAAATAATCTATAGCATATGTGAAACAATTATGTGCACTCATCAAGTAGTACAATTTGCTGAATGATTTTAAAAGTAAAGTTGTCTCTCTCTATCAGTTGCCATTTGTCTTCAATCCTACACAGATTTCCAAATCTATGGAGGTATCATCATATCGTGTAAAAAAGCATTCAATTTATTTGAGAAAAAAATATATACCTACTCTGACATTTTTAAAAATTAATAGGTTTTTTTTGCACAAAATTTAGCAAAATGACTAAATAGTTTTTATGAACAACTTTCGAGTCAAATTTGTTGAATGAGAGAGAGAACTAGAATATTATTTA
The DNA here is from genome assembly GCA_025584915.1 of Monochamus saltuarius. Taxonomy (NCBI): domain Eukaryota; kingdom Metazoa; phylum Arthropoda; class Insecta; order Coleoptera; family Cerambycidae; genus Monochamus; species Monochamus saltuarius. The sequence continues at coordinate 56,443,726 of CM046725.1, read as the reverse complement.
TGTTCTCTTTAATACTCACATTTAATCTCTGAGTTGCTTAGCATGCAAAAAGAAATAATGCATGCCATTAAATTTCTTTTGAGACTACTAAAATTAAATAAGATGAAAATGCGAAAGTAAGTACAATGCATATAATACGGTGAATATCTTTCAATGTATCTTAGAAATTAAGTAATTACAAAGTAGAAGCAGGAGAAAATTAAATTAACAGAATATAAAAAAATAAAAATAATCATAAATACAATAGAACTCGCTTACAAAGACCATAGCATATAATGAGCACCTGACTGTAACGAGCAATTTAAAAGTTTCTCCAAATTCTCTAATTACCACATGTATTTTTACTCAGGTATAATGAGTGCTGATTTTGGCTCTGCACAACATTAAGCTCCGTTGTAATAAGTTGATAGAGAATCTCTTCTTATATATACGGTTATGTTTAACTATGTGAATTACATGTCAGAGTGGACATAGCAAGTGACAACAAATAACAAAGATCTATTGTCGATTAAAATAAAAATAATTCATAAGGTAAATGTCTGGTTCAATTTACAGTGACTTGCAACTTTTCTAATTTTAAATATGGCAACCCTAGTTGTGCTAGCTTTAAGCATCCAAATTTCTCAGAAATAAATGGACATCGATAATGCTTTACTAAAGCAGTTCACATTAAGAGGAACTAAAAATAGTCCCCTTTTAGATCCCATCGTTTTCGGGTCCTATTTTGCAAGAAAAGGCAAAACCCAGTTAACACAGTTTCTCACATTCGCCAAGAATAAAATGAAGTTGAGTATTTCAAAAGATATTTGGCAGCGTTACAATGGGCACTTATTTTAATATTATATATTTAATTTTTCAACAAAATTGATTATTTTTACTTTTTCTATATTCACAGCAGTAACAATATATGTTTTATACTCACGATAGTTTTTCTAAAATTTGTTCGAAAAACAGTTGAAAAATAGTGAATTCATAATATATGATGAACTCAAGACGTCTCATATTGAAATTAGTTCAAACCGTTTCGAAACAGAAACCATTCTGTTTGGATTATTTTTTTTTTGTTGTTTTGTATATGACATCATTTGTATCTGCATTTTGCCATATCCAAACAAAATAGTTGGTCAGATTGATGACGGCTAATTAATCATTTCCCTTACACTGCTCAAAATAATAATTTTTAATCCAAAGACGAGTAACAGTGACAATAAAATAAAAAGGGAGGTTAGGATAGATTGTTGTCAGTTTGTAATGCCTATTTTCTTGTTCTGTAAAATTGTAATGTCGTTTTGAGACTGTTTTAAACCAAGTTTAAAAAACGTTTTTAAATATTTTATTAGTGAGAACAGCTGATATGTCCAGATACATAACATACTGACAAAATTAAGGAACTAGTAAATGTTGGAATATAATTATTAAAACCCGAGTTTGAAAATAGTAGAGAGTAGGTAACTAATTTACAGTGCTTAGATGAGTACAAGAGGTGAGGATTGCAAAGGACAAGATTCCATAAGCGTATCACTTGAGAAATGTAGTGAACACAAAATTACCAAAAATAAGTAGATGTTGACTAGTAGGCACTTTAATAGTTTACTTTAACATGTTTATAAACTTGCCTGTGTTATCGTCTCCACAATTGTAGAATGCCATCCTTTTAGACAGTGATGGCTTACAACGACTTATACTTACCAGATGCGCATTCCGTAGATATCACTCTTAAATACATTGCACTATTTTAGCACTGTTACTGTAATATAGTCACAATAACACTTATCCTTGGCTATGATATGGATACATTGTCCATTACATCTACAGCACCAGATTTCATATGGCAAAACAGATTCAAATCATTTTTCAAATACTTTGCTGTACATGACAGTTTCCTGTGCATTATTGTAACTAAACCTGTTCCAAAAATTCTGCTGTACTTCCAGCACACGTTATTGTTAGGCCCTTTTCCAGAAGGTGACTTTAATTAGGAAAAGTTCAAGAAATGCCTGCCTTTTGCTTTCGATATTGCAATCGTGCCACACATTTATGACCCTTCATTTATCTATATCTTGCCGTGTAATATATTCTTCGATTCAGATTTTTATTTTTAGGTAAATTTTCTCCTGTGAGATTGATTTTATTATATTGTCAGAAGTTCATTTTAAAATACAATCCATGAATTTTTCTACAAATTGTATATTTTGTGGTCATCAATCTCTATTTTCTTCCTTTCTAGAATTTCAACTATTTTGCATTTCGCAGTTGTATGTTCTTCTTTGCCACTCTTTACTGCATTATATAGACTACTCATCAGTCTTGTTAATGAACTATACATTTCAATGACATCATTTACAGTCCTATTTTGCTCTCATGCCCTAATCTTTCCATATGTTTTTTATCATCCGATATTCCTCACTTGTTAGATTAAAGCGCTTACAATTGTGAGAACACACCGCAGAACTTGTATTATTCTGCGTTATTGTTAGCATTGACAATAGAATAGGTGGATCCAAATTAACACAGTTAATTCTTGATACGATGTCGTTACCAATAGAAGTCTAGCATTCTGATATGCACATGCATATTTACTGCAAATTATGCGGAACACACAATTTTATATGAATAATTTTCAGAGACCTTGTATTTTTCATTGTTTAGACTGCTATAAATAATGATCGGTTTTATAAAATTATACTATTTTGAAACCCAACTATAATGAAATAAAGAACATGATTCTTTAGATTTATAAAACGTGAACATGAATATTAATTTTAACAATTTTTTAATCTCGATGTAGGGTAAGTAATTATAAATATTTTTGAAATTTACTTAAACTAAAACTATTACGTTAATGTTTGTGCATGACTAACGTACTGTGAGAGATGTTTAATGAATTAAAGAAACCATGGCCTTATAAAAGACTTTAAAAACCCTGATTGGAAGTCTTGAAATAAGTTAAGAATATACTTTAATTTTTTAAAGTGTTAGTCAACTTATTCAAAATGTAAATCTTCTTAACGTATTCTTAACTTATTCCCAAGTTTGGTTTATTTGAATTTTTGTAGATGTTTCGTGGTGCATGTTGTTGATGTAGTTAGTTCAATTTTTACAATTGCATATGTGCCTGTAGTTTTGGGATTTATTTATTTGATGGCAACTTTTATATATTCTAATACTATATTTTTAATTCCATTAACATATTGTTTTTAACGTTAAATCTATTTTACCATTTGGGTAGTTGTTTTTTTGAATACTCTTGGTAGTTTAGTGGTGCAATGGGTATTATAGGGTCTTCTATTGAGACAAGACGGGAGGAGACAGAATAGATCGGTGGCCAAGGTTGCTCAGCTTCTGGGAACGACACAACATTGCGTCAATCAACATGTGGGATATCCGGAAGAGGTGAACACATTATACACAGTATACTGCACAGAGGATACTTATTTTTTATAGCTTTTAAGTATATTTGATACATTAACAAGAATTGGTTGCAAATGGTAATACCTCAGGTCTTGTGATATTTTATCGTTGCTAACATTACATTTTTTTCTTGTTAGATTAACAATATGTGCTATATTTACTTAACTAATTACATCTACTACAAGCATTATCTAGTGTCTAATAAGTCTGCTCACTTGGATTAGGCAACAATTTGTTGTGTACTGCATTTGTAGTTTGATATCCAGTGACATCTCTAGACAGTGATCATTATCCTCTTATTTAAATTAAAATAAAAAACATATGTCTACTATTTGTTTATGGCATTACTTAATAATTTCTTAGTTCTTGTCATAAAATTAATTAAAAAATTGTATATAAACAGGGCCATGCACCAAAAGCATTATTTGCCAGGTTGTTTGTATAAATTGAATTTTGGCTGAGCACAGCTAATATATTTACCTATTATTTACTTTTTCAGTATTAAATTTCTCCTTTGACAAAATTTTAGTAGTTTTATCTGAAGTAATCTCATAGCAGAATGTGTTTTATTGTTAGTGGATAAACCTGACGGACCTGTAATAAGTGATAATGTAGTTTTGGCAGTTTGGAACGAAAGAACGAAATTCAAATACAAAGTACTGCTGCTAATTGGATTGACTGTTACTTATTAGGTAACATTATTAATAAAAATGTTAGTTTTCGTCATTTTTACATTTGGCAAATCTATAAAAAACTACCACATGGTAGTTGACAGATCTAAGCCATCTCGGACTTTGGTTCCAGAGGAAAAGAGGGTTTTGCCCCATATTTTAAACATCGAGCTAAAATTCCAAAATAAATTTTTATTATCATTTTAGACCACCTTGAGCATGTGGTTAAAATTTTTGTACTGGCATTGTCATTACACTATTTTAGGTCCTTTTCAATGCAACTGATCCTTTATTAAATTTTTTGAGATGTTAAAATTCTTTATTAGTGTAGCACAAAAGCTAATTAAACGAGAAACTTCTTAAATAAAACTAGCAAAGTTTTCCAGAATAATATGTAATAATTGATTTAAAAAAAAGTAACTCAATTTCTTTATTTATTTTTTATATAGCACATAAGCGTAGCAACAGTAAATAATATTTTTAAATACAGTAGGCCCCTCGTATCCACAGCTACGATAAACATCTGAACGTCATTGGAAACGTATCAATTTAAAATTTGCTTGTTTAACTATATTGGTGACAGCGAGTAATGTAAAAACTGTTCCATTATGATTAAAAATAAAGGTTGGATAAGAAAGTGTTGCTGATTTTTCCTATTTCAGATGTATTCTTACTGTTTTAACTAAAGTTTAGGGAAACAAGGAGAATGCAAACTTTATTTTAAAACTAATACTGTATACAAGCTTGAACAGATATTTTTTAGAACTGATAGCGTAGCATCACGAAATAGCTACAACATCCACAATTTAAAGACCTTTAGTTTTCCATAAAAGACTATAATTTATTCACAAACATTACAAAACAGGTAATTTTATCGAATATGTATTTCCTAATATCCTTCATAATCACTATCAGGCTACATTTGAAATATTTGTTTTTTGTGTATTTTTTTCTTTTGTCATTTTAATTCACTTGTGCTCTTATTTATGATAAGCAATGAACAACGTCCAGTAAATAAGTAATGTGGTAATGGACAAAGTGAACTGAGTATCATATGGGAGGCCTACTGTATACATTTCAAATCATGACAAATCAAAAAGATAAAGTTAAAATTTGCAACCAGTTTTTTCATACCTCACCATGTTGTATAGCTTAAATTTTCACATACATTTCTTGTATCAGTATAAATCTGTCTTCATAGATAAAAGTAACTCGTTAACGGTATTCTTGTTTTAAAACTTTTATATCTTAGAAAATTACGTCTATAACCTTGTGTTGATAATTATTTATAATAATATCTCTACTCCTCATTCTAAACAACACCAGAAGTATATATTTTCTACATATATTTTAACGTAATTAAACAAATTTTATTAATCTTTACTGTACAAAACAATGCAGAATTTAGCACTTCTGAATTTAATGTATACATGTATACCTTTAGTGGGTTACTGTTTGAAGTTAATAGCAAAACACAAATTATGTATTTTGTATATATGTCCTATTATATTTTATTTGTAATTTAGGTAGAATTGTGTATCAAAATAATGAGTGATATAATGGAGTTACTTTTCCGTAAAGATGTGGGTCCAACATATAACGATTTAACAGAGATTATCCTAACCGACATGAGAACTATTATTCAGAGCCATATTAAGATGGAGAGGGATAATCCACATGCAGTGAGTAACTTAGTTTTAAATATACAGGATGTTGCAATGATAAAATTCTAGTGATTCTCACTTATGATTGCACAAAAGATTTGTATTGTACAAACATCGAGTGTAATTCGGCAGGACAATTAAATAAATAATAAATTTAGAAACATATCAATGCAAATTTTATTTATGAAACACTAAAAATAAATTCAATTTTATTTGAGCATACAATTATTAAACATAGTTATTAAAATTCATACAAGGAATACCAATTTTTTTACTGTTTAAGAAAGGTATTTTAAGCTAATATGTATCAAATCTCCTACAATTCCTATCAATGAAGTCATATGTATGTTCTCTGATACCAAACATTTAGGTATAATAATAATAATATAATATCTCTACCCCTCATTCTAATCACAGGGATTAGCCCAGAAGTCGGAGACTTGTGCGGGAGAGGGGGCGGCATATTATTATTAAGCAGGCCGCATTTGCGCTCAGGAACGACTTACGTTGGTAGGCCCTAACCACTATTCAGTGCAGGAATGAGGAAAACCTGGAAAACCTCAGTCAAATATCAACCGGTATCAATCTCTCACATTGACCCAAGCTAACATTATTCCACCCTACCATACCCGCAGAGAGGGTGCCAATCCTCTCCACGAATATAGCTTATATATGGTCTACCGGCAGCTGGGCGCAAACCAACTCCGATCTAGTCACCTCGATTCAAGTACTGATGCCTTAAACCGCGCGACCACTGACCCACAGTATGCTAATGAACATCCACAGATAAAACTCTATTCAATAATTATCTAAAGAATTTAATATATTTACTAACCTCTGGAGTGGGAACTCGAAATTGCCTCCTTTAACTTGAGTCAAACATCTAACTATAATGATTATTATACCAATAAACTAAAATTATTTGAAATTGAATGTCAAAATGAAATATTGACAACGTCAAACTGATTAACTGTCAATGAATATTATAACGACCTACTAAAATAAATAAAAATTAATAAAAAAATTTTACCTTTTATGTATAGTTTTTTCATATATTTTCAGGTATTAACAATATTGTGTGAAACTAACTACTCAGTGGAATTTTTGTCCACTGAGTAGTTAGTTTCACACAATATTGTTAATACCTGAAAATATATGAAAAAAAGGAATACTAATGCCGCTACAGATGCCATAGCTAATCGTTTCTGTAGGAGATGTTGAAGTTTCAAACGAATCGATTGAATAATGCTAGAATGATACTCTTTGTCAACTTGTAAGTATGATTTTATTGACGATGAATTGTTGTGTCCTGCTATTTTTATTAGCGCTTGTTCTTCAATTCCTCTTTTACTTAATTTGCTAACTGCTGCCGCTCGATTTGAGTGATTTGTAATTTTGACAAGTTTGACATCTATACCAATGCGTTATGGAGCATTTAGTTCATTTGGAAATCTTATTAATTCCAATCGTTACATTTTTATACCAATCTTTAGAATTTTTCTTCTTCCAAAAGGGATCTGGTGTAAGAAATACTCTGTCCAATGTTATAGAAGTGCCTCGTTTTTTCATCAACTTTTAAAATAAGCGTGTTGGGCAAATATCTTCCTCTGAAATATTAGGCGGAATCTATTTGTTGTCACATAATTTATTGTCACTGCCTTATCTCGTTTTTGAAAATTGAGGATTATACTCGATATGGCCAGTTTCTTTTCCATTATTTTCAATTAGTGGTTTTCCAGTAAGTCGCTTCTTCTCCACGCCAAGCCAATTCAAATGCCAAAATGTGATATAATTTCTTTTGAAATCTTTCTGGTTCGTTTTCGTCATATAATCTGACCATTGTAAATATTTCACATTTATTAAGGTCGCCGTATTTCTCGCCGCAAAATGGCCAAATTTGTTGTAATTTTTAGGTACTGAAATCGCGAAAAATAAAACACGTAGAGCAAAAGTAATATCAAAAATAAAATTATGTTTTGTTTATACACTTTTACTATTTAAACTCTCCTCAAATAATATAATAACTTTTAAAATGCATTTGTATGAGACACATTATTTCGCTACTCTAACCCCACATTTTAACAATTATTTTCACATACTTATAACAAAAGTGAACAATCTTGTATGCAGATCTATGAAAGTTTATGTTATAACAATGTTTACATCTATAGTTGAATTTTAAAAAACACGTATTTTGAAAAATTTCAGTACCTAAAAGTGTGTTGAATAGATCGCTTTCTGATGTTATATATTGATTTTACTTCGGTACCTTTGAATATTCGCAGGCGGCATGAGATAATATTCTTGTTATTTACTAAACTCTATATTATTCAGTTCTTAAATTTCTAAAATTGTATTTGTCGAAAACACTATTTCAAGAATACAGCGCCCTTAAGAGCTGATGCAAAGGATTCTCTTATTTCGGTTTGTGCTTGTAGGATTTCACGTTTAGCATTACGTGCAGCTAAAAAAAATTAAACTGTACGTCGGTGAAAGGGTTAAATATAGTATCTAATTCTTTAAAATAATTACTTTGTTGCATTTTAACGGTGGTGTTCCAAATTGTTTTAACTACCACTTCTTTGTTGTTATTTCTATCACATTTTCGCATATTAAAAGTCCAATCTTGCAGTATTACATTCAATTTCTCCATGGCACTATCTGGCTCAAATTTATATCCTTCTGCATCACAAAAAGTAGAAAATTGTCGCCATATTGATTATTGAGTCACAACTGTATTAGCAGGCAGATATTAACAATTTGACTAATTGCGACTAATTCACCGAATCAACTCATTGTTAGTGTTTAATAATTCAATAAATTATTGTCTGAAGCTATTTATTTATGGCAAAATTTTAGTTTTTCTTTAGTTTGATTGGGTTTTGCCACACTTCTGAAAAAATAAAGATTAATTAAATAAGCCCTTGCGCCAAACGGATCGTTCAAGGGTTATTTTTGAAACTAAGTTTGCCTAACCAAAAAATCTCACACTGAAAAAAGCAGATAGTGATGTAATTTTTGTTATTTTTTACTTATCTGCTTTTTTCAGTGTGAGATTTTTTGGTAAGGCAAACTTAGTTTAAAAAATAACCCTTGACTGATCCATTTGGCGCAAGAGTTTATTTAATTAATCTTTATGTTTTCAAAAGTGTGGCAAAAACCCAATCAAATCATTTATTGGTATCCATACATAATAAAATGTTTACACAAGTCAAGAAAAACACAAAAGCAATGAAAGATACATATAAACACTAAAATAAAATTCACAGCAAGTAAAAGAACATTGAACATTATAAAAATGACATAATATTAACTTACAAAAATAGCAAATAAGTTAAAATTAAAAACATAAAAAAAACAACAATTACATATCTAAAAACTGATCGGCAAAGAACTCATTAAAATCATAAAACGCTTTTTCTTTGAATTATTTTTTAATTCTGAACTTAAAACAATTTAGATCTAGTGACTGTATCTCGGTTGGAAGTTTATTAAAGAATTTAATACAAAAATAATTTGTGCCATCTCTGGATTTTGTTAATCGAAGAAAGTGTGTCCTGATATTATGCCTTTCGCTAGTACGGTGAGAATAAAAACTATCCTGTCGAGCAAATCTATGGTCATTATTTTTAATGTAAATGAGACATTCAAGAATGTATATCGACGGCAGTGTAAGAATATTTAGCTGTTTGAAGTGCTCACGACAATCTTCTCTGTATTTTATTCCAGCAATTATTATTCTTATACATTTATGTTGTAAAGTAAAAAAATTTTCACTGTGAGAAGAATGGCCCCAGTTCAAAATTGCGTAAGTCATGGTGGCATGAAAAGTATCATAATATGCGGACATAAGCACAGGCTTAGAGACTACACGATTCAAATTACGTAGTAGAAAAATATTCTTAGATAAACATGTAGATAAATTGTTGACATGATTTTCCCAGCTTAATTTAGTGTCGAGGTGAACTCCAAGAAATTTAACATCATTTGAGTTATCTGTAGTATTGATATAGCAAAGTGTAAAGAGCAAAGATTGAGTTTTATCAACAATTAAATTTAATCTGTTGGTAATAAACCAGTCCTCTATCAGCAACTGCGCATTCACGGAATCCTCTGCAAGTTTTGTTAAATCGTTATTAGACTTTAAAGCTGTGGCACAGGGTTCTCAGCGTCAGGGAAAACCTGAAAAACCTGGAAATGTCAGGGAATTTGAACTTTGTCAGGGAAACGTCAGGGAAAGTGCCAATAATTGTCAAAAATCAGGGAATTTTTATTGTCGTCAGGGAAAATTTCTGAATGCTACTCATGTCGTGGCTAAATTCTTGATTTAATGAACGCACCCAGTTGCCTATTTCTCTTTGTTTTAATCACACGTACCCGCAGATTGATATAAAGAAACGGATATATCTGGATTGTATAGCTGTTTTTTTTATACATATTCATCGCCTGTTTCAAAACGTATTCAATGGTGACGTTACTTATGTAATGCACCAAGAAAATGTATAGTTTCAAAACGTAACATCATCAAATATTTGTTTCTCTTTAACATCACACTCACACTTTTTAATTATTGTTTATACAATTTATTTATAACAAAGCTACATGAGATTTGGATTAAAATAGAACGGTTATTAGTGGTAGAAATTATTAACAATATATTTCTTGTTTCATGTTTTTGTATATATATTTTGAAAATATGTGAGATCTGCAACAAAAACATGGAATTGATTTTAGCAACTGCAAACCAAAAACAAATATTTACCTACATGTTCGTGTGAGTGATAGGTTTAATGAAATTTTGAGAAAAGTAATTGGATTATGCTTTTGTAATGTAATTTAAGATGTCTAAGAATACGTTAAAATTTGTAGAGGTACATACAATAATCCACATCCAATTCCTTTTTAAATAAACAAGATAAGAAATATAAAAATATCAATCATTTTAAACATAAAATCTGAAAATTTAAATCACACCGATTTTGAAATCTCTATCTAGCAACTGCTGCATAGACCTTAGCAAAGCATCTAAAGAGTACAAGCCGGGCTCAGTGGACATTTTAATCACGGTTTAAAAGCGACCTGTGTGATGTTACTGTTTCAATGCAATAATGTTTTGAACCTATTTGAATACATTTAATGGCAAAACACAGCTTTAGCTGTTTTTTGTATACCTAGCTGTTTGCTCAGTAGTAAAATCTATTTTTATTGGTTTTTGTTGTGTTTGTTTATACATATTTCTATATTAGATCTCTTAAATATTTATATTTGTTAATATTTAACATAGTACAATATGTTCAATGACTGAAATAAATATTTCTAATAAAATTAAATATCCATGTCACTTATTTGTCATCGAATGGGCTCATTTATGCCTTATCATTTGACTTGTTTTTACTTTGGTTTAAGTTCTAAAATATATGATATTTTGTGTGCTTTTTGTCAGGGAATTTTAAAAAAGTATGTCAGGGAAAACCTGGAAATGTCAGGGATTTTGGTTCTGAAAAATTGCTGAGAACCCTGTGGTATCATCGGCGAATAAAATAAAATCGGTAGTTATGTCAGAATTTGGGAAATCATTAATGTAGATAAGAAATAGAATAGGGCCCAATACTGAGCCTTGTAGAACTCCATGAACTATTTCCATTTGGTTTGATGAACAAGAGTTATAAAAAAACATACTGAGTTCTGTTGGATAGGTAAGACTCAATAAGGGACACACTATTGTCATCAAAATTGTAAAATTTTAGCATATTTAAGAGGATCCCGTGCGACACTCAGTCGAAGGCCTTTGTCAAATGATAAAAGTCTTGTCATCAAACTAAAGATAAATTCAATAAGTTGTTGACAAAAATGTCATTCTATTTATTTTGACAGTGGACACCGCGATAATTAATTCAACCACTAGTGTATTTGTCATTGTTGCAGGTAACTTTTGCTGCTGTCAAAGTGACAATTACACTGTGTCTTTTTTATATATAAATTAAATTATCAGCCTAAAATGAGAAAGAAATTCAAAGCAGCTCGGCATTGTGTTTGAGATATAGAATGATAGTTTTGTTTTTAGTTACTCATGTTTATTTTACACCTTTTTTAATATACGCATAAAATTGATAAGTCGGGTACATTCAACACTTCTGTGAACCAGTAGAATAAAAATACTTTTTTTTTAATCGTTTGACATTTTTTACATTTGTATAAATTTTAAAATTTTGCATTATAAATATTGCAACATCCTGCATAATAAAGAATATTATAGTTGAATTGACTACTGCTTTTATAGAGTAATTTGGTGGCTGTAATGATAGACATCTTCCGGCAAATGACCGTGGACCATTATAATTTCTACATAAATAAATTCACAACAAACTTTGACATTCTCGATTTCCTCATGGAAATACTAGTGGTTTTCAAAGAACTCGTTAGTAATTCCGTATTTCCCAAAGATTGGTTTGACATGATCATGCTGCAAAACAGCGTAATCTTGAAATCCCTGAGATTTTTCTCCCACACTATCAGAGATTGCTTTTTTCAAAAGTTTGAACATGATGCGTGGAGTAATTTTTTCCACTGTGCCATTGCGTTTATGACCCAAGAGGCTTTGCAATTAGAAAATTGTTCTGTTAATAAGAGAATGAGAATCGTCGACCAATACAAAGATATGAGGAGAGAAATGGGTTTTGAGATCAGGTCCATGTGGTTCAATTTGGGTAAGATATTTATAAATATACACATGCATCGCCTTGTCAGAGTTGTACAGAATAGTACTACATATTGGTTTTTTGCAAAATTGGGCTGTATCCTGCCTTTTTTTAAATTTTATCTAAAATTTTTATATTTATACTAAGGGTCTGACAATTAGGTCTGTGAACTTGCCACAGTACTCTTACATTTGCAACTGTGTAAAACCTTGTACCAGATATATTTGTGATGTGAGAATGTTGAAACTTAAAATAAATTAAACTAATAAACAATAAATGTCTCGATAAATTTGACAAGAATGGAAGTGAAATTAGGGACATATTAGTCTCAAGTTTATGAGGATTATGCTCTGAAGATAACAGCAGTGTATAAATGAATTAAACAATTTTCTGGAGAGACAGTGTTGTTGATGAAGAGAGATCAGTTCGGCCATAACAAATTATGACATTATTGCTTGCGGCTGCATAATTAAAACATGCAAACACCAACATTAAAAAAATTTGCAACCCGTTTGCACAGTGCTGAGCAATGTAAATGTGCGGTGACAAGTTCTCGAACTTAGTTGTCAAACGACCTTGTATGAACTATAAGACAAGGTAGTTAATAGTGAGTCTAACAATATTTGTAGTTATATAGAACTAAACTAAGATATATCTTCAGTTGTGGTGCAAAACATTTTTCATTTCTCAATAATTTCATTTTAGGTCAAAACAAAGTGCAATTTGTGCCTTCGTTGGTAGGTTTAATTCTAGAAATGACGCTTATTCCTGAAATCGAACTGCGGAAAGCTACTATTCCGATATTTTTCGATATGATGCAATGCGAGTTCTATTCGTCTAGATACGAAATTGAAAGTTTCGGTGACACAAAACGAGACTCTTCCCATATAAAAGGCAATTTTACAAACTTTGAAAATGAAATGATTGTAAAATTAGATGCCCTCTTTGAAGGTGGTAAGGGCGATATTGACTATAAGAATTTGTTTCATGATATTATGATGGAGCTCTGTGGCAAACATACCACAATGCATGAGGACGGCATCAAGTTTGTTAAAATTGTTTCACGTTTGATGGAGAGTTTGTTGGAATACAGGCAAATTATCACGGATGAGAATAAAGAAAATACCATGAGCTGTACTGTTAACTTATTGGTAAGTGTTTCTAAGGAATAGTAAATAACATTTTATTTCTGACCGATATTATAAGCTTATATATCATAGTTACGCTATCAATAAAGAGAGTCATAACTCCCTTGGGACATTATAGATTCTATAATTCCCTCTACCTAATATACATATACGTAACATAGCAACAACCTAGCAACAACAAAACTCTTATAATCAATGGTAACTGATTCAAATATACTGGGAATTTTTAAAAATAAACAATATTTTATTGAAATCGATCAGAAATAAAATTATCTATGTACCACGGGAATTAATGAGCCTTAATAACCTCAGGCAATTGCTGTCCCTCGGGCCTTATAATTCCCTTGATACATAAATAACTATTATTTCTGACCGGGATATTATAAGATTATATCGTCATATTTACGCTATCAATAAAGACAGTCATAACTCCCTTGGGACATTATAAATTCTATAATTCCTTCTACCCTAATATACATATACGTAACATAGCAACAACCTAGCAACAACAAAACTCTTATAATCAATGGTAACTGATTCAAATATACTATATATATAAATCGGTCAGAAATAAAATTATCTATGTACCACGGAATTAATGAGCCTTAATAACCTCAGGCAATTGCTGTCCTCGGGGCAAACTTTGCCATCGGTAATTAAGGCCCTTATAATTCCCTTGATACATAAATAACTATTATTTCATACTAATACATTATCAACAAATAAACCCTTAGTTACCGTACCTATAACCATGCTAATAACTCCCTTGAGAGTTATACTAAGTAGTTATAAATCCTTAACTCACTCTAATGTATTTACAAAAATAAACCAACAATTGCTGAATTTTCCACTGAAATTATTTCCCGAGTTGTAAGAATTTTCCATTGAACTGTTGTCACTGCCTATGACTGTAGTCAAACATGAAGTTGATGTTCCACTTCTTTCATGTAACATGCCAGCCAACATTCTTGTTTTATTTTTCAATTCTATGCTGTCAGCCAAATACCCTTCTGCTACCGTTGAACTTTGCCATCCACCATGTCTCTTCAATGTCATACTTGCTCCTGCTTTGACCAAGGCAGTCACGGAAGTCCTCCGCAGACTATGTCCCGTGAAAGCTTCTGGATCTGGCAAACCCAAAAAAATAGCAATTTTGCTTGGAATTTTTCCAAATGTATTTTATCCAACAGGTTGAACTGTGCAATGCTTTCCGCAATACGTGAGAAATAATCTTTCTGAACCCGACAGACGCAAACACATATACTTCCTCACTAGACCCAATGCAGAGAACTCGTTTTCTTCTACAATTGTAAATTTCTTACGGATATCTGTTTTACTTTCCGGAATGTCAACCACCATAACCGACTATCTTCAATATGATTAATCTTCATATTCAAAAGTTCTTAACCTCTACAGTCCCCGAAATAACCCATAATCAGAACCACCTGTACAATAGAGCAATAAACGTGTAATTCTTACAGTTTAATGATTTACCTTATGTAGTAACTGTTCTTCATTGGAAGCATCCTTCAAAAATTTGACAATGTCATCCCAACTAAACACTTTAGACTTGTTTGACTCATAGCTTTTACTTTTTTGTTTGAGAAACGCTTCCAGTTCATGAAACTTTCTCCCATCTCTATTATAAATTGTCATCATTGATTTTAACATTGACCACATTACAGGGAATTAGGGACTCATATAGTCCCTGGTATACTCGCGTAAAAAATTCAGACGTCTTACGTCACGGCTGGTGTTACACAATTGTTTTAATTGTCAACGTAATTTTCAATATTTGGTCACGTCAAAAACAGTTATTTTTTGCAATTGAGTGCAATATATAATGCAAACTATTAGTGTAGTATATAGTTTTATTACTATCAGTTGCAGTTTCTTAAATACTTTGATGAAAATATAAGAATTATTCATTTGTTCTTATGACGTAAGTCGTCTGAATTTTTGTCGCTAATATATGATTCTGACTGTAAGAAAAATAAATCAATATCACTTATACTAGAACGTGGATGAATAAATACATACCATGTCTTGAAAATAAGCCAACATTATATTTTCACTTATATTTTTGTTTTCAATACAGTTAACTTTCAGCCACTGCAGGAATTTGTCATATTCTTCTTTATACTTTGGTTCCGATTTGGTTGTTACTAGTGCGGCACGAGCTTTCTCAGTCTTTTGTTTCCTGAAGTCACTTTTCCAAAGTTTTGATTCATTTTCGCAAATTAATAAATTTGATAAACTTTTATTTACAAACTTGTCAGTTGATATATCCATGGTAATCATGCCTATTTAATTATTAAATAACATTTGTTTAATTTTGAAAACCAACAAAATTTGGTTTCATTTTTCATTATTATGAAATAAAACAAAATTTGGTTTTCATATTTCATTAGTATGAAATATTTCATATTTCATTAGTATGAAAAAAATCTTTATAACTAATTAATTAATTTCTCGGGACTAACGACCCTCGGGATTGCAATCTGTTGCCCTCGATAATTAACATCCTCATAACTCCCTTGATAGGTTGATTGGTATTTTAATATTTACGAAACATTTTTTAGGATTTCTATTCGGAGATTAATAAAAAAGAAATGTATATAAGATATTTAAATAAATTATTTGACCTTCATTTGGACTGTGATAATTTTACTGAAGCCGCTTATACTTTGGAATTACATACGAAATTATTACATTGGTCTGATGAAACTCTATCTCCGCTACTTAAGGGTGAAAAATATGTGATAGAAAAAACACATAGGCAACTTAAAGAAACTTTATATTACACCATTATTGATAATTATAGTAAAGGCAAAGTGAGTATAATTTATAATAATTACAAATTTAGTTGAAAAATTAATTTTTATATTCATCTACTTTGTTATTTTATAAAGACTAAAACTAAGATCGTAAATTTGTAGATGTGGGAGTGCGCCATAAAGAGATGTCAAGAGTTAGCCGAACAGTACGAACAAGAGACGTTTGATTACGATCATTTAAGTGATTTGCACAAACGTATGGCAACTTTTTATGACGATATTATGAAAAAGGCTAGAGCTGAACCTGAATATTTTCGTGTAGGTTATTTTGGAAAAGGTTTTCCCCAGTTTTTACAAAATAAGGTATTTATTTATCGCGGTAAAGAATATGAGCGTTTAGCAGACTTTAATGCACGAATTCTTAATGAATTTCCAAAAGCTGAACTTCTAAACAAACTTACCCCACCTGGGGAGGATATTACTGGATCAGACAAACAATGTATCCTTTTATTCAGTATAAATAGTCATAGATACTTATGTGTTGTTGTTTTTTCTTAATAATTCATAGACATTCAAATCAACAAAGTGGATCCGATAATGGACGAAAAGAAGCAGAGGTTTTCTGGCAAGCCAATAGCTGACCAAATTGTGAAGTTCTACAAAGTTAATAACATCCAAAAGTTCACATTTTCTAGACCTTTTACGAGAAAAGATCCTCTTATAGAAACAGAAAATGAGTTTGCTCATTTGTGGTTGGAAAGAACGGAACTGACTACAACTTACCCTTTGCCAGGAATACTGCGTTGGTTTCCCGTTCAATATGTTAATATCATCGAAATTTCACCTCTACAAAATGCTATAGAAACGATGGAGAGAACAAACAGAACTTTAACGAATTATATTAACATTTTCAACAAAGACAACAACATGCAAATAAATCCTCTTAGTTTAACACTAAATGGTGAGTTGAAATTTCGATTCTTGCCCCTTGCATGATTTTAATACATATTTCAGGCATCCTGGACGCGGCTGTCATGGGAGGAATTAAAAATTATGAGGAAGTATTTTTTACGTCCGATTATGAAGTTCATCATCCTGATGATACATTGTTATTGGAAAAGTTGAAAGATCTGATTGCTGATCAGATACCTTTATTAGGTCACTGTGTACAAATTCATAAATTGAAAGCCCCAGATAATCTTCAGCCGTTACAGAAAAGATTGGAGGAATGTTTTGCTGTAATGAAGGCCGATGTGGAAGAAAAATATGGGAAAAGAGTAAGTCTTTTTCTAATTCAATAACAGTTTTCTCTGTCTCATTATTTGTATTTATTAGGATTACATACGTGGACATTTTGGCAATTTATGACACAATGTCAGTTTTTAATTTTAATGTTAGGAATAGCAAATAGAAAAAATGAATTGAAATGTTTTTATCTTATGGGATGTTCAGATTAAACAATGTTTTAATGGGTACTGCATTCAGTTGCATTTATTGAAATTTCAGTGTTTGTAGTTATAAATGATGATTATGACCTTCGGTCATTACCTACCACAACATAGACCAGCAATTTCACTCCTATGTCGGCACTTTCAATTATTAATTATGCAGAGAAGCATACTCAAACAGATGAAAATTTATGATAAATATAAAATGTCTGTACACATTATGTAACAACTAATAATTGTAAAACTGAATTTGTGATGTAACTATCGGTTTACTATTAATCACAAGTTAACCATCAGTTGATAAACCGGGCCTAATTTATAGTTATTAATTAGTCTTTGTAATGTTGCTGTACTGGGTAAACTGATTGTAATTGATTTTTTATATTTTTTTGAGTCGTTAAAATACAAAGACATTAATTTTTAAAATCACTAGAGAATCATCTGCCATTAGGATGTTGAAAACATTCAGTAACCTAATTTGATACATGGTGATTTTCCGAGTTGTTATGCCGTGACCTCGGTAACTGGTAGGTGCCAGAAACAGAGTTAAAATGCACATCCCTAGCATTAGCTGGGATTCTTTTACCTGCCCTGGTTGTGCTTTGCTGCGACTCCCGCCGTGCTTTTGCAGAGCGGCAAAACGTTTGGAAGCATGGGATGCGACCAGTTACAGCGGCGGCTACGGAACGCCTCGGAGGATCACCATTATCCGAGGAACGGTTCCGTAGGAACCGAAATCAATATATGGACAGGCCCAGAGACACCGATAGCGGGTCTGTCCCCACAGAGCCTAGCCCGAGAACAACCAGGGCAGGTAAAAGAATCCCAGCTAATGCTAGGGATGTGCATTTTAACTCTGTTTCTGACAGCTACCAGTTACCGAGGTCACGGCATAACAACCCGGAAAATCACCATGTATCAAATTACAGCACTGGCCGTGAAAGCCTAAAAACCACTATTCAGTAACCTAATTATATCGGCTAATTTTCTTGATGGATATAACTTGTAAGGTTTATTTAAGGTTGCATTCCCAAGAAAACTTTGTTAACAATTTTTATTTTCCAACTTTTTTATGAAATTTGTCTTTAGTAGGTAAATACAAAGAGATTTTTACTTGTTCATTGATGTGACAAAATTATTTATTCTGTTTTCACGATTTTTTTCAATTTATAATGGTGCTGATAAAATCCATGTTTGAAGTTTTCAGGAAATTGTTTAGTTATAATGTTATCTAAAAGCAAAATAGTAAGAATTTTTAAAATTCGGAAATTGGTAGAAAAATATTTTTTATAACAGAAAAAAATTAGCAGGTAGCATTATATTGCATTCAAAATGTGTTTCACACAATTTGTATGAATTATTGCTAATTCTGTGCAACTTTTCTAACAGATCTTCTCTATTAGAAGCCACTTGTTAAATCTTTGCAATACAGATATATTAAACCTCAGTTTTCTGAAACATATTTTCAGCCTGATGTTACACAAGATCTATTTAACTATTTAACAGCGGAATAAGTCACTGTGTCATTCCTCGATTTTGATTCATAATTTTACCTTAATACACCTCTGCACAAACGATGCTTGTATGAAAATGTTCGAGACAAACTGACGAATAGCAGTGGTCTCTACAGCCTGAAATGGATGCAGAAGCTGTATGTGCGACTTATTATTTTCACTCAACTAATTTTACTGGTCTATGTTATGCCATTACAATGCAAGCAAGCTATTGCGAGAGTCAAGGCACGGCCTTGATTTATGATCCATATAAAGCAATAATATTTTCCGTGCAGTTCACAGCTGCATGAAATAAATAATAGTATCTTATCAATATCGGTTGAGGAAGTACCAGAATTGTTGAGAATGGTTTGCGAAATATTTGTATACTGATTTCTCAAAAACCATGTTTCTATTTGGTATTAGCTTGTCTACATCTGGATACCTACTTCTAATTTCTTCTTCTTTAACATAAGAAAATTGATGTTACATTGATTATCTAATCGGTAACGACACTCAGGAACATACTGAGGAACACGGCCTAAAAAAGAAATCATAACGTACCAATATGGTATTTGTAGTTTAATTTATTTTTTTAACATGCACTTTCATGTCTGTAATTGTATGAATTCCATCCAATCAAGTTATACTTGCAAATTTGATATTATCCACCGGTGCAGTCATATATTAATTCTAAAAAACGGAAAATACATTTAGGTTTGTCAGGTACACTTATTTTCAAGCCAGAAGTTGACTGAAATTATTAGTACTTTGTATCGACCCTGACCCCCCGATTATTCTATAATGCGTCATGCCAACTCTGGCCTGCCTCGCAATGGTCCAGCCATCATTTGCAGCTGTAAACAGCACAAAAAGTTTGTTGCTTGCATTGTATTAATCATGTCCTTGTTATAACTGTCTAAGAAATTTTAAAAATTAAACCGTATAAAATAAAAAATATACTAAACGGAAACAAAACATAAATAGACCCAAACTAACAAAGAACCATCATATACGAATATTGTGACATTAACAAACGCCAAAAAATATACTTCATAACATTACTGTAGTGACATGATCTAACCAATTATGACTTAAAGTTAATTAATAATAAAATATGAAAGCGTATCATAAAATTAATGAAATAATCAGAAGAAATCTTATGTATTTTCAGGAGTCTAATATTAAATTAGAAAATGAGGTACAAATGAGGAGGCATTACAGTATAACAAGCGACAGACTGTCAGATATTACAATCACACCCGAGTAAGTCATTTATTTCATTAATTAATTTGTTGCATGTTTTTATGTGTGTATGTATGTAGTGTTTACTTATTTCAAATTAGATCGTTATATTTTACTTCTCTTTTGTGGACGTTATTAATTTGTCACCCATGTGTATCTAAGCTTTGCATCTGTCCAGTTTATTTAATAAGAAAATAGTATTATTAAGTAGACTGGGATTTTTTACTTTATAATTTTGATGTAGTAACGTTGGTGGTCGTAGCCGAGTGTCGAGTTTAACAAGAGGCCAAGTGGCATCGCTGAAAAATTTCACATCAAATTTTAATTTTACTACTTCCTCGCCTATGGTTAACAGGTTTGTATTTGCACAAAATCTAACGCCTTACAGTAGACTCGTAGTGCCGCTAACCAAATAATCCCAAAATAATTTTCTACTTTTTAGTCAGGAATGCAGCGTGTTACGTAACGCAATTATCAAATTTCTATGTATTCCAAAAATAATGCAAAAATCGTATGTTAGTGTACGATTCTATTGAAGAATATAATTAAGCCACTAGTTTGTGTGGATTTTTTATACTAAGTTACGGAACTACTGTAAAAGTTTAGTCAAACAGCCTGTATAAATCTGTTGAAATTCTGTAAAAGTAGAAAAATATTTAACAAAACTAACACGTGTTTCTTAATTTTCAGAAGGGGTCAGTCTTCAGCAAATAGCCGAAATACTTCATTTGCCTAATATACCCCAGCTTCTATTACACTTTTTTATTTTTTTAATTAGTATATTTTAATACATTTTTCCGTGGACTGCACTGGATTTACTAACATGGTAATTAATTAACCTTCACGTGGAGCTTTGCATGACCCCGCATGATTAAATTTCATTAATTTTAATATAGTAATTGCAGAAATAATATCTTGATCTTGATGTGGAATGTTATTCACAATACAATTATTTTATTTACAAGTTATACAGGGTGTTTCTAAAATAAGTATGTTTCTTCAAAAAGGTAGTAGATCACGGGAAAGAAACAATTTTTGTTAAGCAACCTTGGATCAAGTTAACTAATTCAATGTGGTTAATGGCGTGGGCGGGGCTGAGTCTCGGACTGTATATTGATTTACGGTGTTCTATTTTAAAATGTCTTATACAAATTAAGAGTTCAACAGTGTATATTTAGTTCAGCCAGTAATAAGTATTAGATAATTGTAATAATGACATGCATGACAGAGAAATTTTACCGCTGCTTATAAGCATGCTTGTTAGCTTGTGGAAATAATTTTTGTAGAATTACCTAATATTGATCTATGGTAAGTATGTAGTTTATTCCTATTATTTTTAAATTAATTTCAGTCTCAACGGTGTTTCAACACTTTCAATGAAAACCCCTCAAGAATTGTTTAAAAATAAACATTTCCACTGGTAAACAATGTTGCCAATTGACGTTCTTGAAATTGCCACCTTGCACTCGACACAACAGGGTCAGTTTAAAAATTATCTGTTTCGTTCATTAGAAATTTTTTTTATCTTGAAAAGATGAGATTTTAAACCACAGATTGCTTAATAAAAAGTGTTTTACGTCCTCTATTATCAGTTTGAAGGAACAGCGTACTTATTTCAAAAACACCCTGTATATACTAGATTATCAAAAAGTAATACAATAACTTGTTAACTACTAATTTTTCAAAAAAATGTACCGAACAAAAGTTACAACCAAATACTTCTTTTAAATGCCAAATTATTTTAAAAGTAATGAAACAGAAAAAGGAAAAATATGATATTTTACTTTTGTTTTATTAATCCTGTATTTCATTGTTATTTCAAGACACATTATTAAGTTTCCAGAGATAAAATCATATTTCTCAAAAATTTTGTTATCCAACCTTGCAACCTACATAACATTTTATGCGAACAGAGGAAAAACATCTAACGATTCCAAAAAAGAACAAAAAAACATTGATTGCTATTTAAAAAAAATTACAGTTTTGTATTCCCTTGCTGACACCTGATGACGTAATAAAAATTCAAGGTCACAGAAAGGACATATTTATTGCCTAGCAACTTTTGTTTGGCCCATTTTTTTTTTTAATATTTGTAGAGAACAAGTTATAGCACATTGCATTACTTTTTCGTCACCCTGTATTTGAAAATTAAAATTTTACTTGACATTTTTTAAATTATTTATTTTTTTTGCCAGTTTGAAATTGACCGTTGCAAGCGTAATGTCTTAAATAAATTGCATGACAGTATTCTTCTTATATAGTGGTTTTATAAGACATAATTGCACTTTGATGGATGTATGTAATTTAATATATAGGTACAACATTACTCGTATGCAGCATGTATGTTTTAATGACACTAGGATAATTTCTCATATTTTAAAATTATTTTGCTAAAGAAAGCCGTGAAATATTTAACACATTTAATATTTTCAATGGTTATTCATTCATTGTTCATTACCATGTCAGATGATGTAATGCGAAGGTTTGTGCATTATTACAACTTTTCTAAAAGTTATAAAGACATACTTATACAATTTTATAATTCCTATAAACATAAAAAAGATTAGCTTACAATTTGCCAATAAAGAGAGATATAATTAGCATTCCATTGCGATTAAATCCAGTGTACTTAGATTCAAATTTAAGTAACTAACTACTGGTAGATGCCGCTGTTGGCACCAAGAATATAGGTATTTTTTTACATCTCCACTGTTTAACCATTGTCTGCTAAATCTCATCGTCTTTGTAATACTGGTACTTGTCTGTTAAATCAACCGAATTTCAATATAGAATTCTGTAATGTACTGAAGTGTGGCGACTTCTGTGTTACTATTTGGAATCACAAATGTCATAATTTGATATTGTCACTCCAATACCGCACTCCACACTTTCACGTTTGTCATAATTTATAAGAATTAAATTACTAATACAAACAATTGATAACTACATCTTATGTACCTACTGTAGAGTGCAGCTGTCAAGCATGGTTGCTGCAATCTAACAAACTAAGGTTTAACTCCGCATTGCCATTAGTTTCGTTAGTGCAAATTATTATTTCTGCATGACTTCTGACGTTTATTAATAAAGCCAGTGTACAAATTGCGATACTTTCTCTGAGAAATACAGTTATAAGAAAAAGAGAAGTGTACAATTGCGAAAGAAAGGGGTTGGTGTAAAAAGTGTAAACAATGGAGTGAAACAAAAACACCTAAAATTGACAACGTATATGTAATTAAGGCTTCTAATTCTAAATGTATCCGTAAGTGTTTGCATTAGTAAAGCCTTGGCGTATATCTGTACCATTAAAATACCTTCTGTAGTGGTGTATCCAAATAACATATCTTGCTTTGTTAACTGTTAAAATTTGTACCTAAACATGCTCTAATTTGTTTTTTCCTTTCTGCAGTTTTGCCTACAGTAATCCACAATTTTTACCTGGCTATATATTAAGGCCTATTTTAACCAATGTGGGACTACGAGAACTGAAACAGGAGCATACCTCCCATTCTTGCAGTTCTGCATTGGTTTCAGTAGATTTTTATTATGTTTTTTTTGTGATGCATGCAACAATACAAATATCAATGCAAAATTATAACAGTAGGTCATTACCGGCTGATACTGGTACAGCAGTTGGAGCACTGGATTTATTTTATATATTTGACTTTCAGTGTTTTTCAGAACAACATAGTTTATAGTTGAGGTCCAAAATAATAGAGAGTGTTTCATGTTATAAACCCGCTCACCAATTAAAGCAGTCAACACAAAGATAAATACATACATGCATATTTATTGTGTAAAATTTAAGTGTCAGAAATGTTTGACCAGCTCCGTCTTACTTTGCATTCACCAAAAGCGCAGTTTATACAGTTCGTCGAGTGAAGGTTCCAGAGGTTGCGGCTAAAAAATTCATTTATACACGACGAAGTGGGACAGAATCTGTCTATTGACAAATCAGCGTGCCCCTTGAGTGTGCGAATGTGCACGGCTAAATGCGCAATCATCTAAAAAAAAACGAAATCTGGAACATCAACATCAAAGGAGCCGACGTGAAGACGCCGGACTGAAATAGACTGTGCCGAAAGTACATTAACAACTGAACTGACTGAATAGTTCTGGACAATTTGGAATTGATTTTTGTTGTGGTCAGAGCAAACTTATTATATAAACACTGACGGAATATGGATAAATGAACACTATACAATGACAAAAATATGGTACTGTTTTGCACATATGGAACCAGGCATCTGTCGTGATTGTATGATAATGCATCCTATAGTAGCTTGCATGCTTCATCTAAAGAAAAGCATTTTTAACCTTATGGTTGGTAACTGTTCTATGATTAGACCTAATAGCAGACGATGATAAGTGTTAACGTGTGACTGTTATAGTAACAGTAGTGTGTGTATGTAAATAATGCAGTGTATTAATGTGTTAAAGTGTGATATCTGTGGAGTTGCGCATCAAGTAGGTGTACGTAATTGGTAGTAGGCCATTGCCATTCAAAACGACGGCATTCTATAGATGAGTATAAAGTTTTTAAAGTAAACTATTGAAGTAGGTACTAGATTCACTCAATCTCGACTTATTTTTGGTAATTTTGTGTTTTTTTAACCCTTCTCAGGAGGCGCGCCTATGGAATCTTGCTTCCTGCAATATCACCTCCCATAATTATCTAAGTGTTGTCAATGAATCACACTCTATTATTTTGGGCCTCGGGTGTAGTATATCACACTTTTTACTCTAATATTTTTTACACAACTTAAATAATGATTTCATATGAAAATTAGAAAATACCGGTATACTTTTTATATTTGAAAAGATGGCAAACACTCCATTTGTTATAGGACACCTTCTTTTGGCAACAGAATATGCAGTCAATCTATTATTTTTATTAGTTATACGTAAACTTTGCATTTATTGGACAAAGTTTGCATACAAGTGTAATCGTGAAGAATAAAGATTTATGCATGCATTCACCCTTAACCTGACAAATATGTAGTAGAATTGATTATAATAATTATTATGTTTTGCAATTTTTTTTTTTTATGTATATTATATAGTTGCTTTCCTGATAATGAAAATATTGAATCTATCTTGCGAGGATATGTACCTAACGATCATTACATTGAGACTAATTGATATTTTAGCCGTTCTCATCACAGTCATTCCAAAAGCCTCATATCTTCCCCGACCAAAAGCCTCACCAGCACTCCATCTTTAAGTCATAAAAAATCTCACAAGTCCAAAGAAAAAAGAAGATCAAGTAAGTCTGACATTGCTAGTCCGTCCAACACTAGTACCGGTACTCAGTGGTACACCTCGGATAACGATAACAATAATTCTGTTACTCCTAATGGTGGGTCCACACCGATATTCGAACTAACACAAGAGGTAAGAAAGGAGAAGAAAATATATCTTTGGCATGTTAATATTTAGTTTGAGCATGACGAAGCACATGAACGCAAATCTGGGAAGGCCAAAATTTTTGTTGTGGCACGTATTACCGCTTAAATTGTCATGTATCACAAGGTAATAGTAAATTTGCAATATTGGTAGTGTTGATTTGTTATTATTAAGGCTGGTAATTTTCGGTTGACACTCGCAGAGAAATAACATACACACTGTTAATATATTTGTGCTGTGACAACTTCTTTTTTGTAGTGAAATAGTAAACTGAATGGCAACAAGATCTTTATAGGCAAATATTTCGGGGTAATTCTACGGCAAAAAAGACCAAACATTCACATAAACATAGGTCGACAAATGGACTCTAATTAAGAGCCTTTCAAGGATCCGCCATGAAGATGATTTTCATTCAATATTATCGAAATGGTTTGAGGTAAAGTAATAAAATTTTGAACACTTGAATTTGAAAATTTACGTGAAATTGAAGTATTTTATTCAGAGGTGCTTAAACAGGCCCTAACTTTTTTGTTAGAAATTGTTTTTACATTTGGATCACAGAAATTCAGTTCATATTGAACAAAATTTATCTTCAAGGCCGACCCCCCTTTAAAAAGAAGAATGTTTGTATGAAGTTTTTGTCTTCTTTTTTGATAAAACCAGCCTGAAATATTTGCCCATAATTTTCGGACATCCTGTATAAGAAAAATGAAAAATGCTGTAGGTGTGGATAAGTGCCAAATGCAATCCAATTTGCTTTAAAAAATATGTTGCTATTTTTATGTGTTCAGGCTAAGATTGTCAGCCCTATTAATTCAGGCTGTTTTAACATAAAAATAAGAAAAAAGTTTTCTATAAACATGATTTTCAAAAATGCATAATCTAATGCAGTCTATGATGGATACAAATTGTTTTATAAGTAATTTTTTAGCTCAAAAAAACTTTTTCCTTGTCTTTTTTAATACTAACTTTAGTTTGTAACATTATGTAATCCTTCTTATACTTCTTGATATAATTTTTGGCTTCCTCTATTTGAATTCGTGGAAATGTTTGTAATTTTCTTCTTCATTCGTTTCTTATTCTCCTTGCTGATGAGAATGATTGTTCTTTAAAGACTATAGCTAATTACAGGAATTATTTAATAATGTTATGCTCATAGGAATTGTGATCTTCTTATGTTATGAAATATACCTGGTCCACCTATCTAGAAACTTGTATGCCCTTTAGAAAAAAAATGTTAATGTGGATTTTAACGAGATCTGTATCGACTATTCATATTTCAAATCTACAACTCTGTAAATGCTTCAAACTGGATCTCACAGATGTTCTTTGATTGGAATTTAATACACTAAAATTCATGAAAACAGTAGAAACTGAATTATTTGTAAATTTTAGTAGCTTCATTTTCTAAATTTCAATCCACTAAACTTAATTATAACAGTCATTTTCAAAATGGATGAAAATATACATACATGATGAATCTAGTAAATGACATCAAGAAATTAAGAAAAAACATGATTTCGTAAAGTATCCGCAAATTTATGGAAAGGTAGACCAAATGTGTTACGAAATGAGGGTTATTAAAAAAAAAAATTAGACAAATAAGTATTCGTAACAATGTTTTTACACAATTCCTGTTATTTTATAATTCTATCTTCCTCTTTATTAAGTACTTATTATAATCTCAAAAAATTTCATTAACCTATCGATTTTAATTTTCTATTTA
Source organism: Monochamus saltuarius (assembly GCA_025584915.1). Lineage (NCBI taxonomy): Eukaryota > Metazoa > Arthropoda > Insecta > Coleoptera > Cerambycidae > Monochamus > Monochamus saltuarius. Next base: position 56,416,042 of record CM046725.1, on the reverse strand, counting down.
GCTTCATCCAAAGAGGCCTCTCCGTTCTGAGGTAGAAAGAGAAAAAAGATTGAGTCGTCCTTCCAGTGGCCAGTTTTCGAGACCAAATAGTATATCAGTGACTATTAGAGGAACAGGGAGTTCCGGGGCCAGTAGCAATAGAGATTCAATAGGTAATTTATATTATTATTTATTTCGTAGTATTTAATACTTTTAACCTACGTTTTGCCAGATGTACTCATATTTAGCCTTATTCCTGTGGTCATTGAGACAAGACCAATGCTGAAATGTTCATTTATTTCCTGTTTCTTAATATTGCGGAACATTTTCCATTCAGTACTTTCTTACCAATGTTGTTTGTCTGTTTACTTTACATTTTAAATATATTTATATATCTATTTGTGGTAGTGGATCGTATTTTTAAAATTATAATATTTTTAAGAAACAGTTTTTCTAGCTTCTAATAAATTCATTTGCCAATTAAGTCTGTCTTATAAAAATTAATACTTAAAAATCTTACTTCAAAACTATCTTTTTTTATCCATTGCATTATATGAAACTGTAAGAAATGTTCATCCAACTACTTGAAACTAGTCAGAAGCTCTTACTGAAATAGATCTCAATAATAATTGATAATGATTATTAAATTGTAATAAAAATTTTAATTATTTGACATGATGATAACTGACAGCTTTTCATAATAAACTCGGTAGCAGGTCGTGAGGTAAGCAGGCTGAAACTGTTCCAAAAATAACTACAGCATCAACATTTTCTCGAAGCAAATACAGGATTACTTGAAATTTATTTAAGTAAGAATTTTTAACATAGTAATGGTTTTCCCAAAATTAATTAATTTTTTATTTCTATTTTGCACACATCATCTTGTACTTTTTGCATCTGTCTGTTCACGGGCGAGAACTTTTGGCACCATCTTTGCGCAAATCTTTTGCGTAATCAAATTTTCATGTAATATCTTGCGAACGGTTTCTTTGTTGACGTTTAACTTGTCAGACAACGCACGAATGCTTAGGAGCTGGTCAGACGTGACCAGTGCACGCAAACCGTCAACATTTGCGTCAGTACGAGAGGTGGCGGGAGCTCCTTCAGGTGGATCGTCTTCTACCGATTCACGCCCCTCCTTGAACCGTTTTGCTCATTCAAACACGCGTGTTTTTGACATAGACTCGTCTCCATACACCACATGCAATTTTCAAAGGATTTCCGAGGGTTTTTCGCCATATTTCACTAAAAATTGCTTCCAAAAAATACACATGAAACACAAACCAAACGTGCTATCGACTTTAACTTTGGACTGAAACTAAAAGGAAGGTCCCCCCTCTAGCAAAACGTTGATGAACAATGCAGTGTTGCCAGTTTATGTTGCGGAAAATTAGGCCTGTTTGCACAACAGTAGGAAACGATTTCCAACCGTCAAACGGATACACATTGTACTTATAATGCCCGCATAAGGTTGAAATTGCATTATTTTAGTTGGAATGAACATGCATCTGACAATTGGAAACTAAATTCTGGTATTGTGAGAACAAAGCTATTACCATCTTCACCTTTTCATTGTTGGAGGAATTATAACACTAGCAGAGTATGGTTATTTTAATAGAACTATTTAGTTGATTTATTTTCAGTTGTTACCATAATAACACTGAATATGTTGTATTTGTAAAAATACTTAAATTTTTCAGGAACCACTGATTCTAGTATAAGCGAGGAAGATGCAGTCCCTCCACCGTTACCCGCTAAACATCGAGATTTGGAAAACTGCAACTCATTATCGTCAAATGAAAATTATAGTTTCTTATATTCCCAACGGACTTCAGTTTTAAGGAGTTCTTTACAGATTAAAATGTCGACCACAGAAACAATTGAAGTGGATATAGATGATAGCGATTTACCTCCAACACCCCCACCGAAACCACCCAAAAATAAAAGCCAAACCAGTTCAGCTTAAACTATATATAATCAGCTGGTACTCGCCTAAATGTCCTTAATTATAATCTAGTAAATTTGTATATCATATCAAACCCTTACCTGAATGTTTCGTAAATGCTTTTTAAATCTTATATACCTCAAAAAGGTGCTTTCAAGATAAATAATATTTTTAATATTGTTACCATAAGTGCCATTTATCGCTTTTAGGGATACTCCATGATTAAGAACTTATTCGTTATACAAATTGTCTTCTTAAAAAGCTTTTCGTTTTAGAATGAAGCGAGTCAATATTCTATCGATTTAAGAAAGTATGCTTTAATTCGTGCTCTAATCTGATTAGATATCAAAATAGGAAAGGTAGTTTATCTACTTTCAAAAAGACTGTAGTTTTTGTATGCACAACTTGTTTTTAGTACAATTTGTTATATCTCTAGTGGCAATAGTAGAGTGTGTACTTTTTATATTAATAATCGTTGACATAAGTTTAACACAGATATTCCTTGTTTTGTTTTTTTTTTTGTACTATATTTGTATAAATTATTTATGCGTTTTAACCAAAGATAGTATTTTTATTGTATAAATTATGAATGTTTAATACATTTTCTATATAAACGATTTTTTTTTGCTTAGTTTTATTTTGGAAAAAAGAAATGCTCTATAAACAGTGTCCAGAAGCTAGTAGTCAAAAATGGTAGAACAGGGGAAGTCAAAATAATGCCGGTAGTTCACGTACATTATTTTCCTATCTGGTTTCCACAGGAATATAGAGGACTTACAAGTAAGAAGTTAAATATTGAATTTCAGTCATAATTTTCAACTTGTAATACAACTTTCACCATTTAAATTATAGTTTGGCATGCCTCATTAAATAGGATTGGCCTAAATTATGTTGCATTGCAACCCTATCAATTTGCTGCAAAAAATCAATACTATACCTTGCTTTATTCGATATATTTTACCACTTTCAAGATAGACACATCGTGAAATAGACGTGCATTTCAAAAATACTATTCTGCATCTAATTACGGAATATTGGTAAAGGTAAGCAAACATGTTTAAGTTGGTTGTTAGTTTATCAAATCACGCGCTAATATAACGTAATCGTAATCTGAATACCTAAGATATTCCTAAATTTCTCAATGGCACATTTTCCTGGATCAAATGCCTCTGTAAAGCCGTATTTAAATCGTCCACAGTTTTCTGAAAAATATATCATTTTTCTTCTAATCACAATGGTCGGACAACAGTTCATGAATATTTTGTGATATACATATTTGATGATATACGTAATAATAACTTATGAATAAAGTTAAGGCACTTTACCTGAAACCAAAAGTTTTCGCTCGGTGTATTGAATATTTTGGAAAAGGTTACTTCTAATAACTTCAACAAGGTATGCCTTTTGGGCATAACAAAAAGGTACGAGAATCAATTGTTTTAATAGTCAAATGTATACACTAAGCCGCAAAAAAGTTCTGCTATTTAAAAGAAGTATGATGTGTCGTAAGTGGCGCCCTCTACTAATGACGTCAAAATTAGAAGTAAATTTGAATATCTCGCTCCCAAAAACTCCTGATCTAACAAATGCATGTAAATATTTAAATTTTTTAAAAAGACAAATATTGAAAATAAGATTTTAACTGATAACCTTAACCCTTAACCATCAACTTTTGACAATAGTTGAGGTCCAAAATGATAGTGATTCATGTTATAAGCTCCTTCACCATTTAAAGCAGTCAACACAAAGATAAATGCATGCAGGTCCTATATGATTAAAATTAAGTGCTGCATACCTCCGAGAGTATACTCGATTACACAGCTTATATGACCTTCATACGTCCATGTTTCGTCAAAATTTAATATATTCTTCGATCCAGGTTCTTATTTTTTATTTATTTTAAATAGTGTCTTTGCTATATCACTATTTCGTCCTTTCCGTCAGTATACTCTTCGATTTCATTTATACAGGCTAAGTTTCATCTTGTAAGATATATCATCTAAAATTTAAGTGCCGCTTACCTCTGAGAGTATACTCGATTAGACAGCAAATACAAACGTGTCAAATCGGAAAGTACGATTTCTATTGGTAATTATACCATGACAGAACCCACCATGTAGACATGCAAACTACCATGGGCATGTGGGGTGGGCAAATTTTTGGTATATCTTTACGCTAATTTAATTGCAAATGTACTTAATTTATTAGTAATTTTGTGTTTGTATATAGTCGGTCAGTGGTCGCGCGGTTTAAGGCGTCAGTACTTGAATCGAGGTGACTGGATCGCTGTGGGTTCGACCCCCGCAGCCGGTAGACCGTATATAAGCTATATTCGTGGAGGGATTGGCACCCTCTCTGCGGGTATGGTAGGGTGGAAGAATGTTGGCTTGGGTCAATGTGAGAGATTAATACCGGTTGACATTTGACTACCCCCCTAATTAAGGAGGTTTTCCAGGTTTCCCTCATTCCTGCACTGAATGGTGGTTAGGGCCTACTAACGTAAGTCGTTCCTGGGCGCAAATGTGGCCTGCTTAATAATAATATGCCGCCCCCTCTCCCGCACAAGTCCTCGACTTCTGGGCTAATCCTCGTGATTAGAATGAGGGGTAGAGATATTATTATTCTTCAGAATTGAGAATAATTCAAGCTGTACAGCGTATTCTCATAATTTTAACCACCCTAATCTAACAAGTAAGCAGTATCGGATGAAGGAATTAGGGTGCGAGGCCAAAATATTTGTAAGTGATGCAGTTGAAATATGTAGTTCCTTGTTAAGAATGTATAGTGCAATAAAGAGTGGCAAATCACAAAACTGCGAAATGGAAAATATTGGGAGCTCGCGAAAAGAAGAGATATAGGTTGATGATACAAAATACATGTACAATTCATGGGTGGTATTTAAAAAATGAGCTTCCGATAATAAAATAATTCAGGTTACTATTTCGCATAATGAAACTTACCTAGAATATTTGGAAGGATGCTTTTGCAAATTATGCATGACATGAACTTTTGTTTTATAAAATGAAGTAGAAAGTGTATGTTATAGAAAAAGACAAAATAGTGATATGGCGAAACTATTTAAGTCACATATTAGAATGTCTGAATGAAAGAATATATTTTATACACTAATAGACACTGACAAAACATGTATAAATGAAGGCGATACGATGACAAAAGTGTGGCACTTTTTTGCCATGTATGGAAACTGGTGTTGTCGTGGATAATGCACCCTATACTAACTTTGTTCGTAGTACACCAGAATCAGTTTTCAACCATCAGAAGCATGCACACTGCATTTTCAACCTTATGTGGGCATTGTAAACGCAATGCGTGTGCGTCTGACTGTTGGGAACTGTTTTCATGAATGGGCCTAATAGCCGAGGATAAGTGTTAACGAGTGATTGTTACGATGCTAGTAGTGTATAGTATAGGTATGATATCCATGGTGAGCGCATCAGGTAGGTGTAAATGGGTGGTGGCAGGTCATCGTCGTCTAAGAGGATGCCATTCTACGGGTGAGTATAAACTTTTTAAAGTGAACTATGAAAGTGTTGGATTCACTCGTCAACTTATTTTTGGTACTTTTGTGTTTAAATCTTTCTCAAATGGCACGCCTCTTGCAAACTCACCTCCCTTGTTTAAGTGCTGTGAATGAATAAATCTCTGTTATTTTAGGTCTCGACTGTAAGGTAAGTTTCACTACGTCCCATTATTTTGTTGTCAGGAATCTACTCTTGCTCTAGTCTGTGTAATTTCGGGACATCCTGTCTCTCCTGACATTTGCCAGTGTTTCATTTCATATCATTAAAAATAAGTAGTTTTCCTTTTCCAGTATTTTGCCACAGTACAAATTAAAAAATGAGTACAAAAGAACAATTTTTTCAAACATTCTTTAATTTGCACTGTGATATAATACACAAAATAAAAAATTAGCTTGTTTGCCGACAGATGAATATGACATCGGTATGACACTGATTGGTATGTTAATGGCCAATCAGCAGCTGGAAAATGGAAACAAAAATTCTCGTCGACGATTGGCTATTAACTTACTGAATCAATGTGTAAAGACGTTTGTCAACGGGCAGGTTTAGGAAATGTTAGAATTTATTTATGGCATTTCAACATCTTGAATTTAACAAAGAACAAGAAAGCTATAAATAGACAGAGCGTCGTATCCAAAATAAATTTCCTATTTGCATTTATTTAAAAAAAATTCTTGTCATTTTTCCACGACCAAATTACTTTGATCGAAAATAATTTGTTCCTACCTAATTCTAGCTTAACGTGCATCATTTTACTAAATCGAATTTGAAACGAGGAATTGAATGTCCTATATATAAAACACAAAATGCTAACTAAATAAATTTTCAAGATATTTATTTCAAAATTCTGTGGAAGTCCAATAGCCCTACAATTTTTTTCACATGCTGTTCTATTGTGATTTCTGTCGTCGCGTATTTTCGTTTAAACGTCGCAGAGAGAAGCAATACATTTTTATTAGAAACGCAGTTGGTGAACCATTTTCTACCCTTTATAAATTGTTTAAAAATTGTTTTTATAAAAATATACTGAGCAAATAGTACACCGTAACCGTTTTTTTATTATTGCCAAAATTATTTTGGGTACTAGTATTTGGAATGTTATATTCGTGTTGTGAATAAAAAAGGGCTCGTAAACGAAAATATGCGACGAACCGAAGCAGTTTGTAAATTAAATCACTGAAATTAGTCACAAGTATCACTATTTTATTCTACAATACGAAATTAAACATTACCGCACTTCACCTTAAAATTGTTTTAAGTCCACTTCGAATCTTCCTCACTGGTTGCTTTAAACAAAAGTCTTTTGTCAGTATATTATATTTTTATATATAATTGTAGTAGTTTATTTTTCCTAAAAATTTTTAACATAAAATGTTTGGGCTATTCATCATTCATTCGACATTGCAGCATTTCCTAAATAAACAATAATTTTATACACACATAGTTCAAGAAATCTTAAAATATAAAACCTTTTCTTTATTCACAATAGCTAAGAAAATGTTTATGTAAAAAATACCGCGGTGTACTTTCCTCTCAAAATAATAATGCACTTAATATTTTAAAAATTTCTAATTAAAAACTAAAAAGATTTTACATGATTAAACTATTTATGACGATAGCTTCAATTTTGTTTAAACCTATTATACTCTACGATGTGGTCCAAATCCTTATCTGTAATTTCTCTTAATGCCATTCATAAAAAAAGGATATACATTTCTCTCCGCACAAAGATAAAACTACACGAGAAGAAGTTGGACGGTACAAAAAAAGCATGAATATACTATTTTACAAAATAAAAGATGAAAACAAATTAAGTATATTCTTTTTACAACGGTGACTCATTTGGGAACCCTACACAACAAATCACAATTTATCGCAAATAAAGTTTTCATCATATTTCAGTTAAAACCAGAATACTTATGTACATAGTTTCATTTTTATAAAAAAGAATACATACAAATAAAATCTACTACACTAAATGTCGGGGACTACAAAATGAGTCACGAAAAACAAGGCAGAAAATGTTGTGATGTAAATATTCCAATTTTTACGATATGTATAGCTTAATGTGTTTGAAAAAAACATAAAATGTGATCCAACATGCACTTCACACATTCGTAGCAGTTTGCAGCCCAATAAGAAATACGTCACTTGAGGGAGACACCGTTAATGCACCTCCGACGGTTCTGGCTTTGGTGCATGGTGATTCGCTGGATCTGGGGTACTTATCGGCTGTGGACAGAGAAAACATCACTATTAGTATCACATCGACAATCTGCAAAATCATTTTGCTCTACTTTTACTCGACTGTAAATATTAATGTGATTTATATAAATTGATCTAATTAATGCTTACCTAATTAACAGTTTTTAGTAGTTAGGAAAAATAAAGTTATTATGACGCAAAGCAAATGAATAAATATCAACAAATATGTTTAATTTTTTTTTATTTAATACAATATTATATTGCATATTTGTATTTTGTTACTAGACAAAAATTTTCATTCTTTCAAATTTTACTGTAGATATTCAAGGCACAATTATTCTCACATTATGAACAAAAAAAAATTATTGACAAAATTTCCACATTATTGAATTAAATATTCCAAAACATCCAGACTACAGTTGGCCATTAACTATTTTCATAAATTGCTTGTTTTTTTGGTCTGAACGGTTCTGAGATAAGTTGATATATGCAAAACTTTTAATATATAGCAACACATTTAAAACGGCTTAGGAAAATGAAAAGGTGAATTCATTAGCCGATTTTAGAGAGCGTGTATTATATGTACAAAAAATAATTTTAGCATACCCTAAAAAGTTACAACCCTTTAAAAATAAATAGTGAAATCAACTTTCCATGGCTTTTTTAAACTTATAACACTATCAAAACACTAGCTAAACTTATTATAAGAATGATAAAATGCAATTACATAAAATGGTAATAACGACCGACAACTAAAATGATGGAACAAACAAAACATTTTGTTCAGAAGATATTTCGGAATTTATGTAAAAGCCACTGTTTTGAACAGGCTTATTCAAATCATTTTTTTTTTCCTTCAGAATTCAGAATCAAACTTATAAACTCCTCATAAGGATAAATATAGCAATAATATTACTGTTTTGCAAAATTTACAATGAGATTAAAAACTGCAAAATTTGTGTGAAATTTTGCGTCCATGAGGACAAGGCTTAAAGCACCTCCTCTAAAATCGGCTAAAGGATTCACTGCTTCACTTTCCTCAACTATTTTCGAAATGGCCTGTATAAAGTGTAAAGGATGGATTTTACCATCGTTTGCTAAATCGTAGCAGTCGTGCTTTATGTAGTCTGTTCCATTGTAGTATCGCAATAGTTCTCCATGTGTGGCAGCACACTACAGAATTTATGATGTAGCTGTCAATTGTTTGCATCAGTAATTTGATGTTTCTTAAAGATTATGACAAATATCTGTTGAGGTATTTTTGTTTACACAATACATACATTTTTAAATATATAAATCAATAGAATTTAAAATAATGAAATATTGTGTTTTCCATGATGAAAATAAAAGAGAGCAGTCCATTATTAATTTGCCTGTATCCAGTTTTATTAAAAATATTTAGACAAAAGCACTTTGTGTGGAATATGTATGCATAAATGGTCAGTGTCGCATGTTTCACTTAAAAATATGCAAAAAAATGCAATATTTTTTTATAAAGCAAATTAGACAAGTGGTGCTATTAAAAGGTAAGCTATGGTAGTGGCTAGAATTCAGACGACTTACGTCATACGAAAAAATGAATAATTCATTATATTTTTACCAGAATATTTAAGAAACTACATTTAAGAGTAATAAAACTATATATTACACTAAATGTTTTCATCATAATATATTGCACTAAATTGCAAAAAAATATTGTTTTTAACGAGACCAAATATTGAAAATTATGTTGACAATAAAAACAATTGTGTAACGTCAGCCACTGTTTATCAACTGTCAAATTATGACATTTAGCACTTGATATTTATGTTTCCAAATATCACCACATAGAACATTACAGGATTCATAACAAAATTCAGCTGATTCGGCAGACAAGTATTAAACAGACAACAGGCGATTTAGCAGACGATGCTTCAACTATTCCTTCTTCTCACACAAAAACTAATTAACTTTCACAGGTTTTAATAACCATTCTATAAACTACAGCAATACCACACAATTAATCACAGTTCAAACAACAAGAATCTCTTAATCGTCACCAATACCTCAACTAAACTCTCTCACTCTAATCTAGTCACAATCCAAATGTTAGGAATATCTCGCATCATCTACATAATTCTAGATTGAGCAAGCAATTTATCCAGTTGTGCCTTGAATTCACTTCATAGTTAATAAGCCTGGCAGTGATCAGAGCAAATTCTGTAGCAATAAGTTAACAATGAAATAGAATTTGTGAGTTTACGTTTTTGAATATGCTGTACTACCTACTAAATTCTGAATAAGAAAAAAAATCAAATGTGGTTTTACAGCACATTTTTTTAGCTCTTGAAAAGAGAAATAAAAATCAAGATTTAAGAGCAAATCTTTCTCAAATTATCTGTTCCAGCATCGCTTTTTTTAATTTTAAAGGATTGTAGCATGAAAGAGGTGCTGTTTACAGTCATTTTATAACCATTTGTCCTGGATCACATAAAAAAATTATTATTTTTTTTTTATCTTTATTTTACATTTATTGTTACTCTACTATTGTCTACTCTACTGTAGATTTTTTGTACTTTTATCGTATTTCATATAATTTCAATGTAGTAGTAACAAATATGCATATGTAAACAGTTTTGCTAAATAAAAAATAGATATAGCTATAATTGCATGACAGGAAATATTTGAATTTTTCTTTAAAGAGATTTAGATGTATGCAAAAAATAAAATAGCAAAATGATGAGACAAAGCTGCATAAGAAATTATAAAGTAAAATTAAAGCTAGCCTGCCAAATTTAACTTTCTGGTCTTTCCGTCTTTGATTTGAAGACATGTCTGTAATTTACAGTAAAGTAAGTGATTGTTGGATATCATTTTTAATGTCACTGGAACTACGTATACTTCTTAATATACGAAAGCATATTGTAAAAATTATGGCCAAAGCGTGTGGTGTATAGAAAATAATTAAATTACAATGTATTCCACTACAGAAACATATAACAGAAACTAACTTTTCCAGTTCCTCTAACAGTTTTTTAATAAATTAAAAAAATATGCAGCAGAAATATATGAAAACTTTTTTTACATACATTGCTTGTAATTAGATCCGTATAAAATTATTTATATTTTATTAGTCATTGTCAAAATAAAAGTACTGTTTAATTTTATTTGTAATAAAAAATAGTTATTTGCAGTTTTCTATAAGCATTTTGATTTTGTTGATGTTCTTAAAAAATGGTAAACATGACCATGATTCACATTTTCGTAAACCACTCAACTCAATAGTGGATTTGTGGAAAAAAGAGCACAATCGTAAATATACAAATGAAACGTTAGTAGATATTTCAGGAATTAAATCGTCGTGATTAATAAGCATACAAGAGTTTCTGCAAAAAAAAAACAGCTACAAATAAATGAAATTATATACATTTTTTTAAATATTGTAGTAATAAATGCACATTGTGTAACCAGGGTTATACAAATGTATTCTTATTTAGGTATCTGTTTTTGCATCTATTTTATTAATTCATTAAGAATAATTGAATTCAAATAATTTTATGCGAAAACCAATGAGATTTTTTTATGACCAAATAAGACGCACCAGTAGCAGACATCTGTGCGTTATCTTTATATACACTGATGTATTCGATAATTAGAAACAGATACAGACAAAAAAAAAACAAATTGTTTTTACTCAAATATTACAATGCTATACATTTCTCATTCATATATTTTTTTGCTTTGTTTCCATATAAGTTGTGCTAAGTTTACAATCTATTGAAATAGTCAAAGAATATTTTAAAAAATTAGTGATTTTAATGTCAATGAATTGATTTAAATAAATTCTGATTTGGCCTCACAGTGATAAAAGACACGCTACAAAAGCCCAACAAACAGCATAAGTTTTAAATGCTGCAAGTTGATGCAATACTTTTTACATTTTGTATAATTTATTAAATATAAGCTATTATTTTCCCATAAAAATTGCAATTTTTTTTTGTTATTCACACAATATTAAAATTTCACGTTTTGTTTGTTTTCATTTTTTTTTAATTTTGTTGACATTAACTATAACTATCATATAATAATGAAGACACTTACTGCTAATAGAAAAGAGCCCCCGTTATCATAAAAACTTCAAAGATGCATTGTGTACTGTTCTGGTGACGTATATTTGACACATTGGGATCAATGTAAGTTATTCGCAGGTGCTTTTGTTTAACCACAGACGTTCGACAATTTCTATGAAACAGAAGTTTCTGAGAATGTTAACTATGAATTAATATTATTGGAATAAATTTCTAACACTTTAAAAAAAAAAATCACATGATACTTCTTAAAACTGAATCTGTGACACTCAATGGTCATTCAACTCTCACTGATTTTTAGATGACTATAGAATAAGTTGATGTGTAATTGGCATAAGAATACAACGCTTCTTTTCGTGTTTCACAAATATTTTACTGTTTTATACAAAACGAAAGTGTGAATCATGGCACGCTTCACTACCCATGTCCACTTTTAAGTCGTTTACTAAACAGGTGCTATTTTATAGTTTGTGCAAAAAAATATCCAACAATTACCGGCCAAGTACTACAATTTACTGGATTAATTTTAAAGAGAAAAATAAAACGTACAGGAATTGCAATTTTTTTTCTTCTTTGCATTTCACATAACATATAAAACATTCAAGTCAGCAAAACAAAGACCAATATACGGCTCAGCAACCAGTTAAGTTTGCCAAACTAGACATGTCAGCCTAAATGTTATCAAAAGTTTTCTAATAACGGAAGAGGTCTAACACACATCATTTACTTCAAGATCTACAAGACGCTCGAGCAATATCAAATAGACTGGCATGCAAAAAATGAGAAGCTAATAGAAAATAAATGTACTGACACCTTTACTTTATGATGGTAGTGGTACTCACTAGAGCATGGGGTGGTACGGGAACTGGTCCGACGGGTGGGGCAGGCTGTGGTGTTGGGGGCGCAGCTGCACTGGGTGTGACCGTATGTGGGGCTTCGTGCGGTGTTGTGGAGTGTGCCTGTTGGACGGGGAGGGCGCCGCCTTGGTAGTAGCCACCGTTTACACCCGCCGGTGACACTATACAAAAGTAATTATTTATTTGTATACGAGAAACTCACATGAAAAGCTTCTAATGAAATTTGGAAATTCTTTTTCATAGCGCAATTTTTTTTTATATATTTTACCGAGTTCTCAGAAGCTATAAGAAATACGAAAACGCTTAAATTTTTGCAGTTACACAATTTGGTGCTCAATCAAATGCTGTTAAAACATTTTTAATAATCACAAATTCTGGATATCCGAAAAATTTTATTGTTTTCTTACTTTATTAGAAGAAAGAATTTTTGAAATCATAATTGCACTTTCCCATTGCAATTTTTTATGTTCAACAATGTGGCATCAATTTTTTTAGTTGCGACATTTCGATTCTTTAAGAACATAATCCAATGTACTTATATTTCCAATTTCAATTCAACATTAACTTTCACAATATAAGGGTTTTCATATTTTTTATAGTTTCCGAGATTCAAATGGTTACCCTTGAATTTGAAACTCCCCTGTACAAAAACACTAAATGGATAAAAAAATGCAGTTCAAATATTTCTTATCTGGAAAATATATCCCAAAATTGAAAATCGTCCTCTTAATATATTTTTAAGTACCAATTCTTGAAAAACTATCCATTTTTGTTCTGAAATTTAATAAGATATTCTATTCCAAAATGTTTATGAAGATCCTAGTTCATTTCATTTAAATTATTTAATATTTATTAATTAAAATTTTTCTGATTTATTGTCAAAAAGGGCAATCTACAGCGGCATCTGACAGTTTTCCTTACAATCGAAATAGACCATTTGGAATTTAAAAAAAATTGTGTTTTTTTTGTAACATGTTAATAACTATATATAAAGACTGATATCTTGGTCCCTTTTTCACTCAATTTCATTTTATGATTTACTTATTTGATGTTATTTGAACAGAAAAAAATATAGGCATAAAAAGTCCTGCTGAATTGCAATATGTAATGGAAAAACAATTGAATACAAATTTTTAAATATATGGCCGAAAAAATTATTCAAATTTTAATTCACTCTTTTGTTGATAAATAAATTAAATACAATTTCATTTGACAGATCTTTTTTTAATTTTTTTACACAAATTATATAGTCCATATAAAAATGGTTGAGAGTTGAATGACCTAGTAAATGTATCTAGTTCTGAATATTCCCACAAATTAGGAAATGTGTTTAATATTATCGTTTATTTTGTGGTTACCTAAGTATTGCAGTAACATAAAGCAAAAGTTTCATGTTTAGTTTCATTTCTATTTAGTTTTGTTGTTTTGTTAAATATCGCATAAATTATATTTTTTTCTATTGAAAGAAAAATGGCTCAGATTTATCCTTATTTTACAAATACATAATTCTTGTTTTCTCACAAATTAGCATCGACATTTGAGTACACTATGGTATCGCATTAGGTTTTTTAAAGCAACTTTTTTAAACGCAGACATTCGGTAGTGTATTAATTTATATAAAACAAGCGTTTCTCTGATCGTCAAACATTAACTAATGAACATCATTTGTAAGTTTTTCAAAACAATAACATGCATGCCTCTGACCAAGAAAATCTATAACTCTCAGAAAACATTCTCTCAATCATTTTTAGATGGGCTATAATAACTGATTTTTATGCTTTTGTACATACATACCTCTTTTTTTTTAAAAAAACTTGAGGGCATTTTTAAGGTTTTTATAAAACATATTCTTTGCAATATGTTAGTTATAATTTTCAAAATCCCAACATACCAGATCTTACAATAGAAATATTGAAATACAAGGTCTCTATGTAAATCTAGTAATTTCAATATCTTTTACGATGAATATATTACAATATGAATTAAAAATATTAATTTATAAGACAAAATAAATTAGACTAAAGGATAAGGAATTTAAAGCATCTATTTTAATGTAATAAGACGTTAAGGGCAATGTTTAGATTAAAATGCAGTGCTTGGTGATAAAAAAAAAATAGATTATATAGTCCTACCACCCTAATAAAAACTCATACATCCCACAATCCAAACGATACTATTATTTTTTTAACAGAGTAACAATGTGATGGAGCATAAAATAGAGCTACTTTTTCTTTGAACAAGTCTGAAATTTTTCTATCGGTACATTTTCCTATTCTCATGCTTAAAACAATTTTATTTTTATAAATTTTTGTGAAAATTTCACACCGACGTTTTCTACAAATTACAAACAAGCTTTTACAAAAATTACAACAAAAAAACAAAAATTTTTATCCAAGCAGTATGTTATTACACTAGAAATGTTTATATATAAATTGACATTTCACTTGACAGAACTTGATAGAGTCGAACTTCGATAACTCGAAGCAAGACTTACCACAAAAAAAGCTCGAGTTATTAAGACTTCGACCCCTTTTATGCACGCGTTTTTCTCCTCTCAGCGCGGAGTTGACAAAAACGCCGCGTTTCAAGATACCATGAACAGAGTTACTACGTTTATGCATTTTATGCTCGTTTATTTGCTGTTGTGTTTTCAATTCTGTCGCGAGGGCTTTAGACCCTTTTATGCACGCGTTTTTCTCCTCTCAACGCGGAGTTGACAAAAACGCCGCGTTTCAAGATACCATGAACAGAGTTACTACGTTTATGCATTTTACGCTCGTTTATTTGCTCTCTCGTTTTCAATTCTGTCGCGATGACTTTACAGAACGCTTAGCATACGCGCTCCGAAAAAAACCCGAAAGTATTTATGCAAAGCGCTCTTTGTCGCAAGTCCAGTGGTTCTGTCTGTCAAGAGTAGTTTTAGGACAGTTTGTTTTAGTTTAGCTGTTGATCAAGCGGGACATGGATGCAATGGACGCAATTGATATTGAAATATTTATTGATACCATCAGGCCAAATCCCGTTATATGTTATATAATTAATTCATCAAAATCACCGGAATGTGACATAGTGTGACAAGAGGCAGGGGGGGTCAAAAACTTTGTGACATCACATGTTAAATTTCAAAATCCATAACGCGAAATTTATATGTGAATAAAAAACTTTACAAAGTCCAAAATCCATGGATGATTAAGTTTTGTATCTTTAAATAACAGAATTACCTAGTCGTTTATTGCTTTCTAACTAGTCGTTTGTTTTTTCTGTTATCTAATATATTTGACTTTATGTTGATTTTATTAAAGATTATATAATAAAAGTAAGAAAAAAATAAAAATAACTTTTCTTTTGATTATTTTTAAATACATACATAAATTTGAAAAATGTGATGTCACATCCTAAAATTTGTGTGACGTAATTTATGGATGGCCCCTAATTAAAAAACTTGTCACCATCTTTTTGTAAATCTCCATAAAACATATAAAATGCACTTTGTTGAATTCTATTTCTATTATTAGTGTATAGTACAATCGTGCAGCCTCACTTTGATTATTGCTCTTCACTGTTGTATCTTCTGAATACTGGCGATAAGCGTTCATTGCAAAAGCTTCAGAACAGGGGCATGAGAATTATATTAGGTTGTAGTCGATATACGCCGATTGATGATATGCTGCAGATATTGGAATGGTAAAATTACTAAAAATATGCTGCCTGACCATTTTGATCAATTTGTAACCTACAATAATCAAATCCACGGGTATAACACGAGAAACCAGATTGACTTTTACATTAGGCATGCACATTTTGGTCAAGCTATGCAATCATTGTTTTATAGGGGTTTGAATGATTATAATAGATTGCCTAGAGAAGTGAAGAATGCTCGGACACTGTATGACTTTAAGAAAAAATTATTATCAATATTGTGAATGTAATTCTTTGCCATTGTTTCATTATATTGTGAATATAATTGCTGCTGTCATCATTGCTGTTGTTAGTTATAAGTTTTTTCTTGTAAAGTGTATGTATATTTGTAATCTTTTATTTGTATATTAGGACATCCCTACTTAATAAAAAAATGATTATTAATTGGATGTACTGCCCAACGCCTCTTACGTCTTCTATTACAAATTTTTTTATAGCACAAATACAATATACATGGATTCATTTTCATGTACTTCACTGACTACTGTGTGACATGAAACTGGCGACAACTGATAGAATACGCGTGCATAAAATGGAGCAGAAATATGCCGCGTTTTTCTCAATTTCGCGTTGAGTGGAGAAAAACTCGTGCATAAAAGGGGTCTTAGAGTTATTAAATTGTACATAGCAGATATGCACGTGTATTGACAAGGATTTTTTTTTTATTTTCAAAAAAACAATTTTATTTAGATTATTATAGATAGTACGGTAGTATTTAAATATTAACGCAAAATTCTAAAAAAAATTTCAACCAAATTGTTCGAAGTTCGCTGTTGCAAAACATCTATTGATTAATTGTTCATCATCACTTTCACTGTCGTCTTTTGTAGGTGGGAATTTCCACTTATTTGTGGGAAATTCCAACATATCATCCATGTGCATACAATGATGAAAGGAGAACAGTATCTGGCATATTTTGTAAATTGGCCCAAGCTGTATATCCAAATGTATTTCTTTTCTTCCATTCAGTATATTGACCAAATTCCGCTTTCTTGAAACAATTAGCAATTGTCACAGGCTTGATTGACGTCGATATTTCATGCTTTTGTTACATCACCAACACCGTCCATTTATGTAAAGCTTATGTTATTGTTTTTATTCTCTTCTAGATGTTTAATAGTTTTTCAGAATTCGACTTATCAAAGTTGACAACAATTATTATTCTCAAGTTATCAAGATATTCGAGGAAGAGATGTTTGTTATCAAATAAAAATAACTTTTTAATTCTCATTGCTACTGCTGTTGCTAACCAATTTTGTTTGACTTATCAAAAATTCGAGTTATCGAACTACGGCATTTTAATAATTTTTTTCAGTTTTTGAGTTTTTAATGGTCTTAATTTAAAACAAACAAAAATAGTGAGATATTATTTATTATATTATACATATATTTATTTTCAATTACTATGTCTAAATTTTTGTATAAAATTTCTTTTTCGTATTAGTTTCGCAGAAACACCCAAAAAAATAAAGAAGTAATAAAAAAATGCTATAAATAAATAATTACAGACAATATTACGTTTCCGTATGATTGCACTTATATTGCTGTGATAAAACTGTTTATTCACACTATTAAACTTTTCTAGAATTGTTCTGAACACAATGGTGATATTGTAAACAAACAATAAAATAAATTTCATTATTTCAATTATGCCTTCATAGAATGTACATACACTCACTCGAAAAAAAAAGCCACCAAATATTATGCACAACTTTAATGTTACGGTATATTTTAAAGAAATTTGAATTTGTTTACAATATGCTAAAAATATAAAATCCCTAAATCGTCACAAGCCTTTTCAATTTTGGAAATAAATTGTAATCGTTTCATGTATCAGGAGAACAAAAATGATGCTTTGCCGATTTAACTTCCCACTCTACTATAAAGCCGCCTCTATTTTCAACAATATGTTTTAGATTCAACCTAATATTTAAATATTTGCGGGATACAACTACATTCCCTTGATACTCTATTATTCCAGGCCTGCATGTAACCCTGATCTAAACTCCATGGATCAACTTAAAATAAATATTTTCCTGAACTGCCTGCAAATCTGGCAGTGTTGTATTGCATAATTGTAATCCCCGAGGAAATTCCCCAAAATCAATTTTATCAAATAAAGACACGAGTATTGAAATCCTATTAGTTTTTGTAAGTATTAAAGTTTTTGTGATGCCAGTTTGCACATTAGTTTTTCAAGTGTTAAAAATGGCTTACGTGTATAGCAACTTGGAGTTGATGGATATCGTTTTAATTTATGGGGATGTGAGAATGATTTAGCAGAATGATTTCCCGGTTAACATATACCAAATGTAACTACTTTTACCACGATGTGCAGTGAGTGCAAGTGTAGTGCAATGCCAGGGAAATTTGAAACCGAATCGTGGAAGAGATGGAGGTCGAGAGAGTCCACGGCGTATTGCAGCAGTCTGGTGTATCAGACACAAGGCTCAATTATATCAGCGTGTACAAGCATTAATACCAAGAGATTGGACGAGGAGAACTGGTACCATGGCCGCCCCAATCTCCTGACTTTAAATCACTTGAAATTCTTTTTATGGGGATATTTAACCCTTTCGCACCTGAAACCGAACGAATCCGCAAGAATTTTTCATGATGTATAACCGGGAACCGGATATCTACGCACCGCAAGAGATACACTTAAATACGGGAAACATACGTATTCGCTTATTGCATATAATTAGTCCAACCCTTTTTTAACTCCTCCCACCATTAGTTATTCTAAAATATTTTCGTTTTGTTTCAGTTTTCAATGTTCGTTTTTGTTGTTTTTTATTAATATTTAATATATTTATATTTTACCTATGTTTGCTATATAAAAAATTTGTTATATTAGTGATTTTTATTGAAATTCTCAGCAAATTCATAAAATTTGTTAATAAAATAATTGTAAATATACCGTTTGCGGCGGCAAACGGACGAACCCGCAAGCTCCGTCTGCTGCCGTCTGTGCAGCGTGGCGCGCTAGAACCGCTACCGTCCTGAAAGGGTTAAAAAATTAAGTGTATCGCACTGAAGTGGATGCCTACTATTGATGATTTACGCAAACGTATCATAGCTGCTGCCAATAACTTCAAAACGGACAAGAAACAGAAACATTTGTTAGTTTTTAGAGACTGGATAAGACGGGCCTAAAATTTTATTGTTAACATCAGGTATGTCACTATTTTATTAATTAAAACCACAAATTAATTCCATTAATAACAATAGCGACAAAAACAGTCAAATTTGCTGTATAAAATAGGTGTTATAAAATGTTGTTAGGCCTGTTCGCACAGCAGTTGTGAACCGTTTCCAATCATCCAATGCATGTGAAGTTTATTTATAATGCCTCCATAAGGTTGAAAATGCATTTTAGTTGGAATGCGCATGCTCCGGACGATTGGAAACTAATTTGTGTATTGTGCAAACAAAGCTATTATTTCTTTCCTTGGGAATTTTTTGTCCGGTGGCGGATTGCATGCATTGCTGCCTTATCACGTCCAGCGAGTGGACCAGTTACCTGTGCCATGCAGAAGTTTATTTTTCAATCATTTTCAAATTGCATTTTTTTTTTTTTCAAAATTGTATTTGTAAGAATCGATTGTATACTCATTTTTTTTTTCAAATGAGTTCTGAGTCACCCGTATAAACTGCAATAGTTTATTAGAAACTGTATAATTTTATTGCAAATATTCAGTTGTTGGGATAAAAAGTGGTAAGAACAGAGTTCTGTGTATAACAGAACCTGAACAATTGCTCCACAGTGTCTTTCAAACTGACCATTTCTCTCAAAAATGGAAAGGTCAATTATTAGTGACTGTTAAAAGACTAATATTATTCTGAAAAACAATTTACACTTTTTTTAAATATAACTGAA
Organism: Monochamus saltuarius; assembly: GCA_025584915.1. NCBI lineage: Eukaryota > Metazoa > Arthropoda > Insecta > Coleoptera > Cerambycidae > Monochamus > Monochamus saltuarius. The sequence goes on along the minus strand of CM046725.1, from coordinate 56,395,868 downwards.
TATTCTTTATCTTGAAACAGATTTCAGGAATTTAATTAGTCAGAACTGACTAACCGGAAATACAAGTATTGCCTTCTGAAAATAAGTTCATTACAACAATAATTAAAATGATACTCTCAGTTTCTCCATTCAGAAATTATAAGTTTGATGAGAATAATTTATTTACCGCAATGCCAAAAGTCGAACCGTATACGACAACGGGATGTATGAGTTCCAATCGGAAGAAGAATTTAACATCTACTAGTGTAAAGTGTTAGTAGTACTTATATTACCTGTACCTTCGGGATATGAGCCCTGCCCCATGAAGTACTCCTTATTGACGCAATTTCTTAAACACTCAGGTATCCTACCCATGATCGCCCTCCTGATCTCCGATGCTGCCATCTCCCGCAACTCAGTGGCTGAGGCGTCGCTGTAGAAGGCCGCGTGCGGTGTACACAAGAGGTTTGGGGCGTCTTTGAGGGGGCCGGTGAACACATTGTAGGGTTCATTCTCGTGTACGTCCAAGGCGGCGGCGCGGATGCGTCCCTGCTTTAGTGCCTGAGCCAGCGCGTCATCATCAACTAAACCTCCTCGAGCTAAATAGAGAGAACTACGAATTAGTAACACAAAATTGATTATTAGTAATGTCCAAGGTGAAGCAACAGAAACGATGTTGAAGAGACATTTTGTATTTTCCTTAATCAATTTTAAATGTTTCTCTATTATATTTTTTGAAGATATTTCATTTTTCAAGTTATAATATTAAAAACTACAAGGGCAACATTTTTTAAATTATTATGTATAAGTATAAAGATAATTTCTAAAAAAATTCTTTCCCTGCCTATGATTCCCGATCTCAAAGATGTCAATTTCTAGGCTCCATTTATTATCAAGATTTTTCACTAGATTTTTATATAGCTATTAGGTACTTATCTTTATTTTTATTTATATTTTCTAATGTAAATAATAAATATTGCTCTATTCCTATTTTATTCAAATCATTAATGTTTTATTAAATATAAAATTAAATATTTCGATGATTATTTACTTCGTTAAGAATTTTATTTTCATAGTTTAAATATTATACTTAATTCTAATTAAAACCAACATATTTGCATCATTATTAGTTATTTTACTTATAGTTTCATAAATTACATACATTGCCTACATAATTGTAAACAGTATTAAAACGAATGAATCATACTTCAAAGGAAGCATTTTTGGAAGTTTTCTGTCTTCAAAGAATGTTTTTTTATTATTGTTTCCCCTTAACTTTTTTAAAACCTTTCATTGAAATTTGGTTAAGAGGAGGAGGAGGTTAATGAGATGTACCTAAGCTTCCAAATGTTGTTTTTTAAAATAACATTCAAAGAGCAGGCGATTTACATTTTAAATAGATTTAAAAGTAGTAGTAATAGAATAACTCTCAAATGTTAACTCATGAAAACATTTTAGTTAAAAAAGTAAGTCTTTTATTAAGCTACAAGACCCATCCCATATCAAATTAAAAAAAAAAGTTATTCAAACTAATTAAATAGGGTACAAAATAATATTCTTAAAAGCCGTAACATTTTAAGGAAACAAACTTAATCTAAATAGGTTTATTTTTATCTTAAAAAAAAAACTACCCCTAAAGAATAGCCCATTCATTTTCGAATACTCCGAATATGATGTTGAATTTTAACCTGGTTGATACAAAATTGGTTTTCACTAGATAATATAATAATAATATCTCTACCCCTCATTCTAATCACGAGCATTAGCCCAGATGTTGAAGATTTGTGCGGGAGAAAGGGCGGCATATTATTAGATCAATTAAAACAACAAATATTTTAGGCAAATGTGTCTATATTGCCACCATTAAACAATAAAAAATTCAACTACAAAATATTTGGTTTTTTATGTTGTAAAGGAAATAATTCTTTCAATTTAAAAAAAGAAATATAAATATTCATTGGATAATGCTTCACCTTCATTTTTCTAATTTCATCAACATATAAAAACTATTAGATACTATTTTAATAAAAATACAGATATATATTAAACAAAGTACTCGAGGCACAAAAAAAAATGTTGGAAAATTACAATAAGTAATGGTTCAGTTTAGATAATTATTACATATACTTGACCTTTGGCGTTACTTAATACAGAAATTTTGATGTTTAAAATATGTAAATATGAGACAAGCTATTTTCAACTTTGCTATAAAGTTATATTTAAATTTATTCGTAACTCATACACATTATCATGCACTAATTAACAACAACAACAAGACAGTTTTTAAATAGAATTCTATACCAATAAAATCGGAACTAAATCCTTAATAAGTCTATAAAACATTTTTAATAGTTTTCATAACATTAGTTGCTTCATAATGTGAATAATTTTTTAAGTAGATACATGTTTAAATTTAGATGACCACTGTTGACATAATGTCTTTAAAAATATACAATATGGATCTGAAACAAGAGTAAAATAGATTTAAATATTTATTAAAATATAATGATTTTTGAAACAAAATTATTTTTTGTTGGGGTATGGTCCACCTTATACATATTTGATTGCTGTGCTAAGTGGTAGGACATTTTTTTTGATGTGCCAATTCAGCCAGATCGCTTGAATGTTTCCCAGGAAAATCGAGATAGTTGAGTAATCAAATCCGTCATGACATGACAATTATGTAGGCCAAATCGAATATGTAAACATTTTGTGTCAACGCCCTCAAGCCATCTGTTGGGTAAACTGTTATTTTTAGGGCACAAGTTATTTGGTCTCGTTTCGCAAGTGTGTACATTTTTTCATGTTTGCTTATATTTATATGGTGGACATGTTAATTTATTATATAGAGGATTATTTTCTTAAACTGATTTTAGGAATGGATTTTTAGAAGGGTGTATTTCAAGACTGTATCAGTCTGAGACATTCTAAATTTTTTCTATACAAATTCATTTTACTAAAACTATTAACGCTGTAGGTAGGCCATGGAATTTCCCAAAAAAAAAAAAAACCTACTACATGGAAGAATTCAAAAAAACTGAAAACAATGGTAGTGCCAGTTTTCTGCATGTCCTATAGTTTCAAATTTCAAAGTAACATTTTCACAGTGTCATTTCATATTTATAAAAATATATTGTACGATTAAATAATTATCCTTGGGTAACACCAATCTAAGTATATCAAATAAAAAAAAGAAATCTGAATTTAGTTTTATACCTTTGAAAAAGCAGTTTTTGTGCCATGACCAAAAATTTTGGATAGAGAACAATCTGTGTTAAAAGAGATATGTCTTATCTTTATACTCGTACCATTAGGTAAAAATATATTTTAGGGATGAATTTAGGTGAGTTGAATTAAGTAGTCTGCAAAGATTCTTTAAAATTTTTAGTAGATACAAAGTTCTTTAACAAATAATTGTCTCGGAAAATTCTTAAAATATGAAAACGAACACAAATGTCTGGGATGATATGGGTATGTTTATACAGGGTGTCCGGAAATGATGAGCAAAAAATTCAGGGGATAATTTTAGACCAAAATAAATGATTATTAACGGAGTTACAGGGTGTTACAGTTAACATTTTATTTTCGATATTCGTAAATAACTTCTTAAGAAATCCAAATATTTACATAAAATGTATAAATCGGGGGTTTTTGCGGACGAGAAATTCAAATGTTTCTAATTTTGACGTCACTAGTAGAGGGCGCCACTTATGGCACATCATGTTTCTTTTAAATGACAGAACTTTTTTGCTGCTTAGTGTATCCATCTGACTATTGAAACAATCGATTCTCCTACTTGTTATATCTGAAAAAGGTATATCTTATTGAAGTCGTTAGGAGTAACAGTTTTCGAAATAATCTTATTTGAAATATTCAGTGCACCGATGTTATCGATTCAGTTAAAGTGCCTTTTCTACTGAAAATACAGCAAAATGTTACTTGAAAAAGTTGTTCAGAACAGTAAATTATGGAAATGTGCAAAATTCTTAAAAAAATCGACCTGTTTCAGCAAGGTATATCTTTTTGAAATAAAACAGGTAGGAGAATCGATTGTTTCGATAGTCAGATGAATATATTAAGATGCAAAAAAAGTTCGGCCATTTAAAAGAAACATGGTGTGCCACAAGTGGCGCCCTCTACTAGTGACGTCAAAACTAGAAACCTATATGAATTTCTCGTCCGCAAAAACCCCCGATTTATGTAAATATTTAGATTTCTTAAGAAGTTATTTACAAATATCGAAAATAAAATTTTAACTTTAACGCCCTGTAACTCCGTTAATAATCAGTTTTGGAAATAATGTTATAGAGAGGTAGCATTTATTTTCGGTCTAGAATTATCCCCTGAATTTTTTGCTCATCATTTCCGGACACCCTGTATATCTCGTATCCTAAGTATTACAACTAAATTATAAGGAAGTGAAATATAAATATATTTATATTAGTTTAAATAGCTTTATAATACAGTAAAAAAACATTATTAACAAATTTGACGTTTATGACAAAAAAAAAAAATAACATTTTGAATAATTAACATAATTTTGAGTTCATTATTATCGCTGAATTATGAACTATGGTAGAAAATTTTCCATTTACAAGTTATTTTTAAAGATGTCTTAGGAAGGAAGTAATGCCAATAGAAATGTATACTTTAAGAAAATCGCAATACCACAACGTGAACGTCTAATTCATCCATTCAGATATACAGGGTGTTCAGATACTAAACGGTAAAACATTATTGATGGATTGATGTTACAATGAAAATTATGAGGGGTGGTTCAAGTAAAATTTTGTGTTGAAAGATGATTCATGTTTTACAGGATTAAGTTTGAAAAAAAAAAGTTTTTTCAGCAATATCTTGAAAAGTTAAGTATATTAAAGAACAGTGGCATGCAAACTTTATCTCAAAGTCCTTTTATAAAAAATAAGTGTTATTCCACTGTGTAAAGCAGAAATAATGACTGAAAACTAAAATCCATTTTTCTTTATAGTCGGGTTTCAAAGAGAGAGAGAGAGTAGAGATAGATTTATGTTATAAACCCGCTCACAATTTATAACAGTCAACAGAAAGATAAATACATACTGTCTGTATATTTTACAATAAAATTGTATTGAATTGTATGTTCCACATATCTGGCTGTTTCATCTCCAGCATTACCATGGGTGTGCTCCTGCAAAAATTTCAGGTATATCTCTTCTAATTTAATTGTGATTTATTAGTGATTTAGTATTTGTGTTCTTAAGAATGGGGAATAATTCAAGCTCTACAGTGTGTTCTCAAACTCGTAAATGGCCGAATCTAACAAGTGAGGAATATCGGATTATAAACTTGTATAAAAGATTTCAGACCAAAATATAAGTGTAAGTGATGTGATTAAAACATGTACTTCATTTGCAGGAGTATCTGTGAGTAGTGTATATTGTGCAATAAAGAATGGCAAAAAAGAATACACAACTGCAAAACAGAAAATGGTGGAAACTCATGGAAGGAAAAAGATAGAGGTTGACGATACAAAATATGCGATATGTGGAACAATTTATAGAAGTTATTTTAAAAATGAGCTTCCGACAATACAAAAATTCAGGTTGCTATCTCACAGGATGAGACTTTGTTAAAAAACTTCTAGAATAGCGCTTTTGCAAATTATCCGTGACATGAATTATCATTTTATAAAACGAAATTGAAAGAGTATGTTAGTAGAAAAAAACAAAATAGTAATATTCGCCATATTACTGTTTAAGAAAATATCAAAATCTGAATCAAAGAATATATTACACTGACAAAACATGGATAAATGAAGACCATACGATGACAAAAGTGTGATACAGTTTTGCCACATATGGATAATGTATCCTATAATATCTAAATAGTGCATTATGTATAGTGTATTATGTGTTAAAGTGTGATATTCGCGGAGTGCGCATGAAGTAGGTGTAAGTGGGTGCTGGTAGGCCATCGCTGTCTCACGCAAATTATTAAAGTGCTAGGTTTACTCAACATCAACTTATTTTTGGTAATTTTGTGTTCTTTGTTCCCTTCTCAAGTGGCAGGCTTACGAAATCTTGTCTCCTGTAATCCTTACCTTCCATAATCTAAGTGCTGTAAATGAATCACTCTACTATTTTGGAATTTGAGTATAGAACGGTGGCTGTTACACTGACAGTTTTAAATACATATATCATTACATCTGTTTTACAGTGGCGTAACAATAATTTTTCATAACAGGATCCCAGATTAACATGAGAAATTGTGCCTAATATAATCGAGGTCTTCATCAGTACGCACTGTCAAATTAAAAAATAAAAATAAACCAATACTTAACAAGTTTCTGAGGAATACCTGAACATGGTTTTAATTTAAACACTTGCCTATATCTTGAAAAATATTTTGACATTTTATTTAAACTACTCCTTTTAATTTTCACTGTAAAATATATTGGTGATACTTGGGTGACTAGTGACCGAACACCCTACTTTACAGATAAGAAAGCTCAAATGTATGCTATGATTTTTTTCTATGGTCCGTTGCTGACAATATTCACAACACTGTTATGGTTCTAGGACTTATTCACAGAGTATTTCACAAAGAGACCAGAGACCTCGCAAGAGACCGGACACACGTACCTGTGTTCACTAAGAAGGCTCCCGGCCTCATCTGCTTGATGGTGAACTCGTTAATGAGATGGTGGTTGTGTTCGTTGAGGGTACAGTGCAGCGACACGCAATCCGACTGGAAGAGAAGGTCCTGCAGGGTGTACACCCGCGTCAATCCCAGGCTCTTCTCGATGCCGTCGGGCAGGTAGGGGTCGTAGAAGATGACATTGAAGCCGAAGGCTTTCGCCCTCAGGGCCACCGCCGATCCGATCCTGCCGAGCCCGACGATGCCGAGTGTGTCACCGCGTATCCTAGCGCATCCCTGTGCTGCCTCTCGCACCTGAAAACAAAATACGAAGTAAAATCTCTAGAAAACATTACATAATTAATTATACGGAATTCCAAATTCACTGAAAAATATTGAGCACCGGTGCATAAACGTCAAGAGGGTAACCAAAGGGGTATCCACTCATGAAAATCTTGCGAAATCCTGCAAAATTGTGCGAAATCACTGAAAATTCCGCGTCATCTGGAGGCAAGGTTGCCCGTAAAGACTGACAATAATGTCACCTAGCGTCATTATCGACGTTATTATACTTATTCCCATCTCCATTTCGCGAATACCGTATATGTCGCAGCTCGCATTATTTATGCCATGGCACATGACCGATCCGATGAGTCGAAAGCATGCGGTGCGCAACCCATATCACTGTTGTTTGGAACTATTGTGAAACAATTTAACTATTGTGCAAAACTTAAAACAAAAAACATCGCTATTTCTGAGTTGTTAATTTCATATTTTTTGTCAATCTTAGTTTTAAATAATGTCGTAAACCGAAGTCGAATATTTTTTTAAGATTTTCTTCTTGTCCAGGTGTAGGATCGTGCAAAAAAAAAACAGTTTTTTTTTACAAAGAATATCAACATTCAATCTTAGATTCTTTTTTGTTGAGTTAATACAGCGACATGTTTTTGAAATTTCTATAAAAGGTTGAGAAAAAATACTATCACATGCTCCAAGGGCCAAAATATGATTTTATAAATTATATAATTTCCGACATACAGAGTGTTGAAATAACAATTTTATTTTTTTAATAACTTCATCATATAAATTGTATTAAACTTGGTACAAAGGAATATTTTGGGGCAAAAAATTTAAATATGTATAGTATAAGGCCCCACCTATGGCCCTTCATATAAATTTAAATCGTCATAACTTTTTTGTGTCTGTGGTTTAGTACAGTGTCTATAAAAGATCTACATCCAAGATATTATGATCTAACCCAATTTACCTTTAATAAAGCATGAAAGAAAACAAAGGGTTTATGTTTATGAAACACCTTAAAATTCTATCCAAATAACGGTTGTTAAAATATCTTTTTAAGAAAAAAAAAAAAGGTCAAAGAATAAGATTTATTCATTAAAAAATCAATACACCAGTGCACAAAAAATGTATAAAGATTTAAATGCATGTGATGTATTGTAGGTGGCGCCCTCTACAATTGACAGGAAATTCGAGGCCATATTCCAATTCATCGTGCCACAAAAAAGGACCACTACCAAGTTTTATGTATTTACTACAATTTATAAGAAAGTTATTAAGAAGAAGCTGAAAAAGTTAAACACCCTGTATCGCAGAAACTATAAAATATGGGCTAAAGTAACTTGGTTTAGGCTATAATATTTTGGCCCCCCGAATATGTGTTTTTTTCCCAACCATTTACAGACACCCTGTAATTTTCGAGGTAATTTTTACCAAATGTGAAATCTTGAGAAATCCCTTGAAAATATCTTTTTTGCGAAATCTTGTCACAATTTTGATCTCAGTTGTTACCCCCTCAATAAATGTATAAATGTAGTTGGAGAAAGTTCAGGACAGACTAATATAATTAAATTATTTTTATTGCTTAGAAACGCTACCGACTGCACGCGACTGACTATTAATAAAAATTAATAAATAAATATTTATTCTGTAAACTTTGATAAAATATATAAATTTCAAAACACATTACAGGATGATTCCAAAATTAAGCGGCCAATATCTTTAAGTGCACTTCTACTATCTGTTTACTATACCCTAGTTTGTTTAACCAGTTTACTCAGAAAAATTGAAACAGTATTTAGGAAACATATTAATGAAACACACTTATAACAATTATTGTTGTGCATATTCATCTCTCTCTCAGCAAAAATGTAATGTTTATACCAAAAAGTTTCAATCGCATTTTTTTGCTTCCGCTTACTTTAATTATCATTTTACATTCTTTCAATTACTTTTTAATTAAAAAAATATTTCTTTCAAATCGATGTAGTGGATATGGAAGAGATTTGCGTCTCTTCTATTCACTGGCCACCAAAATCCTCTTATTTTTATCCATTGGATTTCGGTGTTTATGGGTTTATCTAAGATGATGTTTATTCTGAACAGATGGAGAATATCGATGCGACTGAAAAATTTTAGTAAACACCACAGGTTTTTCAAAACAGATTTTCTGCAATTACGAGTAGAAGATCTTGTTAATATATTTCTTAAGTAGTTGGATATGTGGAATATTTAATAAACAAAATATTTCATTAGTTAAAATTACAATGTTTGGTTAAATGTAGTACCCTCGGTAGTACCTACTTATCTATTTCTTAAATAAATTTTTAAATTTTTTGTTAGTAAACGAAATTACATACTTGTGCGTAAAAATTGTAAATTTGGTTAGCCTTATGTTCATGTTCAGAGACATAGAAAAGCAATTAGGAGATTTAAAACATCTACAAATTGTTCTTTAAGTACAGCTCATTCCTCCAACATTATATATACTTTCAAAAATTGAATTTATCTTGAAAAAGAAAAATATTCTATATAAAATTTCATGACATTAAGGGAAACTGTCCACAGAAGTACTTAAGTATATCAGAAAAAATGGCTTCATTTACAATAACACCTGTAAGGATTTGGCGAAGGATTTGGTTAGCCAGAAAGTAAATTACTGCAAAAAAATAATTTAGAAAGTTCAGCTGCAACGTCGTGTATGTTTTAACCATTTCGATATAGGTAAGTACCTTTAAAGTTAAATCGACATATTTTGTCGCCGAAAATATGTAGTTAATGGGATGACCTGCGTCTTTATTATACTCCGTATAATATAAATATTTACTTCACTATCTACATCCGAATCTGGTAACATGCCGGATGAAATAAAGAAAAAAAAGTATATGTACGACCATTTCAAATAATGTAATTAAAAAAAAATGCACTTTTCTACCCCATAAACAACAAATATTTATGTCAACGTGAGCATCAAGAAATACCGATTAAAAAACAATAATCCACAAAAACGTTAAACGCACCAGACTGGACTGCTATATTTCAATTAATCTTAAATTAATTGAGTATATAAAAACAAACTTCCTAAATAAGTGACAACTTGTAGAATAGTCTTTAGAGAAATTGAGAATTGTCGCATTGTTCGTAATTTCTAAAGGGAAAGCGTGTAAATAATAATTATTGCGAAAGCTAAAAACGATACTTTTAATTAGATATTTCTGCGTATTATTATATTTTATATTTCCTCTCGTACAATCGGATTTCACATCAGATTACCGAGAATAATGCTTTGTATTTTACCGACGCATTTTTATAAAAAATAAAATTATTACTGCTTCACTTTCAAGAAAAAAAAAATACATACAAACTCCTCTATTATTTTTATTCTACTAAACATAAGAACGAAATTCTCTCCATCTTCAATTTCAGTACATCAAGCCAGAATTTGTCTAACTTTAACTTATAATCCTGTAAATAATTTACAAATTCGTTAGATAAACCGAAACACAACCTCTAATCAATTTTCTTGTAACAGTATTCAATTCCAAAGTCTTAAATTTAATCTATTTATTAACTAAATCTTACAATTAGTATAACATTGATACACTCTGTATATGCACATATTATGTATATCGCAAGTAATTAATTGCTAAGACATATACATATTTAAAAAATTCCACTTGCTTCTAAATTATAATCTGTTAAGTGCTTGATGAATAAAAATATACATAAAAATAAACATCTAGCGCTAGAAGTGTTGCCCGAGATAATTTCAAATATCATATTTATATATTCCGAAGATGTTGCATATATGTATATGGCATGAAAGTCAGTGATCCATATAAAAATACTTGTGATAAAAATAATCTTAGATACTTTTCCTAGAATTCTCGATCAATCTTAAAATCAATAACGGCTTCTTTTGATATGAAGTGAACCAAATAAACTATAACTAAAAATAGCTTTACTTTAAAAAGTGCAATCTTGATCAGTGGCGTAGCCAGAAATTTGACATGGGGGGGGGGTCAGTGAACAGATTTTTTTAATAAAAAAATAAATAATTTTTAATAAATTGAAACAATAAAAAGTAAATAAAAAAAACAATCGCATCATGAACATGTAAATAATAAGCAGCAACAAAACCCCCCGTGGCTACGCCACTGATCTTGATTACAGTAATCATTGTTACCATGAAAATAAATGAAAATTTTAACTTCCAGACGACATACCATATCGATTTACGAACACACCAAATTTCATTGTCGTATTTTCACAATTACCTACTGCGATTTATTCTTTACACATTTAGTGATAAAAATTTAAAATAAGAAATAAATAGACGTCTATTACCCTGGCAAGCAAACATCAGCGGCCGCCAAAAACAAGTACTGGATATTTTGCTGCTATTTTGTACCACCAATTTCAATTTTGTACTTTCGTAATATCACGCTAGCGGCCCATCCAATTACTCCGCAACTAACAACGATAGCAAAGCGATTTTTGTACCATATTTTGTTGCTCGTCGAGTACTTTCTGCCAGTGTATAGTTTTTTTAAAAATAAAAAAAATTGTCCATTCAACTCATACAATCAGTTAAAAAATTGTTGCTGCTTTGAGCTCGTCTAAAATGAAAAATAAAATACAGTCGCCAAAAACAAGTGGTGGATATTTTGTTACTATTTCGTTGCTAATTTGTACCACCAGTTTCATTTTGTACATGTAAGTAAAGTGCGGGCGGCTTTAGCCTGGCAAGTAGGCCACACGTGGGCCCTTTTTGCCTACCCTGGCATCCCATCACCCCTCCACTATTCGCCCTCGGCCTTCCTCGAACCTACCCGACGTCCTAATGAACGCCAGGATCCTGATCCATGGTAGGCCCCTCATCTCTTCCCTTTGCAGCTCCTCGGTGCCAAAAATTCTATATCTTAGTCTTCCAAGAGCCGCACAGTATCCTAGAAAATGGATAGGGGTCTCTTCCCCCTCTCCGCATTCCGGACATAAGGACTATCCTCTATGCCTATCAAATTCAAATGCCTCCTGAGTCTGCAGTGGCTTGTCAGAACCCCCACCATTTGGTTCAGGGACCTTCGACTAAGGCTCAGCAGCCACTTCGTCCTAGATTTATTAGGTTCATTGAAGAAGTCATGGGCCTGTCTACATCCCCCATTCCTTCTCCAATTCCCTCCTAGTGTTTGATAGGCCCATTTATTAAGGGCACTATTCATACTGCCTCGCGTAATTCCCAAAAAGGGTTCGGGTCCCTGGCACGGTGCCCCAGATCCAAGACGAGCCAGCAAGTCAGCCGTCTCATTACCGGGGATTCCCTTATGGCCAGGAAGCCAAACCAACTCCACCTCTCTTTGTCTGGCCAGGGACTCCAGGGCATCTCCACACTCCTGGACAAGACTAGATCTAGTCACCGGAGAGCTAAGAGCCCTGAGTGCAGCCTGGCTGTCCGAGCAGATGAAGATTTTCTCCTCCACACAATTCCTTACTTCTTCCTTGCTTGCTACCATCAAAATAGTAAAACCTCCGCCTGGAAAACCGTGGAGTGTGTACCCAGCGAAAAGCTCTGCCGGATGTCCAGGTTTTCCAGATAAATTCCTGCTCCAGAAAACTCATCCCCTACCCGGGATCCATCTGTATAGCATATCAGAGATCCCGGGGGAAACATGTTTTCTGCCCTCTCCCACTGCTCTCTCGAAGGGAAAACAGTGGTATACCTCCTACCCAGCCTTAGTTTATCCTTTGCTTCAATAACCCTCAGAGCGGATACTGGAATTTCATTCTCCGCCCTCAAGGCTATAGAAGCGTGACCCTCCACACGACCCTCTGCCTTCCAGCAGCCTGCATCCCTTGTTCTCAGGTAGGTCGCCATCGCCTCCTTTACAATCCATGTTGGGACGGGTGGCAACCCCAGCAATACTTCCAGGGCGGCAGTTGGGGTTGTCCTCATTGCTCCTGTAATACTTAAGCAAGCCAGTCTTTGGATCCTCGACAACACCTTGGCCACAGTCACCCGGCCCACACTCGGCCACCAGACCAAGGCCCCATATTGTAGCCTCGGCCTGATCACCGCCGTGTACACCCAGTGAAGTACCCTTGGGTTGAGTCCCCAGTTTTTGCCTACTACTTAATTGCCAAAAGGTTGCCATCGATTTCCGGGTAACCCGTTCAATCTGTGGCCCCCAAGACAACTTACTGTCCAAGGTTACACCCAAGTATTTTACCTCCTTACTTAGAGTAAGGTTCATTTTGTACATAGCATAATTGTTTTAAAATAAAATTGCCCATTCGACTCAGTTAAAAATTTGTTTCTACTTTGCGCTCGTGTAAAATGAAAGATAAAATATCGCCGCCAAAAACAAGTGGTGGATATTTGGTTACTATTTTGTTGCTAATTTGTACCACCAGTTTCAATTTTGTGCACTTGCACACTTTTTCTTTATTTTGAACATAAGCCACTGCATCGTGTCCGTAGCTTTTTCGTGAATGTCTTAAATAGAATATTTCTAGACATTCTATATTTTCATATAAGATTTTAAATATTCAAAGACAGAAATAATAAATTTGAAGATTTGTCTACACACTCTATATAATTAGTAAACAATTTTAAATTAGCTAACTACATTTAAAAACAATAGCTAATATATACTTTTGAAAGTCCTCAACGAGCAATAAAATATGGTCCAAAAATCGCTTTGCTATCGTTGTTAGTTGCGGAGTAATTCGATGGGCCGCTAGCGTAATGTTACTCTAGCACCCACCATTTTTCTCGAAAAAGGCACAAGGTACAAAATTGAAACTGGTGGTACAAATTAGCAACAAAATAGTAACAAAATATCCACCACTTGTTTTTGGCGACGATATTTTATTTTAGACGATCGCAAAGCAGCAACAAATTTTTAACTGACTATGAATCGCTTTGCTATCGTTGTTAGTTGCTGTGTAATTCGATGGGCCGCTAGCGTAATATTCGCTAGCGGCCACCATTTTTCTAGAAAACGGCACTAGGTACTGCAAAATTGAAACTGGTGGTACAAATTAGCAACAAAATATCCAGTACTTGTTTTTGGCGGCCGCTGATGTTGGCTTGCTAGGGTAATAGACGTAATAAATAGATGAAATAGAGGCAGCTTCCGCTGGAATCTCTAAGGGGATTGCATACGCAAAATGTCTTTTTGCATAATCAACAGATATAGATTTTTTATTATTTTTCAATAAAGCAATTATATCACGTTAGCGTATCTTCACTGTTGGCTTGTTACAATTATAAAACAATGGAGTGGCAGAGAGCATAACAGCAATAGAAAATAATTTTATAAACAGAATTTTTTTATGACTTTTCGACATGTTATTTGAAAGTTTATGTTGCTAACATCTGCTAATAAATATAAAGCAAGTAAATTGTTTAGAAAAATAATTTTTTTTTAGATAAGTAGTGTGATCTATTGTGAGTTATCCTGAAATGTTTGTTAACTTGTAGAACTTGATGAATCATTATTGGTTAAAAAAGAACCACATTCATTTACAATTCAAGGCCTGCTATATCAGGTTTTAGATTTTTAGTTGACATGCATGTCAAGAATTGGGGGGGGAGGGACATGGCCAAAATTATTCTTTGATTTATCTAGTACAAGATGTAAAATTGTCAAACTGAAAGGGTATTTCGAGGGGTATTTCATGGTTTAAAAACATGAGTTAGAGCGCAAATACTTCGGTCCGTTCTTAACTTTAGGAAAAAAATAATAGTTGCCTTTCATCTTCTTCTTTTATAACATTTAACTCTACGACACTGTTTTCCACAGAGCGTTGAAATTATTTTATTTTTTATCTACGAAATACATATTTTTCAAATTTGATATGCACGAGGATATGCAGTAATCATAAAAGGTTAATATTTTGCCGCTAATAACTTTTTCAAGTAAAGCCACTGGCGTAGGTATAGTCTTCTTCAATCTTGAACTCCCTAAACTTCTACGGCAGTAGTAAAAAGTATTTTTCAGTACAAACATTAAAATTTTTATTCTATTTTCCGAAAAAATGTGTTCTTGAGGGAATTCACTAAAATGTTTTTCAGATATTTTTACTTTTTCTAATCAGTTATCTTAGCCGATTAAAATCGCACAATTAACAAATACTTTACAGGGTGACTCACAAACAAATGAGTCATACTGTATAAATGTTCTTATTAATTAATAAGCAATGAATGACAAAATAATAATTAGATGACCAAACTACGAATAATTAACAATATTGCACGGCAATGCAATTGATTTTATATTACTTTTTACGCTCGGCATTATACATATAAAAAAGATCAACCTTTCGATAATAATTCAATTGCAATAGGTAACGCTTTAAAACGGAGGAATTTATTGCTCTTATCAATGTGCAACGCGTTTTTATTTTGTAAAGTATTTGAGTCATACATAATTTGTAATACTGTTTAAGCACATTAACATATTTAATGGCTGATAATAAAATTTAATTAAAACAATACAGATAGATAAGTTATCTATCGTTGGGTTCATTTATTGAGAAATGCTGACAACAACAACCATTTGTTTCAACGGAAATTTTAAATATATTATTTTTTTATGACTTATTTGATCGAGTATTTGATAGAGCTTCTAATAATATCTATACAGGGTGGCGCATCCAAAACGAAACAGAGGCATTTTCTATATTTTAGTGTTGAAAATAGCGATTGGAGCGATTTTTCAACCCTTTCTGCCATGGCGTTAAAATGTATTTTAACAACAAAGTTTGGTCGTATCAATTGCAAACTATGTACCTACTAAATTCCTATTTAAAATAAGTACGAGGCAGTCCTTTCTTATCTTTCTTTAAGAAAAAAATTAACACAATACCACCTTTTTTTGTCACAAAAATCGCTCCAATAGCTATGTTCAACACTAAAATAATAAACAAACCATGGGTGTAGTGAAATCTATAAATCTCCAAAACTACTGAATTGAAGTACATGGTATTTTACATCATTATAAAGGGAATTGAAAGACCTTTAAAGCGATGTATCAATCGACCCCCCTTCTCATTTAAGATTTTAGGGGTAGTGCCCTCCCCGCCTAGGGGGATGCACGTGTAAACGTGATATTATGCCAATTTTGTGTCCCCCTCGAAACCAAAAACGACGGGTCTGAGCGTTTTTCAAAAAGAGAACTAAGCTGCCAGAAAATGCCTCTGTTTCGTTTTGGATGCGCCACCCTGTATGTATATACAGGGAAATTCACAACCGAGTTCACAACTTATGTAAAAAAATTGTAAAATTCTTAGTTTCCCACTAGTCAAAAAATTATTGATGTATTTTCAACTATTGTAGTATTTTCAACCTTTACATCGCTGGGCTTCTGTAGTCTCTAGACAGCCGATTTTGAAAAAAATTGCAATTTCAACATCCTGAATCTCTGAAACTATAAAATTTTGGATTAAAGTATCTTAATTTAGATATTTTGGCCCTACGAGTATGTAGTAGTATGTTTTCACAACCTTTTACATACATCCTGTATACGCGAGATATCGAAACAATTTCGAAAACATCCCGAGGTATTAACTCAATAAAAAATAATCTTAAGATATTAAATTTAGTATACAAACAGATATCCAGTAGTTCCAAACAACCGTTATGTGTTTTTACGGGTAAATATGTCTCCAGATGACGCGAATTTCACACGATTTCTCGGGATTTAGCACGATCTTTCGGGATTTCGCACGATTTCGAATGATTTGTGACAAGATTTCACAAAATAGAAATTTCCAAGGGATTTCGCGGAATTCCGGATAATTTTAAGGATGTTCCAAGGATTTTGCATTTAAAAAATTACCTTGAACATTACTATACTTATACAGGGTGACTGTAAAGTATATGATGGCCTAAATCGAGTTATCTTAGTCCAAAATTTTATAATTTCCGAGATTGAACATTTTTAGTTTTTTCTAAATAACTTTATTATAAATTGTACATTAATACGTAAAACTTGGCAGCGGTGAGTTTTCTGACATAAGAAATTGAAATATGGCCTCGAATTTGCTGTCAATCGTAGAGGTCGCCACCTACAGTACTTCATATTAACTTTAATCGTTATAAATTTTGTGTGCACTGGTGTATTGATTGTTTAATCAATACCTAATTCATATTCTTTGACGTTTTTTCTCAAAGAAACGTCTTGAACAACCGTTTTTGGGATAGGATTTTAAGGTTTTATTTCATAAACATAAACCCATTTGTCTACTTTAATACTTTACTCAAAGTAGGTACTATCAAATTCTGGATTATGGTAAATTTGGTTAGATCATCATATCTTGGGTCTACGAACATGTGGTATGTGGTAGCATTTTGTCTAGATCTTTTAGAGACACTCTGTACTGGATGTACATTGTACAGGCACCAAAAAGTTATGACGATTTAAATGCATGTGAAGTACTGTAGGTGGCACCTTCTACAGTTGACAGCAAATCCGCGGACATATTTCTCGTGCCAGAAATTCTTCTGTACCAAGTTTGATGTATTTACTACAAATTACAAAAATTAATTATTGAGGAAAAACTAAAATAAAATTGTATTTTCTACAACCTGTATCTTAGAAACTATGAAATTTTGTACTAAAGTAACCGAGAAAGACTGAAGAAAACTTCAGAGTATGTGGTAGTATGTTTTCCCCTTGAACCTTACAGCTACCCTGTATACGCGAGATATACGAGGTGTGGCAATTAAGTTCCGGGAATTTAGTTATAACTCGGAAACTGGCAACACTGCATCGTTCGTCAACGTTTTTCTATACAGGGGGAACCTTCCTTTTAGTTTCAGTCCAAGGTTGGAGTCGATAGCATGTTTGGTTTGTGTTTTATGTGTATTCTTTGGAAGTAGGTAACTTTTTTAATGACGTCGTGAAAATGAGTTGTGATTCAATTTTTAGTGAAATTTGGCCCTCGGAAATCCTTCGAAAATTGCAGGTGGTGTATGGAGATGAGTGTATGTGAAAACCCGCGTGTTTAAAAGCGCAAAACGGTTCAAGGAGGGGCGTGAATCGGTAGAAGACGATTCACGTGAAGGAGCTCCCGTCACATCTCGTACTGACGCGAATGTTGACCGTTTGCATGCACTAATCACGTCTGACCGGCACCTAAGCATTCGTGCGTTGTCTGACGAGTTAAACGTCAACAAAGAAACCATTCGCAAGATGTTACACAAAAATTTGCCCAAAGATGGTGCCAAAAGTTCTCACCCGTGAACAGAAAGACTTGAAAATCGATCTGCGAGGATTTATTGTCCCGCATTTGGAGCGACGGTAGAGACTGGATGAGTCGGGTAGTCACTGAACCTGGATATTTGAGTATGACCCCTAAACTCGTAAACAAAGTCAGCAGTGGGTGGAAAAGGGTGGAGAGCGGTCAACGAAAGCGAGGATGTCCAAGTTACGACTGAAGGCATCATTCATCGTGAATACTCGTATGTTCCCGCCGGCCAGACAGTGACTGGTCAGTTCTATGTTGGCGTTCTGAAACGGCTGCGGGCCCGCGTTTTCGGTGTGTAACCCGAACTCGCCGAGAACCGCTGGTTCTTGCACCACGACAACGCGCCAGCCCATTCCTCGTTCATTGTGCAAGAGGCAATGGCAAAAAAGGCATTCCAACATTGCCGCACCCACCCTATAGCCCCGATATTGCCCGATTGTTTTTATTCCCCAAGATGAAGTCGCACCTCAAGGGAACTCATCATGGTGGCGTACAGGAGGTCAAAGAAGCTGTAACCGTGGTGCTGAACGGGTTAACTGCGGAGGATTACCAAGGGTGCTTCCAATCGTGAGAGCAACGTTGGAATCGTTGCGTAGAGTTAGAGGGAGACTATTGTGAAGATCGATAATACAATTTTGGCAAAATTTAATTTGCTTGTTTTTTCATTGACAAATTATCGGCTTAATTGCCACACCTCGTACAAAAAATAATAAAATTATGCTGATGTATTAACTCGACAACAAAGAATCTAAGATTGCTCTTGGTCAAAAACCGATTTTGATCCTAGTCACACCCTGTACAAGAGAAAAAACCGTAAAAAATTATTCGTTGCCAGTGGCGAAGATTAGAAAGATGGCGCTTTACGACATTGACTGAAACAATAAGATTGACAAAAAATGTGAAATTTACAGTTTCTTAGAAATAGCGACTAAGATTTGCACAATAGTTAAAGCGCCGAAGTTAACCCTTTAGTTAACCCTCGACTTGACCCGCCTCCCAGGTACAGACTGCACGGTTTTAATGTTTACAAACTTTTAGAGAAATTAGTGCATAGGGACATTAATTCAAAAATTAACGTCGAAGTGCAAAGTCAATAAAATGAAACAAAAAAAAACATTAGTTTTTGAAGACAAACAGCCTTCCAGTAGTTCCAAACAACTGTGATACGTGTTGCGCACAAAAATGTGAGCTGGAATCTGTGGTATTCGCGAAATGGAAACGCAAATAAGTATACCTAATAACATCGATAATGACGCAAGGTGGACAGTATTGTCAGTCTTTACGGGTAAATTTACCTTCAGATGACACAGAATTTTGCCCGATTTCGCGTGATTTCGCAAGATTTCCATGGGTGGTTATCTCCTCGGCTGAGTATCCACAAATACTTATAATTCCTATTTTCGCAAAAGTTTGCATCGTCATAGTTTTTCTAAAATTCATTTTTCAGTTTACACAACAAATTTTTTTTTACCCTCATGTTCATCCTCGTAATCGTTTAGAAGTTTATGCGTCACGACCCACCATGACTTATATTTATTCACATCACGCTCCCACCTTTAACAGAAAACATAAAGTCGCCTGGAAATTGCGTTTACTTTTGTTTCGTTAATTATTCCAAATTTAGACTAAACCGATCGACCGTCACTGGCGCACGTAGAAAAATCAAAACACCGCAATTACATCATGTTTACGAAATGGAATGATAATAAATTTTAATTAGTTCTGACAACGGTCATTCATTAAAACAGAGCGGCGCGTATGCACGTGAACCTCACGGTTTAGAGAGAGCTACGATTTAAATCCATCAGGTCCAAAATGACGGGCAGCCAGCTGATGGGTGGGTGGTGAATACAGCGAATCAACAAGTCACGGAAAGCTAATATAAAACCGCGGACCGTGGACATACGAGTCTTCGCTGCCTGTGTACCAGTTATGTAAAGCAACAAATGTAGACGCATTGAACACAAACAGGGTGAATCGGTTTCTTGTAGCTGGACTTCAATAACCGATAGACGTTATTTTTTGAAAGGATTTTTCCTTTCTAACTTTACATAAATGTTGTTTAAAATGGGAATCACGATCAAGGGATTAAATTAAAAACAAAACAGTGATAGTTTATCACATCTTGGACGTTTCGGTTTTTGATTAATAAAGACCACCTTCAAGTCTGTCGAAATTTATTGCAAATATGCAGTAAATATTTGACAATGTTCAGTAATAATTACAATGTGATATCGCAATTGACTTTTAGTAAATAATGTTGTGAGGTTTATACAAACGTGTGAATTGTTAATTGTCCCGGGAATCGTTAACATAGTTAAAAATAAAACAGTATCGAGGACGGCTCTATCACCATAATTTACGTTCGGGAATTAAAATATATTGTCACGGATTTCCCAATCCGTCTTTTTCTTACTACTAATTACAGCTCAACTAAACACTTATTTAATTAATCGCTATCTAAATCGCTTTGATCTTTCTAACTAAACACTTCACTTCAGACTATAATACAAGACTTATACAAGACTAACTAACTCGGCCGTTTATTCTTCTTTTATAGACCCAACGAATATTCCAGGTATATTCCAGTATCTCTAGATCCATTTTCTCGTACGACTCGAATGCTTCTCGTCGATTCCCGATTTTTCCAGTCCCATCTCGATTTGCGGCATTTTGTTTGTTTAACAGAATCGTAGGGGCGATCGGGGCAATTTCGTGTTTCGCGATACCACATTCGTCGATTTTGGGTGTGAGTGGGGCAAATTCCGTGACAATATGTATACAGGGTGTTTCCTAAGAAATCTGAAATATTTTAGGGGGTGATTTTTCAGGCATCGTCGGCTAAATCGAAGCAGCCGTGCCTTTTCTAGTCTGATTCTTTACCCGTTTGGAGTGACTCGTCCCGCGCGGAAACACTACAGCACAAATGACGTAGTCGGACAAAGTCGTCAATTGTTTCATAGAAATTATGACAAATGTCAAATATTTGTTAAGGTGTACGTTTCTGTTTACGTATCATTTTTAAATGTATAAATTGATACAAACTAAAATAATGTCACAGAATTTGCCCCGCTCGCACCCAATTCGACGACTGTGGTATCGCGAAACGCTAGATTGTCCCGATCGCCCCAACGCGATTCTGGTAAACAAACAAATAATGCCGTGTATCGAGGCGCGACTGGAAAATTGAGAATCGACGAGAATCGTTCGAGACATGGATCTGGAGATGCTAGAAAATACCTGGAATATTCGTTTGGTCTATAAAAGAATAAACGGCCTAGTCAGTCAGTCTTGAATTAGAGAGTTGTTATTTGGATATTTCGGAGAGATCAATTAGAATTCAGAGCGATTTAGATAGTGATTAATTAAACTGTTTAGTTGAGATGTAATTAATATTCGGTAGTGTACAGAGTGTAAAGTGTGTAGAGTGTCAGTAAAAATTAACTGTGTTTTTCTGGTAAAACCGAGGGTAAAAATTAACTGTTTGTTTTTCTGGTAAAACCGAGGGTAAAACAGAAAGACGGGTTAGGAAATCGGTGACAATAATAAGTATTGATTTATGGTGAAAATGCAGAAGTTGTACCCCGTTTTATGAAAAATGTAAAATATTTAGACACGAAAGCCTTGTGTGACGTATTGGAACGGTATCAGTGCCGCGTTTTAAAATAGTAAATAAAAAATATGTACATTTTTGCAAACCAAATTAAATCAGTAGGTTCTATTAAAAGATAAGCTATTATAATGTCAATATCAAATGTCAATTTTTGATATTTATGGCATGATATGTATGTTTCCAAATATTAACGTTAGTGTCGCTACACTACAGCACATTACAGAATGCTATATTCAAATTCAGATGATTTGACAGACAAGTATTACAAAGGCGACGCGATTTAGCAGACGATGTCTCAAGTAATGTTATGAAAAAAAGTTCATATAGTTTTTTCTAAGTGCCTTAGTTTTTTATTTAAAATTTTATTTCCTTTTTAAGCATTTTTATATATACGTAAGTACCTAGGGTTAAATCGTCAGATTTTGCCGTCAAAAATGGCTCTGCCTGCTTTTTTGTTACACGCTGTAGTATACGTCAACCCCTCACATTGTTTTGTCCCGGATTTTCATCCCTGATAACACGGAATTAGATATTTTAAAGTTGGCCATGAGTCATGAATCATGTAACTAGTGCCAATGTGGGCAGGGGTTTGGAGCGTACTTTGTAGCGCTCGATGTGATCCAGCTAAAGTTGTTTTTCTTCGGCGAGCACAAAGTGATAGCTATTCAGTCGTTTAGTAGGTACAATCGTTTGCAATAATAATGACACTCACTAAAATGAATTTTGCGTTTTCTTTTGATCTTCTGACGTACTCATATTGAAATCTATATTAAATTTTTAACATTAGTTATTAGTTGTTTCACTCACCAAGAGAGATTTAATAAAATTTCTATTTAGAACTTCCAGAAGTTCAAAAACTATTTTAAGAGAGTGCCATTATTATTGCAAACGATAGTACCTATACCTACTCGCACTATTTTACTATCCAACTACAAACGTAATTAAACTCTTCCTTCTTCTTTCGCCTACACAACAAAGAGCAATTAAGTTAAAAGTAAATGTAAATAATTAATTTAATTTATGTGAACATGAAAATAAATGATTAATTAACCCTATTACTCTAACAATAATATTACAAATAAAATGGGCCATTAAATGTTGCGTTGAGGTAGGTCTGGTGTGTGATGCACGAAATAATAAAACTTTATGGCTACCTGGCAAGTGGCAAGAAGTCATTGTATGTTTAAGTATTGATAATAATAATAATACTAATAAATCGCAACTTTTCAATGTTAACAAGAAAATTGCTCCAATAAAAACGAGCGTTTGTCTCAAAACATACTTATTATGTAGGAATCATAACAGCATGTACAAAAAATTTAGAAGACAAAGCATCAAATATGCATTCAAAGAGACAGTCCACTAAATCCAAAAAAACAGAATTGAATAGAGCATTTGATGAAACGTTTAGGATATACGAGGATATATATTTTTTTCAATTTCCTCTAATTGAGATGAAAATTTGTCATATTGAAACTCGTATTGAAATTTAGTGGATTATGTAATCTACTAAAAGTAACTGAGAAACACTTGTTAACATTAAGGTGAAGACAGTTTGCCTCACACCATTTTACAATGTTACGTAAGTCGTTCTGAAGTAGCTCATCATCATCCTCATCTTTCACTATGGAAATAATTTTTAAGTCATCTACAACAAGCATTTTGACGTTTTGATGACAGAACCAATATCTTTAACACAGAAGGAAAGTAACAATGGCCCGCAGTATGAGCCCTGAGGGACACCTGAATTAACTACTATGGCATTAGATATATAAGAACTGATTGTGACATCAGTTAGATAACTATAAATCCACTCCAACATAGTTAGTCCCTGTAATACCAAAAACATGTAATTTTTTTATTAGTACTTAATGACACTATCAAATGCCTTGGTAAGTCGGTGTAAATTGAATCAACCTCTACCGACCCCTCCAAAGTATCGGAAACGTATTCATCAAAAATAATTTAATTTGATACTGTCGAAATTGTCAGTTAAATAACGATTGTCTACAAAAATAAAAAAAATATTGGCCAGTTTATTTTTTCGGATATTTTAACGCCATTAAGTATTTGCGACTATGTGAACCTTAAGCCTTGTCCTCATGGATGCGAAATCCGCTAAAATTCGCGCAAATTATTTAATGGCGGGAAAAGTGTCAACTTTTAACCAGTTTTAGTGCAATATTTTCTGTCATTCTCATCTTAAAACTGACATTGACGCTCATGGTAGATTGCCAGAAGCTCAAGTTAAACTTACTAATCCCACATAATGATGAAAATAGCAATAATATTCCTGTTTTCCAAAAAGTTAACAGCTTCCCGCCATTAATAATTTAAATCGAAACCTGCGAAATTCCCGAGAACTTCTGCGAATTTCGTGTCCATGAGGACAAGGCTTAAAATACTTGTTTTGATTCCAATAACGAACAGCCCTAGAACTGTCCAAAACAATTGACCATTTCATTCAAGAACTACCAAGCGAAAATAGGTTGTTCATAAATTATTGAATATTTTACAGTTGACGGCATTCTTTTTATCCACGTGATTGCTTACAAGGAGTCACGATATGATCAGATTCAATATTTATACACGTCACGCACCCTCGTGATGTGTACAGGGTGTTAAAAAATATATAACAAACTTTGGAACATAGTGGACCAGTTAAGACATGAAAATATAAGATAGAAACCTCTGTTTGAAAATGTGCTGCACCACAGCTTTATGAGCGCTAAAAATGTTTGTTCTAAATATTGGTAACGCATATTTAACACGCAATGCTTACTCGTGGGAAATTTGAAAGTAATCGACCTGGGTCTATACAAGTTACATACGCTAGCAAATTATTTTTGACTTACAAAATCTTCATGCCAATAAAGAAATACATTTGTCAGGTAACGTGATAGATGGATTGGTACAGCTGGTTAGATAACCAGCCCGACATCCTGACGTGACATCAATGGACTTTTTTTCTGTGGAGTTACATGAAGTCAATAGTTCAAGAGACACCAGGTGAAGGCCCAAGGGGCGAGGATTGTTATGCGAGAGAATTTGGGTCGTCGCCTTCATAGGTGTAATGAAGTTCAAGGTCGAAATTTCGAGTCAATCTTATGATTTAAGTAGGTACTTAACAAATGTTAAGACTTTTTTTTACTGGCAATAAGATTCTGCAAGTCAAAAATAATTTGCTAACGTTACTTAAATTGGACTCATATCGCAATTTCTATCACAAGTACCTATGCGTCGTAAAGCATTTTAAAGATGCATAACCGGTATTGACAGCAAAAAAAGTTTAGTACTTATAAGGCTTTCAATCAATCTCTGTGAAGAGTGGAATCGGATGGTAGAAATTTACCTGTTCAGGTCCCGTGAATTTTTTCCCGTCCCTGACCATATTGGCCAGCCAGAAGGTCCGCCTGTAGAGGTTGAGGATGAGACACAACGTGGTATCGGCCACCTCCTCCACACCGTACCCGGGCACATTGCACACCGCTATCCCCAGCTCGCCGGCCGCCTTCACATCGATATTGTCGACGCCACTGCCGATACGCACTATGATGCGGAGAGTCTTGAACTTCTCCAAGTCCTCCTTAGTAAGGATGATGGTGTGCCACATGAGCGCGCCCACGGCCTCGTTCAGCACCTTCTCGTGTATCTCGCTGGTGCTCTGCGCGTCGCAGAAGGCCACGGTGGCAACGTCCTTGAGAATGGGCATCTCGATGGAGCAGTCGCGACCGTCCAGCAGCGCCACCAGGGGTCGCGTCTGCATGGGTCCGTTGGAGATGGGACCGCGCGATTCGAACCTAGGCCTTTTTGGCATCATTTTCCGTTTGTCCATTGAGGAACGCTCACCTGACCACAAGGAACTAGCCACTAGCCGCCGCACATGCACCAGCACTGCACTGCACACACCGCCACTCGCACCACCGCACTCCTAGGCGTCGCCCGCCTGTTCGGGCCGCGGCTCCTCTTTCGGTTCGCACCCCGACGACCACTGCTACCGCGACGTCTACCCTTAGGTTACGCTTCGCGGCTGAAGATACGATCCATTGTCGCACATGAAGAAAGCCTGCAACAAAAAAATTGTGTTAGTGGCGATATCAAAACTTTATCCTACAAAAATAATAGTTGTATTGCGAGGTGAAGTAGAACAATTGTTGGTTAGTTGGGTACATCAGTCAAAACCATAAAATAAAACAACTCGGCAATTATCGCATTGACAACGTTTCGGTTTTTTATTTATAAAACAATCTTCAAATGGTCAAGGTAAACAATACGAAGCTACCATAAATAATGTTATAAAATATTAGATGTATAAATATGAAATTGTTCTACTTCAATTAACTGTCAACAAAGAAGAAACTTTATTTCAAGATGAATTTGTTCCATGGCCGTATACAAACAGATACAAAAAGGGTTTAAATGTTTGGAATATTTTTTTAAGATATCTTTCATGAATATGGCTTGTGATAAAATAAACACATGCTTATTAGGTACTGTTCATACTATAAAAATCCACCACTAGAGGAGCAACTTCTTTTCGTCAAAAGGAGAGCCGACGGATATTATAGGTATCGTTGGTCATTTTGACTGCTGTCTACTCTGGTTTAGAGGTTAGAAGTTGTTTTATCTCGCAGTCAACACGCTCGTTTGATAGCCTGAATATCGGGATTTTTAAAAATTTCAAAACTTCAAGCAAAGTTTTCTTCTATAAAAAATCGGCTACTCAGGTCAACAAACTTGTGGCTGAATTTTGTCTATGATATGTATACTTAATTCCTGCGGAGCATGAATTTTTAACTCTCAACAGTTAAGACGCTAAAGTCGATTGAAATTCACGAAAAATGACTAAAAAACACTCATTTTCAGCACGCTGCTATTATTCAAAGGGAACGTCCGAGCTAATTATCTTTTTACACTGAAACTACTATATTTCCCACTCTGAATTCCGTCTTGATCATTCAAATATCTTCAAACAGAAAAATTTGACAGCAAAAATTAATAATGCTTAAAAATAGCAATTTTTAAGAGTATTTATTTAAATAGGCGGAAACAAGCGCTTGTAAAAACTCGTGTAAATTTTGTTGTTTGGGACCCTAGAGAAGAGATTTTCAAAATTACACCAAAATCTAAAATAGGTCCGCTTTGCCAATTAGACGGTTTCAAATGGAATGACCGTTATGTAATTTAATTTTTATTTATATATTCTTTTTTGTATTTACATTTTAATGTTTCACTACGACTGTATTCATCTTTTTATTTATTTTCTTTGTTTTAACAGTCAACTTATCCTGCAAATGGGTTTCGCCTGTTGGATATTTTATTTCAATAAATAAATGAATTACAGGTAAGTGATATTATCATGTGTATTTCCAGCAAAAAATAAATAAATTTCAAAGCGAACAATGTGGGATTGGTCGAAGCACAATTTAAAACATTTAAAGTTGGCTCCGGGCGTCGAACAAGTGAACGACGACTCCGGCGAACTAACCCGGCGGGTCCGCCAAATTCTGAAACACACATTCGGTAACTTTGTCGAAACCAAACATCGCGCAATAATAGTTGGCAACTTTGGATGTTTTAGTCGTAGTTGTAGCCGTCGAGTTCGAATTAGTTTAACTGTGGGAGTTGTGTGTGTCCTAGGAAACTAACTCCAATTGCCGGCGCATGTTTGCCGCCACCCCCGAAACTTTGTTACTCTCCACTATAACATTTATCTTTGTTTTGTTGCCGCGATGGCGAGAGCACTTCGACCGGGTTGGGAGTTCTCGACGCCATCGATCGCGGATTTCCACTAAATGTATGTATACAAGGCGTCCAGGAAAATGTGAGAAATCTCTCTGGTGCAGATAGAACATGAAAAAGTAAATTGAAAAGTTTCTATAATTTTTTTCCTACAGGCCGTTCCTACGGAGATATGTGTCCTTGAAGAATTTAGCTGGAAATCGTTTTTTTTAAATAACTTTTAAAGTACTTAATTTAATAAAAATTTAATATGATGAACACTAGTAACGACCTCTTAAAATAGTATCCTTGAAACATATTTATCTTTTTTAGTTGCCAACTAATTGTTAAATTTTTAACACCCTGTATGATAGTGACTTTAAAATAAATCCGGGTAGCTTCAATCTTAGACTAAAAAAGATACTCTTGTTTATTGTCGATAAAGTGAACCGTTTGGGAGAAAATGTTCGGCCTATGTTCGCATGTTGAACACTTATGAGGTTTTTAATAATTTCGTTAAGGTGCCTCCTGAGACACCTCTGCGTTTTTTAAATTTTGTACTTTTTCGGTTAAACATCATAAAATGAATTTCTGTTTGAATGACTTTCGTATCGCACTTTGTTGTCGAGAGGAAAAAAGAAACCATGGCCCTTTTTATTAAAAAAAAAACATGAATTCGTTTATTACTTTTCTCGTAAACGGTTCATTTTATATTTCACTTCCTCTTGTATTAACAGGAATTCAAATTTATGAATTACAGTTGCCAATATCTATAACTTTTTATTTAACCATAAAGTATTGAGCTGTTAGTTAAAATGTATAAAAAACCTTATAAGTTCAATAATACGTATACATTTTGAAAGTCTCAGCAATGAAAATATAGTTTATGCTTTGTCAGAGAGCATAAGATTGCAACTTTTTTGTCTTTAATTTTATTAATATGGCATTCCTCTAAAGAATGAAAGTTTGTCTAAGAATCTGTTATTGTTGCTGAAGTCAAAAAAAAAACCAACCGTTTACGAGAAAATTGGCATTTAAATTGTTTAGACTATTAATGCATCCCATTTCTTTGAAAACAATTTAATGATAGCTGTCATATTGTTTTGACGGTAATTTCAAACCTTATATGCTTCGTGCACACAAGATAGAAGTAGAAACGCAACGTTTTATGAGGAAATAGACATTTAACTAATTTATTCTAACCTTGGCAGAACAATTTCCGGACTGGTCGCCACGTCGTCGGT
The DNA here is from genome assembly GCA_025584915.1 of Monochamus saltuarius. Classification (NCBI taxonomy): domain Eukaryota; kingdom Metazoa; phylum Arthropoda; class Insecta; order Coleoptera; family Cerambycidae; genus Monochamus; species Monochamus saltuarius. The sequence goes on along the minus strand of CM046725.1, from coordinate 56,367,143 downwards.
TTAGCTTATGTTATGTAGAACTTGTTGATATTTCTCGTAATGCAGTTGTCATATTACGGAAAAACTATTTATATTTAAAAAACTGTGTCTCTGTTATGAACGTACAAAAACGAATGTTTTATCTACAAATCATAAACTATGAGACAACTTATAGTTTACTTAACGTATTCCCTGTACACTGCAGCGATGGCGAACTCCGAAGTTTAGCCGTCGAGGATTTATGTATGGCAACCACTGATTATATACCTAACTTTTAAGTTTAAGTAATGTGTTAGTAACGTTATCGTATTACGTAGAATGGCGGGCGGCTTTAATTCTTGTAATTATACATTCAACCTCTCTCCTCGCTTGAAAACTTCACAGTTTCGGGCGGTTTTATTTCCCGTCGGTTTTGTTTTTGGAAACTGAAGAGTTTTATTCCTAATTACACGGTCCCGGGAACTTTGTTAACTTTTATTAAACGGGAATTAGTTTTAACGTTTCAACTAAAATAATAAAGAGCGGTTTTGTTTGGCGCGCAGTATTAAAAGAAAAGTTTTGATATTATAATTCCCCTTTTCCAGAATTAACTAACTTTTAAAACTCCCGTTGCAGGTGACAGCTGAAAACTGCTACGACTGGATGCAGTTACTTCTTTTTTGTGTGGAATATATTCGTGACTATGCCACTCAGGAATTTTTAGATGTGCGTCCACTAAAATCATCACAAAAAAACCTTCCACCAAAAACGTTTACAAAATTGTCTGTTCTAAAACTTTTGCAAATCTTCACACATTACGATTTTGTTTTGTGATATTGAGAAGAAATTCATCCAACTCGTCTTTCCAATTTTGAGAAAAAAAATGGCGCCGTTTATTATAGTGTAATCTAATTAGCTATTAGGCTCTCATACTATACTACAAAACATCCTCTATTTTTCAATGTTTTGTTTTTTATTCATCATATCTAAATTTTTCCAATACAGTTTCAAGTAAAACTGCAATTCTATTTTGAGAATAGGAAACGGGAAATGGGGTAGAAAACTTTATTTCAATAACTGATATTTAACTATAGCAATAGTGCATGGATGCCAATTATCATTAAAATGCAACTCTTGCTGTACTTAATAAAAAGATTTAAAATTTGACTACTACAATCCAGGTACTTAAACAGAAAAAAACCGATTATTTTGAACTGAAACTACAGCTATGCATCAAATCTCCTTTAAATGGTGTATTCATTTCTTGTTTCAAAAATAGCGTAAACATAATTTTTGGGAAGATTAATGGTCGATATTTTATGTTTCCGCAGATAAATTTTAAAATAAATATTATTTTGATACAACTAACCATTTGCTTCAATACTCCCAAAATCTGGTGTACGTTTTGTGTGAACATACAAAATTTTTTAGAAATAAAGAAAATATTGTGAAATCTTGTGAAATCAACAAAATCACATTGGAATCAGTAAAATCTTGAGAAATAGTGTGAAATCAAACAAAATTATTGAGAATTAATATTAACGGTCCCATAAAAGATGATATTGACCCGATCGCGTCTCTATATAATTCTGGACCTCGTTTGAGACCAAGATAAGGCACGACACAATCAAGTATATGAAATTGGGAATATTTAGGGCTATGTGAATCTGACACCCCACTTTTAAAAATAAAGTTTTCTCTGTGATCTTTATAGAATATAGTAATTTTTTTCGTTTGTAATAATTTAAAAAAATATATATACAGGGTGATTGGTGGGGAATTTCCAATATTCGAAAGGGGTGTTTAAGGGGCAAAACATATATTCGAATATCAACGACTGCTGAGATGGCAATGAAAATATTTCTATTGCTATTTTTGCGAAAGCTGTTATTATTTGATATTTTATTTTGGGTAGCTCATGCATTCTAAACCAAATCACATTAGTGACTACCATAGACCTTTAATTTATAAGGTCTATGGTGACTAATTATTGTCACATTGATTTTGACGTTTGTGATTGAAACGCATTTATTTTTATATGTGCGTTCGTTTAGTCGGTATTGTACACACATCATTTCATAATGTCTGCCACATTTAGTCATCGAATATATGGTATTATTTTTATTTATGGGTACTGCAACGGTAGCGCTAATCGTGCAATTGCTGAATATCGACGTCGCTTCCAGAATAGAAGTGCGCCAGATAGAAATGTATCCCAGTGTAAGAATTACATCCGAGAGGCAACCTCCTGGTCTAGTGGAAGAAGAAATTCTAGATATGGTTGAACGTAGTCCGGGTGTCAGTACAAGGCGCATTGCAACCCGTATCCAAATTCATTAAACTACGGCATGGGAAGTTATTCACAAAAAATGGTTTAAAACCTTTCCATATTCAGCGCGTCCAGAATCTTTAGGACAGTGGCAATGATTTGCGGTTGCATTTTTGCAATTACATAATCGCAAAACATATTCTTTACAAATACATTTTATTCACTGATGAGGCTCAATTCACTCGCAATAACTGTCACAATGAACATCGTTGGTCAGATGAAAATCCACAAGCCACGGTGGAAAGTAACTTTCAGCATCGGTTAAACATTAACGTGTGATGTGGTATGATTAATAATCAATTATTTTGCTCCGTTGTGCTAGATGGTCGTCTTCCTGGAGCTACATATGTAGAATTTTTAGAATTTGACAGATCTACTGAATGATGTCCCATTGGATATTAGGCAAAACATATACTTTCAGTATGATGGTGCTCCTACCCATTTTAGTCGTGCTGTGATCAATCATCTTAACAATCGCTTTCTACCAAGGTCACCAAAATTAAATCCCCTGGATTGCTGCCTTTGGGGATGGTTTAAATCAATATATGCAACAGAGAGGCGCTATTCGATCGGATTGTCAATTGTGCAGCACTCATAAGAGAAAATCGTGCACTTACTTCAACGAGCAATCCACAAAGGAGCTGATGCATATATCGAGGAAAAACCATCCCCCGACTTATTAGGTTTGTTTCTCATGGATATGTCTGTAGATGATCGTAGTGAAAAATTTTCATTTGTGTAAAATATATAAAATTATTCCTATTTTAAATAAATGTACTAAATAGTAACTTTTTCCAACACTTTGATTTGATTGCTGGTACAGAGGTGACGATTTTGAAAAAGAAAATAGAATAATTTTGCCGGACTTTCGGCTAGACTTAACGTAGGAAAAATATACTTTAAGTAGAGGCTAAAAAATCGTTTGTAGCAATCTTCATTTCGTTTGTCCTAGATCTAAAGTAGTCACTACACTTAAAGCGGAGGCTAAAGAATCGTTTGTAGTTGTTTGTAGTATACCTAAAGAGGCAAATCACGTGAAATCAAGTAATTTATGACTTAATAGGTGCCTGAAATCAGATGTAAAAAATTCTTGGAAGTGTCACACTCCTCGATGTAGACCCTCCTCAACACCCCCACGCCACACCACGTATGTTCGATAGAGTTAACATCAGATACATGCGAGCTATTTTAATCGTTGAATAATCAGCGAAGATAAGAAATTCCTAAATAACTCAGTTTTAGAGTGATTAAAAATATTGTCTCTCGATATTTCATTCGACGAATAATATTTCGAGTATGTGGTCGGGCGGTACCCTAACCTTTATGAGACTCCCTGTATATTCACTTTATGAGACTCCCTGTATATTCAATTAATAAAGTTAATCCATCATTTCTAAATAGTTAAAGTATGTCAACATAATAGTTAATTTACATGTTTAAACCTGGGCCACTACTGTTGCAGCAAACAACATGGGAACTTGACGTCGGTAGTGAGACCACAAACTCCACTCTCAGTTAAGCAAGATAGCTTTCGGGGAGCGAGGAGCGTGTACGCCAGAATAATCGATTAATAAGTTTCCAAGTCCTGTAAAGTTCCCAGCAGTTGCACGGAGTAGTTTGTGTATGGAGTAAATCGGCTAGAGTTAATCTGGATAGTGTGTTACTTATTTCATTACGTAAATTTAATATTAGTTAGCTATTGGCCTGAAAGGGTATCTACTAAAGGAGATGTTTCTTTACTACCTCCTACAATCTATTCTGCCTTATTATCTAGAAAAAATGTTGCAGACTAAAATTTTAGAAAATTCTATTCTTAATAACATTTTGCCATACCTCGTATAGAACAGCACTTCACTAGCGAAAAAATCCGGCACAAAGCAAAAAATCAAAGTGGGCTTAGAACATTTAAATTTTGCACACATATTCAGTTTTTCATTCCGAGAGACTTAATCACATTTTGTCATATTCATACAGAAACAGACTCTTTTCCAAATTTTTGAATGTACAGAGGGGACTTACAAATACAATTTTGTAAAGAACAAATCAAAAAAGGCAGTTCGAAAATGATTTAAAACTACACTTCTGCAAGGCACTCAAAACTGGTATACTATAAAATCTGATAAGGCGGGAATTTGCGACCGGACAAAAAATTGAAAGAAATGGTCAAGGAAAGAAATAAATTGTAAATATGCCTAAATGTATGTATTTTGAACTAAGTTACTTAAATAAATATATCTCATCTGAAGAACTCGCACTTTTCTGTATGTATAAAGAAAAAATGTAACAAGGTTCGGAGTCTTTGAAGGTAATGAAATTCCCTGACTTTTCAAGGTTTTCCCTGACAATATGATATAAAATTCTTTTCCAAATTAAAAAAAAAACAAAATACACACAATTTTCATTCACGAAGAATCAATATTTCAATACAATTTTTAATTTAATACACTTTAACACAAAATAAAGTAAAATTTGTGAACCTTTTTGCATGTTGTTCTATAATAAAATCCAGAACATATGAATAAAATTAAATTAACAAATTAAAATTAGTTAAAAACACAATTAAAATCCGGGATCAGTAATGAAGCAAAGAAAATAATGAATAATGTTTTTTGCTTATTTATTATTTTTTTTTTTTGGTTTCGCAATTGAAGCAAGACCAGTCATTTTACAAACAATTTACAAGTATATTTTTTGCCACAAATTGACCACTACTTAATTGTAAACACAGTTCAAATTAAAAAAAAAGTTTGATTTTACTTTTCCTGAAAAAATCACATACTAAGAAAATAGCATCATTACATTACCTATATAATTTAGTTTGGAACTTAAGTTACAGAAAAAATGTATAAATCAAAAATTTGTAAATGACAAATTGCAATTATATTCATTAGTTGAAAAAATAGTTTTTCTGCCTAAACTACTCATCTGTTCAAAATTATGAAAGTGTAAAAAAGTTTCTAAATAAAATCAACTACTAACAGAAAAAAACTGAGAGTAATTGTACAGGGGGTTAAAAAAATATGTGCTTATATTTGCATGATACATGATTTTTCTTATATTCCTAATGACTGCAAAAGATTTTAAATAATGTGAAAAAGTGTCGGTTAGACTTATAACTGCGTAGCCCAAAAATGGTTAACATCGATCAAGTCGTTTTCGAGATATTCGGAATAAACAAAAAATTTTCGCGAACTTTGGCGCTCCCTAGCGGCGAAACGAAGCAATTTTGGAAATAAGTAAATTGGGCTAAATCGGCTTATTTTGAACCCAGGAGTCTGTGGTCTTCCGTTGTACACGTCTTTTCCGGACACCCTGTATAGTTATAACCACATATATTGTAAGCGATTAATAACAGTATAAATGCAATTAAAAATAATTTTGAACAAATTTACAACTTTTCATGAATGAATGTAAGAAAAAAAGATAGGAAAATGTATAAAAAAATTTTGTTAAATACATTTTAATTTAATTACTTTTTAAAAAGTGTACGTGATACAAATGCTAGATAATAGGTACTATCGAATTTTTCAGTATGGAAGCTAAGAAAATTATAAAACCAATCCTGGGAAATGCGTCGTGGTATGAAACAATGACAAAGCGCGGTGGTTAAAATTGCTTATTTACATAATATTGCATTATAAATATCTTAAAGGACGAAATTCGATTTTTATTCATCAATAGGATCATTTCTGTTAGGGCAACAGTTGATTATGCACTTATCCATAGTTAAATAAGGTAAAAATTCGTTTTTTCTGACTTTTTCATGATTTTTATAAATATTTCATATTTCCCTGACTTTTCCAGGGTTTCCAGGTCGTTCCCAACCCTGTGTAATGGAAGTAAAATCATGATAACCAAATATAAATATATTCATCAGCAAAAAAAAAAACAGCTACTTAAAATTTTGCAAAACTTTAGTTTATTTACTGGAAAAAAAAACAGAACTTAATACGCTCAGTACCATGTTTGTTACTTTTAAACATTTTTTATTTTATTTAATTGATGAATTATAAAGAACGCTTTAAACTCGCTCCAAATGAAATGTAAATCTACAGATTTCCTGCCTGTAGGATGTTAGGGTACGTTAAAGATACCTTCCCCACGGCAATTCGAGGGTTTGGCAAAATTTCTAGATTAGAGGTTCTGATGTTTACATAAGTCTGAATGAGTTCACCTTCTCGTATTCGTATTAGCGAGTGGCTTGGTAGCGAGGAAATAGGCCGACGTTAAATAAATTATATAAAGTTTGAAACAAAGTTATACTTCCTTGCACGTATGGAAGAGAACAATGGTTTGAATTATTAAATATTAAATTACGGAAAAAATCCATACGGTCATAAAACACATCGAGTTGGTATATCTTCATTTAACTTTATGAAATTAGTCGATTCAAATTAAATCAACTTAGACAAACCGACCAGTGTTACCTAAACCGAAAATAAATTTACATTTAATTATGTATTGGCGTCAAACAAATTTTAAAATAAATTCCTATTTTTTTTTTTAACTTCATGCTTTGAGCATTGCAAATAAAATACAACTTGTAGTAGGTATAGTAGAGGAGAAATAAATGTTTCCAGTTTTTCTAAATTTTAAGACACCTTATGGATTCATTCTCTTGTAACTTTACTAATTAACTCGTACAAAAAATAAAGAAAATTTTGTATATAAATTTAATTCTGATATACTGACATTGATCTGAAATAAGTGTTTGAATAAACAATTTTAATTAACATGTCGAAAGTGCCACAAACTAAAAAAAAACCTTATTTTATACTTGTAATTTGTACGTAAAACCCTTACAGACCTTAAACGCTAATTCCAGAACGGCGCAAAACGCTGTCCGCGGAACAGCGGTAAAATGAACTCAACTTATGAAGGCCGTGGACAAGAAAGACCGTAACATGTCTTAAATAAGGAGAAACATATTTTACATCTTGTGGAGGAAAGAAAACCCGAGACGCACCTGCGATATTATAAGCGAAATGGGTGTTCTAATTTATTTGAAGAAATACAGTTACTCTGTAAAAAATCACATATAGGAACAGAATTTCCGCCACCATGTATTTGTTATCCAGTTTATTTTCTACTGTTTATTCAATATACAGGGTGTCCCTGAAATGCATGTACCAGCGAGCCACGCTAGGATCTAAGGGTCAAAATACAACCATTTATACTAATTTACCTATCCTATACGCAAAAATGCACCATTATGTTAGGGGGCGCCAACATTTTTGGAAAAATTTCAATAATTGGTTATAAAACGGAAATAATAATATCTCTACCCCTTATTCTAATGACAAGGATTATCCTAGAAGTCAGACTTGTGCGGGAGAGGGGCGGTATATTATTAAGCAGGCAGCACTTGCGCCCAGGAACGACTTACGTTGGTAGGCCCTAACTACCATTCAGCGCAGAAATGAGGAAAACCTGGAAGACCTCATTAATTATGGGGGTGGTCAAATGTCGACCGGTATCAATCTCTCACATTGACCCAAGCCAACATTCTTGCACCCACAGAGAGGATGTAGCTGGTCTAAGATCTACCTGCCGCAGGATGCGTTGAACTATTAAAATTAAATTAGATGATTTGATTGATTTAATTTGAATTTGAAATTAGATTTGATAAAATTGAATTGATGATGCAAATATATCGGCAAAAAGCTTTTTTATTCAATTAATTATTACCGACTTGCACAAATGCCTTAAACTGGATAATTCAGTTAAAACAATATTCATATTTTTTGTGTATTATTATGATTGTCACAATTTTTTTTCTGGTAAAAGCAATACTTTTTTAAGTAAATTCAGTATCTTACAAAATTTTGATAACATGTACCGTTTAGTCGCAAAAAATATTTTCATGCAGATGGGCTACCTAGCTTAACATTTATTGTAAAATGCGGAGGAGCACCATCGTGCATGAACAGCATTCACTTCTCATAGTAGGGGTAGAGCTATATTTTCTAGTTCAGCCGGTAAAATTATTTCTCCGTTTAATAGGCCAATAAAATCCCAGTAAGATTACCAACCACTTTAATCGTAAAATATCTGAATTTCTTAGAAATAATTGTTTTTATTTATTTTTTTATCTGGTCGGTCAGTGCTCGAACGGTTTAAGACGTCAGTATTTGAATCGATGTGGCTAGTCCGCCGTGGGACCGAATGCGGCGACCGGTAGACCATAAATCAGATCCCGCAGCCTGTAGGCCATAGATCAGCTATATTCGTGAAGAGAATTGGCACCGTCTCTACGTAGAAGGTAGGGTGGAAGAATGTTGGCTTGGATCAATGTGAGAGATTGATACCGATCGACGTTTGATCACCTCTAAGTAATGAGGTTTTCCAGGCTTTCTTCATTCTTGCACTGAATGGTGGGCTACCAACATAAGTCGTTACTAGGTGTAAATGCGACTTGCTTAAAAATAATGTGCCGCATTCTCTCCCGCACAAGTTTCCCGACTTTTGGGCTAATCCTCGTGATTAAAATGAGGGGTAGAGATATTATTATTTATTTATTTAAATTCGTCTCAATGTACACTAAAGGTTTACTATTTTATGAACAGCTTCACTTGTGTACAGCGACAGGAAAAAATGTTTCCAACTTAAAACGTATAAGTTTCAAAGAACGAAACTAATAAAATCTTGTTGGTAGAGGATTAAAAGCCGCTTAGGATGGAAACATTTTATTGTCCACAGCTGTACCTGCTGAATACTGCTTCGATATATTCAAAATACCGTCGATAAGTTATTCCACCTGTACTTGTAACAGCAACATCTCAACGAAAGGCTTAATATTCCATTTTCCTCCTACAACGGAATAAGTAATATCGCCATCCCGATGGCAGCACAAACGTGAATGATAATGGAATAAGTTTCGTCGGCATTTCGTGCTGCGCGATTTGGGGGCCGAAGAAAACCGCTGCCGCAACGGCTTTAATTGATGCCCCCTTCCCTCCACCTCCAGTGCTTTCCGTAGCAGAAAACTGCGACGGAGCGGCTCTCAAATAACTTGACAGGCCCATACAAACCTCTTATTTCTAGTCGAAAGAAATTATGAAATTGTTTTCTCCTGTTTTTATAAATGTCACTTCTGGGCAAACGAAAAAAAAAAAAAACGTGAAAAATAAAATGTATGCTCACATTTACCACCGGATTGGTTTACGGCGTCAGACAATTCTGACACTGGTGTTTCACGTTTCTCGAAGTCCTGAAACCGGAAAAAATAGAAAAAGTCTAAGCTGAAAACGGCCGATTTCTTCTGTGGTGAACATTTTTATAAATTCTATTGGAGAATTTAACCATTTCAAACTGTTGGAAATAAAGTGATCGTATTTCTATTGCACAGAGCCCACTTTTTTTTAAAAATATAAAAAAACTCAAAAATTTTATGAAATTTACTGAATCTTTCGGTGAACATCCAGTATGATTTGCAATGTAAGCCTTAATTTCCCGGAATATTCCCCGTAATGAAGAAGAGGTTGATTTTTTGATAATATTAAATAATTCCATCCCGGTTATTCGTATAAAGTTCTGGTCTGAAATAAAATTAATCATGTAGGTTAAGATTTGTATTTTTTGAGTCGAGTATTTCATTTTAACAAAAAATATGCAAATTGGTGCAGCTTAATTGCGCCATAATTTATTAATCTTAATTAATTAATCCATGAAAACTTACCTACGGATTCATCAACAACGCGTGACGTTAGTCCGACTAGCGAAGGTTACGCGAAAAATGTACGCCTCTGTTGCGCCAATTTAAATAAAAGGCGTACTCACTACTATACTATGTATAATAATAATATGTTAACTAATCCGTAGCACTGAAAAGTACTGGTTATGAATATAAATAGTAAATATACAATGGGAAACGCAAGGAACTAGAGGCCGCGAAGTTACGCGATTTTTAGACAGGTACAATACTGGGTCTAACTTTTTGCGCAAATATGGAGGTAAATAACAGCCTAACTAGCAGCGCATGTTTCGTGAATGTGCGCAAAGCTGATTAGTCCGACTAACGCTACGACCGTTTCATGAATCCGGCTGTTAGGCTCTATTCAGACGAATATTTAATGTAAACACAATATCAATATGTTCATTTTCACTTTTCGAATTTTTGCCAGTTTTCTGCGTTCCCTGCCTCACTATGTGCCGGCAGGATTGAATCCTGCGGCAGGTAGACCAGCTATATTTGCGGAGAGGATAGGCACCCTCTCTGTGGGTATGGCAGGGTGCAACAATGTTGGCTTGGGTCAGAGAGAGATTGATACCGGTCGACATTTGACCAACCCCCTAATTCCTGCAGGGAATAGTCATTAGAGTCTACCAACGTAAATAATTCCTGGGCGCAAATGCGGTCTGCATAATAATATGCCGCCCCCTCTCCCCCACAAATTTACAACTTCTGGGCTAATCCTTGCGATGAGAGAGTAGTAGCAGAGAGTAATGAGAGGGAGGTAGAGGGTTATTATTATTATTTAATTTTTTATAAAAAAGAAAAACGAATATACAAGGTGTTCCTGAAATAAGTACATCCCTTCATAAAGTGTTTGATTAGACGTATTAATAGCTAATCCTATATTAAAGTGAATTGAATCTAGCAATACGATCTTTTATAAAAATTTCTCAATTTTTTCTATCCAAAATTCATGTACCGCCAATTTTAAGTCATTTGAATTTTCTTACATTAAAATGTCCATGATCAAATAAAAAATTCGATCTTATTTTTTCTTTATTATATACAAAACAAAGTAAAAACACTCTTAATTTTTGCGCTCTATATACTTAATACAAAGTTTTTTTAACGTCAAGTTTAAGCAAAAATAAAAGGTAATCAGAATCACGCATTTTACATTTATTTTTTAGTGCATTTATACAGCCGCAGTGTTTTAATTAAAATCTTAAAACAATGTGTCGTAAGAGAGCCGAGTTTTGCGCACCCATGCACAATTGGATTTCAATGCTTTTTTGCAAGTAAACAACAATCCTTATTTTCACCTTGAAGACCCGATCTCGTTGCATAATATCTTAATTACAGCTACCTTCACTTCGTTCCATACATGTGAGTAATTTACATTTGAACGACGCCTGATCGTAATTTTTTTCCAATGAGATATCGAAATTTGTTAGAATGAAAGCTAAAATTAGAACCATATGACAAATTAATTTTATACTCTTCAAAAAGAATTGTGTAAATACAATTTTTTATTTTTTTCGCAAGTTTATAACTTACTCCGATGATAAAGATAATCAGTATTGTACGTTATTTAAGTGATGACATTTATATAAACCATCTAGCTAGCCAATCGTCTTTCTTGATATCTTAAATGTTAAGTATTACCTTTTACAAAAGGATAAGCGTAAATAAAAGATAATTTATTGCTACAGTAGAATGTGGTGTTGGATTGAGTCAGAAATACATGGCTTCTGAGAAGTTTACAGACACAGTGAGCGGCAAAAGTATGGAATAAATTTATTTTAAAATCAGGTAATCGTTTTTTAGAAAATCGCTTGGACCCGTCAATCATTAACTTTATCCCCGACCACTATATTAAGAAGATTTAATACGACTGTTTTCCGTGGATTACTCGGTGGATTAAATGCCTTTTAATACACTAGTGGATTAGAATTCATAATACCACGCTTCGATTTTATAGTATTTTATTTAGAATTATTTTTAACATTTGTCTCAAGAACAATTTTGTCATTAGACAGTTATTTAAATTCACTCGAAAATCAGTGTCTGAAGGACTGGAGGGACCCACAGCTTCGCCAGGTAGGACCTGGATTTTTTCAGCAATTGCCATCTTGCTAAACAGTGAATCTTCAATGCAACTTCCCCAGCATTGGCCAGTAATGTTACCGAAGAACTTTTGAAAACGTTTTCGAAATTGTGTTGATGTCTACATGTTGTGTAGTATATTTTCCAGCCACATATCGCAAAAAAGATCTCCCACCGGCAGTTTAGGTCGCAAATAAATGTATTTTCGACACATTGACTGAAAAAGCTTCTCCCATGATCGTGAAACCGGAATGAGTACGTATAGGTAACTGCCTTTGTCTTGGACATGGGTGATATCCAAAAAAGGTTAATTCATTGCATCGACAAGCACCTACGACTCCCATGATTGTTGCAATCCGTAAAGAGCTCGAAATAAAACGCTCGATGTATACAATGCAATATTAAAATTTGTGTGCGTATTTTCTACCTTAACTTGTAAATATTCCTCATCCAATGATTTTTCAAAAATTCTCCGATTTGGTTTTCCTCCAGTATCTTTGCCTTCTTTGGTTTATAATTTCTTGATTCTACTTTCAAATATGAAGTAAGTTTACCATACTTCGAAATATCAATACATTTGTGCACTTTCAACATTGATTTTAGCATGAAACATTTTGTCCACATCAAAGAGGCAGCAAACCGTTTCTCCACATTGAAAAAGTAGGATAGTAGCACCTCATCTATAATTGCTCCTTTTTTTCATCAGATATCAAATTCTACCTATTCTTTCTCATACACACTTGCTTTTAGCTGGTAACAGACGCTTCTTGCTGGGTTTCAGACGGCATTTTTTTTACTCTTGTTGACAAATAAACAAACGCATGTTATAGAAACGATTCCAAGATTTTCTAGTCTTCAGCTGATAATCAGTATTCTTGATTAAAATAAATTTGCCAAATATGACGGTTTTCAAAACCATAATATTTCACCTGCTCGGTTTTTGCCGTGGTCGTGGATAAAACGTTGAACTACATTCGGAAAATTAAGCAACCTTTACCCCTCTCGAAAAAAAATATAACTGTCAGCTGCGTCTCGAGTGTCCTTTTTCTCGAGGATTAAAGACTTGTTAATTCCCTTACATAATTAATACCTATTAGTTGTGCATTTTTAAACCAGTTTGTCACACAGATAATACATTATTTACAATATAAGCTACGTGTGTACGTAGCTGCTATATAGTTTATCTATCAAAATATTCCAATTCAGTGGTTTGGGAATAATCAAATATTTTTCTCAAAATGAGATGGAGCGTTCTCCAGTTGCATATTGTTTCGGAGCGACAAAAAATTATCCAACAAATTTTTAAATTTATTTGACGTTATTACATTAACCTCTTTTCTGGAACGCTCCTGTATATTAGATGTAACCATTTCCTGCTCCTTGCCAGATATTCCTTTTTTCCAAACAAAATTATCAAAGTGGTTACTTACATATAAAAAAATATCTATCTAAGTAAACAGTGTTATACAAATTTTGAACTTTTCCCTTTGACGAAACTTTTCATCAATTTTTTATCTATGGTGGCAATTAAAGTAAAATTGTATGACTAACTAATAAGTTCATCGTAAAAATTAAAACCTATTTTTACATTTACCAGTTTTTGACCCAATAAATTGTCGGTAAATGTAAAACAGGTTTAAGGTAATACGCTGAACGGAAATTTACAAGCACGAAATTAAATAAAAAAAAAGTTGGAAGATTTAATTGTAACTTATTTGTCTCTAGAAGAAATTCTTGCTTATTTATACTGTGACACGTTACTATAAATAAAATCTAGCCACTGTAATTTTCCCATGCACAAACCCGACGTTATGTATGCTAATATTGTCAATATTAATCTGATGAAAGACAAACACACCGATAGCAGCGACGTTTATTAATGGGCACACGTTAGCGCGAAACCAAGCCGAATAGGTGATGTGAAAGTTAAAATAACGAACCGCCAGCGGTAAAAGTTCTAAACTTTTCGAGGAATACGAGCATACGCTAATTGATACAAGTCGTAGATCAACCAATTTGAGGTTTGATGAATAATTTATAATGTGTAATAAAGATAACTCATTATTTAAATTTGTAATACTTAGAAACTTAGGAAAGTATCTCTATAAAAAAATGGAAGCTTGCTCCCGATATGGTAATGACGTGTGCAGCATTCGAAAATTGCAGATTCATAAAAAAATGGCATATATCTAGAATACACCCTGAACAATGTTTTTTGGTAGTATTTTATATAACTTTTCTTAATCAATGTTAATGGAACCTACATTATAAGTGACTTATGAATATGATACAGGTTTTGGGCTGAAACTAACTTTCTGATACTAGAGACAAAAAGAAACCCCTCAAAATATTTTATTAATTTTTCACTTGGAAACCTTGCCTTTCCATCATTCTATGTGGACCAAATTTGGAAAGGATTTCTATACCAGGATTAAATAAGAAATTAAGTATTCCTTTTTTTTTAAACGATCCTGACTAACTATTTTAATATAAAGGCTCGTATAAAGGTAAATTAGTTCCTGCTCATTTTCTAATTTCCATCTTTTTGCTATATAATTTAGAATTACCCTGATTGTCCATATAAACAGGCTCGAAAGTTGAACGCACTACTACATCCGTCACTACAGTCGTCACATCTCTTTCCGTAATTTCCCATTAAGTACAATAAAAATTTCCTAAAACCGAATAGTTCTACAAATACATTTCAAAAATAAAAATCCAGCTACTCTAAAATTCAAACCGTGTTACGAAATTGCAAACTAAGATACAATTAAAACTAAGAAAAACCTTTAAACGTAATTTGTTTTATGTGTGTATTAATGAAGTAAACAACTGAACATTTCCTAAAAATCCTACAAACTGTAACGTACTCTCAATAGTTGTGCACTGTACATGCTCACCTCGTATTGTGAGTAGGGTATTTTTTTTTCTGTGTCTAGTGTTTACTTGATGTTTGTGACCGTACACACACAAAAATGGGACTAATAGTAACCATAAGCTGCATGACATATTAAGTTGCAGCGAAACTGGACAACGAGACGTTTGTATAGCAAGAAACAGCAGTCATTTTATAATTATTTGAAACTTTATTCTTGGCTGTGAGAAACCCTTTAAGAAAGCCATTCCACTGCAGTGGAGTACTTCCGATTATCATGTAGAAATACCTAAGATGGTAGGTCTGCGACGTTGCCACATATTCAAAACCTGTTTGCTGCCATAACTCTAATATCGTTGGTCGAGATAAAAAATTTTTTTTAAACTAATTAGGTATGTTTTGTTTGGTGCAATTAACCCTATATAATTCATAATTTTAAAGGGCACATGAGCAGCTATACATTGTGTAATATACGGCAGTAATTATTTTAGCCTGCGTTTTTCCTGGTTTGTGTCGGCCCGTGCCCCGTTGGGTATTACAAAGGACCTCCGAAGGATGAATTCCTCGCATGCGGGAAGCTCGAAAACTTCTAGCCCCGAGAGCGATAAGATCGTGGAAAATAAAACAAAAGGTGTCCCGTTAATTAAACTATATCCGAGCAGAGATTAAAGTTTACAAAAGAAGTTTCGCTATTAGACGCGCGACACGAAATTTTTGACATCGCAGATATGAAATAGCCTAGTTGTTCGATCCAGACAAAAGAGATTTATCTTTCAGTTAATATACAGGGTGTAGCAAGAAAGCAGGTGATCTCATTGGATGCATATTTCTAACGACAAAATATGACGACTCTACTTACCTATATATAAAAATGCCTCCCTTAAAAGATACAAAAGGTGATAAAAAAACAATTCCGCAATTTTCCACATCAGTTTCAAATTTAATAGATATTTCTTGTGGCTGGCCCAATCTTAAAGGGTATTGTAAAGGACATCAAAAAAAAAAAAACAAATGTGAAACTGGGGGAAGAGGGTACTTTGCCCCCCCATTTTTTCTGACGTACGCCCATATTCTCACTCTCTTTGTTGATAATTTTTGCTAAAACTCTTCTTTTTCAAAATAAACTCGATTTTTTAAAGTAATGCAACAATAGAGATAACCCCAGAGAAACAATTATAAATTTCTACATATTTCCAAAGAAAGGACAAATTTGTAAATAATTTATGAAATATTGCAGTTATTGCAAACATTTTTGTAAGTTCAACTTCAACACCCCGTATCTTTTCTATTTCCAAAGAAAGGAAAAATTTGTAAATAATTTATGAAAAATTGCAGTTATTGCAAACATTTTTGTAAGGTCAACTTCAACACCCCGTATCTTTTAAGGAACGCATTTTTTGTACATAGATAAGGTTAAATCGTCATATTAAGTCGCCAAAAATATGCAGTTAATGGGATGACCTACTTTTTTGTTACAGCTTGTATATTTTACCCATATATGATTTCTATTTTATACATTTAGATAGTATGATTCCATTTACAAAGGAGGCATTTTGAAAAAATATAGAAATAGGTAATATCCCATCTACTGTATCAAGAAAATCATTTAATAATTTCGTTAGTCCAGGTGCCAGGTATGTTTATGTTTAGAACAAAACTAATATCAAATATAAAATTCTTGATGTTTTGTTTATCCACTTTGACTATTTAAGTTATTCGCCTCAAATAAAGTAAGAACTTTTAAAAAGCATTTCGTTTTGCGTCGGTTTTGAATATTCGCAGGTGACAATATTTGTAGTTGGAATGAGATTGTTGTAAGTTGTTTGATCTTTTAATAAAAAAATAAACTAAATCTTGTCCTCTCAGAAAAACCTTTGAAACTAGGAAAATAAATCATAAACAAAAAAAATGGTAAAACCTAACAACGGACTATCATTAGATAAATAATTGTGAAAAGATTTGCTGCGAATTAACATATTTATAGGAAACGAGATAACGTTCATTATCGCAAATACATATAAACAACACGTGCAAAATCTGAATTTTCCTACTTAATTGCCTACGATAGTGGTGAGTCGCAGGTAAAGAATACCTTTGTTGTTCATAAGAATTAAATTTAATTAAAATAGTAGAACGATACCTGACAATACGTTGACGGAACAAATCAATTATAACTGGATACAGGTATTGCGTGAAAATATATATTTTTTTAATTAATATAGATACCTAAGGTAAATACGAGGTACGTCCAGAAAGTAAGTTCCGTTTGGTAATAAAATTAAATTGTGTACAGATACAGAAAAATTATTTATTGCACAAAATTCTACAACTCTTAAACTACTTTTCCACATAACTGCCGAAATTTTGCAGGCATTTGTCATAGCGTGGCAAAAGTTTTTGTATACCTTCTTCATAGAAGTTTGCCGCCTGTCTTCAACCAGTTGTAAGTTCCGCTGCAGTGCTGCGATCGCAGTTCCGTATATGCACGGTAGACGCTCTGTATCAAGGAGAAGAAACTGCGAGACACTTAGGAAATTGCGCCGCGCAATACAGAATAAGCGCCGAGGATTGCTGTCAAAAGGTGTTTTTCTTCACGACAACGCACTGCACATGTGCAAATGTGACGAAAAACCTCCTACAGTGATTTGGCTGGGACGTGTTTGACCATCCTCCATACAGCCCTAACCTCGTTCCTAGCTACTTTCATCTGTTCTTACACCTCAAGTCCTTCCTTGGCGGTCAACACTTCAACAATGACGAAGAGCTGAAAGAAAGTGTTTCCAACTGGTTGAAGAGACAGGCGGCAAACTTCTATGAAGAAGGTATACAAAAACTTGTGCCACGCTATGACGTTATGTGGAAAAGTAGTTTAAGAGTTGTAGAATTTTGTGCAATAAATAATTTTTCTGTATCTGTACACAATTTAATTTTATTACCAAACGGAACTTACTTTCTGGACGTACCTCGTATGTCAAAAAAGGTATGTCTTTTGATAACTGTTCGTAATTGAGAAAATGGTTAGAATACTTAGGTAGGTAGCAGCAGGTATCAGTTTATTTCGTTATATTTTACTACTTCCATAATCAAAGTCATTTCATGTTAAAGAACATCCGAGAACATCCAATGATAATCGTAATTTTCTGTACAATCAAACAACAGGCCCATATTTTTTAATTAATCAAATTAAATCCATTATAACTCATAACACAACCAGAATACTAAACACGAAATCACGTTAATTATTCAAAATGTAAACGAATTTTTCAATGGCGTCAGTAATTGGAATCATGGACTGTACGCAAGACCGGAAATCTAATTGCCTACACACATACTATGTTTTAGCACAACAACAGTTAGAATACAGATTTGAAAAGTTGATGTCTTGTTTTTATGTAAGAAGAACAAAGTAAGTCAATAAACAAATACGGTGATATTTATTAGTGTTGGCATCTTGTCTTGCTTTCTCTTGATCATGTCTTGGTCACGCAAAACAAGGCAAGACAAGACCATGACAAGACCTGACAGCTTGAAATGCAAGACAAGATTTAAAATAAGGATTGCAATACAAGACAAGAAATATTGCTACTTCAAGAAGTCTTGCAAATATAGGAAGGAGTAATATTTAATTAAATATTAGCCGAAAAAATAAATATTGAATTTCTGTGGTAGGTATATGCTATATTTAAAGGACAGGGTCAAATAGACTGTTCATGACTTATACTTACTGGCAAAAACAAAATTATTTTATTGTAAAAAACAAAAGGGTCCGAAAACCGGCCTTAGAGGCCCTCCTCCTTTATTTATATATCTTTTTATATAGAATTTTGACAAAGGAAACGACTATTATAAATATGTTACTTAATTTGTGTAATCCTCAACTTTTGCGGACGCCCATAAACGCGTTCCGGGATGGGACGTCAGAAAACTTTTAACGAGGCCCACCCCAACCGCGTACCCCCATATCCAGCGACATTCTTACTGCCAACTTCGTCCGAGAACTAAAGTTGTTGCAAAAGTATAAGTTTATATACTTTATGGCAGAAGTTAGTTCGCGGGAACTAGCGGTCGATCCCCGTTCTCAAAACTTTTCTCGAAAACTTCTCGACGGGCGGGCGGGACTTTGTTCGCGCGCCAGTTCTGCATTATTCGTTACTCTTGAAAGATTTTTGCGACAGAATTAGGTTAATCAGTTAGAGAAAAGGGACAAGACGATAATACCCAGAGTAAACTTTACAAAAGTAATAATAACAAATTGACAATATTTCAAAACGAAAATAACACTCTAAGCTTTTGAAACTGGAAAGGAGTTAGAGATGATACCTTGTTAGTGTTAGATGTAATCAGTGGCGCAGCCAGAAATTTGACATGGGGGGGGGGGTTCAGTGAACAAAGTATGTCAGACTAGATTTTTTTAATAAAAAAAATAAATAATTTTTAATAAAAAGTAAATAAAAAAAATCTCATTATAAACATGTAAATAATAAACAGGTACGAACAATATTTGTTACAAAAATGACAAAAATAAAATTAGAACTTAGTTGCAGGCAGGGTTGCCACCTTTTGAATTTTAAGATACGGGACACATTATTTTTTTATTATATCAGTTGAAGAGTGGAGGGAGGTTAGCACCGCAGGCGAAAATTTTGAAATTTTCAAGGTCAAATTGCTTAAAATAAATCTAATCGGTAGGGGCGATCGGGGCAATCTAGCGTTTCGCGATACCATAGTCGTCGAATTGGGTGCGAGCGGGGCAAATTCTGTGACAATAGTTTTATTAGTAGTTCAGAATCTTTTATAATTTTTGGTAAATGTTTGAGCCCATAATCTAACGAATTGTAAGATTGGCTATGCTTAACGCAGTGGTAGATTTGCCCAAGCTCTGCTGCAGTAACATCGATAGTTTCTTGAATATTTTCTCTGTTTGCAAAAAATTTTGTTAAAACTTGAGAAGATTTCGACATTTTCGCGTCTTCTATGCTTTTTTGTATTAGAGTGCTGTTTGACATCACTAAGGTCACCGTGACTAATTGAAAAATCCTTTTTGCATACTAGACATCTTGCAGAAAAATTGTTTGAACCCTTTATTAGCCAAATATGCTCAGTCTGCCACGTTGGTCGATAGCTTCAGAGGCGCTTTGCTTTTTTTGGTGGCGAGATGGTCCTTTTCCGAGATCTCCATTGTCCCTATTTTTGTCGTGTTTTTCTAAATATTTATCCATATCCTTTAATTTTTAAATGATTTAATGCAGATGAACCCTAATGTAAGGTTGCCGTAGGAGATCTAGTTCACTGACCGCGTTGCTAAATCTTGGCGAATAGAGTGATTGCAGGTCTGTAGTGACACATTACCTATATGACCCAACCAACCCAACCCATGGGCGGGGGGGTTCTGACCACCAAAACCCCCCCGTGGCTACGCCACTGGATGTAATTAATTTCAGGCAGAGGGTTTCTGGTACCTCGCTTTGTAAATCTGCGGTTAGGCGGATTTCTTGTGTTAATAGCGTAGTGATGACTCAGATAGGCTGGCATATACAGGATGTATGGAAGTGTTGATGTCCTGCTGACAAAAGCAACAAAAAACTCTTATGAAAAAAATGTCTAAAACGAACAGTTTTTCTACAAATACATTTCATAAAAGAGTATTATAAAATTTCAAACTAAGGTACAATTAAGGTTAAGTAAAAGCTCTTGTTAGGTGATATGTTTTTTGTACAACAATTGATCACCTAACGATGTTAACCTAAAAGTATTATTAGTCATAGTGTGTATTGTTTTTATGTACATAGTGTTTGCATGGTTTTTGTGAGTGTATATAAACAAAAATGAAAAAAAAAAAAATAGTAACCATGACCAGCTGCATGACATGTTAATTTATGATGAATTTGGGCAAAAATCTCTGGCGAGAAGACATTTGTACGATAAACACTTTTCGCAATCAAAAGCAGACTATAAGAAAACCATTCATAGTAAGTACGTTTAGATGTATTTATTATTACGTAGAAACATCTGAAAATCCTAACATACTCAAGACCTGTTTGCGGGCATAATTCTGCTACAGTTGGTCAGAGAAAAAAAAATTGTTAAGTCAAATATGTTTTGTACAATTTACCATAAAAGCATTCATATTCCGGACACCCTGTATGCTACTTTCCTGATATTTTGTTTATCCAGTTTTACTATTTAAATTCTCAAATAAAATAACTTTTATAAAGCGACACACATTATTTTACTATTCTCCACATTTTAACAATTATTTTCACATACTTATAAACAAAAGTGAACAATCTTATATGCAGATCTATGTAAGTTTATGTTATAATAATATTTACATCTATAGTCAAATTTTTAAAAATACGTATGTTGTATAGATTTCTGTGCCTAAAAATTTGTTGGTTAGGGGTCATCCATAAATTCCGTCACATGTTAATGGGAGGGGAGGGTATCACCGGGATGTGACAAGGGGCAGGGGGGGTCAAAAACTTTGTGACATCACATGTTAAAATTCAAAATCCATATAGCGAAATTTATATGTGAATAAAAAATTTACAAACGATCTATATTTATTAATAATTTAGCACTCTCGCTATGAGATTATCTCTAAGCAACAACAGTTTACATCTAGAGCGGCGTTGTAATGCTTAAGTTTTGTATCTTTAATAAACATAATTAGTCATTTATTGCTTTCTAACTAGTCGTTTGTTTTTTATGTTATCTAAAATATTTGACTTTATATTGATTTTATTAAAGATTATAATACAAGTAAGAAAAAAATGAAAATAACTTTTTTCTTTTGATTATTTTTACGTACAGACATAAATTTTAAAAATGTGTGATATCACATCAGGGAGGAGGGGGTGCTGAAAATGTGACGACCTGTAACAAGGACGGGGGAAAGGGTTAAAGTCCTAAAATTCGTGTGACGTAATTTATGAATGGCCCCTTAGACTGCTTTCTGTCGTTATATATTCGTTTTACTTTGGTACCTTTGAATATTCGCAGATGGCACGAGATAACATTCCTGTTATTTACTAAATTCTATATTATTCAGTTCTTAAATGTCTAAAATTATTTGTATTTGTAGAAAACACTATTTCAAGAAAATGGCGTTCTTAATAACATCTGTATAGTTATACATGTAATACAGCCAATATAATAAATAGGTTAGTGATTAAAATAAGTAATAATTCCTATTTGTTACTTCTTCTTTTCTTCCAAATTTGGACTGACCCACCCGCTTCATCATACCAGCGGTCAGTGCATTTCCATAATTGTTAATGTGACCAAAAAGCAGCTTTAGCGGAAATCCTATACGAAGACACTTGTCTGTGCCTTAAAGATCACGATTCTAGTTTCCCAAGAGATGAAGTCTTTTCCAGTTGGTGATATTAATCAGTAAACAAACTTTCGTCATTTGCATTGTTTTAGTCACCAATCACCACATTTTTCGCTGCAAAATCATCAAATTGCTATTGTTATTAGATACAAAAAATGAAACAAGCAGAAAAAAAAATAAATTTATTGATCTCTTTATTCATTGTAACTATTTATTTACATTTTCATCAAATAAAATAATATTTAATGTGTGTTTGTAAGGCACGCATTTGTTGTTATCTTAACTTCACATTTTGGCAATTCTTTTCGCAAAATAATAAAAGAAGTTAATTTTGTTAATTTTCGGTACCTACTACTTACTTGAGTTTTTTACTTCGGAATCTATGAAAATGCCCAGGTAAAGAGCATTTCTGATATTGGCTCAACCTTAGATTGTTCAGTTATTAAATATTCAAAATTGATGTTGTCGCATGTTTGTAGGAAACACTATTTCAAAACTGTGTTGCCCTTAAAGGGCATATTCTTTTTGTTCTAAATTTTAAATATTTTTTGGAGTTTATAACCTTTTATATTTTCCAAATGATTATTTTTATGCAGCAATGAATTTTTGGACATGATTACCTAGTATTCAAAAAATCCATTCAGTTTCTCAGTGTGAATATTTTAAATTAAAGGAAATACGTTTTTAATTCTGTTCATGTCCAATAGTTCAATAATAATAATTATTTACATGAGTAAAATAAAACCATTAATTATAATGTTCTTTGAGCAGACGGTAGCCGAGCGGCCAAGGCGGTGACAAATAGTTGCTGTCAGGGAAGCACGAGCGGCCGGAAGTTGGTTCGAATCCAACACGGGGCAGAAATTTTTCTGTTCTACACATGAATGTTTGTGATTGTAAGGGTGGGGGGTAGTGTAAGTTAGTAGGAAAAAAGGGCCAAATGTGGCCTAATTACCAGTAAGCTTCAATACCTTTACCTTTATAATGTTCTTTTATTGGCTTATTAAGTAATTTAACATTGCCTAGTGGCTTAGCAGATGTAAAAGCATTAACACACTTTTTCAGTTATAAAAAAAATCACTCATTCACCTTGTTGGGTTTTGAGTTTTGAATAATTAGGTTTTAAAAAATCGCTAATAAATTTTGTCGAAATTTGATAACGTAAAAAATTACCTACGTAGTTTTGATATTCAAAAAATAATTCGAATGTATTGATGGCAAAATATTGCAACTTTTTACTTCAACATTATGATAACGACATTCCTTCCACTGCAAATTAAACTGAAATGAAGATTATGCGGCATTAAACTCGGCCATAAAGTTTAACAGTTCCGTAAACTACCACCAGAAAATCGTAAACGTCCATCGAAACTACACACATTACATTTGTGTTACTCGTCATATCAGCAAAATACATCGTTCCGTTTAGCTTTGTGTTATTGTAGCATAATAACGGTTTCGGTGAATGGTATTGCTCAAAGAGCCCGATTTGATTCGATTTGAGGTTGGTCAGTAACACCTGCCAGGTTATTGAAAGCCGTGCTGTATGGAAGGCCTTCTGAATGAAATATTCTTAATAGGAAAAAAATCAAAAAGTCATAATATTTAGGATAATCATAATATTTCTACCCCTCATTCTAATCGTGACGATTTGCCCAGAAGTCGGAGACTTGTGCGGGAGAGAGGGCGGCATATTATTATTATTAAAATAAAAACTTGTCCCTAATTTTTAAACTTTTTCCCGACCATATTCCATGCTAATACTGAAAAAAGAAAAGTTGGTTTCTTTCATATTAAACTTATATTTACAATAATTGGACACCACGTCTTGTAAGTTGTTTTTGTATGTGCAAACAATTAAAAATTACAAAAATCGAGTTGTTTACTAATACCAAACACTGGTGTTTTCGAGACATTTCTACTGTAAACATTTCAACCGTAGTGCAATCACGTCTCGTCTACAAATTTTCCATCTAGTGATACATGTGAAATTCCATACTTTTCTATTTTTATATTAACTATTACACGTTACGAGAGTTACGTATTTCTCCTCAATTTATTTTCTTCACAACAAACTTTTTTTTGGCAAATGGCTTTTGTCCAAATAAACAAACACTAAAATCATGCCGCAATAATAACAGACAAAGGCTGTAAAATCCAAGGGTGTACACAATGAAATTTGAACGGATTGTTTTTGAGAAGTAATTAATAAACTTAAAATTATTTATTTGGGCAACACTTTTCTTTAGTTTATACCAACTCTGGCGAATGAAATGTGTTCCAAATATCTTCCATGGCAATTGGCAATTCTTATTGACACAAAATGTAGATTATTTTGTAATATGTACACTCGCCCCAACATACAGATTTCCAGCCTGAATCGGTATAATATATTCTGTTAAAATTACGACGGCTTAATTATTTATGCTTCCTAAAAGCCCTTAATAGTTCATCGGATCACCCCTATAAAAGTACCATACACGTGTCAGGTTGGACACTTTTATGCGGCTACTTGTACATTATCATAAGTATCGTACTGTATAGTAAAGAAAGATATTTTAATGTCACAGGAATATTCTAAAATTTGGATTATAACATGTTTTCATTGGTTTATCGTTTATGAGTGGGTAAAACGATGAAAAAATGTTGACGTTTTATTCAAATGAACGAGAATTTGTACAAAATTTGATTATCTCTTTCGATTTTCACATATACCTCAGACTCACAGGTAAAAATTATTTAAATTTTATTCGAAATGACTTGCTTCTTCTGAGTAGCGGTATCTTTAAATGTCCATCAAGAAATATAGTTTATACCTACATGACGAGGCGCATTATACGAAACTATTCAAATCCGACAGTTCCCAATAAGAGACATACGCCGTAGAAGACAAACACTTTGGCTTGCTGAATTAATAGATCTAAATGCACTTTATTATATTGAATGTTTAAAAAGTGGACATAAACTATCCCAACAATTATTGTCAACTAAGATTTCTTGTTATTATTCGAATGATAAGAAATTCTTCTCCTCAACATGGGATTCTATTCTGGTAGGTCAAGACATTCAAATTTACCGAAGACCTTTGATAAAATTCTAAAATTAAGGTTACTCTATAAACTTCAACCTTTTGACAAAATGTACAGAATAACTAATTGTATAAACTTCATCCCTAATACCACCCTGTATCCGTTAACTAAAAGATTTTACCCTTAAATAAGTCAGAATAGGGCTCAATTGATCCTGTGTGGAATCAACCACAGATTTAGATAGTACTCTAATCGATAAAGTCGTGGCCATAAAAAGTCGAATTTTACTCAAGTTTTTTAAATAATTTATATGGAGCTGATCACAGAATATTAATAACATGTTGTTACCCTTAAAGAAAATTGTTGTTTTACGTTCTCAATAATCTCTTTGAAAGACTACATTTATTTCAAAACACATGTATATTTAACAAATTTTCAATTTTTCTGTTTTGTAATCACGAACGAAATTTTTATCCAGAACACAGCCATTGACAATTACATTATGTATTTGAAAACACAAATTTATACAGGTATTCATAAAGAATGCAGTTTTGTCAGTAAAGTTTCCTATACTTACTCTTACAAAATTTCCACGATGAGTTTTACTCCTAACTTGAGTTTCATATCAATTACCTGCAAAAAAGAGAAAGAATAAATTTTCACATAGGTATTTCAATAGCTTATAATACAAGTACAAAAGTTAAAATATATTTTAAAGTTCTGTTACTTCTATATTTAATTATAAACTAAAAAAAATCTTAAACGATGATATAAAAGATACCATTTTAATTATACACTTTATGAAATCAATAGCCACAGTTCTATTTGGAGAGAATATAAGTTATTTGGTTAATTATTATAAAAAGCTAACAAAGTACTAACTAAATCAACAGCTTTACGTGATTGTCAAATACCACTCGAGCATGAAAGATGCCACATACATATTAAATTGCGACTCCTGGCAGTAATAATAAGTTTTATATTGCACGGTATTGGTAACTGTCCAATTTAAGAAATAAATAAATATTCAGATGCATTGGCTTCAATTTGAGTGACCGCCATATACAAAATCATAATTTACTGAACATAACGAAGTTAAAAATAACGCTACACGATACGAAAACTAGAGTTCCGGTTCCGTCTATAAATATGTATGAGGAAATCATATTCGTGAACTCTGAATCGTGAAAATTGTTACAAATAAAGGTTCCTCCTTTAGAGTGAAATGTTAGGTAGGTGCATCAAAATATCTGTTGTGGAAAACATTTTGAATGTTTACATCAGGTTGTGTTTCAATTTTATTTCAAAACAGAAATAACTCGTTTTTTTTCTAATTATCTGTATTTCGCCAAATTGAAAAAGTAAATACACCCTCAATCATAGTCAAATCATTGCAACACAGAATCAATTCGAACATAAACCTTACACACCATATCTAGCCAAATAGACATAATTATAGAAACTTTAATGAATAAAAGTCCAGGCAAAAACGGAATAACAGCCGAGAACACTAAGTACGCAGGAGAGGATTTAAGATAAAGAATATACGAAATGATTCGAATGGAGAAGAGAATGTATGCCTGAAGATTGGAGACATGCAACCGACTGCAGAAACTATAGGGGTATATCATTGTTAGATATAGGGTATAAAACTATGGCAACGTTAATAAAACAGAGAATAGAACCTATAATAGCAGAACTACAGATAGAGGAGTATCAAGCAGGTTTTAGAAAGGGGAGGTCAACAACAGACCAAATCTTCATGGTAAAGCCTGACTACATGCTATGAGTATGGGATTAAAGCAATGGTTTTATTTGTGGACTTCAGGAAAGCATATGATTCGGTCAAAAGGAATAAACTAAGTAAAATTTTGAAACAATTTGGAATACCAACCAAACTGATCAGGCTATTGAAAATGACCTTAGAAAATACTAAATCCAAAGTACGAATAAAAGGTGAATGTTCGGAAGGTTTTACTATTGACTCAGGACTGAGACAAGCAGACCCACTCTAAACGCT
This sequence comes from Monochamus saltuarius, assembly GCA_025584915.1. Taxonomy (NCBI): domain Eukaryota; kingdom Metazoa; phylum Arthropoda; class Insecta; order Coleoptera; family Cerambycidae; genus Monochamus; species Monochamus saltuarius. Next base: position 56,339,815 of record CM046725.1, on the reverse strand, counting down.
TCTTTTTAATTTAATACTAGAAAGGGTCATAAGATATAGACAGTTGAACAGAGAAGGACACATATTGTTTAAAAGTCACCAAATAGTAAGTTATGCAAATGACGTGGCCATTATTGCTGGAGATATTAGGGAATTAGAAGAAGTAACGAGAAAATTTGTGGAGGAAGCACGTAAAATGGGATTGCAGATAAATCAAGAGAAAAGTAAGCTTTTGAGACTAGGAGAACAAAAAAGATACCAATTTTAAATTGAGAACACAACATGGAGAGATGTTTGAAGAAGTTCAAGAATATGCGTATTTGGGGGCGCCAATAACAGCTAACTGTGATGAGAAGCAAGAAATTAATAGGAGAATAATAAAAGCAAACAGAAGTTCGGCAGCAGTCAACTACTTAATGAAATCAAAAAATTTGTCCAGACGAGTAAAATTTAGAATGTATAAAACAATTTTGAGACCGACAGCGCTGTATGGTAGTGAAAGCTGGGTTCTCAATAAGAAGTCAAGGGAAAATCTCTTAAGGTGGGAAAGGAAGATCTTAAGAAGAATCCTAGGGGGTAAGAAGACGGAGGAAGGCATATAATTCGGTCAAAGAAATAATGAGGAAATATATGAAATGTACCAGGCACCAACAATAGACGAAGTTGTAAAAGCCAGCAGAGTGCAGTGGCTAGGGCATCTAGAACGTATGGAAGATGAAAGGGCAGTTAAGAAATTAGTATAACGGATTGGAAAAGAAAGGCGAAGAATAGAATGGAGGAGAATAACACAGCTCTGGACCTAAAAGGCCTGTAAACAGCTTTATATATATAATCGTCTTATTTCAATACAAATTTTACCTTCGCGAAATGACGGTATAATCCAATTTACATTTGTACAGAATAAACGCGCTCAACAACTTGCAGAAAGGCACCATAAAGCGGGTCACGACATACCCACTCCATTTGAACCATTATGGAGTGGAACGGTCGCTAATTGTAATTTAAATCTGCGGAGCGACATCAAACTCTGCAAACTGGGGGGCGAACGAGCGGAGCCTCGTCGGACCAAGTTATCACAAAGCTGATGTAATCGATAAATAAACGATTGTGCTTTTAATAGAACCGTACAAATAATTCAAAGCTCGTTTAGAGCGGCCGAGATACTGTGAAATCGAACCGATACGTCGGGTTCATTACCTAAATGGACGAGATACGAATCGATGAGAATACCTGAATATTATACCGGATGTAACCAAAGTGCCTCGCAGTGACGGCTGGTACGATGATTCAAGCGAAGCAGTGCCTCAGGTATACATAAGAAATAAACAAGTAACAAATAAAAATTAATAACTGCTTACTTTAATCATCTGACTTATTTATTACACTCACTACATACCGGATGAAACAGTGATTGCAGTTGACGGAACGACGCGAAACGGAGTTTGGTTAATAATAGAGTGCCGAAAAGACACTTCCCGCACGTGTTAGGTACAATATTTTTCCTACGATCATGACAATTTTAATCAGGTGAAACAGTTTATTTTAATTACAAATTCATAACAACAAATAATTATTAAGAAGCCATTTAAACTAATGGAATATGTTAACGAAAAACATTGGAATTAAATGTATAATTTGTGGCATTTTGAATATTCAGTATTGAGGCAACAACAGTTTGAGGATGTTCTTCAGTCGTGGAATTCACTGACTATATGCTACAGGATTAGCTTGTAACTTCAGTGATGAGGTAGTACCTATAGATGATCTTCTTCAGTCACGGAACATACTATTAGGTAGGCTACCCTACTGTTGATTGAAAATGCTGTGGGCTATTTTTTCGTTGTTATCCAAAAAATCCACAATGCATGACTCAGCTACCATTGTGGACTTCCACCTACCATGCTGTTTTCTGTTTATAATATTGGACCCGGAGTTGGCTAATAATGTGGCAGAAAAGCGCCGAAAACAATGTCCTGTATACGCTTCGAGGTTTGGGTGGTCTAAGGAACCAACGATGTTAGATGGCATTTCCCCAAAGCTGTTGATACCCACACATTGCTTAGTACATTTACCCCCTTTACATAATAAGAAAAACCAATCTCTAGGACGCAAAATAGCAAGACATCGGTAGATATCGACATAATTAATTGTTTCTTCTTATTCACTACAAACTTTTTTGAAATATTGATTTTCCTTTATGGTATGGTAATAATAAGCACATCATCTTTGTCTTATATATCGTAGATCGTCATATTTGCTAGTTCTTCCCGGCGAGAGGCACCGGCAATTCCAAATATCGGGGTTAATTTGGTCAAAGGATATACGTTGCCTAGGGTATTTAAGAAAGAATTTTGTATTTCCCTTCCTTCCAATCCCTTCGATTTTTTTGGCCTGTAAGCAACATTTGATTACTTTAAATATGCCGTTAGCTTGCGGTATTTTCCAATATCAATGTCCTTTACTTTGAAGTATAGTTTCAACTATATAGCTGACGGAGAGTTACGTTTTGCAATATCGTGGAAATAATCCAAAAGTACCTCTTCGATTAAAAATAAAGTGTTCTTCTCCATGCCCCATTAGTCGAAGGCAACAAGCTCTTTTTCATAGCGAATTCTTGCTTTTACAGGAATTAATACATCACTTGCATGATTAGCGGCCTCCAATATTTCTATCGGAACATCATTGAGATAGTTCTCACTCATTTTAGGTAGTTTACGACGAAGATAAATGAAAAATGTATCAAACTCAACCTTCAAACTAAACTGATTAAAAATTTTAAAGCTTATGTCAAAAAATATTAACAATCAAAACTGCATGTAGTTAAGAACACGACAGGAATTTTTAACGGTGAGTATTTCAGCGTCGCGAGCTTTACTGTTAGACGGTAAACTGCATCGAGCGATACTCATATAAGCAAAATCTAAGGCAAACTTTTTCGCTTAATGCTGCCTACTGTATAATGTAACAAAAATCGTGCCGAAAAATGCCCTTTACCGCATTAGTGCGTGAATAGACATGATGATACAGTTTGGATAAAAGTCGGAGTCCGAGTTATAAATTATTTGTCGCGTGGTTTAACTTTTCATAGTAGTAGATCAATTTCAAATAGACGGATTGGCAGTAAATAGTGATTTAAGAAGCCTATTAAACATTATATTCTTATTTGGAGCAGTAGATAGATATTTCAGTCTGCCTGCCTCATCGATTTAAAAAGCCACGCCGCCACTGGTGCCTTGCAGAATTCACACTTAAATATAAAATCAAATTCATCTTTGATTGAGGTGGATAACCTACATTGAAGATCATTAAAACCATGTGAACTTTACTTTGACTTCATATATCGAGAAGAGGAGGGAGGTGAGGTTGTGACTAGCTGTTTTGAAAGTTTTCTCTTCTCTCCTTATCACTCAATATTTTTGCAATTGGGACTATTCCCAAAAACAAAAATAAAAGAGAGTGAGATGGGAAGACCCAAATTTATACATTGATTCATCAATGTCACTAACATTTTATTTTATTTGTTGAACCTATAGCGGAAGATAAGATTAATTTGTTAAAAGAACTGGTATGTTTTTGAATTTAGAAGAACGTCAAGCATTTGCAGAAGCAAAACGACTCAAAAGATCTCCCAAATGTTTGCAGAAAACCTCATTTGCTAAAGAATGTAAGACCGAACATAAACATTGTTTTACTTTGTACCTATAGTTGAACCACTATTTCATTGCTTGTAATAAACAACATTTTATATTACATTAGACGATTTAAAGCTATGCTTAAAACAGCCTGCTCATAATTGAAGGAAAGTATTTTCCGGGATGCTACTCTCCTGGGACTATTGCTTTGGCCTTCTAGTTAATCCGATTTCATTACCTCGATGTTTGCATTAGAATTGTGTGAAACATTTGTTTATGAGAAATTAAGTGAACGAGAAAACATTAAAAAATTAAAGTAAATTTTATTCTCCATTAGATTTATAGCAATTTCTTAAGTGAATCTCCGTGTGAATAAATAAACTTGCATAGCCTATTTCAAACTACAAAAAACAGTAGAGCTAACAAAGAATATGATTGTAAATTACTCATAGATGTATGTGGCTCATACCACATTAAACCGTTATTTCATAAATAATTTGCCACTTGTACATTTTTTATGATAATACACAACGACATTTGATCATTTATCTAAATAATAATCTGTTCTAACATACTGTCACGGAATTTGCCCCACTCACTCCCAAACCGACGACTGTGGCACCACGAATTGCCTAAGATTGCCCCGATCGCCCATACACGATTCTGTTAAACAAACAGAATGCCGCTGATCGAGATGGGCCTGGAAAAATCGAGAATCGCCGAGAAGCATTCCAGTCGTACTAGAAAATGGATCTAGAGATACTGGAATATACCTGGAATATTCGTTGGGTCTATAAAACAAGAATAAACGGCCGAGTTAGTTAGTCTTGTATAAGTCTTGTGTTACAGTCTGAATTAAAGTGTTTAGTTGGAGATATCAAAGTGATTTAGATAGCGATTAATTAAATAAGTGTTTAGTTGACCTGTAATTAGTAGTGTTCAGTAGTTAATAAAGAAGTAATTAATTAACGGATTGTTTTCTGGAAGTAAGAGAAAAGACGGATTGGGAAATCCGTGACAATTTGGTGTCAGAAGTGGGATTCGAACCCACGCCCACAAAGTGGGATTTGAGTGGAAGTTTGAAGAACTTTCTGGAACCCTGTGCGTGAGTGGGTTTAAGTGGAAGTTGGAGGAACTTTCTGGAACCCTGTGCGTGGGTGGAATAAAGACCCAAGTGTGATATATCACCGCACTCGTCGTGACTCAAGGAAGTGAACGGTGGTATTTGCGAAGGACATTCTCGAACATTCTAGAACTTTGTACGGGAGTGAGACAAAGACCCAAGTGTGGCATATCACCGCACTCGTCGTGACTCAAGGAAGTGAACGGTGGTATTTGCGAAGGACATTCTCGAACATTCTAGAACTTTGTACGGGAGTGAGACAAAGACCCAAGTGTGGCATATCACCGCACTCGTCGTGACTCAAGGAAGTGAACGGTGGTATTTGCGAAGGACATTCTCGAATATTCTAGAACTTTGTACGGGAGTGAGACAAAGACCCAAGTGTGGCATATCACCGCACTCGTCGTGACTCAAGGAAGTGAACGGTGGTATTTGCGAAGGACATTCTCGAACATTCTAGAACTTTGTACGGGAGTGAGACAAAGACCCAAGTGTGGCATATCACCGCACTCGTCGTGACTCAAGGAAGTGAACGGTGGTATTCGCGAAGGACAATCTCGAACATTCTAGAACTTTGTACGGGAGTGAGACAAAGACCCAAGTGTGACATATCACCGCACTCGTCTTGACGAAAAGAAGTGCACGGTGGTATTCGCGAAGGACAATCTCGAACATTCTAGAACTTTATACCAAAGTGAGACAAAGACCCAAGTGTGGCATATCACTGCACTAGTTTCATTGTAAGGAAGGCAACGGTGATATCTAGAAATACATTCGTGGACATTCTAGAACTTTCCAAATAGAGTGAATGCCTGTAACTAGAAGCCAAGTCAATATGGATGCACAACTGGCGAAACTGTTAGAAATGATGCAGACAATGCAACAGGAAATGAAAGACCAGACAAAGACGATGCAAGAAAAATTAGAAGAACAGGGACATAAAATGGAAGACCAGGCGAAGACGACACAAGAAAAATTAGAAGAACAAGGGCATACAATGAAAGATCAGATACAGACAATACAACAGGAAATGAGAAACCAGACGAAAGAAATGCAGGAGAAATTAGAAAATAAACTAGAAGAACAAGGGTATATAATGAAAGAACAGATACAGGCAATACAACAGGAAATGGAAAGCCAGACAGAAGGAAATGCAGACAAAGTTAGAAAAATTGGAGATCTAATAAAGACGCTAAAGGAGATTATTGATAAATTCAGTTCATCTACTGGGCCAAATAAAGAACAATCTGATAGTCGAAGGGATCGCCTTCTTAAATGCTGGAACTGTGGACAGATGGGACATCTGAAGAGACAGTGTAGGGCCACAGTCGCAGATCAGCAAAGGCGCGACTCCCAAGCGGCAGCCTTCAGGGAACATGTTAAAGTGCGGACTATCAGTGATAACAGCGATAGTATGGGAAATGAAGAGATAGTCAAAACACTGAAGGAGACCATTGATAAACTCAGCCTAACTACCAGACCAAAGAGAGGACAACTTGAGAGCCGAAGAGATCGCCCACTTCAATGTTGGAACTGTGGGCGGACGGGTCATCTAAAGGGACAGTGTAGGGCCCCAGTGGCAGATCGGCAGTGGCGCGACTCCCAGGCAGGCAGGAAACATGGAAACGCAGAAGGCCTTTCTAGACCTTGTCCTACCAACAACAACAAACACTGTAGTAGTCTCGAAAGAAAAGAGGACATATCATTTGTTCCTTGCAAGATAGTAGTAGCCCAAACTGAAGACAGATGGAGTTCAGCGGCGATTCGGGAAGACCAGCAAGCTGACTGTGACATCAAACCTTTACTGGACTGGAAAGAAGCCAACAAGCGACCGTCTTGGGCTAAAGTCAGTAGTAAAAGCCCAGCATTAAAGAGTTATTGGGCTCAATGGAATTCTCTGGTGTTGGAAGACGGTGTCCTAAAGAGAGCATGGGAGAATAATGACGGAACGGAGGTGAAGAAGCAAGTACTACTTCCGAGGTCCCGGGTCAAGGAAGTGCTGCAGGAAGTACATGGAGGTACTGGGGGTGGACATTTCGGTATCAATAGGACTCTACAGAAGATTAGGGAGCGTTTCTACTGGTTGAGCTGTAGGACGGATGTAGAAGATTGGTGCCGAAAATGTGACGTATGTGCAGCCAGCAAGGGACCGAAGACCCGTTCCAGAGGCAAAATGCGCCAGTACATCGTAGGAGCACCGTTCGAGAGGATTGCCATTGATATCGCTGGTCCATTTCCGAAAACCCAAAGTGGGAACCGATATCTGCTAGTAGCCATGGACTACTTCAGTAAATGGCCGGAAGTATACCCTCTTCCCAATCAAGAGACTACAACCGTAGCAGAAGCGCTAGTCAACAACCTGTTCTGCAGATTTGGTGTGCCCATGGAACTACATTCAGATCAAGGCAGAAATTTCGAATCAGGTGTGTTCCGAAAGGTCTGCGAGCTTATGGGAATCCGGAAAACCAGGACCACCCCACTGCATCCCCAGTCAGATGGTATGGTGGAACGCTTCAATGCCACACTAGAAACCAATCTGAGGATGTTTGTGAACGAAAACCAGACAGACTGGGACAAGCTCATTCCACTCTTCCTGTTAGCTTACCGCTCAGCTGTCCATGAAACTACTGGAAAGACTCCCGCAAGGATCATCTTTGGAAGAGAGCTTCGCCTTCCAGCAGATTTGGTATTTGGTCGTCCTGCGGAACAGCCCACAGAGCCAGATACTTACACCCATGAGCTAGAACGAAGACTAGCAGCCGTACACGATCAAGTCAGATCTCGAATGCGACTAGAGAGCGATCGCATGAAGACTCGATACGACGTCCGGGCCAATACAGTCGGATTCCAACAAGGTGACCTGGTGTGGCTTTACAACCCCACGCGGAAGAAAGGAAAATCGCCTAAACTACAGAACCGTTGGGAGGGCCCCTATACCGTCATTAAAAGAATCAATGACGTCGTCTACCGGATACAAAGGACTCCCAGGAGTAAAATGAAGGTCGTCCATCTGGAGCGTCTGTCTCCGTATAGAGGTGTATCTGATCGGGACGATCGGTCTTAAGGAGGGGACAGTGTCACGGAATTTGCCCCACTCACTCCCAAACCGACGACTGTGGCACCACGAATTGCCTAAGATTGCCCCGATCGCCCATACACGATTCTGTTAAACAAACAGAATGCCGCTGATCGAGATGGGCCTGGAAAAATCGAGAATCGCCGAGAAGCATTCCAGTCGTACTAGAAAATGGATCTAGAGATACTGGAATATACCTGGAATATTCGTTGGGTCTATAAAACAAGAATAAACGGCCGAGTTAGTTAGTCTTGTATAAGTCTTGTGTTACAGTCTGAATTAAAGTGTTTAGTTGGAGATATCAAAGTGATTTAGATAGCGATTAATTAAATAAGTGTTTAGTTGACCTGTAATTAGTAGTGTTCAGTAGTTAATAAAGAAGTAATTAATTAACGGATTGTTTTTCTGGAAGTAAGAAAAAGACGGATTGGGAAATCCGTGACAATACAGTAAGAATTCGTTTAATAACACTCAATAGTTTGATGTTAAATTTGTCCCAGTTATTTATGTGAAACTAAACAGTAATTTGATGTAGTGAAAGAGGCACTACAATTATAACAAAACGAATATAGCGATGGAAGATAAATAATGCCATTATTATAGACGCAACTTACGTAACACGGAATGACCTCAGGCTTGTTTTGATGAATCAGGAAATTTGTGGTCTATAGCTTCTGGTACCTTACAGTACTTAACACAAACAAATTCGACAAAGGTCGATAACAGTCGTCAAACATAAATAATTATCTACTATAACCTCAATAACTTAGCTGAGGCATACGTACTTAATCTTCTGTTTATACCATTAATAGTTGTCATTGGTAGTCATACAAAATATTTACAATAATACGCTGTAATGTAATAACACTTAATAAGATGACAGTAAATTACGTGTATAGTGGATCACTGAATACAAGACCGCGTACATGTATAAAAAACTGTGAACTGCTACCATTTTGATAAATATAATAAATATAGCATACAGGGTGTCCGAAATATGAGTGCCAATATTCAAGAGGCTTTTATATCTGTTCAAAAGGAAAAAAAACTGAACTAATTTTTTTTTAATCCTACAAACTGTAACGTACAACAACATGCGACAACATTGCAACCCATTACCTGTAGTTGCTTATCTCATATTAGCACCGCATATTACACTTTTTTTTTATTTAGTTATTTTGTACCTATAGTCCGTCTCAGACAAGAATTCAGCGTTGGTAAACAAGGGAACGTGTTTCCTCGTCTCCTATTGGTCAATTTGCAAGCCAAGTTCACGCAGGAAATATAAAGAAATCATACAAATTCCTTGCCAGGTCCGGCTCTCATTGAGTGCTCAAATGCTATGTAGCCAGCGTACACTTGCTTTCAAAATTTCCGCGTACATCTATTTTTTACTGTAGATATTAAATCAGGATTATAATTAATCAACTCAGACCTTTGAATTTTTGAAAACTCATAGATGTTTAACCTAATATTAAAATTATGCGTTCACAAAAGTAAAATTTTCGCAAAATCGTTGTTACTTATTTTGAATGTGTACGCGGAAATTTTGAAAGCAAGTGTACATAAAACAAAAATAGAATCAGTTCACCGCGGTACCAAAGTTTACTAAATAAATATTTAGTAAACTTTGGCGCTAATTTCAAGTTCGTAGATGACAGCCGCCAAAGAAGAGAGCACGTGCATGTTTACCTCGACAGTTGTAGAGATTACGAGGATTGGTCAAAATTAGCAGTGCTTAATAAAAACTTTTAACAAACTTATGAAAGATTTTAGTGACATACCGATATATAACATTGTCAATAGTTAACAGATTACGATGTAACACTAACAAGTATTCAAAAATGACCATGCACGGCACCGTAAGTATTTCGTGCGGTCTAAAACTGTCACGGCAATGAATACAAATGTTCAAATACTTCTGAGAATATTTAAATAATGGCAGCCCACTGCGTGCTTTTGTATAGCAATTGTCCACAGAACAATACCCAGACATGATAAATATAATTATTAAAGTTTAAATAAGTTTATTGCAATTGATATACTTATACGAGCACGGATAAATATTATTGAATATTTGAAATTTACAAGACTACCCCAAAAGCACACCCACTACAATAATAATCAAATAAAACAAATATGTACTTATTTTAATATTGTTACACTACCTCTGTAGAACAACGCTTCAAATAATACTCCTTCAGCGGAGGAGGAAAAGATGTATAAATATAAATGTATAGATGACATAGTGGAACAGATGGAATTATCATTTGTAGTAGGTACCGGTTCATCTGATGAAGATCCTGAATTTTCCGATTCAGATGAATATGGCATTCTCTCGGAATAATTTCAAGCAAAATAAAAAATAAATTTATATATGTTTTGTTATAAAGGTTCTAAATATACGTACCATTTTATATGCAACTTTTTATTTTAATACAAAAAAAATATTATTACAAATACTGTTGAATCTGATACAATGATATTGTTCGCAAATCCTAAAACTTAAAATATTAATCGTCGAACCATGTTAAATGTATGAAATAAGGAGTTAATTTTATTTTTACTGTGACAAAATAAAAATATTTGGTGCAATTTACATTGAAATAATCCAATTTACCACCTATAATCAGAAAAATCGTACGCGTGTAAATTTTCCATTATTTTTCATTTTGTGTACAAATGGTCTGAGACGGCCCTGGGTGGGATTTCACTTACTTGGGGATTCCGGAATTCCCATGTGCCTGTGTGAACCGTGCTCGGCTGATTTGGAAAACCACTGAATTCTTATCTGAGATAGACTATAGTGTTTGCTTGATGTTTGTGGCCGACAAACAAAAGTGAAATTTTTTAGTAATCATGGACAATATTCAACATTTGTACGGTGAACATTTCTTATAAAAATTTGTCCTACAGGCTCGCTCGGAAATATGTCTCCCTGAAGAACGCCGCTGGAAATCGGTTTTCCTTGTGTCCTTGAAACTTATTTAGCTTTTTTAGTTTACCAGGGGGGCAAAGCTTTACAACTTAAGGTGCCCGTATTTCTCGCCGTAAAATGATCAAATTTGTGGTGTTTTTTAGGTACTGAAATCTCGAAAAATAAAACTCGTAGAGCAAAAGTTATTACAAAAATAGAATTATTGATGTTTTGTTTATCCACTTTTACTATTTAAACTTTCCTCAAATAATGTAATAACTTTTAAAATGCATTTATATGACACACATAATTTCGCTATTCTAACCCCACATTTTAACAATTATTTTCACATACTTATAAACAAAACTGAACAATCTTATATGCAGAACTATGTAAGTTTATGTTATAACAATGTTTACATCTATAGTTGAATTTAAAAAAATACGTATTTTGAAAGATTTCAGTACCTAAAAATTCATTGGATAGATCGCTTTCTGATGTTAAATATTGATTTTACTTCGGTACCTTTGAATATTTGCAGGTGGCATGAAATAACATCCTTGTTATTTGCTAAACTCTATATTATTCAGTTCTTAAATGTCTAAAATTATTTATATTTGTAGAAAACACTTTTTCAGGAATACGGCGCCCTTAATGCCTAAATTTTTAACACTGTATGATAAAGACTTTAAAATAATAAATCTGGGTAGTTTCAACCTTAGACTAAAAAGATACTCTTGTTTATTGTCGACACAATGAACCATTTACGAGAAAAAGTTCAATGAAGCTTTTCAATAATTTCGTTAAGGTGCCTCCTGGGACACCACTGAGTTTTTTAAAATTTTGTATTTTTTCGGATTAAACATCTTAAAATGAAACTTTCCTGTTGTTTCAATGACTTTCGTATCACATTTTGCTGCCGAGAAAAAAAATCATGACCCTTTTTATTAAAAATAAATCATGAATTCGTTTATTATATTATTTGTTTATGAAATTATTAGATTAAGTTTAATATGCATGTTAATATTACAATTATAAGTAAATAAGTACTATGCTAGAGAAATAAAACTTTATATTACTTGAAATTTTCAATTGTGTATCTGAATTATTTTATTTTGTATTATTTTGTTCTATTTAGGAGTGTAGTTACGAATTCACTGGAACGAAATAACAGTAAATCGTGGATAGATGAGGTAGTCCATTGAAAAGTTACATTTGGGGTTGCATTTTTTAGAGGACGCAATTTTATTGTTTAGATGTGAGGGGGGGGGGTGTCAAAAAAAGCTTAACTTGAAGTTTGTGGGTTCGCAACCCTCCAACTTCGACCGCGATCTTGGAAAAAGGGGGTTAAATTGTTTTTAGCATTTATCAGGTAAACTATTGGTCATACAAAATCTTTTAAAAAAAACATTTTTTATTGCAAATTGGATCCTCTACAATTATAGTTCAGTAACTTTTTCTCGTAAAATCAAAAATAACAAAGCTATTAAAGAAAAGCAATCAACATTTTTTGACAAATTTTCTTTTGGACGCCATAATTTGTTTATTTTTTTTATTTATAAAAAAATGACATCAGAGCATTTTTGTAGAGTAGAGAGAGAAGAATTTTTATTATATCATTTTTTTATTACATTCATTAGTTTGGGTTTTACAGCGCTCTGAAGTGAACACTAATTTTCCCTACTGATAGTATAAATTTATATCAATGATATGGCATAGTTTTTAATTATTTTTCTAATAATATTTTTTATTATAGACATTTCAATATTGGTATGCTCTGATGTATTTTTTTGTTAAATAAAAAAATAAATAAATTTTGATTGTTTTTCTTCAATATCTTTGTTATTTTTGATTTTACGACAAAAAGTTACTACACTAAAATTGTAGAGGATTCAATTTGCAATAAGAAATGTTTTAAAAAATGTTTTGTATGACCAATAGTTTACCTGATAAATGCTAAAAACAATTAACCCCCTTTTTCCAAGCTGGCGGTCGAAGTTGGAGCTTTTTTGGACCCCCCCCCCCTCACATCTACACAATAAAATTGCGTCCTCTAACGAATGCACGCTAAAGCCAAATTAATGTAACATTTCGATGGACTAAGGAGCAAGCAGGCAATCAAGTTTACTTGTAAAACTTAGGCCTGTTCACTTCAAACATTTATGTAGTTACTAACATTAAACCGAAGAATATAACTTAATTTTGTGAATAAATATTATTTTTCTCGTAAACGGTTCATTTTATCGACAATAAACAAGAGTACCTTAAGCCACCCAGATTTATTATTTTAAAGTTATCATACAGTGTTAAAAATTTAGGCATTAAGTTGTAAAGCTTCGCCCCCCTGGTGAACTAAAAAAGCTAAATAAGTTTCAAGGACACTATTTTAAAAGGTTCTCACTACTGTCCATCACATTAAATTTGTATTATGTTAATATGTACTTTACAAGTTATTCAAGAAAAACCGATTTCCAGCGGCATCCTTCAAGAACATAATATCTCTGTAGGGAGAGCCTGTAAGAAAAGAAAACAGAAACTTTACCCTATTTTTTCATATTCTATCCGCACCCGAGAAATTTCCCACATTTTTCCGGACACCCTGTATATAAAGGCAGCTTCTCAATTATTAATTAATGTTTATTTCCGATAAGTTACCGTACAATAATAATAAAATGGGCATGTTTCTTTATTTTGTCGACGAGTAGGACTTAATTTGTTACACGTTAACCTTTCACGGGACGAATGGACAATGTCGGATTTGTTTCCCTTTATGCTTGGGGTGAACATAAATTTACGAAGCAAAGTAACTTTCGCTGGCGATATTGCCCGTAATGTACGGACCCCCTTATCCGAAGAATCCAACAAAGTCGGGGGCGGCAAATTGATAATAGCGCGTCCGTTCAGACCGCTCGGTGAGGGAGGGGGTTGACACCCCCCCCGGCATTGCCGGCCAGGTGTGCCCTTATTGATTGTGCAGGGGATGAGGCGGAGGCCCGCCGATCGTCCGGCAGCGAAGCGTCGCGGAATGAGATAGCAGAGAAGTTAGCAGCTGTGGAGGAGAGCGAGGAGCGGCGTTTTGCTGTAACGAGGTTGACTGTTCCCCAGGAATTATTTGGCCAAATTAGCACGGGTCTTAGGTCGCCACTTCTGGCTACTAAGCTCTTTAAGTTGGAAAGTTTGTAATGCTGTATCTCTAGGAAATGCAGTTATAATGACGCTTTCTCGTGTCTTGATTGACTAGACAATGCTTTAAATTTGTAAGACGTTGCGTGAAAATAATATTCAATAAGATTTTGCCATAGCCTATGCCTTGTATAGCTTTTGCTTACAGACGGTGAAAAAGAATATCAGTAGTAGGCTTTTTCTTTAAAATAATAAACCCCAATCATGTATCAAATTTGGTTATTTCGTGGTAAAGTAATTCAGAGATATTAATTTTTTTCGAAATGTTTGGCCCCGCACTTTGAAAATCTGTAACTCCGCCTATTTGCTCTGTGTCGGTCCTTAAGCGGAACATCCTGTATATTATGTATTCATCTTCAACTAGAAAAAAAGTAGTGGTTCTCTATACTATAGTTTTTCTAAATACGTGATGGCTTGTGAATATCTGAGAAATTATTTACAAAATAACTTTCACTTTAATATCACCGCATTTTTGCAATGAAATGATCAAATTTCTGGTGTTTTTAGCTACCGAAATGTAAAAAAGTGAACACAACACTGTTGCCATTTAAGTTTTCCTCAAATGAAGTATTAAAAAGCGTTTACAAAACTTGTCTTTGATACTAATCGGACACTACAAACAATTATTTTCTACTTACATATAAACAATTGCACGTTGATCACGTATTACTGTAAAACTACTCAAATACTTAACTGTACTACAAAATACTACAGTAGAATTATATCTTTCATGCCAAATGACAATTTTTATTAAAAATATACATAACGATGTTGCAAAATTGAATTTTACGTACAATAAAATGTGATTATACTCCGAAAAAATAGATATTTACAAGTGCGTGATGTATATTTACATAATGTATTGTGAATTTGCAGACAAGATATAAAACTAAAGAAAAAACATATAAAGCCGCGTACACCCTTGTAACAGAACCTTCTCGCGTCACATCACAGCGAACAACGCAACGACACACGAAGCGTTCCAAACTCAAGTACGTACCTACATCTCGTAGTTTTCTTTATTTACTTTTAAATGTTATTAATAATTAGTGTTCAAAATGGTTCCATGATTTTCTTGTTTCTTGCAAAAAACGTGTACGAATGCAAAACTCTTTACTATTACCGTTGGTAATATAATGACTAATAATGGGAAAGCTTCTTATTGATATTAATTCCACATCCAAATTACAAGGCAGATTGAGGCGGGTTTATAATACAATGGAATTGGGAAAAAATATAAATCTGAAATGACAAACCCAGAATAATAATATAAAAGAAATGGAAAGATATAAGAATTTACATAGAACTGGTAATAGTACTTTACACTTCAAATAGTCATATTTCATTAGAGTTCAAACATATTCTAGTGTGTTATTTTACACCTATTTATCTAGGCAATAAATAGCTAACAATCCACCGTGTAATACGAGTATTACAAACAATTGTTATCAGTGTATAGATAAATGTACTCGTATTTTCATAGGTTCAGTGCTTTATTGTGTTTATGTGTGTTACACGCATTCTGCGGTATCCTTTAAAATAAACAGGATGCATAACATAACATTCCCGTTCTAGTTTAGTTATTAAATGTTAAAAATCATTTATTATTGTAGAAAACACTATTGCAAGATTTTTCATCACGGAATGATCGAATTAGTGATATCTTTAGACGAAATCTTGAAAAATAAAACACGTAGAACAAAAAAGTAATATTGATTATTCATTGTTACCATTTAAATTTCGTTAGCCATTATTTTTACATACCTGGAATTAAAAATAAACAATTTTATATCCAGTATTAAGTAAATTTATTTTATAAAAACTCAAAATGGCACATAAATATGTATTTTCATACATTTCAATCGGTACCTAAAATTTTGTTGGTTAAACCGTTTTTTGTTGCCACTTGTGTGTATTTAGTTCCTATGGTGTGTATACCATCCCGGTATTTCACATGCAGGATGGTATTTCATATAATCCTGAAATTTTAAAAGCTATTAAACGATTAAAATCATGTCATTGTAAACAACACTATTTGAATAATTCGGAGTTAAGAGAGACGCCTTTCTGTAATAAATACAATCCAGTAACTTGATTTCCGCGTAGATAACACTTCAAAACTCAAAATGTATACCTACGAGTCAGAAGTCAAGTGATACGAGTATATCGGTCAGTGGTCGCGCGGTTTAAAGCGTTAGTACTTGAATCGAGGCGACTAGACGGAGTTGGTTCGAGCCCAGCTGCCGGTAGACCGTATATAAGCTATATTCATAGAGAGGATTGGCACCCTCTCTGTGGGTATGGTAGGGTGGAATAATGTTAGCTTGGGTCAATGTGAGAGATTGATGCCGGTTGATATTTGACTACCCCCCTAATTAATGAGGTTTTCCAGGTTTTCCTCATTCCTGCACTGAATAGTGGTTAGGGCCTACCAACGTGAGTCGTTCCTGGGCGCAAATGCGGCCTGCTTAATAATAATATGCCGCCCCCTCTCCCGCACAAGTCTCCGACTTCTGGGCTAATCCCTGTGATTAGAATGAGGGGTAGAGATATTATTATTATTATATCATTTCAAACGTAATAGTATTCCCTTTACAATAATAGCCATGTTTAACTCCAATCAATTAGGAAAAATCCATTTCAACAGGCCTGTCACTGGAGCCCTATTCCCTGTAATCCTTTTCCGGGGGGTGGCTACATTTTGTAGAGGAGTGAAGTTGCAGAATTTAATTTATTAGCAAAGTTTCCCTTCTTTAAAAAATCTAACAAAGTCAAAATTTACGTGTTCTGTAGTTTTTTTTTTAAATCGGTACTTTTTCTAATATTACAAATCCGCTCTTCTTTTAAAACTTTTGTATTCATTCACAAACCTCAAGTATTAAAACCACTTATGCATTCACTACAAAGAGGTTTATTAAATTTCAGTTAAATAAGGTATGCAGGGTGAACCGTCTGTCATGGCCCACCAGTGGCATTGACAATATACAGAATGGCTCAAATTATAAAAAAGTTACGTGTTTTCGTGACAATTAAAAAACACTAGTCATGTGCTGCCGTTGCTGAAATATTGTGAAAAAACTTAAAATAGCAATTCTTTGCATACTATTTGATAACATAATAGGCAATTTCCTAATGTGTCTTTGAAAAACTGAAAATAGTGATTTTAGAAAATGCCATTTTGCGTCATTATTTCACAACAGAAAGAGTTGAAATTTGATTGATATGTTGAATAACTCATAAAATTAAAGTGTAATTTAATTAAAAAATATAGTTGTTCTTGACGAGAAACCTCGAGTAAAACAAAAATCAATACCTACTCAACCAGACATAATACACAACTACTCTACAAATCCCACATAAATACACTAGTGGAAAAAATTAAGGGATCAAAAAAATCTCAATTTTTTGCGATTTTTCAAATGGCTGTATCTTTGGTAAAAACGGCCGTATGTGAGTGAATAAAAAGCAATTTGAAGCTTGTCTGATTTATGAATCTTGCCATAAAAACATTTGCCAAGCAACAATTAGCTCAAAATCCTAATGAATATCATGAAAAGAAAATTTTTCGAAATTTTTTGCACTTTTATTTTTAGTGTACGGACATTTTTCAACCTAACCACTATATGGTTGTTCATTTAGCTGCAATTTCTTTTTTTGTCGGCCTCGATACGACCATTCCTCGCTGAGTTATCAACCTTTGAATGAAAATGCGTCATTTTCTCTTCTCTCAGCAATATCTCCGGAACCAATGGTCGCTCAGAAAATGGAAGGGGGATTTCGGAAACTTCGATCCATTCTCTACAATGTTCTGGCATGTTTTTTCAGGAAAATAAATTTTTTCTTCAATTTGAAAAAAAAATTTCCATGACTTCAAACGCTTTCCGCAATAATAAAAATGTCGAAAAAAATTAAGAGAAATTTATGTTTTCATTTTTTTACAGATTATTGGCTCTAAAGGCAAAAAAACGCGGTCCTTCAATTTTTTCAAAAATTCAATCGAATGAAACAATAAAACGGCTTGATGGTTCAGGTTGAAACTTTGTAGGGCTATTTTGCAAGTTCAACAATTAAATAATCAAGTAGAACCGAAAGAAGGCAATTTGAATTTGAAAGTGCAGTCTAGAAATTTTTGCGTATGGTGGTGACCATACAAATCACTAAATTATTCCCCCGAATTGCAGAAAAGCTGCAATAAAAATCGAGCAAAACCTATAATTTGAAAGTGTAAGTCTGTCAGATACGACGGCATTTGCAATACGTTACTATTCAGAGCGCATGTGTGCCAGAGACTTGCACTGCAGAAAGAATTTCACACTGTAAGTGGGTTTAAGGGCGCCCTATTCTTGAAATAGTGTTTCCTACAATACAAATAATTTTATACACTGAAGAACTGAATAATATAGAGTTTAGAAAATGACAGGAATGTTATCTTGTCACCTGCTAATATTCAAAGGTACCGAAGTAAAGCGAATATATAATGACAGAAAGCGGTCTAACCAACAAATTTTTAGGTACAAAAATCTACGTAGTTTTTTAAATTTAACTGTAGACGAAAATATTATTATAACACAAACTTACATAGTTCTGCATATAAGATTGTTCGCTTTTGTTTGTTTATAAGTATGTGAAAATAATTGTTAAAATGTGAGGTTAGAATAGCAATGTGTGTCTTTCAAACACTTTTTAAAAGTTATTATTTCATTTGAGGATAATTTAAATAGTAAGTGTATAAACAAAACATCAAGAATTTTGTTTTTGATATTACTTTTGTTCTACGTGTTTTATGTTTCGAAATTTCTGTACCTAAAAAACACCACAAATTTGATCATTTTACAGCGAGAAATACGGCGACATAAGGCAATTCTAAAGTCAAATTGCCAACTTAGTGTAAGTTTGGTTGCTAAGTTCCTGATCACGTGGTCCTATAACGTTACTAATATAAGCACCAATTTGCCCACCCTGTACCGGTCCCAATCATAAAGCCTATTAGCCCTGGTGTTTTTCTACCGCCCCTTAAAGAGATTAAGAGATATACAAAGTTATGCAGGTCGCGTTCGCTTTTCGGAATATAAATTGATTGAATCTTAGCGGGCGCCGCGTCATAAAAAAAACATTAGCATTCATACTTCCAGCCGCCATATTCCCGCCCGGATTAAACTACCGGACTATATAAGTGAGGGTGATTTCGGAAGCGGGCTGAAATCTTCCAAGGCCCGGCGGTCCAACAAAGACGGGACGCTCTCTCGGCCAGACAGAGACGCGGCACCGGCCCCTCCCGCCGCCGCCAGTCCTTCAGGACGGCGCTATACAGCCGCTATTGAGTGTTCGGGCCGCGCGCCCCCGGCCGCAGGATCAATCCTACGCGCGTTCCGCCTCTCCACCCTCTACACAACTCGCTCGGCGGTAAAGTGGATCTCGGCCGAAGTTGGAGTAGTTGCACAATGGAAACTTGGGCTGAATTATTTAACCGTCGATTAGAAACAATGTTTCGGTTGGGAGCCGACGGTGGCGCGCGAGTTTGATGAGACCAGTGCTCGTCGTTGTATTCGAGTCGAACTAAATTGCGATATTAATATGCCACGCGGGAAAGTAGGCCAAAGTTTTTGTTTTTTTTTAGAAATATTTGCCCACAGCTGGCATAATAGAGTGTAAATAAATAAATGCGAAACAATTACAGTGATTAGGTCTGTGCGATTCGCGAAATAACAAATTTCGATTAATTAAATAACATTTTCGATTAATTAAAAAATAGAGTCGTCGAATTGTATAATTTTATTTGAATCGAGTCGAATCGATTAATAATGTGCAATAAAACGATATATCGATTTGCATTTTTGAAGCGATCCATGGAAAAAATCAAATCGACTGATCTCATTGAATTGAATTGTCGAGTAAATTTATTTGAATCGAGAGTTAGGCGAGGTTTGACTACATCAACTTTCGATTTTTAAATGGAGCATCGTATATATTTTTATCTTTTTTATTAAGAATGCCACTCTAAAGACAACCATGCGTTACTTATCACTGATTACATGTCTTGTAACTAATGAATGTTATGAAAATATATTTTGTAGTCTCTAAATATAATTTATATTTTTTAATAAACCGAAACAATACAGAAAAAATTTGACCGAGATATACCAGCAAAGTAAATAATCGAGGAATTTAAAACTACACATAAATGTTTAGATTTGATTCGAATTCATATTTTAATTAAATTTTTCGATTAATGGATTCTAATCGATATCTCGATCCGATCCGATTTTTTCTATGATGAATCGATTAAAAACTGTGAAGCTACACATAAATATTCACATTTGATCGAATTGATATTCCAATTTGATTTTTCGATTAATAGATTTTAATCTATTTAACGATTTTCAGGCTTCTAACGATACGAATCGACATTTTGCTTCGATGCCATACCTCGATCCGACTCGATTTTTAGTACAGGCCTAAAAGTCATTTCTCGCTGAAAATTAAATGGGAGATGGAAATATTTTTATAACATACATTCATACTTAGTACTAGATATAACATTGTTTACTCCTCATGTATGTGAAAATAATTGGTAAAATCTGGCGTTAGAATAGCAACAAAGGTATGTCATGTAAACGCTTTTTAAAACTTATTTCATTTGAGGAAAATTTAAATAGTCCGAATACCAATGAACATGGTTTAGTTTTTGAGGTTTCGGTACTTAGACACTAAAAATTTGATCATTTCGCGGCGAGAAAAGCGACTGTAAAAAGTTACTTTCCACTTTCCAGACTTTACTATTCGTATACTCTTCCGCTTTATGGGCGGATGCTCTGACCACTGAGCTACCACGCCACACTTCCCTATCAATAGTCTAGTCTTATTATTCGTATAGCGTTCTTTCTTACATTAAAAACTCTTTTTTGAGATGTAAAATTCTATATATCTTTTTATTTAATAGATTTTTGACAATAGAAACCAAAAACCAACTTGCCCCGAGGAAGGCTTAATAAATAGCCGAAACGTTGGCGATTTTGAAAATTGTGTTTTCTATAATATTTTGACCCGAAACCAACTATACCCCCACTACTTAAAAGAAAATTGTAACTACAACACCCTGTATCTTGGAACCCAAAAAATTTCAAAAACATCCCGATGTATTAACTGTGACATTCTTGGTCAAAAAATTGATTTTTTTGTACGGTTCTAGTCACATCCTGTACAAAAAAAATGCCGTAAAAAATGATTCGATGCCAGTGGCAAAGACATTGGTAAATTAAGAGCTTCTTAGAAATAGCTATTTCTTTGCTTTAAGTTTAGCACAATAGTTAAATTGTTTCATAAGGTCTTGAGATAACCCTCGACTTTCCCCGTCACCCAGATACAGAATGTCCGGTTTTAGATAAACTAGTGGATGGAGGCACTAATTAAAAATTTAACGTCAAAGTGGAGTCTATAAAATGAAACAAAAAAATTAAACTGAAACAATCAGCCTTCCAGTACTTCAAAAACGTCCATGATACGTGTCGCGCACCGCATGTTTTTGCAAAAATAAGCATAATAACGTCGATAATGACGCAAGGTGACAGTACTGTCAGTCTTTCCGGGCAAATTTGCCTCTAGATGGCGCGAAATTTTGCGTGAATTCTCGTGATTTCGCAGGATTTGTGGCAAGTTTATTAGGCGCCACTTCTTATTCGGCTCAAGTTCGGGCACTTACTACAGGGTTCTCAATTTTTCAGAACCAAATTCCCTGACATTTTCAGGTTTTCCCTGACATACTTTTTTAAAATTCCCTGACAAAAAGCATACAAAATATCATGTTTTTTAAAACTTAAACCAAAGTAAAAAGAAGTCAAATGATAAGGCATAAATGAGCCCATTTGATGACAAATAAGTGACATGGATATTTAATTTTATTAGAAATATTTATTTCAGTCATTGCAACAAATATAAATATTTAAGAGATTTAATAGAAATATATATATAAACAAACACAACAAAAACCAATAAAAATATATTTTACTACTGAGTAAACAGCTATACAAAAACAGCTTTAGCTGTTTTATGTCATTAAATGTATTCAAGTCGGTTCAAAACACTATATTTTTAAATTGAAACAGTAACGTCACACAGGTCGCTTTTTAAACCGTGTTTAAAACGTCCACTGAGCGCTGTTTGAACCCTTTAGACGCTTTGCTAAGGTCTATGCAGCAGTTGCTATATAGAGATTTCAAAATCGGTGTGATTTAAATTTTCAGATTTTATGTTTAAAATGGTTGATACTTTTATATTTATTATCTTGTTTATTTAAAAAGTAATTGGTTGTGGATTATTTTATGTACCTCTACAAATTTACGTATTCTTAGACATCTTGAATTAGGTACATTACAAACGCATAATCCAATTACTTTTCTCTTCAAATTTCATTAAACTTGTCACTCACACGAACATGTAGGTAATTATTTGTTTTTGGTTTACAGTTGCTAAAATCAATTCCATATTTTTGTTGCAGATCTCACACATTTCCAAATATTATAGTGTTGTCATAAATAAATTGTATAAACAATAATCAAAAAGTGAGTGTGATGTTAAAGAGAAACAAATATTTAATGACGTTACGTTTTGAAACTATACATTTTCTTGGTGCATTACATAAGTAACGTCACCATTGAATATGTCTTGAAACAGGCGATGAATATGTACAAAAAAACAGCTATACACTCCAGATATATCTGTTTCATTATATCAATCTGCGGGTACGTGTGATTAAAACAAACAGAAATAGGCAACTGGGTGCGTTCATTAAATAAAGAATTTAGACACGGCATGAGTAGCATTCAGAAATTTTCCCTGACGACAATAAAAAATTCCCTATCTTTTGACAATTATTGGCACTTTCACTGACGTTTCCCTGACAAAGTTCAAATTCGCTGACATTTCCAGGTTTTTCAGATTTTCCCTGACGCTGAGAACCTTGTACTATTTTATGACAAATAAAACATACGACATTCTAAAAAATAAAAATGATGGATATGGAACGCGACCTTCTGTCAAAAAAAATATGTTTTCACACGCAGTTTTAAGAATGCCGCAACAAACAAACATCGCAGACATGCAGGAAAATATGTCGGGAAGGTCGCCGCGGAGAGCGTGAGCGCGCCGAAGTTATTTTCGTTATCTGAAAAGTTTCGGGTAGTAAATAACATATATGTGTATAACGCAGATATTTATTGTGAAACTTTCGGCCTTTATTCTGGAAGTTCGCAAACACGAAATTATCGGCATTTAGGGAGTTTGCGAAACAAAAGTTCTTGTCAAACAACGAAAAGTTTCGGCGGCCCCGCGTATTAAGGACGTTCCCCGGGCCATGGCCGACCCCGGCGAAAGTTTCCGACGGGGATGAAAGGAAATAATTTATGCAGCGAGATAAATAATGCAGATAAAATCCAACAAAGCTCTGACGGCTTAATGCTGTTTACCCAGCGTTGCTCGACACAACTTGAATTACGTTTATACAAACCCGGGCCGCGCGCGTAATCTTATCTTAATTAATTAATGCATTTTATCATTGTTGCTCCGGAATTATTCTCGAAACGAACACTGTACGGTCGGCGCTGCGCGACGACATACTGTATGAAAGTGCGGTTTTACGGCTTCCACGGACCGTACTGTTATTTGATCTACTATGATTTTCCGGGTTCTTACGCCGTGGTTTAGGTAACTGGTCGCCGCCAGTCACATAACTAATGTGCACTGCCCTAATCTGAGAATCTCTGACCTTTTTATATATTTTAGGTATTAATAATATTGTGTGAAATTAACTACTGTGGACAAAAGCCCCAACTAGCGTTGAATTACATCCACAATATAAATCAAGTCTCATTCATTCATTCATTCATTAGCATACCTAGAAGTTTGGTATCAGAGAACATACATATGACTTCATTGAAAGGAATTGTAGGAGATTTGACTTATATTAGCTTAAAATACCATTCTAATTAAGTAAAAAATCTCTGACCTGTCTTGATGGTCTAGGGTTAGGCTCTGTGGATACGAGATGCATGTACTTGCAGGGGTTACTACATCTCACAAGACCACCGTTGTCTGAAAAGCGGTTCCGACCGTTCAATCGTAGTACCAACAAACCGAAATCCACATATGGGCGGGCCTAGGGCCTAATAGCGGGTTCCCTAAGCTACGACATAATAACCCGGAAAACCATAGTTGATTAAATAGTATTTACTTGTTACAAATAACAGTAAAAATAGAGTTTCTTTTTCCAAAACCAAAGAATCTACGGGTTGTTCCTACCAGTAAAATAAATAGTTACAGGAATATGGGTGACGCATATGCCTAACAAATTTTCCACAAAAAATTAATTGGTATTTTTCACATACCTTACTTAATCATTTATTTAATTTCCTTTGTATTTATTGAATAGGTATATGCTAATACTATGTTTTATTAAATTGCTAGAACGTTTCACTATGAGTACATTTTCTTGATTTATGGCTCTACAAATAGTTCGTTCCTCGTTTCGTTCTATTGCGCTAAAAATACTTTTTTGTACCTTATTAATCATTCTTTTCGCGGATTTAACCGGCGAAACTATCGGTGCAGAAGCGCCAAGTTAACATTAAATTATTATTGGTCTATTATATCAATCTGTACCATTGTTTGGAAAAATTGGATATGTCGTTCTCTACAAACTTTCAATACCCTGTATATCTTTGTCATGAATATCAATTTAAGATAGCACACTTATTGTGATTTTTAATTTTCTTTTATAGTAACAGTTGTTTAGTAGTACAATTGGGTATCATTTATGTATAATAAGTGTTCAATAAAAAAATACTCTGATAAAACAATGTGAGTGATTTACTACCCACTACATTTGTTATTAGTTTTTAGCATCATTAATAGGTGTCAGTATTTATATTTCGCCGACAAAGGACACATTTTAAAGAGTCAATTTAGAGATATAATTATTAATTGATTTTTTGGCTATTTATAATGCTTAAAAATAAAATTTACCTACTTGATATTCCGAACATACCTAGTTTAACTTGACAGGATTAAAGATTATTGGCTGATTTCCAGTTGGCTCAAATCCTTAATGGTTATTTATTTACTGTAGTGAGTGTAATATGTAGCATAATTATTTTCGATTGTTAAAAACTAGTTAAGTACCTATTGTCTCTTTCTAAAATATAAATTTAATTTTTTTTGTCTCTCTAAAAGTATTGACTCATTGACTGCTGTATAAGAACTCATCAATGCTGTCGATATTTAAAGATCAAAATATATCAATTAAACTGTATTTTATTTGTAAAAAATTATTTGTTAGATATAATAAAAATACAGCAAAATACAACAAGAGGAAACAAATTATGACTTTATTAAAAAATATAATAATTTAGTATAATATTAAATACAAATAAAAAAAAATATAATTAATACTTATTTAAACGTTTACAACATAATATACTAATCCAGCTATTATTAAATATGTCAAAATCTACTGTAAGTTTATTATACAAAAAATTTAGAGGGAGTTTCCTTGGCAAATTTTAAGAGAGGCTTATCAATATATATTTTTTTTATTGGAGCCTGCCTTAAAAGAGGGTGGCAAAATCAGTTTTTTTTAATTTTTTCTCAAAAACAATTGGCTCTAACCACCATTCAATGCAGGATGAGGGGAAAGCTGGAAAACCTAATTAGGGGGATGGTCAAACGTCGACCGGTATCAATTTGTCAGACTGACCCAAGCAAACATTCTTCCACCCTACCATACCCGCAGAGAGGATACCAATCCTCTGCACGAATATAGCTGATATACGGATTACTGGCCGCGGGATTCGATCCCACAGCGGTCAGGCCACATCGATTCAGGTACTGACGCCTTAGGGTCAAATTTATAGACCACACTTAAGGCTAAGTGTGTACTTAGCTTTGCAATTTACAAGATAAAAATGTAGGGTGAAAACTTACTAATAGTTTCGTACCACACGTGTTTCCAATAAGTTTAGATATGAAATAAAATATTGAAGGGCATCTTATTCAAGTATACCTTAAATGAAAAGTTACACTTTTGAAGTGAAGTGCTGACTTCGCCCTTAAACCACTGACCGACAGGATTCTTATTTAAATTTTACTTGATTTTGCAGCATTTAATATTAAGAACAGTTATTAAAACCTTTATATACGCTGTTGCCGAAATCAACGGTTGTGACATTACAAGTATTAAAATAATTTTATAAATAATACGCCTACAATTTGAGTCCTGTAATTACATTTAGCGAAAGATTTTATTTTAACATTTCAAGAACAATTACTTTTATTGGGAATATACATAATGCTGTTATTAAATATTTTGCAAAAAAAATTAAGGCGTGTGTTACAAAGTAACATTATTTAATTTCCACCCTTCCCCCCCGGAAGTCCCGCCCATGGCGCGCGGCGTCGTCCCGCAGTCTCAGTCGCCGAACTGTCTCGAGTTGGAAAACAAAATTATTGCCAAAAGTTTGCGCCCGGCCGGCTAAATAACAGCCGCAGGAGCGCCAGCGCCGCCGCCGTTTGACTCCGTCCCAAAACTTTGCGTATATACACCGCGCGAGTCGCCCGCCGCACCGGTTTGTTCTCGCCAACTTCGTTAATTTATTTCGTTTAATTGCGCCCACGGAGTTTCGCCGCTTTAATTGGATGCGCCCCGGGCGAAGCGCGGGTGGCTCAAAAAATTAATCGTTTTGGATTAGGACGAATTAAAATAGGGGGAGCTCCGATTCCAGAAAGTATGTCGTTGGGGGAAGCGCGAGATAGGTACTCTTTTAATCAGCGCAAGTACGAGTATGTATCCCATTTTGGTCATAATAATATTTACGTTATTTCAATTTAAATGTTATATTCCATCAACTTAAATTTTTGTAGTATGTATAACGTGGCCATTTATTTTTTTCCTCAGAGCGGGACGCCTTTAAAGTACACAGGTCCACAAAAAAAAAGTTGTGTGTGCTGAGGGTCCCATTATATTTTTTCCCGCTGAATACGAATCTGAAGTCAAAATGGGGGGTCGCACAGCAAATTTTAGAGAAAACCCATAAAAACGATAAAAATCACATAAAAAAAGTCATGTGTGCTGGAAGTTAGACTATATTTTTCCTTTGTATTTTTCCCGGTGAACACGAAGCTGAAGTTAAAATTGGGGGTTACACAGCAAATATTTGAGAAAACATAAAAAAAATCGATAAAAATCACTCTCGTAATTTATTCTGTATGATACTCTCTAAAACTGAAACAATGAAAAATGCTGTGAACTAGTGAATATTTACTATTTCACAGCTATAAGTGATTTTTATCGATATTTTAGGTTTTCTCAAATATTTGCTGTGTAACCCGCAATATTAACATCAGATTCTTGTCCAGCGGGAAAAAATACGAAGGAAAAATATAGTAACTCCCAGCACACATGACTTTTTTTTTGTGGACCTGTGTAAACTTTTGATGTGACTTTTATCGTTTTTATGGATTTTCTGTAAAATTTGCTGTGCGACCCCCCATTTTGACTTCAGATTTGTGTTCAGCGGGAAAAAATACATGGAAAAAATATAATGGGACCCTCAACACACACCACTTTTTTTTTTGTGGACCTGTGTTAAAGCACATATTTTTTAGGACCTATAAATATATTTTTGTTAGATTTTCTACTGTTGTTAGGTCAGTTCTTAGTGGTTGATCTAGCAAATTTAGGGCATCTATTTTCCCTAAAAGGTTTCCAGTTTTATTGCTGTTCAAGGAGAACAAATATTCGTTAAGATGTTAGTAAGATTTTACAACTATTACGGAATATTCAAAAAGATATGAAAGTATTATTATTATTTGTCCATTTAAGTTTATTTATTACTTACCATATGAACCTTTGTTAAAAGTAATTATGTCTTGCTCCTACATAATCGAAGAATAATGCTTTCACATGTATCCCTCTGTAACTGTTAAGAAATAACGGCGGTGTTATTTCTAACACGTTATGTAGAATTTTAACAGAATTTCTTAAAGATAAGGAACTAGGTGCCGCTATAGTTTAACGCATATGTTATTTGAATTGTGAAAATGGATAGCTTAATAAATTTACATTTAATTCGCAGTTTTATAAATGCACATCGAAAGTAAGTTGTAAAATTTAAATCAAAACATCCAACGAGAAAAGAAAAAATGTAAGTAATCCATTTGATATCCCTGATGAAAAATTAAAAAAATATATTTGTGTTAGAAATAACATTGCCGTTATTTCGTAATAATTACAGGGGACATATTACAAAAATTTAAGGTGATAAAATATAACATTTAACCTTGAAATACCGTAAATGTTATTATGACCAAAATGGGATACCTACATACTTGGGCTGAATGTCTCTTTTGGCAGTCAACTGAAATTCATCAAGAATTCAAAGACGAACGGTTTAGTTTTTCTACATCCGGGTAAAGTCTCTAAATAGCTCGTTTTCATTAGAGATGGGCCATAGATAAGTTCCCATATTGAAGAGTTTCCAAATTGGAAACTTTTCGGGAAGGGAAAAAATCCCGTACAGGAAAAATTTCCTGGAATTATTTCCGTATACTTTGAAATTCCGACCAATTATATATAACCTTGTTATTTGACCTTAAAAAAAACAACAATATTAGTTAAAACACTACAATGAATGGATTCATTCAAATTATTTATGGCGGGAAAGTGTCAACTTTCAGCGAATTTCACAAAACAAAAATATTATCGCTAATTTAATCATTTTGTGTGGTACTTGAGCTTCTGTCAATCTACCATATAACAGTCAATGGCAGTTTTATGGTTATGTGGTTTCATGATGAAAATATTGCAGTTGTCAAAATTGGAAAAGTTGAGACTTCTGCCGCCATTAAGTAATTCTAGAGAATATTCGCGAATTTCGCGTCCAGTGATTCAGTCATAATGTCATTCATTTTAATCATCTATTCAAAAGACCTAAGAATGACAGAAAAAAAACACTCGACCGTTTAAATTGAAGCAAATCAACCTACAACCCCGGTGATAGGGCGCTCCGTACAAGTTATTGCAATAATAATGGTACTCTCTCAAAACAATTTTTAAGGATGAACTTTTCGTCAGATTGGTGAGTGGAAGAATTAAGAAATTATGTCCAAAGTTGAAAGTACATTTCGTTACAAAAACGTTTGCAGTTTAAAACAAGCACCAAATTCGTTTTAAAGGGTAATAGATACTAGCGAAAATTTTTAAATTTAGCAACGTTGCACCCAGGTGGTCAATGATGCGGTTTCAGTATGAATCGGTCACTGACAGTCTGAAAATGGGTTGAAATAATGATTAGAAAATAATTTTTTCAGTGTAAAAATGCATTTTTTTTTAATCGCGTCATCGTACTATACTCATTTTTCCTATCTCCTCTTAAAATTAATAACGTTATGATTGAATCACCCTGTATATACAAGTGTCTACAATGTAAAAAAAAATAAGTCTATAATATGAATGTGAAATTAAAAATTAGAGCTAAATAGATTTCAGATTTGGATTGGTTATTTAGTTTTATTTCCAGAAATCGTGATTTTAAAATAAAATTCTTAATATGTATATGAAAGTTTAAATTTAGCTTGATTTTTTAATTAAAAAAATATTTTAATACTTATGCTTTCTTCTGTAAAATTATAATACCATTTCGTTTGTGTTTTATTCAAATTGGAACGTATTTAATGGAAGTGCTAATTTTAATTCTGGTAATGCTTAGCATCAAAAGTATTCCACTTTTTTCTAGTTCGACACGCTGTATCTGAAACAGAAGCGTTTTCCTTACGGCCCCCGTTCATACGAAATCATTATTCTATTCCGAGTTCTATTCGGACTGTCCCGTATTGTAGAGGAAACAAACATTATCGAATACCTACGTAGGAATTTGACTGGCTTATCGCCATGTGGAAAGTCGGCGCAAAGTAGTTTCCCAATAAATTTTCCGGCGGGTTCCTGCCGTATACGTGCCTCCGAGTACTGCAATTTAACTCTCACGAAATTTCCGTTTCCCAAGTTAAGTAGGTAGAAGTGAGGAAGAAAAAAGTAACAAAGTTTACCTTTTATTATTGCGACGACAGCGCAAAGTCCAAAGTTCTGCTTTTGATTTGTGTTCGGAAAGTTCCTATTTCGGCCTTAACTTCCCGAATCAAGAAAAACTTCAGCGAGACTGCTCAAAGCCTCGCTGTTTATAAAGTTTTCTCTCTTCTGCAAACTAAACTTTCAGAAATAACAATAATTCTCCCCGGGGATAATTCCTAAGTCGAAACATTTTAATTGGATTCTCTTCGAATTACGGACTCGACTCTTTAAAAACTTTTTTCTTCTTCCGGAGAGTTGGATGGCTTTCCTATTTAATGCCTCGGATTACGGCGTACACTATACGCGCGCATAATAACCAGGATTTATTTTCATATTTACTCAGCTAACATAATAAAGTTTCGAACTTGTCACGAGCAATAAAACAGTCAGATAAAATTTACTCCCAAAAGTTCGCAGAAGTGTTCACATTTGTTAGACCGCATTTTTCAACCGTATAAAATAACGCATTATGTATTTTTCTACATAAAGAGACGTCGGAAACTTATTGTAACATCAGTTATAAGGCATTATTTTGTTAATCAGTAAGATTATAAATGTACAGGATATACTAACTAAAATAATTTCTTTAGAGAATGGATGTATAAACAGTAACAACTGCCTACTTAAGCAAGACCATTGAAGATATACAGGGTGGTACACTGTGGTAATGGCTATAGAAAAAGGTCAACATTTTCTATATAAACTATGTTTAATAACTGCGAAACGGGTTGAAATAAAATTAGGCACCTACAGCACTGGTAGGTGTCGTTAGGGAGCACAATTTAATTGTATTGTTGAAAAAATAAACCAATCTGTGGCGGAAATATGGGGGGTCGACGTATACCTAATTTTTATTTAAAAAATAATTACAAATCGGTGTTTTTAAGCGCCCTGTATTATTTTGAAAAATAATGGTCCATTATCTACAAAAAAGGTACCTATTTATTTAAAATTTTAATAGGAGCTTGGATTTTCGAAATAGTTACAGTTTTCAAGGCTTTTACAATAAAACAGGGGACATAAAATTCAGTAGTAGGCTTTGACTTTTGGAAAATGAAGATAAATAATATTATTCGAATAAAAATGTATACAGGATGTTTGGGAAATGTAGGAAATCTCTCGGGTGCAGACAACATGAAAAAATAAGATGACAAGTTCCTATATTTTTTTTTCCTATAGGCCCTCCCTACGGAATGTGTCCCTGAAGGACGCCGCTGGAAATCGGTTTTTCTTGAATACTGAATTATTACTGAAGGAGACCGCTAGAACTAAAAGTTATTCATTCGATTTCCAGCGGCGTTCTTCAGAAACACATATCTCCGTACAGAGGGCCTATAAAAAAATATTTATAGGAACTTGTCATCTTATTTTTTCATGTTGTACCTGCACCCGAGAGATTTCCTACATTTTCCCGGACACAAACATATGGAGGTAGGTCCTGCAAAATTTTACATAGATATTTTACATAGACATTCAACTTTTTTCAGCAATACAACTAAATTATGTCCCCTAATGCATCTACAAGTCCTGTAGAAGTATAATATTTATTTCAACCCGTTTCGCAGGGCCTTACCTCCGTAAATAGGCTCAAACGACCATAAGATTATTAAGAAAATGTAGCTAATACCGTAGTAGGGTTTGAGACATATAATTACGGACCACCCTGTATCCGTTAACTAAAGGGGTTTCATAAATAAGTCAGAATAGGGCTCATTTGATCCTGTGTGGAATCAGCCACAGATTTAGATAGGACTCTAATCGATAAAGTCTAATTTTACTCAAGTTTTTTTAAATAATTCATATGGAGCTGATCACATAATATTAAGAACATGTTGTTGTTACCCTTAATGAAAATTGTTGTTTTACGTTCTCAATAATCTCTTTGAAAGACTACATTTATTTCTAACACATGTATATTTAACAAATTTTCAATTTTCCTGTTTTGTAATCATTAACGAAATTTTTATCCAGAACACACAGCCATTGACATTGCATTATGTATTTGAAAACACTAATTTATACAGGTATTCCTAAAGAATGCAGTTTTGTCAGTAAAGTTTCCTATACTTACTCTTACAAAATTTCCACGATGAGTTTTACTCCTAACTTGAGTTTCATATCAATTACCTGCAAAAAAGAGAAAGAATAAATTTTCACATATTTCAATAGCTTATAATACAAGTACAAAAGTTAAAATATATTTTAAAGTTCTGTTACTTCTATATTTAATTATAAACTAAAAAAAATCTTAAACGATGATATAAAAGATTCCATTTTAATTATACACTTTATGAAATCAATAGCCACAGTTCTATTTGGTGAGAATATAAGTTATTTGGTTAATTATTATAAAAAGCTAACAAAGTACTAACTAAATCAACAGCTTTACGTGATTGTCAAATACCACTCGAGCATCAAAGACGTATACATATTAAATTGCGATTCCTGGCAGTAATAATAAGTTTGATATTGCACGATATTGGTAACTGTCCAATTTAAGAAATAAATAAATATTCAGATGCATTGGCTTCAATGAGTAACCGCCATGTACAAAATCATAATTTACTGAACATAACGAAGTTAAAAATAACGCTACACGATACGAAAACTAGAGTATACAATAATAGACTTACGGTTCCGTCTATAAATATGTATGAGGAAATCATATTCGTGAACTCTGAATAGTAAAAATTGTTACAAATAAAGGTTCCTCCTTTAGAGTGAAATGTTAGGTAGGCGCATCAAAATATCCGTTGTGGAAAACATTTTGAATGTTTACTTCAGGTTGTGTTTCATTTTAATTTTAAAACAGAAATAAATCGGTTTTTTTCTAATTATCTGTATCCGCCAAATTAAAAAAAGTAAATACACCCTCGAGTCACAGTCAAATGATTGCAACACAGAATCAATTCGAACATAAATCTTACACACCATATCTAGCCAAAACCCGGCCAAATAAAGTTCTTTATATATAAAATTGTCACCTCTGTGACAAGTAAGTGAAAATGATAGAAAAATGTATATACAAGTAAAGTTGGAATTGAAAACATTTATAGATTTTATTACATGACCATATTTACAGTACCATATTTGGCAAGTTACAGTTAATTGTGCCAACCTTTATGCTTTAACTGTTAATGACAAAAAATAGCGGATGTAATGTAATAATATATTTAATAAATAAAGAATGCCTTTTTGTCCTATTACATAAACATGAATTATTTTTATTAAGAGAATATCTAATAAAATTCATACGTGTTCGTTTTTAAAAGATTGCACTTACTTTTAATCGAATAAAAACTTAAAAAACAGAATATTATTTTAAAATTATTACATAACAACAGCAATGTCTATGGCATTCAAAATATCACACATTAAAACTTCCGAAAGAGAGCTTGCAAACAAAATAATAACACCTATTCACAAATGTATTTCAGATTCTACTCACTAGTATTGTAATTGAAATCCAATTCATGTATGCGTACGCTACAACTTCCTATGGCCGATCGTCATTCACAGATAAATTTACAATTTAAAAAAGTTAAATAAACGTTTGGCTTTGGAAGAGATAATAATGAACGGGTATCACAATATAACAGTGAAATGTGTGCCCATCACTGAAAAACCTTCTAGTTTATAAATTTATTTCGAATTTGTAGTCGGACGGAATAGCGATAACTGTTATTTCGGAGTCCGCTAAACTCCATTAAAACAATTTTCATTTGCACGCGTGCGGGGACGATATTAAATTAAGCAACAAACTTATTAACAGAATTATAAATTTATTATGGAGATCAAATCCGGATGGAATGGAACAGCATAAATGAAGGTATACTAACACGGTGCTCTTGGCAACGTTATTTTTAAAATTAAATCATACACAGGATTTGCCTCAAAAGACAAAGAAGAGAAAAATAATATTGTACTTACAATTGCCTATATTGCAATATGTTATACTATACAGAGACTCAGAAATACTAGGAAAAACTGAGTTAGATAATCAACTTGATTACTTGATAAATTATGACTCGTAATTTATTGCTTCCCCGAACATGAATTTTTACCGAATTTATTCAAAATTTCTGACATTATAATGTATTTAAATTGAATCCATTGTTTTCACAACATTCACAAACAAAATTTGCTAATTCATTATGAAATGAATAGAAGATGCCTTGACCTAAAACATATGATTCTTGAACCCACATGGTACAATACGACCTTAGAAGTGGGTTTTTCGAGACTTGCAAAAACTAGAAATGGTACTTGTTATTGGCAAATAAAATTTTATAACGCCCTATCTAAAGAAATTAAGGATCTGAATTTTTCGAGCTTTAAGTATGTTAAAGAATTATCTGTTACTCGATGCGTTTTATAGTCCTCAGGAATTTTTAAACAGCAATTTGCTAGCAATGATGTCTTGCAATTTTCTTTTTCTTGTCTTAGTTTTATCTTTGTTTTAACTGAATATGTTTGTTTATTTTGTATCTTGTTTTTATATTATCTACTACAAAATTGTCTTAGTGTTATATTACTGTCCGTACTGTTCTTTTTTTTTGACTTGTGTGCAAATACTTTATATATTTGGGCACCAATAAAGAAACTAAACTAAACTATAATTTACTTCCCTTAAAACATTTTTCCAAAACATAATAGAAATAGTCAGTTAAAATTGTTACAAGTTGTCTAAATAAAAGAGACAATTCTTATATGCCTACAATACCGTATGCATATTGCTTATAAATTCTTAAAATGATAAAAATTAAAAGTGGTTAAAAAATTGGATGAAATATCTGGCAAACTTCGAACATTTATTACTTGGCACAAGTCAAGGAGACTCGAAATATTTTGTTTGATCTTATTTTACGTTATGTTTTAATGTTTACCGATATTTTTTTAAATAGTTTATACAATATTAGTGTTTACAATAGTCAATTTAAAATATATTTTAGATATTGTCATTAATACGAGTAACTTCCATAGAAAAACATAGGTATAACTGAATTTAATTGTAACTTAACTTTGCAAGTGACATAAAATCAGTGGCAGCAAACATGTTACACCACTTTTCTAGTAACATCTTTCCATTGAAATCATTTCAATTCCAACAATCGCCGATTATCCAGGGTTCTCAGCAATTTTTCCGAACCAAATTCCCTGACATTTCCAGGTTTTCCCTGACATACTTTTTTAAAATTCCCTGACAAAAAGCATACAAAATATCATATTTCCGAGGGCGATTCACTCTTCGAAGTAGGTGTACATTTACTTACTTTGTACTTCGAAGTACCTGAAGTACAATTGAAGTACAATTGAAGTATTCGAAGTACAAATGAAGTACTCGAAGTACAATTGAAGTATTCGAAGTACAATCGAAGTACTGTCGAAGTACAATCGAAGTACTGTCGAAGTACAATTGAAGTACTCGAAGTACATCGGAAATAATCGCTTACTTTCGTTTGTGTTTATGGTAGATGAATAAACTGAGGAGCGGCAACAACGCAAAACGCATTAGTTTACTGTCTGATGCGGACCCGAGAGTCAAACATTAAATTTTGCTGCAGAAATTAGTTGGAAAATTAGTACGCATTGTTATTCTGCATATGTATAAGAGGTGAGCAACATAAATATTCCATTATGTTTAGCAAAGAATTATTCTCGTCGTTTAATCCAAATATAATATCGATTTGAGGTTATAATTGGTTGTATTGTCGAATGTCGGAACGTTTCAGTCGGCGACGGCGGTAATATCAGAAAACTTTACGATACACGTGAGGAAAGAAAACACATTTCTTTGGTACACAACTTGCACACGAATTCTAATTGGTCGTCAATGACATCTCACTCGCTTTTTTAGTCCACGTCGACTCAGTGTTATATTTTAATTATTATAAATACGTTAGTTCATTATTGAATAGCACAAATAATATTTGGTCTGTTTTTATTTTTTTGTATTTTTATAAATAAATATTGCAAACTATTCTAATACATATATTATCACAAGTAATTTTTGAAATAGAGTTTTATTAATAAAGAAAACATTATCAATGTAAATTAATTGTCTATTTTATATTTCTATAATTATCAATAATTTATTTGAATCTCCTTGAGGACAGGATTGAGATTTTTATATGTATGCAGTCAAGGATAAGAATTATTGTTTAAAATAATGTGTGAACTTGTCTATAGAGCAATACTTATTCTTTTGTCAATAATAGAAATGACAAAAACTGAGTAACTTAATGCTTATAAGCTGTAGATCTTTTACTTGTGTAAAAAGTATATATCAATTTGAACTAATCTGTCGTTATACTTAGTCCAATGGCTGATAATTTAGAATGAAATTTTATACCAAGACTAAGTCTGATATTTATTTTTCTTGGAAGGAATTAAATAATTAAACTTGGTTTCAATAAACTGTTCTAACAACAGACAAAAAATATATCCACTCCTGAGTTAACATTGGTCTTCTATTTCTATTAATAATAATTTATTCAGTCAAGTAATATTTGTCTTGCTTAATGTATAGGTAAGTATATTTTTTTCCGTGTAGAAGTACATTTACCCAAGAGAAACACATAGAAAATTCGGAGATGGTAGGACAGAAAGTCAGAAGCTGCCAGATTTAAATGAAATATATGATACAGTAGAACTCGCTAAAAACGAGGCGAAGAAAGAGGCAAGTCTAACTGGAATGATATGTACAGATTCTGATTGGTATAAACCTGATTTTGAAACGAATATAGATTTTGAGGATTTAAATGACGTGGAAGACTTGGAGGAAGACGATAATGTTAGTCTGGTTC
Organism: Monochamus saltuarius; assembly: GCA_025584915.1. NCBI lineage: Eukaryota > Metazoa > Arthropoda > Insecta > Coleoptera > Cerambycidae > Monochamus > Monochamus saltuarius. Next base: position 56,302,985 of record CM046725.1, on the reverse strand, counting down.
AGAATGACACTAAAAATGGTGAAATTCTCGATATTTCAGAAGAAGTTTCTGGTGACACAATATTTTTTGCCAAATTTCTGTGAAGAAAATCACCTAAAAAAATTCGATTTATCGAAAGAATTAGAATTAGACTGCGATAATTTTTTAAAACCAGTCCTTTCACTAAAATTGTTATGAAAAATTATAAATCTTATATAATAAGAAAGTCCAGTTTGTGTTGGATGCTTGAAAATCAAGGCAAGAAGCTTAGTAGTGATAGGCTTCTGAGAGTACAGCAAAGCTCAATGAATCAAAATAGCGATATAAATAAAGAAAACAATGTTACCAAAAAATGCAAAAAAAATTTTGTAGGCGATTGGTGTGCCTTTAATTTTAATAACAATAAAAAACGAGATAAAGGAAAACAATTATCAACTAATTTTATCATCGGTCGGATTCTAGCCTTCTCATATTTAACTGGAAACAAAATTAAAGACAAACAATATTCTTTAACATTTTGTGAGACAAGTAGTTCGAGCAACATTTCAAAAAAAAAAAGGAGTTGGATGTTTGGCTAATTGGTTAGTTAGTGACCAATACGGTAATCTAAATTTCATAAAAAGTGAAACTCATGATTTTAAAGATATTGATTTATATATTTGTACATTATCTGAAAAAGACATAAAATATGAAAATAAAAAATTTAATATCGACAAAGAAGCATTGTCAATGATCTATGATATGAACATAAATTTAATAGGAAACATATATAACAAAAAAAAGTCAACAAAAAACACTCAAAAAACAAACAAAAGAGAACATGTTTCATCAGAAAGCTCTGAAGAGAGTAACTGTTCGTATAATAGTAAACTGGCTGACGATAGCCTGAATGACTTGGAAGAGGAAGATTTATCCACGGATTTATCATTAAATGTAGTACCGGACAACACAGTAGAAAAAAATATTGAAATTGAAAAATATTATGCGACTTACTACAGAGAGGGACAAAACACGTCTTGTTCATGGTACGTTGGACGAATAATAAGAAAAATTTCAACAAGTATTGTACAAATAAAATTTTTAAGAAGAGACCTAGATAGATTTGTGTGGCCACGCGAAAACGATATCCAAGCTGTCAATGTACAATTTATTTTTACGGTCCTATAGATCTGACTGGGTATGGTCCTTTTTTTATAACAAAATTTGATGAAAATCGGATAGAAAAAAAACTAAAGAAAATTAGACAATTAGCTGTATGACAAAATGTATTTTTTTAAAATAAAGTTTTCAGTTTTTAACCAGTTTTTAAATGCTGCAAACATGACTTTATTTCCTACTTTATTTCAAACAAATATGGAAATCTCGTAATGAAAATCAGAAAGAGAAATTTGTATAAAGAAAATCACCAAATTATTAAAGTCCTTTTTATTTCTGTATAAGTTTTACTTTCTGTCCAACTACTTTCGGCTTTTCAGCCATCAGGAAATACCATTTTAAATATGAAAAGTTTATTCTCATTAATAATGCAACATTGGTATTTTAAATTTAAATGACTGACTGACAATTAATAATAATAAACCGAATAATAAACTAAGAAATGTAATTTATTAATTTTGTAACTAGCTGCGAAGCATCTACATTTGAGACTCGAAGTACTGCTGAAGTACTCGAAGTACATCTAAAGTATTCGAAGTACTTCTGAAGTACTGAAGTGCTTCTGAAATACTTGAAGTACTTTCGAAGTACCTCGGAAGTACTAGAAATACTTCGGAAGTACTGAAGTATTTAAAAAGTGAGGTGTACTTCGAGAAATTCGAAGTAGGTGTACATTTTTTATGGGTGAATCACCCTCGCATATTTCTTAAAACTTAAACAAAAGTAAAACAAGTCAAATGATAGGCATAAATGAGCCCATTCGATGACAAATTAGTGACATGGATACTTAATTTTATTAGAAATATTTATTTCAGTCATTGTGTTAAATATTAACAAATATAAATATTTAAGAAATCTAATAGAAATATGTGTAAACAAACAAGAAAAACCAATAAAAATAAATTTTACTACTGAGCAAACAGCTACACAAAAAACAGCTTTAGCTGTTTTATGTCATTCATGTCATATGTATGTCATATTCAAGTCGGTTCAAAACACTATATTTTTGCATTGAAACAGTAACGTCACATAGGTCGCTTTTTAAACCGTGTTTAAAATGTCCACTGAGCCCTGTTTGAACTCTTTAGATGCTTTGCTAAGGTCTATGCAGCAGTTGCTAGATAGAGATTTCAAAATCGGTGTGATTTAAATTTTCAGATTTTATGTTTAAAATGGTTGATACTTTTAAGTTTCTTATCTTGTTTATTTAAAAAGGAATTGGTTGTGGATTATTGTATGTACCTCTACAAATTTTAACGTATTCTTAGACATCTTAAATTACATTACAAACGCATAATCCAATTACTTTTCTCTACAAATTTCATTAAACCTGTCACTCACACGAACATGTAGGTAATTATTTGTTTTTGGTTTGCAATTGCTAAAATTAATTCCATGTTTTTGTTACAGACCTCACACATTTTCCAATTATATGTATATACAAATAAATAAATTTCTGTTTCTAATAATCGTTATATTTTAATCCAAATCTAGTGTAGCTTTGTTATAAATAAATTGTATAAACAATAATCAAAAAGTGTGAGTGTGATGTTAAGGAGAAACAAATATTTAATGACGTTACGTTTTGAAACTATACATTTTCTTGGTGCATTACATAAGTAACGTCACCATTGAATACGTCTTGAAACAAACGATGAATATGTATAAAAAAACAGCTATACACTCCAGATATATATGTTTCTTTATATCAATCTGCGGGTACGTGTGATTGAAACAAACAGAAATAGGCAACTAGGTGCGTTCATTAAATACAGAATTTAAACACGGCAGGAGTAGCATTCAGAAATTTTCCCTGACATTTCTAGGTTTTTCAGGTTTTCCTTGACGCTGAGAACCCTGTTATCTATAATAATTATGCTCTATTATTCTCAATATTGAATCCTGGTTGCACCAATGGTTTAAATAGCTCATAAATTTTGATAAATATCATACGTTAGCCGGTACATACAGCGTAATAAGATCAAACAAGACGAACGATATGTCTGATTCATTTGTTCTTGATGGAGTTAAATCAGTTACAGTTGTTATATCAATTGCTGAATGCAGATATCTACTGTTTGTAATATTAATAAACAACAAATTGTCATAGAAAAATATTCCATTTTTAAATATGAGGTTGATGTGATATACATATACATGACCGATTCAAGCTAAATGCATAAATTAAATTCGTAAGTAGCCTAATTAGGTACTTATTTTCTTAATCGTGCTATATCTGTATTTCTCATAACACACATTTATACAGTTCATTCCAATTATTATTAGACACCAGTAAACACTGGGAACTTTATTTTATTTAGAAGTAACATAAATATTAAATGTACATTTAAGATTTTTAGAAATAATTATTCCTGGAACTTGTAACTCAATACTATTATTTGTAGTCTACAAACTTATACGCGAGTTGGAAATATGTGGTCGTTGAAGTTAACGGATAAGAATTTTTGGATTTTGACGACAAGATTTGCCTGTAAATATAATTTTTGTTTTGTATGGAGTTCTCTACATATCCTCCCTAGGCCACTGTCAAAGATCTCAATCCACTGTGCCTTTTCAAAACACTTGTATCAATTGCAGCTCCAATGATGGAAGTTACAGAAGTTTGCCTAAGCAATAGCCGGTAAGAAATCAGAGTTCTTCAGTTCAAGGTATTTGGGCGATCAGCTTTGAAATGTCACTAATTTTGTGAATTCCACACAACTTGGCAAGTAGAATAATTGATATCTTAAAAACAACTTGCGGTGTTGGTCGGACGAAAAGCTACATATTTCCTATACAGAGAAATGATCACGATTATGAATTACGTTCAGCGTGTTTTCGAAATAGGAACTTTTACCATTAGCGCTGGGGTTACACCTTCAATACCATCTACTTATATTTTGTATATTTCATCACTTCGTAAAGCTCCAAAAATTCTCAAAATCAATACCGCCTAAATATAAAACAGTTACTTTACATCCTAAAGTAATATTATCTTGACATCTGGAGCATTATCCACGAAATAACTGATTTCTTGACTACTAAGCACTCAAGACTCTTTCGGGAAGTAACCCACTGATTTTCTCTTAAGAAATGAAATAATTTTGTATACTTCCTTACGTCGTCATTTTCGTTAACACTGATGCTACATTTCAGCATTGAATATGTACTCCATGAAGATGAAGAAATTGTTTTCGGAAATACCTCCTGCTTTTTTCTTCTCGCACCACAACCTGGATGCAACGTATGGCCTCTCGTATACCTTTTAGATTTTTGCGGAATTAAACTGGTTACAGCACAGCTTGCCGCTTCTTTTAACTCAGATGAAGTCTGATTCCATTATCACAAGCGTATGGCAAACGCATTCAAATAAAATACAAATTTGGAAGCTAGCTGAAAATCCAGTTTACTTGATGCGAACACACTTAATATTCATAATTTTCAGCAAGCGTCAAGAGTTTGTAAATAAATACATGCCGTTTGAAAAGAAATGTGTACTTATAACTCGGCGGCGAAATATTATAACGTTCTCAAGATTGTTGACCAAATTTTATTTCGGACGTTAAAATAATATTGATGTTATTTCTGGGTCTGGTGATAGGTCAATTTCAGGTAGAAAAACCAATTTTTTACATATTGCCTACGTTTCGGCTTATATTTAAGCCATCTTCAGGGCTCTAGAAATGTAAATGCGTTACAAAAATAAAATAACATTACAATAAATTAAACCAAAGCACATTGAAAATTACACATTAAAATACAATTTTTAACTTAATATTAAAGTAAGCTAAGCACTTAGTAATATTTATTTTATTCTATTTACTTTAAAAAGAAAGGGGACAATATAGGCAAACATAAGTTAAGTTAAAAACAAATTAAAATTAAAACTTTTATAAATTACCTGTAGTTTAGTTTTTCTTTGTCCAATTTAATATAAAAATTAATTGTTTCTTACAAGTGTCTCTTATAAGTGAAAAGTAATGACAATATATACCCATATATAGAAATATAATTATTATCATCAATGGGAAACAAACTATAGGAATAGAGAACTTCAATTAAAATGATGTATCGACTAGATACTGTGCAGAGGCGTTGTAATTTTTTCCTCTTTAAGTAAAAATGGAGAAAGAAAACACAAAGAATTGCTATGTTTTATATATACCGAGTGGTGTAAGTATTGCTTATTGTTTAATTTTATCGATTAAGTCTATTAAATTAAAATATGCTGTGTTTAAATTTTGAGTATCTTGTTTTTTGTTAACAGAATTTTTATGTTTCTTAATATTAATCATTTCCTGAAAAATTCTTTTTTTATAACATTTCTGTTTCCCAATAATTGTAGCTTATTCGAAGTTAAATGTATGTAGATATGTTTGTGTATGTTCTGCAAGGGCAGTTTTGTTGCTGTTGGCCAATAAGGACATTGGTTTAACGCTTCGTACATGTTCAGAAATTCGTGTTTTTAGGTACCTTCCTGTTTGACCTATATAAACTTTGTTACAATCACGACAAGGTATTTTGTATATAACATTGCTCAACAGTTCTTTAGGGGTATCATCTTTTTGTTTTGTTGAAAGTTGTTTTAAAGTATTCTCACTACTAAAAGCTATATCTAAATTATCATTTTTTAAAATATTTCTTACCTGTTCTGAAAGACATTCAATATATGGAATTTTAAAATATTTTTTGTTATTATCTTCAGTAGTTATATTACGAACCGGTTTATTGAAGTTTTGAGTATTAAAAATTATCTTTTTTATAAGTTTTATTGGATAATTATTTTTAAGAAGATATGACCATATTAAATCTAAGTTTTTTTTGTGGAACTGTTCGTGAGAAAGATTAAGAGCTCTGGACTTTAGGTTAGTTATGATATTAAGTTTTTGTGTATAAGAATGTTGCGAATTATAATTTAAAACCTTTCAGAAAAACTAGGTTTGTGGCACCAATCTGTAATTATAATATTATCAGAGGTTTTTATTATTTCGATGTCAAGAAATGAGATTCTGTTGTAGTTTTCTTCTCTAATGTGAATTTTAGTCTAGGGTGGAAGCTGTTAAAGACTGTTAAGATATTTGATACCTTGTTTTCGGGGATGCAGGTAAGTATATCATCTACATAACGTTTAAAAAAAGGTAACTCAAAATGAAGTTTGTCTATACATTTTTTCTGTAACTCAGCCATTACAATATCTGAACAAATAGGTGATAAACAGTTACCCATGCCTAATCCAAAAATTTGTTTGTAAAATTTATTATTAAATTTAAAATAACTACTATCAAAAATAAATTTCAATAATTCCAAAAAATTATCTAATGTAAGTTTACAGTGGTCTTTAATTAGATACCAATTTTTTCAATTAAATTGATTACTAAATCAGTAGGGATATTAGTGAATAAAGAAACTACATCTAAAGAAACCAATATATATCCACTAGGTATCTTCATACTTTGTAATTGCGTGACTAACTCAAAAGAATTTCGAACATAGTACTGGTCTGTAGGAAAAGCATATTTCAAAAGACTACTAACGTATTTGGAGGTACTATAGGTAGGAGAACCTATAGAACTAAGAATGGGTCTTAAAGGTGTATTAGCTTTATGGACCTTAGGAAGAAAATACATTTTGGGAAAAACACCATTTTCACATTTCAATATTTTTGTTTCATTATCATTTAACAATTTTAATTGATGAAATTTTGTGATTAACTTATTGTTCTTGTTTTGTATCTTAGTAGTGGGATCTAATCTAATAATTATATTTCTATATATGGGTATATATTGTCATTACTTTTCACTTATAAGAGACACTTGTAAGAAACAATTAATTTTTATATTGGACAAAGAAACTACAGGTAATTTATAAAGGTTTTAATTTTAATTTGTTTTTAACTTAACTTATGTTTGCCTATATTGTCCCCTTTCTTTTTAAAGTAAATAGAATAAAATAAATATTACTAAGTGCTTAGCTTACTTTAATATTAAGTTAAAAATTGTATTTTAATGTGTAATTTTCAATGTGCTTTGGTTTAATTTATTGTAATGTTATTTTATTTTTGTAACGCATTTACATTTCTAGAGCCCTGAAGATGGCTTAAATATAAGCCGAAACGTAGGCAATATGTAAAAAATTGGTTTTTCTACCTGAAATTGACCTATCACCAGACCCAGAAATAACATCAATAATTTATTAAAGGTCACAACATAAAAAAGTTAAAATAGTATTTCACGGTCTAGGTATACAAATAACTATTCGTAAACCTAGACCGTAAAAAATTGTTAACTACTGTACCGTCTTTAATATAAGCGAATAAGTCTATTAAGGAAGCTTAGATCTTTCAGATCTTAGTCCAGATAGATATATTCGAATTGAAGTCTCCACAATTAATCTTCATTGCAAACAAACACCTCCTCCCATTTTAAATTAATGGAGTAACTCGATTATTTTAGTGCGACTATGTTGGCAGGCAATGTGACAATTTGCTTAATAACGTGCTCTACTTTAATTTTACGATAAAAACTACAGTTTTTGGATATACGGGACTTTGACATGAGTGTATTTGGTGTTTTCACTCATAGCAAACATTGTATGTCGAAAACATTAGTGTTTCTGTGGTGAAGCCGTTATCCATCTGATACGCTGCACGTTGCAGAATACGTAAATAAGCTAGGTAAGTAAGCCAATTTCACTACTTTCCCCAACAGATAAACCGGTCCACAACCGACAGAAAAGAATAATAAATTATGTTCCAAATGTAGGTCATAAGCAAGACATAAATTAGCAGTAAGTTTTGCGTCAGAAGTCCGAGTAAATTCTTAATTTCGTCAATTTATTTTAAAAATTGTCAGTTTTATCATATAAGATTTGTCATATTATACGTAGGTATACATAAATGTTATTAAGGGATATGTTTTTTAAATATGGTGTAAATAGCAGTAAATGCTAAGTAAAACTAAGAATATAACGTTTCCTATAAACATGGATTCAAAAAACGCTTCGTAAAAAAGGTATACAGCGTATTTCTTTGAGCAGATGAAAGAAAAATAAATTTCAAGCAAAAAGTTACATGTGGCCATGGGCTTTCAAGAGCTTAGTTTCATAAATAGCATTAGAATATCTAGAAGAAAAAACGGAAAATGTTATATCTCCGGTAAGTAAAATATGTAGACTTATAGTTGGGATTCAAAATAGTAGAGAATGATTCATTTCCACAAAGAGCCCTCTGTAAATTTTTCATATAAAAGTATATACGTCTACTAGAACAAATACGTATGTGATATCAGAGAGCTCGATGTTTATTGCTAACTACGACGCCATGACGTCAAATCGACTGCTTTGACTCGGATACACCTATTTCATCTGCACAGCTGCCATGGGGAAGAACTGAGAATAATTCAAGCTTTACAGCATGTTCTCAAAATAGTAAACTCCTTAATCTAACAAGTTAGGAATGTCGGATGATAAAAAAAAACGTATTTTAAGGGATTAGAACGCGAAACCAAAATATGAATGTAAGTGATGAAAACGGTTGAAATATGTAGTTCATTAACAAGAGTGAGTGTAAGTAGAGTATATCGTGCACTAAAGGATGGCTGCGACAACGCAAACATAAGTAAAACTCGCGGGAGAAAGAAGATAGAGGTTGATGAAGTGATTTGTGATCGAAGAATATACTACATCGTTTCTATTCCATTGAGAATTTCTCGCTTTTGATTGGACTTGAATTATGTTTGTTGCATTCTATTTTTAAACTGTTTGTGTATATTGTATATAATGTTATTTTACCTGTTTCTATGTCTTAGTGTAGTAACTAAGTGGCAAATTGACTTATTCCATCCATTGTAATTTGGCAAAAAGGAATTAATAAAAATATCTATCTATCTATCTACTACAATGACAAAATATGGATGAAGGTAGTGTATAATAAGTGTAGTAGATCTATTGTATAATGAGTGTTAATGTGTGACCATTAAATTAACAGTGTTAGTAACCAGTAGTGTGGTATCCGTGGAATGCGCATCAGGTACGTGTAAGTTGGTGGGTGGGCTATCGCCGTCTAAAAAACGGCATTCTACAATTGTGCAGAGGCGAGTGAGTCTATAAACTTTTTCAAGTAAACCAAAGTCAACCGCTCAACGTCAACTTATTCTTGTATACCAGTATTTACTAAACACCCTGTAAAGCGAACGAATGCACTATCAAACATATAAACAGATAAAAACATACAAAATTTACATTTCTATTACCCTCGTAAAATACATTATATAAATTTATAGAAAATGTCCTCTTATAATTTCCATCGACCTCTATTTAAATAGAATTTTAAAGTCGACCCAAAATGTATATAAAGTTTAAATAATTCTGAATTTAATTAAAATCTATAAAAAAGGTCTTCTTTCGAAGCGGTGATACCGACTAATTTTTGTTTAAAAACAATGATGATAAAAAAACAATTAAGCTTTCGGTAAATCTTCAAACACTTTTTAGAATTCTCGGCCTCAATGATTAGAAACACAATGACCAAAAAAATTAGTGGATGGTGGGTTCTACATTATGAAGTTTTCCCCTCTCTCAATTAAATTTACATACCGAAAGCGTTCCCTTTCATCAGGTCTTTATAGGGACCGAAACTTCGTATTTAATGCCAGAAAGTATCACACAATATGCATTCCATGCTCGCAAGTTAGCGATTATAAGCCACACACGAGGTATTTCATATAACAAAAGGCCAAAAGGCCAATAAACATACAATTATTAATTAAAAATATACGTTTTGTTTATTATGCTATTCAATTTAGATTAATAAGTTACAAATTAAAAGGTGCAAGATAAATAAAGGAACAAAAATATACGATGTGTAATTGAGGCTATCAGCAGCAAAATAGCCTAACCCCGAGAAGCATGTTTTGCTTAAATAATATCTCTACCCCTCATTCTAATCACGAGAATTAGCCCAGAAGTCGGAGACTTGTGCGGGAGAGGGGGCGGCATATTATTAAGCAGGCCGCATTTGCGCCCAGGAACGACTTCCGTTGGTAGGCCCTAACCACCATTCGGTGCAGGAATGAGGGAAACATGGAAAACTTCATTAATTAGAGGGGTAGTTAAACGTCAACCGGTATCAATCTCTCACATTGACCCAAGCCAACATTCTTTCACCCTACCATATCCGCAGGAAGGGTGCCAATCCATTCCACGAATATAACTTATATACGGTCTATCGGCTGCGGAGGTCAAACCCACAGCGATCTAGTCACGTCGATTCAAATACTGAGACCTTAAACCGCGCGACCACTGACCGATAATTGAATAAATAAAATGTGGAGAAATATATGCTATTTTTGTAATCGCGAACAGAACAAAATTTGATCGATTTTTAGTTAGTTTAACATAATTAATAAAGTAACAGTTCGGATGATTTGATTGTTTTTTGTGAAAAAAATGGGGTTAGGCCACTTTACCATAAATTAATTTATGAATAATCGGATACGCCAACAAATTAATTTATAGGCATGCAAACCAGATACGTTTATTTCAGAGATAAAAAATTAAATATTAAACTAAGGATAACACGTAAAACACAAATACAGGGTGATTGGAGGGGAACCTCCAATATTCAAAAGAGGTGTTAAGGGGGCAAAAGTGAACAAAAAAGCCTAATAATCATATGATCGAATATCAACGGTATCTGAGATAGCAATGAAAATATGTGTCTGCTATTTTTTCGAAAGCTGTTATTATTTGATATTTTCAGTAGGTCATGCATTCCAAACCAAACTTACATTAGTGATTACTAATTGTCACATTTATTTAGACGCTTGTGATTTAATCGCTTATTTTATTAACTATTAACTATCGCATTTATTTTTACAAGTGCGTTGGTTAAGACGGTATTGTACACACATAATTTCGTAATGCCTGCCACTTTTAGTCATCGAGAATATGCTGATATTATTTTTATTTATGGATGTTGCAACGGTAGCGTTAATTGTGCAGTTGCTGAATATCGCTCTCGTTTCTCGAACAAAAGAGTGCCAGATAGAAATGTATTCCAGACAGCCTTCAACAATGTACGTGAAACCGGACTATTTTCCAGTGTGAGAATTATATTTGAGAGGCAAGCTGGTCCTGGTCTAGCAGTGAAGGAAGTACAAGGCGCATTGCAACCCGTCTCCAAATTAATCAAACTACGGCATGAAAAGTCATTCACAAAAATGGTTTAAAACCTTTCCATATCCAGCGGGTCCAGAATTTTCAAGACGGTGATAATGAGTTGTGGTTACATATTTGCAGTTGGATAAACGCAAACCATACACTTTAGAAATACATTTTATTCACTAATGAGACTCAAATCACGTCATGCAAGAACTGTCACAAATCCGCACGCTACGGTGGAAAGCGCATCGGTTCAGCGTTAACGTGTGGTGTGGTATGATTAATAATAATCAATTACTTGGCCCAGTTGTGCTAGATGGTCGTCTTACTGGAGATATGTAGAATTCTTAGAAAATAATTTGATAGATCTACTGGATCATATTCCATTGGATATTAGGCAAAACATGTAGTTCCAGTATGATGGTGCTCCTGCCCATTTTAGTCGTGTTGTGATCAATTATCTTAACAATCGCTTTCCACAATGCTGGATTAGACAAGACAAAACTAGCCACCAAAGTCACCAAATTTGAATTCCCTTGATTACTGCCCTTGGGGATGGTTTAAATCATTAGTATATGCAACAAAAGTGAACACAAGAGAGGTGCTATTCGATCGGATTGTCATTTGTGCAGGACTCATAAGAGACATCACCGTGCATTTCAACGACCTACTCGAGCAATCCACAAACGAGCTGATGCATGCATCGAGGCGGACGGTGGAATATTTGAAAATTTATTTAATTAATTTCGGTTTATTAAATCTTTCATCAATGTTATAATTTATAATACCTACAAAATAAACACTTTACTCTACTGATGCATTACAATAATTAACTCGGGTAAAAATATTTTCATTGCTATCTCAAGGCTCAGGGATTGGGCTCTTTTGTTCACTTTTGCTCCCTGAACACCCTTTTGGAATATTAGCGACTCTCTTCAATCACCCTGTATATTATTCACTAAGCAAATAACTGCAACTTGCAGTTCAAGGATTTCTTCTTCATCTTCGTTGAATCGTAAATAAATAAACAAATTGTTAATCTAATCCTTTTTAGACTGAACAATTTTACAATCTTCTTGTAAGCGCCACAAAGCACTTAAATCGATTACAACCTCCACCGAGGGCTTCTCTACATTCATACAATATCGTCTGCGACCCTTTATGATGATCTTTTGAAAACATAAATAGGGGGGTTGTTGTTGGAGGCGTTGTTTTCGCATCCACCTCTCGCGTCTACCCTATTCAAATACTGAGCGTCGCGGCGGCTCGATTTCATTCCCTTTTATAGAATATAACCACGGAACAATATCGTAAACGTTACAACCTGACGTGGGTACGATACCATTCTGCATAACAAACGAGAACCCCGCATGAAGACGATATTGTTATTACCGTTTTTCAACAAGTTCCTTATCCTCGAAATAAGTAGAAGGCACGCTTTAAATTTTAAAATAGGGCTACGTCGCACAGTATGTGCCATCTATTGCAGTAACATTGACATTTCCTCAAACCAGTCTCTGAACTACTGGAAGTTCATTAATCCTCTATTGGTGAGTGAAAGCAACTAGGAACTAATGTTGAAAGTTGAGAGATAGATGTCATTACGTCAGTAGTTCGAAATATTATTATTATTGAAATAGACTGTACAGCGGTGGAGCAAAATATGCAGGTCATTTGATATAATATACTTAATGATTTTTCGGGGTGTTGCCGTGACCTCGGTAACTGGTCGCTGCCAGTAACAGAATTAAAGTGCGCATCTCTAGCTATAGCTGGGATTCTTGGACATGCCCTTGTTATTCTTGAGCTTCTACTCTGTGGTAGTAGACCCGCTATCGTATCTCTGTTCCCGCCCATACATTGATCTCGGCTTTTGTTGTTTTACGACTGCTATGGACGGAACCGTTTCTCAAATAATAGTCACGTCCCGTCGAGGCGAAGCTTTTGCGGAGTCACCCGAGAACAACAAGAGCAAGTCAAAGAATCCCAGCTATAGCTAGGGACGTGCACTTTAATTTGGTTTGTATCAAATTATAGCAGCGGCCGTGAAAGCCTAAAAACCACTATGCAGCTCATGTCTCTAATTTCGATTCCACCTTAACCTTCTAAGCACACGACGTATATGTAATTTGTTGGTATTTCTGGGTAAAACCTTTGTACATAATGGATCTTAATTATCGTCAGATATATTAGATGCTTTAAACAATTTTTTTTTACAAATTAGCAAATCATGCTACTTATATTTGTTTTATAAGTTTGTTTTTCCTTTTATTCGGTTTCTTAATTTATATTTCACCTGCAATTCTTTTGTTATATACATGTGCATACGCTTTTTATCCCTATATCTATGTCTATATTACATATATAGTTATGTTTTTTGCTAATCTCATATGTTATCTCCAGCCATTAATTGGCTTAGGCTGCTGGGTGGTGTATTCTAAATAAATAAAGATACATTTTTAAATGAAACAACATATGAGTCAATTCATTCATCACATATTCAAAGAATTGAAGTATCACAGGAACCTCCCATTTCCAAGCACATTGACATTTCTGTTACGCCCTGTATGAATAAAGCTACTGTAAAGAAAAGGAAACGGAAAGGAAAGTGATACAAAAAGAATTTCACATTACATACCCAAACTGGGCCAAATACTTGCTGTGTTGCAACGGCGACTGCTTACAATCTACATTGTTGAGGCCGCCACGTCCCTATTATTTCTTCCCTCGCGTATCTGATTAAAGGAAATGGGCGTAAATTGAACCGTACAGGTAGTTTACCAAGTTTAACTTTCACTCCAACGAGGCTGACAAAGGATTTCATTGTCGTATCGATCAGAAAAGTAGGTATTACAGTATTACTTACGATTGCGTTGCTTCTTTCTACGTAAGCTACGTCCTTTCTTCTTATTCATATTATTTTTGGAGTGCTCGAGCGAGACGACTTTATCGTGCCGCACAAAATTTCAACAGATGTTACACTAATTATATCTATACTTTTACTCTTTATTTTTATTTTGTAGGAAATGGTATGAAAATTTAGAGTTTTGATGATTTCGCCGTCCACCGCATTATTATACTTTCAAAAAGCAATTTAAAAAAAAACATACCATATAAATCATAAAATGTGTAGAACACGCCTTTACATTAGGCTCTCAAAAAATGAGTGAATAATGCTTATTCTCGTTTTATTTTAGATACTGAGAATTCCGTCAAGAGCAGTCCTAATAATTTCTGGTCTTACATAAATTCTAAGCGTGGTACATCTACTATGGTGTCCATGGTGCATAACAACGTGAACATAGATCTGCAACATATTGTAAATATTTTTGCAACTTTTTTTCCTAACGCTTTTGTTGCATCGAATAATTTTGGAAGGCAGTCTGATTGCGTAAATGTAAATGTTCTGGGTAAGCAGTAAATTTCTGAGTCAGATATAGTCACAGCTAGAAAAAAATTAAGGCCAATATGTGCATGGGTCCTGACTTAATCCCGGCTTTTCTTATTAAAGGTTGTGCAGTTGTATTTTGTAAACCATTTATATTATATTTTATTTAATTTTATATTGACTTCTGGGTATATTCCTACTCCTTGGAAGTTGTCAAGAGTTACCCCTCATAAAAAAGAAGCAAAAAACGATTTTGCGAATTACAGACCAATTTCAATACTTAGAAACTTCTGTAAGATTCTAGAAATAATCCTTAATTCTTATATATTACATCATGTTTCTCCTATGATTATTTCTGAGCAACATGGCTTCATACCGGGACGTTCGACAACTACAAATCTTCTAATTTATTTCTAATGTCCTTGACCGGGGGGGTCAGGTGGATGTTATCTACACTGACTTCTTTAAGGCATTCGATAGAATTGACCATATAATACTATTACAGAAACTTAATAATTTTGGATTATACGGTGGTTTGCTTAAACTGTTCCAGTCTTATCTAATAAATCGCTATCAGAGATTTTAAATCTTAACACTTTCCCTCAGACATCTGGTGTTCCCCAAGGATCTATTTTCGGCCCACTACTATCTATAATATTTATTAACGACATTGTGAAAGACCTTAATGTTCATTACCTCCTGTATGCTGACGATGTAAAATTGTACTGTGAACTTGCCTGTCTAACTAATTTCGCGTCACATGGAGGTCTGCATATCTGAGGCATATAGAAACTTGGGGTATATTATACGGAACTCCAAAGGATTTAAAGATTTTATCTCGCTTTGCCTGTTATAGTAATACCTTTATTAGGTCCAAACTCGAATATGGCTCCGTGATGTGGAACACGATATATGAGACTCAAGATTTCTATGTTTGAAAAGGCTCAGAGGAGATTTTTTAAATCTGCAACATTTATCCAAGACGGTTTTTATTTAGGTAAATCACCATTATTATATCCAAATGCAAAGCAATTATTATCATAATGAAGAAACTTTTCTACGAATTGAACGTAAAATTGTTATATTTATAAACATTTAAAAAAACACGCTTTGGAAAGCAACATGTAAATGTCAGATGAAGAAACTATGGTTTCCTGTCTTAAAATTAAAAATTTACTGAATAACGATATTATTTCCCAAAAAATTATCATTCTGTAGAGCAATATCTAATTTCAGTATTTTTTTTAATCCGACAGTCAACCTATCTTACTGCTTATTTTAATGCACAAATACCTTTATACGTATTTTAATATTGCTGTTTTAAAATTTAAATCCCAAAATATTGATACTTTTTGACATTTTGAGAGGTTCTGTCAAATAAAAAAGTTTTTCAAATAAAACGATCAGGCTTCTTAAATTTTGCGAGTACAAAAATGCGCTTTACGGCAACATTTTTATAACGCAGTTTTTAAAGAATTCAAAGCTGTCCGTAGAAGAAAAAATATCTTCAATATGCTCATTATACAAGATTTCTCCAGGGTGTATTACAGTTGACAGTACAGGCTGACAAGTCATTTAGAATAAAAGAAAATATATTATCCTGTTATGTTCCATTATTAAGTTTCCTGAATTTTACACGCCAACTGCGGACAGAAAATGCACCTATTGATGGCCATTAAGATACACAAACAGATTCACAATATCTGCTGCCGTTGCTGAAACATTGTGAAGAAACTGAAAATATCGATTTTAGAAAATACCATCTAGCGTTATTATTTCTCAACAGAAAGAGCTGAAATTTGGTTTTTGTTTACGTCAAGAACTAGATTTTTTATTAAAGTTATTGTATTTTTTAAATTTTATGAGTTATTCTTTAAATAAAACAGTAGTATTGACGTGTTCGTAATTTTATTCTATATCTGTTAATATCTAGATCCAATATGGCGCCCATAAGAAAAAAAAACAATTGCTGCATAACCGAAACTAGTAGCCGTAGAAATTTTCTTTCGTTGAAAATCGATTACTCGTATATTCTTATTCCTCTGTACCAAATTTCCCCTCTTTCTGATAGTTTCAAAGCTTCCAGATCTCTAAAACTTCTTGAAAATAAGAGTCTTCAGATTGGTATAAATATAAATGATATATAGTTTTATCTCCGTTTGTTATCAATGCAGTGTAAAGTTGTTAGTATGCACTGTAACATTGTTTCGTTAATTGTAACTTTTTTGCTAGTTTGTGACACAGAATCCACCATTAAAGATTGGTAAAGCATTTTAATTACACCTCGAATATTATCAATCCCATAAATATAATATTAAACGCCATTTGTCTCCGAGTTTTTCTCAATCGAGCAACAGTCGCTCTCCTTATTGTAACGAACTTCGCTAGATTATCCTGAAAAAAAAATCTCCCTTTCAGAAAAGCACTTTCCACTATTCATGCTAGGCGGAGCGGAAAGTTGGGCAAATATAAAGTGAAGTGGTAGCGTTACAATGAGATCAGCATTGACGGAATGGGGCGAACACCACCCAGTATATAGTTCATTTCACAAGTCTAAGAATGTGTGAAACAATACCGGTCAAGCATGTACGGAACACAGAAAAATGAGATGCGATGGAAGAGATATTCGATGTGGTGTATGCCAAATCAAACCAAAATACAAGGTGAAGTTGATATAACATTTTTTGTTGTCCCCAGACCTAGTTCTAGAGGAAATTTAACTTTCTATCTACCCGCACTAATATTCTTAAATATTCTCCTCTTTTTGTAATCTGTAACAATTTTACGTCAACAATATAGATATTTTTAATTGCAGCCTTAATGACATAAAATCTTTTTACCTAAGTTGATTATAATTTTAGTGTTTGTTTGTATATGATTATTTCATATTTTTTTAAATATTACTTTTTATATATGCATATTGTTGTGTTTTCCTGTTCTGTAACTGGGTTACTTGTACCTGTTGAACAGTGTAATGTAAATAAATAAATAAATAACAATTTTATTTAGTATTTCCTCACAAATTTATTAATTATAGCAAATAATAAAACTTGGTAGAAAATTTTCTGGCACGACAAATTGAAATATGGCCTCGAATTCCCAGGCAATTATAAAGGGGTTACCTACAGTACTTTGCGTGCATTTAAATCGTCATAACTTTTTTGTGTCATGTTGTATAGACTTTTTAGTCAATAATTCCAATTCTCTTACTCTTTTTTTTTTTTCTTAAAAATTGTATATTTTTTGGATTTCTGAATTTAAAGGTTTTATTTCATATAAACATAAACCAACCAACCATTGTCTTCCTTCACACATTATTTAAATACTACCAAATTTTGAACTAAGGTAAATTGGGTTAGATCATCATAACTCTTGCCCCAGGAACATGTGGTAGCATTTTGTCCAAATTTTTTAGAGACACCTTGTACTTATGTACAGGATGTGTGTAGATGTAGCTATATATAAAAGTTACAGATATTTTTCTAAATTCTTTAATGACAAAATAAACGGCGGACCATTGCGTTAAACATTTATGCGACGTACGTTTTTTTTTTGTAATCTACTAGTCCTTCAGATTACAGAAATATACAAGGTGTCCCGAAATTTATTTATTTATATTTTACACCAAGAGTAAATTACCGTCCAGGGTTGTTCCTTAGAAGTGATGCAGCATGTCAAAAGTTAAAATTTACATTTTATTATAGACAATCAGCCATACGTTTCACCTCGGTTCAAAATTTATTTCCTCAAGATTTTCCTGCTCGTCTACAAGAGCAAATATCTTCAAACACAACAGCGATCTTGAAATTAAACAAAAGTGCTTATTTTAGTTAAAAAGTGAGATCGGTATAATCTTTCAGAATCATCACTCGTTTTTACAACTACAAGCCAACTAACTTATGCTTCATATTAATTACTACTTGTCGAACATCCTGGATTGTCATGCCAAAAAACAGTAACCTGTCAATTTTTAAGCTGATGCTATAAACAATAATCAATATTGTATTAGGCAAGTTTGGTCATATCGTTATATTTCTGTCTCTAGTATTTCTGGCTTTTAGTCATTGTCATGGAGTACTAATTAGGACTTTGGAGCAATTTGCGAGACATTCAACTGTTTTTTAGTATCTAAATAAAATTCTTAATACAGTTCTAACTGTCGTTTTCTTAAACATCGTAAACATAAAGGTGATCTATTAAAAAATATATCTGTAGATCATATTTTTGTTCATCTGTTTTTGTAAAAACATTATTATAAAAATATCTACTATTCTTGGACTTGTAATTTTTTAAGTAATAATCGAGATAATCCCTTCAGTTACATACAACTGATGGTTATTTCTGAAATTACGAGCCTCTAAAACAAGAAAGAAGGATGAAAACCAGAGAAATTGGTAGAACAATTTGAATCAAACATAGGAACTATCACAAATAAAAATGATATTAAAAGATGTATTATTTTAAAAGACTCGAAAATGTAAGAGAGTATGGGAAACTTAGAAAATTATTCATATAAAACCAAACTGGACTCTTTATCAATCATATTCTAGTTGCAATGTTTCTGTTTAATGTGGCCCAGCTAATATTTTTACCTAATCTGTGAACTATGACCACAGCTTACCTAGCTGTGCTATGACTATGCTTGACTTCAAGTGAGCCGAGGCCTACTCGTGTCAATAAATTTAATATGAACTGAGTATTTTTTTTTCAATGTGAAATTTGTGACTAACACATTTACCATATTTTACATCCTGCTCGAGACCTGCAATAATTATGTGGGACGTGCATTGTTCTATGCTGCCAAAACTATATAACAAATGCATAAAAGTGACCGCAAAATCCGCCCGTTTTTGCGTAGTGTGTAGCAAGAACGGGGAAGGTTGTACAGAGGTATCCGTGGGCTTAAGGTGATCGTCATGAAAAACCTAGGTGAGCATAATTCGATTTTTCCAATATTTGCCACCCTTGAAGTCGGGTGACCATTTGTTCTGTTTTCTTGTTTCAGGGTGGTTTCCACCCATTCAGTAGGGATAACTGATCAGAATCCGACAGAAGAACGAATTATGGGAGCATGTATTTCATATCATCATTTGGAGTTATAAGGAAGAGTGGCACAAAAAAGGCAATTCATGAACGGAACATCATTTGCCGCCGGTTTTCGGCAATACGGGTGGTTTTACCCCCACGCGGGGGGTGTTTTTCACCTTGAGCATTTTTGGAAGAACATCCCTGATCTCTTCCTTGCCATTCACGTTCCCGCCAATTTTTACCAAGAATTGATCGACCATTTTCTCACGTTTCTTGTTTTAGGGGTGGTTTCCACCCCTTAAGTAGGGGGTTGGAAAAATCGAATTATGCTCACCTAGATTTTTCATGACGATCAATTTAAGCCCACGGAGACCTCTGGACGACCTTCCCCGTTCTTGCTACACACTACGCAAAAACGGGCAAAAAAATGTTTTTTTTTGCGGTTACTCAATTTGTTTTGTGAACGAAGTGTAAAAATATCTTTTACAACAGTAGAAACCGTGTAGAGGTGTTCATTATGCATTTTACGTTCTACAATATACAATAACTTTCCTAGTTATACTTGCTTTTTACAAAAAAAAAAAAAGTTATTTAATAAAAAAACTAATACAATTTAGTATAAAATAACGTCATGTAAAAACAAGCTTTCTATGTCTTGCATGTCTGAAACGGACTATATTTAAAGGGATTCTGACGTTGTTTTGGCAGCAAACACAATGTGATGTCTGGATTCTAGCAGATAACAATGCTCAACGGGGGAAAATAGAGGGGAAAATAAAAAGGACCGTGAGGCTTTGTTGATAAAAACTTCACACACTGTAAATAAAACCTTGAAAAATCGCCAGACGTTATAAATGGGTAGTTAAATGATTTATTACCAATACAGTACACAAAACGAAAAAAACATAAAAACAAAAAATTAAACTGTACTTATTTTTGCCGACACGACAAAAAGCTATTGTTACAATTTCACTTTCGTCTACTTAGATTGTTACAAAATACAAATACATACATACACATTACACAGTAATAAATACGAATTTAAGTATTTTTTAGGTACCGACACCGGCATATACTCAGACCATATTAATATCCCTTACTCCACTCCTTCTCTGACAAAATATGGTGATATTGTATAACATACGAGTAATTTTTTTTTAAATCTTTATAAAATCTCATTGACTCAGTTTATTTGGAAATTTCAGTCATATTAATTTATTACTTTTTAATACTTTACATATCCTATTCACAGATGGAAAAAAAACTAATCTAAATCTTTAAATTATTCTTGTCGAGCGAAAAAGATGGTTGATAGTGAACCATTTCTCCGAGGGTTTTTACTGAGGTCCATATAATATTTTAGTTACAACCATACATTTTAAATGCAAGTGACGGTTTTTGTAACAAAAATAATTACGTGAGAAATTGACAAATACCTAAATTACAGATAAAAAAAAAGTTAAGTTGGCATTTTGGAAATGGTACTAAAAAGTCAAACATACAAACTTAAATTAGTTGTATTTTTGATAAATTGTCATAAATTGTGTTTTCAAGGACAATGTGAAATTCAGATTTATTTGTACTTCTCAACTGAGAGAGAAGAGTCGTGTAAGGTACGATAAAGTTTATGTTGTTTTCAAGAATTGGTGCTTGCAAAACGGTGTTCAGAAAGCTGTTTCTGAAACTATTGTGCTGGCATATTTTCGCGAAATTTCCAAAATCAAAAAGCCGTCAACTCTTTGATTTACTCAATGTTGCGTACTAGTTTAAATATTAAAGATAAAGTGAATATCTCCATATTTTCGAAGTTATTGGCATATTTGAAACAAAATCTAGAATATGTATCCAATAAGTCAAGCACTTTCTCCAATGAGAACATTGCGTTTTTGAGGAATGCACCTTATGATATGCTACCTATAAAGGTTGCACTCATAATTGGTGTATCAAGTGCATGTCCAAGTGACTCTATAAAATGAAATTGACTGACGTTAATATCGTGGAAAATAAGGTTACATAGAAATTTAAATATCAAAAACCTACCAGTCAAGAGTATTTATAGTAAAATTTGTTGAGAATGTTTTAATGTACAAAAAGATATTTTTTGGAACAAGCATTTTGATCAATGAAGGTTGATATTCACCTGGGCTGAAAGTGACATTTGTCTGGATGGAAACTAATCACTCTCCATCTGGATATCTCAGTCAGAAATATGTTTCTTTCAAACTTACTGCAAATTTGAAATATCAACGTTACGAATATGGTTGTAAATAAACCCTTTTACATCCGTCTACACTATAATAAATTTGGACAAATAATGTGCTTGCCTGTACGTAAAATTTTACCATGTACGTACTGCCTGTAAAAAAGAAAAATGTTTAAGCAAAACTCATTATTGAGGGGGGGATGACGTGGGGGAGGGGGGTCATTAGCATTAACTGCCGGGCTCAATTAGTGCACCATTTGCGGAATCTCTCAGACTATCGTGTGGAAAAATTCTAATCTGCCACGAACATCGACGATGAATAATAAAAGGGGGTGAATTTAAATGACGCCAGAGAAAATTCGTCGCAAGCAGATCGAAGTGACCTAGAATCTCAGACGTGGGGAAGGGAAAACATGTATAACGTCTGTTTTTCGCCTATGTTTCAGACAGCAGACAGAAATGGAGAGTAAACAGAAATTTCCATTACGCAGCTCGATACCAATGAAAATGAAAATTATATATTATACAGGGTGTCTTTGATCTTAGCTTTGGTAAAGGATATAGAATAAAAATATAATAGGGGTACCTATTTTTAATAGCATTTTACTGTATGGCATTGTTTTCGTGATAGAAGGCGTTAATTTTTAATTCTTGATGTTCTGTTTACTCATTGTTACTATTTAAATTTTCTTCAAACAAAATATTAACTTTTAAAGCGTTTGCAAGACATTTTATTATTCCAACCACACATTTTAACAATTATTTTCAAAATTAAAAGTGAACAATCATAAGGGTATTACTAAGTATAATACGTTTATATTACAACAATATTACTTAATAATACTTAATTTCAAAGATTTCTGTTTTTTAAAAAATATTGGTTAGACCCCTTTTTCTCGTTACTTATTCGTTCTACTTTGGTAGAACAGGTGGTACAAGATAACATTCCTGTTATTTGATAAGCCTCATATTATTGTTATTAAAATCTCTAAAATTATTTAAATTTGCAGGAAACACTTTGAAGAATAAGGCGTCCTTAAGGTTGCCGTATTTTTCGCCGAAACATGATCAAATTTGTGGTCTTTTTAGGTCAAAAAATAAAACACAGAACAAAAATAATTTCAAAAATAAAATTTTCCGTTATTCATCCACTTTTACTACTTAAATTCTCCTCAAATAAAATAATAAGATATTATTTTGGTATGCTAAACTCTCATTAACAATTATTTTCACATACTTAAATAAATTACTTACTAATTGATTACTTAAAATAAATAAAAATTAACAATCTTATATGCAAAACTATGTATGTTCATGCTATAACAATAGATATTCATCTATCTACAGTTACATAAAAAAATCGTATTTTGAAAGATTTCTGTGCCTAGAAACCTGTTTCAACAATATCAAATTTGATACGTCAAGAATGTGCAGGGCAGCTATTAAATTCCATTAATAAATTATTAATTGTATTTTTTTAAATTTTATAGAATTAAAATAAAAAATCAAAATCGTTCGATTTCCATAAATATTTAGTATGTGCTGCACGAAATGCATTTGTAAAAAACAGAAACTATTATAAATACCAAGTTTCATTACCGTTGCCATAAGCAATTTTTCATAATTTTGCTTTTTAAAAAATCAGCTATGGTTTAGGAACGTAAAAATATTCGATTCTTTTCACTAATAGAGAAACGACTTCTGTAGAATTCTCAAAAAAAAAAAAACAACGTATTACGTATGTATAAATCATTCTTGAGAATGTTTACAATAAAAAAAACGTAACAAAACATTTATAGGTTCTTAATTATATCTAAACTGAATTTCTAACCTTTTATTTGAGAAAATGCAATCCCTAAGCGGTCTGAATCATATCGATCGTAAAGATCAACAACACTTCATAAGGCAAATTGTTAAGTGCTGTACCGTGTTTCTCTAGGAAATTCAATAATAAATGGCATTCTATTCCTTGACCAAAATAAAAAAGAATGCAGACATAGCAGTAGCAATGATTTATTTAAGATTTGTACGTTATTAAAAAAATGAGTTGTTTCAATATTAGTTACAAACATATCGAGCGGTCCAGCCGTAGCTATAGTTCGTTTCTGATCAGTGAAAACCGCTTTATAGTTTGCAATTCTTTCTGCAAGTTGCAAGTTTTTTGCACGTATGCATGCGCATTGAACAACAGCGTATTGCAAAAGCCGTCATATCTGAAAGACTCTTGCACTTTCAAAATATAAATCTTGTTCGATTTTTATTGCAGCTTTTCTGCAATTCTGGAGAATAATTTAGTGATTTGTTACCACTATACGCAAAAACTCCTAGGCTGTCAATTCGAACTGCCTTCTTTTGCTTCTACTTGACTGTTGAGCTTGCAAAATATATCCACTGAAATCTTTATTTTATATGTTATGCTGTGCATTCAGGTTGAAACTGTAGGTAAGAACTTTGGGAAAGGTAATGAAGGTGCAAGGGTTTGTGCAGACCATTGTAAAAAGAATTGCGGACTTTAAAGCGACTTTTACACTGTATTGGATACAAGTAGCCAACAAATGTATTAATTTAATATACTTTCAGTTTTATGGAAATGACAATCACACAATCTGTTTTAGCGTAATATTACGCTAGCAAACCATCAAAACGATATATACCAAAGCGATGTTTCCGCCATATTTTGTTGCTCTTCGGGGTACTTTCAGAAGGTGAATGACACCGTATCCTTTGAAAAAGAAGTTAGTTATGGTGTCTCTCAGGGGTCGGTTATCGGTCCCCTACTTTTTCTCATCTACATAAATGACCTGCCGAAAAATGTGGGTACAGCACGGTGATTTGCGGATGATACAATACTGATATATATTAATAAAGAGTGGGATATGATGCGGGCGAGCATGGATATGGCACTCGCAGATGCTTCATATTGGCTTGCTGCAAATCAGCACATGATTTTTAGTACGAGGGCTCCCAGTGATGGCGTCGCGTCTGAGGTTGCGGTAAAGTTCTTGGGTGTGTGGCTCGATAAAAGTTTGACGTGGGAAGCACACTGTACTAATGTCTCGAGAACAATATCTAGAGTAATATACCTTATCAGAAATTTGCAGGATGAAGTATCTTTTGACTTGATAAAGACTGTTTACTACTTTTTATTTCATGCTGCCTTCTCATATATTTTAATTTGGGGACACTCTGCACATTTGACGAGCGTCTTTGCGGTACCGAGGAGGGTGTTGCGAGTCATGGCTAGATTGGGATATCGAGATGATGACAAACATACATTTAGAGAATTAATGGTACATTCAGTATATTATACTGTCAGCGCTTATGCATGTTAAACAAAACTTGCACGACTATACGGAAGTCCGTGGAATTCACACACACTACTAGATATAGCAAGTACGAAAGTTTGAGGGGTGATTTTTTGAGGGTTGCTAGGAGCAGAAATGTCATAAATTTCTGGGGACCTAAATTTTATAATAGCTTGTCATTAGTTGTTAAGGGAATTTAAAACCACAATTAAGCGACGGCTGTTAGCGGCGGCTTACTACACTCTCGACGAGTTTTTGTCTGACAGAAATGCTTAGTTTTTAACATGTTTGTTTTATGTATATAATGGTATTGTGTTTTTTTTTTGTGTAGTATACATACATTTTATTGTTATACTTTGACTTGTGTAAACCTCTTTGGTGTAAGCATTAATAAATATCTACTCTACTCTGTATACTTTTTGTGAAAAATAAAAACCATCCATTCAACTGATACAATCAACAAACTTTTAAATGGCTGTATGAGTTGAATGCACAATTTTCTTTATTTTTGAAAATAGAGCGCTAAAATTACTTTGCTGCCGTTCTTTGTTGCGAAGCAATTAGAGCATTTTTCTCGAAAACGGTACTGCAAAATTGAAATTGGTGGCACAAATTAGCAACGAAATATCCACCACTTGTTCTTGGCGATCGTATATTTGATTTTTCATTGTTAAACAAACGCGTAAGATAAAATTTTTTTTTAACTAACTATACATATATCTAAGTTGAATGGCCAATCTTTTTATTAAAAAAAAAATATATAGACTGAAGGTACTCACCAACAAAATATGGTGACAAAATAAAATCGCTTAGCTATTGTTCTTAGTAATCCAATGCGAACGTATTACGAGCTAACAGCCATTATTTTTCTCGAAAATGGCACACAAAATTGAAACTGGTACTGGTGGTACAAGTTCGCAAAATATTGGTTGGTTGGTTTGCCTGGGTAATAGACGTATGATGTTCTGATTAATATTTGCTAGTTTTGACTGCACTGTATATGACAGGTGTACAGCAATTTTTTAAAACAAATACCTATATCACAAAGGAATTTTAATTAAAACACCTGTATTTTTCGATTCTGCTATTTTTTATATCACCTTGATATATCTAATACAAATGTGGAAACATCTGCTTAAAAGCACATGGACTATTACAACTCTATAGTAGGAGGTAATTAACTGAGCAAATTAAAGAAACAGCAAGTTAACGATATTCAATAAAAGAAATGGTATGGATTAGACATAAATAATACGACATATAATAACAAACCTACCTAATAGGTACTTCATTAATAAAAAATATTTGAAGTTAAAGAATTTGTGTGGGTTTACACATTAATAATAGCTTACTGTTTTTAGTTCCAAATAAGAAACGTTACTTTCTCCTTTCCCATAATTGGCGGATCGTTGGTTAAACTGTATGTTTGTCCCAAATAATAAATAAAAAGTATGTATGGAGATACACATTACCAATTAAATAATGTTGCGTCTGTTGGGAAACCCAAAACGTGAATTTTTGGTATTTATTAATTTTCCATTGTACCAATAGTATATCACAGTATAGGAATCGTATAATACTTCGTCATTTCATACAGAGTGATTCGCCTTTCATGGCAAGTTAAAGGCAGACGGCAACAGCCTATAGTCTACCCATAAAGACATAGCCAAATTCGGTAATAACGATTGAAGCTCCCTTCAACAACAGATTTTTAGAAACCGTTTGGTTGTTAACGTATGCACATTTCCATAAAACACCTTATATAACAAAAATTAGACAAGGAAAGAGTACGCAATAAGTGGAATATTGACATTATTACGGTACGCAAGTGAATTTTGTATAATCATATAAGTGAATATGTAGTATCCCATGTATTGCGCACAACGTTTTATCTACAACTGTCAAGGTTATTATTATTAATAATGCAAAAATCGTCTACTAAAGAAAAAATAGACACTCGAGGTGTAGCCGAGAGTTACATTTCCCGAATGTAATTCAACGTTTTATCCACGACCACGGCCAAAACCTGTCAATTAGAAAAGTGAAAGCTGTGTGAGAGCAGGTGAAAAAATATGGTTTTGAAAACCGTCATATTTGACAAATTTGTTTTAATCAAGGATATTGATTGTCAGCTGAATACTAGAAAGTAGGGGATCGATTCTATGACATGCGTTTGTTTATTTGTGAACAAGAGTGAAAAAAAATTGTCGAAATAGTCGAAATATTATTACACGGGCGTTAGGTCATAAACTCGTAGGTTAAGCCCTTGAAATATTCCTTCGATGGGAGGTAATTTAAAGTTACCGACAATACTCATTAAAATAAAACGTATACGAATAAAAGAGAGGGCCAAACGGCAAACTCGAGTAATTAAACTTTGTGCGATTCTGCTCTAAAGTTATCCATCGACCGGCTAGGTTGTTAATTTAACTTTCTGAGAGGGATGGGCGTCCTAGGACATCCGCGACCCTAAAAGCATCCGCACGGGTGACATCCGGGGCCTTAACACTGTGTCAATTTAAAAACTTTCAACCCTCAGTACTTCAGACACTCCATCTTCAGATGGAGTGTCTGCATCAAAAAGATGTGTATGGTGTTACTGAATACTATTCTACAACAAAATTTCGCGTGAATAAAGTTTTGCTAATCATTAATTTTCAAGGTCATCATACAGAGTGTTCAGAATATGACCAGCCAAACCCATAGATTTTAAGTTGTTGGAAATTAAAGGGGTTGAAAATTGTGTATTCGTGGACACTTTCGGGCACTTGTACCATGACGATAACTATGGTAACGACAATGACAAAGATGACGACAGTGATGATGTCGATAGGGATTTTGATAACGAGAATGACTATAGTCAAGATAACGATGATGATGATATAATACCAATTTCAAGGAGACTGTACTTCCTACCTTTTTAGTAAAATTTGATTTAAAACTGTGTCGTTACCGGGATAATAAAAGGTGCTGAAGTTTAAAAAAATATTATCAGGTATGTCTCGAAACATTGTTAGCATTTTTTTCTAATTTGATATTTGACAGCAATGAAAATCTCTAAAATATTAAGTAGAATTTTATGAAAAGATATAAAACAACTAATAGCGTGTGAAGCATAAAATAATGACAAATTTTCAATAATTTTCCAATATAAAACGTATGCCTACTTGCTGATGTCGCTCGAATGCACCATTCCAGAGAAATATAGTTTTTAATTTTCTACTGTAGTTATCAGTTATGGAGTAAACAGTATTTAACTCGTGTTTCTAAGAAATTTTTGGACTCGGATGTCTTTATCTCTATTTTAAATGGTCGTTCTGAAATAAGTGCGTTTCTTCAAAGGGGTATGAAGACTGTGGACAAAAAAGATAGTAAGGAGAAAAACATTTTACGCCTTATCGAGGAAAACCCGAATCCGCAGTACACGCAATACTGCACGTCAAATGAACTATTGAAAACCACTGTGTGTCATATTTTATGAAATATCGTAAATTGTTAATTTGTATTATTCTTATTAATTCTAGTTCCAACAGTTTTCGCCACTTTCTAAACGAGGGCCACTAAAAAAGTATTGAAAACTAAACATCTCGACTGACAAAAACCCTTGTGAGGCGGCGTCCTTGACATTACCAAGTGTACTTTACACAATATGGCTGTTTCTATTGCAATTTGCAAGGAACTCTTTTCAGAAAAATGCCTTTATAATTTAGTTCTGCACAAGTTTTGATTAAATCAACATTGAATTAAGTGTGATGATAAATCATATACCTGACCAAAATGTAAACCCAAGTAAGTAAAGTGATGTGAAGGAACCACAATTTAAAATTTTTATCGGAGAAAATTTGACTGATTCAAAAAGACGTGGAGTTAAAAGTTATGTTTTTTCCATAATATTTAGATTAATTAATTGTCAAGAAATTTTAAAATTATAATTGGGAAGGTAATAATTCCCTGAGCTTTCCAGTCATCCACAGATGTGGAAATTGTTTAAATAGGCGAGGAAATCCTTGGTACGGCACTGCTTTAAAAATGTAATCAGGAATATATAATCATAATAATGTTGAGAGATCCGTGAGAAAACGGATCTCTTAATATTTTAATTAATACATTACGATAACTATTGGGAGAACGGACAGTAGGTACCACCTATGGAGACGATGTAGTATAAAAAATAGCATTGTGGAATAAATCCGGAGGCGATCATGATTTATATGAATATTACAACCAACAAATGAGCGGTTTTCTTTAAGAAAATAAGCGGTAAATAATGTTTAAGCAAGAGAAAGATTAAACTGAAATTCATAATCATAACTGAATTATGTATAGTTCGTTTGAACTTACAACTACATGGTTTATAAACAATCCAGCGTAAAATAAAACACCACTTAATTTTTGTTTACTCTCAATGCTATCGTATTTTAACATGTGTATTGTTTTTTATTTTGATTCACGGTTCACGGCTATATTTTCATTTTGCAAGGCTGTATACGGCTGTTTAATATCCTTTATAGCAATGTCAGTTTATATTTTCAAATCCAGAACATAAATAAAAATAACTTTGTTTTCATAATTCTTATTTTTATGGCACAATTCTCATACATAAATAATAATAAAGTACAATGCCATTTAACTTATTTTCTGTTCGTAATTTATATTTCCACAGTAAATATTTGTATCTTTTGCCAAAATAACGAATCTGTAAAAATGATAGCAATCGGAATTTGTTAATACAAAAAATAAACGTTTCTAATGCCTTGGGAAAAGTGCAGCATTCTTAAAATGCATTTCCGGACATATTATACGGGGTGTAACAAACAAGCAGGTCATATTGTAACTGCGTATTTTTGGCGGCAAAATATTACGATTTAACTTTAATTATCTATATACAATAATGTCTGCCTTAAAAGATACAGGGTGTTCAAGTTTAACTTTTAAATTGTTTTTTCACTACTTCAGATTTTCACATCACTTTGAAATTTTATAGAGATACTTTTTATTATTGATCATCGTCAAGGGTATTATTTTAAACTAAGCCTAAAAAACAAAACGTAGAAACAGGAAGAAGGAATTACGACGATTTTTTATGATGTAATAATATAGAATTTTGTTTAGAATATTTTATTATTCTTGGTATTTGACACACATGAAAGTTTTTACCAATGCAAATTCGTTTATCAAAGAAAAACAGGGATTTAAGAAATTGTTTTTATTAAACAGATTTACGCTAATTGCTGCACATTGCTGCACATACCCTACACAAAATTTACCAAGTTTAGATGTTGCGCCATTCCTGAACTTTCTGCAAAATGATTTCTTTCACTTTGCTCGACAATTTGCAGAAAATATGTGGATGCAATTTGATGCTGCTCCGCCTCATCTTGGATTAAATGTTAGAAAATATTTAAGTTTAATTAATCGTTGAATTGGCAGTAAAGAGATGCAACTATTCAGTTCAGATGGCAGGGTAGTCAGTGACTTTATTCCGAATCAATCGAAAATATTCATCAACAACTTTAGTCAGGTTTAGTCAGGAGTCAACGTTTATTCCGAATCAATCGATATTCATCTTATCAGTCTTATTAAATTTTAAAAGCGATCAAAGTGTAACCACGATAAAGAAATTAGAAACGACATTGTCTATCGCCAGTGCAAATATGCACATCGGCCACCCCCGAATAGACAGGCAGAAGCAGCCGAAACTGTTCCAAGCAAACTTTCCCAGTATCTACAGAATCTCTTTTATAGTTGTTGGAACATCAATCATTACTTTCCCGCTGTAACTGTAATAAGATTTCGCTGAAATCGGCAACTTTTCCGCGGCGCCACGGCTTTTCGTGCACGGGGCCCCGAGCAGCCCTTGTAACTTTTCCATGCGAGTTGTTCCCAGCTTGTTCGGGGAAGTTTTAAGAGCCTAATATGAAGTTGGACCGTCGAGCAGACGTGTCGTCGTTCCGTGCCAAGTTTTCGTTCCACATTCCGTTTTTATCGATAGGAAACGTTCAGTTATGAGTAAAAGTTTGGAAGTCCATAGAGATGGAAATACGAGAAACGGTTAACTTTCCAGGTTTAGTACTTAATCCTAATATAAGGTTTGTTCAAATTTGATCAGTTTTTCGAGAGGTTTCAATTGAATTCATTTATTTTGTTTCGAGACAATTACAACATTGTATAACAATAGTCAGTAAAAAAAAGTATAAACTACATAAAATAAATGCAACTTAACTTAAAAAGCAAAAAATTCACATAGGGAATAAAAGCATTTGGTCATTAAAAACAATTATTTCTTAAATTGATGTAAATGCTTTGGTTACAGTCAGCAAGTAAATGATTAAATATTTTCGGTCCCAAATAATTTGGTGATTTACGGACAATTGACAGCTTAGAAAATGGTACGCGGATGTCATATTTATGCTTAGTGTTTAGACAATGTATATCCCCATTTAAATAAAACTTATGCATATTCTTAAAAATAAAAACACATTTCAAATATAAACAACGACGTCAAAGTTAAAATGCTATAATTTTGATTGATTTCATCATCATTTTTTTTTAAAGATGGGTAACACTTTACAATTTTTAATACGTCAGGGAATATGCCAGATTGAAAAGATAAATTAATAAGTTTCGACAATAAATATTAAAACGCGTTTAATTAGAAACATGGGAACGTCCTGATCCTGCTGATCTTTTAGTTCTTAATTTATTATTTAATAAAGTTAATAGCTCATTTTCAGAAAAAGAGTCTAGAAATAGAGATTGATTTATGCTTTTGTCAGCATATACTGTATTATTAACGTTTGTAACAGATAGTTTCTCGACAATATTTTTTGGCTTATTAATAAAAAAAATTATTGAAAGATGAAGCAACCTTATGAGGATTTTCAATTATTAGTTCATTATTTTTTAATGAAATGTTACTTTTATCTATCTATCTTATCGTTTTATTACACATTTCGCTATAACTTTCCAAGCTGCCTGTGCTGGATTTTCAGAACTGTTAATTTTATTTTGATAGTATAATCTCTTACGAGTACATATAGTAATTTTTTAAATAATGCTCCTGATGAAGTTTATTTAATGGCCAAGGTTGTTGTTGTATTTGAGATTGCAAGAGCTTGTCGAATTTATGAAATCAGCCAGATAACATTAGATAATATTGAAGATTCGGGAACGTTATTAATTGTGAAACTTAAGTAAACAAAGAATGATGTAAACAGGAAATTTATAGTTACTGAAAAATATATTAAATTTTACAGAATGTACATACCTTTGTCCAGCAGGAGCAAAGGATCGTCGTTTTATGCATATTGCAATGGAAAATGTATCAATCAGGTTGTTGGTAAAAATCAATTTTATAAGATACATGAAACAGTAGCCAATTTTCTTCTACTTGAAAATGCTATCATATACAGGGCATGCATTTCAACTTGATGATACTAAAGAAACATGGGGGTTGGTAGTCATCAACGGTCGCTGAAGGGTATATTGATGAATCAGTGGCGCATAGGACAGACATATCTAATAAAGCGTTTAGAACGTGTGGCAGTGCATTAGCTGAAATAAGACCCAGTTTGCGACCAGGACTATCAACGTCAGTCGTGTCTATGACAAAAAATATGATTGCGCTGTAGTGACATTTCCAATCCTTCGATGTCCTTCATGCAATACACATTTAACAACTGTACCTTTGACATTAAGGAAATGTAAGTTTTGTTGTAATTAAATATCTCTGTGATCTTATGTGTATATAAAAATTATTCATTTTTCCCCGGGGAAAAAGTAGTTTCATCAAAAGTGACACTTTGTTACCTGTCAAAAGAGATAAACTCTCAGTAAAGTACCTTTTTCCCGTCAAAGAAAACAATACTTTATTTTATGGAAACACGATAGCCTAACAACTGATCAGTAAAGTACAAATATCTCTCATTACCAGGTTCATTTGCTAGACTTTCTTAGCTTGGTGCTTGAAATACTGCAATATTTATTGTGCATGCAGTTGTACGATATTCATTGTAGGTACTGATTTTTTAAAAGTAAAATAACTTTAAATAAATCCAGATTGAATTAAAATAATTTCCTTTTATTAATGTAAATAGTTACGTTACAATAAAGCATGGGAAATTAATTAAAGTCGCCAAGTTATTAAAGACCAAGTCCAGGATTTCGAGGAATTTATCTGAGAAGCAAAGGGCGCATAACCCAGCCGTTGTTGCCGATGGGTGTCAAGAAGAAAGACGGCGTGGTTTAGTGGATCGATGACATTCGACCTCGAGCTCTCCTAATTTCACCTAGCCCGGACTCCGAACCAGGAGCTCCTCTACGGCGCGAGACCGACTCCTACAAAATTCGTAGTAACAAAGCGTCTAATTTCATTGTATTCGACATGAATACGAAGGTCTCTCATCAGTCGTCATTTTTGTAACTCGAGCGTTTCCTTGAATGTATCAAACTTAATATTTCATTTATATTATGTACAGGGTGTCCAGAAACTCTCCTGACAAACGAAGACCGGAGATTCCTCAGATCATTTTAAGACAATTTAACCCAATTCACCTAGTCCGAAAATGCTTCCTAAGGGAACTAGAGCTCTTTGAAGATGGCGTCTTGTAAATAGTTTTGTTAAATACCTCCAGAACGCTTCTACTTAAAAAACAATCGATTCCATCAATTGCGAATTTCTAGTACCGGTCATAGGCGCCCGTTTTGGGTAGGTCAACGGTTATTTTTACGCATAACTTCTTTCTATTTAACTTTTAAGCATTTGTGACACTAGATTATTAACGAAAATTTTCAAATTCATTTTCTAGAAAACGGTGCATCCTAATGAGTTAAAGTAAGAGTACCTTTTAGTACTAGAATACATCAAAATTTAATAATTGTAGCATGCATAATGCCAAGTCATTTTGGTCTACTACCTAATGGTGGATTTACATATACGATGTTCAGTAAAGAATTAGCCAAACTTTTAGCCTAGCTTAAGGGCGCTGTATTCTTGAAATAGTGCTTTCTACAAATACAAATAATTTTAAATATTTATCTCATGTCAAATACGAATATTCAAAGGTACCAAAGTGAAACGAATCTACATATAACGACATAAAGCGGATTAACCAATAAACTTTTATAGTCTGTTTAGAAATGAAAGAGAGTAATAAAAGCTTATTATGTATGCAAATCGTAAATAAATGTAGTACTGGTGCTTATATTCAATATTTTTATATTATGTAATATCGGAAAAATATACTAATGTACACCCATTACCTGTTAGCATTAGTGTTACCCGATAATTAGCTGAAACGAAATATTACCACGCCCATGGCCGGTTCTTATATCGGGGTTTTATTACTCTCTTTCATTTCCAAACAGACTATAGATACACACATCTTTCGAAATACATATTTTTTAAATTTAACTGTCCATGTAAATATTGTTATAATATAAACTTATATAGTTCTGCATCTGATTGATCACTTTTGTTTATAAGTATGTAAAAGTAATTGTTAAAATGTGGGGTTAGTATACGAAAATAATGTCTCTTACAAATGCTTTTTAAAAGTTATTATTTTATTTGAGAATTTAAATAGTAAAAATGGATATACAAAATATCAAGAATTTTATTTTTGATATTACTTTTGTTCTATGCGTTTTATTTTTCGATATTTCTGTACCCAAAAACACCACAAATTTGATCATTTTACGGCGAGAAATACGGCGCACTTAGGTACTTTTTATTTCATTTTTTTTTACGATCATTTTCTTATTAGTTGGAAGAAAATTGTTCTCAAATTTCGGAAAAAAAGGTTTTTTGAGATAAACATACAGGGCGTTCTGAGCGCCTATGCCACTAGGTATATTATTAATTTCAGCTTGCAGATGCACCATTTTAGAGAAAACTGCGTTTAACGTATTTGTCAAGTTGGAAATCAATACATAAATTTCAATTATTTTTAATTTGAAAATAAAAACAATTTATATCAAATTTAAAACATATGAGTATCCTCGTGAGTACGTTTTCGAAGGATAAATTGGAGTAATTCTATTTCAAACGACATTACAGTTGAAAAATACAGTTCCAACTCATATCCTTTCCCCAAGGCAACAAGCTCCTGAATAACTTGCAAAATAGTTTTATAAACAAAGTTCGGTGAGTACAAGAGCTTGTTTAGGTAGAAATGCATATTGGCAAATTATTGTTTGGGAACGCCAGGAATTTTACCTCGGAATTTGATCAACACATCCATAGTGCATGTATCTTGTGAAATAGTTTGCGTGACTGTTAGTAAGCCAAAACTATGGTCTCTAAACTTCTGTGTACCGAACCTACGAGTAGGGGTGGTATATGTATATAAAAATAATAATGTAGGTATCTACTAAATACTTGAATTTTAGTACATTAATGAAAAAGTAGGTAAATGTGTTACATTGCCAAGATTTTCGAAGAATGAAACGATGTAAGAATAAAAAATGTACGGTGAAAACAATACAAGACATTAAAATCATGACCCGGGAAAAAAGAGTATATTATTACTGCCAAGTAAATACACATTTGAAACCCTAAATACTCTGTTCCCTGGAAAATATCACATTCGCAACAAATTTATTTCTAAATAAGCATGCATGCCTATGGATAGGGTTGCCAAGCCCTCCTTTAGGGAGGACAGTTCTTAAGACGCTGAGTTGTCCTTTATTCTTTGTAACCAAAATGTCCTCCTCTTTTATTTCACTAATTTAACTATATATACAAGGCGATGCAGAACTTATCTATCTAAAAAGAAATTTTCGAATGTACAGGAGATTCTTACAAATACAATTTTGTAAAAAGAAACACAAAACGAGCAGTTCAAAAAGATTTAAAAATACACTTTCGTAAAGCACTGAAACATTTTATACCACCTATTTTATACAGCAAATGTATCCTATTTTACCACTATTGTTATTAATATACTCAATTTGCAGTTTTAATTATTAATAAAATAATAATAATAATATCTCTACCCCTCATTCTAATCACGAGGATTGGCCCAGAAGTCGAAGACATGTGCGGGAGAGGGGGCAGCATATTATTATTAAGCAGGCCGCATTTGCGCCCAGGAACGACTTACGTTAGTAGGCCCTAACCACCCATTCAGTGCAGGAATGAGGAAAACCTCATTAATTAGGGGGGTAGTCAAATGTCAACCGGTATCAATCTCTCACATTCACCCAAGCCAACATTCTTCCACCCTGCCATACCCGCAGAGAGGCTGCCAATCTCTCCACGAATATAGCTTATATACGGTCTAAAGGCTGCGGGGGTTGAACCACACAGCGATCTAGTCACCTTAAACCGCGCGACCACTGACCGATAAAAATAGTTTGACATACCTGATGTTACAACAGAATTTTGGACCTACCTTACCCAGTTTCTATAAATTAACAGAAATGTTTCTGCTTCACGTTTGCGTAAATTATCAATAGGGCACCACTTTGGTGCGATTCACAAATTTTTTTAAATAACCCCACAAAATGAAATCCAAAGGATTTAAAATCAGGAAATCGTGGCAGACATGGTACGGGTCCTTCTCGTCCAATCCCTTGGTATTAATGCTCGGACAGGCTGTACGGATATAACCGAGCCTCGTGCATGCTACGCCACACTGCTACAATACGCCGTGGGCGCTTTGGACTTCCATGTCTTCCACGATTAGGTTGCAAAATTTTTGTGTCACGCTCACGTTGCATTAAACTTGTACTCACTGCACACAGTAAAAGCAGTTGTATTTGGCACATGTTTACCGAGAAATCGCTAAAGCATTTTCACTTCGCCATAAATGATGCCCATCAACTTGCTATACGCGTAAACCATTTTTGACACTTTAAAAACTAAAGTAAACGTTGGCGTCACAAAAACGTTAATGCTGTAAGTAATCGGATTTCAGCATTCGGTTTCGCCTGGCTAGAGATTACGCCCAGCGATGTATATGTTACAAATACTACAACTTCAATAATTTTTTTCTCGGAAACTAATGGATATTATACATTTTTTTTACGATATTGACCGCATTTTTTATGACACATCTATTCCCATTTTTTTTTTTTAGATAATTTGTGAATTGCCCTGTATAATACATGTATCACTTTTGGTGTTCAAATTTTTTAAAGAAAGTCCTTTCCTCGCTCCTTTCTTTGCTCGGGGCAAACTTAGCGGCTCTATTCATGGTAGACGAAGATACTAAAAGTTAAAATGCAAGCACAAGTGAGTATGGCAGTCAGTTTTAGAGGCAAATGAGAAAATCTAAAGAAACTAGCATTATAGTACACGTAGAACAAAATAACTTTTCACGTTGATATTTTTGGCAAACGTCATTTAGAATTTTGTTTTTAAAAATTGTCACTCGACAAATACATACAGAAAATCAATTAAAAACCATGCCAAGCAAAAATTTTATTCGTAAGGACAATAGGCGAAGGTTAGCAGAAAATGAAATGAATAAAAATAAGCAATTTGTACCTATTCCAAGTCGAGAGAAAAGTAACTCCAACTCGAAAAAATCCAATTTTCTTATCAAAAGTTTTATCGTTCTGTATCAGCGGCAGGAGTATATCTCATAATAAACCCCAGTTAATTAACTCGAACAAAGTTTCTTCATTAGGCATGTTGTGGAAAATGGAAAAGTTCGATTCGAATACGCCTTATATTCGGATAGCCCCAATGCATTTTTAATGATCATCCCTTTTCTGTCTTAGGCTAAAAACAATTAAACTTTTTTCGCCTTCGAGTTGATGTCGCTGGCGAGTTTGTAAAACTTTCGGATTTATAACTTTGTTCATACTTGGAGTATAAATTTTTAACGAATTGAACTTTTTACGGGGGACAATTTAAAGTTCTGTAACTATCCCGGCGGTGGGTTAGCGCTGATGTTTCTCGGTTAATTCCACAAACTTTTATCCCCTTCTCAAATATAATAAGCATTTGGAAAACTTTTGCGATGTTATATTAGTCAAGCTCGCGTGGCGTTTCCAAGTAACACTAAAATTATTATATCCGTTGGGAATCAGGCATATACCCTGGCGTATATTGTACTTTATCCTAATTGTTTCTCTACGAAAATAAGAAAGTTTTATTTACAAAACAACATTACTAATTATAAGCTAGATTTTTTTTTTGTTCCTTATACAAGTATCAATAGGTAAGTATATTAAGTGCTTTAAAACCATCTGTATATCTGAATCCATATACTAACTGAAATTGAAAAAAAAGTCAAAAATATAAGAAATCGTCTGGGTCACACGATATACCATGAATGTTTCTAGTGAAGCATGGTATTGATTGTGTAATATATCAAATTACATATCAATCCGTTGTAAATTTTTATAATGTATATAAAACCCTAAACTACAGCACTGCTATTTTAAGCACTGGCTTTGTATTAGTTTCCCACGAGGGGTAAAAATGTGTACACTAAAATGCCAAAACGTGTAAAAATATCAGATTTTGTATAGGAAATACCAGAAAGTACTAAAAAGTTTCAATAAATTCCAACACCGAAAATTCCAGTAAAATACCAATAAATAAAATAAGTAATATTATTTGTAAACTTTAAACCCTTCTAAGCTTGCCATACTTATATACTTGGATAGTGGGATATTTTGAGATAACCTCGGAGATAACTTTGATATTATTTTAGCAAAAAGATTTTAATTATGATATTTACGAATTAATTTATTTTATTTTTATATTTTAACATGTTTTCATATGTAGCAGCAGACATTCTACGCTTTCTCTCACTGTAATTGGTAGACCCAGGTCACTGAATACGGACTCAAAAACATCAAAGTTGCCAACAACGAATTTCAACAAGAGTAACTTTTTTATGTAAAATTCTTAGTTTTCATTTTTGCTATGAAATTATCAAAAAAGTATCCACGAACAAAATTAGGTATTTTTGAAGTACTACTTACCCCTCCCTTGTTTTACCAGCCCTTGGACAAACTGTTTCATTTCTTTTTATAATTTCAAAAAGAGAATATAAAGTTATGGGGTTGTGCCAAATTTTATTAATTTATTCCTACACGTTTGAAAAATTAAAAACCGTCATTAAGAACTAACCTATCGAATACATGTATACTCGTAGATTTTTCGTCTTTTTTTGGGATCTAAAAAACGCAGTTAAATTTTTGGTACCATTGGTCATTATTCATGTAACAGTGGTGAGATCTGTGTTTTCGTTTTGTTCGTATGCTAGGCTTCTGTAAAAGAAAATTGTGCAGGTAAGCCTTTATTTCACCAAATAACTTTAGAATACTATAGATCATATGAATTTGTTATGCATTAGTTATTTGTCTACATTAATTTAGCTAGGTAACATGTTTTACACTTCTGATAATTAATTACCTATTGGGACGCTTTATACAGAGCGATTCAGAACTGATTTAGAAAAATAGAATTGATGCATCATGAAAAATAGAGTCAATATTGTATTTTTTTTTTCGTAAAATCCTTATACCTAGTTTCCGAGAAAAAAATTGGAAGTTCTAGTAGTTTCAACCTTTACATCGTTGGGCCATTGTAGTATCTAGCCAGACGACTTCAAATAATATCCGATTACTTATCGTATTAACTTTTTTGTGATGCAAGTATTTACATTAGTTTTTCAAATATCAAAAATGGCTTACATAACATCGCAGTTGCAGTTCCAAACTGTTAAAATCACTTTGGAGAAATGACAAATTTTGAGAAAGTTTC
The DNA here is from genome assembly GCA_025584915.1 of Monochamus saltuarius. Classification (NCBI taxonomy): domain Eukaryota; kingdom Metazoa; phylum Arthropoda; class Insecta; order Coleoptera; family Cerambycidae; genus Monochamus; species Monochamus saltuarius. Next base: position 56,263,044 of record CM046725.1, on the reverse strand, counting down.
ATACTCAACTGATAAAATACACTGACACAACTGTACGAGAATTCGAAAACAGATTTAGCGATTTTAAGAAAATCGAAGGATAAATTTCAGTTTTTACTCAGCCAATTACTGTTGCTGTTGAGAACGAGCAGAGTAGACTTTCAACTGGAATTGTGTGATTTTACCAGGACTTTCAGTGGCCAAAAAAAACAACTCAGTACAGTCCCCGAAAAGAAATTAACATTTTTTACAATAGGACACAAACTTAAGTTTACGAGAAAAATTCATATCAATTATGTTACAGAACTAAAATCAAACAACGTTAAAATATTTGTTTAACGATCCTATCAAAATTACACTTTCAAGAATTGTTTGTTTATAATCATCGCACATCACTTGAGTATTTAAATAATAAATTATTAAGATTTTATATTTATGCTTAAGCACTTAAACATAATTATGCAATAAATAGATATATATTGAGTTATCGCCATCACAATCTCTAAAAGTATTGAATATGTAATAATAAAGGAAGTACTTTCTCTTGTATCATGCACCTATACAGTGTGATGCAGGATAATATGCAAAAAAATTGAGAGTAAATTGTACGACTGATTTTAATAGGGGTCTTTCATATATTTTTTTCTAAGCCACCCTTTTTAAAAAGTTAAACTATTTACTGGAAAATTCTTAAACTTCTGTTCAGTTATTTTATTTTTTTACTATTGTAGCTACGATGTCAATTAAATTAGCAAAGCAGAATAATTTCTTCTGATTACGATGGCCAAAACAGAAAAGAACTGAATATCATTGCACTGCAACTGCATTTTTTAAATGAGGCACCTCGTATATTATATTTTATATTAAGCATTAAAAGCAGAATAAGCCCCTACCATTTTCCCCTAAAATTAAAAGTGAGCCAAGACTTTCGCAACAATTAATATTGATATCAAACTGTTGTCAAAATTGTCGAAGAACTACGACAAAGTGTCGGAAATAATAATCCTCAATACTAAAGAAAGAACACTATTGAAAGCAACAAATGTGTATTTACCGAAAAGATACACGATGATTCAGAACTTATGGATTGAATTCGTAATTTTTTTTTTTTAATTCCTAGTTTCCGAGAAAAAATATTAAATATCGTAACAACTTTTTTGTTATGCAAGTATATACATTAGTTTTTCAAATAACAAAAATCGCTTACGTATAGCAAACTCGCAGTTGATGGGTATCATTTTAATTTATGGTGAAGTGAAAATTTGCAACCGAATCGTGGAAAGATGATGTAGGACCAGGGCGTCCACGGCGTATTGCAGCAGTGTGGTGTATCATACACGAGGCTCCCTACCATGTACAGCGTGTCCAAATATTATTACTACAGAATTGGATGAGGAGTACTGGACCGCCACAATCTCCTGACTAAATCATTAGCACTTATTTTTGTGCGAATACTTGAAAAATGAAGTAGGTATATTGCACCGAAGTGGACAGTATTCATAATGTACGCAAACGTATCATAGCTGATGCCAATAACTTACGAGTTCAAAACGGACAAGAAGCAGAAACATTTGTGTTAGGTTGTAGAAACTGGGTAAGACGGGCCCAAAATGTGGTAACATGAGGTATGTCAAACTATTTTACTAATTAAAACCACAAATTAATTCTATTAATAATTAACAACAATAGCGGCAAAAGTAGTTGAATTGGCTGTATAAAATAGGTGTTATAAAATTTTATGTTTTTCTTTCCTTGGGAATTTCTTTCCATTTTTTGTCTGGTTGCCGATTATACGCCTTATCAGGTTTTACAGTGGATCAGTTTCCAGTGCCGTGTGGAAATGTATTTTTAAATCATTTTTGAACTGCTCTATTTGATTTTATTTTTATAAAATTGTATTCGTAAGTCCCCTGTACATTCAAAAATTTCTTTTTTTAAATTATCCTGTATAGAACAACAAAAATCATTTAGAATCAGTCTGTGTAGTTCTGTACTGAATAATGACATTTAATGTTTTTTAAATTAAAAAAAATATATTTTTCGATACAAACTGACGCAATTTGGGCCACGTGAGATTTAAGCGATTCTGAAGAACGGTACGTTGCCATATTTGCATGCACTTAAAAAATCCCTAGAGTAATTTAAAAAAAATGATCTAAAAAATTCGTACTAGATTGGATATTAGTAGCTGGATCATTGTAACTAATAAGTTCAACAAGTACATCTAGAAGGCCAATATACAATATAAAAATTCATTAGAATTGCATGTATCAATAGTTATTTATGCAATAAATGCAAACAGTGTTTATTGCAAGCGACGTGAAACTGTAAGTTGGAGAATTGGACAACTCGTCGAGTTACAACGAGTTACATACAATATTATATTTTTTCTACGTTCATGTAAAACCCAAAAAATGTTTTATTTAGATGGCACTAAAGTGTAGGAAAATAAAAAGCGTAATTTAATAGCAAAATAAATGTACAATTTGTGCAATTCATTAAAACGTAATACAATCTCACAGAAAATGGACTAAAAATGACGTCGATTTGAACGTTTATTTTTGTCATGTTAACAAAACGCTGTTTAAAATGACAAATAAGTGCAATAAAAATTTAATTGTATTAGTCCAATAAAGAATCAATTTTTTCACTAAATATAGTTCAATAAAGTTTTGTTTTTTTTTTGCATGAACGTAGACTATTTTTTTGAACTTGTCCTGTGTTTTAAATGGGCCACACTGTATGCATTAGGTACATCACAGATAAAAACATCAAACGGAAAAACGACTGATTACTTTTGTCCCTGCACGTACCACGTGGATTTTTGGTTATTTTTCATCTGGCTTCCATCGGTTCACGTACCCGAACGGCAGTTTAATCTCACATCCCACGCCGGAAATATAAATTGGTTTTTAAAAATCGCGAATAAACAAAATCCACTACTCCTGCTGGGAGAAACTGCTGATCGCGCGGAAATGAAAAACGCGGAGCCAATAAAGCTCTCCGGGCCCGGATTTTTTCGAATAATTGAGTAATAAACAAAAGCCCAGTCAGCAGAAGCGCTGCCGGCAAGAGTGCTGACCGAATCAACCCCCCAGCAACCTCATCAAAAACCCGGCTAGAACTATCTCGGACGTTGCGAAAATGTCAGCAAAATGTAGTAGTTACCTCTCGGCCAGTTTTTTAAGCATTACCTGTTTCAATAGACGTTTCCGTAAGTGCAATTTTATCAGAATGTTCTACAGGGTATCTCCAGTATTACTGGCATCCTTGGAAGGGGTGAATGTTCAGTCAAAATAAATTAGATTTACCCAAATATACCTATTTATATCTAAAAGTTTATCGTTTCCGAGATACAGAATGTCAAATTTGTATTATATATTTTATTTACTTGGAAATCCTTCGTGATGCAACTACAATATTTCTAGGTTGTAATGGGATACCTTAAATCTAATTATTCAATATGTTTAAATATTCCCAATGTCACCAGTGGCGTAGAAACTGTCATTCTTCTTTTATTTACAATAAAAATAGTACGCTACTGTTTTAATTATAAGACGTAAGATACTTTAAGTTTCAATTATTTTGAACAAATAATTATTCTTTGTAATTTTCTTTAAAATGCATTGTATTCAAGTAATTGTTCATTTAAAATATCTGCATTTCGTAGTTTGTGCATATTTATATCAAAAGCTGAAGGAAACTTTTAAAATTTTGCACATGACCATAATTTATAATTAAATAAACCAAAACAATTTTTCCTCGGTGCATTGAATATTTCAAGTAGGCTTATTTTGAAAACGGTTACTATTAACGACTTTAACAAGGTGTACCTTTTTTCACATAAAGAAGGTAGAGGAATGAATCGATTGTTTTAATAGTCAGATGTCCGCAAAAAAGTTATGCCATTTCAAAGACGCATGATGCAATGTGGCGCCCTCTACAGGTAGCGTCAAAATTAGAAACAAATTTAAATTTCTCGTCCCTAAAATCCCCAGATCTCCACAATGTATCCAAATATTTGGATTTTACGAAAATATTTACAAATATCGAAAATAAATTTTTTATTTTGACACAGTATCTTTTTAACCATCAACTTGTGACTAAAGTAAGTTTAGCTCTATTGCATTATTTCGTCGTCACGAATCTATTCTTGAACTATGGTGCATTAATTTCGGGACACCCTGTCTTACTGAAGCATAATAGGGCTCACTACGCAAAAACTACGAAATACAGATATTTTTAAACAACAATTACCGAAATACGATGCATTTTAAAGAATAATTATTTGTTCAAAATAATCAAAATTTAAATATCTGATGTTTTATTTTTATATTAAGACAGTGGCGTACCATTTTTATTTTAAATAAAATAAGTGTACCACAAAGTTTCTACGCCACTGGTGATAATAATAATAATATCTCTACCCCTCATTCTAATCACGAGGATTAGCCTAGAAGTCGAAGACTTGTGCGAGAGAGGGGGCGGCATATTATTATTAAGCAGGCCGCATTTGCGCCCAGGAACGACTTACGTTGGTAGGCCCTAATCACCATTCAGTGCAGGAATGAGGGAAACCTGGAAAACCTCATTAATTAGGGGGGTAATAAAATGTCAACCGGTATCAATCTCTCACATTGACCCAAGCCAACATTCTTCCACCCTACCATACCCGCAGAGAGGGTGCCAATCTCTCCACGAATATAGCTTATATACGGTCTGCCGGCTGCGGGGGTCGAACCCACAGAGATCCAGTCAACTCGATTCAAGTACTGACGCCTTAAACCGCGCGACCACTGACCGATCCTGATAATGGGAATATTTAAACATACTGAATAATTAGACTAAAAAAATCTCATTACAACCTAGAACTAGAATTCACGAAAAACCGATTTCCAGCGCCGTCCTTCAGGGGCACACATCTCCGTAGGGGAGGGCCTGTAGGAAAAAAATTTAGAGGAACTTGTCATCTTATTTTTTCATGTTCTATCTGCACCCGAGAGATTTCCCACATTTTCCCGGACACCCTGTATACATAAGTACCTCCTACTAAGCATAATCCGTCGTTATCTCTACACAAATTTTATTAACAGCAGTGGTCCATTGGAACGATAAATATCCACGTATTACAACACCCACAAACTTATAAATGCACATAAATACTTTCCGGTTCAACTAAAGTGGCAGGACTATGGGAAGGAAAGGGGGAAACAATTTGTACAAATAAATTTACGTCGACGGTCCTTTTTTCAATTGCCTTGAATTGTTCAGTCGAAGGACAAAGACTATATTACGTTACTTAAAATGTATGAATAAATAATATAAAATAGGAGAACAGAAATGATGTCCATAATTTAATATTGTACTTTAACAATAGTTATTAACCTACGTACATTTTGTATTTATAAAATAATTTAAATTTTACCTCTCAAAACTCATATTTTCTAAATTACTTGTTAAATATTAATAAACGCATCTCCGTATTCTATGTACAGGGTGCTTTTGAATGAAGTAGCAAGAATGAGAGCACAGATTCTTATGTGAAAATAAATCGATTTAACCAACATACCTATATCCAAAGTCGCATAATAAAAAAGATACAGGATGTCAAAGTAAAAATTTTATTTTCGATATTAAGAAATCCAAAAATTTACCTAAAATTTGTAAATCGGGGGTTTTGGCAGGCGAGAAATTCAAATGTGTTTCTAATTTTGACGTCACTAGTAGAGGGCGTCACTTGTGGCACATCATGTTTCTTTTAAATGGTAAATTATGGAGACGTGGAAAATGTCAAGATCGGCGACCATTTTTCAACAAAGCATAAAGATTTTTTCAAAGCAGGCCGATCTTTTTGAAATTTTGCACGTCTCCATAATCCGTTCTGAACAACTTTTTCAAGTAACATTTTGCTGTATTTTCAGCAGAAAAGGCACTTTACCTGAAACCAAAACAGTTTTTACTCGGTGCACTGAGCATTTCAAATAGGATTATTTCAAAAATGGTTACTGCTACCGACATCAGCAAGGTATAACTTTTTCAAATAAAACAGGTAGGAGAATCGATTGTTTCGATAGTCAGATGGATACATTAAGGTGCAAAAAAGTTCTGTCATTTAAAAAAAACATGGTGTGCCACAAGTGGCGCCCTCTACTAGTGACCTCAAAATTAGAAACAAATTTGAATTTCTCGCCCGCAAAAACCCCTGATTTACAAATTTTATGTAAATATTTGGATTTTTAAGAAGTTATCTACAAATATTGAAAACAAAATTTCAACTTGTGTGCACTCAGCTTTGCAATTTACAAGATAGAAATGCAGACTAACAACTTACTAACAGTTTCGTACCACGCTTTAATAAGTTTTCATTTCCAAGTTTAGATAGGTATGAAATAAAATATTGAAGGGCATCTTATTTAAGTATACCTTAAATGAAAAGTCACATGAAGTGCTGACTATGAACACCCTAAATATACGAAACGAGCTATGTTCTTTGCAATTTAAAGTAGGTTTTAAATCTTAATAAAACGCACCTTTAAACTGACTTTTACGACAACCCAAAATCATCAATTTGGTTGTAATTAGAAGGAGTAGATAAAATAATAATATACTTGTTTCAATTTTATTACCCTATTTCTATATTACGATGTATTTCAAGACCACACGCGACGACTATGGCGAATGAAACTACCAACATTTCATGTATACATTCATATCAACACGACGCATGTTTAAAAATAACAAGTTGTCTGCCCTCGGACAATTATTCGACGGCATATAACGCGCCTTTGAGCGGAGTTGGCTAAAATACTACTAATAAAACTGTGAGATAAGCCACTCCTACCTCAACCACACCACTATAAACATAGTAATTTAATTATTAAGTACCTATTGTATGCATTTATTGCTTCTCAATTTATATATATACCTATACAAACGTGTTTTCAAATTTCAACACCGTGCTTAACATCCTGTCTCTTCTTGTTAAAAGCGAAGCGTAACGTAAGAATTATAAGGTAAGAGTTAGTTCGACATTGAAGTTGTCAAACACTTTAAATACACTGTATATCTGCCTATAAAACGAAAAACAAATTATTCCAATGTTCTATTCTAATAAAAAATAGAGATAAAAGAACAGTAGGTATAGCTATATAACTTCTATAGCAGGTACTGTAAACTTCTAATCTGTGAACTAGAAAAATGTTATCTAAATTAAACAAACAAGCAAAATAAAAATATAAAATAAACAGATAACTCGCCAGATAACAAACATTAAACAACATACCTGTAAAACTCGAATACTTTGTAATTATTTCATTGCTACAACAGTAATCCTGCATTGAGTAATGTCGGTAAATGGGAAATAGAGATCATTGGCAAACAGATATCAAAATTTATAGTGATTTATAAAAGAGACCACACATATCAAATAAGTAGATAAAGATAATTAGATACCTACTACTGAATTTTACAAAAAATTACAATGCTGCGAGAAAGTTTATGGATTTCTTTATTATTATGATTACAATTTACAATATTTTTATGCTAAAAAAATAAGAATCAATAAAATAACAGAGATGTTGAAAAATAAATTATTACACCGTTTTCCAACATGGTTAACGAATTATGTAGATAGATAAATATTACTATATACCTACTGAAATGTAAACTGAAATTTTGTTATGCCTATTTACGTTTTGTAATAAAATTGTCAAAATCTTGTAAGTTAGCCTTCGTTGCAATTTGTCAATTATTATTGTAAGGTTTTTACGATTGATAAATATTTAGTAGAAGTGTATGGAAATTATTTAATAGACATTTTAATATAGGTACCAACATAACATGTAAGTACCTACCTATATTGCAGATTGCATTTCTAATAATATAATCTACAAATTCGGAATATTAAAGATTACGCAACTTGGGTATATAAAAATTTTACACTTTCTGGGAACATACAATAGACAGAACATAAATCAAGGCCGATACATTTTAATACCAGTTAGGTAAGTAATAAAACCATCCTGTATAGTATTTTCATAAAAAATCGTATTAACGTGACTTGCAAAGATTTTTCACACAAAGAAAAAAATAAGTCGTGCATTCATTTCACAAGTTAACGTTAACTTTCGTACGACTTTCATGCACAACTTATGTAGGTATATAGTTCCCCAGGCACGATAAGCAAGCCGATATACCCGTTCATAAAATGCGGGTCATTGCCGCATACACAGATATACCGGATTAACAATTTTCACTTGTACCGACATTAAAAGTGAAGGCTTTGTTAGAACAGTAATTTCAACTGTACGTTAACTTTACATTTTGACGTGACACATCTGACCTGTACCAACCTTATTTTTTTAATAGGTTAAATTCCATCATCAAAAAGGGGCATGTAAATAATTAATTTTTAAACATTTCCGACAAAATGGAAACTCTTAAGAGAATTCTTTGAAAGTTTGTCGTTAAGAACCGGCAAAAATACAAACATGATTGGCATATCCAATGAGATAACAAGTAAAGCGACCAACTATCAGCATTTACCCGCTATTTTAAAACATACAAACCATTATTACAATCTATCTTTTAATTTAAATTCGCTCATGTTCCATTTGAAACAACTACTTAGGAGGTATTATTAACTAAATAAATAAGATGCTTACCTTACAACGAAACCGTGACAGAAACAAAGAGAAGCTTTCGGAGCCACGCTGCTAGATTCCAAGTTGGAGGAGCTTTCTTATTTCAAAAGCACATAAACACGACCACTTTTTACCAATCATAAGACACAAAAAAGTTTACGAATCCTTATATTTTGCACTGTTTTATTATTTGTTAGAATTATAGGCCACTTTCGTAAAAATCTTCTATAACGACAACGCTAGTGTTCACTTACTATCCCCACTTCGGCACATCAAAATGGCGGTCGCGCACTGTAATAATACAGTTCGTTCGCCGTTCGTTCCTTCGTCCAGCACAAACTCCCCCTCACGACTTAAAAGTTCCTAAACTGTTGACAAACTACGCATATAGAATGCAGCACATCACAACATTTTATTATTTCTAATAAATTATTTTGTATTTTATTCTAAATTGTTTTCTATATAATTAAAAGTTGAATGAAAACAGAAAATGTTTTTGCTGTGCAACTATAAATAGTCTAATTTTAAATGAAACTAAATAACCACACTTAATTTTTTGAACATAAAATTAAATTCATTCATTTCACATATTTATGTATTCATTAGGTATTAATTTTACCTTTATAATAATAGAAAGAAAATAAAAAATAGAAATTATTACGTCTCTATCTACGTTTGAAGTGGGTTTGTTTTTCATTCGAATCGTTCATAGGTAAGTAGGCAGATACCTAAAAAATGTTAAATTTAAGAAAAATTATCAGTATTATTTAATAAAAAAAATAATATGGTCAAATTTTATTCAAAATTCTAAATTAGCCTGAAAATTTAGAAAACACAAAATTACAGTTTGAATATTTTAAATAATAATAGTGACATCTTTCGTTTTTAATGCAAACATCTCACAAACAGTTTATTTCTTGATGTTATGTTGGTAGTCGACTAAATCAGAGACTTCCCGCGCTTTTTGTACATGTCAGTAATTTGTCAAGTTTTGTGTGATATGTCATTACATTATTTGTATAAATTATTTTAATGAGTATATAAATTGTTACTATTTTACAAATTATAAAATAATGTGTGCAGTGCACGAACCTCTTCGGTACGCTCATGATGAAGGACATACTGATGTTTGTTATACAGAAGATGGGACGTAAGTACTGCAAAATCAGAAAAATGTTATACTAAATTTAAAATTTAACTAACTAAATTGAATTAACATTGCAGTAAATTTATAACATGTGGAGCAGATGGAGATATAAGGATATGGTCTACAAATGATAGTGAAGACCCTATTCATAACTGCATCGGAGAGTGGGCATTATCGGTGAGACATAAAGGAGATAATGTGTACGTAGCTACAAGTAGTAATGATATTCAAATTCTTACTTTGCCTGAAGGAGATCGGGATGGTGTTTTAGATAGATTTGTCGCACCTATTAATCATATTGCTGTTGCAAAAGACAGTAAGGTAAGTATATACAATTTACTATATTACAAAAATGTATGTTTTAAAAATAATAAATATTTATCTCCTGTTTTAGTTGATTGCATTAGCAGGGGAGGACATGGAAATAAAGCTAATAAATTTAGAAAGAACAAATAAAGACGTAACTGTATTCAGTGGTTTAGCAGGCCCTTGTTTGAGTGTAGCAATATGTCCTAATTCTAAAATATTAGCAGCATCTTCGGGAGATACCAAGTTACGCATATGGAATATTGAAAGCAATGAGTTACTTAAAGAAATTAGCTGTTTTCCTAAAGTTAACAGTTTTTCAAATGCAAAAATTTTATGTAAGTTAAGAAAAATGTATCCATATTGAGAATAAACATTTGGGTAATTTTTCAGGTAGAATCGATTTTGAACCCGTTAAAGGTAACCAGCTGGCTTATCCTGATAAAGATACTGTGATCATTTTGAATTCCAAAGACTGGTCTGAAAAATCAAATTTAACATGTGGCGAAGTGTCAGCCTCATTTTCAATAGTTCAATACTCGCCATGTGGAAAATATATTTTGGCTACCACGGAGGAGGGTGATTTTGTTATATGGGAAGTATCTTCTGAAACTGTCGTGAGCTTTAGCAAACATCAAAAGTCTATTGCCATATCTGGTCTGATGTGGAATCCCAAAGGTATATACTCGCGACAAGAATTCAAACGACTTACGTTACGAACAAAGGAATAAGTAATTCATTATATTTTCATCAAAATGTTTAAGAAACTGCAACTGATAGTAGTAAAACTATATACCACACTAAAAGTTTGCATTATATATTGCACTAAATTGCAAAAAATGGTTGTTTTTAACGAGACCAAATATCGAAAATTACGTTGACAATAAAAACAAATGTGTAACATTAGCCAGTGACGTAAGACGTCTGAATTCTCGACACGAATATAGCTTTAATTATTTTATATATACAGGGTGATCTACAACTATAGTGTGCCAAACTTAATGGTGGATAGATTTTTTAGAAATACTATCACTTATCTTTATAAGCCTATGCCTAATTTTTTTTCTTAAAGAAATATAGGGTGTTAAAGGTTAATAATTAAAATCGTTTTCACAGCATAACTTTTTAAGACACAAAAAAATTATCTTTTCAAGTACTTGCATAATGTCAATTTATCAAAACTTTGAAAGAAGTAAGTAACAAACTTAATCGGGCTTAGAAAAATACAAATGTAATAAATAACACTTTGAAAATTTTGCTTGGAAAATATTTTTGAATTTAGTAGAAAAAACCCAGTCACTTGTAGTATCACTGTAGGCACATTATTGGTAAAAAAACTGGAAAAAAAGTAACTTGGTAACATATAGGGTGTTTTTGAAAGTGGGGTATTTATGTTAACTGATGACAGTAGGCACTAAATTAAATAATTTTACAAAAATTGCTTTAGTAAATGTTTTTTAATCGATATAACTGAGATTAAAATTATTGCAAATTTTGAAGCCAACTCTGTAGCCCGAATACAGTAGAACCTCGATTATCCGTGCGCGGCTGATACGTGCGGCGGATTCTTTGTATGATGCGATGTTTATGACTGACTGCTATCCGTGTGCAGATTATTTGTGGCGGGCCGAGAAAAGCGCTTGGAAACAAAAACAAAGAAGAGTCCGCTTGTTTATCGCATACGCAATACGCATTATTTACTTACACAGTCTAGCATTTGGTTCGTTACGTGCAGACAGAATGAATTGGCAAGGCGTCAATGAAAAGCGCAAACGTAAATATGTAAATTTTCGTTTTACATAATGTACATACAGATTTGGAAAGTGAGGATCTTGATGGTGAATTGTATTTTGCTGCTTGCGTGTATTTGTGTCATGCTACACGCATACTTCGACCACAGCGTGTCCACATCAAGCAGTGTTGCCAGGTGGGAAAAATTCAGTGCATGAGAATAATTTCAAAGAAGCATGAGGTTTGGAGAAAAAAGCATGAGATGGCTTAATTTATCAAAAAACACCTCTTGACACAGCTTAATTTTTAATTACTTTTGTAATGCCATTTTTATTTCATTAAAAAGCATTATGTTCTGCTATTTTATCATAATATTACATTATAAGTAGGTAGTTACAGGTACTTACTTAAAAGTTATTAACCACGTAATCTTTCTAATTTATTTTATTGTTAGGCCGGGCGAACGTTGAGGCGCAGTTGATGTGACGCAGGGTGACTCACGGGTCGTAAAATCTGTTGTTTCCAGAAAATGTAGGTACCTTTACGGAATAGAGTTAAGAATCACTGCTATACAGCGTGAATACAGCACACACCGCATATCCGTAGACTGTCATACCCGTTTATGTATTCATTGCTAATTATTAAGAGAGCAGTCTACAATAAAGGACATTTCAAGTACCCAAATATTGTAGATACCTACCTCTATCTATTCAATTTTGCCCTCGATTTTGCCTTTATTTCTCGTTAGGTCTTTGTTTTGGTAGATTTCAAAGAGTAATTTTAATAATTTTATTATTTCTTTTTGTGCATGAGATTTTGTAATCAAAATATGAGAGCATGAGATTTCCTCGGAATGCATGAGATCTGCAAAAGCATGAGACCTGACAACACTGGCATCAGTTGACCGGACAGTTAGATTTGCAATGGCGAATTGGCGTTGGCGATACGGAACCGATTACCGTAGTAGTGGGGAATGCTAGACCAATGCATGTCGCCGCGGCTCTTAAAGTTCGTACCTTCCCTGGGATGAAGCAGCAATTTCTACTTTCTCTGTAAAGTACGCGGTGTAGAACTAACTACATCTACTACTCCGTGTTTGCAAAATATTGTTTCTCTGTAAAGATCCGCAATTTCCGAATCTGTATGTATGCATTTAATAGGTATGTGTAATAAAGTTCATATTTTTTGCAAAATTAGGGAGTTTGAGCGTTATTTTGATTAACCGTGTTTTCGATTATCCAGCAACGAATCGGTCCCGGCCGGCCCGGATAATCGAGGTGCTACTGTATGTCAAGGAACTCTATTTCACGATACGTCATCGATAAACGGCTCGTGTGAGTCAGATGTACTCAGTCTTTGTTAAACTGGAATGTGAACGCTTCCGTTCCTTTAGGTAACCTAAAAGTTTCATTAGATTAACCAACCAATGTGTTGTAAGTGAATGATATGTTACTGATATTATTTTTATATTTGTAGTGTGCGCATAGTATCATTTTGTGATAAACGTAATTTACTGACAGAGTGGTAAAATAATGAACTTGTGTATGTTATTATAATAAGTGTTTGGAGAGTGTAATCAAAATTCGACAAAAAGCACAGAAATTTACTTGTAAATTTTATCCCTCTGCATGACGATTTGTTTATTTAACATGATGAGCTCAGGATAGAGGCAAATTGTGAAAGGCGGACATAATTTTGAACATTGTAAGGATGTGGTTTTCACAACTCTGGCATTTTCATAGATTTTTTTGTTTTTGAGTTTGAAATACAGGACACTATTTAAAAAAAAAATGCTTTTAAGGAATTCTTCTTGTCAGACAACAGCTGAGATATCAAAATGATGAAAATTGCTGCTGATAGCCTTTTTTTACATGAAGTTCAATGGCGTACTTGTAATATCTCTACAGGGTGTCTCTTTTAATATATTACTCTAACATAAAATATTTTTAATGGATTGGTATGTTTTATGCAGCTCTGAATTTTATTTTTTTTATTTATAATGGTATATAACAGTAGGTAATTACTTTATATTTTTGAAGTTGCCAAAAAATGTTAAATTGTAAAATTGATGCTGCGTGGTGCATAAGTAGTAGGCCATGCATTTTTATATAATACAAAATTGGTTTTTCTACGTTCATGCAAAAAACAAAACTTTATTGAACTATATTTAGTGGGAAAAGTGGTTCTTTATTGCACTAGTGCAATAAAATGTTTATTGTATTTATCTGTCATTCTACTACAGCGTTTTGTCATCATGACAAGCATAAACGTTCAAATTGACGTCACATTTTCCTAGACTTAGTGTCATTTAAATATCATTTTTTGATTTTTGCATGAACGTAGAAAAAATATTGTATGCAACTCGTACAAAAAGTGCTGTCCTACTCGGCCTGACGGCCTCGTTGGACAATTTCACGTCGCGTGCAATAAACACTTACTTTTTGTACTTGTTGCATAAATAACTATTATAAACTCCACCTTAGTTACACCAAGAAAAATGTGTACAAAGTAAACAGTTTAAACAATTGAGTAGAGTGATAAAAATAGTGGAAAGTTAAGTACTATTATTTTTCAAAAATCTATCCAACAATTAAGTTTGGTTCACTAGTCATAGATCTCTATGTATTATATATTCCAAAAATATGTACCTACTTATTCGAAACTTTTATTTAAAGGAAATGGAGAAATAGTATATACTGACATTGAGGGTCAATTGGGAATTATATCTAATTCAGTGAAAATAGATTCTTTGGTTGAAGTTGAATCAGAACAAATTGAAGATGGTGCATTTTCAGAGGATGCAGATTTTGAAGACGTAAAGTTTGTTGATGATGATGAGGATAATGAAAATGCGATTTCAGTTGAGAAATTAAAGAGAGATTGTTTGGGATCTCCAGAATCTGAACTTAAATCGATAGATGATGGGGGTATGTGTAATTTTAAAACAAAAGTGTCCTCATATTTATTTATTTCTTTTTTTTACCCAATTTATTTCTTTTTTTTCGCAACATATTATTTTCCATTTATGTGATGTTCATTCAAATTAATTAAATTATTATGTGAGGATTCAATAAAAGCAATTAATAAATATAATGCAACTCATAATTTATATCGTTGATTGTTTAAAAAAAATTGTACTGAAACCAAATGTGTCCATTCGAATGTTATACAATGGAATGAAAACAGGGAAAAGTAATATATGCAATTAGATTAGAAAAAATTTAGAAATATGTATAGTTGCAAATTTTTTAACACTTGCTGTTTTTTTAGATTCATTCCATGTGCCTACTCCTAGGCCGCGTACTCCAGAAACTCCGCTGCAACTTCCATTTATGCCTTCTTCGACTCCCGATCACTTAGACCCGCGGTATCTGTGCTGGAACGACATTGGAATTATCCGAAGTTACGGAAGCATCGCAGATGAATCTGCCTCGAAATCAATTGAAGTTGAATTTCACGACTCTACATTTCATAACAGCATGATGATGCAAAACTATCAGGAATATACAATGGGTTCTCTTAGTAAAGCTGCCCTTGCCGTGGCCAATTCTAAGTAATGTAGTCAGAGCTGAGTGTACAACAAAACACAAACTTACTCTTTTTTTCAGACAAGTAAATGTTATTCTCCTTACCGCCAGTTCTAAAGAGTGGCTTTTGAAAGTAGAGGAACATGAAGAAATAACTCTGATTGCTGCTTCCGAAAACTTAGTTTGTTTCGCCATGGCTAATTACATCGTTAGGATATGTTCGGTTTTCGGAACCCAAAGAGCTGTCATTGCTCTGCCTGGTCCTGTAGTTAGCATGGTAGCGTCTAGAAATATTCTTATGGTAGCCTATCATTTAGGAAGTGTTAGGAAAAACGATCAGTGTATCAACGTAAGGCTGATAAAGTTTGAAGGTAATCACTTTTATTTTGGTGACGTTCTACTCAATCTCTTTATTTAGGTACTTCCATAGATAGTAAAGATATTGGTTCAGCCCTTGGACCTGAGTCCACATTAATGTGGCTCGGGTTCTCTGATGTTGGCACCCCTGCTATGATGGATTCCTTGGGTATGTTGAGTTTATATCCTCACAACAGCAACATCTGGATTCCATTTTGTGACACTAGTCGGCATGTAAGTTTTCATTTATATTACTAGTGCTTAAATTATTTCTAAAAATATTTTTGATATCGTGTGTATTTTGAAGACAATATACCCAATTGATAATTTTCTGAAAATATTTAGGACCAAGAAAAAATTTACGGGAAAGTTTATGCACATGTGAAATTTCGCACTTTAATTGTATTTTGTACCCTGGAGACTTGTATAATTGACAAAGTGAAGAGATGTTGTTTCAAACTTCCTTAGATTTTCTAAAATCTGAGTCGGGAAGCAGCTGTGAATTCGGTGAAAATTGTGTTTAAAAACGAAGAAAATTAAATGCTTGAATTACGTTCTTGTGTTTACAACATATACTCTTACAGTAACTATTAGCTTCAATCAGTCCTTGGATTACCATAGTGATTTCTGGAAATAAACAAACACTTTATTTTACTGTAAAAATTCAGGAATAATTTAGTTTAGTCGTTAATGGTCAGGTGATTTCCGGGCTGGTTGCCACGTCGTCGGTTTAGAATACTTGACGTTTGGAGAAACATATCGCTCTCTTCAGAAATTACTCTGAAACTGGAGATCTACTGGTTGTCGCACTATTTATATCAGGGGTGGTCACTGATCAATGATGTTCCAGTGGGGTGATTACTGATCCATGATGTTCCGGTGGGGTGGTCACTGATCCATGATGTTCCGGTGGATTGTTTTCACGGATGAGTCGTTTCCAAATACCGGGCAGATCTACGCCACTGTCCCTGTTGAAATTGTTCGGATTTTTATAAATTTCTATAGCTTCTCTGTATAGTCGGAGCCAAAATCTTCTTTCTCTTACTAGCATGCTGGCTTCACTTAGCTCCACCGTGTGTCCCGTGTCCGCTCTATGCTCTGCTACTGCCGATTTTTCCCAGTTGTTATTTTTGAGGTGACTCTTGTGTTCCTATAATCTTGTGTTGATGTGCCTTCCTGTCTGTCCTATATAAACCTTTCCACAGGAGCAGGGGATGCTGTACACACCGGGGCCCTGGAGATGGTCGCTGTTGCAGGTCTTCGGAAAAGCTGCCGCCACCTTTTTCACAGTGCTGAATACTGTGTTGATATTTCTTTTCTTCAAAAGACGTCCGATTTTATCTGTACAGCCTTCCACGTAAGGTAGATATGTCGTCGCTAGGTACTCCTTTTTCTCCTTGGGCGTATGTCTCCTCCTGACAGCTCGTTCAATAATTCTTTTCGTGTAGCCATTTCCTCTCAGGGCCATGCGTAGGTGTTCCAGTTCCTCCTCCAAGTGGACCAATTCAGGAATAAATTTGTATGATTCGTCAAGGTGTACATTCACGTTTATTACCTATAACAAAAAAAAAATAAGTAGATTTGTTTTGTATTTCCTGTTATTTTTATATTTTCTTTGTCATAATAAAATGTAATAAATTATAATATCTCCATTTTTTAAATTATAAAATTTAAATACACCACGTCAATAAAGTGTCTTTATCGAATTCGCATTTAAGGTTTGTTCAATAAAGAATCACATTGCTGACTTGGTACATAAATAACTATTATAGTATCGTTCAAGATAAAAATTTTCTATTGTCATGGTAATATTTTTAAAATACCGTCATTTGGTTAACTGCAAAATAGAAATATATCTTATACTTTGTGATAGAAGTGTGAAATTGTCATGAATGTCAAGGCTGGAATAATTTGTTTATCTACAGAGCAAAAGTCCGTCAGATGGATTTTTCGTGACAGCGGTGTTTGAATCTTACCAAGCTGTTGGGGGGATAAAATGCAAAGGAAGTATGTATCCCGGATTTACGCCTAGACCGACTATGTGCGAACTACCATTAGAACCGCCATTTGCCGAAGTAACAACTGAGAAAACGCAAATGGAAATGAATATATTTACTTGGTCTATGCTCCAAGTCAGTGATATCGATAAGAAATTGAAAGAGACTGCCCTCAAGACTTTTGCAGTAAGTGTTCGAAGGTTTACATGGAATTCTTCGATTAAGTTATTTTTCTTCTAGTTAGCGTGTAAGAACGATTTGGACCAAAGAGCACTGGAGTTTATGGAAATCCTTGGAAATCCTCAAATTTTGACGCTAGCGTTGAAGTATGCTTCTAAACTGGATAAACGGAGACTGGTTGGGAAATTAATGGATCTTGCCACAAAGTTATCTGATGAAAGTGACGATTTAGGAGTAGAGGTTAGTTCAATATATTTGTTTTTTATTTTTAGTATTATTCTTATTATTATTTTTTTTATTATAGGAATTAGCTACACCTGAACCGACAAATGTAAAGCCAGTTTACAGAAAGTTAAGTCTCAGTGCTGCTAAATATTCAAGAAATAAATCTCAAAGAGCTCAAGAGGTATACATTTATTGTTAGATTTGATTTATTGTTAGATATGAATTTATAATTTTTATATTTTACAGGTATCTACACCGGGCGTATCACAAAAATCTGAAAAATCTGTAAGTTTCTTAAGGAAAAGGTGTCCAGAAATTAGTGGTCAAAAATGATAAATATGATAATGATCAATATGGTGTCAGTACCTGTTTGTCCTATCTGGCTTTCTTACAGAGCAACAGATTTTTAAAGTATTTTTTCGACTCCTCTTCTATTTCCTATAATTTTTGATCTTTAGTTTCTGGACACCCTGTATAAGATGTATAACTTTTAAATGAGGGAAATTTCAGAAAAGCAGATTGATCAAAAATATTATTTTTTTGTCATATTGGTCCATTTTTGAGATTATTAAATTTATTTAATATGTATTTAAAATTTTTAGTATTTTTTCAAAATAAGATATTTGAACTGTTCTCTTACCTGCATTGTTTTTATTAAACAATTTTGCAACAAATGTTTTAAATGTAATGGAAGATATTTAAATACGAACCTGTTCAAATGAGTTAAGGAAAACAATTTAAATACAATACCGCTATATACAAATCAGGTAACAAATCTGATATTAGAAACTATCGTCCTATATAAATACTCAGTTCGATTCCTAAATTATTTCAAAATATTGTAGAGATAATCAGTTGCTCCAGGATCATAACGTCTCATCAATTTGGGTTCTCAACAGGCTGGGCAACTGAGCCTGAGCCAACTGAACCTTGTCGCATTTGTGGGTCAGCTGTCGGAGGGTTTGGAGAAGGGTTTGCAAGTTTACACAGTTTATACGGATTTTTTCAAAGCCTGTGATAGAGTGAACCATATACTCCCATAAACTTCGCTCTTATGTTATTGATGGCCTTGTATTGAGATGGCTTGGTAGTTACTTGTCGAGTAGCAGTATGTCAGAGTTAATCCTTTTCATTCACAGCATTCCAATACCTTCAGGTGTTCCTCAGGGATCTCTCCTAGGGCCTCTCTTTCAATCTTCATTAACGATATTGTGCACTGTTTTTCAGCTAATGAGGCCCTGCTTTTTGCAGATGACGTGAAATGTTAAAAATATATTGGTAATCATAATGATGCCTTGCAGTTGCAGGCTGACTTAAACAGTTTTTGTAAATGGTGTTCACTGAGCGGGATGGACTTGAATGCCTCTAAATGTCATTTTTAATTACAGCCTAAATGGTGTGGCTCTTGGCCCGGTTTTCGAATTCTCTGGCCTCGGTGTTACCCTTGACTGAAACCTGAGATTCGATATCCACATTGCAAGTGTCTGTCGCAAAGCAATGAAAATGCTGGGCTTTATTAAAAGACTAACTAATGACTTAACCAACATTATAGTTGTTAAAACCTTATACTGTTCACTGGTTAGATCTCATCTGGAGTATTGTTCCTTAGTCTGGAGTCCGCATTATTTGACTTATAAACTGAATTTGGATGCAATGCATCCTATAATAAATAAATAAAAAAAATTAAATGTTTATTTGAGAATTTGTTAGTATTGTGTCCTCCGATAAAATAAAAACAAAGCAAGTAAGAAAATATTTTGGAAATATTCTCTAAAAACATAAATACCTATGTAATTTTAATATAATACGATAAAAATATTTTACTAATAATTCAGTACCTGTTAAATTGCATTTCTTCGTAACGTTATAAATATTTTTCTTGACAAACATTTGAATTATGATCCTAATCGCCTCTTCTCAATTCAAGGACTCCAAACTCAGTTGAAAAACTGCAGCATAAATGAGAATTGCCGATTTATACTGCGGTTATACGAAAAAAACTTAATTTTTTACTCATTTTATCTCTCAAACCATGTAGCTTATGAAAACATTTTATAAGCCACATACTTTCTTTCCTTTCAATCTATCCTAAAATTTTTCATATATCTGATACACTCCATATATTTTTCCAGGATATTCTAACACCAAATAACACAGACTGCAATAATGTAGGAGCAGCAAATGAATCAACAGTTAACACGCAAGTAAGTTAGATTTTAATAATTAATTATCGGACTGCTGCTATATATGTGCTCTGTTTAGGAATCGCTCTTTCGCGAAGAGGAGGCCAAGAACCCATTTCTCAAAAGTCTTAAAAAATCGACAATAAATAGTACTCCAAATCCACTTAGTTTGACTGATAAATCTGCTGGTGTAGTATACGAGAAGGAAAATAAAAGCAGAAATGGGGAGGTTAGGTTTATGTTATAATCGTTTATTAAAAAATTAAAATAAACTATTGTTTTTAGGCCGGCGAAAAAAGGAAACTGTCTGACTCTGAAAATACAAAACACAAAGGAAAGCAAAGAAAACTGGACAGTTTCAGATTTACAAAACACAATTAAGTTAAGTGATGTTATGGATACTATATTAAGTTTAAATGTTTATTTGTTTTTACATCAATATTTATACATATTTCTTAATAAATCGACTCAAAAACAAATGCACAATCGCAAAGTTAAAATGATTTTTTTGAATTGGATTTGTCTCCCAAGTTTTAGAGCCAAATGAAACATACAAGTAATTCACAGTCTATTCATTCTATTAGTTAACCTTTTCGCGACGAGGAACTTTACATTTAATTCGGCCGCCTGTACGGGTGCCGTCAGTGCTTGCTGATCTAACCGCTTCCTGTTCCGAAGACAATTTTTGTGTTTTACAAAATATTATGTTTTTATATGTTTCATGCTGAAAAAAATCAGGAAAAAAATCTGGAACTGTATAAAACTTTTTACGTGCCATTATAATAAACAATTCAACTCACAGTACTCATTACCGCACCGCATAACATGCTCAACTATGGCGCGAAAAAGTCACACCAATCTCTCTCTCTTTCTCTCTCTCATGATCTTTGTGGCAATAACAAACACCTGTAATTGCTGATCAACACTTTGCCCGTCTCGAAGAGGTTCCTCAGCAGTTGCGTAAATATCCGTTTCCCGTATGTCGAACACGACCATTTTTTGCGGATATAACAGGTGCCCGTCGCGAAAGGGTTAACTAATCAATCAATTGATATTCTAAATTTGATGAATACGAACTATACAGGGTATTGCAAACAAAAATGATATGAACAATAGGCAAAACATTCATTTCTAGATAGGTGATAGTTTTATTTTTTTATTATTGTTTTAAACAATTTTTATGATAATTCAATTTTAGTACAGTCATCTATTATATTTTTTCTGTTACTCATTTAAGAAAAAACTAGATATTTTTCTGTTGAACATCGCATTGAAGAAATATGATCCAAAGTTGTTTTTTAAAGAGAACATCCTGTATATGTTTCAATATTTGATTAGGTATAGTATTTCTCATTTGATCTATTAAACATTATACAGGGTGATCCTGAGGTAATGACTAATGAGCCAAAATTTATAAGTAGATTCCCAAGGTAAAAGTATTACGATTTAGCCAAACTTAGTTGGTCCAAAAGTTGGTAGTAAAAGAGATACAGGGTGCTAAATGTAAAATATTATTTAGCCGTTCGTAAATATCCGTTTCCGTATGTCAAACACGACCATTTTTGCAGATATAACAGGTGGCCGTCGCGAAAGGGTTAACTAATCAATCAATTGATATTCTAAATTTGATGAATACGAACTATACAGGGTATTGCAAACAAAAATGATATGAACAAAGGCAAAACATTCATTTTTAGATAGGTGATAGTTTTATTTTTTATTATTGTTTTAAACAATTTTAATGATAGTTCAATTTTAGTACAGTCATCTATTATATTTTTTCTGTTAATCATTTAAGAAAAAACTAGATATTTTTCTGTTGAACGTCGCATTGAAGAAATATGATCCAAAGTTGTTTTTTAAAGGGAACATCCTGCATATGTTTCAATATTTGATTAGGTATAGTATTTCTGATTTGATCTATTAAACATTATACAGGGTGATCCTGAGGTAATAACTAATGAGCCAAAATTTATGGGTAGATTCCCATGGAAAAAATATTGCGATTTAGCCAAACTTAGTTGGTCCAAAAGTTGGTAGTAAAAGAGGTACAGGGTGCTAAATGTAAAATAATATTTTAGGTTTCATTTATTCATAAATTAATTTTTTAATAAATAAATTAATAATCCATACAAAATTTTGGGGTTTGGGCTTCTTTGGGTTGAGGAAGTAAAATCTGTTTACATTTTTGTTATACTTAATAAGAGGCGTCATGAGTTAAAAACTACAAATCCTTTTTATGCTTTAAGGTCTCATCTTTAGTATGAAATTCTTATTTTTCAACTTTTGTGCACAAAACAGGTATACTTTATGAAAATGGCTATCTCGCACCGTTTTCAAGATATGTAGCTTTGAACCACCCAATACTGTTACATAAAATTCCAATTATCTAGTATTATTTTAGTGGTAAAGTTTTTTCAGTACGCTTTAGATGAAAATCCTTACCTGTACAATTTTCTCAGTGGAATACTGTGACATTCTGTATAAGTAAAACGTATTTTATAATTCTTGAATGTCGGTAAGTATCTGTTTAACTTTTAAAGTAGGTGTTGGAATGATAGGAAGAGCCGGCATCGAAGGATCTAAAGGCGATGGCGCTATGAACGCTCATATTTCTTTTGTGTTTAAATTTAGTTAAATCATTATTTAAAATGCCTTGAAACCTATTTGTAGGTAGTTTACATTTTATCATACACTACCATCACATGAACGATATACCTATTTTTTTACTACCATATTTTTTGCAGTATTTGGCAGAATGATTTATTGAAATATTAACATACACATTTAGTAAGATAACATTTGTTATAGGAAATAAAGAGGATATCAAATATTTAATATATTTATTTAAAAAAACATATTGCGACAACATCGTAAGACTAAAATTGCAACATCAGTTGAGTTCATATATTCGTTTTAATAAATTCTTCATAAAGCAAAACGAGTTGATTGATATATCATGTTATTAAAAATATCATCACGAGTTTTTGGAAAACAATGAACAATCTGTAGTACGTTGGATAAAAACAAGTACTTAATATCTTTTACTTCACATGTGATAAATGAAACACCTTTTAAAATCTTATCTTTGCATACCTAATGATTAATAATGTAAAAAACAATTTGTGTAATAAATTTACACTACTATGTTCTCAATAAAACTGTCTAAGACTTGTGTTTTCTGGGATCACTGAAAACACCTTTGGCAAACAATCTCTGCCATTCTTTTCCTTCAGGATACACATAGTCTTCAACCGCCTCCTTTTTAAATGTAGCATTATAACCAGGAGTCTGAAACATGAAGAAGTGACGTTACATTTGTTACATTAAAAAATATATATGAGTAAATTACTAACTTGGCTAACTTACCCTAGGTGCTAAATAATGAGCATTTTCTACAATAGTGGGGTTAACAAAATGTTCGTGCTGCTGATCAATGTACTCAATGAATTTGCCTTCTGATGTTCCAGAAAGAGCTACGTAGTCCCACATTTGCAAATGCTGTACCATTTCACAGAGACCAACTCCACCAGCATGAGGACAAACTTTCACTGTAACAAATATGAAATAACATTTTTCAACGACTATGAAATAATGCATATATGCATTCGACAATTGACAATTCTTGGGCTACAAATTTATGACCTGCTACTACTAATCAGAAACAGCCAAATTTAGATTTTTAGGACAAGGCTATGTACAAGGGGCAGTTTTGCCAAATAATAAGATCTTCCTGTCAAATGTAAATTATTTGATGAATTCGATAATAGTTTATAACGTTTCTTAGTACCTTTTATGATGGTTGTGGAGAAAATATTAATTCATCTTGTATGTTACTCTTTTAAGGAAACAGTCTCTGAAGGAATAATATTTCCTTCACAACTCAATGCATATTAATACAGTATAATTTATTTTTTTTTTACAAAAAGACAAAATGTACATTAACAATACATATTTTACCTCCCAACTTTTTGGCCATCAGATACACCGATAATATTTCGTTGACGCCTCCAATTCTCGCAGAATCGATTTGGCAATACTGAATGGCATCTGCTTGAAGGAACTGCTTAAATAATACCCTGTTACAGCACATTTCTCCAGATGCCACACTGATGCCAAGAGGTTTAAGAGCTTTGGAAATTTGAGCATGACCCAACACATCATCGGGAGAAGTAGGCTCTTCAATCCAAAGAGGTTTAAATTGTGCCAACTGTTCCATCCAGTCGATGGCTTCTTGTACCTCCCACACTTGATTAGCGTCAACCATCTAAAAACAGGTAATTGTATTTTTCGTAAAGTATGTTTTCCAATTTTTAGGACAACACAATAAGAAAAATAAATTGTGATTATTATAAAAAAATAAAATTATTTTTTTTTTTAAATAAGGCCAATATTTGGGAAAATTCTAAGTGTTACAATTTTACACTTTAATTGTGTTAGTAATTTTTTTATTCAAAATCAAATAATATAACACAACTGACTTTTAAATTATTTAAAATTGCTGTTACAGAAAAAAAATTGCCTTCTAAAAAAATGGTTGTATTTTTGGGGTTTATTTGATAAAAACATTTATTTTTTTACTTGTTATGTTAATGGTCTGTACGTATTTTAATCGGTACAGCCTATTTATAATACATTTACTTACCAATATTCTATCCCAACCAATGATGTTTCTGACAAACTCTAATCTTTTGATGTCATCATGTAAATTTTGTCCTACTTTCATTTTAAAAGCGGTAAATCCTAGATCTAAGTATTTTTGCGCTAATTGACTGATTTTTTCATTAGAGTAACCTAGCCAACCTGAAAACACAAAGCAAATAGTTATTTCATATATTTTCAGGTATTAACAATATTGTGTGAAACTAACTACTCAGTGGACAAAAGCCCCAACCTGCGTTGAATTACACCCACAATATCTACCCATATATTCCTTATTATTAGCTTTTGTAACATTTTTTACTGTTTAAGAAAGGTATTTTAAGCTTAAAATACCTTTCTTAAACAGTAAACAAATAGTTATTTATGCAACAAGTACAAAAAGTAAGTGTTTTTGTACGAGTTGCATACAATATTTTTTCTACGTTCATGCAAAAACCAAAAAATGTTATTTAGATGAAAATGTGACGTCGATTTGAACATTTATGTTTGTCATGATGACAAAATGCTGTAGTAGAATGACAGATGAATGCAATAAACATTTTATTGCACTAGTGCAATAAAGAACCACTTTTTCCACTAAATATAGTTCAATAAAGTTTTGTTTTTTGCATGAACGTAGAAACAATATTTTTCTCTAAAATTTTTTATTTATTTAGGTGTTATGCCTAAAACATATGATTCATTCACACAACAAAAATGTTTCATTGCATTTTCATTAGGTACCACAAAATAACGTCTAGCCTTGTCAAACTTAGGAGTAAAAACAGTAGATGGTGATACTCTTAAAATCCATATCATCCTTATTTACACTATAAACAAGGGTGACTTGGATTTTAGAAGAGTATCGCCATCTATTATTTTTACTCCTAAGTTTGACTGGTTGACTAACTATATAATATACATATATACAGGCTTTTAGCATATTAGATTTACGGCATATTCTTTTGACTTTATTTTAAATGTACAAAAATATACTGAATATTCTATTTTAAAAGACCTTTACGTTTCTGTAATCAGGAAATAATACAGTGTTTGTAATAAAACGTATTTTACCTGCTTGCGTCGTATAGCAGGGGTACCCTTTTTCCAATAACTTGTTAACTCTTTCTTCTTTGCCTACCCTTCCCTGTTTAAGCAATTCGAGGGCTTCTTCTTTAGTGATCACATTTGATAAATACCTAAAGTCAATACATGAGATCAATTGTTCTGGTTCAAGGTCTGCAAGAAGTTGCCAAACGGGTTTTTTCAACAATTTCCCCCACAAGTCCCACAGAGCATTTATGATTGCTGCAGTTGCGAGATGAGTAACTCCTTTTTCGGGACCAATCTAAAAGCGTTTAAAATACTAATTATGAGTGACAATATGCCTTTGTCTTTAAATAAACTCAGTTACATACCCATCTCAGCTGGCTTTCACTTGTAAGGGATCGCCAGAAGGTGCCAAATTCTTTATAAATATCAGTTACGACTTGACCAACGACTAGATTGCTAAGAGTTTTTATTGCCTGTACGACGATTTCAGTACCTCTTCCTAAAGTGAAAGTTAGACCATTTCCTTCCAAACCTGTCTGTAGTTTTATGGTGACGTAAGCGCAGGAATAATCAGGATCAGTGTGCTAAAAAAAATTTCATTAAAAGTCTCCAATACATTTTTCATATATTTAATTTTTTTATATATATAGAAGTGTGTACCTAATTTGTTTCATACATATCATGTTAATTTTTATCGTACCTACACGTCATTACATGACCTTTTGGTTTATGTAGATTATTTTTATTAATAAAATAGGAAATTAATTGGTATAATTTGATGCTATGATATAATTTGAATGTTACATAAGTTTTTTAGAGTCAGTTCTGGAAATTTCCTTAATTTATTTGAATAATTTGTTAAAATTACAGATGTCTATCAATTTATCTTATAGGTCATGACTTTTTTTATCATAATTTTGTCTATTAGATATGGTTTCATATAAAGATGTGTTTTTTCTCTATGTTTAAATGATATTCAAATCAAAGGAAAATTTGTAACCACCAGTTTATAAAATAAGTAACAGAAAAACATTTAATTACCACTTATTATTATTTATTTAGTATTTAAATTTTTATAATACCTTTCTAATACATATGCATATATATAAAAAAATACAATTGAATGCTATTATTATCGCTAATCAGATTAATGTTACATAATACCATAATTGTAAAACAAGATTTTGAACTTGGCTAAGTTCAGAGAATGTTGTGATAATATATGTTCTGATTTGTCTTATTTTCAAATTTGATTTAGGTAATTAACACACAATCAACTATTTTGTTAATATTGAATTTATTAATATATTTCTAGTAATAATAGGTACCTATATTTTTTCTAAATAATTTGTTTATAAAATAATGGAGTTATATATGTTTAAAAAACAATAAATACAAAGTTTAATAATGCATGTTTATTATTCTTTTTATTGCTGCTAGAAAAATTAACATTGGCAAACTGCCAAATAAAATCTTTTTTTAAAATAGAACACTTTTGCTATTACTACATAATATTCCTATATTTAAAAGTTATAAATAACTTTTAAAACAGATTGAATACGTGCTTAAATAATTTAAAAATACACTTACCATAGCATCTGAGCCATCGGCATGCAAGGATGTGGGAAAACGAAGGTCCTTAACATCTAAGGACACAATTTTTAAATTTTCTGTAGTTTGTACGTGACTCATCTTGACTTTTTGGCAAAAGCCCCAAGATGCTACTCACTATGCTTTAAACATGAAAATATTTATCACTTTTAAATTAACAAGTATTTATAACAAATTTGTTACTACACCAAGTTTACCAGATATCACCTTATCATGTTTGCTCTTAATTCAAGGACAATCTAGATATTTAGTACAGGTCACAGGACTTCATTCGTATGTCATATGAAAGATAATTAGATAAGATGTGTAGATAGGTAGGTAGAAATTAACCAATTTCCTCTAATTTAGAATTTTCTCGGTTTAATGAATATGTTTGTGCTTATCCCAAAGGCATAAGCTTATATAACTAATTTATTTTTTTCTTTTGACATATTTATGTTAATATTTTTCAAATGCCGATCATGTTGTTTGTATACATATTATTCTAAACAACTGACAGCTATATAAATAATCAGTTAATCCTAGTTGAGTCTAGAATTAAATTATTTTTAAAAATTTGTTGTGTTTGTTTAGGTAATTTTTTTTCGTATATTAAAATATTTATGAGAGTTACTGTCAATATTAGACCAATTTATTAACATCTATATATGCATAATTAGAACAATTTGGCAAAAAAAAATGTTATAGTATATATTTTATATTGTACCTGTATCTTATGTTTTTCAATATTTGTAAATTGATAAAAACAGTTAACAGTCAAATCGTTATTAAATAAGTTTTGTCAAATTATGACTGTAAGTATTCAATATTTTTCCAAATATTAAATTCACTGATATTTCCACATATCGATGACTTATTTGCAATAAGACGTAACCCACATTTTTTCAAATAAGAGATTTTTGCGTCAATATATAGACTAATTCGTCCTGTACTGTATAACTAAAACAACAAATTGAACATAAAATTATGTAAAATATAGCCATTAAAAATGTATAAATCCAAATCCTAATATAATCTTTTATAGTTTGATTTTTAATATGTTTTTTGTCCGTCCTGAAAACTTAGCCTGGTTGTGGGTTACGCCTTATTGCAAATAAGCCATCGATACGTAAGTTGTATTTTTTTCACTGGCATTAAATTTACATGTATAAGACCTTATAATTTAATTTATTTCGATATTTAAAAAGTTAGTAGTGTTTGTTTACAAAATTTTGTATAATTTATAAGTCATATACAGAAATTTAAGAATATAGATTTATTTTTACAAAAAAACATTCTAATTTATTTTTATTTTTTGACGTATTTAAGTAGAAAATATTTAAAAACCGCAATTATAGTGGCATATGTATTAGGTACTTAATAAACTTCGAACTACCTTAAGACTAGATAGAAATTATAAAAAAGCTATGAACAATTTAATATATTATTATTAACATAACAAAGTATAGAAAAAGAAAAAAAAAATAATAATGTTCCTTAATTCCCTTTATATGTATAGAGTTTGCTTAAGTACTAATTTGTCTCCTACTTGATGTAGGTAATTTGAATTTTTATATAATAGATAATATTCCATATCAGGTCTGTTTTGCGTACGAACTTCAAACAAATATGTAATTGTCGCAATATAAATTTGATAAAATCAAAGACAAGTGTTTAATTAAAAACATCTGATCACTATATCTGTAACATTACGTGTGGCTGAGTGCATTGCTATAATACTCATATAGTTTTCCACAGTGCTAAAAATAAACAGTATATGTTTTTACTGTTTAAGAAAGGTATTTTAAGCTAATATGTATCAAATCTCCTACAATTCCTATCAATGAAGTCATATGTATGTTCTCTGATACCAAACATCTAGGTATGCTAAAACAGTAAAAACATGTTACAAAAGCTAATAATAAGGAATATATGGGTAGATATTGTGGGTGTAATTCAACGCAGGTTGGGGCTTTTGTCCACTGAGTAGTTAGTTTCACACAATATTGTTAATACCTGAAAATATATGAGAAAAGAAAAAAAAAATAAACAGTATATGTATCTTGTTAGATATTAATACAATCTTCTGAAATTATAAAACTAGTCACATAGACCTAAAATATGTAAAGATGCACTTAATAAAATCAGTAATGGATTAATGATTTGAATTAAGAATACTGCAGTTCAATACTTTCCACCTATTAGTATTTTTTGCACTATTTTTGGTCTAGACTAGCAGTTAAATATACAGGGTGATTCAGAACTTATCTAAAAAAAATTCTGAATGTACAGGGGACTCTTAGAAATACAAAAAAATATGAAAAAAAAATCAAAAGGGCAGTTCAAAAATGATTTAAAAATACACTTTTGCACACCACTGAAAAATGGTCCACTGTAAAACTTGATCAGGCATGCAATCAGCGATCGGATAAAAAATGGAAAGAAATTCCCAGGAAAAGAAATAAATAACATTTTATAACATCTATTTTCTACTGCAAATTGGCATTATTGTTATTAATTATTAATAGAATTAATTTATGGTTTCAATTAATAAAATACTTTGACATACCTGATGTCACAACAAAATTTTGGGCCCGTCTTTTCCAGTTCTAAACATTCTAAAGTATTTCTGCTTCTTGTTTGTTTTGAACTCGTAAGTTATTGGCAGCAACTATTATACGTTTGTGTAAATCATCAATAGTAGGTATCCACTTCGGTGAGATACACTTATTTTTTTAAATATCTCCACAAAAAGGAGTCCAAATGATTTTAAGTTAGGAGATTGTGGCAGCCCTGGTACCGGTCCCTTTCGTCAAATCCTTTGGTATTAATCCTTGGACACACTGTACATGATACGAATATTGTGGACCTACATCTTTTTCAAGATTTGGTTTAAAATTTCCCGCCTCACAGTCGCTTTACACTGCACTTGCACTCACTGCACACCGCGGTATAAATAGCTGCATTTGACACATGTTTATTGAGAAATCGTGCTATAGCATATTCACATCACCATAAATTATAACGGTATCCATTAACTGTAAGTTGCTATAGACTTAAACCATTGTTGACACTTGAAAAACTAATGTAGACTCACTCACAAAAACGGTACATGCTAAGAAAAGTAATCTGATTTCAATTTTCGGAATTGCTTGTCTAGAAACTACAGTAGCCCAGCGATGTAAAGGTTGAAAATACTACAACTTCAATAATTTTTTACTCGGAATAAACTATAAGGATCACAAAAAAATGTTTTACGATATTAACTTCATTTTTCATGACATATATTCCCAATTTTTTTTAGATAAGTTCTGAATCACCCTGTATATATATATTTTTTCTCTACTACACCATATAAAATACTTCTTATTTTGAAATTTAAATAAAAGTAAATTAAGAATCTTATTTTCTTTTTATTATTAATTTGAAAGTTGTCAAAAATTTACATTATGCTATAACAACAAGTCAAAATAATGAAGACAAACTGAGTTTGATGCATAATAGAATTGAGTGTTACATCAGTTTTACAGTCTTGGTACAAATGTAGTAGATGCCGCCATATTGTCCTGTTTTCTTTTATATTTTCAAAAGAAATAAAATCAAAAGTTACATTATTTTGCAAAGTTTTGTTAATGACTCAAGTTCATCAGTGTAATCACCTTGTATAGACAGACACAAGTACTTATTACGTATTTGTTACGTGGTACATACGTTTATGTTCTCAAATAAATGCGTGATTGACCCTTCACACATTCCTATCAGTAGTGTATTTGAAGAGCTGTCGTTGATTTAAATCGATATGATGGAATATTCATTATTAAAAACATAAAGTATACACTATCTGATTTTTCATTATTTCAAGTGTATATGCTTGATATTAGATCCTTTTACGTAATGGATTTATTATCACCAGTAGCAAGATAACATGACATGCCCCTTTTTCAATTACCAGTGAACTACAAAATGTTTAAAAATTGATTGATAATAAAAATACATAATATTAGAGTTTGTTAAGTAGGTACTTGAGTTTTTCTATAAAAATTAAAAATAGGTACTCTATTGTCTATTTGTTTTTATTTTTATTCATTTAGATATAAATACTTTTAAAAAATGTACTGTACACTAACAGTAATAAAGAATTCATAGATTAAAAACTACCTTGTCCATATTTGTCTTTAAATGTTTTCTTTTTTCAACAACCTCAATAAACTATAACTGACTTCGGGATGTTTAAATTTCTCCAAAGAAAGATTATACAATAATAATTTGATGTCACAACTGTCATTTTACACGTTATTTACAAGTTTTTATATAAAATTTTACATTTAGGCAATACATTTTAATAAAAATCAAACAAACAAATTTAAAATGTATTTTCTCTAATGTGTAGCAAAGTTAATACATGTCGTTTGTAATATTCAGTTTGATTAAGTTGATTTCTCATATCATGAATTTTCATTTCAATATGTTCCAGCTGTTGTAAGTGATTTTGTAACAATTGTGCAATATATTCAATCTGAAAATATAGTTTTACAACAGTATTCTCTTAATTTACTCTTAGAAACTGTTAAAAAGCTCAAATTCAAATAATGCATAAAAAAAATAAAGGCCTGAAATAAAAAATAGAAAAAATTTAGTCACTTTGATTTTCACCAACCTCCACTGAAACCACCCATATGAAATATAG
Organism: Monochamus saltuarius; assembly: GCA_025584915.1. Lineage (NCBI taxonomy): Eukaryota > Metazoa > Arthropoda > Insecta > Coleoptera > Cerambycidae > Monochamus > Monochamus saltuarius. The sequence goes on along the minus strand of CM046725.1, from coordinate 56,230,799 downwards.
TGTTAGGAAGAAGTTATACTAAACTGTCTAGCCCCATTGTGTTATTGTTAACATTGAAGGATGAGAATTTTAGATTTGATTAATACTACTTAAGTAAAAAATTTTGTTTTATAGCCTCATCTATTTGTTTTTACTCAACCTCTATATTTACAATGTTCATAAGCATATGTTGGCATTGTATTTGGTTTGTTCCTGCAGTTGTTTGACATTTCTGACAATTTCTAACAAACTTATTATTTATAACTATTGCTACATAGTTATTTATGCAACAAGTGCAAAAAGTAAGTGTTTATTGCACGCGACGTGAAATTGTCCAACGAAGCCGTCAGGCCGAGTAGGACAACACGTTGAGTGCAATAAACACTTTTTGTACGAGTTGCATACAATATTTTTTCTACGTTCATGCAAAAACCAAAAATATTTAGATGACTCTAAGTCTAGTGAAATGTGACGTCGATTTGAAGGTTTATGTTTGTCATGATGACAAAACGCTGCAGTAGAAGGACAGATGAGTGCAATAAAGAACCACTTTTTCCACTAAATATAGTTCAATAAAGTATTGTTTTTTGCATGGACGTAGAAAAAGAATATTGTTTTAGAATAAACAAATCATTTGTAATTAGTGCAGTACACTATAGTTTTTGGATATGACTTTCTCATAATTTGTTATTAAAGGTAGAATTTATTGTTACACATTTTTTAAACCCTGTTTCATGTATACAGGGTCAAGCAGAAAAAAAATGATATGGTCAACTTGTTTAATTGGAAACCCTCTTTTTTGCATTTGTATTCAATTTACAATGAAATTCTAAGTATTTTTATGTAAATGAAAGCCGAATATTACAATAATTAGAAAATTAATTTAAAATGTAGGTGCACTGTTGCATTTAAAACAAAATCACATTCAATTTTCTATCTTAGCTTTTTGTGGTTAACTAAAAGTTCACGTCAAATCTGAAGGAGCCACTGGGCCATAAGTAATGTATGACGCAGTGGCAGCATCTATCATTAGGATGCAATGATTAATTTATGGTAAAAGCAAAAGGCATGTATGTATTATACTTATAACAAATGCCGCAGATGGAAATGTGTCATATAATTCAATAACAAGTATCCGAATCGTCCAATCAATGAAACCACTGTAAGCAAAATTGCCAAGAAATTTGAAGATTATAAACTACTTAAAACAAAAACAGTTAAATGAAATGTTCAAAATGCAATCCATTGGTTTCTTCACAATACGCAATCCTATATATAAAATCATCTCATTATTTAATGTTTCCGTAAATTTTCTTCATCCATTGCTGGGGTTTGAGGCCTGTGCATAAATCTTAGATTTTAAATAACCATATAAAAAGTAATCCATGGGTATAAGATTGGGTGATCTCGAAAGCCACTCTATTGGTCTGCGTCTTCCAACAGCCATTAAAATATTCATTTAAGTAATCTTGGACTCGCCGAGTAAAATGAGGTGGCGATTTTCGAAATGTGGGTGTTGATTTTCAGATGCCATTTTTTCTAAAATGGTTAAAGATAAGTTAAAATATGTTAGAAAACAAATTACTTAGAATTTCATAGCAAATTGAATAAAAATACAAAAGGGAGGGTTTCCGTTTAATAAAGTTGACTATACCATATTTTTTTTGCTTTACTCTGTATACATGAAAACTGGTTTAAAAACTGTGTAAAAAAACAATCTGCATTTAACAACAAATTATGAGAGTTATATCCAAAAACTATAACGTACTGCAATAATTACAAATGATTTGTTTATTATAAAACAATATTTTTGAAAGAATGGTTGTAAATAAGTTTGTTCTAATAACTATTAGGAATGAGTTTGAAAATATTGTTTTAGAATAAACAAATCATTTGTAATTATTATAGTACGTCTTTGGATATAACTTTCTCATAATTTGTTATTAGAGAGCAGCACATTTTGTAAACCAGTTTTCATCTATACAAAACTTTTTAAAATCCGAGATTATTTAAATGAATGTTTAAATGGCCATTAGATTGGAAGACGTGGACCAATAGAGTGGCTTCCAAGATTACCCGATTTTACACCCATGGATTGCTTTTTATAGAGTTATTTAAAATCCAAGGTTTATGCAAACATACCTTAAAACATCGAAGACTTGAAAAATCGAATAAGGCAAGGGTTGAGGTATATTGACGGGAACGTGTTAAATAATGAGGTTATTGCGTATTGTTAGGAAACCAATTAATAGCATTTTGAACATGGTTGGACAATTTGGATACTTGTTTATTGAATTATATGACACACTTCTTGCTGTGTTCTGGCTTTGTATCATAAATTTCCATCGGCGTTGTTTGTTTTAAATATATTATATACATATCCCCTTTTATTTTTACTATAAATTAAATCATTGCATCCTAAAGATCAGAAGCCACCATCGAACAATGCATTTCTTATGGCGCAGTGACTCCTTCAGATTTAACACAAACTTTTAGTGAGTCACAAAAAGCTAAAATGAAAAATTTTACGTGATTTTGTTTTATGTTCACCAGTGTACCTACATTTTAAACTAATTTTTAGATTATTTTTGTACCTATTCGACATTTCATTCATTTTTTCCGAAACGGTTAAAGAGAGGTAGGGTTTCGATTTAAAAAAAAGTTGACCATGATATAATTTTTTTTTGCTTCACCCTGTATACATGAAAACTGGTTTAAAAAATATGCAACTGAAATTAAAAATTGATAGGTCCAAGTGATTTTCTAAAATATGAACACTTGATTTTTAGATAAATTTATATCATACTTTAGCCGCTCACTGTATAATACCTACGTTGCTAGGATCTCTATCTTTTTGTTTTATTTGTCCAGTACAATTTTGCAATTCTCCAAATGCTTCCATAAAATTTATGTATGTGGAATTTATATTTTCTGCTATTTTATATCTATTAAACAATAAAATATATTCATTGTATACCTAATAAACACTTTAACTTACGTATTTTCTCTGTAAACGTCTCCATAAGTTTTATATTTGCATGACGATTCTAATGCTGCTTCTAATTTGGTTACCATTTGCTCTATATCTTTTTGACGATTATATGTATAGCTTATGTTCTGATCTATATTGTCTTGAAAGCATTTTGCCAATATTACTCTCTCATACAAGCCTTTCAACTGAAACATAGCAGTATTAAATTGTTTTTTCCTTTGAAGATAACTTTTACTTTATCTCGACAGTTACAGATTCCAAACATCAGTCTCTTGAGTTCTTCATGTTGCAACAAAAATACATTTTTGATATCTTGCGTTTCTGCTATCCATTGATCAATCATCATATTTAATTCATTAAAAGTTACGTTCTTAATTTGTTCTTTACTAAAATTTCCAGCCATTTTGACACCTGCCAAGATAAAGTTTGGATGACCTTTATTTATTCACTAACACCTATGCTGTAATACTGGTTATTACTCTTTCCTTTGACGTTTACCTATTGTTTAAGAAAACAGGACGACATGACAATTGATCCTCTTGTTACCTTCATTAGAAGATTCCCTGCCTTCTTTCTTTCCTTCGTTTTGGTATTCTTATATATACATTTACATCGATATTAAATTTGTGACCACTTTGTCCTCTTTGTAACTTTTTTCGATTAATCTGCAAAATAAGCTCATGAAGCATAATGAAATTGATGAGCATTGATTATTTGAGATTTTTGCCAGTTACATGCTAGTTCAGATTTAATCTTTAAGTCTAACGAAGAAAAAAAATTGTGCCATGTTTTTTACAGTTTTAAATGTGCAATAACTACTAGGTAGACCTGATCTTTTATAGCTAGTACTAGTATTAACATTATCTCTGATTTTCATAGACTATGAAGATATTGTATTTGGTCCAAGTAGGTAATATACAGGGTGATTGGGGGAACCCCCAATATTCGAAAGTGATGTTCAGGGGGAAAAAGTGAACAAAAAATCCTAATAATAATAAACATATGGTCGAATATCAACAGTTACTGAGATAGTAATGAAAATATTTCTATTGCTATTTTTGCAAAAGCTGTTATTATTTGATATTTTATTTTGAGTGGGTCATGCATTCTAAACCATTACTAATTGTCACATTTATTTTGACGTTTGTGATTTAAATGCTTATTTTATAACTGTCTCATTTATTTTTGCATGTGCCTTTGTTTAGTCAATATTGTACACACATAATTTTGTAATGCCTGCCACATTCAGTCATCGAGAATATGCTGATATTGTTATTTATGGGTATTGCAACGATAGTGCTAATCGTGCAGTTGCTGAATATCGACGTTGCTTCCTGAACAGAAGAGTGCCAGATAGAAATGTTTCCCAGGCAGTCTTCAACAATCCACATGAAACTAGAAATTTTCCCAGTGTGAGAACTACATTTGAGAGACAAGCTGGTCCTGGTATAGCAGTAGAAGAAGAAATTTTGAATATGGTAGAACGTAGCCCGGGTGTAAGTACAAGGCGCATCGTAACCTGTCTCCAAATTAATCAAACTACGGCATGGGAAGTAATTCACAAAAATTGTTTAAAACCTTTCCACATTCAGCGTGTCCAGAATATTCAGGACGGTGATAATGATTTGCGGTTGCATTTTTGCAATTGGATAAACGCAAACCATACACTTTACAAATACACTTTGTTCTCTGATGAGGCTCAATTCACTCATGATGGAGTAAATAATTGTCACAATGAACATAAATAAAAATAAAATCAGCATATTCTCTATCATATTTAAAAACAAACATATTTTTTCATTAAACTTTTATTTAAAAAAAATTTCTATCTATTTTCATTAAGAAGTTATGATCAGAAGTAAAAATAATAATTACGTCAAAGTTACATTAGCCGTGACTTGATCGGACATTCTGTGGAAAACAATTGATCGAGTTACATTATTATAATGTTTAATTGTCATCTAAGCATTTACAGATAGAGTAGTTAGCAATTTTCAGTGTTTTTTCGATTATTTGTAATAATGGTATCACACGCAGAAAAGTTGTTACTAATTTATGGAGAATCCCAGAAAACTTCTAGAAGAGCTGTTCAGTTGTATAGAGAAAGATTTCCTGAACGTCACATCCCTGACCACAAAATGTTTGTCAGACTGGAAAGAAACTTACGAGACAATCAAAATGCATTTTCAATTCGAAAGGGAAAATCAATAAGAAAAAGAGTTCGAGATTACTATACCACTGCACAAGTGGTACAATATTTTGAGAACCACCCGCAAAATTCAATAAGGCAAGCTAGTCACGAGCTAAATTTGAAAACATCTTTGATTCACCGGATATTAAAACTTAACGATTACCATGATTTTAAAATACATAACTTGGAATATTTATCTGAAATTCATTTAGAAAGAAGATTGAGTTTCTTTGCACAAATCACGGTAGCTGCTGAAATTACTGATCGACGAATATTTCATCATAGTCTTTGGATTGATGAAAGCCGTTTTGTAAGTAATGGCTTACCAAATAAAAAAAATTAACATTATTGGTCCATAGAATCCACACGTTGTTAACCCTATACAAAATCAAGGACACTTTGGTGTAAATGAGTGGTGTAGTGTCATTGGATGTCATCTCATAGGACCGTACAAAAGTACTATTCAACACACCTTCATAAAAATGAAGGTGTGTTGAATAGTATACAATACTTTTGTTTCTTGCAAGAAGAATTCCCAGAACTGCTCGAAAACATCCCTTTGCAGTTGCGAAGGGGTTTTTGTGGTTCCAGCACAGAGGAATTAGGTCCTCTGTGGTTCCAGCATGATGGAGGCCTACCCCATAAAGCGCTTATTTAAATATTGTTCGGGGAACAATGGATTGGAATAAATGGACCCATAAAATGGGCAGGAAAATATCTATAATAATTATTATTAATCGTTTGTAATTATTATTTTTACTTCTGATCATCTTGTTAATGAAAATAGATAATTTTTTTTTAAATAAAAGTATCAAAAAAATATGTTTTTTTAAATGTGGAAAAGTACAGGTATGTTCCTGGAAATAAATATTTCATGACATAAATACAATTTTCGAAATACCTAAAACTTTAATTTTTGGACAAAATGCACCTCAATCCATGCCGTTTGAACTCCATTCTTCAAATTTTCAGTAACATTTTTTGTTACCCCGTAATATTATTTGGGCGTCGAGTTTGGGACACCCTGTACAATACCGACTAAACAAACGCACATTTAAAAATAATTGCGACAGTTATAAAATATGCGTTTAAATCACAAACGTCAAAATAAATGTGACAATTAGTAATCACTAATGTGAGTTTGATTTAGAATGCATAACGTACTCAAAATAAAACATCAAATAATAACAGTTTTCTCAAAAACAGCAATAAAAATATTTTCATTGCCGTCTCAGTAACTGTTGATATTCGACCATATGTTTATTAGGCTTTTTTGTTCACTTTTGCCCCGAGCACCCCTTTCGAATATTGGGGGTTCCCTCCAATCACCCTGTATATTAGGAAGAGAACTGATCCTTGAGACACACACATACCCTTCAGAGTCTTTGATTTAGAACTACAGTTCTCTATTCATGAAGTATTAAATTAATGCTGTTTTCATCAAATTTATAACATTTTTTCTTAAAAGAAAAAAGCATAGTTGGACTCATCGTCATCTCATGAGATGATGAAATGTGGATTTCATGTGTTAATGAAAATTAACAGAATTTTTCTTGAGCAAAATAAGTTTTAAGAACTTTAACTACTGCTTTTATATTGCTTTTGATTAAGTAAAGGGAATAATAAAAACCACAACGATATTGAAAAATATATATTTATATGTATAATAATTAGTAGCAGAAATTAAAAAAATTACAAGTTATATGCAGTCTCAGTAAATGTGTCCATCGTATTAGTTTTATTCAAAACAGTACACCACTCAGTATATTTACGAGCAAATTTCAAATTCCATGGATTATTGTTTAATATGATTTCATCAATGTGTTCGAGTTTTTTCATAATTTCGTTGGGCAATTCTTCTAAATAGTTTCCTGATAAATCTAAAGACTGTATGTAGATCAAATCCTTAAAACCATGATCATTAATTTTTCTTATGTTGTTATTCGTCAGTAAGATATATTTGACAGTTAAAACTCCTTGAAAAAGTAAATCATCTACACAGGTAAAGTTATTATTACTTAAATCCAACACTGAATGTTCATGTTCATCGACAACATTGTTTCGGAAGGCTTCTTCAAAATAGCCTGTACGATATATTTTTCTTCTTTTCGGACCTTCTTGTAAATTGTTGAAGCTCAAATTAATATGCCTCAAATTTTTTGTTTTATGAAATAAATCCTCTGGCAACGTTCCAATGTTGTTTGAGCTTAAATCTAATGTTTCCAAATAAGATAAATTTTTAAATGCAAAAGCATCTAAAATTTCAATACCGTTTCCTTTTAAATACAGTTTTATAACAGGAAGGTCGGCAAAGATATTCTCTGTTATCCTCTTAATAAAATTGAAATTTAAATTTATAATTCTTACTTTTGGCAAGTCCTTGAAAGCATATGCTTCCATTTTATTTATATTGTTTCTTTTCAGAGATATATATTTTAAATTTCTTAAATTGCTGAATGTTCCGGATTTTAAAGTAGTTACGTTCTCATCTTCTATTACAATGTCAGTAGCTTCATGTTCATTACTGACACTATCCGCCCTTAGTAATGTCACAGGTATTTCATTGCGATAAACTTTAATTGTTATACCATTAAAATATTGCGTTGCATCTTCTGATTTCGTATGAAGTACACAGGAGCATAACAAAATTAAGAAATAATTATTACTGAACATTATTCGATGGAAGTCACCAAAGATGTGTGGTTATAGTTGTCATGTCATGATCAATGGCCACAAAAATATTCAAACCTATTTATAAACTTTGCATGAAAAACAATCCTTATCTCTTTTTGATATATAAACAAAATATTATTTTAATCAATAAAATGTTTAAACTAGGCTGATCATAATTTATAATTATCATATTTGACATTAATAATTAATCTTACTTGAAGCAGAAACCTGTGGCAATCCATTCATTAAATTAAAGTGCAATAAATTGAAATATTAAGCTGACATTTTAATTGGATTAGTAGTAAGTTGTTGCTGGTAATTCTGACATTCTATTCCATATTTTTGCAATTCATTGGCTGCAATGTGCTGCTCTAAACTTAAAGGATAATAATCATTTATGTTTGGACCTTTCAAAAAATAACTGACATTTTGCAATATTAAATAATAATAATAATATAATAATAATATCTCTACCCCTCATTCTAATCACAGGGATTAGCCCAGAAGTCGGAGACTTGTGCGGGAGAGGGGGCGGCATATTATTATTAAGCAGGCCGCATTTGCCTGATTTGTATAAATTATTAATCAATTGGCTTGTATTTTTATTATAACAATATTTATAAAAAAAACGTGTTTAAAAATTTACATTTTTAGCATTACAAAACCCTGTAGTAGAGGTTGTGAATTAAAAGAACACACAACTCTATCAGGTATGTACAAACTATTTAATTGTGTAAACTTTCTCCTCTTAAATAAAAAATGATAAACTGACACTATTTTTCAGTCCTGTCAGTCTCCCAAGTTCATTAATGTAAAACTGAGTCACCCGGTATAGACAAACATGATGTCAAGTAGCATGAAGTACTTATCGTCATCGTTATGTGGTATATACTTTTACATCTTCAGAATAAATGAGTAATGGATTCTTTACACATTCCTGTCAATAGCAGATCTATTTTGAAGAATTGCCGGTGATTTAAATCACTAAAATCATTGCAATATACATTGTCATTACAAGTAAATGTGTCAAATTAAATCCTCTATGTAATGGTTTTTTTATCACCAGGAGAAAAAAATGTTTTACAACTGATTAATAACAATACTATACCTTTTTCGTTCGTCTTATTCAATTTCCTTAAATAAATGTTTTACAAACAATATCACAAAAACTGTTACTTTACAATTTATTACAATTTTTTTTATATAAAGTCATACATTATTTAGAAAACACTGTAATATATTTTAATAAAAATAAAACAAAACATTTTAAGTGTGATTTGTTTAATATGTAATGGCGTTAATACATATTGTTAGTAATACTCAGTTTGATTCAGTCGATTTTTTATCATGAATTTTCATCTCGATATTGTCCTGTCATTGTAAATTATTGGACAACTGTTTGACATGTTCCATCTGAAAATGTAATGTAATGTATTCACATTTTTCTATTTTAGAACTTGTTCAAAAACTCGAATTCAAATAATACAAAGAAGTGTTTATAAAAAAGGTGTTGTAAGATTGTTTAACGTTAAGTACCAAAATACAATGTAAACATAAATATAGCCAGTATCAGGTTAATTATAAAACTGCTTATAACAATAATAGGTCTGTTCCAACAGCCGTTGAAAACTGGTTCAGAACTGTCAGAAATGTTTGACCAACACCGTTTTACGTCGTAATCGCCGATAGTACATTAACAACTGAACTGACTGACTAGTTCTGGACGGTTCAGAATCGATTCTTGCTGTTGTTGGAACAAACCTAATATGTATCCCTCATTCTAATCACGAGGATTAGCCGAGAAGTCCGGAGACTTGTGCGGGAGAAGGGGCAGCATATTATTATTAAGCAGGTCGCATTTGTGCCCAGGAACGATTTATGTTGGTAGGCCCTTACCATCATTCAATAAAAGGTCTTTACAATGATCCACCAGATACAGTGCTGCTCAAAATAAGTTGGTTTAGCTAAACTTACCTTAGTTCAAAGTTGCTCCGTTTAGGCGCTATATGACCATGAAGTTGCAATTTTGAAATCGTTTTCTTTTTTATAAATTTAAAATGCCTTATGCGATTTTGCTAAAATTTGGTAAGTTGACACCGTTCTATAGGTCAATAAACACCATATCAAAATTATGAGCAATATCATTTCATTGGTGTGGAACTTGGGTTTTTTAATAATTACACCTTCGATAATTCTATGCCAATGGAAGAAAAGATTTATCGGTATAAAATTTAGATTAAGTAAATTATTTTCTACAAAAAAGGTACTCTTGATAAGACTCGATTACTCTCGTGGTTTATTCGAAATTTGTAATTTTAATCATTGGCAGCAATTTTGATATAAAAATTAAATTAGGAAAACATGAGTGCAAATAAATAAAGATGTCACAGTAGTTGTTCAAAGTGGCTACCATTTACACGCATACAAAGATTTACACGAGAAAATCGAAATGTATTTTCTGCATAATTTCTTCGTCACATTTAAGAGTATTTGTTGCATCTTGAAGACGTTGCCATAGTTGCTGTTCGTTTTCTACCAAAGTCATATAAACCACGGACTTAAGATGAGCCCATAAAAAATAATCTAGTGAATTTACGTCTGGAGAATGTGATGGCCAATTTACAGGAGCGTGGTGCAATCCCATCATGCATATACCACATATCTCTCTGAAGTTGTAGAGGTATATCTTCTAACAAGTCTGGCAACGTATTTTGTAGATGTTCCAAATAATATTCTCCCATTAATCTCTGTGGTAAAATGACGTCTTTTGTTCTGAAATACGCCTCTGAATTACTGGTTGCCTACCCTGTGTGAGAAAGTCGTCCTTGTCGGCCAATCGGAGATTCTGTTAATCTCTGTAAGCAACACTGAACCTTATTGATGACCTACTTTCACTAACCTCCGAAAAAGTTTCTCTTTCTTTTACTTTTACTCTGTTATTTTCAAATTTTCTTATTCGCCTGCTTGCCCCTTTCCTCCACCACCAAAACTCACACTATTTGTATCCCAAAAATAACTCGGCACGGTTCAAATTGGACTTTAATGCCGGAGCACTTTTACGACATGTACATACACTTAAAGCGATCGAGACTCAATTTAATAATTTACTTAATCTCAATTTTATACTGAAAATTCTTTTCTTCCATTGGCGTAGAATTATCGAAGGTGTAATTACTAAAAATCTCAAGTTCCACGCCAATGGAATGATAATCATCATTTTGATATGGGGTTTATTGTCCATAAAATGGTGTCAACCAATTTTGATCAAAATCGCATAAGGCGTTTTAAATTTATAAAAAAAAAACGATTTCAAAATTGCAACTTCAGGATCGTATAGCGCCTAAACGGGGCAACGTTGAACTAAGGTAAGTTTAGCTAAACCGACTTATTTTGAGCCGCATTGTATCTGGTGGAGCGTTGTAAAGACCTTTTAGGGACACCCGCATATAAGAACATATTGATTTCATTTGATAAAGATTTTTTATGGGCTAATAAGACAAAATATAAAATTTTAAAAATAGTAGATCAGTTGTATGAGTATTTTGAAAGTTGCAATATGATTAGGATTTACTAAAAAATGCATGTACGCTCACCGCGCACCGCGCATCTTCACTGATTTTACAAGGAGATATAAACACCATAAGTTCTATATAAAGAAATGTTATCTAACATAAGCGTTGTTTTGGTGCTATATGTGTTGAAGTACTTATTATGTAATTAATAATGATAACACAAAAAAATTATTCTAAAATTCATAAATCAACCGTTTTGATTTAAGAAGGATTAATAGTGAAATATAAAATAGTGCAACCTCTATTTGTCGGGTTTATAATTTTCAAAAGTTGTCATCTGTAGATGTAAATAGCTTAGGTTGGAAATATTTTATTATTTACAGCAATACTTGCAAGAAATCACCTTGGTAATAATTGCATCATGCTTTCACAGTTTATTATTAAATAATAGATGTCAATATTTCAACAAAAATCTTCTTACTATATTTTTTTTCATAGATAATAATAGCTTTGTAATATTGAAACAATTTGGGATACCAACCAAACTGATTAGACTATTGAAAATGACATTAAAAAATACTAAAAGCAAAGTACAAATAAGAGGTGAATGTTCGGAAGATTTTACTATTGACACAGAACTGAGACCCACTATCAACGCTTCTTTTTAATTTAGTACTAGAAAAGGTCATAAGAGATAGTGTCAGTTGAACAGAAAAGGACACATATTGTTTAAAAGCCACCAAATAGTAAGTTATACAGATGATGTGGCCATAATTGTAAAAGATAGGGAATTAGGAAAAGTAACAAGAAAACTTGTGGAGATAGCACGTAAAGTGCGATTGCAGATAAATCAAGAGAAATGTAAGCTTTTGAGAATAGGGGAACAAAAGATACCAATTTCAAATTGAGAACGCAGTATGGAGAGATAGAGTCTGAAGAAGTTCAAGAATATGTATATTTGGGGACGCTGATAACAGCTAAGTGTGATGCGGAGTAAGAAATTAATAGGAGAATAGTAAAAGCATAGACTAGATGTTATCGTAAAAGCAAACAGAAGTATCGCAGCAGTCAACCACTTCATGAAATCAAAAAAATTGTCCAGAGGAGTACAATTTAGAATGTACAAAACAATTTTGAGGTCGAGAAAATTTATTATGGAAAAAGGTCTTGAGAAGAATTCTAAGGGGAAAGAAAACGAAGGAAGGCTATGTAAGAAGAAATAATGAGGGAAATATATGCAATGTACCAGACACCAAAAATAGATGAAGTTGTAAAAACCAGAAGAATGTAGTGGCTAGGGCATCTAGAATGTATAGAACATGAAATGTTAAAAAAATTGTAGGGAGTAAACCTAACTTCAAGAAAAAAACAGGGAGACCGCGGAAGTGATGGAGTGACAATAGATCTAAGGGAGAAAAATATAATGGATTGGAAAAGAAAAGTGAAAAAGAACAGAACAGAGTGGAGGAAAATAACGCAGTTCTGGGCGTAAAAGGCCTGTAAACAGCTTTAATAGCTTTGTACACACAACACCAAAATCAGTTTCCAATTATCAGGTGCATGAACATTTCAACTAAAACAATGAATTTTCAACTTTATGCAGGCGTTATAAATACAATGTGCGTACGTCTGATGATTGGAAACCGTTTACAACTGTTGTGTGAATAGGGCTAATACCTACATTGCAAGGACCATTGACTTTTTGTTTTATTTGTTCAGTAGAATTGTTTAATTCCCCAGTACAATTTTGTAATTCTTCAAGTTCTTCCATAATTTAAATATGTAGAATTTATATTTTGTGTTATTTTTTATCAAACAATAAAATATATTCATTGTATATGTACTAAAAAACTACTTACATATTTTTAATGTAAACATCTCCAGAAACTTTACATATGCATTACTCAACATCTAATTCTGATTTGTTCCATATCTTTTTGATGATTAAATGTATAGTTTACGTCTTGATCTATATTACCATTTTGTCAATTTACTTCCCTCATACAATGTTGTCAACGTAGCAATATTAAACTGTTTTTTTTTTTTAATAACTTTTACTTTATCTCGACAATTACTGATTCCAAACATCAGTCTATTGAGTTCTTCATAAGTATATTTTTATTGCAACATGAATAAAAATACACTTTTGTATTTTTGCCTAACTGATATATCCACTGATCAATCATCATATTCAATTCATTGACAATTATGTTCATTATTTGCTCTTTTATTAAATTTGCATTCGTCTGAGTTCCAATACTGGCTATCGTTCATATCCTTTGACTTTTGCCCTTTGTTTAACCTAACATTAAGATCACATGACATCTGATCGTCTTCGCTGCTGTCATTAGAAGATTTGCTGCTGTCACTAGAAAATTCACTGCTTTCTTCCTTTTCTTCCTTCTTTCTTGTATTCTTAGAATTTTTGGGTTTTGGTTTCTTTTTCTTATTAGCTTCACACTTATTACCTATAACAAATCACTTAGTGTGCAAATATGTTTAAAATACTTTTACAGAAAATATTTTAACGTAAATTATAAATCAATCATCAACATCTATGTTTTAAGGGTTTCTTGTAAGTTAAACAAATTAATAAATGGACATTTCGACAAACTAAGTAGATGTAAGTACTAAAATTTACCATTACATTTGCATCGATATGAAATTTGTGACCACTTGTCCTCCTTATCTTTTTGGTGCTCATCTGCAAAATAAACTGTTTTTTTAGTTTTAGAAATGTTATTATCATCATTAACTTCAAATGCATCGATTACTTGAGACTTCTGTTGGTGAAGATTTAATCTTTTAATCTAAAAAAGTTAATCTCTGTAAAAATATAAATTGGAAATAAATTATGTGAGCTTTATCACAGTTCTAAAGGAAGCAAATGTAGGCAAAGGAAAATCGCTATAGGTTAACCAACTACTGTTTGGAATTGGTCTTTCAAAGCTACCATTTCTTCGTTCTTGATTTTGAAGAAAATCTGCGTCAATTATATTTCTGACAACGCGGCTACTGCCTAAAAGTAAATTGAAGTAATGAAAATATAGGATAGGAAAATTTGTTACTCAATTTTGTCTACATTTAAGGAGGAGACTTCCTATATGCATTTTATCCGTTTGAAATTTTCAATCAAAGGTGAATTAATCTATGAAGATACTAAAAGTATGAGAATCTTGAAGATATCTATCAGCAGTTTGTCTTTTGAATTTGGAGTAATTGCTAGTCGATTGTTGTTGTCAGAACGTTTCAAACAGGTTGAAACAAACTTTGAAATATACAGTTAATTGATGTGGCAATTCAATTAAGTCGAACAATCTTTTGAGTCTCAAAACTTTTAGAAGAATTTTCAAATGTGTTACAATCGATTTTAACAAAATGATGGTTATGATCAAAATAAACAAAACGATACTCAAAACAATAATGATACTGAAGAGAACGACATATTATGACTTGAAAATGGTCAGAGGCCGATTTTTGTATGTCGTATTAGAATTATGTTATGTATTTTCCGTTTCATTTTTGGATTGCTACAGAATTCCTTTATTTTAAAAAAATGGATATAAAATGCAATAGGAACTCTACTCTTCATTTCAAAACAATCTTTTTATTGTTTTTAGTAGAAAAATTACTTATAGTTGATTATTTTATGGGTCTCATTACTTTAGAACATTTAAGAACTGGTGCATTTCATGCAACAATAAAAATTATCACAAATTTTCTTAAGCAAAAGTGTTGAGTGAGAAATTTTAGATAGAGGCGCAACCTTAATGGCAAAATGCATATACGATCTACAAGTTTAACACCTTGTATCTTGAAAACAAAGGTCCTAATAGATAATATCTATAGGGCAAAATGTTCTTAAAGTCGGACAAGAAATAAAGACCTTCATGTTTGACGTTCCGTTATGTTACACTGTGTTTTACAGTAGGGGTTTTTTGGGCCCGAGATTTATCCGTCTGTCGAGAACTGTTGTTAACGACAGTCAATTTTGAGTGTTCTGTGTAATTCAATGGTTTAACAAGCAAAGAAAACCTTCGTGAACAATAAGTTGTCGATAAATTGACGAATCTTAGAACCAAAGAGCTGCTATTACCTAATACTATCTCAGGCCCAAAACTGTATACGCATTTTGCCATAAGGTTGCGCCTCTATCTATAATTTCTCACTCAACGACAAAAGTAAGTTTTAGGAACTCCAACTATTGTTTTTATTTTGCTTCTGTGGTAAGGAAACAACAAAAACCATAACCATATTTAAAACTATATAATTATTAATAGAAATCTGTCATAAACGTGTCATAAAAAATATTTTAAAATTATGTTTAAATAAATTAATTAATGTTTATCCAGCGATTTCCAACAGGCATCCTGTGGACTAATTTTTTGTGGCCTCTGAAAGTCTAAATAAAGTGTACATTATCAATAGAAAATATTTATCTATATGGATAAATCATATTTGCCATTTAGTTTGACTCATATATTTATTTATTTTATATTTTTGAACCAAATTAGATCTACAATTTTGATTACAATATATACAGGGTGTCCGGAAAAGACGTGTACAACAAAAGACCACAGACTCCTGGGTTCAAAATAAGCCGATTTAGCCCAATTTACTTATTTCCAAAATTGCTTCGTTTCGCCGCTAGGGAGCGCCAAAGTTCGCGAAAAATTTTTGTTTATTCGAATATCTCAAAACGACTTGATCGATGTTAACCATTTTGGGCTACGCAGTTATAAGTCTAACCGACACTTTTTGACATTATTTAAAATCTTTTGCAGTCATTTGAAATATAAGAAAAATCATGTATCATGCAAATATAAGCACATATTTTTTAACCCCTGTACAATTACTCTCAGTTTTTTCTATTAGTAGCTGACTTTATTTATAAACTTTTTTTATACTTTCAGAATTTAGAATAGATGAGTAGTTTAGGCAGAAAAATATTTTTCGTATGTCAACAATATCAGCATTCGTTCTGCAACAAATAACAAAAATTCCAAAACTCATTTATATTTTATTTAATAAATACGAGATAATAAGATTAATATAGCAAATAAAAAAGTTATCATCTCTTTACAATAAATGCTCAGTGACCACCTTTTCTAGACGCAATAAGTAATCTGTTTTACGGTTTTACGAAGTTGTAGTGCTCTCCATGGATTACCTCGTAAAATGTTAACTGCGTCTTGGATTCACCTAAAAAATCCTTTTATTATTAACTGCGTAGGCATATACTTTACAAAAATGATCGCTAGGAGGTAAGTCTGGTGCTCGAGGTGGCCATTTTATAGGAGCATCGTTTTCTCTTCCAATCCGCCTGTTAGGATACAGATTATGTAAATACTGACTAACGGGTATTGTAAAAGCACCATCGAGCATAAACCATTTGTTACGACGAAGTAGTAACGGTAAATCGTTCAATAAATTAAGTAAAAAATTTAAATAGTTGACCCCATTTAATCGATGTGGAAACACAACCGGGCCAATAATAAAGTTGTCTATAATTTCCGTCCACACGTTTACTCTGAATTCATATTGAAAATGTCTTATTTTCAGTACAGTGTGGATTTTCATCAGTACCTAGCAAAATATGCTTCATCTGTAAATAAAATGTTTTTGCTGAAATTAATATCATGGACTCTTTGATCTTGTATAAAATTACACAATGCTAAACGTTTTCAGGGTCAATTGGTTGATGAACCGGTCATAAACCGATTGTCGGATGCAGTTACTGCTCCTTCAAAACATCATGAACTATGGTTTTGTATCCCTATTTCTTGTCCAATGCGCCTTGCACCAATTTTTGGGTTCTCTTCTATCTTATCTACGATTTGTTCCTGCACCTTTATAGTTTTCGTGGTACGTTGACGCCCTTGAACCGTATTCATTTGGTTGAAGAACCAAATTCGCGAAGTCGCCTTCCGATGTTAGCAAAAGTTTGATGATTTGACACTCGTCGATGAGGGAATCTGTCCATGTAGACCCTAACACTTTTGCGGCTGTTATCTTGACAAACTCCATAAACCAAAAGCATATCTACTTGTTCGAATATGTATTGAAGTTGATACTTAAAATATCAGAGCGTACTTCTGGTACTCCGTTATTTGTTGCAGAACGAATGCTGATATTGTTGACATACGAAAAATAGTTTTTCTGCCTAAACTACTCATCTGTTCAAAATTATGAAAGTGTAAAAAAAGTTTCTAAATAAAGTCAACTACTAATAAAAAAAACTGAGAGTAATTGTACGGGGGGTTAGAAAAATATGTGCTTATATTTGCATGATACATGATTTTTCTTATATTTTTAATGACTGCAAAATATTTTAAATAATGTCAAAAAGTGT
The DNA here is from genome assembly GCA_025584915.1 of Monochamus saltuarius. Taxonomy (NCBI): domain Eukaryota; kingdom Metazoa; phylum Arthropoda; class Insecta; order Coleoptera; family Cerambycidae; genus Monochamus; species Monochamus saltuarius. Next base: position 56,213,100 of record CM046725.1, on the reverse strand, counting down.
CGGTTAGACTTATAACTGCGTAGCCCAAAATGGTTAACATCGATCAAGTCGTTTTGAGATATTCGGAATAAACAAAAATTTTTGCGAACTTTGGCGCTCCCTAGCGGCGAAACGAAGCAATTTTGGAAATAAGTAAATTGGGCTAAATCGGCTTATTTTGTACCCAGGAGTCTGTGGTCTTCCGTTGTACACGTCTTTTCCGGACACCCTGTATTATTTTCGTATACATCATTGAATTTATATGTATATGTGTCATAGTCAAAGGTCGATATGCAGTCTCTTCCCGGAATGACTGGTTTATCCTAGGTTTGACCATAGCCTTCAGGCAAACCCCGAAATAAATTCCAATTTTGACCTTCGATTAAAGTATTTTTAGTCAAACCTAGAAATTCATAACTTTTCAGTCAAACGTCAAAAGTAAAATAATCTGTTTCGGGCTTTTCCTAGTCGATCCTAGAAGCCTAGCAGACTCGGACAAACGTCGATCTATTCTGTAGGGACTGTCTCTCTCTTGCGGTGTTCCGATAAATTATTTTCTCATTTCATTTTTGGACATTGAGCAAGCGGGTGTGTATGATTAAAGATGAATGTGGACAAAAAAGCTTTAAAAGTGAAGTTTAAAGAGAAAATTACTAATTTGAATAAAGATAAGTGTTCATTTCACATAAGAAATAAACAGATGTATGAGCAGATCTAACGTATTGCGCAATTCTAAATGTCATAATTTCTCACCATGTAAGAATAAAGACTCATTTTTTATTTTAATTACATATGATTAAAACAATAAACATTAAAATTAAAAACGTCGTTTTATTAATACCTAATCTAACAAACTAAGACATTCTAATACCTAATTGAAATATTGTCTGAAGCTATTTATTTGTAGCATAATTATATTTTTTCTTTAGTTTTATTGGGTTTTTGCCACACTTCTGAAAAAATAAAGATTAATTAAATAAGCCCTAATTGAAGTTTGACTGGTCAAACCTCGATTTCATGAAATTGGGTTTTGACGTTTGCCTGATCAAATTAGTCTGTCCTAGGTTTGACGAAAATTCTTTAGTCAGAGGCCGAAAGATTTCATTGATTTGGGCTTTGACTAAGACTTCAAGTCAGACCTGAGGATTGACTAGTCAAACCTAGGAGTGCCGGAGCTTTGAGGTTTGCCTATAACATATGTATACTAACAACTTATATAATCAATGTTATACAGTAATGCCACTGTTTACTGAAAAACACTGTCAATTACTGAAATGGTGTTTTTTGTTAAGGAGGAGGCATCATCTGATTTTGTGAAAATATTCAATAAATTATAGACAAGATTCAATGAATTTGAAGAATTGGAAAGTGGGGTGCAGCTATTCACTTCACATGAATCAAATTACTTTTCATATAAATTATGAACGTAAAAAGTATGTTTTTATGTTAAAAATATATATTTTATAATTAAATCTATTTAAAATTATTTTCTTTTGTTTCAAAGTAACTGTATAATCATTATTTTACAATTTAAAGTAGTTCTCAAAGAAAAAAGCGAAAAGAATTTGTATTGTTCGCTAAATATGTAAATGCACTTGTGGTTTTTCGCCACTTTAAAAGTGGAAATCTCTGGATACAGTCCACATCGATCGTATTAGTTTTATTGAAAATGGTGCACCAATTAGCATATTTACAAATAAATTTCATTTTCCAAGGATTATTTTTTAAATTAATTTCTTTAATGTCTTCGAGCTTTTTTATAATTTCTTCGGGTAATTCCTCTAAATAGTTTCCTGCTAAATCTAAAGAGTCTACATAAATAAAGTCTTTAAAAGTTTAATCATTAATTTTTCTTATATTATTTGTCAGCAAAATATATTTAACACTTAAAATTCCTTGAAAATTATCTACACAGGTAAAGTTATTATCACTTAAATCCAGCACTGAATGTTCATTGACAACATTGTTTTGAAAGGCTTCTTCAAAATAACTTGTGTTCCTTCTTTTCAGGCTTTCTTGTAAATCGTTAAAGCTCAAATTAATCAGCTTCAAATTTTTCGTTTGGTAAAATAAATTCTCTGGTATGATTTTTATATTATTTGAGCTTAAATTTAATACTTCCAAATAAGGCAAATTTTTAAACGCTAAAGAATCCAAAATTTGAATACCATTTGCCTTCAAATACAGTTTTGTAATAAGAAGGTCGGCAAATACATCCTCTGTAAAATTAAAATTTAATAATCTCACTTTTGGCAAGTTCTTGAAAGCATATGCTTCGATCTCGATTATACTGTTTCTTTTCAGATATATATTTTAGTTTTGTTAAATTGTAGAAAGTTCCAGATTTTAAAGTAGGCAAGTTCTCATCTTCTATTACAATGTCAGTAGCTTCATGTTCATTATTGACAGTATCGACCCTTGGTATTATCACATTGCGATAAACTTTAATCGTTATACTATCAAAATATTGAGTTGTATTTTTTGATTTTGTATGAAGTACACAGGAACATAACAAAAATATGAAATAATTATTACTGAACATTATTCAATGAAAGCCACCAAATATATGTGAGGTTTAGCATAGTTTCATAATGTTCAATAGGTCAAGAAGATATTAAAATCTTTTTTATAAATATTGCATAAAAAGAATCCCTATCTTATTTTAATACATAAACAAAATATCATTTTAATCACTAAAATGTTTAAACTAGGATGATCACAATTTTTAATTACCATATTTAATTTAGAAAAATATCTTACTTGAAGCAGGAACATGTGGCGATCCACCCATTAAGTCGGAACAAGAAGTTGAAATATTAAGGTGAAATTTTAACTGGAATGGATTACTAGCAAGTTGCTGCTGGTAATTAAGACTTTCCAATCCATGTTTCTGCAAGCCACTAGCTGCAATTTGCTGTTCTAAACTTGAAGGGTAATAACCATTCGTGTTGTTTGGATTGGGATAAGGCCTTTCAAAATGTAAACAATTGGCTTATACAGGGTGATTGGGGGGAACTCCCAATATTCGAAAGGGGTGTTCAGGGGGCAAAAGTGAACAAAAAAACCTAATAAACATATGGTCGAATATCAACGGTTACAATAGCAATGAAAATATTTTTACCCGAGTTAATTATTGTAATGCATCAGTAGAGAAGTGTTTATTCCTGTAGATATTATAAATTATAAAATTGATTAAAGATCTAATAAACCGAGATTAAATTTTCAAATATACCACCAACCGCCTTGTTGAAGTGCACTGTAATATTCTCTTATGAGTGCAGCACAATTTGCAATCCGATTTTGTTGCATATACTAATTATTTAAACCATCTCCAAAGGCACTAATTAAGGGGACTCAAATCTCATGATCTTGGTAGCCAATTTTGGAAATCACCTTGGTCAGTCCAGCGTTGTGGAAAGCGATTGTTAAGATGATTGATTACAACACAACTAAAATGGGCAGGGACACCATCATGCTGAAAGTACAAGTTTTGCCTACAATGAAACATCGTTCAGTAGATCTGTCAAATTATTTTCTACATATCTAGCTCCAGTAAGACGATCATCTAGCACAACTGGGCCAAGTAACTGCTTATTAATCATACCACACCACACGTTAATGCTGCACCGATGCTGAAAGTTACTTTCCACCGTGGCTTGTGGATTTTCATCTGACCAACGATGTTCATTGTGACAGTTATTTACTCCATCCCGAGTGAATTCAGCCTCATCAGTGAATAAAATGTATTTGTAAAGTGTATGGTTTGCATTTTGCAACTGCAAATCATTATCACCGTCCTGAAGATTCTGGATGCACTGAATATGGAAAGGTTCTTGTGAATGACTTCCCATGCCATAGTTTAATTAATTTGGAGACGGGTTGCAACATGCCTTGTACTTACACCCGGGCTACGTTCTATCATATTTAGAATTTTTTCTTCCACTGCTTGCCTCTCAGATGTAATTCTCACACTGGTAAACATTGCAGTTTCACATGCATTGTTGAGGCTATCTGGAATACATTTCTATCTGGTACTCTTCTGTTTGGGAATCGACGTCGATATTCAGCAACAGCACAATTAGCGTTACCGTTGCAATACCCATAAATAAAAAAAATATCAGCATATTCTTGATGACTAAATGTGGCAGGCATTACGAAATTATGTGTGTACCTACAGTACTGACTAAACACACATTTAAAAATAAATGCAACAGTTATAAAATAAGCGTTTAAATCACAAACGTCAAAATAAATGTGACAATTAGTAATCACTAATGTTAGTTTGGTTTAGAATAACATACTCAAAATAAAATATCAAATAATAACAGCTTTCGTAAAAATAGCAATAAAAATAATTTCATTGCTATGTCAGTAACCGTTGATATTCGACCATATGTTTATTAGGATTTTTTGTTCCCCCCTTTTGAATATTGGGGATTCACCCTGTATATTTTTATAACTATGTTGAAAATAAAAGTAACGTTTAAAAACTTACATTTGTTGCATCACGAAACCTTGTGGCTGCGGTAGAGTTTGTGGATTGAAAGAAAACACAACTCCACCAGGTACAAACTGTTTCTGTGCTTGTATAAAGTGGTTATTTGTTGGGGGATTCTCAAATGGTATACCTACAATAGAGGTGTTTAACGTATCAAAAATCTTTCGCTGCTGCTTGTGGGAAACTAATACGGTTTGCCCATTGAAATTCGTTGGTACTAAAAAAATCAGCTGCACTTCAGTAGAAAATAGATATTTGTTTGTTTACCTGCCGAAAACATATTTTGATCATAAACGTTTGTAGTGGAAAAAAATGGACGATTATTCATAATGAAGAACAGAAAATTTTGTTTCAATGACAATGGATGACAGTTTGTTTGATAATGTCATGTTTAACCGTTAAAAGTTATATTTGGGATCTAGGGAAATTTTACTTAAAAACTAGGAATGCTATTTAAGATATAGCATTGAATATACTATTTACAAACTAGCTTATTATTATAACCGATGGTTATAGCAATATAAACCATTGAGTTATATTTGGACAACTATAAAACCACAATGATATGAATTTACGTAGTTGTGGCAAACTAGTTTTTTTTTGAAGTACTGAATTGAAATATTGTTGAGTTAGTGCTTATTTGTTCCATACATTTTTTCTTTAGAGTGTATAATGTAATTTACATCTATACTTTAAATATTAATATATTAATAAAATATCTATAGACATAAATTACACTATAGTTTCTAAAGCAAAATATTGTACGGAACAATCAAGCACTAATCCGACAATATGTATCTATTTTAATAATTGGTTTTATATTTTAGGATAAATTTATCTTTAGCATGAAGATGAAATTGTTTGACCATATTTTAATTTCAAAATAAAAAACTGGCAGACATCTGTAAATAATTTGAAAAATTAAATTTATTACTAACACGTAGATTATATAAAATTGAAAAATATACAATATTTCATTTATAAAAATATAAGATCTTATAATTTAACACTTATTGTCTAAAAACATAGAACTAAAATTTTTATTTTCTAATTTGAGATTGGCAAGTTGTTGAGCGGCCTCTTTAATATCAGGTTTAAGTTCTTGATACACACTTAGTTCTTTTACTAATTTGTTCTTTTCTTCTTTCAAATTTTGTAAGGTATCGATTTCTTTTGATATATTTGGAAGGTTGATTTCTGGATCTTTCAACCAAGGATATTTTTTCTAAATAAAATGGTTAATTAGTTTGGTTACAGTTACAGCATCAAAACATACCTCAAATTTTAATAATTCGTTTTCATATTTTTTAGCTTTTTCTTCCATTTGTTGTAGATCTTGAACTGACAAATTTAAAATTCCTCCTAGCTTTGCTTTAGACTGGTCCATTTCCCTAAAAAAATATTTAATTAAACATTAACAGATACTTTTAAAAATAATCTGATGTCAAATGATCTTTATTTATTATAAACAATGATAAGCCATAAAAGAAAATATGTTTGATTATGAACTTACCATTTAGTGGCTTTTATTTCCTTTGATAACTTTTCATTAAGATTCATGTAGAATTTTATACAAATTTTTAACTTTGATACATAATTACTGTGTTTCCTAAGTTTTTCTGTGTGTGATAAAGCAACTGAGTTATTATTTAACGATTTTGTCACAGCCTTTTGAACTACACTGTTTAATTTTGATACTGAATCTGATATACCTATTAATAATTTCAGATCATCATTTATTAACTTTAGTTTTTTGAAAATTGCTTCTAACCTTGCGTCTGAAATAAAAAGCAATAAAAACTATACAATTTGTAGAGGAAAAAACATACTTTCTTCTTTGTAGAATTGTGTACGTTGTTTTAATAAGGTAGAAAATTCTTGCCATTCCTGTGGTGATATGTTGTTTTTGGCTAATTCCTCTGTGGTTGGTGTTACCATATCTAAAATTTTATCCATTACTATTTTCCACTTATTCGTGCGAATAAAGAGCACGTGTAGTTTTTCCTCGTTTTATTTGAAAAAATCTATACAATAGATAACCACACATAAATGTCAACAAACGACAGTTTTTATTGACTTTTAGTGATACCAAACGCAGATACCTAAAAGTTACTAACCGATTTAATTAGTAATTTTTATTATTGGTGTCATTTACCCACAAACCTAGAAAAAATATAGACTCTCTGTTCGTGATATAGATCACGTGACAAGTGCCGCGTTTTCTAGGGACCTAAGGTCCAGAAAATGGATATTTTATTTGCTTTATGTTGGTGGTTGTGCAAATATGATGGCTACATTGCAATCTGAAATAACTAACTTGCTGTCATTAAAGAATGTGACCAATCACAGTAAACAAATGAGCTTCACGCTACAATACAACCAACGTAAATTGGCATAAAAACCAAGTTTTAACGATTTTGGACCTTTTAGGGCAGCCATGAATTTGCGGTCGCCGGCAATATGACACTGGCACAGTCTATATTTTTTCTAGGTTTGTCTAGAAAAAATATAGACTGCGTCGGTTCATGATATAGGTCACGTGACAGGTGCCGCGTTTTCTAGGGACCTACGGTCCAGAAAATGGATATTTTAGTTGCTTTATGTTGGCAGTTGTGCAAATATGATGGCTGTCATTAAAGAATGTGACCAATCACAGTAAACAAATGAGCTTCACGCTACAATACAACTAACGTAAATTGGCATAAAAACCAAGTTTTAACGATTTTGGACCTTTTAGGGCAGCCATGAATTTGCGGTCGCCGGCAATATGACACTGGCACAGTCTATATTTTCTCTAGGGTTGTGATGTCTGTATTCTGTGCACAGTTGTTGCCAACCGTTAATAGGGATATTGGGTTTCTTCTTTATATTTTGTGGTCTATGGGTAACTTAAATTAACCTGAAATTAACCTTAATCTTATTAAACATTTAAGCAAAAAATTACATCTCGTTACACTCTTATAAGTTGAGCAATTACTTTTTAAGTAGGAATTTGCTGAAACATTAGCAAAGTTGCGCTAAATAATTTAGTATTATAAAAATTGCTGTCTCATTTTTTATTACCTTATCAGGTAAGTGAGCTCAAATTTTTGTATTGTTACTCTAACGATAGTTAAAAAAATTGTATCCACCGTATTATTATTATTATTAAATGTTTATAATTTTCATGCAAAAGTAAACATAAATGTTTAATCTAGAAATGCATATAAAAAGTTAAATGTTGCATCATTGTATGAGAGATTTGCCATATCTTAACCAAGTAACTGTATCAGCTTGGTTCTCTTCACTTTCAGTATTGTGCTAATTTAATATGGGTGAACAAGAAGGATATCTTCCTTTTCCTAAAGGATTTAGTACTTCTGCCATTCACCATTCACAGGAACCTGAACAATGGGATTCTATGGCGGTGGTAACTCCATTAGTAACTTCTACAACTTACAAACAACATGGGCCGGCTGAATTCAAGGTAAGTTTAAAATCAGCAATTTATATTTTTTATATTACTTGGGGATTGGTTTGAATCTGCCAGAAATGTTTGTTCAATTATTATGTTAAATTGTGTTAAATTCAGTGATAGGTAACTCGTTCCTCTAAGAAACAAAACTTAGGTATATCTACTAAGGAGGCACTTTCATGTACTATTTTATATCTACAAAAGTGTATTTTTTAATTTATTTTCAAATTATAATGAAAATATGTGAATTTAAAATAATTGCTTGATTTTATTAAAATATAATTTTATTTTAAAAAGCTATTAAAATTCAATAATAAAAGTACATCAAATAATGTTTTTGATATTATTTCAATTCTTATTAACTGTTGGGAAATTTTAATCTAATAGTAAATATTTATATAACTTATCTATTGTTTGTTTTTTTCTGAGAAATTATGCAATATACTCCCCACAAGAATTCAGACGACTTACGTCATACGAACAAATGAATAATTTATTATATTTTCATCAAAATATTTAAGAAACTGCAACTGATAGTAATAAAACTATATACTACACTAAAAGTTTGCATTATACAGGGTTAACTATGACTAAGTACAAAAATTTTAACCACGTGCTCAGGGAGGCCTAAAAGACAATAAAAAATTATTCCAGAATTTTAGCTCGACATTTAAAAAATGGGGCAAAACCCTCTTTTGCTACGGAAAGTCGGCGCTATGCTAAGAATCGACTGAGATGGCTTAGACCCATAGATGGAACTTACAGCTGTCAACAATATCTACTACCATCGCTCGTTTTTGCAGCATTTCTAAATGTAGAAACGAAAATTAACATTCTAATAGTGATAATACCTGATAGATAGGTAACAGTTAATCCACTTAGCTCCAGTATTTTGCATTCGTTTTCCATTATTTCTTTATAAACTGGTATAACTACATATTCGCTCATTACAGCCACTCACTACCGATAAAAGACACTTCCCGTAGGTACAATTAGATAGATTAGATTCCTATTTATTATAACAAAATCGAGCGAAAGGAGTAAGAGACGTTTAACGCGCAGTTTTGTCCCATAACCTAGAAAACCAAACCGGCGAATTATATTGTGGAAAAATATCTGCACTCAAGACAAATATCTTTATTTAATAACTATAAAACGTTTAAAAATTAAAATAAGGCACTAAAAACTGAAGAACACAAAATTACAACGTAAACACATATTCAATTATGACATGACAGTAACAGTAGTGACACTGACTAATGAGCGACTGTTGCATGCTTGCAGAGTATGCAACCAACAAGCATTGGCGGCGTTAAATAAGGATTTAAAATAATATCGAAAAAAAAATTTTTTTGTCTTTATAAATAAGTTTGGAATTTTTTTGAAGGGTGATTCCGTTAATTCTTATTTTTCCCTATCCCCTCTTAAAATATTTGTACTAAGTCATAGTTAACCCTGTATATTGCACTAAATTGCAAAAAATTATTGTGTTTAACGCGACGAAATATCGAAAATTACGTTGACAATAAAAACAAATGTGTAACGTCAGCCGTGTAAGATGTCTGAATTCTTGCCGCGAGTATATTATAAATTTTAGTTTGCATTTGTTAGATTCATTTATTTTACAAAATGCTATGAAAAAGTGACTTGAGACTTGAATAAAATATGTGCCTACATAATTATATATTCGAAGTCCTACTTAAATATTTTCATGTATATGGTTCAAAAACTGGTACTAATTTTGTAACAAAGGAAAACACATTAATAGCTGATTTTTGTTGTTTGTCACTATCCAGCTATAATTTCCCAAGTTTAATGATGTGTGTAGATTAAGAATTACCCTGTATATGTTGTTTAATTATGTTATAAATTTGTCCCTCTTAATTAAAACATTTCTATAGCAGTTATTAAATTTAGTGTGAATTGGAATAAATTATGTTATTATTTTTAAAAGCAATCGACCAGTATATTTGAAGTTTTGTGTAAAATTCCAGAAATATGAATACAGTAGATCAGGAAACCCCACAAGAGACGTTTTAGAGAATGTTCTAGCAGAATTAGACAACGGAAAGTATGGTTTAACATTTTCATCGGGTTTAGGTGCCACGACAACATTATTTGGCTTGCTTCAAAGTGGAGATAACATAATTGTTGGTGATGATGTATATGGGGGTACTAACAGATTATTTAACAAAGTTGGGGCAAGATTTGGACTTGAAATTACCTTAATCGATTTAACTAACCTTAAAAATTTGGAAAAAGCCGTAAAATCCAATACCAAGGTAGTCAATATCAAATAAAATTGTAATAAAGAATTTCTACAGTTATAAACATTTTAGATTGTTTGGGTTGAAACACCAACAAACCCAACTCTGAAGGTAATAGACATAAAGGCTGTGTCGGAAATCACACGGAAACATAATATCATTCTTGTGGTGGATAACACTTTTATAACTCCTTATCTTCAAAGACCGCTTGATTTTGGAGCTGACATAGTTTTGTATTCTCTTACGAAATATATGAATGGGCACTCTGACGTAGTTATGGGTGCGATGGTTATGTCAAATCAAACTCTTTATGACAAAATAAAATTTTTGCAAAATGGTAAGCAAATAAGTTGATTAAACTAGACATTATTTAAAGTACTGAAGTGTATTGAGTAGACAGATAAAAGATAAAATAATTATTTTCATTAACTTTTCAAAAATATATCTTTAAAAGCTCTTTTACTTTACATAATAATATGAAAAATTCAGCATGATGCAATGTTGTATTGTATTGTATTTTTTCCATGTAATTCCTATTAAAAATTCACAATAAGGAAGTTAACTATGAATTATTATTATTTGTGTAAATATATATACATTTTTTTTAATGCCAATGACCTTCAGGTCATTTATATTTTTGATAATAATTGAAAATATTAAAAAATATGTGTTTTAGGCAATACTTTTAAATTTAAAAAATATATGTATATACAGTGTGCCAAGAACATGTTTTTATAAAAAATTATTTGCTTTTACAGGAAAAATTTAAAAATATCGGAATTAGTGGAAACTGTGATCAGATATGTAAGGTGTTCAAAAAATTAAGATCAATAGTTTATAAGAATTTCGGTACCCCATCCGGCATACAATGTATATATGTATACAATTTATTAAATTTAATAAACCTGTGAGGAAATACTAAATTATTTTTTTGACTCCGTAGCCATGGGAATAGTGCCAGCACCATTCGATTGCTATCAAGTTCTCAGAAGTCTTAAGACATTAGCTCTTAGAATGGAGCGACACCACTCCAACGCCTTAATAATAGCCAAATACTTGGAACAACATCCGAAAGTAGATAAGGTGTTACATCCATGTATGAACCGAAATGTACGTTTGATAGAAAAATGTTTTATTACTTTATATTGTAGGTCTGCCATCTCACCCTCAATACGAATTAACAAAAAAACAAACTAGTGGTCATAGTGGGGTATTTTCATTCTACATAAAAGGTGGAATAGAGAACTCTAAAACATTTTTGAAAGCTCTTAAAGTTTTTACATTGGCCGAAAGTTTGGGTGGATATGAAAGTTTAATTGAATTGCCGTAAGTGATTTTTTAATTTTAGTTAATACTTAAGAGAATTAAGTGAAATAACCATTTTGGATATTGTAACAATATTTTATTTTTGAATATAACTGTATTGTAGGTGTGTAATGACTCATGCCTCCGTACCACCAGAGTTGCGCGAGACTTTGGGAATATCTGATACTCTCATTAGATTGTCTGTGGGAATTGAAGATGTAGAAGATTTGATTGCTGATATAGAGCAAGCATTTAGTCAAACTAATTGACAATAATTACATCAATACGAAACATGGCAAAATTTTATTTTCAAAGGGGTATTTTTTTATGTTTTTATTTGTTAATTCAGAGTTTTATGTAAATATTTATATGAAATATTTTGTTCAATAAATCTATTTTATCAATTTTAAAAGAGTAGTAGTCATCCCATGCTTATTATTAAAGCCCACACTTTGTTCGCGGATCTCAGATCTGCATTTGGCGAAGACTTATATTTAAATATCCATTATTTTTATTAAAACAAATTTAATCTTATTCATGCCAGCTATCGATATAAACATCCCATTTATTTACCTGCAGAGGCTCTATTCTCAGAACACATTCTCTCAGAAAGTGACGTACATTTTCGTGAGGAAATGCAAATCTATATTCTTGACCATTCTCGTAAAACAAAACAATTGCAATGGAACTGTACATTGGGATATGTAGTTAAAAGCAACATCAATTAATACGTTCATTTTGATGGCATAAAAAGTATTTTACAACAATTACACTCAAATAGTACTACTTCTATTTTATATGCTCAACGGATATTTAACGATCCTAGAATTTGCAAAGATTTAGCATATATACATTTTAATTATTCATGGATACTTTCAATTATTCACCATCTTGAAGCAACTGTGACAGCATTAGAATATTCAATAAATAATGCAGTAAATGATTTTTATTTACGACAGACAAATACTACAGCCTAATAACTGAACATTTACAGCAGTTGCTGGTTATTCAATTTTATTCCGGTACTACAAGTGAATAGTTAAGTGAAGTATTTTGTAAATTAATAAACTTAATATGAATAATGTTGGATATTATAAATTACCAGTACAAGGTAAGATGTTGATTTTAACTTTTATGTAGGTATGTTTGCACCTCGGTTTATACAAACATTAACTTTGCGTCCTAAGTGCGCCTCTGATTATGACGTCATCTGAGAACAACGTGCGGATATTACTTATTTTCAGTGGGTAGATACAAATATGTTTTACAAAAACATTCATTTTTGGAAATCGTTCCTCAAAAAAATGCTATTGAAAAAGGTAAATTTGTAATAATTTCCAGATTTGTGACTTTTGTTTTTTAAATGTTTCAAATTGACAAAATCATTTGACATTTCAATATTTCTTTTAAAATTTAAGGCAAATTTTCTTTTAACAAATATTAAAGTAACAAAAATACACATATATAATGGGTGAAGAACAAGGATATCTCCCTTATCCAGACTTTGAAACTCTTTGCATACATCATACTGAAAATGTGAATCAGCAAACTAATGAAAATATCTCAACACCTGTTGTGTTTTCCAATTTTTATGAGCATAAAGAAAAAGGAAAATTGTCGGTAAGTCAATGTTGCCTGAAACAACTAAACAGTGTGTCCTGATTCATAAGGAGAGGACTATTATTATGATTCCGGAAACTGTATGTGTGCGTTCATATTGGCATCGCTCAAGCGGTGAGCTTTGCATGATGCTGCTTTTACAATGTCATCGCACACAGTTTTCATCTAATTGTCTCGCTTGTTATTTTCTTAGCTTTTGAACCAGAATGAGATGATAATAAACTTGGTGTCAAAACGGTTGTTACTTAAGAAAATTGCGTCCGATAACATTACAAAAGCAGCATTGTACAAAGCTCACCATTCTAGCGATGCCAAATATGAACGTGCACTAACAGATATAAATACACTTCAATTACGACACAGTGGCGCTATTTGATGCTCATTTCAATTCTCAAATGCCGTTTAAAAAGTGAAGAGATTGCAAATAGTTTAGAAATCCGGAAAAAAGCAATTTTGAAAAATACTTTTTTTTAAATGGATTTGAAGATTTTTTAAAACTACTTGCACTTTATCGCCACATCTTATTTTCTATAAAATGACATCAGTTTTTTGAGTTCAACTTTTGAATCTTTAGGTCCTTCATCAAGTTTATTGTTGTAAATACAGACCTGAAGCAAGTTTTTATTTCAGATTTACTCATCATTAACTCATCTTTCTAGAAACATTATTAGATCAATTTCAGAAAAATAAGCTCTAACGAAAAATTGTAGCAAACTTAAGTTTAATTTTGGCTTATAAATTGGAACATCCAGTATAAGTATGTATAAAATAAAAATATTTTTATTTAATTGGGTATTTCAGACTATGAAAAGAAAAATTAATTTTTAATTCTATATAAAAAAATAGGAAAATAAAAACATACAATAAATTGTAAATTTGTTAGTTCTGATTTATTTATCAATTTCAATTTAGTTCAATATTAGACAATATCTAAATAAAAAGAAAACATTTTACTTTTAAGAAATATTCACCAGGGAGGCTAGGAAATGCGACAAGATCGGTTTTAGAAAATTTATTAGCCGTTATGAACAAAGCTAAATATGGGTTGTGTTTTTCGTCTGGTGTGGGCGCTATTATGGCCGCGGTAAGTTTATTAAAGCAAGGTGATCGCGTTTTATGCTCCGATGACATCTATGGTGGTACTACTCAACTCCTACTGGAAGTAGCCCCTCGATTTGGAATCTGTGCCAGCCATTTGGATCTAACTAATTTAAGCAACTTAGAACAAGTTATCACTCCAAAAACTAAGGTAGTATATATTCAAATTTATTTTGATACTTCTAACTAATTTGTAATATTTGATTTGAAGCTAATATGGACAGAGAACCCAACTAATCCCAAACAGAAAGTAATCGACTTGTGTTCTCTCGCAAGAATAGCAAAGCAGAACGATATCCTTGTGGTAACAGATAATACATTTTTAGGTCCTTATTTACAAAGACCTACAGAACTCGGAGTGGACATATCACTGCTTTCATTAACGAAATACATGAATGGGCATAGTGACGTTATTATGGGTGCTTTGTGCACGAATAGGAAAGATTTATATAAGAAGCTTAAATACATACAAACCAGTTAGTTAGATGGCAATCCAATATCATCATTAATTTAAGGAAAAAAAAACTAGAATTTTAAGTACTGCTTCACAAATGATTTAAAATGTTTCTATTATTTTCTTATACGGAAATATGAAGAAACATGTTTCTGAAATAAGTGCTTTTTCACTAATTAAGTAATATAGGTTGTGAAAGTAATCAATTTTCATCAATTAACCTTTGGTCTAACATTTTTCAGAATAAAAAAAATATCAAGTCAAAGAAATAGAAAATTCTAGTTAAATGGAAAAGTTACCTTCTAAATACTTTTTTAGGTTAGGAAGTAGTTAGTAGGAATTGTAGGAAATTAATTTAAAAATAATAGAAATAAACTACTTATTCCTGTTCGCACAACACTTGGACGATCTGATGCATGCATATACTATACTTATAATGTCTGCATAAGTTTGAAACTACACTGTTTTAATTGGAAACTAACTCTGGTGTTGTGCAAATAAAGCTATAAATTAATTAATTAATTCTACAAATACTGTTTGAAATTATTCACCTAGTATAATAAGCCCGTTTCTAAGTGATAGAAATTATTTTGCATGCATGCGTTTATTCCAGGCATTTGATGTTAATGATAATGGGCATTTGGTACACACACGTGCCATATCCGCTAATTCTCAATTTGAATAAGACATTTTTAATTAGAACATCTACAATCATCGATATACGTCTATATTTATGTTGTTAACTACAATTAACTTCTTGATTAATTTTTTGTAACACATAACACTTCCAAGTTCCATCATGAAAATTGTTTATTTTCTATAACCCCTTTGAAGAAACATAATAATTTTAGAAACACCCTGTATAATAAATGTTCTTAAATAAACAACTATAATAATCGGAAAAGGGAATAATATTTCTCTTCCACACAGTGATGTTGTTATGCCATGGCTACAACTAATATGTCTTTTCCTCTGGTCGGAACCCCTCCTCAGGAAATGATAGTTCCTTGACACCATCACCGAAGATATAAATAGTGAAGAGTGGCAAAATGCAGTGGTGTAGCGTGAACTCGCGTGAGGTCCCTTTAAGTGCGAGGCCGTGGGCAAGGGGCGCTTTGCCCACGCCTAGCTACGCCACTGGCAAAATGCTTGATAGTATTAGCACAGCTTAAATAACAATATTAGATGCATTTGGTTGCAGAGGCTACTACTGGATATCTCAGAAAACCATTGTTGTATGAGGAGGGGTTCTGTTTGTAATAGCCGTAGTACCAGCAATAGGAGTTCAGACATTCTTATAGTCCCTACAAAGCTTAGTTTTAAAACACAAGGGCAGGCCAAAGATTTCTATCATAAGCTAGGGAAATGCATATTATTTCTGTAGTCGGCAGTTATTATTTGGTCATAAGACTTTTATAATTGATTGCCTATAGATATTTTCACTTTGATTTCATAACTCATTTAACAGTTAACAGAAAAAAGTATTTTAGGAAACACATAAATTGTTTTTTTGTTTTCTTGGGGTTTTTGGGCTGTTCCTAATTTTTGTTTCCGTTTAGTTATAATAGTTATATCCTTGTTTATGTACTTACTTATCTGCTTTTTTCAGTGAGATTTTTTGGTTAGGCAACCTTAGTTTTTTTCAAAAATAACCCATGACTGATCCGTTTTGCGCAAGATCTTATTCTTTTCAGAAGTGTGGCAAAAACCCAATCAAACTAAAGAAAAACTAAAATTATGCCACAAATAAATGACTAGACAATAGTTTAAAATTATTCTTAAAAAAAAAACAAAAAATAAATATTGGAAGTAGACACATTATATTTTTCTTTTTATAGTTATTCATCAAGTTATTATATCTTGTATTTTTCATATATAATAATAATAATATCTCTACCCCTCATTCTAATCACAGGGATTAGCCCAGAAGTCGGAGACTTGTGCGGGAGAGGGGGCGGCATATTATTATTAAGCAGGCCGCATTTGCGCCCAGGAACGACTTACGTTGGTAGGCCCTGACCACTATTCAGTGCAGGAATGAGGAAAACCTGGAAAACCTCATTAATTAGGGGGGTAGTCAAATATCAACCGGCATCAATCTCTCACATTGACCCAAGCTAACATTATTCCACCCTACCATACCCACAGAGAGGGTGCCAATCCTCTCCACGAATATAGCTTATATACGGTCTACCGGCAGCTGGGCTCGAACCAACTCCGTCTAGTCACCTCGATTCAAGTACTAACGCCTTAAACCGCGCGACCACTGACCGATCCGATATCAAACCATAATTCTATGAACATATAAAAATATACAGGTCTGTTCCATTTTAAATCAAGTTTTTGCTATGCCAGGTTTCAGTATAAGTAACCGGAAGTATGATGAATAAAAACTCATCTAGCTAGAGTATGAGAAAAAAGCTAGTATTATATAGTTCTCAATAGTATATACAGGGTGAACTATTAATGATAGGGGATACATTTTTTTAGATACAGGGTGTTAAAGTTAAACAATTTTTTCTTTTCTTTATAATAACTTATGTACCGCTTAACCGATTGTCATCAAATTTGGTAAGGAAAAATTTTTTAAGAAAATGAATCATAATTCATGTATTAAATCAGGTTTGGTCATAAAGTGCCATGTTAGCAATGAATGATAATAAATTTCTTATTTTTTGTTGACAAAATGGTTTGATTGCGTTGACTACAAAATCTTATTTCTATATAAAAAGATACGTAGAAATAACGTCCAGATAAGATTTTGTAATCAACCGAATAAGAATGTTTTTCGTCAACAAAAAATAAGAGAGAAATTCATCATGAGGCATTGCACCCTCTATGGCTGAACCCGATTTAATACATAAATTATGATTTTTTCCTTAAAAAATATTTTCCTACCAAATTTGTTGATAATCACTTCAGCGGTACCCAAATTATTACAAAAAAAAAAAAATAATAATAATAATTTCAACTTTGACACCACATTATTAATGATCCACCCTGTATAAATTTGTATTTAGATTTTGGCCATGTTCCTTGTCCCTTCGATTGCTACCAAGTTCTTAGAGGTCTGAAAACATTACCTTTTCGCATGAAGAAGCATCAATTTAATTCAATGGAAATTGCCAAGTACCTAGAAAGCCATCCTAAAATCGAATCCGTTTTACATCCAGGTAAAGAATCTTTAAATTAAAAATAAAAAACATGGTTTTTTAACATTTTCTGTAGGGTTGCCGTCTCACCCACAATACGAACTATTTAAAAGCCAAACAAGTGGATACAGTGGAATGGTTTCCTTTTACTTAAAAGGAGGGGTAGAGGAATCTCTAAAATTTATGAACGGTCTTCGGTATTTTACACAGGCTGTAAGTTTAGGCGGATACGAAAGCTTAGTGGAAATGCCGTAAGTACATTATAATAGTAAATCTGGTAGACTTTGTTTTTCACCAAGTTTGTGACAATGATTAATTTACTAGGTTACTAAACAGTCATCATAATGTACCTGAAGAGTTACAAAAAAGAATGAAGTATACAGGAAATCTTATACGAATGTCAGTTGGACTTGAGAACATATGTGATCTAATTGATGATTTGGAAAATTCTTTACAAAATATGTAATATTTAAATTTAGAAAATCTTTACATATTGCCAATTTGTAGTTAGAAAAAAAATTTTCAGTTATTTTTCAAAATTAAAGCAGCCTTGTGTAATTTGACATGCAGTTTTTTTTTTGGAGGTTTGATTCGTATTGAAGTAACGAAATTAAAATTGTTAACATTGTTACGTACAAGTGTTGCAAAAAAGGTGATTGATTATTTTTTTATTTTTAACAAGGCATTACATATTTAGGCAGTCATAACATACGGATATTTTAAGGAGAGGAGTTTAAAAACATGTCGTAAAAGAAATGTGTAATAGGTTATTGTTGCTAAAAGTTATAAAATCTTGTGTAACTGCTCTGTGTCCACATTCAAAATGTTTATTTAAATCCTCTATCTAATATATAAAAATTTGTAGAATGTTGCTTTAAAAATAATAATAATAATTTTGATAACCTTTGTTACAACACTATAATAGGAATGTAAATAAATATATGCCCATCTAATCATAATTGACCTTATCCCAATAATTTAGATGAAAATAATTGCAAATCAAATTATAGGAGGCAATATTCTTCTTGATATTCCATATGCAAAGTGATTTTGGGTTTAATTGGAATAACTTTTTTTATTCTTGATCGAAGTAAAATAAATTTGGAAACACTAATTTAATCACTGTTTAGTAACTTCTATAGTTCTGTTTTCAAATAAAGAGATATCTATTTTATTTCAAGCATTTTATTTTCAATTTAGGTACCTATATTATGTTACCCGGGATGTTGTTTTTTTTTATAATGTTTTTTTAACAAATTTCTGTCTATATTTTTTTCCAGCAAAATTTCCTATAAATTTGATAGTAGTAGCTATGTAATTAAAAAAAAATAATAAAATGGAATATATCCCCTTTTTACATAAAATGATATTCATATACCTTTTTTCTTTAACACATCATAGTTTCTTCAAATCATTGTGCAATTTTTGGATCTTGAAAATGAATCATTTGAATATTTTGTCATAGGACATTTGAATACCAAAATTAAATTAATTATTTTTCTTAATTAATCCAGAAATAACCTGTAATTTTGTCTTTTTTATTATAAAAGACATACTGTATATTGCTGAAGTGCCATTTGTCATTTAGTCCACATTTGACACACATTTGACATTTCTATTTCAAATATAAAAATTCATTGGTCACAAAAATTATAAATTTCATGTAAAAATACTGATTTATTGGATAACTAAAATATGGGTGAAAAGCAGGGATTTCTCCCATTTCCAAAAAGCTTTGATACGATATGTATACACAACAGTATAGACCCCAATCAGTGGAAATCGAAATCGATTATACCACATATAGTTCCATCTACTGTATTTAAAATAGAAGACCCTAGACAGCCAAGGGTAATGTATATATTTTCCATCCCACCGAATACACTGACAATATTGTTTTAATAGAAATTTACGTACAGCAGATTTGGAAACCCCAATAGAACGATTTTGGAAAAAACTGTGGCTGCTATAAATAAGGGAAAATATGGCATATGCTTTGCCTCTGGTATAAGCTCTCTAGTGGCAGTTTTAGGTCTAGTAAAATCTGGAGAACACTTGATTTGTTGTGATGATGTCTCTCCAGAAACATTTGAAGTATTTAACAATATTGGTGCGAACTATGGAATACGGTCAACATTTCTTGACATAAATAATACAGAGGAATTATGCTCGTGTATAGAGAATAATACTAAGGTACACATCTTTGTTATTTAAAATATAACTTAGTTAATTCTAGTTAGTAGAAATCAGATGTAACAGAGTTGTACTTGGTCCTCCTCCCAATTTTTCATTTAGGTTTCAGTATTTCAGTTGTTTATCAGACACTGTGTGTGCATAAATTACTATAAGTAGTATAAGTTGTTTGTCGTATGTATTTAAATAACTAATATGTTGAGTTTTAGTGAATTAGAATGCCAAAAGAGAGCTGAAATATTCACGAATTATTTCAAACTTGGTTTGAAAACAATATATCAAATTATAGAAGGTAATATTTTTATCGAGTACAGGATGATTTTGAATTTAATTGGAAAAACTTTTATTCAGATGCTGTAAAAAAAAATCTAGAAACACTTTATTTTACAGATATTGAAATTTAAGCAAAATTAACTTGGTCTAAAATTCTCCTCAAATTAATCACTGCTTGATAACTCGTAGTTATGTTTTCAAGAAAAGAAATATCTATTTCAAGCAGTTTCAATTTATTGCTTTTTAATTTACAAGGACTTTTTAAAAATATAATTATTTTTAAATCTCATTCTTCTAAAAATGAACATTTTTATACCAATGATTTTTCTCGCTTCATGATTATGTATGTAAAATTGAATTCCCAGCAATATTTCCTATACATTTGATTATACGTAATTAAAAAAAAACAGGGTGATTCAGAACTTATCGAAAAAAATTTTTGTTAATGTACAAGGGATTTACAAATACAATTTTGTAAAAATTAAATCAAAAAGAGCAGTTCAAAAATGATTTAAAAATACACTTCCCCACTACACTGGAAACCGTTCCACTGTAAAACCTGATAAGACGTATAATCGGTGACCAGACAAAAAATTGAAAGAAATTATTCCCAAGCAAAGAAATAAATTACATTTTACAACACTTTTTTTATACAGCAAATTCAACGGCTTTTGCCGCTATATTAATAGAATTAATTTGTGGTTTTAATTAGTAAAATAGTTTTACATACCTAATGTTATAACAAAATTTTGGGCTTGCCTTACCCTGTTTCTACAAACTAACACAAATGTTTCTGCTTCTTTTCCATTTTGAAATTGTAAGTTATTGGCAGCAGCTATGATACGTTTGCGTAAATCATCAATAGTGTCCATTTCGGTGCAATATAGTTCATTTTTTAAAAATCCCCACAAAAATAAGTCCAAATGATTTAGTCAGGAGGTCGGGCGGCCATAGTACTTGTCCTCCTCGTGCAACCCCTTGGTATTAATGCTTGGACACGCTGTACATACTACGGATATAATTGAGCCTTGTGTATGATATACCACACTGCTGCAATACACCGTGGACGCCCTGGACCTCCATCTCTTCCACAGTTCGGTTGCAAATTTCCCGTATCACGCCAGCGTTTGCACTACACTTGTACTCACTGCACACCATTGTAAAAATGGCTACATGTTGCACATGTTTAGCAGGAAATCATTCTGCTAAAGCATTTTGACTTCACCATAAATTAAAACAATATCCATATATTATGAGTTGAAATCGCCTGGCTACAGTAGCCTAGGAGATGTAAAGGTTAAAACTTCTAGAACTTCAATAATTTTTTTACTGACAGCGATTTATCTGCAATCTTGAAAATAAATCTTTTCCAAATAATAGGACTTTAATTTCTAATTTTAAACATCAAATTTAAAATATTTATTTTTCTCTCTTAATCCAGAATTAACCTGTAGTTGCAAGTTCCTATTCAGGGTGTTTTTAAATGAAGTAGCAAAACTTCCACAGATTCCTTAGGTGAAAATAAATCAATTTAACCTAACATACTTCTTAAAAAATCCAAATATTTATATAAAATTTGTAAATCAAATTTGGGTTTTTGCGGGTGAGACATTCAAATTTATTTCTAATTTTGATGTCACTAGTAGAGGGCGCCACTTATGGCACATCATGTTTCTTTTAAATGGCAGAATTTTTTTGCTGCTAATATATCCGTCTGACTATTAAAACAATAGAGTTTCCTACCTGTTACATCTGAAAAAGGTATACCGTGTTGTAGTCGTTAGGAGTAACAGTTTTCGAAATAATCCTCTTTGAAATATTCAGTGCACTTATTGAAAACTGTTATTGTTTTAGGTAAAGTGCCTTTTCTATTGATACGGCAAAATTTATTTGAAAAAGTTATTCATAACGATAAATTATGGAGTAGCAGAAAAGGCACTTTTTACCTGAAACCAAAACAGTTTTTACTCGGTACACTGAGCATTATTTCAAAAATGGTTACTCCTACCGACTTCAGCATGGTATACCTTTTTTAAATAAAACAGGTAGGAGAATCGATTGCTTTGACAGGCAGATAGATAGACTAAGTTGCAAAAAAGTTCAGCCAGTTAAAAGAAACATGGTGTGCCACAAGTGGCGCCCTCTCCTAGTGACTTCAAAATTAGAAACAAATTTGAATTTCTCGCCCTCAAAAACCCGCGATTTACAAATTTTATGTAAATATTTGTATTTTTTAAGAAGTTATTTACAAATATCGAAAATAAAATTTTAATTTTGACACCCTGTATTTTTTTATTATGCAACTTGGGATATAGGTATACTAGGTTAAATCGATTTATTTTCACCTAAGGAATCATTTTTACTACTTCATTTAAAAACATCCTGTATATTTTTATTACAAAAGACACACTGTATATTTCTGAAGTGTTGCGTGTCATTTTATCCTCATCTGACATTTCTATTTCAAATTCAAAAATTTATGTAAAAAACTGATTTATTTGATAAGTAAAGTATGGGTGAAAAGCAGGGATTTCTTCCATTTCTAAAAAGCTTTGATACGATATGTATACACAACAGCATAGACCCCACTCAGTGGAAATCGAAATCGATTATACCACATATAGTTTCATCCACTATATTTAAAATACAAGACCCTAGACGGCCAGAGGTAATGTATATATGTATTTTCCATGTCACCAAATAGATTGACGATACTGTTTTAATAGAAATTTACATACAGCAGATCTGGAAACCCCAACAGATCGATTTTAGAAAAAACTGTGGCTGCTATAAATAAAGGGAAATATGGCATATGCTTTGCCTCTGGTACAAGCGCTATAATGGCAGTTTTAGATCTAGTAAAATCTGGAGAACACTTGATTTGTTGTGATGATGTCTCTCCAGAAACATTCGAAGTATTTAACAATATTGGTACAAACTATGGAATACGTTCAACATTTCTTGACATTAATAATACAGAAGAATTATGCTCATGTATAGAGAATAATACAAAGGTGCCTATTTGTTATTTGAAAATAAATGTATTAATTCTAATAGTTGAGACCAGAATTGCGACTCCTAACAGAGTTGTACTTGGTTTCCCTCCCAATTTTCGTAACGGTTTTGGTATTTCAGTTGTGTGTCGGATGCATACAAAATTATTATTAGTAAGTCATTGTTCGCTCTGTGTAATTAAATAAATATGTATTCACTTTGTTTAAAAATAGGTCCCATGTCAGGTGTACCCCAAGGTTCTTACTCAAGGCTTCTGTTGTTTAATATCGTTTTAAATGACATTCATGAGTGTTTAATCAATTGGAAATTCTTACTGTTTGCGGACAATTTTAAACTATTCTTAACTATAAATGATAAATCTAATTTCTCTACAATTCAGCATGACATCAATAATCTTTCCAACTGGTGAAATGGGATGAATCTGAATCCATCCAAGATTCATGCGATATCCATGTTATTAATATTTCTTTGGAGTTCATTCAATAAATTAAAGACTTAACGACCTTTGACTACTCTTTTACAGTGAATCTTCATGTCTGATACCATTTCTCAAGCATTAAAAATGTTGGGTTTCCTTAGAAAAATTTACTTTCCATGTTACAACTGTCATATTTTGAGACTTCAACAAACACAACTAAGGTTTCTAAAGCCTGTAAGACACAATTCAAAATTTTGAAAGTACAATAATTGTTCCCAAATGTCTATGATCATGTAATACAGTAAATAGCAGATTAAGATATTCCATGATTTGTTACTGTACTTGTTTACAAAAGCGTATGTCCGCAAACAAGAATATTGGGTGAAAATAGAGCAAGTTTTATTTTTCATATAAATATTTGGGATCAAGTTTTTTAACCTTTTTTTGGATTGTGTTATTTTGCATTTAAAATTAGCCTTCAGTACGATGATATCCATGATGGTTAGAAAACAAATAAATAAATAAAAAAATAGTATTAAGAATTTCTTATACTTATTGTGCTTTGCTACCAGTAGACGTCAATTTAATGGGGGTAATTTTTCAAACATATTGAAAATATGTCTGGTAATATTCACATAGTAATTAAAATATTAACATTAACAAAATTTCCATAGAATATAAACAAAACGACATGGCTGAAAATGCGATATCAGTAGTGTGATGTTACATGCTGTTCACGCGGTTTGTTTTTGTGGATACAGGTGCAGGTTACGGTGTTAGTGATGTAAACAGGCATTTGTTTCTTGTATTTGTTAGTCATAGATACATAGTGTAAATGCTGTGAAGGTAATGTCAAAATTATTAGTGATGATGTGGTTGGCGAACTTACGCTATTGTTAAATATAACTTATTCCTTTGTTTACAATATAGATCCGCTTGTGAAAATTACGGAAATAATACTGTTGATTACGTCCAGATAGGTTTTACTTAAGGTATTTATAAAATTATGATTTCACATTAAACTACTTGTTTCAATTTGAAAAATAATAAGTAAAAGTAATGAAAAATGGTATTTAACAGTTATTAATTTTTTTAAATTAGTTAATAAGCTTCTATTGCTATAACAACAACTGATTTCATTTCTCCTTAAAACATTTAAAAAAAATTCTTATTTTTTATTTTTTATGTTTTCAGAATACAACAGGTCATTTAATGTAGTCAAATAGCAAAATTTTATAAATACCTCAAATAACATTCTACATCACGTAAAGGGTAAGAGTAAATACAGAACCTACTTGGAATCCGAATGAAGCTCTGATTACAATAAATGAGACAAAAACGTAAGTTTGCTTTACCATTGATTTTCTAAACACTATATACATCTTGGTAGCTTAATAGAAAAGTTTAATTGGTTCTTTACAACTTTACATTTTAATTTTTTTGATGAACTTAAAGGGTATAGTTCTGTTAAGAGCCGCATTCTGTTAAATCTCTACTAATGAGTAATCAAATTTTACTGAGGGTAGGAACGTAAAATTTATTAATAATTCATTTGCATGCAGCACCATACATTATTAATAGTAGTTTAAAAAATTTCAGCTAATTTGGGTTGAGAATCCTTCTAATACCGCATTAAAAATAACAGACATTTGCCAAGTGGCTCAAGTAGCAAAAGAAAAGCAGGTTTTACTGGGTGTAGATAATACATTTCTCACACCTTACCTCCAAAGACCTTTAGACCTTGGTGCTGACATAGTTATGCAGTCAGCAACGAAATACATTAACGGACATTCAGATATTATCTTGGGCTGTTTATGTACTAATAAACCTGATGTGTACAAGGATCTTGTGTTAATGCAAGTAGGTAAGAAATATAAAAAAATTGCAACCAGCAAAGTTATATTTTAATTAATTATCTTTTCTTGCAAAAATATATATAACTATTGTAGCTGCTGGTTTGAATCCTTCTCCGTTCGATTGTTACCAGACATTACGAGGAATAAAAACGTTAAATCTGAGAATGGATCAGCACCTTAAAAATTCAGTGATCCTCGCAAATTATTTGGGACAGCATTCTGCTGTAGAAAAGGTTATTCATCCAGGTTAGTTAAAAGCAATTTTTGTTGACGTTAAGTGTAAGTTATTCGAGGAATAGTTTTAGCTTTATTTGAATATTCTGCCATGTGAAAAAAAATTTAAAATTAACGCACCAAAAATTATATTTTACGGGAGATCAATTTATATCAAATTTCATCAATTTATAGATTATATTTCACACTTAAAAGCAGACAAAGACAATACAAATTTAGGTAACTATGTATATATATACACTTCACTTAGTTCAAGAGACCATCTTGGTATAAACTTGCAAATGCCCAAAGTAATGTGATTGAAGACTTCTCTTTCATTACATTTTAGGTTCTTATATGTAAAGGGTTATCATGCGAAGACATTAGATTTAGCTGTAACTTTGCTACTCTAGGATATATCGGAAAACAGAAATGTGCATTGCTTGACTAATTGATTCAGCAGTATTTCAATTGTTTCGTCGAAAAAAACAATCGAGCAGCACATTACAGAGATATTGATATTAATTTTTGTTTCTTCGTATGAAACACTGTTTAGTATTATATTTTGGATTCTCCACTTTTCCTGATTGCATTGATATAAACAAGTCATAGGTTATATTCTGCTGTTTACGAGATTTTAATTAAATAACACCATAATTAAAACTGTATTTATTTATTATAAACAATACAAACCTATAGTGATATACTCGATTGTTTTTTGATAAAAATTTATACAAAAATTTAAATTCCTGTGAAAAATTAGTCAAAGAATGCTTCTTTGTTTTCCGATACCTCCTAAATAGATAACAAGCCTTTCCCGATGATAACCTAGTACATTTCATCCGCCCCCCAAATCATATATTTATTCATTTGATGCTTCTTTAAATATTTCACAGGTGGCAGAATATTAAAAAAATGACAAAAATGCCAAATTGTATGGGTGATGCTCTGCCAAATTATAATTCTTGTTTGTAGGTTGTTTTATTTTTGAAATTTAAAGTGATATACTATGTTCCCTGGTATATACATACATGAGAATCAATATTTCAGTTTTTGAAAAAACTGCTGTTATAAAATAAAACTAAACAAAATTTATTTGATAACACAGTGTTGCCGATAAAGGAATCTGTTTAGAACAAACATAGGTAAACGCTCGGTATCTCAAAAATAAACCTTTTATGTGCCTACATCCATGTTAACCATTATCTTCTTATTGAACAAAGAAATCACTTGTACAATTTGCAATTATTTCGTATTAGTTGTTCTTCAAATTCAAGGAACTATAGAACATCGAAAACAATGTCGGCCGGATTCATGAAACGGGCGTAGCGTTAGTCGGACTAATTGGCTTTGCGCCCGTGTAAAGGGCGTTAGTCGGACTAACCAGCTTTGGGCCCATTCACGAAACATTAGGCCCAGTATTGTACCTGTCTAAAAATTCGCGTAACTTTGGCCTCTAGTTTCTTGCGTTTCCTATTGTATATTTAGTATTTATATTCAAAAACCGTACTTTTCAGTGCTACAGATTAGTTAACATATCACAAAGTAAGTATTATACATAGTAGTAAATAGGAGTACATCTTTTATTTAAATAGGCGCAACAGAGGCGTAAACTTTTCGCGTAACCTCTGCTAGTCAGACTAACGTTACATCTTGTTGATGAATCCGTATGCATGAGTTTACTAATAAGGACTGCTTCTAAAATTAACCGTTTTCTAGATACAGGGTGAATATTAAAAACATATTTGGCGATGTTGAATATTTCATGAAGCACTTATATCTTTATACATATTACAAAAGTTTTTGAATATTCCCACTGACTTCAATTGGAGGCAATTTCTAAACGAACTTCTACCTCACTGGTCCTAATTTGAATGTTTTATTCTTAAAAAATAAAAAAATCAACACCCTGTATCTCAAACCAGTAAAGGGGTGGGTAGCTAATGTTCATATAGAAAAAATTTTTTTTCGATGCTACTGTTCTTTGAGTTTTCTGCCTTGGAAATTGAACCACTTAACAGAAAAATAAAGAAATTGATTATATAATTTTTATTAGGTTTAAAGTCGCACCCCCAACACGACATTTTCAAACTACAAGCGAGTGGCCACAGCGGAATAATTTCGTTTTATTTAAAAGGTGGTCCCGAAAAAAGTGAAAGGTTGCTTAAAGCTTTAAAAGTCTTTACAGTTACCGAAGTATCTGGATGTGGTGAAAGTACTGCTCAAATACCGTAATTATTAATATTCACCACTAGAAGTTTACAAATGTTAATAGCTTTTATTTATAGATTCTCAATGTCACACAAACATTGGAACAAAAATAAAAAGAAGCGATTAAATATAACAGAAAATTTGGTAAAACTTTCTGTTGGTTTGGAAACTATCTGTGATTTGATATTAGATATTGAATCGGCACTTGACAGTTTAAAATCTAATTCAATTTGTCAGGAAAATTAAATGTGTTATACTTGTCAATAAAGTAATATTTTTATAGTCATATTAATTAGTGAAATGTTGACATTTTGACAATAAAGAAAATAATACCACAGACTTTGGGTAACTCAGACAGGAAATAGGACATTTTGTTGCCTGAGCCAATCGACACTTGTTTAACAAGATTTGGAAACGTTAGTAAAAGTAGGTATAACTTTTAACTTTCTCAAAGTTAAAATTTTGATTCTGCCGATTTTTTAGCTTTTTTCTAAGCGTTTCAATTTTTCTAACTTAATGTTGAAAAAAGGCAATAAATTTAACAATACATAAGCCGAAACAAGGGGTATAGAATATCTTTAAATCTTCTGCATGTTCTTAGATAATGTATAATAAAACATTTCCAAATCACTCTGAACTCCATTTGTTTTTACTTCATATCTTTATCGACAGTTATAACTTGGGATATTTTTTCCTTAAGTGAATAAAACAAATTTATTATTGTGTACGGCTTTTATAAAAATTTAATTAAAAAACTGTAGAAGAAAATCTTACAAAATAAAATTTTATTTCATTTTGAACAAACCTTAGCCATTGTTTTTGCAAATATTTAAAATACCTTGAATAATATTGTCACAAACCATTTTGTGCAGTGTTCCACATTTAGCAAGATGCATACGTACGCTTGATATATACTGTAAATAAAAAAAGTTTTATTACATATACTCGAGTCAAGAATTCAGACATCTTACGGCTGACGTTACACATTTGTTTTTATTGTCAACGTAATTTTCGATATTTGGTCGCGTTAAAAACAACCGTTTTTTGCAATTTAGTGCAATACATAATGCAAACTTTTAGTGTAGTATATAGTTTTATTACTATCAGTTGCAGTTTCTTAAATATTTTGATGAAAATATAATGAATTATTCATTTGTTCGTATGACGTAAGTTGTCTGAATTCTTGTCGCGAGTATATATTCTCATTTTACGTTACATAAATAAGAATTCAAGCAGTAATTATGAAAGAGATGTAAGTTAATTTAAATATACAAGGTGTTCATGGACACCGGCAGGATTACTTTCAGGGAGATGCATCTGCATCTACACATTATACCCACTAATATATAATAAGATATAGTTTATAAAAGTGCATTCTTTTATAACATAAAATAATTTAAATAATAAAATTTTTATTTCTTAATCTTTTTCTGTGTATTTTCTTTTTTGGCAGGGGGTGCAAGGGAGTACCCTACTACACTATGTGCAAAGGGGTGCACTACCCCTCCCCCTAGAATTATTTTTGAGGAATAGATATGCTACAAAGTAAACCAATAGATTCTTGGCAAAAATAATAATCCTTGATATTTTGATATTATCCCTATTCTTACAAGTAGAAAGGCGTTGATGCTACAATTTGAAAATGAAAATATTATGAATATCTATTTTTTCTTGCAAAGAACAGTGTAAATTTTTGCACAGACATGTCTTCAATGGATTTTAAATATCAAATTATTGATAATTTTAACTTTGACACCATTTATTTTGAAAATGAAGCTTAAAAATGATATAAGGAAAGTCCCACTATTTTAATACAATGATTCTCTGGTATTCTCTATACAGTTAAAATAGTTCCTATAGAAGTGTCCACAACTTCGTATTTGAGAGATAGGGTGTTCCAAATGCCGTATAATTATTTTAATTAACAATCATACATTTTTGTAATGTTTTTTATGCTTATACGCTATTAAATTTGAAGTAGTTTGAAAAATTAAAAATTGGGGATGAGATATAAATATTTTTGTTTAGTGGTGATGTATAACGATAATATTGGTGTCTATACAAAAGACAACTCCAGAATGTAGTGGAAAAAGAATCCTGCAGCGTGAAACATAAAAGAGTTATGTGGAAATTTTCCTCCACCCTATATGAACAAATAAATATTTTTTTTTATATATTATTGCCCTGGTGTTATATTCTATTGAGTGAAACATAGAAAAACTAGGTTGTTCTGGACTTTGCAGTCCAAGTTTGCTGAATTTAGCTGCAAGTGATGATGCAAAATGATTTTATATGAAAAAGCAGCTCAAAAATTGTTTCTGTTGCACTATTCTAATAAAAGGTTGTATTAGAATATAACTTAATCAAATAGATAGGTGAAAATATGACAGTGGTCATCTGTACCAATTTTTAATGTCATGCGACTTGGCAGTTTTTGCATCTACACCCTCGTATCCTTATACGTAAAAAAAAGATCATTCGCATACAATAAAAAATTAGACTGTTGTTTTTGGTGTTTTGCTATTTTAAAAAAATATATTTTTTTCAAAATTTTAACACCTTGTATATTGAAGACATATATTGTTAAAGTGGTGAAACATTTTAGTTACTCGCTATATAGGCTGTCACCATACACTTAATTAATTAATAATAGCTTATGAAAAGTTCAGTATTTTTTAAAAGACATTAGGAATTTTTCTTAATACATTCTTAAAAAAAAATAGTGAAAATATTTGCATTTAAAAATTTGACACCAGGAATGAACTTTTACTGTGTATTGACAATGCTTATGCAGAATTTAACAGTAATGCTTTATTAACTGCATTTAAGGAGGTGGAGGAAATTTTGTGTTTTCATAAGTCTAGGTATGATTTTAAATTTCAAATAGACACATCTTGAAATGCAAACAGAAAGTTATTCAAAATCACTATTTAAAATTAGGCGTACGATGAGAAAAATACCCTGTGTATTAATATAAATTACCTTACAAAGATTCTTACCTTTTCAAGATAACTAATGGTAGGGTTCTGGAAATAGGGCTTGTTAAATTTTACTCTACTCTCCTTAATGTCCTTAAAATCCGTCTCAAACATTTCCCTAATATCGCTCAGGAACTCCTTAAGTATGAAATCTTCACTGAAAAGTTCAACTTTAAACTTATAAGGCACCATTTGATCTTCAAAATTCAGCTTTTTGTCAACAAACATGCATCTGAATGGAGAGGCGATAAGAGCACCACTTAAATTAAACGGAGACAAGATGCATCCTACACAGGGCTTATTATGTCCGATCCACTGTTGTAAGGTTAGTTGAGTCTCGATGTCTTGGTGCGATGGTTCCGGGGCAAAAGTGGGGTGTGAGTGGTACCAGCCTAAGATATCGAGCCCTTTGCTGTGAATGAAGTCAGCAGCTTTGGCTTGAGATATTGGACACATATCGCAGTGGGTCGCAGAGGAAGCAATATTAAGGCAGGGTTCGTAATGAGTAATTATAAGGACATTTTCACTTGAAATCCAATATCCTCCTACAAGTCCCATTACCTCTGTTAGAGAGGTATGTGCATGAAAGTCCATTTTAAGCATGGTAGAGAGATGTATCTTAATTTTGTATGGTTGCTGAAAATTATGTACATGTAGGATACACAAAAATTCGACAGAAATAATTAACAAATTTATTTGGAAATGAAATAAAATTTAGTATAAAACTTTTAGTCATAATTCTTTATTTTAAAGTTTACTACTTTTATTGCCAGTTTGCACATTTATGCATCAGTTGGCAAGAGGGCAAACAAATTTTGAGCTACCGTGGATTTTTTACTATATGCCATTTTGTGAATTGAACAGAACCACTTTTACTAGATGTGCATTTCCATTCAATTGCAATGACAATTTAATTGATGTATAAAAAAGCCCACATTGCTTGTAATTGTCACTTTGACAGCGGCAACTTTTATGACAATTGCACTAGTGATTTTTCACTTATTAATTTTTTAATCAATTATCACGGTAAATCTACGAACAACAAAATTAGTCAAATTATTAATATCTGTGTGCCTGCTAATATAGTCAATCTGACGACAATTTTCTACTTTTTGCGATGCGAAAGGATATAAATTTGTGCCAGATACTAACATTGAGAAATTAGATGTAATATTGCAAGATCGAGCTTTTAATATGCAAAAATATAACGGAAAAGACTACAAAGAAGCGGTAGTTAAAACAATTTGGAACACCACGTCTAAAATGCTACAAAGTAAATATGAAGAATTCAATATTGTATTTAAGCCTTTTACTAACGTAATTCATCACGAGCTGCACGTAATCTAAACATAAAATCCCACCAGCACAACCCGAAAAGAGAAAATCCAGTGCATCAGCTCTTAATAAATGTAAAATATTTGCAATGGTCAGATTATATGACAGAAATGAACCGGAAGGACTTCAAATGAAATTATATCACATTTTGGTGTTTGATTTAGCTTGCTGCGGAGGAGAAGCAACTTACTGCAAAATCACTTAATTGAAAGTAATGCAAAAGAAACTGGACGTATTGAGTATAATGCTCTATTTTCGAAAACGAGACAAGGCGGTGACAATAAATTATGTGACAGCAAATGGATTATGCCTAATGTTTTAGAGGAAGATATTTGCCCAGTATGCTTATTTAAAAGGTTGATGAAAACAAGGCACTTCTACAACATTGAATAGAGTATTTCTTACATCAAATCCCTTTTGGAAGAAGAAAAATTCTAAAGGTTTGTATAAAATGTGTCGATTGGAATTAATGAAACTTCCGAATGGACTAAATGCTCAGCACAACGCATTCGTATAGATGTCAAATGTGTTAAAATTACAAGTCACTCAAATCAAACGACAGCAGTCAGCGAATTAAGTAAAAGAGGAATTGAAGAACAAGTTTTAATAAAAACTAACAGGACACAGCAATTCATCATCAATAAAACCATACTTACAAGTTGACATAGAGTAATCATTCGAGCATTATTTAATCGATTCGTTTGGAAAAAGAACAATCTTCAACATCTACTACAGAAACGATTAGCTGTGGCATCTGTAGCGACATTAGTATTCCTCGTATGAATTTCAATAACTGTGTGTTAAATAATTGTACGCTCAAATAAAAATTATTTATTTTTAGTGTTTCATAAATAAAGTTTGCATTGATATGTTTCTAAATTTATTATTCATTAGTACTTCCAGCTATGTTTCTGTGTGCACGGATGTCAATAGACTAGGTTTTGACATTTAAAAATTATTAACTAAAAACAATTTATGAGTTTGTGTTATTCTAAACTTTATATTCATGATTTGGTATGATAGAGATGGATCCGATAATATTTAAAACATTTTGTGAGTTTGGCACTTATTCCTCAATGCCCTGTACAGCAACAATCATTCAAGATACAAGTAATAGAAATTTGTATTTTCAGTAGCGTTGTAATTTCATACTTAACGTACTACCTGAAGAAATGAATACGATTCAAAATTATTAGTGCAACAATCCAACACTAGCAGAAACTGTGCTCGCTCTCACTTGATAACTTGTAAGAAAATCAAGTAATAAACGGAACCTTAATGATTCGATTCAACGTCAATAAAAATTTACTAAAATTGTCAAAATATTTCTTTCAATTTTTGATAAGAGGAACAAAATACAAAATTTTGTCAGACAATTTTAAGGATAAATTTATATTTTATTCTTCCTTACACTGTAACTTTAATTTGATTGAACCCGATCTTACGAAAATTAAGACTCAGACACATAATATTTATTACAGATTTTTAGAATGTCGCACTTACTGGTTTATCTTCAGTAAAAGATCGGCAATACACCAGCTGCACACTTGGTTTCTTTATGTGTAACCTTTGTTTTGGTTCTTCATTTACTACCATGGTGTTTATTACATGACCCGTTTCATCATGGGTTAAGGTACACCCTCCTTCGCCATCCTTTAAAAAATTTCCATACAGTGTGGCCTACCTAATATGGAATCACCTCTGTCAAAATTGCATTTATTTTTTTGATTTGGACATACTCATTTTAGGGGGTGCTGAATTCAGTGGTGTGGTCAGATTTTAGATAAAAAAATTGCTATACAGTTTTTGTCTATTTTGACATTGAAAAAAATATATACAAAGTAGGCCTTAACTATAGAGAGTGGAATTTGATATTGTGAGCCAAATTAGAGTTTTAAATTCTCTATCCTTTAAAAAAAAATCTGAACCGACTTGGATAATAAATGCAATTTTTACAGAGGTGTTTCCATCTGAAGTGAGCCACACTGTATATAGTATCATATATAGCTGCAGCAAGAATTCAGATGACTTAAAGTCATACATACAAATGAATAATTAAATATATTTTCATAAAAATATTTAAGAAACTGTAACTGAGAATAATAAAACTATATACTACACTAAATGCTGGCATTATATTATATTACACTAAATTACAAAAAATTATTGTTTTTAACGCGACAAACTATCAAAAATTGTGTTAACAATGAAAACAGTTGTGTAAGTTAACATGTCGTAAGTCGTCTGAATTCTTGCCGTAACTATACCTCTTGGAAATATTAGTGTAATTTATTGAAACAACTTACATTATTGAATTTTCTTTTATATCGAGGTCTACTTCCTAAAATGTTAATGGGCTTTGGCTGAATTTTTACATCCTTCGCTAATTTGTCTCTCACTAAAGGATAAGGCTGAATCATGTTGTATAACGGTCGATTATAGCTTAGTTGTGCTACAAAATTATATTTTAAATTTTCTAAGAAAATGTACCACCCACAACTTACCACATCCAAAATTTATGGCTCCAATCTGTTCTAAAAAGTAATGAATTCTTCCAATACAATTTACATCACCACAGTTTCTCAATCCTTGACGTATTGATGTCTTGGTAACATAAATTGGTTTCTGGGAAGTCCAGACATTTATTATATGATTTCTTATCTGGAATTACATTTAACAGAAATAGCAATTACTTGGAAATATTATTTTACAATGTAAAACTGTACCTTCATATATCTTAATGGAGTTTTTGCTGGTCGACTCTCAAAAAAATCAGAATGAATAATTTTCTCTAATTCTGTTATGCTGTTTTCATCTACATTAATTTCACACTTAGGTGTTTCCATACTCATTAATTCCTGAATTGTTGATTTATTTAGGGTAGATAAATCCACTAATTCCTTCATTTCAAATTCCTCGGTTTTTTCAACCTTATTTTTAATACATTCTTGACCATCTACAATTATATCATCAGTTCTGTATGTCAAGTTATCTGACTTAATTTTATATTCTTCATCAGAATCTTCTATATCGACTTCTACATCCAAATCAGATTCATCATCGATTTTTTTTATCTTAACCTAAAAGAATTACGACAATGTTGAATTGTTAAATTTTGTAATCACATTAGCATTAGCTCGTTAGATAGCTAACTCCATATACCTCATCATTCAAGCACACACTTCATTCACAGATGACGTCATTATCAGAGGCACACTTAGGACGCTAAGTTAATGTTTGCAGGAACCGAGGTGCAAACATATACCTACAAAAAGTTAAAATCCGCTCTAAATGTTCAGGTGTTAGGCGTTTGTCGCTAATAATTTATTTCAGTTCCGAAAATAGCCACAGAGGTCACTGGGGCATGGCATATTTAAATTATATATAATTTTTCATGTACGTCACATTTAGGGTGGGTTTAGAAACATCTACTTTTCTGCCATCAAAAAGATCTACTATAAGGCATAAAATCCACAAATCCTGGATTGTTCTGCAAAACGGTATTTTTTCTTCACACGTTCAGCACTAGGGCCTTATAACTGGGAAATAAACTATCGCAAACAGAAAACATTATTTACTGCATTATTTATTAAATATCCTGATACTGTTGCAGTTGCTTCAAGACGGCGAATAACTGAAGGTATCCGTGAATAATTAAAATGTATGTATGTCGTCGCAAATTGTAGGAGGGTTAAATATCTGTTGAGCATATAAAATAGAAGTAGCATCACTATAGTCGCTGTAGAATACTTTTTATGCCGTGAAAATGAACATACCTATAATAATAAGACATTGCTTCTAACTATGTACATATTTCAACATACGGTTCCATTACAATTGTTTTACGAGTCTGTAAGTCTAAACATGTCTAAAAAAAAAACAGCACTCCTGGACCTTGATTCCTAAATACAGTAAAATAAATTTGAGTGGGAATTCCTGAGTATATTATTAGCTGTGTATATTTACATTCTTGAAGCTTTATATTTCTTTAGCAAAAACCATAATTCCTCAATTTTGTATGGGAAATAACAACAATGAAAATGATCAAGAATACAGATTTGCATTTTCTGATGAGAATTTACGTCACTTTCTGAGGGAATGTGTTCCACTAAACTTGAGAATTGAGCCCTTGCAGGTAAATAAATTGGATGTATATGTCAACTAGCTGGCAAGAATAAGATTAAATTTGTTTTAATATAGTTAAAATGTATTTAAATATTAATGTTGTCGCCAAGTCCGGACCGGAGATCTGTGAACGAAGTGCGGGCTTTACTCATGCAATCTCGAATAATAAATAAATAAAATCATTATAACAGATGTTTACTCACAATTTCTTCTCCTTCACAAATAGGGACTGCAAGACCTCTGCCAGTGGTAATTTCCACCCTTCTAAAATCTGATTTATCCCTCTGCAAATTTGAAATTTTTTGGTTGCCCTGGTTTTTCATCTCCTTTGAGATCATTTTTAATTTTGTTTTAATTTTAAATTCCTCTGATTGTGTTTTATTTTTATTATGGACGTTATATAAATAATGCTTTTTCTTATAATTTGACTTTAAAAGTGATTGTCCTCTTGGTACATCCTTTAAATTTATGTTACATAAATCACTGCTAGATGAACTCCTTTTGCGGGCCCTTTTATGCATCTGCACTGTTGGTTTTGCTGTACTTACGGCTTCTATGACTTCTTCTATACTTGCTGGTATCTGCAATTGAAATAACGGTAT
Organism: Monochamus saltuarius; assembly: GCA_025584915.1. Lineage (NCBI taxonomy): Eukaryota > Metazoa > Arthropoda > Insecta > Coleoptera > Cerambycidae > Monochamus > Monochamus saltuarius. The sequence goes on along the minus strand of CM046725.1, from coordinate 56,176,054 downwards.
ATACCTAATTTAATAAAAATCATGAAAGGGCACACCTGAGTATCATTTAACACATCTGAAACTAAATTAGTATTATTTAATCCTCCAAATATTACGTCATTGAGATTTTTATGTGTACTCTGACCATCTAAGTAAAAGTTTTTTAAATAATACTTTACTTCAGCTGATGTTTTGGAACCAATGAATTGGGACAGTCTTACATTGCTTTTTCCAAATATTTCAATTCCTCTTTCTAATAAGTTTTTTTCTTTTTCTGTCCAACCACTTTCGTCCGTTATTGAATTTTCTGTAGATACATGGCCAAGTGAATCACTTTCTGTTTGAATTTTATCTAAAGACGATGCTGAAGAACTGGTATCGTACCAGTTATCTGGATTTGCACTTGGTTTGTCTAAAAGCCACTGGGGATGTATAGTATAGTCGCAGTTTAATAATTCTGTGTTCTGAGATACCAAAGATGTAGAACCATAACTTAAAATATACACATATATGTATTTTACATTTAAAGGCTGTATAACACAGTGTAGCATTTAAAATAGCTTTTTATTTGTTATTATAATTAAAATGGTTCGTCCCGTATCATACAAGCAAAATATAAGTCTTCTACATATAAAACTGAAAATTAAAACATGTTCTATTTTTATAAAATTCTGAATACATTTTTATGTGAACAATAATATAACCTCCAGTGCATCTTTCCTATGGTTGCTTAATTTATAGGTTATTGGTTATAATAACAATTATTATTATTAGAGTTTATCAAAAGCTAAATATATATAAAAAAAATACTTATAATTCTATGGAAAATTTTATATACAATTTTATACCGTGGCATACGGCTTTAACAGAAAATTACCACATGCTCATTACTTACAGATCAGAGTCACTTTTCGTAAGGTAATTATCCAAATTAAATTCTCCAAGAACGTCTATTTCGTCTTCCTCTGCCATTTTTGTTTAAAAACAAAAATAATTAAAATTAAAATAAATTTGACAACCTTTACAAATATTGACAACTTATGACAAGTTCAGACTGAGTTCAGATCAGACAAGTTGTGACAAGTGAAATGACGTTTGCTTCGTGTGACGTCATCATTTACAAACAAAGTAGCGTGTTCCTTACACTGAAATGTAATTTTATAATGATGACTTTGATGAAAATATAATGAATTGTTCATTTGTTCGTATGACGTAAGTCGTCTGAATTCTTGTCGCGAGTTATATTAAATATTTACATTTATTTTAGGTTGGTATTCCTGAATTGAAGTAAAAATTGACGAAAAATTAGAACAAGTTTTAAGTCGTCGATAACTTGACGAAGTTCTTCATCAATTTATTTGACGTCCAAATTTTAGTATTACATTTGTCAATTGACTTGACGAAGTCACTTGATCAATTAATTGACAAAGAAATTGTTAATGTAAAGCGGTCTTTACAAATATTGACAACTTATGACAAGTTCAGACTGAGTTCAGATCAGACAAGTTGTGACAGTTCAGTAATCTGTGGTTGTGACAAGTGAAATGACGTTTGCTTCGTGTGACGTCATCATTTACAAACAAAGTAGCGTGTTCCTTACGCGGGCTTTACACTAACAATTAATTGACGAAGAAATTGATGAATTAATTCATCAATTTCTTCAAGGTCGCATATTGGTTTTACATTATGTTCAGGGCTTGGCAATTTTCTTAACAATTTTGCTGTCAGATGTCACCCGTACCAACCTAAAAGTAATTTTAACTTTTGACATTATATCATTCACATATGTATACGAAACAAAACTATTAAAAACGAAAAGTAATTTTAATAATCATATTTTAGGCCAAAAAAAGCTTCCATTGCATTTATTATTGCTGCTGCTCGGTTACTGGTTAAATATTTACATTTATTTTAGGTTGGTATTCCTGAATTGAAGTAAAAATTGACGAAAAATAGAACAAGTTTTAAGTCGTCGATAACTTGACGAAGTTCTTCATCAATTTATTTGACGTCCAAATTTTAGTATTACATTTGTCAATTGACTTGACGAAGTCACTTGATCAATTAATTGACAAAGAAATTGTTAATGTAAAGCGGTCTTTACACTGAAATGTAATTTTATAATGATGACTTTGATGAAAATATAATGAATTGTTCATTTGTTCGTATGACGTAAGTCGTCTGAATTCTTGTCGCGAGTTATATTATATTATCTATGTATAATATAATATGCTATAAAATATTTATATCTCATTGAATCAATGGCGCCTGTGGTAATGGAATATTTAATAATAAACCATGAAATAAAATCTATTAATTCATAATGTAGATAGGGTTTGGGACGGGTCAAAGGAATTTCACAGAAATACAGAACAATTTATTATAGACAAAATTATCAATTGAATTCAAAGATAATGTAAATGAGATAAAATCACTGAAATGTTATATGATTTATTTATATGATATATATATATATGATTTTCAGTGGATAAAATATGTATATTCTTTTAATTATCGAGAATACATGAAACCTTAAATACAATGTGGATGTAAATATGGTTGCCTAAATGAATTTTAAATTCTTAAACCAACAACTTTGAATACGTAAAAGTGTATTGTTAGTTGCTGGCCCTATATAACATTCAAATTAGAAAATATCAATAAAGCATTTATTTTCTATAACGCAGCTATTTAGTCAATAGAAATTAATTTAAAAAAATATATTACATTGTTTCGAAATTCGCCCACCAAATTTGAACCTGTGACATGGTATCATCAAGTTGTATCATGTTAGATCATAAAAATTATATGTCAGATGCATAGGTATAACATTATTTAATTTTTCTACGTTCATGCAAAAAACAAAACTTTATTGAACTGTATTTAGTGGAAAAAGTGGTTCTTTATTGCACTAGTGCAATATGTTTATTGCATTTATCTGTCATTCTACCAGCGTTTTATCATCATGACAAACATAAACGTTCAAATCGACGTCACATTTTTCTAGACTGTCATCTAAATAACATTTTTTGGTTTTTGCATAAACGTAGAAAAAATATTGTATGCAACTCCTACAAAAAGTGCTTATTGCACTCCACGTGTTGTCCTGACACTACAAAAAATGTTCAGCAAAACTACTTCTAAAATTTTATTGGTAATTTTTGTTAGAAAAATGTGAATTTTAGTTAATTTATATTATCCTTGTTTATGCACTTACATGTGGACCACAGAATATATTATACATGTGGCACCATTTATTGAGTGATTATATTTCGTAAAATATTGAAGGAAGGGGACCCACAGATTAATTGAGGGGATTCATAATAATAATTGTTGTCACGTATTTGTCTGTTCTGCGTTCTCGCCATTTCTCGAGCAGATACTCATACAAATTTAGAACATGTTTTAAATTTTTATGGACAAAATTCTTTTCAAAATTATTTGATTTGTATGCAACTATAAAAATTGCGTAGAAAAGAATTATTCCAAATATTCTCTAGAGAATTTTTGCAGTGTCATACGGCTTTTAAAATGTACATACATGTATAGATAATAAACTCATAGTAAAAGGTGTGGTAAATGTAAAGAATAGTTAAAAATCTCTTAAATAAACTAAACCGGGCAACAAACCATGTAGTGTTGCAATATGTTCAATCTGCGCATTTTCTGTACTCTTAAAATATTATTGCAGAAAAAATACAACCAACTCATTTCTGCTAAAAAAACTGTATCATACATGTTTTAGATCGCCCGCACTATTTTAAACAAGCGAAATAGGAAATCAAAAATAAAACTATATTATATTTTACGTTTACTGTTCTTGATTATTCCCATTATTCCATTGCGGACTTTCTGCTAATAGTATTTACATTTTCCCGCTTAAAATCATTTCCAAATAAAAACAAGTGACATGACATATCCGTCATGCGCATTGAAATGAAAGCGGCTTCCGGTAAACATTTTGTTCATGTGTTGTTCTGGAAATCATGTATTTTATTCATTTCTTGTAAGTAGAAGTAGAAAATATCCCTTTCCTCGTAATAATATGAATACGTAAGTTATTTATCTTTAGATATTTAATATTAATTAGATATAGTATATTCTATTGTACTGAATTTTGTAGGACACTCTTTGCCGGCAGTTTGCAAACATGAAAATGAAAGGCGTCTAAAGATTACATGTAATTAAATTCTTCCATAAAATAATTTATTGTAATTAGTATTACATTATAAAAATTATCGTATGCTTGAGTAAAAGTGGATTTTGTGTTCAGATTTTAATTGTGTTTGCAAACAGTGCCTATATAAATATTCACTTAATCATTTTAACTGAAGTTTTGTCGCCCATAATGGCGGCTAGAGTTTCATAATTATTATGTTTTTTGTACACTTGTAAAATGTTCTACTATTAAAGAATGTACTTAAAACTTATTAAAACTTCTTTTTTTGTTTACAGATCAATATGAATAGGAGTTTCTAGTTATTAATTTGTTAAGGAACAAAAGTAGTACACATCAAAATGGGTGTTCATGATTTACAAAAATTTTTGGAAAGTCCTAGTCTTGAAGGTGGAGCAGTATCAGTAGATCTATTAAAGATAGCTAGAAATGTTACTCAAAGACAGCAGCCACACAATGCTAATCGTAAAATAAGACCTATTGGAAATAAACTAAAACTAATTGTTGATGCCGAGAATTGTCTAGATAGATTATATGGAGGATATTTCTCAGGTAAGTTCAGACATTAGATAGTATTAGAAGCAGTCCTTATGATTTACATGTTTTCTTTCAGATTGGGCTTGCGGTGGGCAATGGAATCGTATGGTACAATTTTTGTCACTGCTTACCCGTGCCATTGAACGGGGCAATATAGAATTGGCAGTGGTCTTTAATGGTACAATCGAGCAATGCCGCATGAACGAATGGATCGCGGAACAAGCAAATATTCGCCAAAGAGTTGGAATGGTATTAAAACATATAAACACTAAAGCTACACCACCACCAAAGATATGGTGGACTCCACCAACTTGCCTTCGATCTGCTCTTCGAATGGCTTTGCGTCATTTAGGAGTAACTGTGGTAGGTTTGTTCTTTCTTATTTTTAAAATAGTCAAGTTGTCTCGGTTATCAACTTTTTTTTTTTTTCAATTTATTAGTATTGGCACTGGTGTATCGAACTGTTTATAGTTTCTTTTATGACAAAAAAATTGTTGATTTAATCAAAAAATTTATGGCTCTAAGGCAGAAGCTGTAAGGTTTAAATATTGGTTTTTTGAATTTTTACTGTATATATAGTTAAAATTAGTATTATTTGACTAGTTTACAGTTATTATTTTATTTATTATTGTGTTAAAATGGTAAATAAAAATTATTAAAAAATTTGAAAATAACCTATTTTTGACAGCCTCGTTTATCTTATATTTGAAAAATTGTGGTAGTAGTGTTGTAAAGGCCCATGAAAAAATAATTATGCATTAATCTGTTTCTGAGGATTTCTGAATTTTTGCATTTTTATGTAGTAATTAAAAATTCATTTGCATGAGTTGAACTTATTTTAAAGAGTTGCTTTTATTTGTTTTAAATATTGCTTCTGAAAGTATAACAAATTAGAACTTACTAAAAATCATTTTAAATAAAACAAGAACATTTAACATTTTGCTGGAACTTTATTAAAACAAAAAGTTTGAATCCATATACTTGTCTGTCTTCTAAAGTTATATATAAAATTTGGGTGGTACATATAAAAATATGACTAAAAAACTTTAATAAACATAACTTCTTGCACCGTTCTGCAGTTATAGATCTTAACAGGTGCAACTAGAAAAGTTTTATTACGATTATTTGTTGGAAAAAGAAAACGTAATGAAATTTTCATCGCAGTCACCTGGCTTGAGACCTGTTGATCTTTATGTATGGCATAAAATATCTAGTTTATGCAATCCTTTTGATATGGATCAACTTAGATTGTGAATAGTAGAAACACATAATTTGATCAGAAATCTATTAATATTTCAAAGGGTCAGATTTAACTTTGAAAGGAATTGGAGTATATATCGATGCAGAAGGTCAGTTTCAACATCTACATTTTTTTTAGTTCTGTGTCGGTTACTTAATAAAATTATATTCTTAAAAACAGACTTGGCTTAAGAAATGCACATAAAAGTACTGGAGCATTCATCCCTCTGCATTTTGTAAATTTACTGGAATACGTCTGAACATTTTGCATAAAAAACGATACGAGACAAAAGATTTCTAAATCCTTTACAAAAAATCTTTGTAAAAAAAAAAATTAGTAGAAAATATGATACAGGGTGATAAAAACTTTATTCTGATCTCTCGATTATCCATATCCATATTTATTTATTGGCTTTCTAACGCTGCCTAGTCCCTGAAAATTTAATTGTTTTCTTTTTCCAACAAAGAGTTACATCATAAAAATTGTGAGAGGGTTTGGTTCTCTTCATGAACTTTTATGAACTCTATATAATGGCAGCAATTAAAATACGTAATTTGCCATATAGTGGTCGTTTTCTATATTTCTAATTTAGCGTTTATCGTTTTTTAATGTAGTGTTAATATTTGTTGACCTAATTCAGATCTGCAATACCACAAATATTTGAGAAAAATTATTGAGCAATGACAATTACATACGATCTATAACGTCTTTATGTAAGGTAGGATTTGTTAATAGTACAATAAATTAAAATTACCTGATAGATGCATTACAAACTATATCAAAACCAGATTTAAAATATTAGTAATCTCTCGGAAAAACTATATTTCATTGATACAAATATCGCCTGATTACTTGTAAAACTTTTTGAGTCCGATTTTATTTTATTTGTTTTTTTTTTGCGGACATAACTGAATGAATTTGTCCCGACATACTCGTGAATTCCTTCTAAGTCTACAAGTTCTGTAATAATACAAAAATATTTAAAAATTGTAATGCTCCTTTAACTGAAATTCCATGTTAGTGCTATTTTATGACAATTTTTTAAGATGGTAGATAGTGCCGTACAATAATGATTGTGTCAATTTTTCTTTCTCTCCTGAAAAGTTGTGCAGACTTATTTTTTTGTTGTAAGTTAATGTGTAATATAAAACAGTATATTAGAATTACAAAACTTGTATCAAAATTCTTTACATCTTTTAAATTATTTTCTAGATGTGCACTATGGATGACCATCATCAGGAGGTCATAGCATATTGCCGTGAGTATGGATTTCATGGGCTTTTAGCAGATGATGCTGAGTATGCCGCTTTTGACCCACCCCGCTATTTTTCGTCGGAGAATCTTAAATTAACATATAAGGTATGCTTTATATTTGAAATTTATTATGTTTATTGCAATAATGTTTCCCAGGGATCCATTGAAACCAAAGAGTACATGATAGGCGAATTGACAAAGACATTAAAAGTGACTCAAGAACAAGTGTGCATTATGGCTGCTCTCCTCGGCAACTTCCTTTTGCCTGAAAGTGATTTACAAGACTTATATAAGAAACTTGGTTTAATTAAAGTTCCTGCAGAAAATGTAAGTATTATTCATATTAAACTCATAGTTTTTCTCGATTTGAGAATTGTTTTAAAAAATATTTATTAAGTGACGAAACACATGAGTTACATTGAGAAATGTATGTGTATGTTATGTAGATAGAAAATAATTTTTACAAGTATTGTAGTTCAATATTTATTTAATGAGGCTTTAAAAAAATCTATTTTAGTAATTTCAGTGAAAGGGGAACATTGTCATAAGGAATACTCTATATAATTATAAATGAAATAAATACATATTCTTAATTTGTTTATCATGGTACTGAAATTTCCATAAATAGTGTGAATATTTTAATATTTTTATTGAGATAAATTTACTCCCATATAAAAATGTGTGTACAGGGTGATTCAGTCATATCATTAATTTTAACCACGTATTCGGAAGGTCTAATAAAGACAGATAATCTAAAAAAAAAATTATAGCCCTTTCAAAAGATAAACAACTCACCCTACAACAATCTGTAACACGATGTTTCTAGTACACTACAAATTTTCTGATGATGTGTACAAGTATTGAAACGAATAGAAGTCCAGGAGCGTTGCCAGGACCACATGCATTTTTAAGGTATCCATTAAGCGTTTTGTCAAGTTCTGACAAAATTCATTCATCATGCCCTCGTAATGCAAGTTAAAAAGCTCCGCAAAATTTTATACAGAAAATAATTTTGAATCATTAAAAACACCAATTTTGTATCACATTTTCGTCATGTTCTTGAAAGCAGAATCAAGTTGAGCTCGTATGTTGATATTCCCAAATAATACAAATGGCACTTAATTATGAATATGAATCAGGATCAAATCCATTACTCCTGATCAGTAGGTACCGAATAACGCAGACGCACAGGGAAAGCACAGATACACGCGTATTAAAATGTCTTATACATTTTTTCACGGCTGTTCAGCAGAAAACAACCGTGGTCTTTCACTACTTCACTTTACCCAACTTGAATTGCCTTTTTATTTAGGCAAACAGCCAGCAAATTTTATTAATAACAATAAACACACGAAATTCACCAACCTTTATTACGCGAAAATAATGACTAATGGATGAAGAAGGGAGAGAAGTCGGCCGCGTGCATCTTTTCCATATGGAAAGTGTGCTCGTTTTAGGAAAACGGACTCGTATGAAGTTCTGCTTATTCCGCCGGCAACTTATTAAACGGGAATTTGAACTGCCAAGTTTTTAACTGTACCGAGTGTGCTGATTTACAGCCAATATGATGTCGGTGCTGATTACTGCAGTTGGCATTTATTATAAAATTCTTATAATTTCCTATTGATACACTGGATGTTTATAAAAATGCAAATTTAATTATTGTTTGTTTCTGCTATTATTTAGCAGTTCTACAGCTCTGCACAGCTTGTTATTGAGTAGACTAAAAACAAGGTTTTTGACCTAAATACGGTAGGTCGGATTGCAGGATTGTTGATCATTGAATAGGTATGTCTCTGACTGTTTTTTGTTGAAAGCACGAGATTTTTTTTATTACTGTCTGTATTTAAGAGGCCTCTTTAAGTATCTTGAAATTAGTTTCAAAATAGCTCCAGTAATAATGATTCGATTTTGATGTGACTTGCGCCAGTTTTTTTAGAAAAAAATCTAATTCCTTGGATGCCGTAAATCATATTTTTTGATACAAGTAAACTAAGGTTTTTAACATGTAAAGGAAACAAAATAAATGGGCACCCAAAAAGTGGCGGATTATTTTACTAATTTATACACACTTTTTTTCTGAAATTAACGTAAATTTGGAACTAAGAAAGTGCATTTTAAGATAGTCTTCTAAAGGAACCACTTACGATCAAATAGTATGAGGCGATGAAATATGAGGTAGGCAAAGACAGATGTAAGGGAAGTCGAACAGTTGCAATGCTCTTAGCAGAACGGTCGACTTACTTGCATCTAGTGTTGCCCCTAAAATACAAAAATCGTTTCAGCCTCTCCTAATTTAACCTAGCGAGTATTGGATTTTATTTCACTATTTGTGTAATGAAATGCGAATGGTTTATTTTGATCTGTTGGAGTTTTGTAATTAAATATTTTTTGTTGAAACTTGTATAAATTACAATAACTATACGCTATGTGTAGGTACTGTTGGATAATAAATTAAATTTGTCAACGTTGCATCAGGCTGACACCGAGTTGAATTGCCGCCAGCGGTCAGTGACAGTCTGATAAGGGGGTTTAAATAATGTTTTCAAAATATTTTTTTCCGCCGTAAATATGCAGTTAAAGTTATTTAAAATCGTGTATTCGTATTATACTCATTTTTCCCAATCTTAAAATTAATGACATTATGACTGAATCACCCTGTATAATAGTAACGTTTTTGGCACTATGACAGTGATAAAATAAGGTATGTTTAGATTGATTGAGAATAGTTTGTTAAAATATCACATAGGTTTTCTTTTTGTTTAACAGCAAATTTTAATGATGATATTCATCTTTCGGGTCTGATATGTAAATCTGAAGACTCTTTCCCAGCGTTCTGATAATGTCCACTATTATAATTTTTATTTTATACGAAGGACCCCTCTGTTCAATGTAATTGCACTTTTTTTAGAGTGGGGAGAATAATGTGAAGAAATTAGCCGACTATGTGCGTAATCTACCTTCCCCATCTAATATGGATGGTTTAGTGATAGCTGTTTTCGGTTCTTTAGAAGACAGACGTGCGTCTAAGTTTAGACAGTCAGTACAGTATTATTTAAATGGTACAGCCAGTGGATTCCTCAAATATTGTACACCACCGAGTAAGTTTTTCTATTATAGTTTGTAACTACTTACATTGAATAACATTTTCAGATCTAACTTGGTAAAATGTAAAATAGATAAACGTAAGTTGTATTAGAATTTTTTAATATTTTGCATTTATTTTTTAAGCTAATTCTAAACCAAAGAAAAGTTCTAGCGGGACAGCAAATGAAAGTTTGACTAGTGCAAAAGTGGAAGATTTAGATTTGGATACTTCTGGATTTGCTTCAGAAACTACTGAACAAGAGGTGAGTTTGTTTATATACTTAAAGAAAATTATAAGCGATAATATACTGACCCAATCCTCTTTAGCGTAATTGTATATATACGTACATGAAATTGAAAACATATGCATTGGACATTGCACTACTTAATACATCATTTTAGTTAATTATTCGCTTAGTTCGGTCTCAGAAGATGCAATAATTTTAAATTTAATTATTGAAGTTATGAAATTCGTTTCCACAAATATTACATGTTTTGTTTCCATTTGTACCTTGCCTTTGTCCTGCACCAGTGCACTGGTATCAACATAACCTTTTTGTTGACTTTGCTACCTGTCAATCCTAGGATGTGACTCTGTTCCCTGTGCCTACTGCCCATAACACCTACCTGTTCTTACATCACCTTCTTTTAGAAAGTTCATAATAAATTGCTCTCTTAGTAATTTGTCCAGCATATTTCCTTTGAATTTGCACTGGCAATTCACGACATATTTCAGATATAGGTCAACAAAATTTTACTTTGCCTTCTCTTGATATTGAATGCATACGTCAAACTGGTTATTCTGTTATTCTACGTTTTGTGTACTAGTTTATTTTGAAAATTTATTTCATCCACTAGAAAACTATGAAGTATACAGGGTTAACTATGACCAAGTACAAAAAAATTAACCACGTGCTAAGGGAGGCCTAAAAGACAATACAAAAATTATTCCAGAATTTTAGCTTGATATTTAAAAAATGGGACAAAACCCTTTTTTCATACGGAAAGTCGGCGCCTATGATAAGAACCGACTGAGATGGTTTAGATTCATAGATAAAACTTACAGCTGTCAACAATATCTACTACCATCGTCGTTTTTTTGCAGCATTTCTAAATGTAGAAACAAAAATTAACATTCTTAATAGTAATAATACCTGATAGATAGGTAACAGTTAATCCACTTAGCTCCAGTATTTTGCATTCGTTTTCCATTATTTCGTTATAAACTGGTAGAACTACATATTCTCTCATTACAGCCACTTACTACCGATAAAAGACACTTCCCGTAGGTACAATTAGATAGATTAGATTCCTATTTATTATAACAAAATCGAACAAAAGTAATAATAAACGTTTTAATGTAACCTTGGCAGTGTTGTCCCATAACCTAGAAAACCAAACCGGCGAACTATATTGTGGGAAAGTAACTGCACCCAACACAAATATCTTTATTTAATAACTATAAAACGTTTAAAAATTAAAATAAGGCACTAAAAACTAAAGAAGAACACAAAATTACAACGTAAACACAGGAATTCAATTATGACATGGCAGCGATACTGACTAATGAGCAACTGTTGCATGCTTGTAGAGTATGCAACCAGCAAGCATTGGCGGCGTTAAATAAGGATTTAAAATAATTTCGAAAAAACATTTTTTTGGCTTTATAAATAAGTTTGGAATTTTTTTGAAGGGGGATTCCGTTAATTCTTATTTTTCCCTATCCCCTCTTAAAATATTTGTACTAAGTCATATACTTGAAACAAGAATTCAGACGTCTTACGTCACGGCTGACGTTACACATTTGTTTATATTGTCAACGTAATTTTCCATATTTGGTCGCGTTAAAAACAATATTTTTTTGAAATTTAGTGCAATATATGATGGAAACTATTAGTGTAGTATATAGTTTTATTACTATCAGTTGCAGTTTCTTAAATATTTTGATGAAAATATAATGAGTTGTTCATTTGTTCGTATGACGTAAGTCGCCAGAATTCTTGTCGCGAGTATAGTTAACCCTGTAAAATCATCCCATGGCTGGATTCGACAGGCTTAGCACTGACATTTTGTTTGAGGTTATGTTACGAAAATTAACTAATTTGTTGCAAATTATAGTTTTTTGTTATTCAGAAAATAACTTAAATGAATAATATGTCTCTAACAGTGTACAATGGTAGTAACTTGTGAAATGTGGATAACCGTTCAAATATACTTGTTTTGTTTGCAGAATGTAGGAGAGCTTTTATGCGCATTTATGTAAAGAATTGTTTAACTTCCTAAATAGTTTAATTGGTAGCATCACACTTGTGGTCAGTGAACAAGTTTAAATTTGTATTAATATTACTGTGTAGCGTACTACTTACCCAATTTTAATTTACGTTAAACTAAAACAAAAATGTTTAAGAGACAATTTGACAACCTCATCTTCACCAGATCATGTGATTTATTAGGCTAGGTCACTTCTCTATCTGGTCAGCAGTCGTCAAAATGTGGGTGTTTTTTAAAAATGACTTCCAGTAGATATCTATATGACAAACTACACCTGCAATTATATCTTTTTATTAAGGTTTACCCTGTATATGGCTTCCCTCAAGTACCACATTCAATTCTTTAATAATTAATGTTGGTGTTAAGTGGAAGCAGATAATTAACTGTGATGCAATGGCGGTAATATTATTTCTGTATTACTTCCAAAGAAACACAGTTGACAGGAACATATAAATAAATAATTAGGTTTTAGAGCTAATTTATACCGTTGCTATTTCAGCAAGAAAGTTTACAAAATTATAGACTGGCTACCGCTAATTCCATAATAACTGACTTTGAAGGGTTGGATGTTAATCTATTGAAAAATGCAAACAGCGGTAAGTTCAACGAAAACTAGAAAGGGAGAAGTTTGAATTAATGTATTTGTTTTAATTTAGACGATTCTCCTCTGTCGTCTGACTCTTCAAGATTTAATGGAATTTCGAATGGTTCCGTTTCCTCTGACAAAAGCTTGGCGGGCAGCTCTACCGGAACAAGGGTGAATCTTCTAGTCGGATCGAATAATTCTGCAAGCAGTATACCTCCCTCTCCCAAAAATAACCAGACTTTGAAACAACAAGGTAAGGAAATTAAACAATTTATTTTTTATATTTATATAAGAAAAAAAAATTGTTGAACAAAAAAAAACAAAATTCTGCATCTCATTTCACCTGAATACTGTAAATACATGTAAATAAATCATCTAAACCGTCGATTTGGATAGTTATAAAAACTGTTTTTATATGTAAAGAAAAAGGGGGAAAACAAATTAATACTCTTTGAATTTAGACAAACTCTATCTATTTTTCAGGGTTAATTTTATTATTTACTCCTAATAAATACCCCATTAAATAATTATCAAATACAATTTTCTTCCATAATATTGTTATGGAAGCTCACCTACCTTTTAGTTCGTTAATTATATTCCTATTTGCATTAGAATTTATAATTTTTGTAATACCTTTATTTTGACGTTTTTTCCAGGCTATATTCTATTTGTTTCTCGATATGTTCTTGAGATCGCAGAAACTTCCAGAATTCTAAAAATCTATATAAGCGGATCATTTTTGCCGCTGGAGTCAGTTTATATTGAGCAGTCGAAAGCGAATGACTGAAACGTCAATGTAAAGCATCTGATAGTTGTGAATTTGTTGAAGGATATTTCTTGTGTAATCTAAAGTGACAATAAAGTTTGTTTGCCTACATGACGTGTTTCCACGCTAAGGCAATTTCGAGGTTACAATATCATAAATAAAAAATAGTAATAAATTTTACCATAAAATTAAATTTATAAAAGAACACTGCACTATACAAATTCTATTTTTATTTCAGTAAAAATTAATACTTTACACAGAAAGTTGCAAAACTACCGAACGCATTACAAATTTCTCATAAATCGATAAACTGGAAATGTAATAAAAATTAAGTGGCGACATGATCGGCTACTTTTGTTTTGCTGAATTAATGTTGTATTTGCCTGTCTATCATCCTGTTGGCGTATCATAGCAGGTGTTTATCTAAACTAGGCTAATAGCATAGGTCATTACAACTTTAAAATAAGATGTTTTAAAGTTATAAAAAACCAGGTTGTTTATATAAAATATTTGTTGGACTCTATCACTGTTAGTTATATACTACATAATCTATGTTTCATATAGTTGTTTTAAAAAGGTAACAACAGGCAACACTGACAGTCGCTGGTATGACTGGTTGGGTACTATCCTGTGGTGGCTTTGAAAAGAATTTAAGTGCAGTTTAATAAGAAAATTATTACTACTATTTGATAAAATAAAAATCAGATTGGTATTCTGGGCAACCCATTAAAATTCTCTAAAAACCTGACCCCCAACTGAAAGTTTTACCCTGTGTAGTATCAACGATTTAATACAATTAAATTGTTAAGTAATGTGTTTATATTCGATTAAATTTGTTTTAAAATTAGATTAAAACTTTATCTTGTTTTTTTTTTTTGCTTTAGAAATTAACTTACTGGATTATTATAACTTCTAACGTTCACAGAATTTTTTCATGACTGTAATGCATGTAGCTTCCCTCCCTCAAGTACTTAATTTTTAAATAATTAGTACTGGTGTAAAGTGGAAGCAGAAAAATAACTGTGATGCAATAGTGGTAGTATTGCTCCATTACTACTTCTAAAGAAACGCAGTTGACAAAATTGTCAGTCAAATTACGCTTTTAAATTTAGTCGTAGAGTCGGTAGTTATTGCAAGAAAAGTATAATGGCATAGAAAGAGTTTTCATCTTAGTTCATTATTTATAAATAATTCAATTAACATCATTCTCCATTTCTGTAAGAGTTACACTTTTAAAGTGACCCTCTTTTTTTTAGTTAGTATAAATCTTGTTACCCCAACCGTTTCACCTGACGTGTTACGTACCGCATCTCTGCGTCATCAGAAAGGTCTGATGGCACCCATGATTTTGCACGTTTTAAGTACCCAAGAGGTGCGTTTACCTTGCCTGATGGAAGACGAAGGTAACAGAGAATTCCCTCCAATACACGATATATATCAGCCTTTACGACAGAAGGTGTACGCCGTCTTATTCAATCTTCATCATCTGAGATATGTTCATACGAAAAAGAAAGGTAAGTTTCATTCTAGCATTATTGTAAAGCTTTGGTAAATGAGGGTGTAATATATTTCAATACATATAATACAGTGAAAATACTTAATTTCTTTCGCAAAGAACCACATTATCAGTTATTGATAACGCTTCCGTGATCGGAAGTAAATTATTTAACTGCTGTATAAAGGAATAGTATGAAATATAACATCTACTTCATAAGAAATTCAGTTAACAGTTCATATTCATTTGATATTTAATTTTTAATCTGTAAACAGATTTTGAGAAACCAGGCATGAAAATGATGGTTTCCAGTAGCAAAATTCTATACAGGGTGTTCGGAATATGATGCTTTTATTTTGTTGTAGGATAAATTGTACCAAACAAAATATATTTAACTTAATATTTTTTTTCTCAACGTTAACAGAATACACCTAAATATACTCTTAACTGTGAGTGGTTTTCCTAGGGCTCTTTTCACAACACAATAAAATGTGGAATATAGTTACTACAACAGTTCAAAATGATATAACGTTGTTTGCGAAATGCCTTTACTGCACAATCGTCTCGTAACCAGGAATTTTTGCCATAAATTAATATGTTGTGCAGCTGGTCATGCTTACTACAAATTGTTCCATTTTTGTTTATGTGTACTCACAAATATCGAGCAAGCACTAGGTACAGAAAAACGAAATACACTGTCTACAATACTGTTGTGACTAATAAATACTTTTAGGTTAATAGCAGTAGATAATAGATTGCAATGTTGTCATTACAAATTACAAAAATACCTTACAGGAGCTTTTACTTAACTTTAATTGTACCTTAGTAATACAGTTCGGCATTTTTTGCAGTTAAATTTTTATTGTTTTAATGTATTTGTAGAAAAACTATTTGTTCTTGCATTTTTTTTTCATAAGAGTTTTTTTTGTTACTTTTGATCATATATACAAGTTCCTTTAGTAGCGACACTTATATTCTGGACACCCTGTATAAATTGTTATCTTGATTTGACATTTTGTATCAAATTGAATGAACAGGTATGAATATACATCCAGTGTAATCTGACGTCACAGTGTATGCTATAATTGTCTTTTAAAATCCTAATAGTGTTTAAAACTACTGGAAAAATAGTTCTAATGCACACTCCCAAAAATTTAGTTTCTGATGTGGTAATTTAACTAAATAGTTTAGGTAAACATTTAAAAAAATATATAGGTTATTTGAAAAGTTCTTGTACTTTTTTAAGTAATGCAACAGTATAAAATTGTTCTGAAAATTGATAGATTTATACTTAATCAATTAACAACTTTTATTCAATTATCAAAAAAATTTACACTAGGTTTCAATACATAATCAGATGCTCTTGATAATTATTAACAATAATTTCATATTGTTTCACTTGTTACTACATTCCAATAAGTTGGTTCATGGTGGTTTATTGTCTTGTGAAAATTTTTGCTTGGAAATAAATGTCGCAAAGTATTACTAAAGCCTTGCTCTCATGAAGGCGAACTCACCAATTACAAATTTTTCAGTAACATCAATTCCAAAGCCATCTATAAAGTCACATTTAAATTATCCACAATTTCAAATAATTCTCTTAAAGGCAAAGGACTGTTCTCCGAGTCTGAGTTCTGTGATTTATGTCACAACAATATAGTTACTGTATGTAGCTGTGAAGAAGACAGAAAATTATTGGTATTGGTTGTGAATCAATTGCCCCGTCATACCTACACCAATGATTTATCTTGCGAGCTCTAATAACATTTTAATAAAAGTTACTCATTCTTTGATCATGTTAGGGTTTTTACAAAAAACTTTCAGTATTTCTAATAAAAAAATTTGAAAAAGGTATATTTTGAAAATTACATAATAGGTATTTTTTTACATAATTCTCTTGAACAGTTTTTTTTATTCAGTGTCAAACCACTCTCCCATCAAACCAAACCAAATCAAAGCTAACCATCTTTCCATGTGTTTTAATTCATTCTAATTTGCAAAGCATCTTGGATTCTTCTTCACAGTCAGCGATAGGAACGCAGTGTGAAGGCACGCATAGGAATTTTACAGTGCTGTCACTATACACCTACCGCGCGGATTTAAAAAAATAGTGTGATTGAATGGTTTAATCTACCAATGCAATATTCACTAAACTGTTTAGATTAGGAAGTAGCAGTAAATGTATAAAAGAACCGCGGTGCAAATTTTTCTCTGTTTAAAATTTGTAGTAAAATTATACGATTAGCAGTACAGCAGTTTTAACATTAAAGACAATTTTAAAGTAAAGGCAAATTTTTATCATGATAATTAACACAAAATTTGAAGTAAATACATACAAAATATTAAGGACATACAGAATACGAAATGAATTTTAATTGTTCCCAAAGGTACTCAATAGCAATGTAATAAAGAAATGCTTAAATCAATTGATCAACATGATAATATTGGTTTGCAGAATCCGGGGAGATGCCAGAAAATGCACCTCAGCCGGACATTGTCGTAAAAGAATGGATCTACAGCCGTTCCAATCCATATCAGTATCCTGAGGAAGTTAAAGCGGAGCCACTGTCCTGGGCTGTACCGACTTTACAACGGTTATGGTTTGGGCCCTCGGTAGATGACAAGAGAAGACGCATGCGGGCGTTACTGTCTTGTCTTAACTCCGACACACCTTTAATATTAAATACGGCATATGTCCCACAACACATGCTCATCATGGCGTGCGTGTTAAGGTACATTATGTCCCAAGATAGACCTATAATGCGCCGACACGAACTAGATGCCTTTTTGTGCCACGCCTTCAATCCGAATCTTATGAATCCTCAGTATTTACAAGAATTAACGGTAAGATTTACAAGCTTTACTTTTTTTTGTTGCGTGTCATTTTTATGTGATTTTAATTATTTTTTATAATTTTATTATTATTTTTTATTAATACTTTTGACAAATATTTCAAAAGATACGTGGTATATAAGTTAGTATTAATTATTAAAATGTTTTTTTGTTTTCAGTTAAATGTAGTGACTAGTCGCGGTGTACAGTTGGCAGCTCTCTTTATGAAGGGTGTCGATATGGCCCTCTTGGCCAACGATGCTTGCGGAGCACCTCTGCCTTGGTTGATGTGCTGTCCCTGGTTATATTTCGACGGTAAATTATTCCATTACACTCTGACTAGGTCAGCACATGCCAAGAACATACTGGAGGTGTGCGAAAATTACATCGAGAGAGTGGTGAAGGTGGAACGTATGAGGAAAGCCATCCTGGAAGGTCTCGACGTTAAGTTTGCAAAGGTTCCTCTTCCACCATTTACAGGAGGTAAGAAATTGAACAGAATAAGATCTTTGTCATGTTAATTGGCTTTATTTGAATATTGACCCTTGTCATGGAATAAATGTACACTCCCCAATATTGGTGCTTCCCACAATTTCTGTTAATAGTCCACTGGTTCACCTGTTTATGTGATATACAGAGTCGGAAAACGTTGATGGTCTATCTGCCTTTACATGAGAGCGACAAAGTAAAGTATAGAAATCTGTGCGATAGACAAGGATGACTATATTGACGACGTTTTAAAATCTAAATAGTCACCGCCCGTTTCGTCATTCAACAAATAAAATCCACTCCCACTTATATCTCAGCGTCCAATCGCCATCTTCGCCTTTATTGTTTGCCTTTGGCTTTCGCAAGAGATGTCGCTACTTGTGCAATTCCAACTCTGGTATTCTGTTATTTTAATACAATTCGTTAACAGAGGTCAGCACAGTTTCTCAGAGAGATGAGAAGGAACACGTAAGAACCGAATTCTATGACAGATTAGGGTATTGAGAGGCACAAAGGGTGGGCATTTATGAACAACTTATTAGTTAAACATCAACATAAATTTTTTTCTTTCGTTTTTACTGCAATAAGTTTTAAGTTTATTTATGTTTTAGAGTTTTAGTATTACTTTCTGCCAGAGTGGCTATTAATTAAATACAAAAGCGGAAAATAATTGCAATTATTTTCATACACCGTTAGGTAGGTGTATGAAATAATTCTAAATAGGTGAAAGTACGTAAGAATTTGCTTTGTTTTAAGCAAATGCGCCCTACTCCACGCATAGAAACATCGGCACTGAGGCTGAAGCTGACGGAGGCCTGCCAACCCTCCGGCCAATCGGATGCGCGTGGTTAGAAGTGAGAGCGACTGCTCAGATGTTATTCTAATTTATAAAACGTCTTCCTGTAGCCATCCTTGTCTATCGCACGGATTTCTATACTTTACTTTGTCGCTCTCATGTAACTGCAGATAGACCATCAGCGATTTCCGACCCTGTATACAGGGTGTTTTCTAATTCTAAATTAAGGTAATTTTATTAAATAAGCATAGGGTCCCAAAGATGTTGCTTCCGAGATATAGGGTGTCTAAAGCCGATAAAAAAAATGATGCATATTTGCAAAAATGTTGTGCCGATGGTTTGCCTTAAAAAGACAGAAATCTCGGAAAAAATTTCGGGTCTAGTGATTCCGGGAGTAGAGTTATTAATTTGTTAATTGGCCAGGTTGCAACAATTGGAAAATAAACAATGACGTGCAACAACTTTGTGCCGATGGTTCTCCCCATAATCCCGGAGTTAGTGCAAAAAAATCTGGTTCTCTAACGATGCCGGAAGTAGAGTTATTAATTTGTTAATTAAATTATGTTTGCAAAAATCTTGTGCCGATGGTTTGCCTTAGTAAGTCAGAAATCCTGGAAAAAATTGCGGTTCTCTAGTGATTTTGGGGGTGGAGTTTTTAATTTGTTAATTAGCCCAGTTACAACAATTTAGCAATAAATAATAAAGCTAACACCAAAGTGATAAATAGGGTCCTCGACAACTCCCGAGAGAACATTTTCCAGACATTTTTGTTGAATCGTGTGACATTTCCCATATGTTCAACAAAATTGGGCCATTTGTTAAATAAACAATTAAAAAGTTGCGAGCGTACAGAGGTTAGATGTACCTTTTGTTATAAATAATTCCCTGAACATTTTGCAGAAAACCGCATCTCAATCGGACTTCTCCGCAAAAAGTTGTAAGTGAAATGCTAATTTGACGCGACTAATGTTATAACAATATTTATGTCTACAATTAAATTAAAAAAAAAAAAAATGTATTTTCAAAGAATTCTATATGCTTATTTATCTTAATTTTAAACATAGAATGTGCCCCTGGATTTTCTGCACGCAATTAGGAAACACCTTGTGTATTATGTTGGTAACCTTTATGTTGAAGCGAATGTACAACTCAAAAATAGAATTTGTTAGGAAATCACATTTGACTGCTTTTCTTTTACACTTTTGACTATTTCCTCATTCAAGCGCTTTGAACATTTGTATTACCTTCATAAATCCTACATTAGGTATTTTGACGGAGACAAACTCAAATACATTCCGAACATAAACTGAACACGTTAAGGATTTTAGCAATGCGCAAGCATGTCTTTGAATTAGTTTCAGATATTTTATCTCCACGATGGATGATTTGGTTTTCGTTCTAAATTAGATAGATATCGCTGCTTTGATCCGAGAATCTATCCACCAAGTTCTAACAAATGTACTCCATGAACATATAATTTATAATTTAGTCAGAATTTTTTTCACCTCCAATGGCTAAACTTAACGTGCGCATACGATATTCTTCTGAATGTGTTTGGGTTCAGCTCCGCGAAAATAGTCATTATTACTCGATCAGCACATGACATTTTTGTTGTTTTGATAATGGCAGAGGAATATTTTGTCTCTTTTTCACTGACAATTTTATAAATATTTGGATGTTATAATAATTCTTTTTTAATGAATATTTTTCTAATGTAATAAAAATTTATCATTACATGGGTTAGAAAGACTTTAAACAGCTAGTTATTTGTCAAATACCTCACTTATGGCATACTGATGAGAGCTAATAAGCTCAAAACCAGTATATGTCTGATGGTGCCCCAGCTCATTTTCCATGGCCGTTAGAGAGCATTTACACCAAACTTTTCAACATAGATGGGTAGGAAGGATCAGACCTGTTTTATGACCTCCAAGATCGCCTGATTTGAACCCTATAGATTTCTTTGTTTGGGGATATTTGAAGACATTAGTGTATGGTACTCCTGTAAATAGCCTGGAATAGCTGCAGCTACGGATTAATCAAAAGTGTTAAGAAATCCAAACCAAGGAGGGTGTTTTCGAAAGAGTTTGAATATCGTTGAGATGAAGATGTCGTGCCTGCTTGGAAATGGACGGAGAGCACTTTGAATATCTTCTGTAATTTTATTTTTTGTTTGTTAAAAGCTTCCTTTGTCGGTTTATTCCTAATAAAATAAAATGTTTGAAAAACGAATAGTGGTCCATATCTCCGCAACCGTTACTTTGCGGACCCATGTTTATTAAGACTTTTCTGCTTATTTTGGTTCATACCTCCTTAAATATTTTACACTTTTTTTTTAACACCCTGTATAATAAATCTGGTTAGTTGGCTGGTTTCTGGCTGTGGCTGTTTTATAGTTTGCAATTATTGTTACTGACCAGAAAGCCTTCTACAGTTTCTACTGAGCCGTAATTATTGAAGAACGGTTTGTTTTGCAGGTTGGAAGCATCAAAATGTACTGTTTACATGTTCACTTTTCATTCTCTTTGAATGGTTTACATCTAAAATGTGATAATGTATATTTTTCTAGCTCCCATGCTTAGGCAGGGGCTTCCCCCGCCTCATTGTTTGCCAGCAATGAATTTGCCATCGAATCGTGGTACAGCAACCCTACGCCAGAGGCCGATACCGTCCAGGGGTGGTCAGTTGCAGGTTGCCGGTGTGGTGGTAGGTTCCTGGGGGGCAAATTACGGCTTTCAACCGAACATGAGGCAGCAAGTCCTCCCTGCTGGCGGAGGATTTCCTCCTCAGGGAAGAGGCCGAGGTGGCGGAGCCGTTGGAAACTATCAGAATACTTACGGGGGTAGAGGGAGAGGACAGAATCGCAAACCTGGGCCTCCTACCTTTCCTGTTAACAACCGGAGAAACCAGGTAATTAATGAAGTAGGTGTTTTTATTTTAAATTAATTTAGAATTTTTGTGCAGTTGAATTTTTTTATACCTGCTTTTTTAGTTAATTACGTTTAGTTGACTTGACTCCTTGTAGTTCATTATTTTTTAATTGTGAAATTATTTTAAAGGTCCAACGCGATTTTATTGTTGCATGTTATTTTAATTATCTAAAAAAAAAACTACCTATTTTTTTTTTCAATTGGTCACAACTTAGCAAATCTGTGAGTACAAAGTGCTAAATTTTCTATATATCGTGTTTAAGGTTAAGCAAAAAATTAGAAAAACTAGAATTATGGGTTAGTTTTTTTTTTCAGTTACATTCAGGTATATACTTTTTAACGTCATTACACCAAATCAGAAAAATTGGCGTAACTCAATATCTAAAAAATTGGTTATGATAAAAATGGATTCCAGGTAGATCCTATGTGGTGGAAAATTGTTTTGTATAAACCTGCACTATTCGCCTAAAAATGACACGAAGTAGGGGCATTTCTTGAAGATTAATTTTTGCTTGATGCTATTTACAAATTTTTATGCTCATTTGATTTTTATAAAAACGAATGTTATTTCCAATATTAACTCAACACTTTAAATTTTTGGGAAAAAATCCACCAGAAACTTCTTTAATAAAGTCAATTTATTCAAGTTGGATTTACATTGGATAATTTTAAATTAAATAAATTTTTGTAATAATTTTCCTCCAAATTAAAATAATTAGATTTTACAACAAATTTTACAAAATGTTATTTAACGGCTAAGAGATTGACATATTCTATTAACAACTCTTTAATAGCTTCTTCTGAAAAATCAGCTTTCTTCATTTTTGAAGTTTTTTTCTGGATGGGCGGTTTGAAAACTTGCATTTTTTGGAAACTTCAAACAAAAAAACTTCAACCATTAAATATTTTCTAGAAAATAATCAGGGTAATCATACCGTCCAAGAAGAACAACTAGATAAAAGTGACAAATATTGTCGCTACTTTGAAGTTTGAAGCAAAATTTTATGACCTTGAATTTATGTCACGGAGAGATAGCCTGTATAATACACTGAAAGAAGTGTGAGACATCATAAATACTATATACACTGAAAACAAATGATTGTTCTGAAATATAATAAAATCAATATTTGGAACATTAAACTAATCCTTCCCAGTATAAATTTATTGAAAATTAGAATTCAATATTTTTTCCAAATCGTATCTACATCACATACATTGATGTCGATCTAAATTAGTTGGAGGCCTCCAACCAGCAAAGCACGTCAAAATGACATCTGCACAAATGACACTCCAATATTTTTGCTAGGATTGACTTTGTCACTTCAATCTGGTTGTTCTTGTCAGACATCAATTCAATTGAATATTTATCTCTCATCAAGATCCCACATGGTTGACCCAAACAGCTCCCACATCTGACATACGTAACTTCCTCCAGTTTGTCTCTTCTTTTCTGCATAATATGTCACGAATTCTTTTACAAGTCAATGGCTGGAGTCGTGCCTTTGTTCCTGCAACAGAGAATACGATTAAAACAAAACCAATTAATCTCAGTTATATTGAGTCCTAAAAATCAATCATTGGCCAATACGGGACTGACGGCTCTCTCTTTCTAATGATTGACTGACTTCGTCTAACTGAACTGAACTAATTTGTAATAATTTTGAATTGTGATGTAGGTAAGAAGTGGTTTGTTAAATAACACCGCTGAATCTCGAACTTACGACAATAGGATAAAACTTTGTGTCTTTTGAGATGCTCTTTAGAAAAAATATATTATTTCTTTGTGTCACAGGTTTTGTCATTCTTTAACTATTTTGCCGAGTGTTCTTGGGTTTGTTCAACTTCATCATCTTTACTTAAAATTACATTTTCTTACTCCAGTTTTAGTTTGGAATTATATTATAAAAACACAGTGAATAAATGGGTTATAATTTATGAAAATTTTGCATAATAAAATTTTTAGGAAGTAGAACTAAAACGAGCAAGTGATCAATATGAAAATTTCAAGCTGACCAACTTTTTGTTTCTTTTGCAGTGGACGTATTTAATTTAAAGTTGACAAAAGTAATTATTTTGACATCATTGCCAAAGTACATTTGATTTAATAGCTTTAACGTTGGTACATGGTACATTTTACTTATTTAATCGGTAAAAAATAATTATTGTCAAGCTGTCATCCTTGTCTATTAAGGTTTGGGCAATAAAAAAATATCTGGTTTTTCGGATTGCTGTTGTGGTTTTAGTTCTTTTTTCCAGTCTTGTTATCAGTTAATTACACTTCACTTTTAGCGCAAAAAAATTGGTAAGATGTTCCAGTTTGGGTTTGTAAACTATTTTGATAGTCACTAGAAGTAGTAGTTTTATTTAGTTTGTAATCTATGTAGATATTTCAATACAGCCAATAATTAAAATAATAATGTTTTGTTATTGATTTTAATAAGTTGGAATTTTTTTTAGG
Organism: Monochamus saltuarius; assembly: GCA_025584915.1. Lineage (NCBI taxonomy): Eukaryota > Metazoa > Arthropoda > Insecta > Coleoptera > Cerambycidae > Monochamus > Monochamus saltuarius. The sequence goes on along the minus strand of CM046725.1, from coordinate 56,151,157 downwards.
TTCACTTTTTTCAATATTTATTTTGCAATATGAAATGTTTATTTTTCTTTGTATCATCTATACAGGGTGTAAATTAATGAGTGCAAAAGAATTAAGGTGAGCTTAGGCTGGGATCTCTCATATGAAAACTCTGTCTTCAAATGGGAAGGCAAAAAGTGTAGTGAAAAGTGAGTGACAGATAGTTGACAGTATTAATAATCCTTTCATTGCAATATTTTTATTATAGTGAATGTTCTTGTATGGGACAAAATGCTGTAAGGATCAATTTTATAAATGATTTTTTTTATTTTAATGTAGTTCACCATGTCGGTTTAGCTTCCTTACACTTCCAGACATATGATAAGGTTAAAGTAAAGTTTCAAGGTTATTTCTTATGTCAAATGTTAAGGAAGCTAAACAGACAACATGGTGACCATTCTGGAAATTGTTCTACCAAGGTTAGAATAAATTAATTGAATGTCTATTTTCTCATAAAAGATTGCGTTTCTGTTTTTATCTTGTATGAACAAAGCATATAAGATTTGAAATTACCATCAAAGCAATATGACACTTATCATTCAATTGTTTTCAAAGTATACTTTGCTTAATCGCAAAAGAAGTGAGATTCATTATAGTCGGCGGCCAAAATTGTAGAGAGTGACTAATCGCTAGCTTGTAGACAAGCGCGACTTGCGAATCGTGCGAGAAGCAACATATCATAGGCGTACTAAATTTGAATGCGATCAGATATAAAAAATATACAAAAATGGCAACAATAATTTTTGTCAAACTCATTTTAAATATACAATCTTCCTTCCGCGAGTTTCCATCACTTTCCGTTTTACAGTTGTACTTCTTTATATATAAAGCTGTTTACAGGCCTTTTAGGCCCAGAGCTGTGTTATTCTCCTCCACTCCATTCTGTCCTTCGCCTTTCTTTTCCAATCCGTTACATTTTTCTCCCTTAGATCTATTGCCACTGCCTCTCTCCATCGCTTCCTCGGTCTACCTCTTTTTTTCTTGTAGTTAGGTTTACTCCCTACTATTTTCTTAACTGCCCTTTCATCCTCCATACGTTCTAGATGCCCTAACCACTGCACTCTCCTGGCTTTTACAAATTCGTCTATTGTTGGTGCCTGGTACATTCCATATATTTCCTCATTATTTCTCCTTACATAGCCTTCCTCTGTCCTCGTACCCCTATAATTCTTATTAATATCTTCCTTTACTAACTTAAAAGTTTTTTTTTTGACTTCTTATTTATAACCCATGTTTCACTGCCATACAGTTCTGTGTGTCTCAAAATTTTTTAATAAATTCTAAATTTTACTCGTCTGGAAAATTTTTTGATTTCAATAAGTGGTTGACTGCTGCCGAACTTCTGTTTGCTTTTATTATTCTCCTATTTATTTCTTGTTCCTCATCACAGTTAGCTGTTGTTAGTGCCCCCAAATACACATATTCTTGAACTTCTTCAAACTCCATCTCTCCATGCTCTGTTCTCAAATTCAAATTTGTATACTTTTTGTGTTCTCCTATTCTAAGAAGTTTACTTTTCTCTTGATTTATCTGCAATCCCACTTTACTTGCTTCCTCCACAAGTTTTCTCGTTACTTCTTCTAATTCCCTACTATCTCTAGCAATAATGGCCACGTCATCTGCATAACTTACTATTTGGTGACTTTTAAACAATATGTGTCCTTCTCTGTTCAACTGACTATCTCTTATGACCTTTTCTAGTACTAAATTAAAAAGAAGCGTTGAGAGTGGGTCTCCTTGTCTCAGTCCTGTATCAATAGTAAAGCCTTCCGAACATTCACCTTTTATTCGTACTTTGGATTTAGTATTTTCTAAGGTCATTTTCAATAGCCTAGTACTTCTTTACCACTGTTTTATTTTCACACAAATACTATTCACATACAATTTTGTTAATAAAATACATATTTCAACATCACTTACACTCATATTTTGACCTCGCACTCTAAACTCTTCATACATGTCATCATCCGATATTCCTCACTTTGATCAAATCACTAATAAAATTAGATACATTCATATTTAAATTAGCAAAAAGATATACCCAGGGGCTGCGTGTATATTTCTTTGTGTTGACTGCTATAAATTGTGCGCAGGTTTATAACTGCACTGTCTACAGTTTTGGAAGTCAACTATAGTATGTCCAAAAATTTAAATGTCGATTTTCTCACAAATGGTTTTTTTGACTTCAAATAAGAGTCTGAAATTTTTAGATAAACTTTCATTCTTGAAATGCCATCAAAATCTTAATATTAAAGATAAAAAAATCACCTAGCGCGTGCTTAGGATGCTGTAAATTCAGAAATGTTTTACCTGAAACTTCATCTTTATAAAGGTAACAAGTGTGCCAAATTTGAAAAAAATTGTTCCAGTATTAAAAAGTTATAGTCAAAAAACTGATTAAAAAAATAACTGAGGTTTTGTAGCTCCGTTAATATTGACCTTTCGAAAAAATGTTACATGAACTTGACACATTATATTTTCAAATTACCCCCTAAATTTTCTAGGCGGAGTTTTCGGACACCCTGCATTAATGGGTTTACTATACCTAATCGATAAATTACCTTAATTTATTTGCACTTATTACAGTATCCTGCCTTTTTTTTGTGGTAGCTTGGTACCTACTTTTACCCCCTAATTTCTCTACTAAAGCTCAATTCTCTTGTAGGCGAACAAAAAACGTAACACTAACAAATCTAACAAGAGTCAAAAGCCGCAGGGACCGACATTAACGGTTAAAACTGAAAGCGGGTATGTAAAATCGGCGAGGGGTTCGAATTGAATAAACCTCATTTTCTGTTTCCAGAGACGTTCCAGTGAATGACGTGATCCTGACGGAGGATGGCTCTACGAGCACGAGTGGCAAAAAAGAAGACTGCAACAAAAGCACAGAACACAAGGGCCAAGGGGACGCTCCTTGTAGGGTAGATGCCACCTCAAATTAAGATTCCAAGTGTGGACCTTGTGTGTTGTGCGGTGTGTATGAGGGATGTATGCGACTCTGATTTTTTTTTTTATTTTGTATTTTTTGTATACAAATCGTGAGGAAATGGTTATTATATTACCACTCGGTATAAACTTGCGGACGCCGAGACAGTGACTTATAAAGTGCTCCGAAACTAAACAACTGATTTTAATTCGCGTTAGCTCGACAACGATAATCTACGAGAGCAGTGTTGGTCCTGGAAATGGTTGGTTATTAACGTTAGGTCTTTACAGGGTTGGAACGATGTATCGACACTGCTATAGCTGTGTTCAGATGGTCTGCAACGCTGACTGATTGTTTGAGAGCATATGTATATTTTTCTATGTTTGTTACAACTGTTATAATTATATATTGACTGAGAAAGAGCGCTATAAGTGCTACTGTGATCATATTTATGGTATTTATACGTTAGATCTGTTGAATGGAGCAATGTAAATTGTCAGCGATTCGCGATCGAGACAGTTTATATTGCGCAGAAGATGGTTAAGGATGGTTCGCTATATAATATATATATATTCGATGACCTTTCGGTGTAATATTTGAAATTTTTCAATAAAACCGAATCAACCATATAAGTCTTTTTGTGATTTATAAACTTACTAAATTCACATATAAACACCTCGAATGGCCTTTCGCATCGTAACAAACTTATAGCTTTCCCGTATCTTACACATATACGATTTTTTCTGTAAACTATCGCAATTGCAACATCGTGTGCTCTATTTTTGTTTGTGTTTTTAAATGTGGTCTTAAATTGCTTCTTAATAATTTCAAGAAATATAACAAAAAACAAGAGTACTTTTTTAAATACTATTTTCAAAAATGATTATTAAGGGAAAGTACAACTGACAGCTATAGTCGTCCGAGTATTGGAATTTGTCAGTCACTGGTGAGAGATCAAGGTAGTCAATAACGGGCGAAACTGCTGAGAACAATAAAAAAATTCACATAAAGAAAATTGAAAAAAATTATGAAAAAGGTCTTAACTGTGTAAATTATCAGTTCTCATTGTTGGTCACTGATCTCTCTTCATAAGCGACATTGTCTCGTCATCGGAAATTGTTTAATCCATTTATACGCTTATTTCATTCATAGCATTATCTACATAAACTTGGATTTGTATGTTTGTCATATCAACTTTCTCTCTTGCCAAATTTAACAGAAATTTATTTTGTTGCTTCGTCCGACATGGTGACGACCCACAAATATTTTCAAGAAATGATTATTAAGGGAAGATACATTAATTTACGCAGTATTTTTCAAATCACGTGAGGCTTGTATCAAAATACAACTGACAAGTTACAGTGTATAGTCGTTAGAGTATTGGAATTTATTAGTCACTGGTGAAGAGATCAAGGTAGTCGAGAACAAGCAAAACCTCCGAGAACATTCGCACAATTAAAGAAAATGTAAAAAAAAACACTGAAAAAGGTCTTTATTGTGCAAATGAAATGAAATCAGTTCTACTCATTGCTGGTCTCTCTGATGTCTCTTCATCAGCGACACTGTCTCATCAAAATTTGTTCAATCCGCTTGTTCGCTTGTTTCATTCATAGCATTATCTCCATAATTTTTGACTAATATGTCTCCTGATCTGAACTTCCTCTCTTAAATTTAACAACAAATTTATTTTGTTGCTCTGTTTTAAGCTTCGACATTGTAACAGCCCACAAAAATTTGCTGCGAGAATAATGAGCGCTATTCAGTTACCGATAGTTGTACCTTGTTTATTTTTGAAGAGTTTATATAAAAAGGTACCCTTATGTTTTGGTGTATATGTCCTGAAAATATCACATGTTTAAAAATTTGTATCTTTGGATGTGAATCCTTCTACTTGGATTTTTTATGCTTATATTTTTCATAAGCAAGTCCAATTTTTCAAAGATAAAATTAAAAGAGCTGTTTCAAGTTACAGATATTCATCACTTTTGGATGCAAGAAATCGCAAATGTGTAATGAGCCTGAGCAGCACAATCATGTCGTCTTTTAACTAGGCTGTTCAAAGTATTTTTGTTACGAAATTATTTACATTTCAATTCTCACTTTGGTCTTAACACCGGTTGTTATTTCTACCTTAACGATTTTGAGTGAAATAGCGTGGTCTTTATATGTGAAGTTGGTACGATTTGAAATTGGACGTTTGTCCTCACTGCAAGATACAATGATTTGTATCGTTTATATAAAATTGCCCAATAAAATGTACAAACACTTCTATGTATATTAGTCCTAATAAGAGTTTGCCCGACTTTTTCTGTTAGAAGCTGTGAAATCGCCCGTCTGATTGACGTTTTAAATTGGGGATTTAACAGAAAAAGTGCACAACTTGCAAAATCGAAAATTTAATGTTCAGATTTGCGCTATTGCTCATAGGAGACAATATAGCTTCTAAATACACTGAACTTGTAACTGGAAACAACAAAGTAATTGTGAAAACATTAAACCAATCGAATCAAATGGATTCTTAATTTAATACAAAGATATTGCTTACCAAAAGAAAAAAAAAACAAAATACGACATTTTTAATATTTTAGTAGCTGTTTATCCTTACACGTAGTTCATGATTCAATCAATTTAGCTCACAAAGATATAGTAATATATTAGTAATTTCTCCAAGACCGGACGAAATTCTAGTGGTTGTTCATAAAATATGTATCCCTTATGTTGTAAAATTGTTGCTGTTTTCTTTGATGTATTATGGTGACATAAACATTCGCATGTATTTCCTTTAAATACTTTGTAAGGTTGCTTCTTTTTTAGTTTTTAAGCGAATGTATTTTTGGGAGGGTTTTTATGTTTATTTGAAATATTTTTTTGCGAGTAATCAGTTTTAATATATGTTTTAAAAAGTCGCCCTCTTATTGTTTAAATAACAATTTATAATCTTATATAATAGTATAATCTAATGCTTAACATATAGCGATATTTGGAAATGTAGCGTATTACAAAGTTTATTTCTTCTTTTTAATCTATTTAATTCACTATATTCAAGATATTTAACATTGTAATTTCTGATATATATGTGTATATTGGCTCTGTGGGTGAAAGGGCATCCATAATTAAATATAAAAGTATAATAATTAGAAATAGTAATTGTGATTTTGGAAAACTTGGGACAATATTGCTCCTGTGAACATGATTTTATTTATTATATCGGTCATTTTTGGAAATTGAACTGCTTATGCTGTTGTCTTGATGTTTATTCTGAAATCACCGTGAATCCAGTTTCACTTTTTTCTTGTATCCAATTTTAAAAACAACTATTCAACTGTTAAGACAGTTTATGTAAAATGGGCATCAGAAACATTTAAAATTTGTAAATGTTAGCAGGCAGAACATGTTAGAAAGGTAAAAGCGAGTTTTCTGTGCAGTTGAAAGAGTTTGTTTGATATATAATATACAATTGAACCATTTGTACTATTTATTTTCCTGTCCCTTACTCTGTCCCAGAAGGAGCAACGTTTACAGAATATACAGGGTGTTTCCTAATTTCGTGCAGAAAATCTAGGGTTGTATTCTGTTTAAAATGAAGGTAATTTTGTTAAGCGTAGGATTCGAATGGTATTTTTGAGGTACTTTTGGCATAATTTTGTAGTAGATACATTGGTATAAATTTAATATTTGTAGCTTATCTAAAGTACCAAATTCATAGAAAATCTTTGGGTTTTTATTGTCTGAAGCTATTTATTTGTGGCATAATTTTAGTTTTTCTTTAGTTTTATTGGGTTTTTGCCACACTTCTGAAAAATAATAAAGATTAATTAAATAAGCCCTTGCGCCAAACGGAACAGTCAAGGGTTATTTTTAAAAAACTAAGTTTGCCTAACCAAAAAATCTCACACTGAAAAAAGCAGATAAGTTAAAAATAACAAAAATCACATCACTATCGCGCACTTTCGTATTATGATGTTTCGAAAAACTCTCTGTTTTCGTTATCAAAATCGTAGTAAAATATTAAACGTTTGTCAAGTTTGACAGTTTAAAATTTGTTTATCTGCTTCCATAGAGATGTTAAATGATTTTTATTTTATTGTTACTTACTTCTTCTTGATACAACTGTAGCCAACAATGATCGATGTTAACTGAACAGTTAGACACACACTTATCTCCGTTCAACAAAATAATCGCGGTCTCTTTTAGTTTTCTTTTTGCTGCGTTATCTTCCTTCTCTAAAACCCCATTGAATCAAATGACCGTTTTCCCAAGCGTGTTCGCAAATTTTGGATTTTTCAAATTCCCGTCTTTTTACATAATTTTTATGTTCCTCAACTCTAACATTCATAGGCGAGACGTTTCTCCAACATAATGTTTATTGCATACACAACGTATACTGTAGAAGTAATTATTTGAATTTTGTATATCATTTTTTGGACGCGTTTTAGACACAAATGATCGTAAAGTATTAGTTGTCTGAAAAACTATTCGAATATTAAATTTATTACAGGATTCTTCTTAACTTTTCTGATAATATAGGAATGTATGGAATTTTTATTGTATGATTAATTTCTTTTATTTGTCTTACAGTGTTCGTTCTATCTGTAATATATTTGAATGTTCTATCAACAAAATTTGGAGGGTATTCATTATTTATTAAAACATTTTTAATAAATTTTAGTTCGTTATTAAAAATATATTCGTGTACGCACGAATTTTTTCAGTGTGAGATTTTTTGGTTAGGCAAACTTAGTTTTTTAAAAAATAACCCTTGACTGTTCCGTTTGGCGCAAGGGCTTATTTAATTAATCTTTATTATTTTTCAGAAGTGTGGCAAAAACCCAATAAAACTAAAGAAAAATCTTGGGTTTACAAGTTATGAATTTTAAATTGAGTTAGTTATCAGTTTTGAACACCCTATATCTCGAAAACGATGCCCTTGGGACCCCCTGCTTTTTTAACAAAATTACCTTAATTTAAACCATAGAGTACGCTCCTTTATTTTCTGAACGCAATTAGGAAACACCCTGTATATACAGGGTGATTCTTCATAGACTGGACGTAGATCAAGGAGCATAAAAATTTGTCAATGGAATTTAGTATAAAAATATTAGTTTAAAAATTGACCAGCAATTGAAAGAAATTACATAAAGACAGGGGTAAGACACTACTGATTTACCCTTTCTGAAGTTCTAATTAAAGTCTATTAATATTATCAATTGAAGACGTAAAAAACCTAAATAGTGTACGTACTAAATTTTATGTCTACGTTATAATACTGTTCCAAAAATTTTTGGATGCGAATATCTCCTCAGCTGTGCATCTTGGTATATAGAGACAATATCTATTAAATTATCATAGTTTTAATTCTATACCCCACCAATGCCATATGATAGACCAACTGAATCACTTGAATCGACATAATGAGTCGTGCATCCACTTCAGGCTGCAGAGATCTCCGCTACCCGTCAATTTGTCTCAAATGTTGGCGTGCAAGCATCGGAGCACAGGTGGATTAAAGTAAAATTATAAGTTGAAACTGAGGATAAATTGCTGCAGCTATTGAATGTCAGAACACATTAGCATTGCATTAGCAATTTAAGTTTCTTAAAATTTTCTAAAAACATAAATAGGTAAAAATTTTAGGTAATTTACTGCTATTCCTATTTAATTTTTTTTGTGAAGTCTGTAACAGGACTATAAATACTTCTGAATCTACCATGAAAACATTGCAGATGTCAAAATTGGCTAAAAGCTGACATTTTTCTCGCCATTAAATAATTCGCGTCATTGCGTCCGTGAGAACAAGGCTTTATGTAATTATTTATAATGTCAGGGTTTCGTACTCCGACTTTTTCTTTGACCAGAAAAACAGTTAATTTTTACTGATATTCTAGTCGCTTCTCAATTTTCCAGTCGCGCCTCGATACACGGTATTATTTTGTTTGTTTACCAGAATCGCGTAGGGGCGATCGGGCCCATCTAGCGTTTCGCTTTCGCAATACCACAGTCCTCAAATTGGGTTCGAGCGGGGCAAATTCTGTGACAATACTATTAAGAATGGGATAATCGGAAAAAGGACAGTAAAATTAAGGATTTATATATTTTCTGACTAAGCCAAATAATATTCAGATGAATATAATAAACTATCGATTTACCAGTTGTGTGTCAACAGACTTAGCTGATTTGTCATGTTCAGGTAACTAAATGTTTTAAATATCAAAAAGACAGAATATATTTTAATGATTTTAAAAATTATAGTTCAAGGATTATTTAAAAAATAATTATAGGTACTTACAAAATTATGTTTGCCTAGTGTAGCATTTAAACAATCTATAAATACCTATCTACAATTGTTACATAAAGTGCTTACATATTTTATACAGGGTGAGTCAGAAGGAATGGGTCAACGCTAAGCAGGAAATATTAGACACCAAAATATTATGTTTGAGCTCATCATATTGCTTATGCGGATGTCGCTGATTTAAGAAATACAGGATGTAAGGTTTAAATTTTATTCTGAAATTTATCAATAATTGAGGATGTTTTGATAGCATGACTGAAAATTGATAGTGTTTGGGTCTTTTGGTGTGTGAATTATGAATTTGAAGCTTATTTTCACGCTTATTTCACACTGTATTATTTAGGTAAATTAAAATATATATTTTTTTATCTGTTGAGCTATGCTTAAAAAAGTTAAAAATCTAAAAGAACGTTCAATTCTACATAAAAAATGTACTCTTGTTTAGGTCGCCTAACTTTATCGGTTTCTGAGTTATTTGCATTTAAAATTAGCCTGAGCGAAAACAAATCATATCACGCCGCATCTCACTGCTGGAAAAATTATTATGTTGTGGCATTTTTTGATCACTAGATATATAACAATTTTGCACGAATAATAAATCACATGCAGCCATAATACGCTAATATTACTCTTACTTACTTACTTACTAAAAGACCAACATTAGCGATGACATACTTGTTTCCACTATGTTTCTCAGTTAGTGCAATAGGGAAGTTAGAATCACATGGACTATCTCTAAAATCTAAATGAACAATTTGAAATAATGAATGATGTACAAACAAATTATGCGATACCAATAATATACGCTCAGTCAATAGTACGATAAAAGAAAAAACGCTTGTTTAAAAAAAGTTACAGGATACACCGTTTTCAAAAACATGTACCTAATGTTTTAGATGGTACATATATTAAGGGTTACGCAGTAGATGTTGAACGGTTCTTTTTCCTATACAAGTTAATAATAGCTGCTTTCTTTCGAACATGATTTTGTGATCATGATTCTATATTTACCAATCACGTTGCGTTCTTTTTAAAATCCACCAATCCTGTTGCAGTTTTTGTAATCATGATCACAAGATTCTGAGCGAAAGAAAACTATTAAGTGTTAAACGTCGCCGTTTCACTACAGAAAACATAAGGTTAAATATTTTTTAACTACTTCCAATATGTCACGGAAATTATGTCTCAACACTAAGGCAAAGAGTAGATTGACTAAGGTTTGTCTGATGGTAAGTGTTGTCATTTTTACGTGTTATCTTAATTTATATAGGTACTCGTATTTTATCATCGGAGGAGAAATGTGGCAAAGGTCAAATGAGGAGCTGATGGGATTGTATGCAGAATCATCCATAATGAGTGTAATAAGGGCGCAAAGAATGAAATGGTTGGAACACGTGATAAGACTACCGGATGAGAAAACGACAAGAATAGTACTCACAGAGAGAATAGAAGGAAGAAGAAAAAGAGGGAGACCCAGGACAGGATGGCTTCAAAAAGTTGAATGAGATCTAAAGGAGATGGGTATTAGAAGAAGGAGAGCAAAGAACAAAACTTAATGAAGAAATATATGCAACATAGCCATGGGCGTACTCGGCCCGCAGTGCTGAATATATATTTTATCATCGACTTAACCTTACTATTTCGTAATAGTACCTACTATTTTGCGACATATTTTCTCAGAATATATTAATATTGTAACCTCTAAATTTGGGTAGCGTGGAAACACGTCATGTAGACAAACAAACTTCATTGCCACTCTTGATTACACAAGAAATATCCTTCAACAAATTCGCAACTGTCAGACTCTTTACGTTGATATTCGCGTTTGACTGCTTTGTATAAACTGACTGTGTCAGCGAAACAGATCCGCTTATATAGGTTTTTAGGGTTCTCGAAGTTTTCGCGGCATCGAGAACGTGTCGAAAATAAAATAGAATATAGCCTGGACTATTCCTAGATAACGTCAAAATAAAGGTATTACATAAATTATAATTTCTAACAGAAACAGGAACATAATGAACAAACTAAAAAAGTAAGTAGGTGAGCTTCCGTAACAAAATGTTCCTTCGTAAACTGACTACGGTCCTGTTAAACTCCGCACTGCACTATCTCTATTCATAGCATACGAACATACAAAAAATCGAAGATCGACACGGAAATAACAACACTGTTGACCCCATAAAAACTTATTTCACATCAGGCGAAGCAGCTCTTGACCAACGCGACAACCACTAATTCTTGTCACGTATACGCGTCTTCGTTATCATAGCAACCGCCGTAAATAAGACTGAAGTACAACTAATTTTGACTAATGGCGATTCCATGATACTGCTCGCTTATGCATTGTACGAAATTTATAGCAGTGCTTAGTCATAATGTTTTTTGAGAAGGCATATCCAACGCCCTAGGTTTTATAATAATTATTCTTTTTTTTAATTTTTTTTGCTACCTATCGATTTTGATAAATTATGCGATAAACATAAACCATGTATGTTTATCTAAAAGACAAACAGAATACATTTGTAACATAAAAATATAAACTACAAAATGTATATTAGATTAAAAATGGTCACCACTGGTCAACAGCGTTTTCGATGGATTCAAATATCTACCTATGTTTTTGGAAATCACATTTTTTTCCTGTGATAGTATACTAAATGAATTTTAAACTAAACATTTTGTAGCATAAAGTAAATTAAATTGCATATCATAAAATGAATGAATAAATAACTTGAGATAATTTTGTATGATGTAAACCAACAGTACCTATTTAACATCGCTGATTTTAAGATAGACAAAGGTAGATAGCAACAATAAATCAACATATCTGTTACTAATTGTATTGACCTGCACCAGTAGCTTTGATTACATTTACAAAATCCCTAAAGCAAACACAGGTGTAGCATAGAAAGCCACTGAATAAATTAAACGAAGACATGATCTCCCACTGACGTGAGGAAGCCACTTGGCCAAACAACTTAATTGTTTGTTCAGCGGAGCTCCACGGGGAGTATCTACATCGGGATGAGCCAGAGTGCCCTTGTTGCTTAAGCCGTGGCACGCGCCCTTGTGATATTTAACACCGCCAGTTTAATCTGCAATCATTTTATCGTAGAAATATTAGGTCATCAAGTTATGGGAGAGGCAATCATTGACGCGTTATACTAACTATCATGAGGTCCTGGCAAAAGCCCAAGGATTTAAAGCTAGTGTCTTCAGAGATACAATTTGTTTTTACTGTATTGTAATAGATACTTATAGTTCGATATGAACACTATAATGTTAGCCGAGTGATTTAGTTACACAAGTTCATATCGAACGTGTATATGATTCAAATCTACGACGGTCCAAACAGATTTTATCTGCAGGATCGATTTAAAATATCAGATACGTTTCCATAAATTGAAATTCATAATTAAGGTTCGCCTTTGTGGGTTTTAGGTATTATTCGCTATACTTGGCTATTGCTATTGAGTGGCGGATGAGATCTATTCTCTGTTTATTTTATCCTTTCCATGTATTTTTCTGTAATATTTTTTTCCCTTTTTATGTAATTTCTAATATTTTTATGTGTATTGGTGAAATAAACTATATTATTATTATTATTATTATTATTATTATTATTATTATTATTATTATTATTATTATTATTATTATTATTATTATTATTTGACGATGTCATGGTAACCACAGTTATTGATTGTTTTAAATTTCACATAACATTTACGTTATGTGTTAAATTTGACTTTGACAACTTCATTAATGAAGAGTATTAATATGGGTGATTCTGATTCCGAGGGTGTCTCTTCGGATATCGAAGATATTGCGAAAAGCGTTGTCGATTCCCTACTTGCCGAAAAATCAAGACGTTATGCAAAGTTATGCAAAACTTGAATATTGGTGTAAAGGGAAAGGAATCAAGAATTGCAGCAATGAAAAGGTTCTTTTTGCATATTTCCAATATCTTTCAAAACATACCAAGTCTTTGTCGTTTTGCGTATATTAATCTATACTACGTTCAGTTATAGCAATATATAGATTATACTCGATTTTTTATAGGGCAAAGAAATGGAAAATGCAACAAGCAGCCAGTTGGCATTAATATTTCTGGGAAAATGCCGTGTAATTTAGCTTTTTCCTGGGTCTTCCAAATTCGCAATACTATACTGGACATTGCTTTTGTAGATCATCTGCATCGTTGCTTGCAGATTCAAGAGACACTTTATTAACTGTTAAGAGACATGGTGGTTGGCGTTCTGACGCAGTGAAAAGAAAGCTATATAGAAGATTCCAAAGAAAATAAGAAGAATATAACTTCTAATATTTTGGGTAACGTTTTAGGCATTGATGACACCTCAATAAGTTCAAGCACTCGGGATAAAAACTTACTTTCTAAAAATACAGATCACTTATCATTTGCTGGAATAAATTTAACAAATTGTTCAGAAGTTCTAATTAACGTTTGCAATAAATAAATATAGTTAATGATAACAAGTAAAAGTGGTGACTAACTTTGTGTCTGTTTATTTTTTTCTTTAAAATTTGCGCGTTATTAAGAGTTTATAATGGCATCCAGATGAGGATGCTAAATGTGTCATAAAAACACTGTTGTAGAATAAGCTATTTAAGCTTAAATAAATCATTTTCTCTACAATTCCTATCAATGAAGTCGTTGATACCAAGTATGAAGTGCTAAAGTTGTGGTTAACCAGTCTGGAGTAGAGATATAGAACACAGAGGTGCATGTGTTACATTTACACAAAATGGTGTATTTTTAATGGTGACGTCACTGGTAAATATTACACAAATTCAGTACATTTTTACACATCCTAAATTATACATACATGGAAAAGGTCACTTATATACAGCAACTTTTTACAGTGTATTTTCAAATCCGCATTACAAAGCAGATTGAGAAACATTACGGGTTAATACAATGAAATTGGAAAAATAAATATAAATCCTGTGTGGCAAAGTTAGTAAAACCAAAGTTTCATTCTCGAACACGCCCCGTCCTACCAATTCCGCTCTCCTCACCCGTCTCGGGGACTGTTCGGTACCCAGGATCCTACACGGTGGCCGACGTTAGAACTGTAACATGTTGAGTGCGATCGATATAGTGTGAGACAAAAAACCTTGAATATATATTAGTGTTTATTTTATTTTATATTTGTACTGTGAATAATTGTCCCTCAAGACATGGTTTTTCCTTTTTCCATTGTTCAAGGTATGTATATTTCATCAACTAATATAAAGAAATAGGTCACGATATGGAATTTGAAGCAAACATTTTTCAAATGAAACATTAAACATTGTTTTTGTATGAACCAACAAGTAAGTTCTTTGTACTGGTATTTATTAAAAAAATGTGTATTATGCAATAATTATGTAAGTAGGTCCTTAATTGTGTCATGTAAATTTTACACTCAAGCATTTTTGGTTCAAGCAGAGATACTACCAAAACTATTTTGGCGCCAAATTTCAAGATGCTAAAGATCAAACTGATACACCGATTATAAGTGATACCTGTGCACAAACAGTATATAATAAAAATGGTATATACGTATAGAAATACCCAAATCACTAAAATAATATTAAGTACTAAAAAATGACCTGGACATACTTATACATTGGGTTTTCATTTGAGTAATTTTTTACTGAAAAGAATATACATATATGTAGTTTATTAAATTACAAAACAAGAATATACCTAATGCATTTTTATTATATTTCAGATCAAGACTTCCAAACGTCACAAACACTTACACGTAGGAGTCCAAGAAAAGCTGCATTAAAAGAGCAAGTAAAAACCTATACTGTAGCTTTTGTAACTTGAAAACAATATAGGTTATATTATTTCCTATTTTAGTTTTATAAAGTTTCCATACGTCCGGATTTACCCGGACATGTTTGGGTTTTTTAGGCGTCCGGGGAAGTCCGGCCGGAATTTTTATACATATCCGGGGAATGCTAAGAGACAGATAAAAAAAATTAACTTAAGTTTGTCAACTTTATCATTACTCTATTAAGATTAGTTAGGTTAGATTTGAAATCCAAGGGTATTATTTCTGAACGCTATCCTCGGCCGATGAATTTAAATGTTTTAAGTGGATGGATTTAAAACTCATAGAGAAAAATAAATGGGAAAAGGACATTCTCTTATGTATTCGTTATCTTCTATAAAAAGGGGGTTGACGATGGAAAACTATTTAACCAATATTCTTCGTTAAAAATTTTTTGACAGATAAATTTATTGTGGACGAATATAATTTGTCTGCTCACAAAAGTGATCAATCTATTTTCAGCATATATTTCTATTGAAGTTTTTCTGAGTTGCTAAAAATGTGTGCATTTTCTTTGCTATAACAGCCCACAACGCGAATGTGGAGCGAATATTTTCTTTAATAGCAGCTCAATGGTCGAAAGATCGAAATAGGCTTACACTTATTGAGTCTGTAAAAGGTATAATAATGACCATATTTAATTTCAACATGTCCTGTTCCGAGTTCTATAATTTTATAATATCACCAGATCCTTTCTTTCCCACTTTGAATGAAGTTCAAGGGTTTGAAAAATATCGTTTCTAAAAATACCACCTATATTTTTTTTGTACCTAAAGTATTTTTTATATACTATCATAAAGTTCTATATTAAGTTATTATTGTTTTTAAAATGAATAAAAAAATGAATGGGTATTTCTTTTAATTATATTTTACCCTTTACTGTTCCATCAAAATATCTTTTATATTTTTGTCAGAGTCTGGATTTTGTCCGGATTTTAGTGTTTCTTAATCCTGAATTTCAAAATATATATGGAAACCCTAGTTTTAAAATAATGTATATTGTTTTTAAATATTTAAATAAACATTTTATTGCAAATTTTCCTCATGGCTACATTATTTTTTAAATAGTAGAGTACGTATATATTTCATTTTAAAATTTGCAAGTCAATGTATAATAAAACTTTATACATTTACCTATAATCGTTTTATAATATTTATATTTATTAATTACAAATATTTTATTTATAAAATAAGCAGCCTTATATCACACTTTTGGAATATCCCTCGTATATAAATATTTCCCAATTGCAAAAAGAAACTACTTTTTTAAGTCCCTCGTAATTGGCAATTTTTTGCGACAGTATTTACGTGAGGCGGGGCGGCTTTGGTCTCAAAACATCAAAGTGCCGACCGAGAGTGGTATAACTTATATTTATTCAGTAAACTTTGGTAAAACTTAGGATAATAATACAAAATATATGGAAAGTTACATATGAATTTTACATAGAGCTGCTAGTAGTATTTAACACTTCAAATAGTAACTTTCCATTAGAGTTGTAGCATTACATTCTGGTGTGTTATTTCAAACTATTGACTTATTATAGGCCATAAATAACCAACAATCCACCGTGTAATATTACAAATAATTATTATCAGTGTAATTATAACAAAAAATAATAAATTTCTAATAGTAATAAAATACTTAAACAAAGTTTTATTACAAGTTCAGAAAAAATAAAATATGAAAAGCAGGACTAGAACTCCTTCTACCGGCGCATTCGCCAAAATGTAGAAATAATTTTATTTCTTTCGAAACTGTTAATTTTACCATCGACTTTCAAAAGCTATTCTATCCATTACTCTTCTACATTCTGAACAAGTTTTAACCAACAGTCCTGACTATAGAAAAGTGTATGACATGTTAACCAGGTAAATACCTCTATTTTACTTCATGGATACAGAAAAGATTATTGCGCGAAACTAACAGTTTAAAAAAGTAAATAATAAAAATTGAATGGTCTATGAATAATATAGTTTAAGTTGTATTGCTTGAAGGTGAAACACATTTCATATACAGGGTGTTAAAAAAAGAGTGTAAAATATTTCAGGAGGTAATAGTATGAACCAAAATAAGCAGTAAAGTCTTAATAAACATGGGTCCGCAAAGTAACGGTTGCGGAGATATGGACCACTATTCGTTTTTCAAACATTTTATTTTATTAGGAATAAACCGACAAAGGAAGCTTTTAACAAACAAAAAACAAAGTTACAGAAGATGTTCATTTCCAAGCAGGCACGACATCTTCGTCTCAACGATATTCGAACTCTTTCGAAAACACTCTCCTTGGTTTGGATTTCTTGACACTTTTGATTAATCCGTAGCTGGAGCTCTTCCAGGCTATTTACAGGAGTACCATACACTAATGTCTTCAAATATCCCCATCAAAGAAATCTAGAGGGTTCAGATCAGGCGATCTTGGAGGCCATAAAACAGGTCAGGCCCGGAAAACCCCCTTATCCAAACTTTCAAAAGCATTTTTTGAAAACTTTCTAAGAAATTTAAGAATTTCAAATTCAAAATTTGAAATTTAACGCCCTGTAACTTTTTTATTAGCCACAAATGGACCAAGGTAAGTTTGGCTTAATCGCATTAATTTGATCTAACGAATCTAATACAATTGCTCTGTGTCCCGTTTATTAGATGTCACTTTGCCGCCATTGCAATTAAAATTATAATTATTAATGTTTTCAACGTATGTGATGTGTTCTTATTTTATAATTGGATTTTTACCGTGTACGTACTGAAAAAAGAATAGTAATCGCTTTTAAAATTGTATGTCAATTTACTACGATTTGTTGTGATTATAGCTCTATACACAATCTGTAGTATTATTTCACTATTATCCTTACAATTTTGTAGCAATAATTTCCAAACACCATTTTATTACAACTGAAATGCTACCAATACTGCATATATTGTTGTACCATTTATTTACTAAATGTTTTGTGCGTTTTTGTAAACGACACAAAAAAGTGCATAATTAACATTAACATTATTTTGCACTATAGCAGCATTTTAACCTTTGCCTTTGAATTTACTACAACAATGGACTTATATGATTTACTGTATTTGTAGTTTTTTCTACATAAAACTTTAATCATAAATTTGTAGTAATATGTAAAATAAACTTTTTGAAATATCTTCAAATTTAACACATTATGCAATTTTTATATGATTTGAACTACACTGCTTCTCCAAAAGTTTGATATCCCTACATGTAGTATCATATTAAATAGTTATTCATAACCCAGTACTGACTGTGATTTTAATTTTCAAGTCAATTTTAGAGAGGCAGGTACTTGATTAAAAAACATCTCCGTACTGAAAGCTGCTTTTTAAAAGATGGAAAAGTCACTATAGTTACATTTAATTATTGATTAGTATGTTATGTGGCTTCACTTGAACATTGGAATCACACTTGGATGGCTTCCTCACATTGCTTATTAAATTAATCCCTATGTCGACGCTCATTGCACAATGGCGTCTCGACGGTATAATGTTTAACCGCAAATGAGGTTCATTCTGGAAAATTATGTTAATGAAATGCGAATTTTTTCAACTGCACTATAAAAAATAATTACACATTGTAACACAAAAAAACACATTTCTCGTATATAGCAATGTGTTGTAGATTTAACACAGTCCTTTTATATATTTTTAGATATTAATAATATTGTGTGAAACTAACTACTCTGTGGACTAAAGCCAGCGTTGAATTACACCCATAATATCTACCCATATACTATATTCTTTATTATTAGCTTTTGTAGAATTTGTTACTGTATTAGAAAGGTATTTTAAACTAATATAGCATACCTAGATGTTTGGTATCAGAGAGCATATATATGACTTCATTGATAGGAATTGTAGAAGATTTGATTTATATTAACTTAAAATACCTTTCTAAAACAGTAAAAAAATTAACACAGTCCATTGTGCTAATATAATAAATGTTAAGTGTATAAGTAACTTTTACACAATTAAATGTTACTTACTTGTGTGTGTACTTTACACATGTTAATTTTATTCTACAATATATAGGTAGTATTTACAAAATTGAGGTGTTAAAGTAATAATAAAATAAAAAGCATTACACGTTTTTATGTTTTATACAAAATACCTACATAATTCAGTTCAAATAAACAACCACCAAGTCATTTAGTAGTACACTGATAAAAAATACTAGTGGTAGGTTAAAATACACTTGCCCTCAGCAATTTTTTTTTATAAAAACTAAATCAAGTTTTCTTTTAACCAGTCACAAGTGAACATGTTATCTAACTGTGGCTACCAGCAGTAACTAAAATTTCTTGCTAGAATACCTGAACGAACTGTGTCGCTATAGTTATTAAAACTTTTAACTAAATATATTTATCCACGGTCACTATATTAAGAAGGTTTAATACGTTCCGTGGACTAAAGACGTTTTTAACACACTAGTAGTCTAAGAGCCAGTGGCCGGCAACCTATAAGTAAATGATTATACCTAAAATTTTGCACAGTGAGTCTTTTATACCTATCACTCATGAGGTGATGACTCGCTAAGCCCGGCGAGGCCCACCCAACTGTTACTCAGGTGCGAGAGGTATGAAAATTTAACCAACTTCGTTATTAAGTTAACAAAGCTGCCGTTTGAAAACTTTAAAATTTCAGATCTAACAAATTAGGCATTTATTTTTATTATTTATTATATTTAGCACCTTTTTATGTTAAAATAATATAAGTAACAAATAACCTCTATTTCTAGCACAGGTTCTGAGATTTTGTGATGTCGATTACAATGCTTGACATATCTGACAGTTTTTTTAACGTCAAAAATCAGATTTAAATACTTTTGAAATTTATAATTTTTACCAATTTCACAAGTGTCTGCCATGACCTTAGAAGCACGGTAATCGTCTGCCTCTGTTATTTTTATATAATAATAATTGTATATTTTAAAATTTTCAAACGGCAGCTTTGTTAATTTAATAACGAAGTTGCAGCTGATTACTGTGGTACTGTGGTATTATTATAAAATTCTCATAATTTCCTTATTGATTACACCGGGTGTTTTTAAAATGCAAATTTAATTATTGTTTGTTTACCTTGTAAAGACAAGGTTAGTATTGACCAATATACGATAGGTCAAGACTTGGATTGCCGGATTGTTGATCACTGAATAGGTATGTCTCAGACTGTTTTGTTGACAGGGTTCTTTATTAGTCTGTATTTAAATACAAAAATTATATCTTTCAATAATTTAACCTAGTTAGTATTGGATTTTATTTCACTATTTATGTAATGAAACGTGAACGGTTTATTTTGATACGTTGGAGTTTTGTAATTTCAATATTAAATATTTTTCATGTTGTTAATTGCATACTTTTAAAAAATAATTTATACTTTTAATTGCATATTACAATAAGTAAGTATTATAGAAAACTATTTAAATTTGGCAACATCGCGTCTGACAGTCTGAGAAGGGGGTTTAAATAATGGTTTGAAAATATTGCTTTCCGGCGTAAATATGCATTTATAATCTTTTAAATCGCGTAATCTTATTATACTCATTTTTTCCTAGCTTCTCTTAAAATCAATGACTGAATCATCCTGTATATAAAATACGTGTTGAAATGTTGCTTGTGTATTTTTTACGGATTGCCAGATGATCGACCATTCCACATCACTTTAACTTATTAAAAAATCCCACGCACTTCCAGCAACAGTATTTGATTACCGCAGATTACCCAAAATTAGATGTTTGCGGATGATAAGAGACTGGTCCGACACACGACGGCGTTGTGCCGCTTAGTTGCTCATCTAACGCAAATTACCCCCCCAAACCATCCCAATGCATGGACACCATCCGATCATTATCAGCTTTGATGTTTAATGCCAGATTAGATTTAAGTACTTGAGAAAATTAAATATTTGTTCATGTAACCGGCTGCTGAAATGGTTAATAATTATTTCACCCCCAGATAATATCATGGTTTAAAGATTTTCTATCTTTGGATCATGATAATATTTATTTACTACTACTACCTACCTACCTACTACTACTACTACTATCTTCATAATATGACTCAATAAAATAATTTTGTTAACATACATATGTGAATTTGAATGATACCTAGGACTACATGTATTTTTTTTTAATTAAAAAATACTGTTAAAAATAATTAGACAAATTATTGGAGAAAGCGTAATGGTAACTTTAACGATTTTTTTAGTAAAGTATTTTTTCTACAAGCGTGCATATTTAACGTCTTTATCATACGCATTTTAGTTGCGTTCGGAAAGTGTCATTTTGCCGAGCGCATACTTGACTATAATTAAGAAAAAATTAGGTAAGTGGTGACAAAATACGAAAGTCTCAGGTTATTTCTTGATAAAATTAGAAAATTTGTTTGATATTATCCAGTAATTTGTATTTTTTAAAACCAAAAAAAACCTAATAATAATAAATTAGACAAATTTTATTATAATGAACCCTCGTATCCATTGTATACAGGGTGATTAAGAACTAATCTAAAAAAATGTCAATGTACAATGGACTCTTACAAATACAATTTTGTAGCAATAAAATCAAAAAGACCAGTTCAAAAATGATTTAAAAATACACTTTCGCACAGCACTGAAAACTGGTCCACTGTAAAATCTGATAAGGCGTATAATCGGCAACTTGATAAAACATGTAAATTTGCAAGGAAAGAAATAAATTGCATTTTACACCTATCAGCGTAAGTCATCAATAGTGTCCACTTCGGTGCAATACACTTCATTTCTTAAATATCCCCACAAAAATAAGCTCAAATGATTTACTCAGGAGATCGTGACGGCCATGGTACCGGTCCTCCTCGTCCAATCCCTTGGTGTTAATGCTTGGATATGCTGTACATGGTACTGATATAATTGTGCCTCGTGTATAATACGCCACACTGCTGCAAAACGCCGTGGACGCCCTGGACTTTCCCGCATCACAGTCTACGTTTGCACTACACTTGCACTACTGCACACCGTGGTAAAAGTAGCTGCATTTGGCACATGTTTACCGGAAAATCCTTCTGCTAAAACAGTTTTATTTCACCTTAAATTAAAACGTTACCGATCAACTGTGAGTTGCTATACGTAAACCATTTTTGATATTTGAAAAACTAATGTAAATACTTTCATCACAAAAAAGTTAATACGATAAGTAATCGGATATTTGAAATAGTCTGGCTAGAAACTACAGCAACCGAGCGATGTAAAGATTGAAACTACTGGAACTTCAATAATTTTTTTCGCTTAAACTATAAGGATTTTACGAAAAAAAATACGATATTGACTTTTTCATAATGCATCTATTCCCAAATATTTTTAGTTAAGTTCTGTGTGGGGTTGTTAGATTAGAAATAACAAGTCCACGGTTTGTAACACGTTAAATATATTAATAAAGATATAACAACTGGGAAAGAATGTTCCACCAATACAGAAGTCTGGACGGATGTTACGCGAAAGACGAGCGACCAGTAACTACCGTGGTTTTCCACCGGACCTCTCGAGGAAGGTCTCGGGGGCTGGTTAATCTCTGACTCAGGTCAGAGGGTACTTTAATGGTTTTATTGGCATTGATTTGTTTATTGCCGTAATGCAAATGTCATTAAATTGTAATTGTAGGGATCACAGATGTAGGTCGATGACCGGTGTCGGTGACCGCTACGTTCTGAATCACCCTATACAATGAATCACTAAATTAGCGATCTGAGGATCTCTTACAACAGTTTTCATTTTACATTTCTTTTTTAATAAATTTCTTGTTTACAATAGTTTTTGATAGATTGTAGTCTGTCGTTTTCCAAAAACTGGAAAGTGCAATTTAAAAAATCTATGAATCATAATCCTTAAATAAAACTTGAGAAAAATTAATTAATCAACAAATGCTTGAAAAAATAAGTTTATTATTAAAAAAATCTAATGAAATTATGAATAGTGTGCCGAATTTTATCATCACCTTGTGCATTATATTTGTGAAAATTTGATTGTATCATTGTGATTAAAAGTTTTGAAACATGAAAACGGATACAGATTTTTATAAGTTACACGTACTTAAATAGTGACATAGTTTTTTAGTGTAATAAGAACAACCCCTTGACTAATCCTTTGAGCAAGATGTAATTTATTTAAAATTTTGTAAAATATTTTTAAATATGTTTAAATATTTTTTCTAATTTGATGTGTTAAACTCAAATGAAACATAAAATCGTACAATAAATAAATTTATAAATGAAATCATCTTTTGCTGACAAATGAATAAAATCAACTAGAGCAACTTTCACCCTCAGTAATCTCAGTAGGCGGTGCCTCAACCCCTGACAGCCCTAGCAACCAATAGCTTTTAAACTTCGCACCCTTATCCTAATTTTAGGGTGTACCAGAAGTTGTATCGATTGGTCTAGAACCAACTGCAACTAAAACAATACCCAGTTTCTCTTTGAACAAATCCTTTCTTGATATCGACTACGGCCGTATTTTAAAAAGGCTTGTTCAAAACCTTCGCTGTATAGATGTAGTGTATATATTTCGTAACATGTTGAAAACCGATACTCTCAATATTGAGACGACGCTTTTGAAATATGATACGTAAAGGCGTTTTACGAAAAATAATCCCTTTACTTTTTCCGTATCATAGGAAGTACACATTATAGGGTGGGAACAGCGCAACCTACACAAAATTGGTTTTATTTTGTAATTAAAAACTTAACCATAGCTAGCCGGCTGGTTTGTATGACATGGTATAATTTAAATTTCTTTATCATTTTGGAAGGATTATATGAATGATGCATACGTTTAATGTTTAAATTTAAAGGTACGCGCGTTAGAAGTAGAAGTGTAATATTTAAAAATAATATGCCATTAAGATGACACAAGAAAAAAGAAATATACAGAGTGTAAGTAAGTGTAAGAACCATACATTACACTAGAGAGTCTTGGGACTAAACTGTAACAGTTCAGCCTAACATAGTTAAAAACTGCTTTGTTCAAAATTATAGGGCATGGATGTGGAAATTTAAAAAACTTGTCTAAAATTAATTAATGAATTTATTTCAATCTATAGTCTGTTTGGAAATGAAAAAGAGTAATAAAACCCCAAGATAAGAACCGGCCATGGGCGTGGTAATATTTAGTTTCAGGTAATTATCGGGTAACACTAATGCTAACAGGTAATGGGTGTACATTAGGTAGTATATTTTAATGGATACATCATAGGGCATGAGCCAGTATATTGTGACAGATCAATCCAGTCTTAGAGCTGAATATACGAAGACTGCTAGTGCAGTAGAATTAAATTCGACTTGTGTTTAGTGACTATTGTGCCAGTGGATATAATATTGTTTGGGTAAAATGTCGAGCTTATCAGATTACGTACCTGCTAAACGCGTAAAAAGATGTGCGGTGTCTCAGAATGAGAAGATTATTAGGTAGATTAAATGTATTTAATGCATTGAAACACCAAAATCCTACCAACAGTGTTGACGACATCGTGAAAAAGTGTTCCAAAATGATAGGGATTGGAAAATCGACTATCTCCAGACTACAGGGAGGTCAAAAGTCGTTATAGATGATTTCTTTAAAAATGTCATTCGCAGAAAAGTACACTCATTTTATTTTAAAAAAGAAATACCAACGCTAAACAAAATTTTAAGTGAACTTTCAGAGGACAACGATTTGTCAAACATCAGTAGAAGCAAAATATGGGCTGTCTTACCAGTGTTGAATTTTTGGTGGGACAAGCAGGACAGCAAGTCAGTTTTTATCGATAAAGATGAAATTATTTGTTGGCGAAGATCCTACTTAAGAGCAATTAGAAAATTCCGTGACGAAGGGAGGAATATTTATTATCTAGACGAAACTTGGGTCAACGAGGGATGTACTGTAACAAAAGTATGGCAAGATAAAAATGTAAAAAGTTTTCTACAAGCATTTTTTGATGGACTTTCAACAGGGTTCAAGGCACCTTCAGGTAAAGGGCGAAGATTAATAGTGACACATGTAGGTAGTGCCAGTGGTTTTGTAGATGGCGGTTTACTTTTATTTGAATCTAAAACTACAGGTGACTATCACGAAGACATGAACGCAGATGTTTTCGAAGAGTATTTTACACAGATGTTGGATCTTATTCCTCCGGGGTCTGTAATTGTCATGGATAATGCCAGTTACCATTCACGGCAGACCGAGCGGACGCCTACGACTGCTTAGAGGAAAGCCGATATAATTCAATGGTTATCCAGAAAAAACATTTCTTTTAAAACAAATATGATGAAAACGGAACTTTTGACACTTGTCAATCTTAATAAAGATCAGAAAAAATATGTTATCGATGAAATGGCAACAAATCGCCAAATAACGGTACTACGGTTCTGAACGCAGGTAAAAGGAGATGTAGCGCGAAATAATACGACGTTTAAATTAAGTGACGTGAAAATTTTGTTAAAAAATTCCTTGGAACGAGTAACTGCAGATAACTGTCAAAGATGTATCATGTACAAAGAGAAGAGGAGAAAATGTGGGAGCTCGATAATTTAATTGACGTTACTCTGTGGAACCTATCGTTATCAATCTAGGAGACAATGATAATTAATCAGAATATTCAGAGGATGAATTTTAATATACCTACTTTTTTATTTTCTTTATTGTACATTTATACAACACTACATTTACTCACCATAATTTAAATTTTCAAAATACATATATTTTTGTGTGGAATAAAAGTCTATTCATTAAATTTAAACAAATATTTTGATAATAATATTGAATAATTTTATTTGAATTACTAAAAACCCTCTTAACCCAGTTATGATGCTTAAAGTAGCCTCAAGTTTTGAAATGCGGTTTTTATATTGTTTACTTATAAGAGAAATGGACCGAGAAATTGAAGCGGCATAGACAAAGACGGATTGTCGGGGATTAAATTTTAGCTACCTGCTACAATTTAGTACGGTTTGATCACACAAAGTTTTTTTAAAAGTACACCTCATCTATACCGATAATACATAATATAAAAATATTGAATATAATCACCAGTACTACATTTATTTACGATTTGCATACGTAATAAGCTTTTATTACTCTCTTTCATTTCTAAACAGACTATAGCATAATCAAATTGTGGTATTTTTACTGTTTAAGAAAGGTATTTTAAGCTAATATGTATCAAATCTCCTACAATTCCTATCAATGAAGTCATATGTATGTTGTCTGATACCAAACATCTAGGTATGCTAATGAACATCCACAGACAAAACTCTATTCAATAATTATCTAAAAAATTTAATATATTTACTAACCTCTGGAGTGGGAACTCGAAATTCAACCACAATAATTGAGATCTCACTTATTTCTACGTTTTATTAGGATCGCTTCATCAGGTGGCCTCCTTTAACTTGAGTATCAGAGAACATACATATGACTTCATTGATAGGAATTGTAGGAGATTTGATACATATTAGCTTAAAATACCTTTCTTAAACAGTAAAAAATGTTACAAAAGCTAATAATAAGGAATATATGGGTAGATATTGTGGGTGTAATTCAACGCAGGTTGGGGCTTTTGTCCACTGAGTAGTTAGTTTCACACAATATTGTTAATACCTGAAAATATATGAGAAAAACAAATTGTGGTACTCTGGTATTATGTAAAATTTTATCTACATTGATAGAGATGAAATAAATGCTTATATGGGTCAGTCATAAGTCAAAATATTACGTTTTAAACTTTAATAAATTGTTGATAATAAAAAAAATACAGGGTGTCAAAGTTGGAATAAAAAAAATATTTTTCTTTGTAATAATTACATTGTCTTTCAATGTATCAACTTAAACATTTGTTTTTAGATATGAGAAATAATAATCTGTTTAATATTTGGACGTATTCCTTAGAGGGAATTGCGACATCCGCCATATTTGTGACGTAAATGTGAGCGTAACTTTCTTGGCCCTAACGTTGCTACGTATTTTATTAAAAAAATTTAAGCCTACATTAGTTTTGAGGAAAAAAGGAATACTTGTCGTTAGTCTCAGAAATTGGCCATCTTCGAGAAAATAGCTCTTCATCAATCAGCTGCATAGTTCAGTGTCCAATATTTTAACGTAGTAGGCTCCAAAATTCCCTTGCAAATTAGATATGTTGAAGGTAGATCGACAAGTAATAACATTTGCACTGATTCAATTAGCTTGTGTATAATCCACAATGTGAATAAATTTTTGTCTTTTTTCTGTATATTTTTCTCTAGACTTTTTAAATTGTATCAGGTTGTAATCTATTTCGAAATTCTCCCAAATATTCTTGTTGCCTAGCACGTTAATTGAAGTTAATAATTTTGCACGCATAATAAATCATACGCAGGTGAGATATAAGTGGTCTGCTTACTTCCTGCTCGGCCTAAGCGGCTCGACTTACAGGAAGCGACCTACATTGCAGCAGGTACTTAACGCAGACCTCTCACCCTGGGCGACGAGCCATTAAATCTGTAAATGATACTGCAGGAAACAACTACTCCGCGGACTAATGCCCCGACCGGCATTGAATTACTCCTGCAGTATCTGTGTGCAGTATCTCACCTATGACATACTGATGAGGGCTAACAAGCTCGAAACCGATCTATGTCTGGTGGTGTGTCCGACAACTAATAGTTATTAGCATTCGTAAATAACTATTTATGTTTGTGTACATTAAATTTTTAATTTCGATTTTTTTACTTTTCCTTTATTTTGAGTGACAGGTATATCCAGCAAACAAAGCAGATGATTCCGTTCCCATTCCAGCGGGACGTACACTTGGATGATCGCCCGGATCGCCGGTCGCCTCCCCGACACGACCTGTATCATGTTCTTCAGCAGTCAGGTGGCTAGCGGGTGGGATAAGGATGGTATGCCACGTCCGCAGTGTCGCTGAAACTGCCACGGCACGGGAAGTCTCGTTACCCGACACCCATCTTCGATCTATGTCGATTTCTGACAACGTCGAAATTTAACTGAATAACTGAAAGGTGCGAGTGACTTTTTGGTGATGTGAATGAACGTTTGGAAATTTGATCATTTGTCAAAACTTTATCTCTACCTTTTACGGAACTGGTTGAGCGGAAACTCTGAGCAAAACATTTAATTCTAAAAATAATGGTAGATGTTTAACATTTAATATTTATTATTCCGATAGGAAATATCTCAAAGACAGGAATAAATTGAATATAAAAAGTAAAATTCACAGAAACTAAATCGCAAAATATACCTACGCATAAATATTACAAAGGCCAGTTATTCTAAGCGAGAAACATGACTACACTCAATAGGTACTTAAACTATCATTAGAAATATCACAACTATTTGCAATCTTATTAGAAAATGAATGATTTCGCCAGTCACTTAGTCCTAGGAGCATCACAGGAGAAAATCCTTGTTTTTTTTTTGGAATTACCACGTGAAACCCGAATAAAAATTTTACCGTACAGTTGAGAACAATTTACTTTATTGTTCAATAATATTATAAATAAACCGAATTAACGCTATATTACGTAGAATTAATGCTTATAAACAGAAAGAATAAAGATGTGTGGTGAAACCCTATAAGTGGATAATAAAAGCCATCTTGGGAAAATGTCAGAAATTTCAGAAACTTTCTTTGTACTGACTTTTCGCAATGCACATTATACAGGGTGATTCAGAACTTACCTAAAAATTTTTGGAATAGATGCACCTTGAAAAATGGAGTCAATATGGTAAAAAAGAATTGTATAATCCTTATAGTTTCCGAGTAAAATTATTATAGAAGTTGTTGTATTTTCAACCTTTACATCGCAAGATTATTGTTGTGTCTAGCCAGGCGATTCCGAATACTGAAATCCGGTTACTTTTTGTAGGTATTAACGTTTTTGTGATACTAGTCTTTACATTAGTTTTTCAAGTGTCAAAAATGCTTGACGTATATAGCAACTTGAAGTTGATGGACAGCGTTTTAATTTATCGCGATGAGAAAATGTTTTAGCAGAACGATTTTCCGGCAAACATGTGCCTAATGTAGCTAGTTTTAACGCGGTGTGCAGTGAGTGCAAGTGTAGTGCAACGCTATGGAAATTTGAAACCGAATGGTAGAAGAGATGGAAGCCCAGGCCGTCCACGGCGCATTGCAGCAATGTGACGTATCGTACACAAGGCTCAATTATATTCGTACCATGCACAGCATGTCCAAGTATTAATACCAGAGGATTGAACAAGGATGACTAGTACCATGGCCGTCACGATCTCCTGACATTACATCTGGACTTCCTTTTGTGGAGATATTTAATAAATGAAGTGTATCGCGCCGAAGTGGATACCTACTATTGATGATTTATGCAAACATATCATAGTTGCAGCCAATAAGTTACGAGTTCAAAACGGACAAAAAGCAGAAACATTTGTGTTAGTTTGTAGAAACTGGGTAAGACGGGTCAAAAATTTTGTTGTAACATCAGGTAAGTATGTCGAACTATTTTATTAATTAAAACCAAAAATTAATTATATTAATAACTAGTAACAATAGAGGCAAAAGCAGTTAAATTTGCTGTATAAAATATGTGTTATAAAATGTTATTTATTTCTTTCCATTTTCTGTTCGGTCGCCTATTGCATGCTTTGCCGCCTTATCAAGTTTTACAGTTGATCAGTTTCAAATGCCGTGCAGAAGTGTATTTTTAAATCATTTTTGGACTGCCTGTTTTGATTTTTTTCCAAAAATGTATTTGTGAGAGTACCTGTACATTCAATTTTTTTTAGATAAGTTCTAGATCACTCTGTATATTGAATACCAAATAATCGAGCCATACTCCAGCTGACTAAAGAGTTAGTAGACGGTAAATAAATCCATGCGTCTGCAGTGCACTAGAAATAATGTTATTAATATCATCGGCTAAGGGAAAATTGTTGTCAATTGTAATTTCTAAATCAACTAAGCAACACGGTTGATAGCATAATCGTTAATATAAAAGTTATAGATAACTTTTCGAGAAAAATACATTATATTAAATTTAGAAATATTAAGCGATATATGGTTATGTTCACACTATTCGAACATATAATCTATGCAAGCTTGAAGTGCGACATAGTCAAAAAGAGAATTTATAGTAGAATACAGTCATAACAATTTTTCACATGAAATAAGGTCAGAGGGATCATTCATGAAAAATAGAAACAATACGGGTCCTACATTAGATTCTTGTGGCATACCAGAAAAAAGAAAAGAAACGTGAGATAAAATTTAAATACGTAACTGAAATTATCTGTTTGATAAATAAGATTGACTCAATCCAATCAAAGAATTTGAAAATCCAAATCGATTTAATTTCGTCAGTAGGATATAATAATTTATTTGACCGAAGGCCTTTTGGAAGTCTGTAAATATTACATCAGGTCTGTTCCAACAGCTGTCGAGAACTGGTTCAGAACCGTGAAAAATGTTTTACCAACACCGTCTTACGTCGCATTCGCCGTGAATACATTAACAACTGAACTGACTAACTATTTATAGAAATTGTGATTACTAATAATAACAATAATTTACAACATGATGATAAAATATTGTTTCAAAACATTAAATTCTTTTCTGGGTAACTTTCTTTAAAATTTTCAATTTCAGAATTTGCCACAAATAAAAATGTCTGATATACAGGGTGTCCACCCTAGACCTCCCTCTAAGCACCAAATTGAAATGTTCATTAAAGTATCACACTTTTGAAAGTCATTTTTATATATTGTTACTCAGAACATCAGTCAAAAATATGAATAGGAAAAATCTAAGAATAAGTTTACTTTAATTATAACTGCAAACAGTTTTAATAAAAGAAATAAGTACTTAAAATCATAAATCCAGATTTAAGCCCACTTAATACAATTGTAAGCATACGATAAGTAGGTACTTAACTTTGATGGAAGCCCAATTAAACATCACATCAACATTAATCTTCCTGTCAATCAAGAGGTTTCGTTAGATCAATATCTTAAATAATGCTGGATAAATCGTGTAAGTTTAAAAAAACAAATATTTACAGACTGCTCGTTTAAAAACAAAATTATATTCTGCAATAAAAAATAAAAATAAGAAAGTTAACTGAAGTGGGATAGTCATTTATAAATTAATAGTAGTATACATATGCACAAGGTGTTGCACTATGTCGAGATCTTTTAGAGAGTTGCTGAGAATTTTATGAATGTAACCAGAAAAATTAAACAGTGTAAGCAGGTATCTCAAATAGCTTTTTAGTGCAACATTTTAAGAGGCCACTCTTTCTTTAAAAATGAGTTGCCAACGTTGAAAAAGGTAATGCGAGCTATTAGAGAAAACAAAATAATTTACAAAATTCCTAAGGACACATTGCATAATAATAAATACCTACATAAGTTTTACTTTTTTATGAATACAATATAAATAACGTACTTACTTAATTTTATAACGCATTTAGAGGTTTATTTCGGCCAACAGTTGAATTTCGGACTTTTATTAAAACAATTTCAGAAGCTAATAAAAGTTTGGGTTTTGTGTAATTCTCCAGAATTTTCTAAGTTTGACATCATAAAAATCTTATAAAACTTTTCGTCAGTTGAAAGCTGGAATATTGTTCACTTATTTGGGCTTCAAATTACATAAAACATATTGATTTGTTAGAGAGAATGCGACGAAAATTTTCTGATTTCATACAGAAACTAAGACATCCTTCTATAGGGTATTTGCAGCATTTACTACTTCTTGAAAAGTGATTACAAATCTTCAGTGGTCCGGTAATATGCATAGTGTTATATTTTTCATTTCAACTTGGACAATGCTATGATTTTTCAGTATTGGGTATTATGTAAGTTAAATTTATGTAAGTATATTTTACGGTTATGGCAATGATGAGCCATGAAAGCGAACCACCCTGTACACGTAATATGCCGAAATTATTCAAATTTGCAGCACAGTATTGACGTTTTTCTTAGCCCAGTATTAAAAAATTATTCTTAGCGTAATTGTATTTGTTGAAGTATACTATTATTGTTTGTATATAGCTACTGTAATTTTACCCATTTATTGTTTGTGCTCTTTCGATTTTGTGTCCTGTTCTTTTTTTATTTCTTTTCTGTATTGTAATTACAATTACCAGATTTGTTCTTTGCTGCTCTCTAATTGGATTGTTTCCCATTGAATAGATGTAAATTTAAATAAATATACAGGGTGGTTTACACCTTATCTAAAAAAAATGGGAATGCGTTATGAAAAAAGTCAATATAGTAAAAAACTATTGTAAAATTCTTACAGTTTCCGAGAAAAAAATTATTGAAGTTGTAGTATTTTCAACCTTTACATCGCTGGGCTTCTGTAGTCTTTAGCCAGGCGATTCCAAATATTGAAATCTGATTATTTATAGTAGGTGTTAATGTTTTGGTGCTACGAGTGTTTATATTAGTTTTTCAAGTGTCAAAAATAGCTTACGTGTATAGCATCTCGGAGTTGATGGATATCGTTTTAATTTATGGTGAAGTGAAAATGCTTTAGCAGAATGATTTCCCGGTAAACATGTGCCAAATGCAGCTACTTTAACGCGGTGTGTAGTGAGTTCAAGTGTAGTGCAACGCGAGCGTGACACGGGAAATTTGAAACTGGATCGTGGAAGAGATGGAGGTCCAGGGCGTCCTCGCATTGCATTTCATGGTGTACCAAAAGTGTGGTACCTAAATGTATACGAAAAAAGTTATATAGATTCTTAAGGTGCGTATAGATATGCGAGCCGAGCGGTTCGCGAACCGCTTGTGAACAGCTTATGAGCAGTTTGTTGAAATGAATCCTTACAACGAACGTTCAGCGATCCATGGGAAAACAACGAACCTCGAATTATTTTGCAATTCATTGGTCACTCGTCGAGTGCCGGAGCCGGTACGATTTCACGTTCTGCCATCATGTCTTCGCATGAAGAAAATTGTGCCATATTGGTGATGAGTGGCGCGGCCTTATTAATGGCTAGTTTAGACAAAAAGAAAATGAACCAACGGCGTTGGTGGCACACCAACGCCGTTGTGTGTACGAATTAAATATACAAATAAAATATATCCTTAACAAATCTCTTTAAAAATTATATTTATAGCTTTCAACTTGCCTGTTCCAGTCCCTTTGCTGTTTTTTACTTTCGCCTTTTCTCGCCGGTAAGAAGCCAGCAAACAGATCACCTTTTTCTTACATTGGTCTGCATTTCTGTTTATTTCAAGACCTATTTCTCTCCAAGCATCTTCTTTTAACGGCTTATGTTTGGGATCCCAGAGTAACGTTTTGCTTTTATATATATATATATATCGATCAGGGTAAGTATATTTTCTTCAGACCACTGATCCATAATTATTATTATTGAATTTATAAAAATCAAACAAAATTAATCTCAGCGGTAGGTTCGCGAGCAGATTAAAAACGACGAACCAGACATGTCGCCGTCAAACTGTGAACTGAGAACGCCTTTGTGTTCGTCAGAAAAACTGACAGGAATCGGATCGTCGCGAGCGGTTCACAAGCGGTTTGTTCGTCGCTCGTAGCCACGTCTAAACTATGGGAACTAGAGGTTCACAAGCGGTTCGCGAACCGCTCGGCTCGCATATCTATACGCACCTTTACACAACTCGTCAACTTTCGACTCAAAATGTTATGTTCATTCCAAATATGCAATAATACAGAGTTAACTATGACTAAGTACAAAAATTTTAATCACGTGCTCAGAGAGGCTTAAAAGACAAATAAAAAAATTATTTCGGAATTCTAGCTTAATGTTTAATAATTGGGGAAAAAACCCTCTTTTTTCCCAGAACATTGGCGTCTGATAACCAACGTCCGAGATGGCTTACAAATACCAACTACTACGCGGTCGCTTTTTACAGGATTGTCAAATGTAAAAACGATGAAAATAAACAATTTTATTAATAATAATACTTAAGTACCTACCTACCTTATAGATAATAGTTAATTCGGTTAGATGTAGTATTTTGCATTCGTTCTTTGTTACTTCGTTGCACACTGTCAAAATTACATTTTTACTCATTACAGGTCCCTCAGAATTGACTTTCGGAATATACTCGCGTCAAGAATTCAGACGTCTTACGTCACGGCTGACGATACACATTTGTTTTTATTGTCAACGTAATTTTCGATATTTGGTCGCTTTAAAAACAATATTTTTTTGCAATTTAGTGCAGTATATAATGCAATCTTTTAGTGTAGTATATAGTTTTATTACTATCAGTTGCAGTTTCTTAAATATTTTGATGAACATATATTGAATTATTCATTTGTTCGTATGACGTAAGTCGTCTGAATTCTTGTCGCGAGTATATATTTAACCTTACGGCTGACAAAAGGACCGCTATAAATATAGGTTTAAATAGTTCCGAGAACTTTTTCGCGTTATAAATAAATTTGGAACTTTTTTGATGGACGATTCCGTTAATTCTGATTTTTCTCAATTTCGTCTTAAAATATTTGTACTTAGTTATAGTTTACCCTGTATATAGGGTGATTCAAAAAACAACTGACGGAGTTCTAGAGCAGAAAGTATATGAAAAGTTAAACCGATAATTCCTAATAAATTATAGTTCCAGGATAGCGACCTTTTTCAATTATTTTCAACGTAAATGTAGTTGGAAAGAGGTCAAAAATTACAAAAAGACTTTATTTTACATCATCGACGTTTCGACATGTATGATGTCATCATCAGGATGCTACAAAATTACAAACAAATTAAAAAACAAAAATCATACAACATATATTATCAAAAAACAAGACAGTACCTACCGAAAATTTGTTGTCTTCTATTAGTCAAAATGAACATATGTCAAAAATTAAATTTAGGGAGACAAGTAATCCATTCATTTAGGAAATTAATAAGAATATTATAGAATGTTTCTCTGGAAAAATTCCATGATATTCTCTGCAAAAATTCTATGATATTCTTATCTCTATCTCTCTATCTTATTTCTCTGGAAAAATTCTATGATATTCTCAGGAATTCTCTTCATACATGACGAAACGTCGATGATGTAAAATAAAGTCTTTTTGTAATTTTTAACCTCTTTCCAACTACATTTAGTACCTTGAAAATTCCTAATAAATATGGAGTCGCAGATAGCTCCTTAACCAGATGCAGGGCATTAAAATTTCATTAAACGTATATACCTACATTATCTTCGATTATTTCAAAACGCCTTAACATTTCAATTTCAAAGTTGCCACGTGCAGTTAGCACCTAAGAACTAATTATGCGAAGTACTACTTAATATTTTACGTACAACAGTGGCGTAGAGGCGGGGGCAATTTAAACCTTTTTTGTCAAATGGATGCAATTTCCGTATAGTGTTCAGTTATCTATCAAATTGATGGCTTGGAATATTTTGATAAAATCAACAATTTTTCAATAAAACACGTTTAAAATAATTTTGTGGCTTTTTGGAATTAACGAAAATAACTTACATATAAATTTAAAGAAACTTTAACGCCCTGTATCTTGTTAGGAGTCATCTGCTACCCCGTGTTTGTTAAGAATTTTTGCTTAAAGTTTTGATATAGTTTCTGCCCTAGAACTCCGTCAGCGGTTTTTTTAATCATCCTGTGATAGCTATTTGAAATACGGTCTTTCCGGAAATAACCGAAAATTAAAAATATAATACGACAACCTTTTCTAGTAGTTTCAACCTTTACATCGCTGGGCTACTGTAGTCTCTAGCCAGGAGGTTTCAAATATGCGATTAGTTATCATATTAACTTTATGTGATGCAAGTATTTATACATTAGTTTTTCAAATATCAAAAATGGCTTACATTACAACGGTGCTACTTTTACAACGATGTGCAGTGAGTGCAAGTGTAAACGCTGGCGTGACACCGACTAGTGGAAGAGATGGAGGTCCAGGGCGTCCGAGGCGTTTTGTAGCAGTGTGGCGTATCATACACGAGGCTCAATTATATCCGTACCATGTACAGCGTGTCCAAGCAATGATACCAACGGACTGGACGAGGAGATATCTCCTGACTTTAAATCATTTGGACTTATTTTCGTGGGGATATTTAAAAAATGAAGTGTATCGCACTAAAACTACAAATTAATTCTATTAATAATTAATAACATCACGGCCGTTGCCAAGATTTTTCGGGGGGTGTTTACTGTAGAATTCTTTTTCAGGCAAACTGACAACATAAATATTCGAAGACTAACAATGGTACTGGTTTCCAAATAAAAAGGAACAGCAACTCTGATTTATTTTTTTATATAACAAATATAATAATATATTGTAATGATTGTTATTTATGGTACAAAATACAATAAGACATGGCAATCTTACAAATCTAAATACCTAATTCATTTTAAAAACAAACAGTAGGTGGTGATAGGTGGATATAGTACAGGAACACAAAATATATCTATATTACAAAATCGGACCGTTTTTTATTTATTAAAAAATATTTCTGAAACACGTTGATTATCTATCTTAATGCTCCTGTGAATACTCATAAGTGCTAGACCATTTAGACGATTTTGTCCAGTTGAATTCCGTAGGTAATTTTTTAATCTCCTTAGTGATGAAAAGAATTCTGGTGTAGCGGTAGTTACTAGTCGCTAAGACTTTAATGAGAAAGAATACACTTTCTTTTTTTCTTTCAGAAACATTTCTTTGTTACAATTATTTAGTGCATCAATAGCATTTTTTGGCATATCATGAGGGGGATATGCAAAAACAGCTGCAAAACTGTCACCGTTTATATGATTGTAATAATTGTCCGTGATAGTTGATATGTCATCATCTGTAAAATACAACTAATTACAGTTATTAGGCAGAAGCTTTTACAAGGCGGAAGTAGTAGTTTTGTGAGTTGTGAAACTTCATTGAACTTGTACTAAAAATGTATCAAAGAATGGAACTGCTACTGCTATTCTAAAATAATCTTCAGGAGGTGAGATATAAGTGGTCTGCTTACTTCCTGCTCGGCCTAAGCGGCTCGACTTACAGGAAGCGACCTACATTGCAGCAGGTCATTTACAGAATCTTCAGGACATTCAGTCTTAACATTGCAGCAATTTTTTTGTTTAGAAGCCAGTCGTGGTAATTTCATTTCACTTTTAACAGAATTTAAAATAGTCAAAGACTCCTCATAAATTTTTGAAAAATGTGCAGCCATATTCTGACGCATTTTGTTAATAACGGAGTGGTGTACTAGAAACTGGGTTATCCCCACAGATTCATAGGCGTAGCGTAGGCGACGGGGTTGGTGCCGTTACTTTTTTTTGACGATATGCTGTGAGCGACCAAGTTTTTGCTTCTCATTTCGGGGGGTGTTTGAACACCCTAAACACCCCCCCTGGCTACCGCCCTGAATAACATTACCGGCAAAAGCAATTGAATTTGCTGTATAAAACATGTTGTAACATGTTGTTTATTAGCTTTTAAGAATATATGGGTAGATATTGTGGGTGTAATTCAACGCTGGTTGGGGCTTTAGCCCACAGAGTAGTTAGTTTCACACAATACCTGAAAATATATAAAAAATGTTATTTTTGTCTTTCCTTGGGAATTTCGTTCAATTTTTGTCCAGTCGCCGATTGCATGCTTTGCCTTGACAGGTTTTACATTGGACCAGTTTTCCGTGCCGTGCAGTAGTGTATTTTTAAATCAAATTTTCGAACCTTCTTTTTTTGTTTTTTTTTTACAAAATTGTATTGTATTTTTTTTTAGTTCTAAATCTCCCTGTATAAATAAATATAGTGAAAAAGCACACCCGTCGAGGAAGAAAGTCGGTAAGCGATATTCCCGAACGGGATATGTGTAATGAAGTGGTTTGATGATGTCGATGTAATAATAGATGACACCCTCTTACCGGAGGGGTACGGGCGGTCTTGTAGGACTCGATGGGGTGATCGGTCACTCTGTCTACTGTTTTAAACAGTTTCATTCCTGCGGCTCATCTTCGCGCCAGATTCGAACCCTTGTGGGATTTCCCTATCCAGGCCACGATTATCAATTGTTTTTAGTGGCCAGTACTTAAAAATGCCTTACGGGCGGCTTTCGTATCTTAAGATAGTGCTGTGCGCAGTTTTAGTACAGTTTTGAATATGTTGTGGTATTACTAGTGTTATTTCATTTTATATTTCACCGTATCAAAAAGATAAACAAGGTACGTACGTCTGGTTACTATATCTCTATTTTCTTCCGACGCCGACGGTGCTGTTCCTCCACTACAATCGAGGCGTTTCTGGGAAAAATCTTTCATTAGTCCATAATTGACATATTTCGGAAAACAATAAAAACTCTTTCAGTTCTCTGTTTATTATTTACTTCACTATCACTTTACTTTAGTATTTAAAATTTATAAAAATATTTAACATTTGCACAAAATATTTTATAACTCTTGGCTATCGATTATGAGAATTTAAATA
Organism: Monochamus saltuarius; assembly: GCA_025584915.1. Classification (NCBI taxonomy): domain Eukaryota; kingdom Metazoa; phylum Arthropoda; class Insecta; order Coleoptera; family Cerambycidae; genus Monochamus; species Monochamus saltuarius. The sequence goes on along the minus strand of CM046725.1, from coordinate 56,112,643 downwards.
AACATACATGGACAGATGAGGTTTTTAAAAGAAAAAATGGACAGTGAAATAAAAAGTAAACATAAAAAAACTTTTTTTAAGTAATAATAAAAACTAAACATTTTACCAATACTGTAGTTCTTAGTCTTCACATCCTCTACTATTATTGTAGTTGTCCATCTCAGACGTGCCAAGTTTGTTAATATTCCGGTTTTCTAGTAAATTGCCATACAATTTTCTATTATTATGATCATGTAAAAGAGGCAGAGAGACGAACCGAATTTCTGACGAAAATATCACTTATATTATTGAAATGTGGCCTTTTTTGCAGAAACAATGTTGACTTTTGCTAAAGTTTTTACTAAAATATGCTGAATATGCTTATAAGCTTATATGGAATCAATGATGGTTTTAAAAGAAATAGTACTATGTATAATTGGAAAACCGAATAATATTTCAAAATTCGCCGAGACCCGTCGATTTTTGTTCTTGGGGGGAGCTTTTTGACAGTCAAGCCAACTCGATATGTTCATCCCCCTAATGCCTAGCAACCCCAACTTAAAAATTTCAAATGCAACTACCCCACTTGTGGCACATCATTTTAAAGCCCTTTTCATTGCGAATACAGTGACGTACCGTTTTTAGAAATCGGTTGAGGTTTGACAGAATTATTGGTTACAAACGAAAAGATGACAAACCAACTTACGCGTAGTAATTTCTACACAAATGCCCACCACTAATATTCTTTCATCTACTACACATGACCGCATTACCTAATTGTTATTGATGTGTCTATCAGTTTACAAAAAAGTCAGAAATGAAATAAAAAAGCTGAAGCAAATAATAAATCAGATTTATTTGATGAATTGCTCAAAATGACCCCCGTTAACTTCCAAACAATAATACAGTCTGTTTTCAAATTCTGTTCGAACATTATTAAAGACATCCGCAGTTATTAATCGGCATTCTTCTACAATTCTCTGACGTAGCACTTGCAATGTTTCCGGCTGAGTGGCGTACACTCGTGATTTTAAATGACCCCACAGAAAAAAGTCCAAAGGGGACAGATCCGGAGATCTTGGTGGCCATTCGACGGGACCTCTTCTGCCATTCAATGCCCCGGGAAATGGTCATCCAAAAATTGTCGCACAGCAGCAGCATAGTGCGGGAGCGCACCATCTTGTTGGAAGGTTATTTCATTTTCTAATAAATTGTCGTCACTTTCTAAAATCTCGGTTATCCTAGGATCAATTGTAATTTCCAATAATTCTAGATAGGTGTTTCCATTGAGATTACCTTGGATGAAAAATGGTCCAACAAGATGGTCGCCCAAAATGCCTGCCCAAACATTCAATTTTTGTGTCTGAGTATGAAATTCCCTGATTAAATGCGGATTAGTATCACTCCAATAACGACAATTGTGTCTATTCACTTCGCCATTCAACATAAATGTGCATTCGTCGGAGAAACATGTATTGTAGAGAAGATTTGGATTCAGTAGAAGTTGTTCACTAAAGTATTCGCAAAATTGGTTACGGCGATCAAAGTCATCTTCATGTAACTCTTGAACCAGCGTCATCTTAAATGGATGAAACTTGTGTTTTTCAAAATTCGATGAACACTGGAACGGGATACGCCAGAAGCTTGAGACACAGTTGTAATCGATTGCTTATTATCCATCTGTACATGACCCAAAACTGCCACTTCAACTGCTTCATTTCGAACTGGCCCAATTACTTCACGTTTCTTGTTTAAAAGCGAACCTGTTGCAACAAATTTGTCAATCAGGTGTTTAACGTAGGTACTGGTGGTTTACATTTTTTTCAGGATGATTGGCATTAAAAATTCGTGCTGTAGCTTTAGCGCAATCGTGATTTCGATAATAAATTGCAACAATTTCTACTCTTTCCGCGATAGAATAAACCATTTCGAACACACGTTAATACTTTCAATAACGGCTGAAACTAACGATTTCTTGGTCACAAGTAGCACTGATTTTTTGTTATTTTGAAAAGGTCTGAATTCCTATAAACTTAAGTATCTTCTACTAATAACTATTTTAGTATCTAGTTTTATTTGCTTCAGCTTTTTTATTTCATTTCTGACTTTTTTGTAAACTGATAGACACATCAATAACAATTAGGTAATGCGGTCATGTGTAGTAGATGAAAAACTTATTAGTGGTGGGCATTTGTGTAGAAATTACTACGCGTAAGTTGGTTTGTCATCTTTTCGTTTGTAACCAATAATTCTGTCAAATCTCAACCAATTTCTAAAAACGGTACGTCACTGTATTCGCAATGAAAAGGGCTTTAAAATGATCTGCCACAAGTGGGGTAGTTGCATTTGAAATTTTTAAGTTGGGGTTGCTAGGCATTAGGGGGATGAACATATCGAGTTGGCTTGACTGTCAAAAAAGCTCCCCCCAAGAACAAAAATCGACGGGTCTCGGCGAATTTTGAAATATTATTCGGTTTTCCAATTATAGGGGGGGTCAAATTTTCGTTGGGATACCCTGTATATTAATATCAATTTTAGAAAACAGGTAGCACCATATTACCTATTGTCAATAAAATTAACTCCTTATAGTTTAAGACGAGTTATCAATGACACAGATGGAAGTTATCTTAAAACGAGTTTTAATAAAGTAATGTGAAAATATGTGTAACAATGTGAAATTAATAATGGAGTGCGTCAAGGCTCTATACTGAGACCTTTACTGTCCATTATTTTTGTTAGTGACGTGATAGTCTTCTATTGTTGGTAATTGTGATCTGATTGTGTACATTGGTTATATAAGCTGTTAGTGTACAGTAAACTCAATGTTATATATGCCAATGATACCAGCATGTTTTAGAAATGATCTATCACAGATCGTTAATAAAATTCAAATTAAGTTATATTTATATTAGCAACTGAATTCTTGATAATAAGTTATTTTTAAATGTAAGTAAAGCTTGTTTTTATAAATTTTACATATATAACTAAAAAATAACTTAGTCATACCTGGGCAAAGCGAATCATCATCATCATCATTAATCAAGCAAATGAATACAATTTATGGGATTACAAATTAATAACAAAATTCTTTATTTACTTTAGAATTCAGTACTGTGTTCGGTTTTGGGGTTTCTCCCAATTATGTCACGGAGTTTTTCAATTACAGAAAACAGCTATTACATCAACTGTAGATATATCTGGGCTAACATGATGCAGAAAATATTATGGAAAGCTTAAGCTACTTACAGTGCTTTTTATATATCTTTTTAAGATACGAAAAACAATTAGATATACAAGGTGCCCTGAAATTAGGGGGCAATATTCATTCAAGGGTGTTCTATGTCGAAAAACATTACTTTTTCTTCATATGGACGTGGGTCCATAAATTCTTAAGGAAGTTTTAGTCACATCAAGGGATCACTTTGATGATGATTTTTTTCTAAATAACTCCGAAACAAAAATTATGAAATTTGGTAACTTACTTTACTCTTACGTGCTAAGGCTGTGATTATATATAAGCAAAATATATAAAAATTTATCATATATGTTCTAACCGGGAAGATAGAGAAGGGCAAAATTTACCATAACTTTTTTGTGCTGAGACTGTTCTTCTTTTGACGAGAAAAAATATGAAATTTCAGAGTATTTATTAAAGAAAAATACTCTTGGTTCATATTGATAAATTCTTTAATTTTTCAGTAAAATCCGTTTAAAAATAATTTTATACAGAATGGTGACTTCTATGACGCCTAGTTTTAGGGTCCTTGGAAACGGTAATGTGGCTTAAATTAAGAACAAATTCTGTGCATTTTTATGCCATTCAATGTTATGAAGAATAATAGATATATTTTACGTATTTCCTGAAATAGCGGCAGAAAAGTGAAAAATAATTTTCATTCTGTATAGATACTGTATACTATCGTTTCTGTGCGTCGTAAAGTGACCGCCCTGTATATGCATTAAAGCACGGAAAATTGAGTTTGTGCAAAAATGAATTTGTTGTATTTTATATTGATAGATAGTTCAATTATTCACATTTTATCAATTGTTGTTGTGAAAGATTTTTTTTTTAATTATTATATTTGGAACCATTCAAACGAAAATAAAGGCTCGTCTGTGGCGCCCTCTACAAAATGTAAAGTAACAGTGGGCAAATTTATAAACCTCATCCCGAAAAACCCCCATATACGAAATTTCGTCAAAATATTATGAGTGTGGCAAAAGGTATTGCAAAAAAACTGCAAATAAAATTTAACTTTAACACCCTGTAACTCCGTTAACCAGTTTTGGAAAAAATATTATAGAAAGAGGTAGCATTTATTTTCGGTCTAGAATTATCCCCTGAATTTCCGGACATCCTGTATAGAACTCCGAAGAAGGTACCGGAAATAGTCAACCTATGGAGAAAACGCGAGTCTGGTAATATTGGAGTAACTTATCTTTTATGAGTTGAGTTATGAATTTATTATACCAAAGGCTTTTGGCGAATATCTACTAATATTTGCTAATTTTTATAATACTAACTAAATAGCTGAAATTCAGTATTTTGCTTAACTTTGGAAGTGTTAAAAGGCTAAAGTTTCTAAGCGTTTATATTGAATTTCGAAAGTATAAATATCATAGCAGGCTTTGGATCGCCATCTTAAAACCCGTGACAGATCAGAAGGAGCGGTTTGCGATGCCATTTAAAAGAAAACATATATGTTTGATTATCTTGAAGAAGTTTTTACGGCCTTTTACAAGGTTCTTAAATTGAAAGTATTGCATCAGTCAGTTTATTCTGATGCAACCCATAGTAAGAATAGAAGGCAGTTGTTTCAAAGCAACTAAACTTTTTAATATTGTTATTTAAGGTTAAGCCATTCTTATATGAGAAAATGTTTTATAAAGAGGAAAACATTTTTGACAAATACAATGACGTCATGACATGTTATTTTCAAACAACTAATACTTGATTTGATTGTGGCGAAAAATATGTAAACAACCTAATTAAGACACTGATGTATAGATATAAAACATTATATTTTTGTTTTCAAATGTTTTATTGGCACATAAATATCCACCAGAGGCATTAAAATTATTGCTAAATATTTATCTGTACAAAGTAATTATTTATAATATAAATTATATATAAATTTTTATAAACTTATACGAAATATATATTTCGGATCAATTATTAGAACTTTAAATGTCCTTGTATAGTCTTATTATCTTAGTCTTATTATAACATAGTTATTTTTTAGTCATTTTGATTTTTGCAAGCATTTCCTGGAACAATCTAGTTTCCAATAATGTGACCATTATTGTTTGTAAAGTCCATACACTTGTTAATATGTAAATAGTACTATTGATATGTTTAAATTGAATATTGAGAAATTGAAAAAGTATATTATATAGCTTGAAAAATAGTTTTTAAAGGTTATTTGGATATATTATACACCTAGGTACACGAATCAAAGTATGTCAAAATGTAAATATCAATCAATCGCTATTATTTTTTTTAATCGAGGAGAACAAGATTGAAAATTTTTGAACAACAACAAAAATAAGAATTTTGTTGTTAACTTAATGAATTCGTTAATATTCAAATATTATACATGGGTTGATATTTTCAAAATCTTATATTTTTGTTATGAGCTGTTTTCGAAAAAATATAAAACGTCGCTAATTTAAAATATAAAGTTTTTTAATAGAGTAATGATTTCAGTAAGTTGGCTATATTATATTAGTGTATCTATTATTTTTTAATTTTAGCCAGTTAGTTACTAGTTTGTCATTAGTTTGTCTATAGTATACATACAGTACATAAGACATAATGAGAATTGAAAAATAATATTTTAAAAAGAAATATAGGTAAATATTATAAGATCTAATAATGATTCTTCAAACCTTAAATTGTCTCTAAGTTCGAGTATGTTCCTAAAAGGTATGTAGGTAATATAAAATTAACGTTAGATAAAATTTCTTTAGAATTTAATAGGCAACCCATATAAATGTCCTACACAGGATGTCTTTGTTTTTCAAAGATAGATCATGGTAATATAGGGGTCTTTCTTATAACATTTTTCTCTGTGACACTTCATTTTCCTGAGACCTCTGTATCAACTTACAAATATATGTACAGGGTGTTTCTAAATAAGTGTCGCAACGGAAAACTGTAAATTCCCCTTGAAAAGAGAAACATTTTTTTCCTCTTCCATTTTTCCCTTCGGGCTTTCGTTTTCGAGATACACGGTGTCAAAACTTTATTTTTTTTTTAATTTTCTTCCAGTATCTTAGGAACCGTGTAAACTACAGGACTGATGTTTTGTAAACACATTACCACTGTTAATAGCTACTTTTTCGCACACTCCTCGAATTTATTGGACGTGCCAGTGGTGGAGATTTTAAGATATCGGAAGAGTTTTTGCCCCCATAACTTTTGCGCCACTGGAAAAATTGGCATTTGCAACGTTAGCAAAATGTTTGTTTTTGTTCATATAGAAAGTCATTTTTATTGAAAACGGTTGACTTTAGAGCAATGAACCAAGATAACTATTTTTGTGTAAAATTCATTGCCGCTTCAGAATTTTCTGTCAAATATAAATTTTTCCAGTGGCATAAAAATTATGGGAGAAAAACCCCTTCCGATACCTTAAAATCTTCACCACTGGCACGTCCAATGAATTCGATAAGGATGCAAAAAAGTAGCTATTAATAGTGGTAATGTGTTTACAAAAGCTCAGTCCTGTAGTTCAAACGGTTCCTTAGATATTGCAAAAAAAAATTAAAAAAAATTAAAGTGGAAGAACAAAAATATGTTTCATTTTTCAAGGGGAATTTTCAGTTTTCCGTTGCGACACTGATTTAGGAACACCCTGTATATATTTTTATTATCTACTAAACAAATAAATATTTTTGGTTCAAATTTGGTATGCAGTAATCATAATAAAAGTTGATATTTTGACATGAATAACTTTTTTCAACTAAAGCTAGTGGTGTATATATAGGGTTTTGTTCACGCTTAAGTCCTCAAAATTTCTATACCAGCAGTGAAAAGGATTTTTCAATACAAATATCTAAATTTCATACTGTTTTCTGAAAAGAGTATTCTTGAGAAAATTCACTAAGAAGCTTGGTTTTTCGATATTGTTACTCTTTCAATAACGGTTATCTTATACAGTTTTATAAATTGCAGTCAATATTTAAATAAAAACAACTGTTTATAAACAATTTAATTGATGCTCAAAGTGATACCTATTTTCTTCAAAGCAGTGAAAAATATTTTAGGAAAGACCCCTATCATTTTTTCATGCTCTATCTTTTCCAAAAGTTAAGAACGAAAGAACGGGACCACCCTGCATAATAAGCAAATGTTTTTATTGAGGTTATGTACATTTGGAAATTTAAAATAAACACATTATATGTAATTTCTCTGAAAATATTATTCCAATAAAATTTAATATGTTTACGCAAGTTTAGTGTCTAGATATATAACTTATTTTTCCATATTATTTAATTTACAGTAAGTACAAATACAATACTTAGACATTTTTATGACAAGTAATGCGTTTTATTGTTTTAATCTGATAAAAATTGATGGGGGGTATTATATGGCACCTTAGTTGCTTTCATAAAGTTATTTATAGGATTTGTAAAAAAACAATATAAACCTTCAACAATGAAATCAGCTGATGTTTATATATTTTATTTAGGAAACATTTTCAGTGTTTATTGGCAAGAAGTATTCATACTTAACTATTGGAACGATTGCAAAAATATAATAAAATAATGAGATGTTAAACTAAAACTATACAGCAGATTTTTTCAAGTCTGACGTCTTAAATAATGAATGTGTAAATATTTTTGAGTCACAGAATAGCTGAAATTAAAAAATCATCAACCTCTCAGTTGCAATTGTAATACAAAACGGAATCTCAAAAAACAACTACTATGCGGGCTAATACCGACCAGCGGCTCACGACATATACTGGTTTTGAGCTCTCTGCCTGTGTTATTCATCAGTTACATCACCTATGGCATACTGATGAGCGCTAATAATTTTCAAACCGGTATATATGTGGCGGATCACTGACGAACTACTTTGGTTGTGTGCTATATGTTTTTCAGGTGTAATTCCGCCCTAGTCGGAAAATTAGCTCGCGGAGTAATTGTTTCATGAAATTTAATTTTGAAGATATCGTTATCGCCGACACGCGATAAGGGTCGACGACTTTAAATGGTACTTACAGCTTCGGCCTTTCAAGTCTGACATGGAGTAAGTAGTAGCCACCAGATGTAGATTGCTCCATTTGACATACAAATTGTACAAATAGTTTATAGATGTTTCTATTTAAAAACAATACCAGATGTCGTGTAAACGCGTACGATTAAAATGATTAGACATTTCTTGACTTTCTTTCCTCCTTTATTCGATATAAGTGTTACATTTTACTACATGTAACATACATTTTTTCATTTAAATAGTCGCGACAAATTAGCATGAAAAAAGTGAAAATGGACAACTTTTTGCGGAGAAGTCCGATTAAGACGCAATTTTCTGCAAAATGTTCAGTGTTTATAACAAAAGGTACATCTGTACGCTCCCAAATTTTTAATTGTTTATTTAACAAATGACCCATTTTTGTTGAACATATGGCAAATGTCACACACGATTCAACGAAAATGTCTGGAAAATGTTCTCTCGGGTGTTTTCAAGGACCCTCTTTATTACTATGGTGTTAGCTTTATCATTTATTGCTAAATTGTTGTAACTGGGCTAATTAACAAATTAAAAACTCCACCCCCGAAATCACTAAAGAACCGGAATTTTTCCAGGATTTCTGGCTTATTAAAGCAAACCATCGGCACAAGATATTTGCAAATATAATTGTTTATTGTTCGATTGTTGCAACCTCGCTAATTAACAAATTAATAACTCTACTCCCGGAATCATTAGAGACCCGAAATTTTTCCGGGATTTCTGTCTTTTTAAGGCGAACCATCGGCACAAGATTTTTGCAAATAAAATTGTTTATTGTTCAACTGATTCCAGAATTATTGCAAAAAAATCCGATTTTCTAACGATTCCGGGAGAAGAGTTATTAATTTGTTAATTAGCGAGGTTGCAACAATCGAATAATAAACAATTATATTTGCAAAAATCTTGTGCCGATGGTTTGCTTTAATAAGCCAGAAATCCTGGAAAAAATTCCGGTTCTCTAGTGATTTCGTGAGTGGAGTTTTTAATTTGTTAATTAGCCCAGTTACAACAATTTAGCAATAAAAAATAAAGCTGACACCAAAGTGATAAAGAGGGACCTTGAAAACCCCCGAGAGAACATTTTCCAGACATTTTCGTTGAATCGTGTGTGACATTTGCCATATGTTCAACAAAAATGTGTCATTTGTTAAATAAACAATTAAAAATTTGCGAGCGTACAGAGGTTAGATGTACCTTTTGTTATAAACAATTCCCTGAACATTTTGCAGAAAACCACATCTCAATCGGACCTCTCCTCAAAAAGTTGCAAGTGAAATGCTAATTTGACGCGACTAAAACATACCCGTAAAAAGGCACTTAAATCGAGAGATAGATATTTATCTTTAAAATCTTAATATCCTCTATATTTAGGACATTATGTGATACACTAAGTCAGTATTCAGTTTATTTGCAGAAATCAAGTATTTATACAGGGTGGTCCGCAAGTAATGGCCCATGGAAACATACTAGATGTTTTACTTCAAAATATTACGATTTTAGTCAATTTGCTTTAATAAAAGTAATTTTTTGTAATAATTACAATCTTTGAACATATCAATTAAAAAAAATAGGAACAGATATGTTTAGAATAGTTTTTGAGAAATCATAATCTGCTGTCTATTTCGACGTATTCCCTAGAGGGCGTTACAGCCGCCATATTTGTGACGTAAATGTGAGCGTAACATTTTTGGCCCTAAGCCAAAGGGTAGTCACGACCGACTAGTTGAATACCAAACAAAATTGTTAATTCTAACAGGGCATCGGTCAAAATTTATTGTTTGATATACACATATATATTAAATTTCAAAATAATTTACTTATTCAATAAATTACCATTTTGTAACTTTTTTTATTTCCTTAAACTTACCCTAGTGTGTAATTAAAAAATGTAATTAACTATGAACTGTCAAAATATTGTCATTATATTTATTTAAGTATGCCATGATCCTTTTATTAAAATTATAATTTTTATAATCTTTATGAGCATTGATTTTAAATTTTATTTGATTCAACGCCCAAAACTGCAATTTAAATAAATGACGGAGGCGCCGATGCTAAACAGTATCCATAGCGGGTCCTACTAAATTTCAAAAAAGTAGAACTGTATATAGCACCTCAAGAAAAGTAAGACATTATTTTAAATTAATTGCAACAATAATTGTGTTTCAATTAACATATCATTATGTAAATTTTTACATCATTCAGGACTTCATAATGCGAAATTATAAACTAATTCATTTATAAGAGATGTTTAAAAACTAAATAAATTTTACATATTTTATAACTGTAAACACAAATATCTAGTTAAATAATCAACTATGAATTTATTTCTCTTGATTTGAAATTATATTATATAACAACATTTCTTTTTTCTAGGTTCATGCAAAAAACAAAATTTAATTGAACTATATTTAGTGAAAAAAGTGGCTCTTTATTACACTTGTGCAGTAAAATGTTTTTTGTATTCATCTGTCATTCTACTACAGCGTTTTGTCATCATGACAAACATAAACGTTCAAATCGACGTCCTATACTTAAGTGTCATCTAAATAAAACATTTTTTGGTTTTTGCATGAACGTAGAAAAAATGTATGCAACTCGTACAAAAAGTGCTTATTGCAAATAACTATTTAAGTATTTGTAGATAATAAAAAAGAAGTGTTGTTTAAAAAGAAGAATGAACACTGCATATTTTTCAATTAATTCATATTTATATGCAGGGTACAGGAAGAGATAGTCCATATTTTTACGATTTTATTTATGTCATCAATTAGTTCAGATTTCATTATATTAATTGATTTTATCAGACAAGACAAAGTGGGAATTTTTATATTATTTTTATTTTATTTATTTTCTAAATACTTTTGTTAGTGCGATCTAAAAAAATTATATATATATATATATATATGAACGGCCGATAAACTCATTGCCCATATGTGAAAAAATACTAGAATTGGTGGTAAAAGAACAAGAACAATTGAAGGACTATTGTGATGCAAATAATATTTTAATACCAATGCAATCTGGATTCAGAGAAGTACATTCGTGTGAGAGTGCATTACAATACATAATAGGTGATTGGGTTGAAGAAATTGATAATGACAATGTTATTGTGGCTGTATTTTTAGACTTTAAACGGGCATTTGAAACAATTGACAGATGTTTGCTTCTATATAAGTTGAAAAATCTTGGTATTGGCGGTAAAGTGTTAGAGTGGTTTACGTCATATCTAAGTGATCGGTGTCAGAAGACAAAATTTCGTGCAAGTATATCCAATGAAAAACAACAGAATATGGAGTGCCTCAAGGATCTGTCCTGGGTCCACTGCTGTTTATTATCTTTATTAACGATATTATTGATTCGATTAGAAATTGCAAAGTACACCTTTTGCAGATGACTCAATGTTATACATATCAGGAAAAAATATTAGTGAGATAGTAAACATTATGAATGATGACCTTGAAAATGTATATAGGTGGTTATGTGATAATAGTCTCAAAGTAAATATTGATAAATGTAAATGGATGATAATAGGAAAAAAGCATAAATTAAATAAAATTGAAAATGAGACGATTAAACTAAATAATGAAACACTAGAAAAAGTAAAGGAAATAAAATATCTAGGAGTTATATTAGATGAACATCTAAGTTTCAAAAGTAATGTGGCTTTCATCGTAAAAAAAATAGCAAAGAAAACTAATTTCTTAAGGAGAATATCCAACGACATGTCAATGTTTACTAGGTTGACTATTTATAAAAGTATAATCGCACCACATTTCGAATATTGCGCAACTCTGTTACTGTATCTAAATAATAATGAACTGCAGGTATTGCAAAAAATGCAAAATAAGGCAATGAGAGTTATATTACATTGCAACCGGTACACTCCAATAAACGACATGTTACAAACTCTAAATTTTATGAATGTAAGACAGAGAATTCTGTTAAGAACCCTACAATTTGTTTATAAAATAAAAAATTCTATTTTACCGAGTTATTTGTGCAACAGGGCAATATATGCAGGTGACATACATGATCACAATACTAGAGGAAGGAATGACTTGTACATAGAAAGGCATGTTCATTATTAGCTGGCAAATCACTATTTTGTAAAGGTTTTAAAGAATATAACAACCTGCCATCCGAAATAAAAACAGCAGTGGATCATTAAAACAGTTTTCACATTTATGTGTGATCTATATACGGAATTTACCTGTGTAATGAGGAGTTAATACATTATAATATGTCTGTGTATATTTTTGTTTTGTTATATTTATATACTGAAGTTTCTATTTTATTTTGTTAAATATTTTGTATGAGCTACCTACTGGGAACCTAGACTTCTTGTATTTTATAAATATTTGTAATGTAAGATATACAGCTTTAGGCTGAATAAAGCATTATTATTATATATAAAGCTGTTTACAGGCCTTTTAGGCCTAAAGCTGTATTATTCTCTTCCACTCTATTCTGTTCTTCGCCTTTCTTTTCCAATCCGTAAAAATTATAATAAAATGAAATAATTTAAGGATACAGGGTGTCTATGAAATGTTGGGAAAACTCGGAGCTAAAGATACTGGTGATAAAGAAAATCGATTGAGCCAAATATGCCTTATCTGAATGTTGCTGGTTTCAATGCTAGAATTTTATTTTGAAATATCTCAATAACTTTTAAACCTGTCGGAGTATTAAAAAAATTGACACAATTATGATTTTTTGGCACGGCAAATTAGAATTTTGAACTAATTTTGACGTCACTAGTTGAGGGCGCCTCTTATGGCATATCACATTTCTTTAAATGACAGAACATTTATTGCAGCTTAGTGTATCCATCTGGCTATAGAAACAATCGATTCTCGTACCTGTATCTGAAAAAGGTATACTTTGCTGAAGTCGTTAGGAGTAACAGTTTTCGAAATAATTCTATTTGAAATATTCAGTGCACCGATTGAAAACTGTTATCGTTTCAGGTAAAGTACCTTTTCTACTGAAAATACAGCAAAATGTTACTTGAAAAAGCTGTTCAGAACGGTAAATTATGAAGACGTGCACAATTTCAAGAAGATCGGCGAGGATACATATACCAAAAAGTTATGGCTATTTAAATACAGGTACAAGTACAAGTACTGTAGGTGGTGGCGCCCTCTACAATTAACAGCAAGTTTGCGGCAATATTTCAATTTCTCATGCCAAAAAATTTCCCTCTACCAAGTTTTTTTGCATATACTACAATTTATAATGAAATTAAAGAGCAAAAACTAAAATAAAATTGCAAATTCAACACCCTGTATCTCGGAAACTTTAAGATTTTCGACTAAGGTAAATTGATTTAGACTATTCTATTTTGGCCTCCGGAGTATGTGGTGGTATTTCTGTTTTTAACTGTATACAGATTTGGAAAGTGAGGATCTTGATGGTGAATTGTATTTTGCCGCTTGCGTGTATTTGTGTCATGCTACACGCATACTTCGACCACAGCGTGTTTGCATCAAGCAGTGTTGCCAGGTGGGAAAAATTCAATGCATGAGAATAATTTCAAAGAAGCGAGAGGTTTGGAGAAAAAAGCATGAGATGTCTTAATTTATCAAAAAACACATCTTGACACAGCTTAATTTTTAATTACTTTTGTAATGCCATTTTTATTTCATTAAAAAGCATTATGTTCTGCTATTTTCTCATAATATTACATTGTAAGTAGGTAGTTACAGGTACTTACTTAAAAGTTATTAACCACGTAACCTTTCTAATTTTATTTTTGTTAGGCCGGGCGAACGTTGCGGCGCAGTTGACGTGACGCAGGGTGACTCACGGGTCGTAAAATCTGTTGTTTCGAGAAAATGCAGGTACCCTTACGGAACAGAGTTAAGAATTTTTACTGTTTAAGAAAGGCATTTTAAGCTAATATGTATCAAATCTCCTACAATTCCTATCAATGAAGTCATATGTATGTTCTCTGATACCAAACATCTAGGTATGCTAATGAACATCCACAGACAAAACTCTATTCAATAATTATCTAAAAAATTTAATATATTTACTAACCTCTGGAGTGGGAACTCGAAATTCAACAACAATAATTGAGATCTCACTTATTTCTACGTTTTATTAGGATCGCTTCATCAGGTGGCCTCCTTTAACTTGAGTCAAATATCTAACTATAAAGATGATTATACCAATAAATTAAAATTATTTGAAATTGAATGTCAAAATGAAATATCGACAACGTCAAACTGATTAACTGTCAATGAATATCATAACAACCTACTAAAATAAATAAAAATTAATAAAATTTTACCTTTTATCTATAGTTTTTTCATATATTTTTAGGTATTAACAATATTGTGTGAAACTAACTACTCAGTGGACAAAAGCCCCAACCTGCGTTGAATTACACCCACAATATCTACCCATATATTCCTTATTATTAGCTTTTGTAACATTTTTTACTGTTTAAGAAAAATGTTACAAAAGCTAATAATAAGGAATATATGGGTAGATATTGTGGGTGTAATTCAACGCAGGTTGGGGCTTTTGTCCACTGAGTAGTTAGTTTCACACAATATTGTTAATACCTAAAAATATATGAAAAAACTATGCATAAAAGGTAAATTTTTTATTAATTTTTATTTATTTTAGTAGGTTGTTATGATATTCATTGACAGTTAATCAGTTTGACGTTGTCGATATTTCATTTTGACATTCAATTTCAAATAATTTTAATTTATTGGTATAATCATCTTTATAGTTAGATATTTGACTTAAGTTAAAGGAGGCCACCTGATGAAGCGATCCATAAAACGTAGAAATAAGTGAGATCTCAATTATTGTGGTTGAATTTCGAGTTCCCACTCCAGAGGTTAGTAAATATATTAAATTTTTTAGATAATTATTGAATAGAGTTTTGTCTGTGGATGTTCATTAGCATACCTAGATGTTTGGTATCAGAGAACATACATATGACTTCATTGATAGGAATTGTAGGAGATTTGATACATATTAGCTTAAAATACCTTTCTTAAACAGTAAAAAATGCTACAAAAGCTAATAATAAGGAATATATGGGTAGATATTGTGGGTGTAATTCAACGCAGGTTGGGGCTTTTGTCCACTGAGTAGTTAGTTTCACACAATATTGTTAATACCTAAAAATATATGAAAAAGAGAGTTAAGAATCACTGCTATACAGCGTGAATACAGCACACACACCGCATATCCGTAGACTGTTATACCCGTTTATGTATTCATTGCTAATTATAAAGAGAGAAGTCTACAATAAAGGACATTTCAAGTACCCAAATATTGTAGATACCTACCTCTATCTATTCAATTTTGCCCTCGATTTTGCCTTTATTTCTCGTTAGGTCTTTGTTTTGGTAGATTTCAAAGAGTAATTTTAATAATTTTATTATTTCTTTTTGTGTCTATTAAAAAGCATGAGATTTTGTAATCAAAATATGAGAGCATGAGATCTCCTCGGAATGCATGAGATCTGACAACACTGGCATCAGTTGACCGGACAGTTAGATTTGCAATGGCGAATTGGCGTTGACGACACGGAACCGATTACCGTAGTAGTGGGGAATGCTAGACCAATGAACGTCGCCGCCCCTCTTAAAGTTCGTACCTTCCTTGGAATGAAGCGGCAATTTCTACTTTCTCTATAAAGTTCCGCAATTTCCGAATCTGTATGTAATAAATACCTTATACAACACCTTGTACAAATAGAATATACATATACCTACATAAACATAAAATGAATCGATTTAGTGACTTGACACAATTTACATGTTTTTTTATCACTTCTGTTTGCTATTTGTATTGTATACATACTTTCCTTACTGCAATATGTGTACTTTAGGGTATAAAAATAGTAAAATTTTAGTTTCCTTTTTTCTCCACAACTGTACTACATACATTCTTATGTAGTTGCATCGAATGCCGCCGCGATTTCTGAAACATGATAATAGGAAGCTCCAAATTTGTTTCCTGAAAATATTTCCTACACTGGAATATTGGTCGCGGCGTGGAAGCCATACTATTTTAGTTCGTTATTAACCGGTAGTCATAGAAACCACAGGCTGAAATACGAGTTGCCACCACTCGTTTCAGGAGGTGAGCTTGCTTTCTCATAATGTCCTGATTAGGACTCAACTTTCGGATTTATTTTACATGATAAAATAATGTATTCTTTTAAAATTTGATTTAATATACAACAATAACGGGTGTCTGGAAACTATTTTTGTCCTATCTGGATTCCTTGAGGATATACAGGACTTCCAAGTAAGTTAAATATTGAATTTCAGTAATAATTTCTAAACTGTTAGTAACCTCGAAATTTGGGTAATACAATACTAATCCAACTTTCACTATCTAAATTGGAATTAGATATGCTTCATTATCCAGATACGGTCAAAATTAAGTTTTAGAATTTTGACGGTGTTATCAAATTTGACATTTTGCATTCGCAGTTCAATTCCCCTGTCAATTTATTCGATATCTATTACCATTGTCGAGATAAACGCATATTATTTAATGACATTTACGTTTTTATAACGTTTATTCGAGTGATATATACAAACGTATAATATAAATTTATATTTTAATAATATTTAACTGCACGTTAAGTGAAACATTTGTTTTAAATGCATATATGAATTTAATATATTAAACATGTTTTCCAAATGTTAATAATATGTTTTCTACACAACATTTCAATATAAAACTAAAACGTATAAAATACATTGATACTGTAAATGTTTTCAAATGAAGATAGAAACAAACACCGAAATAATATGTTCTCTGGTAACGTTTACTTCACGATATATTTAAATGTATAATACAGCTATATATTTTAATAATATCAAACTAAGCGTTAAGTGCAACGTTTGTAAAACGTCGATTTAAACGTTTCAAATACACGAGATTAATATATGTTATTCAAATATTACTAACATGTTTTCTATAGAACGTTTCAATAACATTGAAATAAAATGGGATACTATATCTGTCTTCAACTGAATATAGAAATGAACAGTAAGGTAACATTTAATTATTACCATAATTTGAAAACAAAATTGTACCATAATATATCATTTTGATTAGTGTTATAGTGTTGAAGACTACGTTATTAAAATATGACGTGAAACGTTAATAAAACTCTATATAAAACATTTTCCGTAAATGTTTATTAGCTGTTTAATTTCTGTTTACTAAACATTTCTTTCTTAGTTAAAACTAACGTTATCTCATGCCCATTGGGAAGTCTGTCTAATTCATTTAAATAGTGAATATTGTATTACTATGAGCTACTACTATAATATCAAATTTCGAGGTTGCCAAGATAACGGTTTAGAAATTATGACTGAAATTAAATAATTAACTTCTTACTTGACAGCTTTGTATTTCTGTAAGGAAGCAGATATGACAAAAGGCATATGAAATACTGATAATATTTTGACTTCCCTGTATGTCTATCATTTTTGACCAGTAGTTTCTGAACACCCTTAAGAAATTTAGAAATTTTGAAATTAAAGTAGCTATAAATAAAAACTGTTCGCAGTAATATCAGTTTTCAGTAGTAATGAAACACCGAAAAAAATTATAAAAATAAACAGTAAGAAGACTAACATTTTTTAAAAAAATCTGTTTTATCGGTAGCATTACTAAAACTAAATTAAAGTAAATTTCATATCGAGAAATATAAAAATATTGCATTCAATAAAAATAAATAAAGTTGATGATGGTATAACTTTATAGTAATACCATAATTGGTTATAGATAAAAGTTTATAAAATCATTCTCTTTACTGACCCGTTTGACAGAAGGTGGTTAATTATTTCATTTTCCAGTGCAGCCGAAATGGTAGTATATTAACTAATCGTACATAATCGAATTTGGCATGAATTTGTACACCCTGTATGGATTTTAGTGGCTTTACTAAATTACTAGATATTATTTTATTATATTTATTATAATTTTCATATTGTGCATAGCAGAATCTTTAAAATTGTGCACCAAGTTTTATGAATACAATTGAAAACTAAAATATCCATTTTCTAATTAAACATATTACACATTACATATTACATACACATACAGGCGTAAATAAAATATTTATAACCATATTTATATAGTAAGATTATGAATGTAAGTGTTTAGACAAATACTTTTATTTGACAAATCAACACGTGCCCAAATTGTTTGTTTTCCCATTTTTAAAGTGTTTTTGGTTTTCAGGTGCGCAGGATTGGCCCTCCCTGGCAGCATCCCTTTCATCATGGATACTAGTTACGTTCCTAACAACCCCCAGTTCGGCTTACAGTTGGAGTGCAACTGGGGCGGCTCTTCCACAGGGTTACAGCAGGTGACGTGTTTCTATGATACACATCCTAGTTTTTTTAACTTATTCTCGATTGTGCCGGGTTACTTGCTTAACAAAAATGTAGAAGTGGGTTTTGGTTCAGAAACTATTCGATCCAAGTAATTTGCATTGCTTTGTAAGTTACCACTAGCAAAATTTTTAGTTGTGCATGCGACTGCATGTTTGTTAAAAATAATAACGTAAAACTTATTGGAATTGAAGGATGTTATTGCTTATACAGGATGTTGCACAAGTGTATATAAAAAAAATCAGAGAGAGCTTTCTTGGCAAACTTTAAGAATCCTTCATATACTTTTTTTAATTGGAGCCTATCTTAAAAAGTGACAGCCTCTCAAAAAAGGGGTAAAAATCTAGTTCTTTTCAAGCAGTTGAATATAAATAAACTATTTCCCATTTTCCTAGTTTGCCACAAAGGGTTGAAATATACCATCCCTTTCTTGTTTAGTTTCCAAATAATCATATACTCTTCAATTTCTTTATCGAAATGAAATTGTAGGGTGCCTTTGTTTATTCAGCTTTTTTGTCTTTTGCAATAATTTCTTATCAATTTTAATTTTCGAGAAAAAAAAATCTGTTTTTGAATGATGCAAAATATTATTCCGAGTTTTTGTGCAATTTATTCTTAGTCGGTTGCTGGCGCTAAAATATTTTTTCGGTAAATGTCAAACAATTATAATAGCATCTAAGTACAACCGTTTGCAATCATAATGACACTCTTTAAAATGAATTTTGTAATTTCTCAAATACTGCTAATGTATCTGTAATGAGATTTACTTTCAACTATTAACAATAGTAGTGTTTAGTTGATTCACTCATTAATATAGATTTAATGAAATTTCTACTAAAAACTTTCAGAAGTTCAAAAACTGCTTTGAGGGAGTGTCATTATTATTGCAAAATATGTACATATCAAGATTTATCACTTAATTTTTATCAAAATTACTGATTGTTTGTCATAATTAAGTGCTAAATATTGATATGTGTTGTGTTTAAACTCATATAATCTAGTAATTGTTTACATTTACCGAAAAGTAATTTTAGGGATAGCAGTCTACTAAGAATAAATTGCACAAAAGCTCAGAAGTTGATGGTATTATATTTTGCATCTTTCTAAAAAACATTTCTTTTCTCAAAAAATAAGAATAATATGAAAAAAGTTATGTATCTATACAAAAAAGTTTCCGAATAAGCAAAGATATCTTAGTATTTAATATCAATTAAGAAATTTAAATGGCGGTTTATTTCACTCCCTTGTTGCAAACCAGGAAAGTGTATTATATTCTTGCCAAAGTTTGTTTGTTTATATGCAACCGTCTTTGAAAAAAATTTAATTTAATATGCTCCTCTCCTTTAAGGGACTGTAACTTTGTAGGGATCTTCAATTAAAAAAAATATATATAGAAGACTCCCATTAAAATCTGCCAAGATAGCTACCCTTGAATTTTTTGTATAAACTTATGCAGCACCCATTATAGTAGTATATTAACAATTAACTTTTATATGTCATACATTTTTATAAATTTTGATATACCTAACGCAATTAGAGATCGTCAAGAAATCTTATTACATACTTACTATTCTTTAATTTTGAATGAAGTGGTCAAACAAATAACTTCTAAGTCATTATTTGATGGCCAGGACATCAATTAAAAACTTGAATACAAAGGAGTACTAGTGATAAGTGTATAAAATTAGAAAAAAAATCGGTAGACTCATAGAAAAATTTGACGCCGTGTAACTTCACTAATTTTGAGATTTCGAAAAAATGTTATAAGGCTTTGTGGCGTTAATTTGTTATTTAATACCTCCCGTAATATTGACGTATCATTTCCGGGCACCCTGTACAAAACCAGTTATAGAGACTTACATACTTCGTCAACTGTTGGTTTTTATTGAAAATAGTCAAAATATCATGATTTTTTAAAAAATCCCGGTATTTACAGAAAATTAAAAATATTTTCTTTAGAACCTTCGTATATGAGTTTAGATTATTTAATCTAAGGTTGCCGTCAATGACCTTGTGTACATATTTTTTAATTAATTTTCCGGGAATATTTCTGATATTTATAAAATATTATTGACAGCAACATGTCCTTATATTTTATTACATTTCTATAGAATTTGAGAAAATCCGGCATATTTATTTTCATTCCCATGTCCTGTAACTCATATTAAAACGTTACTTTGTGAAAATTAACCACGTCGGCGTCGGTAGTCATTTCTTTTTTATAATTTATTTTATGGCACTTTTGTTTTTATTTGTTAAATATTTGAACAATAATTTAGAATTACTTAAAGCGTTACTGAAAAATATTATTATTTGCTTAGATAGTCATAAAACTATATAATCTCATCCCTTGTTTTAACTTTATTTTTTGTTACATTATTATATTTTGGTTTACAGTACTAGATAACGTATGCTTAAATTTATAGTACCTTATACTTCTAACAAATACATTTAGTAGGTCGAAAAACTCGTAGATATTAACAGTTATAGAGAGGGCACAGAAAAGCTTTTACTTACGTAAATAAGTACGTAATTTTTTTAATGAAAACATGGGTGCATACTGTTGAAACTTAGTTTCTTAAATATTAAAATGAGTAATTATTTCAATTATGTATTTATTTGTTACAATATAAAACATATTTATGTAGTGTATTCATATTTGAATTATGTTTCATATTTAATGAAAGTTGGTTAAAAGTATGTTAGTAAAGGTCTATTAATTCATTATTAACCTTCTCAACTGCAATTGTCTGATTATTGACAAAATGGTAATTATCCATTCAAGCAAACTTTATTGTTAGTACTTGATTACATAACAAATGCACTTCAAACAAATTCACAACTGTCAAATCTTTGTTTTGATAAAACATCATTCTCGACTTCTGAACATAAACTAAACTGTGGAGGCAAGACCGATCCGCTTATATATGTTCTCGATGTTTCCTAGGTGCTTGAGAACGTATCTAAAACCAAATCGAATATAGCCTAGAATGTTCTAAAAACGTCAAAATAAAGGTATTACAAAAATTATAAAATTGTAATCAAACAGGAACACAATTAACAAACTAAAAAGATAGGTGAACTTCCGTAACATTGACCTCCTCTGAGAACTTCGTCCCGATCAGGGCAGAGCAGAACTCTGTTGTCTGCATGACCTTGATAAGATGCCAATCGATCGATGTGGACAATCTTCATCTTTCGTTGAGGATTCCTCTGAATCCTATATGCCACATCATTCAATCTTGACGATGGTATAAATGCCTTCCCACGATTTTTGCAGTTTCGGAGATTTGCCCTTGGTTCTGTTTGGGTTATACAACCACACTTTTTGATTCTCTTGAAACCCGCTGTTGTTGGAACGCACATAGAATCTGGTCGTCATTCTGTCGCTTTCAATTTTTAATATATCTCGTACTTCTTGTACGATCTTTATTCGATCTTCCAGATGGCTAAGATAATGATCTTAGATGATAGGATTATTGTAAAATTTAACTTTCATAGACTGCTTGAGACTAGAATAGGAAATCTGGAGGAATGAGAGTTAAATTAAAATGCATTTGAAAGATGGGACCTGGTGTGTTTTACAAATGACTCTAAAATAGACAGTGAACTGGAGTCGAAGTAGTAGGAGTGAGGCCCAGATGGCAGTGAAGTTATAGTCTGGGAACGTTTCCTACTATATTCCAGGATGAAATTTTCGCAGTAAACGCGTGTTCAATTGAGAATTTTAGGACCGGTTAAACTTGTAAACTATGTTCTCGCATAGTCAGGATGCAATAAAAGCTTAAGATTCAAACGAGGTGGAGTCAAGACTCATTTGGGGTTGTTTACAATTGCTAAATGAACTGGCAAACACCAACACAGTTGGGTTGTACAGATTAAATTGCATAAAAGGAATCTGAAATGAGCCAGCCTTTGGCATTCCTTATAGAGCAGTAAAGTGGGCTTTGGAAATGTGGTTTAAAAAAGAACAATGTGAATAATGGATTTCAAAACCAGGGCAGGCCCAAGCGAAGGAAGTCTTAGATTTCCCTTCACAGAAAAGAGTAAACGAAATACTGAACGTGAGTAAGATCAGGTTCAGCAAAATCGCAGGTCTTCTAACAGGGCACTGTCAGTTTAAGAAATATCTCTAGAATTTGAGATTAGTACTGAATCCTGGGAGAAGAAGACAACGTTGCATGTAGTGGGAAAATGCGAAGTCTATTAGACGAATGATTAATCTAGTGGGAAGTACATTAGGCCGTCTCTGCCTGGGGTGTTTCAGGTTCCTTTTGGGAACTGAAAGGAGTAATGGAAAGAAAAACTTAAACAAAATAATATACTTGAACTCTATTTTATTTTGTAAAAAAGTTACATAATCTCTATATAAGTTCGAAGACTATCCTTTTAAACAACAGTATAAAATTAAAACAATTTTGACATGTCTAACAATTTATTTGAATGAAACCAAACACACTTCATACATCATTCCAACATTATCATAAAAACTATTCTTGGTAACTAGTATATGATAAAAGATTTTTTTTTATCTGAAGTAGAAATTGTAGTAGAAAGCATCATTGATATGTTCGTCCTTTAAGTGCTGAAAAGGATTATTACTAACTGTCTTCTAATTTTAACAGGTAGCTTCTTGCACAGACGACCTATCGTCCTGTTGGAGCGAAGATATGGGATCCTTATCACTTCCCTTGGATCTAGAACCGTTACCGAGTCTCTTCAACATCTCGCCTTGCAGTAGCGGTACAAATGGAAGTTACAAGTAATAAGTATATACATATAATTTAATAAATATTTCTTAATTTTAATATTTTAGGAATAGGTTTCTACAAATCAACAAACACTGAAAAAACAAATTTTATAAAATTTCGTTGTTTTAAGTTGACTTCCGGTTGTTGAAATATATATTGTATTTTCTTTAATGACCTATAACGTAAAAAATTATACTTTACATAAAAAATACACATATATTTTGACGGATGATATTATTTTTGTAAGTCTTTATCAGGTCTATTCTGTAATGCTTTTGGTTAAATTTTAACGTCAAGGCCAAAGTTAAAATTTTAACTTTCAATTATTTAACCCGATACTATATTCTGTAAAAAATTTAATAGGATTATTTTAACCAAATATGTTAAAATTTAGCGGGACCAAAATAGATGCTGTCAAAGTTTAAACTATTGAATACCAGCATGAATCATTATTGGTATAATTAATCTCTATTATTTATTTGCACATAAATGTTATAATGGCACTTCAAATTAATTATATTTTATTGGATGAAGCTGACAGATTGGAATAGACGTCAATAAAGTGTATTATTTATTTGCATTTATCGATTGATAGTTTCATATTTACCTATCATTTTTTTTAGCCACAATTTTAGATTTTTTTCATAAAAGTTTGAGGGATCAAAGCAAACCGTTTGAATTAAGTAATTGTAGTTTTAAGTAACTCTTTTGACTTTCAAAACAAATTGTCATTTATTTAATCAATCATAATTTCATGTGGCTGCAATTTGTTGTTTAGTAAAATATTGTTGACTTTCAAAAAGTCAACAATTAACTGGGTCTATTTTTTTTTCTTGCGTGGGGAACGTTTTTTTTCATCCCCCATACTCGGGTAAATCACAAGAACCTTGTAAATTGGTTATTAAAACAGAAATAAATTTGTATTAATCCAGTAATCGAGGTTATGTTATCACAAATCGAAATCTTTTACCCATAGAAATATATAAATATATTCTATGCTTTTACCTTACTGCTAACTTCACTAACACTGAAATATTAACATATGGTTGAAAAATAATTTTAACTGGGCCGTTAAAAATACTTGTACAGAATACCAATTGGAGTTATTATTTTTAGCAGTAGGGTTAACATTAATATTTTAACCGGATGGTTATTTTTAACCTATAAGATACAGAATACAACTGTATATCGCATTGCTTGATAATAACAGGGTAAATTATATTGACACAACATATTTTGTATAAAAACGTTAAATGTGTAATACTGTCAATTACATAATACAGTATTATTTGCAATTTATGCAGCTATATTACTGTATTTGTGTTACAATAAATTATAAAGCTAACATAATAATATATTATTCAACGAGCATATAATCATGAATGAAATTCACAAGAGTAAAGGCAAATCTTACTATCCTTTGTTCATGACTATTAACAATATTTTAGCAATCATTTTACTGGACAAATTATACAATTTTAACATTTATAACATGAATATGACACACTCGTCGTGCACTTGACAAATTTGAAGGCAACTAATATAATTTATTATTAAAAAATAACTTTTCTCTGTATCTATAAGTTGTACAGTGCTCGTATTCCAAGATTAAATTAGATTATCACTTCTTATATCGTTCTGAAATACATATCTAATGTTGCATATGTATTTTTATTGCAAAGTAGCAAAGCTACATCTAGCGGTCATTCGCTACTCTATGTCGGACTGACCAGCCACAGGCACGAAGCGTTTTACATCGCAGGAGAAACCATTGAAAGCTAGCGACCTCTGTCGCAAGTCGGCGATAACTATATGTTGATAACACAGATAGCTGTTTCCGTGAATAATAGATAAAAGGATGCCAAATTGAAAATTTCTCAATTTCCCCCTGTCTCTCAGGATCCAAGAGAGCAAAGTCTTTTGTTTCTCCAGTCAATATGATCTGTTATATTTGTATCATAATCCTTAATTTGCAGTGGTACATTGACATTTCTTTTCTTGCTGTAGAAAAAGATATTAGCAATGTGGTTAGGAGACTTTTGCTAATATAATTAGTCCCATATAGTTTGCGGGACATTAACTTACTCCCTATCCATAGTAGAAGATTTTTAGTTTTTGGACATTAGTTAGCTACCTATAATATAAATGATTGACCCCTGCCTTGTAAATATTGACATTAGTGCCATAAATTTCAACAAAAACCACAATTAGAATTGAGCAAATGTTCACTTCATGAATACGTGTTATATTATCTAATTAGTAAAAACCTTGTTTTTGTTAATGTGCTTAAGCCAACTGCAAATACAACGTTACGTTATTCCAATATTATTTACACTGACAAAAAGCTGGTGTTTTAAAACTGAATGTATTTCATGCTATATATAAAATAAATATATTAACAATGTAGGTATAAGAATTAGAGAAATTGCGATACCAAGTTGAGACACTTCTTATAATCCGGCACATCATAGTAAAACAATCTAGACCCCTCCACTAACCACACACTACCGGGAGGTCCAAATTTGATGACCTCCGACACCGCTTTAGCGCAAGCGTCTGGTTTCTGACTGCAAGCTTTCTTTAGGAAATCACTCATGTCCTTGCCCATCTCCTTCGTTAGCATCTTCTTGTCTAAATCGTTGAGGATATGAGTATGGGTAACCCCAACACAGAGCACAGTCACCCGCACCCCAAATCTCTTATAATTCACGTCATGACCCATACATCGCGAAAAATGTATGATACCTGAAGCGAAAGCTGCGAAAGTTGGGGAATGCGGGAACGGCTCTAACCCCGGAAATCCGGCTATGTTCACAATGACCCCGTTGCCTTTGGTCATGCAGTCTTTGGCAGCTAGGTTCATACCGATGGTACCACTGAGGTTGGTATGCATTTCATCCATCCATTGGACGTCGTCCCACGTACCAGCAGCGTTCACCAGAATGTCTATTTCCTTCAATTCGCTTTTTACTTTGTTGACTGTTTGTTCGACTTCCGATTTGATTTTAACGTTGCACTTGAAAAACATAGCTTTGGACTTCCCGAAAGTACAGTTCAAGTAGTTAACAGCGTCCGCACCTTTTTTCGTATCTGTTCCGATCAGAGCAACTTGTTTGGCTTTATCGCATAGTAATTGATAAGCCGTAGCAAATCCAATTCCTCCCACTCCTCCAGTTATCAAAGCAGTTTTGCAGTCTGGATTCAGGAGCACTGGTTTGGATTTGCACTTGTCTTTTTCTGAGCTGTAGAAGATGATTGCCTGGTATCCATTTGGGATTCTAAGATTGCTAAATTTCAACTTTACATTCGTCAGCGGTTTTAGTGACTTAAAAAACATTTTAAACTGTCATTAAATGTCATTTCTTAACGTATGTGTAGCGTATGACAAGTGTATAATATACAAAGTGTCTTGAAAACGCCTTTACAAAATTCCATCACACATTTCTTATAACAAGTCACAAAATACACAAAATTAGATATCTGACGATGTATTGTAAAATCCTCTGATTCTAATACATCTGAAGGCCTATAAATGTCAAAAATTGTGGGCAATAGTAAGCTTCTTGTTTCTATACAGAATGTAGAGGTGTGTGTATAGGGTGTCTCCTATAATGCAATGTAGCCAAAACTTACCTTAGTCCAAAAAATGATGGTTAAAATAATACAAGATGTCAATTTTAGATATTGAGAATAACTTTTTAAAAAATTCAAATAATTGCATACAGTTTGGTGATTAGGATTTTTAGTAAGCTAGAAATTCGAATTTGTTTCTAATATTAACGTCACTAGTGGCACATCATTCTTTTTTAAATGGCAGAACTTTTTTTGCGGCTTGGTGTATCTATCTGACTATTAAAACAATCGATTCTCCTACATTTTTTGTCTGGAAAAGGTATATCTAGTTTAAGAGGTTAGAAGTACCAGTTTTCGAAATAATCCTATTTAAAATAGTCAGTGCATCGAGTAAAAGCTGTTTTTATTTCAGGTAAAGTGCCTTTTTCCGCTGAAAATACAGCAAAACATTAATTGAAAAAGTTATTCAGAATGGCAAATAATAGCGAATAAAATAAATGAGGATTTTAGAAGCGTTCATACAAAGCACGCTGTATATTTTGACAACAATAAGTCAACGTAAAATAATGTCGTTTTAGAGAATTAATTTTTAGTTTGTTGTGAATTAAATTAAATGCTACTGTTATATTGCTGTAAATATACTATTTTTATAAATTTGGAGTTAAGAAACGTATTTCTATATATATATACATCTTCATTCCTTCGTTATTAACTTTAGGAAAAGTCAAATAATAAGTGTCTTCTCTATAACATTGTTCTATGAAACTCCGTTTTCTTGAAACAGGGCGTTCTACTTTAATAAAATATTTTATTTTCTTTATTATTAACTAAATAAATAAATATTTTTCGTTCAAACTTGGTATGCTACATCATAATAAAAGGTTAATATTTTGAAGTGTAAAACTTTTCAACTAAAATCGGTACCGTAGGTATGGAGTTCTTGTTAACCCTTGAATTCCCAAAACTTCTACGTCAATGGTTAAAAGTATTTTTTCAGTACAAATATCAAAATTTTATTTACTGAGAAGCGGTTAACAATATTTACAATTTCATAGGATAACCCAGATTAGAAAAAGAAAAAGTAAAGCTTTCTAGCGAATTTCCAAGTTTTTTAAGAAAATAAAATCAAAATTTATTATCTAAATAATAATATAAGCAATCATAATATCCCTACCCCTCATTCTAATCACGAGGATTAGCCCAGAAGTCAAAGACTTGTTCGGGAGAGGGGGCGGCATATTATTAAACAGGCCGGATTTGTGTTGCATTGCATTGAAAAAATACATCTCACCATTGGCGTAGAAGTTTAGGGGCTTCAAGGATGTCAAAACTGCATACCTACGTCACTGGGTTTAGTTGAAATAAGTAATACAGGTCAAAATTTTTATTTAGTAGATAGATAATAATAAAAATATTTTTTTAAGTTGAACGCCCTGTATCAGATAAACGGAGTGTCATATTTTCTTCTCGTGCTCTATTTCTTCCCAAAGTTATGAAAGACTAAACGTGGACACCCGTAAATAACGGAATACATAAGATTAAGTACATAATATTATGCATTTCAGAAAATGATATTTTTTTCAGAACAGAATTGTCTATTCCAAACCAAACGCCCATAACGTTTCGTGAAACAACCAAACAACCATCAGATGTAGCGGACGTACTATTGTCCTTAAAACATGCAGTGGTTCATCCTGGACAGAGTCCCACAGATAAATTCGAAGCACAACATTACCACCCACAGATGCTCCTTTCTCCCGGTGGATATTCCGGTGGGTTTTGTGATCAAACTTTCAGCCAGCAACCTCCCATGTTCCCTAGCATGTCTGTGAACGTTTCCATGAATATGACCATGCATGGGTACCATCCGAATAATGGTTGTGGGTATTCTACTACAGATCTTTCCTGCCCACAGGTAATGAATACACAATAAAAATGAGATGTGAGGGAATTTGGCTAGTAAAATTATTAGCTCAGAGGGAAAAAACAAACTAATATTAATGTATGCGGTGTGCAAGATCCCTAAACAGAGGAGGTTGCCAACAAACTTTGGTCCAATAGCTTTGCAGCAATTTTGAGATAGGATGATGTAATTGGTATATAATTTGATTTCTGTCATCCAACTCAGTGTTATAGTCTGTTTAGAAATGAAAGAGAGTAATAAAAGCTTATTATGTATGCAAATCGTAAATAAATGTAGTACTGGTGCTTATATTCAGTATTTTTATATTATGTATTATCGGTATAGATGAGGTGTACTTTTAAAAAAACTTTGTGTGATCGAACCGTACTAAATTGTAGCAGGTAGCTAAAATTTAATTCCTGACAGTCCGTCTATGCCGCTTCAATTTCTCGGTCCATTTCTCTTATAAGTAAACAATATAAAAACAGCATTTCAAAACACGAGGCAACTTTAAGCATCATAACCGGGTTAAGAGGGTTTTTAGTAATTCAAATAAAATTATTCAATATTATTATCAAAATATTTATTAAAATTTAATGAATAGACTTTTATTCCACACAAAAATATATGTATTTTGAAAATTCAAATTATGGTGAGTAAATGTAGTGTTGTATAAATGTACAATAAAGAAAATAAAAAAGTAGGTATATTAAAATTCATCCTCTGAATATTCTGATGAATTATCTTCGTCTCCTAGATTGATAACGATAGGTTCCACAGTAACATCAATTAAATTATCGGGTTCCCACATTTTCTCCTTTTCTTTTTGTACATAATGTATACATCTTTGCCAGTTATCTCTGCAGTTACTCGTTCCAAGGAATTTTTTAACAAACTTTTCACGTCACTTAATTTAAACGTCGTATTATTTCGCGCTACATCTCCTTTTACCTGCGCCCAGACTAATTCGATTGGGTTAAGTTCACAGTGATAAGGTGGTAACCGTAGTACCGTTATTTGGCGATTTGTTGCCATTTCATATATATGTATCACTATTAATCTTTGCCCTTTACTTGAAGGTGCCTTGAACCCTGTTGGAAGTCCATCCAAAAATGCTTGTAGAAAACTTTTTACATTTTTTATCTTGCATACTTTTGTTACAGTATATCCCTCGTTGACCCAAGTTTCGTCTAGAAAATAAATATTCCTCCCTTCGTCACGGAATTTTCTAATTGATCTTCGCCAACAAATAATTTCATCTTTATCGATAAGAACTGACTTCCTGTTCTGCTTTTCCCAGCAAAAATTCAACTCATAATTTGTTTCTACTGATTTTTGGAAAATCGTTGTCCTTTGAAAGTTCACTTAAAATTTTGTTTAGCGTTGGTATTTCTTTTTTAAAATAAAATGAGTGTACTTTTCTGCGAATGACATTTTTGAAGAAATCATCTATAACGACTTTTGACCTGTAGATGATTTTGGGGGATTTACAGTATCTTGTTCATTTTTTGTTTCCTTTAAAAATCTGTCGATAGTCGATTTTCCAATCTCTGTCATTTTGGAACACTTTTCCACGATGTCGTCAACACTGTTGGTAGGATTTTGGTGTTTCATTGCATTAAATACATTTAATATAATAATCTTCTCATTCTGAGACAGCGCACATCTTTTCACGCGTTTAGCAGGTACGTAATCTGATAAGCTCGACATTTTACCCAAACAATATTATATCCACTGGCACAATAGTCACTAAACACAAGTCGAATTATACTCTACTGCACTAGCACGTCTTCGTATATTCAGCTTTAAGACTGGATTGATCTGTCACAATACACTGGCTCCTGTCCTATGATGTATACAGCAAAATATACTAATGTTCACCCATTACCTGTTAGCCACCTGAAACGAAATATTACCACACCCATGGCCGGTTCTTATCTCGGGGTTTTATTACTCTCTTTCATTTCAAAATAGACTATAGTTATATTTAAATTTTCCAGTCATTTTAATAAGATCTGTGTGGAAACATGTTCCTAAACAGTACTGTTACAATATTATTAATAATTTAAACCATATAACAAAGAACCTCAAATACATGGTTTATTCTGTAACTTATAATTAAATAGTTAGGTATGCCAAGTGTGCTCGGTGCTTCTATGCTGCTACAAAATATTAGCCAAGATTTTGTTTCGGATGTGTTTACTTTACAAATCATAACTTTATGTATGTAGGTGCAAGAAACAACATAACAAAAATACAAGTTCATCGAGTACATATGCAGCAGCACAATTAGTATTAATACAAGTGTGTTACTTGAAATGAGGTATATAAACAAATATAATAAAATACCATTTGTACCCTAAGCGAGCACCATAATAATAATTAACCTTACAAATTTTAGTAGCACGCTTCTGCCAATTTTATTTATTTATAGATCGAAGTTGTGATAAAAAATATTTAAAATGCTCCTTTAATGAATTTACACATCTATACTATGTTTGATTTTGAAAATGAAAGGTTGAAGATTTTTGGAAACATATTTACGTATAAACTTACCCCATAGTTACAACTCTTTCGTAGATCCCATCTGTACTTATATCACATCTGACAAGGAAAGGAAGTTATACCAATTTGAAGCACTAAATAATCACTATTTTTTGACAATCATTATTTATTTGCTAATATTACATAAAAGAAATGCAATATGAAAATTGGTATACTAATTATCACAAACATATAATAATCACAAGTGGTACCACTCATCTCAGTTACTGTTCATGGTAAATTGTAGGTACTTACATACCTGTACGATTTTGTGTTCTACGTTGATCTTATTTGATTAAATAATTTAACATTACATTGGTAACTGGAATTTCTGATACCCACACTATGTGTACTTATCATATTGCGGCTTTCTACTCCGGAAGTTAACTTATTATCTTTTATTCTTTTTGCATGATATTTTGGAGAGCTTATTTATTACTGGTAGAGTACTTGATAGAACGGTTTTCACAGAGCAATTACACGATTAGACTTCAGATAAGGCAAAACATTGCTAAAATGAACGATCTAATGTAATAGCTGTATACAGCATATTACAAGAATTTGTACTTGTAGGTTATAATTCCCTTAAAACTGCATTCATTTTTCTTCTACAACACATATCTTTCTATTCTTTTCAGCTTCATACATATTTCGATTTTTATACCAATGACGTGACGAAGTTACTTTTTTTAAATATAAAGTGATATTCAAATGCTTTCAAAATTGATTTCCTGCTCTGCTTGAACTATAGATGCCTGCAATGGATTGTCGACCTATAATTAAAAAAAGTAACTTTAACCGAAATAAGAAAATGCTACATGCAGCTATTAATGGTGCATAATTGAGCATGCATTAAGCAGATTCATCAGTTTTAGTTCAATTATTTTAATTGATGTAGTTATTTTTTTGGTAATGTTTATTATTGCTCGTTCATGGGATATTTGTTGTTAAGTCAATAATTAAATTTATACTGTTGCAAATTACCGAATGTTTTCTTGAAAGGTTACTATATACCTACTAACTTTTGCAAGGCCCATCTGATCTAAGTTGACTATTGATATGGAAAACGAAATATTCTAGTCACACAATAACTGGAGTGTATCTTTTAAACCGTTATAAGTGCAAGAAAAAGTTATTTTGAAAAAAGCTTGAAATGAAAAATTCTTCAACGTTTATAAAAAAATATTTTGGAGCATCACGATGTCCAGCGTTGTTTGGTTATGGTTTTGTTATCTAAATTAATTTAAATTTTTTGTCAGCCCAAACAAAGTTTATTTGGTAACGCTCACTTTGTTTCAGCGGTTTACAAGAAAAACGTATTTCTCATGATAAAAAAATCATTCTGTACAACTGGTAATTTTAGGCAAAGCCGTGCGTGTACATCATTTGTTATAATTTTTTATATTAATTGAAGGTGCAGTGGAATACTACCTCCCAACCAACTACGCCGAGTTACCAGAGTCAGGGCCTCCTGAGTCCTTCGTATGGAGGAGCCACGTATTCCTTCACAGCGGATTTTAGGCCGCCACAGGAAGCTCCAGTTTTAACCACCGCCGCCTATAAACCCGTACCGATGTGTTTCTCGTCACCAAGAAGAAGGCACAGCATAAGCTTATTGGAAGATGACAGTCAAAAGCCTAATGTATGCCGAATATGTGGTGGGTATTTTTGAAATGGCCATTAACGCGAAAGCCGCGTACATACTTGTAACAGTACTTCGTCGCGAACTTTGTCCTGCAACTTCAACGAGAATATGGGTGGATTCTGTAACCTTGACACATTCCGTTACCACCAACATGGGTGTGAATGTGAATGGGAAACCTTTTTCGTAACACAACTGACCGAAGTGCACACAACAAACATTTTCGTGGCGCAATGAAGTTCTTTTCAGAGAGAATTTTCTCGTCTATACGTGTATTCTACCTGCATTAACCTTGTTCGAGACGCAGTCACACAATATGTGACACAGTTACGCCTCCAGGTTCTGTTACAGATGTGTACCCGGTTTACGAAGCTCCACACTAAAAAAAAACCAATGCATAATTTTCTTTTATTTTTGTTCACATTTGTTCCACATGTTTATGAGATACAATATAACACCCTACACCTTATATAATGATTAATGTGCACTTTCTTAAATAATTATTTAGAGTTTAGAAACTCATTGACAACAAAATTGATTACGCGGTGTAGCAAAGCTACATCTAGCGACCATTCCCTATGTCATGCCGGACTGAAAAGCTACAGACAAGAAGCAGTAGACAGCCATTGAAAGCTATCGACCTCGATAGCTTTCAACGGCTGTCTACTGCTTCTTGTCTGTTGCTATCGACCTCGATAGCTTTCAACGCTAACAGAAAGCGGCTTGCAAGACCTCGCTTAATACTGCACGCTGTGCAAAGTGTGGCAAAATACTTTAAAAGTACCTACGATAGTTTTCCTTGTCAAGTTGAACTATGTATGCAAAATCGACTTGAATTTGCTAGCGTTATGAATAACCGAAAAATGGGGAAAATAATAATAGTACATTACATACCGAGGTACAAAGTGTTTCATTCTTGTCGAGACAGAAGGATGAAACTTTTCACCGAGGTTTGTATACTATTCTATTTACAATCATACCTTTTAAATATAAATGACTATATAACCAGATTACAGACAAAAGAACGTCAAATACTAAGAAAGTCAAATATACAATCTTAAATTAGTTGAATTTTTGATAGATTGTTATCAAAAAAGTGTTTTTGAAGACAATTAACGATTCAGAAGAAATTATTTGTACTCCTCCTCAAAGTTTGGAAAAAGATTTGTTGAAAGAATCCTGCAAGGTACGATCAAAATTATGATGTTTCCAAAAGCTGGTGCTCACAAAAAGATGTTCGCAATGTTGCTTTCTACTTTCAATATTAAAGATAAAGTGTATATCTCCAAATTTCAAAAACCAAAGTTATTGGCACTTTTGAAATAACAAAATCTAGAATGTAACCAAAGAGTCAAAAACTTTCTCCAGTGAGAACATTGCGGCATTTTTGAAGAATGCACCTGATGATATACTACCTGTGAAGGTGGCGTTTATAATTGCTGTATTAGGTGCATGTCGCAGTGACGACTTGTATAAATTGTCTGATATCGCGGAAAATAAGGTTCATATCGAAATTCCAACACCGAAAACCTACTAAACCTCAAGAGTATTTATAGTGAGGCTATATATAATGAGGATAATGAAGTTAATTTAAACATATTGTACTCTTCGTTTAGACGTTCTAAATGAAAACTTCTTTTTACAATTAAGATTCGGTAAAATCACTCGCCAGCCATTTGGCCACAATTCATTCACAAGTCTATTGTAACGAAAATTGTTTATAGCAGGTTTGAAATTTGATTTTTCACCATAATAATTTGAGAAATGGCTCAACAGTGCTCGGCTTGAATAAGATTTTTTTCTGATATTGTTTCTCTTTTCAATAATGTTTAAATTTCTGTGATGTCCACTAACTAAACTAATTCTGAGTTTTAGGTAAAGTGCCCCCTAGAAGCGCATAATAAAACTGTTCTTTGACTGGTTCAATGTCCAATAGAGCTTGATCTACTTAGTGGGTGTGTCAAATGAGAGAATAATCGAACTTGAATAATAAGTTATTTAAAAAGAAAATTAAAAAAAAAATAACTTTGACAAGCTGTAACTTGCAAACTATAGACAATTCGACAACATTTTTCATTACATACTGCTATTTTAATTCGTAAAATCACCTCTCTGAATTTCTTTATGGATTTTCAGAATACCGTATATATAATTGTAAATAAATACATTTTCAGTCCGCCTATCTAAATCAACTCTATAAAATTTCGTACGCAGATGGCATTAGCTGGTCTAATTTTGTGGCCAAAACATATTATACTGACTATATTATAATAAATTTGCTGAGTAATTGAGTTTCTGTTATAGGGAAGAGCTACGCTCGGCCCAGCACTCTGAAGACCCACCTGCGCACCCACAGCGGCGAAAAGCCCTACCGCTGCATCGACTGCAACAAGTCCTTCTCGCAGGCGGCCAACCTGACGGCGCACGTGCGCACCCACTCCGGGGAAAAGCCGTTCCGGTGTCCGGTGT
The DNA here is from genome assembly GCA_025584915.1 of Monochamus saltuarius. NCBI lineage: Eukaryota > Metazoa > Arthropoda > Insecta > Coleoptera > Cerambycidae > Monochamus > Monochamus saltuarius. The sequence continues at coordinate 56,077,152 of CM046725.1, read as the reverse complement.
GCGACAGACGCTTCTCCCAGAGCTCCTCGGTGACGACGCACATGCGCACGCACTCCGGCGAGAGACCGTACAGGTAAGGGGCGGTTTCAAATCTACTCAAACTAGGGTTGCCAGATTGGGCGGCACCAACTGGGTTATTTCTGCGAGTTTGTCGGCGCTTTACTTCCCAATTTTGCGACGAGTGCTTAATTTGGACGACATCGTATTTTCTGTTTATAATAATAATAATAAACCCAGTTCCTGCGTTATGCGTTTTTCCCGAGGACCTTTTCAACTTATAGTAAATCACCATTTTTACTTCGGTGATTGTCCTGTTGAAGTAACTAACCGTTACATATTTCGGAGTTACCTTCACAACGTCTGCACTCTTTCGTGAAATGGCGTCTTCTGCAGTTTCAAAAGCTAAACAAGCAATAGGCTCATTGATGTCCATAACGGCTAAAGCCAAAATTAATTCCTGGTCCACTAGAATTCAATTATTTGAGTCATTTGTAGTCAGTACCATAACCAAATGCACACCAACCTGGGCTCTAAGGTATACAGACATTCTTGAGCATGTTCAAACTAACTTTATGAAAAGGTTGCTATTGTTACCACTAAATACTCCTGACTATGTAGTTAGGGTGGAGTGTGGAAGATTGAAAATAATACTCGTATACAATGTATTCAAGTGAACACTGAACTGGCTTGAAAAAGTTTTGGAAATGTCTGATTCTCGTCTTCCTAAAATTTGTCTTAAGAAGCAGCTACAACTCACTAACTCATTTATAAGGTATAATTGGACCCTTAAGTTAAAAAAATTGTTTTCGTTTGTTGAAGCTGAGGACTTTTGGAACAACCTCTCTCTTGCACTATTGAAAAGAAATACCAAAATGCTGCTCTCAAAATTCCGGGAAAAATTGTTTGTTAGCGATCGTAACCTTCTTCAAGGGATAACTTTTATGCCATTTTATAATTTCTTTGGTGTGACCTCTACAAGTCAGTCGTCCTTAACACAGGGTTTACCCATTTAATATCTTAGGACTAGCGAGCGCTCAATTACGAATGTGTAATCTGTAATGATTAAATTTATATACAACGGTTCCACATACAGCATTAACCCGAACAACAAATGCACGATATGTAACAGAGATGAGTTTGAAACAATTGATCATCTCCTTTTTGGCTGCCCTATATATTTCTGTTTGAAAAAATGTGATTCGGTCTGCATGCAAAATTTACAGGTCTTAATTACATCATTAGAAAATTTAACTCGTGATTATGTTAGGCAGATTGCTAGTTACATTTGGAATATTTTGAAGTGCGTTCATTTATAATAAACGAATAATATGTATATATCTGTAGCCATCTACTATTTTTTATTTTTTTTACTTACTCAATTAGCACTCTTTGTTCTCTTTTTTTGTAACAAAAACCTAGTTATAGGATTTACAATTTTTAATGTAAACAGGACTCTTGCTATATGAACAAATGTATTTTTCTTGTTTTGCAATAAAGGAATTGAATTGAATTGAATAAACCCAGTTCAGTGATTTTCTTCAAAGAAAACTATTAGCTATTTGAATCAGTAATCACAAATTACCTTTATTTATTTATTTATTTATTTATTCAAAACTTCAAAGAGATACAAAACAGGTAGAAACCCAAAACATGTATCCACATGCAAACCATAAATTTACAACTCAAATATGCACATATACCTATATATAAAAATGGGTAATAGTTATTAAAATATGTTAACATTAAATATAATTATAATATGAAAAAATAAAATGTATAAAATAATGTATTTAAAAAAGATAGTGAAATAAAACAATACAAATAAAAAACCATAAATTAAGACAACATTTTTAACTTTTTCTTAAAAACCGATATGCTAAAACAGAAAATATCAATGTGATTAAATTTAAAATTGTATGTGTTGACCATTCTGGAAATTGGTGTATTTTGTCCTGAGTTAGTTATATAAAACTCACTTTCAAATAGATAGTTACTTCTTGTGAAACGAGGCGGAACGTGTAAAGGAATTAAGGATAATAAGTAAGGACAATCAAGACGAGAATTAATAATTTTGTATAATAATAAAACATCAGAGTGCGATCTTCTGTCTTCGAGAGAAATTAAATTAAATTGTTTTCTAACAGTATTAATTTGAGGAATATCATATGTTCCACTGACTTTAAAGTTAAGATATTTAACAAATCTATTTTGAATATTTTCAATTCTGTTAATCTGAAATTGATAATATGGAGACCAAATTACACATGCAAAGTTTAAAATACTATAAATGTAAGAAAAGTAGACAGACTTAATTGGAGCAATCGTTGTGAAAGGTTTACAAGATCGTGTTAAGAGCCCCAACAGTCTATAAGCATTTTTAACTAACATATCAATGTGATTATTAAAAGACATTTTATCGTCGAACAAAACTCCAAGATCCTTTACTATAAGAACTCTATTTAACACACCCTGATTAATCATATAGTCGTATTCAAATTTAATGCGATTTCTCGTAAAACTAATGAAATTACATTTATTTAAGTTTAGATACAATTTATTGATGTGACAATAATGGGATAAGTTATTTAGGTCCTCTTGAATCAAAGACAATCTGCAATGCTTGATACTGTAGAATAAATCTTAAGGTCATCAGCGTATAATAAGTACTTACATGACTTGAAACATTTAGAAATATCGTTAATATATATAAGGAACAAGAGGGGCCCAAGTGAGAACCTTGTGGAACCCCAGACGTGGCAACGAATGGGTCAGAGGCATGTCCATTAACTAAGACTTTAAGGGACCTATTGAACACATAAGATGCAATCCATCTTAGCAAATCGCCATGCACACCGATCTCAGAAAGCTTCATGATTAACAAGTTATGATTAACTTTATCAAAAGCCTTGCTGAAATCGGTGTACACTGCATCAACTTGTATCTGCCTATCCATTGCTTTTATGATGTAATCAGAATAACAAAGGAGGTTAGATTCAACAGAGCGCTGTGGGAGAAAACCGTGCTGATCGAGTAAAATACAAGGCTTAACAGAATTCAATATCAAATCATAAACTAAACTTTCAAAGACTTTACCAAATATGCATAGTTTACTGATGCCTCTAAAATTAGTTACATCATCTTTCGCGCCATTTTTATAAATTGGAATAATGTAAGCTTCTTTCCACTTGACTGGGAAATAACATTCAGACAAAGACAAATTAAAAATTAAAGACAGCGGAACATATAAACCATCTGAACATTTGGTAATTAAAAACGCCGGTAAACCATCAGGACCCGCACCCTTTTTTGATCCAGTTTCTTAAGTTTGTTCAGCACCTCTTGTTCCGTAAAGTATATTCTATTAATCACAACATTATTGCTATTAATGTTGTCGCGTAACATATAAGCTTGTTCATAAGGTTCAAAAACGTTACTGAAATATTTAGAAAACAAGTTACTCACATCTTTATCAGAAGTATCAGATTTATTGTCATAATTCATAACGCTAGGCAGCCTTTGATTTGATCTTGTAGAAACCAAGTTCCAGAACTGTTTCACATTAGAAGTCATATCGGCTTCAATATATTTAATGTAATTTTTGTAATCTTGGTTAATGAGTACCTTTAATCTATGGCGATAAAAAGTGAAAAGATTATAGTCATTTCTACTGTTAAATTTTTTCCAGTTTTTATGAAATTTTTTCTTCAATTTAGCAATATGGATAGTATCTTTCGACAAATAACTTGGAAAATTTTTATTAACATTTTTTACAGGACAATGTCTTGCCAAAATCTCGTTTAAAAATTTATAAAATAAAGAAATACATTTATCAATAGACATGGAATCAAATAAGTCAGCCCATTGAATATTACCAAGTTCATGTAAAATTAAATTAATATTTGCTATCTTATAGTTCAATAAACGCTCCATTTCCGATCTTGCTAATTTGAATTTGGGCACAGAAATATTAAACTCAATTGCACGATGATGCGTATCTTCTATCACTAAAGGACAAGGACAATGATTGACAGTCGTTATAGTAATATTTGATAAAATAAGATCTAATATTTTGTCAAGATTATTTGGTACTTTATTAAACTGTTTTAAGTTATTATATGAAAATAAGTCAATAAGCTCTAAATACTTATTTTCCACATTAAGAGGCAAACAATGAGCATTATTAAATTCATTAATCCATGAAATACTGGACATATTAAAATCACCACAAATCAGCTCGATGTCATGAGATATATCATCTAAAATTTTTATCAAACCATTAGCAAAACATGTTTTATAATAAATATTGCCAGGAGGTAAGTAAATGCAACAGATGTGAATCCTTCTCGGGTCACTATCGAGGGTGAGTGATAACCAGAGGTCTTCTGCATCGGACTGCCATTCATGACGTTGTTTCACATGGAACTCCCTTCGAACTGCTATTGCTACACCACCACCTTCTTTAGAGACACTCGGAGTATCCTCGCGGTCGCGGCGGTAAACAACATAACTATCGGAAAACAATTCCCCACTACTCACAGACTTATTTAGCCATGTTTCAGTTAAAAAACTAGATCAAAATCATTTTGTAGAATATTTAATTTAAATTCATTGGTTTTAGATCTTAAACCTCTGACGTTCTGGTAGTAAACAGAGATATCCATAGAAAATAAAGAAAATCAACCAAAAATTACACTAATTATTTAAATGAGATATTTATCCAAGTCGTTAATTGAGTTTATAATTTTCACCTTAGAACTGTCTTCTTTACGCACCAATATTTTGCAATTTTTAACCCAAACATATTTATAGTTCTTAACTTTAGCTTGTTCCTTGACTTTTTAGCAACACCTTATTATCACTGGTTAGATGATCATTAATAAATAGGCCCTGAGAAATATTTTCAATTATCAGACCTCTATTATAAGCTTGGGGATCAGCGAGACGCCTACTTTTAAACGCATTCAAAACGTCATCCTTAATTTTAATATTGTTGAACTTAACAATAATATTTTTACTGTTTTTCTTTTGTGGATCTCTTAAAGCCACTCTATGTATATTTGCAATTTGATCATGTTCGACAGTAACATTAAGAGATGTTGTAATAGAATTAAAAATATTAATGATATTTTCTCCTTTCTTTTCAGGGACACCCTGTATTTCAATATTATTTATTCTGGAGTATTGCTCTAAGCTATTAAGCTTTTCGCTAAGATAAAACACATCTTTTTTAAATTTTCGTTCTCACGAGCGATTTTATCAATAATAATCAAAGCATCATCTAACGTAGACATCTTGCTTTCAAAATCACTTAATTTACTAGAGCAGAATTCAACTGAAGCCATTAGTTCGGTCTGATTTTTCGATATAACATTTAATTGACTACTGATGTCCATTAAATCCTTTTTAAAGTTTATATTTACCGCATTCGACAATTCCTTATCACAGCTACTTTTTTCCTCGTTTAGACAATCTTCGCATTTCCACACAAAACCAGGGACAGTCGCCAGTAGGTCGACTTGTTCTTTTTTCAACTGGACACATTTTAAATGATAAAAACGTTCACAGGAACCTTGACACTGAATAGCTGTTTTCTTAGAAGTAGCAGTATTACAGCCTTTACAGATTCCCATAATTGGTCAGCAGATATGCACTTGCGGATGCAGAACTTTATTACAAGATTAGTGGTCTTTGTTTTATCACAATACAATTAATTTACAATACTAAACAGCAAAATTGAGTTGTAAACAGAGAAACACGTGTACTCGCCCAACCAACTAGGACTGGGACTGACCTTCTACTCTACCTTCTCCAACATATTGATGTCACGCATTTTTTCCTCCAATAAAATAGATGCACATATTTGGTACAGGGTAGATGGAAGTTAGACAATGTGACGTATATTTTGTTGCTAATATACAGGGTGATTCATTAATAATTGTACATACGGTAACTCACATCACTATCGCGCACTTCCGTATTTTTGACGTTTCGAAAATCTCTCTGTTTTCTTTCTCAAAATAGTAGTAAAAATATTAAACGTATGGGCTTATTTAATTAATCTTTATTTTTTAAGAAGTGTGGCAAAAACCTAATAAAACTAAAAAGAACTAAAATTATGCCACAAATAAATAGCTTCAGACAATATGCATTGCATTAGTTGAATTAGGTTTTACAATTGAGTTTATTTGTAAAAATTAACAATTTAATATCAATAATAAATAAATTTAATAACAATAAACAGAACTGCATAGTTTAAATCAAAGACATTTTAGAAATATTTGTTCGTTTCATTTAGTATTATACTAGCAGATAGAATTACAACTTCCGGGATGCATTAGATATCCCAATGAAAAATAAAATATACATTAAAAATATGTGACTACACCAAATGTTTAAGAAATTAGTAGAGTTGATAATTTGTTTCCATAATCCTTGACGATAATTAAATCATTAAGTAGATACGAGAGATTTCATATTACCAAAAATAAAAATCTAAAGAATTACAGTCATATTACAGTCGGGACTGGATATGGGTATTCACTATCTCTGCCAACCCAACTTTGAGGGAATTGATCGTCTAGACTCTAGATAGTTCCGGAATAGTACAGGATAATGAGCTGATGCTCTATCCTGCACGAACCACATATCCGATGTCCGATTAAGTGGCAATTGATGTCGTTCGTTGAAAAGTGCTGTTTGTAGAGATTGCAAATAAGAATTGCCATTCAAATTTGCCGGCAATTCATAGGGACTCAGCAAACTATTTCTGAAAATACCGCACTATACATTCATTTTGAATTCATGTTGAAAGTGGAACTTTCGGTGTGGATTTTTTAATCCCAACTGTAACTATACATCCACTTAAAAACTCCTAAAAAATCTCGAGAAATAATGACTTTACCGGTATGAATAAATGGTAGGTTAATTGCATAGAAACTATTGAAGAATTGAAAATTTGTACCAAAATAAAAATTCCACTAGTGGCGTATAATTTGGAATGGGAAACTGCCCCTCTACCCCTGTCGTACGCCTCTGATAGTAGCCATGAACAATTTTGTAGCATTTTTTAATAAGTTCTTAAGTATCTAAACTTTATGCTAATTATGATAGCGAAATATCAAACAGGGTTAAAATGACGGGCAAAAATCATTTAATTTTTTTAACACCCTGTAAATCCATAAAGAGCCATATCTTATGTAAACGCTATGTGTCAATTCTTCATATTTTCGGCCCAAAAGTATTCAGTTAGCGCATCTACAATTATTAAGGAATCACTATGTATACCACTAATTTCAATTTTGTAGCTAGTGCTGGTTGCGTAATATTATGCTAACAAACCATTGAATTGCTCGGCAACTAAAAACGATAGCACACCATATTTTGTTGCTCAACGTGTACCTTCAGTAGGTGTAGGTATAGTTTATTTAAAAAATAAAAAAATGGCCTTTCAACTCATAGTTAAAAATTTGTTGCTGCCTTTCAGGTATATTAGTAATTTATGCATCATTAAAATGAATTTGGAAACTGCACTTGAAAAAAATCTAAAAAAATCAATATTTTGTAATTTTTGCATCTTGCGGAGCAATATTCCATGATATGCATATAATGTGCATAAGCAAACTTGAAATTAGCAACAAAATATCCAGAATTATTTCTGGCAGCCGTATTTGATTGGAGTTGAATGGGCAACTTTTTTATTTTTGAAACAACATACGCCTGCTGAAATTACCTATTCGAAGATGAACAAAATATTCAGATTTGTTTTTGGTAGCCTTTGATTTTTCGTTTTTAGACAAACTTATAAGGCAGCAATAATTTTTTAACTTACTATGAATTGAATGGCCTTTTTTATTTTTAGTCGTGGCCTACTACAAAATATTTTAACGTAGGAGACTGCATATTTAGTATTCATTATTGCTGCAGTTGGCGTAACCGAAACAAATTTGTTGTAATTCCATTGGCTGATAAATAAAGTTATTTTTAATACAAGAAATTAATTATGATTACTTTTATAACCTATATGAATAAAGCCACATTCATACAGTTATTTTGGATGTTTCTGTCAAAGTTTGAATCGCATTACTAGACAAAATCAATGCTTTCTACTAGAAACATGTATTTTTTTGCAGGTGCAGGTTGTGCAAGAAGGCTTTTTCGGACAGCAGCACCCTCACGAAACATCTAAGGATACACAGCGGGGAGAAACCGTACGAATGCAAATTGTGTTTACTCAGGTTCAGCCAGAGTGGTAACCTAAACAGGCACATGAGGGTCCACGGTACCAATGGAATGCCCCCATGACACATGCTATTCGGATATTCCGTATAGTTGAGGTGCTAAGTAATGTTCTCGACGGAAGTTGTTAAAATTTTACAAGGAGTGCATTTGATGCGATGCTGTAAGCTGTAAGAAAATGTTTTCGGTTGTCAATTAATTGTTTTGTTTACTCAATATTTTGTTATGTCTCGATTGTGATAAGATAACATTCCATGTATATTTTTGTCAGATTCTTAAATATTGCTACAAGAAATATTTTTGCTGATACTACATTAAATTTTATTATATCAATTCTAAGAAATAAAGAACAAAGGAGGCCCATACCCTAATGAATTTTACGTTAAACAAAAGAGTGGAAACTATGATTTTTAATATTTTGACATTTCAGTACATTTTTTTGACTTCTCATAATATTGAACTTAATAAAATAAATAAATCAAAGCTTAGAAACAAAACCAACATCTTCCAACCATAAATAAGAAGGCATATTTGAATAAGACACGTTACATAGATAATATTATAAAGTTTGGTGAGAGCAATGATAAGAAAGTTATGGCATGCTTGATATCATTAGATACCTACTAAATAACACTTTGTCATACATATCTTAAGAAAACTGGATTGCTAATTCCTAATAGTATTTTTGTCTACATCCAGGAGGCCATCACATTATGTTTAAATCCTATTGACAAAATAATAAACTTATTACCAATATTTTAAAACAACTATTTTAATATGGGACGTACACGAAAAATACATTTTTTTCTCGGAACAGCCGCAAATTCAATAGTTTTTAAAAGTATATCTTCATTTAAATGTCTTTTATAAACTTTGTCACGGTTTCATTCAGCAGGGGACCACTGCGGTCTTTCACTATTAATTATTGTTTGTGGAATTTAGTTTCACCCAACTTGAATTGCATTTTTATTTAGGTAAATACTAAATTTAATTATAAATTACATTAGTGAGACAAACAACACCGGAACGAGGTAACATCATTGTCGACATGCAGTTCGACGGAGGGTTTTCAACGGCATAGGAAAACGAGATTCAGGTTATTCCGCCGTTGACGTATTAAAAGGAAATTTAGTATGCCAACTTTTTAGCTGTGCCAATTACAGCCATTCCGACACGTGATTACTGCGGTTGAGCATTTATTATGGGATTAATCTGTTAAATACTCATGATGTTATAATCGTTACACCGGGTAAAAATAAAAATTCGAATTTAAATTGTTTGTTTCTGTTATTATTTGGTGGCTCCGCAGCCCTGTAGCGTTTGTCATAGACTAGACATTGAAAACAAGGTTATTGACCCAAATACAATACGTCAAGATTCACTGTTGTCGGATTATTGTCACTGTATGTCTCGGACTATTGTTTTTGACGAGAGTGTTTTTGTATTACTGGCTGCATTTAAATACGAAAAACTTTCCAGTCTCTCTTAAAAATTTACCTAGTGACTATCTTTTTTATCTTACTATATATATATAATTAAATGCAAATGAGTTATTACTTGATCTATTGGAATTATGTAACTTCAATATTAAATATTTTTTAAAGTAAAACTTAATATGTTAATTGTATACTTTAAAAAAATATTTTATAACTTTCATTACATATTTTAACATTACCATAAGTACTAGGAAAATATTTAAATTTGGCAACATCACATCAGGCCGACACCCAGTTGAACTGCCGCCAGCGGTCAATGGCAGTCTGAAAATAGAATTTAAATAATGGATAAAAAATATTCTTTTTCGGTGTAAAATGCATTTAATTTTTTTTAATAACGTATTGGTATTATACTCATTTCTCCATATCTTCTCTTAAAATTAATGGCACTATGACTGAATCACCGTGTAGAATATATTTTATAAATATTGATATTGTAGTTGCCAAAATAGGAGTTTTAAGCAACACTTGGATTTTATCAATTGCCATAACATGCAGTGTCTTTCGTATGTCTTACAAAGGAATCTAAAATGTCATATATACTTGTAACAGTCTTTTGTATGTCTGCTTCTTCTGGCTTTAGTTATATCTTTCTTCTTATTATTAAAGATCTAACATTGTTATAATTTTAAGGCTGGGATGTTGTATACATATTTTTACCGCCTAACAGGGCTTCAAGCGAGGACACAGAACTCCAAGAAAATTGAAATCATTGGTTATTATTATAGGTATATCAACGTATTTCACAAAGGTTCCCGCTAATGCGTGAGATAATTTTCATTGCTCATAAAATCACAAGAATAATTAAAATAAATGTTAAAGTACTTCAATTTTAGCCACACAGTTACTACGCCAATATGTCACAATTACGGCAAAATTATCACAGCCACAGCCATCAAATTACTTCACTCACTAGCCAGAACATACTTGTGTTTCACTTTCAGATTAATTATTGCTAATTTTACAGTTTGTGTCCTCGAGTAAAATCATAACATATATCACGGCTTCCATTTTTACGTACGTCAAAATGCACGACAAATTTCAGGGAACCGTGTGGTTCGGGCCTATACGGTTTGTATACTGTCTCATAGGTTTGATTGATTCGCCGTTTCGCTCACTCAGGCTGTGCAATTCCGTTTCTACAAAATCCTCGCCTTAAGTAAGTAATCTATTCAATCGTACAAAAATATTGAGGATGCTCTGTTAAAAAAATAAGTTGGTTTTGTTACTAAACTATTCGACCTAATTTATTTGAATGATTCCAAAAAATACATATTTAAAATAAACAAAAAACTCGTGTTTTTTATATAAATTCTTTACATAGATGTCAATATATATATAAAATCAAACCACATTATGCAATAAATAAAAAATGTATGGTGCCTCCATATGTCATCTCTTTGGTTTTCTATATTTCTTTCTTTAAAAATAATTATGAAACTTATTTTATTGTTCATTTTGCATTTTCGAAATACCCGAATAAAGTAGTATAATAGCGTCGACTGTTGGTATACGGGAAATTTTGGAAACATGTTTTTCTACCAGATATTTCTATGAAAGTTGAAATAAGAAATCAATTAATTTATTTTAACTTCCTCATAAACAAAATAATTATTAATCTGTTTTCTAATTTTTTTTTTCAAAGTATAAACCTAAAAGGAATCCAATTTCACTAGAACAATATTCATAGAAGTAGCTAGTATTTTTTTACTACCTAGTATCGGTATTTTGTATTGTATAATTATTCTCAAAAAACATTCCATTATTCAAAGAATTCTGAGACTAAAATTTTTGTGGTAAAAAACCTGTAAATGTACTTAAAATTTTTGTTTTACATTTTACATACAACCAACTAAGTATACAACGACGTATATTTAACGAATAAAACTGTTACGTAAATGTAAGTACCAAAGATCTAAATAAGTATTACACCTAGTCATTTTTTGTATATACATATATAAAGATCTCAATTGTCAATGTTAATATTTTACGATTAATAAAATTTATGAAATGAAGCCAGTTGTTTATGTACACGAACATTAAATTACCAACTTGCTGGACAAGAACTATACTGATTGGCAAGGTCGATCTCACCTTTCAAATGAACAGCTTGGACAATGACCTTTCAGGAATGTAAATAATCCTAGGAACGGAACGCCATATTTTCTGAAAAGAAACATAAGCTTTATATTGAGAACATTTTTAATTACACCTTTTCCCATTATATGATAGGTTAACATTATTATTTAGAGAAAATCAATAAGAATTTTACTTTCAAGGCTTATATAAAGAGGTTTATTACTTAGTGAGATATTTTTGGAATGATGTTGCACAGAATATAAAACATTTAATTTTATTATCTTGGTTCGCGACAAGTTGAAAACATTTAACTTTCTTAAAATTTCACTTGTCATTTACATGTACATAAATAATCAAATATTCAGTGATTTAGGTATTAACAATACTTTCCATTGTAGTGTTCTTGCTGCAGTAAATGTTTTCATTATAACTGCGATACAAAATCGAAAGTTTAGTACAAGTAGGCATTTGAATAAAATGTCTCTCTGAAATTCCTTTTTTATTCAATATTTACAGCGCGATTTATCTATAAGTCTTCATTTATTAGTTGATGATACATTACGAAAGAAACTTATTTAAATTAAAATTATGAACGGGGCAGTTGTTTTAATAAGTAATTGTTGTGATTTTAATGAGATGTGACATTTTGTCCTTTGAAAATTATGGCATTTCAGTTCACCTACTGAATGTCATTTAACCAAAAATAAACATATTTTTGCGAATACAGTGGCAAACTATTTTGAAACTAAGTACAGAAAATATGCAACACTTTACAAAAATAAACAACTGTTCCAAATTTTCATTTTCTTACGTCGCGACCTTAAGGGCGCCGTATTCTTGAAATAGTGTTTTCTACAAACACAAATAATTTTAGACATTTAAGAACTGAATAATATAGAGCTTAGCACATAACAGGTATGTTATCTCATGCCCCCTTCAAATATTCAATGGTACCGAAGTAATACGAATATAAATGTTTAGGTACAGAAATCCTTTAAAATAAGTATTTTCTAAATTTAATTATGTAAATATTGTTATAACATAAATATACAAAGTTATGCATACAAGATTGTTCACTTTTGTTTAGTATGTATGTGCAAATAGTTGTTAAAATATGGAATTAAAAAGCAAAATAATGTGTGTCTTACAAACCCTTTTTAAAATTTATTATTTTATTTGAGGACAATTCTATTATTGACATTACTTTTGTTCTCGAAAATTAATAAACGTTCTTGGTATGAAATTTTTTTGAAATAACCGTTCCATGAAAAGTTAGGTACGCTCCTCCAAAAATTAAAAAAAAAATGTTTTTCTTTTCATTTTACATGTACATCAAACTAAAGAAACCAAACTTGGTGAACATTATCTGCTAATAAAACTACACTTTTTGAAACTTTCTCAACTCTGAAGTTATTTGAAGTGAACATATTTGTAAGGAGTTGATATAGTCACACCCTATGACATTTTTCTTGTAATTTTTTTTTCGATAAATTTTATCCTTTTTAAAAAATATGTCTAAAAAGCGTCATTTCGTTTAACTTTTTGATCTTTTCATGTTTTTTCGAAACATTGTTTTTAAAAAGATGAGATGATCTGTTTAACGAGAGTGTATTTTGCCGAAAAATCTAGTGTTTTCCGTTATTCAACTAATATCTTCTATACAAAATCATAAAACTTGTGAAAGAGTAAGAAACAGTAACAATAAAGGACATTGACATTTGTTTCTATGGATTCCATTGCAAAGAACAGGCCACTAGAGCTTTCCGCAAAATACACTAGCGTAAAACAGTTCATCACCAGCAAAATTAGTAAATGAATGGGGCTCTTCAAAGATATTTTTTAAAACTACCTTAGGGATGAAAAAAATTCAAAATGTGTAGTTTTATTGACAGATAATGTTCACTAAATTTGGTTTCTTTAGCTCGATATACATGACAGATAAAAAAGAAAAACAATTTTCTTTTGGAATATTTGGAGGTACGTAACATTTCAGGGAAGTTAAAAAAAATTATACTAAGGACCCCTATTAATTTTCATCAGAGAATCGCCCCTTACATTTTTCGGTGTTATTTAGATACGTATACATAAAATAGGAAGTAAAATAAATATACCTCATCTTATATACTATTTACAGTCGAAATTACTTCCTTTGCAATTTATATTAAAATACTTGATATTATTACAAACCAAAATGTATAGACATTATTTAATTTAATGAACAAAAGAATGCTACCTCATTTACCATGCAAAATTGTGCAATGCTGTCTTGGTGTGGCTGAATTTATCAAGAAACTAGATCACGTACCTATTCTTACCATTTACTAAAAGTAAATAGATTAATTTATACTAACCTAACGCCTCCACTGGCGGTGCAGAGCGCTGTCGAAATTTGTACAGATACACTTAATTTTCGCCGATTTCACTCTCACTTATTCACCTGGTTACCCAGTTGTTAATCGAATAAATAAACAATTCGAATTGATCGTTTGTGTCTTGGAAAATACTAAACCTTGGGAGGGTTTTTCATTAAAATTCATATATATATTTAAAACTGAACTGTAAATTAAAGTGTGTCCAGAGTTAGTAGCAGTTTTTGGTGATTGAGTTAAGGTATTTATAATTATTGTCAATCAGTGTAGTAATAAGTAATGGTTTATAATGAATATTATTTTCTGCATTTTTTTTAATGAATTATTTTATTAAAAATAGTAACTATTTTCAACAACTTTTGCGAAAAAAAACATTCCATTAGCCTTTTAAATTTCATGAGAAAAAATATGTTAAAAGTAAAAATTTCGTAAATATCTGATGGGTTTTTAAAAATAATACAAAAAAGGTACACTAGTGGATTATCGAAAGAACCTACAATTTTTGAGAAGAGGTAGTTTTATAAAATGGCAAAAGAAAATTTAACAATATCGACGTGAAAAAGTATGTTACCATGGATTCAGTATAATTTGGTAACACAAATGGTAATTGCCACAAGATATCAAATTAACAATTAACAACTTTTGACCTGATCTCATAAAGTACAGTTTAAATGAATTGGTTAACACACATACAGGATGCCTCAGAAATTATGCATATTTCGCAAACTGGACACTTTTTGAAAAATCATTCAGACAGGTCAACTTTATTTTTTTGGGGTATCAACTTTGGTGGATTTCAATTTCCAAAAATGTAACAAGTGGTAGCGGAAAGGGTGTAAAGTTATTTTTTAAATGGCCACCATCTTTTTTATTGAACTGTATGAAAGGTTTCTCTGATTCATTTGGTGTGGAACATGTAGGGCGTTGATACGAAAAATGTTAAAGAAAAATTGAAAAGTTTCCGAAATGTGCATGATTTATGAGGTACACTATATATAGTATAACTTAATATTGTTTTGATAATTTGTTTTAATTTATATCTACTGAATCCATAATATTTTTTTATGTTAATATTTTTAATTAACTTTAATTAATTATTATTATAAAATTTTTAATTAATTATGTGAGGATAGAACTTTGTGCTCTATAATAATTGTATATAATATGTATTCTATCGATTTTAAACTAAAATGTCATCCTTCAGGGTTTGTAAACGCTTCCAATATATTTAAGATTTTTTGACTTTTAATATATTTTTTCTCTAAATATACTCCTCAAATTACGCGCATCAACTCCACTGCTATTGATAATAAAACTATATGTGCTGTTTCTCAAAATACAGTTGATATCAATTTGTGCATAAATTTCGACAAATTTATCTTCAACCGATTTAAAAATAATTGAGAAAAAAAAATATTCTTAAAACAACTTTAACATACTGTACCTGAGAAACGCAGAGTTAATGAGAAAAATATTGTATGAACTACCCCTACTATTTTTTCAAAAGGAACTCTTAAATCACCCTGTATAGTTTTATGTTACGCCTTTTTATCGAAAAAATTCTATAGTAAATTCTAATTTGTACTGTTTTTTTTCATAATTTATTGTCACTGTGCATAATACATAAAAATGTTATGAAATGAAATTTGTATCATACGTAATCTTCTATAATATATATATCTATAATAAATGCATTTTTCAGAAAAGAGACCGTTAGCAATTATGCCACTAACTCAAATTTCAGCTTGAACTTATATAAAATATCTCTACATTCTAATTGGCTTTACCTTTTCCCAATCTGGGAAAAAGAAATACAATATTTTATACATTAATTACCATTACAATTATTAATCATTTAAAATTTATATAGTTATAAACACCTAATGATTTTATTACATATTTTTTAAAACAAATCAAATCTTTTGAACGTAGCTAAAATCTTATCTTTTTTAAATTAATTTTATGATCGATAAGATTGCTTTATGATTATTATGGTTAATCCTTAACTCTTATTTGTCTGTAAAATATAAACAATTATACAGTAAATAACAAATTGAACATCGCATGTACAGATATATATGTATAGCAAGCGACGCGACGCGACAAATTTATAGAAGCAATGGCGTAATTTAGGATTGATTTTTATTACATTTTCTTGAATAATGTTGATATTTTAGTGCGATCTGAAAAAAATTGTAATTTTCTAACGCCTCTAAAAAATTCTTTAAAATAATTTGATATCATGGACATGGATAGCATCTCGGGTTGCGCGCTCTACCGTTTTCTTGCATACGAAGCATAGAAGGACCGCCGGCGTTGTTAGGATTATTATTATTATTATTATTATTATTATTATTATTATTATTATTATTTAATATTGTTTTAATTTATATCTACTGAATCCATAATATTTTTTATGTTAATATTTTTAATTAACTTTAATTAATTATTATTATAACATTTTTGATTAATTATGTGAGGAGAGAACTTTGTGCTCTATAATAATTGTATATAATGTGTATTCTATCGATTTTCAACTAAAATATCATTCTTCAGGGTTTGTCAACGCTGCCAATATATTTAAGATTTTTTGACTTTTAATATATTTTTTCTCCAAATATACTCCTCAAATTACGCGCATCCACTTCACTGCTATTGATAATAAAACTATATGTCCTGTTTCTCAAAATACAGTTGATATCAATTTGTGCATAAATTTCGACAAATTTATTTCAACCGATATAAAAATAATTAATAAAAAAGAAAAATATTATTAAAACAACTTTAACATCCTGTACCTGAGAAACGCAGAGTTAATGAGAAAAATATTGTATAGACTACTACTATTTTTAAAGGGCCTTTAAATCACCTGTTATTTTAATAAAATTGATATGTTTAAAAATAATATAAAAGAAATGTGGAAAACTTTACTTAAAAGTGATGTAGAAATAGCAGAAAATTATTATTATTTTGTTAATAGTATTAGAGACATTACAAATAGCTGTAGGTATAAATCCTAATGAAACCTGGGAAGGCTTATATAATTATAATTTATATCTAACATTACTTAGGTTTTCAACTGAATAGCTTTCTTAGATTTGATTATCATTTAGAATATATCTAAGGAACTACACTTTTTGGACGAATATCCGGTATCTAACAGCTCAAAGCAAAATTGCAGGATTTCAGTCTATTATTCAATTTCATTTTGATTACTGATGTGCATCAGTTTTATACAGTGTGTTAAAAAAAGAGTGTAAAATATTTCAGGAGGTAATAGTATGAACAAAAATAAGCAGAAAAGTCTTAATAAACATGGGTCCGCTAAGTAACGGTTGCGGAATAAACCGACAAAGGAAGCTTTAAACAAACAAAAAACAAAGTTACAGAAGATGTTCAAAGTGCTCTTCGTCCATTTGCAAGCAGGCACGACATCTTCGTCTCAACGATATTCGAACTCTTTCGAAAACACCTTTCTTGAATCAGAGGCAATAAATGTGGTTCCAGCATGATGGTGCTCCAGCTCATTTTTCCACGGCCGTTAGAGAGCATTTCCACCAAACTTTTCCACATAGATGGGAAGGAAGGGCCGGACCTGTTTTATGGCCTGATCGCCTGATCTGAACCCTCTAGATGTTTGGGGATATTTGAAGCCATTAGTGTATGGTACTCCTGTAAATAGCCTGGAAGAGCTGCAGCTTCGGATTAATCAAAAGTGTCAAGAAATCTAAACCAAATAGGGTGTTTTCGAAAGAGTTCGAATATCGTTGAGCCGAAGATGTCGTGCCTGCTTGAAAATGGACGGAGGACTTTGAACATCTGCTGCAATTTTGTTTTTTGTTTGTTAAAAGCTTCCCTTGCCGGTTTATTCCTAATAAAATAAAGTGTTTGAAAAACGAATAGTGATCCATATCTCCGCAACTGTTACTTTGCGGACCTATGTTTATTAAGACTTTTCTGCTTATTTTGGTTCATACTATTACCTTATGATATATTTTGCTCTCTTTTTTTAACACTCTGTATATGTTTACATTAATAAACTAAACTAATTACAAGAGCTACAAAATCGCGCTATGAGAATTGTACTGACAGCGAACTGTTACAAAAATATCAAATATGTCGGAAACGTTAAATTGGTTATCAGTTGAACAAAATTTATATTTTTCTACAATAGTTTTTGTGCATAAAATATTAAATAAATTAGCTCAAGAATATTTTCATAAATATGTTGTCTTTGGTGAGGATATTCATCTATATGCCACAAGAAATAATACAAATTTGTAATTTCCAAAACTAATTATAATAGTACTATGAATTTATTATTTTTCAAAAAATTCAGAGTCGTTGAATTCATTTAAGCATAGGTTGAGAATAAATTAAATAAAAATAGTATAAATGTTTAACCTGTCAGAAACCTATAAAATTAAATTGTATATTAGGGTAACCTGTTTCAATAAACAGATATATTATCTACTATCAGTAGATTAGACGTATATGCTTTTAAATAGCATGTTCTGAATTTTAAAAGTAGTTAACTTTTGCTAATGTGCTTCGCTTCAATTCCAATTCGACTTCGTATATTTCGAAAACTAGATACTTATCAGATCGATTTCAATTTTCTGGGTTGAGTAAGTATAATTTCAAATGCTTCATAAAAATTAGGCAAAACTAAAATCTAGCATCATAACAGTTGCATTATTTCTTAAAATAGAAGTGTTACCTACATTTTTGCCAAATGTGTAGTCACTGATAAGTTAATCAAAATATGAACTTTACCGTATTCAGGAAATTACGGAAATACTTCGATTTCGATATCTAACTTGTAAATTTAATATTACCTCACACCTAACAAAAACGGTTAAAGAGACACAAAGAATATAATCACGCACCGACGAAGAACATCGAACACATATACAGCATAGGACTAATTGCATAACTAATTAGTATTAATTATTATATTTCAAGATATATTTTGGCGATACATTTCTGTATCCATCAAAGTGAAACATTTAAGAATTTGTCATATCTCCAGGCGACTGTGCACAACTAAATAAAATTACGCAAACGAGTATTGAACAGGATGTATATCCACCTGTCCGTAGCTGCCAAATTTAATGCTGATATATGCGACTAAAATATCAATTAGATAGTTACTACCGTTACTATTCAATTATTAATTGCATGCAGAGTAACACGTTTCTTTTTATCGAACACAATACCAAAGAATATTGCGTCATTAGGCTACACTTTGTTTATATATTACGTGAATTTTAAGCAAATAAATTTCATTTAAAGAGAAAAACACTTAGCGTTCATTTAACCGTAGTACATTTGACAATCGCCAACTATTAATCGCTGCTTTTCAATACAACGTAACAATGTTGGCAAAAGTCAGTGGCGGATTTAGAAGTCAAGAAATGTAGATATTTTCCTAAGCTTCATGTACAGGAAGTTTTAAATTGGATGAAATCATATTGTTGTCCAGAATGGAGCAAGCTGTGTAATTCAGTGAATAATAAGAGTTGCTTGTTTAACTATGCAGTAACGTACAGTATTTAATACTGTGGCTGGAATTTAAAGCAACTAAGGTATTAAATCCACTTTACTGCCAAGTTAAACACATAAGTTTTTTGCCGGTCAATTCTAAATTTATCATAATAGCAAACAAAGCTATTTATTTTATATCATTGAAATTGTATGATACTTCTTTCATGAATAATAATAATTTCATCAAGTAGTCTGTGGTTGCTATGACACGAGCATTATTAAGCAAATAACTTAGGTACACATTGCTCTTATTTAAATTCATGAAAATAACTATTAGAATTCACATTAACTCTGCCAGAAATTATTGAACCAGGAAAGCAAATAGAAAGAAAACATTTAAAAAATATATTGATTACCGGGCTGAGAATAACATTATGTCTCTTGCAGAAAATGTACTATTTTTCTGAATTAAGCAAAAGTATGAAATTTTCTTCATTACGGTCAATATAAGCGATGTTCAAGGCTACTTTGAATGTCTAAAATAACATCTATATAGGAAAATACATAAAATTAAATGGATTATCGAAACGGCAAACTGATGGATATTGTTGTTAAAAAATTTCTAATGGAGACTTCTGATGATATCTATTTAGGTACAAACATTATAAACAAATTATTTTTGTAAACGTACAGAATATTGACTATTATTATTTGGCGTGTCGATGTAATGAGTTACTTCAAATAAAAATTGGACATATTGTAGATATGGGAAATATATTGCAGATCACTTTGCCAACTACAAAAACGCAGAAACAAGTTCCTTTATTGTAAGCGAATATTTAGACATATCGGAATTATAGTACCGCAAGGCTTACATATATAGATTTTTTTTTAAATATTCAAATGGTAAAGGATATAAGAAACTCATATATTTGGCGAAATCCCAAAACAAGTTGCTGCGTTTCTCAAAGTAAAGGATGCTCGCGAATATACTGGCCATTGTTTCCGTAGAACTTCAGCTATACTATTAATAAATTCAGGAGGTCTCACAACTTTAAAAATGTATGATGGACGGAAATCTTCAACGGTAGCTGAAGGCTATATTGACGAGTCAATAGCTTGTAAATCAGTTGTTAGCAAAAAAATCCCTACTACAAGTACATCATGTGCTGGAAGCGATTTTTTAAACAATTCAACCACTTTGGAAGATTCAGTGGTTCATAAACTACTAGTGAAAACTTCAACATATATACACGAAATCAATTTTTCAGAATAAACAGGGCAAGATATATCCCTTAGAGGCTGTTCTAATTTTACTATAAGTGTTTATAATAAATAAAATTACTCTCGTTAAAAAAATTTATTTTTAATTTAGTGGCATTAAAAATGATTCCAATGCCTAAGCAGTAAATGTAACCATAAAATATCTCCCCTGTGACAATTTAGTGCCTGACAGCTGTTGCTAAAATTACGCCTTTAATGTCAATCGGCGAAAAATTATTATGCGTGGAGAGATTAAAATATCTGTGAAGATTTTTTGATTAAATGAAAAATTGCACAGATATATTTAAAGATAACACACACGATAACAAAAAATACATCCTTAAGGTTAGGTACTCTTCTATTGGAATTTTAAATCAGATTTTCTGTATGACATTTAGTTGTTTTCCAATTGCCATTATTAGACTCCTATGTTTTGACATAAAACTTGGCATTTGTGATATTTTGTCCAAGGATAACGGTGTTTCAACTTCATTTATAATTTTATATAAAGCAAGCTTCATAAATCAACAAAACAAGTAAAATCTTAAGCAAATTGTAATTTACATTAGTTAAAATGTGAGAAAAAATCTGACATTTCCATAATGAAAGTTTAAATAATAGCAATCACTTAACACGGCAACATTTATATTTTACTTCGATTCTTTCATTTCTATTCATCAAAGACCTTCTCAATACAGTTGAAGTAATTTTTATAGAAAAAAGAATGCAGTAATCCTTAGCTTAATATGTTTAATTCTTTTCATGAAACAATTTTTAAAAAATGTATTAATAGAATATACAATTATAGCAGTTTATTTTCAATTCCAACCATAGTTATATGTATGTACCTCTATATCATCTTAGATTTCCTCAACTAACGCTAGCTAGCTAGCTTCTGGTTTCTATTTTCCGAAAGTATGTAGGACATTCTTGCTAGACCTTCACACTGGCACAATAGATGGGCTTCAGTTTGCTCTTCCTCCTGATAAAACCTATCTAGTTATTTTCTACCAGATTAATATTACTGAAATGTTTCCTGCGTCTGTGATGTCTTGTTAGCCGTTCTTATTGATATAACAGATTAATTATGTGGGTTTCCCGTCAACTTACTCGATAGTTCTTTATTTGTAATCGTTTCCGGGTACTGGTATCCAAATTATGCTTACATCATTCTGACTTTCTACTCGTAGCCTTATCAAAGCATCCAAATAGCTCCATTCTAGTCTGGATTTGATGTAGTATGAACTGTCAATAAATAGCTATTGTTTGGCTTTTAATGTTCTTCTCTATTAACTTTTATAGCATGTATTTCTAGACTAAGAGAGAGTTCAACATTTGTTTTATCCTCATATATTCCAGTTTCCATTCCTTTGTCTATCATTGAGACTAGATTGGCTTTAGAAAAGCATATTTTTTCCCAGTCCTTCGTTTCTTGAATTACTATAGATATAAATTTATTTTTAAAATTATAGTCGGGGGCTAAATAGGCAAGTTGGAATTCTTAAAATCTGGTGACCTATTAATTCATCGTACAGCTTTTGGATTAGCAAATCTTGGCGTCAGACAATCGGTAGGTATTATAGTCCGGTTATGGGTTCAGTAGTCGTGATATTGAACCAAGCAAATTTTTTTATACCTTTCCTTTTTGGTACATCTTATATAAGTAGTCACTTGCCTGATAATCTTTCTGTGTAGCACTTTTTTGGTTATGGCTTCAATGTTCCCAGGCTGTTCTTGTTCGACGTGGAAATTTGTCAACGTGTTCTCGACATTGGCTGTGGGTATTTCAAAGAACTTGGTCTTTTAAGTAAAATAAATCTACATGCTATTCAGCCAAATCTCTTCTAGATGAATAGAGTAAGAAGATTTTGTGAGAGTTAACAGAATGTTGTCCTCCGTATACCATCCGCTTATCATTTAGAGCTACTTAAGTGGAAATGTTCCTTGAACAATTTAATTACGTTAATAGTGTTAAGATTTATTTTGTGTTTCTGGGCTACTAATATTTTGTGAATGCATTTCTTCCACTATAATTTTCTAACCCATATCAAATTTTATTTGCATCGGGAAGCAATGAAATAATTTTGATAATAATTAACTTACTATAAATGTCATTGGGTCAAGTTTTACCTTAGTTTAGATCGTAGGATGAGAATCAATTCAATTTTTTCTAGTTCCAATTGAATTCAATCAATCGGTCAACGGTCAACTCAAAATTGTTGCCGGCCACTAGGTAACGGCACTGTCGTCGTTGCTAAAACTGAAATAGTTCTATGGGGCGTGCCTGTCACTTTCTCACTTGCGTATTAAAAATAAATGATACCTGTTCGTTTCAGGTACATACGTTAAATGTTCCATTCGAAGGTTCTGCCATTAGAAAGGTTACAGAGGTTTATTTGGTTTTATTAACGTCGTTGTGTTGTGAGTGTGCGGACACGTTTGTTTTTTCTTCAAAACGTGCTTTCTTTAGTAAACATTTAAGGTAGCTATTATCACTTAAACCTAACTATAGTAGATAATAGATATAGGTATTGGCATATATTGAGTACATGTTGTCAATGATTTTTTTAATTTAAAATTGTCTCTGTTTTTCTTGAAATTTAAAAGAAAAATGGTAAAACTTAAAATTTTGATTAATGAAAAATGTAACGTAAGTATGTATTGCCTGTAATTATTTATTTGTGGCATTTCTTTGTCTTTTAAATGAAAATTTTTGACACACTGAAAAGACAAAATTTTTATAAATAAATCTGTAACTAATGGTTTTGCCTAAAGGGTCGTTTGTTTAATTTTTTTTATCAATAGAAATGCTATATCAAATAACAAAAAATGGAAAAAATACGATTATTCATATACATCTGAAGAGAATAATTCTTAAATCAATTATAAAGCACCGAAGGTGGTAATATGAAATACCACTTTGGTTTTTGTTAATTAGATGAAAAGCTTACGGTTACAAAGATTAAAAATCAAAAAAGTGGCTGCTTCTTAGTTATCGCCAAAAATATTTTATTTTTTATGCGGTGAGCTACTTTAAAAATTGGTAGATACATTTTTTTAATGTATACCCGTGTGTTACCGATAGATTTCTGGTAATCCTTGATTGAGGGGTTGGTAAATACTTTGACATGGAATTGTAGCTTACAATAGTACACACACTACACACTAGCAACGTTTCAGTGTTCTATCTTTCTCTAAATTATTTGAAACACATTGTAAATCTCTCTGTACATGATTAAAGTAGTTTTAGAATGTTAGTTTTAAATAATACTTGCAGATGTCATTAAAATTTAAAATTATTTATCTATATATCCAAAGAGTTGTAGGTACTATAAAACCCCGTACAAAAGTACACATTTATATTTTAAAAAACCTATGTCTTTGTTAAACTAATAAGGCAGGCGCTAAAAATAAAATTGATTTTTTATTATAGATGTAAATATTTTTGATCTCATAACATCCATTGTGTGGCATCAAGGAGTTTTATATACTATATCATCAACACCAACTATTGGTTTCAAATTTGATTTTGGAAATTAGTTAAAACAAATGTAATTACTTATGCCTACTTAGGATTATGCTTAATACGAATCTATTAAAATGACATAACTGTGTCTAGTGCAGTTATCGAAATAATTATTTATTAGAATTTAATAAATATACATTGATTTGTTGTTAACACATAAAATGCACTTAAAACATTAAACAGTGCCATCTAAATATTTTGAAACAATTCGCCAAAAATAAACTAAAGATATTCAATAAGCTTTATAAGATGTTCCATTATGACTATAGATGTTACACAATTTTTAACTTACTCCATACCCCTGGGTGCAGGAAAATACTGTACACAAACCAATCAAAATAATATGACAAAAAGTTACGTTCTAAAATGTTTCTTAAGGGAGCTGCAGTTCTTTAACGGGTAGAAAAAAATATTAGTTCTTAATTTTTTGAGCAGTAATAAATCAGTTTTCTTTTCAATTTGATATTCTGCTATAAAGTTTTATGGAAAAGCTGATGCAGACAACGAAAATACCATATATCGCTTTGCCCCTATAAAAAGAACTTTGTCAAAGTTGAATCAATTTTTGAGAAATCATAAAAAAGTTAAAGAATGTTATATATTTCTTGGAAACCGCTTAAACTTCTATACAAACTGTTTATGTCCCAACAAAGCTGCATGTATTATAAAACTATAACGCAAATATCTTAAATAACTGTCACTGTCACGTGTTAAATAAATAGTAGTATATTTACATAAAAAAGTCATATTTTTTCTACAAATATTTGAAAACGTTATTTAAAAAAAGTATTGTAACATACGACAACACTTTAATCTAATACCTCCCGCTGTTAACCTAAAAGTCATAGTTGAGTATTGTGGATAGTCCGTTCCGTTTTTCTGTACCTGGTGCTTGCTTGACATTTGTGAGCATACATAAACAAAAAGAAAACAATTTATAGTAACCATGACCAGCTGCATGGCACGTTAATTTATGGCGAATCTGGGCAAAACTATATTTTGTTTCGTACAATTTATAACAGAGCACTTATATTCCCAACACCCTGTATAATTAAAATATCAAGTTCTGTTAAGTAATACGTCAATCTATACAAAAATGTCATATAATTTAGTGTAATCACAGTCACATGCAGCTTACTCCGAGAACGATAAACATATCTGGAATTACGATGATAATGAAACGAAATGCAAACTACTAATTGATAAACGTTGGTGTGAAATTTGCACCTGAATGAATTAACACATTTTCTTCAATATATGAAAGTCATAACAAAAAAATATATGTTCTTTAGTTTAATTGGGTATTTTAAGGATGAGGCTAATGCAACAAAGAGAAAATTAAAAGAGACCACGATTGTTTTGTTGATTTTTGTTCTTTTTTACTTATATGCTTTTTAGTGTGATATCCTTTGGTTAGGCAAACTTAGTGTTTCCGATCCTTTTGGCGTAAGGGTTTATTCAATTAATCTTAATTTTTTCAAAAGTGTGGTAAAAATATTATGCCACAAATCAATAGCTTCAGGGAAAAGAGATAGGTCACATGTCTCTTTAGCAAGTTAACCGTCATTAAATTCTGACTTTTGATTTTAATGTGATCGACCTTATGTCTTTTACGATAATCAAGACTCTTATAGTGCAAGACATAATAATGCATAATTCCGTTTGATATATCATCGTTTTAAATTCAACATCTATACAATATGTTAATTATTATTTATTCTATTAATAACACGTAACGGGCGTGACTGCTTTAACCGGACTTTGACTAAAACATGAAATGATGACCATGTTGAATTTTGCATAACACACATGTACAATAATATTAGGCATAAAAAATTACGTGGGCGTTAAAAAGGAACATCCAGAAACAATGACAAGCAAGTTCTGCGAAAAAATCAATGACAGTTTTATTATAAAACAACAACAAATCTGATGATAAGAAAATTAAAAATAGTAATAATACAAAATATATAAATCTCTTAAGCAACAGTGTCGCAATGTCATGAACAAGCCATGACCATAATCTATTAATTACTAAATTAGCTAGGATTCATATACATAGTGAATTCCTACACTGGTTCACATCTTATACAGATGATACATTATAGCAATTAATGGTCATTTATCTAAATCGGTTCACATTACAACTGACGTTCCTCGGGGATCCCATCTTGGGCCCCTGTTATTCGTTCCCTCTTTGAATGTTTGCAAATTTATTTAGAAGGATATCAATGCTATTGTAAAATATTGTAATAAATTTAAATTGTCATTAAATATTAGCAAATGTCATTCTATTATATTCACTAAAACCTTTAGTCTATATTTGTTTAATTCTGGGAGGATCTGAGTGTTATCTTTGACACTTTGACTGTGTTGAGCTTTGGCTTTAACACTACACTAATATTAGTGGTAAGTGTAATTAATAAATATAATATTGAGATTTATAATTAAGACATACAGTTAATTCAGATATAAAAGGTCTCTCAAACCATTGTACTATGCATATATATATACAGAAGACTTAACTTTGCTTGTGTTATTTGGAATCTTAATTTAAAAGTTGGATTAAAAATAGATAGATATCTTAATTTTAGAGTTAATGGTGTGTGTATATTGTTTAAGAGATCGAAGTAACTCAGCAACAGTGATTTTTGTTAATATTATTTAAGTTATTGAATAATCTATTAAACTGCTCTGATTTAATTTCTTTAATAAATTTTTATGTTCCCCATAGTTATAGCAGAAGTGTGAATCTGTTTAGTTTAACGAACCAGCACACTAATCTAGGTGTGGCTATATATGGCTATATATATATAGGCTATACGCACAAATTTAAGAGAGCTTTCCAGACCTCAAAATAAGACAAGAAAATTAATATAAACATGTATCCAAAAACGCTTCATTTTCGATATACAGAGTGTGAAATGTTAGTTAGTTCTTGATGACGATTTTTAATTAGTATTTCCTAAATGCGTAGAGATAAAGGAATGAAATTTGGCACAATCTCATAATTTTTTGTTTTTTTTTTTCAAAATCTGAAGAGAAATCAATACAGTTTGTCTAGAGGCTGGTAAAACAAGGGGGATAATGCTTCAAACCGAAACTTTTCTATGTATATATTGTTTTGATAATTTTATAGCAAAAATAAAAACTATGGTTATTTAAATAAAAAAGATCGATGTCGGCAACAGTTTTCGAGAAAAATGGATTTTTAATATCTTGGCGCATGCTAAATCTCAGTAAAAATATGTAGAATATAGTTGGCTTTTAAACGAAAGAAAATAAACAACTTAGCCAAAATCCGGTTGTGCAATAACCACACCTTGTCTTTCAATTCCCTATGAAACAATTGGTAACTTTTTTACAAGTGATATAATAAAATCTATTATCAAAAAAGCAGTAATTACTCAGGCATGAGTATAAGAAGTATTTTTGTTGTTTCTATAAATAACTAATGAAGAAAATTTTTAGCCGTTGTAAAAATAATACTGAATTTATGAACTATGTAACTTTTTTTTAACATGCAACTGTTTTCGGAGCTGTAAGTATCCAAAACATATACATGGTGTTCCTAAAAGGTCTGGAGAAAATGCTACTACAATTTGTGGGGTCAAAACACGAGATCAAAGATACCTTAGCCCAGAAAATTTCCGAGATACAAAATGTTGAAGTTACAGTCATTTTATTTTAGTGTCTCTTCAATAACTTCATTATTATGTAATTGTGGTACATACAACTTGGTATGGAGTACGAATACAACATGTCTGGAAACTAAACCGACAAACAAAGACAGTAAATTCTAAGGGTGATTTCATATCGATTTTAGTCCATATAGTCTATATACATCAGACTTTGCTTCAAATCCGGTAGTTTCGATTTTTTACTGAGTCGTTTATGATGTTGACCGAATGAATAATCAAAATTTCCGACCTCGAGCGCCGAACGCAACATTGTTAAAAATCCAAAAAACACGAAATTTTCTTTCTTAAGTTTTTGCCGATTCTAATTCTGAAGCAGTAGCTTTTTCGATTATAACTACGTCTACATTTTCTAAGTACAGTAAATTTAATATAAATTGAGCTGTTTCAGAAAACTCAGTAGTTTCCGAAATACAAACTTTCAAAACATAAATTTTTTTCGAAATCGACCCTGTCGAGGCCTACGGGAAATTCTTCCTGCTTTGTTTGTATATGTGCCAATTTGCGATAATATTTAATATCATTTTTACATTAAAAGGCTGTCTGTGTAAAAGTAGATGCATAACCTAAGATTGATTCTTCTATACTCTATTTTTATACTAAAAGAAGTGAATCAAATTTCTCGAGCTGAAACACTAGCTTGTTATTGGTTAATTTATTGCCGAGTTTACATACAGTACATTACAGTCCCATATAAATTCATGTTTTTGCCAATGTCAACACAGTCAACTACTAACCATTAAATAAATGTCAGTTATATTAGCTATTAGAATCTCATTGACACTTCTTAGATTTATTTTGTAATTATTCTTCTCCCTTTCTAATCCAAAAGCAAATAAAATAGTTGTTCACATAGCTCAGTAACGAATTGTATTGTTTTTTGTGATTTTTGTCTGTCTTTTATTTCAAATTTACCGCCAAAATGATCTAGTTATATTTTCTATTTACATTTCCCTGTGTATATATTACTTCTCTTAGTTTCATAGTAGAGTATAAATAAATATCGATCTGAACAATTAAAATACAAATTTTGTCAAATTGCCATCTAGTGAAAAACTACAAATGTTACTGATAACGATTTTCTTCATCTCGTATAAATGTTATGGAATAGTTTAATTGATTATATGGTGCGATACCACAAGAGTCTGTACACGGTCACATATAAAAATCGCACATTACATAATATGTGAATGTGAATGGATCAATTGGTTCTATTGCGTGTACTGTTAATTTCATAACATCACATATGCTTTACCATCAGTAAAACTTTTTGTTAAATAAGTTCAGGTTAATTAAAGACAAATGATTAAAAACCAAATTAAGTTGCGTCATTAATATTATATCTATTTTATCTAGATTATTAAGATCTATTGATTACATCAGAAATTATTATCTCGAATTGCATTTGGTTTAAAATACAACATTCGAAGTTTAAAGCCAAACTATTAATTTAGATACTTTTAAATTGTTATTTTTTTAGGTTTCACTTGAACACAAAATTAAACTCAAATTAGAAATTCCTCTTTGAATAATAATAATATTTAATAAGGTCGCCGTATTTCCCGTCGTAGAATGATCAAATTTGTGGTGTTCTTAGGTACCTACAGAAATATCGAAAAATAAAACACGTAGAATATATCAAAAATAAAATTCTTAATGTTTTGTTTATCCACTTTTACTATTCTAATCTCACATTTTAACAATTATTTTCACGCATACTTAACAAACGTGAACAATATTATACAGGGTGTTCCAGAATGAAGGTAAAATATTTTACCAGTGTATTTCACAAGCCATCTCAAAGGGGGATCTTCATATAAAATTTTTCAATTTGTATAGGAATTTGTCATGTTATTTTTTGTGTACCATCCGAATCCAGGAGATTGCCCACATATTCTGGGACACTCTGTACAGCAACAACAATTCACTTCCAAAAGGAAATAACTAATTTAATAACTAAATATTTGAAAATTATTTTATAAAGTTTAAGTTTTTATATGATGTTTCAATATAATATCTATTTATTTCATTTAAATAAACGGTTGTCAAAAAAAATAAATTTTCTTACCAAATAAATCAATTTATTTTTGACAAAAAAAGTGGTCATTATACCAAAAAAGATTTGCTCCCGGGAACAAATAATTATATTTAAATAACGTTTCTTTTTTGTACACTTTCCATTTAAGAGTTAAGAGTGAAGGAAACATGTTCCCCTCAAAACAAATGTAGACAAGCCCAAGCATTTTTTTCTTTTTGCAACTAATAAAACGAAAAAAAGGCTGGATGGTAATTTTTCAGTAACCCAGACAATTGAGAAGGAAAGTAAAAGAATGTTTGTACTATAAAGCGTGCTAGCGATAGAAGAAAAACATTTTTTTATATATTTTTAGGTATTAATAATATTGTGTGAAACTAACTACTCAGTGGACAAAAGCTTTGTCTGTGGAATTGTTCATTAGCATACCTAGATGTTTGGTATCAGAGAACATACATATGACTTCATTGATAGGAATTGTAGGAGATTTGATTTATATTAGCTTAAAATACCTTTATAATACAGTAAAAAATGTTACAATAGCTAATAATAAGGAATATATGGGTAGATATTGTGGGTGTAATTCAACGCAGGTTGGGGCTTTTGTCCACTGAGTAGTTAGTTTCACACAATATTATTAATACCTAAAAATATATAAAAACTTTTACAAAAAAGGTGAACAATATTTAAGTAGGTATTGTCATATTTAATTCATTGACACTGTCACTTTTTGTCATTGTCGATATTTAACTTCAAATAATTTTAATTTTTATAATAATTTTTATAGTTAGATATTTGATTAAATTCAAAGGAGGCCACCTGATGAAGCAATCCTAAAAATGCAGAAATAGGTCAGATCTCTGCTATTGTGGTTGAATTTGTCGTGTTCCCACTGCCAAAAAGTGAAGTTAGATATTTATAGAGGTTAGTAAATTTATATAAATTATTTTCTTTAGATAATTATTGAATAGAGCTTTGTCTGTGGAATTGTTCATTAGCATACCTAGATGTTTGGTATCAGAGAACATACATATGACTTCATTGATAGGAATTGTAGGAGATTTGATTTATATTAGCTTAAAATACCTTTATAATACAGTAAAAAAAGAAAAACATGTTTAAACGTTAATAATATCTACTTTCTAATTTTAGGATTTTAGCCTATTATTTTTTCTAATTTGTTAAACATGCTATTTGATACTCGACAGTGCGACAGTTTAATAATACTTCACTCAAGGAAATTAGTTTATAATATGAATAAGGAAATAGTTTATTTATTCATTAAATATGTTTGAAACCATAACGATACTTGTTACCCCTGAAAAATGGAAATAATTGATAATATATTTAATATATATTAAGAGTGCATCATAAGCGGTAGTAATAATTATTAATTATAGATACCTACGCTGAATATTTTGTAGCGTACAAAGTTGCAATTACGCTTAAAAATGCTCGCCAATGCTAGGAGGTAATGAGCAAGGCAACTCAATTAGTGTAAGGTTAAGTTCGTGATATTGGAAAAGCTTTGTAAAAAAATGTAAATAAGTAAAGCGAGTAGTTTGTATAATTTAGTTATTGATGGTATTTTTTTTTTGTTCACAAAGTAGGTCATACTTTATAGATCACAATACAATTGAAAACCAATAATCGATAGAGCAGTAAAATACTGTTCAAGGCTTATTTAAAACTAATCACGTTTAGATATTGATTTATACGGTTTCCTCGTGTCGATGAACAAACTTAAAAAATGCTCAAACCCGTCAACTTTTATTTTAAAAGCGACATATCTATGGATGTACTTATTCCTCAAATTTCTACCCCCAAAGCGAGGTTGACCTTCATCTTTAAAATCTTAAATCGAAAGTGGTATTGTGTATTTTAAACAACAATCCATAGTCAGTAAATTCCTTTAGTTAATATTCACACAATTTTGTTCAATTAAGTTTGCAGCATTTTTTGACCCCCGTTAATTTCATTATGAAGGTAATAAATTTTGTTAGTGATTTGATCGAAATGAGGAACATGATGGCATGTATGAAGAGTTTAGTGCACGAGGTCAAAATATGAATGTAAGTGATGTTGAAATATATATTTCAAAACTGTACGTGAATTGCATATGTGTGCAAATAAAAAAGTGGTAAAGAAGTACAACTGTGAAACGGAAAGTGATGGAAACTCGCAGAAGGAAGATTGTACTTTTAAAATGAGTTTTCCAAAAAAGATTATATTGCTATATCTTACAAGATGAAACTTCGTCCGTATAAATGAAATCGATCATTGATAGAAAGGACGAAATTGTGATATGGCAAAGAAACTATTTAAAATAAATATTAAAAAATTAGAGTCTGGATTGAAGAATATATTAAATTTTGACGAAACATGGGCGCATGAAGGTCATACGGAAAGCGGTACGATATGATATAATAAGTATTAATGTGTGACCGTTATAGTGACAGTGCTAGTAACCAATAGTAAATAGTGTGTATGTATTCTAAAGCCTTGTGTCCTTTTGAATGCGGAATTCGCAAATATTTGCGCGACTTATTTAGCGGTGGAAAAATCTCTATTTGTAACAAATTTTGTCAACTACCTATAACATTTTCTATCATTTTTATCGTGAAACTGCCATGGTAGATTATCAGAAGTTCAAAACAAATTTATTAACACCACATAATAATGAAAGGGGCAATAATATTTGTAGTATTTTTTTACTGTTTAAGAAAGGTATTTTAAGCTAATATGTATCAAATCTCCTACAATTCCTACCAATGAAATCATATGCATGCTCTCTGATACCAAACATCTAGGTATGCTAATGAACACCCACAGACAAAACTCTATTCAATAATTATCTAAAAAATGTATTCTATTTACTAACCTGATATACTCTATAATTATATGGAGTGGGAACTCGAAATTCAACCACAATAGATGAGATCTGATCTATTTCTGCATTTTTTTTGGATTGCTTCATCAGGTGGCCTCCTTTAACTTGAGACAAATATCTAACTATAAAAATTACTATTTTTTTATTTTAGTAGGTCGTTATGACACTTGACAGTTAATCAGTTTGACGCGGTCGACATTATTTAATTTCATTTTGACATTTAATTTCAAATAATTTTAATTTATTGGTATAATAATTATTATTTTTTTATTTTAGTAGGTCGTTATGATACTTGACAGTTAATCAGTTTGACGCGGTCGACATTATTTAATTTCATTTTGACATTTAATTTCAAATAATTTTAATTTATTGGTATAATAATTTTTATAGTTAGATATTTGACTCAAGTTAAAGGAGGCCACCTGATGAAGCAATCCAAAAAAATGCAGAAATAGATCAGATCTCATCTATTGTGGTTGAATTTCGAGTTCCCACTCCATATAATTATAGAGTATATCAGGTTAGTAAATAGAATACATTTTTTAGATAATTATTGAATAGAGTTTTGTCTGTGGGTGTTCATTAGCATACCTAGATGTTTGGTATCAGAGAGCATGCATATGATTTCATTGGTAGGAATTGTAGGAGATTTGATACATATTAGCTTAAAATACCTTTCTTAAACAGTAAAAAAATGTTACAAAAGCTAATAATACGGAATATATGGGTAGATATTGTGAGTGTAATTCAACGCAGGTTGGGGCTTTTGTCCACTGAGTAGTTAGTTTCACACAATATTGTTAATACCTGAAAATATATGAATATTTGTAGTGTTTGACAGTTTCGCAAATTGCAATTGTCAAAAGTTGAGATTTTCCCGCCATAAATAATTAAAACAGAAGTTGTAAAATTCATGATTTTCACGTCCATGAGGCTTAAGTGTGATATCTGCGGAGTGCGCATCAGGTAGGTGTAAGTGGGTGGTAGTGGGCAATCCCCGTCCATAAGGACAGGGGCACATTTAAAGTAAATTGTTAATGTGCTAGGTCAGCCGACGTCAACTTATTTTTGATAATTTTGTGTGCTTTAACTATTCTCAAGTGGCACGCTAAGGTAATCATACCAGCCGTACTTTCCGTACTCATCTCTGTGTTGTGAATTAGTCTCTATTACTTTCGACCTTGGGTAATTGATAATACAAGATAAAAACTTTAAATTTTGAAATAATTCTTATTATTTTTATTTTCTAACGCCTCGAAATTGGTCAAAACTGTTATATCACTGTTTCTACTTTAAAAATAATGAATGTTATGCAATTATTTTGGTCATTTTTGTATATTTTATTTATCTGATCGTCTTCAAATTTAGTACGTCTATGAAATGTTGCTCCTCGCACGCTTCGCCCGTCGCGCTTGTCTACAAGCTAGCGATTAGTCACTCTCTACAATTTTGGAAGTCAACTATAGTAACGAAATTACTAGAACATTGGGGATCTCGCTGAATCACTCTCGAACATTTGAGTGGCCATATGCGCTTATATAAGATGGCTGAGTTAAGCGATACGATTTGAATTAATAGTTAATAGTGTGGAATAGAGACTCGTAGACAGAAAAACGTTAAATACGGTTCGCCAAGTTAATTGTTAGATCAAGTGTTTGTTTGTTTATAATTGCAGTTATTTTGTTTTGGTATGCGGTACGCAGCAAGTCAATTCAAGGTCTTTTAAGTGAAATATCTATCGCAGAAAAATAACGAACGAACATTGAGTTTGTAATGATCGTTGGGAATTAGACTATTTAATTACAAACAACAATATTAAACTTTAGTGCATTGTTTGTATGCGTTACCTTACTATCAGTTTCTAAAGAATATAATGTGAAACGACATTACAAGAGAACAACAAACACAAATTTTCAAAAAGTCTGACACTGGTAACACATGTCGTACTGCCGCATCTTATGAAGTAAGCTGAAAATATATCAAAACAAAAACCATTTAGTGATGAAGTGTTTATTAAGAAAAATATGCGAAAAATTCGAGTCTCAATGTCGCATCAAACAATTGCAAGACGTGTAGATCACATTAATCAATATGTATCCAAAAAATTGCACGAAACTATTGAATTTATATATTTTTCACTTTGTCTGGTTGCAAGCACTGACCTATCTGACATCAGCCAACTTGTAATTTTTGTTCGAACTATTCAAAAGTAGTGGTTTTTAGGCTTTCACGGCCGGTGCTATTATTGATTTTCTCGTTTGTTATGCCGTGACCTCGGTAATTCATCGCTGCCAGTAACAGAATTAAAGTGCACATCCCTAGCATTAACTGGTTGAGCTGCCCTGGTTGTTCTCGGACTAGGCTCTGTGGGGATAAACAGACATTAGTTCATCCCGTGCAATAAGAAACTCATTAACAAGATTGGCTAAAATTAAGAGATTATTTATGGTGTTTTGAACACCACAGAGTACCTGAAAAATATCGCAGTTTTCTTCTAAACTGCATCACTTTCATTTTCAAGTTGTCATTGACTCATGCTGTATCCCATATACAATCGTTTGCAATAATAATGACACTCATTAAAATGAATTTTGCGATTTCTTTTCAACTTCTGACGTATTCGTAATGAAATCTAGTTTAAATATTTAACATTAGTTGTTAGTTATTTCTCTCACGAATATAAATTTAATGAAATTTCTACTTACAGAAGTTTAAAAACTGTTCTAAGAGAGTGTCATTATTATTGCAAACGATTGTACATCATACGTTTTATTTTCAGGTAGAAATCGCGAGGATTTCTATATCACAAACATCGTAAACTACTGATGACATTCATATAAAAAACACAAACTAAAAGCAAAATTATATGAAAAATTAAAGACGGTATATAGGATTCGACCTAATTTAAATTCAGAAATTTGTGTTTTGTGATGTAAATTGTTATCAAGAGAGTTTTTGTTTCTTTCATCAAAACCATCATATATTGCCAAGGGGTAATAAAGATAAGCTATTAAATATTTGGTACATGATTACCGAGGATTAAATAAATTATCTTGATAAAATATTTCATAACCGCTGCAGTCACCTTAGAAAAAAAATGTAACTAGCAGAAAATCAAATATACCTACGATTGTTCCTTATATTAAACAAATACATATTTCAAAACTCATATCCCTGTCAAATGTATCCAAAAGCGCTGTCGTAAGATACAGGGTCTTTATTAAGTACGTTCCGATAAAGTAGGAGATTTTTTAGAATGTTATATATTGTCCAATGAGACATTGCATGATGCACTTTTCCACATATAAAAAATTGGCTAATTAGGTTATTTCTTCGCAAGTCAGCGAATTATTTGGCAATTTTCACACAAGTTTGACGTTCTGTTTTTATTTAAAAAATTACAGTTACGTTTTGGTGAGATAAATTTTAAATATACTGAAAAGTTATCAACCGTGGAATCATAATAATATGAGTGAAAAGAAGAAAGTAGAAATCTTTGGTAGAAACAAATTTTGTAATTGATTATTTAGGTAATGTACTACATGACAAAGAAAAGTAAACACCAATATATGTCCATTAGATTTCAATAATTTTTGGTACACAAGATCAGGGTCACTTATTGAATGATTACATTTTCAGCAAAAAGCACAGCAAAAATTGGTTCAATAGTGTGTTGATAACCCACGATTCCTAAAATCTTATCCTCGCCAAAATTATCGCGAATTATTAACGGCGGCAAAGCGTAAATTTTTTGCGAATTTCGCAAATCATGATTATTATCGCTATTTTCATCATTATGTTGGGTTAGTTGAGCCTTAGACAATCTACCATGACAGTTTTATGATGAAAATTATTCGCTAAAAGTTGAAACTTTTCCGGCCATTAAATAATTTGCGCGAATTTTGGATCCATGAGGACAAGGCTTAATACATTCATCAATACGCCTGGGCTTGGATCTAATAAAGTTGTGGATACGTTCTTGAGGTATGTCATTCCAGGCTACTTCATGGAGAAGATCTGCTAAAGTCTGTGGAGTGTATTGTAAATGCAGCAGTAAGCGGCCAATCGTGTCTCAGACATGTTGAATAAGTGACAGATGAGCAATCTTGATGGCTAGGGTAAACGGTTCACCTGATCCATGAAAGCTACTGTTTGTCTGGCAACATGAAGTCAAGCATTGTC
This sequence comes from Monochamus saltuarius, assembly GCA_025584915.1. Taxonomy (NCBI): domain Eukaryota; kingdom Metazoa; phylum Arthropoda; class Insecta; order Coleoptera; family Cerambycidae; genus Monochamus; species Monochamus saltuarius. The sequence goes on along the minus strand of CM046725.1, from coordinate 56,039,892 downwards.
TTGCTGGATGCTTGCCTTTTAGATGCTGTGAATATATGAAATAATATATGGCTCCTGAATATAACTCTAATGAAGACTAGTGATATCTGTTAATATACGTGATAACTTCCCATACCATAACTCCTACTGTTTGATGGACATGATGCTCTCTGTCAAATTGGGGATGGATTCTTTCTCCACGTCGCCTGCTCACTCTTGCATGACCACCGCGCATCTCCAGATAGAAACGAGATTTGTCAATAAAGATCACCTGATTCCATTCTTTGACCCACTGAATCCTCTCTCTGAACCATTGTAAGCGGTTAACTCGATGTTGACGAGTGAGAGGTAGCACCCAATGTGAACGATAAGACAACATGCCAAACCAACCATCCCCCTGTTCTTCAACCCAATGATTAGCAATAGTCCGACTGCTGCTAAATCAGTCACTGAAAGTTAAATGTTGCAATCGACAACCTTTATGCTCTGTGGATCCTCTACGACGGTTGCTGCTTCAATCTCTGTATCCACGGCCTTCCCGAGTCCACGCCTGGTAACACCGTAATGTGCTACGTAAGGATCTTTCAGTCCTTTTAGACATTTCTCTCTTGAACAAACCTGCTTTGCGCAACCCTATAATCTACCCCCTCTCAGTCACAAGCTGTAAAATCTGCCCAAATTAACGTATTTTAGGCGTAATCAGACAAAAAATACCTTTAACAGGTGTTTGCCATGTTAAACAGCAACTTTAAGCATATCATTAATTCAGTCAATAAATACATTTGAAAATTCCTATATTAAAAAAAAAAATAAAAACAAATTTGAAAGAATTATTTTTGGAGATTGATAAATGCCACAAAATGTATCCACAAATTTCTCAAGCGCATTGTTTTCCAGCAACAGACCTTCATCTTCCGCATCGGGCTGTTACCAAGCAACGTACTTCAAAAACTGATAAAATTATCTCGTATATTCCGAATGCCCTTGGGTTATTATTATAGCCGAATATTTCAAGGATCCTGTAAACATACATATATCCTAAACAACTTAAATTTCCAGATACAGGGTGTTAAAGTTTTTGAGAAATAATACATTTATCAAAATATGCTGTTAAATAAGTATAAGGGGTTTGCTATGCTGTAAATCATGAATCTCTTAGGTCACACTTCGTTTGACATTAGAATTTTGTATTTTTCATTTTGTTTATACAATGGACTCTTGTGAAATGAAAATAAATAATTAAAAAAAAATCAAAATTTGGGTAACAGTTTCTTAAATTATTTTAATGTGAAAACTAAAAACTATTGGATATACTTTTCAATTACTACGATATTAACGAGATATTAATTATTATAAAAGTAAAAAACTGTAAAAAGAAACATGGTATCTGATTGTAACTGATTTTAAAAGACACCCTCCTTAATCTGTTAACATCAAAATATTTTTTGTTGTCTCAAGTAGCGAATGCTAGTACATCTATTAAGTTGGTTGCAATTTGTTTCGAGATACACTTCTTCAAATATTATTTAACAACATTTTTAGGTTATCGTAAGAACCTATTATGAATAATACCAATAATTAACATTACAAGTATTTATTTACTTCTTTCTCAGCGAACTGATATGGCAAATATATCTGACATACTAACATCATTTATATTGCACATCATTTGTTTTCAATTCGTACATGGAAATTTACAATAAGATATATCTGTTTGTCTATAGAAAATTTATTATTTAATAAACTTCAACTGAAGTACTGGTGAAGTATAATCCGTGAAATAGTAATACTTACATTGATAATAAATAATGTGGAAAAAAGAATGTGTTCGGCAAACCATACATCAGTTAAAAGGTATCTATTATTTTATTATTTTGTTCTACCAACCATGTTTCAGACGCTGTATTTCAAAAATAAAAAATAAATTGTTTATATTGATTAAGTATTTATATCCATTTAATTCTTATTAAGATATAGATATTTATTTATTAATTCATTTAACAAATTTTGAGATACAAACCACCTAATAGCCCACAAATGTATTTACCACTACTAATGTAGTAACAAACATAAAGTACATTAAGAGTGAGAAATTATACATGGTGTTTCTTAAGTAGAGATTAAGGAGTAATCCAGGGGCGTATACTCTGGCGAAAAATAAGGGTTTTCTGTTATATAAATGTGAGGTCTTAGAACAGCCATTGTCCAACGACAGCGTGTCAAAAATTAAAAAAAATCAGTTTTTGATTCTCAATTTCTAAACTGTTTGAGATAATTTAGCCAAATTTGGTGTGTATATTTAGCATGACAGTAGGTATAAAACAAAAAATTATCAACTTTAGAAACTTACTAGATATATGGGGTGTCCCTAAAAGGTCTTTACAACGCTCGACCAGATACAGTGCGGCTCAAAATAAGTGGATTTAGCTAAACTTACCTTAGTTCAAAGTTGACCCGTTTAGGCGCTATGAAGTTGCAATTTTGAAATCGTTTTTTTGTTATAAATTTAAAACGACTTAGGTATGCGATTTTGCTAAAATTTGGTCGCCAAATCGAAGAAAAGATTTTTCAGTAAATTTAGATTAAGTAAATTATTTACTACAAAAGAGGTACTTTTGATAGGACTCGATTACGCTCGTGGTTTATTCGAAATTTGTAATTTTAATCATTGATAGAAAAATTAAATTAGGAAAAAATATTCACAATTTGTTCCTGATAATCTTGAAATAAAAATTAGACTTTTTAACAAACACGTTTATTCGTTTCCGCGCATTCCCTATGGTTTTTTCACAAGTTTCCAGGTACTTGCCTTTATGCAAATAATTTTGATTGTTGGATGGTTGGTTGGTAAATAAAACTTCTGACATTTAAGACACCTAAATTATTACTACGATTGAAAAATTTGACGTTTACTTATCAATTTGAATTAAATTTTCATTTTTCATGGACATACAATACACCAGTGCAGAATATACCGATATGTTATTAGTTTTTGGATATTGAGAAGGAAATGGTCGAGAGTGTGTCAGAGTATACTCTGAAAGATTTCCAAAAACTAATAAACTAAAAAATGAAAATTTAATTCAAATTATTAAGTAAACGTCAAACTTTTCAATCTTAGTAATAATTTAGGTGTCTTAATTGTCAGAAGTTTTATTTACCAACCAACCAACAATCAAAATTATTTGCATAAAGGCAAGTACCTCGAAACTTGTGAAGAAACCATATGGAATATGCGGAAACGAATAAACGTGTTTGTTAAAAAGTTACAGGCTATTTACAGGAGTACCATACACTAATGTTTTCAAATATCCCCAAGCAAAGAAATCTAGAGGCGATCTTAGAGGCCATAAAACAGGGGATATTTGAAGACATTAGTGTATGGTACTCCTGTAAATAGCCTGGAAGAGCTGCAGCTACGGATTAATCAAGTGTCAAGAAATCCAAATCAAGGAGAGTGTTTTCGAAAGAGTTCGAATATCGTTGAGACAAAGATGTCGTGCCTGCTTGAAAATGGACGAAGGGCCATTTGAACATCTTTTGTAACTTTGTTTTTGTTTGTTAAAAGCTTCCTTTCTCGATTTATTCCTAATAAAATAAAATGTTTGAAAAACGAATAGTGGTCCATATCTCCGCAACCGTTACTTTGCGGACCCATGCTTATTAAGACTTTTCTGCTTATTTTGGTTCATACTATTACCTCCTGAAATATTTTACACTCTTTTTTTAACACCCTGTATAAAGCATATCTCAAGCAAGAGGTATGTCAAAATGAGTGTACTATAAATGTAATATGAGATATTGTTACTAAGTAAAAATCTTTTCCAATACCTTACTCCTACAACAGATATATTAAAAATAAACCCGTCAAGCCTTAACCACCGTAAAAATATATCTTTCCCTATCTAGATATGTTGAAAGCCAACAATGAACAAAGGCACAGTTGAATATAACATAACATTGTCCTAAGAAATTATGAACTAGCAATTAAATAAATTTTCTAAACAAAATATTTATTGTTAACTTAATGAAATACATTTTACAGACTGTATGATTTATTTTGCAAAAAAAAGTATTGGCAAATTCTCTTTTAAATAGATTTAAATTATAACAAAGCTTTGCTTCCAGCGAAATCTAATTCTAAATGAATTAACTGTAAAAATTCATAAAATTATTTTTGTCTAACCAAATTCGTCACACTGACATACATATTACAATATTTTGACAATTGTGTTTTTTTTTTCAACTAAGTGAGGTGCGTGGTATTTCTTCTTTTTTCAGTATAAGATTTTTGGTTAAGTAAATCAAATTTCATAAATCATTCATTCAATATTTATAAATAAACTTTGACTGATCATTCTGGAGCAAGGGTTAAAGTTTTCCGCCGGGAAAAATATTAAAATAAACTGAAAAAAAATTAAAACTGTACTACAAATAAATAATTTCATACAATATAACATTAATATCTATATTGAAGGCAGTCATTCCAATATTATTATCAGTCATGGTACAATAGATATATAGGGTAAATCGACCAGTGGTTGAACACTCACTTGCAAATGAACGAAATCTCATTCGAATAATAAGATATACTGCTATTCAGCTTCACAAATATATTCATTCGTTAGATCGCATTAAACACTCTTCAGTTAGTGATGAGAAGCCCAAACGTTCACTATTGAAATTTATTGAATTTTCTGTCACATTGTTTACGGTAAGTTATATCACATTTCGTGTTAAAGGTGCGATGGAGTTTTGAATTTTTGTTTATTTTTTAACGTGATCGAGATATTCGTGTTCATAAACTAGATTGAAAAAACGAAATCCAGTAAATGAATATCTTGTTCATTTCGAATATGTTTATTGTTTTGTTTATTGCATTTTTGAGGTAATTCTTTGGTTGTAGTAAGTTCAATTACTGGCTTAATTCATCTGATGAAATTTTGTATAGAGGGGATATAAGAGGGGATATAATTAAATATACAGGGTGTGCCAAAAGTAAACCGCCATACGTACATCATGAATTCTACATCGAAAAATAACCCTAGTTCTCCATATAAACTATAGCTCAAAAAAGCTTCATTACGGATATACAGGGTGTAAATATTTTATTGAAAAAAAAAACAAAAAATTAAATTTGTTTAAAACCGTTTGAAATATTATAATGAAATGTTGGAGGTGTCGATAGTTACGGATGTTTTTGGTGGTGTTAGGTAAACCTTAATTCTGCACAAAAATGGGGCTGTTAATAAAAGGCCAAGATATTTTAGTTTTGCTCTTTGAATATCTAACCATTAGAGTAAAAAAATCTTCGCATCTAACTGCATCTCCCTTATTTTTCAATGTTTTATCAACTCTAGCAACATGCTATGCCTTTTTGAAACACTCTGTATATCAGACTTGTTTTAATACAGCGAAGCTTATACAGCCAATGTTATTACATAAGTGAATTATTTTTAAATTTCTGAAGTCTGTACTGGCAAAAGAAAAAATAAGTTTGTCAATATTTATGCATCTGGTGGGACAAAAAAAGCATTGACTGCTATGAACTGTTTCCAGGGAACGTAGCCACCAACTGCAGTGATTTATTGCCAATAAATTCTTTATTCTAAGGCCGCAATTTTAGAAAAAAGAACTGGAAACACATAGTAGAGCTAAAAACACAAAATCGAATATTCAGGAGTTCTATTGGAAGGTTATTTCACATACGTCTGGTTTCGTGATCTTGCTCCATCAGATTTTCATCTCTTTGATTAACATTCCAGAAACCTTTTGATGAATTCTTCACTTCCAAATCGTAAAATGATACTATGAATATACCAACCCATCATAATCTTTAAATTTAACAATTTAATAAAAAGCGGATATATAGTTCAAAAAATGAAAGTAAAAAAAAACATTTAAAACATTTAACATATATCGTGACAATTGTATTAATGGTGAATTTATTTAGATTACGTGAGATTTGAGGTGGCAACAATGAGAGCATCTCTTCTTTTAATTTACAGTATAGCAAAATCAAAATATCCAAAAAGGATAACCTATATCCTATCAGAAGACATCGATAGAATTATTCAGTTAGTGTTTTTAAGTAACAAATCATGTATTCTGAATAGTGGTTTTTCAATGGTTTGAATCAGAAAATGCCTTGTAAAACAGAAATGCGTTCTACTTTGTTTTACACTAATAATATATATGATTAAATAGTTTTACTAACAAATAGTATACTAAGTAAATAATACAGCCTGGCTGATCTGTAGGCATGGTAAATTTATTTGGTGCATCAAAACTATAACGTTTGACCAACGCCTTGCCAGACTCGTCCAATGCGCGTCAAAATCTGTGGCCAAGAGTGAAGCCTTTGACTTATTAATATTTCAGGATGAGATTCCTCAGGTCAGATAAAAAGTTCATATTTAAATATTTAACTTCAATTGTAGATTTCTTTAGTCGTCATATTTTAATATCTCCGGAAGTAAGATATTATTTTCAATTTTGATATGTGTTAGTAGTATAGAAAACCACATATTTTAGTTTAGTCTACCAGTCACGTCCCTACTAACATGTTCTCTGATATTTTGTACAGAAAATTAGTGATTAGTGTGGTCATGACTAGAACAATATAATTATCCTGGAATAAATTACGGTTTTTTACGACTAACACACACCTAGATTGCAAATAACATCTAAAGTACTTTCGGAGATATTAAAAGATAACGATTAACTAAAAATCAATGCTGTAGTAAATAATTTGAGCCATTGTGGACATATAGTGTGACAATGTGACACCTTATCATAAAGCCATTAAAAAACGTTTTTCAATGGTGCTTTACAAAGCTGCATTTGATCGAGTAGTTTTCAATCTATTGCACATTAAATTTTGATAAAGTTTCTAGAATTTTTTAAAAGATTGAAAACTTTCTGATCAACTGTAGCTTTATAAGGTACCACTGAAAAGCATTTTTTAACAATTTGAAGAGGGATCAGTCTTTGAAATATTAGCATGCACATCATTAAGAAACATCCTATAAAATTAATGGTTAACTGAACTGGAGCTACAGTTCTCAAAAAAATAAATAAAAAAATAAACGTCCTACAATGAGACAGTTTCCCGCAACGTCGAAAATATGTTATTCCATACATTGTCTTAAACCTTCTTAGGTGGTCGTGGATAAAATAATTTTATTCACTATTATGACTTACCGCATTCCAGTTATATCCATTTGAAATAATTAGTCCCGTAGATCTGTAGTTATAATAAAATTTTCAAATTTTTATCAAAACCAGACAAAAATTGAGAAAATTGTTAATATCTGGATAACGGTAACACTTTATAGATATATGACGTGTAATATATTCCAAATAACCTCAGTTATCACCCCTTTACAACTTTCTACCTACCTACCAAACACCTTGTATAATATGTCGAAAGACTATCAGCATCTGATTCAAGATAAGAGATGCGTGGAAGAATAGATACAGCTTCGTACCCCCGCAAAACTGCACCGTATATATAAAATCACGTTTGCATTTTAATCCACTTGTCGCGATAAAATAAAAGAGCTGGTTGGGATCCCATGTAGTTTTTAAGTTGTGCCGGTGCAAAGAACAACATTAATAATCATGAATTCTGATCCAGATATCCAAACTCCGATGTTGGACAATTTGCCCTCGCTGACCACGCAGAAATTTAAGCAATACGTTGCGACGATTTCAGGTTAGTAGCCTTATTTAGTCCACCCACATAATCACACAAAAAATGTCTCAGTGCGACAATATTTCGAAATAAATTGGATATACTAAAAGGTTAATCACATTCTAAAACGACATTTAGAAAATTCAATAGTTAACAAGTCTTAAATTTGTGTCATCTTCCCACGTAAAATATTAGAATTGTAAGAAAAATATTATTTAATGATGATCTCGTTTTTTTTTCACGTCTGCAAAAAAGATTTTATTTTTGAGTGAAATATAATAAAAATCTTCTATTAGATAGATAGTTCAACCTATAAAAGTATTTTATTTTAAAGTATGACCAATTCTCTATTATTGATTTAATTTTACTGGATGACACTTTTTAATGACTGATTTTTTAAATAATTGTAACATGTCGTTGCTAAGAGTAATAACAGAAAAGTTTCTGTTTTTGAAGGTGATTCATTTTTAATTGCACTGATTATATCTTAAATATTATATTACCTATGCTATCAAATGATTATATGTATATAGTTTATTGATTTATTGTCAGTATTGTACAATTTGAAAACATTATATACAGGGTGTCCACCGATTATTTTCTGAAAAGGAGAAACTTTGTTATCTTTGATTTTTGAGAAATATCATCCTGTATGAAAAAATTTTCTTGTCAAATTAATCGTATTGACATAGATAAATTTAGATATTGATGTATATCGGGTGTTCAGAACATAAAAAAATATGAAGTAATTAGTGAATGAATGACTATAATTTTATTTTTATGTTAAACAGTTGTTTATAATATAAAAATAGATATAATTTTAAAGTTTGACGTTCACAAAACAAAAAAAAAAAAAATTAAATGTCATCCTATCGATGTTTATTCACAGTTACAACCCTTTTCAAATTATTTTCATGTATCTGTTGCATATGTATGTTCGCATGTTACTTCTAATTTTGTTTTCATTAATTCAGTATTATTTTCGAAATCGCTAAATTATGGCAATGCAATTATTTTGAAAACTACAAATGATTATGAAGAATGATTTCCAAAAAAAAAGATTTTTTTTTTCGGAGCAAAATCCATAAACATATTATAGTAGGATACAGTGGCGTAGCCACGGCAGGTTTTTGGGGTCAGAATGTCCAACTACAAACCTATAATTCGCTAAGATTTGGCAACGCGGTCAGTGAACTAGATCTACAGCAACCCTACATTAGGATTCACCTGCAACTAAGTTCTAATTTTATTTTTGTAATTTTCTTAACAAATATTGTTCATACCTGTTTATTATTTACATGTTTATGATGAGATCGTTTTTTATTTACTTTTTACTGTTTTAATTTATTAAAAAAATATTTTTTTTATTAAAAAAATCTAGTTTAAAATACTTAACTTCGTTCACTGACCTCTCTCCATGTCAAGTTTCTGGCTACGCCACTGGTAGGATAAATACCTGTTTCCACAAAAATATATAATTTTGTATTACTTAGTTTTATTTTATTTTATCGATACTAAATGAAATTTTAGACATATAACAAGTAAGTAAAAAACACCTATGTTCTTTATCAAGTCAAGTTTTACAAAATTTTTATTTTAAAATAAATATTAGGTAAGTTTTCTGAAACAAGAGTGTATTAATATTTTTCTTTTTACTATTTCACCTGCGTATTTCAAATTGGATAAACGTTGAAATGAACAATTTTCCAATATTTAAAAGAGAACAATTTTAGGTACTTGTACTGATATACCTTACATGCTAAGAAATTGATTTAAACAAGGACAGTCCAACTTACTTGAAAAAATAATAACAACATTCCTTAACTCGTTTAAAAATTTCAATATGTAACATTTTAACCAGTCTAAAACAACCCAGTAACTTTCATAATCCACACACATTCAAAAAAGAAACCATCCTTAGTAAGATATTGTGAGTTTTAAATATGCCAATTAAGCTATACATGATGTTTACTAAAGAATAGGTCATACTTTAAGGCTAGTGAAAATAAGGTGATTTAAATCAACTTACTTGAGTACCATCTTGCTTCTTTATATAAATTATAAGTTCGAGAAAGTAGTTTTTTGACATATAATTTTAGGTTTTTGTATGATTTACACCAATATCTGATTAATTTTTGTGTTAAATGTCCCGAGCGCCTCTGCCACTGTATTTTTTCTTACAGATTTATTTTAAGAGAAGGACAATTTTGGAAAATGATTTTGAAACAGCATTTTATTAGTTTTAAAAAAGCTATACTTGTTACATGTCACTAAAATGCATAATTTTAGAGAAAACTGCATTTCAAGTTTGAGTTGTAAATGTATGATTGCTCTATAATCTCGAGTATTCATTAAGCAGTGGACCATATTAAGACCTGGATGAAAATAAGGCGATTTAAGTCAATTTACCTTCGTACAACTTTGCTTCCTTAAAAAAATATAGACCCGACAAAGTATTAAAAAAAAAAAAATTCTCAGACCTATAACCTCTATTGTTACTCTAATCATAGAAAGTGATAATTGCTTTGACAAAGTAAACACAGTAAATAAAAATGTTTACCATAGCAACAAAAATATAAAAATTATTTATGTGATGTAGCTTTAATATATTTTTTAATACACTTTTGAGAAATTTTCCAATTTCTAAAAGTCTCTGTCAAGTGAAGCGTAGTAGGTATACCTAAACGAATAATCCGAAGAAAAAGAATTCACCCTCATTTGATTGACCCTGGAGGATCCCCATAATATAAAATTTTATTTTGGCGGTTATCAAAATTAATCAAATTTAAATCTTTTTACAACACACTTGTAACAAATATAACGAAACATGTGTTTCTACCCATACGTTTACTTCAGGATTAACATAAGATTAATCTAAGTACAATTAGTGTGGTACTCCTATTTAAACATGTTAAGTAAGAAAAAGTAAATATTATGAATGCAATTCTAAAGCGTTGGAAAATACATAAATTTCCAAAATTACAGGACTGTTGCACTGCAGTTTTATGAAGTGAAACTTGCTTTAGTGTATTGAAATGGTAAAAAAATATTCTATTTAATCTGATATTCATATTTATACAGGGTCATAATGTGAAAATGTTAGATTCGAGTGAAATTTAAAAGTTTGCCGATGCTGTTACTAATCAATTGTCTTCTCCCGTTAAATTGCTTTTTTTAGTGTTATTTCATTGAAATATTGAAAAAAATATTAGTAACATTTGCATACATTTTTAGGTGTTTAAAAATTATGAGTATAGAATTAGTAACCGAAGATATCGAAATTCGGTACAATACTTTTCTTGATATGAAATATAAACATAGACCGTAAGTGAATTTTATTTTTGACATTAAAATTAGTTTGTCAAATGTTGGGGATCACAGCAACATATAGAGCCTAGTAAGTTAATATACAGGGTGTCCGGAAAGGTCATGTCAAAAATGAAAGAGCGTACAGGAGGGATTAAAATAGTTGTAGTACTTCATGTAAAAAATTTTAATGTTGGGCTTCGTTATGAAGTTGTTCTCCCTCAAAGTAAGAAGTTGAAAAATAATTTTCAAGTGTAACTTTTAAGCCATTGCCTTGACAACAATGACATTTGGACAATTAAAGTAAGTCATAGTAGGTAATGCTCATGTCCAAGTTAAAACTGATATTCAATATACAGGAGCAGAGGAAGTTATCAATTTAAAGTTATATATCTTTGAAAGCGTTACCAAATCTGGCACTTTTCTTTCACAATTTGATTTCTCTTTTTAATTTGAAAAATGAATTTTCAAGTATAACTTTTAAACCGTTGCCATGACAACAATGAAATTTGGACAATTAAAGTAACACATGGTAATGCTCAATATTTTTATGCTACAATAAATTTTATTTTTTTTATGATTTTCTCAAAATCGGTAAAAGATATCGATTGAAAGATGGTATATCTTTTTTGTAGAAAAATAAGAGGGAAAATTTGGTAACACTGTCAAAGATGTATAACTTTAAATTGATAACATCGTCTGCTCCTGCATATTGAATATCAGTTTTAACTTCGAAAAGAGCATTACCTACTATGAGTTAGTTTAATTGCCCATTTCATTGTTGCGGCTTGAAAGTTTTAATTGCAATTTATTTTTCAACTTTGAGGGCTAATAACTCCATAACGAAGTCCGACAGCCACATTTTTATATGAAGTACCTACTTCAACTATTTTGTCCTCTCAATTTTGACATGACTTTTCCAGACACTCTGTATGTATGTATAAGATACTAAAATTAATATAGACACCATTGCTAAAAAATATTTGAAATTTGTGACAACTATTTTTGTCCCATAAAGTATTTTCTTTAAAATATAATTATATTCATTTTCAGATAGAGATGTTGAGAACAAAGTTGAATTTTCTTATCAAAGCAACAGAAAAGTTAACAGAATATTCTAAACATTCTAAATTCTAAAAAATATCCTGAGGGTTCTACGATCCTTCAAAAGTTGGACGTGAACCATGAAATATGAAAATTAAATTTGATATAGTTCAATTTTCTTATCATAATAACGGTGAAATTGGTGTCTGAGTCGCAACTGTAAAAAAAATGTATAATGTAACATTACAGACAATTTACAGATTTAGATCCCTAGATTATTTCCAATGAAATATTTTTTGGGTAACCATAATAATGTTATGGTGAAAATCGTCATCGACTAAGCTCTTTACGAATAATATATTTCCAGGAAAAAGTGTGGACACTCGCACGCCCAGTCATACATCAATCTTTTTCTTAACACATTAATATAACAACAAAGTTATATACATATAACTCCTAGCTACAACGAATTTTATACAAAGCGACCCTAAAATTGTCCGTAGAATTCAAAAATGCAGGGTGTTCCATTTAAGATAACGAAGTTGGTGTCGACTTTCGGTATAACCAGAAGTTCTGGAGAGTTTTAGATATGTTAGTTGTGTTCCTTCCGGAAATTTTGTTGCAAAATTTTAAATTTTTTGGTGTTCATTATTTTCCCATAACGATCAACACAGTTCCCGATGGGACACCCTGTATGATACTTTAAAAATAGTATAACAATAATTATAACTGATTTTTTACTAATGTTCCATTTTTTTTAGTTTCCCTTGGAGCCTTCTGCGCGGGAACAGTACTATCATGGACCTCTCCAGGACTGGCCCACATCACCATCGACGGCATCAACATCACAAACGGCACGTTCCCAACGGATGACATCCCTCCTCCGGGATTCAAAATAACTAAAAGCGAAGAAGCGTTAGTGGGTGCGATGCTCACAATTGGCGCCTTAATATCTGCCATACCTACGGGATACCTCGCCGACAAATTTGGAAGGAAACTCATCATCATAAGCTTGTCAATACCATTCTTACTGAACTACCTCCTGATATCCTTCGCACACAACGTGGAGACCATACTGGCGGGGAGGTTCTTTGCAGGAATAGGCCTAGGAGGTATATGCGTGGTTGCGCCCATGTACATAGGAGAGATTTCTGAACCTTCTAATAGGGGCATGTTCGGATCTTTCTTCCAAATGTTCCTTTCTTGCGGCATTTTATTCACATGTATAGTCGGATCCTTTGCCAACTGGATGTCTTTATCATTAATCCTGGCTGTTGCTCCTGTGGTGTTTGGCGTAAGTTTCTTGTTCATGCCCGAGACTCCAGTATATTTAGTAGAAAAAAGTAAAATAGATCAAGCGGAGAAAACTCTGAAAGAGTTGAGGGGTAGCAACTACGACGTTTCCATAGAACTGAAGACCATCCAGAAGGAAATGTTAGAATCTCAAGAGAAAAAGGCTACCCTCGCTGATGTCATATCCAATAAAGCGAATCTACGAGCTACACTTTCCGTTATAGGAGTATTAGCTTTCCAGCAACTTAGCGGTATCAACGCTGTGGTATTCTATACTGTAGCTATTTTCAAAGCAGCAGGGTCTAATATTTCACCAAGTCTCTCAGCTATTATCATCAACCTCGTACAGGTTGTGGTGTCGTACATTTCCATAATGATCATAGAAAAAGCGAATAGAAAATTCTACCTCATGATGTCTTCCAGTGGAATGATGCTGTGTCTGGCTAGTCTGGGCATGTTCTTCCACCTGAAATCTCTCCAGGTTAACGTGGATCATCTTGGTTTTATACCTCTTGGCAGCACTGTCCTCTTTATGATATGTTTCTCCATAGGATACGGGCCAGTCCCGTGGATGTTAATCAGTGAACTGTTTTCTCCGGAAATCAAGGGCATAGCCAGTGGTATGGCTATTTTGGCGAACTGGATATTCGCTTTTATGGTGACTTATTCTTTTCCCATTATAAATGCGAATCTGGGGGATCATGTGACCTTTTATATCTTCGCTAGCGTTATGGTGTGCGCCACAATTTTCGTTAATTTTGTTGTTCCTGAAACTAGGGGCAAGTCCTTGGTGGAAATACAAGATGCGCTGAATAGATAATTACGTGCAGATGTGTAGGAAAATAATATTTTTTAGGTTTTTTTTTTAATTTTTGTAATGAATTTTCTCATTATGTTTAGTGATACTTTTTTACATGTGACAAATTTACATAATTAAATAAATAAAGTTACATACTGTGTCCTTATTACGTTTATCATGAAGACAAAATATAGCTATTTATAACACAGGCACACAAAAAAAAAGTTCTGTGCCCGAGCTCCGGCCTATGGTTCCCCATGTATTTTTGGCTCCCGAAACCGATCCCGGGGTCGGTATTGCCCAGACGTTCCATATTTGCGCCCTACGGTAAAAAAATTACCAAAATATGGCCATTACCTGGAAATAAGCGCAAAGCTTTATCTCCGTGCCATTGAAGGGTCCAAACATGAATCAGTTGTTGGATAGGACCTCGCACATCCCAATTGTCACTTGAGGGCCACGAATTGGCAGAAAATTGGTCCTAAAAAATTTCAAATTGTCAGAAAAAATCATATGATTTCACCGTATTCAGGATCGAATTGATTTAAGAGGATTGTCCTCATGTAGCATTGCACAGTGAATAAAGACAAAAAAAAATAAAGTAAAATAAAAAAAAATAAAAAAAGTAAAAAAATAAAAAAAGAAAGGAGCTACAATACTTCCTACGCCAACGTCGTTAGCTTTGGGTCACGTCAAAGGAAAGTAATTGTGACCTGTTCACAAATTTTTATGGAACTGCAGCCCTGCTAATGACATTGACGTAGGAAGTATTGTGGCTGCTTTCTTTCTTTTTTATTTTTTTTAATTTTTTTTATGTCTATTTACTGTGCAATACTACATGAAGACAATCCTCTTAAATCAATTCGATCCTGAATACGGTGAAATTATATGATTTTTTCTGACAATTTGAAATTTTTTAGGATCAATTTTCTGCCAATTCGTGGCCCTCAATTGACAATTGGGATGTGCGAGGTCCTATCCAACAACTGATTCACGTTTGGACCCTTCAATGGAACGAGATAAAGCTTTGCGCTTATTTCCAATGGCCAAATTTTTGTCATTTTTTGACCGTAGGGCGCAAATATGGAACGTTTGGGCTATACCGACCCCGGGATTGGTTTCAGGAGACAAAAATACATGGGGAACCATAGAACGGAGCTCGGGCACAGAACTTTTTTTTATTTTTGTGTGCCTGTGTAATCATAGAAGGTAGTACATGAAAGTAAAATTATCAGAGAAAGTTCAAACTTAAGTGAAAATGAAGTACTTACACAGTATTTTCAACAATGTTTGAGAGCCACATGATCATGAACGTATACAACCAAACCTACACATGTTTTCAATCCTGTTGGTTATATAGGGTGTGTCTTTGGAAAATGGACATACGTTAACAGTAAATACAGGATATCTAAGAGGCTTCAAAAACCTGTCGTGGATGAGTTTAACTATTATCATTACCGAGATACCGATTTTGGCTATTTCTTTATTTTGCCATTTGTATTTTTCGCTTATAATTTTAGTGGATAGATGAAGTAAGTAGAATACTCCTACCGAATATCATTTGATAATACAGAATGGTTTGCATTTTATGGCAAGTTAAAGAAATAGCTAAAACGACGTGTGTTTTACCGATGAGAGCTAATAAGCTCTACTGACAAATCACTAGCTTTTTGCTATCGGTTTTTCAGGTGTAATTCAATGCTTATCGGGGAATTAGCCCGCAGAGTAGTTGTTTCCTGGAATTCCGTGTTCGTAAAATTTAAATATATTTGTTAATTTGTAAAATCATACATTTTTTATTTGAATAATAACAAAATTTTATTTTTAATTATTTACCTGAAAAAGTCATTCTGAAAAAGTTTAATAAATTCACAAAATTATATCCCGTGAATCTACCACTGAGATATAAAATAAATATATTTAATTCAAAGTTATAAATCAAAAGTTTAAACAAGAAAGAAATCATCTTTCAAATAAATTGAGTTATATTCTAACTGGAACCAAGGGAAATTTATCCATAACAATACAAAAGGTAAGTTAATAGAGTATTTACTTTATAGAAGGCAATAAAAAACACATATACATTATTCCTCTGTTTATTTGAGTATAATGATGTACATAATGCACTGTAGAAGTGGTAAGGTAATCACTATTCACTTGTGATGATTAATCACTCTTCTATCATTTACATTTTTCAGTGTGACAGTAACGGGAACTCACTAACAAAACAAAAAATTGTTATTTATATAACTTTTAATATATTTTCCGACTCATGATAGAAATTTACTAACTAAAATTTTATTTGCTTTTTCAAAATTTTTCACGTCAACGATAAATGTCAAACCTGCAAGTGTGGTGTTTAGAATTTCGTGTTGTCTTGTTCACGTTATAAATCTCAAAATATTGTATATTTTTTTAGTAAAAAGTTTGCTAAAATATAGTTAAAAGTCGTGGCCAAAGTATAGTATTCTACTTGCATATAATGGTTGTAATTCACTCGGCTAATTTACGACACTCGCCTACGATTCGTGCCATAAGTGTGCTATGAAAAAAAAAATGCGTTTGTAATTTTGTAATATATAACAGGAATGTCAAATATTGTTAAATCTTCAATTAGTTTTAATTCAGATTGAAAATATAATTAAAATTTGCATTTTAGAGTATTATATAATTTTTTAGGCGGTGTTATTCGAGAGCAGTGCATCCTATAGATATTCAATAAAAGTACCTTTTGTATGGAAAAAACATCAGGTTTTCCATTTAATAATTTGAAAAATCTACGTAGGTATAAAAAGATTCAAGTGAACTTTACACTTGATCAAGCCACTGTCGCTCTTGGCATAAATTTTGAAATATTTTCAATTGCATATTGTTAAGCACAAAAAATTCAAAACTGACCAAAATTTCCTAATTTAATATCACACTATTTCAAGATATTTAATAAAAACAATTTTCAAACCCACCCCTTTCAGGTGGTTCTTAGGAGATATTTGAGAAAAAACTATGCTAAGGTTTACGCCATCTTTTGACATTTTACATACACTGAAGTTTTGAATACTCATTTTAGAAACACCTTATACATATAAAAAACTTTTTATATTACTATAAATTGCAGTTATAACAAGTAAGTATATCTAATTATGTTAAACGGTGGATTGCTTCTAAAATGAAGTTTCGGATTTTTTGCAATCCTTTCCAAAGTTAATAAAATATGATCTTAGTATTATTATTAATAAAGATAAATACAATCTCAAATTATACTAAGGTTACATATAGGCAACCATATAAACCAAGCAACACTTCATACTTCGTTATTTAAAAAATTCAAATCATTTTTGAAATTAATTATGTTTGAATAGAATTTTGAAGAGAAAAATAACCGATTCTGATGTAGGTGCCAACATGACACATGCAAATAATGAATATGTTAGAGACAGTTTAGTTCTGATTCTAATGAAAAATATATAATTGAGTTTATATTAGAAATTAGAACCACTGAAATGACTAGTTGACTAGGTTTCTACAAATAAACTTTTTTCAATAAATTACAGTCAATTATTTAAATTTAAATACAGAACAAATAAAAGCTAGAAACAACACAGTCACTGATCAAAATGATTCTAATTTTATTGTATAATACACCAATCTAACACCTTGCTTCAATAGGCAAATATATTTTTATAAATAGTAAACATCTATACAGGATGTGCCTAGATTCTTAACAGCAAATGAAGCAAAATAATATAGATCATCATAGGTCGATTGTGAAATTTGAATATTAAAAATATTTAATAAAAAATTAAAGTGGAAAAAGGATAATACATCCTGACCGTATTAAGAGTGGAGATCAGCGTTGCCAGATGTGAATATTTTCTTTACGTTGATTTTAACTAAAATGTATCCGCTGTGAAGAAAAGATTTAATAAAATTACTAAACTGTGAAGAATTTTCTGATTTACTTAGTTTTATTCTAGGTACATTTTTTATTTGATTTATAAATAGTTGGATATCACGCTCTTTGTTGCAATGCAGTGTGTCATAGTAAGGTACACTAGACTAGACGATGATTCGTGACCGTTAAATAACATTTGACCTTATTTTGAACAATAGGTCTTTGTAAAATATAATATCTAATCACTTTATGATTAAGTTTCTGTTTAATAAACATTCCAGTTGTTTTTGTTTTTCATTGAGATTTTTCTTATGTGAAGAAAGGTTCAAATTGTCAAGTCAAGTTCTGTGAAAAAGATCGACGTATTACGTGATTGTATTTATGTATTTGCATTCAGTTGCAGTATATAAAAGTGTTATTGTGGAGAGATAAATCGATAATTGCTGGTTGCCTAGTTAATATAGAAAACTAATAGAAAACAGACCTCTCTTTATTCCAATATATCTTTTTAAATCACTGGAAACAAGTAATAAAATTTTACACCACATTTGACAAGACAACAAAGTAAAAATAATTTGAGATATGTAATTATTTAGAGATGATAAATTCTAAACATATACGTTTTTAGCGTTTTAAAAACAAACGATTATTTCTTCATATTATTGAGGAATTGTGCTATATTTAACTTTGTTGTCTTCTAAATAGTAAGCTGATCACAGTTTAGTTCATAGTTTCGCCAGCATCTTCCCATTAAAAAAGTTATATTGGAATAAAATTGTCACAATATATTCATTCATAATTTACAATTTGTGTGACCCTTAGTTGCCTTAGTTTGAAATAGATGTCGCTCTCGTGAAATCTAATTTCTGAATGAACTGATCACAAATGCCCTACGGCACGGGATTTTTCACGAACTAAGTACCAGTTATTGCGGTTAATTTAGTATAAAGTAATTAATTGATAGTCATATTTATTGATGACTATTTAAAACAAAATCATGTTAATTTTATACAGCAAAATTATTTTCTATTTCAATTAAAACGTACAAAATTATATAAAGAATGCAAACTCATATTACTTAAGTTTATGAAATATACACAATTTGTAGTTTATTTGTAACAATTTATAAATTAATTTTTATATACAGGGTATTACTTAATGTTATGTACTTATTTTAATGGGTCTTGGGCTAATTGTAATTCGAAAAGTTCAAATAATGTATGTGAAAAAAGTTTTTTTCGAATATGTATTGCAGGGTGTAACAAAAAAGCAAGTCATCTCATGATCTGCGTATTTCTTACTGTAAAATCTGACGATTTAACTTTACTTACCTATATACAAGAATGCCTCTTTTAAAATATACAGGGTATTAAAGTTAAAGTCGTTTTTCCATAATAACATCAAGTTTTGACGTATCAATTTGAAATTTAATAGAGATATTTTGATCATGATTTGACCAAATCCTTAAGAGTATTTTTGTAAACGACGCCGAAATAATATAATTACTGGGGGAAGAGGATACTTTTCCTCTTCAATTTGACCGATTTTTAAAAGTTATGCAAGGTTAGAGACAGTGGCAGAGAAAAAAAATTAAATTTCAATTTCCAAAGAAACGGTCTTTTGAATAATTTGTAAATAATTTAAGGATGTTCTAATTATACAGAGTGTCTCTGAGTATAGGGCTAAACCGTATTTATAGTGACAGGTGGATTTTAATGGCTTGATGGATCCAGAGAAAACAGATGGAAGGAACAATGAAGCAACTGCGGACAACGTTGTTTCTGGGTTTTTGCCCTTCATCAGCGCAGTGCAGCTTAAAAACAAGATAGAATAAGAAGGAAGAGATATGCATGCTACTTGTCATTCTCTTGTGTTCGTGTCCTTTGCCCTTCCTTCTTATTCCATCTTGTTTTTAAGCTGCACTGCGCTGCTGAAGGGCAAAAACACAGAAACAACGTTGTCCGCAGTTGCTTCGCTGTTCCCTATATTTGTTTTCTCTGGATCCATCAAGCCATTAAAATCCACCTGTCTCTTATAAGATTATGATCCATTAAGCTCTTTTCCTTCATATTTATAGCTACTAATTTCGATATGATAAAAAAATAGAAATAAGCTAGTCAACCTCACTTATACACTCTACAATTTAATAGTAATATTAATATTTTAATTCCATATCTTGGTATACTAATTGCTCCACATGCATGCATGCATTTATTAAACATCTAATATTTTTAAAAATCTGTAACTTATGCCAAAACTATTCAGTTGCATATATAAGATTTTCTTTTCAGTTGATTTTCGTCTTACATAAAGCCACAAACTAAAATTAGAGGAATTGAATAGTTGTGTTCCTTGTGGAATGGAAAATATAGTGGTAATAGTGCATTTTATTTTTTCACGTTTATGTATCTGAATGTTATTTATTGGAGCAGGTATATTGATTTTATAGTATTGTTAGTACTCGGTTACTATTTATTCCACAGCTAGAAATAATTTTTTTTTTGGAATAGTGTTGTTTAATAAACAAATAAATGTAATAATTAAATAAATAAAAATCTAATTTACAAAAAAATCTTCAAATTTTGTATTTTCCTAGCAGAGTTTGTGGTAATCTATTTGGAATAGTGTAAAAAAAATTAAGGGATGAAGAAAAAATCACAAAATAAAATAACTTTTGGTAATTATTTATAACTCTCCAACCATAACAAAAAAATTCCTGCTCCCCTATTTTCGAGGGTGCTAATCACGAATCTGAAGTCCAATTTCGGTGATCGCATGTAGTTTTCGAAAAACAAATTTCAAAATTGTAACCTCTATGTAAGAATATATTACATTATGTTGAAGTTGAATATAACGCCTATTTAAAGGTATTTAATTTGACAACAGTGTGACGTCATGAAATGAAAAAGACAGAGGTGTTATATTGCAATTTCAACCTAATGTATTGTATACATAGAGGTTACAATTTTGAATTTTTATTTTCGAAAACTACATGTGAGCTCCGAAATTTGACTTCAGATTCATGATCAGCACCCTCGAAAATAAGGAGGTAGGATTTTTTTTTAGTTTAGATTGGAGAGCGTCGTGTTACCGATTTTTATATGGTGATTTGTTTAATTTTATTAAAGGTAGAGTAAAATTTTTTAATTTCGATTTTCTGCCTTTATTAGGTCTTCCGGGTACGTGGTTAAAATTAATGACATTATGACTGACTCACTCTGTATACTCGCTTTGGATTGGTCTTATTCATTCTCTATTTAATTAAAAGCATATATGAATTATTAAGTACATATTTTCGAAGAAACTATACTTAATAATTGAGTATTTTTGCTTCACTTTTAAATTTTGCTAAGCCTGAAAATTTGTAAAAGAAAAACCGGCGTATTCGCCATTTTATACAATGTCAAAAATTTTTAAAATACATTTACCTACCTAGATTTTACATTTCTATCACGTATAAGTGTTTCCTAATTGTATACAACAGAAAATCTTGGTGCGTATTCTATGGTAAAAATTAAGGTAATTTTGTTAAATAAGCAAAGTTGAAAAAAGATATAAATTCATAATCTATTATAAACTCATTGAGATATTTTTCACATAATTTTTTAGAATGTTGGCAGGTACAAGATATAAAATCTGCAGCGTACGTAAGTAGCAGGGGCGTACTCCTGCTAAAAGAATAAAATTTTTCTCTAAATGGTTAGAAATATAAAAATATGTTCAGGGAAAAAATTAAAATGTAATGAAGACTAATTTTGTTTGCACACATACACTTTTTCTTGTGAAGAAAGTCATGACAGTAAAACTGAAAAAGATATATGGCTTACATTATATATTATGGAAAATTTTAGAAACAATGTGATAATAAAATGTACTACTTTGGAAGTATATACTTTTATTCAATTTGTTATGAAATTTATAGACATTTTCATGTGATTTCTGTTGCACATCAATCTAACCTCTAACTTAATGCGTTTTAGTTGTGTTAACTGCTAAGGTGTGGTAGACAAACATATACGGTTCATTAATAAGGATTTTTTGTAGGACATTCGAAAAAGAGTAAGTATAAGGTTATATTTTATAACGTGTGCACTTATAGCTTATGTCAACTGAAATGTTCATTCACTTCAACTACATTTTGTAACAGTAAAAATAGCAATATTTGAAACATTATTAGTCGGAGTTACGTTAATTGTAAATTTACTGTAAGTAAAAATCGGGTTAAAAATATTTGCAAGAATAAGATTATTCAGGGAAAACATTTGATCACATTTTCTAATGTAATACATTGCATTACATTTTTAGATGATGGATGAATAATACACTTTTAGAGCAGACCATGGATAATTCATATTTAGAGGATGGATGCACAAATTCTACTAACAAATCTTCCTCCACATAAGTTATTTCTGTTCCTGACAGGGCCTTCTTAACTATTTAGAAAATTATATTTTACTGCTGCCATTTACAGATATTTTATCTATATTAGGTACTTACTTATTTCATATTTGGTACATAATATCAATTTTATTTAATTAATTTTTTTTTAATATTTAAGAGAGATTAATTTAATGATTGTTTTTTAGTATAAGTACTCAATAGAGAAAGCAATACCTTCTTTCCTAAAAAAATTGGCGCTAATAATTTAAAGCCAATATTAAAACAAACAAAAAAAAAACATCCACTTTTCGGTTTCCACCACTGTGTATTCAGTTTTAACTTTACAAAATGCAAGATCAAATGTTTCAAAAATAAAATATGGTTCTACGCAAGCAAAACAATTATTTAAATATATTTAATTACATTTAAATACACCAAATGCATTTTAATAGAAATAAATACCGATAAATATTTATCAATACACATATATAAATATGGATAGAGATAAATATTAGTAAATACAAATAAATACATTTAAATACTCGAAACTTTTCCTTAAAAACTTTTAATCAGCATAAATACAAAATATGTTGGCGAAGATAATGTATTTGTAAATAGGTGTACAAATTTGTCAAAGTGACCTTACCCTCGATCAAAACTTATTATACAGAAAAAACAAAATGCTATTCCATATTTGGTTCTTCTCCTGAATTATTTTGAGATACATCAAAAAAGTATCCTTTGTAAAATTAAGAGAATTTTCGATTATTTATGACTTTGGTATTACTGCAATTTATAATTCATAAATATTGTAGTTCACAGGGGGATTTTTAAGTTAATTGTACAATTTTAACCAATTTTAATAAGTAGGGTAAAATCACCCTTTATAATATTTCAAATAAATTCTTTATTTAGGTAGGTATATACTTACCGACATTACCCATAATGACATGTTTATCTATGTATAAACTCCGTAAAAGCTAAAGTATGTAGATGTTAGTTGAGTCGATTATCAGATGTTTGTTTATGACTTATTTAGACATAAATATGTATCTATTTTTTTTATATTCTGATAATCAACATATGTTAGATTTAGAGGGATTTGTTTCATTTGTCGCATATGATAATATTAAGTATATGTTAATAAACATATTGTATGTTTCAGTTTCGACAATAATTAAAAGAGATGTAATAGCTTCAATAGAAATTCATGAGTGAAATGAGTTCTACACAAACGAATCTTTAACAAAAGTCAATAGTACAAAAAAGAAAATATGTTTTCACAACGAATCCACTATAGCAATATCAAATAGGAAAAGCTAGAACAGAAATAACAAAACACAATGTAAGCAGAGAAAAGTATGTATAATATAGAAAGAGAATCAATGTATACAGGAAAAAGAACAAATTTAAATTTTAGAGAACTGTATATTATTAATATTATATTTTATTTTTTAGGCACTCGTCATCAGTATTTGGATCGATGTGATTAGAATGAGGTAGAGATATTATTATTATACAGGGTTAACTGTGTACAAAGACTACTAAGTACAAATATTTTAAGAAAGGATAGAGAAAATTAAGAATTAATGGAATCACCCTTCAAAAAATTCCAAACTATAGTTATAAAGCGAAAAAATTTTTTTTCGAAATTATATTAAATCCTCATTTAACGCCGCCTATGCGACTTGCTCACCACATGTTTACAGAATAAGACTAGGTAACGTAGGCAACTAGCAAAATTTCCAGTCAGTTGTGTCGGGTGCAGATACTTCCCCACAATATAGTTCGCCGGTTTGTTTTTCTAGGTTATGGGACAAGACTGCCGCCGGTACAGTAAAAATTTTCTATTGTCTATTCCTTTCGTTCGATTTTGTTATAATAAATAGGCATTTTATCTAGCTGTACCTAGGGGAAGTGTTTTTTATCCGTAGTGAGTCGTTATAATGAATGGAAATGTTGTAGTTTAGCCAGTTTGTAACGAAATAATGAAAAACGAATGAAAAATAATGGAGCTAACTGTATTAACTGTTACCTGCCTAGCTATCAGGTATTAGTGCTAGTAAGAATGTTAATTTTTGTCGTTTCTGCATTTAGGATGCTACAAAAAAACGACCGTACGGTAGTATATATTGTTGTAAGCTTTATCTATGGATCTAAGCCATGCAGATGATTCACAGATGTATGTATCTTTTAAGCCAGAGGAACAAGTTCTTAATTTTAATCAAATTAATCTAGATCTAGAATTGTTGTATGGCTGGTCTAAGAGTAATGGCTTGAGATTAAACCCGATGAAAACTACGGCTGTATTATTTGGAACCCCTAAACAAATTGCTAAAATCTCAGAAGAGAATGCATTAATTTTGTCCGATTCTGTAATAGAATTTAAAAGTGCTTGTAAAAGTCTTGGGTTAACTTTTGATAATAACTTAACATTTACAAATCATGTCAATAATGTCTTAAAAACTGCGTATTCTCGTTTGCATTGCCTGTATAAATTTAAAAATATTCTTACTACGAGTGTTAAATTGAAGCTAGCTGAATCCTTAATATTATCTTTGTTTGATTATTGTGATATTGTGTATGGTCCATGTTTGTCAGCGTGTGATGCCAATAAAATTCAGGTTCTACAGAATTCTTGCATGAGGTTCGCAGAAAGGGTAAAGAGAAGAGATCACATTACTCCGTATTTTTTGAGGAATGGATGGTTTAAAATGAATATGCGCAGGAATATTCATTATTTAAATCTAATACATACAGTCATACATACAAATGATCCACCGTATCTTAGATCTAAGTTGGTCTTCAGTGGTGAGGTGCACAGTAGAGACTTGAGAGATGAATTACTGCTACAAGTACCCCTGCACTCATCCTCATTCTTTAAGTCTTCGTATTCATATTTAGCCGCACACCTTTATAATATGTTGCCAAGGTCAATTAAAATAATTGCAAGCAAAAATTCATTTAAATCTAAAATTAGGGAATATTTTACTAGTCAGCCAAGTATCTAGTTATTCTTCTTTCTGTCTTTTATTTTACGTATTGTACAGAATTATTTGTGTACGCGCACATTTAATCATTGACATAATCATTGTCATCATCTGCATTTTTCGTTTAGATATTTGTTAAAATTATATGCTTCCTTTGTTATGTTATGTAATTTGTAATAATATTTCTCTCTTTGTTCTAATTACAGCATTGTGTAAAGTGTCGTGATGTTTTTAATTTCTATATGTAATATAATGTAGATATTGTGTATTAGTGGTTGGGCCTAAGCAGCCAATGGCTGAGCCCCGCCAAATAAAGACATTTTTGATTTGATTTGATTTGATCTCAGCATCTCAATCGATGCTTAGCATAGGCGCCGACTTTCCGTTACTGTTATTATTTTTAATGTAACCACAAATGTTCACAAATGAAAAATGTATTATACGTATAAATAACTGATTACCTACCAATTATGATCATAGAAGTCAATACAATTAAGGTTCAAGTTTTAAATAGTCTATTGTTTCTGTTTTAAGTGCTTTGTTTTTACAGTTGCAAAAAGTGAACAAGCTACATAAGTACCTGCGTCAGTGTAACGATTGTATGATATAATTTATCTAATATTAAAAAACGATTTTTAACTAATTGTAATTGCAATAAGATACGTTGTGTCATAGATAATAATTATTGTCCTACTCAATACTGAATAAAAAACTAGTGTTGGCATCTAGCCTTGCTTTTTCTTGACAGCTCAAATTGCAAGACAAGACAAGAAATATTGCCACATCAAGGAGTTTTGCAGATATATGAAGGGGTATCTAATATTTAAGTAATCATTAGCTAAAAATACATATTGCATTTCTATTGCAGGAATATACTTTATTTAAAGGACATTCAGTATATAAAATTATCTATAAAATCAAAGTTTATTGAGTCTAGGACCAATTCTGATGAACTGAACTAATTATAAGTTCTCAGTCACTTGATTGAATGAGCTCCGATTCTGTTTTGTCTGTTTCGTCCATTACTTATTATGTAAAACTGGCCGTTTCTATACTTTATAGCTTCTACCAATTGACCACTATCGACGATGTATCATATCGATAGTTACGTGTAAGCTCCGAGCGACACTGTAGTCGACCGACAGTAACCACCATTATTATCAAATTCGTAATGGAGTTCCATGTTTCCCATTCATATGCCAAAGTCTCGTAAGAATTATGCAGAGCAAACCTGTGAGACAAAAAAATTGCGAGACTTTCTCAAGACAATACAAGACAAGGTCCTGTAAGATGGAATTGAATTTAAATTTCACAAGTTAACACAATAAAAGACAACTAAAGTCACAAGATACTTAAAATCCATACTAAAAGTGATACTAGAAATGTTGCATTCAATCTATAAATATAAGTTTCTTAGGAATATACATACAGTAAACATTCTGCTTGCTGTCTAATATGCATTAAGCTGCAATATTTTTGTTACAAGTAGGTACACGTAAAGTTACACACAATTGTACAATTACAGAAAAATTACATTTTCTTACTCCTTCAACAAACAAAATGTTTCTTTTACGGAATATGTGTCTTTTTACATAGGAAGAAATAATTTGTTTAAGTCATAACAAATTTGATGTTGATTACCTTAGAATCTTTGGACAAAAATCTGGCATGTCTGGTTTTAATTGCTATACATATTTCATTCTCGTTGAATAGTACAGACTTTTTTATTAGTTCGGAAAGTTTTACTACCATTATTTCAAAAATGGTTAATGATAGAAAAAGAACCTTGCTAATAAAATATGTTTAGAAATAAAAGGAGAATCCAAAAACTGAAAAATTTCAACTTTCATTTAAAAATTAAAGTTCCGCAACATACCCTGTTTTTGAGATACCCTGTATGTTTGAAAGTAAAATAGTTAAGCGCACCTTTTTGAATACAATAACTTTTCTATACAGGGTGATTCAGAACTTATCTAAACAAGTTCTGAGTGTACAGAGGACTCTTATAAATACAATTTTGTAAAGAAAAAATCAAAAAGTGCAGTTCGAAAATTATTTAAAAATACACTTCTGCATGGCATTGGAAAATGGTCCACTGTAAAACCTGATAAGGCGGCAATCTGCGACCGGACAAAAAATGGAAAGAAATTCTCAAGGAAATAAATAAATTACATTTTATGACGCCGATTTTATACAGCAAATTTAACTGATTTTGTCGCTATTGTTATTAATTACTAATATATTTAATTTGTGGCTTTCATTACTAAAATAGTTCATACCTAATGTTACAACATTTTGGGCCGTCTTACCCAGTCTACAAACTAACACAAACGTTTCTGCTTCTTGTCTATTTTGAACTCATAAGTTATTGGCAGCAACTATAGGTACGTTTCCGGAAATCATCAATAGTATGTATCCACTTCAGTGTGATACACTTCATTTTTTAAATGTCCCCACAAAAAAAAAAGTCCAAATGATTTAAAGTTAGGATATCGTGGCTGCCATGGTACCGGTCCTCCTCGTCCAATCCCTTGGTGTTAATGCGTGGACATAGCATCTGGAATCTGGAATCTGAAATTAAGGGGAGGGTAGCAAAAAGGCTACAGCACTTAGGCCCCATTGTACCTCCTCTCATTAGGAGATCAGTCCACCTGAGCCGCCAGCCAGCCTAATAAGGAGAAAAAGGTGGTGACGTTGCTCAGGGGGATCTCTCTAATGTAGGCCATAGAAGGCCATCGCTCTCCCAACACGGACTCTCTTATTGACAAGATGGCAGTGCACTCACAGAGTGCATGGAATATTGTCTCGTCTTCCTGTTCGCAACCCCTACAAAGAGGTGTATCACACTTCCTCATGTAATAGAGGTGCTTTCTTAGCCAGCAATGTCCAGTTTGAATACCTGTCACCAGACGAAGATTTGTCCTAGACATATCCAGGTACTTTTTGGCTGTATCCTTGCAGGGGTACTCTAGGAACTCCTTAGCAAATTGACAGCCATTTGTTTCATCCCAACGTTTCATAAACTCTTTGTGAGTGTCTTCTTTGATAATTTCAACAAATGCTGACAACGGAAGCATACTGGAGTCTGTGTAGATGTTGATAACATCTTCACTGGCGGTCTGTTCATTCCTGATAAGTACCTTGTAGGGTCTGTCAAACACAAACTTGGGAGAAATACTATCAGTGTCTGCCTGCAAAAGGGGCATCTTTCTGACGACCCCACTCCGCAGGCGACTCCTAGCTTCTCCAGATCCTATATCAGAAGTAATACCAGTATTTTTGAGGCGAAGCATAGTTGTCGCAGCCACTTCTCTTAGATACATATCATGTACATATGTTATGGCTATAATTGAGCCTCGTATATAATACGTTACACTGCTACAGCAGGTCGTGGAAGTTCTGGATCCTCCATCTCTTCCACGATTCGGTTTCAAATTTTCCCTTGCGTTGCACTACATTTGCACTCATTGCACACCGCGGTAAAAGTAATTGCATTTGGCACATGTTTACCGGGAAATCGTTCTGCTAGATCATTTTCACATACTAATAAATTAAAACGATATACATCAGCTCCGAGTTACTACGTTACACGTCAGCCATTTTTGGAACTTGAAAAACTAATGTAAACACTGACGTCACAAAAACTTTAGTGCTACAGAAAATAATCGGATTTCAATATTCGGAATCGCCTGTCTGGAGACAACAGTGACCCAGCGATGTAAAGGCTGAAAATACTACAACTTAAATAATTCGTTTCTCGGAAACTATAAAGATTTTCCAAAATTTTTTATACGATATTGACTACATTTTTCATGTCGCATCTATTCCCAAATTCTTTTAGATAAGTTCATCCTGTATAACATTTCTTTATATATCAAACAGTTTCCGAAATAATACCCGTTAAAATAGATCTGGGACACCCTGTATACATGAACAATAAAAAATACTTACGTAAATAAATATTTAAAAACCAGTTAATTAATTAAAATTGTATATGCTTGAAAAAATCCTACCCAATAAATATATTATTCTTAGCTCAAAATAATTTTTTTTTTGTGGAGATGAGTTTAATTTATGTTTGAAGTATTTTATTCAATGTTCAGCGAAAGCGGTGATATTTAATTACACAATATTTATTTTAAGTTGATTTAATTATAAGTTATTAAGTGAAATGCTTTTTGTTGATACTTTTAGTTGGGACACAACGTATACGTAAAATTAATGATAAATAATTTTTTTTCCAAACTATCTTAACCACTTAACAATGTATTTGATAACAAGGCGCCACTATACATGAAACAAATGTTTTAGATAATGAATAGTGCGAAAATTTTAATTCTGTACAGGGTGAGCCATTAATAATGGTACATAGCTTAAAGGCAGACTGTTAACGTCAAAACAAAGCGATTGAGCCCAACATGCCTTATTCAATTGTTGCTCCTTTTCATTCTACAGGGTGTTAAAGTTGGAAAAACGTTTTCGATTTTTTGCTATATTTTAAGAACGTACGGACAGATTTTTTGGAAAATTTGTAGTCTTATGTTTTTCGAAGTGGTAATTACGAATAGTGTTGAAATCACGACTAGGGGGCGCTAGTTATACTGTACTGTCGATGTACAAATATGTCTAACTTTTTGTACTTTACACTTTTCAATTATTTAATAAAAAACTATTGAACTACATTCAATTCTAAATAGAAAATGTGTATCTGTTAAAAATCGATAAACTCAATCGTTTTTGAGAAACAGACGATTTCAATTTTTGAGATTCGGATTCGCTGCCGCGTCCAATCCAACGGTGCGGAAAATATCTATTAAGATATTTTCTTACTCGTCGGAGGTAATGTGCAAGGTCACCATCATGCAAAAACCAGAAATTCTGCTGTAAATTTAAGGGAATATCTTCAAGAACCCGTGGGAAGTCATTAATTAGAAAATTTAAATAATTTGGTGGTAGTACGAACGTCCCCACAATATTATCGGAGAGAATTCCACACCAAATATTGATAGAGAACTTTTGCTGAAAATGTACTTCTCTTGGCAGATGAGGATTTTCTAGTTCCCAAGAATGACTATTTCTCCAATTAAAAATACCTCGTTGGGTAAATGTGGCTTCGTCCAAAAATAATATTTTATTATAATATGTTGGGTCATCATTTTGTTGTTGGCGAAGAAACTGTGCAAACCGTAACCTAGCATAAGGATAAGGAATTTTTGTTTGTGGAGTATTCTGCTAACAGAAGACTGACTGATGCCACTAGCTGCCAAAATTTGACGTGTGCTTGTACGTTTATTTTCAGCAATTCGCACTAAAACATGACCTTTTTGGTCCGCTGTTAATATTTTCGGCCTTCCAATGTCTCTTTTCGGACGAAATCCTCTTTCACCTCTGTCGTACAATCTCTTAAATAGTCTATGATCGGGTTGTTTGTTATCTCGATATAATTCCAAGTACTTCGCTGCTGCACGGCGACCACAAAAATTTTCTTGAGCATGTACCTACCTACACATATCATGTTTCGCATTTAAATGTATAAAAAATAACAATAAAAAACAGTATCATCTAATCTATGAGTTGAGTAGCATTGACAGAAACAATATGGTATTGTAGTGACAGCTGTTTACTTATTATTTTCACGCCTACTACTTGGGAAAAAATAATTTTCTAATTTACTTCCCGCCGAATCTTAAAAACTTACATCGTTTGTTCTCGAAAACGGTTGAGTTTATCGATTTCTAACAGATATACCTTTTCTATTTAGAATTGAAGGTATTTCATTAGTTTCTTATTAAAAAATTCAAAAGTGTAAAATACAAAAAGTTAGACATATTTTTACATCGAGAGCACAGTATAACTAGCGCCCCCTAGTCGTGACCTCAACACTGTTTCCATATTTGTAATTGCCACCTCAAAAAATATAAGACTACAAATTTTCAAAATAACCTGTCCATACATTCTTAAAATATAGCAAAAAGTCTAAAATATTTTTTCAACTTTAACACCCTGTAGAATGAAAAGGAGCAACAATTGAATACGGCATTTTGCGCTCAACTTTATTTTGACGTTAACAATCTTCCCTTCAGCTATGTACCATTATTAATGACTCACCCTGCGTACATATAATGCCTTTTTCCATGAAAATTTTTATTAGGCAAGACTATTTCTTAATCAAGTTTGCAAATATTTTCTGAAACACTTTTAATTTTTTTTATTTTGTTAATTTTAAATTACAAATTATAACAGAGGGTGATAAATCGAAATTCTATTAATAAATAATAATAATAATACATCATAACAACTATAAATGATTAGTCCCATGGGTTAATTCAGAGATGATCACGTTTTCCTTTTATAGGTTGCTGCCATTAAATCGTATTATTTAATTCAACATTATGATATTCTTGAACACACATATCAAATAAATATATTTTTCATTCAAAATAACCTTTTTTTCAGTGTTAAATAAATATAAGAATTATTTTTAAGAAAGTCTTGGACATAAATAACATCATCATACTCCAACGTCGAAAATAGGTTATTAATAAATAGATGTATTTTAGCTAATATTTATAATTAAAACAAAAATGACCTTACTAGAGAACTTGTTTAATGGCCATAATTATATGCATGTGCGAGTTTCAAAGCAAGGATTTACCACAAGTGCATTATTATAATCATGATATAAATATGGCACAGCCTCGGATTTCATTGCCGATGTTTTATATGTCGAAATATTTTAAAATTCTCTAGAGGTATTCTGCATTGCCAATTTAAATTATTCTGTGGTAACATCACATTAAAACTTACAACAGTTTAGTAAAATTTAAAAGAATGTTAAGGGCGTCGTTACCGTGTATTAGCAGAGTAGTCTACAAGACAATAAGATTTGAAACCCTTGACAGATACTGCTATTTAGTGATTTACCTTTCTCTTCTATAGAAAATTTAATACTTTTTTACTGCAGTAAAGTACACATAAAGGATGAACTTAGGAAAGGTTTGAGCTCATTTTTCTTACTTCGGATTTTAAATGTGAAAAATTAAAAATTGTTTATGTAAAAATTCCATAAAAAGAGCTATTTTAAATAAATATTTTAAGTATAAAATCGCTACATTTTGGCAATATAAATACTAACATTACCAAAGATAAACTTTCTAGTATTCAGCAATGTATAATTTTTTTTGGTAACTTTGATAGGGTTTAAATTTCTAACTTTAAAATTAGATCGACCTTTCACTATTTTGGGCCACAAATACGGCCACCTTAAAGCCATTACTGTTGAATTCTTCTTCTTAATAGATCATGTGAATGTGTTTGTTTACCAAAGTTTGTAATGAAATTACAAATTTATTATTGATATGGCTATTATGTTTACTCTTAAATTATGAAATCCGTTTTAAAAATTGTAAAATATTTTTTTGATCATGCTAATTTCTTACTTATAAGCTTCATTAACAACTTCGCTCACAATTTCATTAATAATTAACAAGTTCCTGACAAATTCTTTTCAATTAGGTAGGTAAGTACGTATTAATTTATCCATATTTTGTAATACATTTAAATAAGACCTGACGTAGACTAGTATTCAAAAGATACAAAAATATAAACAACATCCGAACAACATTTGAAGAACTGTGAAGAAAATACGTGAGTATCTAAACACTAATTCAGAATTTATCTAAACAAAATTTTTTGAAGGTACAAGGGATTCTTACAAATACAATTTTGTAAAAAAATGAAAAAGGGCAGTTTAAAAATTATTAAAAAATTATAAACCTGTTAAAATTAATAACGCAATTAAAATAATTATCAAGTTAACATTATGGGTTATAACTGAGTTGCAATTGTTACAAGGGCAGCCTCAAGAGTCTGCAAAGTAGATCACTATATGATTGAAATTTAAATATAGTTATGCTGTACAGTGAGTTTTTATGGTTTTCATGACTGCTTCGGAAATTATTGATCATAACTTTGCTTTAAAAAAGCCAATCAAACTTTAATTAGTAAACTTCTACCATCAGTCGGAAAAATTATAATATTGCCGTAACTGGTATATTAGTGGATAGAGTGTTTGGGTTTCACACAGGAGGTTCAGTTGTTTTTTTGTTAGCCCATTCTCGACACTTTCACGCTGAAGAATTTAAATTTGGTGACAGAAGTGGAAATAATCATAAATCGCAAGTGAATAATAATAAATTAGTCATATAGTGCAATATGTGTACAACATTATACTTGAAGAAACAGAAAAATTATGTGTATACAGGGTGCCCTGAAATGATGCGTCTATATTCCTTCTGATTCTACACGAAAAATGTATGCCACAAAGGTTATGGTTAACATTTTGGAATATTCAAAAACTGATTTCTATAGATTTTTTCCGTAGAATCCAGTGGCGTTTTTTTCTGGATGTAATAAGTAAGTAAGTTATTAAGTAAAGTAGATGTTTTTCTCTATATTTTTCCATAATCTAATTCTGTTTAAAATTATCTTCCAAGTGATGTAATACTATGATTATAGTTTTTTTTTATATTTGGTTCTAAATATTAACGGTCAAATTGAAGTTAGGAAAATTCTTTCAAAATATTCAATTGTTTGTTGAAAAAGTAGTATATTATTACGACGAGATACCCATGAAACCCATCGAAGGTGGAACACACTGTACGTAACCTAAATTTCGATGTTGGGAATATATAAGTTTGTAAGGAAATTTTCATCTTAGTTAAAATGTATGTGTATTCTTTGAAAGTACATTTATCAATTTTTCTTATAAAAGTACATGTTTCTGTGTATATTATGGAAAATATTTTTTGAAACAAATATTTGAATGCCATTATTTTCAAAAGTAGAATTTGCATAGATAAGGTAAGTTAGGTAAACTATAATTCTTGTTTAAGTTAATAGTGAATGTAGAAGGTAAAACAGTGTTATTATTAGTGAATATAAAATTGAACGTTAAAAAAAACTACTAATATTATACGTGTTGTTAATTATTTAATATGCCGGAAGACTATATTAATAATAAGTATTAAATATAAGAAAAAATGAGACACTTTGGTGTGCAAAAAAATCACAGTCTCTTTAGACATACCTAAAATTAACACAAGAGACTAAGTGGTATTTAAATGACATTGTAACAAAATATAAACTAAAAATTATGTTTGCTGTGCACATTTCACTTAAAAAAGTGTCATTCCTCGGTCTAATTTTTCGTTCTGCTGCACTTTATATCATATACAGGGTGATTAATTAATTATGGAACAGAACTTAATGTCTTATCGAAATGCTGACGATTTTCAACCTACAGGATGTCAAAATTAAAATTTCATGTTCGATATTTCTAAATCATTTTTAAAAAATTAAAATATTTGCATACATTTTGAAAATCGGAGTTTTTTTTGAGACGAGATATTCAAATTTGTTTTTAATTTTGAGGTTACTAGAAAGGGTCGTCATTTATGTCATGCTTCTTTTAAATGGCAGAATGTATTTAGTATATCAATGTGAATATTTAATTTGAAAAAAAAATCAGTATTAAATATTTAATTTTTTTTTTAAATTACATACCTAGCACTAAAACAAATTTCAAAAATTTTTGTTTTGCTTATCCCCTCAACATTTGTCAGTGTGCGATAGAATAAAAAAACTATTGCCTGATAAGATTATAGTAGTTGTTTATCTAAAGGTCTACACTGAGTGTCATTAAATAATTCCCACATTTAAATGGCACCTGACTAGGTTCCGAATATTATTATTAGTCGGCATATCAGAAAAGTTAAGTAGTAGATAAATATATACATTTAGCGTAATTATAGAAAAATTTCTTGCTGATATGATAACTAAATATTTATTTTAGCATGGAATTTGTAGCATTTGCAAATTATTGACCGTGTACACAATGTTTTCAGTTAAAAATGTATTATATCTACTTTAAGGTTAACTTACTTGAACAAAAATAATGTAATTTAAATCAACTTACTTTAGTATAATTTTGCTTTCTTAAGAAGATATACGCTGGAGAAAGTACTTAATTTATTTCATTTTTTTATGACAATATTCTTGTTTGTTGGGTAATTGTAATAAAATTTTGGAAAACATGCTTTTTTTGTGACATGCACACGAATATCTAATTGGTTTTTGCGTTTTTGCGTTTTGTGACAGGGCGTTCTAAGCGCCTGTGCAGCTATGTTATTCTTTTCATATTCTTTTAAGAAAAGAACTTGTTGGAAAATGATTAGTTGTTTTGAAACAACGTTCGATTAATTTTAAAAAAGGTATACTTGCTGTGTGTCGCTAAAATGCGCCCCTTTAGAGAAAACTGTATTTTCTAAAATTTGAGAACAGTTACCCACAAAATAAGGAACTGTAACATTAATTCGCAACATGCAGCTTGGGGAGTGAAGACAAAAACACAAAAGATAAATGTTTATATGATTATATTAACGCTAGCAACCTTTCTATAAATAATAAAGACTGTGTACCGATTTGTTAACTCTAGAAGTCAGACATTAATAGACGTCATACTAACTACGGCATATATATCTAAGGTAATCCAGAACTGGCATGTGGCAGATACTGCCTCAATGTCAAATCACCCCTGAATAAATTTTGAGATAAATCTCATTATGACTCCTCTCAAACCCTTCCGTGACCCTCGAGGAACTGACAGGAATAAATATCCATGTCATCTCCAGGAGAATCTGGCAGCGGTGCAAGATCAGGGGCATAAAAATAATGGAGAGATTGAGGCATTCATGGATACTGTACAATCTGCCATAAAGAGAGCTTTTATAATATTTTGCGCCCTCATATCAGCACAGCAATATGGTACAACCACTAGTTGGTGGAACCAGGAGCTGAGCGAAGGGCATCATTTACTAAGGCAAAAATGACTAGACAAAACTCGGACTGAGAATTGCACAAATCCCACCTGGGACTTTTAAAAAAATTGGTCAAGAAAAGACAAAGAGATGCATGGAGAGCCGAGTGCGATTAGATTGAAAACTACTCGCAGGCTGGTAGGCTATAACCTAGTGGGTCCTTGCAAAAAAGAAAGACCATGATTTGGGTTTACTAATTAGAGAGGATGGCGAAAGAACCACCCATCTAAATTAAAATCTGGAACTGCTGATGCGGACCTACTTCCCGGGATTCACACCACTGGAACGAGAAGAATGGCTAGACTAAACTGAGTATCTACCTTTGGTCATGGACTAGCGGATTGCCAACTAGATTGTTACAAAAGATAAAATATGACAGTGCAAATCTTTTCACATTTCAAATCTTTAGGCACTAACGGTATATATTCAGCCCTTTTACAATGCGGCTTGGATATTTTAATGCCGCACCTGGAACGGATGTTTAGGTTGTGCTTCGCACACCTCTACATTCCGCTGATTTGGAGG
Source organism: Monochamus saltuarius (assembly GCA_025584915.1). Classification (NCBI taxonomy): domain Eukaryota; kingdom Metazoa; phylum Arthropoda; class Insecta; order Coleoptera; family Cerambycidae; genus Monochamus; species Monochamus saltuarius. The sequence goes on along the minus strand of CM046725.1, from coordinate 56,003,111 downwards.
CAAGTAAAGGTAGTGTTCATTCCCAAAACAAGAACGTTGGATTACATCACTCCAAAGGCATATCGACCCATTAACTTGACCTCGCTTTTGTTGAAAACTATGGTCTAGGACGAATTTTCAAACTGGATACTATTGGCTAAGGAAGCAGCTTTATTATATGAGGAAGTGTGAAACACCTCTTTGTAACGAATTGCGAATATACACATAGTCTGTAGCAAACCATGGAGAGATCCCCCTGAGCAACGCCACCACCTTCTTTTCTTATTAGGCTGGTTAGCAGCTCAGGTGGATTGATCTTCTAATGGGAGGAAGTACAAGGGGCCCAATGGGGTCTAAGTGCCGTAGCCTCTTATGCTACCCTCCCCAGATTCTAGAAGGATATTATAGTAAATAAATTAAACAAAAAAGTTTGTTGATTTAAATCACATTTTTATACAAGAAAGCTAGCCTTAAATTATTGTTCATTCTTTAGTAAACACCCAGAGATGTTCACACATAACCTATTGATTTAATAAACATAGGAAAATATGGTTAAAAAGTAATAAATTCCTACTGGAAAATACTACTAAAATGTATAAATGGTATATATGTAGCGTGGTTTTGCTATTTCAAAACTTCATATAAAAAGTTGACCTGAGGATTATATTAAGTTATTCAGATATGTTCAATTTTATTGTGACAAAACGGAGATTCGTGCATTTTCCTCATTACAGATTTATTCATTAAAAATAACAGTATGGGAAATCTCCAGTTAAATTGCTGAGCAAAGATTAAGTTGTTATTATTGCGAAATTATATGTTTATCAACAAACAAACATTATATTTTTAATTTGTTTACAGGATCGCTATATAAGAAGTTTTTTTAAAGGTACGAGTATTTAAACTAATTCACATAATTTTTCCTGCAATTAATATCAATATTTTGACACGAATTATCTAAGAATACTAAAAAAATAATAACTTCTTCTAACGTACTAGTTCTGAGATAAATTATTTTATGATTATTCACTAAAAATTAATCAACTTCTAATTTCAAGAATTATATAAATGCAAGATTATTAAATAATTATTCTTTACAAATTTCCTTTACATCTAACTTTGAAATAAGTTTAGAATTAAAACAGTTTATGAAATTTAGACTAAAATTTATTTCAACTAGTGTTATTAGTAGCCTTGACTTTATAACTTTGTTGTCAATGGTGGAAACTTAGGCTAGGGATCAAAGAAAACACAATATGTTTACTTGTCGACGTTTCGTCACTTATTGCGACATCTGCAGGACACTACAATAGAAGCAATACAAATATTAGAAATACACTGCATTACATTACATGTAATAGATATAAAAGTAAATTATATCTATTAAGTAGACGTTTTTTAACATTATCTTGCTTACTAATCATGTTGATTGAATCAAATACAAAATGGTGTCGGGTACTGTAACAATGTTCAGCAAGTGTAGTTGTATTATATTTCAAAATACGTATTTTGATTTCTGTACCTAAAAATTTATTGGATGTCATTATATAGGGTGGCCATATGAAAATTAAACAGAGCAATTTTCAGAAACTGCATCAAGATTGTAGAAAAACGTCCAGACCCGTTGATTTCAGATTAAAGGGGGACATTCTTTGTTGGTATTTTTGTAAAAAAACGGAAATGAATACTATACACACACAACGAACGTAAAATTAGTGGATTCCAAATTTATTTTCTAGTATTATTTGGAAACATTGGTTGGTAGTTTATTTAATTGTGTTTTTGAAAATGAAACACTATGGTTTATTCCATTGCGGAAAAGGTAGTTATCATTTCTCTTTACTTTATGAACAATAACTGTGCGAATAGAACAGCTCAGCTATTTAATGAACAACGTCAAGATCGACATGTCAGGAGGAAGTATGTTCTAGAGTTAATAAAAAAAATGTCAAGAGACAGGGAACGTAGCCAATAAAAAACGAGAAATTGAAAAACCTTTAGTTAATGAAGTTGCAATTTTGGGACAAGTTCATTTTGATCGTACATGAAGTACGAGGCTGCTGGAATCTGTGTCTGGAATCGAACTAGCATACAAACCATTTTGAAGAAGAATAAGTTCTGTTGTAAGAGCTTTCAAAATAAGTATTACTCAATCCCCAATGTCATTTAAATATTTTGGGGTGACGCTTTACGCAACTTTTTGGGGTGACGTTAGAAGCCATATCATAAAAGATAGTCCCTTTAATCTGAAATCAACTGGCCTGAGCTGTTTTTCTACAATCTTGAGTGTTTTTCTGTTCCTGAAATGTTCGTTTTTGCAATGGCCTCCTGTATATTCCTTTTACTTCGGTATCTTTGAATATTCGCAAGTGGCATGATATAACATTTCAGTTATTTGCTAGGCTCTATATTATTCAGTTCTTAAATATTAAAAATATTTGTATTTCTAGAAAACGCCCTTAAATAAAGTATACTCAGATATGTAATATTTACTTTTTCAGTGAATGTTCACTTAAATATCACCCCCTTCTTACATTTGCCGGAGCAATATTTTTGTCCTGTCTCGCTAGATTTTTTTAAAATCTTATATTATCTTGCAAATCAAGCTGTCAAGTCTTGTCAAACCAGTTATGCGGTTGAGGATCTTTCAGAAATGACCATAAAGAGAAATATTCACAAAAGTAGTAAATGCAAATATATTTCAATTTGGGTTTTCAAAAACCATATTAATTTATATAGCAATAGCAAAATGTAATGTAAATAATGAGTGCAGATTGGATAGCCGTAAACTTTTGAGAGGATACATTAGAATAATTCAAACACGAATTGGCTTTCACAATAGTCATTTTGGGGGTTTCCTATTGGTAGATAATTAAGTGGTAATCAGACAATTAAGATAATGTTATGTATGCGATACTGAAGATTTTTGTTTGTTAGAGGTTAGAGAGGAGTGCACAAATTGAGTGCCTGATTAAGTTCGAGTACGAAATATGACACTTTAAGAATAGGGGCAGGGAGAAGTAGCCGATCGTTTTATTTGAAGTTGCAGTCAGGATATTTTACGGAGGTACAAGTTTTGTGGTAAGTTATATTTTTTGTTGTCAGTTGTTACCTAAACATTATTCAAGTATAATAAACTAAAACGTGTATATAAATAATGCATTTTGAAGATAGGAGCTAAAGGTTTCAATTTTACTTCTGGTATTCTGATTTATCATTATTTTTAAATTTTTACATGTAACTTGCGATTAAAAAATATATACAGAGTAGGTACTTTTGACGTCAAAATGTGCCGATTTAATCTGATATTTTTATATACAACAATACCTCTCTTAAAAGATAGGTGGTTAAGTTGAACTTTTAAATTAATTTGTACATTTTTCTCGTATACATCTGTGGTTTACCAAATCCTTAAAGGTATTATTATAAAAGATGATGCCTAAAAAAACGTAGAAACTGATCTGATCGAGGGATGTTTCTATATAGTATAGACAAATTTTATTCTAAACGTATCTAATTATTTCTTAACTATTTTGTGTGTTTCTTTAGTTTTATTCGGTTTTTGCCACACTTTTGAAAAACAATAAAGAATAATTAAATACCCCTTGCGCCAAACGGATCAGTCAAGGATTATTTTTGAAACTAAGTTTGCCTAACCAAAGAATCTCACACTGAAAAAAGCAGATAAGTAAAGAACTTTTAAATTTGTTTTTCCGCAATAATTTGTACATTCTTTACGTATACATTTGTGGTTTACCAAATCCTTAAAGGTATTATTATATAAATTGGAACACCCTGGATATTGCGAGAACATAATTTAAGTTGGCCGTTGCATTTTTTTATTTTGTAAAGTTTATTTGTGACCATTTACAACTGATATTGAAGACTAAAATATTTCAAAATATTTTTAATGGCCGTTGCGTTTATGTTGATATTTTTCTATACTAACATTTTGCATATTTATAAATAATTGATAACCATTTGATGCAGATAATGATTTATAATCCATATAATACGTCGAAGCTACAAATTTCCTGCTAACAATTGTATGCAGCAAAGAATGTGATTACGGTAGATGGGCGTAGTATATCATATTAGCTATAAAATTGCATTTGGGAGTATAATATAATAAGAGCTTATTTAATTAATCTTTATTTTTTTTTCAGAAGTGTGGCAAAAACCCAATTAAACTAAAGAAAAACTAAAATTATGCCACAAATAAATAGAGAAAATATTTTGTGTATGTTTGTGCTTTACTGTAATTTTTGTTTTGACGAATCACATGCACATGAATAAAATGGTATTCTTTATTAACATTTTAATTCACTAATTTTATATTTTAGTGCACTAATTGTTCCTATCTAAGAAATGTATTAACAGACTTTTCTAATTACTAAAAATGTAATATTTTGTAAAACTTGTGGTTTTTACTAAAACTATTCAGTCGCATTTTATAAACCGCTATTTTCAGTTCAGTAATATACTCCATGGATTCAGAATAAACATTGTTTTACATAAACACATAATCTGATCTGAAATCCAATGCACTAAAATTAGGAAAGTGTGGTGGCCATTGAATAGTTCTGTCTCTTCCATCGATTTTGAAAAATTGTTTTTTAGTTGAAAAGTATTTGAAATAATGTAAAACAGCCATTTAATCCATGGGCGTAGGTACGTGAAAAAATGGGCAAAATACTCCTCCTGCCTTGCCAAAATTTGGTTAACCAGAAGCAGTATCTCTATTACATTTCAAACTTAGATATACAAAATTGACAAACTTATTGCGAAATAATACAGTTTTAAAAATTCAACTTCAACACCCTGTATCTTTTAAGGTAGGTATTAGGTCAGTAGGGTTAAATCGTACATAATTTGTCGCCAAAAATATGCAGTTAATGGGATGACCTGATATTTTGTTACATCCTGTATGTTCCTCTACCAGATCTATAAATCGATCTAAACCGCATTAATCTGACCAAGAAAAGGTTGTTCTTATAAGATTTAACACAAACTGAATTTGATTCTTCTAGATAAACAGCGATCTGAACATTAAAAAAAAATGTCAAAGGACCATCTTGAAAGAGCCCTACCTCTCTTAGGCACCATTCTTGGATAAGACGGTTTATGTCTAATTGATATCAAATCATCCCTAAAATTTACTGTCGGTTTATTTTCCGGACATCCTGTACATAGTTAAATTAAATTAAATGAAGTTTATAAAGGAACAACATAAATTACTCGAGAGTTTCCCGTATCAAACATTTGCTATGGATCGAGATAAACTATAAATTTATTGTTATACTCCCAAATGCGATTTTATAGCTAATATGATATATTACGCCCATCTATCGTAATCACATTCTTTCCTGCATACAATTGTTAGCAGGAAATTTGTAGCTTCGGCGTATTATATGGATTATAAATCCTTATCTGCATTAAATGGTTATCATTTATTTATTAATGTGCAAAATGTTGTTGTTGTTTATCCACTTTTACTATTTAAATCATTCTCAAATAAAATAATAACTTTTAAAACGCGTTTGTATGACACACATTAATTAACTATTGTAAGCCCACATTTTAACAATTGTGTTCACATAAAATAAAAGTAAACAATATTATATGTAGAACTAGTTAAGTTTATGTAATAACAATATTTACATCTAGTTAAATTTAAAAAAATATATTTCGATTTCTACATCTAAAAATTTGTTGGCTAGAATGCTTTCTGTCGTTATATATTCGTTTACTCCGTTAGTTTACTTCGATACCTCTGAATATTAGCAGATAGCATGAGATAACATTGTCTGGTGCCTCTTTTCAATTATGACCCAATCATACAATTTTTTAAATGTATCTATATATAATTCTCGTGTCACAGTGTTAGATGCCATACTCCTCGTAAACGGGTTAACCGATTTTTAGGAAATTTTATATGTATATTCGGTAGGTCTGAGAATCGGTCCTAATCTATTTTTCATACCCCTAAGTGATAAGGGTGGTCCACCCAAACATTTTTTTTTATTTTTTCGGACAACATTTTTTATTTTCATTTTTTTTATGAAGTGGCATTAAAAATACATACAGCCGTTAATTTTCACCCTTCTATCACAAACCCCTATTTTTTAATAGCCATTTTAGTAATTTAATCATTTTTAACCTTGGCCAATAACTGATCGATCCCAGGTCAAACGATGTCCGTTTGTGGCTTACATTTGAGCACACCATGTTTTTCACACGGACAATTATATGTGGTATGCTCTCGAGTGGGCAAACCATCCAATTTGTTTGTGTTAGCTAAAGATGGACTCACTAAAAATATCGTATACTCCATTGCACTAAGAGTTAAGATAATAAAAGTACAATGAATTCAAAAAATGAATGTTTTGTGTTTTGTTATTCTTATAGGCCGTCATCGTTCACAGTGCTCCATTCCTCTTTTAGTCATATACCACATCTCCACACACTTACAATAAGTTAGTTATTTTTTATTTAAATAATAATAAATATTCACTAGAAATAATTCATATGACAAAACAACGTTTGCCAGCTCATCTGAATCGTGAATCGTTTATCCAAATCGTTTATAAAAATTATAAAAAATAAAAGGCCTAAAATGGAACCCTGCGGAACTCCAGACGTGACCATGAATTTAGATGATTTATAACCAATGTACTCTACAAATTGAAATCTATTTTGTAAATAAGAATTAAAAAATGAAATCATGTTGTCACTGAATCCTAAGCAGCCTAACTTATGCAAAATGATTTTATGATCGACCTTATCGAAAGCTTTCGTAAAATCTGTATATACAGCATGTACTTCTTCTTGAGCATCAAGTGCATTTGAAATAAACTGAGTAAAACAGCATAAATTAGTTACCGTTGATCGACCCTTAATAAAACGTGCTGAATGTTAGATATGTATGATTGAATTTCATTATATATGAGTGAATGCAGCACTGTTTCAAAAACTTTGGCAAAGTTTGATAATACTGTTATAGGTCGACAATTAGAAATTATAAACAAATTTGAATTTATCGCCCTCAAAAATCCCGATCTCTAAAATGTATGCAAATATTTGTACTCTTTAAAAAATTACAAGCAAATACAGAAAATTAAATTTTAACTTTCAACACCGATCGATTTGGATCGAAAAGGAGCAACATTCGGATAAGGCATATTTGGCGTAGTCACTCTATTTTAGAGTCAGAGTATGTTATCAGAAACGTAACTGAATTTTTCAGTCATTTTATAATACAATAATAATCACATATTCTGATCTTCATCTTTTCCTCTAATTAGTAGTCACTGTTATGTAGATATCTGCAATTTAAAATATAAAAAGGAAATACACAAAATTTAGATTTTCTTTTTATAACTCACCGAAGTGTGTACTTAAGATGCATTGGTTTTTTATCTAATTGAAATTTAAAATATGTTTCTTTAATAATAAGCCTTGAACTTAATAATTACATTTAAACTTCAGTGAACCTTGAAATCCAATTTGTAAGATTTACAAAGAAATAAGAACATCTAGATAATACTTATAATTATAATGCAGTAAGAATATTATAAATATAAATAAATCTTTAATTTTTCTGGCAATTTTATAATGTACCTTTACGTTAGTTAAAAATATTAATTCAGTTGAACTTTATTGGAACTGTGACAGTGTATCCACAGTTACATAACAAGTTAATAATTATAAACTAGATATTTCTAGTTCTGATTCATGGTACTTCGTTTTTTTTTGTAATAATTAATGAGGTATTTTACGAGGAAAAGTTTAACCAACTAGTTAAAGCAATTTTCACGGTTTGAATATTTTGGTAATCAGATCAATTCAAGTATTTGTATTTATTTGATTCCTTTAAGGACAAACAAAAAACATGTATTGCTTATACGCAGTGGATCAAATTAAGATATCAGGAGTCGATGCTTAAAATTTCAAGTAAACTTTTAACATTAGCAAACGACAAGATATGAAATTAAAAATACTTTACTTAAATTTAAGAATCGGTTAAAGATGCCGTGTTCTTGAAATAGTGCTTTTTACACATACAAATATGAAAAATTTAATAACTGAATAATTTAGGGCTTAGCAAATAACAGCAATGTTATCTCATGATACTAATATTCAAATATACCGAAGTAAAACGAATAACGAAAGGAAGCGGTTTAACAAATTTTTAGGTACAGAAATCTTTCAAAGTAGGTATGTATTTTTTCAATTTAAGTATAGATATAAATATTGTTATACCATAGACTTACATAGTTCTACATATGTTCTGAGAATTATTTAACAGTAAATAAAAAAACATCTTTTATGATGACGTTTCTATGAAAAGCCCTACTTCTAAATCGTATCCTCCCTGATTTAATGGTTATATCATTTATAGTATTAAACAGTGTATCGGTCAGTGGTCGCGCGGTTTAAGGCGTTAGTACTTGAATCGAGGTGACTAGACGGAGTTGGTTCGAGCCCAGCTGCCAGTAGACCGTATATAAGCTATATTCGTGGAGAGGATTGGCACCCTCTCTGTGGGTATGGTAGGGTGGAATAATGTTGGCTTGGGTCAATGTGAGAGATTGATGCCGGTTGATATTTGACCACCCCCCTAATTAATGAGGTTTTCCAGGTTTCCCTCATTCCTGCACTGAATAGTGGTTAGGGCCTACCAACGTAAGTCGTTCCTGGGCGCAAATGCGGCCTGCTTAATAATAATATGCCGCCCCCTCTCCCGCACAAGTCTCCGACTTCTGGGATAATCCCTGTGATTAGAATGAGGGGTAGAGATATTATTATTATTATTATTATTATTATTATTATTATTATTAAACAAAAGCACTTTGGCCAATGTTTACAAGGTTCCAAACCGATGTCGATTTAAATGTGTTTAAACGTCTTAAGTCTTGGTTCAAATTGGACATTAAAATAGCGCATACAGCCTTCCTTCACAATATAGATAATCTGAAGTCGAATCCTAAGAAATTTTGGCCTTATATTAATTCACATTTTAATTTGACACCTGTTCCGTATATGTTGAAATATAACGATGACTTAATAGATGATTCTTATTTGATAGCTTAGTTCTGCTGATTATTTTTCTAAATCTTTTACAGCGCCCAATATTGTAAACAGAGATCCTAATAAGTTATTGTCAGCGTCGTCATCAGTTACTTCTTTTAGTCAAAAGGATGTTATTGACGCCATTAAACGTATTAAACCTACAATGACTATGGGTCCGGATTTGATTCCTTCATTTTCAGTTAAAGACTGCGCTACAGTCTTGACGGAACCACTTGTCTTTATTTTTAACCTAATTCTTAATTCCTGCTGCTTTCCTGATCTGTGGAAATTGTCAATAGTAAGTTCTCTTCATAAAAAAGGTGAAAAATTTTAACTGACTAATTACAGGCCGATCACTATTATTTGAAGTTTTGCAAAAATCTTAGAAATTATTCTTCATAACCTTATTTATAATCAAGTTCCTAATTCTATATCCATTGATCAGCATGGATTCATGAAGAATAGATCAATTGTTACTAACCTTGTTTGCAAGTGTCAATACATACTGCTGAGTGGCTTAATCAATGCGATCAAGTTGATGTTGTCTCCACTGACTTTTCTAAGGCGTTCGATAGACTGGACCACGGAATCTTATTAGAAAAATTATGAACGTTTGATGTCACTGCGCCAATTATAAATTGTCGGAATTATAAAATTTTTAAAGTCTATTGTAAAGAGAATTGTAAGAGCTTTCAAAATAAATAATACACAACCTCCAATGCCATTTAAATATTTTGGGGTGATGCTTACCCTGGCTTGGGGGTGAAAGTGGCGGAGTCAAAAATACCAGTAAAGAATGTCCCCCTTTAATCCAAAATAGACGGGTCTGAGAGTGTTTCTACAATTTTGACGCAGTTCCTGAAAATGGATCTGTTTCGTTTTCATCTGGCCACCCTGTATATTAGTGGTGAAGTACCCAACAGTTACGGTTCAATAATTTAACATCGGCTTCCCAGTACATTACACTTTAATGATAATTTTATTACGCCTAAATTTTTAAATATGAAAAATTTGAGAGGTTATCCAATTTGACCTAGACACCAAGTCGTACCAGGACCAGACAAAAAAATAGTACTTTTGTAAATATTGTCCAAAATAGAAAAAAAGGAAATTAAATTGGTTAACGCTTATTAAAATCGCATTATATTTTGTTATGCTGTCTAATATTATGTTTACTCCATCACCAGTTATGAATGTTTATAACACCAAAATAATTAAGAAATCAGTTGATTTCCCCTTATCACCTTTAACTAATATTACAAATAATTGTTTTTGTACTGGAATTTTACCAAACGCTCTTAAATTTTCTAAAGTTTCACCTATTTTTAAAATGGGAAACCTTGATCAGGTTGATAACTATCGCCCCATATCAGTTACACCAATAATTATAGGTAAAATTATAGAATGTTTAATTAAAGTTAGACTTGAAAAATACTTTGAAAACAATTTTATTTTAAACAATAGCCAATATGGTTTCTGTAAGAATAGCTCTACAATTAAGGCCCTACTCAGTGTAGTTGAGGAGGTGCTTGTGGGTTTTGAGAGTAACACTTCTGCAACGTTCTGAGACCTCAGCAAGACCTTTGACTGCATATGTCATGAAACGCGGATGGAAAAATTATCATTTTATGGAATTCGTCGAACTCCTCAATATTTGATCAAATCATACCTTACGGGTAGGAAACAGTGTGTCAGTTTGAATAATATTTTATCAGATGTGCATTCTATGGAGTGCCTCAGGGGTCTTTCTTGGAGCCTCTTCTGTTTGTTATTTATACCTATTAATGACCTTTATTATCATATGGGTCCTGAGGGATGCATTTTATTTGCTGATGACACAACATTATTTTGCTCAGATAAAAGTAGAGAGCGTACTCTTGAGCTTGCTAACAATAGTGCTCTTAAGGCTGAAACATGGTTTTCAGCCAATAAGTTAAAGTTATACAAAGAAAAAACCCAAAGTGTTATTTTCTCCAGTGGCATCTCTCAAGATGAGAACCATGCTAAACTTTTAGGCTTTTCTCTTGATGGCTCTCTCAGATGGACTTGTTATATTGACAATCTCTGTATGAAGATTTCTAAGCATATTTATCCCGTGCGACAACTTAAAAAGGTATTAAATGATGATATGCTATTGAATGCATATTATGGTGTTGCACATTCATGTTTAATTTACGGAGTGATCCTATGGAGGCACGCGTCATCATCGTTTAGAGGTTTCAAACTTCAAAAAAAGATTCTTTGTATAATTGCACGGGTTGGACCCAGGGAACATTGCAAACCACTTTTAAAAAAATTTAAAATTATCCCATTGCTCTCTCTCTATATAAATATAGATTACTCCTTGATTGAAATACATATTAATTATTTAAAATATAACACAAATTCCAGTTTCCACAATAACCCAACAAGTTCTGCCAATTTAATCAGAAGTCTAAGATTTTAACTACATAGTTCAACAAATAATTCTCTTGACTTGAGAATATACAACAAAGTTCCTTTAGAAGTAAGAATACTATGCACCACAAAATTTAAAAATGTAATTAAAAAAATTATGCACAATTATTGTTTTTATTCAGTGCATTTTGTTTCGGATTGTTTTTTTTTGTGTTTTTGTTCATATATACATTTACTTCATAAGTTAATTATTATTGTTTTAAAGCTGTTTTCAGTCCTTTAAGTGTTTTTTATATTTCCCTCATGGCTTGTAATTATTTATTTAGTTTTTATGTGGTGTTTTAGTTTAAATAATATAATTATGTAATTTATTTGACTTAATTATCATTGCTTGTTCTTTAAATGTATTTTTTTAACGTATTATAGTGACTTGCGTTTTTTGCATTTATATCCCAATGTTTATATTTATACTGACTTGCTACTATAATATTGTTAAATATATTAACGTAGTAAATAAATACATTTCTTCTTTCCTTTTCTCCTATAATGGAGGTACGTAACATAAAACTTAATAGTAGTTAATTTTCCTTAAATTTGTTATTATTGCAGTTGGTTTGTTTTTTTTTTAAATTAATTTGCTCGCTGGAAATTATTGCTTTATAAGAGGTAGCTGATTTTGTAAATCATATTAGCTAAAAATAGATGGGTGAGTAAAATCGCACCAATTTTTTAAATATTTAAAACTATGACCTCTATAAAGAACTTTGTATGACGATAACCTGTAAATACCTTCGAAGTGATTTCTTTCCATGTGGAGGTAAACAAGTCTTACTATTGACTTCTATGTGTCCTCATAACTTTGCTATTAAATAGGATCCTACCTGTTTGCAAGAATTACAAAGAAAAATTAACCTTGTGTCTGGTATACCTACATGTTAAAACAAATAAGGAGATAATTTAAAAATGTATATTTGTTAAAGAAGTATTTCGTAAAAGTTGCGTTTTTATATATATAAAAAAACAGTGTTGATGTTATTTTTCTGAAAAACGCGATTACTGGCTGAACTCGGGTCTTGTCCACAATGTGCATGCCACTAGCAGTTTAAAATAAACCCATGCTACGTGCTAAGGCTAGTCTAGCACTATTTCTGCTAAAAATGTTCTAGTATTCAAAGATGACAAAAACGGCATTTATGTCTACAAACTATAAATAAGTGAAGAATATCTGATGATAAACATTTAATTAAGGAATTAGGGCTCGTGATTCATTTGAAGATAGAAATTGACGATACAAAATATGCGATTCGTAGAACAATTCATGGATGGTATGATTAAAAATGAGCTTTAGACAAAAAAAAATCAAATTGCTAGAACTAAAATAAAACTTTACCCAGAAGGGCGATTTTGGAAATTATGCGTGACATGAATTTTCATTTTATATAACGAAATAATTTTCATTTGTCAGGCTACTTTGATTGGAATATGAAATTGTATTTTTTAAAATGCTTGTAATTTCTAAACAAAAACGAATCGTACCTATGTTCATATACCGGGTGACAACGGAAAGTGGGAACACGCTGGATCATTTTACGTATGATAGGACTAATTTTCTGACACATTTTCTGGATTAAGTAATTTTTTATTTAAAAATAAAATTAGAATATTAAGAAAATTTTTATCGTCACACAAGAAATTCTAATCGTTTGAAATTAAAAAAAAAGATAAGCATCAGATAAGTACGTATCTTTTGGCAAAAAAGGATGGCATTAAGTTTTACTAAGTGTAGTAAATGGAATAATCCATAAATTGCGACTTTTGCAATGTGTTAGAGGTTATCAATTAATTGGTAATAAAAATTAGTAAGATATATGGTAATTAAATTAATATAAAGTTTTCAAGCAAATTGAGGTATCCAATCACCATATTGCAAATAATGGGATGATGAAAATATTCAATAGTGAATAAAATATTTCCTTATAGAACTATTTTTTTCGCTGCATTTGTTAATGTATTTATTGAAAGATAAATGAATTAATGTGAAATGTAAACATGATTGATAAATGAGTGTCTAATATTAAATAGTGTTTCTTCATTTCTTAACAAATTCCTAGCATTTAAAATTGCTTGTGACAGCTCCTCCCGTATATTAATAGGGTCACTGTAAACATTTTATCTCAAAATACTCCAAATACTGAAATCCATGGGGTTTAAATCTGGACTTCGTGCGGGCCATGAAAACGTGCTGGCGCGACCTATCCACCGTTGGGGAAATTGTGCGTTAAGATAGTTGCGAGGCATATTTCACACGATATTATTAATTGTAAACAAAAACTTAAAGGAATACACTATTTAACATAGTTACTTGTCAATCAGCTAATTGTCAATAGTACAATTTCTTTTCAAATAACCAAAGCTTACAATGACAGTTTTACATAAGTAACTACAAACTTTTAGTTTCTTCTATTTTATTACATCCAATAGAAAAACATGAAATAAATCGAAAACCCACTGATAAAAAAGTTATAATCAGTTTTTATCAACCAAGAGTATATTGCGTAGCGCCCTCTAGCGTCTACAGTAAAATTAAGTACGGATTCGTATTTCTTGTCCCAGAAAACCCTCTAATTCAAATGTTCAAAAGAATCCTTTGACAACTTTCTAAGAATTTTAAGAATTTTGAATTCAAAATTTGAATTTTAGCGTTCTGCAACTTTTTTATTAGCCACAAATGGACCAAGGTAAGTTTTTAATCGCTTAAGCTTAATTTTGATGTAAGGAATCTGCTCTTGCTCTGTGTCCCATTAATTTCGGGACACCCTGTATACATAATTAATACCTATTAAAGGATTAAATTTTATAAAGACAAGTACCTATTTGTGTAATCATTTGTGCGCGCGTGCGCATTAAAGTTAAAATTAATGACCGACGCAATTTTCAGTACATTGCACGAATATAGAGTCTGCTCTAATTTGATTGCATTGCACGTGAAATTCTGGTTCCTTTTCTGGTAATATTCAGTTTTGCCATCCTACACAAAAGGAACTAACAGTGAGGAATTAAGTAAAAAGTGAATTAACCTCAATTAACCATAATAATTTTCTTTTTTATTTCATCCATTGAAACTCTAGGTTGATTGAAACTTCACACCACAGTACACAACACCGGTATGTTTTGATGGTTTTGCAGAAGACCAGCAGATCGAAATCATTTTCATTTTACTAATTTGGCAAAGGGCAATATATTGCATAAATGTAAAACAAATGACACCTTGCAATATTGCATGAAAGATTTTGCTGCAAAATAGTTTTCATTGCATTGCATGCTCCATTGCCTAAATGTAAAGCTGCCTATATATAGAAAACGGTTACCTTGTTTTTGTGAAATGGTTTGAAGAAAAAACCATGAGATGGCTTAATTTATCAAAAAACACCTCTTGACATAGCTTAATTTTTAATTACTCTTGTAATGCCATTTTTATTTCATTAAAAAGCATTATGTTATGCTATTTTGTCATAATATTACATTGTAAGTAGGTACTTACAGGTACTTACTTAAAAGTTATTAACCACGTAACCTTTCTAATTTATTTTATTGTTAGGCCGGGCGAACGTTGAGGCGCAGTTGACGTGACGCAGGGTGACTCACGGGTCGTAAAATTTGTTGTTTCCAGAAAACGTAGGTACCCTTACGGAATAGAGTTAAGAATCACTGCAATACAGCGTGAATACAGCACACACACCGCATATCCGTCGACTGTCATACCCGTTTATGTATTCATTGCTAATTATTAAGAGAGCAGTCTACAATAAAGGACATTTCAAGTACCCAAATATTGTAGATACCTACCTCTATCTATTCAATTTTGCCCTCGATTTTGCCTTTATTTCTCGTTAGGTCTTTGTAGATTTCAAAGAGTAACTTTAATAATTTTATTATTTCTTTTTGTGTCTATTAAAAAGCATGAGATTTTGTAATCAAAATATGAGAGAGAAATATGAGATTTCCTCGGAATGCATGAGAACTCATGCAAAAGCATGAGGCCTGACAACACTGGCATCAGTTGGCCGGACAGTTAGATTTGCAATGACGAATTGGCGTTGGCGATACGGAATCGATTACCGTAGTAGTGGGGAATGTTAGATCAATGCACGTCGGCGCGCCTCTTAAACTTCGTACCTTCCCTGGGATGAAGCGGCAATTTCTACTTTCCCTGTAAAGATCCGCAATTTCCGAATCTGTAGAATTATTGTTAATATACTATGCATATCTCCACATATTCTACTGATTTTTATGCCACTTGCTTGAAATCATACTGCACTTCCCACCTTTATGGTTCGCGACATTTGAAAATTTTCATATTTCCTTATAACGATGAGATATACTGTACACTACTGACTAAACTTTAGTAAATATGTTACATTTGTAGGATCTACTAAAAAACATGCATTGTCGGTATGTGTGAACACTATATCCGATAATATCGTTCTGTGTGAAATCGCCTGAAGGTTTACAACCATTATTCAGACAACTTTGTGTCTAAATTATGCAAAAAACTAATTTGAAATCGAAGTTAGGCCGTTTTTATAAAGAATATCTTAATCAATTGATTATACATTTTATAATAAACTCTTTCTGGGTACTGTGTAGATACAGTGTAAGAAAGAAACTACACATTTAATTACTGAGATAACCTATAGTGCGTTCATCTGGAAAATTCCAGTTCGATAACAAATAACTTAGTTCTTTATTGGATCTACAATTATCATTCAAAATTGTATCATCAGAAATCCAATTAAGGCGACATATATTTGTAAGATTTTAATAAAATATTTGATTTAAATTTTATATTACTGACTAATTTTCAAGAAAAGTTTTCAAATTTGGGAAAATGTGTTATTTTAATAGTAACTATAATTTAGCTTTAGTTTCTCATTTCGAGATAATAGCGGTCACGTGACGACCATGCACGTTATATACATTTTAGGGTGAAGATATATCATGAATCTTAAATATATACAAATATTTATTCATTTTTAATTGATCGGCTTCTCACATGAACTGTTGTTAGAGCGTTTTTCTCTGTCAACCCTTCAATCTAGGAGGGAGCTGCACTCAGTTATAATTCTGTACAAACTCGTAAACAATAAATTAGATACCGTTGCACTTCACAATCAAATCAAATATAGGGTACCAAGACTTTCTTCCCGATGCTCTAATATCTTTAAAATGCCTACCCCCAGATCAAATTTATTGATAGCTTCCCCACTTTACCAAATGAGCGATAATTATTGTAAAATTGAGAACAAGGTTGATATATTTTGTTGCACTATTTTGCAAATTAAATCGGTACTCCCATAATTAATAGGGTTTTTCTTGTTTAATTATTTCGTGTGTCTCCATAAATCATTTTTGTTGTGTTTTGTTGATTGTAGTTGGTATTGTATTGTAATACTGTTATTTATATTTTTAAATTTGATGTTGTTTTCAACTAATTTAGTCACTGTGTTACATATCAATGTTACTGTAAATATTTATTTTTTGCGTGTTGGGTTTGTATTTAAATAAATAAATAAATAAATAAATTATTGTTCAATTTATTCCTTCATAAATGAGAATGCGCTTTATTTTAAAAATAATACAACTTTTAAATGTAAGTTAGGCCGTTTTCATTTTTAAAAGAATATTTTCACGATTATACATAGGTATTTATGATAAATTCTTTTTGGGTAGTGTGTATGAAGTATAAGTGTAAGAAAAAAATACACAATGACTGTTAAGATAACCCCTTATTAATGGTGCATTCATCTGGAAAATCCAGTTCAATAACAAATAACTTAGTTCTTGATTTTGATTTTACAATTATCTCACGAGTCACCTTTAATTATGTGTGTGTATCTTACAATTTTATACAGTTCTTAATTATACAATTATATAAGATTTTGTATACATATATTTTTTCTAATGATAATAAATTAGAAATGTTAATAGGCAACAATTGTTTAATATCAATCAATTTGGTAAATAGATTGTCTACCTGAGATTTCTTTATTGGACATTCCATCAAGCAATGTTGTAAGTTGTCTATTTCTCCACAGGCACAGTAAGGATTATCTTTAAGTTTCATTTTATATTTGTATTCCCCGCATAAACAATGGAAACTTCTCATACGGCAAATAGTACGTTTAAACGACCTATTAGTTTCTGTTGTGAACCATGTTTTTTTTCCTTAACCCAGAGTGTAGTCTCTTGTAACCCTCTCCTGCTGCGTAGTCAAGATAATAGTTATTCTTTAGTTTTTTTGATGTCTGATGTTGGAATTTCAAATTCAGAGATGGAATCTCCGATTAAAGATGCCTCTTTAGCTAGTCTATCTACGAACCTTTTATCCAAACTATTTAAAGATTTTTATTTAAAATTCGTAAATGGTTGTACATTTTAATAATATCAATAATGAGATGGGTTGATTTTTGTGATGGATTGCAATTTTGGATCGCTTGTGAATATGACGAAATGACGATTGTGTTCGTAATTTTGACAATATTTTATTGCTTCTACAAGTTCAGCCGTGTAGATGCTGGCTTCTGAAGGGAGTCTAAACTGCATAGAAACTTTATCGTTATCATGGTAAACTGCACACGCTTTTTCGTTGTTTATTACGGAACCATCTGTAAATATGTGTTCCTGTTGTTGCCATCTAGTGACCAGGTGCGTTTGGAAAGTGATGTTGTTTATATATTCGTTATCTTGAAAGTCCATAAATGTTTGTCTCGGTATATTATCATAAATGTAGTAGTCAATACTAAAAGAGGGTAATTTAAACGATTTATATATTTCTTCTTTGAACTGAGAAATCCATACGTAACTCTCTACTAGTTGAGGCAATTTCTTATGATGCCAGTACCTGTTCGTAGGTCTTAGTATAGATAGACTATGAATTTTGTTGAGTAATTCACTATTTCTGGATATGTGTTTTACAAAAAGTCTATCGCTCATTTCTCTTCTGAGATGTAATCGTAGTTCAATGCATTCTGATTCCATGATATTAATTGGAAGACCTTTATTTTTCAGTTGTTCAATTTTTTGTAAGTGCATCCGATTAGCTGTCCCGTAAAAGATACAACAGATGGGCCTAATTAGTGATCTATAGAATAGAAGACATATTAAGATTAGCTCCCCATTTCCTGTAGCTAAAAGTGCCAAGAATATTGAGTGCATTTTTGCTTCTTTTGCATATTAAATTTATATGGTATTTCCAGTTTAACTTTTTGTCTAGTATTAAACCTAGGTATTTTACTGATATTTTGTATTTGATGTTTAGATTGGGTATAGATTGGTTTTATAGGATTAGGTGGTGGATAACGCGATCTTGTAAAAGTGCATATATATGATTTTTCTTCAGATATTGGTGATTCATTATTTATAAATCATTTAGTTGCGAGTTGTTAATGCTTCATCCAGTGCTTGATGACATTCGTACTTTTCCATCCTGTATTTGTATGGCGTAATCATCAGCAAATTAGTATACCTTAAATGGTGTGTTAGAAAATTGTTATTCAAAATCATGTGTATATAGTATATACAGAAACGGATTTAATATACTGCCCTGAGGCAACCCTATTGAAGCTTTTCTTGGCCCTATTCAACCCAGCAGTTCTTCTCACGTAGATGTTTCTTGAACTGTATAGTTGATAGATGTGTGAAATAAGTTTATTAGGAAGACCGATTTGGCACATTTTTGTTGCTAGTATGTTGCAGTCCCCCTTGTCGATGCACCTGTAATATCAAAAACACTATAACAGTTGATTCCTTTTTTGAAAAGCCTATTTGAATATCCGAAACTAAACTAGCTAAATTATCTTGAGGATCCTTCTCTGAAGACAAATTGTGATTTTGGTAATAGGCTTCTGTTTTCTAGCCAGTACTCTATTCTGCCTGTTATTATTCGTTCATACATTTTACTGACAAACTCGGCCATTTATTTTTCTATTATAGACCAAACGAATATTCCAGGTATTTTCTTGTATCTCTAGATCCATTTTCTCGAACGAATCGAACGCTTCTCGTCGATTCCCCATTTTTCCAGTCCCGCCTCGGCACACGGCATTTTGCTTGTTTACCAGAATCGCGTAGGTATCTGTAACTTCATCCCCATGCTACATGGTGGGAATTAAAGTCACCTCCAATAATACATTGTTTGAGAATAGATTGAAAAAATCCATTCTATTTTCCATTCCAATTTTTCACGACCAATTACACTATTACCTCGTTAAAAAAGAGAGAAAGTAACGGTTCTAAGTTAGCCCCTTGCGGAGCGCCAGATGATATTAAATAACGCATGGAATTAAATAAGAATAGAATATAAGTAATAATAATATATACTACACTAAATGTTTGCAATACATACTGCACTAAATTACAAAAAATGATTGTTTTTAACGCGACAAACTATAGAAAATTATGGTGGCCATAAAAACAATTGCGTAACGTCAGCTGTGACGTAGTCGTCTGAACCATGAATTTTGGTCTATAGTCGGAGTAAGAAGTCAGACGACTGACGTTACGCAATTATTTTTATTTTTAACAAAATTTTCGATATTTAGTTTTATTATTATCAGTTGCAGCTTCATAAATATTTTGAAGAAAATATAAAGTATTCATTTGTTCGTATGATGTCAGAATTTTTGTAGCAAATATATTACCTCGGGATGTAAATTTCATTATTCAAGTTCAAATATAACCATCAGAAAATAAAAAATTGTACATAAAAGGATTTTTAGAAACGTTATTTTTTAAGCATAGTAGATCTTTTAATAGTTATTTAAGACACGCAGTGGCTGGCACACGCATAAGTTTAAATGATTAAAAACATTTTTAACACAAATATCATACAATATTTTTTCTACAAACAGCATTAAAAAGAATTAACTCGGGTAGAAATAAGTTAAGTTTTAAATAGCATCGTAGACACTATATCAAATTTCGAAGTGAACACTTGCGAATGATATAATAATATATAGTCTAAGAGCCAGTGGCCGGCAACCTATAAGTAAATGATTATACCTGAAATTTTGCACAGTGAGTCTCTTATACCTATCACTCATGATGTGGGGACTCGCTAAGCCCGGCGAGGCCGACTCAAGAGTTACTCAGGTGCGAGAAGTATGAAAATGTAATAAACTTCGTTATTAAATTAACAAAGCTGCCGTTTGAAAATTTTAAAATATACAATTATTATTACATAAAAATAACAAAGACAGACGAGTACCGTGCTTCTAAGGTCATAGCAGACACTTGTGGAATTGGCAAAAATTATAAATTTCAAAAGTATTTGATTAAATCTGATTTTTCACGTTAAAGAACTGTCAGAAATGTCAAGCATTGTAATCGACACCACCAAATCTCAGAACCTGTGCCAGAAATAGAGGTTATTTGTTACTTATATTATTTTAATATAAAAAGCTGCTAAATATAATAAATAATAAAAATAAATGCCTAATTTGTCAGATCTGAAATTTTAAAATTTTCAAACAGCAGCTTTGTTAATTTAATAACGAAGTTGGTTAAATTTTCATATCTCTCGCACCTGAGTAACAGTTGGGTCGGCCTCGCCGGGCTTAGCGAGTCATCACCTCATGAATGATAGGTATAAGAGACTCACTGTGCAAAATTTCAGGTATAATCTATTACTTTATAGGTTGCCGGCCACTGGCTCTTAGACTAATAGTAACCAAACCATGGTTGTATTCATCATTTACGAAAAGTTGGAAAGCTTTGGATTTGTCACTATTAAACGTTGTGTCTGTTTGCCCTTAAAAAGTATAAAGAAAATATGAAAAAGAACAATCCATTTAAAGAAATCGATGAAGCGGCCAACCGAGCTACTTTCGACTTATTTACCAAAAAATTATATACAATAAGTTTGTGAAATGATGTGAAGAAAAAGGCGTTCCTGGAAAATATACTGAAAATTTATTCTTGGCCTATTTTGAGTCTGTTCGTTTACCTAAGTTGGCAATATTTGACGCCTGCCGTAAAGAGGAGCTTTGCCAGTTGACTCTCGACAACTTGGAAATTGTAGGCACTTCTAGTTCAATATTGGTTAAGATATCAGATACCAAAACCAAGGTTCCACGAAATTTCACTATCCTTGAAAAATTTTATTTGGATTCTTACCGGAGATATATGGCTCTTCATCCAGAAAATGTGGGACATAGGAGGCTTTCCCTAAAGTATGTGAAAGGCAAGTGTACGAAAAATCCTGTGGGAATAGATACGCTAGGAAAATGTCTTGCTGCTATTGCTAAATTTCTGCAACTTCCAAATTCTAACCTCTAACGACAATTAAGCGGCATAGGGGATGGACATCTTCAACAGTCGCCGAGGGATACATCGAAGATTCGTTAGAAAGTAAAAATTCGATTACCCGGAAACTGTTTTCAGTGCCATCAATATCAGTGGATTGTGCTCAAACGTCAACTAGGAATGCGGTCGTTACAGTTGATAGTGGTAGAATTGTGGAAGGATTGAATTTTTCAAATTGTGTGATTTGTAATATAAGTATTCATGTTAATAAAGAATATACAAATTAAATGTATTGCAAATTTACTGTCACAATTTGACATTTACTTTAAGGCACTAGTGGTTTAAAGTGATCATTTTAAGGCACTGGTGCCTTAAAGCAATATTTTTTAGTGCTATAAGGGAGTGATAAAAATTGCATTTTTAATATGTTTGTAGAAAAAATCTATTTTCTTCTAAGAACAATTTCTCCTGACATTAATCAGTAGAATTTTGAAACGACTAAATTATTCATAAAATGATAACGCGTTCCTTTAATTCTCCAATAGTCCGTCCTCTCTAAAAAACGTCACAGACTTGCCTCTGAAAACACAAAAACAAATAAACAAAAAACCAAATTTCACAAAAACGACATTTTATCTCCTTCACCCTTACAACCTATAGAAATCTTCAGTACCTACCATTTTAACCAGCGACAAAGGCAGACACGCATTATCTATAACATCAAGACTTGTTAAAAAGAACACTCAAGAAATTTTATCATCTACAGATAGCGACTAACGATTATTAAAGTGAAATTGGGTGAAGATAATTTTTCTCACTAATTCTCGAAGTGGTGTCTAGTCGGGTTGCATTTCACTAATCCGGTGTTTTTTTATAATCAAGGAAAATGGAAGGAAAACGGGATGAATACAAGTACGACCATGAGGCGGGGAGTGAAGAAGAAGCAGAACCACTGGCTAAGTACGATGCGGACCGCGGCAATATCAACATAGTCCCGCCGACAATGGTCAGTGCAACTAGTGCTACCGCTAACAGGAACTTCTTGTATGTTGCGGCATGTGCAGGTTAGATATATATATTTTTTATCTACTAATTTTAATAACGAACAGAACTTTTTTTGGATTGCAATATTTCTAAAGTTGACTACCTAGGTATTGCTCGAGATTTGGCAAAATAGAGATATACAGAGCGAAATTACGATTCCGAAAAATGACAACAAACACGCCAATTGTTTTTTACTAGCAAAGTGATAACTTTAAAAGTAACGTGTAATAATAAATGTTCTCATACTGTGCAGTGAAAAAAAAATTTTTTTTTGCGAGCAATTCAATTTATTTAAACAAATTTTATTCTCGGAAAACAAACCCTTTTTGATGTACTGCTCACTTTCTTATCTACTAATTTTAATAAAGAAACATAAATTAACCTTTTTTGGACAATAACAATATTTATAAAATTAACTACCTACGTACTGTTCAAGATTTGGCAAAATAGAGATATACAGAGCGAAATTACGATTACGAAAAATGACAACAAACGCCAATTATTTTTTATTGGCAAAGTGATAACTTTAAAATTAACGTATAATAACTATTATCATACTGTGAGCCAAAACAATTTTTTTGTAACAAACAATTCAATTTATTTAAACATAATTTATTTTCGGACAACAAATCCTTTTTGGTGTAATGCTTCATTTTTTGACGTGTATTTGTTTAAATGAAACAAATAGTTTGAACATCTTATGAAAACTCAACTATAAAAAAATATTTTCAAAAAAAAATATTTTTTTCATTTTACTAAAAAATTTGTTCAAATCTGTATAAAAATTACGTTTTGATATAACAAAATGGTTTTTGATTGAAATCAATGTGCATTTTGAATCAAATAATGCGTATATTTAATTTTAAAAATGCATATTTTTAATTGAGAGATGTGGAAAAGAAAATTATGTGGTTAATCTTTTAATTCTTTTTGTAAAGTTTTTAAATAAATTTTAGGTTATATAATCTCTTTGAAACCGTAAATTAAAAAAAAACTAAATTTTCTAATATAGCCGTATTGTCAAAAAATGTATTTGTTTGAAAGGAAAAATTCGAATTGTTTCCTATAAACAAAACATAATTGTCAGCAGGTTCCTGCTAGATGTAGCTGTGCTATATTTTGCGTACTCAGGTATGTAGGATTTGAGAGACATGAACAGCCAGGGTTAGTCGTCAGTCTCACTACTCACCTGTAGCGTACTGATGAGAGCTAATAAGCTCGAAACAAGTAGATGTTGACTATTTGCTATAGATTTTTCAGGTGTAATTCAATGCTGGTCGGAGTATTAGCCCGTAGTTGTTTCCTAAAATATCAATATAAATTCAAAACAAATATTGTTTTCTGTATTAATTAATAAGGTATTTTAATTTAAAATAATGCTATCTTTACACAAAATAACTGTATTTATTATTAAAAAAAAAGATTTGTTATCATGAAATAAATATTTGATTAGCTCTATACAAACAAATAATTTATTTTCATGAAACTAAATTTTTTTACAAGCACCACATTTTTTTTCAGTGTTAAAACGTACAAGCTCCGATAATTCTAAACCCCCTTTAAAAGCAGCCACAAGGTAGCGACGTATAAAAATTGAATTGAACTAATTGCTTTCGAGACATTTAGAAATAAAATTATTTTGCTCGAATAAAGATTTTAATTATAGAAAAGTTGTAACCGCTAAGTACTACACCAGATTGCAGTCATATTGATTAACCCTCTTATGGTGTCATCTTGGATTGAAATAGGTATATCAAGAGTGTTTTTAGTAAGGCAATGTACTGTTCAAATATAGTCCCGAGCGACGATAAAGAAGCGGATCATTTAGGATATCTTTTGTATCAAGTAACGTATTCTAAAATGTAGTTTAAAATAATGCAAGAAATTTTAATAAAAATGTCGATTTTCTCAGAGTACCTACGTCCATATAAAATAAAAATTGATCTCAAAGCAACTTAGCTCCGTCTACTTATCAGTTTATATAATACAAATTTTGTTTATAAATTTAAAAAATATATTACATATAAACATTTCTTCTATTATATCTATATTATGAGTTCAATCAAGCAAGTTCAATATTTTGTGCTTTGCCATATTTAAAAAAACAAGCTATTTGCTTTTGTATAGTTAGTAAATTATTAAAGTTGTCTATATTTGCATTTTTAAAATACTACTCAATTTTTCCTAAAAATGTAATAATATTGATAATATCCATAATTCAACCTAAAGAAAAACGTACCTATTCATTTTCTTAGTTTTCATCTGTTTAAGACTTTAGATAGTTATTCGATCATATAAAATAACAGAGAGGCAGATGCCCATTTGAAGACTATTAAAATGAGTCTTAATTCAGTTTTGCTTCCTTTTCTCCAATTTATCGAATCGAGATTAAATAACATTAAGTAGTATTGTAGTTATAAAAATTTTATGTATAATTGTGCTTTGTTCTTTAATCAAATTCTTTACCATAAAACGTAATAAATATACACATAAATAAATTCATATTTTACAATATTTTAATACCAGACACTTATACAGAGTAGTTCTAAACTGTCTCACGATATTTTCTGTACGTGGAAAAATAAGGGTAGCCACCTCTTTACACATATTCTTTTGAAATTGAGAATGATATTTCCATACAACGAGGTATACGGTGATGTGAATTTAGCGATATCCTAAACATTTTTTGGATATATCGCAACCAAAGGCATCAAAGGAATTATTTAAGCAGTATTTTACGTTCTGATCTTAGGGAACGACTTTTTATTTTTATACCATCCTTTTTAAGGGAAAAAATTATTATTGTATAATTTTAATAATTAAACAAGTAATTTTAGTTTGCATGTAAATAATATATGACATTTCGAATAAAACCAGTAGATACTTACTTTAATTTAATAGATTTTCGTTGAATATAGGTAAAGAAAAATAAGAGCAAATTCAGACACTTTATTTATATACATTATTCAGTAAAAAAATATATAAAATATCCTCCTTGAAAATATTGGCAGACAATTGAAGATCACTCTGTACGCTTATATATATTTATTGATATTATTTATGTTTACCATTTTTATTATTATGTTTAAGTTTTGTTATTGTTGACAACATTTTTGACGGTTGTTTTACTAATGCACCATTCTATCGAATGGACAAATATTGAAAGAATTTCATGTCAACCTCTATGACGTTTATATTAACTAATGCACAATTCCATGGAATGGACAATTATGGAAAGAATTTCATGTCAACATCTTTGATATTTGTATTAACCAATGCACCATTCTATGGCATGGGTAAGTATGTAACGAATTTCACTAAAATTAGAAATGTTTATGAACAGGTTCTTCTTTTTTAAATTTTGTTTCCGTTACAGAACTTCTTCCACTTACTAATAAACTCGATCACGCATATTAAAACAAAAAATATATACATACATAACTACATAAAATATTTGGAAACAAATAACTTCAATGTCACTCTTATAATGGCATTAAATTAAAAATTAATAGGCACTACAATTTGTTTTAAGTAGCAAGAAATTATGGCAATTTTCTTTAATAAAGAATTTCCTTAGAAGTAGGATATGGAAAAATAGGAGATTTCTGTGATATAATTAGGTTTCAGTTTAACATTGCTAAATTGATACTGATTAGTAAATTAATATCAAATATTGTAAAAAAATAAATTCATATTATGTAATTACATTCTATAAAAAATATTTTAAGTGCAAAACTCTGATAACCACAGAAGAATGATCATGCAGAATGATACCTTCTAATCTAATGACAGTCATATTTTGATGTCCCCTTTCATTTATTTTCAGAAATTTCTTGTTATTTATTGATAATTCAGCTTTAAAGTTCAATGTACTTGACATTACGACCTTTTTGGTGGAAGGTTATAATGGTTTTTCCTATTTCGTTTTATTCTTTTCTGTTATTCAGGCATATTTACTTCAAAGTCACTATAATACAGGGTGATGTACAAATCTCTATATAATATAGGATAGGATAGGTGTTTGGGACATCTAATACGCAATTCCCGTGATTTCTGCAATGTTGATACTGTAAAATTGTTGTATAATTGTTTTGGTCGATCACGTTTAGAATATTGTTCCCTTATCTGGTCATCAAGTTATGCAAATTATATTGACTTATTAGAAAAAACTCGACGCAGGTTTCCAAAATCTTTAACTTTTAAGGAGACTAGATCATTCTCTGGTGTAGGATATCCCCAGCACTTGCTGCTTCAGCAATATGAATGAAAATCCTTGAATGTCCGGAGGAGCATGCATAGCGTAACATTTCTTTTTAATATAATAAATAGAGATCTTGATATACCGGAAATATTACACAAATTGAATTTTTATATCCCTAACGCAACTCCTGTGATACTTTCCCTTAAAAACGGCCAATACCAATGTGTTACATTATCCACCATTACACATAATGTGTAAAAATTATTCTGTGAGTGAGAGCTTGGACATTTTTTATTCTAATGTTCCTAACATCTAAAAGTTATTTCTATTGTAACTCTGTTTTGTTTAGTGATTTGTTTTTTTTTAAATTGTATGGTATATTTTTGTTTTTATTTTTCTAATTACTATTTTCTCTGCTTTGTAATTGGTGCATCCCGTTTAGCAGGTGTATGCAAATAAATAAACAAATCTCTAATAATTTGCGAAAAAAATGTGTATGATTTCGTAGGAAGTAATAATTATAATACGTGCTTCACGAATTAAATAATTTTAATTTTATTTAAACAAATATTAGATAAAGTAAGTTTTAAATCAATTTTATGATCTTTAGTACGTGAGGACGACATCATTATATAATAGGCTTTATCCTTTTAGCAGTGCTAAATAATAAAACATGAAAACTAAACCATAATAAACAGGGTGATCACTTTTACAACACTCAGTACAAAGATATTGGAAACAATAATATATACAGGGTAGTTTAAATTATAAAAGAGTTGCACATATTTATGCCTTTCAATTTTCCTTTCAAATTTATTACTTTAAATATGTATTATTTTTATGAAAGGAAAAAAGATGTAAATGTTTTTTTTATGAATAAATAGTGTATATAAATAAGAATATGTTTATGGCACACTAAATTGGAACAAATAAACACAATAATTAGAAAATATTAATATTTGAAAAAGTTTGATATCTAGTATCTGATCACTAAGAAAACAGTACTATATTGATGCTTCATATTACGTAACCTAATGGATACTTGACATAATTACAGATAAAAAATCAATAAACAACGCTTAACCTTGTTTAGGCAATTATATACCTAGTATAGAAGAATAAAGTTGTCAAGAAATTTTTTTGTTTTTACCATAAAAAATCTGCCGATGCAAGGAAATTTATACCTATTTTTTTATGTAATGCATTTTTATTGCTGTAGTAAGTATGCATCATCATGAGTGCGTAGGATTTGTGCGACAATTGTATAAGAAATACAGAGTGTTTAGTAATACATGGCCAAGCATTCATGATAGGCTAACGAACATTAATGATTCTCTTTCATGTAAACGTGATCTCTTGGGTCTTTCACTGGCAAGATACAATTTTAATTTTTGAATTTAAATTTAATAAAAAAAATGTTTTTTATTTTTGTTTTCTTACTTGTGCCTTATTCAATGCTTCTTTATAGTGAGCAGCAATAAACGTAAGGGATGGTATTGAAAAAAAAATTAATTTTGTAAATTAGTCACGAAGAACACATAAATAAGTTCAAAGAACTATTTTATGTATGTAATTAAATTTAATTTTAGTTTTTAGAGTTATAGTCACTTTACATATATCTCAGTAAGCGGAATTATGTATATCAAACATAGCCTAGATGAGTAATATTAACAACATATCTAATGTAAACAGACGGAAGTCCAAAGAACAATGCCAAATTTTTCTCGATATTCTTTTTTATGCCCGATTTGCAGTGAGCAATCGTTGAATTTCCCCAGTTTAGTGACCTTAAATTATAAATAGCATTAATGCAGTCTCCGTGTCTTTGTCCGTTCGGTGTTTTCCTGTTTGCACTTCTTAAGAAAAAAATAAAAAATAGACCACGCTAAATTGGGGCAAGTCGTTTTCAAATACCAGCGAACAGGATGTAAAACTGTTTCTTGCTTTGTAATAAAGAGATTTGTTTTATAATTACATAGAAGCATTGGAAATAAGCATTACGTAGAATTCAGCGTACCGGTGGTTTTTACAATAATTTAATAGGCTTTATAGTGCAATTGAAAAGTTTAGCGATATTTGTGCAAAATTATGCAAATGTCAAATACATATTTTTTTATTGTATTCAATTATGATTTGTACAAAATTAGCATAATTACGAATGTTTATAAAACGTTTAAGAATATGAATGAATGTGAAATATTATTTTGTTTGACCAATATGTGGAATATATAAGGTGACCACTTTTAACGTAGGTATACATCATAGAATCTCCTAAGCTACATAGAAGAGTTCCCGTTAATATTGCGAAAAAATTCAGAAGGCCAAAAAGACCAAAAATAATAAAAAAAGTTCCTATGAACTTGTGTCTAGAAATGTTTTGGAGATACAGGGTATTGAAATGAACCTTTTCTATGCACATTCCTGAAAAAGTAGAAAACAAAAATAGAGCAAAGTAAAGGGACAAGTTGTATTTTTATCGCATAATTAGAAAAAGATATGAAACCTAAGTAATAGCAGTGGCGTGTCATATTTTTACGTATTAATATCAACCCCCCGGACGTCACTGGAGTAAATAAAATAAATCAAATTAAGTCAGAAAATGTCTATGGTTTTTATAAACAAATTAGGGTTCTTCAGATATTAACAAAAACCCTATATTTTTTATTAAATTTCAACATCCTGTATCTCCGAAACGAAGCATTTCTGAACACAGGTTAAAAGAATTCGTTTTCCTTGTTTTTGTTCAAGAAAACTCCCCATTTTTACAATATTAACGGGTGTCCCGTATTATATACTTGATGAATTTGAATTACAAACAAGTTGCACATTTTCGCACTATTTTAATATTATGTAATCAAAATTATATAGTTATTTCATTTTAATATCTTTTTTATTATTAATTTATATACCTAAAACCGACCTGCTCTATTTCTCAGAAATCGAAGTGTTTATTTTTGTTGTTTTTTTGTGGCAATTATCATAAAATTCAATATTTTTTTAACTCGTTGAATTTTTATGATCTATAGAATATAGGTGTTATTTTTTTTAAAGAATAACATATTTTGTCCAAGTAGTCAGATGTATACACTAAGCCACAAAAAAAGTTCTGCCACTTACAAGAAACATGATGTGTCATAACTGGTGGCCTCTAAAAATTTACCTATTGATTTATTTTCTGGAATATATGACACTTTAGGCCTGCTTAATAAGAATTGCTTATTTTCGCGTTCTCATTTGAAGGAATGTACTTATTCCAGAATCATCCTGTATAGTGTAACTACATCTTAAATATATGAATCTCGTAATATTAGAAAAGTTTATATTAAACTAATAATGTCAATGCCAATAAGTGATAAGTAACGTTATGTATGTGTAACGTAGTAATAAAGCAACAGCAATAGTATTAATTTATAAAAGGTGTTTACAAAACTAAATTTGATTTTCGTTAATACAAAACTTTGTTCATAATTTCTTATTTGTCGATTTTTTCTTATATTTTTATTCTATTGGGTATACAAAAAGGGAGGTTTATAGAAATTTAGAGTGTAACTTAAATATAGGGTTCACACTTTATTCCTAAGTATTCTACCATAGTCTGCTAAATCGCAGGTGGCGCAATTTAACAGACGATGATTCTACTTAACGGCTTAGCTCTCATATTCATTTCCTCCAAGAGTTATTTCACAGTTTTGGGATGTACTCCATTAATGTAGTCCAGAAATCTGTGTGTAGATATCTGTAAGGCCAGATAATGTAATTAACATCTAGAAATTTAAAATTGCTGATTATAGAACCTTCTCTCGGAGAGCATGTAAATATTTGCCAGAACTGGGAAATCCATTATTTTTCAAGAGTCTTGAAGCACTGCCAATTGAGACCTATAATAATGTAATTCCCACTAAAAACAATTAATTTTATAGATTAGTTCTCTATATGAAATCCAAAAGGCTCGTACATCCCAATTGGTCTCCCTCCATAAAGGAAGGTTTATCAAGCAGAATATTAGGCGCAATCTTGCAGTTAAAAGTCTGTTCTTTTTGGATCCACCTTTCCAAAACTTATTTTACGGCATTGTAAGGAATACTAAAGGCTGGTTCTGGTCCTAGGGAGGATGAGGAGATTATTTTGCAAGTTCATTTGATTCTTAACATCCTTCAGATTTTAATACTCAATACATCTTAACTGTGTTGGTATTTTCCAGTCTAAGCAATCGTAAACAATCCCAAGAAGTTTTGAATTCTTCTCTCGAGACTAAAGTATTTATTGAAGCCTGGCTATGTGAAAATACAGGGTTAACTATGACTTAGTACAAATATTATAAGAGGGGATAGGGAAAAATAAGAATTAACCCTTCAAAAAAATTCCAAACTTATTTATAAAGCCAAAAATTTTTTTTTTATATTATTTGAAATCCTTATTTAACGCCGCCAATGCTTGTTGGTTGCATACTCTACCAGCATGCAACAGTCGCTCATCAGTCAGTATCGCTGTCATGCCATAATTGAATTCCTGTGTTTACATTGTAATTTTGTGTTCTTCTTCAGTCTTCAGTGCCTTATTTTAATTTTTAAACGTTTTATAGTTATTAAATAAAGACATTTGTGTTGGGTGCAGATACTTTCCCACAATATGGTTCGCCGGTTTGGTTTTCTAGGTTATGGGACAAGACTGTCGCGGTTACATTAAAACTTGTCTATTATCTATCCTTTCGTTCGATTTTGTTATAATAAATAGACATCTAATCTGTCTAATTGTACCTACGGGAAGCGTGTTTTATCGGTAGTGAGTGGTTGTAATGAGCGAATATGTAGTTCTACCAGTTTATAACGAAATAATGGAAAACGAATGCAAAATACTGGAGCTAAGTGGATTAACTGTTACTTATCTATCTATCAGGTATTATTACTAATAAGAATGTTAATTTTCGTTTCTACATCTAGAAATGCTGCAAAAAAACGACGATGGTAGTAGATATTATTGACAGATGTAAGTTTTATCTATGGATCAAAAAGCCATCTCAGTCGGTTCTTATCATAGGCGCCGACATTTTTTAAGTATCGAGCTAAAATTCTGGAATAATTTTTTTATTGTCTTTTAGGCCTCCCTGAGCATGTTATTCAATTTTTTGTACTTAGTCATACTTAACCCTGCATATAGTTGAGCTTACATGTGTAGCACCATCTGTAATAAGGCTCCATTTCTCCAGTACAGTATAATTAACTCCCATTTCAATAAACGATTCAGGTCTTGAATAACTTATAGAACTTCTACAGTAACCTAGTCATGATCTTGAAGTTTCTCTTGTTACAAGGCTTAAGCACAATATGTAGTGGTGGAAGATTTAACGACACTTCTGAGTCGTTGTAGTTCTCAAATTTGTTCAGTTTCTGCCTTGATATTAAATGATCAAACCATTGCACCGTAAAGAATCATAGGTCTTTCTATTGAAGTCAGTACAATCCTTGATTGTTGTTCTTGGGCTTTTCGCATTAGACATGAACAGATTCATATTCCAGTTAAGTCTTACATCTAGTGATAATTCCATAATTGATTTCCTTGGAAAGCGTTACAGGCGTCCCACTTGGTTGAACAATTTTCCGATCGGTGTCTGCGCCGTCGATTCTAAGTTTCTTCTGTTGAACCCATAGCTATATTTCTTCAATTTTCCCTGCTTTCGTACTCCTTAAATTAAAAGTATCAATCTTGCTAGTACTTTCTTCTAAAGATTCATGATGGTGTTAATGTAATTCGGAACAAGAAGGGTATTTTATTTAAAGTAAGACGATATTTAAATGGGGGGATAAGAAAATGTATTCATGATAAAATGCATTGCCTGTTGATTATTGTCTATTGCTGGTTGCTCATTCATTATTGCTCCGGTATGCGAGCCCACTTAATGGTTGACATTTCGTTCAGTTATTAAAGTAGTTTTTACTAACAATATGTAAAGTTGTTCATTATTAAACTATTTATGTAAAATGTTTGTTGTAGTTTTAATGAATATTGTTGATTGTTATCATAAAGTCAACGTGTATTGAAACACTGAAGTTCGAATATCTCGAAAACGGGGCGGTGTATCAAAATGAAACAGGTATACCTTTTTTGCGTAGCACATATTGGAGATTCATCTATGTTAAGTAAAAAAATGCAATAAACATACCTACAAAAAAGTTTAATCCGATTATATCGGCAAAACACACTGTAAACAGGGTGCTGTATGTGGCATAAGAAAAGTCTCTAAAACTTTTTGAAATATTGGGAAAAATCAATTTGAAAATTTTTGCTTCTACACTTTGTATCTTTTACAATATGACACGCACGATATACTTTAATATACAGGGTGTCCGGAATTTGTGTGCCGTAATTTTAAGAGATTAAATATCTTACCAAAAGCAATAAAAAACTCTTATGAAAAAAATGTCTAAAACGAATAGTTTGTTTACAAATACACATCAAAAACGAAAATACAACTGCAATAATATGCAAAACTATGCTACAAACATTTTAAACACTTATAACTACTAGTGGTTTTTAGGCTTTCACGGCCAGTGTTGTAATTTGATACATGGTGATTTTCCGGGTTGTTATGCCGTGACCTCGGTAACTGGTAGCTGCCAGAAACAGAGTTAAAATGCACATCCCTAGCATTAGCTGGGATACTTTTACCTGCCCTGGTTGTTCTCTCTGTGGGGACAGACCCGCTATCGGTGTCTCTGGGCCTGTCCATATATTGATTTCGGTTTCTACTGTTGGTATTACGACTACTACGGACTGAGTCTCAGTCGCGGCGAAGCTTTTGCAGAGTTACCACTGAAGATGCCGACAGTGAAGAGCGGCGAAACGTTTGGAAGCATGGGATGCGACCAGTTACAGCGGCGGCTACGGAACGCCTCGGAGGACCACCAGTATCCGAGAAGCGGTTCCGACCGTAGCAGTCGTAATACCAATAGTAGGAACCGAAATCAATATATGGACAGGCCCAGAGACACTGATAGCGGGTCTGTCCCCACAGAGCCTAGCCCGAGAACAACCAGGGCAGGTAAAAGTATCCCAGCTAATGCTAGGGATGTGCATTTTAATTCTGTTTCTGGCTGCTACCAGTTACCGAGGTCACGGCATAACAACCCGGAAAATCACCATGTATCAACTTATAACTACTATTCTGTATTTGGACAAAACTTTATAAGAAAACCATTCACAGTAAGTACCTATGTTTAGGTATACCTATTTGTAATTACTATGTATAAATACATAACAATCCTAAGATAGTATGTGAGCGACGTTTTCACATATTTAAGACCAGTTTGCTGTCATAAACTGTTACTGTTGGTCAAAGAAAAAAAAAACGTTGAGTCAAATATGTTTGGTTAAGTACAACTTATATGGCAAAATGTATAGAATTTACAGTTAGTCTATGGGGCATTCATTACGGGCTACCCTGTATATGAAAAATATAAACAAATAACTAATCTGGTATGTTCAGTAAATATTGAAACGAAATGAACTAATCATTTTGTAACGATTTAATTGCGTTCCTGGCGCTACATGTTTAGACAATTTTTTAGGAAGGCTGGCCTCATTACTCAATACATGAAACAAATCATATTAAACGAATACTATGGATTTGGTAAAGTCGGTAGCAACTAATTAGAAGCATGTATTATGGAATTCTCGTCCTTGTGAACACACATAAAATTTATATATCGATACGTGTCAATAACTTTTCAACTAAATTATCTTACAGGTCACAACCTATAGTGATATGGTTATGGTTACAATATTGACAATGACATTGAAATATTGCACATCGTCTGATTCACAATTCATTCTGTTTCGAAATATTTAATTGCATTATTTTGTCTACCTCGCTCAAACTAATGTTCAACAATTTTTAAACTATTTATCGTTTCTCTTTATTAAAAAATTTGGCTTCTGATAGAGTAGAATAAAATTTGTCACTTGGTAGGGGTAAACACAAAAATTATAATATTTCAATTTTCGTGGTTTGAAGGCATTACCTAAGTAGAAGAATAAAGTATAAATAGAAAGACATATACATGTAAAAATTTTTGCACAAAGAAAATTACAAAAAATCAAAATCATTGAATACAATTTCGATTACTGCTGACGTTTTTAATATTTTTCGGTTTATTTTTACTATATGTTTTCTAAATGTTTGAAATACGCTCTCTTATCAATATTTACTATATTTGATCTTCCCACACGAGTAAAGTAAAAATATTCAATGAATAGCTTACGTAAGCAGAATTATGAGGGTCAAATCAGCTGTTATGTCGATCAAAGATCACTGATGAAGAATTACCTAATTACTTTCCACTAGAATGCAGTGATTTATTTTAAAGTATCTATTGTGTCTTATAGACAACTGCTGATAACAGTGATTTAATCAATTTATCTATTGTTTTAATATTAGGATTAACAAATTGAAGAATATAGAATAAAAAAATTTTTCTTAAAATATTTTATTGACTGGGATATTATTTGAAAATTATTTTTGAATATATTTATTATTTAAAATATGATATGAAAAAAGTTTACTTGTGAAAAGTAAACTTATTTTAGTACAGAATTTGCTTAATAACGGTGCTATGTAGCCCTATTGTGTAAATTTTTAAATCTTGTTTTTTGTTATAAATTTTAAACGACATCTGAATTTTGTAGAGAACTTTAATAGACATCCTATATACAAGGCATAAGAACTCTCACAGAGCAAGTGCATGTAGGGGGTTCCAAAATATTGCAATTTAACCTTATACCTGTATACAGATTCGGAAATTGCGGATCTTTACAGAGAAAGTAGAAATTGCCGCTTCATTCCAGCGAAGGTACCAACTTTAAGAGGGGCGGCGACGTGCATTGGTCTAGCATTCCCCACTACTACGGTAATCGGTTCCGTATCGCCAACGCCAATTCGCCATTGCAAATCTAACTGTCCGGTCAACTGATGCCAGTGTTGTCAGATCTCATGCATTCCGAGGAAATCTCATGCTCTCATATTTTGATTACAAAATCGCATGCTTTTTAATAGACACAAAAAGAAATAATAAAATTATTAAAATTACTCTTTGAAATCTACCAAAACAAAGACCTAACGAGAAATAAAGGCAAAATCGAGGGCAAAATTGAATAGATAGAGGTAGGTATCTACAATATTTGGGTACTTGAAATGTCCTTTATTGTAGACTGCTCTCCTCTTAATAATTAGCAATGAATACATAAACGGGTATGACAGTCTACGGATATGCGGTGTGTGTGCTGTATTCACGCTGTATTGCAGTGATTCTTAACTCTATTCCGTAAGGGTACCTACATTTTCTGGAAACAACAGATTTTACGACCCGTGAGTCACCCTGCGTCACGTCAACTGCGTCTCAACGTTCGCCCGGCCTAACAATAAAATAAATTAGAAAG
Source organism: Monochamus saltuarius (assembly GCA_025584915.1). Taxonomy (NCBI): domain Eukaryota; kingdom Metazoa; phylum Arthropoda; class Insecta; order Coleoptera; family Cerambycidae; genus Monochamus; species Monochamus saltuarius. The sequence goes on along the minus strand of CM046725.1, from coordinate 55,966,684 downwards.
GTTACGTGGTTAATAACTTTTAAGTAAGTACCTGTAACTACCTACTTACAATGTAATATTATGATTAAATAGCAGAACATAATGCTTTTTAATGAAATAAAAATGGCATTACAAAAGTAATTAAAAATTAAGCTGTGTCAAGAGGTGTTTTTTGATAAATTAAGCCATCTCATGCTTTTTTCTCCAAACCTCATGCTTCTTTGAAATTATTCTCATGCACTGAATTTTTCCCACCTGGCAACACTGCTTGATGCAAACACGCTGTGGTCGAAGTATGCGTGTAACATGACACAAATACACGCAAGCGGCAAAATACAATTCACCATCAAGATCCTCACTTTCCAAATCTGTATAAAATTGCACACAGGCGTTATAGGCTTTCAAAGTAGGAATATTATTTACTTTGGAATAACCAAATTTGGTACATGATTTAGGTTTGTTATTGGTCTTCTTTGACTACAAGCGATTCCTTACAGAGAAACATTTTTTAATGTTGAAAGAAGGGCTCGAGAGCCAGGAAAGTTTGTCAATAATATCTCAGAATGTCCTAGTGTTATAAGGGTACAAAATGCAGAAAATATTTTGCAAACAGTTGAAAATGAACCGCAAATAAGTACTAAACGTTTATCTCGAGAAACTGGATTCTTAAGAACTTCTTGTACGCCGAATTCTTAAATGTAATCTAAATAAAAGTGCAAGAGTTATTGCCTCAAGATTTGGATCGACGACTGATCTTTTGCGACTTTATCTTGCATCAGGATATTCATTTTCATAAGAAAATTCTTTCCACTTATGAGGCTTGCTTCACTCATAGAGGAATTACAAATGTTCACAACTTTTAGGAATATTCTGATGTAAACCCCTATGCAATAACTCCTAGACATTTTCAACGCGAGTTTAAGATACATGTTTGTGCCCATGTTATTAATCGTTATCTGATCGGACCAGTTTTTTTTGCTAAATCGATTAAATGGCGAAAGTTATTTGGAATTTACGCAAAATACTTTCCCTGATTTATTCGAAGATTTACCGTTGCAACTTAGACTAGAGATGTGGTTTATGCGTGATGAGGCACCGCCTCATTTTAGTGCTACTGTTAGAGATTTTTTTAATTTTAAGTTTCCAAATAAATGGTTAAGCCGAGGAAATAATTTTGTTCAAAATTAGTCACCACGATTAACACATTTCAACAAATGTGATTATTTTCATTGGGAAACATTGAAGGATTTTGTTTCTTCTTCGTTTATTTTAATTTTATTTAATAGTTTTATTACTAACTGCCAAATTTTAAAGACAAAGCCTGCCACTGACTTTTTGGTTTCTTCTAATAAGCACTATTAAAATCTTGTTACACTAATCAATGCATTTTTTCTTGAAAATCTTAAAGTTTTTTTAAATTTAACGATAGTAAAGTATTTTAAATTAAATTCTGCGCAGGATGTTATCAATCTTTTTACATTCGATCAATGGAAATCATGTGCCTAATTTGGTTATTTCAAGTTAAAGTAATTCAGAGAGATCATTTTTTTGTCAAGTATTTGGCCCATTTTGAAGGCGTGTAACGCCGCTTGTGTGCAACTTTGTATGTTTGGTTAAATCACAATATTTTGGGTCCCCCTTCATACACCTGATCTGTGTCGGTTCTTATGCCGAACACCCTGTATGTGAGAATAACTATCGTGTTTTACGAAAAGTAAAAATGCGGGAACTCATAGATATATCTACTTATATGAAAATCAGTACATTAATAATATTACATATCACCACTTAAAATAATCGATAAGTAAACAGTGATAATCCTCTGTCAATCTTTTTGAGCATATGAACACAAGATAATATTTTTTTAATGGTTTCTCGTTAAGATAATGTTAATATAAATGATATATTTGATTTTGATAATAATACGAAATAAAATTATATAATTATCACTGTATCTTAATCTTCGGAATCGAATATCGGAATTTTATTATAAAAAATTATACCTCACGACAAATTTTTAATTCAGAATATCAATTATTAAAAAAACTGCTGGAGTCACTTCTATTATCGATAAACAAAATAGATGGTCATCAAAAAAGTTTATTTTATTTCGCTGTACATATTGTTCCGGAAGCTCGCCTACCTATTTAGTTTGTAAATTATGTTCCTGTTTGCTCTTAAATTAATACTTTTTGAAATACCTTTGTTTTGACGTTTTTTGAATCATTCTAGGTTATATTCGATTTGATTCTCGACACGTTCTCAAGACCGCGGAAACTTCTAGAACCCTAAAAATATATATAAGTGGATCAGTTTCGCCTCATTAGTTCCGTTTGTCATTTCAGTAGGCGAACGTGATTGACAAACATCAAAGTAAAGAGTTGAAGTTGTGAAATTTATTTGAAGGATATTTGTTGTGTAATCAAGTAGTGTCAATAAAGTTATTTCAAGCCTAAGTCAACGTAGAGGTTGCAATATTTACTATACCACGTGCCATGCGGTAGTGAAGGTGTAATTTGGTTAACCGCGAGAAGTTAGATCATTTTCGGGGGTAATTAGCAAATTAATATGTAGAGTAGTATTTATCAGTTCCTTAAGCTTAAATGAATTATATGTAGAGAGATAAATTCGCATTAGACAAATTTAGCAAATATTTGACACGCTCTGCGGGTTGTTAAAAGTTCGATTATTAAAGCTCATTGAGTGACACATTAGAATATATTGTTATACATAGATATACAAAGCTTTTTTCAGTTTTAAGGGAGTAACAGCTGTATTTTATGCCTTATGTGTTAAAATGAACCAACTAGTTAAAATAATAATCCAACTAGTGTGCTGTATAACTTTTTTTATAGCTAGTGTTAAAGAAGCCTTTCATTTACTAAAAATCGTAGATAAGAGTAAGAGAGTAGTACTTTAACCGCAAGGGTAGAAAAAACGATTTTTATTACCATGGATAAATAAGGATCTTTATTTTTTAAATAAGAAGGTACTTATAACTACTAATTTAAATCATCACGTAGTCTTTGCGAATACAAATATTAATATTACAATTAACGTTCCCAGAAATATGCATGGCAAGAGAAGAATCCCAGAATACAGATGTATTGGCGCCAATGATCTGATTTTCCATGCTGTTAATTATGCATTCTGATACAGCAATCTTATTGATCACTGATTCCTCAATGTATGTTTCTGTTACGGAAGACCAACCACCCAACCACTTTACTATTACCAAATCTGCGCCAAAATTTGCAACCAAGTTAACTGCAGAACGGTGGAAGCAATGTCCAGTATAGATTTCTGGATTTGACAGTTTTAAGGACTCTTCTGTGGAATTTTTTTGAAATTTGTTAAATTCGGTTTCATAGGTCAATCGAGATTTTGATGGTGATAACTTGGATATGACACCTCTGACACCTTAGCTTGAATATCGGATGGTAATGATTCTTCCTTTATCTCGTTTTCAGACATGTTTGCCTCCAACAAACACACATAACCACACTAAAGAAGAAATAAATTTTGACACTATAATGACAACCCAATGACTTTGTTTGATAATCAAATTCTATAGAAACCAATGATAACTATGCAAAAGTTTCCCTAGTTTAAAATCACTTCGAATAATTTCTAAATTTGTCTTCATACTAAAACATCCATAATTGGGCTACAGAAAAATACATTATTGTACGATAATTAATCATTAATCATCTTTGTAATTATTGATCTGACAGAAGTACTTGTAGCGTCAAATGAAATATTACTAACAAATGTTTCCAAAACGTTATTCAAATATTCAACAATCTTATTTTTTTAAATAAATGTGAAAAGTATAGTTGGTATTGTTTGAAATATTAATACTTTAAATTTTTTAAATCGAAATGCTGTTCAAATTAATACTGTTAATATTTTCGGAAGTTAATAAGGTTGCACTTCCATTAATAGCACTTCCAATAATGTTTCAAATATTCTTCTTATTGCTTATACTCTCTTCAACGTAACCAGTTGCCACAACTGCTGATTTCCATCCTACTTGTCGTTGTCTTTGATACATCGAAACGCATGTGCAGTGTATTTCTCAGGATCGTCCAGTTTAATATACCGTGGAATTTGCAAGAGACATGATTAATACTAATCACTTGATTAGTGCACTTCCCCTTATCAGAAAATTCGGTCAGTACTTACATTTTGGAGACGCAATGATAAATACTGCTTCACGAAACGCACATAACTAATTCCATCACTGTCGGCAGCAGTAAAACGTCGAGCCTTCATCATCTTAGATAGTCGGATAGTAATAAGCAATACGCTTCCTTCTTCCTTGATGTCATGTAAGCACAAATCGCACAAATCACATCTTCTACAAGAGTCAAAGATACCGCAAATGGCTACCACATTCAAAAATAAATACATAATGTCCAGTGTATCTGAAAAACTTGAATACAGATGCCTTCTCGGCTACATCATTCTTGCTAATTATCTTCATGAATGTATGCACTTTCATAAATGATTTTAATTCAACTCATTTGTTTATTCTCAACATACTTTGCAATTTCGAATGGATAGTCTGCATAGTCAACGCCTTGTACTGCTCCTATATTTTCTGAAGGTAAGCAAGCACAACTCGTTCATCTGTATGTGTTACCTTTTGATCTTCCATCCATTTGATGAACTTGTCGTATTCTTTTTTTATAAGCGTTTTCCGATTTTTGCCTTATTAATCGCGATTCTGCTTTACCACTTAAATAACCAATGTTAGAACTCATTTTTAAACAATACACAACCAGTAACAACTGCCGTGACAAGAATTAATCTTATGTGACGGATTACAAATTAATTTTTGTTCTTCTCATTTTCAAGACAACAAAAGATATACTGATGTCACATCACGAATTCAACCATGTTACATTATTAGTTCTTATTTCCATTTTTTGGAGTATTAATACCAGTATTTATGATTTCAAAGTGTACCAATAATAATAAAAAAATAGCGTAAAACATTCGTGGATAACTGGTCTTTAAAACATTTGCTCTATTTCGAAAATATCTGAAATTATGTCTAAAAAAAATTTAATGTCAATCTGGCATCATCCAACAAAATAAAACTATTTTGAGGTGCCATTTATAAGGTCTACACATACATTTTAATAGCACCTAATTTTGTTCCGCTAAAAAATAATATTTTTGGTTTGATTCTTTTAAATTTTTTACAGAATACAGTAAGTAAGTAATGAGGGGTAGAAGTTTTAACTGTGACCTTGATGTTAATATTTGACTAAAAGAATACACCTGTATGTTGATAGATGCTTAAGTATAAAATATTACCTAAACGATTGCGTAATAGAAAAAACATACTGCACATTAAACAATTATAAAATCATCTTATTATAGCCGCAAAGGACCGCATCCGGATAGTTAATGTCAATTATATTCATCCTTTGTGGTTGGCGTTCAAAGTCACTGAAAGTTATATATAGAGAACATTTTAAAAATGAATACACTTTACTGTGAGGTCGTTACAGACATTGATGAAATGCAAAAATTTCTTTTTGTCGAATGTACCTTGACCATTATCAAGTACGTATGAAATTTGCGAATATTTATTAAATTATTTATAATTGGCTTTGATATTAAATTTAATGCGTCAGAGTTCTTCTATATAGAAAATATTATTGTTTATTGAACTGTTTCGATAAAATATGATAGTTGTTGAATATATAGTGTTTGCAATGTTAAAAAGTGCGCCTGTATTTGAACAAATGTTGTGTACTTTTGTTTCATGAATCTGGTTCTCATTTTCATTTAATAATTAATTAATTAAGGCATTATAGTTGGATTTGAGAAAATAAACTATGACTAATGACAATTATACAGCTTGGAATCTGTTACAATTAAAATCATTACAAATGGTTAATAATAAACAAGGTTTCTCGACCAGAAATATCATCTTACCGATATTGCCTTCCTTTCTCTTAACCAATGTTCAATATTATTTCCTCAACTTTATATTGAAGCACGTTTTTGTAAGGTTGGGTAGTGTTTATTATTTTAAATAAATATACATTTTTAATTATTTTGTACTTTTACTTTAACTAAAAGCTATTTAAGCTAATTCAGATGTAAATCTGTTTAAATAATTTTGCAAATTGTATTCAAAATAAAGTCCTTTCTCAAAATACTTGATACGTCTTCTCAGGTATTCAGATAAATCTGTTGGCACAGTGAGACTTAAAATGAACTGAATTTTTACCATAAAATAAAAATGTTTTCTCTCCTTTTAACTTCATCCCTGAACACACTGTATAATTTACTATTTATTACTATTAAGATATCTATTATTTCCATTGTTGAAAGGTCATTTGAAGACCACTTCTAAAAATGTCGAAATAAGTTAATTTTTTTAAAAACGTGAATTAACTTGACAAAACATAGGAACTAATCACATCTTTACAAGCTACTGATTTGTAAAATTGACAATAAACAAAAATCAGTAGCATCATTAAATTACGTTTTATAATCCCATTGCTTCTATAATTGATTTATTATTCAGTTAGAATTAACCGAAAAAATAAATACAAAATTTTTATTTTCGAGAAAGAAAATTAGTAATTTAAAGTCTAAAATAAAGACCCATTGCATCTTTAAGTACTGAAGATTTCAAAAAATGTAATAAATTTAAACAATAATCTCTGGTCATCAGGATTTCCATAAGATGTTTAAATTTGGTATTTTTCGTTACGTAAGACTCACTTGCGCTTCAGGAATTATAATGATCTTATGGAATCGAGAAATTTGAATGGTTTCTGTCACTTCTAGGTTATTTTTTCGCATTAATCTTTTCAACCATAAGCTGTTCGGGTTGAATTATATACAGGGTGTTACAGAATGATGTGAAGAAAATCTGGGTGCAGGTTTTATGTTTAAAAAAAAGAAAAAAATGGTATATAAACATGGGTCGGGAGATGCCTAATTTTTTAATTAGCATTCCAAAGTTGGTCTATTGTAATGATTAATAAATTAATTTTTATCTCGACAATGGTGCGTTGTAGGAATAAGTCTAGTGATACTTTTTAAGCAGAATTAACTTGGCTTTAAAAGACCGACACCAATTTGTCCAAAAATCAGTGGCGTACAATTTTTTTTGTTAAAAATGAATATTTAACGGCACGAACACCACTGATGCTAGTATATTACAAGAGAAAATTATACACGTAAAAGTAGCGCTTCACTATACACTGTTGTGTACAAAATCTCAGCTCAATATATCAATGGGTTTTCGAGAAACAAAAACTATAGTATTTAAAACAGAAACTTTTAAATAATCTGTATTTCGAGAACGAGGCATTTCCGAACCCATGTTTATATTAACTATTTTTTCTTATTTTTATACATAGAACCCGTCCCTAGATATTCTTAACATCATTCTGTAACACCCTGTAGATAGTTGATTGGTGGTGTAAGTCAAGAAAACATCCTTGCAGCTTCGTTTATTATAACTTCTGGTACTTTAGTGATGGTTTCAATAAGTCACATAGATTCTACAATCTATGTTTGGATAGATCATTATTTTAGATAATTATTATCGTTGATTAATTGGCGACTGTTTGGGAAAAGGGGTATATGTCCGAATTTGACAAAAATGAGTTAACCCTACCAGCCTTTTAAAACAGTAATTTTTGTACCTGAGAAATGAGATATAAATCTATGCAGGTGGTAAAATTCAATATATCAATAAATAATATTACTTGCATGTTTTGTTTAGTTACCTTTTACCTACTACATTTTGTGAGAAGTTAATTGAAAATGTAATAAATGCTTATAAAATAATAACCAATCCTATAGTAATATAGTTTATATTATTAAAACTTATATGAAGGGTATATATTTCTACACAAATACAAATTATTAAAATCTTAGAACGCTTGTTGTCTCCAAACTACTTTTTTCGACATATCTCTCTTTTCCCAAACAGTCGCCAATTTATCCATGAAGTTGTTTCTTTACGATACCTACATATTTGTTATACTTTACTAGAAACATTTTTAGAATTCACTAGATATCGTGACTTAAAGTAATAGTCATAAGATCGCCTAAACTGTTCGAATCAGAGGATATTCAAGAATAACTTCATGCTTTTTATAGTATGTCATTAATTTTAGGATAAGATACGGAAAATTGAGTATAATATGAATAAAAAAAAATTAAATGCATATTTACGTCGAAAAAAATATTTTCAAATTATTATTTCAACCCCATTTACAGATCCCAGTTCAACTCAGTGTCTCTTCCTAGTACTGTAATGTTAAAATCCTATAAATTATTTTTTTAAAACATGCAGTTAACATATCAAGTTTTAGTTCAAAAACTTACAACCATTCAATTAATCAAATAATAAACCATTTACATAAATAATGAGATAAAAAACTAATACTTACTAGATAAATTATTAAGAGAAGCTAAAGTGTTTTCATATTTAAATACTGACTGAGTAATATAAAAAATCCTCGTGTTGTTGACAACAAACAGTGCAAGACACATTAAGTAATAAACAATCAGGCAACAGTGAGTCTTAACCTACCATATTATTAGGTCAGTAAGCTAGTTTTTATTGCGTATTCAATGATAAGGAGTAAATGGACCTTTTTACCTAGATACATGAATGAATGAAGAAGATATTTGACGTTAAATATTTATTTTTCAATAAAAAAATGTACATGAAGGGATAATTCCTTTTGAATGTTAGGTTACTTGAATGTATTATTTTGAATACGCCTCTCTTACGTATTTTTAATTAAATATGAAATTTTAGTAATATGTTCAATTAATTCTTCAGTTTGTAGCTACGTATATCTAGAAACTTACTGATTTTCAAAAAATTGTTTGGAACCTACCTATTTAAAACGCCCATTTTGATTTTAAAACCAATTGAAAAATTCAACTAAATTTAAACAACTTCTATCACATTCACGGCGACGTTGAAATGCACGCACATTCGCATATTCGAAATCGTAAAATTAGCTGTTGGGTTGCGATCTACATATGAAACAATCCCAAATAAGTTAATAGACCTCATTACCATTAGTGCAAGTATTGATGGTTGCAGTATATTGTTCTTTCTACATATCCCCCCTCTATACGTGTGGTGTGATATCTTGAATAATACTCTGTTATTATGTCTGCAGTCCTGACGTGGTAACGAAGTTTCACTTCAACACTCGAACGCTATATGGCTGCGATATCAGAATATTTGTAGCATGACAGGAGCGTCGTGTTATGTGTTAATTTGCTTCTGGTTTGAAAGGTTGCGTCATAAATTTGTGATTCGATTGTTTGTCTTTATTAGGCCTTCCGAATACGTGGTTAAAATTAGTAACATAATGACTGAATCACCCTGTATAAGAAAAGTTTATTTTGAATCAAGAATAATATTTATTTAGGATGTCTAAGCATATACAATCTTGAAGTCTGTAACTCATCCTTCAGTGGAATTGTCAAAAGGGGAATGCAATACATATTTAATTTTTCGAAAAAAAATTTTGTAAACATTGTCACATTTCTATTGTTTTGATTTTGTCATCATCAATACGATAATTTTTAATGACCATGACCATGAAAGTTCTTTTCACTTTTGTAGCCGCATTGCAATATTCTTTCATCATATGCTTAAATAAGTATGCCAAATAAAGTTATTTTTGATCAAAAATCATCATGTTTTTCTGTGTATGTAATTTTTATGGATGATATTGAAACTGAATTATGTTTCAAGATTTAGTAATTTCTTTTTCTTTTCAGGAAACCTCGTGTCATTTGTCTGCGGCACCACGCTTGGATGGACTTCACCGGAAATACCCAAATTGAAAGGCATCATCGATAACCCCTTGGGCAGCCCGGTTTCAAAAACCGCCGAGGGATGGATCGGGTCGCTCCTTCCCCTAGGGGCGGCCATAGGCCCTTTCGCTGCCGGCATTGCAGCCGACAAAATTGGCAGGAAAAAGACACTGCTGATCTCCACTATACCCTTCATAATAGCCTTCATCCTAAACGTTGTGGCAACGCACGTGTACTATTTCTTCATCTCAAGATTTTTATGTGGGCTGGCGGTAGGAGTAGTTTTCACGGTGCTTCCAATGTACATAGGAGAAATAGCCGACGATGAAGTGAGAGGATCTCTAGGATCCTTCATGCAACTGTTCGTAGTGATAGGTTTGCTATTTTCCTACGCTCTTGGACCATACTTGTCCTTGCAGATATTTAACATAATCCTCCTGGTGCCTCCAGTTGCCTTTTTGGTGATATTCTTATTTTTCATCCCGGAAAGTCCTTACTATCTGATACACGCGGACAATTTTGAAGCTGGTGAGGAATCGCTCATCAAACTACGGTCTAAAAGTAAAGACGACGTACAAAAAGAACTGGAAACTATAAAAGGTTTGGTGCACGAGGCCCAGGAGAGTAAAGCGAGCTTCTTCGACATTTTCAAATCCAGAGGACTGACGATGGCTCTTTTCCTGTCGGTGAGCTTGATGGCGATACAACAGTTCTCTGGTATCAACATCGTTCTGTTTTATGCGCAAAACATTTTCGCTGATGCTGGAGTATCTTTGGCTCCAGAAATATGCACCATAATTATCGGCATAGTCCAAGTGGTTGCTAGTGGTGCAACTCCTTTATTAGTTGAGAAAAGAGGCAAACGGTTCTTGCTTCTACTCTCTGCCATAGGAATGGGACTGTCTCAAGGTGTCTTGGCATACTTTTTCTATTTGAAAGATGACAAGCACAGTGATATGTCAGCAGTCGGATGGGTTCCCATCGTTAGTCTCATCGTCTACATAATAACTTACTGCCTGGGTTTCGGGCCTTTACCCTGGGCCGTGATGGGTGAACTATTCCCGGGAAACATAAAATCTGTCGCTTCCACAGTTACAGCGTCAGCCTGCTGGTTTCTTGGATTCTTGCTAACAAACTACTTCGGAATTGTGGCTGAAAGCATAGGCAAATCGGGATCCTTCGGGATTTTCGCAGTATGCTGCTTTGGGGCAGTCTTATTTACGTATAAACTCTTGCCAGAGACTTCAGGTAAGAGCCTGCAAGAGATCCAAGATATTTTGAACGGAAATGCACCCAGCGGCAAAGAATAGTCTTTATTTCTTTTATCCCATCGACTTTAATATGGTATCAACCTCGCCCAACCATGTATTTCATTTATTTATTTGTTGATGTCATTTTATTGTTAATGTATGTGATTTTACGATAGAACAGTCATTTCCATGTCTAAGTATTTATTTCTTGTACAGCGTTATTTATATCTAAGAACACCACACTCAGTATGTTTCAGTACTGCGTTAATGTTCATTTTATTTATAAGAAAGTAGATGTAGTGTTTTATAATATATTTGTTATTTTACGATATTTTGTGTCTTCTTGACCTTAGTCCTATCTAATCTTAAAGAATTTGCACACTTATATTGCAAATGTTACTCGTTCAATTAACTGATAAGTTAAGTATCTATTATATATTTAATTATCAATTATACATATATGTATTAAAATACTTTAAATGACAACGAAACGTGAAAGCCATTTCTGTCATACATATTTTAATGTTTATGTAATCTAACAGAGTAAATTTCAAATAAATGTCAAAAAAGTTTTACATAAAATTAAAAATATATAATTTATTTGTTGTAGCATTCAACTGAATTAATTCTATAATATTTTACTCTTCACCTAGTGTTGCTAATACAATTTTTTAAATTATGAATTAAAAATTTTAGCAAAACAAGATATGTTCGGCAAATAGAAGTCTTTCCAGATACATAAAATAAGGATTTTTTATTGACTCAATTGATATACTAATTTATTTAGTATTTAATTTATATACTAAGAATGATTCCTCTATTATATTCCTCTGTATACACATTTTGTAGATGCTTGTTTAGAGACCTTAATAAGCACTAGTGATAAAAAAGCTACAGCATTATATTATTCTATTACTAATTTAATAATAATCAAGCAGGCTGATACATATTTTGGAAAAAATAAAACTTTTTTATTTTTATGAATTTTTTAAATATATAAATGAAAATATAAGCTGTTCAAATATTACACAACACTACAAAAAAGTAGTCTGTCCGACGGACTGGACCTATATATTCTTATGTATTTTCACTAGCTGTATCCGAATCTGGGGTATATTTATTCCCATAGCTCTAGGTTCAAGGTCATTCCAAGGTCAAAACAAAAGATAGATACTCAAGCGGACCTAGTCATTGTACATTGATGTTCTTGGTGTCGCTGAATAATTCGAATCTGGAGTCTATTTAACCTGATCGCCCTAGGTTCAAGACAGGAAAAATCGCACAGGAAAAATATCAGAGTTCTTGCCGTCATGGCGTTAAAAATAATATATTTTTATTAGTACAATATTTTGTGTATTTAAAGCAAGCCCCAGTAAAGGTTGGATTTAAAAACGCTGTGTTTTAAAGTTACCATGGCAAAATCAACTACATATACTCGCGGCAAGAATTCAGACGTCTTACGTTACGGTTTATGGTCAATATTTGCGGTATTTGGTCGCGTCAAAAACAAACATTTTTTGCAATTTAGTGCAGTATATAATGCAAACTTTTAGTGTAGTTTATGGTTTTATTACTCTCAGCTGCAGTTTCTTAAATATTTTGACGAAAATGTAATGAATTATTCATTTGCTCGTATGCCGCAAGTCGTCTGAAATCTTGCCGCGGATATACCAAAAACGTGAAGTCTAAATGTCACCTTTTTAATTATTGATCTGACAGGAGTACCTTGTAAGGTCAAATGAAATATTACTAACAAATGTGTCAAAAACTATATTCAAATATTCAACAATCCTCATTTTTTAAATGAATGTGAAAAGTACACTTGGTATTGTTTGAAATATTAATACTTCGTTTTTTTAAATCTGAAGAAATTATTATTATTATTATTACAAATGAAGCTCCGGGCTAAGGAGATTCCTGTACAGCCCTGACAAATATACAAATAATTATTAAAGTGAAGAAAAAAAAATAAAAAGATCAAAAATAAAAAAAACAGCAAAAAGACAATGGTAAATAATAGAATGTTAAAATAACAGAATGTTCATCGATCGTATAAGGTGCTCCACCAAGCATCCAGGCGATTCTTGAAAGCATTGATGGAGGGTGCAGTAACTACGGAAGGAGGAAGAGAATTCCATACTGAGAACACGCGGTTTGGTAGAAATTATTGGCGAACAGATGTCTTGAAGCTCTCTTTTATCAGTTTCAGGTGATGTCCTCTTAAGCGACTAGCCGGACTCAGGGTATAAAGCGAGGAAGCAACAGAAGTGTTGTTAAATAAACCATTAAGCGCTCGACGAAAGAAGACAGATGTTTCTAGACTTGCTCCAGTAAACGACTTCCTCAAAAGGTACACCAATGAATTTGCCTTTTTGTATCTGGATTGTATGTGTTCAGACCACGACAAGTTCTGCAAAATTAATACTCCAAGGTCGTTTTGTGTTGTAACGGATTTTAATGTCGTATTTAATAGTGAGTACTGAAGCAACGGGTTATTCCTGCCAAGACGGAGAACAGAACATTTCTCAGCATTCAGAGGTATCATCCAGTCCTGACACCATTTCGAAATGTTCATAAGATCACTCTGAAGGATGTTATGGTCTGTCAAGGGATTGGCATAGAACTTGGTATCGTCCGCAAAAAATGCAGATTTGGAATGTATGTGATACGGAAAGTCGGAAGTATATACTAAGAAGAGCAGAGGACCCAATACAGATCCTTGGGGTACACCACTAAGGACAGGACGTGCTGATGACCGATAGTCACCAACCCTCACACTAAAGGTTCTGTCACTGAGGAAAGCCTCAAGCCACAGAAGAAGATCACCACGAATGCCACAGTGGTTCAGTTTGTGAAGGAGTCGCTTGTGAGGCACCCGGTCAAACGCCTTGGCGAAGTCCAAATATATAACGTCGACAGGTTTCTTAGCGTCGAGGGACATGGACCAATCATTCGTGCACTGCAGCAGACTCGTAATTACCGAGCGTCCAGGAACAAAACCATGCTGTGACTCAGGAATTACTTTATTGGATAAGAGAAAAGAAAACATTTCTTGCCGTATTATTGATTCCATAATTTTGCTTACTATAGGCACCAAGCTAATTGGGCGGTAGTTTTCACTACTCAACTTGTCACCCTTTTTAAATATCGGAGTTACTGAGGCACGTTCCCAAATCGTAGGTAGAGTGTGGTATTTAAGTGAAGCATCCATAATCATTGACGGAGAGATAATTTGGGAACAACATTCCTTGAGCAGTTTTACTTCGATTTCGTCGACGCCAGGAGGTGGAAAATCGATAGTGATTAGAGAGTTGGTTACACGCGGATTTAAAATAATTGGGAGGTTGGCACAAGTAGGTTCATTTGTGTAAACACTTGCGAAAAACTCAGATAAAACTTCAGCCGATTCAGCTTCATTTCTGCATAGTTCACCATCGGGTTTCTTTAACAAGGGTGTCGTGACTTTAGAGCTAAGAGATGACCTAATGTATCTGAAACATTTCTTTGGGGATCGACTTTGGGCCAAGGACGCTCCGTAATTACGTCGTAAATTAGTTATTTCGACGAATAGTCTGTATAGTGTCTAATACTGTTCAAATTGATACTGCTAATATTCTCAGAAGTCAATGAGGTTCTACTTCCATTAATGGCACTCCCAGTTGTGTTTGAACATTATTCTTAGTGCTAATACTCTCTTCAGCGCAACCAGTTGTCACAGCTAACGATTTCCGTCCTAATTATCGTTGGATTTGATCTATTGCCATGTCACTATTCGCCATAATGGTAGCGGATGTACGTCGAAACGCATGTCCAGTGTATTTCTCAGGATCGTGCAATTTAAGATAACGTGCTATATGCAAAGGATATGATCCAAATGTACTAATACCAATCACTTGATTAGTGCACTTCCCCTTATCATACTGTAAGCAAACTCGTACTTATATTTTGGGGACGCAATGATAAATACTGCTTCACCAAACACACATAACTAATTCCATCACTGTCGGCAACAGTAAAACGTCGAGCTTCCACTGTCTTAGATGGTCATATAGTAATGAGCAATACGTTTCCCTCTTCCTTGATGTCATCTTGATGTCAAAAAATTGCGCGTGTTTTAAATACTTTAATATGCACTTATGCTTTGTTATACTCTATTATTTGTGTAAGAGCAAGTTACTTTTAACACTGTTTTACACGTTTTTCTTATCACCGGCACCTTCGCCATTAATTGGAATACGGAATCGTTTTATTATGTGTTTTTAGTGCAGAAGATACTAATAAATTAATTTGAGATACAATAATTTATTTGAAACTTTATATGATGATTTTGTTGAGAAAATAATGTTTTTAATTGCTGTAAATATTATTGCTGCTACACTCAAATCACAATAATAGTCGCAATGGTAATAATTTAGACAGGGACTCTAACACAGAGTTTAGCTTTTACGATGGATAGATAGAACTTTATTTTCCAACAGGTAAAAACACCCAATAGATAACAAGCAAAATCTAAAAAAATACATTTTGTTTTTAAAAATAAGTACAAAAAATAATGTATAACAAACAAAGTAAACATAAAAAAAAACTATTTAAAAAGTGTCAATGTAAATACTAGCAGAAAATATGTGTGTATATGAAAGCATAAACAAATTAACTTAATAATAGAAATAACACGATATTCGAGTTCAAGTTAAATGAGTATACATTCATGAATAGTAGGATATAAACTAAAACCATGCATAATAGTAAGTAACTGTCAGGCGGATATTTTTAAAATAAATTGAAAACAAAGGTTTAGTGGTTATATTTACATTTACATTTTATTATTTTTAATTGTCTTTCTTTCATGTCGACATATTTTTCTGTGTTATATTTCATGCGATTTTATAAGAATGACATTACTAACTGTACTAATTTTTTTAATTAATAATTTGTTAAAATTTATGTATTGATTTTCATGCTTAAGAAATACGTTAAACATGTTTTCGGTAAAAATTGAGCCGTTTGTCAACCTGCAACAAGTATATCTTTAATTTTTAAAACTAATAGAAGGATATTTCAGAATAATTAATCATTATTCAATAATCTCTATGCTAAAGAAAAATCTGAAAGGAATAATATAGTGTAAAAATCAATTAGATTATAGTGTTTACCTCACAAAAAACCTTCCCTTTCAAAATTTCAGTACAATTACACAACAAATAAAATAATGAAATAAAAAAGTACTTTCTCAGATCTATAACTTCTTAAGGAAACAAAATTCTACTAGCTTAAGTTGCTTTAAATCACATTGTTTTTGTTCAGAGAAGTTAACCTTAAAATATGGCCCTTTACTAAATACTCTGTATATGGAACACTTAGACGGAAACTTACGATCGATTTGCGAAGAAAATGGATATAAAAATAAATATTGAATAAGACGTCACTAGAATCCCAATGATCAGGATAAAAGAGAAATACTTGATACAGGCTATACTGTTAAAGTCTCGTTTTGAAAAATTACGTTTTATCATATATAGAGTGTCCCAAAATTAATAAAAAATTTTTTTTAAAATTAATAAACATGAATCGTAAAATATACCTTTAGAGAGTTATCTTTGCAATGGGTTGAAATAATTTAATAAAATTTGGAAGTGGAAGATCAAACTATAACCTGAAAAACTCGAACATTATCTATTAAATATTATACGAGTAATAACGGCTTTATATAGGTCACCATCTACTGAAGTATCATAATTTTTAGAAGAGTACTTTAATCATTTAAATTGGTATGATACTGAAATTTTTACAGGGGATATAAATATAAATTTATTAGATGGATAACTATGACGTAAATAGGTATTTGAATATTTTAGCTGTAAACGATTTCTTTCCTTCCATAAATGAACCCACTAGGGCAATTGAATCATCCTCGACAACAATCGACCACATATTTATAAACTGTGATAACTTAAGTGAAAAGCAGTCCGATATTAAGCCTGTGATTTTTCAAACTTCACTAACAGATCATTAAAATATAGTTTTGTCAATACATAATACGAAATGTTCAAAAGATAACACAAGAAAAACTATGTATAAATATTTGATAGACTTTACTAAATTGAACAATGTGTTAATGGGTGAATCATGGGATGATACTCGTACCTATAATAAATATTAAAGATATTGCCTTAGCATATACAAAATTTAAAATATTATTATTAAATTATATTAAAAATTGTACAAAAACAGTAAAATTAAATAGTCGTTCTGGAAAAAGGA
Source organism: Monochamus saltuarius (assembly GCA_025584915.1). Classification (NCBI taxonomy): domain Eukaryota; kingdom Metazoa; phylum Arthropoda; class Insecta; order Coleoptera; family Cerambycidae; genus Monochamus; species Monochamus saltuarius. The sequence continues at coordinate 55,949,366 of CM046725.1, read as the reverse complement.
AACCATGGGTCACGCAGGGTATTATAAATTCTATTTGGAAAAGGAATCAATTAAAAAAAGAATTAATAAAAAAAAAATCAGATCAGCTTTGTAATAAATATAGAAACATACTAAACAAAACAATAAAATTTGCTAAAAATACATATTCCAAAAGAAAACTTGAGGAATCCAAAAATGAGTATACAAAATATGGAATTTAATAAATGAAGTATCTTGTTCCCAAAGAAAAATATTTTCACAAAAAATAGATATTAAAGATGCAGAGGACAATCTGATGGAAGATGATAAAAGTAAAGCGGAGGCATTCAACAACTTTTTTATAAATATTGGTACAGAACTGAAAAGTTAGAAATAATATATTACCTAAGAAAAGAACAAGTAAGTCTCTGTTTATAACACTAGTTAATAAAAATGAACTTATTTGCCATATAGTGACTCTTAAAAATAATTCAGGATTGGATGAGGATCAAATTACATCTGAATTGATAAAAGCAATTCATAAAAACATATTAAAACCACTCATTTATATAATCAACCTGTATTTTGCATCTTCTGCCATATCATACAAACGGAAGAAATAAGTTGTTACTCCTGCTTTTAAAACTGGTGACCCAAAGCTGTGTACTAATTATAGATCATTGATAACTTTGCAAAGGTATTTGAAAAATGTGTCAAGCGAAGATTTAGTTGATTTCTTAGAAACTGAAAACATTTTGAATAAAAATCAATTTGGATTCTGAAATAATAAAAGCACTGAAGATGCCGTATTTGAACTGATACATAATATTGTTAAAAATATTGAAAATAACAAAAAAAGTCTTGCGGCAGATTTAACCAAGGCATTTGATACCGTTTGTCATAAAATTTTATTAGAAAAACTCGAAGAAATTAGGGTAAGAGGTAACGCATTGAAATTATTTGAAAATTATTTAATAAACAGTCAACAAAAAGTTAAAATAAATGGTACTTGCAGTAGTTCACGAATTATTAATACAGGTGTTCCACAAGGAACGGTGTTGGGGCCTATACTTTTTTAAATTTATATTAATGAAATAGCTAATTTTCCAATAAATTGCAAAAACATTTCTTATGCAAACGACACGGTGTTATTATTTTCTGAAGAAAACTGGTTAGATGTTATACACTCAGGCGAAGGAAGGACTTAACATAGTGCACTAGTGGCTCTGCAGTAGTTTGTTAAGCTTAAATATAAATAACACATACTTTATCGCATTTTCCCCTACAAGTTGTAACATTCCTTTTATTATAAAGTTAAGAATGTCACAATTTAAATATGAAACGTCTAGTAACAAAGTATTTTTGCACATCCTGTATAATGTTGTAGTTTAAGTAAGTGTAAACCATATCCAGTCTACCATGTAACTTTAGATTTCTTCAAATAAGCCTAAAATGTAAACACTTTGTACGATAAATATTTTATTAGTTATTTACTTACCATTACTGTATACCACAGTTACATCGATGTATATCGTTATGTTATATTTTTTCTACTCTGTATAACACCCTGAAGTAATTTGTTAACAGTTTATTATTTAATTAGTATCACTTATTGTAATGAGCTTTGTTTTGGCAAAAAGCAAGGTTAAGGTAACTGTCAGAAAATCAATAATTCGATTCGGACTAAATCATGTGCTTAGATCCCGAATGAGAATTAGCCCGAAATTTCATAGAAACCGAACCAATCAGATTTCAGTGAGTTTTTAGATCTTTGTAGGGTATAAAACCTACAGGAACCTAAATTCTAGTCCCTTTTCGTTCTGATTTTGGTCGATTGAAGTATTTCCATATTACAGATTTAGTTATAGTGCGAAGCCACATTTTGAAAAATAAATCTGAATTTATTGAAGTCATCAATAAGGATGGAGGTAATATATTTGATTAATTAAGATTATTATCGATAGTAGATTTTATTTTAAACAGTATTGTATGTTATTTTTTTAATAAAGAATATAAAAATACCTAACCTGACCTTGATTTTTGCTAAAGCACATGCTAATTATTTGTTCTTTTCTTTTGTCATTTTCTTAACTTTAAAGGCCAATTAAATAGTTAAATTAAATAATTAAATTAAATAATTGAATAATCAACAATTAAATAATTAAATCAATAATCAATCAATAAATTTTTATTGATGTTACGTCGAGAGACGTAAAATTTTGAGAATCTTTCCATTTCCCAAGTTGGAATATTTTGTTCAACCTTTGCTGGAAGGCCATTCTAAAGCTTTGAAAATCTAGATTGTAAGCGGCACTATCCAAGTACGACAGCAAGGCTGCTCTTCTCGAAGCACTACTTTGAAAATCAAGATTATAAGCGGCACTAGTCCAAGTACGACAGGAAAGCTGCCTTTCTGGGAGTCATCTCCAACGTTGTCAACGGATAATCTTTTCAACTTCTACAATTCCACGTCTGTATATCAACTGGTGGGCAAGTCAATAAACTGTGTTTATTTTTTATATATTTATTTTTCTTTACCATTTGACTTAAGCAAAATTTATTATCCTCCTACAGGGGTAGAAAGGCAAACCGAACAGATTACTCTGTAGGTGGCGCCCAAATATAACATCTTTTAAATAGTTTGCTAATCAAGAACCCATGACATAAAAAAAGTGCCCCGACTAATAGAGCAACCGTTCGCAGGATTGTATATTTATCGTTTGTGACAAACGATAGGTAACAAAGTGTTCGTCAACCTAAAAGAATGAAATAAAAATACATAATTTAAATTGTATCACAAAAAACGGGTGTAAATGTACATTAGTTGTTAATATAGATAAAATTAAATACTTAGTACTTATGATTGACCAACATTTAAAGTGGAATGTCCATACAACTATGTGACTATTAAAATTAGAAAAATGTATAATACATTATACAAACTTCGAGATATTTTGAGTAAAAAATTATTAATAATATTATATAATACCTTGGTTGAATCTATAATAAGATACTGTATAATTATTTGGAGTAGTTTATACTTTAAATCTTTGAAAATATTATCGATTTGTCAAAATACTTTATTACTGTGTCCTACTGCATTGTTGTATACAAATATATTAAACGTGAGAAATGTATAATGTACATTCCGTACTTAATTACTTACCAAAAATAAAATTATTATGCCCTACTGTCTTTCACTGTTACCTCACAAGGCACAATGTAAGTGAACTTTTAATAATGGCGTTGGTTCAAAACTTAATGTCTCAGCGATTTATCACTACTATGTTACCAGATCATATTAGCAATTTAATTCAAAATAAGAAGCAATTTAAATATATGACAAAATATATATATATAAAAATCAAAATATACAAAATTAATAGGGCTACGGTCAAATCATGGTAAAACCCCATTCCTATTAAAAATAAATCCAATGGTGATTTTGGTTTTCAACATGTCGGTCGTGACTACCCTTGGATTTATTTTTTATATAAAAATCCATATAAATTTGCTATTATGCTGTAGTTTTTAACTACCTACAATTGGATATATATATAAATAATTTATTTTGTTTTCTACGATTTGGTCTTACTCTGCTATAATCACTGCAAGTTATCAAATATTTTGCCATATTCAGTTGACTACCTGAGAGAGAATATTTGCGCACAAATTGCATTTTTACATGCGATTTAGGTAATAATTCATTTCTCATTAATGATTAATAATTGTATTTCTTTTTTAGGGATATAATAGAAATAGGGTAGGTTAAACTATATTAGTATTATATTGTACTGCACTACTGTACTGCATTATAATAATAACATTAATTTGAGTTAAAAGGTATATTAAAATGGTCAGCCGTGTATTAAGATTATCTACATATAAACTGACTCTTATTATTAAAGATATAGATGCACATCTGATATAAGAACACTGAAGGCAATGTGAAAACATTATAACGGACAGAAACTTCTCTACAAGACTCCCTGGCTGGTAGTCCAAACATACACCTAATTATACGTTTTTGTGGAACAAAAACATTGTCTGAATAGCAGGATGGTCCCGAGAAACAGACACCGTACCGGAAGCGAATATTCAGAACCTGTCTAATATTCTTAAATTGACATGCAATAGAATTTATTTTTATTGCCAAATCACCGCACTGACCACTCCAAGTTAGACAGTAATGGAGATTAAGACCTAAGAATTTTACAACACTTGCATTATTTATATGTGTTTTGTTTGACCACAATTTTTTTGTCTGTTATGGAATTTAATAACCTGAGTCTCGTCAGTGCTAAGAAACAATAAATTTTGCTTACATTTGCTGACTAAACCAATTGCTTACGTTACAGCACAACAAGCCTCGAATAGACGTTTATCCGAACTGTCTGAAATCACCACCGATGCATCATTTGCATAAAAGGTAACATATGTCGATCCAGACAAGCTATCTAGATCGTTAATGTATAATAGAAACATAATAGGGCCCAACACTGATCCCTGGGGTAGTCCAATATCAATCTCCTTTGTCTCGGAGGTCACATTATCAATAGTAACCTATTGGTCACGATTTTGCATAAAAGTTTCTATCCACTTTAGGGGGGTGCCACGAATACCATACTTCTTTAATTTATTAACCAAGATGTCGTGAATCGAATTCCTACTAAGGTTGTGCACATAAGTCCTGTTACTTAGGTTGACATAACCCGGAAAACCAGAGTAAAGAAATAATAATAATAATATTATTATTAAATTCTAACAACTACGCTAATTTTATCAGGTGAATAAATCACAGATCTTATTGCTTACATAAAATGAAACGGCAATTAGAAGTGCGTACCTATTGCACTTAATTTGATGGCAGTTCACGTGAAGAGGCGTGCAACGTGACAATAATGTACTTTTACTTTTTAATTACCGTTCAAAATTTCATGTTAGTTTTTAGTCTCACAATTGTTTTTATTATCTGATGCGTTAATGCACGTGGTGAATCCATGTAAACTGCCTTCTCTCTGTAGCGTACTTTAGTTATCACAAAGCAATGATACCGAGAGAATCGTTTGCAGTCAGTATCTTTACATTTAAATAACTCAGTTAATCAGATATGATTTTCTAATAGATCAAATAATTATGTCACGTGACATAACAATGCACATCGAGATGAAATTTGATACGGTGAATCCGACAAGTGTGCACGTGAAGATTGAAATAACTTTCATAAATAGTTATTTATGATATAAGTGCTGAAAGAGATGAGGTTCGAACACGACGTCGAAGCCTTCTCAGTATTTTTTCTGCAAACACCATTAAAAGTACAAATCAATGCATTTCTTACGTTATTAAATTTATTTCATACGAATACATTATAAGTAAATAAACCCTTAGTTGCCGTAACTATACACATGTTCATAACTCCCTTGGGAGTTATACTAAGTAGTTATAAATGCTTAAACTCCCTCTAATGTATTTACAAAACCGACAACTGTCGAATTTTCCACTGACATTATTTCCTGAGTTGCAAGAATTTTCCGTGGAACTGTTGTCACTGCCTGATTGTAGGCAAACATGAAGTTGTTCCACTTTTTTCATGTGACATGCCAACAAACATTCTTCAGTGTTATTTTTCAATTCGCCATTTACCATATCTCTTCTATGTCGTCATATTTGCTCCTGCATTGACAGAACTAGGCCTGGAAGTTCTCCACAATGTCCGGTGAAAGATTTTGGATCTGGCAAACCCAAAAAACTAGCAATTTTACTTGGCATTTTTTCCAAATGTATTTTTCCCAACGGACTGAACTGTACAATCCTTTTCGCAATACGTTAGAAAAAATCTTTCTTAACCCAACGGACGCAAATACATATTACTTCCTCAATACACCCAATGCAGAGAACTCGTTTTTTCTACAATTGTGAATTTTTTTAGGGTTATCTGTTTTACTTTTAGGAGTGTCAACCACCATAACCGAGCCCCTATCTTCAATATGATTAATCTTCATATTCAAAAGTTATTAATCTCTACAGTCCCTGAAATAACCCATAATCAGGACCACCTGTACAATAGAGCAACAAATGTGTAATTTTTATAGTTTATTTTATACCTTATGTAGTAAATGTTCTTCATCGTAAGCATCCTTCAAAAGTTTGACAATGTCATCCCGACTAAACACTTTAGGCTTTTTTGGTTCATGAAACCTTCTCCCATCTGTATTATTATAAATTGTCATCATATATTTTAACATTGACATTCCACAGGGAATTAGTACTGTACGATTCAGACTGTAAAAAGAAATAAATCAATATCACTTATACTAGAACGTGGAAGAATAAATACATACCATGTCTTGAAAGTAAGCCAACATTATAGTTTCACTTATATTTTTGTTTTCAATACAATTAATGTTCAGCCACTGCAGGCATTTGTCATATTATTTTTTATCTTTTGATTCTGACTTTGTTGGTAGTAGTGCGACACGAGCTTTTTCAGCCTTTTGAAATAAATCGCTTAAAATCTCACTTCTCTCCAGGTTTTCATTCATTTTAATAAATAAATAAATTTGATAAACCTTTATTTACAAACTTATCAGTTGATATATTCATGGTAATCACGTCTACTTAAAACAACGTTCGTTTATTCATTAGTATGAAATAAAACGAAATTTGATTTTCATATTTCATTAGTATAAAATAAAAATCTTTATCTATCACGTGACTTATTGGATGTTAATAATCTCGGGCAAATATCATAACTCCCCTGGTATATAAATAACTATTATCAAATATCATTTTGAAATCCAAGTTTATTGTTGACAAGTAAAAGACTTCAAATATCGTGACATGGATAGTGAGCAAGAAATTTCTCTCAGTGGAAATCGTAAAAGCTGTTAATCGTCTGGTAGACAACAACTAACAAAAGCTTAGCCAGGTACAAAGGATAGCCTGCTTGAACATGCCTGGAGCTACGCGAACAACACCCATCACAGCAATGGAGGTAATGCTATGTTTACCATCTTTGGATATTCTAAAAGAAGTGGCCGAGGCAACCATAAATACTAGTATTATACTAGATGTAGGAAATTGAGAAGTTTGTAGTCGCTTGCGGAATGGGGTCGTCAGAAAAATGCCTTTTCTGGAGGCAGACACTAAGAGCAGGTGTATCTGACAGACCCTACACGGTACTTATCAGGAATAAGGAGACTAAGAGTGAGCATTTAATCAACATCTTCACAGATGGATCAAAAAGGAAGGAAGGTGAAGGACACGAGCGGTACAATGGCAATAAAGTAGCTGACAAGCTAGCCAAGAGTTCATCGGGTATAAATATTTTAGGACTTGATCCTCCAGTATGCCGTTATCAGCTTGTGTTGAAATTATCAAGGAGAACACCCACAAAGAATTTAGAAAACAGTGAGATGAAGCAACCCCTGCAAGGATACAGCCAAAAAGTACATGGTCATGTCTACGACGGATCTTCACCTGGTGATGGGTACCCAAACTAGACCCTGTTCGTTAAATAAGCAACTTCTATAATAATCTAATGGAGGAAGTACAAGAGACCCAATCGGACCTAAGTGTTGCAGTCTCTTAACCTATCCTCTCCACAATTCCATAACAACATACATCTCTATAAGTAAGTTTATATTAATGATCCGTAGGAATCTGACTCACTGTAGTAGCATAGAACATCGGTGATAAATTTACCCTCGCGCCCGCGTACTTCCTCTGCAGCGTCGTCTCTTGCATTACCTGACCATAATCCTCAAGCTTGATGAAGTTTCTGTTCTCTGGTACCTCAGAACTAGGAAATCCGGTGAAGTCTTCCAGCGAATTGATTGATACCAGAGAACACGGCCGTACATCCGTCTCAATGTTGCCACTACGTTTCGGAGTGCAGGCATCACCACGGTTTCTTGACGTCATGGTTATACAAACAAACTATTCAAGGTACGGTTTCTTCCACTTCCCTAATCCAGACAACAAAACTTTCCAAACTTATAGAATTTAAATGCCTAGTCCAGTGCCACAAAAGTTTCTATTATTCTAGTACTCGTTATTACAAGCCACTCACCTCAATCTAAATCCCTCACAGTTTTCTACAACCGAAACAATAGTTAGCTGCTCACTTCCGCGGTTAATCAGTAAATTAATTAATCAAATAATTAATTGTTTATGGCTCGTGATGACTGACAAGCCTCTAAAAATTCCACTTGCCACAAAAAAAAACTCAGCCGTCCTAATTCCTTACAATAAAAAATTATTTGTTTTGTTAGTCGCGAATTACATTTTCTGGAAATCTATCTTTCTCGCCAGACCTCTGGCCGACGTCGACAATTCCTGCTAAAGAAAATGGACTGAACGAAAACTAATAGAAACTGAAAAAAATATTAAATATTTATAGACCGCTTATGTAGATAACACAAAGTATATATACATGGAGGATCGGTGATAGGTTACATATCACATCCACAGAAAAGAGTATATAAAAATAAACTTTCATCTAATACAAGCAAATTTATATTTTCTGATGAACTTAAAAAGGAATCAACGAATCTACGTGAGTTAAATTGGTATAGAAAAATTACAGCAGACACTATACTGCCGAAATAGATAGCGCAGAAAATAAAACAAAAAAGCTATGGGATCTGGTAAACTTAAAACTAAACCGGAAGAATATACATGCAAACAAAATAAATTTGATAATTGGCGATGAGCTTATTACAGATGCCAGTATTATTGTAAGTCACTTTGGTGAATATTTTGCTAAATCTGTTGCTGAGCAGGTTGAAATGAAGGTTGCAGGAAACAAAGCAAACTGTACACTACCATCTACAAACCCCTTTACAATGTTTTTTAAAGCCTATACTGTAGAAGAATTTGAGAACATAATAGGCCAATTAAAAAATAAGCCTTCTGTGGGAATTGATGAAGTACCCGTGCGTCTAATAAAGGAATGTAAAAAAATACTAAGTTCTTACATTACAGAGACAATAAAGAAATTTATCCCCACTGTAAACTTTCCTAGTTGCTTAAAGGTAGCAAAAACCACCCCCGTATTTAAAAAGGGCAACCCTGAATTGTTGGAAAAGTCCATTTTAAAATGAGTCTATATGCGTTTAATGGATTTCTTATCAAAACATCACTTACTGAACTTACACAATACATAATTATTGACTTGTCACGTGCTTTCGACACATTAAATCCAGCGTTCCTTTCACAAAAATTGGATTGCTTAGGCTTACGGGGGAACATAAATCAGTGGATAGTATCTTACATTACAAACCGACAGCTTGTGGTAAAAATAGAAGATAGTGTATCAGACATATATAATGTTGAACTAGGCACTCCACAAGGTGGCGTCCTGGGACCGCTGCTATTCCTATTGTATGTGAATGATCTACCAATCCACATACACCATGGGAAGGTATTTATGTACGCAGATGACACTACCATTCTAGTAAAGGGAAAAACTACAGAGGAAGTAACATATAACGTAGAAATGATAACTCAACAATTTGCGGACTGGTGTACAGCAAATAATCCTATAAATAATTTTTTTTTTAAAAAAACAGTGTATGTAGAATTCAGTGGTGTCTATAAAAAATTATTAGATCTAAACTTAAACAGTGGGGTAGCAATAAGTAACTCAACTAGGTTTCTGGGCGCCGTCTTAGACAGCTCAATGAGCTGGAGTGAGCAGGCTGACTTAATATGTAATAAGTTAAATAAATCGTTTTATGCATTGAAAACTTTAAAAAATACTTTAAATTCTACTATGCTAATGTGTACTCAAAATTATCATATACTATAGTAGCATGGGGGCAAACAACAGAATACTGCAGAATTTTTTTAATCCAAAAACGTATAATCCGTCTAATTTTTGGAATGACGCAAATGGAATCCTGCAGAAGCGTTTTTATTGATGAGAAAATGTTGACCCTTGCATGTATCTACATACTTAAACTACTGGTTTATGTATATAAAAATATTAACAAGTACAAGAAACATGCGCATATGCATGCATATGCAACACGAAATCGGAATAACATTTATATTGATAAATTTAGCCACACATACTATAAAAAATCTCCACTATATTCTGGTCATAAATACTGTAATCTACTTCCTCCGGATATAAAAACTGCAAAATACGCTAATACATTAAAAAATAAATTAAAACATTTTCTGGCTGAGAACTGCTTTTATAACACAATCGAGTTTGAAGAATACTGTATATCACTTAACATTAACAACAATGGGGTTTACTTTTCCGCAGATATGTGATTATAGTTTAATAAATATATCATTGTCGTTAATGATATATTTATTGTAAATTATTGTAGTAGGTATTGTGGTGTTATATATTGTGTGCTTATTACGTGTGAGACGTATTATTCTTTATTCTAGTTGTGTTAATTATTGGCAATGCTAATCCATAGTTAGTCTGTGGCAACAAAGCAAATAAAAAATTATTATTATTATATAGTTTAACTTTGCGGTAGATAATAATAATACATGTATCTTTAGGCATGTCATCTGTTGTGTTGTGCTATAGACAAAAATAATAATAAAATTATATGTCAAATATCATACGTCAATTACCAGAAATAAAAAAAATGTGACCAATAAAAAGCCTCTGTTACATTTGAAGGCACTTTGAAAGCATGTTATTCCAAGTAGTTTCGTAACTGGGTCATATGATCTTTGTCAAGTTATGTAATTGAGAGAACTAAACCAGACACCAGTCAATCACAAGAATTTCTGATTAACCTACTACAGTGCCTTAATAAATGATTACAAGCCACGTGATCAGGGTCGAGATTCTCAAATCAATCGCAGAGCAATTCATATGAGAATATCCTTTTCCTCACTTCGGCAATTGAGAGAGACAAGAAATATATTTGCATACGAGTTGTTCTTCGAGAATCACAGTCCTGGTAACGTGGCTTGCAATCATTTATGAAGGCACTGTAGTTACCTTTAACAGGCCCGGTAGCGATAACTGGATGTGATCAATCTTAGGTCTGGATTGTGATGGTAGATTGTCAGAAGCTCAAGGCAAACTTATTAATCCCATTAATCATGAAAATAGCGATAATATTTCAACTAATTTACTGTTTTGTGAAATTCGATAAAAGTTGATATTTGCGCCATTTACAATTCAAATGAAAAACGGAGAAATGTTGCGTCCATAAGAACAAGATTGATAAATTATATTATAGCAATCAACCACCATTGAAATATATGGTTCAGTATCATTCCTGCTTTCATTTTATTAAAATAGGTTTTCAAATGACGTTTTGGGGCAAACAAGACCAGCCTTTCGAAGTACTTGCACATAATTCTATTTGGTTATTATAGGCACTTTACTTTTGCAAAGATTCCCTCTATATGATAGCGAAGCTTATAAATGTGGCTTATAAAACCAATGTACATATTGACATATTGAATGTCAGTTACCTTAGCCTTATTTATTTGGCATCGGGAACTGATTACGATCGATCCAAGTGAACTTACATTGTTTCTTTGGAAAAACTCACTTTATCCTCCATAACTATCTGATTTGCTACCTGATTTGCTTTATTTGAAATCCAGGTTTATAAAACCACTGATCCAGGTATTCTCTAGATTCAGGTAAATCATTTGCACAAAAAATAAGATTCTCCTTTTATTCAATGGTCTTAAAAATGGACACAATAACTTTATAAAATGAAAATACCAATTTAAATTATCAATAAAATTGATAAAAAAACTGGATAAATGTAGAACTGGTAACTCACTTGCTATGACAGGTTATAAAAAGAATAATTAGTATAGATATTTACATACAGACATAATATTTGTGTATCCAATTTACATAAATTTAATACATTTGGGTTACGTTATGTCCGCCTGCCTGTCAGCCAACAAAATCATAACCTCATATAAAGTGAAATGATCCAAAGTTGTTTTTGACAAATGATTATATTCTGATTTGATTCTGACTTAAGTCAAAGAAATACGCCTCTTATTTATCGAGTATAGTGTCACTTTTCTGACACTTTGTCATTGAAATGCAAACGTTCATAGATAAATATATCCGTTTTATATAATTCCTTGTGATTATGACGATAGCACATGAAGAATATAAAAAAGTATTTGATATCGTTAACCATAAAAGCAACAATTCCTGTGTTCTTTTCCTATAACCAATTTGGACAATGGGCTACATTGTTGATGTATTAGTTGGTAAGCAATTTGACTCAATTATCAAATTAGAAAAGCAAAATTTATTACTTCCTACGTATGTAAAATACAATGTTTTCAAACGTTGCCTGATTCAAAAGATGTATTTCTTATAATAAAACATGACAGGCATGGCTTTTGCAAAAATATATTCATTCTACTGTTAAACTATAAAGAAGTTTATGCTTTGCTGACACAAATATTGGCTTTGGAAAGCTCATTGTAATGATGCACCTGATATAATTCATCTCTATAATAATCCAAACTTATTTTCAGGAAACATAATAGGATTTGTTGCTGGGACGGCACTAACATGGTCATCGCCAGTGGCGATGGATTTGGTAGGTCCCGTAACTGATCCATTTGACTTTCCGTTAGCCTTTGAAGAAGTGTCATGGATTTCTTCAATGCTAGCCCTGGGGGCTATAGTGGGACCTTTCCTCTATGGATTCCTAGCAGACAAGATTGGAAGAAAACTGACTATACTCGTCTGTGCGGTACCCTTTTTGGTCTCTTATCTTGTTCTTGCCTTTTTGACGTGTGGGGGATGCGTTTGGACATTCTACGTCGCCCGATTCGTAACTGGAATGTCAGTGGGCGGTGTCTTCACGGTAGTGCCGTTATATGTAGGGGAGGTGGCCGAGGCTTCCAACAGAGGAGCACTCGGTACTTCCGTGAACTGCTTCATCTGCTTCGGATTCTTTTTCTCTCACGCCGTAGGTTCGTACCTCAGCTTCTTAACGTTCAACGTGATCCTAGCAATTTTTCCCGGCATATTTTTGGTGATGTTTTGGTTAATAGCTGCAGAAAGTCCTAACTTCTACGTTATTAAAGATGAGCACGATAAAGCTAGAAAAGCTTTGGAAAGAATTAGAAAAGGCGGGGAAGAAATAATAAACGAAGAACTGCAACATATGGTAGAGAAAGTGAAGGAATCTCAAAGCGGATCCTTTAGAGACATATTTCGAGAGAAAGGCTTGAGAAAGGCTTTCATCATGTGCGTCGGCCTTCTAACTTTCCAACAGTTGTCGGGCATCAATGCCGTGCTGTTTTACGCCGAAGTTATTTTTACAGAAGCTGGTACTCTCCTAGGGCCACAGATATGTTCCATTATCGTAGGTACCACGCAATTTGTAACCAGTTTCACGACTCCTTTAGTGGTCGACCGCGTTGGTAGGAAAGTGCTACTAATTATATCTTCAGTAGGCATAATAATAGCTGAAGTACCTCTTGGCATTTACTGTTATTTGCAGACTATAGGGTACTATGTTAGAACCGTAGGGTTTGTACCGCTTACATGCCTTGTAACGTACATCATTACATTCAACACGGGATTAGCCATTTTGCCCTGGTCGATGATGGGCGAAGTATTCCCCGACAGCATTAAATTCAAAGCCTCTTCTTTGGCCACTTCGATCACATGGTTTATTGGGTTTTTTATATCAAAATACTTCCACAATGTGACTGAAGGGATTGGATTGGGTGTTTCATTTTGGATATTCGCCGGTTTTTGCGGACTATCCATTCCTTTTATAGTTTTTTGCGTCATCGAGACGAAAGGAAAGAGTCTGAAACAAATTCAAAAGGAGATAACTGGTCAACAAGAACCGTCACAGATACAGGCAGCTGTATAATAAATTATTTATACAAAATATCTGTTTTAATCCTATTTTTTTTGTTAAGCATCTAATTATCCTAATTATTTGCAAATATCAAAATTAATTTGTTTTTATCAAATTCTCGAATTATACAAAGGTAACTACTCTCTAAACGTATTTATACAGGGTGCTCCAAAAAGACATGGCAATATTGCTAGAGCTAATAGAATATTGAAAAATATGTGGGGATAAATGTATGTAGAGATACAGATAGATAAGTCGTACTATGTCGGGAATTGGATGATGAATAAAATAAGTATAGCGAAATGAAAAATTCATGTAGCGTTTATTTTTATCTTTTACATAAAAATGTTAAAATATGCACTTACATGCACATCATGTAGGTAAAGTTTGTTGTATATAATACACATTGACGTGATCTAGTTTGGAAAACTGATCATATAATTAATTCATGACGTAACTTATTTTTAACTCAAAAGACACAAGACCGAACATGCTCAAAACGAGAACAATGCAAAATACTAATAACCAGTCAGTGGCGGATCTAAGGGGGGCTTCTAAGCAATTTTAAAGCACAAATTTATAGTAACTGTTTCAGAAGCATTTCTTTCAGTGTATGAATCCACGTCGTTTTCATTAAACTTTTCCGCGACGTATAAAGCCTTTTAAGTGCACGTTTATGTTGGAGAGGCAAGCCAGGCCACGACAAAAGCCACGTGCCGGGCTGCACGTCAAGATCCAAGACAAGAGCTAGGAGGAGTGCGACAGTGCTTATGTTGGAGCGAAGCGCCAGGGACTCTTCAAGTTTATAAATTTCAATGTTCTAACAGTTTGGCTACAGTTTAAGGCTGGCGTTTCAAGGACAAATAATCATATCTAAATATGTACCCAAAAAATACACACAGTAGGTGGAGGTCCTTATTAATGTAGTACTAAAATATAATGCTGAAATTGAATCATTTTCTTTAACTTTTGAAGAAAAAATGTGCTAGAGAACATAAAAAACTGTGAATTTGTATCTTATCACTGTGTTCTATACACCGTGAAAAATACTTGATAACTTACATAAATTCAAGTGTTACTAGTTTTTTAAAAGAATTCTCCGGGATGTGATAATGTTTATAATGTTGTTTACAATTTTCTCAATGTGCAGTTGACTTGTAAAATTCAGTAGATTTTATGATAAAACGTAATAGGTGAAAATGATACTCTTTTTTCTTATTCTAAATAACTTGCCAGTCTGGAAATTGTTTTACGTCCTGGAGAAAACTTGTATAATTGACATAGTGAAGAGATATTCTTTCTAACTTACTCAGATTTTTTTTAGACTGTCTCAACAAACAGCTATGAAATTCGTTGAAAATTTGCCTATAAAACGGCGCCCTTAAACTTAAAGTCGTAGCAATATGTATACCGAATCGTCGTCTCCATCAGATGATGAGATTGTATTAGAATCGACGACCAATTAATGGTATATTCTTAATAAATACGAAAAAGAAAATATTTTGCATAGAGTGGGCCAATTCCGACACTTTTAGAGGGTTTCTCCTATTTCCCGAGACGATAGAATAAAAGTATTTAAGGTCGCACGAGCTCGATTTTTAAGAAACATTTTCTAATATTTATGATTTTTGCATAAACATTATTTATTCAGTTTTTATGTAGTTTTCAGTGGCGTACGCAGTTTTTTTAAATACTTTGTATTTCCTTATAGCAATTTGTGTGAAATCATCCAATTTTATGGTCAACTCAACCAGTTTATATTTTATTTCTATAGTACTATCTAGGGTAAAAAAATGTAATTAAAACCATGATTGAGTAATCATAGTAATGGACATATCATTACCCGTTTAGCTTAATGCTACATTAAATGATAAGCTGTTACTATTACTTTATTTTTGTTAAACATGTATTGGTAAAAGATTTGCATATCTCAAAAATCATCGACGGTACAAAAATATAAAACACCCTGTATTAATTAAACAAGTACTATGTATCTAAATAAATGTTTCTAATTGCATTTTCTTTCTGCAACAAAAATTACTGTGTAAATCTGAGTGTAGCCAATACAATTAAATTCGTATACAAATCATAGCATTGTTTTTATTTTTTGACAGCTGTTTAATATTGGATACAAATTTTTTACCAATGCTTAACAAAAATAAAATATTAATAATAGCTTATTTTTTAGTATATCTTGATCACAAGTTCATTACTAAGATTACTTAACAATGATTTTAATTATCTTATTTTTTACCGTAAACGTATAAAATGTAAACTAGTTAACAGTAGAAGTTGACCATAAAAAAGAAAAAATTCCACACATATTGTTATAAAGAAGTATATTACATTGTTGGAAAGCCAATGAAAAATGCTATCCAGCCGTGAGATAAAATACAGAGAGTTACCTAACTTTGCATTATAACTCAAAAAATAAAGAGTAGTTTAAAAAATTGCATACGCTACTAAAATCTACGTAAAAAAATGTAAAATAATAATTAATAGTGTATTTACAAAAATCTAATATATTAACAAACAAGGAAGTTATAATGCTTCATAGAAAATACAAAAAAATTAGAAAAATCTGTATCTTTTAAACAAATCGATATATCGTAATGCGGTTTTCGCCATTCAATTCGCCCTCACCTCGCGTACTCATCTAAATGCTGCGAATGAATCACACTCTATTATTTTGGACTTAGGGTAGTATATCGACCATCGCGCCGCTAGCAAATAATACCTTGCTAGATTATCTACTTTATTAGTACTCGACTATAAACACCTCCATAAGAATGTATGCATTGAATAGCCGTTTTGTCGTGGCCTGGGTGCCGCTCCAGCATAAACGTGCACTAAGAATGCATAATAATATAAATGGTATTGAAAACAAAACGTCTATAAGGCTCCGGTACCAAAGCGACATATTTTCAGACAGAAGTTCCCATTTTATATTTTCATATCCACCTCCACTGTTATGTCACATAGTTTGTAAACTAATAATTGAAACATCTACCGATAGATGTAGTTAGTTCTACACCGCGTACTCATGGTCCCTTCTGTCGGGTTAGACAGACTAAACAGCTAGGATTATTCGTCGGATACCTTACCTATGGCATACTGATGAGAGCTAATAAGCTCGAAACCGGTATATGTCTGGTGGGCTTCTGACGAATGACTCTAGCTGTTGCTATAGGTTTTCCAGGTGTAATTCAATGCTGGTCGGGGCATTAGCCCCCAGAATAGTTGTTTCCTGGAATTCCGTGTTTGCAAAATATCGTTTCTCGCCGATCGCGATAAAGGTCGACAGCTTTCAATGGTATCTACTGCAGGTACTGCATGTAGAACGCTTCGTGTCTGTGACATTTTCAGTCCGGCATGGAGTAGCGAATGGCCGATAGATGTAGTTAGTTCTACACCGCGTAAGTATAATCTAGCATACATTTTGTATTCGTATATGTTTTGCTGAGTAAAAATTAATGAAATAAAAACTTATATTATATTTTCCCATGATGTATAAGTACTATACCTGTTGGTTCGTCTTTCTTACTTGTCCACCTATATTAGATTTACCTTACACAACTCCTTTTTGTTGAAGTGTAAAGATTTTCACGTCCCAACATAGTTATATCAAACAATTAAATCATCGTGACATACAGAATATTATGTGCTGAAAAGAATATTGAAATGGCTCCAGATACGGAGAAGGTTACTCGTACTTAACATTTATCATTCGAAAGCACTTCAGCTATCTAATACTTTCAATGTTTTCGGATGGAAATTAAATTCCTAATGGTAAGATATTCGATAAGATTACTTAGATGTAGAATAACTTCTGACAAATAAAACGTGGAAAGTTAATTATACAGTTGTGCAGTTAAAGTTAAATATATTACGTATTCTGAGTGGTATATTCTCCTTTTTGATAACAAATATGAATTATATCTACATAGCTGCTTTTACAGGTAATTAAGGAGTTTTCGAATCATTTCTCATCTTTTTTGCTCAAATATAACGTCAGATAAAAACATTATTGTAACTTAATTTTTATTAGCGAAGAAAATACTCTTTTAAATTAACATTTCAAGCACTACAAGTTAAACTTTGTTTACTATTAAATATAATACTCAATGATTTCTTTATACAGGATGTTGAATAAGTGTATACAAAAAGTTCAGATGTAGGTAGTTTCCTTGACAAATTTTAATGGGGATTCTTCATATATATATATATATATATTTTTAAATTTGAGAACCCCTCAAAAAGTTACAGCCCCTTAAAGGAGAGGGGTAACATCTGTGGTTTTTCAATATTTTTCAAAACTAGTTGAATATAAACAAACGAATTTTGGCAGGAACATAATACTTATAAAATAACATATTTTCCGGTTTGCTTGTTTGCTATAAGGGGGTGAAATAAACCACCCTTTTCGTGTTTATTTTTCAAACTTTGTTATACTTAATCGAAGTGATGTTCTACGCTAGCTCTATTTATTTAAAATGTTATTTCTCTTGGTTGGTTTTGAGAAAACAGGTATTTTTGTATTTTAGTACGCGAAATGATACTATTGCGTTCAAGAATGGAAATTCGAGAACTCAAAAGCATTTTGCGTTCGAGGTGCAAACAATTCATATTCTAAAAGCGTTTAATTCAAAATGATTTAATTAATAAAATCATAAATAAATTTTGAAAATATTACAAATTATTTTCACATTTGTTTTATGTTCTAGAACTAAAAAGATTTTAGCGTTCTAGAACACAAAAATATTTTGCACCTAGGTGACATAAAATTCTAAATTTGTCCACTGTGAAAATTTAACGATATTTTCGAGTTTTGATGACTGTTTTCGAAAAAATATATTTTTTAGAACTGTGCAAAATACGATGTTATGGATGTCATCAACTTATTTTTATTATTTATTCTTAGTAGATTATGTAAGAAACAAAAAAATAACTGAATAAACAAAACTACCTTAGAATTTCACTTCTATTAAGGAATTTATAAAAAAAATAAAGTATAAATATAGACACGAAAATATTGGTTTATTTTACCCCCTTATAGCAAACTAGTAAAACGGGATATAAAATAGTAAAATATGATTTTATAAGTATTAAGTTACTGCCAAAATTCGTTTGTTTATATTCAACTGTTTTTGAGAAAATTTGATTTGTGTATTTACATATTTCTTAAAATTTTACAAAGAATTTATTTCTGAACTATTTAAACTAGACTTATCCTGTATAGCATAACATCTGTATTCAATTTGTTCCAATTATTTTCGCTTTTCCATTTTTTATTTTATGATTTTTCGTTATTACAGCTTTAGCAATATTTTCTGATAAATTATCAAATGAAAAAAGAAAGATAAAGAGCAGAATGAAGCCGTGCCCCAAAAGCACTGGCAACAAATTAAAAAAAAAATGGAAAAAGATTTTTAGAAAAGAACTAAATGGGATTACGCAAACGAGTCCTATCCGGGATGATTGGCAAAATTACTTTATTAATCATGTTTAGATACACTATATACCAACCCATATCAAATTCCATTGAAAACATTCAGGAATTCAAAAATTAGAATTCGGGAAATCATTGAGGATTGTCACGTAGATTATGTACCCAATTTTTTTCCTCTAGTATTTCTCAATCATCCAGTATAATATATTTTTTTTTTGCAATATGATAAAATATCCATCTGAATCATTTACTAAATTCACATTTACCTATAAAGTTAAAACTATTACATAAAAAATATATAAATAATAAAACACTCAACTTATGAATAATTCATTTTCAGCAAACATAATAAGCTTCATAGCGGCCACATCGTTAACGTGGACTTCGCCAATTTTGTCCAAATTAACAGATGCGGATGAAACTCCATTCAACTCACCGTTGACAGATGACGAAACCTCTTGGATCTCAGGTCTTATATGTCTTGGGGCAGTATTCGGACCCTTCGTTTACGGTTTTTTGGCAGATTGGATTGGAAGAAAGCTCAGCTTACTGATATGCGGAGTGCCCTTTTTAGTGAGTTATATAGCGTTAGCCTTTGGCACGGCTCCCTGGATATACTACGTGGCTCGATTCCTAACCGGAATGTCCGTGGGCGGCGTCTTCACAGTAATTCCCATGTACGTGGGGGAGATAGCTGAAGACTCCAACAGAGGAGCGCTTGGTTCGTCCATGAACTGCTTCATCTGCACGGGATTGCTATTTAGTTACTCTTTAGGGCCCTACGTCTCCATCTTAGTATTTAATTTGGTACTGGCCATATTCCCTGCCATATACTTGGTGCTGTTCTTCTTGTTAGCCCCGGAAAGTCCTCACTACTACGTCATGAAAGAGAAAAATGCTGAAGCTAAATCTGCTTTGCACAAAATTAGGTCAGGCGGAAATGAAGTCATTGAAGAAGAGCTGAGGGAAATGCACGCAAAAATAAAAGAAGACGGTCATGGAAACTTCTTCGACATTTTCAGGTCCAAGGGGTTAACCAAAGCTTTTTTTATTTCGGTAGGTCTGGTGTCTTTCCAGCAGTTTTCGGGTATAAACGCTGTTCTGTTTTTTGCCCAAACCATCTTTAAACAGGCTGGTACAACTTTGGACCCTCAGGTGTGTTCGATTATTATAGGCTGTACGCAATTTATAACCAGTTTCGTAACTCCATTAATTGTTGATAGGCTTGGTAGGAAAATCCTACTTCTTATTTCCGCAGTAGGTATGATAATTTCTGAGGTTCCTTTAGGACTCTACGGTTATATGAAAGATGACGGTGACGATGTTTCTTCAATATCGTTTCTGCCTATATTATGCCTTATAACGTACATCATCACATATAACACAGCTTTTGGACCAATACCATGGGCAATGATGGGAGAACTGTTTCCAGCTAACGTAAAATCGATAGCGTCTGCAGTGACCTCGGCAATTTGTTGGTTTATTAGTTTTCTGATAACAAAATATTTCCAGTCCATATCTGATTCTATTGGAATGGGTCCCTCGTTTTGGATATTTGCCAGTTGTTGCGTGGTTTCGGTTCCATTCTGCTTGTTTTATGTAATTGAAACCAAAGGAAAGAGTTTAAAAGAAATACAAAATATTCTTAGCAGTTAGTATCACGGCATATTTATGTATATAATATTATATTTTAAGAAAAACTCATTTCGCAATTCTTTAAAACATGTGATAGGTATAATAATAGATGATTATACCAGATAAATTATAATTTCTGGTATGAATGAAATCTCGTAAAAAAATAGTTTAATTTTATTAGGTAGGTTAGGGTCCGCTGTATCTTAAAATTTTAAACCCTCAATGTGTTTTTCCAAATGCAAATTTCAAAAATTGAATTTAAATACTTAGCATTTTGCACTAATTACGTTATTTTTGTTTTGTTTGAAGAATATATTATTTTTAAATAATATTCAGAATAGTTTTACACTTTAAGTATTAGATAAACGTAATACAATATTTTCATTTGGTAGAATCTGAAGCTAATGTTGAAATAAATAGTTTAATCTTAATAGTTTTTCTGTGTGTACAGTGTCATTAAAAAATTACATATTTATCAATATATTTATTGTAATATAAGAAATTTATTATTAATAATAAATCATGTATAATTTATATATTATATAAATGTTTGTTCTATTTAATTACTTGTTTATGTGTTCCATTAATGAGATATCTGGTCATATCATATCTTGATCTTGCTTTCAAAACATACTATTTTAAACTAGAGAAAAATTATTTATCTAACATACACTTTTTTCTCTCAATTAACTAGAAATGTAGTAATATTTCATCGATTTGGTATTAAAATATATGTCAAATGACTTAAAGATTTTATAACAAAGTGTGGGAATAGTCAATAATAAAGCTCTAAATTCCTATACTAAAATAATTCAGTAATGTTATACAGGGTGTTTCAAAAATAGTTGAGAAAAATGAAACAGCGAATTCTATAATCAATTTTAGATGGGGTGTTTCATGTAAACAAAATTAATTTTAGCATCCCCTAAGAAGTTACAACCTTTTAAAATGTTCAAAACACCAGCTAAATTTATTATAAGAATGATAAAAAGCAATTAATAAGCTGGTAATAACAGCCATAACTAAAATGACAGGAACCTATTACAAAAAGTATCGTTTGAAGAATGGGTTAAGGCTTTTATTTTATTTTTATTCACATAAACTAGAAGACATTCTAATATTTGTGTAGACAAAAAAGTTTTGCTTTGAACACGGCCATTAAAATTTTTTTTTCTTCAAAATTTTTAAGTACGTAAAGATTCTTATAATAAACGTACAAGGGGTGTATTATTTCATCTTGAAGGTGAGGTGACAACGAGTGGAATAAGTTAATAAAGTGACACTTGAACACAAATGCATCCATGCAAAAATTGGAGGGTTTAATTTGAGCCGGTTTTAAAATAGCCCATGGAAGCTTGATTCCAACACTCACATTTAAAGAGTGTAACTTTTTAGGAGATGCTAAAACTATTATTTTTTTACATGAGACGTCCCTGCTAAAATAGGCCCAGAAATCCGCTGTATATCAATTAAATAATATTTTAACTTCTGTCCATACAGAAAAGGGGAATTTACAGAAATGTTACAATTACTATACACAATTACAATTAATATAATTACTATAAGACACAGAAAAAGTGTTCCATTGTCTAGTTTTATATGTATCTATGCAAAGTAGATCCTTTGTTAAAATTATTATTTTTGGATTGGACGCTGAAATATAATTAAGCAATTAAAGAAACTTACCTGTGAAGTTCGATCGTAATTAATAAAATAAATTAAAGCTGTTAGTAAGGCTGTCAGAGGGGCCAGAGAGTAAGCAGTGCTTTAAACATTGTGCGGATGACGGGTACGACAGCGGCGTACTACGCGATTAAGTAAAATATTCGGATTAGATGCTTCATATAATTACGATCGAACTTGACAGGTAAGGTTCTTTGATTGTTCAATAATTATGTATAAATACAGTATAGTATGTGAGCGACGTTGTCACATATTCAAGACCTGTTTTCTGTCATAATTCTGTTACCGTTGGCCAGAGAAAAAAAAAATGTTAAGTCAAATAAGTTTTGTTTAGTACAACTTATCCTATGGCAAAATTAAGGCACTTATATTCTGTACATCCTGCATATTCTATATTCCTTAAAAAAAATTATGTTACACCTGATAATAGGTTTTTGTACCACGAATACACTTTTCGTAGTCACAGAACTTCCCCAAAGTATGATCGCACATCTCAGCCTGGGACTGACTTGTGCATGATACAATGAATGCAATTTGGATATTAAATTGCTGCATTGTTTTTTCCAATTTAGGGAATCGTCTAATTGCAGACCTAGAAATTTAGTGCTTTTACAGTTAGAAATAGAAGCATCATCATTGCTTAAATCTACTACACACTTTTCTGCCGAATATGAAATCTTACACAGTTTGATGACGTTAAAATACAAAGAATTTGGTGCGCACCAATTTGAGACGTCATTAAGTATAATATTACACTTGACTTGTAACGACTTATCTATTATATGAGAAAATAAAAGAGACGTATAGCAAAAATAATATGGGAGTCAAAATGGAACTTGTAGGACCTTCAAGTTAAAAAAATCACACTCCAAATTTACGCTGTTTGTAATTTCATCTTTATAATGAGTTTTATTATTGTGGGTTTAGTACCCCACTTCTTCTATTACCATAAAAAACAATCCGTTAAATTTTTTACTGCTCTTTATTAAACACTCACTCACTATCACTCTGAATCTGCAATTGATCTCACTGAACCATCCAAATGAAACTAATTCCAGACTGACTCTGCCGTTTATTCTTCTTTTATAGACCAAACGAATATTCCAGGTATTTTCTAGCAGCTCTAGATCCATTTCTCGAACGATTCTCAATATTCCAGTGGTGCCTCGATACACGGCATTATTTTATTTGTTTACCAGCATCGCGTGGAGGCGATCGGGGTAATCTAGCGTTTTGCGATACCACAGTCGTCGAATTGGGTGCGAGCGGGGCAAATTCTGTGACAATATTAACAAACTGGTCTCTGTTTAATATAATATGCCTAACCTAATTTGGAGCCACGAATACCATACGATGATAATTTTTAAACTATCTTACAATCGACAACTACATCTTCCTAATTTAAGATTACTGGACACTGATCCAAGTTAGTGGTAGCACGTGTTTTACCTGATTTGAAGATTAACCATATCGACAGACTGTGAGCTCCGAGCGGTACCGTAACTGACCGAGAGTAACCACCACTGTTACCAAATAAAGTGTCAGGTTTCTCATTTGTATGTAAGTCATATGCAAAATTGCGATACAAGAAATTTGCGAGGCTCTTGAAACAGTACAAGACATGATCTTGCAAGATGGAGCAATAAGACTTTAGAGTAACTCATGTCTTGTTTTGCAAGATAATATTTTTTCAGTTTTGCAAGTTGTCTTGCTTTAATCAAGACTACTTTCAGATATACATATGATAATGAAGTTTTCAAAAACTATTGTTTGAACGAAGATATTGAATTATTATTGTGAGTGATACCATATTGCAAATATTACACTCTATACAGGGTGTATGTGAATGGTTGGGAAATCTCGGAGCTGGAGATACTGGTTACCAAAAAAAGTCGATTGAGTCAAATATGCCCTATCCGAATGTTGATGGTTTCAAAAATACAGGGCGTTCAATGCTAGAATTTTATTTTGAAATATCTGAATAACTGAAACCTGTCGGAGTATTAAAAAAAAATTGGCATAATTATGTTTTTTGGCACGGCAAATAAGAATTTGTAACTAATCTTGACGTCACTAGTAGAGGGCGCCACTTATGGCACATCACATTTCTTTTAAATGGCAGAACTTTTTTGCAGCTTAGTGCAGCTCGATTCTCCTACCTGTTGTATCTGAAAAAGATATACCCTGTTGAAGTCGTTAGGAGTAACAGTTTTCGAAATAATCCTACTTGAAATATTCAGTGCACTGATTGAAAACTGTTATCGTTTCAGGTAAAGTGCCTTTTCTACTAAAAATACAGCAAAATGTTACTTGAAAAAGTTGTTCAGAACGGTAGATTATGGGGACGTGCTAAATTTCAAGAGGATCGGCGAGGTTTGATTTTGAAACAATTTTTTCAACAAAGCACAAAGATTTTATCAAAGCAGGCCGATCTCTTTGAAATTTTGCACGTCTCCATAATTAGCCGTTCTGAACAACTTTTTCAATTAAAAATTTGCTGTATTTGCAGTAGAAAAGGCACTTTACCTGAATCGATAACAGTTTTCAATCGCTGCACTGAATAATTCAAATACGATTATTTCAAAAATGGTTACTCCTAACGACTTCAACAAGGTATATCTTTGTCAAATATAACAGGTAGGAGAATCGAATGTTTCAATAGGCAGATGGATACACTAAACAGCAAAAAAGTTCTGTCATTTAAAAGAAACATGCTGTGCTATAAGTGGCGCCCTCTACTAGTGACGTCAAAGTTAGTTAAAAAATCTTATTTGCCGTTATTGAACGCCCTGTATTCTTGAAACCAGCAACATTCGGATAGGGCATATTTGCCTCAATCGATTTTTTTGGTCACCGGTATCTCCAGCTCCAAGATTTTCCAACCTTTCACAGACACCTTGTATATAAAAAATAAAATAGCTTCTTCTTTAAAAAGAAAATTGTACGTTCTTGTTGGCCAAACCTATATAATCACCCAATATACAGGGTGTTTCAAAATATGAGTTGGAAAATGAAGGAAAACTCAAATTTTGTACACGTACCTATTATCGTTAATATTCCACTTTCTTTAATGTTTTCATAAAACGCCATTTATCTCAAAAATGGTTAGAGCTTTTAATGGTGAGTACCTTTTTGTGTAGAAAATATTAAAAGTAGGTAATATACAAAATTTGAGATCTGTAAATTTGATATGGGCAGGTCAAAGAATCACAGTTAAAGTTTGAAATTTTGTTACTGGCAGCGACCAGTTACCAAGGTCACAGCATAACATCACTATATCAAATAATAGCACCGGCAGTGAAAGCCTAAAAACCACTATAACTGAAAAAAAATCTTTTGTTTGCGCACCCATGTTAATAAGAACGTTTTTCCTAGAATAAGGCAACACCGTTTATCTTTCCACAGATGTTTTGAAACCCTGCATCCTGTATAATCTAACCTAACCCAAACCGAAGTCCAAAATTCTCAGAATTATAGGTACTGAGCTCTCTGTCCTGAAACTAACACTGAACATAAATTAAGAGGTAAAATCATATCAAACACTGTTTTAAATATATTATTGATACATGTATGCTGAATAAGTTAAAAAAAATATGTATAGAGTGACCTATTGAAAACATGATTCAAATATCTTGGTAACAAGTGGCTCCAATTTAAAAAGTAAAATATAATTTTGTACGTATATTTGTATTTATTAAGCTTTAACGATGTGTTTGATTTAACATTTCCGCCTATTTAAAATTGTATGTGCCATAAACATTATTATTTTTTTACTTTTATTTTCGATGGAGCAATCTCTACTAAAACTGTAACATAATTAATTCTGTTGACGAGTACGGTTCTCGAGATAATATTTAAAACGCAAAATCAATAGAGTAGTGAAATAAAACATAATTAACTGGAAATTATCAGTCGTGATTAGAATACATTGTTATGGTTTTGGCGTTCTAATTAGAAATAGTTTCGAAGATGAATTTTAAAATAAATTACACCATACTTGTTGTAGTTGCTGGTAAGATTAAAGTAATTTTGAATAAGTAATATTAAAAATCGGTTTAATTGAAATATACAGAGTGATTCACAGCTTATCTAAAAAAATTGGGAATAGTTGCGACATGAAACATAAATACATACATACATAAATATTGTAAATAAAATGTTTGTAAAATCCTTTCCGAGTAATAAACTAAGTAGTAGTATTTTCAACTTTTATGTCGTTGAGTTACTGTAGTCTCTAGCCAGACGATTCCGAATATTAAAATCCGGTTACTTATAGTAGGTATTAACGTTTTTGTGATACGAATACGTTAGTTTTTGTGTCAAGTGTCAAATATGGCTTGCGTGTATAGTAACTCGGAGTATAGTGATGTGAAAATGCTTTAGCAGTATGATTTCCCGGTAAGCATGTGCCAAATGCAGCTACTTTTACTGCGGTGTGCAGTGAGTGCAAGTGTATGCAACGCGAGTGTGACACGGGAAATTTGAAACCGAATTGCGGCGCAGTATCATGGCCGCCACGATCTCCTGACTTTAAATCATTTGGACTTTTTTTGTGGAGATTAATGATAAATGAAGTTTATCACACCGCAATAGACGGTATTGATGATTTACGCAAACGTGTCATAGCTGCTGCTAATAACTTACGAGTTCAAAACAGAAAAAAATATACAAGCAGAAAGTTTTGTTAGTTTGTAAAAACTGGGTAAGACAGGCCCAAAATTTTGTTGTTGTAACATATCAAACAATTTTATAAATTAAAACCCCAAATTAATTTGAATAATAATTAATACGAATAGCGGCAAAAGCAGTTGAATTTGTTGTATAAAATAGGTGTTACAAAGTATTATTAATTTCTTTCCTTGGAAGTTCATTCATTTTTTTGTGCGGTCGCCGATTGCATGCTTTGCCTTGTCAACTTATTTTTGAACTGCTCTTTTTGATTTTGTTTTTACAAAATTGTATTTGTAAGAGTCCTTCGTACATTCCATTTTTTTTAGTTAAGTTCTGAATCACACTGTATATTATATATTTAATGAATCTTGATGCTTATTAGTATATTGATGTTTCACATTGATTCATTTTAATTTTATAGCAAAGTTTTTACTTTTAAATATTATCAGCATCGAATTCTATTGTGGAATTATATCGAGGTTCTACAAATGTTTAAAAAATATTCAAGTATGGTTACGTTATCAAAGCATGTGAATTACAATCAAATTATAAGTGCATTAAATTTTTTCAGATTGTCAATTGTTTGTAAGTTACAGCCAAAGTTCTTTTTTTTAACTTTTCTGTTTTAAATAATTTATTTCATTCAAGTTCGATTATTCTCTAATTTGGCACACCCACTAAGTAGATCAGGCTCTATTGGACCAGCCAAAAAAACGTTTTATTATGCGCTGCTAGAGGGCACTTTACCTAAAACTCGAATTAGTTTTGTTCATAACTTTTTTTTCTTGCTAGACATCACCGAAATTTAAACATTATTGAAAAGGAAAACAATATTCGAACAAATTATATACTCTTTATTCGAGTCGGCAAATGTAACCGTTTAGCAGAAAATCGCTATTAAACTTTTATTAAACATCAAATTTTAATAATTTTTTCTGTAATGAACCAAGTTGCAGTCAAATAAATATCATTAGTAATTTTGATGATACAAATTGTAACGAAAATTGTTTAAAGCAGGTATAAGTTTGATTTTTTACCATAATAATTTGGGAGACGGCTCAGAAATGTTCAAATAGGTATTGAATACCGTGATATGCATTTTTGTTATGAACAAGCAAATCGTAATGCAGAACAAGTTCGTCGAAATTACATAGACGCATTTCCTAATAGAATATTACCACATGCACAAACATTCGTTAATATTCCTACAGGTCTGAGGCAACAAGGTTCTTTTAAAAATGATAATTATGGCACAGGAAGCCTAAGAACCGGGAGAACTGCAGAAAGAGTGCTAGATGCAGTAGAAATAAATTCGGCTATGAGTACAAGAAGAATTGCTGCTCAGGAGAGTATTCATCATTCTTTAGTTTGGAAAGTTATCCACGAGCAACTTCTTTATCTATTTCATGTGCAAAAGATTCAAGTACTTTATACATTATCATGAAGATTCGTTGTGTAGTTGACTGCTCTGTAATAACATTGTGGAAAAATATGATGAGAATAATGCATTTAATAATAATATTTTATTTACTGATAAAGCTGGTTTTACAAGAGATGGTATTATACGAGTATGATTTTTATATATTTTTAGGTAGGTATTAATAATATTGTGTGAACTAACTACTCTGTGGACTAAAGCCCCAACCAGCGTTGTATTACACCCACAATATCTACCCATATATTCTTTATTATTAGCTTTTGTAACATTTTTTACTGTATTAGAAAGGTATTTTAAGCTAATATAAATCAAATCTCCTACAATTTCTATCAATGAAGTCATATGCATGTTATCTGATACCAAACATCTAGGTAATGCTAACGAACAATTTCCCAGACAAAGCTCTATTCAATAATTATCTAAAGAAATTAATCTATTTAAATTTACTAACCTGCTTTAATGAAAACACTATAAATATATAACTTTTGGCAGTGGGAACTCAAAAATTCAACCACAATAGATGAGATCTGACCTATTTCTACATTTTTAGGATTGCTTCTTCAGGTGGCCTCCTTTAAGTTGAGTCAAATATCTAACTATAAAAATTATTATATAAATTAAAATTATTTGAAATTAAATATCGACAAGTACGATATTACAAAGCCCGAAAAATGTTGTGGTGAAAAATCGAAGTTATACCTGCTTTAAACAATTTTGTTATAATTTGTAACACCAAAATTACTAATGACATTTATTTGAAGAATGGCAACTTGATTAATTACAGAAAGAATTATGAAAAGTTTGATGTTTAATAAAACTTTAATAGCGATTTCCTGCTAAACGGTTACATTTATTGGCCTGAATTCAGAGTACATAATTTTTTCTGATATTGTTCCTCTTTTCAATGATGTTTAAATTTCTGTTATATATAGTAAGAAAAAAAAGTTATGAATAAAACGAATTCTGAGTTTTAGGTAAAGTGCCCTCTAGTGGCGCATAATAAAACTTTTCTTTGACTAATCCAATAGAGTTTAATCTACTTAGTGGGTGTGCCAAATGAGAAAATAATCAAACTTGAATTAAATGAGTTATTTAAAAAGAAAAATTAAAAAAATTGAACTTTAACAAGCTGTAACTTGTAAACAATTGACAATTCGAAAAAAAATTATTACATACTGCTATTATTTTAATCCGTAGAATCCCCTCCCGGAGTTTCCTGATGGATTTTTAGTACACCCTGTATACTTCGAAAATTGTAACATTTTAAAATGACACGTACACAGTGAAAGAAGATTGAAGCAAGTCAGCGCTGGAAGCCTGCGCACCCGCTTTTATCGGAAAAAAAATTTAGTTAATTTTACCATTAAAATTTTCTTTTATTTTTAACTTGGTAACTAAACAGTGCAAAGCAACCAGATAATCACATTCAGAAAGAATATGAATGCATAACTGATTAACTTCCTTTCCTACTTAACTTTTAATCTTCCCGCTTTTAACACCTTCCTCGAGCTATAGCTAAGCAGGAAACCTGCTTCCACTATGTTTGTATCCATACTTGGACCTGTTTTTTCGCAAATATATAGCCTGTGATAAACAATACTTAACAAAAGAAGTGTATACAGTTCGTTTATTAACAATACCATTTTAAAAATTTCAGCTGGCCTCTTAGCCACCTCTGGTGACATAACCATGACCTGGACATCTCCCATGTATTCTAAACTATATTCCAACGACACATCCACAAATCCGCTAGACGAACCCATCAACGCCAACCAAGACGCTCTTATAGGATCGTTGATCAACATAGGGGCCATAATAGGTCCTTTTCCATTTAGTTTCATAGCTGACAAATTTGGTAGAAAGATAACTCTCCTGTGCATAGGAGTTCCACATCTGGTAGCATATCTCAGTTTTGCGTTTGCTAATAATGTTTATTACTTTTATTTTGGAAGATTACTCGGAGGAATAGGTGTAGGTGCAGGTTATGCTTTGCTACCCATGTATCTGGCAGAGATAAGTGAAGATTCCAATAGAGGAGTTATATCTGCTTCTTTGATGTTGTTTTGGTCCTTTGGAGATTTACTACCTTATGTTATTGGTCCCTTCTTGTCAGTACGAGTGTTCAATTTGATATTGGCTAGTTTTCCTTTGGTATTTCTTATTATATTCTTTTTGTTTGGAGTAGAAACTCCTTATTATTGGTTATCGAAAAATAAAGACAAGAAAGCTGAAGAATCACTGATGTATTTGAGGTCATTAAATGAGAAAGGAGTGAAAGAAGAATTGGAACACATCAAGAAAAATTTCAAAAGGGAAGAGGGTATGCATTTTTCGGATATAATACGTAATCCAGCTCTGAGAAAGGCTCTTTTAATTTCCGTATCACTTATATCTTTACAGCAACTCGGAGGTATCAACGCTATTGCTTTCTATTTGCAACCAATATTTGAGTCTACTGGTAGCAAATTATCATCTAACATATCGTCTGTTATTTACGGAATTGGCATGATCTTCGCAAGCTTCATCGCTCCGTTGGTGATCAATAAATTTGGTAGGAAGACCTTAGTAAACTTTTCATGTTTAGGAACGACTCTGGCGTTGGTTGTGTTGGGAGCGTATTTCTATATTCATGACTCCACAGACTTGAGTACTGACTCAATTTTCTGGTTGCCACTTGTCAGCGTAATATCTTACTTACTTTTGTTCTCTTCTGGAATCTCTATCATACCTTGGACTGTCGCAGCGGAACTATTTCCCACCAGTTGCAAGCGAATATCTTCATCCAGCGTTTCTAGTTCTTGTTGGATAACATCGTTTCTAGTAACCCAATTTTTCAACAATATGGTTGCGTTAATGACCACAGCTGGTGTATTTTGGTTCTTTGCTGCTTGGTCTCTTTTCACAGTCGTCTTCTGCGTGCTTTTTGTTCCAGAGACTAAAGACAAGAGCTTTAGAGAGATTCAGGATATGTTAGGATCTTGATGATTTTACTTTTATTATGTTAATATTAATATATTCATTATATTATTCATAAAAATATTTCTGTATTACGAATATTTTAATTTATTATATTAGGGATGAACTATTGCGAGTCGTGTTATCGGTGTCGACACGACGAGAGTGTCATTTGTAATAAATCAAAAAGTATCAATTTTTCGTGTCCGCGGCTATTATATAGAGTGTTCACTAAAGAATGGGTCAAACTTCAGATGTAGATAGTTTGGTTAAAATAAGCTGAATTAACTTAGCTTAATCCAAAAATTGATACTAACAGAGCTACAAGGTATGAAAGTTGAAAAAATAAATCATATTTTCTTTATTATTTTTCGATCGCATCGACCGCATTTTATGAAATTTGGTATAGGGGGTTTTTTTGGGACTAGAAATTCGAATATGTCGACGATATTGGTGTATCTGCTAGAGGGCGCCTCCAACTATGGTTTGGAACCTTTTAAATCGGTACGACTTTTATGTGCTACACTATATCTCATTTTGGACCGGAAAAATAATAAAGAAAATGTGATTTATTTTTTCAACTTTGACACCCTGTAGCTGCGTTAGTATCAACTTTTGGATTAAGGTAAGTTGAGCTTAGTTTTATTCAAACTTTCTACATCTGAAGTTTGGCCCACTTTTTACTGATTGCAAATCATACTATTATGTTTACCCATATTATTTATTACACCTAAATGACAGTTTGTGTATCTCAACAAACAACTTTCGTGCTGAGTTGAGGTTGCAAATAATTATATGTTACGAGTATATGAACTTATCCACATTTCTCACACTCAATCGTATTGAACGTTCGCTTAACGTCGCCGTATTTCTCTCCGTAAAATGATTAAGTTTGTGGTTTTTTAGGTACAGAAATATTTATTAATAAAACACGTAGAATAAAACTAATATCAAAACTAAAATTCTTGATGTTTTGTTGATCTACTTTGACTATTTAAATTCTTCTCAAGTAAAGGAATAACTTTTAAAAAGCATTTGCAAGACATACATTATTTTGCTATTCTAATCCCACATTTTAACAATTATTTTCACATATTTATAAACAAAAGTGAACAATCTTATATGCAGAACTATGTAAGTTTATTTTATAACGATATTTACATCCAAATTAAATTTAAAAAATACTTATTTTGAAAGATTTCTACACCTAAAAATTTGTTGGTTAGACCGCTTTCTGTCATTATAGATTCGTTTTGCGTCAGTACCTTTGAATAT
Organism: Monochamus saltuarius; assembly: GCA_025584915.1. Classification (NCBI taxonomy): domain Eukaryota; kingdom Metazoa; phylum Arthropoda; class Insecta; order Coleoptera; family Cerambycidae; genus Monochamus; species Monochamus saltuarius. The sequence continues at coordinate 55,916,452 of CM046725.1, read as the reverse complement.
TCGCAGGTGGTATGATATAACATTTTTATTATTTGCTAAGCTCTATACCTATTATTCAGTTCTTAAATGTCTAAAATAACTTGTATTTGTAGAAACACTATATCGAGAATATATATAAGCAAACTTTTTTAAAATCAGTTGTCTGCTTGTCACTAAGACATTTACTGATGTTGCATAATCTATACTTCTTACTTAAAATATTCGTAATTTTTTCAGTACTACGATCCTGTGCCACAATTTATGTTTCTCAATTTACATTTAAATTTTCCAAAGTTTCAGACTATTCTCCTAAAGACAAATAATTGTTCTAGTGTTAAAAACACTATACTTCAGAATTTTGGCAAATAGCCGTGCCCAAATCGATCTTGCTTCACAATAGTTCAGCCGTAAAAATTAATTATGTAAATATATTTATACATATTCTGTAATATGGTATATGTTTTTAAAATAATTTATATAAATAAATAAATACATCCACTTTTTCATAATTTGGCATCACGTAATATAAACTATATTATGCTATACCTATATATTTGTACGACAATTTAAAAATATGAATGTCAGCATTAGTTAAGTTTCATGAATATTAAATTAATTTAAAAAATGGAACTAAACTTATTACTAATAATTTAAAAGATACACATTTACGGATTTAATAATGGTGAGCAATAATGTAAGCTCAAATTCCCCAAAAGGTTATGTCTCAAAAAGATTTTTATGGAAGTTATGGGGGATCTACTTACTAAACAAATAAATAAAACGTTAATATTTTGACGTGAACAATTTCTTTGAACTAAAACCAATGAAGTAGGTATGGGTCTTCTTCATCCTTGAATCCCAGTGGTAAAAAATCACTAAGAAGCTGTGTTTTTTATGGGATTACAAATATCTTACAACAATTATAGGATTAAATAGATGGCAGATGTCATGTCAAAGTAGTTTGTTTGCCCTGCGGTTAGAGTATATCAAAATAATAAGTTAATATGTAATAACAGGTAAATATTATGATACATTGGAAAAGGTGAATTGATGGTGGTGGGTTAATTCCTTGTCCAGCTCGCCTAGGGATCTTAATCCACTGGATTTAATTCTTTAGGTATTTTTAAACAAAAGAAAATGTATGTAACTCCAGTGTATAATATATACATCGTGTTCGAATATTTTGTGGAGATATAATGTTAATTCGGACATGACGTTTATAAGAAATCGATGCTATCATTGCATTGACGAAAGTAGATATGAGTTTGAGCACTATTTAAACTGTTTATAAATCCTTGCATTTAATTGTTTAATACATGTTTGCATTTTTTTAAATATTATAGGATAACCCTCATTAGAAAAAGTAAAAATATCTGAAAAACAAAGCTGCTTAGTGAATTACCTCGACAGCACTATTTTTCAGAAAATAGAGTAAAATTTTAATATTTGAACTGAAAAACACTTTTCTCGATTGGCGTAAAAGTTTAGCGGGTTCAGAGGTGAACAAGACCGATACCTGCGCCACTGTTTTTACTTCAAAAAAGTTACTGACGTCAAAATATTAACCTTTTATTATGATTACCGCATACCAATTTTGAAGGACATTTATTTATTTGTTTAGTAGTCAAAGAACAAAGTGTCATAGAGAAAACTGTTGTAGAAATGACAACCATTATTTTTTCATATTCTATTTTTCCCCAAAAGTTAAAAACGAAAAGTGCTATGAAATACCCTTTTAATCAATTTGACAATTTTAGACCTTATACTAGATAAATCAAACATTTTTGTGGTAGAACATGGTGATAGTATCTGCAGTAGTTATATTAAATAAAAATCCGAAAATTAATTAGTAATTAAGCTTTTATAAATTAGGTGCACAACAGGTAAGTCAAGATTTTTACGTCATATACAATATAAGAGTGATTAGTGTCACAAGTAGTAGGTACTACATTAAAATTAAATATTTAGCATTAGTATTTTAACACTTTTCAAGGCAAATATTTAAGTATGATGACAATCATACCCAAATATTTGGCCTCCAATTGCTCAAGGAAAGAATAAATCTATAACTCAATGAATAATGAGGTGTTCATCAGTGTATATAGGTAGAATATACTTTATATCGCTAGCACCTGCGCTTTCGCCAAAACTTCAATTATTAATATGTATTTTTCTACGTTCATGCAAAAAACAAAACTTTATTGGAAAAAGTGGTTCTTTCTTGCACTAGTGCAATAAAATGTTTATTGCATTCATCTGTCATTCTACTACAGCGCTTTGTCATCATGACAAACATAAACGTTCAAATCGACGTCATATTTTCCTAGACTTGTGTCATCTAAATAAAACATTTTTTGGTTTTTGCGTGAACGTAGAAAAAATATTGTATGCAACTCGTACAAAAAGGTTTATTGCACGCGACGTGAAATTGTCCAACGAGGCCGTCAGGCCGAGTAGGACAACACTTATTTTTGTACTTGTTGCATAAATAACTATTATAACATATTGTGCATACTACCATCCATACAAAACAGTGTAATGTGAATAATCGAATTTACAAAATTTATCTAAAATTGTATAAATAAATGTTTGTATATACAGGATTGAGGCTGTAATGTTCGCAATTTTACAAGGCCGTTTTTAGACATCCACGCGCTTTCATATTTCTCCTCAATGGAAATTCGTATTAAGATGGAGCAAGTTTTAATCATCTATTTTACTAGACAGCAGAGCCATATTTTTTTGAAAAAAAAAAAATTAGATCTGAACAATATTTCGGTCGCAATATTGCCCACATTTAGGACTGCGGTGAGACGTTGTAAGACACTATTATAAAAAAAGAAAGCTGTAGGCTAGTAAATCAAGTATTCATATAACAGACAATTGCCTCAGATTTAAATTTTTTTCATTTATATTCATGAGATATGTTCGCCAAGAAGACATGTTTTGCTTAATTTCTGCATACAATTGCCTAACTTACAGGGGAAAAAACTTAAATTTACCGTTGAAGGTGCTGATGGGCGGAGCCTGATGAAAGCTACACTGTTTGGCCGAACATTATACCCTTAACTATGATTAAGTACAAACATTTTAAGAGGGCATAGAGAAAAATAAGAACTGACGTCCATCAAAAAATTTCTAAATTTATAAAAAAAAATTTGTTGACTATGTTACAGCTCTATTTATTGCCGACTTTGGCAGCCTGTCACCCATGAGATTAAGTATATTCCGTATAAGTTGAAGACAATTATTAGTTTTTCATATTTTATTTTTCCCCAAAAGTTAAAAACGAAAGTGCTCTAAACTATGGAATACTCTTTTAATCAATTTGACAATTTTAGACTTTATACTAGATAAATCAAACATTTTTGTGGTAGAACATGGTGATAGTATCTGCAGTAGTTATATTAACTAAAAAAAAATCCGAAAATGAGTTTCTTTTCCAGAAAAATGTTCAGCAATTTTGTACAGTGTTGCCCTATCAAATTCTATGACATATTTTTTGGCATCAAAATCGGACAAGTAGTTTTAGAGAAAAAAATATTTTTCTTTTTCCATAAAACCCCATAACCCTCATATAAAATATTGTTGAGACATAACTCTCTAGCAAATTTGAGGTTACATTATTGCTGATTTTCACATAAATTTCGAAGTAAATCTCTCAAGGAGCAGCACACACATATACTTATCCTGCTAAATTCTTTTATTTAAACTTATTATTATTATAATTATTAACATATTAGAATTCTGAAAAATAATGTATAGAATTACAAGCTATATGTACAGAGAAACACACTACTATTTTGAAAAATATGAATAAACTTTTGTGCCTATGAGAAACTGCGTTAAGGACTACCCGAATGTTTTTCAATAAAATACAATTCAAAGATAGAAATAATTTAAGCCTTAGTGTAAAGTGCATATGAAGATAAATTTATATTATAGAGTTTAAACCTCTGTAGCGCCTAAGGTTTTATAGACTAGGTGCACCACAGGTAAGTCAAGATTTTCTTCGTCATATATAAGAAAGGTGATTAGCGCCTCAAGTAGTAGGTACTACATTAAAATTAATTAACACTTTTCAAGGCAAATATTTATGTATGATGACAATCATACTTAAATGTTTGCGCTTCAAGGGTTCAAAGAGAGAATAAACCTATGATTGAATGAAGAATGAGATGAACATTAGTGTATATGTTGCACACAATAGTGGAATTCGGACAAAGTCCGAAAAAACTATGTAAAACTGGTTCTTACCTCCAAAAGATTTCCATACCCAAAATTATACATTTAAACGGTTACTGCGTATTACAAAATACAGGGAACTAGTTTTGGGCATTATAAATTGTTCAAAACTAGATTTGCGCATTTTGAAATGACCAGAATTAGTTCTATTCATTTTCTGATAGTTACATTATAAATATAATTAAAAGTAGGATTATGCCATTTTTGTCATATTTTCTGAACTAAAAACTGGTTTTGCATTCTTTTTCGAGTATTATGTGTATCATGACCTTCAGAAAATGAAGGAAATCAGTTTTGGTCATTTAAAAATGCACAAAACTAGTGTTAAACAATTTATAATGTTCAGAACTAGTTCTACTATTTTACAATAGTCAAAAGTTGTTTAAACGTACAGTTTCGGGTATGGGAATTTTTCTGAGATCAGAACTAGTTTTGCATACTTTTTTCGGACATTGTCCGAATTCGGGTATTCTGTATAATATATATAGGTAGAGTAAACTTTGTATTGCAGCCACCAGCGCCAAAACTACGATTATAAATATATGTATTTAGAACATGTTATGTAGACTACCATCCATACACAACGATGTAATGTGAATCATCGAATTTACAGAAACCTCATAACTCTCATAAAACATATTTTTGAGACATAACCTTCTAGAAAATTTGAGTTTGCATTATTGCTCAGTTCTACAGAAAGTTTTAAGTAAATCGTTCAAGAAGCAGCACACACATAATATACTTATGCTGCTAAACCCTTTTATTTAAACTTTTTGTTGACATTATAATTATGAACATCTTAAAGTTCCGAAGAATAATGTATAGTATGTAATGTATAGTTATTAGAAGTTATAAGTACAGAAAGTCAGATTATTATTTTGGAAAATATGAATAAACTTTTGTGCCTATGAGAAACTATCACAATGTTTCTCAATAAAATACAGTTCAAAGATAGAAATAGTTTAAGCCTTAGTATAAAGTGCATATGTACTAAATTTATATCTTAGAGTTTAAACCTCTGTAGCATCTATTATTAACTAAGACTTTAAAGACTAAGTGCACCACAGGTAAGTCAAAATTTTCTTCATCATATACAGTGTGTCCAATTAAGTCGGCACCATATGGGGAACTTTTTTATTATTGATTTTATCAAAAAAAGTTATTCTTGATAAAAAGTTCTGCATGGCGTAAAACCTAAAATGAAGTAATCAGATTTCAATTTGTTTGCAGTCGTACACGAGATATGCCGAAAAATGTAAATTTTGCTCAAGAGTAAAGTACCCTTATTTTTTATAATATCGACAATCGTTGTTACCCACTAAACATAATTAAATTTCTTCAATGTTATAGAAACATTTCTGTACTAGCTGTAATGTTGCTCTCAGACTTATAATTAACTGTATGAAATGTCCCAGGGACCTTTATTCTGCAGGCTAGAAACATTGCAGTGTAAGGTTCCTAAGGGAACACATTACTGGCAAATTGCATTTTAATTTCTATTAATATTGCACACAAGTCGCAGTGCAATGTTCTTTTATAACATTCCAGACACTGCATTTGGAATTTGGAATGTTGGTAAGAATGGAGTACCTATTGATTTTTTTTTAAATTTAAATATACAGTATACACCACAGGGTGTATATTTTCTTCGGGATTTTATGACCAAGCATAAATTAGGAACTATTATTCCCTTGCCCGTGGTGCCAATCGTGCCAATTGCCAAAGCTCAAATCTTGTAGATATCCTACCAAAATTCGATTACACAGTATCAGGGAGATATAAGTGGCGCCATCTGTCGGCTATTAATATACATATAATTAACTGAATCGTTTCTTGATTTTGATAAAACGCATATTCCACAATTTTAAAGAATATTTATAAACTGACCTGCTCGTTTAGCTGAAGCATAATATTTCTGAGAGTAACTATAGATTCAAACTAAATAATACCATATGAAAAAGATATGCAAATCCGTTGCAGAAATGTTGTAGAATTAATTTACCTCAACATTTTTAAATAATATTATATTATGAAACATTGTTCAAAGCATTCCACAACTTTTATTAGTTATGCATCGTAATTCAACTCAAATTCAGCTATATGCAACGTTGCACAGATATGCTGTAATGTTTCATGCTTAGTGGGTAAGAAAAGATGATCCTAATTGAAAACTACGGTCAGATGTCGAATTTTATCCATCTACCATTAAAAAACACATTTTGTTATTTGTACAAACTTCTCTGTATTAGCACTGATAATACGTCTAGTCTTACGTTTTGATGTTTGCTATCAAAAATTCATTGGTTTGTCAGTGCATCCTAGATTTAATGTCGATCTCTAGACGTAAATGATCAATGCTAATACAGACTCTTGAGCAAAATTTACATTTTTCGACATACCTCGTATACGACTGCAAAAAATCGAAATCTGATTACTTCATTTTGGGCTTTAGGCAATGTCGAACTTTTTATCAGGAATAACTTTTTTTCATAAAATCAATAAAACTTCGATTATAAATATGTATTTAGAACATATTGTGTAGACTACCATTTATACAAAACGGTGTAATGTGAATAATCGAATTTACAGAATGTATCTAATATTGTATAGATAAATGTTTGTATGTACATGGTTAACCATGATTAAGTACAATCATTTGAAGAGGGGATAGAGAAAAATAAGAATTAAGAGATCCTTGAAATATGTTAGAATGCTGAATATTTATGATTGTCATCATACCTAAATATTTGCTCTTCAAGGGTTCAAAGAGAGAATAAACCTATGATTGAATGAAGAATGAGGTGTACATTAGTGTATATAGGTAGAGTAAACTTTATATTGCAGTCACCAGCGCCTTCGCCAAAACTACGATTATAAATATGTGTTTAGAGCATATTGTGTAGACTACCATCCATACAAAACGGTGTAATGTGAATAATCGAATTTACAGAATTTATCTAAAATTGTATATATAAATGTTTGTATGTACATGGTTAACCATAATTAAGTACAAACATTTGTAGAAGGGATAGAGAAAAATAAGAATTAAGAGATTCGTCCTTCAAAAAATTTCCAAATCTATTTATAAAGCGAAAAATTTGCTTTCGAAACTATATTAAACCTCTATTTATCGCCGACACTGAAACCAAACCAAATGAAAACATTTTATTTACAAAATGATGATTATTTAATGATTTAATAAGAAACACGATATGGTAGTACAGGGAGGAAGTACCTACCTTACTGATATTTAATAAATTGATTTAAGCAAGAATTTTTAAACCATTTGACGATTTTTTCGAACTTTAAAATTAAAGAATTTTTTTATGTCTATTTTAGTATAGTAGTATTTTATTTACTTATACAGGGTGTCCGGAAAGCAATGAGACCCAGCTTAAACATAGCTTCCTGTGATCAAATAGAAGCGATTTAGACAAACTTAGCTTAGTCTAAAAGTGCCTCATATTATGTTTTAGATAATTACAAGCATTGTGAAGGAGTAAGTAGTGCTGTATATCGTAGGGGACGCTCTTGGCATTTTTTGTAACTCATTTTTATAGTATCTCTTTTGTTGTGATATTCTGATACGCTTGACGGAAAATTATAGTGAAGAAATTAATTTTGCGTAGAAAAGCTATAGGTACCTATTCCATGTATGTATCTACAACTCCTCCATTAAAATGATTTTGACAATAAATAGTGATCATATCTGCCGTTTCTGGGTTGGAAAACTGATTATGTCGAGGTATGTTTTCAACATTTTACAAAATACTACTAATAATTTGAAATTATTTATACATTACATTTACACTTTATACAACTACACTTAGTACAACAATTGATATTAATCTGACAGGCTTTTGATCAAATTTTTATCTAATTTAAGCGTCTCAACGTCAGTTTGACAAGTGGTAACTTGATCGAATTAGAAAATTTATTTCTATTATAATGCGCCGCAATTTTCACGTGTTTTTATCGAAAACGGTGCATTTTATCAACATGGAACAAGTATAGCTTTTCTACGCAAAATTAATTTCTCCATCATAATCAGTCAAGCGTATCAGAATAGGACCAACAAAAAAGATACAATAAAAATTAATTGTAAAAAACTGCCAAGAGCGCCCTCTACGATATGCGGCACTACTTACTACTTCACAATACCTGTATTTATCTAAAACGTAACTGTACAAAATTTGAACATGACGACTTTTCGTTTCTTATTTATGTCCATAACAAGAAAACAATGTTTTTTTTCTTTGAAGCTCTGTAACTTCTAAACGAAACACTTTTGGACTAAGCTAAGTTTATCTAAATCGGTTCTATTTGATCACAGGAACCCTGTATTTATTAATGTTAATTTGCAGTTTGAAAAATAAAGTAAGTAATTTTATTGTGAAATATTAATAAATCTCTCGACGACATTTTAAATCGGAATATCCGTTTTTCTCAATGTTGAAAAAGCGCTTTTATTACGCTTGATTGAATAATTAATAATATCGCTAGCATATTCCTCAAGTTTTCCTATATTTTAGGCCCTCAGCATTGCCATTTCTCATTACACAGTTACAGAGTGCACACATATGAAACTTAGCAAAAACAGGTCAGAAACGACAATAAAAGTTTAATTGCAATGCAGTAAAATATTAAATATAAGAATATATACAGGGTGTCCCAAAATTAATGGGACACAGAGCAAAAGTAGATTCCTTACATCAAAATAATGCGATTAAGCCAAAATTACCTTGGTCCATTTGTGGATAATAAAACAGTTACACAGGGTGTTAAAGTTCAAATTTTGAATTCGAAATTTTTAAAATTCTTAGAAAGTGGTCAAAGGGTTCTTTTGAAAATTTGGATTAGGTGGTTTTCTGAGACAAGAAAAACGAATCCGTACTTAATTTTGCTGTAGACGCTAGAGGGCGCTACGAAATGTACTCTTGGTTGATAAAAACTGGTTTTAATTTTTTTTATCAGTGTGTGTACGAAAATTTTAATAAAAAAATATTGCCCTCCTATCTATTTTTCACAAATAAGATATACTTGTTTTATGTCGATAAATTTAACCGTTTTCGATTTATTTCTTGTTTTTCTATTCGATGCAATAAAATAAAATAAATAGTTATTTATGCAACAAGTACAAAAAGTAAGTGCTTATTGCACGCGACGTGAAATTATCCAACGAGGCCGTCAGGCAGAGTAGGACAACACTTCGAGTGCAATAAGCACTTTTTGTACGAGTTGAATACAATATTTTTTCTACGTTCATGCAAAAACCAAAAAATGTTATTTAGATGACACTAAGTCTAGAAAAATGTGACATCGATTTGAACGTTTATGTTTGTCATGATGACAAAACGCTGTAGTAGAATGACAGATAAATGCAATAAACATTTTATTGCACTAGTGCAATAAAGAACCACTTTTTCCACTAAATATAGTTCAATAAAGTTTTGTTTTTTGCATGAACGTAGAAAATTAAAATAAAATAAAGTTTGTAGTTACTTACGTAAGAAACTAAAGATTATTTTTGATAATAATTTAATTACATTCAGGTGGCTACATTAAATTCTTAATATGACCACCATTTACATTAATACCCAACCGTATTCGTTTGATAAATGATTATCTAATATTCAATAGTCTTTCTTCATTTCTTAATAAATTCCTAGCATTTAAAATTGCTTGCCACAGCAGACAGCTCATCCCGTGTACTAATAGGGTCACTGTAAACTTTTCATTTCAAAATACCCCAAATACTGAAATCCATGGGTTCTAAATCTGGGCTTCGTGCGGGCTATGAAAACGTGCTGCCGCGACCTATCCACCGTTGGGGAAATTGTGCTCGTCTTTTATGACGAAACGATCCAGTATCTCCTAATCAGTCATAAAGAGTTTTAAATAATTTGGGATTTGGTTGTAATCTATTTGGGTAACTTTCTAATGCGACACAAACGACGTCCACTAAAATTTTGTGTTGCATAAATACATACCATATCTCGCATTTCTACATAAGAAAATAAATTATGGCGAGGCATATTTCACGCGATATTATTAATTATAAACATAAACTTAAAGGAATACATATTTAACATAAGTGACTTATCAATCAGCTAATTGTCAATAGTACAATTTGTTCAAATAACTAAAGCTTACTATGACAGTTTTACGTAAGTAACTACAAACTTTTATTATATTTTATTGCATCCAAAAGAAAAATACGAAATTAATCGAAAAAGTTTAAATTTATCAACATAAAACATACCTTATTTGTGAAAAATAGATAGCAGAACAATATTTTTCTAGTAAAGCTTTCGTACACACAGTGATAAAAAAGTTATAACCAGTTTTTATCAACGAAGAGTACATTTATTAGGTTTAGACCCCTATGAGATGAATGGTTGTCAAATACTAGAAGCACAGGATTAGCCTTTGTTGGCTTTGTATGGGCTTTAAAATCCACACCATAAATAGGTCAATATTAATAAATCCAGAATTTTATTCTTTCTGATTCACCCTATATAACTAAAAACGTTATATTTGCCCACAGAATTCGGTTCTGGATTTTTGACCTCTACTTAAGAAACACCCTGTATATAAACAAGGCTTATTTTAATTGCCATTGAATATATTATTAAATATTCTAGGTACAATTCGATATACCGGGTGGTCCACTTTCGAAAGCGGAAAGTTTAGAGGCAGAGAGAGAACCACAAAATAATATCAGTTTGTATTATAAACTATATTCGAAAAATGCTTCGTTACAAAGATACAGGCTGCCAAAATTTTTATCAAAAGTTCCAAATTTATTAATACTTTTAAAACTACTTTAGATATTTAATTGAAATTTGAAACCTTTAAATAGGTAATCTAGATACATACGTAAAAAACATTATTTTCCTTCCACCACTGGCGTGCGTACGGACAGATCTTCGGGAAATTTTAATGAAAAAAATGGTACGTTAATGCTTTTTTAGAAACAAAAACTATTTCTAGAATCCCTATTCAATTTACTCCTTTCTTTTTTTCGTTTGACACACCGTTTGCCACTAAATATTAAAATTCTTTAAGCAACAAATGGAAATCAAACAAATTTGAATCTGTTGTAGTAGTTTTAAAAATACTAATAAATTTGGAACTTTTGATAAAAGTTTTGACAACTTGTATCTTTGTAACGCAGCATTTTTCGTATATAGTTTATAATACAGACTGATATTATTTTGTGGTTCTCTATCTGCCTCTAAAGTTTCCGCTTTCGAAAGTGGACCACCCGGTATACATACTAAATTAATTATTTCCTCATATATTTTTTCCAAATCAAAAAATGTTATTAATTAATATTCTTACCGTAATACATCTAAAGTAATATAAAAATGCATATAAGCTCAATAACACAATGCATTTAGGAAAAAATCCATCGTATACAAATTACAGATTAGTATTTTCGTTTGGATATCAATATAAAACAGTATTTAGGTAATGATACATTCATTTTTAGACAGCTTCTAAATACTATGGATTATACGCTTTCAGCCTTTTAACTATTTGGCCTTCAAGTTCGTAAATATTGTTATGTAAATTGTGGTACTTAACAAAAACAAATGTATCATCCAAATAATTTTACTACATCATAAATTTCATTTATTAATCTGGATTAAATGCATCTCCAAAATTGACATTTGGCGATAATTTTAAACAAACGACATTTCCTACTCTAGCTAATGCGAAAACCGGTTTGAACAAGTGTCAGGACATAATTGTTCATTATATTCAAACAAAATGATTGAAATCTAAATTGCAGGTTAATAAATTATAGCAGGACAGCTAAGGCTTATGCAAACATAATATTTATATGGGGGATTAACTTAATTCCGAATGATTATCCACTAAAAATATATAATATGAGCATGTTCATAGAAACTCACCAGATCACTTCGATGGTTTGACAAAGGACGTACGGATCTGTAATGAAAACAAAATACAAAAATATTTTACGATTTCATTGCATAACAGTTAAAAAATAGTACCTATATTATGAAATTAGTTTACAATGCAACAGGTGAGTTAATTTTCGTGCATTATAAACGAATTTCATTCGCTATTTTATAGTCGAACTGTGGTTTTAACAGACAATTTAAGTTTTTAAAAACTTAAATTCGCAATCGTAGAACGCAATTTTTTTCTAAAAATATGTATTCATGTGAAGAAGTTTTTTAAAAAAGCCAAATAAGGTGAATCAAGCGTTATTCCAAAAAATCAGAAGATCTTTATAAAAATGAGTTAGATAGATTTTCTCAATGGATGCGAGTAATATGGAATTTGGGAAAATTAATACCGAGAAAACTTTACTTTAATATTTCTTTGACCAGGTAAATTATTTACATTGATATTTATAACTGTAATTAATAAAGACATTAATTGTACCTTATTGTATTAGTCAAAGAAGTACATCATCATCGTCGTTATGGTATACAGGGTGTTTCAAAACAAAGGCGAAAAATTTCAGAGGGTGATTCCTTGTTGACAATAAAAGATAGTTTGTTATATAAACATTGGGTCACAAGTCAAGTATTAGGGAGATATCGCGTTGCAAAGATGGCGGAAAAAAGAGAGTTTTAATTGTTTTTCTAGGAAATGAAAAGTGTGGGAATGGTAAAATTTTGTGGAAGTGTTACCATCATCGAAAGACACTTGTGACATATTTTTTCACTTTTTTGAAAATAATTGGAAAGGGTGATTCCTTGTTGAAAATAAAAGGTAGTTTGTTATTTAAACGTTGGGTCACAAGTCAACCATTAGGGAGATATCGCGTTGCAAAGATGGCGGAAAAAAGAGTGTTTTTATTGTTTTTCTCGGAAACGAAAAGCGTGGGAATGGTAAAATTTTGTGGAAGTGTTACCATGATCAAAAGACACTTGTGACATATTTTCCACTTTTTGAAAATAATTGGAAAGGGTTGAAATAAACTACCCCTTTCAGTTTTTTTAACTATACTTTCAAAAAACTTCTTAACGACGTAGAAAAAAATAAATTAGGTTAAGCCGATTCATTTAGAAACTTTTTTCTCTCTTATATTTTTTTGATAAAATTATCTGTTTCGACGTTAAAAAATAAAATGTAAAGTATTGCACGTCGGGAGAAGGCAGTTTTCCTACACCCATTATTAGGAAGAACTAGTTGGCTGCTGGCAATTTCCGGATGTTTCCATTGTTGCTTTGACAGATAGCAAATGGTTTGTATTATTTTAACATTTCGAGAGTGGTTTACGGGATAATTTGCCTTTCGTTGTGTGATGTGTTTGATTGCGAGGTACGTTGGGATTCAATACAAAATAATCGGCTTAACCTAATTTATTTTTTTCTACGTCGTTAAGAAGTTTTTTGAAAGTATAGTTAAAAAAACTGAAAAGGGTAGTTTATTTCAACCCTTTCCAATTATTTTCAAAAAGTGGAAAATATGTCACAAGTGTATTTTGATCATGGTAACACTTCCACAAAATTTTACCATTCCCACGCTTTTCGTTTCCGAGAAAAACAATAAAAACACTCTTTTCCGCCATCTTTGCAACGCGATATCTCCCTAATGGTTGACTTGTGACCCAACGTTTAAATAACAAACTACCTTTTATTTTCAACAAGGAATCACCCCCTGAAATTTTTCGCCTTTGTTTTGAAACACCCTGTATAGTATCCAGGGACTTAATGCAAAAAATTCAAGAGTAAATATTATTCAAAATAAAGTTAGTACCTCGTACCTGTACTTTTTGCCCTAAGGGTTCTTCTTACCAATTTACGGGGATCTCAAGCTGAAAATAAAAATCTTATTTTTCTTTACATGCGTTTGTTGAACTTGGAAATTTAATAATTGATAATATAATATCTGATGTCATAATTTAATCTACATTACTCTAGAATGCAAGAGACTGGCAATGGCTCATAATCTGTATTAATCCAGAATTTCCTCAGAGATCATGGTTAGAAGGTTGAACTATAAAAAATAAACGGCTTAGAAGATTTTTATTTTTTTATAACAGTGTATACGCCTTCACCATTTTTGTTAAAATAACTACCCATAGATAGTGCATTAATATAGGAAGGAATAAAGTTAATTCAAATTACATAATCTTTTAAATGTACAATAGTAAATTAAATGCTACTTTACAAATTTGGAAAGTAGAAATTTAAAATTTGTCATTTTATCAAGTAAGATAAGGTCATGTAAATTGTCATTTTATGATAAATTCAAGTCTTGTTCTATTTTTCTTTGTAATTTTAATTATTGTAATAGCTGAATATAGTTTTAGAAAATATGCTAATATACATTTCAAATATGGATTGGTTTCTCGCGTATATCCAGATAGAATGTTAACCTATTTTAGACTACGAAAAAAAGGTATTTGACAAATTTACTTGCTAGTGTGTTTTATTCCGTAATATTTTAGGAACTTTGTTTACTGAAAAAAGATGGTTAAAATGAAATTAACATAGACAATGAATCGACAACCAGCGTACGAAATATATCGTTCCAATTTAATATTTCAAAAACAATTGTACACAAGATTTTCCAAGAGCAACATGCTCGTTGGTTTATTAACAAATAAAAAGAAAACAGTACCTTTGTCACAACAACAGTATTTTTCACAGAAAAATCGAGATGCACAAAAGATAATGTCATCAGATCACATAATTTTCATTTATGAAATGAATGAATCCACACAGAATTGTGGAAATAAAAAATCAATGCCCATTTATTGTTAATATATAAGCAGGCATGTGGGATATCATTCAATAGGTTCGTATGTTTCAGAAGTTTCTGAACGATACTTGTATTTGTCTATAATGATTTTCAACTACTATTAAACAGTGTTCATCTACAAACTCAGAGAAATATGTGGTTCATGCACGATTGTGCTTCATCTCACTACAGTACTGATATACGTAACCACTTAAGTAATGTCTTTTCTAATAAGTGAATTGGAAAAGGAAGATAATTTCTATAGCTACCACGTTGTCCAGGTATGAATGTTATTGTCTTTTTTAGTTTTTTAAAACTCATCATAATACTTCTGCAGATGAAGTAGAATTATCTTTCATTATGATTAGAAATGATCTGTGTAGATAACTGTGTGGATGTAGATGGCGTTCAGTTCAAACATTTAATTTGAAAGCATTTATTTGTTGTTAAATAAGTTGTTTTTAATTGTAATACGTACAAATTAGTTTATTTATTAAATCTTCCTGAAATTATATGTTTATCAACGATTTGTAAGGTTGTGCAATATTTCATCAGGGAAAAATTAATCCAAAGACTCATATAATGTCACATTTAATATCTAACTAAAGTAGTTAATTATACAGTGTACTCCTCACGTGTATACTTAGAAGGCACTGAACAAGGCAATGTTGCCTTGTTTCCGAAGAATGATCCGGAAAAAAATCACAGAAGGCTCCAAAGCACAGAGTGTCCAAAGTGGTAAACTAGCCGTCGTGGTAGGTTGTACAGCTTCACTTGAAGCTATTTTAGTTACAAAAAAATAATCATTAAAATCGCAATATCCACTAAAATTTTACAAGCGTATGGATGTGGGAAGTGGAACACACTGTAGCCATTTCCTTCTGCTTTCATGTTTTCTTGAAGCTGACACTAAAGGATTCTAATTTGAATTCTCCTTATCTATTATATTGTAACTTAGTATATTATTTTATTCATAACCCATGTGACATTTTAAACAGATACAATAATATCATATACCTACATACTATCAACATCCAGCAAGTGAAACACGATCTTTTGTTTTTATTAGAGAGATCAAAGGCAATCGAGACAAATAAACCTGCAATTTTTGAATTCATAAATAGCAATGTTCAGAA
Source organism: Monochamus saltuarius (assembly GCA_025584915.1). Classification (NCBI taxonomy): domain Eukaryota; kingdom Metazoa; phylum Arthropoda; class Insecta; order Coleoptera; family Cerambycidae; genus Monochamus; species Monochamus saltuarius. The sequence continues at coordinate 55,900,361 of CM046725.1, read as the reverse complement.
ATAAACAAATTTAAAAAATGGGTAACCAGGAACATGTAATAATAAAAAGCAGTAAAATGCGTAACAACTATAAGTCGCTAAATGCCTTTTATTATATTTAACATTATTATCTGTCCATTATATGGATTACCTACTCCGTTTTTAGTTTATCTGATTTTTTTCTATTATATCTAAGGATTAAATGATATCGGAACAAATATGTACGAAAAGATGGACCTGGTACCTTTTAATACAAATCACCATTTTGTAACTGCTAATACGAAATCGTTAACAGCAGCTAGTTTTTTCAAATAATGTAGAGATATACCTACTGAAGCAACTAAAAAATATATTTGTTATGTTACAAAATTAGTAATAAAATGTTTTGTTTCTAAAAATGAGTTTTATGTAGGTTTCTACAACAAAACATTTGTTTTGTTATATTAGCCGGCCTTGTTAGTTTGTTTAAGTTTGGTCAGTTATTATACAGGGTGTGTAAGTAAACCTTCAAACGTATTATTTTTTACTTTAAATATTTTAAATTTTATATGAAATGAAAACCCACATTTCACACAATAACTATCAAAATAATTAAGTAGATGTTTAGTTTATACATTTTATGATTCAAATTTAAATTTTATAAAAAGTTCAGTAGCTATATTAAAATTTAGTAGCTTGAAATCTTTTATTTTCTTTGTAAAACTAAAAAATTAAGCAATCAATGTTATTATAACACGTCTATAATAATAATGATAATGATAATGATAATGATAATGATAATGATAATGATAATGATAATGATAATGATAATGATAATGATAATGATAATGATAATGATAATGATAATGATAATGATAATGATAATGATAATGATAATGATAATGATAATAATAATAATGATAATGATAATGATAATGATAATGATAATGATAATGATAATGATAATGATAATGATAATGATAATAATAATAATAATAATGATAATGATAATGATAATGATAATGATAATGATAATGATAATGATAATGATAATGATAATGATAATGATAATGATAATGATAATGATAATAATACCATTTATAATAATAATATAATTTACAATTAATGAGTTTTTATAACACCATTCTGTAAATTGACAAGCTAAGGAATTCAAGGAATCTTGCAATTTTTCTGAACTAATTTTATGTGTTGCAAGAGTGACATCGTCAGCATATAACACATTCTGTATTAAAATATGCGGGTAAACCGTTCATAAAAATTAGAAAGATGAGAGGACCAAGTATCGAGCCTTGTGAAACCCCTAGTTCAATTACCTCTATGGACATTAACCAGGTAAAAAAATTATCCCGAAAACCGACTGCAGATAATTTTTTATGCATAAAATTGAGATTCAACGAATCGAAGGCCTTGATAGAAAAGTAATGCACAAACACAGCGTACCTGACCAACACGGTTTATACAGGAGCGATCCACCAAATCTTACATGTAAGGCGCAATTTATATCTGAAGTTCTTGATCAGGGACCTCAGGTAGATTTAGTTATCTATAGTGATGTTTCTAAAGCATTTTATACTACTACAAAAACTTAACAGTTAAGGGTTCTGCGGTGACTTGCACATACTATTTCAATCTTATCTTGCTGATCTATATCAGTTTGTTCAGAATCGTGGTTTTACATCGCACAAACTTCTGGCGTTCCCTAAGGTCCAGTACTAGGTCCTCTTCTATTTACAATTTTTATTAATGACATTGTTAATGGCAAATGTTCTCTACTCTTAGTATGCTGATGATGTTAAGTTATATTCTAGAATTGAAAAGTCTATGGACATTTAGCAATTGGTGTGTGAACAACAAACTACCATTAAATGCAGTTAAATGTAATATGATGTCTTGCGGCCGCATAATATACCCAACACATAACTATAGGCTTGATGGTGATATTCTTGGGTGGCCTGTAGCCATTAAGGATCTGGGAATTTTATTTGACCCACGGCTTAGGTTTGTGCAGCATGGAGCTTTGAATAGCGGCATACAAAATCTTAGGCTTTATTATACGTAATTTCAGAGAATTTAAAAACGAAACTGAGCTATTTTCAGGAACTGCGTAAAGATTGTAGAAAAACGCTGTGACACGTCGATTTTAAATTAAAGGGGGACATTATTTGCGGGTATATTTGACTCCACCACTTTCACCCCCAAGCAAGGGTAAGCATCACCCCAAAATATTTAAATGTCATTGGGGGTTGAGTAATATTTATTTTGAAAGCTCTTACAATTCTCTTTACAACAGACTTTAAATTTTATAATTCCTCTCAATACTTATTAAGAATTTTGATTTTAAAATTGAAACTTATGTACAAACAATTAGTAACGGTAAAAATGTCACTCATTCAAGTTAAGTACGCCAATGGTATAAATTTAGCATTTCTTGCGTTATATTGGTTAAAAACAGAAATTAATACTCTACACACATAATGAACGTAAAATTAGTGGATTCCAAAATTTTTTTCTAGTATTATTTGGAAGCGTTGGTTGGTAGTTTATTTAAGGCTTACGGTGAGCGCTTGATCCAAAGGGATATAGTTTTCGCTCATATTTTTATCATTATCCATTAAGAAGTTACTGAGCGAAAACTATGGATTTGTTCCAACACAGCAAGAATCGATTCCGAACCGTCCAGAATTAGTCAGTCAGTTTAGTTGTTAATGTACTCTCGGCGAATGCGACGTAAGACGGTGTTGGTCAAACATTTCTCACGGTACTGAACAGTTCTCGACGGTTGTTGGAACAGATGTTATATATCGTTTGATAGAGCGCTCACCGTAAGCCTTAAGGCTCGCTATTTTAATACATTTTGCAATATAAAATAGGAGAAATGCTTGACTAGTATGAATGCAGTATAAGAATGCTCGGTATCTAAATAGCATTTGCATAATAAAAATACTAAATGCTCAATAAGTTTTAAAAGTATGTTTCTATATTTTATTTATTTTGCACGATACAAATTTCAAGTGTTCATTAGTTTATGCAATAGAATGATTTGCAAGCAGTGAACTGAACAAACGACTGTCCCGGGCTGATTTCATTATTTAACCTAACCTAACCTAATCTAATCTAATCTACAGTCAATTTTTCAAACTTAATAATTTATTTTCTCCAAATAATTTTTATAACTGTGCATTTACACTTTCTATAGAGTAATTATTGTTTTTTTACTGCATATATATATTTAACGGTTTATTTAATATTCTCATTAAATATTTAATATTTTTTACCGAATATTTAATATTCTTACAGAGTTTTTAATATTCTTATCCGTCGATGAATAGTTTTATTGAGCAATTAATATTGTTACCGAACATTTATTATTTTTAACTAGCAAGTATTATTTGTGATGAACACATTTATATGTTTAGAGAGCATTTGTTGTTTTTATCGAACATGTATTTTTTCCCTCGTGCAACTATTATTTCCAGTTTGCGAATACATTTTTCACTGAGAATTTATAATTTTAACCGAACAGTTATTATGTTTACCAAACATTTCTTAATGTATCGTGCATTCAAATAAAATATCCTATTTCTATATTATTTTATTCGGAAAATGTATCGTGCAGTTAAATAATTTAACGAGCGTTTAATTTGTTCTCTTTATTTAATTGTGTTATTGAAAATTAAACACTATGGTTTATTCCATTGCGAAAAGGGTAGATATCATTTCGCTTTACTTTATGAACAATAAATGCGCGAATAGAACAGCTCTGCTATTTAATGAACAACATCACCATCGACATGTCAGGAGAAAGTATGTTCTAGAGTTAGTAAAAAAATTCGAAGGGACAGGGAACGTAGCCAATAAAAAACGAGAAATTGAAAAACCTATAGTTAATGAAGCTATTGAAGTTGCAGTTTTGGGCCAAGTTCATCTTGACCCTACATTAAGTACGAGGCAGCTGGCATCTGTGTCTGGGATCAATTATTGAACTAGCATACAAAATACAAACCATTTTGAATAATAAAAAATCCATCCATACAAAATACATTTAGTCTAGGAACTTCATGAGAATGATTATGACCGCCGCCGCCGTTTGCAATTTTGCGAAATAATGAGTGAGCAAGCAGGGAATGATCCACAATTCCTTTTACGGGACGGTAAATCGTTACAATTGCCGCTATTGGTCAGATTTAAACCCAAGAGTTTCTCACGAGGTGCATCCACCGGCTGGTGGATTCTTTTTTTCTACCTGGTAATTCGACTGGCCAAATATATTTGCAATTACTTGAAGACGCTATTGACCTTGCCTTGACTGATATCATTGAAAATGCTCCAGAGTTTGATGAAGATCATTTGATTTTTCAACAGGACGGTGCTCCTCCGCATTATGCATTAATTGTCCGTCAGTATTTGGACCAACGTTTTCCACGGAATTGGATTGGGAGAAGAGGCAGCATTGAGTGGCCTCCACGATCACCGGATTTATCACCCCTTGATTTTTTTGTGGGGATACCTAAAAAGTAAAATCTATAAAACACAGCCAGCGTCGCTGCAAGATTTGCGTCAAAGAATCGTCGACGAATGCCGTCGAATCACTCCGGAAATGCTTCAGAATGTGCGCGAACGTTTCGAACAAAATATTTATTCTTGTATGGAAGCGGGCGTTCATCAGTTTGAACATTTATCAGCTAAGTAGTAAGCAACCAACTAAACATAATTTAAATTTGAAAATGTCAATTCAATTTTTTTGCAAAGTATTGGGCGGAATTATAAAATTTAAAGTCTGTTGTAAAGAGAATTGTAAGAGCTTTCAAAATAAATATTACTCAACCCCCAATGCCATTTAAATATTTTGGGGTGATGCTTACCCTTGCTTGGGGGTGAAAGTGGCGGAGTCAAAAATACCAGCAAATCTAAATATAAAATCGACGGGTCTGAGCGTTTTTCTACAATCTTGACGCAGCTCCTGAAAATGGCACTGTTTCGTTTTTATTTGGCCGCCCTGTATACTACGTTTGTTAGATCTAAACTTTGCTGTCATATGGAATCCCATTTATAAGTGTCAAATTTCTGCACTTGAATAGGTTTAGAAGAGATTCTTTAAATATGCAGTATTTATATTAGATGATTTCTATCTTGCTAATGAATATATTTTATAATTGTTTTCAGTTAAATAGTCTTATCTCCAGACTTATTATTTCTTTTAAAATATAGACTACAAATACTATTTTACGTCAGCGCTGTGTTTTAAAATTTTGAAAATATGCAAAATTCATTTTAAAAAAGTTTATTTTACACTTTTTCAAAATTTCAAAACACAGCGCCGACGTATAATAATATTTGAAGTCTATTAAAAAAAACGCATATTTTTATTATTATCCGTTAAAGAGTTACTGAGCGAAAACTTTGGGTTTGTTCCAACACAGCAAGAATCGATTCCGAACCATCCAGAATAGTCAGTCAGTTCAGTTGTTAATGTACTCTCGGCGAATGCGACGTAAGATGGTGTTGGTCAAACATTTCTCACGGTACTGAACATTTCTCGTAGTTTGTTGGAACAGATATTATATATCGTTTGATAGAGCGCTCACCGTAAGCCTTAACAGCTTATTTGTCATAGCTCTTGCTCGTACTAATATATTAGTTAAATCGTCATTATACCAAATGTTAATTAATTATTGTAAAACAGAAAATAATATAGATATTTTATCATGTACACTGCGTGATGTTATGCAACATTTTCAATAACCTGTTATGTGTCCTATTTTATTATTTTATTTCTTTATCGGACCTATGCTCATATAAGAGAAAATGTTTGAAATTAACCCAGCTAGGATCTGCTAAAGTTTGTCATAGAACATACTGTACAATTCTTCAGTGCCTTGTTCTGATTGTGTATTTTTTTAAAATCTAACTTCTATGAAACTTGATTCGTGTGCGCGTGGCGCATTTGGTTCATCCAGAGTAAAATGGTGAAGTCAATGCACATCTTTAGTACTTAGAACGGTTACAAATTTGAACATGAAACATTATTTTGTAATATTTCTGAGAATAACATATTTACTCTACGACTTATTTATTAGTGCATTTAATTATTTAAAGTTTATCGTTTTCTACGATTCTGTGATTAAGCCTTGATAACATTATTAGAATTTTTCATTCTACAGAAAAACAAATAGAAAATAAAATATAAGTAGAAAGTTTATGATCTCTTTATTAACACAATATTATCCAGTTATAAAATATTCGATTATAAATCTCTAATCCCTCAAATAAAAATCTTAAAATTCGTTCGACTTCAAAAGCAGAGTTTTCCATAAAAGCGATTAAAAGACAGTGACGTCACAGGAACGTTGGAACAAAACCGTGGTCTTGGACATAATGACAGCAATTAACAACGATACACTTAAGAAACAATATGCTGAAGGCTTCTGGTTATACGATCTTATCAGTGTTCATAGGTGAGTTAGGTAGACAATTTTGCAATTACATTGTGTTCTGTTTAAATTATTCCTATTTTGCAAGTATAATTACGTACTCATTATGTCGGTAATATAAAGTGTATGTGAAGTGCTGTGATTATACAGGGTGTGTTTGGGCTAGCTAGACATGAATAGCTAAAGCCCACATTTGTAGCGATATAGACCACATTAGTTCTATTCAAATGCCAAAACGCCTGTGGACCTGTAAATGTAGTTGCGAGGCAGTATTTTGAATCATATACAGGGTGTTTTTTACTGTATTAGAAAGGTATTTTAAGCTAATATATGCCAAATATCCTACAATTTCTATCAATAGAGTCATATGTATGCTTTCTGATACCAAACATCTAGCTATGCTAATGAACAATTCCACAGGTAAAGCTTTATTCAATAATTATCTAAAAAAATAATCTAGCTAAATTTACTAACCTGGTTTAATGAAAACATTCTATAAATATCTAAGTTCACTTTTGAAACTGTGGGAACTCGAAAATTCAACCACAATAGATCTGACCTATTTCTGCATTTCTAGGATTGCTTCTTCAGGCCTCCTTTGAGTCAAATATCTAACTATAAAAATTATTATATCAATAAATTAAAATTATTTGAAATTAAATATCGATAATGTCAAAAGTGGCTTTAACCTGTCATTAAATTTAAATTAAACATGACAATTACCTTTTATGTAATCGTTTTTTATATATTTTTTGGTATTAACAATATTGCGTGAAACTAACTACTCTACGGACTAAAGTCCCGACCAGCGTAGAATTACACCCACAATATCTACCCATATATTCTTTATTATTAGCTTTTGTAACATTTTTTACTGTATTAGAAAGGTATTTTAAGCAACCGAAGAAGCAATCCTAAAAATGCAGAAATACGTCAGATCTGATCTATTGTGGTTGAATTTTCGAGTTCCCACAGTTTTAAAAGTGAACTTACATATTTATAGAATGTTTTCATTAAACCAGAGGCGCCGACTTGCCAAATTCTCAGTGGGTGCTCACTGAGCAGATTTAAATCATCAACATTTAAAACTGTTATTTGCTTAGGTAATGAAAAGTACACTATAAAGGGTGTCTGTAAAAGGTTGGTAAATCTCGGAGCTGGAGATACTGGTGACCAAAAAATGTCGAAATATGCCTTATCCGAATGTTGCTGGTTTCAAAAATAAAGGGCGTTCAATACTAGAATTTTATTTTAAATATCTCAATAACTCACACTGGGGACGTGCAAAATTTCAAGAAGATCGGCGAGGTTTGATTGTGAAACCATATTTCAACAAGATTTTATCAAAGCAGGCCGATATTTTTGAAATTTTGTACCACCTCCATAATTTACCGTCCTGAACAACTTTTTCAAGTAACATTTAGTTGTATTTTCAGTATGAAAGGCACTTTAACTGAAACGATAACAGTTTTCAATCGCTGCACTGAATACTTCAAATACGATTATTTCAAAAATGGTTACTCCTAACGACTTCAACAAGGTATACCTTTGTCAGATATAAGAGGTAGGAGAATCGATTGTTTCAATAGACAGATGGATGCACTAAGCTGCAAAAACGTTCTGCCATTTAAAAGAAATGTGATGTGCCATAAGTGGCGCCTTCTACTAGTGACGTCAAAATTAGTTAAAAATTCTTATTTGCCGTGCCAAAAAACATAATTGTGCCAATTTTTTTTATTAATACTCCGACAGGTTTCAAAGTTATTGAGATATAAAATTCTAGTATTGAACGCCCTGTATTTTTGAAACAAGCAACATTCGGATAAGGCACATTTGGCTCAATCGACTTCTTTTGGTCACCAGTATCTCCAGCTCCGAGATTTCCCAACCTTTCATAGACACCCTGAAAAATTTTTATGCATTTATATTTTTCGTCAAAAATGCTACTTTATTATTGCTAGTGCCTACGGTGTATTTGGTACAGTTCTAGGAAACAATAAAGTAATTTCAGATTGCGGGCACTACGCACTATTCGTATATTTTGAAAAAATATATATTATTTCCAATAAAATTGAGAGTAGAACATTATTTCAAAGAAATATTAAAAAAATATATATTATTAATTATTTTCTTCCTGGAAGTGGATTCCTAACATAGCATTTACCATATCCCCATTAATATTGCTGTGGGTGCGCAGCACCCACACACATTTTCCTGTGGGTGCTCAAGCCCCGGAGCACCCACGTAGTCGGCGCCCCTGCATTAAACCATGTTAGTAAATTTAGCTAGATTATTATTTTTTAGATAATTATTGAATAGAGCTTTGTATGTGGAGTTGTTCAATAGCATACCTAGATGTTTGGTATCAGAAAGCATACATATGACTTTATTGATAGGAATTGTAGGAGATTTGATATACATTAGCTTAAAATATCTTTCTAGTACAGCAAAAAATGTTACAAAAGCTAATAATAAAGAATATATGGGTAGATATTGTGGGTGTAATTCAACGCTGGTCGAGGCTTTAGTCCGTAGAGTAGTTAGTTTCACACAATATAAATAAATAATAAATTAATATATAAAATAAAAATATATAAAAATATACAGGATGATCCGTAATGAATGCTCCATAGACTACATGTAGATTCTAGATATTAAAATATACCATGTGAGCCATATTGTCTTAGTCCGAATGTCAATATTAAAAAATATACAGGGTGTAGAAGCGAAAATTTTCAAATTGATTTTTCTTGATAAGTTTTACAGACTTTTATTTGAAATTCGGTATAGGGATTTTTTGAGGGGCATAGAACATTGCACACAACTCACTCTCAATATATCACATACATGACGCTGTTTATAGTGTATTTTGCCTATATAATCAGTTTAAAGTTTTTTGAAAGTAGGTTTATTGAATTTCTTTATAAAGCAAATGAATTCCCAATCATTTTTAAACAAAAAAGGCGTACTTATTTTATTTCGATAAACCGACCCGTTTTCCTTTATGATAATAGCTAATATTCAATTCAATAAAATTAGCTACAACAAAAATGTTAAATAAATAGTTTAATAATGTACAAATTTACATTGTTACAGTAAAAACTACTTTAATAACTGAGCGAAATGTCCACCATTTATGCCCCTATTTAAATATCGTATTACTTTAAATAAAGTACTTTCCCCCTTCCGAATTACATTAACACCATCATGACCCTTTTGAAGAAGATGCTCGCGAGATAAAAGTTCTTTTTTATAAACTAAATCTTTCAAATGATCCCGTAAGAAGAAATCTAAGGGGTTAAGGTCGATACTACGAAGAGGCCAAGTAAATTTCCTGCCACGACCTATTCATCTATGTGGTAAATGTTCGTTCAACAAGTTTCTAACTAGTAGAGGAAATTGAGCAGATGCACCATCGTGCATATAGCACATGTCCTGCCTAACTGCTAGGCTTCTGAGGAGCTTGGCAAATTATCTTGCAGAAATCTTAGGCAACGCACACTGTAGTAGTGTGGTAATGGTGAGGTATTGGAATGGTTCGTGTTATGGACATGGTGAACATTTGGCGTGGCGATGGAATAGCAGCGAAGTGGTACGAAGTGAGGCCACTGCCACGTAACTTGCTGACCACATCAGTGCGGGACTTGCCTTAAATACGCGCTACCATTAAGACGGGCTGGCAAATCATACGGTCCAACTATAAAATCATCAACAATGTCACAGAAAATATTTATGTAAAAATCATGCTGGAAATGTGTTTATTTTCTTAAATGAGGATTATCTTGTTCCCAAATGTGGTTATTTCTCCAGTTGAATACTCCACGTCGCGTAAGGGTGGTCTCGAATGGTTACCTTGTTTTTGTAATAAAAAGTTGCAAAAGTATATTTTTGTAGGTAGGTAGTTAGAGAACAAATTCTGGACAGCGGTAAATTGATATGTATAAAGGCTTTCGTCATGGAGAACTTTTAGAATTGTTGTTTTATTTACCCCTGTTGCAGCACGTAAGCGCCTGGTGTTTATCTCAGGATTATCAACTACACTTACCAAGATTTCTTCTACCTGCTGGGCAGCCACCATTTTTGAAGGAGCAATCCTTCGCTTAGGACGAAATTACCCATTTCATCCAGTCGGATAAAACGTCTATGATAAATGTTACGATCTGGTTGTCCGAGGTTTGGGTACGTTTGTTGCCATGTAGTCACAATGTTTCATGTGTTCGCAATAGCAATAGTTGCTTAAGTCAAAATCTACTTGAGTTAGTTTTAACAAAGTTTACAGAATAAATATATTCTGTAAACTTTGGTTTTAATGAATATTGTTGACTGTTGTCATAAAGTGCATTCAAAGATTGAAGTTCGAATATCTCAAAAACAGGGCGGTTTATCGAAATTAAATGCTTGCTTACAAATGATTTCGAATTTATTTGAGTTATAAAGAAATACAATAATCATACCCACAAAAAAGTTTAATCCGATTATATGGGCAAAACACACTGTAAACAGCGTCCTATATGTGGTATATTGAAAGTGAGCTGGCAATATGATATGCCCCTAAAAAAAACCTCCCTATACCTAATTTCAAAAATAAGTCTCTAAAACTTTTTGAAATATTGCGAAAAATCCATTTGAAAATGTTCGTTTCTACACGTTGTATCTTTTTTAATATTGACATTTGGATTAAGACAATATGGCACACAAGGTATGTTTTAATATCTAGAATCTACAGTTAGTCTAGGGTGCAATCATTATGCATCACTCAGATGTATCTCAGCAGGCGTTGTCTTTTGGATAAAAGTACATTGGTTTTAATCAAAAAAAATATGTAACATTGGTAGATAATATATTTAACAAAAGTGATATTTAATTTGACTAGAATTACTACAAATAGTCGATTGTCGACAACTGTCTTAAAGTACTGAAATCTATTATTCATTAGCAAACAAAAGATTATATAATGGCCTACGTTTTAGGTAAAAATTTACTTATGTTCGGCTACCTGAAAAACACGTTTTATTATAATGTTTTAAAATGAGAAATTTAAAAAAAAAGTAAAGAATAAGTTGGTGTAATTTTATATCGAGAAAGCTACCCTAGAAGTACGCGTTCGTCCTAAAATAACCACGCATTTTATCTTGACCGTTATTGTTCAAGCAAAAAATGTTAAAAGTATAATTTCAATGGTTTTTAATATGGTTATTTAAGTTGGTACAATTAATATTTTAAAATTATTATATTAACACTTAACTTTTCGATATGTTTTCAAAAGTGTAACAATACGTACTTTGCATCATAATTTGTTTCTATTCTAGGATCGATCAGTGGTCGTGCGGTTTAAGGCGTCAGTACTTGAATCGAGGTGACTAGATCGCTGTGGGTTCGACCCCCGCAGCCGGTATAAGCTATATTCGTGGAGAGATTGGCACCCTCTCTGTGGGTGTAGTAGGGTGGAAGAATGTTGGCTTGGATCAATGTGACAGATTGATACCGGTTGACATTTGACTACCCCCCTAATTAATGAGGTTTTCCAGGTTTCCTTCAGTCCTGCACTGAATGGTGGTTAGGGCCTACCAACGTAAGTCGTTCCTGGGCGCAAATGCGGCCTGCTTAATAATAATATGCCGCTCCCTTTCCCGCACAAGTCTTCGACTTCTGGGATAATCCTCGTGATTAGAATGAGGGGTAGAAATATTATTATTATTCATTGCTTTTTTTTCGAAAACTGTCATCAAAAGTCGATATTTTCATTAACTTTTCAATTGACAAAATAAATATTTTGTCAACTAGCTGCGATATACTTTTATCTTCAACAACTCACAAGTATTTTTCGTTATAGAACAACAAATGTCAAAATAATTTGAAATTCTTTCGAAACTTATTTATGATTTTATTAATTAAACAATATACATTTCAGGTAATATGACATTCCAATACAAAACAGTAATTATTATAATTAGGACGATTACAATTTATTTTGCACTACATGTAAATTATTTTCTTTGGTATTCAGTGTACTTTTTAACATTGAATGTACGTGGACACTTCTTTAATTCTTTTCGAACTTCATCACCCTTTGAGTTCTCTGTAGGCAATCTCGTACTGTCTCGACGATTTTTAGTGGGAAACAGCACGAGACAGCTCGTCTTCACTTTCTAAGCTCATTTTGAATTAAACACTTAGAATATGAATTACAATATATAATTCTGAAATTACTTTTTCAAACAACTAATTTTTATTGTTTATTAGGTTGCTATCGTTATGATAGTCACCGCGCCTAAACCGTCTCGATTCAAACGATTTCAAATATAAAATAAATTTAAAAAAAATATTGTATCATTTCGCTTTCTAAATACAAAAATAACTATTTATGCAGTTTATTTTTGTTTTCATACTAATTGGAAACATAATAAGTGCAGATATCTTATCTACAAACAATTAGTTTACAATATTAAAAAAATAAGCACACTTAAACAATCTACTACTTTACAGGTTTATAATAATGATCAATATTTCAAATTTGATTGCAACCATAGACTATACCATAAGTGCAACACGCATTAACAAGGCTATTAGTAATCCATTAAGCAGGGTTTTCGAAATTAAGTTTGGCTTTTTCCTCTCGTTATATTTTGTCATTTTAAATCGATATCATCGTTCAACAATATTTTGAATCGTAGGTTTATTCGTACTCCATTTCGCGCCTAAAATTCCCCTTCAGCCGACGCACTTCTCTTTAGCTACTAACCCAACACTGATCGCTTATTTTAAGGACAGGCGCGCACGGACGATTTTACTATCGACCGATTAATCAATCGGGTAGTTAGACCTGTACTTTATACTTTATATATGGAGAGCGCACATGAACGATCGCAAAATCGCCCGATTTGATAATCTGTGTCTGGACACAGATTTCTGACCCGATCGCCCGATTGTATTAGCCCAATATATCTGCGCGCGCAAACGCATATGTTTTCAGTCGACCGATTCACGATATACTAGGTGCATATCTGTTGTTTCTCTAGAATATGGACATTGACACAGAAACATTAATAAGCTTGGCAGAAGTGCGACCTGAACTGTATAATAAACAATTGAAAGAGTATAGTGACCGCAATAGAAAAGAAAAGATAAACATTTTTCAGGATGCAATCTCAAATCATCATATATTTTATAAAACTGTTCTTTTACTAGACGAGCACTTTGAGAGGATGTACCCAATATCGCCTTTTTCGTTTCTTTTTCGAAATCTAATAATAAGGGGAGCAGAAATACAGGCAGCATTTATCAAACCCATTTTACAACTAAGCAGAAAATACGAAATCTATTTTGATCGGCCGACTGCCAGTCGTTCGTCCGCGCTGGGACTAATCGGCCGACTGCAAAATCGCACCATGCGCGCGTAAACTTGTGATCTAGAGATTGTGATCGGTAGATTTCACAATAGTCCATGCGCGCCTGGCCTAGTGTGTACACATTAGGTGAACGAAGGCACACGAACACAGGCGTGTCCAAAAACCAGTGAATATCAGCACACGAATGCGTACTTTATTCTTGTTCACTAGTTAATGTATTCCTAATCACTATACATGGCGGTGTATTGTTAAATATTTGTTCAATCTAGTGAGAAGTTTTTCTTCATTTTTGAACGATGTGTCAAGGCTTGACAGGCATTGTGCCATATCATCTGACTCAGAATTCACTTTAGATTTCATATCTGTAACAAAAATATTGATGCTTTATTTAAAATATGAAAGGTGAGGTCATTTCCTTGCTTTGTTAGCACTAATGAATTAATAAAATTGAATAACGACATAGATACCTTTAATGACAACAAAAAGAGTATCATGGCATATTTATATGTTTAAATGTTTTCTTTTATCTGATTTTTGTTGTCTTTTTATTATTTATTATCATTAGGAATGTTTGTTAGTTTTTATCGTGTTTTATGTAGATTGCACATTGTTGTATAACCCTACTGTATAACTGTCTTTGGATGTAAATCTGTGCAGGATAAATAAAGTTCAATTTATTATGATTATTTCAGGAAAAACCGGAAGTATCACATAAATGTTGATAACTTAAAAGGAGGTTATATAGAAAATAGAAGTTGACCTGTTTTTCCCCAAAGACATCCCACCAACCGTTTACCAGTTTCAGGGAGGGGGGTAAAACTTTATCGTGCGTAAAAATGCAAAAACAAATTTTATTATTGCCAGGAGATTCAGGGGGCACATTTCGAAAATTTACTCCATTAAATTAGTATTATTAAACAAAAATTAAATCATACGTATTGTTAAATATTTTATTAGTCTAATGAGATGTTTTTCTTCGTTTTTGAATGATCTGTCAAGGTTTGACAAGCATTGCGCCATATCATCTCGCTCAGAATTTACCTGAGATATCTGTCACAAAAATATTAGTGTTCCCTTTAAAATATGACAGGTGACTTCATTTCCGGGAAAATCCGCTATCGCGACTATCGCCGCGCTATACAGGGTGATTCAGTTTTTTATGAATAAACTTCGAGGGTAACTAAAACTTTAAAAAATAATGGCAGTAATGTACCAAAGAATCAATTTTTTTCTTCAAACTTTAACACTCTGTATCTTTCTGATAAAGTCCCAGAATTATAACTATTATATAATAAACTGCCATTATTTTTCAGAGTTCTATTTACCCCCGAAACTTGTTCATTAAAAACTGAATCACCTTGTATAATGGACAAAAAGCTAAATATAAAAGTCATTTCCTAGAAATAAGTACAGGGTGGTCCGTTTTTCATGGCTCACCATTGGCATTTCGGAAACCGAGACCGAAACCAAACAGATAGTTTATTTTAATGGCCATCAAAAGGCGCAACTTTTTTCTAATTTCAGCAACCCTGTATTTTTACGGTTTCTGATGCCAATGGTGAGCCATAAAAAACTGACCACCCTGTATATATTAATGTAAAATGAGATAGATAATTATATTTTCTTCTATTTACTACTTTATCTTTATAAGGGTAAATCAAAATCGGCATAATTGGGTCAAACTGTAATTGCACATAATGTCAACCAAAACAGTAGGAAACTCAGCGCATTCAATAAAGATAATATAAAATTTACAAACGGTGCATTTTGTTATAAATCTTGTTCGAAGATTACCTTTGTCATAAATATAAAATAATTTAGGTATCCATTTCATGTGCTACCTCTGCAACACTTATAATTTATTTATCATAAAGAATCATATATAACCTTTATTTATTCAGAATCACAATTTTGCCACAACAAAATTTAGGATTACCGTAATTATTTCAGATATTGTCTGAGCATTTTATTATTTTATTGCCATTTATCAACAATTTCTAGGCAGTAAATGTATCATCTATAAATTACAAATACAATGTGTAATGTAGTTAGCACGTATCGTTTTATCGTAAACACGGGTCATAACAATTAATTATGGATATCTATAAGTATAGCTGGTTGCATAAAATCAGATTTCTAATTATTAAAAATTATTTAGAGGACATATAAATGATAGAACAACTGAACAACATAGTAAAAAATCAACTAGGGTCCGTTTTCATAGCATCCATAAATGCACATCAAATTTGGCAAAAATAGCAAAAAAATTTATCACGCATACCATATTTTTGGAATCATTTATTACACTCCTTATATACCTTGTTCTGTTTTATGGTTCTGTTGATTGGTCAATGAACCACAACGTTCTTATGTTTGGTGGTATCTGGTAGAATCATTATTTTATTACTTTGTAGCCAAAATGGCTTCTAAAGAACTTGTATGATTTATTAGTTTTAACGATTATAATGTTTCTCAAAGTTGAAATCAGAGCTGACATCAGTTATATTCGTCTCCTCTGCATAGGTTTGAAATTATATAAAAACAAGATACATTTAATGTATTCATCATGTGTTTATTTTATTGCATTTTAAATTGTTAGCTTGTAAATGAATGTAATTTATTGTTATAAAATAAGCATTATTATTATTATTATTGCGGCCGAGGCCTGGGCAACTTCCAAGAGATCTTCAGCTTTGAGTGAACTTAGTAGCACCACAGTATATGCTACGCTATATATTCTGTGGCAGCACTTAAACCCAAATTTTACCATGAACATTTTAGTTACGGATGAGGAAATTTTTATATGTAATCATTTACACAATTTCTTCAACACACGTTATTAACTTTTGGAAAATCCGCATGTCACCTGGTAAGCACAATTTCAACAATAATACCGGTACACCTTGAAGAAGTTAGACAGCATATGTGCTTTCTTCACGATGGGGCTTCACCACATTTTGCGCATCTAGAGTGATAACATTTGGATCATGTGTTTTCTGAACGATGGATGATAGGCCGAGGTGGTCCAAATGCGCGGCCCCATTGATCGCCCGACCGAAATCCGCTTGACTATTATTTTTGGGATCACATAAAAACTATGGTGTATTATGTTACCAAAGTTAACACTGAACAAGAGTTGCAAAATCGCATACATACTAAATAAAATTAAATTTAAAATTAAATAAATAAAAATACAGTTTTCCCTATTCGTCATTATTTGTCATCAACTATAATTTCTATATATGTATTTCGTTTATGCGTATAAGTTAAGAATTACCCTGTATATCAAATGATGTTGAATTACTCATGATAAAGTCTAAAGTTCTGAAAGTAGTATTTAACACATTATTGGCATGCTAATGAGAATTTAACAACAAATATTATTCCTAGATTACTTCTATAACTATTGGTACCTGTCAGACTTTCAATTTATATTCGGTCAGTGGTCGCGCGGTTTAAGGCGTCAGTACTTGAATCGAGGTGACTATACCGCTTCGGGTTCGACCCCCGCAGCCGGTAGACCGGATATAAGCTATATTCGTAGAGAGGATTGGCACCCTCTACGGGTATGATAGGGTGGAAGAATGTTGGCTTGGGTCAATGTGAGAGATTGATACCGGTTGACATTTGACTACCCCCCTAATTAATGAGGTTTCCTCGTGATTAGAATGAGAGGTAGAGATATTATTATTAATTCCAATTGAGTACTACGCTATGTTTTTTCAACGTAAAAGTAAAAAGCAAACTTATTACTACATACACAAGCCTATTACAATGTGTGACAATAATCAAAATAAATAATTATTATTTACTAATTAATATTACATCGTCAGTGAAATGATGCAAATTTAAAGATAAATTATTAATACAAAAAATTAATAATAATGGTTCTAAGGTAGAACCGTGCGGCACTTTAGAGAAAGTCAAAACTATATCGAATGGCAGCCATTATACGCTACATATAATTCATATGGATCAACATTACATCTAACTGACCCTTTATAATGTAAATATAACAAAATTTTACAATTCGCACATTGCGCGACAAATTTCTACTGGTCGAAGAAAAACAGCTCTTTACAATGTTGGAGCTATACATACAGGGTGGGCCAATAGTGTGTGGACGGAAGATTGTGGTTATACTGATATATATTTTTAAAATCTGCTGTTGGTGGGGGGTAGTTAGAGCTACAAACTAAAAATATTTTTACTGGAATTCCTAGACATATACAGGGTGATTCATATCAAAGTTACATTTTTTTAAATGCAACCCCCTGTATATTATTGCATATTTGGATTCCTCGGTCAATTCTAGTGTGATTTCATGTACCATACTTGGTGCCTAAAACGTACCGTTTGGACGTTATTCGATATTTTGTCAAAAAGTTGATGTCTAGAAACAGTTGAATATCAGAGGTGAGCGGCAACATAGGAGGCTGTGATTGGGGGAAATTATTGACCACCCTCCATACTACCAAGAGCTACAAAGTCAATTATGAATTATGTTTGTTATGGCTGATATCGTCGCTCTAATTTTGAAAACTTCAATCATGGATAACTTGATTTTTTTAAATGGAACCCACATATTTTTTTCACGTCACCAGATAACACATTTCATTACCTTTCACCCGATATAAAGTTATCTGTATTTATCTCTAATCCTTTTCTTCTAATCCGCAATTACTTTTTACTATGATGGATTTATGCAAACCAATTAATGTAAACTAAATTCAAAAATAAGTAAATAAATATTATGTCTGCATTTATTCATACAAATTAATAATAAGTGATTTTTTATTAAAAATGACTTTGTTTATTTAGTTTAATTCTCCATAATTTCACATTTAGTTTTTTCAAACACTCGGGAGTAAAGTTGGCCATGGAAAACAAACAGTAGGTTTCATTATAATTATTTATTAAATAGTAACACAAATAAATGAACAAGAATTACAAACAACTTCACAAAAACTACAGTGGTTTAGTAAATAAACAGTAAATGACAACATAACTTCAAAGTAAACGTTCAAAGTGACGACCTTCTTGTTGAATACAAATGTGAATTCTTCGGCGTAATTCTGATTTTCATATTTTCAGCTGTCGTTGGTTGTTCAATATACACTTTTTCCTTAACATACCCCCAAAAAAAAAATCAAGGGGAGTTATGTCCGGAGATCTCGCTGGCCAACGTATTGGCCCATCCCTTCCTATCCAGTTTTGATGAAATACATCATTAAGCCATGTAGTCACAACACGGGCACGGTGAGGAGGTGCCCCATCTTGCTGAAAGTACATATCTCTAATTTGAGCTAGCGGTACATCTTCTACAAGATCAAATAAATGGTGGTTTAAAAAATTGACGTACATGTTGGAATTTAGAACACCATAAAAAAAATGGGCCAACAATGCGTGTGTCTAATATTCCTGCCCAAACATTAACTGTCCATCTCTCCTGAGAATGTACGTTGAAATGGTGTGGATTTTCGTCCGAGTAATAATGAAAATTGTGTCTGTTTACGAATCCGTTGCGATGAAAAGTACACTAGTCGGTAAACAAAATTTTATGTGAAAATTCAAATTTTCATTCAAGTTTTGCTCTACCCAATTGCAAAAATTCATTCTATTTAGGAAATCTGCCTCTTTAAGCTCTTGATGCATTTGGATATGATAGGGATGGAATTTATATTTTGATATTATTCTCCTAACAGAAGTTCTACTTATTTCAAAATCTTTTCAAGTTGTCGGGTACTCACATGGGGATTTTCTACTAAAGCGGCCAAAATATTAAATTCGTTATCTGGAGTTATCACAGATTTCCTTCTATTTTGGTTTTGAGTGTAGCAAACACTTCCTGTAGCATTAAACCTTTCCAAAAGCTTTTGAAAGTTTCTTCTCTTGGATGGCGCTCACGATCAGGATATCTTGCTTTGTATTCTCGACTTGCCAATAACGGATTTTTGAAGCATTCTCCAAGGATAAAAACCATATCGATCATTTCATTTTGACTATAATTTGCCATTGTTAGTAACTTAATTTAACAACAAGAACCAAAAAGTATAGAGAAGAAATAATTACTGTCAAAGTGAAGTTAAGGTGACAGAACTTTATTGTTTGTTTTTCATGGCCAACTTTACTTCCGAGTGTTTGAAAAAACTAAATGTGAAATTATGGAGACCATTTGAATTAAACCAAATAAACAAAGTCATTTTTAATAAATCACTTTAATTATTAATTCGTATGAATAAATGCTGCCATAATATTTATTTATTTATTTTTGAATTTAGTTTACATTAATTGGTTTGCATAAATCCATCATAGTAAAAAGTAATTGCGGATTAGAAGAAAAGGATTAGAGATAAATACAGATAACTTTATATCGGGTGAAAGGTAATGAAATATGTTATCTGGTGACATAAAAAAAAATATGTGGGTTCCATTTAAAAAAATCAAGTTATCCATGATTGAAGTTTTCAAAATTAGAGCGACGATATCAGCCATAACAAACAGAGTTCAAAATTGACTTTCTAGCTTTTGGTAGTATGGAGGATGGTCAATAATTTCCCATAATCACAGCCTCCTATGTTGCCGCTCACCTCTGATATTCAACTGTTTCTAGACATCAACTTTTTGACAAAATATCGAATAACGTCCAAACGGTACGTTTTAGGCACCAAGTATGGTACATGAAATCACACTAGAATTGACCGAGGAATCCAAATATGCAATAATATACAGGGGTTCCATTTAAAAAATGTAACTTTGATATGAATCACCCTGTATATGCCTAGAAATTCCAGTAAAAATATTTTTAGTTTGTAGCTCTTACTACCCCCACCCCCACCAACAACAGATTTTAAAAATATATATCAGTATAACCACAATCTTCCGTCCACACTATTGGCCCACCCTGTATAAAGATTTCCAACCAGAATCATTTGGTTTAAATTATGATGAACGATAACTTAACCGCCTGCCTATGTGAACGCGTTCTAATCATTGATGCTTCTTAATATTCCTAGGAATAATCTGCCGGCTCCTTAAAAGTAGTATACCTTAGCAGTAATTGGCAAAAATTGCAAAGGGAGTTGATGCAGTGGCTAGTTTGTTATGATTGTTGTCCGAAGTGACAGCACAAATATGTTGATACGTTGTTAAAATTACATAAGTACTTGTAGTTCAATAAGTAATGTGGTGTGACTAATAGCCCTAACCTATCAAATCATGTACAGGGTGTCCAAATTGCAGGGTATCTCTAAAAGTACAAGAGATAGAAGGATGCAGTTTTCGGAACACTGGTTTTGAGATACAGGGCGAAATTAAAAAAAAATACTTTTAAGGAATTATTTGTATCTCATCATAGATAATGGTGAAAATTGCTTCTGATAGAGATTTTTACTTAGAATTCAGTAACGTACTTACTCTACGGGGTACCTCTTTTAAAATATGGCTCAAACATATATTTTTTTAATGAGATCCTGTATATTTGTATGCCATTCAATTGCATTATATTTATAATAATATTATAAATGTTGCTACTTTATATTTTGGAAATTGTCAAAGACGTTAAATTTATAAAACTGATATTGGCCATGCATTTTTATATTTATTATTATTATTATTATTATTATTATTATTAAAAATTTAATAAGGGCGGAGGACAAAGTCCTATTATGTCCATTACAAGAAAATATATCTAATTATACTGTTGAAAATATAATTCAGACTAAACAATGAAAGAAACGACACAAAAAGTACTCTAGAACAGTCTTAATGAGAAAGCCAGCAGTTTGATCATCACCATAAGCCAATTTATTATTTAATCTGACAATAAAATTAAGAATGAGTAAAATTCTTTATATTTCAAGCTGAATGTTACTAAAAGGTATGTAGATTTAGATTGTTGGTCTATTCAGTGGAATAAACACTAAGAAAATATGTGGCAAAGCTATGTACTATTTGAATAGGATTATAAAATTGCTCATCATGTAAGAAGACATTGATGGTATACGTTTGATACCTACTAATCATCAGATTAGTAAACTAATACTTAACTAATGCTCAAATTGTAGTTTTTAAATTGGGGTTTAGACGTGTTAACTAATCAGATGATTAGATTGTGACATAGGTACAAGAAATGCTCGAAGAAATGTATAGTTAGTATATTTACAGTTTAGATAGGTACTTAAAACACTGTAGCTGAGTGATAAGAATGATGAAAAAGTATATGCAACACAAATTACACGGAACTGATTAGATTCAGGAATGCTCAAATATTATTCCAGTAAGAAGTACAAAGTACAATTAAAAAATTATTCGTTATTTGCAAATAACGGCTCATTTTACTTATTCATAATTTTATTTGGTCACAAAAATAAATCCAATAAATTGTATTCGCTTGGGCGTAGGGAGGTTTTTGCTAGGGATGAACCTGGAGGTATACCCGCGGCAAGAATTCAGATGAAATAGGTCAGATCTCATCTATTGTGGTTGAATTTCAAGTTTTCACTCCATATATATAGTATATCAGGTTAGTAAATAGAATAAATTCCTTAGAATTGAATAGAGTTTTGTCTGTGGATGTTCATTAGCATACCTAGATGTTTGGTATCAGAGAACATACATATGACTTCATTGATAGGAATTGTAGGAGATTTGATACATATTAGCTTAAAATACCTTTCTTAAACAGAAAAAAATGTTACAAAAGCTAATAATAAGGAATATATGGGTAGATATTGTGGGTGTAATTCAACGCAGGTTGGGGCTTTTGTCCACTGAGTAGTTAGTTTCACACAATATTGTTAATACCTGAAAATATATGAAAAAAGAATTCAGATGACTTACGTCATACGAACAAATGAATAATTAATTATATTTTCATCAAAAATATTTAAGAAACTGCAACTGAGAATATTAAAACTATATACTACACTAAACGTTTCCATTATATATTGCACTAAATTTCAAACAATTATTGCCTTTAATGCTACCAAATATCGAAAATTACGTTGACAATAAAAACAAATGCGTAACGTCAGACGTACATATTCAGATATATTTATGAATAAGTATGTTTTGTGATATAAATGTTGGGTTTGATCAAAGCGGTTGGAATGGATAGAGGTAAGTAACAAAGACTAAATTTTACTTGAGCAAAGGCTGCTTGTTTTCCATGGACTGGGTGACATAAGTGGGGAAACAACAGGGTTGTATTTAAAAATTTTAGTGGTCAATGATTACCCATTTCCTTAAATAATTAATGATTTAAAAAACATATGTACATACGTATTTAATAATAAAACTTTTTTTCGATCAAAATAAACGCTTTTTGTATCCACCTAAACAAAAACTAGCCAGTTTTTATTCAATATCGATTATTAATATGTAAATTTTTATAAAGTTATACTGAGGAAAACAATAGAACATTGTAGTATATAAGTGCCTTAAATTTTATGATTATTGATTTGTGTTAAGTTGTATTAAATTATTTCTTGAATATATACATATTTTCTCATATGTAGCAAATTTTAAGTCTATAACTTTAAAATTAAGAAAACAGTAGGTACTAATTAAACATTTTTATTATAAATTCAAAATATGAAATTCAGTGACCCTTAAATAAAAGTGAATTAGTTATATACATACTGTTCTTAAGCTTCCACTGTTATCAATTGCATTATTATTGCAATATAGTGACCTCTGATAGTTATATACATTTGAATAGTGACATTTGTTCTTTAAAATGAATTTTTAAATTGAAAAAGAATTGTCCTCAATATTTTGATATTTATTTCAAATATATAGG
Source organism: Monochamus saltuarius (assembly GCA_025584915.1). Classification (NCBI taxonomy): domain Eukaryota; kingdom Metazoa; phylum Arthropoda; class Insecta; order Coleoptera; family Cerambycidae; genus Monochamus; species Monochamus saltuarius. The sequence goes on along the minus strand of CM046725.1, from coordinate 55,876,800 downwards.
AAAGTGGCACACATTAGAATATAAAATATCCTCCCCAATTACATCATTTTCGTACTCAAAAATTAATAATTATAGATACAACATTATATTAAATATGGCCTTGTACGTGTTATGGAATCTCAAACTACACCAACCAACAATGTTAGTAAACTATCAAACAAGAGGTAATATGGCATTATTCAAATTGATGTATGTGATTGGTGGGTGAGAAGAGTGGGAAATTCGCAGGCAATAGTTATTCTAAATCTTGACATAAAGCGATCATATTTTTAATACCCAAATGACGAATGGTTGAACAATATTAGTGTATATACCTATATTGGGATACCTTTTATCAGAGTCTGGTATTGAAACCTAATATACGTTAATACAAAATACCCTCAATTTAAGATATTCCTGTAGGTATTACTTAAATATTAATAAATATACATTTAATTGTACTTAATAAATACATATGTCATATGAGAAATGATAAATGTAGTAGAGGATCCTGTTAAAATTTAATCAAAATTCAGATATAAAAATAAAAACAAAATCTAATTGAAATACGTTGTAAATATATACGATGCGATTTCATGTAAACAATGAGTATAAAAAGCAACAATCTGACGGACAAGCATATCAGTTTGATGGATACATTTCGATGACGGAAACAGAATGTGAATGACGGACTGTTCGTCACAATGACGGACGTCTGGTAACTAGTTTGATTTTGATAAAACAAACATTTATTTATGAACAACAACAACAACTAGAATATGTACCCACAACCATAACCCAAAATTTCACATCGCCGATTTTGGTGAAGCGGTCTCTTTATTCAAATTAACAGGCAATCTTACATCTCTGTATTAAACGTTGATATATTTAGAAATTATTTATAGATAGATTTATTGTACAAAAATTCGTCATATAAAACCAAGATAAGAAGCAAATTGTGTATAAAAATAAATTCTTATTATGTACATGATTACATTATTATTTGTATCTAAAAAACTAGAGAAAATCGGTATTCGGGGTAATATAAATAAATGGATAACATCGTATTTACCGTATAGACAAATGTATGTAAAAGTCGGAGAGCAACTCTCGCAAGAAAAGGATGTATCCCTAGGAACTCCTCAGGGCAGCGTTATTGGCCCATTAATTTTTCTGCTTTATGTCAATGATTTACCCAATTTTATTACATATGGAAAAGTTTTTATGTATGCGGATGACACGTCCATTGTTGTATCAGCAGATACTTTTGAAAGTCTGGTTATTCGTATTAACCATACACTGGAACAATTTCGGGTATGGTGCTATAAAAATCGACTAATTATAAACTATAGTAAAACAGAATGTATGTTTTTCAAAACTAGAAATAAAAATTATTCTGCTGATAATGTGAACTTAACTATATAAATGGTCATGACTTAAATGTGGTTTCAAGAACTAATTTTCTTGGGGTTGTCTTAGAGGAGAGTCTAGATTGGGCGCAACATATAGACCGTCTAACTTCCAAATTGATTCAAACATGTTTTGCAATTAAGACATTAAAAAATGAATTGGACCGAGGGGCTCTGATGGACGTGTACTATGCACTTTTCCACTCTAGAGTGTCTTATAATATAATAGTTTGGGGTCGAAGCTCAGATTTAAAGAGAGCATTTACAGTACAAAAGCGTGTGATAAGAATAATTTTTGATATGGGTGCTCTAGAATCATGCCGATTTATTTTTAAGCAGTATAAAATATTAACGCTTATATCAATCTATATATATTAAAATTGCTTAGTTATATTCATAGTATTAAAAATAAAGTAAAGTTTCATACCGACAATCATGAATATTCTACTCGTAACAGACAAAATATTTGCACGGTGAAAAGTAATTTAACACTTTATCGAAAATCTCCTATTAATACCGGAAGTTGTCTGTACAATAAGCTACCCAAGTGTATCAAGCATCTACCCATGTTAAAATTTAAAGACAAATTAAAGAAATTTCTTGTAATACATTGTTTCTATTCCATTGAGGAATTTCTCGCTTTTGATTGGACTTGAACTATGTTTGTTGCATTCTATTTTTAAACTGTTTGTGTATATTTTATATAATGTTATTTTACCTGTTTCTATGTCTTAGTGTAGTAACTAAGTGGCAAATTGACTTATTCCATCCATTGTAATTTGGCAAAAAGGAATTAATAAAAATATCTATCTATCTATCTATTCAGATATAACTTTGCTACTCTACACGGAATGAAAGCTATACTAGTATCAAGATATAAAAGTCTGAATTCAGAGTTCAAAGACTGAATTAAGAGATTAAATTTTGAATTCACAGTTTAAAGTCTGAATCTAAAAAAAATTGTGGACATAGCCCTTCTACAGCAAAGTATGGCGCGCTTTGTTGTTTTTTTGTGGCACGTTTCTCGTATTGGGGCTCCGGGCTAAACTAATAAAATAATTTACCCCGGAATTTTATGGTTGTACAGTGACATCTATTTGAATACAATACAATATCTAAATTTTTATTAATTTATTTTAGTGTGTCCAACAACACCTTCAATGTTTAAATTTTTGAGTTCATGTTGTTAAATTATTTTAATAAAAAAATGCTGAATGGCCTCATTAGGTATCTAGCTAAAAGTGCCCAACAAATTTATTCGATATATTTTTAAAAATAGAAGCTGCACTGAATAGTGTTTAAGTTATCAAAATTGGATAACACAAAATAGTTGTTTTTGTTTTATTTTTGTTTGTTTTGGCAAGAAGGACTCATATCATTACAGCTACATAATTACTACATTTTGTATGAGATTTTTCAAAGATACTTTTTACATTTTAATTCATTTTTAAAGTATTTTGCATTACACTTAAATGGTTATTTGTTTCTTGCTTTAAGTGGAACATCTATTATTAGTTAGTTAAAGCTAAATTGTGCTTGTTCATATGTATTTACTTAGAGGAAATTGTTTGGATTTTATCAACTGATATTTTTATTATGACAGATGCGTACATTCATAAAAATTTATTGATTTAATTACTGATTGAATTATCCCCCTTATTTAAAAGAGCCACCTAATGATTTATAAATACCAAAAACCATTTACGAAAATACAGGGTGAACCTTAAATTAGTACAAATATTTTAGCCAGCATTATGTGTGTGTAGAACACATAATAGTTTTTTTTACAAAAAAATCAGAAATAAAAAGTCAACATTTTAAATAAATTTCGTGATTTTTCAATAGGAAATATGTTGAGGACCACTGATCCGGGGGTCATGGCGGATGTAAATTCCACAGCGTTGCCAGTATTACACTAATGTGTTCGAATAGGCTCCAACAAAGTTAACTAGAATTTTTAGACATGTCAAAGAATTATTGAAATATGTTTATTTATGAAAATATTAATGGCCATCTCCTCCCCTTTGCCTTTCCTATATCTCACCTATAAATTGAAAATATAAACCAGATTCTCTACTCACAATCATAGTTATCCAGAATTTGTTCATTATCTATTTTTACTACACTCCAACTGATTTATCACAATACGTTATCGTTATCACTATCACTGATTATCACTACTTGACAAATATGCTTTTAACATGTCAACCTTTTCACTCTTTGAATAATGCGCCATATTTTATTTAATCACACTGTATTTCACGAAAAATATTAATTAAATACACAAGAGAAAAACATTGCCCGTGAAAATAATAAGATGATTTAAATACGTTAAATCTGTCAAGCAGTGTATTACTTAAAGAAACAATTAGTTTAGTTCGATTTCAGAAGATGTAAAAGTATCTCATATTAACTTTCACTTTACGTGTATTGAAATTATCAAATCCCTTTCCATAAATATTACATGTTTTGTTTCCACTTGTAACTTGCCACAGCTTATTCCTTTGCGCTGGACCATACTTGTGCAACGGTATCAACATAACCTTTTTGTCGACCTCGATTATCAATCCTAGAGCTGGCGCTGATACGGGACATTTTACCTACTCCTCATCTACCTGTTACCTGTGCCTACGGCACTAGTTTCTTTTTTGCATGCGATTGACACTGTTTTTAAATGTTTTGCTTTGCCTTCTCTTAATGTTGACCGCATACATCAAGCTAGTTATTTTGTTATTCCATGTTTTGTGTTTATTTTTAAAATCTATTTCACCCACTACGAAGTACAAAATGGTTAGCACTGACACGTTGCTTGAGGTTATGTGGCGAAAATTAACTCTAAGGTGTTATTTGATCATCATAGTTTTTTTGTTGTTCTTCATAAAATAATTCAAGGGTATAATTTGTGATAATCTTTCTAACTGTCTACAATGGTATTAACATCTGAAATGTGGATAGCTGTTTAAATAGTTGGTTTTTCAGTAAGTAGGTGAGGTTATGCACGTTTATGGATAATTTTTGGAATCATTGAACAAAGTAACTTCCTAAACACTTTGATTGATAATATCAAACTTGCGGAAATTCATATTTTAATCGTTTATGATAATTTTACTTTATTGTTGAAAACAAGTGTTTTTAAATTAGAAACAGCCGCAAAAATTGAATTTAAGTTAAACAATTATTTATCTTACAAACGATATGAGAACCTCGCCTTCAGTAAATCATATGGTTTATTCTATTAGGTTACGTCAGTGGTCTATCTGGTGAGCTGTCCTCAAAATGTGAGTATTAAAAAAAAATAATATCTTCGTGAACATTTCAAATTTTTAAAAATGTCTTACTAAACTTATCTATATGACAAACTACACCTACAGTTCAAATATTTGTACTTATTTAAGATTCACCCTGTATGAAAGTGAATCCATATTGCATACGCGTAAGAGCAGTAAACACTGATTCGGTAAGCGATAATAAATTTTTGAAATTTATATGGCCAGGTATTATTACAAGGTAGGTATAATAAAATTTTCACTGATAGCGCTTGTTATAAATAACTACACGACGAATGGATGCATTGATTTATTATCGATTCTAAATCAGTGACTTCGTCTTTCATAAAAATTATTTCGTTTATATACATAATCAGAAAGTCCCCCTTAATACCGTTAGGTGTGGGGGTGTCCTTGTTCATTGCTTTTTAACTTTGTATGAACAAACTCCATGCCTTCCTATTCTGCGTTAACTCCTCTGCCTCCTTCCATGTTTTTTTCTTCTTTATAATTTTTCCAATTTGATTGTCTCATGTCTTCTCTCCTCTTCTTAGGTACTACTTTTGCCTTCCATATTTTTCTAGTTACTCTGTCCTTTCCCATTCTATTTAGATATCCCCACCAGCTCAATTGTCTCTTTTCTATAAATTCTAATATTGATTCTATCTGGAACTCTTCTCGCACTAAATTGTTTCTGATTCTATCTCTTCTCGTTATCCCTTCGACTCTTCGTAGATACTTCATTTCTACTCTGCTTAATTTCTGCTTGTAGTTTGCTTATTTGTCTACTATTCAGGATCCAGTACCCACACCCATATATATGTCAGTATGAGTCTGTAAATAGCTTTATATACCTTCATCTTTGTTGTCTTCGATATTTCTCTTTTATTTATAAAATTGTTGCTCATTGCATAATACATTTTTTAGGTTATTTCAATTCTTTCTTCAAATTTCTTAGTATAAACAATTTGTTAAATAATTGCCAACATGGTTTTTGCGCTAGACATTCTACTACAACAGCCGTGCAATCATATTACGAGAAGATTTTGGAGACTATAGAGGCTGGCTGTACCCCGACGGGAATTTTCTGTGATTTCAGTCGTGGTTTTGACTGCGTGCAGCATGATTTATTACTAACAAAACTTTACTCCTACGGCATAAGAGGCAACCCATATGATTGGTTTCTATCATATCTTAAAGGCAGAAAACAAATGGTCAAAATAGTACATAATGAAAATAATAAACAATCGTCGTATACATCTTCTGTATTAAATAACAGCATTGGCGTTCCACAAGGTTCAATCCTGGGACCAATTCTATTCATAATGTATATTAACGAGTTGCCAAATATAATGCAGAACGCTTTCACTACTTTATATGCAGATGATACCACCCTTCTTTTTACTGATGCAAACCAGCAATGCAGTCAAAACAAGATCACTGCAGAAGTTACTAATTTGTGTAACTGGTGTAATGAAAATTCATTATTTTTAAATAGCTCTAAAACCAAATGCATGATTTTCCATACTTCTCAAAATCGTCGCAAATTTCCTACAGATATAAAGTATGGTGATTTAGATATCCAGAGAACTGACAGTGTTAAGTTTCTGGGAATTGTATTTGACGATACGTTAACGTTTAAAAATCATTGTGATATGCTTGTCAATGTGTTGAACTCCAAGTGCTTCCAAATTAGAATTCTAAAGAGTGTTTTGGATATTTCTGGATTGTTATTATTCTATTATGCAGAGGTTCAGTCTAAATTAGCCTACGGAATTGTCCTATGGGGAAAATCTTCCAAAGCTCAAAATGTGTTTATTACACAGAAACGTATAATTAGATGTATTGCTGATGTTTCGCCTGTCCAGTCATGCAGACCTCTTTTCAAAAAATATAATATTCTTACGCTGCCTGGTTTATATATTTTTAACATGTTGGTGTATGTTTTTGAGAATAAACACAAATTCATGAAAATGATTTTTATCATACATATGACACCCGCAATAAAAATAAATTTTGTGTTCCCTATAGACATCTCAGTATTACCTCGAAAGCTTATGATGTTCTTGGACTGAAGTTATACGAGTATAATCATTTACCAGACATCTATAAAAGCATACCATCTCTACGGAACTTCAAGAGTCAGGTTAAAAAATATTTGATTGGGATTAATGCTTATTCAATTGACGAATTTCTTAATTACAAGTGATAATAAAATAATGGTATCCTCTTTTACTTATTTTGTGTTTGCTCATTGTAGATGTGGATTGTGTTGTGGTGATATATTTTGTGTGTTGTTGAATTTGACAAATTGTTGTAAAAATATCGTAACATTATTTTGTATTGTATTCATGTATATGCATGTATATGTATGTTTATATGTATATGTATGTATCTATATTTGTTTCAAATATGTTTTTTTATCAATTGTATATACCTGGTTGGTACATGAATAGTGTTAAATTGACAAATCCCATAGCATCTCTGTACTGCTCTAAATGGATAATAAATGATCTATCTATCTATCTAGATCTTATCTGTCTCGTTCCTCAATTATTGCACCGAGTATTATTAGGTCACGGTGATAAAAAAGTACATACAAGAAAAATAAACATATTTATTTGGGAAAGAAAAGAACAGGACCGGCTTAGGATATACTTACACATACATAAATTACAAAGCTTGGCACTAAAGAACAATGGATAGTGATTTAACAGATGAAGGATCCAAAAAAAGAAGAGAGAAAGTGGTAAAAGTAAAAAAATTGCGAGAACATCAACAAAACAGCGTGAAGAGGATAAATTAGACAAAATATTAAAATTGATACAAGAGATGAAAGTTGAAATGAGAGATATGAAAAGTGAAACCAAAGAATTGAGTAAGGAACAGAAAGAATATAGAGAAGAGATAGAAACGCTCAAACAGGAAAATCAAAACTTAAAGAGTATGTATGATAAAGTAGTAAATGATAATGAATACATTAGAGAATAACTAAACAATATTAAAATAACACAAGATAGACTAGAAAAGAAAAAAGGAATTATAATTTGGTAATGACTGGCCTTAAAATTGATATGGATTACCATTGACCTAAAAATAGCAATAACTGCTTTTATGGAAAAACATCTTAATATCAAAATTGAAGTAAAGGAAGCTCGCAAGCTAGGTAAAAAGACTTACTTAATTAAATTGACTAACGATGAAGAGAAAGAGAAGATAATGCCAAATAAACAAAAACTGAAAAATATAAAAGATGATAAAATCTATATAAATCATAATTTAACTAAAAAATAAATATAGATGCAAAAGACAATAAGACACAGAGCACAAGAGGAAAATGGAAAAACGGTTAAGATTGGGTTCAACAAACTAATTGCTGATGGAGAGAAGTGGAAATGGACTGAAAGATTAGTAAAGACAAAAAACTAAAAAACAACATGAGGACAGGAGAAATGGACCTGGCAAAGCAAAAGGAACGAATTAATGGAAATAAAAGACAAATACAAAACGAAGAAAACGAAAATACTGAAATAAAGAACACGACCAAGAAAACAATAAAAAGGAAGGACAAAAAGGAAAATATAGTAAAAAAAGAAGAAAAGAAAACCGGTAAAATGCAAAAAATAGCAATTAAAATGGGAAAATATAAATTACAAATTCTAGCTCTATAGGAAATAAGATGGAAAAACCAAGAAAAAATTGATAAAGAAAAATTTACGCTATATTACTCAGGAGAAAATAAACAGGGTAGACATGGAACAGCATTTATGATTGATGAAAAAATGAAAGTAATACAATTTAAAGGAATTGATGGAAGATCATATATTAAAATACAAAATAAACAGGTCAATATATTAATAATAAACTGTTATGCACCTACAGAGGATGCAGGTGAGGAACAAAAGCAAGATTTTTATGAGAAATTAGAAAAAATATGCGAAGACATACCTAGAAATGACATATTAGTGATTCTAGGGGACTTTATCGCAAGGAGCATTGTGATATTTATGTGGCAGGTAAAGAAACCATTCATTACCTAACTGATGATAATGGAAAGAGACTCTGCAGCCTGGCTTCCTTAACAAATACGTATACAGTGCTTTCGAAAAGTAACGAATAAATTCATTATTTTTGGAATTGCAAAGTTTTCGAAAAAATCCTCTAGCCCGTCCATGTTGTTATTAAAAAAGACACTTTTTGACATACGACCCATATTTGTGACGTCATCGTTGTTCGAGATATGACGTCATTGACAATTTTTTTAAATAGCAACCCCTAATTTTGACCATGCCATTTGAAAGAGCGTGTCATTCTACATACATACATCATGAAAAATTATGGTGTTACATAACAAAAATTTCAAGAAAATAATGTTTGAAGATCTTAAAATTTAATTTTCACAGTACTGTGCGCCTCCCCATTACGCAACACCTGATCTGTTCCCGATAGGGAGAAGAGAGCCGATTGAGTGGCCAGCCAGATCACCTGATTTGACACCCCTATCATATTTTTTGTGGGGATACTTAAAAAGCAAAGTATACGTTACTAGACCGGTTAATTTAGAAGATTTAAAAGCAAGAATTCGTCACGAGATACATCGTATACCTCCTGAAGTTATTGATAATGTCCAAAAAGAATTTATTAATCGTCTGAGCTACGGTCAGGCAGCCAACGGTGCACAATTTGAACATTTAATTTAGTCGATTTTTTACATAATCATTATCATTTTCGGTATTGTGAAAATTAACTTTTGAAATCTTCAAACATTATTTTCTTGAAATTTTTGTTATGTAACACCATAATTGTTTATGATGTATGTATGTAGAATGACACGCTCTCTCAAATGGCATAGTCAAAATTAGAGATTGCTATTTAAAAAAATTGTCGATGCTGTCATATCTCGAACAACGATGACGTCACAAATGTGGGTCGTGTGTCAAAAAAGTGCCTTTTTTAAAAACAAAATTGACTTGCCAAGGTATTTTTTCGAAAACTTCTCAATTTCAAAAATAATGAATTTATTAGTTACTTTTCGAAAGCACTGTATATTTGGCAGAAAATTTAAACATAAAGAATGGAAGGTAACATGGATGATACCTGGTAAGATGTATGGAAATCAGATTGACAATCCAACATGCTTTTACTAACGGCAATACTCTATTGTCAAAATAGTAATAAATAAAATTTAAATCTAACATGCTTCCACTTACGGAAATAACCATTATTTTTATTTACGTTAGTGGAAGTATGTTTTAAATTTTATTTATCTATATATCCTTTTATTTATTACTATTTTGGCAATAGAAACCAAAAACCAAATTGCCCTGAGGAAGGCTTAATAAATAGCCGAAACGTTGGCAAAGTCACAAAACAAAATTGGATAAATATATTTTCTTCACAACAAAATTACTAAGTCATTGTCATCTGTTCGATATCTACAGAAAAAAAAAACAATTCTTGAAAAATTAATTTTAAACTATTAAAGTAGAGTAACAACAGATTTTAAATATATTTGCCAAACGTCATTCAAAATAATAGTTTTGCCAATTGTATTTTTTATTTTTGTTCTTCAAAATGGGGTAGCAAATCATATAATAATCAATGCATGTAAAGTAAAATAACTCAGATTAAAGTTCTTTCCTTCACCAACTTCAAAAACTATTACCCTCGTTCTTTTATCAAAACACAAAAATCAGCATTTATAATTTTTTTTTATTTATAATTGTTTGGTATTATGTATTGATATTACCTTTTCTTATGCTTGCTACAGACTATGCGTAAATTCGCGATTCCTGATGCACTATGCGTGATTTGTAAGAAATTCCTGCATAGTATGTAGGGTTTTTATGAATGAATTTCTAACGAACAATACCCTACACACTATTCGCGAATTCCTCACATATCACGAATCGCGCATAACGAATCGTGAATTCACGCATAGTCTGTAGCAAGAATTACACGTATCTATGTTTGATTGTCTGTTATGAAATATTTATTTACTAGTTACTATAATTTTTTTCTTATCATAACTTTTTGTAAAGTCTCAAAAAGCTATGTCTCTTACTAGTTAATTAAAGCCATCATATGTACGGAAAGGAAGAACATGAAAATAATATCTCTAATATAATTTCATAATTCCGCTGTCAAGTTGTGACAACTTGATTAAGTATATAAAAACTTTTAATCCATTGATTAGTTAAACCGCAAGCAATATATATGAATTAAAAACAACATATCAAATACATTCATTGACAATATTTATGAAAAATATAACTACCTATTTCACAGGTATTATTTTTGCTGCAAAAATATCTTACCATAGCGATATTCAAACATTGAACAAGTGAATCTATTTTTGTTCTAGTTAACCTGCTGGCCACTTCAGGTGACATAACACTATCATGGACTTCCCCCATTTATCATCAGCTCTACAACAAAAATCCTTCAGTTAACCCCCTGGGAAGACCTATCACTGAGGATGAAGACAGTTGGTTGGGTTCTCTGCTGACCATCGGAGCCATTATTGGCCCCTTTCCATACAGTTTTATCGCTGAGAAATTTGGTAGGAAGATAGGACTTCTATGCTTAGCAGTTCCGCATATTGTTTCTTATTTCACCATGGCATTTGCGAAGTCCATATACCTCTTCTACTTTGGCAGAGTCTTCGGTGGACTGGCACTTGGAGGTGGTTACACATTGCTGCCCATGTACATCACAGAAATATCAGAAGATTACAACAGAGGGATGCTGTCTCTATCCCTGAACATATTCTGGGCATTGGGCAACTTCATACCTTACGCTATTGGACCTTTCATATCTATCATGTGGTTCAACGTAATCTTGGCTTGTCTTCCTACAGCGTTTTTCGTCATATTTTTGATCATAGGTACTGAAACTCCTTATTACTTGATTGGAGCCAATAAAATTGAACAAGCTCAAACAGCATTGATGAGATTAAGGTCTCAAGAAAACGATCTGGTACAAAAAGAGTTGGAATGTATGATTATGCATTTGAAGGACGATGAACATGGTCATTTCAGTGATATACTGAAGAAAGCAGAATTAAGAAAAGCTTTACTAATATGTCTTATTCTAATAATAGCTCAAGCAATGTCTGGTTTCTGTGCTATAACCTTCTATTTGCAGCCCATATTTGAAGCAGCAGGTACGTCTATATCTGCTGAAATTTCTGCCCTTATCGTGGGCTGTGCGATGTTGCTCTCCAGTTTTGTAGCTCCAGTCTTAGTTGATAGACTCGGAAGAAAAATATTAACTATTTCGTCTTGTTTTGGAACCTTTATTTCGTTAATATTGTTGGGTAGTTTTTTCTTTGTACAAGACTTTACTGTTCATAACGCCGACCATATATCCTGGATGCCAATTTTCAGTCTGATCTTATATATTTTCACCTTTAATTTAGGTTTAGGTTCGATTCCCTGGATTCTTTGTTCTGAACTCTTTCCTAATTCTGTTAAACAAATTGCTGCATCAACTGTGTCGAGCACTTTCTGGATAGCTTCATTTTTATTGACTAGATTTTTCAACGATATGAATGAGTCAATGAGTCGAGCTGGTAGTTTTTGGTTTTTCGCTGTCATATGCCTATCAGCTGCCTTATTTAGCATATTTTTTATGCCGGAAACAAAAGGAAGAAGTTTTGGCCAAATCCAGGAAATGTTAAAAACCGGTACTAAAAATATGGATAAAACTGATTTTGAAACTGTAAAGAATATCAAACCTGTTAAATTTTGAGAAAGAGAATTTGATAAAACGCGAATATGTTGTTCTGCTGACAAAAGGATCTGGAATGCAGAGAATTTATTACAGAAATAAACACACACGTATTAAAAATGTCTATTAAACTGTAAAGCAGTTAGTACTTTGTAAATGTTCAATTTTTTAGACTTTGTTACTAAATTAAATACAATATCTGTGTATTAATTAATTATTCCCTAGCCTCGTATTTCACTTTAGACCGCATCATATCTATAAAATTGACAAGATCGAACCCGAAAATCTCGAGAATCAAGCTGGCGGCATCTTGGGATTTTTAGGACTGAAAATTAGCAGAATCCCGAATTTTGGGATCTCGGAATTGACAGCCCTAGTTCTAACACGCTTAGAACTCTATTAGTTTATGCCGAGCAGCAGATAAAACATGTGACAGGCTTTGACTGTAGAGGAAAAACGTACCCCGTTATACTCCACACACTGCCAGTATTACTGAACGGCAAAGCCTGGCACAGTAAAAAATGATCGATTAGACTGTAAATGTATGGTCAGCTTATGTAAAAAGAATAGAATTATATTTATGCTATTCCAAAAATTGAAGATAATGGAGATCGGTCCAGCGAATATGGCGCATAGGCAAGACAGCATGGTTGCTATTTCTGCCTGTAAATCGAATGTAGTTAATGACTTAAAAGGTAAAAATTGTGAAAACATTTGTCATCTAAGTTGTGCCAAATTGTGCAGCAATGTTAAATTCATCAGCAATAGTGAAATTATTTGTTGTGAGATGACTGTGGGTGAAAATGACAATGGTTTCTTCGACGCTGTAGAGGAATCTGCAAATGCAGGACAGAAGGTAGAAATACAATTTTACAGTTACATTATTGGGTAGAAAGATATAATAATTCAAGAACTACGTGACAAAATTGATGTGTTAAATAACCATATTCAATTATTAGAAGCAGTGAATAAACTTAAATTAGTGGATATAAATGAATCAAAAACGGTAGTTTCTGAAAAACCTATATCGGCATCTGATAAGGTAGAAATAAAAACTGTATTGTGACGAAGGAAGTAAATAAACAAGAAGATTTGGTGGGAAAAAATGAGGTTGCTCTAGAAATTATGAGGGTTGAAAATCAGAATAAGCTAATATAAGACATATACAATTGGAAAGTGACAAAAATAATTGGTCGCCGAATTTACGAGTGTCACAGCGGGAGATGGAGTGGAAAACTGTGTCGAATACGACAAGTTGTAGTGGGTAATAATAAAAATTGTTCCAAATTGCTTGTCTACATGTCTATAGAGTAAATAAGGATACAACTGTAGATAAATTGAGTGATTTATTGAAAAATAATTTTGAAGAAGTGAGAGGTGAGAAGATGATATCTAAACATCCGGAACTATACTCATCTTTTACGGTGACAATTTTAGAGGACGATTTCAAAAGGGCCATGGAGCTGGAAAATGTGGCCATATGGAGCTTGCGTGAGTCGTTTTTTCCGGTAAATTAATATTTGATACGTTCTTGTTATTGTTAAATATAGTGATTAAATACAGACAAAATTAATGAATCGCAAGTGAGCGTTGTAAATTATGACCCAAAATGTATTAGCTTGACTGAAACATGGGCAAGCAAAGATTCTGTAAATCATTTTCATTTGTTGGGATATGCTTTGGTTAGTAATTTTTGTAGAACCTTGTATAAGGGTGAGGGGTTGCAATAAATGAAAAAAATGATTTGATAACAAATATTATTAATGTAGAAAGTTACAATATAGAAAAACACTTTAGCACAGAAATTTGTGCTATATCTTGGTGAATGAACTGTTGGAAGGTTTTGATAATTCTAACTTGTTACCGATCTCCTTCGTGAGATTTTAATAGAATAGTGTTTATTCACAACATTATGCTCTACTTAAGCATTTGCAGCAGGTCACAATTTTAATGTTAAAAAACTACAGAAAACACTGAATTTATAAAAGTAATAATTAGAAACATAAAAATAAGTGTAAATATACGCATATAACACAAAGAAAATATGACAAACAATTGAGTTAAAAAAAATAATAAAAGAAAAGAAAATGTCAATGTGTAATAACACAATGCTTACGATTAAATAAATGTCAAGGTATTGTATACAGGTAAATTTGTATGTACATGTTACTTAAGTAAGTGGCACTTCCAGAAACTCTTCTATAGAGTAGAAGCACTATTTGAGAACAAGTTTTTTAATAGCATTTTTAAACAACACTAAATTTAACAACCTAAGCTTGTAAGGTAAGTGATTGAACATATTAAAATTAAGGGAACTTTTTGTACTCAGAGTTAAATTGTAACGAGATGTTCGAAGAGAGGTTGCTTTACGAGTATTATATTGGTGAATATCAACTTGAATAGCGAGACCCGGAGCACTCCTATGGATCTCAAGTAGATTATGGTAGATATATAATGAGGAAAGAGGCATTATGCTCAATTCTTTAAATATAGGTTGACAATGTGTTCTATAATTAGCACCTGAAATTATTCTAACAGCATTTTTCTGCAAACGAAATGATTTAATTGCATGTTGTGAATTTCCGCATATTACAGTAGCGTACGTACGATGGGAATGAAATAGTTAGAAGTAAGCTAATCTCAGAGTACTAAGATTTAGAAAATTTCTTAGCCTTCTAAGCAGGAAGAGAGAGTCAACATGAGACGCCCAGTTTAATCTGTCATCAAGGTATATACACAACATTTTTACACTTACACCTCTTGTTAAGGATCTGTTGGAAAAGATAACTAACCTCTTTGTTTTATCTTGATTAAGTTTCAATTTATTGATTAAAAACCATTGATTTGCTTGCATTTCGTTCTGTGTAGAGTGACGCAATAGCCTTTTAACATTTGCATCAGAGCACATAAGAGTAGTAATCTGCGATTAATACATGTTTATTTGGAGACATATAACGGAATAAATCATTCACCTAAATTAAAAATAATAGGGGCCCCAAAACGGAGCCCTGAGGCACACCATGATTTAATTCTAAGAATTCAGACTGAGACTTATTTGTAGTAACACATTGCTTACGATTAAATAGATATGACTAGAACAAGAGTTTTAGCATTTAATTTAATAATATCGAAAGAACTGGAATTTTTTTAAATGTTGAATGGCACACTTCACCTCTTGTTCCGCTATCGGAAACAAATAGAAGGAAGTATTATGTACACCACTTACAATGTTGCCCAAATCACTATTGTCATTGCAAGTAGGTAAGAGTTAATAATTTGTTCTGCTATCATTGTAAAGTGTTTATTAAATGAATCAGGATCAATTTGAACATTAATATCAGTATGACAAGATCTATTAGTTTCAAAATTAATTATTTTCCAGCTGTCTTTGATTCTGTTATTTGAATTACGGATGAAGTTACTAAAGGCTGCAGTTTTCACAATTCGTATTTTTGACAAATAAAGTTTCTTATATTCTTTATATAGTAGCAAATCATTTAAATTTTTGTGATATTGCAAATAATTTTAATGGATGATAAGGTATCTCCTGTTGTCCTTAGAAATTTATTAAACCAACTGACAGGCCCCCTAATCTTAGAATTATATGATATTTTCCTAAGAGGAAATGAGGACTTAACTGAATGACTAAAATTGTGTACTAGGGTCTCAGCTACGAAATTGGCATTATAAGTACCCGTAAAATTAACACTAAGTAGGTTTATAAAAACACTTTGCTTTAATGATGAAAAAAATTTGGCAAGGTCATGGTTAGTAAAATGTCTACCTGAGGTTACTAAGGAAGGCTCCTTGAAGGCATTAATTTTAATAAATTGTAATCGATGATCAGATCAGGCAAGGATCAATAATCCCCACCTCGTAGCAGTCACTGTTAAGATTAGTGATTATGTTGTCTATACAGCTAGCTGAGTGGGCCGTAACTCTCGTGTTGACACTGCATGTTGACATGGAGTACATGGACAGTACATACAGAGTTATCATGTTTCAGGTGTTATACTTGATTCTGATTTGACGTACGAGAAGCATGTAAATAAGTTAACTACAACGAGCGTATTGTAATATTAAAATAATATATGGAAACCGTCATTTGTTCCCAATTCATGTAAAAAAACTACTTTGTGAAACCCTAGTATTAACTCTATTTAACTATGCTGACGCATTATATGGACCTAATTTGGCACTTACTTACAAAAAGAAAATACAAAAAGTTCAAAATGCTTGCTTACGTATGATATTTGTCATAAGAAGACGTCAGCGGGTATCGCATAAACTGAAAGAAATACGATGGTTGAATATGGAGAACAGAAGGAAATATCATTTTCTCACCCTTTGCCACAACATAGTGTAGTAGTTGTAGCTAATACTGCAACTCATTTTAATAGATGGTATGCATCTATTCGTATACGATTCAGTATATTAATGAAATATAATTTTAAGGATATAAGTTTCGAGACCTTCAGACACTGAAATTATAAACGCATGCAATTTTATTGATTATATTGGGCAAAATAGACCATTAAAATTAAAGCGCCATTAAATGAACACTATTTTATCAATATATATTTTTATTTTGTATTTTTAGAAAATCTTTTTTTTATTAGTAATGTCAAGAATAAGAAGATCAAGTTTAAGAACTAACTTCTCATACAACATATAATCTTAAAATCGTAAAATCACTCTTCAAGTATTAAAAATAAAAAATTATTGTGTATTGATCCCAACTCTTCCAAAATGGCTTCCTATTATTTTTTTAAAAAGATGTCGTCGTCAGCAATACCGATCTGTTATATACCTATGATTAGGTAGTTATTATTGGTATAAACGAACATAATTACTCCAGGCACCGGGTCATATTAAGTTTATTTATTTACCTTAATTATATACCAGTCCTCACAATTGGTATAATATACTCCCATTTCTATATACTAACTGAAGTAGTCAAAATTACTTCACCAAGTTGTACTAATTGTGTACTTTAAAAACAAGATATAATAATGGTAAACAAAAGTACACTTCCAGCATACTTACTGTACAGTAGGTATAAATGTACGTATCTAATTCAACTTAGTCGTATTGGAAAAGTTCATTTATACTTGTTACATGTCGATCTATAAAAGAGGTACGAGAAACATACAACTCTTACGACTAACCTAACTTTTCATTGTTTTCAGGCGTGTTCGTGCAGTTAAAATTAAGATTGTGTTAGTGCAGTTATAGTTTGTTGATACCCATTTTCGGATGCAGAATTTTGTGGATATATTTTTTTATTATGTTTATAGATATATGTATACCTGTGCAACATTATTAGCTGTTTTCCCACCCAGTAATTAGTACTGACTGTCAGGTGGTGTACTATAAATAAATAAATAATTTCGTATTATTGACAATAAATGATGTATTTAAAATTTTTGATATATAGCGATTTTCCGGTAACTGTGACCTCGGTAACTGGTCGCTGTCAGAAACAGAATTAAAGTGCTCATCCCTAGCATTAGCCGGGATTCTTTAACCTGCCCTGGTTATTCTCAGGCTAGGCTCTGTGGGGACAGACCCACTATCGTTATCTCTGGGCCCGCCTATATATTCTTTCGTCTTCTATTGTTAATATTACGACTCCTACGGTCAGAACAGTCCTCAGATAGTGGTCTCGACTTACTTGAATTATTCAGATTTCTTAATACTTGACAGTTTTCATTACTTCACTAACAATATAGGTAACATTATGTCAAGCGTCAAAATGTTTCAAATACGTGTGGTTGGTGTATAGGTCAAAATATGGCATAAACACCGACGTCGGCTGTACCTACCTAATCCGACATTACAATTAGTATAAAATAATTTGGAGTAGCGACGTCGGTGTGGATGACATTAACTGACGTATATCATTGGTTAGAGACAGTTAAAAACACCGACGTCGGCCTATCCGACCTGTTTTATTATTAATTTATTGTTATTTAAAGCATGGAACAGGTCGAAATACCGACGTCGACATTGCCGACGTCGTTGTGACGTCGGAAATAGTAACGTAAGCGGTTCCTACCAAAATTACTTCAAATTTGACCATAGACGTAATGCTATACCAATTTTGTAGTCATAATTTGTATGATTTTGGTATAAAACTGGTCGTTAGTTAAATTAGGTGTGGTTTGTGCTGCTTAGGTAGTTCATTATTAGGTAAATAAAAGACATTATTGAAAATTCCCAAAACAGGTCGATTTTTGATTTTAATTAACTTTTTTTTTCAAATAATAATTTAATATACAGGGTGACCTACCTTCGAGTAATAACATCATCATATTAATAAAACCTTGGGACACAAATACCTAAATTAAATTTTCAAATTGTTAACCATTTACTGCCAGACAATGGGCCAGACGAGAAACAAATTCTTAATGTACATTTCCAATAACTTCATGCGGGATGGTACAAACTTCTTGTTGAATTCGTTCCTTGAGATCGTCAAGATTATTTGGCTTAGTGATGTATACTTTGCTTTTTACATAAAATAATTTGGGTATTGTTGCCCACCCTGTAACAATTAGGAGCAACTTGTGATACATTTTTGGAAACAGCTCAGTTGGGGTAATCCGGAAATTGAAAAAAAGTGGTGTTCCATATTAAAAAAATGTGATTCCGTTATTACTCGAAGGTAGGTCACCTTGTATATTAAATTATTATTTGAAAAAAAGTAAATTAAAATCAAAAATCGACCTGTTTCGGGAAGTTTCAATAATGTCTTTTATTTACTTAATAATGAACTTGTGCGTGACTTTAGGAACGCACTGTATATTTAAAATACCGGATAATATAATGAAAAAAACCTAAATCATTTATGATAACGAAACTTTGTAGAAAAGTACGAGTAGTTGTTGCTTGAACTGTATGTATTTCTTTGTTGGATTATGTTATCAACAATATTCTTTCCATCGTTTGAATGTCACTTCGTAGCACAGTTTAAAAAAAATCCTTTATTATCTAGCATTCTCTGGGAAAATTATGCAGTTGGTCCTTAAGTCATCTATTCAATTCTGATCCAGATTGACAGGCATTAACTTTATGTAGATTGTTGGAAAAAATACATACTTTTTATTTTAAGCATTTGTCAGAGATTATTAGAGAAAATTTCGTAAAACTTTATATAGATTAGGGCTGTATTAACTAATCAGATTTTTAATACCAAATAATGCCTATTTATCTCAACAGCCCATACATTTTCGTGTCACAATGTTTCATAATATTATCTTTAAATTTCTCTTACAATTGTTCTCTAAAAAAGATTAAATGTATCTTTTTTACCGATTAATAGCTTAGATACAAATTAATTTTTGCAGAATCATACTAATTCTCTGAAAACAGAAGATAGTTGCCAGTACTGTACTTTGGTAAATATGTACAACATAATCTTGAAAAACATAAAGTATGTAAAAATATTTTTAATTGTATTTCACTCAAAAAATAAAGCATTCTATCAATATGAACCAAGAGTATCATTCTACTAAAAAACACATTTTTCAGTCGCCGAAAAAGTCTAATCACAAAAAAAATATAATGCAAATTTTACCCCTCTCCCTTTAGGTTGTAACGTATGTGATAAACATTTGTAAATTTTGTTTACAGTGGCTGAATTGAGCACACAAGAGCCAGCCATTTACTAAATTTCAGAAATATATCTCAACTGGTGTCGGAGTTATTTAGAGAAAGTGATTATTGGAGTGACCCCTATAACTGTTTTAGAAATTATTTTTGGACCCACGTTTATATGAAGAAAGAGTCTTTCTCTTTCGACATGGAAATGTCGCCCCTAATTTCGGGACACCCTGTATATGTGTCGGCATTAATTTCGTTCTTCAGACATATGAGGTTAGATTTTGATGAAAATATGACATTTTTAAGAAAACAATCTCTGAAGCAATTGAAGACAAGTAAAATTTGTATCAGCTACAACTTACTTAGTTTTACATAATTAATAATTGAAGGATCGAATGAAGCTCAAAATGAAATGCAGTTGAGTAGGAAATTAATAATAATAATAATTGATCCAAGCCAACACTCTACCACCCTGA
The DNA here is from genome assembly GCA_025584915.1 of Monochamus saltuarius. Classification (NCBI taxonomy): domain Eukaryota; kingdom Metazoa; phylum Arthropoda; class Insecta; order Coleoptera; family Cerambycidae; genus Monochamus; species Monochamus saltuarius. Next base: position 55,856,334 of record CM046725.1, on the reverse strand, counting down.
CATAATTAACCAAATTCGGCGTGCATATTTACTATGACAGTAGGTATGAAACAAAAAATTGCCAATATTAAAAATTTACCAGTGGCGGAGGTATCGGTATCATCGATCATTATCTGCCAAAAGAAATATATCACCCAGTGTAATATTACAAATAAAATAGGTCATCATATGCGCCATTGTATTATCTTCAGTTTTTGTTTCTTTACACTTTTTTGTATTCCAAACCGATTAACAAAATTAATTTATTTGATCAAGTGCATTTTTCCTATACTCATTACATTACTTAAAATAATAACACTTTGTTATTATTGACAAATTGTATGTTATGTCATGTTCATGTTGAATGTCAAAATATTGTATAATATTTACAATAAAAAAAATAGCTAAAATATGGCTAATAGTCGTGAACAAAATATAGTATTCTACTTGCATACAGGGTTAACTATGACTAAGTACAAACATTTTAACCCCGTGCTCAAGGAGCCCTAAAAGACAATAAAATTCTTATTTTTTTATATCCCCTCTTAAAATATTTGTACTTAGTCATAGTTAACCCTGTATATAATTCACTCGGGTGATTTACAAGACTCGCCTACGACTCGTGCCGTAACCTTCACCCTCGTGAATTACAGCCATCATTATATGCTCGTTGAATAACACAGCCCCACAAAAAAAAAAGTGTTCGGACTGGTGGGTCGGACGATCCGATCCGATTCCGAGCTCAGAAATGGCCCTCCACGTCTGGAATTGGCCCTAGGGGCCAAAAATGGCCTCTATAGGACCTGAAAGATGGATTCCGGGATAAGGCGAGGTCGAAGGTGCATTCCTGAGCCATTTCTGAGCTCGGGATCGGATTCAGCGTCGAAAAATACATTGGAATACATATGTCCGACCCACTAGTCACTTTTTTTGTGGGGCTGTGTAATATACTATTATCACCCTGTAGATAAAAAACAAAACGTCTTTGGATTTATATAAATAGTTTTTTTTATTTCTAGTCAGATGATTTCCTGTGCAGTACTTAAAATATCAATCAAGATGTTCTTATCGCATAATTCAATCATTGATTTTATTCATTCATGATTTCTTAAACATAACAGATTTATATTGAGCATTTCCATAAAATCTACATTATGCAAATCGGAATTGAGAAGTTTATTTAATAAATATAACAGGTGGTTCGCGAAATATAATTTAACAAACTGATACCTATATGATGGAATTTTGCTACTTTCATTATGCTTCATCGTTCGTATTATCAATAACCAAGTTTTTATATGTATAATGTGAAAAAATTCTAAAGAAATAATGAAAATTATTACAAAATAAAGTCTTATATATATTGCAATCCCTATCAAATTGTTTGTACGCAATAATTTTTGTTATGTAAAAAAAATTTATTTGAAAAAATATCTCTTGCAAATGCGTCTAGAGCAATGCTTTGTTGTGGCGCTGCTGACTTTTACATAGCAAAGTTTTTTTATGCCTGATGCATTTTCGATTTCTTCCTGCATATTGCTGACTCAGTATTTCAAACAATCATTAGCACACAGAGTCTAGTTGACTTAATTTGTAGAAGTGTACACTAGGTGAAGTTAAATATTAAGGTGCTGCGCTGCATATGAAAAGGGCTTCAATATACACCGAGTGATGTTATTTGTTCTTTTACTATATCCGGGAAAGGAACGAATTCCGGTAAAAATTATGTCGCATCTAAAGTCTAGAATCTTCGACGAAAAGCAGGTTTTTTGTTAAAGCTGTGAACAGCAGCAAATACTAGAAGATGTGATTTTTTTGAAAAATATTTACAGGTGCGTATGTTTGCTAAGTTTAAAAAAAGAATTAAAAGATTATACATTTTCGTTTTCCATCTGTCAATTGAAAATGTGCATTTTGGAATTAAATAAACGAAATATTTTATTTGAAATGCACATTAATTTCAATCAAAGAACATTTTTTTATTTCAAAACGCTATTTTTATACAGATTTGAACAAATTGTTTAGGGAAATGAAAAAAAAATATATTTATTTGAAAATCATTTTTTAAATAGTTCTCATAAGACGTTGAAATGGAATAACTAGTTGTTTCATTTAAATAAATATTTGAAATTGAAAAATAAAATGAAATTTTCTTATCTATTACTACACTAATAATAATTTTTTCCGAGAATAAATCATGTTTAAATAAATTGAATTGTTTGCTAAAAAAAAGAATTTTTTTTAGGTGTAGATCCTCTTTGAAACTATTATTTTTTGTTTGTTTGTGCATTCTGCGATCTGTGAAAAAATTGAAAATTAACTGAAGCCCATCGAAACAATTCTAGATTGATAAGAGCAGTGGTTTCTATTCCTAGGTAGATAAATACATATTTCAAATCTCACAAAATACCCAAGCAGGAAAAAGAAAACATTAAAAAATCATTATATTAATTTTAATATACAGTAGAAATGTAACTTAGTTTAAATGTACTATAATTAAGGTGAACTTCTAAAAATTGCCTTAATATATCGTTTGTTAAATAAGCATAAACATCGTTAAATATTTGTTATCAAACAGCACATTACATATAGGTAATTTTATTTCTTACGAGTTTAGGAATATATAAAAAAATATTGAATTATTTTAATATCTTTAAATTAAAGTAAAAGTAATTAAAAATATACAATTAAAAAAATACGTTAGGTAGTTTATTTCTTTCAACTCTATATTGTTAACATACCGTATATCAAAAAACAAATACTTTAAGCTTTAAAAAATTGTAAATTTAAATTCTTATATAAAATAAAATAAAAATGAGTTTTTAATCCAAGTTAATTACTTAAAAATGACATCTACTTAATACTGTATACTTATAATAATATATAAACATCATCAAAAAGAATAGAAACAATTTTCTTTGGGTTGCATTCGGAAACGCACAAGAAATTATATGAGAAAGTGCATTGTTGAAAAGTACAAACTGACGCTGGTAAAAATTTATATACAGAAAATCTAGTTTATCGCCAACCAGATACCATTAATTAAAATCAGTACCTTATCTACAAATCCAAATCCCCTAAAATTCCTCAAATTCTAACAATAATTTATAAGCGCTGGGCTAAAAAATCAGGAGCCAGTAATCGTCCGTATTAACAATAGAACGATAGTGGAAATTAAATTCACGCTCACAAGTTAATTGCTCTCAGTGAAGAGAACAGAGCCAAAAACCTGTTATTATATAGTTTAAATCTCTACTTTATACTTTCCCATACGAGTCTAATGGAATTCATGGCTACACCGTTATAGCATTTACCAAGAATGTTTGGTTATAGGCTTTAATCTCATGAGGTAAAAATTAAGTAGCATTACACGGCCGTAATCTCTCAACAGTTCGCAGTAGTACCTACGGCTAGCAAATTTTCAAATTGGAAATAAAATGAGATGATATTTGTTGTACCCGGGTCGAAAATATAAAATATACCAACGAAGAGAGCCAACTGAGAAGTAAGCGATACAGGTTGTGTGCATGAAAACAAGACATGTGGGCGCCAATCAGTTATACACTAGTTTGTGTTGTCACAGGTAAGTGTGGTCATATATTCTTTGTTATATATTTAAGATATCGCACAGCTTGGTCCATGCTTATCGGGTTCAGATACTTGATGCACAAAGTGCTCCAAACTTGAAGAAAAAACGGATGTCGCGAATAGAATGAAGCCTATAACGTCAGACCAGTTTCGTTTCTTTTTAATAACCACCGTTATCGTTAGGTCGGAGCTAAGAGGAGCTGATTGCCTTTTATAACAGCTATTTTGATCTAAATAAATAATTTCAAAGTTTATTATCTAATAATGCCTTTAATAGTAATAGCTTAATTCAAAATGTATAAAATAATTAAGTAGATAAGATTTTATATACGGGCTGCTGAACGGGGAGCCGCTTTTTAATTCATTTTTAAAAAATTTAATTTGCAAATTGTTTTTACTTTAATAATTGTGTCAAATGACATGCACAAAGCATCCTGTGATTTTCTATAACTGTCAAATTTGACATTTCAAAAAGGTGTAATTTTTTTATCATTTTCACACTGAATGCAAATTTGCAACCCTTTAACTATTTATTATTACCAATTTTCAAAACTAATGGAATACAAAGGAACATTTACAGGATGATTTATTTTTATATATGTTACACATTTCGTTTGTCAAAAACTAAAATGTATTATTAAAAATCCGTGATGCAGATTTTTTCTTTTTTTAATATTTGCGCGTTTTTGCTTTTTGTAAAAAATGTATCTAAACCATTATTTTTCTACTAAAATTCAATTTTGGGTGTTGAAAACAATAAAACTAAATAATTATTAAGATGTATATTTCGCTAAGTTCAAAATGTTTTAATTAATAAAAATATAATTTTTCTAAGATGTTCGTATATAAGTGTAAAATTTCAGAATAGCGCCAGCATTTATTTGAAAACTAGAAAATGTTCTTAATAAAATTCTCTTCGCAAACGAAATCGTCTATAGGCATTATAATATTTTACAGATTTTACGATGTCTCTTTTAATTTTTGAGATAATGACCTAGTAAGTTTTACCCAAGACAAGATAATATCTTACAATTTAGAAATAAAATTTAAAAAATGGAGAAATGCAAGAATACATGGTGTATTTGTGACAAGTATTCTTGCATTTTTCCATTTTTTAAATTTTGTTTCTAAATTATAAGAGGTATTATATAACAACTACTAATTTTCGTATACTTACTGTTGTCTGCAAAAAGGTGTTGAAATAAATTAAAAATTTAAATTAAATTAATGATATATCTATTATATTATATTAAATAAAAAATTTGTGGGAAACTCATCAATGAATAGAAATATGTAAATTGTAATTAAAGGAAGTAATGCTGATAAGCGCGTATTAAATTAAATCCTTCAGGATTATTAGGAATGTGTGTTAAAATTAAAACAATTCGATAAATATTTTTACGGTTTAATTTAAATGTCATGAATTGTTTGATAGGAATTTTAAAATGTTTTGTGTATATATTTTCCATTGACTAATTAGTGCTTGGGAAATAAAATCAATATGTTAATACATATTACATTAGGAGCATACAAATATTTAAAATGTCTACAGAATTTAAATACAATTGTACAGTGTTTAAACAAAACTGAAATTAAAAATTACAAAATATTTTTATTACGAAAAGAGAATAGGAATCTCTGCTAATTTACATATTATACATATATTTTTTTTAAGCTTAATATACCTGTCTGCTATGGTAGTGTAGTTCTGGATTCTATTTGATTATGAACATCGATCATATCTGTTAGCTATTCAAAAGTCAAGTTACATAATACCTAAAAAAAACGTCGGAATAGTTTTATAAATGCCTTATTAAAGTTAGCTTTGATGACTGCTTTTTGTCAGTGGTAATAACCGGTTACAATCATGTAATGGATATCCTGTAACTAATATTTAGTATTGGATGTCCATTACGCCAAATTTAGTGTGTCTATGGCAGTTAAATTTTAAAACTTATGTCTGATAAAGAAATAATTGCAATCATAGCATGGAGCGATACAGCGTAGTTTTATGTTTTGAAATTGTATTTTTTTAAGTAAAGTTTATTGAAATTGCGATGATATAATGTACATAATATTCTGAAATAAACGTCTAAATTTCTCCTAGCTCCTTATATGCATTGCCTCTTCGGTTTCACTACAGGGTGTCCCAGAAAGCAGCTAACCATGCTAATTTACCTACATGCAAAAATGCATAGTCAGCGTGTTAAATAATAATATTCGGTTATACACTGATAAAAATGATATTCTCATCATACAATAATGTAAAAAATACCAAATTAATACTGTATTATAAGAATCTTTATATGAATACCATACAAAGACATCGTTCATGTGAAACTACATGATTTTTTCTAAAAATATAATAACGTTGTAAAATTACATTTCATGTGTACAAAAACACGGTTTTACTATGAAAAAATGCAAATTCAAAAGTAGTAATTTTCCATTACAGTTGTAACATTACATTCTGGTGTGTGGGACAGAGTGTGTCCGTCTTAACTGCTGTAATCGACAGTAAAAACGACAACTCTTGAAGTGTTTCTCAGTTCAGAATGTTATAATTGATCGCAGTCAACACACTCGTTTCATAGCCTGAATATTGGGATTTTTTAAAATTTCAAAATTTCAAGCAAAGTTTTCTTCTATAAAGAGTGGGCTCAGGTATACTCAGGTCAACTTGTGGCTGAATTTTGTCTATGATATGTATACTTAATTCCCACGGAGCATGAATTTTTAACTCTCAACAGTTAAGACGCTAGAGTCGATTGAAATTCACGAAAAATGACTAAAAAACACTCATTTTCAGCACGCTGCTATTATTCAAAGGGATCGTCCGAGCCAATTATCTTCATTTACACTGAAACTACTATCTTTCCAACTCTGAATTCCGTCTTGATCATTCAAATATCTTCAAACAGAAAAATTTGACAGCAAAAATTAATAAAGCTTAAAAATAGCAATTTTAAGAGTCTTTATTTAAATAGGCGGAAACAAGCGCTTGTAAAAATCAAACTCGTGTAAATTTTGTTGTTTGGGACCCTAGAGTAGAGTTTTTCAAAGTTACACCAAAATCTAAAATGGGTCGGCAACAATTTTTATTATTTTGAGACGATTTCAAATGGAATGACCCATTTATTAAATGAATTGGTTTTAACAATTAATATTTATTTTCGAGTTTTAGTGTAACATATATTTTACATTGAATAGAGAATACAGATTTTTGGAAGATAAGTATAATTATATGGCTGCAGTAAGTGTTATAATATCTATTATGCTCAAGTAATATTGCTAGTTATTAATATCAACATTTATCTCAAGAACGATCTTGTCATTTTGATCGAGGTTATTTAAATTGACTCGATAAAAAGTTTCTGAAGGACTGGAAGGGCCCACAACTTCGCCAGGTAGGACCTGGATTTTTTCAGCAATTTCCATCTTGCGATCTATTGTAGTTTATTTTCGACACATTTCTACAACATTGACTGAAAAAGCTTCTTCCGTGATAGTAAAACTTCTTGAAATATTTGTTTTCGTAACCAGAATGAGTATGTACAGGTAACTGCCCTTGTCTTGGACATGTGTGATATTCAGAAAGGTTAATTCATTAAAGGAGTTCAAAATAAAACGCTCAATGTATACATTGAAATATTAAAATCATGTATTTTCTACCTTAACATGTAATTCCTCATGCGGCACTTTTTTTTCAAAAATTCTTCGATTTGGCTTCTCTCCAGTATCTTTGCCTTCTTTGGTTTATAATTTCTTGATTCTACTTTAAAATATGAAGTAAGTTTACCATACTGCAAATTATCAATACCTTCGTGCACTTTCAACATTGATTTTAGCATGTAATATTTTGTCCACATCGAAGAGGCAGCAAACTGTTTCTCCACATTGAAAAAGTAGGATAGTAGCATCTCTTCTGTAACTGCTCCTTTTGCTATGCCTCTTTTCTCGCCAGTCATCGAATTCCACCAATTCCTTATCGTACACACATTTGCTTTTCGCTTAATGTTGCTTCTTGGGCTTCTTGCTCGATTTCAACATTCTCACTCATTTTTTGCGTCAATTTTGCAAATTTTTTCACTCTTGTTGACAGATAAACAAAGGCATATCACAGAAACGATTCGAAAACTTTGTAGTATTCAGCTGGTAATCAATATTCTTGATTAAAATAAATAATTTTTCACCTGTTCTCAAACTTTCCTAATTGACCGGTTTTGGCAGTGGTCGTGGATAAAACGTGGATTTTTTCTCGTGGATTAAAGGCTTATTCATTCCCTTATGCAATAAATAACTATAATTTACTACTTAGGCACTATTACGTGAAATTTGTTTATGATTGTGGGTGGTCTGCAGAAAGAAATCTTAGGTGCTTACCGCAGGACAGTGACCTGTACTTTCATCATTAAGAATCTAGTGGCTCGGTGGTACATGCATTTCAGGGACATCCTGTATAGGGTTTTTAAAAAGTGTATGTATCTTAACTACTAATTTTCCTATAACTTAACTTCATATGTTTGTATCTTTATATCTAAACGAATTAGAGCACATCATTTCTTTTTTGTTTTTATTTCCAGAAACTTAACATCGAATGTGTCCAGTTCTCTTAATAGTTGAAATATATAATTTTCCCAAATTTACAAACACTAGATGAATTATATTGATCTCAAGGTACGAATGAAATTTTTTAATAATCGCGGGGAATAAAATTTATACACATTTTGTAGAAATAACCTCGGAAAAAGTTAAAAACAACTACTCTCAATAAATAATTTCTTTTTAGTCGACCAACAGACTGTCAATAATACTTAAAATTACCAAGACGTCCTCGAAATTATCTTGTCTGCCAGCACAAAAACGCAAGTGACAAAAGTAAAAAACCTTTAAAGACACTGAATAATAATACGCATGATAAAATCTGGAAATACAAAACAGTGCTGGGATTTTGTTCCCGCTTGCTTTGTAACGCTAATTCATTATCGTCATTTTTAAATTTTGTTTCCATTTTATATTACCCCCCTTGCCCTGTTTCATTATTTCTACCTGCAGATGTTGACCGAAGTGTAATTACAGTAGTTTAGGAAGATACAAAATGCCAAAGTTTGTTTTATAGAGCTCGCTTTCGACTATTATCCAAAATAGGCGAGAATACAAAATCCCACCGCAGGTTGGTTTCAGAAATAAAATGAAATTATAAGTGTACTTAACTCAATCATTCCGAGAGCACATATATTTTTGATATTAGATAAATATTTATTAATGTTCAAAATGGGTGTACCAACATTTTTAGTAGTTCCTAAAAAACAAAGATTTAACGACGAATATATTTTTGATATCAAGTTGGTTTAATTTTTTTAATAATTTTAAAATATTTAACACGAACTTGTTATTTTCTTTTAATTTTAGACTGTTTTTTTCAAAATAAACGAAATGCATAACATTTTATTTCAAATTACCGCGTCGGGTAAATTTGTGATAGTCAGATGGATACACTCAGCAGCAAAAAAATTCTGCCATTTAAAAGAAACATGGTGTGCCACAGGTGGCGTCCTCTACTAATGACGTCAAAATTAGAAACAAATTTGAATTTCTGGCCCGCAAAACCCTCGATTTAGAAATTTTATGTATTTGGATTTCTTAAGAAGTTATTTACAAATATCGAAAATAAAATTTGATCTTTGACGCCCTGTATCTTTTTTATTATGTGACTTAGGATATAGATATGTTAGGTTAAATCAATTTATTTTCACCTAAAGAATCTGTGGTCTCATTTTTGCTACTTCATTTAAAAACACCCTGTATAAATTTCAACATTTAGTGGGAGTATACAAGATCAGCTTACATAATTTTAAAATGCTAAAATAGATGAGTTATTTATGATTGTTTATATATTAACGTTTTAGACGTAGACGTATACTAAAATTACCGCTCCACTTTCAAAATCACCCTGTATATATTTTTTAATTATTGGCGCAAAGTCCGCTATTTAACTATGAGGAAGCTTTTTATGTACATCCCGTATTTTAGCATATACATTGTATAGATAAAAAAAGACCAGTCCCTATCTGCTACTTTCCAGGTATTGTGATTTTCATAACAAATTAACCTATTGTTACTCAATTCCATTAGATATGCTACGAATTTGGTATAATTTATTTTAGTCAGAATCACGGAACTTGCATTACATTATGTTTGTTTCGCAGGTTATTTAAAAATTCGTCCATGACATTTATTTTTTTTGTTATCAGTCGTCAATCCAACGAACCAGTATTGCACACTGCTACCATGTAAGGGATCCGAGTGAACACATTTTTAAGTAAAATGTAATTAAATACAGTGGATCGGGAAGCCAATGGATCTGCCATGATTGAATTACAATTTAGTACCTGTAATCAAACATCATCTGGAGGAATATTGAATTTAATTTTGCTGAAGAACACGCCAAAACGTCCTATATTCACGTAGTAGTAAATCGAAACAAATGGATAGGTAGAGGTAATGACGCTCCTGTAAATTGGTCACCACCTTCTCCAGACGTAAATTTATTACATTATTTTTTATGGGGTTATCGTGGTTTATATGACTTTGGTAGAAAACGAAGAGCAACTATGGCAACGTCTTCAAGATGCAGCAAATACTCTACAGAGGCGAAGAAGAAATTATGCAAAGAGTACATTTCAATTTTATTCTTCTTGTAAATCTTTGTATGCGTGTAAATGGTGGCGTAAAATTATCGAAGGTGTAATTACTAAATAACGCCAATGGAATGATGTTACTCATAATTTTGATATGGGTTTGATTGACCTATAGAACGGTGTCAACTTACCAAATTTTAAATTAAATTTATATATAAAAAAAAACGATTTCAGAATTGCAACTTCATGGTCGTATAGCGCCTAAACGGGGCAACTTTGAACTAAGATAAGTTTAGCTAAATCGACATATTTTGAGCCGCACTGTATCTGGTGGAGCGTTGTAAAGACCTTTTAGGAACACCCTGTATATTATGCTGTTAAACAGGTCAATTATAATCTTATAGTCATTATAGTACTTCTCCTTTAACAGTTTGTATGAAACGTTCCACATAGTCTTTATTGTTGCTTCTTTCAAATATGTCCCATCTTTCTTCCTCATATTAACCGCCCAAACCTTTACTATCAATGCCAGTTCTTGCTTGCTTCTATGCTCATTTAACTCGTATTTTCATTCACAGCAAAACTCCATAAATATTCCCCACTTTCTAACTGTTTATGGTATTTTTTCTTTAATTAGCGTGTTAATAGATTGAAAATTCGCATTGCCAAAACGTGACATTTTGATTGAAGTGGTTTTAGAAAACATTATTCGTGTGAAACAGCTTTACAATTTGTTTGTGCAAAATGGAGGAAATCTATAAGTGAGAATAAAATCTCTGTTAGTGTGTTTTGGATCTCCAACGTGCATTTGAAACTATCGACAGAGCAAGATTAGTGTGGAAATTACAACGATATGGTATTATATACAATGCATTGGAATGGTTGAAAATTATCTAGATAATAGATTTCATAATACTAAAATCGGACAATATTAGAAGCATATACGAAGTGTTCTTGGTCCGCTTTTGTTTACCGTGTATATTAATGACATAGCTTTTATATATTTTTAGGTATTAATAATATTGTGTGAAGCTAACTACTCTGTGGACTAAAGTCCCAACCAGCGTTGAATTACACCCACAATATCTACCTATATATTCTTTATTATTAGCTTTTGTAACATTTTTTACTGTATTAGAAAGGTATTTTAAGCTAATATAAATCAAATCTCCTACAATTCCTATCAATGAAGTCATATGTATGCTCTCTGACTTCATTGATAGGAATTGTAGATTTAATTTATATTAGCTTAAAATACCTTTCTAATACAGTAATTAATGACATAGCTCCTGTTTTGAAAAATTTATTTGTGAATCTGTTTGCAGATAACACATTAACTTCAGTATCTGGGAACAATATACAAAATGTAATGTATACCTTGAATCGTGAACTTGATATTTTGTACAAATGGTTATGTGTTAACAAACTTAAACTAAACTCTGCAAAAACAAAATGTATGGTCATAGGCTAAAAAGTATGTGCAGTAAATATTCCGAACTAGATATAAATGTTTATACGAATAATAATAAGGTAGAATTAGTTAAAAATATAAAATATTTAGGGGTTATATTGGACTCTAGTCTAACTTTTGCTGATCACATGGATTATCTCTGTAAAAATATTGGCAAAAAAGTCGGTTTGGAAGATTGCAAAATAAGACCATTTTATTTTTTTTATTTTATTTACTACACCATTCAACAGGCGAATGCGCAATTACAGAATGGGAAACACATACAAAAAAAGAAATACAAAGAACATATACAGTAAAAATAACAAACAAACAATATGCAAGAAATAAGAAAGAGAAATCCTAAACAGATACAAAATACAGAAACCAGAACAAACTTAAACTAATATACAGAAAATTATAATAATAGTAATTAACATTAAAAATAGCATCATATTAAAAAAAGCATCATAGTGCTCATCATAGTTTCAAGCTTGCAAGAGAACAATGAAATATATCAACCGATGACTTTAAGTTGTTATAAGTATTGCACATAAAATTCAATGGGGGAAAACTCCTATTATTAGTTCTTGGCGTCGGCAAGTAAAAAGTACCAGCGTGTCTTGAAACCGCCCTGAGAACATGAATATTAAGTCTATTTAATAAATCACCACAATCAGTTAGGTTGTTTAATAATTTAAATAAAAATACTAAATAAGCAATGCTACGTCCGTCTTCGAAAGATTTAACAGACAACTTTTTGTAAAAGCTCATCCTGGGAAATGCCAGTTTGAGGATAAATTCCGTCAGTTCTAAAAGAGACGAATTTTAAAAAACGACGCTAAACCCATACTAAACTGTCAATATATGTTACATAATTTGGACACCAAACAATAGAGGCATATTCCAATTTCGACCTAACTAAAGTTGAATAAAGAAGCTTCAAAGTATCAGCCGATTTAAATGTGGACGTGTTCCTAATAATAAATCCAAGTGTTTTATACGTTTTAGAAGTAATATCCAATATGTGGTCATTAAACGATAATTTATAATCAAATAATACTCCTAGATCTCTAAAAGTTGGTGTTCTCTAAAATAAATGATTATTAATCTTATAATTAAATTCAATAACATGCCGCTTTGCAGTAAATGACATTTTTCAGGATTTAAAAATAAATTGTTTACTCTACACCAGTCACAAATGGAATCCAAATTCTGCTGAAGCAACAGACAGTCATTAACATTGGAAATTTTGCTAAATATTTTCAGGTCATCGGCATAAAGTAAACAATCTACATTCAGATTGCTAATAATATCGTTAATAAATAAAACAAATAATAATGAGCCCAAAACCGAACCTTGAGGGACTCCTGAGGACGCAATCACTTTAACAGACTTAAAACCATGACACAGAACATGCTGGATTCTATTAGTTAAATAGTTTATAATTAAATGAATAAGTAGATCAGAAAAACCAAATGACTAAATAAAACAAATAATAATGAGCCCAAAACCGAACCTTGAGGGACTCCTGAGGACGCAATCACTTCAACAGACTTACAACCACGATACAGAACATGCTGGATTCTATTAGTTAAATAGCTTCTAATTAAATGAATATGTAGATCAGAAAACCAAATGACTAAATAAAACAAATAATAATGAGCCCAAAACCGAACCTTGAGGGACTCCTGAGGACGCAATCACTTCAACAGACTTACAACCACGATACAGAACATGCTGGATTCTATTAGTTAAATAGCTTCTAATTAAATGAATATGTAGATCAGAAAACCAAATGACTTTAATTTATTTAGCAATAAAACGTGGTCAACTCTGTCAAACGCTTTAGTGAAATCAGTGTAAATTATATCAGCCTGAAACCCACTATCAATAGAATCAGCAATAAATTCAGTTACACAAAACAGATTCGTAATAGTAGACCGCCCTTTGAAAAAACCATGTTGTCGTTCAGTTATCATATGCTTGGTGTAGAAAAAAAGAAAGTTAAAGAGTAATATTTCAAAACATTTGATGAAATTGTTGATCGTAACTATAGACCGATAGTTATTAATGTCAGACTTATCACCTCTCTTGAAAATAGGTATTATTTTAGAAATTTTCCATTTCAGGGGGAATAATTTATTTTTCAAAATAATGTCAAATAACATTTTTAAAGGTGTAGTAAATAACAATACACAATTCTTAAGAAGGAAAGCTGGAATACCATCCGGACCGCTAGTCAATTCAGGCTTAAATCTTTTTAATGCGGAAAATATTTCATCTTCTGTGAAAAAAGGAATATCTATCCAAAAGTTATTATATACATTTTCAACGTTTGGCAAAATAACAGAGTCGTTACTATAAGCCCCTTGAAAAAAAAATTAGCAAAAGAGTTGCATATAGTTTCAGGATCATTAATTAGTTCATCGTTAATTACGAAACTGTTCGGTAAATTAGGAGAAGACTTCTTAGTATTAACATAACTCCAAAAATTTGATGGATCACGTGCTAAATTAGACTCTAGCTTAATTATATAATCAGCATGCAAAGAGACAATCTTAAGTTTAATTTGTTGTCTAAGTTGTTTAAATTTATGAAGATAAGTAACATCATGTGATCTTTTATATTTTTTCCAACATTTATGCTTCTGCTTGATATCCCAAATTACATCACGATTAAACCAATTCAGATAAGTTCTGTGCATTATTTTAGTTTTAGGAACAGAGGATTCAAAGACAGACATGAGCATTTCATAAAATTTATCTGTAGCCTCATTAATATCGTCAAAGTCGGTTAAGAGGTTCCAATTGGTATCTAATAATGAGAAGCATTCTCCGCTGCGACAAATATACATCAGTAAAATATATGCAAAGAATGTTGTAATGGCTGCCAGTTGAACATATGATTGAAAGAGCTAATATTATATTAATATTTAAAATTAAGAACAGACTTTTGCCAAAATATCTACAGAGTTATCTAACAACTGAAGCTGAAATTCACTCATATAATGTGAGAACTAAGTATAGTTACAACATCGATTTTGTTAAAACAAGTATGTTGCAAAAAACATTACTTAGTGACGGAATATGATTTTTTAATTTTCTACCTGATCACGTGGAAGAAATTGTTAGTGTGGGGGATTTTTTTAGAGCAGTTACAAAATTGTATCTCGATAAATTATAGTGGTTTACTTGTATCAATTTCATGTATTGTTTTTATTGTTGGTATGATGTCAGCTGTTATCTCAAATTTCTATTTTGTATGAAATTCATAAATGTGTGTGTTTAATAGCTAAAGCTAATAATAAGGTATTATTATATTATATTGTTATATTATATACACCACGGTTGCTTATGTATGAAGCTGCAAAACTTAAACAATCTTGTTGTCACAGTAATTCAAAACATCACGAATGCTGTTATCAGTTAAATGATTTGGCAATTTAACAAAATTTGAATGACTGTCAAAAAATGTTTAACAAAATTTTATTTTTAATACTGCCTATTACCTGGACTACCACAGTTGAAAATTTTATTAGCAACCGTCCCCTATCTAACAGTACAGTATCTACTTAATATGAATTAATAAGCATACTTATAAATTATTGCTTCCTCTTTTAACTACAGTCATTTATTCATAAATCCTCTCTTAAGGAACCGTTAATTATACTTGGTGACACTTAATATTTCCTGTGGTTCACCTTCAGTAACTATAAACTATTTTATACTATTTTTAATATTCTGCTTTATACGGAGGACGATTTTGATATGTTATGAAGCAAGGTTATAATGTCACCTTATTTCTACCTTTAGTTTTCTTTAATAGCTTACCTGTTAATAATATGGTAAAGAACAATCGAATCCTTGAAAAATGTATTTGCGAAAAACTTCGACTAAGTTGCTTTCAAATTACTTGGCAAGTGTTTATTTAATTATTTCATGCAATCTTACACGGGTTACGTGTTGAAATAGACTAGAATATATAAAAAAATTCCATTGTGTTGTGAAAGTATGTTCATAGAAGTTATCAATTTGCATTACAATTATTTGAATACTCTAGAACTCGAAATAAGAATTTCTCATAGGAAAAGAATACATTTTCAAAAAATGGAGTATAAAACATTTTTGTTATTATAAATATTTAAACCACGTGTTCCGGACAAAAAAAGTTCCGAAATTTTAGACCGATGTTTAAAAATAGGGCAAAACCCTCTTTTCCTTAGGAAAATCGGCGCCTATGATAAGCAAATGCCTAAGTGCACGTTTGTAGGTTCGTTTATATCTACAGACACGGTGCGTTTCAGACAAGTACCGTGGCAGACACCGACAGACACCATTTATTTACATCTAACGTGAAGTGTACCGTGTCAGACATCGACAGACACTGTCGTCGGTGTCGGACGCGGCCGCTCTCACTGGCAGTTACTAAATACAAAACACGTCTGTACGGTCCCGATACTCTATTTACACTGCCCGGTAAGTAGCCACAGACACGTACAGACATGAACCGCGCAGACAAAATATTCTTTCCGAGAATACTGGCCGGCCACGACTCGTGTCTGCGGCGTCTGCGCGACCGTGTTACGATAGATATAAATACGTTAATACATATTGTATAGAATAATATTATTTTGTCTAACACCACACGTGTCTGACACGCTGGATGTCTGTAGATATAAACGGACCTTATGTTGGAGCGGCACGCCAGGCCACGACAAAAGCCACACGCCGGGCTGCACGCCAAGCTCTAAGACAAGAGCCAGGAGGAGTGCGATAGTGTTTATGTTGGAGCGAAGCGCCAGGGACTCTTCTAGTTTATAAAGTTCAATGTTTTAACAATTTGGCAAAAGTTTTAAACTTAAAATCGTAGCAATATGTATGCCGAATCGTCGTCTTCATTAGATGATGAGATTTTATTAGAATCGACGGTCAATAGAGCATTTACATGTAGACGGCGCTGCGATCAATGTTAGGTATTAAATCCTAACCTCACAAATACTTGTTATTTAATTTTTGTTGAATCTCAATTTGTGTAAATAAAATAGCCATATAACTATTGTGTACCGCAGTGTTTATCTGTTGCTAATAAAAATAAAGATTTCATGTTTCGTAAGTTCCCCAATAATGCTGAAAAAAATGGTTTATAGCAGTTGCATCCAGCAAGAAACCAACCCAGTACACAAAGATCTGCTCAAAACATTTTACAGAAGATTGTTATACTATTAGTAGCATGGGTAAGTACAAGCATATATGATCTATTTTCGGTGTATATTTTTCATTATTTGATAAGATTTCATTCTTATTTTTAGGACAATGGAAAATTCTCAAAAAACAGCTGTTTCAACATTATATTTACCTGTACACGAAAATACGATACTAATATTGTAAAAAATAATGAACGCATGAAAAGGCACTTGAAAAGGCGAAAACAGGATGAAAATGTAGACAAACTTGCAGATGGAAATATAATAGAAATGTGACACGAGTTCATAGACATGACATAACATGAGTTAAATGTGCTAATACGATTCCTCAAATTGAAAATTACTTGAATGATAATAACGCCGGTAATCCTAAGAGTATAGCAAGTGCATCTATTAGTAACAAGTTATTTAACGATACGGCGATTCAAAATGTTATTAGTTACAAAAGGGCACAACTAATATCACTCAAATTATTAAATGAAAACCATTTAAAACACCTATCAGGGTTTTTAGCTTTTTCTGTATTGTACTTGTACTGTAATAAAAATACCAAATAAAATCTGCATATGTTTATTATTTATTTATGTCACATGTACATTATTTAAAACAGTTTATATATTCGTATTTTTTCAGAAACTGGGTATTTAATGTACTTTTTTATTTACTAGGCATATTACATGCAACAGTTTTGCAATCTGAGCGACAACTAACCATTTTTCTATCGATTCGTAATATATAAAATTTCTTTAAAAACAAAGAGGTTTAAATTAAGAATTACCACGAAATAATTTAGGTACTCCAACATTAACAATTTCTGTGTTAAATAACGTTTTATTACTTCTCTTTCCAAATTGCTAATGTAAAATGCAAAGTTATGTGAGGTTAACATAAATAAAATTTAATATATCTTTTGAAGTGACTTTTTTCCTGTTGTCTTTGTGTGTTTAGAAACATTTTATTGATTTATTATAAGTTTTATTTTGATAATACGTATGCAAATTAGATTTACAATCACTATTTGACTTACACAAATTCAAATCAAAAAAATTTCGAATCATGAACCACAGATGAAATATATATAAATAAGAAAAATCATGAACTAGACCATAGAACATTAATATTAATACCTAACTTTGACGCTAGCGCCCCTAGCGGAATTTAATGACACTGAGTTAATGTAAATGCTCTATTAATCGTATTTTCTTAATAAAATACGAGAAAGAAAATATTTTGTATAGAGTGGGCCAATTTCGACACTTTTAAAGGGTTTCTCCTATTTCCAGAGGAGATAGAATAAAAGTATCTAAGGTCGCACAAGCTCGATTTGTAAAAGTTGTGCTCGAATCGCATTTCGAGATCTCGATTTCTTTAAACGATACAGGGCGTTTCTTATTTTTTATTTCTTATATCATGCTTTATTCTTCAACTTCCTTGTTTTCTAACATTTTAGATTTTTGTAAAAACATTATTTTTACGTAGATTTTACTGACGAACGCAATTTTTTATTTAAATACTTGCAATATTTATAGTTTTCCCAATTTTACCGTTAACTTAACTAGTTTATATTTTATTTCTACAGGGTGTTTCATGATATTATTAAATATAAATTTAAAAAAAGTTTGCATTAACTTACCGTCTAAAATGCATAATTTTCGAGATACAGGGTGTTGAAATTGTAAAAAAATTCGTTTTTTGCGAATATCTCCGGAACCGTTTATCGTACAGAAAACAGCTTTTATAAGCATTTGCCAGTCATAATAAGCTATGTTCTGTGCGTGTGTTTTTTTAACAAGTAGTATTAATTTAACTGTATACCATTTTTTTAAATTTTGCAACTATGAAGTTAACGTTTGTTTTTGTTACTTGTTCTAACCATTAAATACATTTTGTTTAATTAATAAAAATTTATTTCAAAAATTGACCATGTTTTTCAACATAAAAGTAGATTTTTCTCTAAAACGGTCAACTATAGAGCTTATAACCAAAAGTACATTTTTTGTGTAGAAAATATTAACGGTTCCAATGTTCGTCTCAAAACCGTACTTTTTCCAGTGGCGTAGAAGTTAGGGAGAAAAACACCCACTTCTCCTTCAAAACCTTCACCAACTGACTTTGAAAAAAAATTTTTCTCGCACGGAACATAGCTTATTATGAGTAGTAAATGCTTACAAAAGCTGTTTTCTGTACGATAAACGTTTCCGGAGAAATTCGCAAAAAACTAAATTATTTTTAAAATTTCAACACAATACTCGAAAATTGTGCATTTTAGAGGGTAAGTTAACACAAAGTTTTTTTCAAATTTTTTGACGAGCTATCACATCCTGAAGTCCTGCGCATATATTATGAAACACCCTGTATAGTATTATCTGCGGTGAAAAATGTAATTAAAACCATGATTGGTAATGGACTTATATCATTATCTGTTTAGCTTAATGATATATTAAATAATAAGCTGTTACTATTATTTTATTTTCGTTAAACATGTATTGGTAAAAAAGAAGTGATAAAGCTCATTTACTAAAAATAAAGTCACACAACTGCCAAAATAAAAAAATATTTTCTATATGCTTACTATATCACAGTTGCTACATCTGCAGTGTTGTGTTATAGATTGCAAGAAATATTTTATGAAAAATATTAATTTAATTTATTTTCTAACGCATATGTTATTTTTTATGTAAAAACATTTCTAGTGTAATTTCGTCCAGATTTAAGAAAAAAAAATCAGGATTTTTTTTGTTCCCGTGATAATGTTTAATAATAACATTTGATTAACTACAAAACAGAAGTGTAACATTTTCTCTCATATCACTAGTGCTTAAATTATTTCTAAACATTTTGAATACTTATTTTGAAAATTATTCTGAAAATAATAAAAAAAATAAATTAAAAGAAATTGTTCAAAGTGGGCAAAATTTTATCTAAAACATAAATTTACTCTTTGCCAAGAATTGAAACTTACTCTAACAAATGATAATCATTCCACAAATATTCTCAGGATTCAATTGGCGAGGAATAAACAAAATCCTTCAATGTTCCCTAATGAAAATAATCACATTTGTTGAGGTCTGGCGATCGTGGGAGGGCAATTTTGAGAACAATTATTTCCTCGTCCCAACTATTTATTTGGAAACTTAAAATTCAAAAATGTTCTAACAGTAGCATTAAATTGAGGCGGTGCCCCAGCAAAAACCAAAACTCTAGTCTAAGTTGTAACGATAAATCTTCGATTAAATCAGGGAGAATATTTTACAGAAATTTCAAACAACTTCCGATTTGGCAAAATAACTGGTCCAATCAATAATACTGGCCCAAACATTTATCTTAAACTAGCGTTGAAAATGTCTAGGAGTTATTACATAGGAGTTTACATCGGAATATTCATGAAAGATGTGAAGTTGTGAATTCGCTGAATAACTTTGCACAATTTTAATCTTCTTCAACACAATCATATGTTAAATGTAAATAACAGAGTTTTAGATCTTGTTTATAGTAATTATGATGAATGTTTAGTATCTAAAGCTGATGATCTTCTTCTAAATGAAGATTCCCACCATTCTGCCCTAATAATTACTTCAAAATTTCCTATTAACGCTAATATGGTATTTCCTCTGCCCTCTAGTGAGTCTAAATATAATTTTAATTTTAAAAAGTGTAATTTTAATTTGTTGTATCATGAAATCACTAATGTTGACTGGGCACCGTTTTCTAACTTGGAAAATATAAATTCAATTATTGATGAATTTTACGACATATTAAATGCATTGCTTGTGCAGCATGTACCTGAAAAGCGGAATGCTTGTGGTCATTTTCCGGTTTGGTTTAACGGCAACATCATTAAGAAACTCAGAGTGAAAAACAGACTTTGGCGCAATTATAAACTGTCTTCTAATGTGGATGATTATAATAAATTCAAGGAATTCAGTCAAATCCTTGATTAATTTGGCCTATAAAGACTACTTGGTATCAATTGAGGAAGACTTATCATTAAATCCAAAACGTTTCTGGTCCTATATTAACTCCAAAGCAAATACTACGTCTATTCCTTCATACATGAGTTACAATGACGTGACGTTAAATGAACCCTCGGATATCGTGGACGCATTCGCTGACTATTTTTCGAAAGCTTTTTCTAATAGTTCTACCCTTCATCCAACAATGATACCATTGTAAATCATGACTTACTGTACATTCCGGAAATATCGGAAGATGATATAATATATGCTATCAAGAAAATTAAAGGCAATTTTACAATGGGACCAGACTTAATACCAGCTTTCTTAGTAAAAGATTGTGCAATAGTTTTTGCTAAACCTTTAAAAATTATATTTAATGCCATACTTAAATCTAGTGTCTTTCCAGAGTCTTTTATAAAGGTTCCAAAATAATGTAACTAATTACAGGCCTATTGCAATTATAAGCAATTTTTCAAAAAATTTTGAAATAGTTATCCACAATCACCTTTACTCACATGTCGAGAAATATATCTCCCAACATCAACACGGATTTGTAAAAGGACGATCTACAACAACAAACCTAGTCTACAAAGTACAATATATTTCCGAGGTATTAGAGAGGGGCAGTCAGGTAGACGTAATATACACTGATTTTTCTAAGGCGTTTGATCGTCTTAACCATGATCTATTGATTGATAAACTGCATTCTGCGGGTATATCGGGTGCTCTCTTAACCATGTTTCGCTCATACCTTACAAACCGTTTCCAATATGTTCAATATCGTGGCTTTCAGTCAAATAAATTTTCTCAATTTTCAGGTGTTCCTCAGGGATCTATTTTGGGCCCTTATTCTTCATTATATT
This sequence comes from Monochamus saltuarius, assembly GCA_025584915.1. Classification (NCBI taxonomy): domain Eukaryota; kingdom Metazoa; phylum Arthropoda; class Insecta; order Coleoptera; family Cerambycidae; genus Monochamus; species Monochamus saltuarius. The sequence goes on along the minus strand of CM046725.1, from coordinate 55,834,654 downwards.
TATCAATGACTTAACTCAATTATTAAATATTAATTTTTTATTGTATGCGGATGACCTTAAATTATTTGTTGAGATAAAGTCACTATCTGATTGTTATAGATTACAAGATAACAAAAGTACACCGTTGGTGTGAAGATAACTATTTACCTTTAAATGTCAGTAAATGTAATATTATGTCGTATAGCCGACGGAGACTGATTCAACATTTTGATTATCTTTTGGATGATACTATTTTAAATAGAGTGTCGCAGTTCAAAGACCTTGGTGTAACATTTTGCGATAATCTGTCTTTTGACGTGCATATTCATTTAATAACTGAATCTGCATTTAAAAGCCTGGGTTTTATTTTGCGTAATTCTAAGGCTTTTCGCAACACGGTGACATTGAATACACTGTTTAATTGTTTTGTTCGCTGCAAACTTGAATATGCCTCTATTGTTTGGTGTCCGATTTATAACATCCATATAACCCTATTAGAAAAAGTACAGCGTAGATATTTAAAGACACTACATTTCATCAACTTTGGTGTTTATCCGGTTCGTGGCATTCCAGAAGATATTTTGTTATCAACATTTGATTTAATTAGCTTGCAGCGTAGGCGCATTATGTACTCTCTAATGTTTCTACACAAAATTGTTAATAATTTTCTAAATGCCCCTTCTCTGGTATCTAGAATTTTTTACCGAGTTCCTAGATTAAATTCTGGATCTAGTTCTGTTTTGCAGTTGCCAACTGCTCGTACTAATATACTTACGGCATCCCCTCTTCATCAAATGATTACTAACTACCAATTGTATGAAGATCGACTTGATATATTTTTCCACTCAATTAATTTTATTAAATCTCTATTTGTTTAGCTGTTTTTTTTTTTGTAAGACATGTTTGTGATTTTATTGCTTGTTTTTTTTATTGTTTATGTTATATTATTGCTAATTACTGTTTGTTTGTTATTTGATATTTTGTTCATATTCGAGTTATTTCTGTCATTGTTTATTTTGTATTTTGAAATGTTTTTTTTTCCCTTGTCCTGTAACTGGGATTCGTCCCGTTGGGCACTGTATTTAAATAAATAAATAAATAAGATGAGAATATTTGTAATTCATCTACAAGTGAAACAACAAGTTGATGCAAGATAAACTCGCAAAAGGTTACTCGTCTATCCAAATCTTGAGGCAATAGCTGTTGCACTATTTGAATATGAATGGATGTAGTGGTTTACATTTAAGAATTCGGTGTACGGAAGTTCTTCATAATCTAGTTTCTCGAAATAAACCTTTAGTATTTATTTGCTCATTTTCAACTTTTTATAATATTTTCTTATCTTGTACCTTTATTACACTAGGATGTCCTCGTATATTATTTAAAAACTTTCCTGTCTCTCGAGCCCGACTAGATATTATTATTATTATTTAATATTTGGCCCCTTTTGAAGACTCCGTCTGTGTGCAACTTTATATACAGGGTATTCCAGTTTGTTTGGAACAAATTCAGACGTTAGATAGAATAAGCAATTTTAAGAGGAAAACTTTATATGAACATGGTTTCTTTCTCGATCAGTAGCGGAGTTATGGGGTGCAAATGTTTCAAAAAAATAAATTTATTTTTCCACGGTCGGGAGTAAAAATCAGTTTGTATGACATTAAAACAAAAGTAGTCGATTATTTCCAAGGGAGTATAATGCTCCCAAGGGAGTTTACATTATGGAGAACGTTTTTCATGCAAAAAAAAGATAACATTGAAATTATTTATTGACATTTAAATTAAATGTTACATTTGTACAATTTTCAAAATTAATATTAGAAGGAATATTACTTTCGCTTACATTTACAGTTTTTGTGATTGCGCTAGTAGTGGTACCTACTAAAACCTGATTAGCAATTTTGGTCTTATTTTCAATTTAGTTCTCGACATAACCCTCAGCGACTGTCGTTGATTTCCAACCAGCATGACGCTTTATTGTCGTGATATCCACACCAGCATCTGCCAGTAATGTCGCTGAAGATCTTCGTAAGCAGTGCCCAGTATAACATGCAGCATCAGGTAATTTTAAATACGGAGCTACTGTACTCGGAATTTTTCCCATGGTATTCTTGCCAACTGGCTGCGAACTACATTTTCCTGCTTTGTAGTACAAAAAAGGCGCTTATGCTTGACGTGGGGAGGAAGAAGGGACAGATATTTTCGAAACAATTCAAGCATATTTCCCACATCGGTAACCAGAAAGGTTCGTGGAATCTTTGTCTTAGTGTTTGGAATTTTCACAATCAAGGAAGAGCCTACATCCTCAATATCATCTACAGTTAAATTGACTAGTCCATCAGTTCGATAAGCTCCGGCAATCCCCAGAATCAATCCAACCTATAAAAAATCAAAATACTTAATAATTGAAATACCTAACAACAAAAGTAATCTTACCTTAATCATTAAGAATTCTTTGTCATCTGCACTTGATAGAAAACGGTCGATTTCACCCTTTGTCAATATTTTCAAAAATGTGATCAGCTTGGGGAATTTGCTTATATCTATGTTGTCGTAAATTATCAAGCATGACTTAACCATAGAAAATTGCGCCCATAATGTGGAAGACTTGTAATTCTTTGCATTTTCACTGAAGTATGCCAACAAAACATTCTCGCTGTATACTTGAACATTTTTATCGGCGCACCACTTTTTGAACCGATTGTAGGCTATATCGTATAAAGATATTGACTTCGTAGGCAGCAAATTGCTTATTGCAATATTTGCAGCTTCCACAATCTCTTCCGACTCACAATTATTCATTGTGCACTAAACAAACTTTAAACTAAACCAAACTAGCACCTTAATTTGACAATTCTTTTTGTTTGTTTATTTTGTATTTATGACAATAACTCAACGACTACTAAATAAATGCTCAAATCCGAATACAATAATTCTGGTGCTACTTACTTCATAATGACAAAATATGTGTTTTTAAGTTAATGAGACCGTGGAAAAAATAGTATATACCATTCGGGAGAGATGCTATTTTGTCCTCGGTGTATTGTAGCCCTCGGGCTTCAAATTGCACATCTGCCAAAATAACGCACATCTCTCCCATATAGTATAATGTACTATTTTTTTATTACCAAGTTCGTATTGCACACAGCCCCTCCAAATTTGATACATGTACTGCTCAACTAGTATCGGATATTATACAAGTTGGTTTTTTAAAATCGCTATACAGTGTTATATTTTCAGCTATCATGAAACCCTTCAGAATTTTTTTCTTATACGTTCCTGGTAAAGTTGGAAATGTTTTTATACTCCCTTGGGCCATTGTCTAAATTTTATCTTAACTTTTGAATGTATTCTTGTAAATTTTCTTGTAAAACGTTAATTTTTGTGTATAGAAGCGAAATTATCAAAAAGTATCATCAATATCAGTATCAAGCATATTTGAATACTACGTACGATTGTTTGTAAAAAAAAATTAAGAATCTTATAAAATTACTATTTTAGGATGCAACCAAATTGTAAATGCAATTATTATTTATTGAAAATTTCTACAGCCTACGCCTTCGATAGAGAAGTTTGCACACTTTCCCTTTCACAATTTACGTGGTTTTGATCCAAAAAATCTACATAAAGTAAGCGATCTACACATTTTTTAAAAAAAATCGGTATATCTGGATGAGAATAATTGGTAATGAGATTTGAAATAACAATGAATTTGTGTAGATTTTACCACTGGATATTCATTTAAGTTAACTGTAGCCTATACATATGTATGTCCAGAAAATCTACATAAAATAACAGATCTACACATTTTTAAAAAGATTTCGGTTTATCTGGATGAGAATAATAATTGGTAATGAGATTTGAAATAACAGTGAATTTTTGGAGATTTTACCACTGAATAATCTTTTAAGTTAACTGTAGCGTATACATATGTATGTATGTATTTATTTGTTTGTTACTTGTTAGTAGTATTTTTATTAATTGTGTTAATTAAAATAAGGAACATTCAAGTTGAATACATAACGTTAAGAATTTTTAGAAAACGATGCTTATCGTTTTCTAAAAATTTATTTACAAATTTCCCTATCGAAGGCGTAAGCTGTAGGTATTTTCAATAAATAATAATTGCACTTAAAATTTGATTGCAACCTAAAATAGTAATTTTATAAAATTCTTCTTTTTTACAAATTATCGTACGTAATATTCGAATATATGTTTTGATAATTTAGCTTTCATATACGAAAATTACCGTTTTACAAGAAAATTTACAAGAATACATTCAAAAGTCAAGGGAGGCAAAGTTTAGACAATGAATCAAGGGAGTAAAAAACATTTCAAACTTTACAGGGACGTACAAGAAAAAATTTCTGAAGGGTTTCATGATAGCGCATCCGTGAAAAAATATCACCCTGTATAACGATTTTAAAAAATGACCTTGAATAATATCCGAGACTAGTTGAGCAGTATATGTACCAAATTTGGAAGCGCTGTGTCCAATACGAACTTAAAAAAATTAATTAATTTTTTTGAAACTTTAGCCCCCCGTAACTCCGCTACTGATTGAGAAAAAGACCACGTTCATATACATTTTTCCTCTTAAAATTGCTTATTCTATCTACCGTTTCAATTTGTTCCAAACAAACCGGAACACCCTGTATAGGTATGTTTGGTTAAATTGCAATATTTTGGGCCCCCTACACGCCCCTGCTCTGTGTAGATTTTTATGTAGAGCACTTTGTATGTAAGGAGAAACCCTTCGCATAAAATTATAGATGGCAGAGGAAAAACTTTTTAACATTTTTCTTTATGTTAAAAATTTAAGAATGGGCAAAGCATAGTAAAAATTGGCCTTATTAATATGCTGTCAAGTACTCTGTAAATAATTGTAGGTATATACATGATGAATATCAATTTTCTCTTCCATTTTAAATATATCGGTAGATATATTCAAGAAGATTTAATATTCACAACATTTTTCGAGATATCTAGTTGACGTATGCTAAAGACGGAATCATGGTTTAACATGAGCTGAGAAAATAATTAATATGCTTCACACTGACGGTGAAATGGAAATCCGTTTATTAAAATTTATGACATGCATAATCTAAAAAATTAAAGCATTTGCATGCAGTAAGGTGAATCGTACTGAATCGGATAAAGAGTACTTAGTATTGACTTGAAATGTGTTGTTAAATTGCCATTCTTTTTGGAAAAATTAAAATCGTCCAATTTAATTAAAATCATGGTACCCAGACCATACTTTGATAATTTTATTTCAGGAACAATAAATTTTTAAATTGGTCTATTATGAAATACTGTGTAATAGGTACTTCCCATCGATCCAGACACTGACCTTGTCAAAAAAATTGCACGCTATTTAACTCCGATAATGCTTGTGTACTAAAAAAAATAGAATGAAATGTTCGATGCCGCAATATGACTATACTGGAAAATATTTTAATATTAGATATTAGAAGAAAAGCAAAACATGTCTAGTAATACATTAATGAGTAGCATATTTTCCTTTTATTTTTCTAATATCTTATACGGAAAGAAATCTAATATGTATTTAAGTATACTAATAAACTTAAAATTAAACTTTAGTCAAGAGTATACGTATTAATTCAGTAATAAAGCATATTGATATAAATATTTGCATATTCTTGACATACAATAATTCTCTTAAACAATAATACTTATGAATAAAATATTATTAAATGTAGAATAGTAAGTTAGTTAGTAAGTTATTGATTGCGCATATATAATTATAACAAAAAATAATATATCTACAATTATATCATAAATATAGTATACATACACACAATAGGAAAAGAGTTAGCCTAAGCTATCTTACACCCCATCTACTCTTTATTTTCTAACGTATACATATTATAGATAGACACAGAACAAAAATAAATAAAAGCTTCCAAATATAAACACACATACAATAATCAAAACTGGTTTTAGTAGTACATAGTATTTCACCCTATACAGGGTGTTAAATAAGAGTGTAAAATATTTCAGGAGGTAATAGTATGAACTAAAATAAGCAGAAAAATCTTAATAAACATAGGTCCGCAAAGTAACGGTTGCGGACATATGGATCACTATTCGTTTTTCAAACATTTTATTTTATTAGGAATAAACCGACAAAGGAAGGTTTTAACAAACAAAAAACAAAGTTACAGAAGATGTTCAAAGTGCCCTCCGTCCATTTCCAAGCATGCACGACATCTTCGACGATATTCGATCTCTTTCGAAAACACCTTCCTTGGTTTGCATTTCTTGACACTTTTGATTAATCCGTAGCTGCAGCTCTTCCAGGCTATTTACAGGAGTACCATACACTAATGTCTTCAAATATCCCCAAACAAAGAAATCTAGAGGGTTCAGATCAGGCGATCTTGGAGGCCATAATACAGGTCCGGCCCTTCCTACCCATCTATGTGGAAAAGTTTGGTGTAAATGCTCTCTAACGGCCATGGAAAAATGAGCTGGAGCACCATCATGCTGGAACCACATTTGTTGCCTCTGATTCAAAGGAATATCTTCCAAAAACTCATACAGTGTGTTCTGCAGAAAGTTGAGGTAAGCAGCGCCTGTTAATGGGTTTGGTAAAACAACAGGACCTAGAAACCTGTCACCTACAATACCCATCCAAATGGTTAATGAAAAACGTGCCTGATGTCCAGATTCTATTAGAGCATGAGGATTTTTGTCGGCCCAAATATGCATAGGTATTGTGAAAATTAAACACTCCATTTCTTGTGAACCTGGCCTTATTAGTAAAAAGAATGTTTGCAAGAAAACGAGGGTCTTCAGCATCATGACGTAGAAACCAGCGGCAAAAAACCAAACGTGCTTGATGATCATTTATTGGATTTAAGGCCTGTACTCGTTGCACATGGTATGGATAAAGCAGTTGCTCGTGAAGGATTCTCCAAACAAGAGGACCACTAATTCCTACCTTGGCTGATATTATCCGCACACTCGTATCTCGATTCTGCTCTACCAGTGCTAGAATTTCTTCTTCTGCTCTAGGAGTGGATACCGACCTTGGTCTTCCGGATAAATGGCACTGTTTGCTCAAGGAACCGGTATCACGCAATCTTTGGTGCATTCTTCCAAACATGTGTTGTGAAGGAATCTGGCGATTTGGATAAGCGTCTACATAAAGACGTCGCGCTTCGGTGGCGTTCCCATTAGCACGAACATACATGAAATGCATGTCTGTTATTAATTCTGCGTTAAAGTAACCAGCCATAGCAAAAGAAAACTTGTGCACTGAGAACAACTGTCAAATACGTACTGTTTATTTCACTAAACATCAACCAACTATTATAAGAAAATAGACAAGGTTTTTGCAAAATAAAAAAGGGGCTAAAAACATAAAACATTCCATATCTCCGCAACCGTTACTTTGCGGACCCATGTTTATTGAGACTTTTCTACTTATTTTGATTCAGACAATTACCTCCTTAAATAATTTTTACACTCTTTTTTAACACCTTGTATATTAAGAAGAAGAAGAATAGGTTATTCTTCCTTAAATTATAGGCTTATAGATTTGCAGGAATAAAAAAATATGAATATTTTGTAATAAATGTAATATTGTAAAATTTAAAATGCGGCTATAGTGCAATATAATAATATAGTGCAACATAATATTTACGATATGGTATTAATAGAACACTCGTGGTGATGATTACCAAAACTATAGACAACAATAGTAGTACTATTTACTATAGAAATTGTATCGTAGGGGTAGGTGACCTTGTGCAGGTGGACATGTGCAAAAATAAAAAACGTGTTTTGTGGGACCGTCAGGTTCAGCATGTGGCCACAAGATGTAGCTACGTGTTGCATTACATCTACTCAGGTTCCCTTCTGTCGGATAAGTCGTCGGTTGCCTCACATATGGCATACTGAGGAGACCTAACATGCTCGAATGCGGTATATGTCTAGTGTGCCGCTAATTAATGATTCTGACAGTTTGCTATAAAGCCTTGTCCTCATAGACACGAAATTCGCAAATATTCGCGCGAAAGTTTAGACTTTCCCGTCATTAATAATTTAAATAAAAAATTGTGAAATCATTGTATTTTGTGTCCATATTTACAAGGCTTAAATCTTTCAGGTGTTTACACATATCTATATTAATTTTATAGATGTCTGTTTTCTGTGGCTCACTTTAGATAAATAATTAAATACTACTCTAGAAAAGAATACGATATACCTAGGTATAATTTAAAGCAAGAATACTAATTAATTATGTACTCTAGTTTTGTTTTTCTGCAATATTTTTATTCAAAATGATTTAATATTACTTTAAATATTTGCAGTACCTACTTAATTCTTCAAAATTCCTTAAAACTTTAAATTAAAAAACATACTTTTACTTTGATAATAGCAATTATTGCCTCAAGTTATTCTTATTGTCTAAATATAACAAAACAATTATTTATTCTATACAAACAGAACTTCATCTCATATAAAATATAATAGTTTCCTTGATTTTAGGTAATTTTTATTCTTAAAAGAATAATGTATGTTCTTATTACTTCTTATTATGCAAGAATAAGACAATTTTATGTAATCAGTTAAATAGTGTTTATGATATATTACCATGTACTGCTCCTATTGTGGAAGAGGATGGTTTTCATCCATCTCTGGAATTTTATTACACTTTTCTTAAAGCACCTGTATTAAAGGATTATGCAAATAGTTACTACTTTAACTACAAAAGCTAACTTTAATTTAATAAATAATGACCTGATGAAAACATATCCTCATTATATAATGTGCTTGAAAACATCATTCAAGATAGAGTACCAATATGTCGAAGAAATATTAGATATCCAGTTTATTTTCTAATGCGACTATAAAGGTAATAAAAGAAAAATAAGTACCATAAAAATGGAAAAATTACCGTAATGTTACTGATTTAAATACATTCAAATTTTATAGATCCATATCAAAACGAATTATTTATTTAGACTATATGAATTAAGTTGTTTAATTTGAGAATTAAATTAAAAATGATTCTAATAAATTTTTTCAATTTGTTTCTTTAAATAAAAATACAAATGTCTTTACTAAAATTATGAAATTGAATGATTTTGAAGTAAGTAATAATTTAGAAGTTAGTAATTTGTTTGCCAATCATTTTGAGAGTATGTTTGTCCGTCCTCATGATTCTGTAAGTAATCTTCCTTATGCCGATAATCATTCTAGTTTATTATCTATATTTTTAACTGAAAGTGAAGTGCACAGAGCTCTTATGGACCTAAATCCAAACAAAGGAGCGGGACCTGATGGTTTACCTCCTTTACTTGCTAAAAATTGTGCTACTGGTCTTGCTCATCCTTTATTTATTCTCTTTAATCAATCTTTAATCAATGGTTATTTTCCTAACAAATGGAAACTGTCTTCTGTTGTTCCTGTACATAAAAGTGGACCAAAAAACAATGTTGCTAATTACCGGCCTATAAGTAAATTATGTGTTTTTGCCAAACTGTTTGAAAAATTAATTTATAAATATATTTTTGCATTAGTTAAATGTCAAATAATTCCCGAACAGCATGGGTTTTTCTCTGGAAGGTCTCTTGAAACTAATCTTTTTACTTATAGCGAATATTTACGTAATAATCTAGATTCTAGATTGCAGGTTGATTCTGTCTACACTGACCTAAGTAAAGCTTTTGATAAAATAAATCATGATATACTTATTATTAAACTAAGAATGGTTGGCGTAGATGGAGTTCTCCTCAAATGGATAAAGTCTTATTTATCTGATCGTAAGTTTTACATTTTATCTACTATATCTGGAGTCCCTCAGGATCCCATCTGGGTCCTCTTTTCTTTCTGATTTATATTAATGATATTAGTGAATGTTTCCATTACTGTAAATATCTTCTATATGCAGATGACTTAAAAATATTTACAACAGTTAAATCTCTATCTGACTGTCTACATTTGCAGGAGGACTTGCAACGTTTCTTAAAGTACTGTGAAGAGAATAGCCTTTTCATAAATATTAACAAGTGCTCAAGCATTTCCTTTACAAGAAATCGATCACCTTTTAATTTCAATTACGCTATCAACGGTTGTCACATAAAAAAAGCTTCAGAGATTAAGGATCTGGGTGTAATTTTTGATGAGAAGTTAATATTTGATTCGCATGTTAATAATTTGGTCACTAAATGTTTTCAGTTGTTAGGCTTTATAAATCGACAGACGAGACCTTTCAGAAATGTTAAATCATATTTACACTTATATTATGCATATATTTATAGCAGAATAAATTTTGTATCTACTATTTGGAATCCTATGTATTCTTCATATACTCACAGAATTGAAACTGTTCAACAGAAATTCTTAAAGTGCCTTGCTTATAAGTATAATTATAATTTAGTTACCGCTAATATAGATGCTGTGAGACACAATTTTAACCTATTAAGTTTAGAGAACCGGAGAATTTTAAATGATCTCATATTTATGTATAAACTAGTCACTAATGCTATTGATGCTCCTCAAATATTGGCCAATATTAATTTTAATGTTGCCCCTCGGCAACTTAGATCCACCTATCTCTTTAATATCCCTTTTAGGAGAACAAATAACTCACAAAATGCACCTTCTTGTAGAATGATGAGATTGGCGAACCGCTACTGTTCTGATGTTGACTTTCAAACAATTTCGTACGCTGCCATTAAAAGCAAATTAAAGAAAGATCTTATGTAACATAGAAAACTAAATATTCATGTTCTCTATTCATTCACTTTGCTTTGTATATTAATTTTTATTTCTCTTAGTTGCAATAATGCACTTTTTCCTTTCCTCTCTTGTTTACTTTATTTAGAATATTAATTTAAATATGTTATTGTATACTCTACTTATATTATTGTGTACTATGAAATAACTTTTATATTATCTTAGTGGATACTATTCATGGGCTTGTCCTGTAAGTATCCCAAATAAATAAAGAAAGAAGAAAGAAAGAAATAAATATTTCAATAAAGTACACGATTTACTGAAGTTGAGAAATAGTGAAACTAAACTGATGTTGGAATAAGTGTATTAATCCCGATACTAGTACAGTTTTTTCCATGTATTACTAAGGTCAATATAAACTGAATTTTCAACCGATCATCAAATCAAAATCATATTTAAAAAACCATTGCATCAACCATGTTGAAATTTCAGTAGATTATTTAGGGTTAATGTTCAAAATTAAACTCATTTTACCTTCATTGGTAGAGGGCGCTTGTATACCTTACTAGTTTCTAGATCTAGGGGCTACCTTATGCATATAGTGAAGTAAATATGACCCAATCTATTTGGTTCTCCACGTATCGACAAATTGAAATAAAAATAAATAACCTGCTTTATTCTGAGTAAAAATTCCAATAGTGACATTTCATATGATAGAGCTTATGAAACGTTAAATCATTTTTTTATAATATATTTTTTCTTAACATAAAATATAACGAAAATTTTAAAAATTAATTACAGACCGAGCCAGTTCTGTTGCACAGTTTTATGCACACCATAGGATAAAATCCATTTGGGAGTACACGTTTAATAGGAAATTATTATTGTATTTAACCTCTATCATATACAGAAAGTTCAAGTACAACCCCAGGACTTTAAAAGAAAAATATAATTTTATGAATGGCTTTTAAAATAGTTCTCGGTGAAAATGTTACGTTACAATGTCATATTAGGTGGAAGGGGAGTAGTAAAAATTTGGCCCCACTTTTAGAACAGCTGCTTTTTTCAAAAGGCCTTGACACACCACTGAACTTTAAGCGTATGCAATATTTGAAATGCAAATCAATTTAGAATTAAAAAGAATTAAAAATCGTATTATCAGTTCAAAAGATAAGATTACATAAAGAAATTACCGGAGGTCTAGTAAAAAAAGTTACACATACCGTTCGTATCCAACTGTCAAATGTGGCAGTTTTGTTGGACAGCTTAAAATAAAGTTTACATTTAATTTACATATTTTCTGGTATTTTTTTCGCTAAAGTCAGATTGATATATAATTGAAAAAAAAATAAGAACTAAAGAGCCGTTTCTATGTATCTTAAAACTAGTTTCAAAATAACTTCAGTTTTCTTAAAAAACCACCAGTTTTTTTTTTTAAATCTAGTTTCTAGGATGCCCTAAATCATATTTTTGATATAAATAAACTAGGGCTTAAAACGTAAAGAGAACAAAATAAATGTGCATCCTAGAAGCAGTCAATTAGTTTATTAATTTACACACCCTGTTTCTGAAACTAATTTTTAATAACTTTGTTAATTTGGAATTAAGAAAGTGGAAAGTAACCACTATATTCAAATAGAATCAGGCGATGAGAGATATGAGGCAGGCAATGATGCAAAATGTAAGGGCTAAGGGAAGTTATACGGCTACAGTGCATTTAACAGACCGCAGACTGTACGAGTTTATACGATTGCATGTAACACTCTATTAAAAAAGACAATCGACAATTAAGACAAGTGTTGAAAAAAAGAAAAACGTTAGTGTCAGTTTGTAGTAGATATCCAATGTAAAATATTTTTAGGGTTAGACTTTCAAAAATTCAATATAAATACATAAATTCTGACCAAAAAGTTACGTAGAAATTCTTCAGAAATCTAGTCTAAACTTAAAATGCAGAAAGTAACGAATAGGTATTTATAATTAATATTTTTTTAGAGTCGCAATTCTAATTTTGTTTAACTTATTGATCCATTTTGTTCACTGAAATACGCTGAATACTAATTGCAATAAGGCATCAAAAGAAACAATGGCTTTATGATGCCAAAAGCGGATATAACAAAAAAATCATCTCTAAAAATCCTTTAACTGGAATATCGAATTGTTTCTTAAATTAACTAGCATCTTTTTGACATCTTATGCAATATTCACATACAGTGAAGCAAAACTTCTCTTTTATCTTTCACTACTCTCAATCATTATTATTATTTTTTGTTCAAAATAAGTACATTTTCATTATATCTTTGTTTGTAGTACAGCAGATTCAGTTTCCAACGATCAGAAGAATGCGCACTGCAGCTAAAAACAAATTATTTTCAACCCTATAAATGCGCGTGCTTGTAACGGTTGCAACCTGTTTCCAACTGTTCTACGGACAAGCCTTATATCTAATTGAACTTGTCTATATCTTCAGGATAAGAAGGTTACGATCATATTTATTTCCTTATCTTATTTATTTCATCACAATGGTATAACTGGTGCCCTTTCAAATGATAATTGAGCTAAGCTGTTTAATTTTTTTCTGAAACACCCTGTATAAACTAATTGCTATCAACAAGTGGGTACTTAATTTATCTGACGACAAGTGTTACGTTTGCAGCAAGTATTACCATTATTATTATGAGCAATGCGCACACAAATGATGAATGATCAGTTACTTATTATCTTATAAGGGCAGTACCGCACTGCATATACAGGTTTATTTCATACCAATTGTTTACTGTCTAAGTTGAAACTCTTGTTAAAACATTAAAAAAAAAACAAAGAAATATAGTATATTTTTATAGTATATGTATATTTATATTTTATATCATGTAATAAATACAAACAGCAAATCTTAACTTGTCATGTTAAAGATTGGTTGATTTATAAAATTTATATCGGAAACTGTGAAACAGTATCGTTAACACATTGATGTTTATTACTCGGATTAACTATTTTATTTGCCTGTCATTTTAAAACTATTAAGCAGAATTACGAAATGATTTAGGATTTAGAATATTTTTCTTGCATGAAGCAAAATTGTAACATATTTCACAATATTTAAGTTATTTGTTGTTCTTAATGTGAGATTAAGCCAAAACGGTTGAGTAAACAAAACAATGGCATTCTTAAAGGCATCTTTACAACAACAGAATACGTATAAAGATTTTGTCTCTGTTTATTTGGGTTTTGCTTTTTTATCTGTTAACTTGGCGCATTTTACAAGATACTTTTTTGTGTATTAGTGTATTATATTTATTTTAAACCACTTTGTGAAGAAAATCATGGTAATCATGGCAACTCAAAATACCCATGATATGCAGTTTTGATGAAACTAGATTCCAGACAACCTATACTATGTAGTGCAAAAAAATTGCATGTGAACCTGTACAAGTGTACGGTTATCCAAAAATTGGCTCTGAGTAAAGGCATTTTTTATGTTTAGGTGTGCTTATTAATATTTTACCAAATATTAAGTCGACCTCATGTTCATATTTTCGAAAGAAAAATTAAGAAATTAGTCTTTTAATGTTTTCATAATGTATGCATAGTTACAAAAATCTAGACAACTTACGTCATACGAACAAATGAATAATTCATTATATTTTCATGAAAATATTTAAGAAACTGAAATTGAGAATAATATAAATATATACTACACTAAATGTTTGCAAACTAAATTACAAAAAATACTATTTTTAATCCGACAAACTATCGAAAATTATGTTGAAAATAAAAACAATTGCGTAACGTCAGTCATCTGAATTCTTGTCCCAAGTATATGTATGTAGACAGTATATTTATTCAGGATCAACCATTTGACAATTATTGTAAATAGTATGGGAATTAATACAAAAAAATATTAATTTATTAGATAAATGATAAAATATCATTTTTAGTGGAAAAGAGACATCTGTATTTACTTTTATTATTAACTAAGATACCGACAAAGTACTTTTAAACTAAATGATTAGATTTAAATAGCTTTTTACATAAAATCAAGTAACAGCTAAGAAATTGAGAAATTCAATTATGATAAACAACAACTTTGAATTACTTGTCCTAAAAAGTCAATCTTTTTTAGTTGTAACGGTTTTCTTCTAGATAAATTATATTTTTCGTTTATTTTTCTAGGTCATTTCTTAATTGAAAATTATTTTATTTGGAGTTACTAATTTTAACTTAATAACTATGAATAAATGTTATCTTTTAAATAGATTTATTAATTTAAATGTTGTTTGTTTATATTGTTTCGAACCATATGATATGATTCATTAGCAACCAACCAACTAACCAACCAACAGACACTTCAGAATCAGGATCTACCTACTATCAATCCTACTATTATTGAAGATAATGTTTTGTAAGCTCTTAGTGGGCTAAAGATTCCTTCACTATGAATGTGGATGGCATTCCTAGTTTCATATTGAAGGGCTGTGTATTTGTGTTATCTAGGCCACTTAGTGTTTTATCTGTTTTTCTATCCCTTTGGAAAAAGCATATGTCTTTAAAAATGAGAGTTGTAATGATGTAGTTAATTATACAGCGATATACTTACCATGCAATTTTTCTTGAACCGATGTTGTATAGTCAGATCTAGCCTTTAACTCATCAATTGATATTCACCAACATGGATTTATGCAAAGGCAATCAACTGTAATAAACCTTATCGCAATATATATCCGAAGCTCTGGATAGTAGAGGACAAGTTGAAGCAATTTTTATAGACTTCCAAAAGGTCTTAATTTTACCTCGCGTTCTTTCTTCCTTCTTCTGGTATGCTGCAGGGTTCTAATCTAGGATCTCTACCATTTATGTTCTTCATTAATGATCTCTCTGACCCTGTTTCATGTGAAAAATTGTTCTTCACTGATAACTTTAAACTATATTCTGCCATAAATTATCTTGTAATGCAATGTCTTTTCTCGAAATAACTTAAGTTAACTATCATCTATAACTATCGCATTAACGATTATACCATCAACCATGTTACTTTAGTTAGGCATTTGAGAATCATCTTTGACAAAAATATATCCTTTGCTTATCATATTCATACCACTATTTCTAGTGGACTGCAGAGGTATGGACTTATTTAACGTAACTGTAGAGATTTAAAATATGGGAAAATATTTAAAATTCTGTTTTGTTCCTTAGTCACATCTAAGATGGAGTATGGGTAGATTTGGTACCCCATATATAGGTAATGTGTATTGCGAAAGATTGGTGTCGGTGCAAAGAAATTTTCTGAAATTCTTTCTTCTTTCTTCTATAGGATTTGACCATACAATTAATTCTTCTTCATAATTTCGGTTTAAAAGCATTACTTCTACGTCGCAATATAGCGTTAATTAGGTTTGTTTATAATAGATTGAATGGTAATGATTGTCCTCAACTATTCGGTAAAATTTATATTCGGGTTTCACGTGGTAATTTAAAACAACCAAGATTTTTCTACTGTGGTGTTCCTAGGACTAATTTACTGACGAAATCGCACATTTTTTTAATGTATAACATATTTAATAAGATTGCAATATTTTTAATGATAGCACTATTTCTACTTATGTTTCTCGCTTGGGAAAACTAATTATTGTAATATTTATGTTTATATTTTGTATATTTGCCTTCTGCGAATTTTACTTTTGTTGATTTTATTAACAGTATGTCTTATTTTTACTTTTTATGTCAAACTTATTCCTGTAATTGGGATTGGCATTAATCCTTTGTTTTAATAATTTTTAATTTCAACAACTTTACCCTTGAAATGATACACTGTTTTGTTATGCTAATATATTTAACGTATATTTGGATGGATCTTATTCTATCTTACACGTTTTTAGATAAACGCATTAATTGATTTTTAATACTGCAAGGAAAACCTTGAATCGCAGTAAAATCTTGATAATGATCAAAATGAGTCACATTACAGTTCTAGAAACGGGTAAACCATAATCATTTTTAAATTGGAAGGATATGCATGGTCATCTTGTCAAACTGTTAAATTTGAACGCTTCGTTGTTGAAATACCGATGATGAGATTTATTTACTATTTTTTCGCGAGGATTTGATTTCTTTTATAAAAACAATATGTTAACTTAGTATCAGATACAAACTTATTAAACATTATATATGTAAATAAATATTATACAGGGTGAACCTTAAATAAGTACAAATATTTTAACAGCTGGTGTAGTTCGTCATATAGATCAGTCCAGTGAAAGCCATTTTTAAAAATTTCTAATATTTACGGAGATATTATTTTTTTACAAAAATACCCACATTTTGAGGACCGCTGCTTAATCAAGCTAATGAACCATATGATTTGTTGCGAGGTTGCCATATCTTCTCTAATATAAATATTACGTTTCCCTTAACGTAATAAAGTAATATGGTTAATTCCATTTTAAAAATACTTGTTTGAAGCATAAGTACAGTAAAGTTGGGTATGTAGTATGATACGCAGCAATATTAACATACATTTTAACTGCTTAACTGACCTTACTATAAACGATTAAAAATGAAGTTAAATACTACCGTAAAGTATTTAGGAAGATATTACGTGATATTACTATGTCCAATCTTCAAAAATTATACATTAACGTGCACACAAGCTTACCTGTTTGTTAAGAAATTAACTATTTAATCAGTAATCCACATTTCACAAGTTAAATGCCATTGTACACTGTTAGAAAGAGACACAAGACACAATTTCCTTAAGTAATTTTATGAATAATCACGAAAAACTATGATTTTCCCACAACATAATAAATTTAAAAGTTTGTTCAAGCAAAGACATTTGTGTAACACTGGCAACACTGTGAACTACACGTTCAATCTGAAGCGCTATGCCTCATAAATGTATGAAAGTCAGCGGTCCTCAACAAGTTTTCTACAGAAAAATTATAAAATTTATTTAAAATTTCACTTTTTTATTTCTGATTTTATTGTAAAACAACTATTAATTATGTGTTCTACACAGTGAACTATACTGCTGGTTAAAATATCTGTACTTATTTAAGGTTCACCCTGTATATACTCGTTCTATCCCTTCAAACACAAATATTTTCTCGTAGTGACTATAAGTTTAATTTTCATTTTGTTTTATCACATCCTGCTTCACTGTTAAGTGTTCAAAAAATATGGTTAAAACGTGTGTTCATGTTCATCGATTTGTTTATAATTTTTTTATCCGATCATGAATATTTACAAACGCATGCAGAAAGGAACATATTTGTTATATTTTGCAATAAAGTACATTTTAACTATACGGAATATGACAAGATGCAATATTTAATTATTATTACAAATTAAGTATATCAAAATATTATTATAAACCTACCATTGCGATCTGATATGAATAGTAATGGAGAATATGTTTATATATATATGTATAGCAAGATTAACTAAAAAGTATATTACATAGGTAACAATGTTACCACATTAGAGTCCTCATTAATTGACCGTCCTTAGTCAGAAGTGACAGTAATATATTGCTATTTTCTTTTAAAATCCATGTTATGCTTATTTATACTATGGACAAAGGTGACTCGGACTTTAAAAGAGTAACGCCATCTATTATTTTAACTATTAAGTTTGACTGGTTGACCCAACTAAATTATATAGGGTGTCAGGAGTAGCTGTAAACAATTATTTAACTGAAGATTCTTCTCGCCAAAACAATGTTTTTATTCAAATACATTCTTGTTCCAACATGTCTCTTTATAAAGATACAGGGTGTTGACATTTAGGAAAATGGAATCGTCTGTATGGTGAACCCTTTTTTGAAAAAAAACTATGTTGCGCCACTAATAATACATACTCCATCAAAAGTCTTGGACCCCCTGTATGATTCGATTAAATCTAGTGATTTTTCTTAATATGGTAAAAAAGTACATGTATTTAGGGAACAAAAGAGACAATAAAAAATTGCAGACCATGAACCTTTACTTTATTACCAATGTTTTCCAAATCTGGTCAGTTTGGCAGTGTATTGAGCCAAGTGTTCCTTTGAATTCTTGTACATTATAATGTCAATACGTGAAATGTCTGCGTTTACCCGAGTAAGAATGACTGCTTTATATGATGCAGGACATTCTAATCATCAGATATCGAACATGTTGGGCATTCCTAGATTCTCTGTTGTACGAATAGTACACATATATGAAGAATTTGATACAATGGAAAACATACCACGTAGTGGATGTCCTCGAGTATCTAATGAACGGGATAATCGGTATTTGGTGTAGCATGCCCGTAGACACCGCACATTTTCAGCTTCAGCTCTCAGGGCCCACTTTCAAGGTACGTTTCGCCGTGTTATATAGACACCTACTATCCGAAGACGACTCCACAATGTAAATTTACATGCTAGAAGACCATTACGGGCCTCAACTCTACTTCCAAGGCATCGTGCTGCCCGTCTCCAGTGGGCGCGAGAGCATATGGATTGGCTTTTACGTCAGTGGCGGTGGGTCTTATTTACAGACGAAAGCAACATTGGACTGGTTACTGATGACAATCGACAAAGAGTGTGGAGAGAATCAGGTCGTCAACAGCGATTTTTTTCCCCATGAAGTTGCTCTGTATGAAGGGAGTACCGTAATGTTTTGGAGTGGAATAATGTTCAACCGCCATACCCCATTAACTCGCATACCACAGAATATGACCAGTCAAATTTACATCGAACAAGTTATTACGCCGATTATCTACCCCCTACGTAATGAATTAGGTCAACATTTTGTGTTTATGGATGACAACGCTCGACCACATCGCATTCAGGAGACACTCGAAGCGAGACATGTCAATAGATTAGATTGGCCAGCCAACTCTCCTGACACGAACCCTATGGAAAACATGTGGGATTTCGTTGCTAGCGCCATTCATAATCATATTCCTCTACCTCAGGCTGCAGATGAGTTAGTCGTGGCGGCAGAAGAGGAATGGAACAATATTCCTCAAGAGATCGTTAACCGCTTGATTATCTCAATGCACAGACGTGTCAATATGCTATTGGAACGTGGTGGAGGTCATACCGACTATTAGTCAAGTAGAGAACTTGCTTTGTTACTTCTTTTTGATTTAATAAATTTTGTCAAAAATGTCACACATTTGCTAGTTTAAAAAAAAAAAAGATTCAGAAAATAATATACTT
Source organism: Monochamus saltuarius (assembly GCA_025584915.1). NCBI lineage: Eukaryota > Metazoa > Arthropoda > Insecta > Coleoptera > Cerambycidae > Monochamus > Monochamus saltuarius. The sequence goes on along the minus strand of CM046725.1, from coordinate 55,814,775 downwards.
TTATAAATGTATTTAGTTTGTCTGATAAAATTATATTTAACAAGAATGAGGGGGATTCCAAGACTTTTGACGTTGTGTGTATTGTTAAAACTAATCAATGTTTCAGATTAAGCAATTTTTCTTTACTACAAAAAAGTATTCTTACATAATTTCAGTAAATAGCTCCTTTTTGGAGAAAATCAATTTTTTATGTTAAAAGTAGTAACCAGAGTAAGTCATATTTATGTGTAAAACATTCAATGTATTTTTTTTGCCAAAACAAATTTATCAATCAAATAAATCTTAGTTAATGGCCTTAAAATTAAAAAACAATACAGTAATAAACACAAGTATTATATAAAGAAAAACTATAGCAAATGGTCGAAATGCGCACCTTCAGCCACAACAATACACCGGACTGTCGTATTAACGTTGCATACTCACGGCGCATATTTAAGTTACCACGAATTTTATTTGCAGCCATTGTAATTCGTTCTTGCAACTGGTATCTAGTGTTAATTAATTCGCTGTAAATCAGTTGCTTTAAAAGTACCCATAAAAAGGAATCTAGCAGATTTATGTCGGGATTTCATGGAGGCCACCTAACAGGACCAAACCAACCAATTCATTTATCACGAAAATTATTATGATGTCAAACTAACAGTTAGTAGTTGGGGCATTCCACGCCAACTCAGCAGTCGATCCCACATCACCCTCTCAGATCTGGTTCAAAATTGGTACATCGATTAGTACTATCGAATAAAGGATGTTCCCAAATTTTCAGCCCCTAAGACCGCTCCCTGTCATCAGGGGCCCATAGTGAAGTTTTCGACCATCATTTCACTTCCAGGAGTCTGAAATCGGATTTTCGTGTACTGACGCGGAATTTTGGTCTAAAAAAATTATCAAAAATACATAGGATATGCCAAATTTCCCGTAGAACACTATGCCACCATCCGTTTTCCGATATCTAGCAAGAGGAGCCCGGGAAACGCGAAAAACCGCGCTTCTGTAAAAAAAATCTGATATTTCAAATACGGTCGCTTCAAACTGGCTGAAAATTAATGTTCATACGCGCGTGGTGATCATTATATGTAAAAAAAAAAAGTTACACGCCTTTTACGGGTTTTATATGGGATTTTCTGTAATTTTTTCATTATACCCACTCCACTGGCCCTATCCAGTTGGATAATAATTGGATTTATTTCTCTCACCAAGCGTATCTTTTGTCCCCCTGTCTTTACAAACCCAGCCCCAGCCAGTATTAGAGAAAACATTATTTATTTAATGATTTATTTCACAATTTTTCGTCAATTTTTTGATTTTTGAGCAAATTTACATTTTCTGCAGCTTACTTCTATTATTTGTAAAAAATATGAATATAATATAACATAACGAATGAAAATCGCGTTAAGAAACAAGAAAACCCACATTAAAATCATTGTTGACACTATACACCTCGATATTATTTTCACTATTTTACACATAATGTGATACATGAATCAGCATTCTATCTAATTTATCAAAATACCAGTTTGACCCTTATATTTTTGAATTTGCTAATTGTGTGGCCTAGTTTTATGGTGAATTCACCTGCTTTTCAATAACTACAATCTGAGTAGGGTATCGATAGTCTGGTATCCCTCTCTGACCATACATATATATTTTTCTTTATCCTTTTCAGCAATGAGATCTCAGCAGTAAGCTCATTCTGTGAAATTTCGACTATATACCCAATTGACCAATTATCATTGATAACGAAAGTTACAAACATATCCTCTGCCCAGTCAAAGAGATATTTATTCAGAAGGTCGAATCTGATTGAATGTTCCTGATGAAAATTCGTGATTTTGCATGCAACAACTTGTTCAGTAACAGGAATAAACTGACGATATCCCCTTGTACCAGGAATAGTCTGGGCATTCATTTGAGTTGTGGCCCGCTCTTGAGTTAGTTCCCCCTTAGAAACCAAGATAGACTTCAAGTTGGGCAAGCCACGTTGGCAAAAATCGTGCAATTAGATAGAATGCTGATTCATGTATAAGGACATTATGTGTAAAATAGTGAAAATAATATCGAGATGTATAATGTCAACAATGATTGCAATGTGGGTTTTCTTGTTTCTTACTGCGATTTTTATTCGTTATATTATATTCATATTTTTTACAAATAATAGACTGCAGAAAATGTAAATTTGCTCAAAAATCAAAAAATTGACGAAAAATTGTAAAATAAATCATTGAATATTAATTAAATTATTTCTCTTTACAGTCAACCTTTTGGCAACATCGGGGATGTAACGCTAACCTGGACCTCCACGGTTTACCCTAAACTCTATTCCAACGATTCGTCCATCAATCCCATCAGCGCAGGCCCATCACCACAGACGAGGGGATGGGTGGCTGGGATCTCTGGTCAACATCGGGGCGATGATGGGTAGGTCCTTTTCCATTCAGCCTTACAGCCGAGAGATTTGGAATATGTTGAGATATCAGATTTTTACCAAAGCGCGTTTTTTCGCGTTTTCCGGGCTCCCCTTGCTAGATATCGGAAAACGGATGGTGGCATCGTGAAATTTGGCATCTCTCATGTATTTTTGATAATTTTTTTAGACCAAAATGACGCGTCAGTACACGAAAAACCAATTTCAGACCCCTGGAGGTGAAATGATGGTCGAAAACTTCACTATGGGCCCCTGGTGACAGGAAGCAGTGTTAGGGGCTGAAATTTTGTGAATATCCTTTTTTCAACAGTACCAATCGATGTACCAATTTTGAGCCAGATCTGATAGGGTGATGTGGGATCGACTGCTGAGTTGGCGTGGAATGCCCCAGTTAATAAATACATATTATTTGATATGTAGAATTAATTTTAATCACTAAAGAATAAATAGAAACACAATAACAAACATAAAACACGAATAATCTTACGTACAAACATCTCAACCTCATAAATCGTATATTGAATGTTTTGCGAAACGATCAATTTTCACGATTTTTGCAGCATTTTTTATTGGTTCGTGATTTTCGCCAATACGTACATGGTATTAACTATACATGCATTTCCTTTTATATTTAATTTTGTGATTTACATTTTACTTCATATTATTCTTAAATATACTTAACAGTTTTTATAACTTATGGACATTATTAACAAATTATTTTCTTTTACAGTCAACCTTTTGGCAACATCGGGGGATGTAACGCTAACCTGGACCTCACCGGTTTACCCTAAACTCTATTCCAACGATTCGTCCATCAATCCCATCGGCAGGCCCATCACCACAGACGAGGATGGGTGGCTGGGATCTCTGGTCAACATCGGGGCGATGATAGGTCCTTTTCCATTCAGCTTCATAGCCGAGAGATTTGGAAGGAAAGTGGGTTTACTGTGCATAGCGATTCCCCATATCGCTTCCTATCTCACCATGGCTTTCGCGCAGAACATCTACATCTTCTACTTTGCTAGAATCCTCGGAGGACTAGGGCTAGGTGGCGGTTACAGCTTACTTCCCATGTACATAGCAGAAATATCTCAGGATTCCAACAGAGGAATGATGTCGCTAACTCTGAACATCTTCTGGGCCATTGGAAACTTCTTGCCGTATGCTGTTGGGCCTTTTATATCAATAATGCTGTTTAATTCAATCCTAGCATGCATCCCGGCTACATTTTTTGTAATGTTCTTAATCATAGGCGTGGAAACACCATATTATTTAGCGGGAATAAACAAAATGGACAAAGCGGAAAAATCTCTGATGAAGCTGAGGCGTGTTGGAAAGGAAGGGATACAAAAAGAGTTAGAAAGTATCAAAGCTCACTTAAAGAAGGACGATGACGGTCATTTTTCCGATATCATCAGGAGGAAGGAGCTGAGAAAAGCTTTTATCATATGCATGGTTTTGATCGTATCACAAGAAGCCTCCGGTTCGGCCGCCATCACGTTCTACCTGCAACCCATCTTCGAAGCAGCTGGTACCAATCTTTCTTCTGATATTTCTGCGCTTATCGTAGGCGTTGCTCTCTTAATATCCAGTTTTTTTGCCCCGTTTGTTGTCGACAAACTTGGAAGAAAGTTACTGACTGTGAGTTCTTGCCTTGGAATGATGATATCTCTAGTGATGATCGGGATATTTTTCTTCATACAAGACTTCACAGACTACAGTACGGACAGTATATTTTGGATGCCGATATTTAGCCTAATATTCTTCATAATATCGTTCAATATAGGCATGGGGTGCATTCCTTGGACTCTGTGTTCGGAACTCTTCCCAAACAACGTAAAGCACATCGCAGCATCGACATGTTCTAGTGCGTGCTGGATGGCAAGCTTTCTGATAACTAGATTTTTCAACGACATGAATGATTTCATGGGCCGAGCGGGTACTTTTTGGTTCTTTGCCGCAATCTGTCTCGGAGCCGGCATTTTCAGCCTCATATTGATGCCGGAGACCAAGGGCAAGAGTTTTAGTGAGATACAAGACATGCTGAAATACGGTAGTACGAAGAAGGCAACCAGTGACAATAAAAGGGGGGATATAATCCTAAATGACAAATTACGGACAGATAAAAATGGATGTGAAAACACTGCTTATCTGCATTCGCATGAATAACATACAATTATCAGTTATTTATCTGTATCAACAGTATTACTTTAATTTATCGAATGCGTTGTATCGAAACAAATAAAAAAAAAAATAAACCCCTTTTCTCTTTCTTAAATATTTCACCTCAACATATCATCAAATAGGCGTTACTTCATTAATATTAAAAAATTATATATTATATAAATATAAAATCTTCAGAAACGTCAGTTAATTAATATTATAAATTTATAGTCTGCATAAACACATTAAACCCTCAGAAGTTTCTCAAGGTTTGATTCATCTGGGCCATTGCTTTAAATGACTATAATTTTTCTCCACAACATATTCTGTTATTGACACAGTATGCAGATTGATATTATAATCTCGAGATTGATATACATACATAAGAAAATAACATTAAAATAAATTCAAGAAATAAAATGGACAGTACTTAATGTTTTAATTCTGAAATTAGATTATTCAGGGATCTGAGAGTTATTTTAGACACCAACTTGAGTTTTACCAAACATATTTTAAATATATTAAAATCAATTATAATAAAATTTGGGAAGAAATCTGTAATTTCACTGAAAACTGAGAAAAACAAATATATTCTGTATTATTGTGACCAACAACGTGGACCAGCTCCAAAGACATGTTGCCTTTCAACTAAATTGCAATTTTAACGGTACAGTACTAGAACAAAAGAGAATTAGACATTAAAACACTTTGTTTCGATTGCAAGTGATTTTATACTAAAGATTTGGATTGCTTGTGCATCAAAAGTCGACAACACTATTTTTGACCTAAAAGCTCGTAGAACTAGTTATGGTTTCGTTTTGAAATATGTAAAACTAGATGCTTGCCAACCAAAATATTAAGACTCGACTTACTGACCAAGCATAATTTTTTAATCAAGTTACTGGAGATTTAAATTATTGGTAATTTTATGTTTTTCTTGTTAATTATTATTAATAACTTTATCAATTTATTGTATACCTCTCCTGTTACTATTTTGTTTGTTGTATTTAATAATTTTTATATTTTGTAATTTGAAATATTATAAGTGTTGATAATAACTGTGGCTATTTATTAAATACTTATAAATAATATGTACAATAAAAGCCAAATTAGTTTAGTTCCATGAGCTCGGTAGTATTCAGTTATATAAAATTTCATTTAAGTTCATTTTCCAAAATATTTAACCAAAAACATCTCACAAAATGTAAGAATTTTCTCTCAGTTTGTTTGGTTACTACACATATGTAAAAAAGTTTAATATTTGTTATTTCACTACGTTAGTTTGTTTCAAAAATCTATCTGTTTTTTTCTTGAAACTAATTTTTGTACGTAATTGTAAAAGTGAAAGTAAATTTAAATTGTATCATTTGTTTATCTGCTTTCATAGGTAGCATTACATAATACTTATTTTAGTATGTACCTTTTTACATTTAACTATTTTTTAATAAAAAAAATTTGTCAAAAAATTGTCATAATGTATTGTATTTGTGACACCTTTTCACATGTTATAATAAAATAGGTAATTTAATTTGTATTAGTTATACATACATATAAGCTTCACTTTTGGCAACAAATTTTGATCTTTTTAGGTCATCTAGATACAGGACCATCTTGTTTCTATATATCTAATGGTTACTGGTTACTTTAAGGCTACTTTTAATAGTTATTTCCACAATAAGTGGAATATACAGGGCGATTCATTAATAATTGTGCATATGCTAACTGGATAATCCGGGACTGAAAATATGAAGAATTGACACAATGTTTAGATAAAATATGGCATGGTGTTTTATTTAACATATTTTAAATTATTTTTTCTACAAACATGATAAAAATGCAATTTTTAACACTCCCTTGTAGCATTAAAAATATTGGTTTAAGGCTCCAGTGTCTTAAAATGAACACTTTACAGCACTAGTGCCTTGAGATAAATGTCAAATTTTGACAGTAAATTTGCAATACGTTTAATTTGTATTTTCTTTATTAACATGAATACTTATATTACAATTCACACAATTTGGAAAATTATCAACTGAAACTATCGCATTCCTAGTTGACGTTTGAGTAGAATTTGCTGATACTGATGACACTGAAAGCAGTTTTCGGGCAATCGAATTGTTACTTTCCAACGAATCTTCGATGTTGAAGATTTCCATCCCCCATGCCGCTTAATTGCCGTTAAATTTGCTTCACTATCCGCTAGTAAGCTTGCCGACGAACGCCGAAAACAATGTCCAGTATAGAGGTTAGAATTTAGAATAAATTTAGCAATAGCAGAAGGACATTTTTCAAACGCATTTATTCCCACAGAGTTTTTTGTACATTTGCCTTTCACATATTTTAGAAAAAGCCTCCGATGTCCCACATTTGCTGGACAAAAAATCATGTATCTCCGGTAAAAATCCAAATAAAATTCTTCAACGATAGCGAAATTTTGTGGAACCTTGGTTTTGGTATCTGATATCTTAAACAATATTAAACTGGAAGTGCCCACAATTTTAAGTTGTCGAGAGTCAACTGGTAAAGCCTTCTACGCCAGGCACCAAATATTCCCAAAATAGTAGCTACTTTCATCATAAGATACTCGTCATCCGGTGCGCACTTCAAAAACTGTTCAATTTGGTCTCTGATCAAGATCTTTTGGATTGACAACTTTTTCCTTTTTCCTTCAGAAACGCAATGAGCTTAACATGCTTGCTGATATCTACGTCGCTATTTATTCGTAACATAGCTTTAATAATAGAATAATTAGACCATAGAGATGAAGATTTTCAAACCTTCAATTTATCCTCAAAATAGGCCAAGAATACATTTTCAGTATATTTTCCAGGAACACCTTTTTCTTCACACCACTTCACAAACTTATTGTATGCAATTTCATATTAAATCTGATATTTTCTTGGTAAGTAGCTCGGTTGGCCGCTTCATCTATTTTTTTAAATGTATTGTTCTTTTCCATATTTTCTTTATGCTTAAGGGCAAAAAGACACAACGTTTAAAAGTGACAAATCCAAAACTTTCAATTTCAAACTTTCCGTAAATGATGAATACAATGGTTACCACCATGGTTTCTATATAGCATTGGCAAGTACCCACTTCGAAAATTTATTTAAAACTTATTTCTACCCGGATTAATTCTTTTTAAAGCTGTTTGTTAAAAAAAATATTGTATGATATTTGTGTTAAAAGTGTTTTTAAGGCATTGATGTAAATTTTTAAACATTTGCATGCGTGCCTTAAAAATGCACTTTTAACACAACATAAATAACTATTTTCCAATTACTTTAACCCTGTTTAATATTTCCCTATTATAGTTGGCATAAAGTTAAGAATGGGAAACTGCGGTTTTTTAATAATAATATTATAATAATAATAATAACCTTTATTGCCCAACAGTTATAAACCATTTATGGAGCAAACAATTTAGTAATGTAAGAAACAAACAAACAATTAGTGCTTAATACTAAGATACAATGAAAAATAAAATATAAATATATAAATATACTAAAGCTGAAGTACTAATTAATACTAAGGTTAAAGTAATACTTGTGCAACATTTCTTAATTCATTAATGCCACAAAAAAATATATCACATGAGTTCGAGATTACATTCGCATTAGAACACATTAAATTAATTGGTGCCTTCGACAATAAATTTGTACAGGCTCTTTTACACGAAAAAGTTCTAGTGTGCCTGGATGCATGGTTGGGAACATTTATATTCAACTGAGAAAGCAGTACAGAGCAATCAATATTGTCGTGTAACAACTTAAACAAAAACTGTACAGCCGTCAGTTTACGGCGTTTCTCTAAAGATGTAAAATTAAATTTATTTAATAACGCAGCATAATTACATTTTCTTTCAGGATAGTATCCATCAATCTTAAACGTAAAATACTTTAAAAAATGTTTTTGAATATTTTCAATGGCCAGAGTGTACTTCATGTATATGGGGCTCCATATTAAGGAGGCGTATTCCAATTTTGTCCTAACCAAACTAAAATATAAAGATGTTAATATAGATGTGTCACTAAAAACTTTACAATTACGAATGATAAATCCCTGAGCAGTGTAGGCTGACTTAATTATATTATTTATGTGATAACTAAATGTAAGCCGACTATCAAAGTATACTCCCAAATCTCTTATGTTGTCAGTTCTTTCCAATACAATATTATTGATAGCATAAAGATATTGTAATACGTCAGATTTACGACTAAATGATAAAACTTTGCATTTGGAAATGTTCAGAAAAAGCTTATTTGTTTGACACCAAATTTCGAGACGCTGAATCTGTTCTTGTAGCATAGCACAATTATGAACACTGGAGATCCGAGAGTATAACTTCAAATCGTCAGCAAACAACAATTTGTCACAAGTTAGTACACTGCACAGGTCATTAATAAAAATTAAGAACAGTAATGGCCCCAGGTTCGATCCCTGAGGTACTCCACTAGTACCAATATAGATGTCGGAGGAAAACAGGCTGTAATAAACGTATTGTTTTCTCTGTGTCAAGTAAGATGTCAAAAGCTGAAAGTAACTGTAGTGAAGACCTAAACGCAAAAGTTTGTTAAGCAATATATTATGACTAGTCTTATCAAACGCTTTGGAAACATCTGTGAATATAGCATCCACTTGTCCCCTTTCATCCAATGTCTCACATAAGAATTGGCTAAAGACTGCCAAGTTACTTGTCGTTGATCTGAAAATAAACAATGTTTGTGTTACAAAAACTTGAACTTTATAATAACAGGCCTTGCATTAATGTCATTGTTTACAGTTTTTCCAGTCCTATAGCATTGTTCAATATCCCCTTCTGTCAAATCTGTTATAATGCACATTTATAAGTTGAGTTACCATAGTTGCTAGTTTCATTTCCTTCTTCTTTAACTCCATAAATGCATATATTTTTAATTTTTGCATCTTGCTGTATAGTGTCTAATTGTCTTTCCATTCGGGCGACTTTACCTTGTAAGGTTTTTTGTTGGTCTTCTAGGAATTGTACCTTATCAGTAATGCTTTTTACTATTCTATTTAAAAAATCGTCATCGGACAGCAACTCTCGAACTGTTTCCTTAACAATGGATTTTATATGTAATTTCTCTTGATTTACCTTATTTTCTTGTAGAAGCCATTTTTTTTAAATACAATGTGCAGTATCACAACACTAACACTGTGTAAAAACTTCGACAGAAGAGTCGCAAATAACTCGTACTTTTTAATTATTATAGCGGAGCAAGACAAAAATCGTGCTACTCGCTTTGCTTCATAGAATAGTATACATATTGAGGATAAAGCTTTTAGTGTTTTTTCCAATCTTATGTCAGAGAAATCACGAAAGAAATACGAACGAGTATTTGGTCGCTATGAAAAATGGTGTAGAGAAAAAAAGGTATTAAACATAACTAACGGGAAAGGATTATTAGTATATTTTAACGAGCTAAGTAAAACACATCACAACACATATCTTTGGTGCTATTACTCAATGACAGAAACAGAAATTTCAGTTAAGAAGAATATCGATATCAAACAGTACTTAAATTTGACTGCATTCTTGATGCGAAAATCAGAAAGATACAAACTTGAAAAAATATAAGGTATTAACAAAAAAGGTAATATTCAGATTTTTAATGAATGATACCAGTACCTTTTATTACCAATATTTATTTTAGGTTATTTTAAGGTATTAAAAAAGAAGGGAATATCCAGATTTTTAATGAATGCGGACGATGATGAATTTCTGCTGATAAAGGTTGCTATACCAATACCTTTTATTACCAATTTTAGGTTATCTTGATTATTTGTTTCGCAGGCGCATATTGGCGAAAAGGACTCACAAATCTGCTTTTAGGACATGTGAAAGATGAAGGACTATACTTCCAACAGTTCCAATACCAAAATAAAAGTATGTAGATAATTTTTTGTAACATCTGAAAATATTGAGGGCTTGAATTTAGTAGAACTGGTACGAAAATACGTCAAATTGAGAAATGAAAACTGTTCGTGTTTGCTTATTTCTTTGATATAAAGCTAGTAAATGTTCGAAACAACGATATAGATACAATGTGGCAATGTGCCAAAATTGATTCCATGACTTCTTAAACTGATTAATTCAAATGCGTATACTGGGCACTGCTTTCAGCGATCATCAATTTTTAACCGATTGTGGAGCAGATATTTTGACTATAAAATACGTGGTGGCAGGAAGTCTAACGGTGGTATTCATAATCTGTCTCCGGTAGCCGGAGAGCAGTCTCCATCTCGAAATTATGCGAATTTTATAATGAAATTCAAATAATTCCGTACGAACAATGAATACAGTGTACTGTAACAGTGGTATCTTATATATTCTTCTCGTGAAATTATGTGAATTTAATTATGAAATTTCCATAATTTCCCTACGGAGACCACTCTCTGGCGGCCGGAGACGGACCATGATACCACTGTAATTCTGTCGCTGAGGACTTCTACTGAAAGCAAGAAACAAATGGCTATACAAATTCTAGGGGAAAGCGAGAATATTCCCTTGGAAGCTGACCATATTCCCTCAACATCCAAAGTTATTTCATTAACATCTAAATATTATGTTCACACTCAAAATATTTCCATCTATTCAAGCAAATCGTTTGGCATGTCAGCATCTGGTATTAATATATCGAATTGTAAAGATTTTGCTGTCAATGGATTTAATAAATGAGTTTTCATGAGATATATTTTGCTTATTTAATAAATAATGTCTAGTTTGAGTCTAATTTAATTTGCAATGTCATTATCGAACTGAGTACACTAATAAGTCATTCTGGCATTCGAAACAGTGTGAACCCATAGTCATAAAATACTACATAATAGTTATTTATTTAATCAGTGCCTAAAAAATGTTTAAGGTTGTGCTCTTTTTGAGACTTGGAGGTGCATGTAGGAAGGAGGAACTCATTTATATGCAGGTAAAAGACGTGAAAGACGAAGGTAATGTTTTCTGCATCATAATACCCAATACAGACCAAAATTTCGTGTGAATTTGTTGTAACTACTGAAGACATTGAAAGAATCAATTTAGTAGAAGTAATTCGAAAATACATAGCACTGCGTCCTTCAAGTTGCGATTATGGAAGGTTCTTTGTTGGATATAAGAATGGCAAATGTACAAAACAGCACAATTGGCACCATACCGAAAAATGTTGATTTTTTTTTAAAGTACCGAAAGTGTTTTCGAAGAGCATCAACTTCCTTGCTTGCAAATTCAGGCGCGGACCTTTTATCAGTCTAGAGGCATGAGGGCTGGAAAAGTTACACGATGGCTGAAGGATATGTTGTAACGTCGATTGAAATAATAAGAAACGAATCGCTACAAACATTATGGGAGTAAAGCATATATAGATGGATGTTTCAACTAGAAACGACATTAGCAATTTAGAAATCAGCAAAATGTCAAATGAATAACGAATTGTCCTCCTCTGGAATAAGTTTTTCAAAATGCAAATATGTTGTTGTTAATGTTTACAATAAATAATAGTTTTTATTAATATTTAATAAAAGTTTTGATCATAAATTGTCTAAAAACTTCAAAAGTTCTTATTCCACTGAATGTGGTAATGAAGTTATTATCTCACTGAGTGCGGTAATAAAGTTCTTGTCCCACTCAAAATGAGTGGGATAAGTTACATTTATCATACAAGTGCAGAGCAAGTACTTTTACCAACTTTTCAATAGCCAATCATACACCACCACAGAAACGCAACAGAAATAGCAAACTATATAAGTATGTAAATATTCAAAACAAAATCAAGTATCAAAATTGGGGAATATAACTAGAATTGGAATTACTCAATAAACATTAATTCTTTAAGCATTATCAGAATTGACCAATAAATTAAAACTATTATCACCAATTTCTTAATCAATTTATAGGATTAAAATTAGTGACTACAAAGCAGGTTTCTTTGCTTTCAACAGTTAAAGATAAATGTAAGTTTTGAAAAACCAAACCAGATTGACATAAACTTAATGAATTACTTTATAGTGATGTGATTATTTACTTCTTATTGAATTCTTACTTCTTACTTCATGACTTATCTATTTACTTATAGATTTACTGTGGAATATTTTGGTTGAGCAAAACTAAAACTAATGAAAACATCATTTGTAAACAAAATAAAAGAAAATCTAATATTCTGCCACAAACAAATACTTTGTAGCAATATTATATGCGATCGATACCTAATAAACTTATTTATCCAGGTATTCAACCGTCATTGAAGACACCTTATGAAGAAATGGCAGACGAAACAATGAAATGTCTAGAATATCTTCCGGAAGAGACATCGGCATTGAATAAAATCATCTTTTAGCACTCATTCGCTCGTATTTTTGTAACTTTAATTCAAGCAAAGACTGTAATTATTTCCTACTTTAAAACTTAAAAGTTATACGCCATTTTTATATGGAAAAAGAAAGATAAAACATAAGAACAAACTAGAAAATGATTTTAATTAGGTAGTCCAGTAAATTATGGTATCAAAACAGTTTTATTCAATTATTATTATATTAAACGCCAAGGTTATTGAAAAAGTTTACAATTTATCTTTTTGCGCAAAATGAGTTGTATAAAAATTGATTACACTGAAGGTTATTACAGAACATTGTTTTATGCGATTATTTAATGTACAAACGTCATGTGATAATCAGTGACGTATTAAATTATTATCTACTAAAAAGCTGATATATTACTGAAAATGTAAGTGCCACTTGACGTGTCAGATTTCATAGAATTTATGAAACGGCGAATTAGAAGATTAATGTGTTTATGATAAGTGGTTCTCGATCTCGGAATTAAAAAATCATAACATTTTTAAATTTTAATTAGTTGTCGAGTTCAGTCCATTTCTTTACAGTAGTTGTAAATTTATTGTATAAGTGTCTCATTGTTATTTCTTGAATGGTGCATATCCATCTTCTGTTGATAGACTTCCAGCAAGTCTTCATATTTAAACAGAATATTCAAGCTTAAACTCATATATCAGTAGTACTAAATTTAAACACAAGATAACATCAGTAAAAACAGATGGTAACCAAATTGACCATGTATTGATCACAAAAAAATGGACTACGTTGATACAAGATGTAAGATCTTATAGAGGAGCTAATGCTGATACAGATCATATATTACTGGTATCAAAAATTAAAACTAAAATCATTAAAAATCAAAGAAAACTCACAATAAAGAAAAATTGGGATATAATAAAACTAGAGTTAGAAGAAACCAAGAGGAAATTCTCGTTGATTGTGGAAAATAAATTAAGAACATCCGAAGAACATGATATAGAAAAGGAGTGGATAAACATAAAAACCAGTATAATTGAAGCAACTAATAAAACAGTCGGTTTAAAAAACATGAAAAAAATAAAGAGTGATTCGATGAAGAATGCCAGAAACAAAGAGAGACAAACATTCAAGCGAGAAACAACTGAATACAAACAACAGGAGAACAAGATTTAAATGAGTATAACAAATAATACAAGAAACATCAAAACAAGCAATGGTCGCAGTCGCTGTCATATCATAATTCGATTCCTATGTTTACGTTGTAGTTTTGTGTTCTTCTTCAGTTTTTAGTGCCTTATTTTAATTTTAAACGTTTTATAGTTATTAGATAAAGGAATATGTGTCGGGTACAGATATTTTCGTCGGTTTGTTTTTCTAGGTTATGGAACAAGACTGCCGCGGGTGCATTAAAAGTTTTCTATTATTTATTAGTACCTACGCATTCCTTTCGTTCGATTTTCTTATACTAAATAGGCATTTTATCTAACTGTACTTATGGGAAGTGTGTTTCATCGGTAGTGAGTGGCTGTAATGAGTGAAAATGTAGATTTGCCAGTTTGTAACGAAATAATGACAAACAAATGTAAAATACTGGAGCTATCTGTATTAACTGTTACCCATCTGTCAGGTATTATTACTAACAAGAATTTTAATTTTTGTCGTTTCTGTATTTAGAAACGCTGCAAAAAGACGACCGCATGGTTGTTGACAGATGTAAGTTTATCTATGGATCTAATCCATCTGAGTCGATGGTTATCATAGGTGCCGACTTTCCGTAGGAAAAGAGGGTTTTGCCCCATTTTTAAAAATAAAATTCTGCAATAATTTTATTATCGTATTTTAAGCCTCCCTGAGCACATGGTTAAAATTGATGTACTTAGTCATAGTTAACCCTGTATACAGTCAAGTACAGCGCTCGCTGATATACGGAGAAAGGGCTAAAAACCCTTTTTGCTCAAAGGTGAAAGTGAATGATATCTGGAAGCATCTCGAGGACAGTAAATTCTCCTTTGAGGACCATACGGATCAGTATGGAAATGTGTCATTTACTTTTTAATAAATTCAATATGTGTCCCAGTTGAATGAATACGGAACCATCGATTATGATGCTAAATGGGTAAATAGGTACCTAAGTAAACCAGATGATCTCCACAACATTTTGAAGATCCCATATACATATGATAAATTCAATTTAAAAGATATTTTTGCTCCCTTTCAACAAATTCGTTATGTTAGTGTTCGTAACAACATCTAAATAATAACCTCTCAGGTTACATACACGAATAACAGGTTCGGCATGCAATTGCATCCTGTTATACACACATATAATGTATTGACATCTGTACTGCTACAGCTCTACAACATTTAGACCACTCATACCGAAGATTGCAGCTCAACCCACGGTAGTAATAAAAACATATTTTATTTGCAATAAATGTCTATGATTGTTATTTTATTAGATAAAGAAAACACACACTCAAATATTCTATACACAGAAATCGGCGACCGCCTTATTAGCATCATTTGATCAGCAGATATACTCTGTCGATGCCATGCAGGTATGAATGAGTGTAATTCATGAGCCGTTATTATTAAGTGAACATATTCACATTCAATCATATATAAAAATGCACCAGTGGCTACGGTAGTTGCCCTCCATGTGCTGTGCTTATACATAAACAAAGGTATTCCGATTTACGTCATCTCATAAATCTAATTGCTTCATTGTAACTTCAGGAATTTCCCATTAAATTGTGCCTCAATCTTAATGAAGCATCCTGTATAAAAATAATCATTCATTTAATGTCAAACAAAATTATACTAAAATATAAGTGGAAACCCTTGGAAAATACAGTGTTTTATCATTATTTAGACTCTCCGTCTAATCTAACTAAGCTGCTGGCCACTCGAACTTACACAGAAATTTTTAGGCATAATTTAAAGTTAAATATTTTCAACAGGAATGCATATTTTTGAACGCGGCTTGCAAATTTTTAGAGCTAGTTTTTTTTCGGATTAAGCTGCATGACGTATATTTATCGGAGGACCATAGGTTTATTATATATGAAGTCATGTAAAAAACCAAAAAGTTTGTATGAGTGAAATTTCCGCAAAAAATTTTTTTAGTCGTTGCAATATGGTTCGTTACTAAGGTTACATCAATATCTCTAGACGTTTTTGTCAGTTTTTGGATTAAGGCCCTTAGGCCTTGTACGAGTACACTACTCAACATAAAATTTGGGTAGCAAACATTTTAAAATGCTATAACTTGACATTGGATTGACGGTTCCTGATGATTTTTGCAGATTTGGAATCCTTATTTCACGTGGATTTTCTATGGTCTAAGCATTTTATATGAAGGTTGAAATTTACACATTATACCGGGTCGATAATAAACAAAAACGTAGGGTACGACCCGCTGTTAGGTTTGGCATTATTTAAGTTTTTGTAAAAATAAATTCTCACCTCAAGTGGTTTTTATTTAATGTTCTTCTCACTGTTCTGTCCGAAACTTACACCCCAGTTTGTTGTCTCAAAGAATCATTCAGTTTTACAGAGTTCTTTGTTCACCCCCATGCCCATAATTATGATCGGGCCGCGTCCATTTCAAAGTAGGCATTAGAAAAACAAATTTGTTGCTATGGAATTAATTTTTTTTTCTCATATATTTTCAGGTATTAACAATATTGTGTGAAACCAACTACTCAGTGGACAAAAGCCCCAACCTGCGTTGAATTACACCCACAATATCTACCCATATATTCCTTATTATTAGCTTAAATGGAATTAAAAACTGTTAACATTATTTTAGTAATAACCTGACACATTTAAATGTTACAATTTTGTAAATTTTAATTAATATGAGGCGTTAAACCACGGCAGAAAGGGAAAATTGCATTCGACTTCTCAACAGAGGAATGTCAAAAGAGCAAATTGCGCACATTTACAATGTCAGTCGAAAGACAATTTATAATTTGAACCGTCGCGTCGAAGCCGGTGATCATAATTATGGGCATGGGGGTGGACATACAAAAAAAAATATACCATAGAACCGAAAGAATTTTAATGAGATAAACTATGCAGAATAGAACAGAGAACTCTAGATAACTAAATGACTTTTTAAGACAACAAACTGGGGTGAGAGTTTCGGACAGAACAGTGACAAGAACATTAAATAAAAACAACTTCACGTGATAATTTTTTTCAAAAACATAACATAATACCAAATATATTTGTTGGGTTTCTTGGTATTTGGCACGCCTCCCTGCAGTAGTAGAGAGGGGCAACTGTATACAGAAGGGGGTCGAATTTGGTTCATCCCTATTTTGAGTTCTTTTTAAATTTAGTGTGTTTAAGTATTTAGAGAAGCATACTCCATACTCCCGCCAACAATTATTTATTTATTTATTTATTTATTTATTTTATTTACACTATTGAACAGGTCAAAGACCCAGTTAAAGAATAGGAAAACACAAAAAAAAAGCATACATGAAGTAAATTACACAATACTTAGACATAACACATGTAAACAAATATGAAAAAAAAAATTCAATCTAAAAATCTAGATAAAGACAATAATATTCACAAAACAGATTTTTTCAGAGTTGAAATATTGCAATCCAAAAAATCAACAGGCAAGGTAACTTCATTACATAAATTCCACATATTATGCAGTGGAGAGTGTTGCAGAATATTTGTCCTAGCAGGTGGCAAATAGAACATGTTAAATTGTCTAGCTTCAATTCTGGGAACATGAAAGCTCAACATTCGCAAGATGGCACTGCAGTCAATGACATTATTAATTACTTTATGTAAACAAATTAAATAAGCCTTTTTACGTCGATTTTCCAAAGTTTCAAGGCCAAATCTATTAAGCATTTCAACTTGAGGAAACCCAACAGAGGGATACTCACCATCAGCTTTAAAAGTAACATATTTCAAGAAATTACGTTGAACATTTTCAAGAGCATCCACATGTACAGCATAATTAGGACACCAAACAATTGATGCATATTCACAATTACACCTGACAAAAGTAGAGTATAAAATTTTCAAAGTGTTAGAATTCCAAAACTGTTTACTATTTCTTATAATAAAACCAAGAGATCTATATGTTCTTGCAGTAATATGATGTAGATGGTTATTAAAAGACAATTTTCTGTCAAAAATAACACCTAAGTCACAGAAAGTATCAGGTCTAGACAGCGTATGTTGCTCGATGGAATAATCAAAAGAAATTAACTGTTTCTTTGTAGAAAAAGACAGTACATGACACTTACTAATATTAAGTGACAGATTATTAACCCTGCACCATTCATTAATGACATTAAGATTGTACTGAAGTTCAGCAGCATCATCAGCGTTCTTGATCGTACTAAAAATGTTCAGATCATCTGCATACAACAGGCAGGGCACAGTTAAATTATTAATGATGTCATTAATGAATAGGCTAAAGAATAAGGGTCCCAAATTAGACCCTTGAGGGACCCCCGAGGTGGTTCGTACTTTAGCAGGCTTGCAACCGCGGTAAACAACATGAAGACCTCTGTTAGAAAGATAAGAGCTAATAAGATTTAATAAGTTGTAAGAGACACTAAAATAATTATCTAATTTATTCAAGAGTATTGTGTGATCAATTTTGTCAAATGCCTTTGTCAGGTCAGTGTAAATCACGTCAGCTTGAAATCCATCATCAATGGCATTGGCTAAAAACTGTGTAATACAGAAGAGATTTGTAACAGTAGACCTGCCCTTAAAAAAACCGTGTTGCGCCTCCGTAATTAAGTGTTTTGTGTCATGAAATATAAAACCATACAACAGCATTTCAAAACACTTGGCAAAATTGCTGATTATAACAATAAGCCAATAATTACAAATATCTGATCTTTCCCCTTTTTTGAATACTGGAGTGACCTTAGATATTTTTCACTGTGAAGGAAACGTACATGCAAACGCAAATACTGCGGCACAGTCCCGCACAATAAAGGATGGTATTCCATCTAAACCGCTAGTTAACTTAGGCTAACAACACCTAACTTCATCGTCTGAAAAAGAACAAATTTCAGGCAGGCTAAAGTTATTAATGTCGGAGACAAAAGGCACATTTATAGGGGAAGAATACGATTTTTGGAAAACGGAAGCAAAAGCATTACAAATCTCCTCTGGATCAGAAAAGGAATCATGGTCCATATAAAAAGTATTTGGTAAGTTTGAGTAAGAGTTTCTTTGAGATATAAATTTCCAAAAATTCTGAGGTTGATGAGTAATATTATTCTCAATATCCAATATGTAATTATTATACAATATCTTACTGTCATACTTAACTGTACGTCTTAAAGTCTTAAATTCATTATAATGATTAATATCTCTAGAGCGTTTATACCGTTTCCACAAGAAATGTTTACGTCTAACATCTCTAATTAACGATCTAGTGTACCAAGGGGGATAACACCGAGAACTTACACGTGAAATAGGCACGAACATGGAAAAAATCCTATCCAAATGATCAGGGCAACATCAACATCAGTGCATTCATCCAAATAACAGAAGTCAGATTCAAGCAAATGTGTATAAAGTAAGGGAAAATTTGCTCTCTTAAAATTATACTTCTATAACAGTTTAACATTTCTAGTCGATTGCGAGCTACAACTTCTAATAGGATACCACACCACAACAGGAGGATGATGCAAATCTTCAGGAAGAAGAACATCAATAGCTCTCACAACTTTGCACTTATTATTGGATAGAACAAGATCTAAAATGCGATTATTAATATTTACAATTGAATTACTTTTAATTAAATTAACAAAATTTTGGAAGTTTATAACGGCATTACATATAGGAGAATCGGTACAGTGCAAAGAAGCAGACGCGTATGTCGGGACATTGAAGTCACCAATTAACAAAATGTCCGAAACAAAAATATAATCTAAAGAGCAAAAAGCAACAAAGACCAAATTATACACCTCAAGTAGCGCATTTGGAGGAATATAAACTACAAAAAGATAAAGTGTCTTATATTTTAGAGTAATTTTAATACCAGTAATGTCAACAGTTAGGATAAGACTGAAGTCAGTATTACCAAGATTTAGATCGACTGCACAAATATTAGAAGCAATAGCAATCATAGCACCCCCTCCTCTCGAGGAGTTAGCCTCCAAATCCCGATCAGCTCTAAAAATATTGTATCTACTATTATCCAACACTTCAGTGTCAAGAACACCTTTATTCAACCAAGTTTCCATAAACGCCAAGATATCAAAATTGCAAGCTGCCGTATTGTTAATTAAAGTATCAAGTTATTATAGTTATAGTTATTATAATATAATATATTATATTATTAGTATATAGTAAATTGTATATATAAAAAATATTACATTAATATTGTCTGCACTAGAAATAGTGAAGTGAATTTATTCATTAAATAGTAAAGCTAAACTGTTGTTTTACTACAAGTTGGATTGAGACTTCTAAGGAAGTTTTTTAAGAGAAAAATTAAGGGTTGTATAAACCAGCAATAATCAAAATACAATCCCACCGCAACAATATTAAATTATAGAGCCCGTCGCAGAGCAAAATGTGTGCGGTTATTACAACACCATAGAGCGAATATGCGGGCATGGGCAAATTGGCATTCGAATTGGGGTAATGCAGAGTGGAGCCATTGTTTATTTACTGACGAAACAAGATTTAATTTGTTTCTCTCCAATGGCCGAATGTTAGTTTTGAGAGAGCCAAATCAGTGATACTTTGAGGAAAATATGACCCCTCAAGAGGCATTTGGTGGCGGAGGTTTCATAAGAAATGGTAAAACCGAGCTATTCATTACCAACCAAACCGTTAACGCTACTGTTTATCAGGAGGAAATTTTGGAACCCATTGTGGTTCCTTTTGCTTGAAATTATGGCCCAGAATTTCTATTGGTGGATGGCAACGCTAGACCTCACAGAGCGCGAAGGATCACAGAGTTTTTGCAGGGACAGAACATCAATAGGATGGACTGGCTTGCTACTGATCTTAAGGGCGCCGTATTCTTGAAATAGTGTTTTCTATAAATACAAGTAATTTTAGACATTTAAGAACTGAATAATATAGAGTTTAGCAAGTAACAACAATGTTATCTCATGTCACCGGCGAATATTCAAAGGTAACGAAGTAAAATCAATATATAACGTCAGAAAACGATTTATCCAGCAAATTTGTAGGTACCGAAATCTTTCAAAATATGTATTTTTTTAAATTCAACTATAGATGTAAACATTGTTATAACATAAACTTACATAGTTCTGCATATAAGATTATTCACTTTTGTTTACCAGTATGTGAAAATAATTGTTAAAATGTGGGGTTAGAATAGCGAAATAAAGTGTGTCATACAAATGCATTTTAAAAGTTATTATATTATTTGAGGAGAGTTTAAATAGTAAAAGTGGACAAACAAAACATCAGTAATTTTATTTTTGATATTACTTTTGCTCTACGTGTTTTATTTTTCAAGATTTCAGTATCTAAAAAACACCACAAATTTTATCATTTTACGGCGAGAAATACGGCAACCTTAATGTCATCGAACATGTTTGGTCTTATTTAAAAATTAAAGTAAAATCGCGTGATGTACCCCCTGAAAACTTAGAAACGCTTAGTGAGGCCATTCGTGAAGAATGGGAGAATATTCCACAAGATTTTATAAATAATCTTACTCTACCAAATCGATGTCGGGATACGTCGAGCAGGAGGACCAACAAAATATTAGTTTCTCTTTTTATTTAATTAATGTACCTTAATATTAAATTAGGTTAGAATTATAAGTTTTTTAAGAATTGACTTTTGACCGTTGTTATTGTTGTTAACCAATCTTGTATATTGTAGAATATAATGTAATAAACTTATTCTTGTCGCTACGTTTTTGTTTATTATCGACCCGGTATAATGTGTAAATTTCAACCCTCAAATAAAATGCTTAGACCATAGAAAATCTACGTGAAATAAGAATTCCAAATCTGCAAAAATCATCAAGAACCGTCAATCCAATGTCAAGTTATAGCATTTTAAAAATTTTGCTACCCAAATTTTATGTTGAGTAGTGTGTACAAGGCCTAAGGGCCTTAATTCAAAAACTGACAAAAACGTCTAGAGATATGGATGTTACCTTAGTAATGAATCATATTGCAACGACCAAAAAAAAATTTTGCGGAAATTTCACTCATACAAACTTTTTGAATTTTTGTATGACTTCATTGATCACCCCGTATATAATAAACCTATGGTCCTACGGTAAATATACGTCATGCAGCTTAATCCGAAAAACACTAGCTCTTAAAATTTGCAAGCCGCGTTCAAAAATTTGCATTCCTGTTGAAAACATTGAACCTTAAATTTTGCCTAAAAATCTCTATGTGTATGTTCGAGTGGCCAGCAGCTTATTTGTTTGTTCTAAGTAAAACAAACCTTAATAAAAAAAAATCAAAGGAAAAACCAATATCTATCGGTGTCTAGAAAATTAAATAGATATATCATCTTATGTTGACTTTATCGTAACATAATATCAATATCTGCACCATGGTGTTGCAACTTCATAAAAAAATACTTCAAATCAATGTCATAACATAAATGAGTAGAAATCATTTTTAAAATGAAGTTGATAAGAGCTGACATATTTACTAGACCCACATTTCAAATTCGTCGCGCTACAAGTGAGCATTTTTTACAAAATTTAGTATAATAAATAAATATGAAAAGCTATCACCCAAACGAATTAAAAATCTACAGCTTTTTAAAATATTGCGTCAAAAGTCTACCAATAATTTGTTTATTATCATTGCGTGACCTTGGGAACTATTTCAATTACGGTTTTAGAAAGGATTAAACCATAATATATACTTTATATCTAATCACACGCCTACTGAAACTAGTTTTTTTTATATAAATGTAATAACAAGCATAATTATATTAATTAATGATACGAAAAACAAAATATACATGTTGTTGGTACAGCAAATTTTAGAATAATTGAAGACATATATAATTCATATATGCGTAGTGCTTTCAAGATTTTCTAATCTCGACAGATTATTACAAAATCTCCTAAAAGTGGTACATTGATTTATCCTTTCATCTTACTCTAATTGATCAGCTCGTAAGGAAAACAATTTTTTATGTCCGCTGTAATGTAACCTCTAATACTATAATGGTCAAAACCGAAGAAAAAGTATTTTAGCAAAACAAAAAATTTTGACATTTTTTTAGTTTCCATTTTCAGCGATTTTGATTATCGATTTCCTAAAAATGTTTTTTTATTTATTCCTATGAAATTCTGTTTATCAATTCTGCTTAGGATTTAACGAATGAATTAATTTCCTGGATCATGTAACATAGTTTTGCCGGATTTTATTCATAAGTAAGTATATAAGAGCGGAAGTTCACACGGATTAAGGTTTGGACTACAACGTGGTCTTATTATTAGTTCTATCCATCAATTCTCATAATGATTTATGTAAATGACTATATTTGCAATTTTTTTTAAATTTTGGAATATTACTGACTTTCCATGGCAATTCTATAACGATAGGTACATACGCAAAAACTTTAACATACAATATGTAAATATTCAATTTTGTTTTTCATAATCAGTTATTAATTCAAATGATTTATTGTTTAAAATAGATATTTTTGTAGTATGCGCCATAATCTTATTGTTTAAGAGTGCAATCAAACAATAAGAAATATTGCAATAATGCAATATAGAAAATATTCTTTAAACACTGGAAGTATTCAGTATACAATGTTCTAAGTGCCATAAATTAAGTATTAACGAAGTTAAAGTTACACCTTTTTTCAACACATTCATAAATATCCATTCTTCTCTTTCATTGTGTCGCATATTTGCACTTTTCCATGATATTTTGGTATATACATATAATCCACGAAGCTTCTTTAAAGTCTCGATCTTTTTTCACACATTTCTTATTAACAATATTGTGTCAAACTAACTATTCTGGGGACTAAAGCTCCGACCAGCTTTGAATTATATAATATCTGCCCGTATTTCTTTATTATTAGCTTTTGTAGATTTTTTACTATATTGTAAAGGTATTTAAATCAATTTTCCTACATTTTCTGTCATATGTGTATGTTTGTAATACCATATATCGAGGTATTATAATGAGCAGTTCCATAGACAAAGTTATATTTATTAATTATCTAAAATAAAAATTAATTTAACTAATATACAATGAAAGTATACCATACCATAAATAAAAGCCTCATTAGTAAGGAGAAATATCTACGAAAATAAAAATGAATGTATTTTAAGCAGTGCATAAGCCTATTTTGTTAAATGGATGTGAGACATGGACTTTGACAGAACAACAAAGTAATAAAATTCAAGCAACAGAAATGAAGTATTTGAGAAAAGTGAGAGGAGCGAAAATGGATCAAATAAAAAATGAGTAATTAAGAAAAGATTTATAGAACAACGACAGTTGAGTTGGTGGGGGCACTTTTTACTACAAAAAAGTCATACCTTGAATTGAACTTTTGAATTTCGAATCGAGTTACCACAGTTTCAAAAGTGAACTTAAGCATTGAATATTATAGGATGTTTTATTTAAACTAGCTATGACTTTTTTTGTTGTAAATTTAGCTAGATTAATATTTATTTCAGATAACTACTGAATACAGCTTTGTCTATGGAATTGTCCATTAGCATATTTGGTATCGGAGAACATAGGCACATATGACTTCAATGATAGAAATTGTAGGAAAATTGATCTATATTAGCTTAAAGACCTTCACAATTCAATATAATCTTATTGCACTGAAGCATTCAGTTTATTTCTACTAAATCTTTTGAAACCATACACTTGTACAAGCTTTTAGATTTCTCAATTTAAGTAAAGTTGTCATCAGAACTAGGAAAAGAATGGCTGGAGCCAAAAATGTCTTCATTAGTAGACTCATTATATAGCGATTTGTTTTTCTCTATCAGCAAACTTATAAAATTTGATAAAGAGCTTTCGTTCTTCAGCTTCACTTATTCCACCATTTCTCTTTATTTGTAAAGTACTCAAGCTGCGAAAAAGTGTACTAAACGCTTCTCACACACACACTATTTATAAAATAAATGACTAATTAAAAATCAAAAACCTGCCATTATTCAATGCAATTTTAGTATTAAATACATTGTAGGCATTATTAGACAAGACACTCAGAGCATTTTTTAGTTATAACCACTTTGACACTTATTTCATCAATGATTTCAAATCGCGAAGACAAAAGTCAACTGCCTCGAGCACGTATAAACTATGGCAACCTATTTTCCAAGGATTTTCGGGACAGCCTCATCAATTAATTGCTGATCCCCTATCTGGTTGATTTATAATGCCAAAAGGCTGGACAATACGTCAAAGCAGAACGGTTTGCATAAACATGGCACTTTGGCAATGTCGAGTGCATGAGCGATTATTCTTATCAATACATCTAAATTTTAATGAAAACTGTTTAATCCTACGGTTATAAACATATTAATACAACAAGGTGCCGTTTGGAGAAAGCTTTAAAAATCGATTAGGGAGCGAAGATATAATTTAATCCTTGTTTATCGGGGAACTTATAAAAAAGAACAACGTTTGGAGAGAAATATCAAATGTGGTGAAAACACTGTGGGGAATAGTTGAAGAAAAAAAATGTTTGCAGCCAAACCTATCAGTTTTACTCTCGTTTCGGTGCTCACAGGTCAGTATTAAATTTAACTTACCACTTTTATTATTTTCTTATTTGTCCTGTCAACGGACAGGTGTAGAACTAAGGCAAGTTTGAAATTGTGTGAACAAAATTTGAAACATATTTTTTTATTTTGTGACCATACTTCTGCCTTCAGCAGTTTACAAATACTTTTATTATATTTGATTAATGTTGATAAATAATATAAGGTTTAAGTTTAATAATATAAGGTTTATTTTTGCATATGTTTACATCTTTTTTTATTTCTAGAAACATATAATTAGGTTGTCTGTAACCTGTTTGTTTCTTATACAAATAAATAAATGTAAACAATTTTCTCATTGACACCAAGCTGAAGATAAATTTAACTATTTTGAACATTCGTAATTATATACCTAGACTGTTAGTTAATGTGATTTTTAATTTGATAATGGTTTAAAATTTATGAAGTACTTTATGGTTATGTTATTACTACCTCCTTTATAAATAAATGCACAATACATTAATAATAATTATTACATTATATTGATACATTATTAAGTATGATTTTATTATTATCTACTATATTATCTATTATTTTTTCAAATATCAATAAAACAAAAAAATAATATCTAAATTTCACTTGTTAGAAAACTGCATAAATTTATTGGTATTTTCGGAAACAGTTTTTGACGCTCCTATAAATAAACAAAATTTTGTATGGTACAATGTTATTAGTTGTAAACCTCTTCCATCTTAACTTTATTACTTTTGAGTTTAGAAAATAATATTAATAAAAAAGTTGTATTGTGTTGCTATAAAGCCTGGCCAATAAAGCTTGCAATTCTGTAAAATAGAACACCTTAGAGAGTGTGTGAAATATGAGTGCGTTTATTTTACTGAATGATAAATTCTACAAACAAAATAGAACAGAATAATGGCAGTAAACAGCTCTTAAATATGTAACAATGTTACTAAAAATTTCCTATAAGTAGTATAAATACACCTAAACATACTGTGCATAGTTTTCTAAGAACAATTTTCACAACGCTGAATGTGAAATTACAAGTGTTCAGAATGACTTACGTTGTTTGCGAAAAACCACAATACTACTATGACTAATAATACTTTTAAGTTAACAGCAGCAGGTAATAGATTCAATGCTGGCGTAAGAACATTTTTAAGAAACTGGAAAACTTCAATTGATTACTTCATTAATACTGACGCCAAAAAAAAACAATTACAAATAAATTATGGTACAGAAGCTTTTACTTGACCGTAATTATGCCTTAGTTTGTAATTTTCTAACACAGTCCTGAATTTTATTGCATGTTTTTTTTTTATTTTTGAAATGTATTTGTACAAAAATATATATTTTTTTGGTCAGATATACAAGCTCTTTTAGTACCGTCACTTATATTCCGGACACCCTGTATATATTGTTTCATATTTGGATAGAATATTTCTTCAGGATTACAGGTTTGATAGATGGCGAGGAACATTTGTACCGCCACATTACATTTAGGGCATGCGCCCACTAAAAAAACATATTTTTCCTTAGTTTTTAAGAATACCCTGTACAAAATTTATTATCATTATTAAATATTTCCCATTAATAGCTACCAATTTCTTATCTAGCATTATTATTATTAATAAATTGATTTTGTTTGTAAGTCGCAGTAAAAAAAATTGTCACATTTTACACTTGAAGTATTGAGTGAAGAAATAGTTTCTTTACTGAACGTCAAAAGGCAATCAAAGCTATTCATATATATGTTATTCAAAAGTGATTAAAATCAAAATTTCTCAGAATTAAAATCACAATCATCAATCATAATGTACTGAATAAGTGTGTGCATGTTGAATCATCAGTACAGTAAAAATAAAATATTCTTGATATATTTGATGTGGTACAAAATCTGTGAGATTTTACACTTACGGAAATAAAATTGGAAAAAAGTCATTGTAATTTAAAAATACGAGAAAATGGTGTGGTATACGGTATGGCCTATTTAAGATGGATACACCTGTAAAAATTGCATTTATCATCTGAATTGGTGTGGTCGGAGACAGAGAATTTAAAATTCTATTTTATCTCACAATGTGAAATTCTAGTGTCTATAACCAAAGCCTACATTGTTTTTTTTTTCGATGTCAAATTCGGAGAAAACTGTTTAGCGATTTTTAAATCTGACCACACCACTGCATTCAGCACCCCCTAAAATAAGTATGTACCAAATATTATACAAGAATATTTATTATTAACGGTAAAATTGATATTCATGATTTCTGGCATTTTACCTTGAAGCACCCCTGTAAAAATTACATTTATTATCTGATTATAAATAAAAAAGTTACGCGGTTTCCATCTTAAAGATGAAAACAGAAAACTCTATTTTGAAGCACAATATCAATAATCAAGACCTACTTTGATTTGTTGGATGACAAAATGGGCAAATAATAATAATTTTGACACCGAAAAAACCAAAGTATGCCTTGATTATAGACAATGGGATTTCATATTGTGAGTTCTTTATATTAAAAAAAAACGAATCAAATCGAATAATAAATACAACTTTTACAGAGGTGTTTCCATCTTAAATGGGCCACACATACAGCATTTCCTCATATTTTTAAATTAAAATGACCTCTTATGCCAATTTTATTCCCTAAGTGTAAAATATAACAGATTTTGTACTACATCAAATATATTAAGCATATTTCACGACATTTTATTTTTACTGTACTGATGATTCAACATGCATATTCGTATTGAGTATTGTCCGAAATTAAATAAATCATAGAGATTTAGTTACCTCGTATCACAGATAAGATGTTTAGGAACTTATATCTTTCAAGTCGATTTACAGATAATCCACATAAGTAATGACAATTTAAGCATCCATCCATCTCATTATTTACAAGTACTCGATAGGTTTTAAAAAATCATAAATCAAGTGGTCAGTGGAACAAGTGGTACAGTATCTGTTCCATCTATTTGCTGGGAAAAGGACAAACAGTCTTTATTAAAATTTAGGATATACAGCACATTCCAGTGAAAAGTTTGAAAAGTGTATTTAAAGAAAAATGTTTGCGCAGGTCAATTATTATGTTGAGGACACATTTTCACTAGAATATAATCTTGAAGCCATATTTATCTAATACCCCTTCTTCTCCTTGCTAGATAATTTAGATGTAAAGAAATATCAAATTGTAAATCATGCAGAAAGCCTGTTTATCAATGGTTTCTATTCATTTGTAAAAGTGAAAAAAAATTAATAGAGATCATTTTGAATATTGCATAATGCTTCTTGACTTGTCTAATTATATAAATACACAAAAAAATTAGATAACCGACTTTAAAGCAAGAAATTCTCTGAAACTAATCTAGTGACCTGTAAAAGTGATTTGATCAACTCAAAACAAACGAATGAAAATATTTGCAAGTGATTAGTAGATGTTTAATAATAAAATATGTTTAATGATATTTTTACAACAAACTTGAAGACTATTTGCAGGTAAAGTAAATACAATTAAAATATAAATACTATTAAAATATCAATAGAATTAAAATATAAGTGCTTTATTTTGTTGTAAAGACAAGTCAAATCAAGTTTTCTAAAATTCATATCAATGGAATCATATCATATAATATGTAGTAGACTAACAAATAACTCCATAGAAATTAGGCTATGAAGTTCAAATTCATTTTTGTACATTTTATTCTTGCTACTTCTGAAAATAGAAAATGTAGTTGTCAACTTCTTTAATTGAAATGGAACACCCTATATATTTTGCGTAACTAGATTTTCTGGTTCACTTAAGTATAACAATAAGACTTATGATAATCCCGGATCTATAGTTAATATGTTAGCTCAATTTTTCAGTAGTGCGAACTTATCAGACTAACAATAGCGATAATTTTGTTATTAATAACCCAAATATCACGCTATGTTTGAATATCAATTATTTATCGGAAGCTAAAATTATTTTTGCCACATCTAAGTTAAACAACAAAATGACGTCTGGCTAGGATAATAATCCATCTTTTGTTTTTGTTAAGGACTGTGCTCGTGTATTAGCAAAACCACTCTCAATCATTTTTAATTTGGCTTTGAAAATTACTGTTTCCAGAGCTATGGAAATTATCTAGATTATGCTCTATTTTCAAAAGTGGAAATAGATCTGTTATAAATAATTATAGATCTATCCTTAATTTTTAAAAATTTTTTAGAAATTGTGTTGTACAATCGCATATATGCAGCGGTCAAATCAGTAGTAACACCAGACCACCACGGGTTTATGGATAACGATC
Source organism: Monochamus saltuarius (assembly GCA_025584915.1). Lineage (NCBI taxonomy): Eukaryota > Metazoa > Arthropoda > Insecta > Coleoptera > Cerambycidae > Monochamus > Monochamus saltuarius. Next base: position 55,784,851 of record CM046725.1, on the reverse strand, counting down.
TACCACCTAATTTATGTAGTCTCACTCAGTATATTGCTAATGATCTTGATTTTACAAAAGCCTTTGATCGCATTGATCATGAACTTCTACATAACTTGAATATACTCGGATTTAGCCCTCATTTATGTAATTTTTTAAAATTATATTGGTATGATATCGGTACCACAGGGTTCGAATCTAGGGCCGTTACTTTTTGTATTAACATGATTGATAAGATCATAACCTGCGATAAACTATGATTTGCAGATGATTTAAGGATATTTGCCTTGATGATTGCAGAATGTTACAAAAGTAATTAAGCAAATTAGAAAATTGGTGAAATAATAACCTCAATTTAAATGGCAGTAAATGTAAAATAGTAACTTATACACGTAAATTTAATCCAGTTATTTACGATTATATTTCAAAAGAGGTAACACTGTAACGCCTCGACACTATAAAAGATTTACGAGTACTATTCGACTGTATACTAATCACATATGTCGCAGCAGCTTTGAGGATGCTGGGTTTCATAATTAGAAACTGTCCAGAAATTTTTGATGAGATAGCTTTAAAGACTTAATTATTGTTTTATAAGGTACAAACTTACGTAATGCTCGCTTGGTTGGTATCCACTTTATGACCATCAAAAATACACAATTGAAAATGTACGACGAAGGTTACTCAAGTTCTTTATGTTTAAAAATTGATAACTTTTATCCAAAGACAGGATATGATCATCCTACATTACTGAACAGATTTAATTTTGTACCTCTGGAATTAAAAAATTGTTTCTATTCTATTTGCCAATAATTTGGTGTGTCCGTTGCTATTAGGTCATTTCTTTTTTTAAATTCCTAGAATAAGTTATAATTTACTATCAAGCGGCTAACACTAATATAGTTTTAAAGTCCCTAGTATATACGAGTATTATATGCAACAATTTCAATTCGATATTTGACACTTGTGACATTAATTCAAGCATTCTATCACAAATTAATAGTTGTGCTTATATAAAATTTAGCAACTAAAAGCATAGGAACATATATATTTGCTATTCCTTGTACTTCTGTTGTCCGTTTCATTTTTACATTTGTCCTTTAATTGGATTTGTAATCTATTGGGCAATAAACATATTATTATTATTTTAGAAAAGAAATTTTGAATCGAAAACACGTAGCATACTCTATATCTAAAGTCAGTTGTTTCGGAGTTATTTTTATATGACAGTTGACGAGGTTTGTAAGAATCTCTAACTTTTTTCGTGTTAGATTTAGGCATCTAATTTTTGGTATACATGATATTTTCAAATAAACAATAGTATAAAGTATATGGGTCTCATAATTGTTTATCTTCACTTTGAATTAAATGAAAAGTGTTGGAATGGAATTGTTTTCAAATTTTTTTTAATACATTTTTCTCCTTCTTTTCAGTAAATCTTCTGGCCACCGCTGGAGACATAACATTGTCATGGACCTCCCCCATCTACCCTAAACTGTCCTCCAACGACCCCTCCATCAATCCACTGGGCAGACCCATCACCGAAGACGAGGATGGGTGGCTCGGATCCCTGGTTACTCTTGGAGCAATCGTGGGCCCTTTTCCCTACAGTGTCATAGCCTCCAAATTTGGGAGAAAAATAGGCCTGCTCGCTATCGCAGTTCCACACATAATTTCCTTCTTCACTATGGCCTTTGCGAAGACGATCTACCTGTTTTACTTCGGAAGAGTGTTTGGTGGTTTAGCCATGGGTGCCGGTTACAGTCTACTGCCGATGTACATTGCAGAAGTCTCGGAGGTGGCTAATAGAGGCATGATGTCACTAACGCTAAATGTCTTTTGGGCCGTAGGGAATTTCATACCGTACGCAATAGGTCCCTTCATATCAATCATGTGGTTCAACATCATTTTAGCCTGCATTCCGACAGCTTTTTTCATTATATTTTTTGTGATAGGTGTCGAAACTCCATACTTCTTAACGGAGAAGGACAAAATTGACAAAGCTGAAAAGTCGTTGATGAAGCTAAGGTCTCTGAAGAAAGAAGGAATTCAGAAAGAGCTTGAAGACATCAGGGCACATTTGAAGAAGGACGAAGACGGGCACTTCCTCGATATCCTCAAAAGGATAGAGCTTAGGAAGGCCTTCATAATCTGCTTAGTGCTAATTATAGCTCAAGAAATGTCTGGTTTTTGCGCTATCACTTTCTATTTGCAACCGATATTTGAAGCTACAGGTACACAAACGTCTCCCGAAATATCTGCTCTTTATGTAGGGATTTCCATGCTATTATCCAGCTTCATATCTCCCTTTCTAGTAGATCGTTTAGGTAGGAGAATATTGATAATAGGGTCGTGCTGTGGGATGTGCGTAGCCCTGGCCATGTTAGGTTCCTTCTTCTACGTACAAGATTCTACGGATAACAGCACCGATCCTATCTCTTGGATTCCCATATTCAGCTTAGTCTTCTACATCGTGTCCTTTAACTTCGGTATGGGTTCGGTACCCTGGACTCTCTGTTCCGAGATGTTCCCGAACAATGTCAAGCAGATAGCCGCTTCGTGTGTCTCTAGTACATGTTGGATCACGACTTTCCTTATTACCAGATTCTTCAATGACATGAATGAAGGATTGGGAAGAGCAGGCAGCTTTTGGTTCTTCTCGGCGTCTTGTCTGGTTGCTGCGGTGTTCAGCATAATAATGGTACCAGAAACGAAGGGTAAGAGTTTCAGTGACATTCAGGATATGCTTCGGTATGGATCCATAAAGAAATCTGGAGATAATATAATTCACGAAGTCAAAGTCTGGCCAGACGAAAACGGAATCAAATGAAAATACTAGGAACATCTTTTACATTTCAAAATTTATATACTCATATGTAATTCAAGAGACTTGTACAAAAGAAACCAAATGTAATAAAAACCAAAAAATAGGTATTGGAAGGCATGGGTATTAAATGAGGGTAATAGACGGTCAATATTTATTACATAAACTTAAGACCAATATGTAAAATATCCGCTGATTTGTCTCAAATTTTATTATTTATATCACCACTGTTATTTATTTAGAAAATAAAGATATATTTTTTAAGATATGTGATATGCTTGTATACCTTTCTAATCATATCCCACATGGAACATAATGTGTTGCAATAATTTCAAACAGGCAACAAAAATGTGAATAATTCTTTGGGTAAAAGCAAAAAAAAATTGTGAGCTTAATATTTGATATCCAAAGTGAAAGTTTTATTACTGTTTTTATTATACTCATTTATTTTATACGTCTGTTGTCTATTTGCTGTCTGTTAGATCATTAGTCCAGGGCATTTAGAACAAAATCGACCAAATAGCGGAAATTTTTAGGCACAGCAGATATGGAGATGCTCTTTTCTGCATTGTGTTAAGGAAGGTCTCAGGAAAAAAGTCTATACCGTCTGGTTTAGCCATTTTTTGAAAAATGCCTTCTGGGCCGGAAAATGCATTACACCATTATAGGAACGACTGGAAACTCGGAAAAATCGGTCAGAAATCATTACTCGGGGGTTTTCGGGGCTGCCGAACTCGATTATGGCATTAGAATTACCCGGGGATGCACGGGGGTGGCTCTGTGGGGGTGCGCGGGAGGTGAATTGGGGGAGAAATGGCAGCGTTCATGAAAATCGCTCAAAACTTCTTACTCGGGAGTTTTCGGGGATGCCAAATTCAATTCTTGCATTGGAATTACCCGGGGGCGCTCGAGTAAGAAGTTTGGAGCGCTTCTCATGTTTATGCAATTTTCCCGGATACCCCCGCAGAGCCACCCCCGGGTAATTCCAATGCCAGAATTGAATTCGGCATCCCCGAAAACCCCCGAGTAACGAGTTTGGAGCGATTTTCATGCACGCTGCCATTTCTCCCCAAATTCACCCCCGCGCATCCCCACAGACCCACCCCCTTGCATCCCCGGGTAATTCTAATACCAGAATCGAGTTCGGCAGCCCCCCGAAAACCTCCGAGTAACGATTTCAGAGCAATTTTTCCGAGTTTCCTATAATGGTGTAATGCATTTTCCGGCCCAGAAGGCATTTTTCAAAAAATGGCTAAACCAGACGATATAGACTTTTTTCCTGGGACCTTCCTGAACACAATGCAGAAAACCGCATCTCGATATCTGCTGTGCCTAAAAATTTCCGCTATTTTTCCTAACTTCCCTGCACTACATAATTATTTTTATTTCAAAGTAGTCAACAAACTATTAGAATGTAACTACTTTATCCAAATTTTGATAAATATCTAAATAGTTAAAGATACAAAAGTTACCTATGTAATGCAAATGTATATATGAAACATTTTTGTCTTTCAATGTTTTATACATATAGCCAGACATATTTTATAATGAATAATATAAGGTAGGTACATACAATGTGTCCCAAAACTTTAGAACAAAATTCATATTTTTATTGAAATAGGTCAATTAGTACCTATATAGAAAATGTAACGTTTCTGCAATATGTTTAATTTTTTAGCCATGTTTGACAGAAGTATAATATTTGACATATATTATATTTCATAGAATAGCATAGTCCTTCTAGACGAACGTAGCTAGCAATATAAGGTCCTATTTTTAGGTCAAAAAACGTAATCTAATTATCCATACCTATGTATTAATATTTTTTATAGTTTTCGTACTGTAGTTAGTTCTTTAAAATATTTTTTTCGTAAAAAAAGATAATAAATAAATAAACATCTTTACAAACTGAACAAAAAAAATTGTCTCCTTGAAGATAGCCCTGTCTTTGCCGCATATTTTGTAGTCACTTTGTCAACAATTAGTAAATTATTTTTGTAAGTATTTGTAAGTTAAAAATCAAGTTAGTCGCTCATAAAGAAGATATTGATAAAGCCACACATTAGGTTATTTATTTATACAATGGTAGTATGGATGGAATCGTAGAACGGTATGGCCCTGAGCCGTAGCTATCTCATCAGTAATGTATTTATTTTGCAAAATTATTGCTCTTGACTATATGCAGCAACTAACTAGTAACTAGTGTCTACGCAATTTTAATATTATTTTTTTGCCAATATCTGGAATCCTTTCTGAAAGTCTTGGTAAGAAGTGTTGTCTAATACTATTATTAAAAAGCCGTTTTTCCTAATGTCCTCTGTTCTCCCTTATTGTGTTTTTTACATTTTTAATAAACTGAGCTTGTTCGTCGTCCGTCCTAACCTCCGCATCTTCTTTATTACTATTTATTTGATCACTACTTGTACCAAGTTTATTCTGAGAAAGCCTCCAAAGGTCTGAATATTCTCTCCGTTTCTTATTAGATATGCAGTATCTAATACCACACTATTTTTAAGACAAAAAACGAATAAATACTATAGAGACACTAGATAAATTAAAACAAATACACTAATGTATTATTCACAATACTGTTTAAACAATTATGTATCCACAAAACTAATTTATAATGAGCCAACAGTAATTAACTGTATGTCAGGAAACCAAAAATCACCTGAATATTGAAATAAGTAATAATATAAGTTGCACTGTTAACTGGCCTCTTTGTCTTCTTTACGGTCTTCGACTTCTGGGCTAATCCTCGTGATTAGAATGAGGAATAGAGATATTATTATTAATTACTAAAATAGTTTGACATACCTAATGCTACAACAGCATTTTGAGACCGTCTTACCCAGTTTCTACATTTAAATATCCCCATGAAAACGAGTCCAAATGATATAAACTATTTAAAGTCAAGAGGTCGTGGCGGCTCCTCGTCCAATCCCTTGGTGTTGCTGTACATGGTACGGATATAATTGAGCCTTGTGTAATACGTCACACTGCTGCAATAGGCTGAGGAAGTCCTGGACCTCCATCTCTTCCACGATTCAGTTTCAAATTTCTCTCGCTTTGTACTACATTTGCACTCAATGCACACCGCAGTAAAAGTAGCTGCATTTAACACAGGTTTATCGGAAAATCGTTCTGCTAAAGCATTTTCATAGCGTAATAAATTAAAACAATATCCATCAACTCCGAGTTACTGGACCAGCGATGTAAAGGGTGAATTGGAATTTCAAAAAGGTGTAAAATTAATAGATAGAAACAACTAAGTAAGTGTCAGTTTTAGTGTAGTTTAGCTTTTTATAGAACCGACTATAAATAAAATAATGATAACTTTATCACAATATTTCAAAAATTAAATATTTACGGGCTTAACCTATATTTTGTTAATTATTTTTGGTCACAAAATTCTTTGTAGGGTTTTGTAGGTAGAATAGCAATATCCTGTAATTTCGTACTTGTGAGTCAAAAAAGTAAGATATATCTTACAATACCATTGTTCTATTTCATTTTTGAAAAGAAATAAAATTCTTCTCTTTCCAGTAATATCCAGTTCACGGCGCGCCAAAAAGATTAAAGTACTGATTATCAGGCATTTGAATAAGATAAATATAACCAGTTATATACCTGCATAAAACAGAATGTCAATCAATAATTACAATAACTTCACAAAGATATTATCACAAAATAAACCCCAAGGACTTAAACACATTTAATATATTTATCTTAGTAGATGTCTTTAATAGAAATAGTGATAACAGGTTTTCAATTATTAAGTACGGATCAAATATGATGTTCTTCAGTAAATAATTGTCCATTATTGTATTCTCCCGGCCAAAATATAACGATTCATCCCAACATACTTCAGTCCAAACGTTCAAGGTTGCCGACTTACAGAATGTCAAAGTTGAAAATTATATTTTGTGTTTTTTTTTTGCTTCTAAATTAACTGGAGGGTTTTTCGAGATGACAAAAATTCTTTTGACTGAAATTATGTTCTATCTTCTAGAGGGTGATGTGTGGAGCCTTTTATGTACTAATAATCGTCCCAAACTTTTTTGCGAATCGAAGTGTGCAAATAACGGACTGGTGGTAGTAATCCTAAAAGTATTATTATTAAAAAGGCCATACCTGCATTTTATTAATATAACTTGTACGTTGACTTAGGGTACGTTTACATCTGACATTAATTGCTCAATATTTATGTCGGATGCAAATTTTACTTAATGTAAACAGTGAAGAATTTCTGATATGCTTCGACACATCTACACGATTAGGTGTAAACACCTATTCGGAATCGCCTGACAGAAATTACTGTAGCTGACTAAGAGCGATGACACACAGCGGTTTGTGCCGACTCGGCGGTCGAGTCGGCTGCTGATCCGCCGGTCACACACACAGCTGTTTTTGTTCGGCTCGGCAGCCGAGCAGCCGTGGAAAGTTCATAACATTGCGACAGAAACAGAAACGAGTGTGCTCAAGTGTCAGAATGGACGACGATTTAGAATATGTAGTACTTTTGGGCTTGCTATATTTGCGTTGGAAAAGAAGAATCAAAAGGAATCGACGAATGTGGATACATCCAATTGTAAATGACCGCGTAACTAAAGGACATTTTTATGCAATATTTGCTGAAGTACGAGAAGACGAAGAAAAATTTTTTAATTTCACTCGAATGTCAATGGCTTCGTTTGACGAACTACTTGGTTGTATAAAAGACAAAATAACCAAGAAAAACACTCGTATGAGAAATTGTATTCCACCGAAAACGATGTGTGTGTCAGCTGTCATACAAAATAATGTAAGCAAGCGCCGGCTCAGCAATAAAACCGCATGCGTTTCTACGAGTAGACGACGTGTCGAGACGGCTCTCAACCGCCAGTCAACAATTGCCGATGTGTGTGTTTTGCATCGTTTGAAAACACAAACATATGTGCTCGACTCGGCCACCGAGTCGGCACAAACCGCTGTGTGTGTCATCGCTCTAATCGTCTACTCGTGGTAGTGTTGGCGGCAAATGATAAATATTGAGTGATGAAAAAGAATAGTCCAAGATCCCACTGCAAAGGACCTTCACCCAAATGTTAATAGAACAAATTGCATTTAAACATGTGTTTCATATACATTATAACACGAGTTGGCTAGGTTGTCTAATCAAAGCCGGGTCCTAAAGGCATTAATTATGCATTAAAAATATTAATTATGGAGGTGAACTACAAATTAGTTTTAATGAAATTAGTAATGTACCATTTAGAAATTGACAACCTGATAAGTAAAAATGTATAGAGTTGTCACTCCTTAGGAGGTTCTCAACATTGGTTGTTTAAACATTAATGTTTATATTTTGGTGTACAACTTCGCCGGCTGTTTAATGAAACACAATATATATTAATCGAAAGCTCATAGTGCGCTTTTTGAGAATATATAAAGTTGTCTGCATATTTCCATATCTAAAGTGAGACAACCCTGACGTATTTACTTCCACAGGTAGGTAGTTATGAGAGTACAGTGCGTTTCAATAACTTTGATAACATTTTGATCAGCTGTAACTTTTCTGTTTTTAAAGATATCGGAATGAAACAAAAACCATATTACATAGTAGACTAGCAAGTTTTTCTTATTTGAAAAAACAAAAGACTAATGATTTTAAGAGATCTTAACCTAACGTATATTTTTTTAAATGGAACGCCCTGTATATTATTGAATATTTGGATTCTACTCAAAATTCCAAGCATCTTTTATAAAGCATATCCTATACCTATCTTCAACTGTTTCCAGAAATAGTTTTACAAACATGTCAAATTATCATAAAATTGCTCGGTGTCATTCTACATACATACATCATGAAAAATTATGGTTATAACAAAAATTTCAAGAAAATAATGTTTGAAGATTTTAAAATTCAATTTTCACAATATTGAAAATGATAATGATTATGTAAAAAATCGGTTAAATTAAAGATTCAAATTGTGCACCGTTGGCTGCCTGACAGTAGCCAAGTCGATTAATAAATTCTTTTTGGACATTATCAATAACTTCAGGAGGTATACGATGTATCTCGTGACGAATTCTTGCTTTTAAATCTTCTAAATTAACCGGTCTAGTAACGTATACTTTGCTTTTTAAGTATCCCCACAAGAAATAATCTAGGGGTGTCAAATCAGGCGATCTGGCTGGCCACTCAATCGGCCCCCTTCTCCCTATCTAACGATTCGGGAACAGCTCATCTAAATAAGCACGGACAGGTGTTGCATAATGAGGAGGTGCACAGTATTGTAAAAATTAAATTTTAAAATCTTCAAACTTCATTTTTTGAAATTTTTATTATGTAACACCTCTTTCAAATGGCATGGTCAAAATTGGAGATTGCTGTTTAAAAAAATATCCATTACGTTATATCTCAAACAACGATGACGTCACAAATATGGGTCGTATATCAAAAAGTGCCTTTTATAAAAACTTCTCAATTTGAAAAATAATAAATTTATTTGTTACTTTTCGAAAGCATTATATTATAAAAAACTTGCGAAATTGCGACGAGATGATGCCACCTGCCACAAGCTGACAAAACAATAAACATTGTTTTGTTTTTATTAAATGATTTATAAGTCCGTTGATCATTTTATTGACGCAATTCGTTTAAAGTAAACTAATAAATACATGTACTTTTTTAATTTTAACGTTTAATTTTTATATTAGTCTCTTTTATGGCGGTGAATTGTTTGGGCTTAAGCTTGGGCCCCCCACCCTCTCTCGGATTCTGTGGGGGTGTACGTTACGCCAGACCGGTGTTATATTGTCACAGAGAATAATATTATGTGATCTGTATTATGTTAATTTAAAAAATGCAGATCACAATTATATATGTTGGAAATTGTGCATGTACGTGTATGGACAGTATTTACGGTTTGAGATTTATGCGAAACTTGACGCCAGCAATGTGATATAAAAAGGGTCAGAACAGATACCGTAAGGCCCGCTACAGACTATGCGTGAAGGATCCCCCAGACCAATGCGAATTGTTCGCAGCGGATTAATGACGGAAAGTTCGCAGCGAAATCCGTTGTGGAATCCGTAGGGAACCGCACATCAAAGCGAATGTAAAAATCTGAAGAAGGCTTTAAATATACATGGCAATTCCCGAATTGTATTGCCAGCATCGATGGCAAGCATGTAACTATCAAGTGTCCAAATAAAACTGGATCTAAATATTGGTGCTATTTAAACAAGTTTTCAGTAGTATTAATGGCTATTGTTGGCCCGGATTATAGATTTATTTCAGTTGATAGTGGCGGTTTTGGTAAAAATAGTAATGATGGAATTTTCGAGGCTTCCAACATGGAAAGAAGATTTGAAACAAATTTAATGAATGTGCCCGAGCCACAAAATCTCCCAGGTCAAAATAAACCTTCTCCTTATGTCATAATTGGAGACGAAGCTTTTGCACTAAAACCATATTTGTTAAGGCCTTTTCCATACAAGCAAAGTAAGACAGACGCTTTCAAGGAAAATTATAATGTAAGACTCTGTAGGGCGAGAAGAGTGGTAGAAAATGCATTCGGTATATTAGCGTATATTCTATAGACCAATGGAAACAAAAGTTGATACTACCATTCTTATTGTAAAAACTGCATGTATCTTACACAATTGTTTACGAACAAAAAATGTGATGAAGGGTTTATTGGACTTTTAGACCCATCAGAACCTGAACTTGGAGCTTTTCAAAATTTTGACAATGACCCCAGGAGAGCAGCAAGACTGGCATTTTCTGTACGAAACAAATTTGCCACTTTTTTAATTCAGGCCTATGAAGAATATTTTTTTACAATAAAAACAATTTACTAATAATACCTACACTAAATATAATATTGTTGTTATTATTTATTTTAAATTCTAGTTAGTATAGCTAAACAAAACATATTAAATACAATAAATAGTAAGTAGGTACTTATCATTTTCGCCTATTTTTTCTCCTATTTTACTCCAAACCTTATCCTTTTTCCGAATATTCTTATCATCTTCATGGGAAAGGTCATATAATATGAGATATTTTCGAACCAGTTCAATAATTTTTTCTATTTTAATTATTTTCTAATTTATAAACACTGCGAAACTACTACGAATCCGAGAAAAAACGCAGCCTATTGCGAACTAAGATTCCGTGCGAATACATACGCAGACAATACGCAGTATAAACGAAAAAAATCGTGCGAGTCTGAATTTGTATATTTACCGCAGTGGAAACAATATGATGCGAATTGAAAGCGGTGCGGAACTCCGCAGGTACTGCGAATTTTCCGCGTTGGTTTGGGGGATCCTTGAATTTGCAATTCGTTATTCGTGATTCGTGATATGCGAGGAATTCGCGAATAGTGTGTAAGGTCTTGTTCGTTAAAAATCCCTTCATAAAAACCCTACCCACGATGCACAAATTCCTTATAAACCACACATCACGAATCGCGAATTCACACATAGTCTGTGCGGACCTTAGTCGCAAATAGACACTGACAAGAAATCATATCATTTAAAATATTTATCTATTTCTATATTCTAAGGAATTGATTTTTAACGAACAAGACCCTATATACTCTTCGCGAATTCCTCGCATATCACGAATCACGCATAACGAATCGCGAATTCACGCATAGTTTGTAGCGGGCCTAATACAGTATTTATTTTAGCAATATACCAACACTGTCAGAAAAACTAATTTAAAAAAATTAAATTATTTACATATTAACTTTTGCCCTCATAACAATTTTACTTTTTGTAAAAAAGTAGGAATTTGTTATTATGCTAAACAACTATTACTGAATTTTAGGGCTAAAATAAAGAAATAGAGAAAGAGTGAGAAAAAGCAGAGAAACTTTGGGCATCTATTTTATGCAAAACCACCCACCCCATCATCAAAAAAAAAAAATTATCTTGTCATATACACCCATTTTTCTAGCATCTCATAACACTAGATAATTGTGTACAATCAATTATGCACTAAATTACAATTTAGTGCACAATATAATGCACACTTTTAATGTAGTATACAGTTTTATTACTATGCAGCTTCTTAAATATTTTGATGAAAATATAATGAATTATTCATTTGTTCGTATGACGTAAGTCGTCTGAATTCTTGTCGCGAGTATATTAAAAATTTAAAATTGGCGTGTATGAATATAATGGTTTTCAGTACTGGGTGATCTAAAACGGTGCACCATAACGATTTACAATTAGGCAACTCACTTATCATGTGTGTTCGTAATATTATCGTCGATAAATAATCGACCATAATTAATTGTTATCAAATAGCCGCCAACAACTAGTTTCTTATCAGTCTGATAAACACTAGGATAGGCACTGCCTAGTTAAAAGCGAATTAATTGAAAGTTTCAGAAAAATTTCTCAACTGCAACAAATGCTACATGTTAAAAATATTCAAAATCATTTGACTTTTAATAAAACTGCATCTGCATCCATATTCTGAAAATGCTTTTTGTAAAAACTTAGAAATTAGTAGTATTGGTTGTCTGAAAGAACAAATTATGCGAATTGAAGGAGGGGACGGGAGTGGGAGGTAAACAAAATTAGTATAAGCCAATAAAAAGAAAAAATCTACTTTATTGGCCTTTGTGCATTGGACACAAATGAATATAAAAACCAAATGAGTACAAGAAACTTCTCTACCTCGCGCTCGGAACTTTCATTTTGTTAGTTTGTTAATTGTAATTTTTTTATTTTAAAATATGATATCACCACTGTTTCATGTTTTTTTTTGAGATTATAATGAATTATTTTACAGTTTTAACAAAGTGTTAAAATTAATAATAGATTTCATAAAAACTGAGCATCCATTATCAGTTGCTATAATTAAAACAGTGTATTGTTGGTTGTCTGTTGCTTGATGTTACGTTGTTATAACATTATTTGATGAATTTTCTGTTAAGTGGCGTATAAGTTCGTACAGTTTTATTGAATTAAATATTTGTTTTTGCTAATAAACAAGAACATGACTTAATAAACAAAATATATAAATTAACCAAATATATATTCTTCCTATAAAAGCAGTTTTTTTCTTCAATTTCACCCTGAATCTCAAAAACGAAAAGGTCTAAGAAAGATGTGATTGCTGCATCTCGTTTCTGTAATTTCCGAGATACTCTACAATTACGTCGAAATTGGGACACCAGATGCTTCTGCTTAATCTAAACATAAGAAAATAGATAGGACGTTTTTATTTTGTAAAGTAGTTAGAAAAATACCCAAGACGCATAATAAAAAAGATACAGGGCGTCAAAGGTAAAATTTTATTTTCGATATTGGTAGATAACTTCTAAAAAAATCCAAATATTTACATAAAATTTGTAAATCAGGGGTTTTTGAGGGCAAATTTGTTCCTAATTTTAAGGCATTTGATACTGTTCATACTTTGTGTACGAAACTTAGATATTTTGGTCTCGATGCTGGTGCTGTTAAATTGTTTTGCTCCTACTTGTCTGGAAGGCGCCAAACACTTTGATAAATATAGACGTTGGGGTGCCGCAAGGAAGCGTGTTGAGCCCTTTACTTTTTTCGCTTTATACAGCTGATTTTCTAAATAGTTAAACATGTAAGCACTCATCAATACGCGGATGATTTCCAATTATATTTTCACTTCCCGTTAGAACTATTGGATTCTTCAGTTCACAAAATTAATCATGATATAAATAGTATTGTATCAGTATCTCAGGCACATGGTTTGATCTTAAATGCAGCGAAAACAGTGTTACTTGTTGTTGGTAAACATGAAGACCTAATTAGTTCTGACCCTCGATTCAAAAGAATTGAGAATGGAATTGCTGTAAGTCTCTCTGATTGCTGTAAAAACTTAGAGGTGTTTATGGATGAGAATCTTAGATTCACCAAGCACGTTAATTTTTTAATACAGAAATCTTATGCTAAATTACGCTCACTCTACATTCATAAAGATTATTTAACTTCAGATATTAAACTGAGGTTATGTGATTCTCTGATTCTGAGCAACCTTGCTTACTGTGATATTGTATATAGTCCAGGGCATTTAGATCAAAATCGACCGAATAGCGGAAATTTTTAGGCACATCAGATATCGAGATGCGGTTTTCTGCATTGTGTTCGGGAAGGTCCCAGGAAAAAAGTCTATATCGTCTGGTTTAGCCATTTTTTGAAAAATGCCTTCTGGGCCGGAAAATGCATTACACCATTATAGGAACGACTGGAAACCCGGAAAAATCGCTCGGAAATCGTTACTCGGGGGTTTTCGGGGCTGCCGAACTCGATTCTGGCATTATAATTACCCGGTGCCTCTGTGGGGGTGCGCGGGGGGTGAATTGGGGGAGAAATGGCAGCGTGCATGAAAATCGTTCCAAATTCGTTACTCGGGAATTTTCGGGGATGCCGAATTCAATTCTGGTACTGGAATTACCCAGAGGCGCTTGGGGGCGGCTCTGCAAGGGTATCCGGGAGGTTATTCTGGGGGGAAATTGCATAGTCCATGTGAAGCGCTCCAAACTCATTACTCGGGGGTTTTCGGGGATGCCGAATTCAATTCTAGCATTAGATTTCCCCAGGGTGGCTCTGTGGGAAATGGTAAAGGAGAAAGTAAAAAATCACAAATTATGAAATTAATACTTTACTCAAATAACAAATAGGAGTTTTTATTAATGTTGAATTATTCATTATAAACTTAAATGTTTCCCCCAATCACCCCCAGACAACTCCACAGAGCCACCCCGAGCGCCCCCGGGGAATCTAATGTTAGAATTGAATTCGGCATCCCCTAAAACCCCCGAGTAACGAGTTTGGAGCGATTTTCATGCACGCTGCGATTTCTCCCCCAATTCAGCCCTAGCGCACACCCACAGAGCCACCCCCGTGCATCCCCGGGTAATTCTAATGCCAGAATTGGGTTCGGTAGCCCCAAAAACCCCCGAGTAACGATTTCCGAGCGATTTTTCCGAGTTTCCAGTCGTTCCTATAATGGTGTAATGCATTTTCCGGCCCAGAAGGCATTTTTCAAAAAATGGCTAAACCAGACGATATAGACTTTTTTCCTGGGACCTTCCTGAACACAATGCAGAAAACCGCATCTCGATATCTGCTGTGCCTAAAAATTTCCGCTATTTTTCCTAACTTCCCTGGACTAATAGGGGCCAGCTATTCTAAACAAGGATAAGGAAAGCTTACAAAAATTGCAAAACGCATGTATTAGATTTTGTTACAGTTTACGTAAATTTGATCATATTAGCTCGAAATTTAAACAGTCTAAAAGGCTTAACTTGAATGATCGGTTTAGGTTGAGAATGGCTTGAGTATATAAGATTGATAACACGAAAACACCTGGGTATTTATATGATAAACTTTTAAAAGGTAGGGATGTCCACAGTCGTTTTACGCGTCACAATAATCTCTACGTTGTGCCAAGAGATCTCCTGTCTCTTTCAGAGATCGTTTAGTTATAATGCTGTACTTATTTATAACAAAATACCTCAAGCAATTAAATCTTGCAATAATATTGCGACTTTTAGGAAGTTGGTCAAGTCCAGTATATATGAAAACTGAACCTTAATAAAATTGTTGACTTTTTCTTTTTGGTAGATAGCTTATGTATAAACTAGTATTGATTATTTATTGTTTGAATGCAACGGACGGTTAGATGGAAGAGCAATCTTGTTGAATCTCGCCGTCTTTTTCAACTCATGTTTCTGTCTCTCTCAAATACCATTGTATGCAGAAGTATAAAAGTATCTAATTTGCATACGTATTGCTCTGCGGACATTCAAGAATAGACCACTTGTGCCACCTAAAGAGCCAATTTGTTACATAAACTATTATAATATAATATAAAATGTATTAAATAATAATGATAAATGCTTAATTAATTAGATCTGAGAACGTCGATCGCAATACCTTCTACATCTGAACGGTCTATAAATGTCAAAATTTGTCACTCAGCTTCGTTTCGAGTAATGTGATAAGAGAGCTTATAGGGTCTTTCAAAAATACATGGCACTGTTTCTAAAGCTGATAGAATATTGAAAAGTAAATTTGATTTGCTTAATAAACGTATGTCCTAAAACCAATTTTGAGATACAGGGCGTGTAAGATAATTTTAGAAAATTTAATTTTGAATGTATAGTTCTTTTAAAGAACAACATATTATTTGATCAATATTTGATACAGGTACGTTTTATATGAGGTCGAACACGCTAGTGTTTGAAGTCTGTTTGTAGAAAGTAGAAGGCGCGAGTTGCTAGCATTTCCGCTGACATTTTATTGTCTATTTTTTTAAGTTGGGTTTTCCAATTTTCTTTTTTTGTTCAAAATACACCGTTTTTGAGGGAAATGCAAAACAGTGTGGTAAGTCAACCAGGCGATCCCTGTAATAGTACTTATTTATCAAGTGTATATGTGTGAAACCCCGAACTATATATATTTTCTATAATAGAAATTACGATCAGTTGTTTATTTTATGAAGAGCCGCGCGATTGTACACCGAACGTCATCATCCTCATCATATCATTTTTGATAGAATTCATGCACGTCTTCATGTCAGTGCCAGCATCTGACGTTCCGGGGGGGCAGGGCGGCCCTTCGCCATGCGGACAGTAGAGTTTGAAGAAGAGGTTCTGCACCATGTAGAGGCCAATCCGTCCACAAGCATGCGTGTCATTGCACATGATATGGAAGCGACAAGAAATACTGTTTGGTGGGTTCTCCGGGATTAACAACTGTACCGCCTGTTACAAGCCATGGGTCTGGAGGATTATCTGCCGCGTCGCCGTTTTTGTCGTTGGTGGTTGCAGCAGGAGTTGAGACAACCACACTTTGGTAGCTACGTTTTGTTTACTGACGAGGCCTGTTTTACAAGGGATAGTTATTTTAATAGCCGTAATAGTCACATTTGGAATGAAAATAACCCCCATGTCATAGCCCTCCGTAGAGTCTATCAGTTTATAATTAACATCTGGGCCGGCATTGTAGGCGAGCAGATCATCGCACCATATTTGCTCCCACCACATTTGAACGGACACGTTTATGCTCAATTCCTGCAGTACGTACTTCTAGAACTATTAGAGGATGTGCCACTGGACTTAAAAGCTAACATGTGGTTTCAACACGATGGAGCCCCAGCCCACTTTGCTTTGCCAGTGCGGCACTATTTGAATGAAATATTTCCTAACAGGTGGATAGGCCGAGGTGGATCTGTCCTTGGTCTGCGCGGTCACCCGACTTAACCCCCTTGGATTATTTTCTCTGGGGCCATCTAAAAGCTTTAGTGTATGAAACTCCTGTTCCCAACCAACAAGAGCTACTGGGAAGAGTGATGGCCGCGTCCGCACAGGTTCAGGACATACTGGGGATATTCCATAGAGTTCGCCAATCAATGAAGAATCGTGCCCAGCTGTGCACTGAGCAACGTGGAGGACACTTTGAGCAATTACTCTAAGCTCTTTCAATAAACTGGTACTTCTTCAATTTTTTATTTTTTTTTTTGCTGTAGCGGCCAAACGGCATATTTCCGGACAGGGGTTTATAATCTAAATTGCTTATTTTCATGCCCTCTACAACCCCTATCATTTTGTTGCAATAATTATGGGACACCCTGTATATATATTACATACAGTTTTAATTCATATCTGTTCATTAGTTTCAAATTACTTATTATCGTTATTTGTTTTTATTTTAATTTTTTTGAATAGCATCTAACTACTGCTTCTTCCTGTCACACTTAAACCATTCTCCCAAAAGTCAACATCTGCACTACTATGGTATAAGTTTCCATTAGTATTATGTAGTGGCGGTTATAACCAGAGCAAAATAAAATCTTAAGTTTACAATATTCTCTAAAAGAACAAATTACTTTTCAAACTAGATAATAGACAACATACCGGAGTTTATCCTACACAACATATTATGATATATCACACGTACACACTTGATAAATTAGTGTTTTTCACTCTGTCTTGTACACATTGAAATTGAGTTTCAAGCCATATAAATATTGTTAGCGTTGCGATTAGTGCTTTTGGAAATATTTACACTAATTTCCAGTATTTTGGGTTTCCGCATATCTGGAATGTTATCGAATTTGCCATGGATATAAGCTTTTCCAAAACAACAAAATTGGTTTGGCATTTGTCAAATATCGTCAAGTATCCTTAATAACAAAAATCTACTTGATATGCGGGCACCTGCTCGCACCCTAATATACGTCAATTTTATCTAATTAATATTAGTTGTGTTTACTTGAGACTTTGCCATGTTGTCAAATTTTCAAATAATTCGAATATTTTCCCCGATAACGATTCCGGTGGGACACCCGGTGTATAGCGAAACGTATATAACTAATGTCGTCAGGATCTTGAGCAGCAATCAGCTCTGAAAGTTTGTCTCAATGTTGCCGTACACTCTATATCATGAGTATTGTTTACTGTTTTACACATCAGAATTATTTATACATAAGGAAGCGTTCTTTCAACTATAATCAGGAAAAATATTTTGATAGCATAACTTATTTACTAATTAAGAATCGATTCTATGTAGTATATATAGGCGGTTTTTGGTTTCTACTGAACGGGACCTACTATTTTATTTTTAGGGATTGGTATCAATAGTGATAAATTCTGATATGTACATAATTTAATAATAGTAATAGGAAATGAGCAAACAGATATAAATAAACAGATTGATGATGAGAAAATTCAACAGGTAAAGCTTTCTTTAAATACCTGGGAATAGAAATATAAGATAACTGAAGGCAAATTGTAGAAATTAACAACAGGATATAAATGACGTTAAAATTATACTAATGAACAAGGCATTTAAAAGTAAAAAAGAAATTTTCAGAAAAACAAAAATAAATGTTTTTAAATCCATTTATAGACCAATTTTAACTTTCGCTTGCGCATATTGGGTAAATGTCCTAATTCATTTTATACAGTGTGTGAACATAGGGCTAACGAAATTTACAAATTCACCATTTTCACGCAAACAAATGTTTCTTACCTATGACTCGTTTACTAAGAAACGAGAAACAAAACAGACATCCAATGGACCAAAATTAGGGGAGGGTGGTAGCCACTGAATGGTTAATAGAAAAAGTATTTGAAATACTGTAAAACGGTCATTTAGTTGTCCTCAGAGTATACACAAATGATGTCGAAACATTTAAAAAGAACATTGGATTTTCTGTACCTAATTATAAAAGGCCGTTTATGCATTGCTAAGACAGGCAGATATGTACACTATAAGTGTGTTTAACTAATCTGTTTCTTAAATACTGTTTAAAATTTTCTTACATTCGTTTTCATTAAAAAACATTTTTTTGCATGAAAATAGTAAAGCTGACTAGCTCTACGTTCAGAAACACTCTTTATAATTCATTATCAGACATTTAAAATCTCAGTAAAGTATCTACAAATTGTTCATTGGGTCTTTACAATTTGGAAATTAAAAATATTATTAAGTACAACCCAATCCTCTAGAGCTATAATGTTGCAAGACTTTCAAAAACCCAAGTTATCTCGAAAGAGAGTTTTAAAATAGAAAGGGGCAAAGAACCCCCTTCCTCCAGTTTCTACGGTAACAGTTTAGAAATTATGTCTGATATTCAATATTTAACTTACTTTGAAGCCCTGTATATAAAAGTGTATATTTTGAAGTACTAACATTATTTTGACTTCCCCTGTATGCTCTATTGTGTTTTTTTATTCAGTGAGATGAGTAGAGAGTGATATTTAAAAAAATTTTGTTTTATGTAAAAATACGTTTTATTGTATTCATGGAGAATATCTATTTCGCCTGAATATTATCTTTTAAGTTACGTACTTGTAAGTATTTGAATATACTCTTATACAGGGAATTCATTAATAATTGTATATACGCTAACTGGATAATCCTGGGCTGAAAATATGAAGAATTGAATAGATAGTTATATCGAGGCAAATGTAATCAAAAGTATAAAAAATTAAAATTAGAAAATCAAAGATTTGGACGGGTAAATTCTTATACTCGTATGCATAAAACAAAAGATATCGCGAATTTATTTTAGTTTTTTTTATGCTTGAAATTTTTTTAATACAGAAAACTTATGGTAGATTCTAGAACATTCATGAGAGATATTAACATAAATGTATATTTATGTCCGAAATGTAAAATATAAAGACTATGTATGGATTATTAAAGAGAAGTATGAGATATGAAAGTATAAACAGGCCAATTAGGTTAGATCAAGTTTTAAAAACATACACCTTTGTTTTTTTAATATTTGTACTTTACAAAATACGTATGTAGCATACGTTGTTTTCGATATAAAGTTTTGCTTATATTGAAATGCCATATGCTTAAGGTTGACGTATTCTTGAAACAATTGTTTCTACAAACACACATAATTTTTAATATTTAATAACTGAATAATGTAGGTGCTAGCAAATAATAGGAATGTTTTCTCATGATACCTGGGTAAAAGATACCGAAGTAAAACGAAGAAACAGCTGCAAAAAGCTGACTGAGATTTTAGGTAGAAGGATCTACGTGTTATATTTTTCGTGATTTCGATAGCTAAAAACACAAGAAATTTTATAATTTCACTGCCGGAAATACGGCGATGTAAGCAAGTTGTTCTAATTTTTTATTTCTATTAAAAACTTTTTGCATAAAGTTGTGTGAAAATCGAAGTACTTCCTACTTAAACATGTAGTTTAAAAAGAACAAACAAAATCCATTTTTAATTGCCATGCTACTGTTCCCATCAATGTTCAAATAGTTAATTTATATTTACAATGTGCACCATAGAAATTAATAAAAATCTTAAAATCCGTGGTGTCGGGGAAAAAGGAGATAAGTCCATTATTGAGAATGTTCAGGAAAATAACTTAAAGTTTGATTACAAACTGCAAATCAGGTTAAATATTTATGATACTCAAATATTCAGACTAAAGTAGAAATATAATGTTCTTTTTATATTTCCCTTTCGAACTTGCCAAAAAAAAAACTTATCTCATTATTCACATTTTGTAATATAGTAGTAGGGTATTTTCACCGATTCTGAGTCTTCCCCCACCACTTTCCTCTTTGAAATGACCTTTGCGGTAACGTATTTGATAACCTTCAATGACATTGAAGGTCACATCAGTTGGCAACTTTTATTTAACCTCTACCGATTATAGGTCATATCAGTTGGTAACTTTTATTTTGACCCTCTACCGATTGAAGGGCACATCACTTGGTAAATTTTATTTGAACTTGAAAAAACCTTACTAGATGTTGTAATAATTGAATCTACAGCGCATGCTCAACTCCTATCTCATCATGAATATAAAGGAATGAGTAGGTAGAT
Source organism: Monochamus saltuarius (assembly GCA_025584915.1). Classification (NCBI taxonomy): domain Eukaryota; kingdom Metazoa; phylum Arthropoda; class Insecta; order Coleoptera; family Cerambycidae; genus Monochamus; species Monochamus saltuarius. Next base: position 55,763,693 of record CM046725.1, on the reverse strand, counting down.
AGAAAACTCATTTGTGAATAACGTGTTGACCGAGAGTAACATAAAATAAAAAAAGATATATTTATGCAGCGTCTGTGGTAAAAGTTTTACACGCAGTGATAATTTGCGCCGTCATGAAAGGCAGTCTTGTAAGCCCATAAGTGTAGATGAACCTGAGACAAAACGGGCTAAATTAGATCATGATGGTCAATCGCTCGAAATTGTAACAGTTAAATGTTGTAATAAGGATATACCCCACAGTCAAATACATGCACATCGTAGGAGATTGGAACATAGAACAATGTCATGTGCTTCTAAATCTAATGTTGTACAAATTATTAACACAGCATTTAAGTGTAGAATAATAAGCTACAGAGTGAAAGCTAAAATAATAAGTTTGCTGGAGGATGTCATAAGGGTCCATAAATCCATAAAAGTGAATATGGAAACTTTTGCCATTTATATATTACAAACTCGCGAGACCTCAGATCTGAAAGCATTTAATAGTTGCAATGGAACTCTCGACGAATCTGTGGACTTGTATGATGTTTACCAGGAATTTGTAGATACGATGAAATCTCAAACATCTGAATTTGAGTGATTGATATGTCGACTTAACTCGTTATGCTCGGAATAATTTAATTGTTAGATTTGTTCCAGATGAAATAAGTTAACTTGTCTCTAATGGAACATTCTGAAGGAGATATTTAAAGATACCTCCTTACGAACATGGGTAACTGACGCGTCTTATTCGATCTGACTGATCTTGTTTGGCCCATAAGCAAGGTTTTGATATATACATCCAAAGTCAAGACCTATCTCGTTTTGATCAAAAATTGACTTATCTCTTTTTTCCCCGACACCACGGAAATAATATATTGCATGTTTCTACTTTTTTACACTGAAATGTGTAAGAGTGACATTTGTTATATTAACACAATGGATTGTGACCGCATTACCTAATTGTTATTGATGTGTCCATCAGTTTACAGAAAAGTCAGAAATGAAATAAAAAAGCTGAAGCAAATAATAAATCAGATTTATTTGATGAATTGCTCAAAATGACCCCCGTTAACTTCCAAACAATAATACAGTCTATTTTCAAATTCTGTTCGAACATTATTAAAGACATTCCCAGTTATTAATCGGCATTCTTCTACAATTCTCTGACGTAGCACTTGCAATGTGTCCAGCTGAGTGGCCTACACTCGTGATTTTAAATGACCCCAAAAAAGTTCAAAGGGGACAGATCCGGAGATCTTGGTGGCCATTCGACGGGACCTCTTCTGCCAATCCAATGCCCCGGGAAATGGGCATCTAAAAATTGTCGCACAGCAGCAGCATAGTGCGGGGGCGCACCATCTTGTTGGAAGGTTATTTCATTTTCTAGTAAATTGTCGTCACCTTCTAAAATCTCTGTTATCCTAGGATCAATTGTACTTTCCAATAATTCTAGATACGTGTTGTGTCTATTCACTTCGCCATTCAACATAAATGTGCATTCGTCGGAGAAACATGTATTGTAGAGAAGATTTGGATTCAGTAGAAGTTGTTCACTAAAGTATTTGCAAAATTGGTTACGGCGATCAAAGTCATCTTCATGTAACTCTTGAACCAGCGTCATTTTAAATGGATGAAACTGTAAAGTTTTTGGGTTCGATTATTAAAAGATTATTATTTTAGTTAACACTTTATTAACCACCACCATATATTTAACGCACCAATTTTTCTCTATACATCTGTACATGAACTAACTATTCAAAGGTAACCAAATGAGTATTTATAAGAAACAATATATACAAAAAACTATTTCCTTTTTCCTAGGCGCCACATTTAAAATATTTACAAATATACTACATATTTCTCCTCCTCATTTTGAAAATAATTTAATAATGAAATCTATTAGGATTTTTCCTTATACGTGTACCTCTACGTATTTCTACAGAATTATTTTCAAAATTCGGCTGAGGTATCTCAGGTTCACTACAAATTTCTTCACTTATATTACTAATGTTCTCAGCACTTATTTCACATATCACCTTTTCACTAATATCACTTACATCATTTCTTATACTACCATATTCTAAAATTTGATTTAGATGCCTGTGCCATGTTTTACTTATGTCAGGTATATATATTAAATATGTTCTTGGTCCAATTTTCTTTTTAATGTTACCTTTTATCCACTTTACTTTCTCTCCCCTATAATCTTTTACTAAAACTACTTCTCCTTTATAAAAAAATTTCTTTCTCTTCCCATGGTAATATTTTTTTTGTTGATTTAATTGTTTGTTTACTTTTTCCGGTATTTTATTTTTATTATGATTTTCGGGAGGCAGAAGTAATGATAATTTAGTTCTTAATTTACGGTTGAACATAATTTCAGCTGGAGATACACCTGTGGTACAATGAGGAGTGCTTCGATAATCAAAAGAAATCTATTTAACATCAAATCTAAATCAAAATTTCCAGATTCTACAGATTTTAATAAACTACTTTTTATAGCTTTCACAGAATTTTCTGCTTTTCCATTGGTTTCAGGATGAAAAGGTGGACTATGTTTTAAATTTATGTTATTTAATTTTAGAAAATTAGTAAACTCGCTAGAAGTGAAGGATTTAGCATTATCAGAAATTATCTTATTAGGTAATCCATATCTCGCAAAAAGGCTTCTTAATATTTTAATAGAGGTATTCGAATTAGTACTATTTACAATAAATGCTTCTAACCATTTTGAATAAGCATCAATAATAACAAAAATATGTTTTCCAAATATAGGGCCTAAATGATCAATATGTATTCTTTCCCAGCATGAATTTGGATAATCCCAGCTGATCAGTTCAGCTTTTTCAGGATTATTTCTATTTTTATACATGCATTACAAGCTTTAATCATTTTTCTATGTCGGAATTTATGCCTGGCCACCACACATAAGAACGTGCCAAATTTTTCATTTTGACTATTCCCATGTGCGACCGATGAATTTCCTTAATATTTCTGATTGCAATTTACTAGGTACTACTACTCTATACCCGAACATTAAACAATCATCTACAATAGACAAACAATTTCTATTAATAAAATAAGGTTTTAATTCAACTTCTACTTTTAGGCCACCCTATATTAATATATTTATATACTTTTTAAAAGTTTCATCTGCTAAACTGCAGTCTCTTATATTCTGCCAATTTATAGGTACTTTTTCATTTTCAGATATATAATTAACTATATAATTTAAATTTTCTTCTTCAAGATTACTCTCTAACAATGGTAATCGTGAAAGACAATCAGCATAATTATTACCTGATTTTACATATTTTATATCAAATTGAAAATTAGCTAAAATTAGTGCCCATCTCTGTAACCTATTTGCTGCAAATATTGGAATACCTTTTTTAGGTCCAAAAATGGTTACTAACGGTTTATGATCTGTTAAAAGTGTAAATTTTTTTGCAAACAAATACTGATAAAATTTAGAAACACCAAAAATTATAGCAAGGGCCTCTTTCTCTAATTGACTATATTTCTCTTCACATTTTGATAACGTTCGACTAGCATAGGCAATTGGCCTATCTACTCCATTTATTTGATGTGTAATTACTGCACCAATTCCATAAAATGATGCATCAACAGCTAACTGAATTGGTAAATTTGGATTAAAATGAACTAGAACGTCGCTAGAACCTAAAATTTCTTTTATTTTTTTAAAAACTTTTAAACAGTTATCATCAAAATTAAATGAATTATTTTTTTGTAGCAAATTATACAAAGGTTTAAGAATGGTAGAACTATTTGGAATAAATTTATGATAATAGTTGACCATACCTAAAAATGATTTTAATTGCGTAACAGTCTTTGGCACTGGGGCGTCTATTATGGCTTCTACTTTTTTACAGGTATGTAGACCTTCTTTATCTATTGTAAACCCTAAATATGTAACACTTTCTTTAAAAAATTCACATTTATGTTTTTCTAATACAAATCCTACTTCAGCCAATTTGTTTAATACGGATTTAACTCGTTCTAAATGTTCTTGTTGGTTTTTACCTGTTATTAACACATCGTCTAGAAATGAAGCTACTCCTTCCATTCCATCTAATACTTTTGACATAATTTTTTGAAATTTTGCTGGACCTGAATTTATCCCAAATGGTAATCTATTGTAGCAAAATAAACCTTTGGAAGTAGTAATGGTGGTTAATTTCCTTGATTCTGGATCTAACTGCACCTGTTGATAAGCATTCGATAAATCTAATTTAGTGACCACCCTGTAATTTAAAAAATAATTCTTCCATCCGAGGAAGTGGAAATTTATCTACTTCTAAATCTGGATTTAATGTTATTTTATAGTCTCCGCACAACCTAATTGTACCATTAGGTTTCAAAATTGGAACTACAGGTGTACCATAATCACTATATTCTACAGGTGATAAAATATCTAACTTAATTAACCTATCAATTTCTAATTCAACTTTTTCTTTCAAAGCGAAAGGTACTATTCTAGCCTTAAAGAATTTTGGTTGTGCATTTTTCTTTAACTGAAGTTTTATGTAACCTTTGTTAAAACAACCAAGTTTATCACTAAAAACTTGCGGAAAACTTTCAAATACTTTCTAATATCTTTATTAGAACTCAAAGTATTTAAGCTCATATTAAATTTACAGAAAAATCACGTCCCAACAATGGTGGTCCACCATTATCAACAATGTATAAAAATAAATTTTGACTCTGATTTTTATACGTAATTGTAACTAAAATTTTTCCAAGAGGACAAATAATATTGCCATCATAAGTTGTAAGTGTTTTATCAGTTTGCATTATCGGCTCATTAAAAAAATATTTTTCTCGAAATTCTTTAGATATTACTGAAACACTGGCACCGGTATCTAACTCAAATTCAAAATGCATGTCATTTATAATAATATCTACATTAATAGGATTACAATTTTGTTCATTATCTAATTTATACAATTCATAAACTTCCTCTGCTGATTCTAAAAATTATTTCTACTTTGCTTACAATTTGGATTTTCTTTTGACAATTTTTGCATTTACTTGCGAGATGTCCTCGCATTCCACAAATATGACATTTACAATTTCGATACCTACATGGGAGGGGTGTACCTTCCCACACTCTGCATGATGGCTCTGTTCGCTGCTCTGCTCCGGAAGTAGTAGAAGAAGACGAAGGAGTTGCAATATGGACGCTGGCTCGATTTCCTGTGCGGGTCGCTGCTCGATCACGGCGTGGCGGCTGGTCCTGGTCCTGGTAGCTTCCTCCTGCTCTGCTTGGTCTCGCTCTGCTGCCGACTTCTTGATATTTGCTGTTCCTTTTCGCAAATAATACGCCTCCTGCTCCGTTTTAACAGTAACTTCTTTCTGTCGATAACTAGCTTCCTTATTACTTGCTAGTTCTATGGCTCTCTCAAACGTCAACGCTTCTGGAATTTCTTCGAATAGCCTGTCTTTTATAGGGCCTTTTGGAAATCCACACACGAAACGGTCTCTTAATGCAGTCTCGAGTTCCTCATTCTTAAAATCACACTTGCCTGCTAACTGACGTATACGAGCTGCCCATTCATGTACAGTTTCATCTTTATTTTTCTGACTTTCATAGTATTTTTCTCTTTCAGGGAAAGTTAATCTTGGTGGAGTGAAATGTTTGTCAAATAAGCTTACCAAAAAATTGTAACTTTTGGTTTCAGGCTTATCTGGTAAGCACAAACTGTGTATCAGTTGATATGCCGTTTCGTTGCACATGTTTAACAATATTCCCCGTTTTACTGCTTCTTCATTTATTTTGTTAATAACAAAATATTGCGTTAATTGTTCTTTGTATATTGTCCAATCGCATTCACTGGGACTAAAAACTCTTAAACAGCCCACGTTCGACATTTTTGCACACACGTGTTCAAGTCTTATCGGAACTTTTTGCTTATAGTATCTAGTCCAGTTTTATAAAATGCGAATCACTACGTTTTTGTCTTTAAATCCTCGTCGCCACTTGTAATGTTTTTGGGTTCGATTATTAAAAGATTATTATTTTAGTTAACACTTTATTAACCACCACCATATATTTAACGCACCAATTTTTCTCTATACATCTGTACATGAACTAACTATTCAAAGGTAACCAAATGAGTATTTATAAGAAACAATATATACAAAAACTATTTCCTTTTCCTAGGCGCCACATTTAAAATATTTACAAATATACTACAAAACTTGTGTTTTTTCAAAATTCGATGAACACTGGAACGGGATACGCCAGAAGCTTGAGACACAATTGTAATCGGTTGCTTATTATCCATCTGTACATGACCCAAAACTGCCACTTCAACTGCTTCATTTCGAACTGGCCCAATTACTTCACGTTTCTTGTTTAAAAGCGAACCTGTTGCAACAAATTTGTCAATCAGGTGTTTAACGTACTGGTGGTTTACATTTTTTTCAGGATGATTGGCATTAAAAATTCGTGCTGTAGCTTTAGCGCAATCGTGATTTCGATAATAAATTGCAACAATTTCTACTCTTTCCGCGATAGAATAAACCATTTCGAACACACGTTAATACTTTCAATAACGGCTGAAACTAACGATTTCTTGGTCACAAGCAAAAAACACCCGATTTTTTTTGTAGTACTGATTTTTTGTTATTTTGAAAAGGTCTGAATTGCTATAAACTTAAGTATCTTCTACTAATAACTATTTTAGTATCTAGTTTTATTTGCTTCAGCTTTTTTATTTCATTTCTGACTTTTTTGTAAACTGATAAACACATCAATAACAATTAGGTAATGCGGTCATGTGTAGTAGATGAAAAACTTATTAGTGGTGGGCATTTGTGTAGAAATTACTACGCGTAAGTTGGTTTGTCATCTTTTCGTTTGTAACCAATAATTCTGTCAAATCTCAACCGATTTCTAAAAACGATACATCACTGTATTCGCAATGAAAAGGGCTTTAAAATTATGTGCCACAAGTGGGGTAGTTGCATTTGAAAGTTTTAAGTTGGGGTTGCTAGGCATTAGGGGGATGAACATATCGAGTGGGCTTGACTGTCAAAAAAGCTCTCCCCAAAAACAAAAATCGACGGGTCTCGGCAAATTTTGAAATATTATTCGGTTTTTCAATTATAGGGGGGGCAAATTTTCGTTGGTATACCCTGTATATCATTTCATAGAGCGGTCACCGTAAGCCTAAATTAATTCAACATATGCATGTCCTTAGCGTTACCCTGCTTAGTTTATATATGAATTACTCCTATAAGAGGTTAACGATTGTACATATACAATCTTATCAAAACAAAGATTATTTGAACTATCGATTCATTTACAAGTACCAGATCTAAGGGGAGAATGTTGAAGTAATTTTTTTCAAGTTAAATGAGAATTAATAATAAAATAATATTTAATTCGTATTTGACTGGCTAAGAGTATCAGTCGCTGAAGTAATTAATTGGTATATTATTACTGTTAGTTACTGTGATGCTCAGCTACACTCTCTTCACTGTTTTTGTCGGTAAGTGTCGTATTTCTATATCAGTTTTTTATATATTAATTCTGTTCTTATTAACAGAAAGTAGCAGGTGAGTGGTAAAAAAAATCTGAGAGATGTAAATGTAAACGAATTTACTGAGTGTAACTAAAATGCTTGCCTAATCTATAATAACGAGGGAGGAAAATGAACAAAAACAATTCCTGTAAAGTGTATCCATATTAGGATTAAAATTCACTCTTTTGACGAGCAAATTTTGTATTTGCAAAGCATAGTGTAACCGAGGGGATGCAAAATTGGGAGACAAAAAAATATTTTTAGTCTGAATAAATGCTATTTTTTCTCTAACCGAAATTCCCCAATGTATTTAATCTAAGGATTGAAAGTATCAACTTTAGCTCCTAGGATTACAAGTGAATACTTGTGTTGCTAAGATACCATTTTGTGAGGTATAATCCCCTGTTAAAGTTCAGCCCAGCATTTTAGTTACTCTCTGTATAATTTAAAAGAAACCTCGAAAATTTATACAAATTTTAAACAAATTGGAAAAAATCTTAGATATATCTTTACGATAAACGCAAATAATTATTAACTATTGTTATATTACATACTATGTATTTTAAATAACTGCAAAATTGGCTTCAAACAGTGCTAAAGTGGCGTCATAATGTCCCAGTACAAAAAAGTGGCATTTCTAACCATTTCGAACCGTCAAGGCAAGAGCAATCTATCATAACCCCACTTTTTAGGTATTTCATTATCACTCTGTTTTGTTTTTAGATAATTCGAAAATTTTTGTTTTGATTGATGAACTGGTTTTGTGTACAGTGCAATGGAAATTATTAATAAACTTCCAAAATCAGTATGGAAAAAATGAAAATAAATGACGACCCAAAATTCTTAAAACAACTGAAATATAGCGCATAAACCATTTTCGCACATACGATGAAATTTTGTTTCCAAACGATATCAATCAATTTCAATATTATGTCATAGGCTTATTGTAAGGGAGTTATGTTTAAAAATTGTTTAAAAAAATTATGGCTAAAACAGCTTAAAGGGCATATTTAATAAGCAAATTAACATAACCGATGCTGTATTTCTGAATTTCTAAGAGCTCTATTTGTTAATTGAAGGAATTCCCCTATTGTTTTCTCTAAACTGTCTTAAACACTAGTAAATTCAATTAGTGAAATATTTTGAGTACACTCCGTTGCTAGGAAAGATTATTTGTTGTAACAAAATGCGTCACTGATGTTTGGCTTCTCAAAAATTGTACACATACCAGATTTATATCATCAGTTTCCTATTATTAGATTATCGGTTTCAAGTTTTGCGCTAACTTTAATCACAATTCAAAACGTAAAAGTAAATACATTACAAAAAAATATTTATAATCTAAAGTGCCCCTCAAAATACCAATAATATTCTAAATTTCACTTAATCTGATTGCATCAATATTCATTCTATCAGATCAGTTTTGCCACCAAAAGAAGCGTGATTTCCATGTTTTTGAAACATGAAAAAAATTATAATTGCCATGGGTTTCTTGTGGTTAAATTTGTATTTTCATACATAACTTATTCAAAAGACTGCTATTAGTACAGCCGTTTAAAGACTGTTATTAGTACAGCCAAAGTTTATACCTATATACTAATACTATGTGTTATACCAACCGATTGTGGAGTTAAAGACAGGCTAGAATTTCTACTACTACACTAAACTGTTTCGGACATTCAACCAGTTTGTTTCAAAGATAAATATCTAACTGTTTTCGAGCCATTATGAGTTGTCACTCTTTTAGCTTAAAATATCGAATCAAAAATAACAATAAAACTGTTTATTTCACCAAAAATATATAATTATAAATCTGTGTTTTACCAATTCAATGTATAATAATTGTACCTCACAAGAATAGCAAAGTTGAGAAAAGATAAGCTTATACATACAGAGTGATTCTTAACCTATACGCAAAAACTTGTGAAATTATAACTGATGACAAATACTGACGAATAGTGGGAAAAATTGTAGCAATATATTTTTATCAACAATCACCTAATAATCGAACTTTTATCAAAGCATATGAACCGTCTAAAGTAATACTTTCACTCTTTCACTAGTAGAATTATGAAAAAATAATAAATCTATAATAAACTAAATTTAACTTATTTATTTATTAACTACCTTTTCGATAATAACAACCCTTGTAGCATTGTTGCCATCATTTTCGGAACGTATAATATCTGCCGAAGTTTGTACAGAATTTGCACGGATGTCTCTTCTTGTAAGAAACACCTATATTTTCCTTAGATTTTCCTTGCAATATCAAATTTGTATTTCATTGAGTACCAAAAAATATAAAGTCGTACGAATATTTTTTTTTATTAAATTCCAATAATTCTCCACAAATATGATTTTGATGTGATTATATCTCATCTTATAAATCACATTACCTTCATTATTAATACATCAATTTTGACATCTACTTTTCCCTATGCTTGGAAAAATACTAATGTTCTCTGAACTGGGGCATTTTCATTCAATAAGCATTTTGCCTATTATTTCCAAAGTAATAGAATTAGCATTAAAAACACAAATATCTTTATATGTTCTGGATAATAAGATAATTCCCCCTCATCAGTCTGGTTTTAGACCTTTACATAGCACAATTACTTCCCTTTCTTTAGTTTTTTTGGGTTTTTGCCACACTTCTGGAAAAATAAAGATTAATTAAATAAACCCTTGTGCCAAACGGATCAGTCAAGGGTTATTTTTGAAACTAAGTTTGCCTAACCAAAAAATCTCACACTGAAAAAAGCAGATAAGTAAAAAATAACAAAAATCACATCACTATTGCACACTTCCGTATTTTTGACGTTTCGAAAAACTCTGTTTTCGTTCTCAAAATAGTAGTAAAAATATTAAACGTATTTCATGTTTGACAGTTTAACATTATTTGTTTCCATAGAGATGTTAAATGATTTTTATTTTATTGTTACTTACATCTTCTTGATACAACTGTAGCCAACAATAACCGATGTTTACTAAACAGTTTGACACACACTTATCTACGTTCAACAAGATAATCGCGGTCTCTTTTAATTTTCTTTTTGTTGCGTTATCTTCCTTCTGTAAAATTTTTGCCGAACTTCATTAAATCAAATGACCGTTTTCCCAAGCGTGTTCGCAAATTTAGAATTTTTCAAATTCCCGTCTTTTTATATAATTTGTGTGTTCCTCAACTCTAACATTCATAGGCCGAGAGTTTCTCCAACATAATGTTTATTGCATTCACAAGGTATACTGTAGCTGTAATTTTGTATATCATTTTTTGGACGCGTGTTAGACAAAAATGATTCAATGATTATTATTATTAACGGTAAAATTGATATTTTTGGTTTCTGGCATTTTACCTTGAAGCACCCCTGTAAAAATTACATTTATTATCCGATTATAAATAAAAAAGTTACGCGGTTTCCATCTTAAAGATGAAAACAGACAACTCGATTTTGAAGAACAATATGAAATTTCAGTATCAATAATCAAGGCCTACTTTGATTTGTTGGATGTCAAAATTGGCAAATAATAATAATTTTGACACCGAAAAAACCAAAGTATGCCTTGATTATAGAAAATGGGATTTCAAATTGTGAGTTCTCTATATTAAAAAAAAGAGGTGTTTCCATCTTAAATGGGCCTCATATTTTTAATTTAAATAGACCTCTTATGCCAATTTTATTCCCTAAGTGTAAAATATCACAGATTTTGCACTACATCAAATATATTGTATATATCACATTTTATTTTTACTGTACTGATGATTCAACATGCATATTCGTATTCAGTACATTATGAGTATTGTCCAAAATTAAATAAATCATAGAGATTTAGTTACCTCGTATCACACATAGATGTTTAGGAAATTATATCTTTCAAGTCGATTTACAGATAATCCACCTAATTAATGACAATTTAAGCATCCATCCATCTCATTATTTACAAGTACCCGATAGATTTAAAAAATCATAAATCAAGTGGCACAGTATCTGTTCCATATAATTGCTGGGCAAAGGACAAACAATCTTTATTATAATTTAGAGTATACAGCACATTCCAGTGAAAAGTTTGAAAAATGTATTTAAAGAAAAATGTTTGCACAGGTCAACTATTATGTTGAGGACACATTTTCACTAGGATATGACCTTGAAGCCATATTTATCCCATACCCCTTCCACTCCTTGCTAGAACATTTAGATGTAAAGAAATATCAAATTGTAAATCATGCAGAAAGCCTGTTTATCCATAATTTCTATCCATTTGTAAAACTGAGAAAAAGATTGATGGAGATCATTTTGAATATTGCATAATGCTTCTTGACTTGTCTAATTATATAAATACACAAAAATTTTTGATAACCGACTTTAAAGCAAACAAGAAATTCTCTGAAATTAATCTATTGACCTGTAAAAGTAATTTAATCTACTCAAAACTGATATCTATTCTTTATCATTTTAAATATATATATATAAATTGTGTTGTACAATCGCATATATGCAGCGATCAAATCAGTAGTAACACCAGACCACCACGGGTTTTTGGAGAACGATCTACCACTTAATTTATGTAGTCGCACTTAGTATTGTCACGGGTTTCCCAATCCGTCTTTTCTCTTACTTGCAGAAAAACAATCCGTTAATTAATTACTTCTTTATTAACTACTGAACACTACTAATTACAGGTCAACTAAACACTTATTTAATTAATCGCTATCTAAATTACTTTGATATCTCCAACTAAACACTTTAATTCAGACTTTAATACAAGACTTATACAAGACTAACTAACTCGGCCGTTTATTCTTCTTTTATAGACCCAACGAATATTCCAGGTATATTCCAGTATCTCTAGATCTATTTTCTAGTACGACTGGAACGCTTCTCGTCGTTTCCACGATTTTTCTAGGCCGATCTCGATCACGGCATGTTGTTTGTTTACCAGAATGACGTAGGGGCGATCGGGGCAATCTCAGGCAATTCGCGGTGCCACAGTCGTCGGTTTGGGAGTGAGTGGGGCAAATTCCGTGACACTGCCCTCCTTAGGACCGATCGTCCCGATCGGATACACCTCTATACTGGGACAGACGCTCCAGATGGACGACCTTCATCTTACTCCTGGGAGTCCTCTGTATCCGGTAGACGACATCATTGATTCTTTTAATGACTGTGTAGGGGCCCTCCCAACGGTTCTGTAGTTTAGGCGATCTTCCTTTCTTCCGCGTGGGGTTGTACAGCCACACCAGGTCACCTTGTTGGAATCCGACTGTATTGGCCCGGACGTCGTATCGAGTCTTCATGCGATCGCTCTCTAGTCGCATTCGAGATCTGACTTGATCGTGTACGGCTGCTAGTCTTCGTTCTAGCTCATGGGTGTAAGTGTCTGGCTCGGTGGGCTGTTCCGCAGGACGACCAAATTCCAAATCTGCTGGAAGGCGAAGCTCTCTTCCAAAGATGATCCTTGCGGGAGTCTTCCCAGTAGTTTCATGGACAGCTGAGCGGTAAGCTAACAGGAAGAGTGGAATGAGCTTGTCCCAGTCTGTTTGGTTCTCGTTCACAAACATCCTCAGATTGGTTTCTAGTGTGGCGTTGAAGCGTTCCACCATACCATCTGACTGGGGATGCAGTGGGGTGGTCCTGGTTTTCCGGATACCCATAAGCTCGCAAACCTTTCGGAACACACCTGATTCGAAATTTCTGCCCTGATCTGAATGCAGTTCCATGGGCACACCAAATCTGCAGAACAGGTTGTTGACTAGCGCTTCTGCTACGGTCGTGGTCTCTTGATTGGGAAGAGGGTATACTTCCGGCCATTTACTAAAGTAGTCCATGGCGACTAACAGATATCGGTTTCCATTTTGAGTTTTCGGAAATGGGCCAGCGATATCAATGGCAATTCTCTCGAACGGTGCACCTACGATGTACTGGCGCATTTTGCCTCTGGAACGGGTCTTCGGTCCCTTGCTGGCTGCACATATGTCACATTTTCGGCACCAATCTTCTACTTCCGTCCTACAGCTCAACCAGTAGAAACGCTCCCTAATCTTCTGTAGAGTCCTATTGATACCGAAATGTCCACCACCAGTACCTCCATGTACTTCCTGCAGCACTTCCTTGACCCGGGACCTAGGGAGTACTTGCTTCTTCACCTCCGTTCCGTCATTGTTTTCCCATGCTCTTTTAGAACACCGTCTTCCAACACCAAGGAATTCCATTGAGCCCAATAACTCTTTAATGTTGGGCTTTTACTGCTGACTTCAGCCCACGAGGGTCGGTTGTTGGCTTCTTTCCAGTCTAGTAAGGGCTTGATGTCACAGTCAGCTTGCTGGTCTTCCCGAATCGCCGCTGAACTCCATCTGTCTTCAGGTTGGGCTGCTACCACCTTACAAGGAACTGATGATATATCCTCTTTCCTTTCAAGACTACTACAGTGTTTGTTGTTGTTGGTAGGACAAGGGCTAGAAAGGGCTTCTGCGTTTCCATGTTTCCTGCCTGCCTGGGAGTCGCGCCATTGCCAATCTGCCACTGGGGCCCTACACTGTCCCTTTAGATGACCCGTCCGCCCACAGTTCCAACATTGAAGTGGGCGACCTCTTCGGCTATCAAGTTGTCCTCTCTTTGGTCTGGTAGTTAGGCTGAATTTATCAATGGCCTCCTTCAGTGTTTTGATTATCTCTCCATTTCCCATACTATCGCTGTTATCACTGATAGTCCGCACTTTAACATGTTCCTGGTGGCTACCGCTTGTGAGTCGCGCCATTGCGGATCTGCGACCGGGGCCCTACACTGTCTCTTCAGATGTCCCATCTGTCCACAGTTCCAACATTGAACAAGGCGATCTCTTCGACTATCAGATTGTTCTTTCTTTGTCCTAGTAATTGGGCTGAACTTATCAACAATCTCCTTCAGCGTCCTTATTATCTCTCCATTTGCCATACTATCGGTGTTATTATTGATGGCTCGCACTTTAACATGTCTACCGGACGCCATTTTTGCTGCCTCGAATTCCAGTGCATGTGAAAGAGCGTCATTCAACGTTTTAGGTCTAGCGAGTCGTAGTGCCTGCTGGGTTTCACAATCTCTTAGGCCGTCGATAAAGACTTGGATGGAGAGCTGATCTACAAATTCGGACGGGGCTGTTGGATATGCCAATCGAACCAGTCGGGCAACGTCTGTCTCAAAATGTTGTAAATTCTCTCCACTCTGCTGGTGACGATTTTTCAATTGTGCCTGGTACACTTGCTGCAGGTGCTTATCCCCATATCTCATTTCCATATGCTGTTTCAGAAGGTCATAGTTACTCTGCTGCCCAGCAGGAACTCCTTGTAAGACGTCAAGAGCTTCCCTCGTAAAGCAACTATCAGAGCTGTAGCCTTCTCATAGTCAGACCATTCGTTTGCCGCAGCTGCTGCTTCGAACTGACGTAGATAGACATTCCAGGAGACCTTGCCGTCAAATTCAGGAGGCTTCGTTTTCTGAGTTCGGATAACAGGTCCTTCTGATTTGATTACGCCCTCCTTTGCTATCTGGTCTAATTTATGTCGAAGCTCTTCGCAGGTTTCTCTAACCAAGTTTATTTCTTCGTCTATTTCTTGTTTTTGTGCTAACATTTTCTCTTCTACTTGTGTTTCTACCTTATGTGACTGCTCCTCTAGTTTTTCTTCTAGTTGTGTCACTTTATATGACTGCTCCTCTAGTTTTTCTTCTAGTGTATTCTCCAATTTCTCTAACTTTGTCTGCATTTCTTTCGTCTGATCCCTCATTTCCTGTTGTATTGCCTGTATCTGATCTTTCATTTTATACCCTTGTTCGTCTAATTTCTCTTGCATCGTCTTCGTCTGGTCTTCTAATTTCTCCTGCATCATCTGGGACTGATCTTCCATTTTATGCCCTTGTTCTTCAAATTTTTCCTGCATTGTTTTCGTCTGGTCTTCCATTTTATGTCCCTGCTCTTCTAATTTCTCTTGCATCGTCTTCGCCTGGTCTTCCATTTTATGTCCCTGCTCTTCTAATTTCTCTTGCATCGTCTTCGCCTGGTCTTCCATTTTATGTCCCTGCTCTTCTAATTTCTTTTGCATTGTCTGCATCATTTCTAATAGTTTTGCCAGTTGTGCATCCATATTGACTTGGCTTCTAGTTACAGGCATGCACTCTATTTGGAAAGTTCTAGAATGTCCACGAATGTATTTCTAGATATCACCGTTGCCTTCCTTACAATGAAACGAGTGCAGTGATATGCCACACTTGGGTCTTTGTCTCACTTTGGTATAAAGTTCTAGAATGTTCGAGATTGTCCTTCGCGAATAACACCGTTCACTTCCTTAAGTCACGACGAGTGCAGTGATATGTCGCACTTGGGTCTTTGTCTCACTTCGGTATAAAGTTCTAGAATGTTCGAGAATGTCCTTCGCAAATAGTACCGTTCACTTCCTTAAGTCACGACGAGTGCGGCGATATGTCACACTTGGGTCTTTGTCTTACTCCCGTACAAAGTTCTAGAATGTTCGAGAATGTCTTTCGCAAATACCACCGTTCACTTCCTTGAGTCACGACGAGTGCAGTGATATGTCACACTTGGGTCTTTGTCGCACTCCCGTACAAAGTTCTAGAATGTTCGAGATTGTCCTTCGCGAATACCACCGTTCACTTCCTTGAGTCACGACGAGTGCGGTGATATATCACACTTGGGTATTTGTCTCACTCCTGTACAAAGTTCTAGAATGTTCGAGATTGTCCTTCGCGAATACCACCGTTCACTTCCTTGAGTCACGACGAGTGCAGTGATATGTCACACTTGGGTCTTTGTCTCACTCCTGTACAAAGTTCTAGAATGTTCGAGATTGTCCTTCGCGAATACCACCGTTCACTTCCTTGAGTCACGACGAGTGCAGTGATATGTCACACTTGGGTCTTTGTCGCACTCCCGTACAAAGTTCTAGAATGTTCGAGATTGTCCTTCGCGAATAACACCGTTCGCTTCCTTAAGTCAAGACGAGTGCGGTGATATATCACACTTGGGTATTTGTCTCACTCCCGTACAAAGTTCTAGAATGTTCGAGATTGTCCTTCGCGAATACCACCGTTCACTTCCTTGAGTCACGACGAGTGCGGTGATATATCACACTTGGGTATTTGTCTCACTCCTGTACAAAGTTCTAGAATGTTCGAGATTGTCCTTCGCGAATACCACCGTTCACTTCCTTGAGTCACGACGAGTGCAGTGATATGTCACACTTGGGTCTTTGTCTCACTTCGGTAGAAAGTTCTAGAATGTTCGAGATTGTCCTTCGCAAATACCACCGTTCACTTCCTTAAGTCACAACGAGTGCGGTGATATGCCACACTTGGGTCTTTGTCGCACTCCCGTACAAAGTTCTAGAAAGTTCCTCCAACTTCCACTTAAACCCACTCACGCACAGGGTTCCAGAAAGTTCTTCAAACTTCCACTCAAATCCCACTTTGTGGACAGGGTTCCAGAAAGCTCTTTAAAACTTCCAACTAAATCCACTTCCGACACCAAATTGTCACGGCTTTCCCAATCCGTCTTTTCTTTCACTTCCAGAAAAACAATCCGTTAATTAATTACTTCTTTATTAACTACTGAACACTACTAATTACAGGTCAACTAAACACTTATTTAATTAATCGCTATCTAAATTACTTTGATATCTCCAACTAAACACTTTAATTCAGACTGTAATACAAGACTTATACAAGACTAACTAACTCGGCCGTTTATTCTTATTTTATAGACCCAACGAATATTCCAGGTATATTCCAGTATCTCTAGATCTATTTTCTAGTACGACTGGAACGCTTCTCGTCGTTTCCACGATTTTTCTAGGCCGATCTCGATCACGGCATGTTGTTTGTTTACCAGAATGACGTAGGGGCGATCGGGGCAATCTCAGGCAATTCGCGGTGCCACAGTAGTCGGTTTGGGAGTGAGGCAAATTCCGTGACAGTATATTGCTAATGATCTTGATTTTACAAAAGCCTTTGATCGCATTAATCGTGAACTTCTACAGTAATTGAATATACTCGGATTTAGCCCTCAATTATGTAATTTTTTAAAATTATATCGGTATGATATCGGTACCACAGGGTTCGAATCTAGGACCGTTACTTTTTGTATTAACGAGATTGTTAAGATAATAGTCTGCGATAAACTATGATCTGCAGATGATTTAAGGATATTTGCCTTCATGATTGCAGAATGTTACAAAAGCAGTTAAGCAAATTAGAAAATTGGTGAAATAATAACCTCAATTTAAATGGCAGTAGGTGTAAAATAGTAACTTAGCTATACACGTAAATTTAATCCAGTTATTTGAGATTATATTTCGTTAAGGTAACACTGTAACGTCTCGACAATATAAAAAATTTAGGAGTAATATTCGATTGTAGACTAATCACATACGTCACAGCAGCTGTGAGGATGCTGGGTTTCATAATTAGAAACTGTCCAGAAATTTTTGATGAGATAGCTTTAAAGACTTAATTATATCTTTATAAGGTACAAACTTACGAAATGCCCGCTTGTTTGGTATCCACTTTATGACCATCAAAAATACACAATTGAAAATGTACAACGAAAGTTTCTCAAGTTTTTTTATGTTTAAAAATTGATAACTTTTATTCAAAGACAGGATATGATCATCCTACATTACTTAACTGATTTTTTTTTTATTCTATTTGACAATAATTTGGATTGTCCGCCGCTATTAAGTCATATCTTTTTCTTCCTAGAATAAGTTCCAGACAAAATGTTACAATTTACTGTCAAGCGGCTAAAACTAATATAGTTTTAAAGTCCCATGTATAAACGAGTATTATGAGCGAAAATTTAAATTCGATATCTTACACTTGTGATATTCATTCAAGCATTCTATCTATATATTTCCTTGTACTTTTGTCATCTGTTTCATTTTTACATTTGTCCTTTAATTGGGTTTGTAATCTATTGAGCAATAAACTTATTATTATTATATTAGAAAATAAATATTGAACCGAAAACACGTACCTAGCATACTCTATATCTAAACTCAGTAGTTTCGGAGTTATTTTTAAATGACAGTTGACGAGGTTTGTAAGAATCTCTATAACTTTTTTCGTGTTACATTTAGGCATCTAATTTTTAGTATACATGAAATTCTTAAGTAAAAAATAATATAAAATATATGGGTCTTATAATTGTTTATATTCACCGTTTTTCTCCTTCTTTTCAGTAAATCTTCTGGCCACTACTGGAGACATAACCTTATCATGGACCTCTCCCATCTACCCTAAACTGTACTCCAACGACTCCTCCATCAATCCACTGGGCAGACCCATCACCGAAGACGAAGATGGGTGGCTCGGATCTCTGGTTAGTCTTGGAGCAATCGTGGGCCCTTTTCCCTATAGTGTCATAGCCTTCAAATTTGGGAGAAAAATAGGCCTGCTCGCTATCGCAGTTCCACACATAATTTCCTACTTCACTATGGCCTTTGCGAAGACAATCTACCTGTTTTACTTCGGAAGAGTGTTTGGTGGTTTAGCCATGGGTGCCGGTTACAGTCTACTACCGATGTACATTGCAGAAGTCTCGGAGGTGGCTAACAGAGGCATGATGTCATTAACACTAAATGTCTTTTGGGCCGTAGGGAATTTCATACCGTACGCAATAGGTCCCTTCATATCAGTCATGTGGTTCAACATAATCTTAGCCTGCATCCCAACAGCTTTCTTCATTATATTTTTTGTGATAGGTGTTGAAACTCCGTACTTCTTAACGGAGAAGAATAAAATTGACAAAGCTGAAAAGTCATTGATGAAGCTAAGGTCCCTGAAGAAAGAAGGAATTCAGAAAGAGCTTGAAGACATCAGGGCACATTTGAAGAAGGACGAAAACGGGCACTTCCTCGATATCCTGAAAAGGGTAGAGCTTAGGAAGGCCTTCATAATATGCTTAGTGCTAATTATAGCTCAAGAAATGTCAGGTTTTTGCGCTATCACTTTCTATTTGCAACCGATATTTGAAGCTACAGGTACACCAATTTCTTCCAAAATATCTGCTCTTTATGTAGGGATTTCCATGCTATTATCTAGCTTCATATCTCCCTTTCTAGTAGATCGTTTAGGTAGGAAAATATTGATAATAGGGTCGTGTTGTGGGATGTGCGTAGCCCTGGCCATGTTAGGTTCCTTCTTCTACGTACAAGATTCTACGGATAACAGCACCGATCCTATCTCTTGGATTCCCATCTTCAGCTTAGTCTTCTACATCGTGTCCTTTAACTTCGGTATGGGTTCGGTACCCTGGACTCTCTGTTCCGAGATGTTCCCGAACAATGTCAAGCAGATAGCCGCTTCGTGTGTCTCTAGTACATGTTGGATCACGACTTTCCTTATTACCAGATTCTTCAATGACATGAACGAAGGATTGGGAAGGGCAGGCAGCTTTTGGTTCTTCTCGGCGTCTTGTCTGGTTGCTGCGGTGTTCAGCATAATAATGGTACCAGAAACCAAGGGTAAGAGTTTCAGTGACATTCAGGATATGCTTCAATATGGAACCATAAAGAAGTTTGGAGATAATATAATTCACGAAGTTAAAGTTTGGCCAGACGAAAACGGAATCAAATGAAAATACTAGGAACATCTTTTACATTTCAAAATTTATATACTTTAATTTAATTCATGAGACTTGAACAAAAGAAACCAAATGTAATAAAAAACCAAAAAAAAGGTATTGGAAGGCTGGGGCATTAAATGAGGGTAAAAGACGGTCAATATTTATTACATAAACTTAAGACCAGCATGTAAAATATGTGTTACTGTTATTTATTTTGAAAATAAAGATATATTTTTTAACATATGTGATATGCTTGTATACCTTTATATTCCTGTCCCACATGAAACATAATGTGTTGCAATAATTTCAAACAGGCAACAAAAATGTGAATAATTCTTTGGGTAAAAGAAAAAAAATTGTGAGCTTAATTTCTGATATCCAAAGTGAGTTTTATTACTGTTTTTGTTATTCTCATTTATTTTATACGTCTGTTGCCTATTTGCCGTCTGTTAGATCATCAAAGCTAAAACTACATAATTATTTTTATTTCAAAGTAGTCAACAAACTGTATTAGAATGTAACTACTTTATCCAAATTTTGATAAATATCGAATTAGTTAAAGGTACAAAAGTTACCTATGTAATAAAAATGTATATATGAGACATTTTTGTCTTTCAATGTTTTATACATATAGCCAGACATATTTTATAATGTATATAAAATACTAGTCGGCGTAATTTTTTCATAATAAATAATATAAGGTCATAGGTAAAATGTGTCCCAAAACTATAAAACAAAACCGAAACATTTTTATTGAAACAGGTTTAATTAGTACCTATCTAGAAAATGCCACTTTTTTGCAATATTTTTCATTTTTTAGCCAGGTTTCGCAGAAGCATAATATATGATATTGTATTTCATAGAATAGTATAGTCCTTCTAAAGACGAAAGTAGTTAGCGATTTTTTAGTCTAAAAACGTAACAAATTCTTATATATTAATATATAGTTTTCGTACTGTAGTTAGTTCTTTTAAAATATTTTGTTTTCTAAAAAAAGATATTAAATAAATTAACATCTTTTCAAACTGAACAAAAAAAAAGGTTCCTTAAAGATAGCCCTGTCTTTGATGCCTATTTTGCACTTTGTAGTCACTTTGTCAGCAATTAGTAAATTATTTTTGTAAGTATTTGTAAGTCAAAAATAAAGTTAGTCGCTCATAAAGGAGACATTTATAAAGCCACACAGTAGGTAGTATGGATGGAATCGTATAACAATATGGCCCTGAGCCATAGCTATCTCATCAGTAATGTATTTATTTTACAAAATTATTGCTCTTGACTATGTGCAGCAACTACAATTTCTTCAAACTAGTGTCTACGCAATTTAATAGATTTTAAGCATTTCTCGAATATTATTTTTTTGCCAATATCTGGAATGCTTTCTGAAAGTCTTGAATGGTAAGGAGTGCTGTCTAATACTATTATTAAAAATCCGTTTTTTTCTAATGTCCTCTGTCCTCCCTTATTGTGTTTTATATTTTTAATAAACTGAGCTTGTTTGTCATCCGTCCTAACCTCCGCATCTTCTCTATTACTATTTGTTTGATCACTACTTGTACCAAGTTGAAGTTATTCTGAGAAATCCTCCCAAGATCTCTCTGTTTCTTATTAGATATGCAGTATCTAACACCACATTATTTTTAAGGCAAAAAACTAATGAATACTATAGTCTCATATATGCATATATATATATATATATACCTTATTCACCCACCCCACCCATATTTCTCTAGTACCCCCACCATCTCACATTTGGAATTATAATTTACTCTCCTACTTTTTATAGTATAAAGGCTAATAAGTTTAACTTGACACAACCAGCAACAGTTACTTGGAATCACTTTTATCAAAGTAAGAACTAGGAACATGTTTTGATCCATCAGCACCCTCAAAATAATCCTTAGTTTCACATGTGAAACATTTTCTATTTGGCAGGTCGCAATCTCCACCACATTTGATGCACTTGTACTTTACTGGAACAGGCATATTGCAATTAATAACACTTCCGCTCAGCACGATTCTTATTTGATAATAATTGAAATAACTGAGTGTTACATACTTTTATAACAGCCCTTACACTAAACAGGTTAGGTATCCACAAAATAATATACAGAGTGATGAAAATAAAACTTTATTTTATAGTAATAGACATGCAACAAAATCTTTCATAGTAAATACGTGATCGATGATTATTATCTAAAACACTACTTATAATAAATGATTGAAAGCGAGCTCTATCTCTAGCCATCTGCATCCAATCTGATTTTCTTGCTTTTTCAAACAAACCATCAGGATCCATAAGTATAATGGTTTTATTATTGTCTAAGTTAAACACAACCCGCTTTTGACCACTCATTGTATCAGAAGAAAATCGATTAAACAATATACTTCAAGTGTTAAACGCTTTCGCTCAGCATGAGCATAATACGATTATTATTATTAAAGTAGCTTAGCGCCATCTATCTACAAACTTGTAACCCCTCCCAAACATTGTGACGTAGACGGCTGAAAGCTATGCCGATCCTGCTCCAGTCGCCATCTTGAATTGTGGAGCAGGATCGGCATAGCTATTCTACTGACACTAAGTGCTAAATAAATTAAAACAATTACACACAACACTAACGTTGGTATTCATAGTCTATCTATCTCCGGTCGCCAGAGAGCGGTCTCCGTCCCGAAATTATGCGAATTTTATAATGAAATTGAAATAATTTCGGACGGACGGTGAATACAGTGTACTGTAACAGTGGTATCTTATATCTTCTTCTCGAAATTATGTGAATGTCATTATGAAATTCGCATAATTTCGGTACGGAGACCGCTCTCTGGCGACCGGAGCCGGACTATGAATACCACTTTAAGTACTCGCAACGCTAATGTATTATTCACAATACTGTTTATGTATTCACAAAACTAATTTATAATGACACTAATCAACACTAATTAAACGCCTAGTATATCAGGAAAGCAAAAATAACCTGAACATTGAAATAAGTAATAATCTAAGTTGCATTGCTTTGTCTTTCTTACGGTGTTTGTTCTCTACGATTCATAAAATTAAACTTAACAACGATATTGCGAATTGCTAATAATTCGAAATGTCCTATATACATACTTGATACCTGTTAAAAGATTAAATTTTATAAAGACAAGGACCCATTTCCGTGACGTACAGAAAGCGATTACCTTCTTTTATGAGATGTTACAACGTTGCATTCAAATAGCGGCTTGTAGCCGCCGTTCCGATATAAGTTTTTATATTCGAGCAGTGGGTTAGATTGAGGTAAAATAATACTGATTTGACGACGAGATATAGATGACTAAAATGGACATCATCTATAAAATTATGATAATATATTATGCATATATCCACATATGATATATGTATTATATTGCGCCACTTTATCCGACGCCTTCTTACATCATGTGTGATATTAAAAGAAAACATTAAAACATTAAGAAGTTGTGACATTGTGATGATGTTTTTTTTGAAGTTTTCTGTTCTGATGGATGGTTCCATTGCACTTTTATTGATCTCAATCTTTTTCGTAAGTCCCTTTAACTTATCCTTTTACATTTTGATAATTATTATACGTTTTTATAGTTTCCTGATGAAGAAGCAATAAAGACTTCGAAAGCTTGCTTTCTTGCCTAGTGACTGCTATACCTGGTTAATTAATTTTACAAGTCTATTCCTTAACGCACCAGTCAAGTGCTATATATATATACAGGCTGTAGGGCCACTCCCATGTATCTCGCTTAATATGCGAGACACGTCAAAAATCTTTAATTGTTTTTGTTGCATTTTTGGAGGCCTTTATGCTCGTAAAAACAAATTTGTGATCCATGGTCAACTTTATGACTAATAACAAAAAAACCTGCAAAGTGCCCAAACTTTAAGGCTGTCTAACTTTCTTATTTTAAGAGATAGAGAAACCTTCCATCTGATATAAACAGATTTTTGAAATATCGTATGTGGTTTGCTGCGCCCTCTAGGCGGATAAAAAAATTTTTTATTGAAGCAGGCTATGGCCACAAAAAGTTGCCTGTTTTTTCGCCTTTCATGCAATATACTACATGTTGTCCTTATCTTTTGTATTTCTTACATTTTTTTCAATTTTAATTTAAAAAAATGTACCTAAATATTTTCGTGTTGCTCAAGATAAGGTAGAACCTGTTTTAAAGACGCCAACTGCAAAAAAATAATAAACATAATGTACTTTTTTATGCAAAATACAGATTTTCTTATAATATTATTTTATTGGTTTTCACATTAGAAGCAATTGGGTCTTTAAAATTATTTTGACACAGACAATGTAATAAAATAATATTATAAGAAAATCTGTATTTTGCATAAAAAAGTACATTCTGTTTATATTTTTTACAATTCGCGTCTTTAAAACAGGTTCGACATTTATCTTGAGCAACACGAAAATATTTAGGTACATTTTTTTTAACTAAAATTGAAAAAAATGTAAAAATACGAAAGATAAGGGCAACATGTAGTATATTGCATGAAATACGAAAAAACAGGCAATTTTTTGTGGCCATAGCCTGCTTCAATAAAAAAAAATTTATCCGCCTAGAGGGCGCAGCGAACCACATACGATATTTCAAAAATCTGTTTATATCAGGTGAAAAGTATCAATTTTGCAATCAAAATTTATTACCAATAAGTTTCCTCTATCTCTTAAATTAAAAAAGTTAGACAGCCTTAAAGTTTGGGCACTTTACAGGTTTTTTTTGTTATTACTCATAAAGTTGGCCATGGCTCACAAATTTGTTTTACGAGCATAAAGGCCTCCAAAAATGCAACAAAAAACAATTAAAGATTTTTGACGTGTCTCGCATATTAAGCGAGATACATGGGAGTGGCCCTCTTATGTGATACCGCCTGTATATAATCTATTTTTAATTAATAGACTACAAATATTGTTTTACATCGAGTGAAAAATTTATTTCAAATAAAAAAAAAATTTACAATTTTTCAAATTTTCAAAAAACAACGTCGATGTAATATAATAATAATATTCGTAGTTTATTTAAAAAAAACCGCATAATTTTATCATTTTTCGTTGAAGAGTTACTGAGTGAAAACGATATCCCTTTTGATAGAGCATTCACCGTGATCCTTAATCACTTCTCTCAGTGTTGGACTTTTCGCATCTAATGTGATCGTCTCTTTTTGAAAGCCACCGCAGGGTGGCAGCATTTTATTGCTATGAAATATATTTTCAGGTTTCGCTCAGTAACTCGTCACCGGAAAATGATAAAAAAGGGTTTTTTTTTATTATATTATAATAGTTATTTATGCGACAAGTGCAAAAAGTACACGTCGAGTGCAATAAGCATTTTTTGTACGAGTTGCATACAATATTTTTTCTACGTTCATGCAAAAACCAAAAAATGTTATTTAGATGACACTAAGTCTAGAAAAATGTGACGTTGATTTGAAGGTTTATGTTTGTCATGATGACAAAACGCTGCAGTAGAATGACAGATGAGTGCAATAAAGAACCACTTTTTCCACTAAATATAGTTCAATAAAGTATTGTTTTTTGCATGAACGTAGAAAAATATTATTTTACACCGACGCTGTTTTTTTTAAATTTTGAAAAAGTGCAAAATTCATTTAAAAAAAATAATGTTTGTAGTCTACTAAAAAACCGCATATTTCTATCATTATCCTTTGAGGATTTAGTGAGCAAAAACTATATATCGTTTGATAGAGCGCTCACCGTAAGCCTAAATTAATTCAACATATGCATGTCCTCAGCGTTACCCTGCTTAGTTTATACATGAATTACACTTTCCTATAAGAGGTTAACGATTGTACATATACAATCTTATCAAAACAAAGATTATTTGGGCTATTATCGATTCATTTACAAGTACCAGATCTAAGGGGAGAATGTTGAAGTAATTTTTTTTCAAGTTAAATGAGAATTAATAATAAAATAATATTTAATCTGCATCTGACTGGCTAAGAGTATCAGTCGCTGAAGTAATTAATTGGTATATTATTACTGTTAGTTACTGTGATGCTCAGCTACACTCTCTTCACTGTTTTTGTCGGTAAGTGTCGCATTTCTATATCAGTTTTTTATGTGTTAATTCTGTTCTTATTAACAGAAATCAGCAGGTGAGTGGTAACAAAAATCTGAGAGATGTAAATGTAAACGAATTTACTGAGTGTAACTAAAATGCTTGTCTATGCTATAATAACGGGGGAGGAAAATTAACAAAAACAATTCCTGCAAAGTGTATTTATATTAGGATTAAAATTCACTTTTTTGACGAGCAAATTTTGTATTTGCGAAGCGTAGTGTAGCCGAGCGGATGCAAAATTGGGAGACAAAAAAATATTTTTAGTCTGAATAAATTTTTTCTCTAACCGAAATTCCCCATTTAATTAATTTGCGATTTGATTAAAATGTATTTAATCTAACGATTGAAAGTATCATATTTAGCTCCTAGGATTACAAGTGAATACTTGTGTTGCTAAGATAGCATTTTGTGAGGTATAATCTCCTGTTAAAGTTCAGCCCAGCATTTTAGTTACTCCCTGTATAATTTAAAAGAAACCTCGAGAATTTATATAAATTTTTAACAAATTGGAAAAAATCTTAGATATATCTTTACGATAAACGCAAAAATTATTAACTATTGCTATATTACATATTATGTATTTTAAATAGCTGCAAAATTGGCTTCAAACAGTGCTAAAGTGGCGTCATAATTTCCCAATACAAGAAAGAGACATTACAAACCATTTCGAACCGTCAAAGCAAGAGCAATCTATCCCAACGCGACTTTTTATTTCATTATCACTCTGTTTTGTTTTTAGATAATTCGAAAATTTATGTTTTGATGGATGAACTGGTTTTGTGTACAGTGCAATGGAAATTATTAATAGACTTCCAAAATCAGTCTCGAAAAAATGAAAATAAATGACAATCCAAAATTCTTGAAACAACTGAAAAATAACGCATTAACCATTTTCGCACATATGATGATATTTTGTTTCCAAACGATATCAATCAATTCCAATATTATGTCATAGGCTTATTGCAAGAGAGTTCTGTTTAAAAATTGTTTCAAATAAATTATCATTAAAACAGGCATATTTAATAAGGAAAATAGCATAACCGATGCTGAATTTCTGAATTTCTAACAGCTCTATTTTTGAAATGAAAAAGTTTCCCTATTGTCTTCTCTAAACTGTCTTGAGTTTTAAATTTAATTAGTGAAATATTTTGAGTACACTCCGTTGCTAGGAAAGATTATTTGTTGTAACAAAATGCGTCACTGATGTTTGGCTTCTCAAAAAAAGGTACACATACCAGATTTATATCATCAGTTTCCAATTAGATTATCGGTTTCAAGTTTTGCGCTGTTACTATTAATGTAAACTTTAATGACAATTCACTTAACCATGCAAAACGTAAAAGTAAACACATTACAAAAAAATATTTATAATCTAAAGTGCCCCTCAAAATACCAATAATGTTATATGTTTCACTTAATCTGATTGCATCAATATTCTATCAGATCTTGATACAGTTTTGCCACCAAAATGCGTGATTTTCAGGTATTTGAAACATGAAGAGAATTATAATTGCCATGGGTTTCTTGTGGTTAAATTTTTATTGTCAAATATAACTTATTCAAAAGACTAGTATTAGTACAGCCGTTTTCCAGACATGAGGTATTAAAATTTTTGACGTGCTAAATTTGGACATAAAAGTAACAATCGCTTAAAGTTTATACTTACATACTAGTACTAGGACTAGGTGTTATACCAACCGATTGTGGAGTTAAAGACAGGCTAGAATTTCTACGACATTAAACTGTTTCGGACATTCAACCGGTTTGTTTCATAGATAAATATCTGACTGTTTTCGAGCCATTATAAGTTCACTCTTTTAGCTTAAAATATCGAATCAAAAGTAACAATAAAACTGTTAATTTCACAAAAAATATATAATTATAAATCTGTGTTTTACAAATTCAATGTATAATAATTGTACCTCAATGGAATAGCAAAGTTAAGAAAAGATAGACTTATACATACAGGGTGATTCTTAACCTATACGCATAAAAATTATAGTTGATGACAAATAATGACGAATAGTGGGAGAAAATGTAGTAACATATTTTTATCAACAATCACCTAATAATCGAACTTCCAAGCATATAAATCGTCTAAAGTAATACTTTCACTCTTTCACTTGTAAAATAATGAAAAAAAAATAATAAATCAAATTTAATTTATTTACTTATTAACTACCTTTTCGTTAATAACAACCCTTCGAGCATTGTTGCCATCAATTTCGGAACGTATAATAAGTTTGTAAAGAATTTGCACGGATGTCTCTTCTTGTAAGAAACATCTATATTTTCCTTAGATTTTCCTTGTAATATCAAGTTTGTATTTCATTGAGTACTAAGAAATATCAAGTCGTACGAATATATTTTTTATTAAAATCCAATAACTCTCCACAAATATGATTGTGATGTGTGATGTGATTATATATCATCTTATAAATCACATTACCTTCATTATTAATGCATCAAATTTGACCTGCGCTTGAAAAAATGCTTATGTTTTTCCTTTACCTAAATCACCTAATCCATCTGAATTGGGGCATTTTCGTCCAATAAGCATATTGACTCATTAGTCTGGGTTTAGACCTTTACATAGCACAACTACTGTCTTGGCGCATGTTACTAGTGAAATCCTCAAAGCTACAGACAAAGATCTAGTTACATGCCTCATCCTTCTAAATTATAGCAAGGCATTTGATACTTTGGATCACAACATCTTATGCGACAAACTTACTTTTTTGGTTTTGACATCACCGCTTCTTCCTACATTAGTAGCTATTTAACCAGGAGGACCCAACAAGTTATTGTGAATTCAAATATATCCGACATCTATCCGGTGGCTCACAGGACACCGCAGGGATCTATATTAGAGCCTGCTGCTGCTGCTGTTTTCTATATATACAGTATGCGCCAAAAGTATGGAATAAATTCTATAAAAATGAAACAATTATTTTTTGGGAAAAATCCTCGAACAGGTCGATTTTTAATTTAAAAAATACATATTTTAGCGTAAAATACGATTTTCAAATGTCATTTGTTTTCGAGTAAAAGTAAGTATTAATTTCCACTATTCGTCATTATTTATGACGTATAGCTTAATATAATCACCCTGTATATGAAGTGATTTGTAAAATAAGGACAAACAATGCGTCCCCGAAGTTCTTTGCTGTTTTTCTTTGAACAGTAAAAATATCTTTATTATTTTATTGCAGGCTATTCAATAAAACAACTAAACTACATAAAAAATTCTTCGACGTGGCTTGATATTTGGGTAGTAAATTTACAATATTTTGGAAAATAGTAATATTTCATCGCTTTGTTTGTTAAAAAAATAATTTTTATACAAGAAATAGTTGAATTTTTAGCTTTATAACAAGTGGCTTAATTTCGTACAAGTTATCAAGAACCGAATTTTGTTAAGTTAAAACTGTCAAAACAATATTTTTTAATAGTTTTGTATATTATACTTAGATACCTATTTGTCTTACTTATAAATGAGAATTTTTGTTAAAATTATGTGAATGCGTCAACTCAAAATTGTGTGCAGAATAAACTTTGACGAGAGTATCCACAATTAGGTACCACCAATAACAGAAAAAGTATTACAAATAAAAGATACTTATAAAACTGAAAAAATAAATAATTTGGAATATTTTTGTTATCCATTTTATGCATTATTTGTATAGTCTCTCTCATTTTTCGTAAATAGTAAAAATATCTTACTAATTTTATTGTGGGCTATTCACTAAAACAACAAAACTACATTAAAAACTGAACTTCCCGTTATATTAAGTATTACACTTTTCAGATAAATGACAAGTAAATGACAAAATTAACACTTAATTTCGGAATTAGTAACAACATTGTTGGCGGATTACAAAGTCATTTAATATTTTAGATGCACTATAAATTTTAAAAAATACTCAAGAATTACTTTTTTCTTTCAACTAAAGCTATTTTTTAATTGAGATAGCGAAGTTCTGGAAATCTTAGAGACGGTATTTCAATATATTCACTGGATGATAATACAATTGACGCAAATTTTGTGAATTTTTACTTTTACTTAATTAAGTTACCTACTGATAAAACATGCATTGATCTGCGTCAAAAAGTGTTTAAAATATTTGCGATATTGTAAGATTTTTAAATACCTAACATCGTGAATCTTCAAAACTAGGTAGTTTGGGATATACAGGGTAGGTCAATAAAATGTTTCCACCCAATTTTTGTTGAGATACAGAAAATTTTAAAATAAAATATGTCTTTAGAAGGGGCACATTTTTTGAGATATAAGTATAAGTAGGTATATTTTCAATGGTAAGTAGGGTCGAGTAGCACATCCAAAGAAAGCATTCTCTTTATAATGGTGTGCTATTTTTAAAAATTGGATTCATAATCAAAGACACAGACAATTAAATCGAAAAAATATATATTTTTTAAAACTTTGATATTGATCGAGTGGCCATTTATATTATCTTTATAATAGTGCGCTATATTTTAAAGTTAGATTAGATTATTAGATTAAGAGATAGGCATACAATTAAAATTAAAAAACATAAATTTCTCCTAGACAACCAAATCCAATTTTATAAAGTAGCACATCATTATTATAACAATTTACAGGACCATCTTTTCATGTGCTACTCGACCCTACCATTAAAGTTTTTGAAAATCAATTAATTTTTAAAAATCTATATTGTTTTACGCACGTTTCGGGTCATATTTTATACCCATCCAGAAATAATGATATAACAAAAACAATAACAACACATTGTAGAAATTTAAACAATGTTGAGAAATACGTACCAATTGAGTAAAAGACAAACATTTCGAAAAGAAATTTCTCATTTTCATAAAAATTCTGAGTAACCATAGTGGTTAAGAATCAAAAATATCTCATTATAGGAGTACAAATTTTGTTGTAGAAATCTTTCATGGTTCTGAATAGAATGAAATTACTAATTTCTTGTTATAGTATGATTAACATTGTTTCTGAAGATGGATATAAAAATTTATCCGAAACGTGCGTAAAACAACACAGATTTTTTGAAAATTTGTGTTAGGTTTTTTTTGTTGGACCTATTGTTCCCAGGAGTTTGTAATTTGACATTGAAAATCAGGTAAAAGCTTTTCATTCACCTTGTAAGTTTGCAGGGACTTTTTGCATAAAGTGGTTCAATGAATCACACCCTATATTATTAGAATGTACGTAAAGAACTATCCTGTATTAGTTCAATGTTCCCACAATCTGTCAAAATAGCTGTTTTATCAGTTCTAGAGTACCCACTTGTTTTTGCATAGGTAGGTAATCTACGTCATAAAATATATACTTACATATTTATAAACATTGTAAATTGTTGTAGATCTTAATATTATCAACAATTATGATTGCCCATTGGTGAATAGGCAATTTGCATATTTTTTTATTTTATTACTAAAATATTATTCAATTCATTTTATGTGTATACTGTGTTAGTTTTATGTCATTCTCTGCACAAATAAAGCAGTAATAAATTAATAGATTTATAACTTATAAGTTATAACGTCTTTCTTAACCACAAAAACGCGAGAAATACAAATGGCGATTATGTGACGTGACAGTATATGAACACGGCACGTCACTTTGATAGGATGCAGAATGTTTTTCAACACTATCATTGATTGGCATTGATTGACAGTGGTCATATATATCTAATGTTCATATGTTGTCAATTGTTGCTATACCACTAAACTTCAAAAACCAATATAAAACATTAACATTGAATAACACCCAATGAATACAGGAAACTTACCATCAGCACAGCAATAGCAGGTTACATGACAACAGACGAAATATTTTTTTACTACTTCACTTATTGTTATTCACTTGTTCACTATCAAAATCACACATAACATAATACTAAAGAAACAATTAAATGTATCACAATCTCCAGAGAATTTCATTATAACACTATGACCTTCTATTAGGGCACATAAAACTATAAATGAAAATACCTACAATACAGACTGCGCCAGTTTTTCTTAGAAAACAAAAACTATCGAATGCAAAATAGAGATGGGTAAGTGCTTTAAGTTGGATATAAAGAATTAGGTAATAGAGATGGACCGGTATATTTATGAACATTTGTTAAAAATTTAAATTTATTAGCCCAATTTTCTCATCAAAACGCAGTTTGTCTCTATGTCACTAATTGAGGATATTTTAGTTCTTGTGTATAATCTAATCAGGCGTTATAAAAGAGAAAACATATTAATAATTAATTAAACGCTTTTTATAATATTGTATTTTCATTATATTTAGGTAAATTTAAATTGATTTTAAAGATTTCGTTAGATATCTATTTAGACAGAGTTTTGAATTCGATAAACTGAGACATAGTTTTTATTTTTGTTTCTGTGTAGTCATTTTGATAGGATGCAGAAGTTTTTTCAACACTATCATTGATTGGCATTGATTGACAGTGGTCATATATATCTAATGTTCATATGTTGTCAATTGTTGCTATACCACTAAACCTCAAAAACAAATATAACTTCGTTATATAACAGAGTTAAAGTGCGCATCCCTAGATATAACTGGGTGTCTTTGACCTGCTCTTGTTGTTCTCAGGCTAGGATCTGTGGGGGGCAGACCCGCTATCAGTATTCGCCGTGATTGAGCTCTCTTTTGCGAAGTCAACACTGAAGAGCGGTGATTCATCGATGCGACCAGTTACAGAGACGGTTATGGGAAGTTCTGGAAAACCACCATTATCCGAGGAACGGTTGCGACCGTAGCAGTCGTAATACCAACAAAAGGAGCCGAAATCAATATATGGGCTGTAGATACCGATAGAGGATCTGCTCCCACAAAGTCTAGTCCGAGAACAACAAGGGCAGGTCAAAGAATCCCAGCTATAGCTAGGGAGGTGAACTTTAGTCGTGTTACTGGCAGCAACCAGTTACTCAGGTCACGGCATAACAACGGCCGTGAAAGCCTAAAAAACACTATAACTATAACTTCGTTACGCAAAACATTTCTATACAGGGTGGTCCACTTTCGAAAGCGGAAACTTTAGAGGCAGACAGACAACCACAAAATAATATCAGTTTGTATTATAAACTATATTCGAAAAATGCTTCGTTACGAAGATACAGAGTATCAAAATGTTTATCAAAAGTTACAAATTTATTAATATTTTTAAAACTACTTTAGATATTTAAATGAAATTTGGAACCTTTGAATAGGTAATCTAGATACATATTTTTACATAAAAAATATTATTTGGCAAATGTTTTTTTTTAGAAACAAAAACTATTTCTAGAATCCTTGTTCAATTTACAACAGAATAGGCATCTTACGAAAATGGGAAATTTAATTAGTGGCTTTCAACAACAGTAACAAAATTAAAGAAAATTAAGGATAAAATCACAAAAATTACTCGAAATGTAGTCCACCCACCTCAATACATTTTTGACATCTTTTCACTAACATTTATTGCACCAGATACTTCTTGAGGATTTCGCTGCATATCAATGCAGGCTGAATTCTTAAAATTAAATCTTCCTTGTTCACTTCACTGGTGGAAGAAAAATAATATATTTTACATAAAAATATGTATCTGGATTACTTATTAAAAGGTTCCAAATTTCATTTAAATATCTAAAGTAGTTTGTAAAATATTAATAAATTTGGAATTTTTGATAAAAATGTTTACATTCTGTATCTTTGTAACGAAGCATATTTCAAATTTAGTTTATAATACAAACTAATATTATTTTGTGGTTCTCTGTCTGCCTCTAAAGTTTCCGCTTTCGAAAGTGGACCACCCTGTACATTTTATTATTTTAATATTATTAGGAGAGAATGTTCCGTTCTGTTTTGTGCTAAATGCTTTATGAAATTGATACTTGTAAATAATTAGGACGGTAACACACTTGCGGTTCAAACTCGCAGGTTAACCGAGGATTAGATTTCAGCAAAAAATGGCAGGCGGATGGATAGCATCTCATACAGGCCAAACATCCCTTACTAAAATATAACTCGTTTAAGAGATACGTGGTGTTGAAAGAAAAAATTAATTTTTGAAAATACGTATCAATTTGAAAATAATATGGTACCACTGTGTTTTCTCGAACAAGAAATCTAAATTTTATAACTATTTTCAGATTCCCTATAGAGGGCGCCAGTTACAGATACATGGATAGATTATCATTCACTCCGTAATATTTTATTTTTGACATTTGAGTCATAATAAATTGATAATAAATTCTGAAATAAGAGACTACTCTGTGTAGAAATGGTTTACTTCATTAACTTCGCTGTATAGCCTCTTTTTGGAGGTATATGCGTTTCTATTTTGTATTGCATGAGAATTAAATTGATTACCTACCAGTAAAACGTCAAATGTATTAACACATCAACAAAAAACAAATTAATAACTTAAGTAAGTATCTACTGAAAATGCTCAACATTAACGTAATGTATTTTCATAAAGATTTTTTGACATCACTTCGAACTCTGAAGAAAGTATCTTCACTATGTCTAACTAAATAATCAGATTCTTGAATGTTCTGTAATAATAATTCGTTCAGAGTTAAAATTTCATTACTACAAATTAACTTATTAATTTGTTGTTCTTACGTTACTTGTTCTTACGTTAATAAATTTAATGTTTTACTGGTAGGTAATCGATTTAAGTTTTAGACATTCTAGAAGTAATAAAAAAACATAGAAAAATAATATGGGTACAGGTTCTGGTCTTTGGACATTTTTAATCAGAGATTGTACTGAAATTATCTGTAATGCTCTAATAATCTTATTTAGCCATACTTAACTCTGATGATTTCCTCGAGATGCAAAAAATGACGTTGCTAATTACAGGCCTATAACTATTTTGAATAAATTTTTCTAAGATATTTGAAATAATAATGTATAAATTTATATATTCTCACGTATCTAATGCAATAATTCCTCAACAACATGGTTTCATACAGGGAAGATCTACAATTACAAACAATAAAGCACAATATATCTCTAATACACTTAATATTTAAAATCAAGCTGATCTAATCTATACAAATTTCTAAAGCCTTTGATAGACTTGACTTAACTTAATAATTTTATTCCAATAACTTAATAACATTGGGTTATATCCTAGTCCAATATGTGCAGTTCCGTGGTTGATACCTCAAGTGTTGTCCAAGGATTCATTCTTGGCTTTATTCTACTAAATGATATTGCTGCTATATTTGATGTACAATACGCTGATGACGTAAAAATTTTTTGACATATTGAATTTGTTGAACTGCGTGAATCTTCAGTGCAGTGAATATTACACAGCATATTATTTGGCTAATGCATATAAAAATACACATTTGTAAGGCAAAACTGGAAAATCTTTCAGTTGTATGGTATCCCACTTAAAACACGTGCATTTCTTTATTAGAAAGAGTTCAGCACAGATTTTTTAAGTTTGCTGTTTTTGCAATTGATGGAGTTTATCCTGCTAGAGGTACTCCACAGGATGCACTTTTGAATCGTCTCTGTATACACAGTCTCGCCGTTCAATACACGGCCTTATGATTTTGTACAAGGTACACTTTACAATTAAATGTGTAATTTCTAGACTTAATTTATTTGCGGTACCATTTACTCGTAATGCTTTGTTAAAATCACCTCCATATCAAATGTTAAGCAACTGTAACAGTTTGAAAAGCCTTGATATTACTTCGTGTAGTTTGAATAATGTAAAAAAATGTTTTTCTATGGCTATTATGTTTGTTTTTCATTTTGCCTTTTTTTCATTTTAACTGTTCTATACATATCCCATACGATATTGCTTCGTGTAGTTTGAATAATGTAAATAATGTTTTTCTATAGCTGTTATGTTTGTTTTCTGACTTTGTTTTTTTTCTTTTCCTTTTTAAATTTTAACTGCTCTATGCAATATCTATATAAATCATTGTATTGATTTTATTTTAAATTTCTTTAATGTTACTTCTGTATATTATTATATTTTTATTTTATCGCTTATTTTTTTATGGTCCTTTTATGTATCAACTTATCGTGTAAATGGGTGCTTACACCCGTTGGACATTTTACTGCAAATAAATTAAACTAAATTAAACACAAATTTAAAATGCATATGTGTCTCGAGAACAAAGCTAGACAGCTAGATCAATGAAGAAGTATCCTTATTCATAATTTATTATCGATCAGACCCAAATGTTGAAAATAAAAAGCTACGGGTTGAATGATCCATCCATGTGTTTGTAACTGGCGCCCCCTATGAGGAATCTAAAAATAGTTAAAATTCACAAACCATAATGGTACCAATTTTAGCTCTAAATTCAAGGGATTTAAAATTTATACATATTTTCAAAAATAATTTTTGTCTTGAACGAGTTATACTTTACTAAGGCTAAATTATTTTGGCACCAACAATCTACAGTTTTTCTATAACCCATTCATTATGAGACACCCTGTATATAAACCAGCTTCACTTATGGTTGTTTGATCAAGTTAGATGGCTCCGGTGTCCTTGTTTTAAGTCCTTTGCGCAACTTACTATTTCGACTTATCTTAATTAACTAACTTACTAAAGCTATAGTTTTACTAAATATATGGAATACGAAACCACTAAATTTTGTGGTGACCAATTGGGCGAAATTAGGAGGATCTTGGTCGTCTTATACTCCCCACTCTCTCCCCAATATCGAATTAGTCGCCCCAAAAATATTCCTATCTACCATAGATATAAGAAACATTTTCATAGTCCACCCGGGCCTTTAGTCCCCCTAGATTTGATGACCTAACTTCACCCACACCAATAGTATAATTCAAAAACTCAATCACAGCCACTAGGCAATCACTTACTAATACTATTAATACCGTAACTTTATAGCGTCCATATTAGGTTACCACTATTTAATATAACTAATATCAATATATCTTTAATTTTTCAGTCGACTTGCTTTCTACCACGGGCGATGTAACCCTATCATGGACATCCCCGATCTACCCTAAACTATACTCGAATGACACCAATATAAATCCGCTACCAGAACCAATAACCGAACAACAAGATGCTTGGTTGGGATCCCTCGTCACAATCGGTGCAATGGTTGGCCCCTTTCCCTTCAGCTTCATTGCCGAGAAGTATGGCAGGAAAATAGGCCTATTGGGCATAGCCTTACCTCACGCAATAGCTTATTTGATTATGGCATTCGCTAAAAATATATACTGGTTCTACCTTGGAAGAGTTTTGGGGGGACTAGCGTTGGGTGGCGGCTACACACTGGTGCCAATGTACATCGCCGAAGTATCTCAAGACTCCAACAGAGGAGCAATGTCGCAAACCATCAACGTATTTACGTCGATTGGAAACTTCTTACCATACGCCATTGGTCCATATCTTTCTATTAAGTGGTTCAACATGGTACTATCCGCTATCCCCACATTTTCGTTCTTAGTGTTCTTATTTATTGGACCTGAGACTCCACATTACTTGGTAAGCATTAACGAAATTGAAAAGGCAGAAAAAGCACTAATGTTGCTCAGATCTCAGGATAAGAAAGAGGTTGAAATGGAGTTGTACTCGATTAGAAGTCATATAAAGCAAACCGAGAATGGCCATTTTTCAGATATCTTGAGGTCCAAAGGTCTTCGAAAAGCATTGATTATTTGTTTAATCTTGATAATTGCTCAAGAATTGTGTGGTTTCTGTGCTATCACCTTTTATTTGCAACCAATTTTCGAAACCGTTGGTGCTCGTATACCTCCTGATGTCTCAGCCTTGATAGTGGGACTGTCTATGTTAGGATCAAGTTTCTTTCCTCTGTTTCTCATAGATAGAGCCGGAAGAAGATTCCTAACTATTTATTCCTGCTTGGGAATGTTCGTTTCTCTTTCAATTATAGGCACATTTTTCTATCTGCAAGATTCAACAGATATAAACGTTAAACCATATTTTTTCGTTCTCATCCTCAGTTTGATTTTCTTCATAATTTCGTTCAATTTTGGAATTTGTTCAGTGCCTTGGACCCTCACATCTGAAATGTTCCCAAATAACGTCAAGCATATCTCAGCTTCCGCTGTCTCTTGTACCTGTTGGATAATTTCATTTGTGGTGACCAAGTTTTTCAATGACATGAACTCTGCTATGGGCAGAGCAGGAACCTTCTGGTTTTTCGCTGGATCGTGCTTAGTCACCACTTTTTTCAGTATAGTTTATCTTCCTGAAACCAAGGGAAAGAGTTTTAAAGAAATTCAAGAAATGCTCAATGGAGTCACATATGACGAGGAAAATATTAGTGAAAAAGAAAAAATGCTGAACAAGTGAAGTATCTCCAAGATCTGAAAACTAGTAACAATGGAAACCACCATTTGGTACCCAGTATTTATTGTAAAGAGAATTGTAATATTTATTTTATATAATGTCCAAGCAAAATTGATAGAAATTGTATATAATTGCTTTATATGTAAAGTTAATAATAATAAAAGAGAAAAGTTAAGTGACCAATTTATTTATTTCTAAATTTGTGGATGACCAACAAAAATTGATAACATAAACCTTAAGAGTAAGAATTATACTTAAATACAAAAACAGTAGAAAAACTTACACAATGACAATTATACCAAGATTAAAATAAATTAATATTCCCGATCATTAAATACGTGAATAATTATCATTGAATTATTTTAAAAAATACATTGGTAGTTAAAAAAATTTTGCTATTTATGTTGAGATGAGAACTTCAGGAAACAACTGCGATCAGCATTATCACCTGAAAGACCCATAGCAAACAGCCAAACTCATGTGGCACATGTGACATATACCAGATTTGAGCTTGTTGGCTCTCATCGGTATGCCATAGGGACAGGCAAAAGATCTCTCGATGGATCTCTAGTTGTGTTTCTCTCACACCCATCAGAAGGGAACTTGAGTAGACGTGATGTAACACGTATTGCCCTGGCTGGCTGCTCGATCTTTGTCGATATCCGACGGCAGGTCAAGAATGCGCAAGAGAAGTAAGTATCTACATCTAGCGGCTACTGTCTTACTCCATGTGAGACGTGGCGTTCTCACAAAAACTACTTTAGTACAATATATTTTAAATAATACTACAATTGTGTTTCTGTAGTCTTGGTAAAGATGACCAAAAGTGGTGTATTAATAATCTCTTCAAATATTGTTATTTTGCATTGTACCCGCATTTTAAATTTTACAATATGACATTTATTACAAAATATAGTTCAAAGTTTTATTATATCACAATTTACAACAACCCAGTTACTATAATATCTTTACACTTATCACAGCAACGAATTTATATGGTTTACTACATTTGTAGTTTATCCTACGACAAAATTGTAAGCCCAAATTTATAGAAACTGTTGCAGTAGTGTTTGTTTTAGTGTATTAATTGTAACTTGTTTACTTATGGTGTAAAGTTCTGACTAATTATTTACGGAAAACCCTAAAAATTACATACAATTTCGTCTATCTCCTATTTTCGAGAAGGCTGGTGACAAACCAGAAATTATTTTTGTGGGGTCAAACAGGCCCCTTTTGCTTTTTTTTTAATATATTTTTTTCGCCAGTAAGTGTAGGTCATAAACAGTCGATTTGACCCTAAACGGAACCTCAAATCCCCCCCCCCTTATTCTCTCCACAGTCCTATTCCCACCACAGTTCCTATGATAAAATAATAGGGTATCATAAACGCCTTGTAACTATTTGCCAGACTACTACCCTTAAGCCCTTTTACATATTAATTCACTCATACCCTGCCCCCCCCGAAACAGTACCCCCCCACCGCTGATTTTATTGAAACTACTCTTTACGTTACCCAGAAACAACGACGTGGACGTGGGTCCCTTTGCCTCTCACTGGAGTGCTTTATTACCGTATTACCGTGAGTCTCCTTGCCTGTGGAGAGAATAGGACTGAGGGGTAAATAAGGGGGGGGGGGTATTTGAGGTTCCGTTTAGGGTCAAATCGACTGTTTATGACCTGCACTTACTGGCGAATCTTTTTTTTTACCAAAAGGGGCCGAAAACCTTCCTTTCCTTTAGTTTCTAGACACTACAGTCTATATATTTTCTAAAAAGCGTGTCTAGAGATCTGATAGTACTTGGGAAAACATATTCAGAAATTTATAGGTAAAATATATTTATTTAATATACAAGCTGTATCAAAAAAACAAGTCATCACACTTTTGGCGACAAAATATGACGATTTAACCCTACTTACCTATAAACAAAAATGCTTCCCTTAAATGTTACAGGGTGTTGAGGTTAAACTTTTAAAATAGTTTTTTTGCAATAACTTTGTCAATTTTTATCATATAAGTTTGAAATTCCCCCCTCTCTCTTGTCTGTGATCCTCTGAAATAAGTTTACATTTTTACTATAAAATATAATATTATTGAACAAATTTTGCTTATATTGTTCATTTCATATTATTAGTATTTAAAATAAAACTACCCAATTTTATTTGTAAACTTTTTGAATACTTTGTAGTTTGTAAATTTCCGCTCCCTTTCTCGTAAGTTATGAATAGGAACTGTCTGTCTGTTAAATAATCCATTATTCCATGTAACGTATATATTCCATATTTTGGGGCATCCTGTAAATATGAACACACTAAAATTTCGAACAAACAGAAAATTTCTCAAATAAATAATTGTTATCTTTACATAAGACTATACTTATTTCAACAAAGGGGAGTTTTCCATAGCAGCTATTATCTGTTTGTTTTTCCTTAGCGTTTATAAGAACTTAAGCTTCATTCTCATAAAATTAGTGCGGTTGCATTGATACTGCAGAAAAGTTATTAAAAAGGGCGCCGTATTCTTGAAAATACAAATAATCTTAGACATTTAATAACTGAATAATCTAGGGTTTAGGAAATAATAGGAATGTTAACTCATCCCATCTGCAAATATTCAAAGATACTGAAGTAAAACGGCGAGAAATATGGATGACTTTTGTAACGTTCAGATAAACTTAACAGTTACGCCTTTGTACTGCAGTTGTATGGCAGAAGCTAAAAGCATTTTAGCTTTTACCTTTTTTTTCCAACAATCATACAAGGGCCAATCAGAAAACAGCTTTTTTGACAGTAAACAGAAGATTCACATTCTTGCAGGTTAAGGACAGTAAACAGAAGATTCACATTCTTGCAGGTTAAGTTTTTAAATTAGATTCTATTTAGATATCTAGTTTAGCATTGATTTGTTTTTAAAAAATGGATGAAGAGGACTATTAAGGAACAGTTACTTTTGCTGCTCTTATTCGCAGCGACGTCAATATGTATAAAAACTATATATGCAAAAAAAATGAAAAGAAGAACTCGGAGATGGTGGATGAGACGTATTAACCGCAAAAAGCACACACAAGGTGATTTCTATAATTTATATAAAGATATGCGAAATGAGAGTGGCAATGTTTGATGACTTGCTGCACTTAGTGGGGCCTCATTTAACCAACCATTCAAATAGACCATCTATTCCTGCAGATTGTAGGCTTTTAATTACTATTCGGCAAATGATAAAAACCAACAATTTCCGTAGATAGGGACGTAGTTGACAAAAACATAAATATAACCTCTTCATATGAAGGTCAAGAATCTTGAGTTTTTGCATGTCGCCAACTTACAGCGGAAAAATTCCCCAACTTCTTAAGTCTACAGTAATTTTATGTAAACAGAGTTAATAATATTTAACACCATAAAATTACAATACAACAGTATAATTGCAGTGCCATTGCACTAACGTTTATCTGAACGTTACTTTAATATGTCCTTAGTCTTTTGTTTATAACACTCTAAATCTCGACAAAGAAAACATATTTTTTCTTTGTATTTATTTAGATCTATTTACTTTGTGAGATTCCACTACTTTGATTTATTTATTTTCAAATACGTCTACGTAGGCGTTTGATGTTTTTTGATTCTGATTTGAGGAAACTATTTTTAGATTCATTATTTACTTCAGATAACAATTTTTCTAGAATTGTATAATAAAATTTAGAGTACCATCCGCTGTCGCGGATTAAAGTGCATGACGCCTTTTATGACGCAAAACCTAAATAAAAATCTTAACTAACATATCTATCATTACTATTTTTAGGATAGGGCAGGATGCTATTTCATTTTCAAAATGTAAGTTAAACGTTACTGTGTAACACTTTCAATGGGTAGTTAATAACAAAATGAACATTTCATATAACACTTTCAAGTTATACCAAAAAAGTAGGCATCAAAATATGTACATATTTAAAATGTAGCGATTATACAGAGTGTCCCTGTCAAACTCCATTGCTCCAAGGCTCCATTTAGAAAAAAATCATAGACAAAAGTTGCTTCAATTTTAGCATGGATTAGAGGGATTTTTTTCAGTGAACCATTAGTAAAAACAAGCCTAACCTGCAGTGGGACCCATTTCAAATGGCAGCAGGCTTGTAATAATGATATTTATTATCCGATTTTGATCGTTTTTTTAAGATGGAGCAGTAAAGACTTTAGTGTGGCTTAAAATATTTAAATTTGTGTTCCATTTTCAAGGACTACTTCTAATTTTTTTTTCAGTGCCAAATTTTACAAGAACTGTTATTTCTTCAGATCTAATTATTACGGCATTGGATTCAGTATATGGTTGTATGCCAAATTTTGTAAATAATTATTAATAATGAGGGATTAATAAGAATTCTAATGTAGACTTCATTTTATTAAATACATTTATAATAATTTTCTAAATAAAGTTTAATATGAAAATATATTAAAAAAATGAAAATTTTATTTTACATCTGGTATTAATCTCACTAAATGTAAAAATTTATATTTAAAGGTTAATAATGATTAAGTATAAAACCGTTTCTGGGTATACTGAATCCAGAGCCGTAGTTATACAGAAACTTTGGCAGATGGTGTAGCTTTGTTAATTTCAAACATTTTTTCTTATATTAACATAGGTCTGATTTGTTTTTATTTATTTCAATCAAAGTAGCTGATAAATAAAGATAATGGTTGTTATAACAATAATTATTATGTGTGTTTAAACATTAGTTAACCTTTATTAACCAAATTAACAAATCTCGAGACTATAAAAATTGTTCAAAATGTTCACCTTCGGCTCGAATATAAGTTTCACGTGGGCGAACTAAGGATTTTTTTATTTGTCACTTTAACACTTAGATGTCAAATAAATAAAAAACATGACAGAAAAAATAATTGTTATAGCAACCATCATTTTTCCATTTAAAAAACCAAAATTCATTTTAACAAGACTAAATAATGTAAAAAGTAGAAAAAGTTCATACTATGTGTGCCTTAAATAGAAAATGTCTAACTACTATTTTCCTGAAGAATAACTAAGATTTGTTTATTTTGTAAAATATTGCTAATAGCAAAAAATATATCACACAAGTTTCACAAATGACTTGAAAATAATTCTATTTTGTTGTAATACAGAAAACTTGTAGATAAACATCGTGAGATAGTTGCTTCAGTTTTTGAAGATAATTTTAAATAAAAGGAAGTTAATTATATCTGAACAAGATTGATGTTGATATACAGATAATAGTAAGTAAAGTGAATTAAACATACAGAAAAATGCATACGTATTATTTGTGTATCATAGGCGTAAAGTGGATTTTTTTCTTCGTATCCAAGACCAAACAAATTTAGACCGAGGTACACATAACTTTTTTACTTTTTTATGGATACTGTTTCAGAAAGTAAGTTGAAAATAATTCTATTTTGTTGTAATACAGAAAAATTGTAGATAAACATCGTGAGATAGTTGCTACAGTTTTTCAAGAAAATTTTAAATAAAAGGAAGTAATTATATCTGAACAAGTTTGATGTTGATATACAGATAATAATAAGTAAAGTGAATTAAACATATAGAAAAAAGCATACGTATTATTTGTGTATCATAGACGTAAAGTGGATTTTTTTCTTCGTATAACTTTTTTATGGTTACTGTTTCAGAAAGTAAATTTTTTTAGTTAGTTTGAAAAGGTGAACGAAATTGCAAATATTTTATTTAATATATCGTTTTTCTGATACAATCTTCTGCGATGAAGGTAGACTTCCATCCTCCGTAGTTTTTGTCATCCCCATATTTGAACAATTATTTTCATATAGGTACTTGTATGTAAGTAGTCCTAAGTAAGTTTATGTTATCACAATATTTACATCTACTTAAAGTTAAATTCGTTATCTTTTAAGATTTGCAAGTGGCATGAGAAAATATTCCTGTTATTTGTCTTTGTTAAGTTCTAGAATATTCAGTTACTACATGTCTAAAACTTTTTGTACTTATAGAAAACACTATTTTAAATATATTTATGCCAGTATTGCTATATTCTTGGCAAAAATACGATGGAGTACCTACCTTCATGCATGAACCACAAAAAAAAACGAGTATTTTATATCTGGATTTTCAGTCACATTAACCAAAACTTCCTCTTTCTGCTCAACCGAAATACTTT
Source organism: Monochamus saltuarius (assembly GCA_025584915.1). NCBI lineage: Eukaryota > Metazoa > Arthropoda > Insecta > Coleoptera > Cerambycidae > Monochamus > Monochamus saltuarius. Next base: position 55,718,963 of record CM046725.1, on the reverse strand, counting down.
TTGGAGCGCTGTTATTACATTTCTGATGGAAAGATCTTATTTCGCCTAAGCGTTTGTACAAATTTCTAAATAGTTTTTGGTGATGTGACTGTCTTCGGTTGGGATATAATTCATAATATTTTCTAGCTGAAGCAAGGCCAATGAAATTTTCTTGCGCAATGACAGATTATATCTCTCATTTCATTATTCGAAAACCCATTGTGACGCGGCACTTTCTAAATTTTATCACAAATAGTCATTATTACAAGCATTGAGTTTTAAGGCTTACGGTGAGCGCTCTATCAAACGCTATCTAACATCTGTTCCAACAACCGTCGAGAACTGTTCAGTACCGTGAGAAATGTTTAACCAACACCGTCTTACGTCGCATTCGCCGAGAGTGCATTAACAACTGAACTGACTGACTAATTCTGGACGGTTCGGAATCGATTCTTGCTGTGTTGGAACAAACCCATAGTTTTCGCTCAGTAACTCCTTAACGGATAATGATAAAAATATGCGGTCCTTTTAATAGACTTCAAATATTATTTTACGTCGGCGCTGTGTTTTGAAATTTTGAAAAAGTGTAAAATAAATTTTTTTTAAATGAATTTTGCATATTTTCAAAATTTCAAAACACAGCGCCGACGTAAAATAGTATTTGTAGTCTATTAAAAAAACCGCATATTTTTATCATTTTTCGTTGAGGAGTTACTGAGCGAAAACTATATCCCTTGGATCGAGCGCTCACCGTAAGCCTTAAAAGTCAATGGTACAAGTAAAAGTATACACAAAATAATTATTACTCATTTGATAACACTTATTTAACGGTTTATATAGCGAAGATAGTATGAGACGTCTAATAGACGCAGTTTGGTTTGTTTCGTTTTTAATTTTTCGTATTATCAAAACATAGTGTTTGTTAAATCCATCGCAGTATCGGAATGAAACAAGAATACATAACTAATGGAAAAAAGATTGTTCTTTCAGGTTTTGAATCAAATTTCATGTTAGACATACAGGGTAAAAAGTTATTAACTGAATGTTGTGAAGTGGTCTATGAGCAATGCTGAAATTGTATTTCCAAAACTATAAACTTTCGGATTTCCCATTGATAATGAATCACCCTGTACAAAAACCCACCTGAGACCTTTCAAAATATTGATCATGAAAAGACCAAGGGATGCGTCGATAACCTACTATGGTGAGACTGAATACTTCTTACAAACTGCTATCCTATGTACGGTCATTGCAAAAGAGAAAAGTCATAATCTGGATTTATTAACCAGAGATATCAAATATGCTCACCAAGAAAACTATACAGATCAGTGTATCCTTGCGAGAACAACCATGTCTAGGACAAATCTTCATCTGGTGACAGATATACAAACTGGACAATGTTGGCTAAGGAAACACTTTTAATATTTCAGGAAGTGTGTAAAACATGTAGGAGTTTTGGAGAGTAGGGTCGAAAAATCCTTGGACAACAAAGAATCCACTAAGCTTTTCTGGAGAGAGGAGTTCTCCTACTACCTGTAGCTGGATATCAAATATGCTCACCAAAAAGGATATAACCATGTCTAGGACAAATCTTCACCTGGTGGCAGATATGTAAACTGTTGGATAAGGAAACAGTTTTACTATATGAGGAAGTGTAAATTATGTCTTTGTAGGGGTTGCAAATAGGAAGATAGTATTGCACTGCTGCTTCATCAACAAGAGAATCCGCATCGGGGGAATGATGGTCTTCTATGACCATATTAAGAAGGATCCCCCTGAGCAACGTCACCACCTTACGGCTTAAGTAGGTTGATCTCCTAATGGAACAAAACTAAAGGGGGCCAATGGAGTTTAAATGCTTGAACTCTTTAAGCTACCCTCCCCACAATTCCAGATTCCTCAGTTGGTGAATGTTAATTTAGAGAAACAGAAAAAGTTCTACTACTAAATATCTCACTTAGAAACTTAGAACATATCCTTAATATTTTTTCTGTTAAATATGAGTAGAAATTCACGTCCTACATTTAACAGTACATACTTAAGAAATAGCATGGTACTTACAATAATCACATACATAAGAAAACTTCTGTATCCTAGCCTGAGTATTTTTATTGACCCATATCAGCCGGATGATAAGAAATTTGGAGAGTTTCTGAGAAACGAACCTGCGTGGGTACAATCGAAATAGCATTACTTGTTTTTTTTTCTACATTTTAATATTTCATCATTCATTGATAATTTCGAGTTTTAGAGGAGATTATTTTACAGACTTGAGACACTATTTGTTGATTTAGGGAATTATAATTTTGTTAAATATTTACACGGGTACCTACATTAAATATTTAAATAGTTTATGTAGACACTATATTTAATGGACTCGTAAATGTTATTATGTATTTCTAATTTACCAGATTAAAGAAGAAAGATAACGTATAGCACAAAAGGTAACAAAATAATGTCTGTTGACAACCATTTACAATTTGTCGAAAATTAACAAATCAACAAAAATAAAATACTTATAATATGAAAAAACAATCCACTTAACAACTACAAATTTCAACGAAAACTAGATTCCATTAACTTTGTACAAAGTTTTTAAAAATCAGCAGAACAACCCCACCTTAAAAATTTTAAAATTGAATACAAGTTTTTAAAATTATTTTTTCGTTGTCAACAAGTGAAAATGTTTCTAAGAAAATGACAACATATATATCCCCTTCGAAATAACATAAAAGAATTATTAGTAATATTTACAAACATTACATTCACACGTGTCTCACATCAGACAGATAATTTGATAATTGTCTACCACTCACCCTCCACTATAATAATGCAATAACTTTCTAGCAACCAGTAATTGCTGACTATTGACAGAGTTGCTTATTAGTTTCCTCGAGTTGTTTCCAGAATAGCAAACTTAGGCTTCATTAAATTTTCGCATTTTATTCAATGATAAAAAAAATATTACACGTTAGAAAGTCAACAGCAAAGAGTGAGCGAGGCCACCTTTTGTTATTGTTATTTTTATAGGCACAAGTAGTAGTAGTAGTAAGTGTGGGCGGCCTTAGCCTGGCAATTAGGCCACACATGGGCCCTTTTTGCCTACCCTGGAGTTCCATCACCTCTCCACTATTCGCCCTCGGCCTTCCTCGAACCTACCCGACGCCCTAATGAACGCCAGGATCCTGGTCCATGGTAGGCCCCTCATCTCTTCCCTTTGCAGCTCCTCGGTGCCAAAGATCTTATATCTTAGTCTTCTAAGAGCCGCACAATGTCCTAGGAAATGGATAGGGGTCTCCTCCCCCTCTCCGCATTCCGGACATACGGGACTATCCTCTATACCTATCAAATTCAAATGCCTTCTGAGTCTGCAGTGGCCTGTCAGGACCCCCACCATTTGGTTCAGGGACCTTCGACTAAGGCTCAGCAGCCACTTCGTCCTAGATTTATTAGGTTCATTGAAGAAGTCGTGGGCCTGTCTACATCCCCCGTTCTTTCTCCAATTCCCTCCTAGTGTTTGATAGGCCCATTTAGTAAGGGCACTATTCATACTACCTCGCGTAATTCCCAAAAAGGGTTCGGGTCCCTGGCAAGGTGCCCCAGATCCAAGACGAGCTAGCAAGCCAGCCGTCTCATTACCAGGGATTCCCTTATGGTCAGGAACCCAGACCAACTCCACCTCCCTTTGTCTGGCCAGGGACTCCAGGGCTTCTCCACACTCTTGAACAAGACTAGATCTAGTCACCGGAGAGCTAAGAGCCCTGAGTGCAGCCTGGCTATCAGAGATGAAGATTTTCTCCTACACACAATTCCTTACTTCTTCCTTACCTGCTACCATGAAAATAGCAAGCACTTCTGATTGGAAAACCGTGGAGTGTGTGCCCAGCGAAAAGCTCTGCCGGATGTCCAGGTTTTCCAGATATATTTCTGCCTTATAGACACAACATAAAGTTCCGACTAAAAGTTGTAGGGATGTAAGTTAACCTCTTTATTAAGTTAATGGAAGCACAGTGGCGTTCAGAAGTTGAGCGGTACAAGAACCAATTACATATTTTTTAATAGAACGTATTGCTGAATTTTTGAATTATTTTTTATTTTATCATGTCCAAAGTATATGATGTTCCTTTCTTCTTCCTTTAACCTTTTCCGAGTTATTAAACATTGAAGATTGTATTTAAGTTGTTTATTATACGAACGTATTTATCAGTACAATATCCAACGAGCAAGTTGCCCAGTTACGGGATAAGAAAAGAAACAAAATAGTACAAAGAATAAAACAATTATAGAAACAAAAGGCGCATAAAACTTGAACAATAAAAGTAAATTACAAACATGTCTGACAAGCAACACAAACAAACAAGCAAAACAAATAACTAATATATCAAAATAGTATGCCAAGATGATAAATACTCGTATGTTAAAACAATAAAAGCAACATATAAAATCAAGTAGGTACATTATACATAACGGAAAGAAACGTATATTAGAACTTAACCAAGTCAATAATATGTTAAAATGATAAATATGTCAAAACACTAAATATGTTATAACAAGAGAAATACATAAAAATCAAAATCAAGCAGGTACATTATACAAACTATTTATCTGATTAACAGTCGTATAAAGAATATCCAACCGTGACTCAATTTCGCTGTAACTACTAACCATTTGCTTGGGGAGGCTCTGTACAGATTAGTTCGATAATTTCTCATTTGTAAGAGGTGTTGTTGCCGCGTACTTGCTATAGGGATATGGAAACGTATCATTCCTAATAAATCCTTGCATTTTATTGAATTGCTCAAAATTTTATACAAAAATACCACAGATGCTATTTTACGCCTGTTCAGTAGACTGCTCATATTAAATCATTCATAAAATGACACTTGTGGAACACCTCTCGGCGGGTATAATGGCCATCTAGCACAAATGCAGCTGATTTAAAAAATCGACGTGGTATTTTTTCGATTAACATTATATTATTTGAATAGAGTATATTCAAAGTATACAAACCAAGGATGTATACTCAAGCTTAGATCTAACGAATGTATTAAATAATAAGATCAGCGTATCAAAATTCTGGGAAATTCATCATATTACGAACAATAAAACCCACATTTTTATAGGCGGCTTTCAGCACGTTTTCAGTATCTTTAGCAAAGGAGAGCTTGGGATCAAAATATACTCCCAAGTCTTTAACTAGCTCAGACCGCTGAAGGACAAATCCATCAAGTACATAGTCATATAAAATTTTATTCAGCTGCCGACTAAAAGCATCAAATTACACTTTGAGGCGTTCAGAGTTAGTATATTAACAATGCACCAAAATTATACTAGATCCAATTTTGCTGCAAATTAAGGTTAATGAAAAGTGTAAACATTAAAGGTTCCAGGACAGAACCCTGAAGAACGCCTGAGGTCTAGGAAATTTTAGTGGACTTGACTCCTGAAATTTAAAGAAATTGCGTTCTACCACACCCTCAGTAGTATTCAATTTACATAATAGTAATCCATGGTCAAGACGGTGACATGCCTTCGAGAAGTCTGTATAAATGACGTTCACTTGACCTCCTCGATCAATGGTCTCATTAATTTACTGTGTTAAACATACTAAATTAGTGACTTGATGGTCTCTCTACAAAGCCACTCTGTTCTGGAAAATAACATTTTTAAATTGGAATGATAAAACCTTATATAAAGCAGTTTCAAAAACTTTTACTGAAATTGCATAATAGCCCGATAACTCATGACGTCATTTTTATCATATTTTTTGTAAACAGGACAGATTCTAGAAATTTTCTAACAATCGGGGAATGTATACATAGATAATATTAAGTTAAACATAATATGAAGTGGTTTTAACAGAACAGAAGCACAGTCTATAATCAGAAACGCAGTTATGAGATCAGGTCCCACGGTCATTTTTTATTTTAACTGCCTAATGACATTAAGCACCTTTTCAGAAGAAAATAGTATATTAGAGAGCGTATCAGTATTGCTACAAATGTGATCTGTAGGGTTTGTAGTTTTCAGAAGTTATGAATGAAGAAGCAAATAAGTCAGCAAAACTATCGGCAGCTTGTTTGGAATGATTTAAAATAGTATTATTATATGTCATGGTATTAGGAATGTTGTTTTGACTTTTTTTAAATTAATAAATGACCAAAACTTGTTTGGATTATATTTTATATCATTTTCGATATTACTAATATATCTATTATAAGCTAAACTACTATTATTTTTTTGTGGATAACCGAAGTCGCTTAAATAAATTGTGATCTTCATTATTTAATATGGAGCGATATTTATGCCAGGCCTTTCAATCTTTTCTTTTATGCACACAATCTTTGTGGAACCAAGGCGGATATGTTTTATAAGAAAATATTTTTTTTGGGTACGTGCTTCGCTAAAACCGAATTTAAAATTTCATAGAACTTTAAAACCAGATCGTTGTTCACAAGCAAATTGCTTTAGAATAGACCAGTCAATTAAAGAGATCTCCTGGATTCTAGGGAAATCCGCCTTTCTGAAATTGAGATCTGAACTAAATATTCCACACCTTCCCCTCACATCACGCTGAACATTTCAGAGGCATGGAGCACAAAACATTTCATATTAGAAATAATCAGATCAAGCACTCTGTTGTGGTGGTTTAAAATGTTGTATTGACGAAGATCATAAACATTTATAAAATTATTCAAAGAGATAAGTGAAGGATTTTCTGAAGTAGAAGTATTTTGAATGTAATTAGATAAATTAAGTCGCCTACCATTATTATATCCGAATCATAAATCATATGCATGCATTCGAAAGCTCACCTACCTTTTTAGTTTGTTAATTATGGACCTGTTTACGTTGTAATTTATAATTTTTGTGATGTCTTTATTTTGACGTTTTCTGGAACATTGCAGGCCACATTCTATTTGATCCTCGAGACCGAGGAAGCTTCTAGAATCCTAAATACCTATATATACCTATAAGCGGTTTGGTTTCGCCGCTGGAGTCAGTTTATATTGAGCAGTAGAAGACGATTGACAAACGTCAAAATAAAACGCTGACACTTGTGAAATCTGTTTGAAGGATATTTCTTGTATAATTAAGAGTGACAATAAAGTTTGTTTGTCTACGTGACGTGTTTTCCCGCTAACCGAACATAGACTTTATACAGACGATATTAATTAAAAACAAACCACCAAAAAGATTACAACTCAATTTGTGATCAAACAAGCAAGCATTATTGTACCTACTGTACCTGTACTTTTTTTGTTTCAACAATTACGGCCTGAGCGGAAAACATGATAATGAGTAGTATTAACTTATTCATCTCTATAAAAGCCATCATTTAGCCAGGTTTCAGTGAGAGCAATGATATCATACTGCGAGACAAAAGTTAATGAACAAATCGGTTGTTTTGTGCGAGCTCCTCGAATATTTTGGTAGTATAAGTTAAAGGTAGGCTGACGAGCGACAGAGGATTCGTACTTCTGACTATTAAATTCAGGAAAAGAAAAAGGTAATTGCTATTGAGCTGATATTATGTTATCTTTAATTTTTTTTAAGGACATACTATAAACATAACAGGTTTTGTTCCAAGCGTCATGGTCTGCGCTGACGGGATCTTTATTGCTTTTATTAAAATTAAGTCAATTAATACAAGAGTAAGACTTTGATCTGGGACATTCTTCGAGTTTATGATTTTTAGCACACAGTGGGCACACTAGTGTTATAGATGTGGATGCCTGCCCCTAAAATACCCGCAAACATATTCCTAAAACACCAAAAAATCTGCCAAAATACGAAAAATACGAATATCGAACATTCTAGAACATTACATCAGACGTTCGCGACAGCCTGGCGCCAGCTAAAACTTCCCCAGCAAGAAACGCACCCCATTGGCCACGAATCAAAAACTCGCCACCCCATTGGCCCAACCGGCCTAGTACTTATATAGACACCCTAGGTGAGGGGTTAAAACCGGGGCGTTTCCAACATCGATAATCAGTCGCCCCAGATCTCCGTCGAGTGTGCATCGAGTGCTTCGTTTGTGTTTTAGTGTGCCCTTTGGCAAACATCTCCAGTGCAACCTAGCTTGCATCCAGCTCCGTCGAGCAAACAACGTTATTATCATAACGCCGCCATTATTAGCCGTTGCTAATAAATTAGCCTATAGTCTATCTCAGATAAGAATTCAGTGGTTTCCCAAAGCAGCCGAGCACGGTTCACACAGGCACATGGGAATTCCGGAATCCCCAAGTAAGTGAAATCCCACCCAGGGCCGTCTCAGACCATTTGTACACAAAATGAAAAATAATGGAAAATTTACACGCGTACGGTTTTTCTGATTATAGGTGGTAAATTGGATTATTTCAATGTAAATTGCACCAAATATTTTTCTCAGAAATATTTGAACATTTGTATTCATTGCCGTGACATTTTTAGACCGCACGAAATACTTACGGTGCAGTGCATGGTCATTTTTGAATACTTGTTAGTGTTACATCGTAATCTGTTAACTATTGACAATGTTATATATCGGTATGTCGCTAAAATGTTTCATAAGTTTGTTAAAAAGTTTTTTATTAAGCACTGCTAATTTTGACCAATCCTCGTAATCTCTACAACTGTCGAGGTAAACATGCACGTGCTCTCTTCTTGGCGGCTGTCATCTACGAACTTGAAAGTACCGCCAAAGTTTACTAAATATTTATTTAGTAAACTTTGGTACCGCGGTGAACTGATTCTATTTTTTGTTTTATGTACACTTGCTTTCAAAATTTCCGCGTACACATTCAAAATAAGTAACAACGATTTTGCGAAAATTTTACTTTTGTGAACGCATAATTTTAATATTAGGTTAAAGATCTATGAGTTTTCAAAATTCAAAGGTCTGAGTTGATTAATTATAATCCTGATTTAATATCTACAGTGAAAAACAGGTGTTCGCGAAAGTTTTGAAAGCAAGTGTACGCTGGCTACATAGCATTTGAGCACTCAATGAGAGCCGGACCTGGCAAGGAATTTGTATGATTTCTTTATATTTCCCTGCGTGAACTTGGCTTGTAAATTGACCAATAGGAGACGAGGAAACACGTTCCCTTGTTTACCAACGCTGAATTCTTATCTGAGACGGACTATAGATATTCTCTACGACCAGGTCTTAACGCGATCAGCCGATTATTATAGTGCTTCGTTCAACATTTATCTAGTGCTCCGCAGTGCTCCGCAGTGCTCCGTATTTCCGACGCCTTAAGATATTTCATCATTTTAAACCAGGGCGTGGTCCGCCATATTGCGTCCTTCGACAACGACCCACGCCGATATTCCTACGCGCCAACGCCCAGATATTCCTACGCGCCAACGCCCAGATATTCCTACGCGCCAACGCCCAGATATTCCTACGCGCCAATCGCCGCCAACGCCTCACCAGGCATCCACATCGTTGCCTAGACGCAGTTTTTAGCAATCGTAACATCTCCACATCCGGTTTGGAATTTTCACCGCGTATAGAAAAAATTCCTGGCGCCCTTATTTTCGAAAAACCAATTACTACGCTATCCGCGAACACCACACCTCGCCTTCCTACTTCAGTGCCTCTGGATAGAGCTCCGAACCGCCGTCACACCCTGAGTAGAGCCAGCCGGACACGTTAAACGAACAGCCCCCCTAGAATCACGCAAAAAACAGCCGATCGCAACAAAAAAGAGCGAGAAAGGGAGGTGATACCGTTTACATGTCGCCCAGTGACGTGGGGCTTAAAGTAGGAAGAAACCAGTGACCGGAAAGTGCAAATCCGCGAAAAAAGTCGCGACCCGCGAAAAAATCCGCGATCCGCGAAAAAATCCGCGGAAAAGTCAAAAAATCAACCGCGACCCCGCGAAAAGTCAAAAAGTCATTCGCAAATCCGCGAAAAATTTCGCGAGCACCCAAAACAGTCAATGGAAGCCGATTCGACTACGTTCAGTGATCCAAACGAAGATATCAGCCAGTATAGTAGCATATCCTTGGACAAACTACTAAAATTCATAAACAAAAAACAGAAAACCACAGATCAGTCCGGACCAGTACCAGACCATACAACTGAGTGCTCCGACTACGAAAATGGAACGTACTCGCATAATGGACCTTAGTGCGCAAGCAGACGCCGAAATCCAAGCAGCCATGAATCGTCTCGCAAACACCAGCCTGGACGAGGAACAAGAGACGCCACTACCGCGTCGTCCACGAAATCCAGTGCCTGGACAATCAAATGAAACCCCAGCAGCTGCCACATCCAGTGCTGACGCAACCAATCAAATTCTCGCTAGCCTAGTACAAGCCCTCACTCAGGTAACGCGTCCTAGATCGAAATGCTTAGCCAAATTCCAAGGAAATCTGAACGAGGACCCGTTCCTGTTCCTCGACAAACTACGTGCCTATTTTGACAAACATCACATCACCGACGAGGAGGAAAAATTAGGTATCGCCGTCGAACGTTTAAGCGGAAAAGCGCAAAAATGGTTCGAACCCTACTATTCGATCCACCTAGGATACGAGGAATTCCAGACGCTGTTCCTAGCCAAATACGACTCCATCGCCGCTCGCTCTGCAGCAAAAACAAAGCTGTATAGTGAATTTCAAAAAACCGGAGAGCCAGTAGAACCATTCATCGCTATCAAACGAAACCTTTTGACCGACTAAACGAAAATGTACCCGAACGAGAACAGATGCAAACAATCGCAAATCTCCTGGATCCGGAAATCAGCTCCCGGATTCCGATCGATCTCCTCACCCGGTTCGACCAACTTATAAAAACTGCTGCTCGCGTCGAGGCAAATGTATTACAAATTCGCCAGCGACATAGCCATGACTACGATCGCCCAAACTCCTCCCGACGCGAACCAGAGCCACGTCGCGACGCACCCCGCCGAGACGCACCCCGTCGCGACGCTCCCCGTGGAGAACGTGAATACAATCGAGACACCGCACGGCCTTTCGCTCCATGCCGTCACTGCCAGGGTGATCACTGGAACAAAGATTGCCCCCAGCGAAACGTTCCCCGCCGTCCGGAAAACTACGACAGGGTCGGTGGCGATCAGCACCAATAATCCGGGATACGCACGCCGACCCTCGCCCTATCCAAACCGTTCCACGCGAAAATCCTGATTTTCGACCAACCCCCCGACAACACCAACCAATAGCAGATCTGAATCTCATCGAAGTCTGCCCAGACGAAAATCAAGTCGCAGACCTAGAAATCCATACCCTCACCGAGACGCCTCCACAGTGCCTTCCGGAGAAAATCGCGCCCCCGGTGTTTTTCGCAGAGGAATCCACCCACATCGTCCCAGAACACTACGTGGACTTCGTCCACACAAACGAACCTTATAAAGAGAGCCACGCCGAAATAGTGCACGAACCCGCCATAAACGAATCTTTCGAGATCTCCATCCTCGACGCTCCGCCCCTGCACACCGCGCAGACAATTCGCAGCGAGCCACCCCCGGAAGTGTTCGAGCTGAAAAGTGCCTACCTCGAAAGCACCCCCAGAGAAACTTTCGACACCTGCAACGACGTCTACGTCGAAAGTATAGTATACGAGGACGATCCCAAAAAACCTAGAACGGAACCTACAAAACTAACCCCAAACCAGGAGTATTCAGGACATATATACGACGAGGAGAGCCAGCAGGAGATCGAAATATCACTACAGGTCACCTCATTCGAAACCTTGTTGGACATACCGGAAACCCGACCGAAACGAAAAAAACCGTCCAAACGACGCAGCGCCCGTTCGCCCCAGAAGCCACCGACGCTCGCCCAATCGCCCCTCAAAGACGTCCGTCAGCCCGGAACTTTGAGCGAAAATTCCGCAGCCAGCACTGCCAAATCCGACGCCACCTCTCCCGAGGCCAGCCCCGCACCTGAATGCAAAAATCAGACGAAAAAAATCGACAACGCCTGCCAGCGCCGAAAAAATCATAACCCCCAAACCAAGACACGACTCAGGATACGAAGCATCCTCCGAATCCGAGGAAGAAAACGGCCCCAAAAACTTAAAAAACAAAAAATGGACAAATCCGCCAGACCCACCTGACCATGACCACCAAACATATAAGTCCCACTACGAAGACTGTGCCCCCAAACTAAAATGGATGCATCCTCCCGAGCCACCGGATCCCGAAAAATAATAAAAAAATCACCGACGCCATCCGCATCTCCCACGCAAGCACCCCCAGAGCAGTCCCTTGTGCAAAAAACTACGTCTTCAAAAGGAGGGGGGTGTTATAGATGTGGATGCCTGCCCCTAAAATACCCGCAAACATATTCCTAAAACACCAAAAAATCTGCCAAAACACCTAAAAATCTGCCCAAATACGAATATCGAACATTCTAGAACATTACATCAGACGTTCGCGACAGCCTGGCGCCAGCTAAAACTTCCCCAACAAGAAACGCACCCCATTGGCCGCGAATCAAAAACTCGCCACCCCATTGGCCCAACCGGCCTAGTACTTATATAGACACCCTAGGTGAGGGGTTAAAACCGGGGCGTTTCCAACATCGATCATCAGTCGCCACAGATCTCCGTCGAGTGTGCATCGAGTGCTTCGTTTGTGTTTTAGTGTGCCCTTTGGCAAAATTCTCCAGTGCAACCTAGCTTGCATCCAGCTCCGTCGAGCAAACAACGTTATTATCATAACGCCGCCATTATTAGCCGTTGCTAATAAATTCGCCTAGATATTCTCTACGACCAGATCTTAACGCGATCAGCCGATTATTATAGTGCTTCGTTCAACATTTATCTAGTGCTCCGCAGTGCTCCGTATTTCCGACGCCTTAAGATATTTCATCATTTTAAACCAGGGCGTGGTCCGCCATATTGCGTCCTTCGACAACGACCCACGCCGATATTCCTACGCGCCAACGCCCAGATATTCCTACGCGCCAACGCCCAGATATTCCTACGCGCCAACGCCCAGATATTCCTACGCGCCGATCGCCGCCAACGCCTCACCAGGCATCCACATCGTGGCCTAGACGCAGTTTTTAGCAATCGCAGCATCTCCACATCCGGTTTGGAATTTTCACCGCGTATAGAAAAAATTCCTGGCGCCCTTATTTGCAAAACAATTACCACGCTATCCGCGAACATCACACCTCGCCTTCCTACTTCAGTGCCTCTGGATAGAGCTCCGAACCGCCGTCACACCCTGAGTAGAGCCAGCCGGACACGTTAAACGAACAGCCCCCCTAGAATCACGCAAAAAACAGCCGATCGCCGCACAAAAGAGCGAGAAAGGGAGGTGATACCGTTTACACTAGATGTACGCCTACACCGCTTCGGCAAATGGTGATAGCCACAACACTTATAACATCTACGTAACTAGTTGCGTCAAAAACACTGCAGTCGTAGCCAACATATATTTTTCCGTTATCAAACAACTTATTATACGTAGTTACATCTGTTTGAATCACATGATAAACCCTGCTATTTTTTTAATTGCGTATAAGATATTACCTTAAGAATACTCTTTTCGTGAATAATACTTTTATTTTGGGTTCTTACATAGTTAATAAAGACATCATCTAACTTCTGATTTTGGAATTTAAAACTGGAATTTCTTTTACGGTATAGCTATCACTCAATTTGTCATCCACAAGTCGTTTAAATCTATTATAATCTTCAGAGCTCCCACAAATAACGAGTAGACCACCATCACACGCTCCCATTACTTTTGTAATATTTACGCTGGTCTTGGCAGGATTGACAGTTTTTATCATGTCTGATTTTGTTGTCGCATGATCATGCTTAATCTGGGTGGCTGTTTCTTAGTTATACTGGAGTAACTGGCTTTTATATTTCCCTGTTCCGATATTCGATCGATTTTTGGAGCAATAACATCCACCAAATTAATTTGTATGACGCTTTGTATTTCATTTACAAATTGGGCTACAACTTCAGATATATAGGAATATAGACATATCCTATCAAATATCACTTCGTAAGTTCAAGGTGTTTCGATGAAACTAAATAAAACTTTAAATTTATCACTCTCTTAAGGAGTCGCAATTTATCTAAGAGGACTTAAATAAAAAAAAATCATATGGAGGATCCATATTAAAACCGGTCATACTCTCAAATTGTTTACACATTATTCGGAATCACTCTGTATATCTCACTTGGTTCTTTATGTACCTTAGTGTAAGGTCGCCGTGAATAAACTTGTATATAAAAAAATGGTAAAAAATGTCGGTTTATGTCGCATTTCAACATAAACTTCAACAATTTTATTGCTTGTTAAAATAGCCAAGTGTGAGAACATACATGTTTTTGTCTGTATCATTAAATAGTTGAGTTACAGAATCTCTAAAATCAATTATCTTTCTAGAAAAAACTATTTCATGAAAATGAAGTTCTTAGTTTCTTGGATAATACGAACATAGCTGGTCCACCTTGTACATTTGTACCTTTTACATTTTTTTGCAATAAAAAAAAACAAATAAAGGCACTTTTACTTTCTAAAACTATTTTTCCACTTCCAACATCTTCAAAACCTTCTAAGAACCTTCATTTTGTTCACAATTGTAGTTACTTTCATGCAATATGCTGTTCCACAAATTACGAGTGTATATTAAATTATTTTGTAATGAGGTGCATAATAATTAATAAAATTGCCACTGAGCATAATCTACAATTATTATTCTAATCGAATACTATTTTCAGTTGTTTTTAGTGATAATTATAAGATAATGTGTGAGCTGTGTAAATACTATTATCAAAAAAATAATTTACTTATATTACAACATATTTATAAAAGCATTGTGATGAAATCTTTTGTGTTGTTTTCACTTTTAATTCGTTGACCTATTCGTTTACATTTGAGAAAATTTTCCATACAGTGTTAGTAATATTGGAAATATATAGATATACGTTTTAATTTTTTCCGTAGATAAGTCCTCTGAAATCGCATATAAAAAATGTGCTCCCCTTCATGCTCAGAAACCATAATTACAATACAATACACTCAAGCACAATGAAATAAAGAAAGGATGAAAAAAGCCTACCTACCTGCCAAAAACGACCATGATATACACAGGGTGTTATATAAGCTCTTCAACAAACTTTGGCAGATTGTAGGTAAGTTAATTTCAAACAATTTTTCATATATGAACATAAATCCAATTCGTTTTGGTTTAGAAATTACAAGCATTTCAAAAAATATAGTTTCATATTTCAATCGAAGTAGCCTGATAATTAAAAATTATGCTATAACAATAATTATTGTTTGTGTAATTTTGTTTATTCATTTGACACTTAGCGTTAAAATACAAAATAAAAAATTATTTACAACTGAATAGTATGCAGATATTGTCTTTGTATATGGATTTTTAAAAATTTCAAAACTTCAAGCAAAGTTTTCTTCTATAAATAGTGGGCTACTCAGGTCAACTTGTGGCTGAATTTTGTCTATCATATGTATACTTAATTCCCGCGGAGCAGGAATTTTTAACTCTCAACAGTTAAGACGCTAGAGTCGATTGAAATTCACGAAAAATGGCTAAAACACTCGTTTTCAGCACGCTGCTATTATTCAAATTATTTAAATATTTTTTTTTAGTTTTTTTGGGTTTTTGCCACACTTCTGAAAAAATAATAAAGATTAATTAAATAAGCCCTTGCGCCTAACGGATCAGTCAAGGGTTATTTTTGAAACTATGTTTGCCTAACCAAAAAATCTCACACTGAAAAAACAGATAAGTAAAAAATAACAAAAATCACATCACTATCGCGCACTTCCGTATTATTGACGTTTCGAAAACCTCTCTGTTTTCGTTCTCAAAATCATATTAAAAATGTTAAACGTATGTCAAGTTTGACAGTTTAAAATTTGTTTATCTGCTTCCATAGAGATGTTAAATGATTTTTATTTTATTGTTACTTACTTCTTCTTGATATATTGTATCAATAATACGGAAGTGCGCGATAGTGATGTGATTTTTGTTTTACTTATCTGTTTTTTCAGTGTGAGATTTTTTGGTTAGGCGAACATAGTTTCAAAAATAACCCTTGACTGTTCCGTTTGGCGCAAGGGCTTATTTAATTAATCTTTATTATTTTTTCAGAAGTGTGGCAAAAACCCAAAAAAACTAAAGAAAAACTAAAACTATGCCACAAATAAATAGCTTCAGACAATATTTTATTTAAATAGGCGGTAACAAGCGCTTGTAAAAATCAAACTCGTGTAAATTTTGTTGTTTGGGACCCTAGAGTAGAGTTTTTCAAAGTTACACAAAACTCTAAAATGGGTCGACAACAATTTTTATTATTTTCAGACGATTTCAAATGGAATGACCCTTGTAGCTCCTAAACAAAAATGATAATGACTAATATATAGTGCAAACATTTAGTGTAGTGCATACTTTTATTATTCTTAGTTGCAGTTTCTTAAATAATTTGATGAAAATATGATGAATTATATTCATTTGTTCGTATGACATAAGTTTTGCTAATTCTTGCCGTAACTATATTGAAAATATGTTCAGATTTCCTCGCGACAACCACTGGAAAAGGACGGAAACAAAAACAAAACTTGACCAAAATGTAACCCGCTTGATGGAAACAAGATTTTTGGGGTTTTGTTTCAGTTTTGTTTTTGTTCTTCAGGTTCTAGAAAACACAAACACAACATAAACTCAACTGTTCGTTTAGTGGAAAACCGCCATTACGTCTGCATATACTCTATATATTAAGAAACACTTAATATTACATATCTAATTATTTAATGCAAATCATTTAGTAAACATAAACAGATGTGACAAATTTTAACATACCATAAGTGATATCTTCTTTTCTAATTTGTCTCATATTGAAGTACCAGATTAATCAAATTGAATTTATAACAATGCATTAACATCTGCTTAATCCTCACTGCAGTGATATATTTACTCAAACACTTAAAATACATATTCAAAACACTCGATTATTGATATAATCGGAATTTATTAATATTTAAAATATAAATTAATACTTTAATGAATACCTACATACAGATCTTTCGAAATCAACTGTTTGAGGGCAGGATGTTTTTAACTGTTTTCTGTTGTAAAATTTTCCGACGAGACGTTTCAAATATACAGCATGATACAGCCCTGCAATTTTGATTTGAATTTATTAACAGATATGGCAAAAAAATTGATAAAAACATTTTTAAATTTCTAATATGTTGCATACATCGTAAATTGGACGTATTATTATTAAAATATCTGTTCAATCCTCAAAATTTATTTCCAATTACCATAATAACGTCAGGGCAGAAATCATGTGAACATTTTTTGAAAGCTAGGCAAAATTTGGTAGTTAATTTGAAAGAATCCTTGGTTCTGACAAAGCTCGTATACAGGGTGTTAAAAAAGAGTGTAAAATGTTTCAGGAGGTAATAGTATGAACCAGAATAAGCAGAAAAGTCTTAATAAACATGGGTCCGCAAAGTAACGGTTGCGGAGATATGGACCACTATTCGTTTTTCAAACATTTTATTTTATTAGGAATACAGAAGATGTTCAAAGTGCCCTCCGTCTATTTCCAAGCAGAAGCGACATCTTCGTATCAACGATATTCGAACTCTTTCGAAAACACCCTCCTTGGTTTGGATTTCTTGACACTTTTGGTTAATCCGTAGCTGCAGCTCTTCCAGGCTATTTACAGGAGTACCATACACTAATGCCTTCAAACAAAGAAATCTAGAGGGTTCAGATCAGGCGATCTTGGAGGCCATAAAACAGGTCCGGCCCTTCCTACCCATCTATGTGGAAAAGTTTGGTGTAAATGCTCTCTAACGGCCATGGAAAAATGAGCTGGAGCACCATCATGCTGGAACCACATTTGTTGCCTCTGGTTCAAAGGAATGTCAAGGAGTGTCAAGTAATCCAAAGCAAGGAGAGTGTTTTCGAAAGAGTTCGAATATCGTTGTGACGAAGATGTCGTGCCTGCTTGGAAATATACGGAGGGCACTTTGAACATCTTCTGTAACTTTGTTTTTTGTTTGTTAAATGCTTCCTTTGTCGGTTTATTTCTAATAAAATAAAATGTTTGAAAAACGAATAGTGGTCCATATCTCCACAACCGTTACTTTGCGGATCTATGTTTATTAAGACTTTTCTGCTTATTTTGGTTCATACTATTACCTCCTGAAATATTTTACCATAATATATGACCTTTGGTTCTGATTTCTTTTAATGTGTCAACCATTTGCTATTTAAAAAAAATCGAAGTAAGATGAAGGTCGGCCATCTGGAGCGTCTGTCCCCATATAGAGGTGCATCCGATCGGGAGTCGGGATGATCGGTCCTAAAGAGGGGGGGAGTGTCACAGAATTTGCCTAGCTCGCAGCCAATTCGACGACTGTGGTATCGCAAAACGCTAGATTGCCCCGATCGCCCCTACGCAATTCTGGTAAACAAACTAATGCCGTCTATCGAGGCGGGACTGGAAAAACGGATGATCGACGAGAAGCGTTTGAGAGTCGTTCGGGAAATGGATCTAGAGATGCTAGAATATACCTGGAATATTCTTTTGGTCTATAAAAGACGAACAAACGGCCGAGTCAGTCAGTATTGAATTACAGTCTTGAATTGGAGTGTTTAGTTGGAAATTTCCTGGAGATTCAGAGCGATTTAGATAGTGATTAATTAAATAGTGTTTAGTTGAGCTGTAATTAGTATTCAGTAGTGTACAGAGTAGTTAATAAAAATAAGTGATTAATTAACTGTTTGTTTTTCTGGTAAGAGAAAAAATCGGGTTGGGAAATCCGTGGCAATTTGGTGTCGGAAGTCTGGAACCCTGTGAGTGGATGGAATAAAGACCCAAGGGTGACATATCACCGCACTCGTTGTGACTTGAGGAAGTGAACGGTGGTATTTGCGAAGGACAATCTCGAACATTCTAGAACTTTATACGGAAGTGAGACAAAGACCCAAGTGTGGCATATCACTGCTCTCGTTTCGACCAGACGAAGACGATGCAAGAGAAATTAGAAGAAGAGGGACAAACAATGCAAAATAAATTAGAAGAACTGGGACAAACAATGCAAAAGAAATTTGAAGAACAAGGACAGCCAATGCAAAAGAAACTAGAAAAACAAGGACATAAAATGGAAAACCAGTCGAAGACAATGCAAGAAAAATTTGAAGAACAATGACAGAAAATGAAAGATCAGATACAGACAATACAACAGGAAATCAGAGACCAGACGAAGGAAATGCATACAAAGTTAGGAAAACAGTGTTCTTATTAAATCACCTCCCTAGAGTATTTTTATGGCACTACTCTGTAAAGAATGCTAAAAGCTGATCCTAATCCTAGAAAATATATTTTAGATGCCTTTTTGCTTTTATCTATTTCTATTTCTTTATGTTTTAATAGTTAACACAATATAACTTTGTTTGTAATTCCCAGATCGTTTGCCAATTGCTGACCACCCCAAACACACCTTGTTTAAGTCTAAGACCTGACTGTATCAGAATATATAAATGGGTTTACATGTGCAATTCCTCTGTAAATTATTTGTCAAACTCGAACGTTAGCGAAAATTTTAATCTAGAATACTATGGGAAAGGCCATACATTCTTTGCAACCTGGTTTTCAAACCAACTACTCCAGTTCCTATTCCGCTGTCTGTTTTGGGACCATCCGTAAACTATATCAAATTCCGAAAGTTTCGAAAATGTTATGGAAGTAAAATTCTTTTGTCAAATATTATGCTCTGAACAGTCTTTGCCAATAATGTATTTATTTAAGATCGTGTAGTACCTTTAATTGTAAGGTTTGATCATTCAGTCATTGCTATTCCTACGATAGGTAACCACCTTGCTTCTCTTTCCAACGCTTTATGTAGTGGCGGCAGATTTATAAAAACTTCCAAGGCAGCCTTTGTAGTTGACACGCATTCTGCACAGATTGATGAAACTTAAAGTAATGTTGTAAAAAACACTTTATTCAATTCAAAGTAAATATAAAATGAAGAGCAACAACAATCTTTCCAAAATAATCTATTTCCAACATTGGTTTGTAATGTATAAAACGTATACCTATAATAATAGTAAAGAAAGTTAGCACTATAATAATTATTAGAATCGGTATGATGTTTATGATTAGTCTTGTGTTTCCTCTTGTAAATCGTCTGTAAAATTAATGCCTATCTTAAGTATTGTATAAATAGATTACATAAATAGATTGTTTCCATCACAAGTGGTCGATTATTTTAATTTTGATATCAAAATGCGTCAGCCCCAATATGCAGATTAAAGACACCATGGGGAGCCTCATTACATCACAAAAAATGTCACCTGCACATCTTATTTTCATTCAAAAACTTCAACTATGCATATTGTATTATGGCTAAGACAACATACAAATGGCCAAGTGGCAAAGGGTGACCTCGTAATTCTGCATTTACTATAAAAGCGAGACCTGTGCCGCAATAAATGAAAAAGGATTTATAATTACTGATAATACTGTAAGAATAGTTATTTGTTTAACTGATCAGTAAAGTACAAAATTTTATGCCGCCGCTGATTTTTAATAGACGACGCAGAACCAAATCTATTAAAACATCCAAGGCATTAAATCTACTTTACCAGTACCACTAAGTTAAACACATAGTATTTTACTGATCAATTTTAATGTAATCTTAATAACTATTTTATATTATTAAAATTGTATGATACGAGTACTTCTTGAAGTAAATAACTTAGGTACATTGTAATCGCCATATTGTTCCTATTTAAGTCCATAAAAATAACTATTTATTATTTCAGATGTAAGAATTCACATTAACTAAGCTATGGGAAATATATTGCTAATCACTCTGCCAACTACAAAAACAAAGTAAAACAGATCTTTTATAGTAATCGAATATTTATACATATACAGGGTGTTCCAGAATGATGGTCAAATATTTTACCAGTGTGTTCCACAAGCCATTTCAGGGGGGGGGATATATAAAATTTTTCAATTTGGGTCCTCCCTGTTGAGATATTTTTTTATTTTTCCTTAAAAACGGTTGCACTTAGAAATTTCAATTTTGGTACACATTATCAGCTAGTCAAAGGCTATTTTGGGGTGATGTCTATTCCTTAGCTTATGTTTCTGCAGGGCGGGAATAAGCAACCCCTATATTTATTTCTTTCAGAACTTTTTCCTGCAGTGGCCGATTTCAACAAAAGTTTTTTTAAATACTTCACCTACTTTTACTACTTTTTTCCTTCTTGTAATTTTTTCATACAACCAACAGTTTGCACGGAAAAAAATAAAAATAATATTCCTTACTCTAAACATCGTATCGTCACCGGTTACTGATAACCGCAGTAGGCGGTTGCTATGATGATGTTTCTCTCTTGTCTTATGAAACAAATCAATCTTGACAGTTTTTGCAAATATTTGTAAACAACTGACTCTTCCGTGCAGATATTAGCGAAGAAATTGATGGAATATGCATACGGCAGGATTGGCAACAGTTATAGGAATACTTTTGTTTACAAATATTTAATGTCTGTCTGCTAAACTGTCAATTACAGACCTAATAGCCATTTGTTTGACAAGACAACAGAGACACATCAACATAGCAACCGCCTACTGCGGTTATCAGAAACCGGTGACGAAAAGATGTTTAGAGTCAGGAAAAGTATTTTTATTTTTTTCCGCGCAAATTGTTGGTTGTATGAAAAATTTTAAAGAGGGAAAAAAGTAGTCAAATTAGGTGGAGTATTTAAAAAAAACCTTTTGTTGAAATCGGCCACTGCAGGAAAAAGTTCTGAATGAAATAAATCTAGGGGTTGCTTATTACCGCCCTCCAGAAACATAAGCTAAGGAATAGACACCACCCCAAAATAGTCTTTGACTAGCTGATAATGTGTACCAAAATTGAAATCTCTAAGTGCAGCCGTTTTTAAGGAAAAATAAAAAAACTATTTTTTTCCTCCATTTTGAGACTCGAATATCTAAACAGGGAGGATCTAAATTGAAAAATTTTATATGAAGATCTCCCCCTGAAATGGCTTGTGGAACATACTGGTAAAATATTTGACAATCATTCTGGAACACCCTGTATAACATAAATATAATACCGCAAGACCTACACAAATATATAGTAAAATATATGTTTTTAAATAGTCAAATGGTAAAGTATATAACCACTTCAATTCATACATATGGAGAAATGTCAAAACAAGTTGCTGCGTTTCACAAATTGAATAATGTTCACGAATATACCGGACAATGGTTCCTTAGAACTTCAGCTACACTATTCAATAAATTCATAAATTCAACTGCGTAACTAGCGCAAAAAAACTCTATTTGTTCGTTTTACAAATTTGCGTAAAATTATATCATCTGGCAATACTGAATTGGCCTTTTGATGGCAGGCATAGCTGCTGAACGGTGACATTTTATCCAGGGCCGTACTGGAATTTATTTTTCCATTACAAAATTGAAGTACAATTTTCTTTGCAAAACGTGAATATAGGACTTTTTGATATGACTCACACTCTATATAGCAAACTAGTTAATGCCGGTATTAAAACATTTGAAACCGGTATAAAGACTTATACCATCAGATGATGGTTTTCTACTGATAAATCTTAGCTAGTTACTAGATCCTGTGGGTGTAATTCTATATTGGTCAGAGGATTATTAAATATAATTATAAAAGTTTGGGTTTTGTTCTACTGAATTTTAAAAATTTTGTTCATATTGATCAGCTAAAACTATTATATTCAATACATTTAAAATTGGAAAAGTTCAACGTAGATTCATTCAACATTGCTTGTTTTTTGCAGCACCCAAAAACTTAAATCTTGTTTACTTGGTTTGTGATAGCCTTTGAAACTGAAACTGCTTGATCATTAATAGTAGCTTTAAGCTGACTATGGAGTACATATTATGGATTTATAGTATGTACGTTTCATTGAACAACATGTGGATTTAGCCAGTTATTAGATTTTGTAAAAAAAGAACATTCAAAGAATAACTAACTGCAATGATTTTAAAATATCAGGATAATCAATTCTTGTGTTCCTTTATTATTGCCAGATATTTCAACTTCTCTATGGTTTTAAGCATCCTCCCGTTGCCTTATCTAATATTTCTGATAACTTCCTCTATGCTGATCTTAGATTATGTAATTCTTAATTCTTCTTCCAAATATTCTAACTCGCAAGTGCTTTCATTGCGTTAAACAGTCGACTATACCTTGTTTCTGGACCAAGTAGTAATGAGACTCGGCATTCAAATACCGGTCAGTGTGAGTACGTGTTCTCTAAACTGTGAAATTTTTTTTCAAAATGATTTAGGAATCGAAAAAAAAACAGTTCACGTCCAAATACATAGTGAAGTTAATATGGCCCAAAAATTCTTTTATATTGCTGTATCAATGACACCATATGATGAATATAAATTAGTTGATAATAGTTCAATATATCTGAACCAACACCTTGGTTTTACAACTGCCGAATCCAAAGCCTACTCCGAAACTTCCATGCAGACACTTACCAGATCTGGGCTCTTTCAATTTGGTCATAGTCCTGATCCCAATGGAGAAAAAGGGTCTTTTGCTGCATCTTTTGTCCAGTCTGCTAGATTCTACCAAAACTTCTTTGACTGTTCTGTGAACAATTATATTGCGTCAAATCTAACATATCGTCTGGATCTATGTAGATCCTCTTTATCTTGTTGATAAACTATCCAGCGTTTTTGGCATGATGCTTGTCGTTCTCATTAGATCTTTAATTGGTCGAAATGGTACCTTAGCTTTATGGACTATGGTGAAGAAGTACAATTGGGGTGTTTTTGAATCGTTTAGAATAAGATCTCTAAATCTGTAAATGCTACTTTTCCATCTTCAACTTTCTTGATGTTGATATTGTTGAACATTTGAAATTTAGAAACCAAACAACACGTAAAATTAAAGGACCACAACGTCACAGTTCATTAACTTCAACTTTATATAATACATAATATAACGTATTTCTTTAGTTTCAGAGTTCCTGATGTAGAAGAAAAACTTCAAGAAACCTAAATCGAAGGCACAGCAATCAGCCTGTGAACATTTCAATCAGAGAAAATAAAAATTAGTTTTTATAACCTTGAAATTATTTTTGCCCACACTACCCTGTTATGTTACTTATTCAAATTACTATTTTTTCGAAGTTTATTCTTTGAGAACTCACTTCAAAATGTGCTAGAGAAATATAAAGTTTGGTATTACGTTTTCATTAGTTAAATAAAATATTAGTGAAGTATAATTACATGTGGAAATTGCTGAAATGCCAAATCTTTTTAGTATCTTTTCTGATAATCGAGTGCCATTCACATTAGACAGTACAAGTGCACAAGACAATTTTATCAATTGCACAATCACTATAATACCAACCAAATTGTGATTTTTGCGGATTATAACAAGTAAAAACTAGTACTTATCAAACGTATTTGTTGCATATCTAATAATTTTATTCTCGTTAGTTCTACGCATCAGACATTTAAATATGAAGAGAGCAGATAATATAATCTTCGTCGCCTTCAAATACATTCAGTATTCGCAATGAAAAACTTGGATTTTCTACAAGGGATTGTCCAGTGAAAATGATACAGGTTCCAAGAAAACGATAACAGTTTTAAGAAAGCATTATCAATAAGTCATTCAAAAAACATTTAGAGATTAATAATAATAATTAATCATGATGATCTTTTTTAAGCAAATAATAGCCGTACTTCAGTCTTGAAAGGGAATTATTTAAACGGTAAAGATAAATCCATCAAAGACGAGCCCATGTCCACTTCCACAAAAGCATTTTCACAATACAAATGTTTAGATTTGATATCTCGATAACTTGCGTCATCACCGGTCATGTATTATAATAATAAGTGTAGTCATTTATAATTAGTTTCAAATTAATTCTACATATGTTATCGTAGTTCCTCATATTTATTAATTTGGAAGCAATATTGAGCCATTTTCTTGAAAATCTTAGTATTGACTAATATTTAAAACTTCTCTAAACCTTTTGATACCAATAGTAATCACTATCAGATTACATTTTTCAATCAAGTAGATCAAGTACCAAGTTGAAATTAGTGTAACAAATTTTGTCATTCAAGGTTTCATGGCGAGTTATATGAAATCTGTAACTATTTATTGGATCGGTTTGATTTATTTTCAAAAATGCTATCAAACGTACGTTTTAATGTCTATACCGTTTTTTAAAGACAGCTCAGTTCTCAACATGGAGTACTGTGTTCATAGCGTAGAAGCCTTCAAATTCTTCTTACCTTCAAAATATGCCAATAGCACTTTCTCATTGACGTGTTTTACTGTCTTCTATTTACGCCATTTCTCAAATTTTTCATAAGCCAAGTCATATACCGCTTTGGATTTTTCTGGAATCAGTGAACATACAGCATTTCTTGCCGCTTCTTCGATATCGCTCGGCATATCATCAGAATCTAAATGTAAATCATAAATTTTTCCTAATAAATGGTAAGTAGTAAGTAGTAACGATCAGCGTCACAGAATAGATCAGCGCCAATTAAATGTCAAGCCAAATGACAAGAAAATTTAAACTGACAAATTAAAAACTTCCCACTGGAAAATTATTTTTGTTTTCTGTGGAGATCCTCAGTCACCGATTTTCTCTTCAAAAACGGAACAATATTTTGATACCTCCTTACGTCAATATTTTCATTAATACGGATCATACATTTAACCATTGAATATGTACTCCATAAAGAAAAATAATAATTTCCATCAAAGATTATGAGGTTTGTAAATAAATACATGCCGTGTGAATCCGAAATATTTTGATGTCTTCAAGATTGTTGTCCAAACCATCTTTCAGACGTTAAAATAGTATTTTACAGCCTAGGTATATAAATAACTATTTAGAAATACAATTGAACATATTATATGTCATTAGATGCGACTTACGCTTTTCTAAATGCAATACTGTTTCTGTATCTATAAGGTTTTTTATTTAAACAACATATTGTAACCTCGAAATTAGGTTATCGTTGAAACACGTCACGTAGACAAACATTCTTTATTGCCACTCTTGATAATACAAGAAATATCCTTCAAATCAATTTCACAACTGTCAACGCTTTACTTTGACGTTTCAGTCATTCGCGTTTGGCTGCTCAATATAAACTGACTGCAGCGGCCGAAAATGGTCTGTTTATATAGGTTTTTAGAGTTCTCGAAGTTTCTGAGATCTCGAGAACGTGTCGAGAAACAAATAGAATATAGCCTGGAATATTCCGGAAAACGTCAAAATAAAGGCATCACAAAAATTATAAATTCCAACGTAAACAGGAACACAATTAACAATCCAAAAAGGTAGGTGAGCCTTCGTAACAATATGTTATATATCTATAAATGATACTTCGGGAGACAACTACTCCGCTTACTAATGCCCCGACCGGCATTGAATTACACCTGCAGTATCTGTGTGAACAGCCAATAACCCTTGTCAACCACCCCACTAGACACAGACCCAGGACTTGTTAGCTCTCATCAGTAAGCCATAGGTGAGATAACCGACAATTGAACTGGCTGTTCCTTCATATGTATGTTCACATATAAACCGAGTGCAGGTGAGATAAACAGGGTGTTCGGAATATCAGTGCCTTCATTTTGCCATATTATAAGTTGTACTGAACAAAACATATTTGACTTAACATTTTTTTATATCTGACCAACGGTATAAATTCGTTGCAGCTTGTTTATAAGTTTTTGCATTATCATCAACTAGTCTTATTATTGTTCTAACTTTATGTTGTAAAGTTAGTTTATTTCTAACTAATTTTACACAAATTTAATGGTACACACAATAACGTTTTAAGTAATATAGCAGCAAATGTCATATTGTTTGAAGTTTGATACATTTTTGTTTTCATGGCCTGCTTCACTAGCGTTAGAGAAATTTTGCGAAATACATATACCCTCCACCAAAGCTTGGCGATGTCAACAAAAAAAATTTTGTTCAGATGTATAAACTCTAACTGGGTTATTCATTGTAAAAAACAATATTATGAGAAAATTAATGTAAGGTGCGGAATTTATGATAAACAAATCACTCGTCATTTTTTCTTCCAACATAATTAAATAATTAATGTTCTCAACTTAAGCGGAGAATAACAGAAGAATGCATGACTATCACGAAAATATTTTATCCTGTTAATACAGGGTGCTCCCAAACATTGGTATTTTTCGAAGTTTGCACCTAAATTATAAACACTCTGTATAAGATGCAACTTTGAAACTAGGTACTAAGGGTTTTGAAGCATGGCTAAATCGATTGGATAAATAGTTTTTTTGTTAAAAAAATGCCTAATACGATTTTGCTATTTTTGGGGTTACATTTAATACCACAGCAGGCCATGCAAAGGGCCTAAATAAAATAAATACACATCACTGTGTACAGCTTTTAAGTGTAATATATTTCAAAAAAGAAAAAAATAAATCAGATGTTCCATTAAAAAATACTGATTTTTCAAATATCAAAGTGAAACACACGGTATATATTATTTTCGGGCGAAACAGAAAATAACAAGTATGTATACAAAAGAATAAAAAAAAACGGATGAAACACATATGCATACAGTAGTAAGCTCCAAATCCTTAAATAAAGTACTTTCTAAAAATATTATATTTACCTATTTATTTTTCCTAAATAATACTGAACAATAAACTATTGTCTAAAAATTTAGTAAGTAAATAGTAGCTACCAGATTTACTCCTTATATATAGACAACAGTAAATAACACATCAGTATGTATTTAGCTGAATACAAGTGGTTAATAAAATGATTCACTTACAGCTCAGTTACACATTTCTCACTGTTGTTGCAGGTAAATTATAAAATAAGAGAGTTTTATGAATGGTTGGCTTTTACTGATTGTATGTTATATGATGTGTTTCTACATATACCGAGTGACTAAGACATAATGTGACTAATTTTAAGCGAAAATAGGGAGAAATTAATAAAATTCGAATACGCCATTAAAAAAAATAGAAAAGAAAATATTTAAACCCCTTTTCCGAACCTATAAGGAGCGCCGTGGTATAGGAAGTTATGGCAAAATTTACTGAATAAATATAAGTTATACCACTCTCTGTCGGCACTTTGATGTTTTGAGATCAAAGCCGTACCGCCGCACGTAAATACTGTCGCAAAAAATGGCCAATTACGAGGGACTTAAAAAAGTAGTTTCTTTCCAATTGGGAAATATTTATATACGAGGGATATTCCAAAAGTGTGATGTAAGGCTTTTTATTGTAGAAATAAAATATTTATATTGTAATAAATATAAATATTATAAAACGATTATTGATAAATATATAAAGTTTTGTTAGTTAATCTTGGAAGTCGTATATATTCACTTATAAATTTTAAAATAAAATATATACGTACTCTATATAAAAATAATGTAGCCATGAGGAAAATTTGCAATAAAATGATTATTTAAATATTAAAAAGAAACAATATACATTATTTTAAAACTAAAATAGGAAATAATATAATCTATATTGTTTACAAGTTACAAATGCTGCAATATAGGTTTTTACTTGCTCTTTTAATGCAGCTTTTCTTGGACTCCTACATGAAAGTGTTTGTGACGTTTGGCTGTCTTGATCTGAAATATAATAAAAATGCATTATATTCTTGTTTAGTAATTTAATAATCTTTTCAGTAAAAAAAATACTCAAATGAAAACCCAATGTATAAGTATGTCCAGGTCATTTTTAGTACTTAATATTATTTTAGTGATTTGGGTATTTCTATACGTATATTAATTAATTTGAGACAAATTATTTTAATTTATTTAAAGATGTTACTGTACATACCATTTTTATTATATACTGTTTGTGCACTGGTATCACTTAAAATCGCTGTACCAGTTTGAACTTCAGCATCTTGAAAATTTGGCGTCAATATAGTTTTGGTATTATCAGAAACTCTCATTCAACCAAAAATGCTTGAGTGTAAAATTTACATGACGCAGTTAAATAGGTACCTACTTACATAATTATTACACTTTTTTTAAATAAATACCAGAACAAAGAACTTACTTGTTGGTTCATACAAAAACAGTGTTTGATGATTCATTTGAAAAATGTTTGCTTCAAATTCTAATTTTTTTATAGCATTGATCAGGACAATCTTTCAAATGAAGATTCTAATTTTTATCGGCGTACCGCGTAAAATTTTATATCGTGACCTATTTCTTTATATTAGTTGATGAAATATAAAATACATACCTTGAACAGTAAGAACCACGTCTTGAGGGACAATTATTGACAGTACAATATATCACGGTTATTTTTAGAAAAAAAAATAAAATAAACACCATAAGATAACAGAGGTTTTTGCCTCACACTATATCGATCGCACTCAACACGTTACAGTTCTAGCGTCGGCCACCGTGTAGGATCCTGGGTACCAAATGGCCCCTCAGACGGGTGAAGAGAGCGAAATTGGTAGGGCGGGGCGTGTTCGAGAGTGAAACAAATTATACAGGGTATACCAACGAAAATTTGACCCCCTTATAATTGGAAAACCGAATAATATTTCAAAATTCGCCGAGACCCGTCGATTTTTGTTCTTGGGAGCTTTTTGACAGTCAAGCCAACTCGATATGTTCATCCCCTAATGCCTAGCAACCCCAACTTAAAAATTTCAAATGCAACTACCCCACTTGTGGCACATCATTTTAAAGCCCTTTTCAATGCGAATACAGTGACGTACCGTTTTAGAAATCGGTTGAGATTTGACAGAATTATTGGTCACAAACGAAAGATGACAAACCATCTTACGCGTAGTAATTTCTACACAAATGCCCACCACTAATAAGTTTTCATCTACTACACATGACCGCATTACCTAATTGTTATTGATGTGTCTATCAGTTTACAAAAAGTCAGAAATGAAATAAAAAAGCTGAAGCAAATAAAACTAGATACTAAAATAGTTATTAGTAGAAGATACTTAAGTTTATAGGAATTCAGACCTTTTCAAAATAACAAAAAATCAGTACTACAAAAAAAGTCGGTGTTTTTGCTTGTGACCAAGAAATCGTTAGTTTCAGCCGTTATTGAAAGTATTAACGTGTGTTCGAAATGGTTTATTCTATCGCGGAAAGAGTAGAAATTGTTGCAATTTATTATCGAAATCACGATTGCGCTAAAGCTACAGCACGAATTTTTAATGCCAATCATCCTGAAAAAAATGTAAACCACCAGTACGTTAAACACCTGATTGACAAATTTGTTGCAACAGGTTCGCTTTTAAACAAGAAACGTGAAGTAATTGGGCCAGTTCGAAATGAAGCAGTTGAAGTGGCAGTTTTGGGTCATGTACAGATGGATAATAAGCAATCGATTACAACTGTGTCTCAAGCTTCTGGCGTATCCCGTTCCAGTGTTCATCGAATTTTGAAAAAACCAAAGTTTCATCTATTTAAGATGACGCTGGTTCAAGAGTTACATGAAGATGACTTTGATCGCCGTAACCAATTTTGCGAATACTTTAGTGAACAACTTCTACTGAATCCAAATCTTCTCTACAATACATGTTTCTCCGACGAATGCACATTTATGTTGAATGGCGAAGTGAATAGACACAATTGTCGTTATTGGAGTGATACTAATCCGCATTTAATCAGGGAATTTCATACTCAGACACCTCAAAAATTGAATTTTGGGCGACCATCTTGTTGGACCATTTTTCATCCAAGGTAATCTCGATGGAAACACCTATCTGGAATTATTGGAAAGTACAATTGATCCTAGGATAACAGAGATTTTAGAAAGTGAAGACAATTTACTAGAAAATGAAATAACCTTCCAACAAGATGGTGCACCCCCGCACTATGCTGCTGCTGTGCGACAATTTTTGGATGACCATTTCCCGGGGCATTGGATTGGCAGAAGAGGTCCCGTCGAATGGCCACCAAGATCTCCGGATCTGTCCCCTTTGGACTTTTTTCTGTGGGGTCATTTAAAATCACGAGTGTACGCCACTCAGCCGGAAACATTGCAAGTGCTACGTCAGAGAATTGTAGAAGAATGCCGATTAATAACTGCGGATGTCTTTAATAATGTTCGAACAGAATTTGAAAACAGACTGTATTATTGTTTGGAAGTTAACGGGGGCATTTTGAGCAATTCATCAAATAAATTTGATTTATTATTTGCTTCAGCTTTTTAATTTCATTTCTGACTTTTTTGTAAACTGATAGACACATCAATAACAATTAGGTAATGCGGTCATGTGTAGTAGATGAAAAATTTATTAGTGGTGGGCATTTGTGTAGAAATTACTACGCGTAAGTTGGTTTGTCATCTTTTCGTTTGTAACCAATAATTCTGTCAAATCTCAACCGATTTCTAAAAACGGTACGTCACTGTATTCGCAATGAAAGGGCTTTAAAATGATGTGCCACAAGTGGGGTAGTTGCATTTGAAATTTTTAAGTTGGGGTTGCTAGGCATTAGGGGATGAACATATCGAATTGGCTTGACTGTCAAAAGCTCCCCCAAGAACAAAATCGACGGGTCTTGGCGAATTTTGAAATATTATTCAGTTTTCCAATTATAGGTCAAATTTTCGTTGGGATACCCGTAATATTTGTTCTGTAAACTTCGGTTATGGTTTCTCTTTTATCAGGCCTAAAAACAAAATTTTAGATTTTTGTATTTATTAAATCTTCCCGAATACGTAGTTAAAATGAATTGCATTGTGATTGAATAGGAATTTTATCAGTTTTTCAACGACATTTCATTGAGCACCAAGTTACGCAATTTTCCACAAATTTTTAATACATATTTTTATTATAGATTTTAAATATACTAAAATAACTTATTGTTTCATAAATTATATAAAATTCATACAAAATATAATATGACTATATGGAAAAGCATTATTATGTGTAAATTATGATATTTTTAAATGAAAATTGTGCAAATTATTTTTATTACAAGAATGTATGAAGGTCGCTGTATTTGGCAGTAAGTCGATCAAATTTGTGGTAATTTTAGATACTGAAATCTCGAAAAAGTTCAAGAAATTTTCGATCTGGACTCCATGGACAATTTTCTTGTTTGCTCCATTCTGATGAATTTGGTAACGCCAATCAAAACAAAAGTTGATATTTTCAGTGTTCTACTGTGTTAACCTATCTAAATTACATTCATTTTTAATCAATCAAACAGAAGCTATTGAAAATAAAAAAATATTAAAATAATAACAGAATTAACGTTAAATTTACTTTTCACATTTGACCCTAGAGAACTTTTGATTTCAAACATTTGCTGTATTAGTACAATACTATTCAGTTATCAAATATTTAAAATTATTTATTTTTGCAGAAAATACTATTTCAAGATTACAGTGCTCTTAAAATCGACAATGGCTTGATATTTTTTTGACAAATTTAGGTTTATTAGCTATTGAGTCAGATTTAGCTAAAAATAAGATTTTAGTGCAATAATGGATTAATTTTCAAGTCGAAAGGCACACAAAACTTCATTGTATTAAGTACGTACATTATCAAAAATTGTTTAAGTGCATATATTTCTTTAGTATTTTTATATTTCATGTTTTAGAAAAATGCACACAACTTCAAAAGTCTTGGACTCCCTTTCATTCTTGTTAAAGAAGTCTTTTTGTCAGAAAAATCAAATACGTTTATAAAAGTATATTGTTTTCTGAATCTATTGACATGACATTTTTGACAAAATTTATTAAGTCAAAAAAATAAGCAAGTTCTCTACTTGACTAATAGTCGGTATGACCTCCACCACGTTCCAGTAGCATATTGACAGGTCTGTGCATTGATATAATCAAGCGGTTAACGATCTCTTGTGGAATATTGTTCCATTCCTCTTCTGCCGTCACGACTAACTCATCTCCAGTCTGATGTAGAGGAATATGATTATGAATGGCTCTAGCAACGAAATCCCACCAGCTTTCAATAGGATTCAAGTCAGGAGAATTGGCTGGCCAATTAAATTTATTATATGTCCTGCTTCGAGTGTTTCTTGTCCATAAACACCAAATGTTCACCTAATTAATTGTGTAGGCCGTAGGGGATAGATAATGGGCGTAATAACTTGTTCAATGTAAATTTGACTGGTCATATTCTGTGGTATGCAAATTAATGGGGTGCTGCGGTTGAACATTATCCCACCCCAAAACATTACGACACCCTTTTCATTTGTCATCAGTAACCAGCCCAATTTTGGTTTCGTCTGTAAATAAGACCCACCGCGTAAAAGTCAACCCCTATGCTTTCGCGCCCACTGAAGACGAGGAGCACGATGCCTTGGAAGTACAGTGGGGACCCGTAATAGTCTTCTTGCACGTAAATTTGCGTTGTGGAGTCGTCTTCGAATAGTAGGTGTCGATATAATACGGCGAAACGTACCTTGAAAGTGGGCCCGTAGACATCTGAAGATGTGCGGTGTCTACGGTCATACTGCACCAAATACCCATCCTCTCTTTCATTAGATACTCGAGGACGTCCACTACGTCGTCTGTTTTCCACTGTATCAAATTCTTCATATCTGTGTACTATTCGTACAACAGATGATCTAGGAATGCCCAACATATTCTATATGTGATGATTAGAATGTCCTGCGTCATGTAAAGCAGTGATTCTTGCCCGGGTAAATGCAGAAATTTCACGTCCTGACATTATAATGTACAAAAATTCAAAGGAACACTTGGCTGAATACACTGCCAAACTGACCAGATTTATAAAAACATTGGTAATAAAGTAAAGGTTCATGGTCTGCAATTTTTTATTGTCTTTTTTGTTTCCTAAGTGCATGTACTCTTTTACCACATCAAGAAAAACGACTAGGTTTAATCGAATCATTATTTTATATGCAAGACCTTTGACGCTGTGTGTAGTACTCTGATGTATAATGTATTAAAGTATTAGTTTTATGTATGTTTTTTTTAAACATGAATGTGTTATTTACTGAACATACCTATTTTGTTTCGCCGTGTAAATAAATCCAAAGCCATAGTAGACAAAATAGGTATAACCATTTGCTTAATAGTTTCTTGTTATGTCTGCTCAGGCCCAAGAAATCCCACGAATTTCTTATAGTGTTCAAATACCACTAGTTACCCTCAAAAAATGGTCATCCTGAGAGTATTTTTATCAAATATTTGCCCTTCTTCTCTAGAATTTACAATTCTCATTCAAAAGAAAAAAATAGTAAAAAAAGTATAGTAAACTTATTTTACTATCATTATTTCAGATAACCATCACTATTATAATGCCTACTTAATACTTGGTAGGTGTAAACTAAAATTTAAAATGTATCAAGTATGTCTATAAAAACAATAGGTAAATATTATTTTTCAATTGAATTACCTACTTTTGAAATTATCTAGTTATCTTCGTATTATTGAAAATAGAGAACCCTTGAATCAAAGAATAGCAAATTATCTAAAAAATGCGTGTATAATTTTTACATTATTTTAAAGATATTAAGTTAATTCAAGTAAATTTTCCTAGAATTCTTATCATGTGAAGGGATGTATGTTCTTTGATATCAAATATCTAGCTATGCCAAGAACTCCATGGAGAAGGTTGGAATAAATAATTATCCAAAACTTAAACAATTTAGCTAAAGACTTCTAATGAAGAAAACAACCTACTGGCATTTTGATATTATTGAGAAACCTTTAAAAATTTTGTTTTTATCACGAAAGATCTATTGTTTCTGAACATATTAATCAATATCAAATATCATATAAAACTATATATTCAAATGGACCACTATTTCAAAGATACTCATTGCTAAAATACGAGATTAACGATATAACGATATTCATCTCACCCCAAGTGATATAAAAGGTGTTGCAGAAAAATTTTCTTATTTTATCTTTTAAAAATAATTACTTAGGTATATAGGCTGTCTTATGGTGACAACCCATTAGAATATTTTAGAGACATCGATTTAAATTTTGAAAATTTAGACTTTGGGGTTTTTGGGGGTAATCTCTTTAAATAAAATAATGTTATTGTCTGAAGCTATTTATTTGTGGCATAATTTTAGTTTTTCTTTAGTTTTGTTGGGTTTTTGCCACACTTTTGAAAAAATAATAAAGATTAATTAAATAAGCCCTTGCGCCAAACGGAACAGTCAAGGGTTATTTTCGAAACTAAGTTTGCCTAACCCAAAAATCTCACATAAAAAAATAACAAAAATCACATCACTATCGCGCACTTCCGTGTTATTGACGTTTCGAAAAACTCTCTGTTTTCGTTCTCAAAATCGTAGTAAAAATTTTTAAACGTATGTCAAATCTGACAGTATAAAATTTGTTTACCTGCTTCCATAGAGATGTTAAATGATTTTTATTTTATTGTTACTTACTTCTTCTTGATACAACTGTAGCCAACAATGATCGATGTTAACTGAACAGTTAGACACACACTTATCTCCGTTCAACAAAATAATCGCGGTCTCTTTTAATTTTCTTTTTGTTGCGTTATCTTCCTTTTCTAAAATTTTTGCCGAACCCCATTGAATCAAAATAAATGACCGTTTTCCCAAGCGTGTTCGCAAATTTTGGATTTTTCAAATTCCTGTTTTTTTATGTTCCTCAACTCTTATGGTCATAGGCCGAGACGTTTCCCCAACATAATGTTTATTGCATTCACAAGGTATACTGTAGATGCAATTTTTTGAATTTTGTCAATCATTTGGACGTGTTTTAGACAAAAATGATCGTAAAGTATTAGTTGTCTGAAAAACTGTTCGAATATTAAATTTATTACCGATTCTTCTTAACTTTTCTGATAATATAGGAATGTAAGGAATTTTAATTGTATGATTAATTTCCTTTATTTGTCTTACAGTGTTCGTTTTATCTGTAATATTTTTGAATGTTCTATCAACAAAATTTGGAGGGTATTCATTATTTATTAAGACATTTTTAATAAATTTTAGTTCGTTATTGAAAATATCATTGTTTGATGAAATTAATTTTGCCCTATCATATAAACATTTAACAACACCTTTCTTAATATCGATGTGATGTGATTTTTGTTATTTTTACTTATCTGCTTTTTTCAGTGTGAGATTTTTTGGTTAGGCAAACTTAGTTTCGAAAATAACCCTTGACTGTTCCGTTTGGCGCAAGGGCTTGTTTAATTAATCTTTATTATTTTTTCAGAAGTGTGGCAAAAACCCAACAAAACTAAAGAAAAACTAAAATAATGTTATTCTTGTAGCACTTCCGATTAGACCGGAAGGCGCCATCTACTTGCCTATTTTAATTTGAACATGATGTATATTTTTGCATATTTGGATTCTACTAAGAAAGTTGATTTTCGATAGCTTAATTCAAAATTGCCTATTTTTTACATCGTGCAAGCTTACATTCGATTTTTTTTTTTCAGTGGATCTGTTAGCCACTTCAGGAGACATAGCCCTCTCTTGGACATCACCCGTATACCCAAAACTCTATTCAAACGATACATCCATAAATCCTCTTGGAAAACCTATCACTGAAGATGAAGATGCCCTGATTGGATCTGTGCTAACTCTTGGTGCTATGATAGGTCCTTTACCATTCGGATTCATCGCTGAGAAATTTGGAAGGAAACCGGCCCTTTTGTCCATAGCTGTCCCTCACATAATTTCGTACCTTACCATGGCATTCTCACGAAACGTTTACTTGTATTACTTGGGAAGAACTCTAGGTGGATTGGCAATGGGTGGAGGCTACGCAGTGCTTCCAATGTATATCGCTGAGATATCAAAGGATTCAAATCGTGGAGCAATGTCGCAAACCTTAAACGTCTTTTGGGCTATTGGTAACTTCTTACCGTACGCCTTAGGTCCATTTATTTCTATTTTATATTTCAACATAATCCTTGCTTGTATACCTGTAATGTTTTTCTTTGTGTTTTTCTTCGTTGGTCCCGAAACACCTTATTATTTAATCAAAATGAACAAACTGAGAGAAGCTGAAGAGTCCTTGATGCTCCTTAGATCAGCTGATGAAAAAGAAGTGCGAAAAGAACTGAACCATATTCAAACTTGCTTAAGTAAAGAACAAAAGGGAAACGTTATTGACATATTCAGGAAAAGAGAACTAAGGAAAGCCCTTACAATTTGCATAGTATTAATAGTTGCTCAAGAAATTTCCGGGTTTTGCGCAATAACATTTTATTTGCAACCCATATTTGATGTTGCAGGGACAGGCTTACCCTCCGATATATCAGCAATTGTGATAGGTTTATCTATGTTGCTTAGTAGTTTCTTCGCACCTCTTCTCATAGAAAGCGCGGGTAGAAAAAAACTGACCATATTCTCGTGCTTCGGAATGTTTCTGTCTCTAACTGTGCTAGGAGCTTTTTTCTACATTCAAGATTCGTCTAATCTAAGCACTGATTCTATTTTTTGGCTGCCAATTTTTAGCTTAATTTTATATATCTTGTCGTACAATTTCGGAATGGGATCTGTCCCTTGGACGCTGTGTTCAGAATTATTCCCAAGCAACTTTAAACAATTCTCTTCATCTTCAGTTTCCATTGTTTGCTGGATGACTTCCTTCTTGGTAACTAAATTTTTTAACAGCATGAATTACGGGATGGGAATTGCAGGCACCTTTTGGTTTTTTGCTGGAACTTGCCTTCTTGCCACGATTTTCAGTATTCTCTGGGTTCCAGAAACTAAAGGGAAAAGCTTTATTGAAATTCAGAATATGCTGAGAGGAAATAGATCAAAGATCCATCCAATGGATTTGCAAGATACGTAACTTCACCACAACTCGAGTTGAGTTCAGAAATTCGAAAGGCTGAAGTTGGTTTTAACTCTAGATGGCTATTGATTTAATGGAATAGATGATACAAACTGCTTATGTCTTCCAGAATATGTTAGTGTGGAGTACAATGGTATTTGCTTTGAATAAATACTCTTCCTAACATTTACAGCAGTTTTTTTTCTTAACTGTATCAATTATGATGAAATGCACATAATTAAAAAAACACTTCTGAACACTCGAGGAAAAGTTTGTAGAAACGCACTAAGCTAAATATAAAATATTACATATGTATATTGAGATAAATGCTTACTAGCGTCATACTATGGCATTGTATATATTACATTTTAGTAAATAAATCAAATCTAAAATTATTTAATATCAATTTATTTACCCACTTTAACATTAACGTAGGAAAAACTTGAGATAAACAACAAACTAGGTACTTCAAATATTAGAAGTGAATATGCGCATCCTATGCTGCGAAGCTGAAAATATTCAAGTATGTTTTAATTTTGCCCCTAAAGCTGAAATACTCCATTGAATTTCTAGAAAGGACATCACTGATATAAAAAAATTGTAAAGATATTTTCAAAAATTCACTTCGGCTGCTTACAAGATACTTTATAAATTATATTTTTAGTAGTTTTTTAAATTTATTCTCATCATATTAACACTACTTCACACATAACTTAGCTATTCTTAAATGGATAATATTTCAATGATATTCTGGAAAATTAGACTAAAAAATATTCACCCGTCAATTAATAACTATTATTATTTTGAATAAAGAATAACATTTATTTGATATGTTTAAACATATAATAAATATTTAATTATTATTAAAAATCTTCTTCAGCAAGAAGTGAACTTAGCTCAAAATTATAATTATTTGCGATCAAGGTATCATTTTGTAGATATGTTCAAGACCTTCAAAGCCAATGATTTAAATTTAAAAATTCTCTAATTTTTACATAATCGCCGCTGTTGAAAGTATATTTTTCCGGAGATTTTTTTCTGAAACGCTCTGAATAAAAAATTAGCTTGCAATATAATAAACCACGAACAAAGCTTTAATTTTAGATATGGGACGTTAGATTGTGTTACTCTAGTTTTGTTAAAAATGATAAAATCATTTTTGGTTTTCAAAATAAAATGACTAGGGTTGGCAATCTTATCTTGCTTTTCTTAGTCTCGCAGTACAAGGCCAAGACAAGACTTGACAGCTGGAATTGCAAGACAAGACAAGAAGTATTACTACGGCAAGAAGTTTTCAAATATAAGAAAGGGCAATATTTAAGTAAACATTAACGGAAGAAATAAATATTGCATTTCTGTTGAAGATATATACTTTTTTTAAAAACATCCAGCATATAAAATGTTTTGTAATATCAGCAGGTTAAACAGGTAATGGGTTTTTCAGAACGATATGATTTCAAAAATGAAAAAAAAAACTTTTAGATACAACTAAAGCTTTTATATTATCTTAAAGTACAGTCAATGACATTTATGCTTTGAATAACACATAAATAAATGCTTAGTCAATAACATATATGTTTTGAATAACACATAAATGTTATGATCTGACGAATGCAGCGTTCCATGTTAAATCTTAATTCATCAAGTTTTTATGGTGTGTTTGCACAGACCTTATATTTCAAATAGTCCCAAAAGAAGTAATCTAAAAGAGTTAAAT
This sequence comes from Monochamus saltuarius, assembly GCA_025584915.1. Taxonomy (NCBI): domain Eukaryota; kingdom Metazoa; phylum Arthropoda; class Insecta; order Coleoptera; family Cerambycidae; genus Monochamus; species Monochamus saltuarius. Next base: position 55,679,471 of record CM046725.1, on the reverse strand, counting down.
CACAGCTTCTTGGAGGCCACTGAAATTATTTTTTTGGCAAACTTTTCTTGGAATACGTCGATAGTTTCATTAGCAGTGTGACACGTGGCACCGTCTTGCTGGAACCACATATCCTCTAAAAAGTGCATCTAAATTTAGCCCGAAAAAAATTCTTAACATCTCTCGGTATCGGTCACTATTCACTGTAACTGCATCTCCCACCTCATTTTGGAAAAAAATGGTCAGATGATGCTAGTCGATTATTCCCAAGGGAGTATAATGCTCCCAAGGGAGTTTACATTATGGAGAACGTTTTTCATGCAAAAAAAAAAAGATAACTGAAATTATTTATTGACATTTCAGGTAAATGTTGTATTTGTACAATTTTCAAAATTAATATTAGAAGGAATATTACTTTCGCTTACATTTACAGTTTTTGTGATTGCGCTAGTAGTGGTACCTACTAAAACCTGATTAGCAATTTTGGTCTTAATTTCAATGGAGTTCTCGACATAACCCTCAGCGACTGTCGTTGATTTCCAACCAGCATTACGCTTTATTGTCGTAATATCCACACCAGCATCTGCCAGTAATGTCGCTGAAGATCTTCGTAAGCAGTGACCAGTATAACATGCAGCATCACGTAATTTTAAATACGAAGCTACTACATTCGGAATTTTTCCCATGGTATTCTTGCCAACTGGCTGCGAACTACATTTTCCTGCTTTGTAGTACAAAAAAGGCGCTTATGCTTGACGTGGGGAGGATGAAGGGATAGGTATATTCGAAACAATTCAAGCATATTTCCCACATCGGTAACCAGAAAGGTTCGTGGAATCTTTGTCTTAGTGTTTGGAATTTTTACAATCAAGGAAGAGCCTACATCCTCAATATCATCTATAGTTAAATTGGCTAGTTCATCAGTTCGACAAGCTCCGGCAATCCCCAGAATTAATCCAACCTATAAAAAATCAAAATACTTAATAATTGAAATACCTAACAACAAAAGTAATCTTACCTTAATCATTAAGAATTCTTTGTCATCTGCACTTGATAGAAAACCGTCGGTTTGACCCTTTGTCAATATTTTCGATTTGTTCGCTTAATATCCGTCACCGGTTCTTTTCAAAAATGCGATCAGCTTAGGAAATTTGTTTATATCTATGTTTTCGTAAATTATCAAGCATGACTTAACCATAGAATATTGCGCCCATAATGTGGAACACTTATAATTCTTTGCATTTTCACTGAAGTATGCCAACAAAACATTCGCGCTGTAGGTATACTTAAACATTTTTCTCGGCGCACCACTTTTTGAACCGATTGTAGGCTATATCGTATAAAGATCTTGACTTTGTAGGCAGCAAATTATACCGGGTGTTCCCTCTAAGACTTTCAGTGCGAATATCTCAGAAACCATCATAGCCAGTATGACGAAATTTGGTATACAGACACTAGATGGCGCGTAGAATTCGATGATGGCATTAGTTTTTATACAGGGTGTTCGGTTTTGCAGAAAATGAATTTAATTTCGATTTTTTGGTAGCGAACCTCAGCAAAATTTGTATTTAAATTGAAATATCTTTAATTATGAACACGTTCTGATAAAAAAGTCACGAAAAATTTTTATCTTGTCATAAAAAAACTCCTATGAAAAGTCCTCAAATTTCATTGTTTTGTCATGCCAAATGAGAACAGCCATGAGTCCAATTTACACACACATAACTACCGCATGGATAGACATCAAAACGTGAAGTGACAGAAACTGTCAAAGCAAGTTTGAGTATTTTTGTAGAAATTTTATTATAAATATGTAATACCACGAGGTACCTACATTAAATGTGCGTACGTATTTGCAATAATGATATAGTTTTATTAAAAGAAAATGGAAGTTTGAGCAACCTTGTCTGTAATGAATACTCAGAACACAGAAAATTGTGAAACATTTGCCGTTTTAACTGCATCTTCCTTACGATACAGTAATTTTATCGGGAATTATTATTATTATTATTTTTCACCATTTCAATCTAAAACTAATAAATTATTACGTGCAATCAAAGCTGAATTTATGAACATCCTCTCCCTTGGGTCGACTTGAAGCGCGCAAGCGCGCTGCGAGCTATGTATGGACAATCTAAACTTGTGGTTGCTTAACCTAGAAATCCTAGAATTAAAAATAATAATAACGTGCCGGCAACAAGTGGTAGAAAGGCTTTAAACTCTAGAAACAATCATAAATAATGATTTAATGGGTTCCTTGAGTGAATACTTCAGTTCCAGTAGCATAAATAAAAATTCACCTGCTTCAAAAACGATTCCACATTTATCAAATCTGAGTAGAATTTGGAGACCTATTCCTACACAAATTAAGTACATTAATACAATAAAAGATGATAACATAAGGTCTTTAAATACAATTAATGGTAGCTTGCCTAAGGAAAACTGTAAGAGGTAAGTACAGAACAAGAATGTCAATGTTGTAGGTAATTGCAACTTGCATATTGCTTTTGACCTTTTGAACTGTAGGGTTATATACGAGAATTATTTTTACTTAATTGCTTTCAGATGGAGAAGTTATTGGGAAATTTCTGGCTTACTTTCAAGAGCAGGGATGAGAAGGTATTTTCCAATATTTGTAGAACAGAAAGAACAAACGTAAAAATATCCACAAAATGTTATGTCTCACCAGCATATCTTCAATAGGTAGGAACCAGGAAAACAAAGTACTCTTATGGAAACAGGTTGACATACACAGTTACGTTATTCATTGGTTAAAAGATTCGATAAGATACTGAAGAAGCCAGATGCCAAGATTAGTTTCTATTCGTACGACAGATAGATGAGAGAGACGAGGAAAATTGTGCTAGAAAACATTAGACTTTACGTTTTGCCATAAATAAGGACATACCTAACTTTCTGTACTTGGTTTAATTATTTAATAAAATTAAAGTGCATGGAATGTGTAAGTTAACTAGTGAACTAAATAAAAATGTAAATAATGCAAGTATAACGGAAATTAAAGTTTATTAAATTGTTAGTAAGTATTATTATACACTACAGCAAATACCACTTGTGTTTAATAATTTTATAACAAAAGTAAGATGTCTAAAATATAAATTTCACTGAAGAATTAAAATTCAGTTCTTAAATAAGGTAAGTATGATTCATTGCGAACAGTATTCTACAAGGACAAAATATTCAAAAATGTTACTGAGTGATTTTTATATTTTATTATATCTACCAGCATAATTTTAATTAAAAATAATCCTACCTGCGTACATAGTGGTTTATTTTTTTATTAGTGACTAAATTGATTAACTTGACCCTTCATCTTTAAGTATTCATTATTTCTTAAACATTTGTTTAATAATTTGTGTAGAATAAAACCAACAAATACAGACTTTAATTTATTAACAATAAAATAAAATTACATTAAGTATCTACATTATTACATCTGGTTTGATATTAAACAGTTATTCTGTATTCTAATTTCTATTACAGAGCAACGTTCAATCTGAGGGATGGTCATGCATGTACGATTACAAACAAATATTGCCATTTCATTGTTCGATACCAACCTTATTACATTATGTTGTGTATATTGTAACAACAGTTAGCTTTCAACATTTTTAAGATATTCTAACGAGATGTTTTCATACTGTACATAGAATTATGAAATTAGTTTATTTTTCTTAAATTTATTCGTTTAGAAATTTTAAAACCCACGACAGACAACTGAATTTAATGTCTTATAGAATACTTTTCAAAGTGAGTTAGAGACTTCTTTATAATATTATCCTGATCCATCATTCCATATTCTGAATTATTTGCAAGAAAATGTCTAATATTTTTTGCTTATTCTTTCTGGTGGCAGTCTGGCACTAGGTACTCACACATAACTGAAAGATAAAAACAACAATTATTACAAATTATTATCTAGCTTTAAATGACTACTTAATAGGTACCTACTGGGTATAGTACGTCTGCAGGTGATTCTTCCTAGCAAAAACCAGTTGCTTTATTTTAGTTCTGTATCATATGAAATACAAACATTGTAGTTCATTGTTTACTATTTTACAGATGTAGAGTTCTTCTTAAACATATTTTATTCATCAGGAACATAAGTAAAGTGCTGAACTGCTGAAATATGTGGACACAAGCAGAAGTAATCTCAATAATTTCTAGGTTATGCTTTCGAGCTTTCGTAACATTTCTTTTGTGGTGCTGGGGTAGGTTCCAATCTGACTCTCAACGACAAACACGTTCACATTATAATAAAAAAAAAAGTGTTAGGAATCGTTTTGTTCGAATTTAGTTGTTGCTAAATAAGTAATCAATAATTACAGCAGTTGGAAAAGAGAGATATTCTTTAGGTACTACATAATTTGTAAATTATTTTGTGATGGAAAATACGGGTACCTAATTATTATGTACACTGTAGTAACAAAAAACAATTTACTGAAGTTTTATTACATTATAATGGAACAATTTAAAAATATCCACAGATATTTTACAATATTCACACTGTAACCCTAGCTGTAGCGGTAGATTGTACCGACAAGGCGACCCCAATGCTCCAAAAGGTTCAACTTAAGTCTAAATTTTTATCGTCAAGTCTCAATAACACCATTGTGCATACGTAAATTGCATTAAATACATTATTTAGCGTTATTTCTGTAAAGTAAAATATTTTATGCCATTAATATTTGACAATTCAATGACAATCCATAGTTTTGACGTTTAGCGATGTTAGTTTCTTCTGTGTAAGTCTGGCTCAAGGCTATGCACGTTTTACATGACAAAACAATGAAATTTGGGTACTTTTTGGAGGCGTTTTTATGTTAAATTTTGAAATTTTTGAATGTTTATTTATCAAAATGTGTTCATAATTAAGTATATTTCAATTTAACCATAAGTTTTAGCATGGCTGACAACCAAAAAATCAAAATTAAATCGATTTCTTGGAAAATGGAACACCCTGTATAAGAATTGATTTTATCATCAGATTCTACGCGCCATCTAGTGTCTGTATACCAAATTTCGTCGCACTGACTATGCTGGTTTCTGAGATATTCGCACTGAAAGTCTTAGAGGGAACACCCGGTATATCAGCACTACAGGCCTAGTGGCCCTTGGCTACGAGTTCTTTCACTCTCCTTTTCCATTTTCTCTCTATCTTTCGCCTCCTTGTCCCAGTCGGTAACTCCTATCTCTCCTAAATCTTTTTTGACTTCTTCTAACCATTTCTTTCTAGGTCGTCCTCTTCTTCTCCTCCCTCCTTCTCCTCTCATTAATATTTTTTTTACCCATCTGTCCTCAGACATTCTGGCTATATGACCCAGCCATCTAGCTCTTTGCATTTTCACAACCTGTACAATATTCGGTTCTTTGAATAACTCTTCTAATTCTTTATTTGTCCGTCTTCTAAATTCACCATTCTCTTTTACTCCTTCATAGATCTTCCTTAGAATTTTGCGCTCCCATATTTCAAGTTTAATTTCTTCCTTTTTGTTCATTGTCCACGTTTCACAAGCGTAGGTAACTGTAGATCTTATTACTGTTTGATACATTCTTATCTGTGTAGCTCTTTGTATATGTTTTGCCTTTAAAATCCGTGATAACCCTCCTGCAGCCTTACTTTCTTTTGCTAATCGTTTTTCTACCTCTTTTTCTTCTTCTCCTTTCCATGATAGTGTTACTTCTAAATATTCAATTTGTTGTACTTTTTCTATTATATACTTTTTATTTCCTATACAATTTATGGCCAAGTTAGTAGTTCCATTCCCGTTACTATCGTTCATTACCATATATTTAGTTTTCTTTTCGTTAATACTTAATCCATATTGTTGTGCTTTATTTTCTAGTAATCTAAATATATTTACTATTTCTTTTGGACCTCGCCATTAGGACTACATCATCGGCATAAGCCAAACACTGGTGTCTATTACCAAAAATCAAGCCTCTTGTCCTTATGCCACTTTCCCTCAGTATCATTTCCTGGACTAGGTTGAAAAGAACTGTGGACAACGGATCACCTTGTCGCAGGCCCCTCTTTACTATAAATTCCTCAGATATCTCACCTTCCATTGTTACTTTATTCTTGGTTACGCTAATAGTCATTTCCACTAATTTTCTCAACTTGCTTGGAATCCCCAATTTTATCATTGTCTCATACAAGCTTTTCCTTCTAATTGTGTCATATGCCTGTTTATAATCTATGAATAACATATGCAAACTTAGATTATGCTCATAGGTATCCTGCTGCAGCTGCTTCATAATAAAGATTTGATCTACAGTCGATCTGCCAGCTTTAAATCCCCCCTGGTACTCTCCCACTTGTTCGTTGTGATACTTGTTCAGCCGATCTTTTACTATTCTAGCTAACACTTTGTATGTTACATCTAAGATTGCTATGCCTCGATAATTACTGCAATCTTCCTTCGGTCCTGTCTTGTGTATGGGTATGATGAGCGCTTTGTTCCAGTTTGCTGGCAGTATTTCTTCACTTCAAATCTTATCTATCAGTTGCCATATTCTAGTAATCAGTTCTTCTCCTCCATGCTTCAGAATTTCTGCTGGTATATTATTTTCTTCCGCACTCTTATTATTTCCCAGTTGTTTTCTTTCACCTCATCTCTAGTTGGTGTCTCTACCATTTCATTATCTTCCTGTTCCTCTCTTCCCATGGTGTCTTCGTTCTCTTCTTCCCTTTCGTTTAATAATTCTTCAAAATACTGTGCAAATCTGTTTAACTTTCCCTTCTTTTCACCTATAAGCAGTCCTTCTTTATCTTTGAGATAATGAGGGCGTCTTGAATTATGTCCTTTACTTTTCTTTGCTTCCTGATAGAAATTTCTCAGTTCCTTGTTCTTGTATGATTCTTCTATTTCTTTCAACTCTCTCTCTAAATGGTTTAGTTTCTTTTGTTTACATTTCTTCTTTGCTTCCTTTCTTGCTTGTTCGTAGTTTCTTCTATTATCTTCACTCTGTACCTCCATTAATCTTACTCTTGCTTTATTTCTGTGTTCCAGACTATGCCTGCATTCCTCATCAAACCATTCATTATTTTGTTGTTTCCCTGGTTTCCCTAACATTCTTCCTGTTACCTCTTCCATTACTGTTTAAATCTGTCTCCATTCTTCATCTACAAGTTCCCGCTGAGGTGTCTCTTCAAGCAGTTTTCTCATTTCATGTTCAAACTGCACTGCCATATTCACGTCTTCTAATTTCCTTACGTCGTACTTTTTCCGCTTATTCCTTTCTCTAATGTTATTTTTAGACGGTCTTTCTTGTTTCATTGTTGCTACCACCAATATGTGATCACTGTCTGCATCAGCTCCTCTGAAGCTTCTCACATCAGTCACTAATCTTCTATGTTTTCCCTCAACAAGTACGTGGTCTATTTGATTTTTTGTATTTCCATCGGGGGATATCCATGTTCCCTTATATATATTCTTATGGTCAAATGACGTACTTACAATTTTCATGTTATTTTCAAGTGCAAATTCTATCAATCTTTTCCCATTGTCATTGCTCGTACTATGTCTGCCCCAGTTACATTTTTAATTCTTCTTCTCGCCCGATTTTTGCATTCATATCACCTAATATACATTTTATGTCAAATTTTGGAATCCTTCCTATAATTTCATCTAGGTCCTCATAAAATTTTGATTTAATATCTGAATCTTTACCTTCAGATGGTGCATGTGCATTTATTAAACTTAACTTCCTATATTTTCCCTTAATTCGCAACCTACATACTCTCTCTGAAATTCCCTCAAACTCAACAATTTCATTTCTAAGTTTATTACTAACTATAAACCCTACTCCTAACATTCTATTGTCTATTCCACTATTAAAAAATATATAATCTTCAACATTTGTTATCATTTTGTCCCTTTGTTTCGTTTCTTGCAGTGCTAATACGTCCAATTTGTACTTCCTCATTTCAGCAATTAGGTGTTTTAGCGCTCCTTCCTCATATGTCCCTCTAACATTCCATGTACCCAGTCTTATTCTATTTTGATCCCTTCTTCCACCTCTCACCTTCACCATATTGAATTTATTTATTCGTCGTCCATTTCCTTGCCCAGTTGCATCCTCCTTATTTATTTCTGCCCTATTTTGGGTATTTTGCTTTCGTCTGAGGTATAATCCATGTCATTCTCCATTTTTCTCAGTATTTAATTTTCTTCTCTGTATTTCTTCTTTCTCTTTTTTTTTAAAAACGAGCCCACCGCGCAAGGAGCCTAATCCCGGTCAACCCGTCAGAGACGGGCAGCAAATTGCTTATTGCAATATTTGCAGCCTCCACAATCTCTTCCGACTGACAATTATTCATTGTGCACTAAACAAACTTTAAACTAAACGAAACTAGCACCTTAATTTGACAATTCTTTTTGTTTGTTTATTTTGTAGTTATGACAATAACTCAACAACTACTAAATAAATGCTCAAATCCGAATACAATAATTCTGGTGATACTTACTTCTTAATGACAAAATATGTGTTTTTAAGTTAATGAGACCGTGGAAAAAATAGTATGTACCATTCGGGAGACATGCTATTTTGTCCTCGGGCTTCAAATTGCACCTCTGCCAAAATAACGCATTTCTCTCCTTTATAGTATAATGTACTATTTCGCAAAATTAGGATCCCTTTCAAGTTGTTCTAGACTCCAACCAGCAAATTCGTGGCGCCGATGATGGTCCAGTGGCTTAAGTTCCATTATCCACTATCCTCCAACATATTCAGCGACAGTGGAAAACTGACAGTGTCAAACGCTATTGCTAGGTTTAGGAAAACACAAAGGCATTGCTTGCTCTGATCTAAAACATTATAAATTTTGGATGCTAAAGGTGAAATAGCATCCTGCGTACTTTTTTTTTCTTGAAACCCGAATTATCTTTCCGAAATAAAGCAATATTTTTTTAAGTAAGCATACATTCTAGCTTTCAAATTTTTTTCAAATATTTTGGCAATGAAATTGGACGGTAGTTACTGACCTCAGCATTATCGCCACTCTTAAAAATAGGTTTTATTATTGCAGTTTTTAAAACAAACGGATATATTTAATGGTCAATAATTTTATTAAATAGATAAGCTAAATGCGTTAAAATTTCACTAATTATTATTTTTAAAGTTTCCGCCTTTATTAAGTCACTACCAGGCAGACACTAAAGATTAATAAGAAAATCACCCAATATGTGGAAGTTCTTATTAGCGTAGTGCTAAAATTTAATGCTGAAATAGAATCATTTCCCTCTCAGAGGGAAATGCGCTAGAAAACATGAAAGACCGTGAATTGTACATTATAACTGTGTATTATACACTGTAAAAAATACTTGTGCAGTTAACGTGTAAAATTCAAAGATTTTATAATAAAACATAATAGATGAAAATAATGTTTATTTCTCTTATTCTAAACGGCTTGTACGAGTATTACATATTGTGTCTACAGGGTGTTTTTAAATGAAGTAGCAAAAATGAGACCACAGATTCCTTAGGTGAAAATAAATCGATTTAACCTAACATACATCCCTAGTCGCATAATAAAAAAGATACAGGGTGTCAAAGATACAATTTTATTTTCCATATTTGTAAAAACTTCTTAAGAAATCCAAATATTTACATAAAATTTGTAAATCGGGATTTTTTTGCGGACGAGAAATTCAAATTTGTTTCTAATTTTGACGTCACGTAGTAGAGAGCGCCACTTGTGGAGGATTATTTCGAAAATTGTTACTCCTAACATTCTATAAACATCTAAGTTCACTTTTGAAAATGTGGGAACTCGAAAATTCAACCACAATAGATGAGATCTGACCTATTTCTGCATTTTTAGGATTGCTACTTCAAGTGGCCTCCTTTAAGTTGAGTCAGATTCAGGTTTTCATTAAACCAGGTTAGTAAATTTAGCTAGATTCATTTTTTGAGAACATCAACAAATCTTTTCTGAACATTTTTAACTACTACCATATTCCAATTTACTTCTAACTAATGCATTATACAAAATAATAATTGAAGAAGGGTTAGTGGAATACTTTGTATTGCGTAATATAAAACCTAGAGTTCTCATAGTTTTTTGTGCTATTGAGCCAACATGTGTCTCAACATATAACTATCTAAAATTATACCACGAACGACTCTCAAAGTATGACCGCCAATGGTGTAATTGTAAGCAATACTAAGTCTTTTTCTGGAAAATGTTATACTATGGCATTTACTTATACATATTAAGGAAAAGTTTATGATATTTGCAATATTCATTTAATCTAGACAGATTTTCCTCGAGTTTAATGCAGTCATCCACAGATTGAACAGTCATTGATAATTTAAGATCATCGGTAAATAAATTATAATTTGAATAATTGAAGCAGGAAGCAATGTCGTTTATAAAAGAGAGGTTCCATGTGAACCTTGTTCTCATGATTGTTGAGTTTATTTACTAATTCTTCGTATTTTTCATAGATTTGACACTATGGTAAAAGCGTGCCGCATTTTTCTCCACACACTGTGTGCCTGGCACGTTCGTACATGACTGTGCGGACCAATTCGCGCGAATTGAACGAAGTCTGTGGGGCCCTTTACCCAGTTTCTACAAAATAACGCAAATGTCCCTGCTTCTTGTCCGTTTTGAACTGGTAAGTTATTGGCAGTAGCTCTGATACGTTCGCGTAAATCATTAATAGTATCCACTTCGTGTAATATACTTCATTTTTTAAATATTCCTACTAAAATAAGTTGAAATGATTTAGTCAGGAGATCGTGGCGGCCATAGTACCGGTCCTTCTCGTCCAATCCCTTGGTATTAATGCTTGGACACGCTGTACATAGTATGGATATAATTGAGCCTCGTGGATGATACGCCACACTGCTGCAATACGTCGAGGACGCCCTGTACCTCCATCTTTTGCACGATTTGGTTGCAAATTTCCCGTGTCACGTCAGCGTTGGCATTACACTTGCTCTCACTGCACACCGTTGTAAAAGTAGCTGCATTTGGTACATGTTTACCGAGAAATCGTTCTACTAAAGCATTTTCACTTCACCATAAATTAAAACGATATCCATCAACTGCGAGTTGCTATAACTATACGCCATTTTTCATATTTGAAAAACTATTGTAAATACTTGCATCACAAAAAAAGTTAATACGATAAGTACAGTAGCCCAGCGATATAAAAGTTGAAACTACTAGAACTTCAATAATTTCTTTCTCCGAAGCTATAAGGAATTTACAATTTTTTTTTTTAAGATATTGACCACTTTTCATGACGCATCTATTTCCATCTATTTCTTTAGATAAGTTCTGAATTACCCTGTATATATATATTTATAAGATTTGTTCGTTTATTTTTAATAATAAGAACAATTTGTAGCAACTCTGATATTCATAATATAAATATTAGGACTGTTGATGATTTGCAGTTAGATTATATCAGAATGAGCATTGGAGCCAAAATTTACACATTTGTTCTTGAAATTAAATAAAATGAATACCAGCTTAAATTATATCTAACTGAAATGTACCTTTACAGTACCTAATGCAGATTTAAATAACTAAATAAAAATTATTAGGTATATCTACTGTCCCTTATTTAACTTATTATGTTTATTGATTTAGAATATGTAAGAACAAACGTTTCTTTCTAGTTTACAATGAGAAAGAAATAAACTCTCGAGTTAAGGCAGTGGAAGAGAGAAACTGATATTTCTCAGTTTGCTTAATTTTATACAGACTGAAACATCTTTACTGCAAATAGTCAGAATTATTTAGATAGTAAACTGTTACAACGTCGCAATTATAGCCGTCACTGATGTCTATCATACAGATGGCTATTTAATTACTTTATTCCTTTTGCTCTAAAGAAATAGTATGCCATTGACTTTTCGATACCTACTGTATGCGTTGTTTGTTGCAAAATTGTTTATTTATATTGCTTCCTATTTGTAATTATGTAACCGATTTTTTATACTTAGATTATGTTATGTCTAAAGAATAAAGAATTTTGTGAACCGATATATATTTTATTATTATTACATTAATAGTTTTTATTTTTCTTTTTGTTAGTAATGGAAATTATTTTTACGGTTTTATTCAATTTCTTCGTCTGAACTGCTGGTTGATCTTAAGTATGTCGCTATCTTAAAACCACCTAAAGCAATTCTGTAATATTGCACAATATCGAATACAAAATTTATTTCCTCTTTGTATTTCTATGAGCCTCGCATAACATCAAACAATTCCAGTACGGGCATCTGATTTCGTAAGTCTTGACCCTTTACTTATGAATTTTTATTGGTCATAAAATATTTCAAGGTTATAGCAGTGATTAGTAAATTTCGTAAAAAAGATATTATCTTCAATTACCAACAATGGTTTTATCGTCGTGTCGAATCTATTCGCTAATAGAGATAACAATAATTATATACTTGTAAATGTAAATAATACACGCCAGACCCACCGATCAAAACTTTAATTTTCGTTAGGGATCCTACTACTGTCTCCAGAAAAAAATTAATTGGTTGTTCCAGACTAAGTGTCATTGAAATGCAATGTCATCATAAAATAATAATATACAAAGCAGACTATTACAGATTATTTAAACCCAGAGTTGCGTTATTTTTCTTCAATCTGTTCTGTTTATTGCTTTTTTTTCCAGTTCGATACAGTTTTCTCTCTTAGACCTATTGTCACTGCCTCTCTCTATCGCTTTCTCGATCTACCTCTTTTCTTCTTATAGTTAAGTTTACTTCATACTATTTTTGTAATGCCCTTTCGCCTCCCATTCGTCCTACTTTCCCTAGCTACCGCACTCTTCTGGATATCGCAACTTCATCTACTTTTGGTGTCATTATTCCATATTTCCTAATTATTTCTCCTTACATAACCCTCTCTTTCTTTTTTCCCTTTAGAATTTTTCGTGTAATCTTCCTTTCTCATCTCAACAGGTTTTCTTTTGACATCTTATTGAAAGTTCGAGTTTCCCTCCGTCGTCCTTAAAATTGTACATTCTAAATTTTATTTCTCTAGACAAATATTTTAAATTCATTAAGTGGTTGCTGCTGTTGAATTGTTGTTTGCTTTTATTATTCTCTCTCCTATTATCAGTGCTTCCAAATACGCTTATTCTTGATCTTTTTCAAACTCAATTTACCTTTTCATATTCCCTACTATATCTTGCAATTGTAGCTACATTACCTGCATAGCTTATTATTTAGTGACTCTCAAACAATATGTGTCTTTTATTCAGCTGACTTATTCTTGTTCTTCTTCAACCTCCAGCTCTCTGTGCTGTGTCTTTTTTCTGCTCACCTATTCTCAAAAGCTTACTTTTCTCTGGATTTATCTGCAATCCCACTTTACTTGCTTCCTGCATAAGTTTACTCGTTACCTTTTCTAATTCCCTACTATCTCTTGCAATTGTAGCTACATTACCTGCATAGCTTATTATTTGGTGACTTTCAAACAATATGTGTTCTTTATTCAGCTGACTATCTCTTATGACCTTTACTAGTACTAAATTAAAAAGAAGCGTTGAGAGTGGGTATCTTTGTCTCAGTCCTGTGTCAATAGCAAAATCTTCTGAACTTTCACCTTTTATTCGTACTTTTGGTATTCTCTAATGTCATTTTCAATAGACTTAGTTGATTGCTTTTGACAAATTATATTCTTTTCTAAAGTCCACGAATAAGACCAATGCTTTAATTCCATATTCATAGCATGTAGTAAGGATTTCCTTCATCCTGAAGATTTGGTCCGTTGTTGATATCTCATTTCTAAAACCCGCTTGATACTCTCCTATTTGTAGTTGTGCTATAAGTTCTATTCACTGTTTTATTAACGATACCTCTATAGTTTCCGCAGTCTGTTGCATCTCCCTTTTTTAAAGTTGCTATATCTCTAACCGCCAAGCATACATTCTCTTCTCCAAATCTTTAGTATTATTTCATATATTTTTTTTTGCTTTAATCATCTGCGTATTTAATGTTCTCTGCTGTTATTTTGTTTTTTTACTGGACCTTTCTTCTTTAAAGCTTCTATGATCATGTCTATTTCCTTTCTTGTAGGCTCTTCTATTTCCATTTCCTCTTCTCTTTCATCACTTCCTACTATTCTCCTTCCCTTTAACTATGTTCATTCAATATCTCTGCGAAATATTACCTTCACCTTACTCTCACTTCCTCTTCATCTCCTATTAAATTGCCACTTACTTTCCTCACATATATTATTACTTTCCCCTCCCTTTTCCTTTTTTATCACTCAGTAGAAGTTACATATTTAATTCCTCTTATAATGGCGTTCTATTGCATCTATTTGTGTAACCTGTTCTGATCTGTTCTATTGTTTAACACGTTTTATTTGCCTTTAGTATTTGTTCTCTGTATATTTCCTTATTTTCCTCTTGTACTGACTGAAATGCTTTAATCTTGAGCTTACTTCTTTTGCAATTCGACCAAATATTAAAATATATATATCTGAGTTACTTCAACTTGGAATAGCCAAATTTGCTACATGATTTAGGTTCATTATTGGTTTTCTTTGACCATGAGTTCAAGTAAATTAAAACACTATAAGCTGTTCATTGAAAGTGAGTCACTTCCATTGGCCAAATTTAATAAAGATGATAATATACCGCACAGAATTTAATTGAAAACTAAAACACTTTTTTCTGAAAGCCAAGCTAGTCCTGGTGTAGCAGTGGAAGAAGAAAATCTAAATATGGTAGAACGTAGCCTAGGTGTAAGTACAAGGCTAATTGCAACCTGTCTCCAAATTAATCAAACTACGGTACGGGAAGTCATTAAAAAAAATGGTTTAAAATCCTTTCATATTCAGCGTAACCAAAATCTTCAGCACGGTGATGATTTGAGGTTGCATATTTGCAATTGAATAAACGCAAACCATACACTTTACAAATACATTCTATTCATTGATGAGGCTCAATTTACTTATGAGGGCGTAAATAACTGGCACAATGAACATCGTTGATCAGATGAAAATCCACACGCCACGGTGGAAAGTAACTTTCAGCATCGGTTCAGCATTAACGTGTGCTGTGGTATGATTAATAGCCAATTACTTGGCCCAGTTGTGCTATATGATCGTCTTAGAAAATAATTTGACAGATCTACTAGGCGATGTTCCATTGAATATTAGGCAAAACATGTACCTACTTTCAGCATATCCTTGCCCATTTTAGTTATGTTGTGATCAATCATCTTAACAATCTCTTTCCATTGCTGGATTGGCCGAGGTGGTTTCCAAAATTGGCCACCAAGGTCAGCAAATTGATTATTGCTTTTGGGAACGGTTTAAATCATTAGTATATCCGACAAAAGTGAACACAAGAAAGGCGTTATTCGATCGGATTGTCAATTGTGCAGCACTCAGAAGAGAAAATCACCATGCACTTCAACGAGCTACCCACAAGTGATGAAATGTCAGGCCATTTGTAAGTAATTATTGCTAAACCTAATTGTGAAGTAACAATAATAACAATGTTAATCACGTTATCTATGAATGAAATAAAATCTTACAGGACAGGAAAGAGATCGGATAGAAAATATTATAGAAGCTTGGCTTCCTTCAATTATAGCATATCTATGGACAATAATATGAACTAGATAAAGCAATGCATTAGGGAAGCTGTATAGTCCTTAGAAGAAGAATTTCTTGCTCGCTTCAAGTTTGTGGGAATGTTGATGATAGATTTTTCGCATAATGTCATATGGAAAAGAAAAATAAAAATTTCTTCTTCTGACATTTTAATATTTACTTTCTGGTTACCCTACATGAAATGTTAACTTCTTCTATGGGAATTTATAAAAAAGCCACCCCAATCGTGGACACACTGTATATGATCTGGTGCCTTCTATGACGTGGAATTTCTTTTATTTGGAATGAACATGACGGTAGTTTGACACCAATTAAGTTAATCATAATTGCGGTCATATCAGCTCCAGTACTGCAAGCGTTTTTTGCTCATCAATGACTAAGGCTTGATTAAATACATTTTTTATCACACGTGCTTATCGTAGTGTAAACCATACGTAAATCTCTTGGACGGTTAGGTCAGATGTTGATTAATTTGCCGTCAACCTTCGCGGGTCTCAAAAATCAGCTCGTAGGAAATCTCAATTTTAGATGATGGACCCTTAACCACCTAGTCCTCTATTCCCCTTTCCCACCCGTTGTTACATGCATGGGAAACATGTTCATAAAACTGGTCGTAATAAATTTAATAAAAAAATAATTACGTTTACGCAATCTACATTTTTTCTCGGTATTTATCAATATATCAGTCACCATATTTTAGTTTTGTCATGCAAGTCGAAAGACTCCGAAGAGATATCGACGTCTGAATTCCAATAGACTGTATTTCATTATCCCCTGTGTAGTTTTTACAATCTCAGCGAGAATCTCAAGTGTCCCCTGTATGTCTGATTAGACTTATCAATACACTTATAAATAAAAACATACACCGCCACTTCACCCACTTCACGCCAGTAGGCCTCCAAGGATTAACACCTGATCTGCGAAAGGACAGTGATTGCTAAATGAATTGAGGGTGAATCCAGTGCACACATTCAACTACAGCCCGTTCGGCAAAATCTGATGAGAAGCTTACAGAAAAATGTACGCAAAGAAGAAACTATACAGTTACACTCTCCTAATAGTCTTTACAGGTAGATATTATTTGTTTATTTAGAGCAAACCATTTTTTTATGTTATTGTAGTATAATAGTGTTATTGAAGTTATTAAATATAGAATTTCACAATCGACGCGGTTCATTATTTGTTGTAAATAAAACATTGCTATATCTGACTAACCCTATCTTTATAATTTATAGATACATTGAAGGGAAACAGAAGAAATAATTTAATAACTCTTCAGTGGTTTTTCAGTGAACTTTAAATGTATTTTAATGCAAATCACAGATGTATATCTTTAAATAAAAAAATTATAATTATTATTCTAAATTTACTGCAAATGATTACCGTAAATTTCTAAGTACATGCATTTTTTAGATATGATTAAACAAATTCGAGCTACTTTTAAAGAATGTGGAACCATTCATCCATAAAATTCACAGATTTCACGATTTACATTTTTTTTTCAAAATAATAATGTTCATCGCACACCTGCAGATACTATGACATATTGAAATGTATACTAGTAGAGAGTTAGCAATATAAATGGAAATTTGATCATGTAAATGGAGATCTGAAGTATGTACTAAATTCCATAAAACCGATAAAGGTAAAAAAAATACTAATGATCTTAATGGAATGGAAACATTTAAAAGTGTCGTAATCTTATCTTATATGTCTTACAATATGACCAACTTGTGGTGAACATTATAATTAATTTAGAAAAGATGTAGGTACCTACAGATAAAATAATTATTTCAACTTAGTTGACGTCACAACATTCTCCAAAATGACTTGCCAGTTGTTGAAATTATTGCTAATGTTGAATTTTAAGACTATTTTAAGGTTCATAAAGCTTGAATTCATCAAATTCCCGTAAAATTGAGGCAGTTTGAATTTCAAATTCAATATATTTATATGTATATCCTCAATTCAATATAGCTAATCAAATATATCATTAATATTTTCTAAAAACAGATATGTGACGACTGTCCAGTTTCTGAGGAGTATTTTTACAAAGATACAGGAGGATGGACAGAGGAGTATTCTGACGTAATTATTTGTCATTGAGTAGCTGATTGGTTTTCGATGAGGCATATCTGTTCTACAGACCAGATGGATATAAATCTTATATTCTTTTGTAACTGCCCTAATTTAGATACAGAGTTCGATATTTTGTACATAGACACTTTGTATTAATTTGCAATTGAAATATTATTAATTAACTAAATTCACTAGTTTGTTTATTTTGTCTTCACTACGTTTACCAGATCTAGGTATAAAATTAGACTTTATCACAGGGATCAGTCATATTTCAACTTTTTTTACTGTATTATAAAGGTATTTTAAGCTAATAATAAGGAATATATGGGTAGATATTGTGGGTGTAATTCAACGCAGGTTGGAGCTTTTGTCCACTGAGTAGTAGTTAGTTTCACACAATATTATTAATACCTAAAAATATATAAAAATATTTCAACTTATTGTAAATTTGTCTAAAATGATTTTTTCATTGAGTTTCATTACTTGGATGTATCTATAAAGTTTCATTAAATTGTCAACTGGGTCAGTAGAAATGATTGTTTCATTCTTTATTGATTCTGATGATTGGTAGAATACTCGTATAAATCGCCTTACAAATTTGTCCTGGGACGAAGAAATCTTTCTTGTTATCAAATAGGGTGTTATTATTATTAAGAGTGAGAATTGTAACATCTGAATAATTATAATAAAGCATTGCTATTACCAGGTTCACTTTGCTTTTCATTTATTATACAGGGTGTTAAAAAAAGAGTGTAAAATATTTCAGGAGTTAATAGTATGAACCAAAATAAGCAGAAAAGTCTTAATAAACATGGGTCCGCAAAGTAACGGTTGCGGAGATATGGACCACTATTCGGTTTTCAAACATTTTATTTTATTAGGAATAAACCGACGAAGAAAGCTATTAACAAACAAAAAACAAAGTTACAGAAGATGTTCAAAGTGCCCTCTGTCCATTTCCAATCAGGCACGACATCTTCGTCTCAACAATATTCGAACTCTTTCGAAAACACCCTCCTTGGTTTGGATTTCTTGACACTATTGATTAATCCGTAGCTGCAGCTCTTCCAGGCTATTTACAGGAGTACCATACACTAATGTCTTCAAATATCCCCAAACAAAGAAATCTAGAGGGTTCAGATCAGGCGATCTTGGAGGCCATAAAACAGGTCCGGCCCTTCCTACCCATCTATGTGGAAAAGTTTGGTGTAAATGCTCTCTAACGATTAACAGGCGCTGCTTACCTCAACTTTCTGCAGAACACACTGTAGTTTTTGGAAGACTTTGAATCAGAGGCAACAAATGTGGTTCCAGCATAATGGTGCTCCAGCTCATTTTTCCAAAGCTTCTCTTGTATTTTTGAATCTTCTATCCTTTGGAGATGACCCCACCAACTTAACTGTCTTCTTTCAATAAAATCCAGTGTGTCCTGCATATTTAACTGTTCTTTTATATCTCTATTTCTCAATGTGTTTCTTCTTGTAACCCCTTGCACTTTTCTAAGATATTTCATTTCTGTTGTTTGTATTCTACTGTTCTGTTTTGCTGTAAGTACCCATGGTTCACATTCAAACGTTAATGTCGGTCGATATATCGATTTAAATATATTTATTTTAGTTTCTCAAGTTATTTTCTCATTATTTATAAATTTGTTATTCATTGCGCGGTTTAAGGCATCAGCACATGAATCGAGGTGACTATATCGCTATATTCGTGGAAAGATTGTCACCCTCTCTGCGGGTATGGTACGGTGGATGAATGTTGGCTTTGGTCAATGTGAGAGATTGATACCGGTTGACATTAGACTACCCCTCTAATTAATGGGTTTCCCTCATTCCTGCACTAAATGGTGGTTAGGGCCTACCAACGTAAGTCGTTCCTGGGCGCAAATGCAGCCTGCTTAATAATAATATTCCGTCCCCTCTCCCACACAAGTCTTCGACTTCTGGGCTAATCCTCCTGATTAGAATGAGGGGTAGAGATATTATTATCATAAATATACTTGTATACTTTTCTCTTTCCAAAATCCGCTCTACGATTCTTCTAATGTATATTTTATAGTTGGTCTTATTTTTGTATCAATTATTGTTTCAAAAATATTCATCTAGGTGCTAAGTAAAGTGATTCCTTTGTAATTATTACAATTTCTCTCATATATCATATATCGGGACTATTAATAGCATCTGCCAATCTTTCGATATTTGTTCTTTCTTTCACATTATATTATATATCCCCAAATTAATTTCCGTTCCTTTCATTCCCATCTTCTTAACCATTTCTATAGTGATTTTGTCTTATTCTGGCGCTTTTCTGTTGTTTAGTTCAGATATTACATACTTCATTTCATTTATGTTTATATGATCGTCTATATTTCTTATGATTACTACATCATCCTTATTATCTTCTTCCATAAAATATTCTTTACATCTACTCATAATTTCGTCATTCTCTTTTAGCAACTCTAAGGGTGGTTCTGTCACAGATAGAGCAAATAATAATAAAGAGGGAAAATAGAAATGGTAAAAATCACATCTCTCTCTCTTCCCTTTTTCGAGCTACAGGGCTCGAAAACAATAAGAGATAGATAGATACAATTTCCACCGTTAATATTTTCACGAAAAAAGAGCTCAGGATTTGTCCATTAGGTTTGCTGTATCTATGACAGAACCAACTGTAATCTTAAAAAACAAACCAATTTGAACGACCCGTAATCCTCAAAAACGTACCAATTTGAGCTACCCTATACATATGTCATACGATAAATGATAAATAAAAAGTGGTAGAAGGTACACACATGAAAACTAAATAGTTTTTTCCTTGTAAAAATATATATAAACAGGATCTAATTGAAACACGTTGTAAGCATACGCGGTGTGATTTTATGTAAACAAAGACTACAAAAAAGTACAATCTGACGGGCAAATTTTGATGCCAGACATAGAATGTGAATGACGGATCCATCAATTTATATAAACTCAATATCACTCGTATTTTATCTTTAGTGTTGAAATAATTATACTAGTGTGATTAAGCGTTTCAAGGTATACTAATCACATATTTTATTCTTTCAGTTGATTTGCTGGCTACTTCCGGTGATGTAACGTTGTCATGGTCTTCACCAGTATTTCCCAAACTCCATTCGAACGACACATCGAACAATCCTCTAGGCAGGCCAATCACCGATGATGAGGATGCTTGGATCGGGTCTCTTGTCACCATCGGTGCTATGATAGGCCCTCTACCGGCAGGATTCATAGCTGAGAAATTCGGAAGGAAAATAGGACTGCTGTGTCTAGCCATACCACACATTGTATCTCTTTTTAGTATGGCATTCGCGCAGAGTATATATATCTTCTACTTTGGGAGATTTTTCGGGGGTCTTTCTACAGGAGCCGGCTATAGTTTGCTCCCGATGTACATAGCGGAGATATCAGATGATTCTGACAGAGGGAAATTTTCTCAGACCCTCAACATCTTCTGGGCTTTTGGAAATTTCATACCATATGCCATTGGTCCTTACCTATCCATTAAATGGTTCAACATAGTGCTAGCTATAGTCCCTACGACGTTCTTTATAGTATTCTTACTACTAGGACCAGAAACACCTTATTATTTGGTATCAGCGAATAAACTGAAGCAAGCAGAAAAATCTTTGATGTCGCTGAGATCACTCGACGCGGTAGGGGTGAGACATGAGCTGGAGCACATAAAAGAAAATTTGGGAAAGGAAGAAACTGGCCACTTCTCAGACATCTTTCTCAACAGAGGACTGAGGAAGGCATTGATAATATGCCTAGTCTTGGTAATGTCTCAGGAATTATCAGGCTTTTGCGCAATTACGTTTTATCTTCAAACAATTTTTGAAGCGGCAGGAACCGAAATAGCTTCAGATGTCTCAGCTTTGATAGTAGGATTTTCAATTTTCATATCCAGTTTCTTCACCCCGTTCCTAATAGACAGGTTAGGAAGGAAAGTACTTACAGTGACGTCATGCTTTGGAATGGTCATAGCCCTCTCGACTCTTGGGACATTCTTTTACATGCAAGACTTCACGGATATTCAGACAGACCCCGTATTTTGGGTACCAATTTTTAGTTTAATCCTCTATATATTCGCCTTCCACTTTGGAATTTGTTCGATACCTTGGACTCTTTCTTCGGAACTGTTCCCCAGTAATGTAAAAGGTATAGCCGCTCCTACAATAACTATCGCCTGTTGGATAACTTCGTTTCTAGTAACGAAATTTTTCAACGATATGAACAGTTCAATGGGTAAGTCGGGGAGCTTCTGGTTCTTCGCAGGATGCTGTTTATTTACTGGTGTATTCAGTATATTCTTTGTACCTGAAACTAAAGGAAAAAGCTTCAACGAAATTCAAGATATGTTAAATGGATCTCAGAAAACTAAGTCCGTTAGTGATAAGGAACCGTACTGATGTAGTTTTAAAATTTATAGGGGTGGACTGACTCACCGATGATAGCGACTTACACATTGCCACTTTGATCGACACAAATAGTGGCACTGTTTGACCAACAGTTGGAAGAGTATGTAAATTATATGTTTTGTAAGTTTGTTGCTTGAAATTCCACCTCTACCATTTGTTAAAATTGAAATTAGACCTTAAGTATGAGTAACGAATAAGATACAATACGATTTAATTTAAAGAGTTCATATAGAATGGTCAGACTGTATTCTTTTATAAGATCCTACATTCATTTATATATTTAAAACTATTTATAAAGATTTTGTATTATATGTTTTCTCTTTAAAAACTTAAGTATTAATTATTAATTTTTAATTTATTGTAAATGTATGAACTTTTTCAGTATTTCAAATGAATTGTTTTGTGAGTTACTTAAAACATTGAATAATGCCAATAAAGCATGTAGAGAAGAGAAAAATTGTATATTTTTGGAGGTGTATATTTATTATAAATAAAAAGCTCTCTGGTACGTACCTACTAGAGCAAAATTAAAAGTTATTTTAATTATTTGACTTTTTTTAAACCAAAAATAATTTTACGCTCATTCGGTAATACGTAAGTAATTAATACTGCTCATAATTTGCTTTTAAATGCATCGAGTTTTCAGTTCTTAACTAATCTGTAAATTCTATGGAATTAATAAAAAAACATTATATTTTGTAATTTCTGCTTTATTAATTTCTCACAAAAGTAAACTCCATAATAGTATTTACAAGTTCTTTATCTTCTTCGTGTACAGCTTTATTATTATAAATTGATTAATCCTAATCGAAAAATTCTGCTACATTAAAAATAGTCTTCATCTTATGCAGCCAGTATTACAAGATAAATATTTACAGATATTTTTGGTACGGATCTGCTCAACGCCGATGGATTGATATTTGTTCAAATATTTATACAAATTGAACATTAAATATTAACACAATATTTATGATTTTTCATGTGCTGTTTAATTGAAATAGATTGAATTATAATCTATGCTATTTCTGGCATTATGTTTCTTGGAAAACAATGCAATCATACGGACGAGAATGTGGAGTCAGCAGTCTCAACTTTCAGCGGTCAATTAGGTAGGTACTGTAGGTAGTTGAGACAAAATACAAACCAAAAACCTCACAACAATAAATAATCATTTGAGGTGTTCGAAAAGTGCTGTTACCTACGTATCAAGTAGGTAGGTAAACAAAACATTTTTTAAATACGTAGATTTATGACGAAAGTACATGCCTATTGACTTGCAGTTATTAATACTATGACATCACATTGCGTAAGAAAAAAAACACAGATTAAACTCGGACAAATTAAGTACCGACACCGTCGAGATTCGACACATATGTATAATTTATACAACCGGCGACATGTAAATTATGTAATTTTTTTTAGTGGTGTACCTACTTTGTTAACGGCGTTATTATAAGTTAAATGATGCAGCACATTGCTTTTATTAAGTTTTATTTAAACATTTCGGGTAAGTACCTATATATCTCATAAATAATAATAAAGTGCGGCTTTTTAATGAAAATTAAGGTTATGATGATACTCTCTAAGTTATTCGCTCTATGTTTACGTGTGCTATCTCCCTTTTGCTCGTACTGCTCGTAGTCTTACTAGTCTTCTTTATATTTTGTGGCTCGTACTGCCTCGTAGTGTATCGCATCATTGACAATGCCATTGTAGGCATGTAATAAATCTATGATTCTATAATGGCCATGATTTTAAAAAATATCAAAAATTTCAAATTTTAGAGGATATTATTCTTGCAAGTCACTACTTCGTTAATCATTTATTAATCAATAACTCATATATTTAATCCTACTAGTAGGTAGTATTAAATTTTAATTAATCAGTACCCTTGATCAGTACTAAACTACATAGTAGTTTATGACTACTAACTAGGGAGTAGGGACTAGGCATTAAAAAAATAGTTTAATTTTTCATCATAGACGCAACTATATGTATAATATTCCAGAAGGGTTAAAGTTCAAATATGCACAATATGTTTTTTTATGTTGTCTGGTCCTGTTTATTATATTTATTTTAACCGACTAGCTATATGTATACGCTTATACTAGCAATTATATAGATACATATGCTTTTGCAATAATAATATGGCGCTCCCTCGAAACAGTTTTTGAATTTCAGGAAATTCTGAGTAGAAATTTCATTAAATTGATATTGGTAAAGTGAAACTACTACTAGGTAATTATAAAAGTTGAAAGAAGATTTCATTACAAATACTGCAGTAGTTCAAGAGAAATCGCAAAATTTATTTTAAAGTCTCATTATTATTGTAAACGATTGTACATATACAGGCTGTATCACATAAGAGGGCCACTCCCATGTATCTCGCTTAATATGCGAGACACGTCAAAAATCTTTAATTGTTTTTTGGTGCATTTTTGGAGGCCTTCATGCTAGTAAAAACAAATTTGAGATCCATGGCCAACTTTATGAGTAATAACAAAAAAACCTGTAAAGTGCCCAAACTTTAAGGCTATCTAACTTTTTTATTTTAAGAGATAGAGAAAACTTATTGGTAATACATTTTTATTGCAAAATTGATACCTTCCACTTGATATAAACAGATTTTTGAAATATGATATGTGGTTCGTTGCGCCCTCTAGGCGGATAAAAAAAAAATTATTGAAGCATGCTATGGCCACAAAAAATTGCCTGTTTTTCGTCTTTCATGCAATATACTACATGTTGCCCTTATCTTTCGTATTTATAAAAATTTTTTCAATTTTAGTTAAAAAAAATGTACCTAAATATTTTCGTGTTGCTCAAGATAATGTATATAGAACCTGTTTTAAAGACGCCAGTTGCAAAAAAATAATAAACAGAATGTACTTTTTTATGCAAAATACAGATTTTCTTATAATATTATTTTATTACATTGTCTGTGTCAAAATAATTTTAAAGACCCAGTTGCTTCTAATGTGAAAACCAATAAAATAATATTATAAGAAAATCTGTATTTTGCATAAAAAAGTACATTCTGTTTATTATTTTTTTGCAGTTGGTGTCTTTAAAACAGGTTCTACATTATCTTGATCAACACGAAACAATTTTTTTTTAACTAAAATTTAAAAAAAAATAATAAATACAAAAGATAAGGGCAACATGTAGTATATTGCATGAAAGACGAAAAAACAGGCAATTTTTTGTGGCCATAGCCTGCTTCAATAAAAAAAATTGTTTATCCGCCTAGAGGGCGCAGCGAACCACATACGATATTTCAAAATCTGTTTATATCAGGTGGAAGGTATCAATTTTGCAATAAAAATTTATTACCAATAAGTTTTCTCTATCTCTTCAAATAAAAAAGTTAGACAGCCTTAAAGTTTGGGCACTTTACAGGTATTTTTGTTATTACTCATAAAGTTGGCCATGGATGTCAAATTTGTTTTTACGAGCATAAAGGCCTCCAAAAATGCAACAAAAAACAATTAAAGATTTTTGACGTGTCTCGCATATTAAGCGAGATACATGAGAGTGGCCCTCTTATGTGATACAGCTTGTATATCCTTTGCGGTTTTATTAACGAAGCGAAACGTACACGCAGCTATCCCAAGTTTCAAAAAAACTTAATCATTTTAACTCTATTTGAGCACTCCATATTTTTCCAGGAGATATTATCTGCTTATAACCACTTTATTAATAGCCAATTTATAGTCAATTTTATTAAATTGAATTTCAATGGAATGTATTACGTAATATTTTTGTAATGAAAAAGCTATATCTTACTCTAACTTCAACTAAAGTATATTTATATTGCCTAAAGCTATTTATTTGTGGCATAATACATATTAGTTTTTTCTTTACTTTGATTGGGTTTTTGCCACTCTTCTGAAAAAAAAAAAATTAATTAAATAAGCCCTTGCGCCAAACGCCAAACACATTGTATATCAAAATCTAAATGTAACGTGATTATTTTGGAGTTTATTTAAAAAATTACTCTGGTAAAAGGCAAATTCTTGACAATTTAACTTAAATTGATGATTTATTCCTTCAAATTTAGTACCACTTATTACGTTTTTTTTCTTTAATACAAATAATATTTTTAATATTTTTTAATTATGTAAATAATTAACAATAACTTATTGTATTTTGTTGCTTTCTAGAAAATAAGCTACAAATATTAAAAAATATTTTAAATATTTAAAGTTCTATTTTAAACAATCTTGGAAATGCATTCAGTTCGGTCCTGTAAAAGGTAATACAATTATTAGTCTGTCATGAATGAAGTGTCATGACTGTCATGTGGCGTGACATCATATCATATGTCATTAATGTCATTATAACCTTAAAAAATGAAGATTCATGCGGTAAGCAATTTACGACCTAGGTACAGATATATTTTTGAGATGAGACTGTGAAAACGATGTTTATCTGGAAATTTAAGAGATGGTTTCTAATGCAAAGTCAAATGGCGTGCTCAATAAGGTATTAATTTATAAATTATTAACAATTGCAATATTTCAGTTGTATTGATTATTTAAAAAAATATATTCCTTATAATAATTAATCTAAATTTAGTGCATTATCTTAATATTGTTCTACAATTGATTTTTAGATATTGTAAAAATCATTTTGGTATTGGTTATCTGATATGAGAAACCCGCATGTCAGTTACTTTATCAATATAAATTTATTATAGGTAGGTATTTATGATTTATAATTAATGATTCAGCATAATAACTAAATAGAAATAGTATTTTCCATAGGCCTAAGTTATATTTTGTAAAGAAATGTAGGTATAAATTGTTTCCTTCCATATAGGTAAGGTATACCTACCTAGTATCACAGAAAATTATATTTTCTGTGCTAGTATGTATAAACATACAACACCTACCTATATTTCATAGTTTAAATTAGGGTGGCCAATCCAGATTTATTGACATAATTTAAAAACTTATATTTAACTTATTATGAATCAATATTTTCTAAATTTCTCCATATAATTTGAAATAATTACTATTTTAACAACTTACATAACAACAAGCACAATATAAATACATGCAAAAGTGTAAAATATTTTAATTGTCTAGTCAATAATATATTCTTTACTAAAGTAACTTTTAAACATCAGTATATTGCAGTGGCGGCTGGTGAGATTCGAGGTATGTCATATCTCAATAGCCAGACATGGGACCTAAATCAAACTTTAGGGTACTGTGACCATATAGAGAACTTCGGTAAAAGGAGAACGATTTTGCAGTTTGCAAAAAAAAGTTGAAAAAAACGTGGGAGTCACCTAAGATTTTCAAATTGGCTTGTTTAAATTTTGAGAAACATTTTTGTTTTCTTTTTTTTATAAACTAGACATAATTCTACCGATAGGTTTCAAATTTTATTAAAAAATTTTAATTTTTGTTAACGTTACAGCAGTTTGAATATGAATATTATACATACATACATATGCTATAAATTCTACAAATATAATTATTTTTTAATAAAACTTGAAACCTATCTGTAAAAATTACATTTAGTTTATGGAAAAAAATGTTTCTCGAAATTTAAAGAAGCCATTTTGAAAATTTGAGGTGAGGCCCACGTTTTTTTTAACTTTTTTTTGCAAACTGTAAAATCGTTCTCCTTCTACCAAAGTTTTCTATATGGCCACAGTAGATATATCCTAAAGTTTGGTTTGGATCCCATGTGCTATTGAGATATGGCATACCGAAAATCTCACAAGCCGCCACCGGTATATTGTGAATTTATGAAGCTAAATATCCTTTCTAATTCATCTGTATGTAACGGAATGCAAAGAAATATTAGCAAATTTTAAACTCATTTTTCAGATATAATTTTTTATGGAAAATAGTCAAGTAAGTACTATAGTTGAGGCTTCTTTGTGTGCTATAAAAGAGAAAAGATTAATGTGACAGAGCAGACCGAAAAGGAGCTGTGCATAAAAAAGAGAGAGGACACTTAAAAAGAAAACATGCCCCAAAAACCCTTGTTTCAATGACTTTTCAGTGTTTATATAATTTGATATACTTTAATTATATGAAAGTTCCATCATATAAAAC
Source organism: Monochamus saltuarius (assembly GCA_025584915.1). NCBI lineage: Eukaryota > Metazoa > Arthropoda > Insecta > Coleoptera > Cerambycidae > Monochamus > Monochamus saltuarius. The sequence goes on along the minus strand of CM046725.1, from coordinate 55,651,273 downwards.
TTAAACGATACATGATCACATAAAATGAATCAGAATTATATATTGAAAATAAATGTGGCGACTGATGCAGTACTTATAGAATTGTTAAGTCCTTTCTTAACGATGAGCAATTATGCTAGTCCACTGCAATATGCCATCATGTAGAGAGCACAGTTGCTTAAAATGGTGTATAATAGTCGACAATGACCTAAGTTTCGGTAATTTAAACATACATCAAAGGCAAATGACTACAGCGAGCATGATTATATCAAATAATGCAATGCCCTTTCATAGTCGATGCATTCAATGGCTATTATAATGACCAGCATTGATGGCCATCATGAAAAAGGACCTTTAAATAATTTAAGTAATATTCCCACTTGATTAAGTTATATTTAAATCACACATTACGGATTGACTTTTTTATGTCACAACTTATTAATTATCTGATATTGTTGTCATTGAGTCAAAACTATAATTTTTTGTAATTTTACAGATCATCAAGCTGCAATTTCTGAATGATGTTTGAAGATGAGAAGTTCTCCAAGAAATATAAATTATGTGTTCATTGTAGCCTTTGCAGGTGTGTACCAATTTATATATATTCCTATTCAACATTAATAATAACAAACTAAGTTAATACTGATTAATATTAAATACCTAACTTCTGCTTATGCAGGAAATTTTCAATAAACATTTAATCATAGCATCTGCAGTTATATCAGTCTTATTGAGTTACTGTTACTTATAGATTACAATTAATAATTAGGGTAGTTTTAAAAGTTTTGGTTGATTATAAACTTTATATCTTTTTTTATAATTTTAGGTAACTTGTTAGCCCTTACGGGTGACACGACACTGACCTGGTCTTCTCCAGTATTGCCCAAACTGTATTCCAATGACACAAATGTCAATCCCTTGGGAAGACCAATAACAGCAGATGAAGAATCATGGATTGGTTCACTGCAGTACATAGGAGCTATGTGCGGTATTCTCCCATTTGCGGTCTTAGCTGACTGGATAGGCCGGAAACCAGTATTATTAGCTTTAGCTTTTCCTCACATAATTTCCTTTATAATCTTCGCTTTTGCGAAGCACATAAACTGGTATTATTTAGGTAGATTTCTGGGAGGTGTGTCATTGTCTTCTGTTTATATAGTATTACCTATGTATGTTGCTGAAATTTCGGAAGATTCTTATCGAGGGATGCTGCTAGTTTCCTATAGCACATTTGCAAGTTTTGGAGACCTCTTTCCTTACATAACGGGGCCGTATATGTCACTGATGTGGTTTAATTTGACACTGGTTATCTTTCCAATTGTTTTTGTTGTTTTATTCTTTTTATTAGCTCCTGAAAGCCCTTATTTTTACGTAAATAAAAATGATTATAAGGCTGAAGAATGTTTGACAATACTAAGGTCGAGAAAGGAAAATCTGTATAACGTAAAAGAAGAAATTGATGAGATAAAAAATGAAATTAATAAAAATAAGAAAGGCGACATTTTCAACACTTTGAAAAAGAAATATGTCATAAAAGGTTTTTTCGTAGCTCTCGGCTTAAGTTCTCTTCAGCAGTTGTCTGGTTTAGGTGCTATTTTAGCGTACACACAATTTATCTTCGAAGCTGCTGGAACAAAACTGTCAGCTGACGTTTCATCTATAATTGTTGGAATAGTTCTTTTTCTTGCCAGTTTTGGAGGACCTTTAATTGTTGATAGGAAAGGGAGAAAGTTTTTGTTAATATGTTCCTCATTAGGTATTATAATTTCTGAAATAATTTTAGGCACATACTTTTACTTATTAGATAATTCTGTTGACTTGAGTAATGTGTCTTGGTTGCCAATTTTATGTCTAGTGGTGTATACCGTTACTTTCAATATTGGGTATGGACCTTTGCCTTATACAATAACCTCTGAAGTATTACCGTCAAACATAAAATTCTTCTTAGCTACAGTGACAGGATTCACTGGGTGGTTAATGTCTTTCCTCATCACAAAATTTTTCAATGATCTTAATAATGCTTTGGGAAGGGGGGGAACTTTTTGGCTGTTTTCAGGATTTTGTGTAGCTGGCCTGTTTTTCATAATATTTGTAGTACCAGAAACAAAAGGTAGAAGTTTTCAGGAAATTCAGGCACTCCTAGACAAATAGATAGATTGTAAGATAAGTTATTTGTTATCTCTTTTACAAAATTGTTGATAAATTAATTTATAAATAAAATGCAGAGCTGTTTTTTTGGTATTTCTTAATGGTAATCGAAAATATTCAAACGTCTTATCAGTTCTGGGAAAAATGTAGATTACAGTACAACAATCATCAAGTGATTAATTATATTATTTATAGTTTTTTGTTTTAATATGAATTGGTTTGTAACTAAAGCTGATACTGGCTTATTCAATTTTTTTCATCTTCATTTGAAAATAAGACAAATAAAAATGAAAAAAATGCATTAAAAATGTTTATAATATATCAGATAGCTTAATATTTTATCATTAAATGGTAATCACTGTAAATATGGAATGTTTACTAACTTGGGAAATATATTTGAACAATATATAAATCGGAGTGTAATAAATCGATTGGCAGAAATTTTTTTACAAATACCTTGATGTTTTTTCTTTAATAAATGTTGATGTATGAAAATAATGCAAAAAACATTTTTGGGTACCATTGACTTTGTTAATAGCACTGCTCGAGATGACCCCCCTTCCATTTTTGCACACAACTGGACGCAACAGCTAGTTTTAATGAATGCAAGTATATGTAAGATCTAAGGATTTAAGTCCTGGGAACGAGGATGCCATGGTACTAATCCGCTACATCTTACCCAATAGCAATGTATTATCTGAGAAGTCTTGCACATCTTAACAAAAATTAGGGAGGCACCATCATGCAAAAAGTACATTCTTTGTATAAATCTAAGGGCATATCATCAAGTAACTTCTAGTAGCACTTGTAAGAAATATAGATTTGTTTGTTCACACAACGAAAAATTAGAACACTTAAAATTTTTTTAAAATAAATAGATTCACTACTAATAACTTTGCTTCAAAAAACCAAATATCAGAGGACAAAATGTTTTTGCAATGTCATTTAATTGTGAACTAATATTTTCTCTATTTACCACAAAAAAAAACGTATTGCCACATTGTTCTCAACTTATATTCCAGAGGTTCTCAAAGAGTTTAAACAATTTTTATTAATTATTCATTCTAGACACTGTTTGAGTGACTTTCAATCTTTGAAACTACTTATTAGTAATGATTTTACTTAAAAAAATATCCATTTAAATGCTCTCTAAGTTTATAAACATCCTGCACCCAGTAAACAAAAAATTATCCTCAAACATTTCTGAAACAAGCTCACTTAAAGCTGAAACATTTCTTCTTTTGATGCAAACATGTTTCAGAAACATTGCAGAAACTGCAAATGTCCTACCTATAATATGTTTCAATGATATGTTTCTTCTGAAACATTGGTGAAACATTATGTACAGCTTTGTTTCAGATATGAATATACTGTTCTGTTTGAATAGACTTTTGTAATGTTTCTGAAACAATACTACAAAATTGTCCTTGAAAGGTTTCTTCTTTAGGTAGCTCCATTTTTGGGCACAGGTGCTAGGACATGACCTCAGATACGACATTATGCAAAATAAGAATCAATAACTACAATAATAGAAGTATTTATATATGAGTAAACAAAGAGGATGTAAGTATGTACTTCTATTATCAAATGATGTTAAGTTTGCAAAATATACAATTTTGTTTCAAGTGTCATGTCACAGCACCATGGTCACCAAATATTCGTGAAGATATACTGCAAATGGTTTGAAATAAATACAAATATCAGATATGAAATAAATCTATATTTTCCCATAGAAGTGAAAGTTTACAACAAAAATACTTTAACAAAAAATAAATAGAATTCACATTTAGGATTAACAGCAATATATATATAGTTTATATCTAATATATTAACAACTTTTATATGTTATTTTAATTAAGTTTTCTGCTTCTCTCTCTCATCTTAATTCGGCTTGCCGGAACCAGGATATGCCACGATGATTTCAAAAGTTTTGTCACTTAAGGAGTAGAACTTCTTTCTTATTGCATCTAAAATAATGTATATGACATGTATGCACAGTAGAATAACAATGAATAAATATTTGTACCAAATTATAAAACAAACAAATTTGTTTAAAAAATGAACATGAATTTAAAATGATTAGATTTAAATCTCAATAAATCAGCATTTGTTTGTTGTACCTGAAGACACACAAGTTTTCTCAGATGCATCTTCGATTTAAATAAGTTTTACTTACGGTTTTCATGTTTATACAAAGCAAACTGCTACAGCACTTTAATCATAAATTTCCAATACGCTAGTAGCTACCACAATCACAAAACATCAAAAGATGCAAAATAACTTCCAGGATTCTTTCTAACCGCGTAAAAATATAACCTATACCACAGATTTTACGTTTTAATCAACAGAAACGGAAACTATGACACAGTGCGTGGCAATCCACCAACGCCCTACCGATTGTTGCCAAACCTGCCATGAGTGTCATGGCAATACTCTACACTTAGCACACATTCCTTATGCGCATGCGTGTTAAAAATAATATTAACTAAATCACTTTCAAAACGTATTTGACATGTTTACTGGATATAAGTACATGTACTGGGTTTCTGAAACGGTTCATATTTGTTTCATATGTGATGGTATGGAAAATATATGTTTCTGAAATATATCATAAAATGTTTCAAATTTTCATTAAAATGTACTAATTGAAACGTTTCATGAATGTTACATGTTTACTGGGCATATTTTTATACATACAATTCATGCTTTTTTAATTATCGTTTTTCAATAAATGATAGGTTCAAGGTAGTCAATTTGGAGTGGAATTAAAGATTTTGGGCTAAATATAATGATGAATAAAAAAAATTCTTCCATGCTCTTTTTTCAAGCTTAGTTTTGATATAATAATAATAATAGCTTTATTGCTCAACAGTTACCCATTTACAGAGCAATGACACTAAATTGCTTAAATACATAATAACAGTAGTGCATATTGTAACAGAAAAAATGAGTAGCCAGTTACAGTTATATAACGAAAAATAAAACAATAGAAGATATCATTAATTAAATAACAAATTAACCGAATATATGATCCTCAATCAGCAACTGCGTAGCAGTACACACTATATGCTTAAAATTATAATAATAATAATGTGTCTTTATTTTTCTTGTAAACATAAATAATTAACAATATTATTATATCGAGGAGGCGACGTTCAACCAGGTTGCTCTTCCACGTAACCCCCTATACAATACTATACATAGCAATATGTGTACATAAAATTTTATAATATACGTGACATATAAGTTTGCAATAAATATATACTACAGAATAGGGACATAGATTAGTTTCTTTCTGCGATCAGGAGTTCTTTGGTATGTTTTTTCAGACGATATAGACTGGAATTTAAACTAATTTTAGAGTTTATGGTGTTAAAAATGTGAGTTGCATTATATGTAAACGATTTTCTAAATTGGGAAGTATTATGTCTAGCAACGTTGTATAAGTTGCAAAAAATTATCAACATATATATCACAAACACAACACAATTTATTAAAGTTAAAACACATTGAATATATAGAGGATTTTAAGCAAAGATTAGTTTTCGGCTTATTAAGCGAAAAATTTGGTACAACTCTCAAGTTGGATCTATAGGTAGGTACAATCGTTTGCAATAATAATGACACTCTTAAAACAGTTTTTGAACTTCTGGAAGTTCTGAATAGAAATTTCATTAAATCTCTCTTGGTAAGTGAAACAACTAATAACTAATGTTAAAAATTTAAAGCAGATTTCAATATGAATACGTCAGAAGTTCAAAATAAATCGCAAAATTCATTTTAGTGAGTGTCATTAATATTGCAAACGATAGTACATTATAACTTCAACTTTTACCCCTATATCTCAGCATATCAACAATAGCCTTTTTGTAGAAATGCAACAGAAGTTTGCTGTTCTTCTTAATAAGCATATTTTATGACCTTGAATTGGTTTTTCATCAGTTATTTTGTCAAAAATATACATATAAAAATTTATATTTTTCTTTTAGAGAGTGAATATTTTTAAAATTCACTATTGATGGTATAAGACAAACAACTACAAAAAAACACATGAACGCTTGCAAAATATGTTTTCAGCAACATTGTACTATATTGTCTATCAATATACTTATGTTCTAATTTAGTAGATACTTGAAGACATATATTAAAAATAAATTGGCCAAGATTTGCTTGTACTGCAGAATATGAGGCATGTTTAGCGTCTACCTTATAATCTCATTTGGAATGGGCCACTGTGCACACTAATGTGACATAGCTTTGGGCTTCTAAGTGCTTTGCTTTTTATAGTAAGTGGTAAAATATAAACAGGTTTACCTATCTTGTCTTGGAGGTTTACTTCCAAAAAAAATATTTATGACACAATTTATCTTAAAAAATGTTTACAATATTTTGATGAGGCACCTACACATATATATGTCGGTGAACACTATAAATAGTTAATTCTCTTCAATGACATCTATAACACAGCTTCTTGATAAACTTATGGTTGAAATATAAATTCAATATAGCACCTACCACAAAAAATGTACCTATAGGTATTAATTGTTAAAAACAGATTTTTTTATTTAGAAATAATATGTAAGTGGGTGTCCAAAAATCAATAATTTCCTGTTCCTAATGTACTTGTGGAAATGAATGGGGCACACAAAAGTAGCTTCTTTGAATAAAACCAAACTGATCTAGATTTGTACATATTTGCTACCCTATAAAAGTTATTGGCGCTTTAACCGCTCTTCTTTCAAAATAAAATTATTCTAGCATAATATTTGGTATATATACTTAAATCGGTTTACTTTCATCCAAGAAAGCTACACGTGAAGTAGGTACATACATCCCATTGGTTTTAGGACACCGTGGACATTACAGAATAGAGAAGTTGACTGACTTTGGGCTTCAAAAGTTTTCAGCGATTTTAGCAAGAGCATATTTGAATAATATGAAATTTTAAGTCAGTGGAAGAGGAGAGAGAGTACCTACAGCAACCTGCTCTAGCATCAAATTTTAATGCGATATATTTTTTTTTCGAGAGGTATGACTAAAATTTTATTTAAAAAAGTTTTAACTCAAAAAAAATATTCTTATTTTTTGATAGTACAAAAATGTTACCAATTCGTGTACCTAGGTACTAAATATTATGCATTGCTAAACAAAAGTGCTTAGTCTATCGGGGCAATTATATGGGGATAATTTCTCGCTTTAGCTCAGAATCGATGCCATATTATATCAAATGAAGTTTGTATTATTATGTATTATCAAAGAAGAGTCTGGATTTTTGTATAAATAAAGTTCCTAATTGTTTTTGTTTACAGCAATGAAATTTTGTTTTACTCATTTTTTATATACTTATATAATCTACTTTATGTTCTGGTTCAACTTTAGCAAGCACTATATTTTAGTGGAAACACGTTATGAGAATGAAATCGGATTTTATTGTACATCTAGTGGCTTTATCCGTTATACCATCACATCACATATCTAGTACTATGAAACACCAGACAATTAAGTAGGTATATATAGGCATATGAATGCCGACCCAAAAAATATTACCTGCTTTAGGTAGATATGTGACTCACCGAAAAAATACCTGGCCGATTAACCGAAAATTATATCTACCTGTACATAAGAATACACGAGTATAGTTACGTTTAAGAATCCGTTAGATAGTAGAAACCAGAATGATCACCTAAATACCTAATCTGTTTTTAATTTGAAAGCATTCTAAATTTAAAGAAAAACATGGATAACAAAATTATAGTTGATTTTTTCAGATAGGTAGGTATTAATTTTGATTATTTTGGATATATTAAGTTTTTGTTATGACTGTACCAATTACAGTTGTGGTTGTGAGCCGTCGAGGGGTTGGTGTGCTGACCTTCCTCAATAGAGGGAGGTTATTTATTCCCGCCAAACAAATAATCAAGGCGCATGCCCGTTCAATAAAGAATGCGTTACTTCCCGCCATTCGCCATTACTTTTCCATTTGCTTCGCGAATTTTGTGGTGCTATCCACGTGTAGGTAAGTTTTTTATGTGTTTATTTTTCACAGTAATTTCTATTTTGTGTTTTGTTAATCCCTTAATACCCACGTTTCCTCCTCGCATTCGTGGCTGAAGTGTGATTGCAAGCTATATTCATTAAGTTTATTTAACATAACCTTGCTTTTCTCCTGGTGCAGGCTTGTGTTCTGTCTATTGTTGCATGGGATAAATTTTATTTGTGACTAGATCGAACACTCGCCTACAACGGGGGGACGATCTTCGTTTTGTGCAATGTTTAACGTTTTATTATTAGACATTTCTACCTGCCATCCAATATGTTCAGTTCAGGATACAGGAAAAGATAATCCAAGCAACAGGTTGGAGTCTTTTTGTCGGATATATTGTTCTTTGGTGATCTAGTTGTATGAGTATGATATATTTCATAAAGCTGGTTCAGCAAAGCACAATGTATTCGACTGTACATCGGGGGACTATATGGAAAGAAGGTACGAAGGATAAACACTGAAACCGAGGGAATCTGGTTTGAAGGAACTCCTGGTGTGATATGTAGTTTCGTATTATATCACAGCCAGTAGTTACCTACGAAATGGGTTCCCTTTTTCTCCATTTAATTGCTGGAATGTATAGAGACTTCGTTAAGAATATTTTTGTAGGTATTTACAACGTAATCCTTATATCGGCGTATACTTAACGAACAATATTATCTTCATACTAGTAACGATATTTAAAAAAATTATTCCTTTGGAATACCTACACCTATTTGTATCCAAGTATCTAATATTCAATACAATATTTAATGTTCCACATATTGTAATAAAACATATTTTGGAATTTGGAAAAATATATTTATGAAAAGAGAAAGATGTACAATGTCTATTTCTGAATATTATTAGTGACCTTATTTTCACTGATTTTTGGCATGAGACAATCACCACAAACCTCCTTACACAAGCATTCTTCTTTGTCAATTTTATTGGATATAAGAGTAATGTGACTACCAGTGTCGTCGCACTTTGTCACATTTGCTTTACTGCTTTTTTTTACAAGCCCTACTTGATAAGAGTCTTCAGTGTGGCGAGGTCCAGCTTCGACCGATTTAACAATTATCGTTTCTTTAGATTCTGTTTGTTTGAATTGTGTGTCTTTATATAGTGTAGATATACTCTGCGTGATATCTAAAATAAAATTAATTTTTCTGTGTTTAGAAAATGATGTTAATAAAATTGTAAGATATATAGATGATATAGGTTAATAAAATATTTTAGCGATAATTATAGAATGCTTAAGAATACCATTTGACGATGATGGCGGTGACACGGAAATAATGTCCTGGGATTTTATTAATTCAGGTGATTCTGCGTTGCAAGTACAAATTTCATGGCCACACAAACATTGTTGGTCCTGTTCTTCTACATCAGTTTGTTCAGTTATTTTTCCTACAAATATAATGTTAATTTCAAGAATTCTTTAAATAAAAAAGTAAGTTAACAGGCCAAAGTTCCTTTAACTTTTTTTTTTGTAGAACAGTTCTACTTTATTAATTGACTATCTTTAAAATCAATATAAAATGTTACTTGGATATGTAATATATGTATTTAAAAAGGATAATAAATAGTATAATTAGATTTATCCAAGTTATTATCTATAGAAATTTATAAAACCGTTCTTGAATTTAATTCTTTAAAACTCAATTGCAATTTTATATATATTTTTAACAAATAAAATATAATTACTCTATTATATGAATAACAATTTGCTGCAGAGTACTAATTGAACTAGCTGGAATATCTCAAAAACTTTTTTGCAAAATTTGTATGCAGATTAAAATATGTGAGAAAGAAAATGCTTGTAAAAATATTTTTGAACCATAAAAAAAGAAAACATTTTTGGTTAATTTAAGCTCGAGGGATATTTGGAAAGAGAATTTCACACCAAACTATATTAATTTTAAGGTAGAAATGGGGATCGTGTGCTACAGTTAGTCCTTGTATTCGAAATAATGAAATGTAGAATATAATAAATTACTGTTTCAGTTTACATATACGGTAAGTACACAGAAAAAGTGTTGAATAGGAAAAGTTTCTTATGGTTCATTTTATCAAAAAAAGTTACTCTTGATAAAAAAATTTACTAGTTCTTAAAGCAAGATTGGGATAGAATTTATCATTTCTTGTACGGGGTGTTGAAAAAATTGAATAAAGTATAAATGGTACACGAGTAAAGTGCACTTATTTGTCTCTAATATCAATTATCGAAAAAAAAATGGCCAACTTTCATTTATTTGTAAACATTAAATTTACTTCATACAAATTCAGTTATTCTTTTTCAATCAAAGGTGTTGTGGTTTCGCAACATGCATGATGTTGGAGTGATATTAATTCGCATTTTTTGATACCATGGAGGCGTCAGTACTTTACTAAAGTAAATGTGTGGTGCGCTATTGCTTACTTTTTGTAATACGAATAGTTAGATATGTTAAGAAATTTTCTTGACGGTGAATTAGAAAACCTTACGTTAGAATACCATCATTCTTTTTATTTTCAATGGATGGATGTCCAGCACATTATGCGGCAAGTGTAAGACAATTGTTAGACCATCCAGACCAGTGGATTGGGAGACAAGGACCAGTTCAGTGGCCTGCTAGAGGTACAGATTTGGCAATAATGGATTTTTTCCTATGGAGTCGACTGAAACAAATTGTTTATTGCACACCTCTAATGGATTTCAATATTGATCAATTAAAGGATGCGATTAGAGATGCCGTTGCTTCAATGTCTTTAGATGAGGTTAGGAGAAGTTTTGATGAATTACTTGTCCATTTAAAAACGTGCTCAATATAGTGGTAGTGTGTTTGAGTAATTAAAATTTGTGAATTATTACTTTGGGATAACAGAATTTGTATAAAATAAATTTAATGATTACAAATAAATAAAAGGGCCGATTTTTTTGAAAATTGGTATTGGCCTTTTACTAGTAACTTTTTCCACATTTTCACAAATAAGTACGCTTTACGCGTGTACTATTTTCAGTTTCTTTAATTTTTTTAACACCCCGTACAAATGTAAAATTTTTCTATCCCAATCTTGCTTTAAGAACCAGCCAAATTTTTTATCAAGAGTAACTTTTTTCAATAAAATGAAATATAAGAAACTTTTCCTATTCAACACGTTTTCTGTAGGCCATTAAACAGTCAAGAATAAAAAATAATATTCGTTCATTTGTTTTGAGCGAATAGTAACTTAGAATTGTACTGTTTTTCTTTTATTACTGTTTTTTATTTATTTATATATTTTTTATATTTTTGTACCATTTGTCTAATATATTATTATTTTATTACTGTAAATCTTGTTCTCATAGCCCAAACACTCATATCGTTTGTTTGTCTGGTTATTTTTTATTGTGTAATTTGTCTTATATCATCACTTTACAACGCGGAAGCTCTTCCTATAAATTTGTATTTTGTACTTTTTTGAAGGAATAAAATTTTATTATTATTATTAAACAGTCAAGAATAAAAAATAATTAAAATATTAAGTACACTCAAAGAAAATATAGGAATTTTTTTAATTAATGGAACTAACGAAAGAAAATACAAGCTTCTATTCGGTTAGAAAACGGTGTGAAATTTTCAAACAAATTTCAGCAGATTTCAAAATTATTTTCTAGTTCTAGGTGTTATTTAATTTTTTTACATGCAGTACTGTATTATGGTATTTTTAAATTTTAAGCACAAGTACTAATTTCTAATAATAGAGTTATCAACCATAAAACAATTTTAATATACAGGAAGGTACATTATGTTACAAACTTTAGATGGCGATAGTACATGAAAATATGACTAGAAATAAAAACTAATAATCATAACCTCCATATTTGGACCTCTTATTTGATATATTTATTAACAATATTGCGGAAGATCTTGCGATATACACTGATGATGTAAAATTATTTTGTCAAATTAACTGTTTGAGACTGTGAGAATCTTCAGAGTAACTTTGTTTCACTTAACAACTGGTGCAATAGAAATATGTTGCCTCTTAATATCAATAATTGTAATGTTATGTCGTTTCATTGACAAAAGGTGCCTATCATGTTTGATTATATATTGCAAGATAACATTCTCAAGAGAAAAGAGAGATTTTTGACTCTCAGTTAAGTTTCTTACAGCACATCCACAGTTCCTTATCCAATGCATGCAGGAGTTTGACATTTGTTTTACGGAACTCTAAAGATTTCAGGAATCAGTCTACTTTGCGATTATTATATGCAACTTTTGTAAGGTCTAAACTTGAATAACGGTTCAGTTATATGGAATCCAATTTATATTACATATACCTCATTACTAGAAAGAGTCCATCGTAGATTTTTTAAATCTACCACATTCCTGTTAGATGGAGTTTATCCTATTTGAGGTAGGTACAATGGTCGTCAGCTTAAAGTCACCACTTCCATGTTTTGTCCCTTTCTAGCACCTTGTATAATAAATGGCACTAGAAAAGAATGGACCATGGAACTGGTGACTTTAAGCTGACGACCATTGTACATACTTCACAAAAATTGTTTTTTGCCCGTAAACTACAAAGTCTTGCCAGTACACATACCATGGCACAGTATTATTTTATTGCATAAAATTATTCATTTTGAAATTATGTCAATCTACTAAAGATTTATCGTTTAGAGTTCCCAGATTGAACCCTAGGAATAATTGTGCTTTGTTCATGTTACCTTTTGCTCGTACAAATATGTTGTTGAAATCACCTTTGCATCTATGAAATGCTGAACAATAGTACATAACAGTATAGAGGGTTTTGACATTAACTTTTGTAGTGTGCGTGATATAAAAAAATATTTTCAATATGTGCATATATACATATACTTTTCTGTTTATTTGTTTTTTGATTTTTTATTTTTATTTTTTATTATTTGACAATTTGACTTTCAGGTTTATTTTTGTTTTGACTAGATTTTAAACTATTCTTATATATTTAAACTTTTATATTTTTACGTCGATTTTTATAAATATATTTACATAAAGTTTTCAGTCATATTTTTTTATGCACTGTCACTATCCAAAATTTATAACATAGATACTTTCAAGCGATAAAATAAATGTGAAACAAATAATTGTAACAGCTCATATCATATAGAGAAAAATTTGCATGAGTCGGATTGAATCATGACTCAACTTGTTCTGTAGGGTGTCCAGATACCCTATTCTGTATGTGCAACAAATTATCATTATTTTGAAATAATTTTCATAAAATTGTCAGCTATTACCTACTAAAGTAAATTAACAGAACTTTCACCCTTGGCTTTATATTCATATTTTCATCGTAATACATTTTACATTTTTTTATACCTTCACCCTGCTGTATAATTTTACACTGACATTGCAGCTGTCCACATCCACAAGTTTCATCTGGTAGCTTCGAAGATACTATTGCTGGATTTAAGTTGCAGTCACATACGTCTACCCCACAGGTACATGGTTCTATAATGTTTTTCCTCCAGCGACTGTAAGCACCAGTTCTTTTTTTCTCATCAATTATGTTTATTAGTTTATATCTGTTAGTATCAGGTTCAACACGAGCCTGATCTGATATTGCAGTATCTATAGAATATGTATCTGGTGGTGGTTCACATATACAAGTTGCTGTCTTCGTTGGTTTCTCTGATAGTTCTTTGCCATCGGTTGTCTCTTGATGTGCTATTTTATTGTTTATATCTGAAATAAGTAAATGAAGTAAAATTCATGAATATGCATATAATTGCCAAGGTAACGGTTTAGATATTAATTCTACCTGAAATTTAGTATTTAATTTTTTTTCTTGGAAGCCCAGTATATCCGGAAGGAAGCCAGATAGGATAAAAATATAGAGTGTGACCCATTTCAAAGCCTGTAAAAATGGTAATTATTATCTGATTTATTTCGGTTTTTTTCCAAAAGATGGAGTAGTAAAAACTCTATTCTGGCACAAAATATTAAAATTTGTTTTTTGTTTTCAAGGCCTACTTCGAATTTTTTTCACGATGAAATTTTACAAAAACTGATTTTTTTACTTCAAATCTAACTACGGCACTGGACTTAGCATCCCTTAAAACGGTTTTATGCCAAGTTTCATAAATAAATATTTAATATTGAGAGATTTATAACAATTTTAATGCAAGTTTCATTTTATTAAATACTTATAATAATTTTCTAAAAATACAAGTTGGCTATGAAGAATGGATTAAAAATGTTGTTAATTAATTTTACGCTTTTAATATACGCATTAAATATAAAAACTTATAATTAACAGTTAGCAATAATTAGGTATTTTAATAAATAACTATCATTGCTGTGTGATCTAGAAGGATGAATAAATATTATTATTATTATTATTAACTAAAATAATAACGGAAAATTACCGCGTTACATTTAAACTAGGATATAAATTACAATAATATTAACGTCAAAATACAATGAAATTTTACATTTTTGTAACATCTACAAGGCCACCGTTGATTTTACAATTTTCGAATCGCTTACGAATATTTTTTTGAACATTCTGTAGTTGTTCTTCACAAACTTGTCTTATTCTTGCACACAACTCCACTTATAAACACTGAATGTTAAGATACCACATAAAATGTCAAATAGTTAGGAAAGTAGTATAAATTTAACTGAAAATGAAGATTTACTCTTTCCTGTACTGGAAGTTCAGTAATATATTCCAAAATTAATTTCTTAGGAACTGCAAAAACTGTACCCTCAAAAAGAATAGGCCAATGATTGTTTCATTCCCACATTAAACATTAACTTTTTGAGGATATTGTCGTTTACAATTAATAATTCACTCTGGTCTTTCTATAGCCCAGTACCTTGAATTTTGTGCCGATACTACACCATTCGTTGTAAAAGTGCGATTCGAAAAGTGCATCCAAATCAACGGTAGCCTCGTAGAGGCTACAAAAATTTAAAATTTATTGTGACGTTAAACTTATTGTATTTCTATATCGTAGTTTTAGTGTAATGCAGTTATTTTCCTTTGTTATTTTAGTTATTTATTAAAATAACTAATTATTGTTAACCGTTAATTATAAGTTTTTACATTTAATTTGATTAATTAAAAGCGTAAAACTAATAACTCACGTTTTAAAATCATTTTTCATAGCCAACTTCTATTTTTAGAAAATTACTATAAAAGTATTTAATAAAATGAAGCCTGCATTAAAATTGTTTATAAATCTCTCAATAGTAAGTAAGTAAGTAATTTTATTTCCAGAATAAACATGTGATACATGTGTACAGGAAAAGAAATGTATATCAACATCAGACAAGACACACTAAAACGATAGCAATAAACAATAATAAACAACACATAAAATAAACAATCTATAATAATAATATACGAACAATATACTATATATAGGCGACACCATAACCCCGAAATGCCCCGCATAATAAACAATAATATAATAAAGAATAAAAATAATATAAAATATAATAATATAATATATAATATAAAACAATATAACAAAAGACCACAATAATATATGACTTAGGAACAAAATTTTAAATATTCATCTACAGAGTAAAATACCGTGGCCACGAGAAACTGTCTTAAATGTTTTTTAAAAATATTTATATTGGTGCTACATTTTATTCTGGAGGGTAAGTGGTTGAAAATCCTTACTCCATTAAACTGTGGGCTACGTCTTGTAGTATTATAGTTATAGGAGGGTAAGCAGTACATATCATTATGTTGTGTTTCATATTTATGTATATCTGAGTGTTTGATTAATTTATATTTATTTTTGAATGTAATTATAGCCACCCGATAATAATAATAATAATATTAATATCTCTACCCCTCATTCTAATCACGAGGATTAGCCCAGAAGTCGAAGACTTGTGCGGGATATTATTATTAAGCAGGCCGCATTTGCGCCCAGGAACGACTTACGTTGGTAGGCCCTAACCACCATTCAGTGCAGGAATGAGGGAAACCTGGAAAACCTCATTAATTAGGGGGGTAGTTAAATGCCAACCGGTATCAATCTCTCACATTGACCCAAGTCAACATTCTTCCACCCTACCATACCCGCAGAGAGGGTGCCAATCCCTCCACGAATATAGCTTATATACGGTCTACCGGCTGCAGGGGTCGAACCCACAGCGATCCAGTCACCTCGATTCAAGTACTGACGCCTTAAACCGCGCGACCACTGACCGACCCGATAAATGTATATATTATATAAGGTCATTATTTGTAGGTTCCTGAAATATTCTCTACATGATTCTCGAGGTCGTAAGAGGCATAAAAACCTTATTGCCTTTTTTTGAATTTTAAAAGTAGTTTCAACCCCTGTAGAATCCCCCCAAAATTCTATTCCGTATTGTAGTATGCTTTGAAAGTATGATCTATCTGTGTGAAGTTGTACGATGAGTGAAATGTAATATTATTTGTCTTAGTGAGATTCAGTAACAACCTATTTGCAGATCAGTCATTCACGTTGTTTAATATTTCCTTACATTCAAGTGAAACATTTTTAAATAGTAAACTTGTATCATCTGCAAATAGAGAAAACTGAACCATTTTGAAATTATCGACAAGATCATTTATATAAATCAAAAACAGCACAGGGCCCAAAATTGAACCCTGTGGTACTCCACATTTAACATTTTTCAGTTCTGTTTTAATACAGACTATTTCATTATTGATTACTTCTTTTAACTCAATATACATTCTTCTATCACAAAGATATGACTGAAACCACTTATAACAAACCCCCCGAAAACCATAATAATTTAATTTCTGTAGCAAGATGCTATGATCAACACAATCGAATGCTTTCGTTAAATCACAAAAAACACAGAGTGGATGACATTTTGCTTCAAGGCAATCATTTATATTATTAATTAAAGAATAAATTGCATCCCCTGTGCTGTGATTCTCCCTAAATCCAAACTGAGCCTTTGTTAATATATTTTTTGACGTTATATATTTTACCATTTGTTCCTTTACAACTAGTTCAATAATCTTTGATAGTGAAGAGAGTATCGAAATTGGCCTGTAATTTGAAATTGATGTTTTTTCCCCTTTTTTATAAACAGGTAAATTTTTTGCGATTTTCAGACTTTCTGGAAAAGTTCCTGTGGTGAAGGAGAAATTACAAATGAATGCAAGTGGCTTTTTGAGAATGTCAGTATTTTGTTTAATAATAGTAATGGGTATATCATCGTACCCCGCGGTTTTTTTATTTTTTAGTTTGTTAATTACTCTTGCGATATCATGCTCAATTACTGGGAGAAAGCTAAATGAATTTGTTACAGAAAAATTACAATTTTTAAATAATCCTCGTAGCTTTTATTTGCATTTAGGTTATTCGTGAGAATCATTGCTTCATTAACAAAATATTCTTGAAAATTACGAGCTACTGTATTAGGATCTTCGATTATACTGTTATCATTAGTTTTTATGACAATTTTTTCTATAATGTTCTGCTTTTTGTTAATGTTTTCATTTATACATCGCCACGTGGTTTTTATTTTATTATCAGATTCTTTGATCCTGTTACAGAAGTAATATTGTTTAGATGCATTTATTATTATCTTTAAAAGTTTACTATACCTCTTGATATATTCTAATATATTAACATTATTTGTATACTGTTTAATTTTAATAAGTGATCTATATATAAACATATAATCATAAAACCGTTTTAAGGGATACTAAATCCAGTGGCGTAGTGAGATTTGAAGTAAAAAAATCGCTAAACAGTTTTTGTAAAAATTCGCCGAGAAAAAAATTCGAAGTAGGCCTTGAAAACAAAAAAAAATTTTTAATATTTTGTGCCAGAATAGAGGTTTTACTGCTCAATCTTTTGGAAAAAAACCCGAAATAAATCGGATAATAATTATTATTTTTACAGGCTTGTTTCCATTTGAAATGGGTCACACTGTATATGACCTACTGACATTATTTAGTCCTCCTGTACGTCCTATCAGTTCCTATTTTCAGGAAAAATGACTAACTACTATTATGACGTAAGGGGCTCTTTTTTATGCAATTTCTAAAATAATCGTATTGTCGAAATTCTGAAGCTGTTAATTAAATGTGTTTTGTCAGTGTCTGTCACTGAGGGCAATATTTTTTTGAGAAATCTTTTGGCGCCCTACGTTCTATAATTTATTTTTTTTCGTATCTACTTTATATTCTGTACCTATACAGGGTGATTCAGTCATAATGTCATTAATTTTAACCATGTATTCGGAAGGCCTAATAAATACAGAAAACCGAAAACAAATTTTTTTACTCGATCTCTCAAAAGATAAATAAATCCTATAATAATCGATAGCACGACGCTTTTGGTACGCTACAAATTTTCTGATGACGCGTACGAGTATTGAAGCTATACCTATAAAAGTCCAGCAGCGTTGCCAGTACCACATGCATATTATAATAACAGCATGTTTGGTACTGAAGTGATAGACTTTTTTTATAATGACAAACTTCTTGTTTGCAATCTAAAATTATGCATTTTGTATATTCTTTGAGCTACTTTTAAAAATTGTTGCATTTTTAAGGTATTCGTTAAACGTTTTGTCAAGTTCTGACGTATAATTCATCATGTTCTCATAATGCAAGTTCAAAAGCTCCGCAAAACTTCGGATAAAACATAATATTTTTTGTCACCTTTTCGTTATGTTTCTGAAAGCAGAATGAAGCTGAGCTCGTACGTTTATATTCCCAAAATAATGCAAATCGCATTTGATTATGAATATGAATCAAATCCATTACTCATGATCAGTAGATATCAAATAACACAGACGCACACGGAAAACAGACGCAAATGTCTATTAGAATATCTTGTAAATTGTTCGCCGGCTCTGTTCAGTAGAAGAATTGCAATTTTATTTAGACAAATTTCAAATTTTATTAATAATTATAAACTACACGACGGCGGGCTCGTCTGCATAGGAAAATGGATCCGAACGATGTTCGATTTAATCCGCCGGTAACGTATTAGACGGGAATTTGATCCCAACTGTTTAGCTGTGCTCATTACAGCCTCTTTGATGACGGCGCCGATTCCTGCGGTTGGCATTTATTATAAAATTCTCATGATTTTCTGTTGATTACACTGGGTGTTTATAAAAATGCAAATTTAATTATTGTTTGTTTCTGTTATTATTTAGCAGTTCTGCAGCGCATATCATGAGTAGACATTAAAAACACGGTTATTGACCTAAATACGGTAGGTCAAAATTCGAATTGCCGGATTGTTGATCACTGAATAGGTATAGTTGCGGCAAGAATTCAGACGATTTACGTAACGGCTGACGTTATGCAATTGTTTTTATTCGCAACATAATTTTCAATAGTTTATCGTGTTAAAAACTTGTTTTTCTTTAGTATCATACAAGTTCTACAAAATTCATGTATGAGATCTGCAGAAAAGTCAAGAGGAGAGATCACATCACTCCTTATTTTATTAAAAATGGATGGTTCAAAATGGAAGTGCGTAGAAATATTCATTATATCAATTTAATACATAAAATCATAAGTACAAAAATTCCGCCATATCTCAATTCAAAGTTAATATTCGGTAATAATGTACACGATTGAAATCCGAGAAATGAACTTTTACTACATATATCTCTGCACTCATCCTCATTCTTTAAATCCTCATATTCTTATTTAGCTGTTCCTATTAGAGTTAGAATTAAGTTCTTTTTGTTGTTGTGTTGTTGTTGTTGTTTCTCATACTTCATTATGTTTAATATTGTTAATTAGTATTGAAATCATTTAGTATTTATCTTATTTAAAAAATGTATTCATTGGTGGTTGGGCCTAAGCAGCCAGAGGCCCCGCCAAATAAAGACTTTTGATTTGATTTGATTTGATAATATACATATAGTGCAAAGATTTAGTGTAACAATCATTTGTTCGTATAACGTAAGTCGTCTGAATTCTTGCCATAACTATGGGTTTATTCCAACAACAGCAAGAATCGCAGTTCAGTTGCTGTACTTTTGGCGAATGCGACGTAAAACGGAGTTGGTTGAACATTTCTGACAGTTCAGAATCAGTTTTCGACGGCTGTTGGGGCAGACCTTATAGGACTCGGACTGTTTTTTGTTGACAGCACGAGGTTTTTTTTATTACTGTATATTTAAATACAAAAAACGTTTCAGCCTGTCAATAATTTAACCTAGTCATAGTATTAGATTTTATTTCACTATTTATGTAATGAAATGTGATTGGTTTATTTTGATCCGTTGGCGTTTGTAATTTCATTGAATATGTTTTATGTTGAAACTTAATATGTTAATTGTATACTTTCAAAAAGAAATTATTGCATTACATATTACAATAGGAAAATATTTAAATTTGGCAACGTCGCGTCAGGCCGACACCGCCGTGAAAACAGCAGCCAAAATTCCGAAACCATCTGAACATTCATGGACGTACGTCACCGGGTAAAATAACGGATACATTTAAGAAATAGTATGCGATGCACTAAAGACTATATATAACTCTCTCTTCTGAATCTGAAATTAATCACAAAAAAATTAATATTAATACAAATTAACAGTGAAAGAAACTTGGAAACTAGAAACTTAAAGTAGAACACATCGTATGTAATTTTTTTTATAGTTTTCGGTATTTCAAAGACGAAGTAGGTCGTGTGTCAGCTTAAAACCAGGGGAGTGATATTTTCGTGGAAAATACTCGTATATGTAGGACACCTCCCTTTAAGTTACCAAAATACTATACTAAAAATGATTTTTTTACGTGTAATCGCCTATTTAGAGGGATGATTTTTGCATGGGAAGTAGTCATCTATGTAAGACACTTTCCCTTAAATTTTGAGGCTGGCACACCATCTGCTTCACCTAGAAAATAACGATAGATTTAAAAAAAAATAAAATTATTATTTATTTTGAGGGTGTAATCCCCTAGTCAGGATGATGATTTTTTCATGAGAAGTAGTCATCTATGGAAGACACCTTGCTTTAAATTATGAAGCTGGCACACGATCTGCATCGCCTTGATGACGAAATATTTTTAAAAAATTCAATTTTTATTTTTTTAAGATGTAATCTCCTAGCCAGAGGGATGATTTTTGCATGGGAAGTGTAAGACACCTTTCCTTAAATTATGAAACTGGCACACGATCTGCTTCGCCTTGAAATTGGCGAAATATGTTAAAAAATATTCAATTTTTATTTATTTTGAGGGTGTATTCCCCTAGCCAGGGCGATGATGGTGGGAAGTATTCATCTGTGTAAGACACCTCCCCTTAAATTTTGAAGCTAGCACACAATCTGCTTCGCCTTGAAAGTAGCGAAATAAATATTTAAAAAAATTCAATTTTTATACACATTTGGAAAGTGAGGATCTTTTATGGTGAATTGTGTTTTGCCGCTTGCGTGTATTTGTGTCATGCTACACGTATACTTCCACCACAGCGTGCTTCCACTGTTCGCATAACGCAGTGTTGCCAGGTGGGAAAAATTCAGTGCATGAGAATAATTTAAAAATATCTTGAGGTTTGGAGAAAAAAGCATGAGATGGCTTAATTTATCAAAAAACACCTCTTGACACAGCTTAATTTTTAATTACTTTTGTAATGCCATTTTTATTTTATTAAAAAGCATTATGTTATGCTATTTTATCATAATATTACATTGTAAGTAGGTACTTACTTAAAAGTTATTAACCACGTAACCTTTCTAATTTAATTTATTGTTAGGCCGGGCAAACGTTAAGGCGAAGTTGACGTGACGCAGGGTAACTCACGGGTCGTAAAATCTGTTGTTGCCAGAAAATGTAGGTACCCTTACGGAATAGAGTTAAGAATCACTGCAATACAGCGTGAATATAGCACACACACCGCATATCCGTCGACTGCCATACCCGTTTATGTATTAATTGCTAATTATTAAGAGAGCAGTCTACAATAAAGGACATTTCAAGTACTCAGATATTGTAGATACCTACCTCTATCTAATCAATTTTGCCCTCGATTTTGCCTCTATTTCTCGTTAGGTCTTTGTCTTGGTAGATTTCAAAGAGTAATTTTAATAATTTTATTATTTCTTTTTGTGTCTATTAAAAAGCATGAGATTTTGTAATCAAAATATGAGAGCATGAAATTTTCTCGGAATGCATGAGATCTCATGCAAAAGCATGAGACCTGGCAACACTGGCATCAGGTGACCGGATTGAGGTCTGTAATCTGTGAGGATACCGTTTTTGTTGTGCGGCTCTCGTTAGCTCTCGCCTACCATCGGCCGTTATGGGAGATTGTAGACGCGCTAAATGGACATTCAAAATTTAAAGACCTTATTCACGCCGTGTTTTATTCATTACTCTTTCTAAATAAATTAATACACGTCAGCATTTTAGATGCAATAAAGGACTTTGAGAAGAATAGGGCAGATATACAAATAAAATTTAGTTTTCTATTATACTACCGCGCCGCTTATAGTTCGTACCTTCCCTGGGATGAAGCGGCAATTTCTACTTTCTCTGTAAAGATCCGCAATTTCCGATTCTGTATATTGAAGGCGTAATTCCCTAGCCAAGGAGATGATTTTTTCATGGGAAGTATCTATGTGAGACATCTTCCCAAAAATATTTAAGCTGGCTCACGACCTACTTCGCCTTCAAAGTTCCGAAAAACTATAAAAAAAAATACATACGATGTGTCCTTACGTTTCTAGTACACTGCAATTTGTATTAATATTACATTTTTTGTGAATAATTTCCGATTCATAAAAGAAACATGTGTATATAGTCTTTAGTGCATTGCGTAGTAATTGTTAAATGTATCCGTTATTTTACCCGGTGACGTACGTCCATGAATGTTCAGATGTCTTCGGAATTTTGGCTGCTGTTTTCACGCCGGTCGTAAATATGCATTTAAAATTGTTTTCAATCGCGTATTATACGTATTTTTCCTTATCTTCTCTTAAAATAAATTTAAATGGTACTTACATGGACTTTAAAAACAGAAAACATTATTTAATTACTTACCTTTTTTTATTGATTTAGGTTTCCAGTCATTTAATCCCACAATGTCATCTGTCTGTTCAAACTCTACATCATCACTTTGAGATATCTGCGCTTCACACATTTTGCAACGAGTTTTACCAATTAGCTACAAGTTAAATGTTCAGAGAAAAATAATCTAGTATGCACTCATACTGTAAAAAGAATTAATACAGGGTACCCCAAAATTAGTTTCAGAATCTTATTGCTCTCACTAAAATAAGTTAAAAAATTTCTATAAACATGATATTTCGATGAAGACTAGAAGAAAAATTTTGAAATTTGGTGGATACATTTGAATGAGTATGGTTATGATTTAAGAGTAACAATCGTTTTTCTATTCCACTGGCGCTGTTACAGGTACTGCATGCTTTAATAGAAAAGATGACTCCCACTGATTTTTCTCATGTTGCGCAAATTGAAAAACCTTACTTATTACTAAGAAATATCATTTCTTATCTTTTTACGTATTATTTTCCGTTTTTGTGTAATTAACCTCATTTAATAAAAATTTGATGTAGTGGCATAGGATGTCAACATAAATCATAGTTAATTCTATAATTATTGTTATTTCGTAGAACTGTATCTTTGATAACCACCGGACCTCTGTTTACACAAGCTTTTCATCTTAGTTTAATGAGAAGAATAAAATCCTGAAAGGATGACGTTTAATTTTGGGACCCCCTGTGCATGCAATATTGGTTATTGCATCAGATTGTTCATTTTGTACTAATCGTATATACGCCACGGTGCGGCAAAAAAGTCTTGCTCCCTTTCAAATTGGTAAACGGTTGGTAGATGGTAGAATGTCTTTAGAAATAGAAACTGGTCGATTTTTATTTTCGAAATAACCTCCTTTTAAGTTACCAACATTTATGTGGTACTTCCGGTTTTCCCTAAAATGGCGTCACCTCACATTTTAAATTGAACACAAACAAAACAAAATTTTTTGTTACAGACATCGAATCTAAGGGAAATTCTGATTCAGCTGATATGCCACAATGCCTGTGAAACCTTGACAGATCGTTCAAAAACGAAGATTAGTCTGAATAAAATATTTTATCTGCAACTGCTTTATAAGAGCCTCATTACAACCTTTATTTGGCACTGTTTCAGTTGAATAATGAAGGTCATTACACCACTGTGGAGTAATGTGACATATTACACCATTACTGAAGTATTAAAAAATGAGATCACTGTTTAATGGTTATTTTTATTAACAACCAATAGGTTTATCATGTCACAATTAGTAGATAATTTAACTTAAATTGACTTGTTATAAATTAACAACGTGTATTTGTCAATTCGTAAATTTTTATTACCAGATGAATGCAGCTGGTCTGTATTTCTATTAACAATTCTTAAATTTTCTTTGTAAGCACTTGGAGTAGCTTCAGTGACGGCAATCTCTCCTCCAAGAACTTTGTGGCGATTTTTTTCTTGTTTTCATGAAACGTATCAATATAGTCTTCACTCTTCACACACGGTATTAGACTTGCAACCACCATGCTTTTTTATAGTTAGAAGGTCTGCTCCTGTGTTGGCTAGAAGTGAAGTAGATGATCGTCGAAAACAGTGCCCTGTATATTGTTCAGACTATAATAAATAGTAAAAAGAGCAATCTTCTTTGGCATTACACTAAAAGTATTTATACCAACAGGAAGAAGATTCATGCATTTACCACCTCTGTAACCAACTAAAAATGTTCCATGACGCAGGGCGATGTATTTTCGTATTACTTGGACTATATGGCAGTGATAAAGAATTCTCGGGAAACTTTGGATTTCATATCCGATATGAAGATATGAAAAATGTTTCCTTAATTTTTTACGTTTTCTACATTTTATTGTTCTTACCTTTGTTAGCAATAATTTTGTGTCATCGGCATCTTGTAAAAATTTTGAAACGTCCTCTTTCGTTAATAGGTTTGACTTTTTTAATTTGTATCCCACTGATTGCTTTTTCAGAAAAGCAATTAAATTGTTGAATTTACTGATGTCAAAATTTTTTTTTCGTAATTGTAGATAAAAACTTTTGCCGTTCTAGATAAAATGTTATATAGTACACGTGGGATAACGGCATTTTTTATTACATTCGTGAAATTACACTGGACTACGTTATCGTCGTGCAAATGTCTTACTCATGTATAATAATGCCTAAGGTGCCTAAGTATATCCCACTTGTACTATAAATAACTATAACAATGCGTATGCTTTAATAGCAAGTGCAAAAACAGATTTTATTATTGCTAGGAGATTCAGGGAACACATTTCGAACATTTACTCCATTTTCTTCTTTTGAACTATTTGTCAAGGTTTGACGGGCATTATGCCATATCATCTGATTCAGAATTACCTTAGATTCGATATCTGTAACAAAAATATTATTGTTCCATTTAAAATAAGAGAGGTGACGTCATTTCCGGGAAAACCGGAAGTACCACATAAATGTTGATAACTTAAAAGGAGGTTATTTCGAAAATAAAAACCGACCTGTTTTTTCCCAGACATCTTACCAACTGTTTACCAGTTTCAAGGGGGGTGGGGGCAAGACTTTATCGCCGCACTGTATATTAAAGATCTCCCAAACCAATGCGAAACATTTTTGCAGTCGCTGCAAATTTTTTGGAGCGAATTTCCAACAAAACCCTAAATGTGAAATTTAATGGGTATGATACCTCTCAATAAATTTCATAGGTAGCGTTTCGACGTAAATAATTTACGTTAGGTTAAGAGATTCTTTATAGTTCATTCATCTAAACTTTATAGAGAATTAAATTACCTATAGTAAACCCGCAGAGTTGTCACATCTTAGTTCCGAAATTTCCCATTAGGAGTATGTTCATTTTATTGTATATTTTGTTTTTACCTAATTAGTGCAATAATCCAAAATACATGTTTAACGTTTAGTTTGCTTTTTACTAAATTTTGTTTTATTGAATAACATACAATAAAATATCTATCTCTAATGGTCTTCGAGATATTTCAGTTATAGGTATAAAAAAGTTGTTTTTTAATACCATAAAATTGTCAATTTTTTACATCGTGCAAGCTAAAAGGTCGCATTTCATTGAGGCTGGTCCAGCCAGGCTGGTCCTGGTCTACTGGTGACTGATTGCCAAATACCAAGTTCATCATTTCAGCCACCATAGCACAACCAAACCCACAGTACATAGAACAAACCTCACAAACCATAAAAAACACATGCAGGTCACAGACCCAGGCCACAAACCACAGTGAAAAGAATAGAGTGCAAACCATCGACTAAAGACAGATTTGCTCAGGGCTCATAGAATAGGTTTATTTGTCAATCACGTCTCAATGTTTAACTGCAGTCTGTACTCTTTATTATTTAAATTAAAAAACCGAAAACATGTAATATAATTTACCTGTTTTCTTTAATTTGTAATAGATACAGCTCAATTTTTGGTTTGTCGTAATAGCGTAATGAAGGTCTATGAATTGTAATAGATAGAGTAGATAGATACTCACGTGGTATAAAAGCAGAAATCTAATCCGCCGGGCTGCACTAGCCTGGCTGGACCAGCCTCAGTGAAATGCGGGCTTAAGTATTGATATTGAAGAGGTATAGATGGATGGGTAGGTATCATTTAATTATCATATGCTTGGTAGAGAGTAGAAAGCATTAATACCTACCTTTACTTCATTTAGTCTTTTTCTTTGTAATTCTTTTAGCGTGGTGGTAAACAAATTTTTATAGTATTCGTGGATTTTTTCCTCCATATTCTGTTCTGTTTTATGCAATTCTTCCGATATGTCTAAGTCTGTCGATTCCGTTTTCTCTGGTTCACCTGGTACTTTAGTCTTGCTGCTCTCTATAATGGAGCATTTGATAGGCTCTAAATTTTTTTGCATTACGCTCTTCCAAAAGGCGATGCATTTTTCTAAGTCTTCATCAGAACTTTGTTCAAAAGTAAAGGTCTACAAAAAAGAAGTAATAAATCATATACAGGGTGTAAATGAATAATATTAATGTTAAAATATAATAAAATAGAAATTATTCCAGGTATTATTTTATTGAATAATAATGACACTCCCTCAAAACAGTTTTCGGGTACTGGAAGTTCTGAGTAGAAACTTTTGGTTAATGGAACAGCTATATGTATAAGGACTAATATTAGGTTTGTTCTTTCAGCAGTTGGAAACGGTTTCAAATTATTAGAAATATCCGTCCAGCTACTTCTTGTGTTAAACTGTGTAGTAACTCGTTCTCAACTAATTGGTTGAATAATTTTGACAGTTTCAAACCGTTTCCAACTGGAGTGCGTTTGAAATCCCGGACCGTACACCCAGGTCAGAGCGTTACGTTGCAAATGACGTCATAACAGTTTAGCCTTAAATAATTGAACGGGTTGTGGCAGGACGTTATGCACGAAGAAACCTATTGAAAGTTGAAAATAAATTTCTTTACTGTCAGCAGTTCAAAACAAATCATCAAATTTGTTTTAAAGAGTGTCATTATTATTGCAATAGATTTTACTTTTATTCTTCGTAAGTCACCTTGTATAATGATTCTCCTGAAAGTACGTTGTCAATATTGTCACCAGATTCGAAACTAGATTTTCTTGCATCTTTATTTGCATTCTGTAATACATTTATGTTTTCTGCTTTAACATGATGCACTTTGGCGATTTTTTGTACACATTCTGTTGCTACTGGTACACCTTGAGATGGAGATTGAGATGGAGTTTCATACGAACTATCTATAGAATAGTCTTCTATTTCTTGAAGTCCTTGCATTGCTAAAAGAAGTATTTAACGATAAAATTTTCTGTTCTGTTACTTACCTTAACAATGATTATTATACTTATTATGCAAACGATACGGAATGATAAATAAATTTACGATATGACAATGTGTCAGATATATATATTATTTCATTTTTTACTTCAAAAAGTAGAAAGCGTCGTACACTTTTTCCTACGGTGCGCACTGAGTATGTAAGATTTTCCCTAATGACGTGTTAACATTTCAGGATATGATTCCTCAGGTCATTTTATGAAGAAAAGTTCATATAAACATACGAGTATGCTGGCAACGGCTTAATTATTTCTTTAATAGTTATTAGTTAATATCAGCAAATTAAAGTAGGTAAGACTGTTCATAAGAAGTTACCTGGCAAAAAAACAAGAAAAAAATTAAATATTTGTTTTTAAAATCAATAATAATAATATCTCTACCTCTCATTCTAATCACGAGGATTAGCCCAGAAGTCGAAGACTTGTGCGGGAGAGGGAGCGGCATATTATTATTAAGCAGGCCGCATTTTCGCCCAGGAACGACTTACGTTGGTAGGCCCTAACCACCATTCAGTGCAGGAATGAGGGAAACCTGGAAAACCTCATTAATTAAGTAGAGATGGGTAGTTCGCGAACGAACTAGTACAAACGAACTATTCACTTCACTGAATGAAATGAATCATTCCTCCTTGTCGGACTGAATCATTCCCTGTGAACTAAAAGCAATGTTGATTCCAAAAAGTTTAACAATGTAATTCAGGCGAGACAAATTCAGTTCTTCTATACTTATAAATTGCAGCTGACGATTAGACGTAGACGGTATTGGAGATGTGACTAAATGACCGGTTTCAGTTTCAGTCGAATCATCTATATAGAATGGCTAGTTCGGTGTCTTGCGACAGAATATTTTCTAAAGCAGGGTAACAGAAAAACGATCTTGATTAAAATTGACAAAATTTCTAAAATTTTGTTTTTAGACGCGAATTTTTAAATATTTAGAATTTATTTATGAAATTAGGTTTTTTTTATTTTAAATATAACTTCTTTTGTTAATTTAATACTATATTTTCACATTTAAATTTATATTTCATTACCTATATTCAAATGCTTACTTAAATATTTTAAAATCTAAAATCTAGATTTGTCTGTAATCTCAAAAGAATTGTATGTTATGCCTCTAAATTACGATACCACGGGAGTCATGAAACAGTGCTGTTTGCCGTTGTAAGCAAACTCCGATATTGAACTTCGAGAAAAATAAAATTATTGATGTTTTGTTTTAAAAAGCGTTTGTAAGACACATTATTTTGCTATTCTAACACCACATTTTAACAATTACTTTCACATACTTATAAACAAAAGTGAACATTCTTATATGCAGAACTATGTAGGTTTATATTATAACAATATTTACATCTACAGATAAATTTTAAAAATAGGTATTTTGAAAGATTTCTGTACCTTAAAAATGTGTTGGTTAGACCACTCTGTCTTTATATTTTTGTTTTACTTCGGTACCTTTGAATTTTCATAGGGGGCATGAAATAACATTCATGTTATTTGTTAAGCTCTATATTATTCCGTTCTTAAATGTCTAAAATTATTTGTAGAAAACACTATTTCAAGAATATGGCGCCCTTAACATACCTATGTTGATGTATTATTTCTAGATGAGGGAACTGCCTTCGAGCATTGCACATTTTATGAATATAGAAAATACAGGTTGTCCCGACTTTGATCAGTGGCGGATTTTAGGGATGTTTATGATGCTGAAGCATCAGGTTCTCAATACCTTACTTCTTATTTTATAGAATTTAGTTTTGTTTTCTTTTTATGTGCTTCAGTTGATTTTTTATTTTTCAGACAACTTATAAAAATACAGTGTGTTTCATAATAGTGTTTTTATAGAGAGGGTGGATCTGCCCATAATTTTAAGTAAAAAAAGTTCATATAAACATGTCCGTAAATGCTTCGTTACATGATATAGGGTATTAAAGTTTCAATAATGTTTCTGGTTTTTCTTTGTACCTCCCACAGTTTTTGAGAAATATAGCTCAAATTTGGAACGTAGACTGACTTAGATTATCTGCATCATTAGCCCGGCCTAATAGTTGTCACGATCTACAGGGTGATACTTTTTCTGAGGTCGGGCCTCCTTTCAGCCCCCCAAACTTTCTTCCGTTATGCCATTGGTCTTTTTCAGAAAGAAAACGGGTTTAATTTCATGTTCAGTTTAGAAACTTTTTTATTTCTTGCAATTTATCGAATCTGCTGCTATTTTCGATTAAAAAATAAAAATTTATTTCCTATCTGCCTCTTGCCTATTACATACATGTACACGCGGAATTCCAAGAAACAACTACTCTGCGGACTAATGCCCCGACCAGCATTGACTTGCCTGCAAAACCTCCATCAAACCGCTAATGTCAGATCAGCAGACATATACCGGTTT
The DNA here is from genome assembly GCA_025584915.1 of Monochamus saltuarius. Classification (NCBI taxonomy): domain Eukaryota; kingdom Metazoa; phylum Arthropoda; class Insecta; order Coleoptera; family Cerambycidae; genus Monochamus; species Monochamus saltuarius. Next base: position 55,620,892 of record CM046725.1, on the reverse strand, counting down.
CGAGCTTATTAGCTCACATCAGTATGGTATGGTATGGCGGAGGTATCTGACGAATAACCCGAAAGCGACAGAGGTCGATAGCTTCCAATGGTGTCTACTGCGATGTAGAACTCTTCTTGTCTGTGGCTTTTCAGTCCGACAGAGAAGACAATTTGTTAATAATTGTTATAGCAACAAAATAAGTCAAATTCGATAAAAATACCCGTCTTCTTGTTGTTATAACCGGAGATCAACCAGAGAGAAGTGACGAAGTCAATCTCAGCAAAAACAATGGAGAGGGGGAGTAAGCCGGTTAACTGTCATTTTGACGTGCTTTGCTGGTTGGCAGCCCCCCAATAATTTATTAGTTCGATGTCGATGTATGTGGTATACAGGGTGGTCCACTTTCGAAAGCGGAAACTTTAGAGGCAGACAGAGAACCACAAAATAATATCAGTTTGTATTTATAAACTATATTCGAAAAATGCTTCGTTACAGAGATACAGTGTCAACATTTTTATCAAAAGTTGCAAATTTATTAATATTTAAAACTACTTTAGATATTTAAATGAAATTTGGAACCTTTGAATACGTAATCTAGATACATATTTTTACGTAAAAAATATTATTTTTCTTTCACCAGTGACGTGCGTACGGACAGATTTTCGGGAAATTTTAATGAAAACGCTAATGTTTTTTTTAGAAAAAAAAACTGTATCTAAAATCCTTGTTCAATTTACAACAGAAAAAGGCTCCTTAGTTTTTTCGTTTGACACACCGTTTGCCAGTAAAAAATTAAAATTCTTTAAGCAACTGGAATTCAAACAAATTTTAATTGTCCGTGTTTTTGCATTTTATAATGACAGTTAATTGAATTGTCAGGTAATTTAATTTCGAGTTATTGTTAACATTGTTATTAGAGTGTTGTGTAAGGGGCCTTCCATAAATTACGTCACACGAATTTTAGGCGTTTTTAACCCCTCCCCCCGTCCTTGTCTCAGGTTGTCACATTTTCAGATCCCCCTCCCCTCTGATGTGACATCACACATTTTTAAAATTTATTTATGTATTTAAAATTAATCAAAAGAAAACATTATTTTTATTTTTTTCTTTATTATAGAATCTTTAATAAAATCTACATAAAGTCAAATATTTTAGATAAAAGAAAAAACAAACGACTAGTTAGAAAGCAATAAACGACTAATTATGTTAATTAAAGATACAAAACTTAAGCATTACAACGCCGCTCTAGATTTAAACTGTTGTTGCTTAAGAGATAATCTCATAGGGAGAGTGCTATATTATTAATAAATATAGATCAAGTTTGTAAATTTTTAAAGTTTTTTAATCATATATAAATTTTACCTAATGGATTTTGAATTTTAACATGTGATGTCACAAAATTTTTCCCCCTGCCCCTTGTCACACTGTCACATACCCCCCCCCATTAACATGTGACGTAATTTATGGATGACCCCTAAGTATTAATCTGAAAAATGCTTTTTTCTAACAACGAATACGCAGATATTCATTTTTGCTAGAGATTTTGTGATGGAAATGCAGAATCAGCAGTTCGTGAATATCATAGACGCTATCCAAATAGAAGAGTTCCAGATGCTCGCATTTTCATCAGAGCACGTCAGAATTTTCGTAACTGGCCTGCGTATTAATAATGAACGGAACAGAAACCGTCTATATAATATTCAGAATAATCGTATACTACGTAGGTACTTTTGATAACAATCTGAGTCTGAGCTCTCGGAAGGCAGCACAGCACCTTCACCCTCCTAAGTCTAAAATATTACTAACACTACACGATGACCACAGACATGCATAGCACCTACAGCCTGTTCAGGATTTGCACCCTGGTGATGCTGAAAAAAGAATAAAATTTTGTCAGAGGCTTTTAAACTCGACGGAAGAAAATCCTGACTTTTTACATAAGATTCTTTGGACGGACGAGTCCTCTTTTACCTTTCGTGGGGAAACAAATTATCAGAATATTCATATTTGGGCACATCAGAATCCTCGACAAATTCGACCAAGATCATTCCAAAATGAATTTTCCGTAAATGTTTGGTTGGACGTTATTGATGGTAATGTTTGTGGTCCACATTTCCTACCCCCAAGGTTGAACTCGGAACTGTTTATGGAGTTCCTTAACAATAATCTGCAGGATTCCCTAGAGGATTTGCCCATTAATTTAAGGTATGAGAGTTGGATACAACTGGATGGAGCTCATCCGCATTTTGGAATAGCTGTAAGAGAATGACTCAATACCAATTATCCTCAACCATGGATGGATTGGCCGGCTAGGGAGGAATGACATGAATAATGACGTGGTTAATGGTATTGGACCAGTGTCCTGGCCATCCATGTCACCGGATCTTAATCCGCTAGACTTTTACGTTTGAGGCACTATTAAAGATAAAGTCTACGCTGTTAACGTATTAGCAAGGGAAGATTTAATTTTAAGAATTCAGCAAGCCTGCAGTGATATGCGGCGAAATCTGCATGAAGTATCTGCTGCAATAAATGCGTTAGTGAGAAGATGTCGAAAATGTATTGAGGTGGGTGGACTACATTTCGAGCAATTTTTGTGATTTTACCCTTAATTTTCTTTCTATTTGTTATTGTTGTTGAAAGCCACTAATTAAATTTCTCATTTTTGTTTTTTTTTTTCTTAATTGTTTTTCAGAAATCATAAGGTTTTTACTGGTAAACGGTGTGTCAAACGAAAAAAGTAAGGAGCCTTTTTCTGTTGTAAATTGAACAAGGATTCTACAAATAGGTTTTGTTTCTAAAAAAAACATTGGCGTACCATTTTTTTCATTAAAATTTCCAGAAGATCTGTCCGTACGCACGCCAATGGTGGAAGAAAAATAATGTTTTTTACGTATGTATCTAGATTACCTATTCAAAGGTTTCAAATTTCAATTAAATATCTAAAGTAGTTTTAAAAGTATTAATAAATTTGGAACTTTTGATAAAAATTTTGGCAGCCTGTATCTTTGTAACGAAGCATTTTTCGAATAATACAAACTGATATTAATTTGTAGTTCTCTGTCTGCCTCTAAAGATTCCGCTTTCGAAAGTGGACCACCCTGTATACAAGGTGATTCGTAACCTATCCGCATAAACTATTACTAAGGACTATAAATAACGACGAATAGTGAAAAAAATGTAGTGAAATATTTTTATTTTGTTTTCGTTATCTGGATTATAGGTCAAAATGAAAACAAAAACGTCGGCGTTTTGTTGTATTATTTCAACATCTTCAGAACTCTATAAATTTTGATGTTTTAGTCATACTAATCTTAGACATAATAAGGGTGCTAGATATGAGAAGTTTTGTTCTGCCAGTTATAATTACGAGTAAATTTATTCAGAACGTAAGCAATTTGATTGTTACTTACATTCACCCTGTAGAAGTATGAATTGGAAAAAATATCTAATTCTCTTTTTGAACAAATTTGTAATGGTCACGCAATATATTCACATAAACTATTTAGTTTAATGGATAAAGATTATTTTAATCATCCATGTCTTCAATTTTCGAAAGATTATGTTCTTAAATTATTTATAAGGCTAAAATTTTGAAAATAATACGGGGTTTTTCCTCGACGCTAACGTAACATTCATTTTATTTCATACACACAACTCAGATCCAATCTAATGCGATCTGGCCTCTTCGCTTCTTAGTTTTGTACTGATTACTTATAGTTCTATCAATAGAATTCATATTATTTATGTACCTAATATGATAAGAATACATTCTTTATTTATTAAATCTATTGATAATGAAAGAGAAGTAACATTTTTCCAATACTGATTTTACTGTATTTCAGAAAAATCAATACATTTTTCATCGGTGAATATAGCATTTATTATTTCTCTCAGTGTATATATTAGCTCTCTGTCGCCATGACTTAAATTCAAAGTCACAAAATTTAGCCCTCCAAACTTCAAAGTGCCGATGCACTTCTTCTTTACTCTCTCTAGTTGTTCTTCTGGGGTCATAACGTTGATGGCGTATTAAATTGGAAAATGAAAGTACGGATGGTTACATATGACATTACTTTAATAAGAGTTTCACATTGTTATAGCGGGTTGCTATACCACTAGAAAATATAATTATGTAGTGTTATACCATACGAGTATACTATAAATCAATAATGTTCAAGAAATTACGAAAAACCATTATTTTTTTAATATTTAAAGCCCTCTAGCAGCTGAACGAAACAATTTCGTACGTAACCAGTTTCTGAATCTAGGAACATATAGGTACGTATTTTTGGGACACTGTATATTTACCACCGATTACCACTTACGCATGGCGTAATTAGGAGGCGACGCTATGACAAAACAGTTCATTATAAAGAGAAAAAATCGCATTTACCTATTTCGCTTTTTTGGAAATCTGGAAAATAACTCAGAATGTTCTTTCACTAAAACACATCCTAAAAGCAGCTTTAAAATTGTGAATAATTGAAGACTTGTAAATATATAAAAAAAATCACAAAAAATTGCTTTTTCAACACATAGGTACTTCAGTAGGTATATAGAAATATGCTAGTAGTTGACATTAAATTCATACATCAAGAAGTGCCTACCTAATCATGTGGCGTTTTAACAATTTACTTAACGATGGAATGGAAGCGTTGGAGCCGATTACCGAGCAGAAATTGAAAAAAATTGAATCATTCAAGCACAAAAGTGATTTTGAACTCATAGACTATGTGTACAGTATTATAAAAGGATTGCCTATATTTGAAAAACTCCCAGCAACAGCTTTGTGCCACAGAAAATGCAATGAAAAGGCCGACTTTAGTCGTAAAACAGGAAACGATGTATTTGTTGGAAATTATGACTTCATGCAAGCTCTGGAATATTATACAAGAGCTGTAGCACACGCTGAACCTGGTAGCGAAAGTTTGGGTTTTGCATATTCAAATAGATCTCACTTGTTATTGGATCAGCGCTATTATGATAAATGTTTACAGGTTAGTTCTGATTTTTCTTAACTTTGTCAAAATACTTGCACTGTGATTCTGCAACACAAATGATTCATTTTATTGTTTGTTTTCTGTACTGTTCATAATGTATTCATAAATAATTTTATAATTATTTCAAAAATCATTCAAATATTGCAACTTGTATACAGAGCAATTCACAACTCAATGGACATAGAACAGGTGCGTGTAGAGGACACCAAAGCAAGTTGATTTTGAGAACAAATTAAACGCTCGTTAAATTATTTAACTGCACGATACATTTTCCGAACAAAATAATATAGAAATAGGCTATTTTATTTGAAGGCACGATAAATTAAGAAATGTTTGGTAAACATAATAATTGTTCGGTTAAAATTATAAATTCTCAGTGAAAAATGTATTCGCAAACTGGAAATAATAGTTGCACGAGGGAAAAAATACATGTTCGATAAAAACAACAAATGCTCTCTAAACATATAAATGTGTTCATCACAAATAATACTTGCTAGTTAAAAATAATAAATGCTCGGTAAAAATATTAATTGCTCAATAAAACTATTCATCGCCGGATAAGAATATTAAAAACTCGGTACGAATATTAAATACTCGGTAAAAATATTAAATATTTAATGAGAATATTAAATGAACCGTTAAATATATATACAGGGTGTTTCATAATATATGCGCAGGACTTCAGGATCTGATAGCTCGTCCAAAAATTTGAAAAAAAGTTTGTATTAACTTACCCTCTAAAATGCACAATTTTCGAGATACAGGGTGTTGAAATTGTAAAAAAAAATTCGTTTTTTGCGAATATCTCCGGAACCGTTTATCGTACAGAAAACAGCATTTGTAAGCATTTACTACTCATAATAAGCAATGTTCTGTGCGAGAAAATTTTTTTTCAAAGTCATAATTGATGAAGATTTTGAAGGGAAAGTGGGTGTTTTTCTCCCCAACTTCTACGCCACTGCAAAAAGTACGGTTTTGAGACGCCCATTTGAACCGCCAATTTTTTTTACACAAAAAATGTACTCTTGGTCATAAGCTCTAAAGTTGACCGTTTTGGACAAAAATCTACTTTTATGTTGAAAAACATGGTCAATTTTTTTAAATAACATTTTTATTTTACTAAATGTATTATAATTTTTTTTATCAAGTAGTATTAATTTAACTGTGTACCATTTTTTTTTTTAAATTTTGCAAGTATGAAGTTAACGTTTGGTTTTGTTACTTGTTCTTACGATTAAATAACATTTGTTTAATTAGTCAAAAAATAATTGTAAAATTGAATTTTGTATTAAACTGGTAGAACATAATTGTAAATTAAGTGTTCCTAAAAATTGATAAGGATAAAAAAGTGAAAAATTGAATTTTCTGTTAAACTGGGAGAACATAATTGTAAATTAAGTTAGGTTGGAAAAAATTCATAAAATTTTAACGGTGGCCACCCCTAAACCACCCCTTCTTGAGATGCTGATCACTTCAAGTTTCAACCAGCTAAAGACGTCAAAAAAAATATTTACAAAATTTGGTTACCCTATATTAAGGCATTGCTGAAATTACCGAGTTTTTTCGATTTTTTCAAAACATTTGAGGCCAATATATCTCTGCAACCGTAGGTATGAGAAAAAAAATCATATGAAAAATCAATTTGTTTTGGTGTCTACATGCACCTGTTCTATGTCCATTGAGATGTGAATTACCCTGTGTAACAGAGTATGCCAGGTAATACATAAATATTATAGATGTACTTCTCTTCTCAGATATCTATAAATAAAAAAGTTTATGTAAACTTTGATCACAATGAAATGTACCGTTTCTGACATAGGTATAAGTAGGTATTTACTGTTTGTAAGTATATTTATAACCCAATAATTTAATCTTCAGGAATGGGGTCAAAGTTAAAGAAAACCAGTTTATTGACAAGTCTACGTTTCGGCTATATTTAAGCATTCTTCAGGAAAATCCAAGAAAAACTTTCAGTGTGAAATACAATTATATGAAATGGGGAATAAAATAGGTAATATATAACATTTATAAAAGACACAGAGTACATAACTTAATGTTAAGAATAATAATGTATAATATTGTATTTTACACGGAAAACTTTGCTTGGATTGTCCTGAAGAAGGCACTCGAAACGTAGACTTGGCAATAAAAGTGTTTTTTTTTAACTAAAATTTATAAGAATTAATATTTCATGAACATGTCTGTTTAAAATGTTACATACCATAGCAATATCTACATTTACTATTTACAAAATATGTCAATAATTCTGCATTTAATATCACTGACTCTTTTTTCAATTTTAGGGTCTGGTTTGAAATTATTTGTTGCATTTATTTATTTTTTATTTAATTGCAAATTTCTGCTATACTCAAAAGATATTTAAACAAATACCAAACGGCCAGTATTTATGACAGGGTAAAGCTAAATTTATAAATTCAATCTCGCAACTGATTCGTTAGGTGAAAAGGTTTATTTATTTATCAATTAAAGAAGAGAACAGGAAAACTTTTGTATAACACATATTCCATTTGTAAATTGCATAATAATTATTGCATTATTTTCTATAACATCTCTTAAAAGTTTTTTTTTTAATTTGTACTATAAAAATATTAAGAAATAAATATAAATTAAAAATAAATATAATATAAATTTGAAGGATAACTTTAGTTTTCAGTGTTCAGCGGCCCACTATTACTGGAAATACTACACACCAAAATATGGCGATTGAGCCAAATATGCCTTATTCGAATGTTGCTGGTTTAAAAAATACAGGATGTTCAATGCTAGAATTTTATTTTGAAATATCTCAATAACTTTGAAACCTGTCGGAGTATTAAAAAAAAATGGCACAATTATGTTTTTTGGAACGGCAAATAAGAATTTTTAACTAATTTTGACGTCACTAGTAGAGGGCGCCACTTATGGCACAGCATGTTTCATTTAAATGGCAAAACTTTTTTGCTGTTTAGTGTATCCATCTGTCTATTGAAACAATCGATTCTCCTACCTGTTGTATCTAAAAAAGGTATACTTTGTTGAAGTCGTTAGGAGTAACAGTTTTCTAAGTAATCCTATTTGAAATATTCAGTGCACCGACTGAAAACTGTTCTCGTTTCAGGTTTTCTACTAAAAATACAGCAAAATTTTACTTGAAAAAGTTGTTCAGAACGGTAAATTATGGGGACGTGCAAAATTTCAAGAAGATCGGCCTGCTTTGATAAAATCTTTGTGCTTTGTTGAAAAATGGTTTCAAAATCAAACCTCGCCGATCTGTTACAATATTATCTTTCTCTTTTCATGTACAGGATGATTATGCATAAATATTATTAGATTCGGTTATAACTTATTTTTGCTACTTTAGGATATCGGAAAATTGAAATGTGCATTTCCTTGACTAATTTCTCTCAAGGATTTCAATTTTTAGCAAAAAAACAATCTAGGATCGCACTACAGAGATATTGATATCATATTAACTTTTTTCTTACTAAACACGCTGTATATTATTACATTTTTCAATTTCCCACTTTTTCCTGATTGCATTGATATAAACATGACATGGGTTATATCTTTTACTGTTTGCAAGATATTGATAATTAAATAATTATAATTGCGATTTCCGATTGTTTTTTTGATAAAAATTTACATCTTTTAAAACAGTTAGTCAAATAATTCACGTTTCAGTTTTCTGATATCTGTTAGAATAGCAAAATTACCGCTGAATCTAATGTTTTCGGACCTAAAATCTTTTTTTTTTGTGATAAATAAGGTTTCCTGCAATAACGAACTGCTCAATAAGTTCAGCTTTCCTTTACTAACAAACAGAATATGTCATGCGAATCACTTTATACAAGGGTTGGAACTTTAATAGTGACAACTATTTATTTATTACTGGTATAGAAAATATACATGTTACAAAATTTTACTGTCGTTTAATGTAGTCACTACCATTGTCAAAGTAGTCACTAGAAGCATTGAATAATAAATAATTACTCAATGCTAGATGGAACATTTTAAAACTATATGTTCAATCTGTGATATACATATGTAATTAGTGAATTAAATTTGGGAATTTTTAGCTGTTGTCTATCGACCGTGTCTAGAATGTTATTAATGCCTTCAGAACTTTGACATTTATTTTTTCCTTACATTTTTTAACTTGATTATTATTCTAGTTCTGTTTAGGATCTATATTTATAGAATTTTTTTTGTTATAAAGAAAATTTAAAGTCATTTTTGAGTTTCACGTACTTGATCATTACGTATTTAATATTATTTAACGGAATTGTTACACCACCTATAAAAATGAAGGAATAACTTACTTCTATCTAAATAAAATTGACGTGTTTGAATATTTTATTTAGAAAATTGTGAACCTCGACAAAAATATGATGGAAACTTTTCATTGGCTCTTCCTGTATTTTGTTTATCTCTAGATACATTTCTTAAAAACGGTGCATTTTTAGATCAAGGGTTATATAAACTTATTTGCTTATTTTTGTCTAGTAAAAGTTCACTTTGTAAGTAATGCATTGCTTATTTTGGAACATCTTGTCTAGTGTGATTTAGTTTTAAATTCTAGAATTGGTAGAATGAAAAATGATGCCAAATTGTTAAATTCTCTTTCATTTTGCTTTGAAGAATCTTATAATGGGCAACTTACATTGAAGTTGAAATAAAATATTTAGCATTTCTCAAAATAATGCTGATTTCCAAATTGCTTGGTTATTTTTCTGTAGATTAATGTAGAAATAGAAACTCGATTGATAGTAATATTTATTATTTCAGGATATAGACCGAGCTCTTATGTGCAACTGTACAGATAACTTGAAACAAAAATTGCTGATGCGGCAAAAGAGGGCAATAGAACTTAAGTCTTATCAAAAAAATTTCTGCTACCATTTCTCAGTACCAGAAATAATACATAAAAATGAACTCATCGAGTCGGCTTCAAAATCCATAGCAATCGATTCCGATGAAAATGGGGCTTCTCGTATAGTGGCCACTAAAAAGATAAAAATTGGTGATGTGTTGATGGTGGAAACTCCTTATGTTTCGCAGGTAGATGTGATGAATAAATATTTACATTGCCATGAATGTTTGGAACTCTGCTATAACATGATACCTTGCGAAAATTGCACGGAAGCGTTATACTGCAATGAAAACTGTAGAGAAAAAGCGTATAAATTGTACCACAAGTACGAATGCATCTTGTTACAGTACGGATTAAACTTCAAGATTTTCTTGAAACTGACATTGATGTCACTGCTAGAATATGATCGGCTGATAGAGGATTTGTCCAAAACCAATGACCCAGTTTACAGATCTAACCGCTACAAGGAAGTGTACCAAATAGAAACTTTCAAAAAGTCCAAAGATCCTAGAGAGTTATACGAGGATGCGTTGCAACCTGTGGTCTTCTATCACTATTTAACGACCTACACTGACATACTAGAAGAACTGAATTTCGAACATAAAAAACGAGTTTTGAAGGAGTTACTATTGAGGAACTATTTTATAGTTCGATACAATAATATCGGTATAGAGAAATTGAGACGAAGCTATATTTGCTCTTCAGATTATGAGATAGTAGGCACGGCAGTGTATCCGTTTTATTCTAAGTTTCAGCACTCTTGCTTTTCCAATACTTTTCCTCTTTACTATGGAAAAAAATTAGTCGTTAGAGCTCTTACCAATATCAAAAAGGGGGAACCTGTCACTACATGTTTTGGGTAAGTAAATTATAGCAACATAGTAAGTAAGCATATTAATTTGAAATATTTTTTTCTATACTTAATTTAATTTTTTTATTATTATTTTCATCGTGTATACATTTGGAAATACTGTAAAAAAACGACTGCATGGTATTTGACAGAGGTGTAACAAAAATAAAGTTACAAACTTTGTCAGCAGATAGAATTAGCAAGGGTACTTCAAATAAATTGTTTTAGTGAGGTAAAGGGTGTTGAAAAGTTGTTTTTTTTTTTCAAATATTTTGAGAATGGTAGGAGGGAATAATTCCAAATTTAGTACAGTACATACACTTCATAGCCTGAAGCCCAATTAGAAATTAATAATGAAAACCAATGCCAGCACTAACTTACTATATTTATTATAACAACCAGATAACTTGACAGTAGGTTACTTAATTCTGAAGAAAAATAATATGTTTTTAGTACAGTACAGTGATTTTTTAACAGAGCTGCAGATGGCTCGTCCAAAAAAAAAAATGATGTTACACTTTTTGCTCTAAAGGGAACGAGCAATTTAGAAATTCACCTAATTTTCTTAAACGTGGACCAGCTATCCCCATATCTCCGCACCTGGATTACACGCTTAATCTACTTCAGGTTATGAAGGGTATGCAATGTAGTATTTGTAACAAATTTGGGATTATTTCTTCCTAACGTTTTCAAAATGTTTAAAGAGAAACAAATTTTTCTTCAACTTCAACAACCTCTATCTTACCAAGGAAGCACATTAGGCAAAAAATTTATATGAAGTACTTCTATTAATTTTAAGTGTTCTATCTGCTGACGGATTTAGCTTATTTTTGTTACATCCAATGATATTATGGATGTTAAGCAATATCATCGTAGAGTTAAAAAAACGTCAAACGTATAACTTTTGTGCTTACAAAATGTTTTCTTATTCAGAAAAAGTTGATACGTTGCTTATATTCAAGAAGCACTGTAGAGCCTTTACAAGATTGGAGGCAACCTTGCGACAAAATGAATATGCATTTTCTGTTTGGAAGAATCAAATAATTGACCGAAGGGTAAGAAACAATGTTAATACAGCTAGACTGTTATAGTATTCCCAACAAAATCCACTAACTTCTATACGGCAGGCTAGCCGGGAATTGAATTTGGCTAAATCAACCTTTCAATAAATTTTAAAGATCAATGGGTATCATGACTACAAAATTCACAATTTTTAGTATTTGCCTGAGCATCACATTGAAGACAGACTTAATTTTATAGCTCAAATTGTAGTAAATGTAGAAACTGTTCCAGAAATCACAAATGCTTGTAATGAGTTAAACAGCGAAATGTTATAAACGCAGCCCACAAAGAAGTCAGGTGAAGAATGGATATGTGTCTTGAAATGAGACGTTATATAGAGAATACATTTTTTAAGTTCAGTTATTGTTATTATCACCTTTTTTTAAACTGTATTGAAGAATTATCGAATTTAATCCTTTTATTTATTCTTAATGACATTTATGCATTTTAAACAACGAATATTCAATTATTTTTCAACGACTACTTGATTGTTTCACCGCTAATGTGATTTTTAGGTGGTATTTCTTTTGAGACTCTTTGGGACGATATTGCTTATAACTTTTAAACGGGAAGTAATACAGAAAAATGTCTGTAATAAAAGGTTACTAAAAAAAAGAGAACTTTTTAACATATTTAGGTATGATGATGTGTATAGTCGTTTCTGTTGATTGAAGATGGAGCTTTCCTCATCGCATTTAACATCACGTGTCCCAAATTTTTTTAAATATTTTGTATCCTCACAGTAGGCTCATACTCTCAAGTTTTGAGGCACCCTGTACTTTCTGATTTTCTGAAATAGTTTCTGAACAAGAAAACATCTCCAATAACATTTAAGTCTGACAGTGATAAATGAAACTTTTCATTGTCCTGTTGGTAAGTGGCCGCAACATAAAGGTTTCCTACCTAACACATACTCACGCTTACTTACTTTGAAAGGGGTGAGTCGGTGGACTATTAATAAAAATTATGATACTGATTTGGAGTGGAAACCTTCATGTGCGGCAAATGTACATAATTTAATATTTTTTTATTTTCTTCAGCATAACTTTCACCGATTGTGAAAAACATGTCCGTCAGTCTACGCTGCTAAATGTTTACAATTACACCTGCCGGTGTAAACCCTGTTTATACAATTGGCCCATGAGCGGTTCCTTGATAGAAGGGGCTCCAGTTCCAAAAAGGTTTACAAGAAAAATTGTAAACTTATTAGGTGAAGCAAACCTGGACCAAGATCGAATAAATAAACTTTTAGCAGAAGGTTTTACGATGTATAACAACCAAAAGGTTACTGATATACCTACTGAAAACTATATAGTGCTTAGGTGTCTCATATATGAACTATTTCTATGTTTTGCTAACAGAGCCATTGATTAAAAATGTTTATATTGACTCATGGTCTATCATGTTTTAAGCTGTCCTGTGAGGTGTCTTCAAAATAAAACTTTTAATATTTTATGATATGCATAGGGTAGAATATAGCAACACATTCATTAATGTGTTTTTTTTTATTAATTAATAAAAATACTTTGACTGAGAAAATAGGTAAACCAAAGACTAATACCTTAATTTAGAAACTATATGAGAAAATTGTTATTAAAAATTTTAATATTAAACATTCTCCTTTTCTGATCAACTTAGAGATTAAATTTATTAAGTTTCTGATAAGTGGCAGCTAATATAAATAATACTGGTTATATTTTAATAATAATACTTGGGGCCCATTCTGTATTCAGAGAATGATTTTTATACTAACAAAAAGTGCTTTTATAACAAGAGCATTTCAAACAAAATTTGCAAACTAAAAAGAACGTTACTTCACCTTAGATTGCAAAAGGAATTGCACATGTGTTAAATATTTTTATTTAATTTCCCCGAATCTATCTTTTATCACCACTGCTTTCGATAAGGCAATAAGTATGTAAAAAATGCTAGTATAATATTGTATTAAACGTGATCTCTACTAACATTGAATTATTTGAAATGTTGTGATCTTTTAATTTGTTTTTATTTTTATAATCATAATTTTTAAAAAATGTATGGAGTTTATAAGCAAAACAATTAACACTGTGTTATATACGTATGTATTGACGATACATTCACTTTTAATATTGTACATCTACATACATAACTTTATTTTAATAAAAAAATTACAAGCATATTGTGGTTTTATTAAAATTTGCAAAGTATTTTTTCTTGCAATAAAGTTTAGAATAAAAACAGCAAACCTAACAAAATCTAACATCCCATTTTAAATGTAATGAAATTAAAAATATATATTTTATTTTCATAAATTTCTATAAGATTGATATCAAGTGACAGCAGATTTTTTTTCTGTAATTCAATGGAAATTTATGTACATTTCAATATGTAGATTTTTTAATTTCAGCTATCTTAACAAAATTAAAAAAAAGTCCGTAATGTTTTAGTTCATTTTCCAGACATCCTGTATATGAGGTGTAATATGTGTGACTGAAGAAGTATTGACACAACTAAGAGGGGCTGAAGAGTGTTACTAATCAACCCCAAAATTAAAATAGCAATAATTTTCGATTTCAAATTTAATGTTATTGCTTTTTTTTTAAAAAAAAAAAAACAAATATTAATTTAAATTTTTTACTTGAAATATAGAAATAAACAGTATGTAGAGTACTGTCCCGTAGTAGGTTTTTTCGAGGAAGTTATACTTTTTGATAACTTTGGGCACCGAAAGGAAAAATTTCAAAATTACAGGTGTTCATAATATCCCACGTTCCATAACGTAATATTATTTAATACCTACTGTACAATAATCTATAACTTGCATAATTTATTACTCAATACTTTTAGCCCTGATTTATGTTTTTTAATAAAAAAAAGGCTTATAGCTAAATGTTCAGTAATTTAATTGTTTTGAGATGTATGAATATTTTTTTTAAAATATTAGCGACCTGGGTTTAATTTTGTTCATGTAAATATATATACATAAAAAGATTAGAAATATTTTGATTATCTCTTATTTGTCTGTAAAATTTTCATTTATATTACACACGGTGTCCCATTAACATTGCGAAAAAATGCACGGGGTTTCCCTGAACAAAAATAAGAAAAAAAATTCTATCAAGCTGTGTCCGGAAATGCTTCATTTCGTAGATACAGGGTGTTGAAATGAAAAAATATATATATGAGACGCCACTGCTTTTCCTTTAGGTTTCATATCTTTTTCTAATTATGCTATAAAAAATACAACTTTTTTGTCTCTTTACTTTTGTTTCCTACTTCCTTCAGGAATGTGCATAGAAAAGAGCAAGGTATTAATTTTTTGCTCGAAAACGAAGCGATGTATCAAACAGAGTATAGGAATACAAAACCTAAGGAATAACAGTGGCGTTTCATATTTTTACGTTTTGATATCAACAATCAAATTAAGTTAGAAAATGTCCATGGTTTTCATAAACAAACATATGAAATTTAAAAAAAAACGAATTAAAATTCTTCAGATATTAATAATAAATACTATATTTTTTTAAATTTCAACACCCTGTATCTCCAAAACGAAACGATTCCGGACACAGGTTCATAAAAACCTTTTTTCCTAATTTTGTTCAAGGAAACTCCCTTTAAATTTTTTCGCAATATTAACTGGACACCCTGTATATAAAATTTAATATTTTTTGATTCAACCTTGACAAAATAAAGTTTGAGGTTATGGAAATTGACGTTTTCAAATAAGAACTGGTAAAAAGGTAAAAATGTTATATTAATAAAATCTACGTGAATTGTGGTGCTTAGCAGATTTGCAGAATGAATTATTTAATCAGAATAACGCGTACTTGCAGAATAACTTGTAAGAATTACACGTGATATAGGTTATAGGTATTTTTAAAAAATTTTAAATTGTAGGTTCAACTTCTGCTCTTTCACGTTGTTTATCAACTCAAAACTATGCAAATACTCCTTTATCATTACCACTATTAAGTCACTCTCCATTTTTAAAAAATCCTTGGATTTGGCAGCAAAATGAGGGTGTTAAATCTCCAACGATACATAAAAATATAATCGAATTACCAAATGGTGCTTTATGGACACCAACATCGATAGAACCACCAGTCCTTGAAAAAAATATTGAGGCTCCACCTAAAGAAAATAGCAATGTATCGAAGGAAGCAGCAAGGCTAATAGTCATAAGACGAAAGAAAATGAAGAAACATAAATTGAAAAAGCTGCGGAAACGGATGAAATTTGAATGGGCAAAAGTATTACTTACTTACATTATATTTTATATAAACTTTCTCTTGATTTTTAGTTAGGTAGTTTATAAATATTTTATATTTTAGTTGAGGCAACGAAGGGAATTAAAAAAGGAAAAAGCATTTCAAGCAATCTTAATTCAACAGTGCAAAGAAGGTGAAGAATTTTCAGCAGAAAAATACGTTCAAGAACGAATTGATAAATTGAATGAAATTATAATACCCAGGTATTGGAAAGGAAAGAGGTTACCGGAGTTTCTTGTGAGAGAGAAAATGGGATTGCCTCCAAAAAAGTAAACAATTATTGTAAGTTTTTATAAAATTAAATAGGTAATAAAATAAATTATGAATTAAAACTAGTTTAAAATGCAGTTAGGGTTGTAAAAACATTACTTTCGGTTTCGAAATATTCAATATTAACGTGCAATCTCAATATCAATTTTCCTTTAAAAATTGATTTACCTTTGAGTTTACCGATACATATCTCCATTATTCAAATACTTTATGGTTGAGTTCTTAGCAATATATTCAAATTTTATTCTAGTATTCTTATAATAAAAATCGTTGCAAAATGCCAAATATATATTTCATTGTGTACATGCTGTAAATGTCCGCATTAATGTTGGATTATCTTTTATTAATGCAATCAATGAATGAATTCGTTCTTCTGTAAATTCATCTGTAGTCTTCAGATGTTCCTTTGCCGTCATGTCCCCCACGATTTTTGTAGTTTCTCGAGGCTTTTGAAACATACCTTTGAAAGGTGCTGCCTTTTTTCTTTCTAAAGTAAAAAATAAACAAACATGTATATAATTGTAATGTAAAATGTTATATTCAACTAACTTTGCTGATTTTCAAGATTTCAGAAAAGTCAAAAATTAACACTTTATTGACTTACGCAATTCAAATGTTTTATCAAAAGAATTACTGTAATATACCTATTACTTATAAATCAATTCTACTTTTTTCTTAGGCAGTGACGATTGATGATAAGCTGGGCCGGATACTGAAATTGTATTCAAGTATTAGGTACCGGGTATTTCCAATAACTGAAGAATGAGTACAGAGTATCGAGTACTTTACTAATTGCACATGCTGTTAAGTACAATACCCCAAGTATAAGTACTCAAATTTTAGGAATAATTTTTGCAAGTAGTTTACTAAATTGCAGTAAAATAATAATCGTAATTTAACAACTTACGTATTTTCTTAGTTTTTGGTTTTTCCTTGTACATGCCTATTAGGTCAGTTGAGTATCTATTATTTCCAGTATCATATATAATTGGTATCTCATTTATAGAAACGCTCGCCTCCCTACTACTGTTTTCAACTCTTATGACTTCGATGTGTGACAATTTTATTGATCTCTCACCAGATTCTTTTCTTATATGTCCGAAGCCTTCATCAAATATATCATCTGTTTCTATACTCCTCGAGTGATAACATTTTCCGTTGCATTTGTTTTTGGCACAGCTTATACTAGATTTTTGCTTCGTTGAGTCTTTACGTAGACATTCTAATGGCAGAATAGTAAGCCCCGACTTAGATTCTCTGAGAAGCTCTAAGGAATTTTTTGCTGTAACTAATTTCGATGCCTTCCTCCTTATGTCAATTTTTGATTCGATGTGCATTTCAATGGAATCTCTTGGTGTAACATTAAACTCGGGAGACTTTTTCAGCAGCGATGCTTTCTTCATTATTATAGAATCTTTAGCATCCATTACTAGTGCATCTTTTATGGACTGCCTTGGTGATGTTTTTCTGCTTGACTGTAGATTTTCTATAATTACAAAATTAATCTTAAAAAAAAATCAGAATGATTTTGTAATCTGGTATGTTGCCTATACTTTGTGTTTAAAATTTGATTACATTCAGATATATTTTAAAAGTTATTTCAAGTAATAGAGGATAATTCACAATTGTCTAGCTGTCAGTATTGTATGATGGCATAAGTTATAAACTAGAACCTCATTTAACTATTTCCTAGGGGAAATTTCTTAACCTATTAACAAAATATAAAGCATAAAAATGTTTAAGAAATTTGGGTAGGTTAAATGAGGTTCTACTATATTTGGTTGCTCTGTTGAGATGAATATTTAACATTGGAAAATAAAATATTATTTTAATATGTCATATAAGGCACATATGCTTAACCCTTACCTGCCGACATTGAGTCTATGGAACCCCGCTTAGCATATTGTCTTATCTTTCTTCAATTTCAAACCACGGAGGGTCCCAACGCACCGATACCTACCTGACTATTAGCACAGAATATATAGCTACGCAACAGAAGCTCGTGGGCACATATTAGCGAATAGGTTCTAAGTTTGTTGTTAGATGGCGCAACGATACGTATTTGTTAAAATTTCAAAACTTAGGAATATGCGCTCTTTGAAGGAAGCAGCCTAGCGCATTTGTTTCCATGACCACCGCTACTACTGTTGACATATATTGCTGTCTTAATAAAGTGCTTTGCGTTTTTAATAGTGGAGTAAAATCTCCTCGCAAACTCACTCATTTCTGGTAGATGTTTTTAAACCTATAACTAAATTAAACGTTTACCATTTTGTAGAACATAATTTAAAATAGACTTCTAATAACTTTTTCAGTAGAGCCAAACTTACAATTAAATTTTCGATACAGTCGGTATCGTACAGTCGATTTGCAAATTATGTTTTTCATTACATCGCGCTTCTAAAACAACGATTTTACTTATGTTCAAATTTTTTTACAACTTATATAAAAACTACAACGTTTCTATAATTGTAGTTCCAAAGTCGACACCAGCATATTCGTGTATTAAAAACTTCAGTATGCGGCTATATTAATTATTGAAAATATATAACTATGTCTAGGCAAATGTACTCAAAATTATAAAAATGTTTTTTTTAAGTTTACTTTGTTAAGTGTTACAATTTGCAAGAAATCGATTTTTAATGTGCGACATGTAAATAACTAAGCTTATACGTGCATTGCAGAATATGTTTTCATAAATGAGACAATGCATTCATTTGGCGAGTTAGAAATATCTATATTTTCCATAAAGACAAAAAAAGATTTTTACTACATATACAGAGTCTTCGTAAATGATTACAATCCACGTGACCAGGACTGTGATTCTTGAAGAACAACTTGTATGCAAATAGATTTCTTGTCTCTCTCAATTGCCGTAGTGAGGAAAAGGATATTCGTATATGAATTGTTCTGTCATTGATTTGAGAATCTCGGCCCTGATCACAGCTAAATCAAAGAAAGATGAAAATTCAAGACGAATTCTAAATAATATAACTAATATTCTAAATAATGTAAGCAAAATATACATATTATCGAGCAATAAATATTAAAAATTTCACAGGCTTGTTGAAGCTCAAATTGGTGAAATAAATATTACATTTATACACAAATATTACACAAGTAGAGGCACTTGTGATGTGTGTGACAGGACAGGGAATATTGGCACTCACCAGGCAGTCTTGTCGTACTTGCTTTTGCCAATCATCGGCCTACTGTCGGTAAATTTGCTCGAGTTAAAGGAAAATATATATTCGCTCAACTTTGCGAATGAACTTGTTAGACTACCCGCTACTACACGTACTTGCACTCAGTCCATTATTGTTCATGCATACAGAGAGTAGTTAGTGTACGTGACTGAAGTGACCTTCTAGAATTGCGATAGCTTCGGCCATTTTCGAATGCTAGCGTTTTGAAAGAATCGCGAGTAGTCTGACAGGACGCAATTGTACTCGCGGTTACTTGCAAATAATTGTACTCGGCTATACTCGCGATAATATCTGGCTCCGACTTCATAAAAAACATCATACTCGAAGTGTAGGTGTTTCGAAATTCATATAATGTTCTTATTTTGTGAGAGTAGTAACCGACCCGCCTGTGGTGTAACCTACGAGCTAGTAGCTAAACTTACTCTTTCTACTGTACATGCGCAGTTTGAAAGAAGCTGGTTTTTGGAGCCAGCTTCTTTTTGGGGACTACATTTAAACACCACTTGACGAACCTTCTGTTGCGTAGCTATATATTCTGTGCTATTAATATATTTTGTTATGTCAAAAGGATAGTGTCACTTTTCCATTTTTTAAATATAGACATCGCAGAGTCTGTTAGACTTCACGTCAGCAGTTACAGAACAAAACGTTATAATTAAACATGGTTGATTCTCGCAAAACCGTTAAATATTCCCATCACGATTTTGACAAGATTTGTATCCATGGTATGAGAAAGCAAACAGGGATCTAAGCAATATTGAATATGAGAATCATTTGACGGATTATAAACCTATCAAAGTGACTTGAATGCGACTAAATCAGACTAGAGAAACTGCAATACTTATATCAAAGTAAATGTTGACTGTTAAAAAATATAAAGTATATATAGTGTTTTGATCCATACCTCTTATTTCTTTATCAAATAAAGGCTCGTCGACAGAAGTTTTGTTCTTTAAAATACTGAGAGACCTTTTTTTTTCTTCATTGTGTTCTTTTTTCGGTTCTTCTGTTTCAAGTTCTTCCATTTCTTCCATTTTTTCCACTTCATCTGTAGGTTCCAGATATCTGACTGATCCTCTCTTTATAATTAGATCCAAAGAATTTGTGGCAGCTATTAAAGCAGGCTTCTTTTCAACCTTACCAATTTGTTCAAAATTTATATTGGTTAGGGAATTGAAAACGGGTTTTAGAGATACCCTCCTGTCTTCCGACATTTTTCTAGAAGACTCGAGACTCCCTATTTTCCTAGTTTTCTCTGATTCAAGGCCCACCACAAATTGAACACTAGAAGCTGCAACACTTCTAGGATGTACTGACTGTTCGCTGGATCTAAAATATCACTAAGAATATTAACTGGTAATCTAGGACAAAAACAAATTATATCATTGACACTTGGTGTAAGAGAATTTGTAGAAAATTGAAAGTAAATATAATTTTAATTTGTACCGAAAACATTTACACCTTAAATAGCCTTTTGTTTTTTTTTCCATACTTTTGTTGGTAGAAATTTTAAGAAAACAGGAATTTTTGAAATATCACTTTATTTATTTATTGGTGTTTATACATGGTCTTTCTGAATAACATGTACGGAATACTACAGATTCATGGATTCAAAATAGATATAGGCTAATCCACCTATATCCGAAATTGTTTCATTTGGCCGGTAGATAGCCTCAAAGTTTGTTCAAAATTCGAGTAGAGTCTGGCTGCCAAAGACACTCTGACAGGCTTAAACAAGTAAACATTATGCCGCGCGTGGCGAGCATCCAGATTAAAGAGATACGTTCGGATTATAACTTTTGAAATTCAAAGTCCGGATTACTGGATGTCTGAATTACACTGTATTTACAATTTGCAAGTTTTTGCATAGAAACAAAATAAAAAAAATATGCCATCAGGTCTGCATTTTTGTTTCGCTTATGATGTTAATAGATTGAGTGAAGTAAGAAAAGTACCCCTACCAAACAGCATTTGATTATACAGAGTGTTTGCCTTTTATGGCAAATTAAAAAAATATCCAAAACCGGTAAAACAGGGCGTTTTATCTCAGCAATGACAATGGTTAGACTCTTCAACAATAGATTTTTAGGCCTCCTAGATGTCCTGTAATCACTGTGAACGTATGTACATTTCTCAATGAAACACTCTGTATAATTATCTACATCATTAGCAGTAGCAACATTACCACCATTGGTAAGTGCATTTTCAACGCCTTCCACTCTTATTTTTACACGCTGACTTAGAATGCATAATATGCTAATGAATGAAACCGTTTAAGTTAATTCAGTACACAGAATATTTTACCGACCCAATAAATTAGAAATTAACTACATATTCAAGACAAAATGGAACTCTAAAAATTTGGTCTGAATATACTCGCGGCAAGAATACAGACGTCTTACGTCAGTACTGACGTTACGCAATTGTTTTGTTGTCCACATAGCCACGACTATAGTATGTTGTTATATATTAATTATTTAAATTATACGGATCAATCTAAAAAATACTGATTCATAACAAGTTAAATAAAAGTTGTAAAAATATGGTGATACATTTCCATAATTTATCGTTCCCTCTTTGTCCTTTTTTGTAGCACGCATATTTGCTACATTTTAATTATATACTCATTTAGATAAAACTTTTGAGTATGGACCCTGTATTCACAATACAAATTTTTGTTAATAGTGTAAAATCTAACTGTCATGAAAGTTGTTCTTGAATAATAATAACTTACTCCTTTGATATAGATCTTACAGGTTCATCCTTCATATTATCACTCACAGAGCTTCGTAATGTCCGTATTAATATGTCAACATCTTTACTCCACAGCTCATTACTTCTTGATATTTCAATACCTTGGGATATCATGTTTCGAAAATCCTCCCGCACATACAATTTATCTCTGTAATTGAACGCAGGAAGATAATCATCTGCTCCTAAACTCTCTTCCGACTTATATAGAGTTAATTCCTTCAAGCAGTTGTGATGGTCTTGAATCTCTAATCCAACATTAGAAGTATGTAATGGTTTTTCTGGATCTTTCCAAGGAAGAATTTCACTGCAAGGTTTCAAGCGTGAATAATTAGATTTTAGAACCGTATTTGCCAATTCAAAAGCCATCATTTTTTCGACAGACAACAAAAATTCTGCTTGTGTAGGGGCAGCTCGCAAGGCAAAGTTAATGAACTTCTGAAATTGTTTTATAATTTCCAATAAGCATGTCTCTCTCAAGTTGACTTCCATTATTTGTTTTTTGTTTTCTTCTGTAAGTGTTTTTATCTTATGATTTTTGTCAGATAATATTTTATTTAATTTTTTAATTTCGTTTGTGTAATGGTTTTGAATATTTTTCTTTTCATTCAAACATTTCCTTCGTTCCATACATAGAACATACATCATATTGGCGATATTTTTACATTCTAAATTATGCCTTAACTGCTTTATACTTTCCTTACATTTTGCTCTTTCCATATTAATATCGTAACCTTTCTGTAAATGTGCCTTTCTAAAAATAATAGTAAAAATTAATTGATTGAACTTAGTCATAAGAAATCTGTATAAAATGGGTCCTTTAAATTTAAAATGAACTTTGAAATCTTACTGTAATTCCAACTTAAAATTATTTATCATGATAAATTTTTGTCTGTCTAATTCATCCAGAAACTGTACAGTCATTTTCTGTACTGTAGCATTAACAGCTTCTTGAAATTTCTGTTCCCACTCCAGATTTACCATTATTTTCTGATTTTTCAATGATACCTCGTGTTCCTTTTTTAATTTCTTCTCTAAATTATTCAATTCTTCCAGTAATACTTCATTAAATTCTTCAATCATCCTCTGAAATTGATTCTGACTAGATGCAAGCTCGCGCATTTCAATATTTTTAGTCTCGATTCTGAAAATCTCTTCAAACTGATCCATCATATGTCTTTTTCTAAGTTCAAAATAGTTTTCTTCGTGCATTTTAGTTTCATTCCAAAATTTTTTTTCTATTTCCTCGCCGATCTCTTAAAAATTGAAAAGTTATATGATTGCAAAATAATACTATAGATATTAAAAAATAATCAGGAACATTGTGCTAAATGAAGTTTCAATCTGGTTTATGAATAAAATAAAGTTGTGCACATATTACTACTAAGTATATAAAAAAAATATGTTTTATTTTAAGATAAAAATTAATAAAAACGTACTGAGAATTCCTTGATGAGTAAGTGCCTGTATATGCTTTGATGTGAATGGTGGTTTTAGAGCTAGCTTCCCAATTAAAAGATCACTTGGGGAAAGCCATAATTCATCTCCAGTTCCTTTTAAAGGAATCAAGCCAAAATCTACCTTCAATGCAACATCACACTGATCGAATAGTATTTGTGCCAAACATGATCCTAAATTACTCTTTGCTTCAGAAAGGGTAGGTATTTGAAGGGATTTCATTAAACTTATTCTTTGTTTTACATAGTCACTTCTGTCCAATTCAATCTTAATATCTGAAAACGCTTTAATTATTTTTAATAAGTATGTTAACTATAAATTTTTACCCATTGTTAATTTGTATATAAATAGAAAATTTATAAATTAAATTTAAAAATTTCAAATTAGTGTCAAAACTGAAAATTGAATCAACAGTTTCATTTTTCCATGGAATTTCAGAAGCGGGCAATTTTTTGCGGGGTAAACGATGCGGCGAATTGTAATTGATACTAGGTGTTCTGTGTGTAATTGCATATTGATAGACTGGCTACTTTAGCTGTTTTCCAATTGGCAAGTAGAGCTCTCCTGGAGAACTACTGAAGTACTTCAATTTTATCGTTTTCCCCTGCCCCCTTGTGCTCAACCAATTTTTGTGGAGTTTTATGCTCCATTTCAAACATTGAGGTTGTTGTAATATATTTTTATTATTTATTAGACCATTTATAATTCATTACAATGGATATCTTTGTTATGGTAAGTATGTATCCTTTATATGAATGTGTTATTAACATTAAGGCTCCAGAAAAAAATATAAAAATTGCTTTAAGCACGTTTTAAGTTACAACGGCCAAAACGACGGGTTCCAATTGCATAAAAGAACACATCAGTAACACTTCCATGACAATTGGAACGCCACTTTTTAAATGAATGACACAATCACCCCACTAAAGTATGTTTGCAGGCGAGGGTTATCCTATAAAAATATATCAACAATTTGCCATTCGCATTTGCAATATGAACCCAGTGCTTGTACAGTAACTAGTTTGCTTTTTTTATATCAATTGTAGCGAATTTTTCAACAAAAAATAATTTTTATTTGATAATGACCCATTTACTCTCAAACACAGATCTCATTGAAGTCTGTGGTGTCAAACACTCGATTCCCGATCCTGATATATGAACCAAAATGGCGCTGGCCGCAGATATCTATCACCGTCTGAATTTTATGCATTAATCAGTGGGTTTTATGCCTACTGTGCCTGTAGTCATATAAGCTACTATCCTTATGTATTTATGCCTACTTCTTTTATATAACCTAACCTAAAAAATTAAAAATTTTGTTAATTTTGGCGGTTCACATGGTTCATACTTAAAATATATGTTTTGTGCTTAAAAGTAACTATTTAACGAACAAATTTGTTCACATCTTTATTTATTTGATAAAATGAGTACAAATGCAGAAAATACTGTGTCTGAAGCAATAAATGAAGATGACACATTTACTATTCTTGTAGCAACAGATATTCATTTAGGTTTTGAGGAAAAAGATCCTATAAGAGGTATATTTTAAGAAATCATAACATGACATATTAACTAATTATTGTTTCTTTATAGATCAAGATACATTTGATACATTTGAAGAAATTTTACAAATTGCAGAAGCTGAGCAAGTGGATTTTATATTGCTAGGAGGAGATTTATTTCATCAGGCTCAACCTAGCCCTTACTGCATTTTCAAATGCACTGAACTTTTGAAAAAGTAAGCATTGTATTTATAGGTTTGTCATGAAGCGTTAATGAAGAGCAAATGAAAAACGATTACGCTAAACTTTTTTATAACATCCAGGAAAGTTTTGAAGTATATCTTCATTATAAACCCGCTTTTGAAGTGTTTAAAAGGTCATTTATACAGTTTCTTTAACACGTTTACATATTTACGTACCATATAAAAATATAAAGAATTTTGGTTAAATTGTTTCATTTAACTTTTTGAAATATACATTTGTTATTATTGTTATTAAGAGCTTTATAATTTAATGTTTGCCTCAATCAATATAGGTCATTTCCTTGGTTTGCTTCGATTATTTAACCTCGATATTTAAATTCTTAAAGAGTGTGATGTTTTCTAAACAATGAACAAATTAGAATTTGCCTTTGTTCCTTGTAATACGTGCTACTGAAAGTCAGTCATCTGTTCTAATTCTGTTCGTTACATTGTAGCATTTTGTTAGTTATGCTTTGATACAGAGATTTTTCCGATAGTTGTTGAATTGTGATAGAATGCGAATAATTTTTTAGATATTGCCTAGGGGACAAACCGGTAGAAATTGAATTTCTTTCTGATCCAGCTGACAATTTCTCTAATTTAGAAAGTCCAACCATTAATTATGAAGATCCAAATTTAAATATATCTATACCGGTATTTTCAATTCATGGTAATCATGATGATCCAACCGGTCAGAGACAAATATCTGCTATGGATTTATTAGCTACCACGGGACTGGTAAATTACTTTGGAAGGTGTAACAACCATGATTTAGTGGAAATAGAACCAATTTTGTTGAAGAAAGGAGAGACACAATTAGCTTTATATGGACTGTCTCATGTTAAAGATGAAAGACTTGGGAGGTTATTTCTCGACAAAAAAGTGAATATTTTCTTGATTTATGTATATCGAGCTGTACAAGGCAAAACGACTTAAGCAACATTTTTATACAAATGGATATTTTTGTATTAATGGAAAGTACTAAATGCCATTAATAAAACAGTAAAATTGTAAAACTGACGAACTATTAGTACTGAACAACTTCGGTAGGAGAGGTGCTCTTTTTCAGTTTAGTATACTATTTTAATAAAAATCTTACTAGGTTTGGCCCTTTTGTTTTAAGCCATTCTCAGGAAACAAAATTCAGTGAAAAAAAAACAGGATCACCGTTAAAAGTTTTAAATACAAATGAATACTACAAAATAATCTGACTATACCAAGATTCCCCAATATTTTTCTCAATGGTGCTTACGTTGTATTGCCACATGTCGATATGAACCATCTTCTTTTTAACATCAATGTTTATTGACTATATTTTTATCTGTAGGTAAAGATGCTAGCCCCAGACGATGACAAGAATTGGTTCAACTTATTAGTCTGGCATCAAAACAGAGCTACCAGAGGAGTAAAAAATTTTATTCCAGACGATAGCCTTCCTGAGTTTTTAGATTTAGTTATTTGGGGTCATGAGCACGACTGCAGAATAGAACCTGAAGTTAAAACTAATGGCGTATTTATTTCTCAACCTGGTAGATTATTAAAATATTTGGAAAGATTTTATTGTACCGTAGTTTATTTTAGGGAGTTCTGTCGCAACTTCTTTAGCGGCTGGTGAAGCAATACCAAAAAAAATTGGTATTTTAAAGATACATAAAAAATCTTTCAAAATGACTCCAATTGAACTTAAAACTGTGCGACCATTTATATTTGATGAGTTGGTGCTGAAAGAACTAAAGGAGATGGATGAGGAAGATAATGGCCTCACTTACAGTGAATCGACAGTGGAGGTAGTAACGAATAAAATAAATAGTATGATTCAAGAGGCAAAACAATTAGGTATGCTTTATTAAAAACTTGTTTTGGGTTACATGCTGAAAAGGAAATTTTTATTACAAAAAATGCAATAAATACACTTTGTAGAGTTTCGAAATAGAAAGTGACTTGAGACGGATTCAAAGAACAAAAAATGTCCAAAAATTAGTTGTCTAAGTGAATCTACCACTTTAAACAGGGTGACCGACGGGAATCTGACGTTTTTGGAACAGCTAGTACTGTGTTGGTAGTAGGAGTAGGGAGTCGCAAGCATTACTCTCACCATGCAAGCATGCAATGCCATTTCAGTAGCGGTGGACGGTCGACTCGTAGCCCTGGGCGCTCTGCACGTAAACACGTGCAGAACTAAGAATGAGTCGCAAACAATTTTACAGAAAGACCTAAAATTTCACCGCACCGCATTTGTTTGCGCAGATTCACCACTCATTCTTAGATCGCGCACGTGTTTATGTGCAGAACGCCCAGGGCTATGAGTCAGCGCAATTCTCACATGCTCGATGTTTTCTGGGGTTCTTGCTGTTTTAGTCGGACCTGGTGGCTTCTTTTTTGCAATGGATCCCTGCAGATTATTAACCTAATCGAGAATCGTGTTGAGGCTGTGTACGGCACCATGACGTCCACGATTGAAACGCACACGAAAACGTTGCTGAACGGTAATAACAAACCCGTTATTCAGCATAAATGTGTCATACACAAACATGCGTTATTCGATCATCCACCGCTCCAATGCTAATTCCCTACTGAAATGGAATTGAATGGTGAGATTAATGCTTGGTAATTCGGCTCCCTACTCCTACTACTGACACAGTAGTAGCCGTTCCAAAAACATCACATTCCCGTCGGTCACCCTGTAGTTTCCTTTAAAAAATTTATAAATTCACCCGTATGTAGGCGGCTACTCACTACACGGGACTTGCCAAGTACTCGACTTGGAATATACTTGGCATGCACTTGTCCGAGTCTAAGTAAATTGTACACACTACGTGTCTACTTGAAAGTTTCAGTTTTATTTCGGGAAGTGCAAGTATAAAGACGAGTACTTGAAAATGGACGAAAATTCTGATTCGACATCTTTAGCTGCTCTTGTTATAAGAAAGTCCCTTTTCTATTTCAAATCCTCGATGCTACATTCCAAGTCACATTCTGTGAAAAACTCGGTTTGAATTAGTTTCCAGGCAACGTAGACATCATTTCTATTTTTATGCTGCTTATGTGAGGTCCCAAATGATAGGTTCCTTCTGACAAATATCAAGAAACTTCAATGTAACTTGATTTTTCCACGCCATTTCAAGATTTAAGATACACAAATCGGCCGCTAACAAACACAGAAACTTAGCTACTCGTCAAGTAAAGCCCGCGTAGTGTAGCGCAGACAAAACAAACTCGGAAATAATCTACTCGCTGCCTTTGACTTGGACCCGTTTTCCGACAGCCGATGGGAAGTGCAAGTTCTTGTCCAGGTCAGTGCGAGTCGCCGTACATACTACTCGCTACTTGCCAAGTAATTCGCAAGTACTTGCAAGTCCCGCGTAGTGAGTAGCCGCCTTAACAGGTACGTTTTCAGCAATAAACAGCAAGCTGACGATTTTGGTGATAGGTATTATTAATATAATCAATTTATAACGTCCAACATTATGGGAAAATATTAGAACAGCAAATAGCAACTTTAAATCAAGTAAAAGAAACATTCAGTGGGCTAAATTGTAGAGGAAAAAACTCCTGTTAGGTGTTCCAAAAACGAATCATTATTTCATGCAGTTCTATGCAAGCATTAATACCAAGTTAGTGGAAAAGTATAGAATCTCTTACATTTTGACATACAGGTTAAATCAAGATTCACTGGAATAATTTTTTTCTCAGGTAGGTTTTTTTATTAATACTTGTATAAGTTTAATGGTCGGTCAAAATTATTTTGCTTTTCTAGATACGTACCAGAGGTGGTTTACACGATCATCCATCCCCACTTAATGCTATATACAGAGATAACTGAAGACTCCAACATGAAAAGAAAGAATTTCAATAAATTCAAAAAAAGATTATATAATAACTTACATATATATATAATAATATTTTTTCTGTTTTAAAAAAATATACTATGTGTAATAAAGTATTTGATTTCATTATTTCGACTTTAATTGCTTCAATTGACCAATATGTAGGTATATTTTCATAAAGGCCAGAGTATTTAATTGTGTTAATTTAAAATTAGAGAAGATGTTCTTCTAATTAATAGGGCTCATCTCGACACATTCTGAACCCCAGAACCATCAAATTAATTAAAAAATCAGAATTCTAAGTCGATTTTGATTAATTTATTTTGCATAAATATTGTAGAAATACTGAATATCCATTGATTCCTCCGTGTCTGTCTGCTGCACTGTGATTAGTCTAAACTTACCAGGCACCCTAATCTTTTTTGATGACCTTGGCCAGCACCCATCTACCTTATGCGCACTTCTCGAATATCACACTTTAATACATTGCACTATACACTAGTGGTTACTATTCTTTGATTCAGATTTTGACTTTCTAATATTGGTTTTAAATAGTTCCTTTGCTATATCACTATTTCGTTGTTTTCTATCAGTATACACATTTATAATTCGATACATGGTGATTTTCCGGGTTGTTATGCCGTGACCTCGGTAACTGGTAGCTGCCAGAAACAGAGTTAAAATGCACATCCCTAGCATTAGCTGGGATACTTTTACCTGCCCTGGTTGTTCTCGGGCTAGGCTCTGTGGGGACAGACCTGCTATCGGTGTCTCTGGGCCTGTCCATATATTGATTTCGGTTCCTACTGTTGGTATTACGACTGCTACGGTCGGAACCGCTTCTCGGATACTGGTGGTCCTCCGAGGCGTTCCGTAGCCGCCGCTGTAACTGGTCGCATCCCATGCTTCCATGCTTGCCTGGAAGCATGGGATGCGACCAGTTGAACGCCTCGGAGGACCACCAGTATCCGAGAAGCGGTTCCGACCGTAGCAGTCGTAATACCAACAGTAGGAACCGAAATCAATATATGGACAGGCCCAGAGACACCGATAGCAGGTCTGTCCCCACAGAGCCTAGCCCGAGAACAACCAGGGCAGGTAAAAGTATCCCAGCTAATGCTAGGGATGTGCATTTTAACTCTGTTTCTGGCAGCTACCAGTTACCGAGGTCACGGCATAACAACCCGGAAAATCACCATGTATCAAATTACAACACTGGCCGTGAAAGCCTAAAAACCACATTTATAATTCGTTTTTGTTTCGCAGTTGTGTGTTCTTTGCTATTCTTTATAGCTAGATATACACTGCTCACACTCTTGTTAATAAACTACATATTTGAGCATCACATATTTTGGTCTCGCGCCCTAATCCCTTCATACATCTTTTTATCAACCAATTTTCCTCCAATGTGAGAATAGGACATTTACTACTGAGATTTGAGAACACGCCGTAGAGCTTAAATGTTTCTACACAACACAATTACAATCACAGGTATGCAGAATATACAATTTTATACAAAAAAAATTACAGACGGCTCATACTTTTGCTTGTGTTGACTATATATTACAAAGAAATCTACCTGTTTTATGGCCTCCAAGATCGCCTGATCTGAACCCTCTAGATTTCTTTGTTTGGGGATATTTGAAGACATTAGTGTATGGTACTCCTGTAAATAGCCTGGAAGAGCTGCAGCTACGGATTAATCAAAAGTGTCAAGAAATCCAAACCAAGGAGGGTGTTTTCGAAAGAGTTCGAATATCGTTGAGACGAAGATGTTGTGCCTGCTTGGAAATGGACGGAGGGCACTTTGAACATCTCCTGTAACTTTGTTTTTTGTTTGTCAAAAGCATGCTTTGTCGGTTTATTCCTAATAAAATAAAATGTTTGAAAAATGGATAGTGGTTCATATCTCCGGAACCGTTACTTTGCGGACCCATGTTTATTAAGACTTTTCTGCTTATTTTGGTTCATACTATTACCTCCTGAAATATTTTACACTTTTTTTTTAACACCCTGTATATTACAATAATTATTTTTTGATAATGTACTCGTTCCTATCATTTGACCAAAAAACTTTAACTGCCCTATATTCTAGGTCGAATAGAAAAAGTAACCGAGAAGCCATTAATTAGGCTGAATGTAAAATATAAGGATGAAAGACAGGTTTTCAACACAATTCGATTTGGCCAAATGTATTTAGGACAGGTTGCAAATCCTGAAGACATGGTGAAGTGCCAAGCTGTCAAAAACCCAGTTAGGATTAAGAAAAATGATGGTGATGTTTTAGATAATGTAAGTAATAGAAGTTTTTAAGAAAAAAAGAATATGGTGAAAAACATACAAAGATACTATACTCGCGGCAAGAATTCAGACGACTTACGTCATACGAACAAATGAACAGTTCATTATATTTTTATCAAAATATTTAAGAAACTGCAACAAGAGTAATAAAACTATATACTACACTAAAAGTTTGGATTACAATATATTGCACTAAATTGCAAAAAGTGATTGTTTTTAACGCAACCAAATATCGAAAAATACTTTGACAATAAAATCAATTGCGTAACGTCGGCCAGCTTAAGACATCTGAATTCTTGCCGCAAATATTCCTACATAGTTTAAAAAATATTTTGCTTTATTTATTATCTTATTTAAGATGGTTTGTCTAGTAATTTTTTGGTACAAAGATTTCAACAGTTTTTTTCAATTTTGTACCATGCAACTTAAAAAAAACATTTTTTTTGGCCCAAGGGTACCTTAACAATGACCAGACATACTCTTTTATTAAATCCTGTATATTAGTTTGAATAATCATTAATATTTTAAACAAATGGTCAGATTGCTTAAAACGGGTGTTACTATTTCAGATCCCTGAAATTTTAGCCAATAGAGTGGAGGATCTTGTCTTGAAGCATTTTAATGATAATGATAGTTTAGTGTGCCTTCCAGTAGATCCAATTAATGAGGCTGTTAAAAAATTGATCGACTCAAACGATTTCGAGGCTCCCGCACTAATTTCAAAGTGAGTTATTAGCATAATTGTATCATTTTTCGATTTTAAAATTCACGTCAGAAATGATAGTATTTCTTTTGTAAGTATTCTTATTTTTTATTTACAGTCGTTTGATTGAAGAGACTATTGAAAAATTAGTAGAGACCATGCCAGATATAGAAGAAATAGATAAATTTATTGGTGACATCAAGAAATCTAGGCAGTTGGACAATGCAAGTTTTGTAAGTATCATACTTAGTATGCGATCCGATACTGTGATTACTGTGTCCTTTTTTTTATTAAAACATCATTTTAATTGATGATTATTAATAAGGAGTATGTTACTGTTGGGTTGCCTATCAAAATATGGTCGCAAGTGTTTTTAATAATTTATTTTTTAATTAATGTCATTTGAAATATCAAAATTGATGAAAAAGAATTTTGTATTTGGGGACATTATTCAGGTAGTTCACACGATAAGAGGTTGTTATTGTGCCCTCCAGGACCTACCGGAGTCCTTTGAGACGATATTATAGCTGGAAATCTTAATATGAACATTTCAAAAGTTTTTATTTGTTTTCTTCTGTGGAGAACTGCATACAGAAACACCCAATTAAGCACAATTTTGACAGATGCATCCATTGTTTAGTGCGCTGGCTTAGTAAACCTAAGATCGGTAGTTCGATTTCTGCATGGATTGATTTTTTTTTTAATATTTATATTAACATTTAAAACTGTTGTGAAAGAACCTGTGTGTTGAAAAATATCCCTGAATACAAAATCATTCATTCAGTGATTTTGTCGTTTCGAATGACGTTTGTCGGATGTAATAAATTTTAAAAAAATTGATTGAAAATACTTACGGTCATATTTTAATAGACAACCCGGCAAAAACTCTATTAACAATCATGTATTAAAACTACATTTTAATGAAGAAACAGAAGGGCGCTTACTGGTCTTGGACTAACCAAAAGTGATCAGAACATTTTTGTATGAATTTCAAGTTACACATTTATTTTTTAAATGAGTCCAGTATACAAACGGTTCTTTTGAATTTTATTGATATTGATACTTCTACATTGTTCTAAGGAAAATATAAAAAAATATTTATGTGGATATTTTCGGGGAGGTTTTCATATTCCTATATTATTATTATTGTGCAGGTACACAAAATATTAAATGATCCAGACCGAGTGAAAAAACAGAATCAAAGTAATGACGATGATGACTTTGATGATGGCAATGTCATTCAGATAGATGACGATGATGACGATGAAGTGCCTTCTTCAAGTAAAGCTCGTAGTGGACCAGGGTCTAGAGGTCGTAGAGGGTCTAATACTACTAGAGGATCCAATACATCTAGAGGGTCTAGAGGAACACGTAGGGGAAGAGGAAGAGCAAAATAAAAAAACATTCTTGCTATTTCTCTTGCTTTGCTTTTGATATATCTAACGCTCATGCATTTATAAAAGTGAAAATCCAAGGGTGTTCCAAGTTTTTGTTTTATTTTATATTTATCAACATAGTTGTTACTTATTTTCATATTAATAAAAGCTAATTGCTATTCACAAAAAAATTCTTTTTAATTTTTGTACTAAAAAAATGGCCCCAGTAAACCATGGATTTGAATTGTGAAGTAAATCCCGCACTGTGCTTTGATGAGAATTACAAAATCGGTTCATCCTGTATATTCCAAACCATATAAAAAATTTATAGAGATATAGAAACAAAATATTTTTGCACCAATTCATAAAATATTGGTCATCTAGCTGATAAAGAAACTATAATCTGAGTTTCATATTAAGTCATTAATTTACAGCAGTTAAATGACTGAAGGAAGTGAGGGTTGCAGGGGAAAAATTCCATAGGTTTACCACTTGAGAAGGGTTCAATGAATACAAAATTACCAGAAATAAGTTTATGTTGAGTGAAATTAACACTTTAAGTTGGTCATATTTGTGGCCTAAAATAGTGGAATGTTCATGTAATTTTAAAGTACTCTACTAGTGACATCATCCCCGATTAACAAATTTTAGGTAAATATTTGAATTTCTTAAGAAATTATTTACAAAAATCGAAAATAAAATTTTAACTTTGGCACCCTGTATCTTTTTTATTATGCGACTTGGGGCATAAGCAGGGTTGCCAACCCTCCGGGTTTGACCCGAAGTTTCAGGGTTAGAATCAATTTCTCCGGGTTCCGGGTATTAACACAAAATCTCCGGGAATATAAATTGTCCAGAAATATTTATATTTAATGGGTACAAAAAAGTACTTAAAATAAAGTAACGAAACAACGAAAATTAGAGGTTAAAAAAAATCTGATTTTTTAAATGGTTTTCTATAATCATTTGTATTTGTAATAATTAATTTTTGTTGTCAGAATTTTTTATCTGTGATTTGTAAAAGAATTAGGTAATGTTTTTATTAATAAACTTGCAACGTTTGAAATATATTTATCCCCCTTACGTATATCCGGGTAACCCTTCACTTGGAGTTGGCAACCCTGGGTATAAGTATGTTAGGTTAAATCGATTTATTTTCACCTAAGGAATATGTGGTCTCATTTTTCCTATTTCATTTAAAAACACCCTGTATATTACTGTTTCTTGTTTTTAAGTAAGTAGTTCAAATGTCTTTCGGTGTAGGGCAAATTATGTTTAGTGTTAGTTAAATTTGTATCATCGGCTGACAGTTGTCAATTGTCAATACTGCATGCATAGTGCATTTCCATTGCTGTCAAGTAAAGTAGTACGATGTGTTTAATTTATTAATTCATTCCATTATTTAATATAATTAATCGATTATTTAATTCCATTGCGAATCAAAATGCCAAGCAAAGCTAAAAATGAACCAATAGTTGCTTATAGTGAACTAGCAATTAGAAATAATTTATCCATAGTAGAATATTGTCGAACATCCGTGGCTGCTGTTTCGGGTTGCACTGCAGGTAAGAGATTATTAAAAAAAAAAATTGTGCCTTTACTATTTGCCATTTTAGGAGTTCTTGGTTTAACGGGAGGATATGGGGCTTTATTTTTTATTTTAGCAGTAACTAGTTTTTGGCTAATGCTGCTGTGCAAAGCAGGCATTGACTCTTGGAAAAAGTTCTTCACATCGAGGAAATCTTTATTAATAAATGGCATATTTGGACATTTCTTCACTTATATTCTGTGCTGGACATTTATATATGGAATGGTGCATGTATATTAAATATAGTATTTAAAAATAAATTCTTAATTAGTAAGGTTATTATTTGTTTATTTTTCTCATGTTGGTGAACTTGCGTCATGGCTACTGACGAGAGAAATTTTCGTTCAACTTATTATGAGAAAGTAGGTTTTCGGAGCGTAGAAGAAAAGAAATCCCTTGAAATTTTACTAAAAGATAAACCATTGGATCGTGGGAAATTGAAGCAGTTCTGTTTACGTTTCTGTCTCCCTGCTGCTTACAGAAACTTAATATGGAAATTACTATTAGGTATTTCATGATTTTCGTGTGGCAATATTGTAAAGTAGCGCGAATATTTGAATTGCAGGTGTAGTTCCAGTTCATGTAGAATGCCATGCTTTTGTAATGGATCAAAGAAAACAGGAGTACAACGATTTATTACGAGCACTTAATGTAATGAGAATTATAGATTCGTATACTTCGAAACCGCAAGTATTTCTAGCAATGTGGCTTTTGCAAACTGGAAATTTTACGTATGATATTAATTTGGTCGATGAAAAAGGTTTCGTTCCCATTGTACAATCTGTTATTCAGTTTTTTGACGATGAGACGGATGTATATTGGATAGCAAAGAGTTTTTATGATAACGTACACAAATTCCAAAATGACATTGCAAAATTGATAGAATGTTCTCATAATTTACTGGAAAAGGAAGACCCAGATTTATACAAATATCTGCAAAAAATCGGAGTCCTAGATAATTTGCCATTAGCAAAATGGTTTGATTGTTGTTTTGCTGGAGTACTGAATGAAACTGCATTGGCAAAGTAAGTAACCTTGTTGTGAATTACAAATTCAATTTAAATATTTGCCCACTTAGAATATGGGACAAAATTTGTGGAGGATCCTATAAAATTTTGGCTTATGTTGTGGTTGTATTGCTAACAAATTTAAAACATCGTCTTTCAAAATGCAACAACTTAACAGGTGTTTTACAGTGTGTGAAAACCGTAAGTATTAGTACCACTACTTTTTTTAACTTTAAAAGCATGGATGCACTTATGTTCCAGATTCCAGAGGAAACTGCTGATATTATAGCAAATAAATCTATTGATATGTGGCTGCATCATGGAAGTCCTCTTACTGTGTATGACAAACCAAAACCGTAAATTCATACTTGAAAACTTCAAAATATATTATGTATATATCCATTTATACATATTTTATTTTCATTATTTAAAGTTAAGCACTACTTGTATTCATATTTTACCGCGCCAACCATGGGATGTACCAGTATAGCCAACTATTGTAAATAAAGAATTTGAAGTTACTACACTAGGTTATCAATATCAATCAAAATTCTCTAATCTCAACTCAAATTTGAATTTTATATTATTCTGAAATATATATGCAGAAGTGTTTGTGAGATTAGTTTGTTTATTTAGTTAACGGTCTAAAGAACTAATATTTTTATTTGTCGTTTTGTGTTTATGACGAGGTGAAAAATATAAGTGCAATGTTGGCCGATAAAAGTCTCTTGTCAAAATATATTACTATATTTTTGGTAGTTAGCGGTTATTGGTAAGTTAATCTTAAATTTATTTCTAATTTTTATACATTTTTAGTTAAGATATTCCTAATAATGTCAGTATTATGGCCAATGAGAGTTTTATTTTATTAAAACATAAAATAAATACGTTTGAGGTTATGTTTTTATTTTCTATTTAGTAGTACGTTCCGATTTGAGTTTCCTCAAAATTCATAACATACGTACAATCTATTGCAATAATATTGGTCCTCTTTAATAAAAAATTTGGAGATTTATTTCGAAATACGTATTCGTAATGAAATTTACTTTGAACGTTCGTCATTAGTTAACTTAATAATTGTTCCAATCAAATTTTTATTCAGAACTTTCTAAACTGATTTGACCATTATTATTGCAATAGATATACATTTGGATACTTTTATGACATAAATAAATTTTATAGATTTGTATTTTGTGACTACTTCTTTCTTTCAATATACAGGGTGATCCATAAATTACCTGCCTAATTTCACTACTTGTTTGTACGTTTAAAAAAATAAATTTTAGGGACCTGCTAACTATTTTATTTCCATCGAGATGGGTAGATTATAATTATAAATGGTCATTTGAAAATAGACCAGAATTGAAGGGGTGAGAGTAGAAATTACCCCAACGTTTCAGGGAGGCTAATTATGGAGTATCTTGTGTAGCTTAGCTTATAAAACAAGTGTTTGAATCTGTTATGCAAAAATATCTTACTTCTATAGAGTTACTAAGGGAGTTTTTAATTTTATGGAGATAGATTTATTGCAGCAAATTAACGAGCAAATTAATTAATTTTTAAACTAGGTATCTTGTACCGTTATGTAATTTATATTTATCTAAACTTCTAAATTTACTATAGTCAGTTGTTAATAACAATCTTTAGGAAAACAATATTTAACAGAAGTAATTACTTATGTATATGAGTAATAAATGATGTATCTATTTCTTTGCAGGATTGTATCAATATCAACTGTATTTGTGAACAAGACTTTGCTTAGCGATATAAATTTAGATGCTCCTATGTTCATTGCATTAAGCCAAACATTAATTACTGCACTTATATGTTACTTAAAAAAAATTCTTAGTATATTGTATCCCAACAAATTTAAATTCCCTGATATTGACGTTTGGGATGGACAGACTCTTAAATCCGTAAATATTAATTCAATACATATTCTTGTTGGAATAAACTTATATCATCTAATTTAAGGTATTGCCATTGTCAATATTATTCACAAGTATGATAGCCACCAATAATTTGTGTTTAAAGTATGCTTCAGTGGCATACTATTACATCGGTAGGTCACTAACTACCATATTCAACGTATTGTTTACGTATTTAATACTAGGAGAGGCCACTTCAAAGAAATGTATTTTATGTTGTGGTATAATAATTTTTGGCTTTTGGTTAGGAGTGGATCAAGAACATTTGGCTGGTGAGAAAACATAATGCCTCATAAATAATAATTATAATTAAAATATTGATTTCAGGTAGCTTATCAACAGCTGGATTTATATTTGGGATTTTGGGTTCTTTATCCCTTTCGTTATATTCAATATTCACGAAAAAAGTTTTACCAAAATTAAATGGAGAGATATGGGCATTGTCTTATGCAAATAATGTCTATGCATCAATATTGTTAGTTCCTGCGATGCTATTTAATGGAGAATTGCAAGAGTTAACAAGTTATTATGGTTTTTCTGACTATTATTTCTGGTTTATCATGACCATAGGAGGTATTTGTGGATTTATGATAGGATTTTTTACTACTTTACAAATTAAGGTAAAGTCGTATTCTGCTATATTTATTTAAATATTAATCGAAATTGATTTATTTTTAGTATACCTCAGCTTTAACGCATAACATTTCTGGTACGGCTAAAGCATGTGCTCAAACTGTACTAGCGACGTTTTGGTATAATGAAATGAAGTCGTTCCTTTGGTGGAGTTCAAATCTTATTGTATTAGCAGGAAGTGCGTGCTACACTTGGATAAAACAGAGAGACATGGAGAGGAAACACAGAGAACATGTCATGTATGAAAAAGTATGATAGTATCCTCCTGATTCTTGAGGAGACAATTCAAATTGAGTATATTAAAACAATGTTTTGCCAGTTTTATTTATTCTTATATAAATATACTTATTAAGTAGTTAGTTCTATTTCCAAAGATAAAATTATTGGATAAGCTCAGAAATAAAAAAAAGTAAATAAATAAGTAGAGTAAAATAGTATCTAAAATTGTTTTCATTCTCTTCTTTATATTTTTTTAATTTTAAATGTAATACAACTTTGCATAGTTGGATATTGTGGAAATTTTTCTGAAGTAGCGCAAATCTTTTTTTAACGCATCAAGTCACAAACTTGTACATTACAAATATAAAACATGTTAGTAATTAGTATTTTTTTAAATATTTTTGAAAGAGTTTAGTTGTTGGCAGTTATATATTTTTTATATGCAAATAGATACTAGGTCTGACAATAATTAGGTTTGTGAACTTGCACTGATGTAAGCTTATATACGGGCCTATGATCGAACACATCCAGTTAGCATTAACAGGCCTGTTAACGGTAACTGGCAGGTTAATCAGAAATTCGTATGATTGACACACCTGTCAAGTTTATTTTTCCCAGTTACTTAACTTGAGAATGATCACGTGACCTAGTTATGAAACTGCTTGAAATAACCTGCCGTTAAATGTAACTGGAGCTTTTTATTGGTCTGAAATTTTAATTTTGTTGCTGGTAATTGACGTATGACATTTGGCATATTAATATAATGTATAATTTTATTATTATTTGTCTATAGCACAATTCAGTATCAATTTATTGCCATATCATAGTTTTACATAATTAGTAATATACGGTATTAATAGTTTAACAGTAAATACAACCTAAAAAAACCTAAAGTTTGTTCTAAGTGGGATTACAATTTTATACAATTAAGATTGCTATTCTGAGTATGATAGTGATATCTAAATGAATATTAACAAACAAAAAGAAATATATATTATTACCTAATATTATTAATAATTAATTTATGAATAGGAGAAAGGCACAATGACAAAAGTTAGGTACCTAGTTTTTAATTATTGGTAATAATTTAGATTCTATAAAGAGTAGGTATAAATAATACATTTTATCTTTTTTAAATATTATTTTTATTAGATATGTGTTCTTGACAATAATTTCTAATGGATTACAGTAACACTGATATGCTGCATCCTATACTATCCTCCTATAATAATTATAATATCTACATCTCACCTGCACTCGATTTATATGTGAAACTACATATGAAGGAACAGCCAGTTCAATTGTCGGTCATCTCACCTATGGCATACTGATGAGGGCTAACAAGCCCGAAACCGGTCTGTGTCTGGTGGAGTGGCCGACAAGGGTTCTTGGCTGTTTCACACAGATACTGCAGGTATAATTCAATGCCGGTCGGGCATTAGCCCGCGAGTAGTTGTTTCCTGCAGTATCATTATAGATTTAATGGCGCATCGCCCGGGCGAGACGCTCTGCGGTTAAGTACCTACGATATTGTAGGTCGCTTTCTGCAAGTCGAGCCGCTTAGGCCGAGCAGAAAGTAGCAGACCAGTTACATATCACCTGCACTCGATTTATATGTGAAACTACATATGAAGGAACAGCCAGTTCAATTGTCGGTCATCTCACCTATGGCATACTGATGAGGGCTAACAAGCCCGAAACCGGTCTATGTCTGGTGGAGTGGCCGACAAGGGTTCTTGGCTGTTTCACACAGATACTGCAGGTATAATTCAATGCCGGTCGGGGCATTAGCCCGCCGGAGTAGTTGTTTCCTGCAGTATCATTAAATTTATAGATTATAATATCTATATTGCAACATGGACTCCACCAAGGCGTAGTAAATTGTAATTAGCACAGATCACATGCCTAAAGATACATTTTTGATTACCCACGTAAACTGTGTATAAATATTGAATATGTGCATCGAGGTTTTACGAGTTTTTGATCCTGATGAAGTTTTCTGCTCTTCCTTTTACATTTTGCTTCCACTCTGCATGAATCTAAAATAATTTAAATAATTGTATCAATAAGTTAATCTGAAATATTTCACTTACCTACCACTACCACTGTTGGGGATTTGTTTATGTCCATACACTAAAGAATTTATATGTACTTAAAAATTTTGCCAAAGTACCTACTTATATTAACATGCGTTGTGTTTACTTTGCTTCCCAACAATATTTTCTTACATTTAATGAAAATTAGCATTTCTTCATATTGGCGTTGGGTCGTGTGCCATAATCTTCTTGCCACTTGGACCCACTGTTAAGTACCTACCTATGATTTAAATTTTAATTGCGTTAATTGACAATTTTTGACATATGAGTGATGACAGATGACGTATGTTAAATAATTAACTGCCATGACAGGGTTATCTGGCCATAATAACAGGCACAGATAACTGCTTGTTCGATCATAGCGATCTTTCCATTTCGGTTAAGAGCTCAGTTATCGTAACTTAACTGTCATCAGTTACGCTAACCTGAATGTTCAATCATAGGCCTGATTGGCAGAAAACACGTTATTATTGTTTATTTTTTTTACCCTGGCTGCTGAGCGTTCCATAGCTATCATATACAGGGTGTCCGGGAAAATGTGGGAAATCTCGGGTGCAGATATAACATAAAAAAATAAGATGACAAGTTCTTATAAAAAAATTTCCCACAGGCTCTTTCTACGTAGATTTATAGTTTAATAAATAGTGTTCTTGAAACATATTTAGCTTTTTTAGTTTTAGGGGCAGGCTAAGCTTTACAACTTAATGCTTAAATTTTTAACACCCTGTATAATAAAAACTTTAAAATAAATAAATCTGGGTAGCTTCAATCTTAGACCATTGAGTATAGATAGTTAAATAACCAAGGCTCAGACTAAAAAAAAGTGATCTTGTTTATTGTTCGATCTATGTTCACATGTTGAACCCTCTTATGAAGTTTTTCAATAATTTTGTTAAGGTGTCTCCTGGGACACCACTGTGTTTTTTTAAATTGTGTATTTTTTTGGATTAAAATTATTAAACTGAAACTTTCCTGTTGTTTGAATGACTTTTCCACTTTGTTGTTGAGAAAAAAAATATATCATGGCTCTTTATATTAAAAATAAAACATGAATTTGTTTATTATTTTTCTCGTTAACCATTTATTTTATTGACAATAAACGACGGTACCTGTTTTTAGTCTAAGGTTGAAGCTACCCAGATTTATTACTTTAAAGTCTATCATACAGGATTTTAAAAATTTAGGCATTAAGTTGTAAAGCTTAGGCCTTCCCTAGTAAACAAAAAAAGCTAAATATGTTTCATGAATACTATTTTAAGAAATCCTTACCCATCACATTAAATTTGTATTAAATTATATCGAGTATTTTAATAGTTATTAAAGAACAAACGGTTTCAATTGGCGACTTTCAGGGAAAGACGTAAGAAAGACCTGTAGGAAAAAAAAATTATAGGAAATTGTCATCTTATTTTTTCATGTTCTATCTGCACCTAAGAGATTTTCAACATTTTCCCGGACGTCCTATAGGAACAAGAGAGTCTCTCTAATGGGATCACTTGGTCACCCAACCTCAAATTACACTATTTGTCTAATTTTTATGAAGCATTCATGATGTTTGGTCAACCCAGAAAATTTTAAGTCAGTCCGATAAGTAGTTTTCTAAATATGTAGGAGACTAAATTCGAAGTAAACGCTCGCACAGTATAACGTCAATTCCTCCTACCTTCTTAGTACTCGTCTACTTCAAACTTGAGTGACGTCCATCTGTGTTAAATTAAAAACAGATTAGCAAAAGCTACCTATTTTTTACTGTATTAGAAAGTTATTTTAAACTAATATATATCAAATCTCCTACAATTCCTATCAATGAAGTCATATGTATGCTCTGTAATAATGAATGTAACTCAGTAACTAACTGTACTTTGATACAAACGTAGTTATGAAACTCTGACACGCCAAGATCAGAAAATATTACCAATCCTTTTGTACAGTAGTGCCAAGATAAGGTTATAACGACGAGTTTGCACTCTTAATGGTGAGACCTACTTGTGTGTTTGTTCTTGCACAAAAAACCCCAGTAAGTGTTTAACTTTTGAAAAATAGTT
Source organism: Monochamus saltuarius (assembly GCA_025584915.1). Lineage (NCBI taxonomy): Eukaryota > Metazoa > Arthropoda > Insecta > Coleoptera > Cerambycidae > Monochamus > Monochamus saltuarius. Next base: position 55,577,723 of record CM046725.1, on the reverse strand, counting down.
TTTCTATGAAAGTTGTACTTGTGTACATGACAGAATTTTATTTACTAGACTTATTTAATTTATTGACAAAATATTTTTTTAATCATATTGGCACTGGTTATTTCAGTTTGCAACTGCATAATTGTCATGTTATTCTTTAAATTAAATTGTATAAGTTTGTTGTAAACTGGTAAATAAAAAGTATTTTTTAGAAAAAAAAAATGCTGAAACAAACACGACAATATTCAAATATTGTAGATTTCAAATAAAGAAATACTGTATTCAAGCTTCTAAATAAACAAGTTACCATGTCATATGCTCGATACACTAATTTCTATTTCTAGTCAAAACAATTTCAAAAAGTTTTTTTGTCTTAATAAATTTAATTTCAGAAGGTGTTACTTGTATATTAGACAATGTTGATTGGACAAATTCAGTAGATATTTTCTGAAATACGTAGAGGGTGGTCTTGTGAAAAAATAGATCACAATTAATTATTATATAGCATATTTTTCCTTAAAACTACTTTTTTGTGGTACAGGACCAGGCATCTCAATGAATTTTACCTAGAGTACGTTTTCTCTCAAAATAGATACAAATTTTGTTATGTTCACAGTAAAAATACTTTTCACTATTGATGTAGTAAAGCATTTAAATGTGAATATAGCAACATAATTACACCATTTGCTGCTATTTATGTTGTGTATCAAGTTAGATCATAAAATATTTATTTTTTTAGTAGATAAATAAAAAAGACAATTATATTATGGTCGATATCAAGAAAACGTAATGCTAGATAATGGTTACAGAAAAGTCCCCTATTATTGTATCGTAATCTATTCTTTACCAAAACTATGAATGAAAATATAGTGTTATAATATATGAAATTTAAATTACACTTTCCAAAATTAAATTAAAACTGAAATGCAAGTGACATTTTTTGAAAAGTATCTTAAAAAGGTAAAGACTAAATTTAAGAATTTATTTAATTTAGAAATATATTTTAGTACAAATATGCAAAGCGTCCAAAGGCCCAATAAGATATGTCAATGAATGTTTAACAATTTAAAGGCACCTCAATCCACTATTAGATTGGAGGGTAACATTTCTATTTCATATTTTTCATCTTTGATAGATAGATAAGTCATTATAATTTGTACAAACTTGTAAAATAAAATTTCTAAAACAAAAGGATATTTTTGCTCTTAGTATATTAAATTCTTCATGATGATATTGTTACGTGCCCAGAATAATAAATAATTATTGCTTTACTAATGTACTGTTCAACTTGTTTTTATTTGAATTTTAAAGGTTTCACTTAATAAGTACATACTTACCTTAGACTGTTTGTTGTTATTTACAGATAGTATTTACTTACCATTACAATAACTACAGCGACAGGGGAAAATATGGTAGGTAAGTAGATTTTTGAAATAGCACTGTTTGATCTTTTACAGGTATATACTAGTTTTTAAATTACATATATAAATTAATTAGCCTTTTCAGAAATTGATTTAATTTCAATTAAAATTGGTGACAATGTTTACAAATTGTGTAAGTATGTAGGAAAATTTGTATATATTTTTTATTTTAAATTAATATCCAGTCTATATTTGAATGATAAGTTTGTGAATTAGATGCCTTTTTTTAAAAAAAGTTATTAGATGTCAAATTTACATCTTAGGTTACTATTGTTTTAAAACAGCCAATTAAATTGTCTTTTTTAATCAATATATAGAAATGTTAAGAAAAATTAACAGCAAGCATTTATGTGGAATCACATTGATTTTTTTCAAGTAGAACACTCGGTATATTGTTCTACAGTTGAAAATAGAATCAAGATTTTTACGGAATGATATCATTTTTATATAAACATGGTGTCCAGAATATGAGTGCCTTAATTTTGCCATATAAGTTGTACTAAACAAAACATGTTTCACTTAACAATTTTTTTCCTCTGACCAACGGTAACAGAGTTATGACAGCAAACAGGTCTTGAATATATGACAACATTGGTCACATACTATCTTAGGATTATTATGTATTTATACCTAATAATTACAAATAGGTACACTAAACATAGGTACTTACTATGAATGGTTTTCTTAGAACTCTTTTCACAACACAGAACAATAGTTATACAAGTGTTTAAAAAGACTTATGTTTCTAGCAAGAAGCATTTACCGTACAAACGTCTTGTAGCCAGAGAGTTTTGCCTAGATACTCCGTAAATTAACATGCCATGGAGCTCGTTATGGTTACTATAAATTGTTCCATTTTTGTTTATGTACACTCACAAATATCAAAGAAAATCTAGACTAAAATGAATCGCACTAGTTGTACACACCAATTATGACTAATATTACTTTTAGGTTATCACCAGCAGCCTGACACTGCAACGATGTCGAACATTATAGTGCATTAGCATTACAGTTTTAAAGTTTCTTGGAAACTTTAATTGTTTACTTAATTAATACTGATCCAAAAATTAAATTATGAACAAATTACGTTACAGGCGCTTTTACTTAATCTTAATTATTGTGCCTTAGTTTGTAATTTTGTAACATAGTTTTGCATATTATTGCAGTTGTATTTTTATTTCTGAAATGTATTTGTAGACAAACTATTCGTTTTAGACATTTTTTCATAAGAGTTTTTAATTGCTTTTAGTCAGATATCAGTATAAGCCCTTAAAAGTTACGGCACTCATATTCCCGGCACCCTCTATGTACCTACTTCTTAAGGTTATTTTTATTTACACCGCCTACCAGAAATTCCATTTACATAATAGAAAAATGCAAAAAATTACAATAAGTACAATAAATATGTATAGGTAGAAATACCTAAGAATATCTTAAGTTACCATAAAAGTAATTAATATCTTTGATCACCCTAATATGAAGTACCCTGTGAAATAATAAAAAATCAGTTACCTATTTAGCAATTTTAAAATGTGACAAGTTAAATTATTGGTAAGGGCCAAATTTTCAGAATCACCCTGTATATACTTTTCCACATATTGATCGCGGTCGTTCGTGGTGGGACATACTGTAAATTGTCTTGTATACTTGAAACTTTAAATCCAAAATTGATATAAGAGCTGCAATGTGTAAATATAGGAAGCTAATTATTATCTAAAGTTAAAGATTTACGTTTTACAAAACAATAACCGACACATTGAGTAAATTGTTAAAATAACATTTTTGCTTAAATCTTAAAGTTAAGAATGTTGTTATTAATAATATCAAATACGTCCCTGTTTCGGACCCTGCCCTGTACTTATAAAATCTCTTAATTTCTTATACCCTCCAACAAAAAATGTAGGTATCGTGTTTAACGTTCTTTTGCTTTTGTCTTATAACTGACCTTTTTCTTTAAAGCAGTAGTGACTTAGTAGTCGTTTTGAACAATACATACGTTACATAATTCCGGTGTTTAAAGTGCTATATTGTGTTTTTAGTAAGTAACGAATTGATTGATAAGATATTAGTGTAGGGGGTCCTGTTACCAAACTGCTACTGTAGAATTTCGATTGCATGTAAATGTAAGTAACGTTTTCTTTTGAGATTAAAGCTAGTTACGGACGGTGAGCGATAATATATATTTATTTCTTTGTAATAAGATATATTCCTACAGCCAAGTAAACCGCATAGATATAAATATATATTATAGCGTGAGTGCGTAACGTTCTATGCATTTTAATCACAAGCGATATTCTTGTAATATATTATATATAACTCGCGTCAAGAATTCAGACGTCTTACGTCACGGCTGACGTTACACATTTGTTTTTATTGTCAACGTAATTTTCGATATTTGCTCGCAGTAAAAACAATCATTTTTTGCAATTTAATGCAATATATAATGCAAACTTTTAGTGTAGTATATAGTTTTATTACATCAGTTGCAGTTTCTTAAATATTTTGATGAAAATATAATGATTTATTCATTTGTTCGTATGACGTAAGTCGTCTGAATTTTTGTTGCGAGTATATTATAGCTCACCGTCCCGTGCAACGAGTGAAGTAAATGGTTTAGTCTAGTCAGATAATTTGATCTAATAGAGGTAAATAATTTTTTAAAGAGGTTTGTATAATATGGTCTATGAAATCCACAATTCATAACAAATTACGCTAAGAGAAATTTATTATTGTGTTTGAAATTACCAAAAATATTTGAAAAATTTGCTCAATTCTATTTATAGTTCTGAGTTCTGTCATATTTTAAAGAAACTCCATGACAATACTTTGTAGATACAGAATGTATTCTACAATTATATCCCAAAATGGAAAAACTTTTTTATTTGTAAATTTATTTATTTATCATTTTTGATAGGACTTATTCTTTCTTAGCACAGTTTCTGATACAGGACGATATTATTGGTGTCGGTATCGGATTCAGTGTTCACGCCACACATACCAACGAGTCTGCTTTTTAGTCGATCATGTTAACACATTTGTTGATGTTTAGTCAGTGGTGTACGTGTACCTAGTCAGCGGATGCTAGAAAATCTATTGAATAATGGCTTGATTACAATTTGGTTACTGCACTGACTTGTCTCGATATTTGCGAATACCATCGTGAACACCTGTACCATAGAAAATATAGTACTATATTTTCTATGACCTGTACATTTACAGCGATATCGGTAACAGCCGATCTATAATATCTCTACCCCTCATTGTAAATTCGATATAGCGCCCATAAGAAAATGGAAACTTGAAGTTTTCTCGTAACCGAAATTTTGCAATCTAAGTAGATTACGAAACAATTTTTCAGTAGATTATGAAAACTTTCGCATAAATTTGCTTTTAAAAATTTACCAGAAGTTTCAGTTACGACCCACTAAACACAGTCGTGATTTTGATGTCATTGGTATATACCAATGAAAGATATGGAATTACATACCCACTGTTATATAAATTTAACGTATTTGGTATATAAATGTACGTACATTGCTCTGTGGATATTGAGGTAACATAACATAATCCCTCTGCAGTGTATATATACAGTGATCCTCGCTATGATATAATAATTTAAACATCTACAGTATGTGCTTATTGCTATTTCATGAGTATGTAACAGTTTGTATGTTAAAAGTATGTCCTTATCGGTACTACTGTGTGAGTACTATATTCCATATCTAAAGTATGTACTCAGAGGTATCCAACAAAGATGTAACAATATTCATGTTAAATATATGTGCAGATAGATATCATTCTGTGATGTACCAAATTCCATATTCAAAACTTTGGTTGGAAAGGGGGGATATTTTGTGGCAGTTTTCGGCTTGATGCAATTATGTCGGGTGATTGTCTTGCGACTTGGCCTTATATCTTATACCCTCTATTACGTTAATATATTTTTACTAGTTATACGTCTATTATTGTTTAAATGTAAGTATAGGTATTTATTTATTAAAGTGTATTATTTAATTATGATTAACTAAGCATACCTAACCTCTCAACTAATGCCTTATCGTATATTAAAGATATATAGCAAGCAATATGTTTAATAAAAGGTAAGTTTTCTTCACCTCACTGGTCAGTACTCTGAATTATCTTAGAACTACATCCAAAAACATGATGAAAGAAATTGAAACTGTTTCGTCTAAATGGAAGACATGCAAGACAGCGTTTGAATCGAGAGAAATAAAGAAATATTATATCAATGGAATATAGATTCACAGTTGTTCAATATACTGAAATGAGTTAACTAAGTTGCATTATTATTTTTAGTCCATGTAACATTCATAGGATGCCCCACATAACTTGATTATATACTTTGCCTTAGTGTCGGATAAAGATATATCAAAAAGCTTCAATTAAATTAATGAAATAGCAAAAGTTCATCACAGTGATGTAATTTTCACAAGAGAAGCCGTAATAGCTTCAAAATAACAGCTTTATGAAATTTTATTTATCCATTACTAGTGTGGTAATGTAATTTAAAGAATAAATGATTTCTAAACTTCTAAAGCTCTTCAATATTGAAATACTGTGGGGTCTATATAGTGTTTGTGGGCAGATTTGTTTTAAATACCAACTCATTTTTAATCACAATTTTAGAATCCATATGAAAAATAAAGACAACGTAATAAAAAGGTTTTCGACTTTTTAAAGGTAGGTATATAGTCATATGATGACTTCAATAAAATGGTAAATCAAATAATTTATCTAAATTAAAAATGAAACCATGAAGTGTCAAATTAAAACACAACAATAACCAGCATCTAAACGATATGTAAATTGTGACATAATACTGTTACTATACTATAGATATGTATAGGCAGGGTGATCCTGAATATGTGCAAACAATTTTAGGGTATATTGTATGACCGGATTTTAAAACGGGTCTTTCATATATTTTTTCTTTATTTAAGCTTTTCTAGAAGAGTTGCAACCCTTTAACAGGGGTGATAAATTTAACATTTTATCTAGTTTCTTCCAAATGCTTTGAAATTAAAGAAGTTAAATTTGGTAGGATATTTAGGCTAACGAACTTCTTCTGGACGAGTATTTTTTATTCTCGTCCTGTAATACGTCGTTGAAATAAATTACACCGTGTATAATTTTCATTAGATTTTTTTCTAGAGTTTTCTTGATAAAAAATATTTTTGTTAATAATAAATATACTGGGGGTACTTTATTTCAACGCCTTATAATAGGACGTGAAGAAAAAGACTTGTTCAGAAGTTTCATCAGTCTAAATATCTCACCAAATGTTACTTCTTAATTTTAAAGGGTTTGGAAGAAAAAGATAAGACTTTAAATTTATTACCCCCTGTTAAGGGATCGTAACTCCTCCAAGGGTTTAAAACAAATTATTTTATATGAAGAACCCCTATTAAAATCAGTTTACAATCTACCCTTAAATTCTTTGCAGATTATTTGGGATCACCCTGTACATATATTGTTAACATAGATACTGTTACATTACTGAGATTTTGATATCGTTCTTGGAAATGATATACACTTTGTTAAGTTCTTGGTATGTGTCATCGTTTTCATGAAACCTACATAAAATGAGGTACATCGTGTGCATATAACATTATCTACAAGCATTTCATATAGCAATAATGTGTGCATGCGGAGGACATTTGGAGGTACAAGGGGTACTAGGTATGTAATGGTTACATAGCTGGTCCATCTTTTGTAATATCACTGTGTAACAGGTTATGTACTTGTTACGTAAGTGGTATGTAAGTGTGTTTAGTGGGGAGTTATTTTCAAAATAGCAATTTTTTTCTTTTTCTCAAAATATCTCGTAAAAGTAGTGCGTCTTAATAATAATACTGTCGAGGATGCAGAATGCAAGCAGGGCGTTGAACATTATTTTTTATTTACTTATTTATTTTTTAACGAAAAAACCGCTAATAAAAAAAATCACCATGTTGTGGTGAAAGACGCATCGCATGTTAAGACCCCTTTTATGCACGCGTTTTTCTCCACTCAACGCGAAATTGAGAAAAACGTGGCTTATTTCTGCTCCATTTTAGACACGCGTATTCTATCAGTTGTCGCCAGTTTCATGCCACACAGTAGTCAGTGAAGTACATGAAAATGGATCCATGTATATTGTATTTGTGCTATAAAAAAATATGTAATAGAAGACACGTAAGAGGCGTTAGACAGTACATCCAATTAATAGAAATAGAATTCAACAAAGTGCATTTTATATTGTACATGGAGATATACAAGAAGATGGTGACAAGTTTTTTAATTAGATGCCATCCATAAATTACGTCACACAAATTTTAACACTTTTTAACCCCTCCCCCCGTCCTTGTCACAAGTTGTCACATTTTCAGAACCCCCTCCCCCTGATGTGACATCACACATTTTTCAAATTTATGTATGTATTTAAAAATAATGAAAAGAAAACAGTTATTTTTATTTTTTTCTTACTTTTATTATATAATCTTTAATAAAATCAACATAAAGTCAAATATATTAGATAACAGAAAAAACAAAGGACTAGTTAGAAAGCAATAAACGACTAGGTAATTATGTTAACTAAAGATACAAAACTTAATCATCTTGTGTACATGGATTTAGCACTTTGTAAATTTTTAAAGTTTTCTATTCAGATATAAATTTCGCGTTATGGATTTTGAATTTTAACATGTGTATGTCCGGTGATACCCCCCCCCCCCCATTAACATGTGACGTAATTTATGGATGACCCCTATACTTTTGTATGTCACAATCATCTTTTGATGAATTAATTATAACATATAACAGGATTTGGTCTTATGGTATCAATAAATATTTAAATATCAATTGCGTCCATGCAGTAGCGGCGTTAGGGGAGGGCGCCGGATAAAAGGGGCGCCACAGGCGCCCCTTTGTAGCCCATCGCTCATAGTCAGTTGGGGGGCGCCGTAGAAATCTCGCCCAGGGCGCTGGTAGTGTTAAAACCGACACTGCGTCCATGTCCATTGCATCCATGTCCCGCTTCATCAACTGCTAAACTAAAACAAACTGTGCTAAAACTACTCTTGCCAGACAGAGCCACTGGACTTGCGACAAAGAGCGCTTTGCATACAAACGCCGATATACTTTCGTGTTTTTTCAGAGCGCGTACGCCAAGCGTTCTGTAAAGCCATCGCGACAGAATTGAAAACGCGAGAGCAAATAAACGTGCGTAAAATGCATAAACGTAGTAACTCTGTTCATGGTATCTAGAAACGCGGCGTTTTTGTCAACTCCGTGTTGAGAGGAGAAAACCGCGTGCATAAAAGGGGTCTAAGTCTAGTGGCGGAGATAGAGGGGTGCCTATGAATCTTTTTGTAAAAAAGTATAACCGTTGAAATTTTGCAAATATTTTCGAAAAATATGGAAGACCATTTCATTTTACCCTTGTGTGAAGTCGATCGGGGTGGCGTTTTCAATTCGGCTATACTTTTTTTTACCAAAAAAAATCGTAGATCCCCCTATCCCCATCACTGGAACATAATGATTTTTTTGTTAGCGATATTTCTCGTTAAAAAATAAGTAAATATAAAATAAAATTCAACGCCCTCTATCTCAGAAAGGAAGCGTTTATGACCCATATTTATAGAAACTTTTAGTCGCAAAATGAGGTCCTCTAAATACTTTTGAGGTCCTGCTATTTAAAAGTGAGACACCCAGTATATCTAGCAGATAGCTTTTTTACCAAAGCCATCAATGTCGAATGGGTTTGTAGGGGGCATCAAAGTTTTTTAAAAAATATCAATAATCGGTTATAACACAGAAAAACGTAAAAGGCGAAAATGGAATATTATGGTATACCTACATGTCTGAAAATATATTGATAAAAGACCTTTCTTGATGCAATTAATGTTAACTACCAACTTGCAGGAATGGCTTAAACTGGAATTTTAACCAGAAAAAAAACTGACAATCAGACATAAAACAGACATTTTTTAACTGAGTTATTCAGTTTAAGGCATTTGTGCAAGTAACAATAATTGCATTAAGAACATATTTTAATTTTTCATACACCAAATTTCGTCGTTCAACGCATTTCCGTTTTATAATTAATATTAATTATTTCAAAAAATTTGATTCTCCCTAATGCCCTAACGATGCATTTTTACATAGGTATAAGTAAAATAGCAGCTGGTCCATGCAATTCAGACACCCTGTATAGTGTTTTTAAGATGTTATAATATAAACATTACTCCATCATATTATTGGTATGTCAGTTTATGAAATTAGGAATAATGTAGAGACAGGATCAAAATTATAAAAAAATATTTTGTGGGACACTTAGGAAATTCGAATTTTGTGCAACTTTGTGTCAAATATTACTCGTTACATAAACATGCTTCTATTTTATTATACAGAAAATCTTCCAATAAAATAATTTACCAGCCATAAAATCAGTAGTAGGAAAAATATTTTACCTTAGATTAATATCATTATCCCAACAGATAAGCGGAATCGATTATGTTATCTATTGTGGACATTATCTCCCCTGGTGTTACCTATTTTATTTATACAAGTACCTACACGCGTTTATAAATATCTATATACAGTAGTTATATCGCCTTCTAGACAATACGCGTAAGACTTAAATTCGCGTATAAAAGTTTAAAAAAATCTCTACTGTTTATATTACCGAAAGATTAGATTAGACAATTTAGTATGACACGTTCGACAGTGTGTAGCGCTCGCAAAAATGCAAATACATTAAAAATCCCATTATTTCAACGTTGATTTGTTAACACTATCAAATGAAATTATAAATACACACCTCGCATTCTGTTACTGAAAATATCGTTGAATAAAGCGAGCGCGCGTATTTGTTGTGACGTTTCGGTAAATGTTTGGATTGTTTGATTGAAGACAGACCTCGAGGATTTAAAATAAATCGATTATTTTCCTCTTAAACAGTTTCTAGTTAGTTTGTTGTAAAGTTGAAAGTTAAAAAGAAGATTTATTGTGGGCCATAAAGCATCTCTGTTTGTTTTCGACTATGAAAATATGATCACCATTGTTTACTGTTGCGTGTGCTTGCTGTTTGTTGTCTGTCACTGCGAGAATACCCTGGACAGCGAAGGTAAGTACAACAATTTGAATTTTGCTTCTTGATTCGGGGAAACGTATTAAATTCAGGTTTAGCCGAAGTTTAAATATTTAATTTATTGTTTTATAACCGCCTAACAAACACCTTATCGTAATGAAATGAAATTACCGCCTTCCAAATAATTTACGATTTATTTTTATAGTCGGCACTAAACCAATAAACAGGGATACCAAACGGCGTAACTGCGGTAATAAAAAGGTGGAAATGTTTTATTTATGTTATATGATTTGCCACCCTATATTTTCGGTAGTCGATGATCGCAAGTGATGACGATGACTCGAACAGTAATATGCAGTTTTTAAATTCATGTAACGACTTCAAATTATATTCGTTTCTGCTGTAAATAAACTCCACTTTTTGTAAAGATTTTTAAAATTTCAAATCGTTATATACATAGCATAAAATAAATAGAGTACTATGTGGTTTCTAGAAGAACATTTCGTTGTACATACAAAGTTTTGATAAATTATTTTCAAACCATGTATCAATAAGGATATAACCATCAGTGTAAAAGGTAAAAGAGACAATCGTACTTTACTAATTCATTCGAACATTATAGAAAGTCAAAGTCCAATAATGCAAACATACATGCATAGATAGAGCGCTGATTTCATCTTAAAAAAAACTAAAAATATACTCAGCATTACAAATTTATTTATTAGCTATAAAAATAATTTTCTACAAATATTTTGACTTTTGCGGATTATTATTATTATTGAAAATCTATACAACTCACAAATTTATGGTCTACTTGAAAAAATATATTATTTTTTTATTTAACTAGATCGATCATCCTAAACATGTGTATTGTTCAATAATTCACTTCACCATGGAAATTTGAGAAATGGCAAAAATGTGGCAATGACATGGACTTTTTTGAATGGTCTTAGTTTTATCATAATTGTTATTTTGTTTTTTAAAGACCTAGTTTTATAGCGATAAAGATTACAATATTTAAGATTTTGCATTATGGGCCGATGCTATTATACAGGGTGTCCGGAAATGATGGGAAAAAAATTCAGGGGATAATTCTAGACCGAAAATAAATGCTATACCTCTTTCTATAATATTTTTTTCAAAACTGATTATTAACGGAGGGGTTTTTGCGGGTGAGAAATTCAAATTTGTTTCTATTTTGACTAGTAGAGGGCTCCACTTGTGGCACACAACCCAGATAGCACAGATTGCGGCGAAATACAAATAGTGTGAAAAAAGTGGTCATAAATGCAGCATTATAATGAATGTACTTTAAAAATGTTTTCTAAGTACCCCACTCCCAGCATTTAAATTTAAGAATACATTTGAAATGCATTTATTGCACACAAATATTCTTATACTGGTTTACTATACTTAGTAAATACAAAAAAAGCATTACCAATAAGTACAAATATTGAAGTACACAAAAGTTGCTTAAGAATTGCAATCTAAAAGCCATTAATTCCGGGTGCGCTAATTATGTGCAAAAATCCCGCTTGCAGTCGGCAGTGTTGCGCAGAATGCAATCAGCGCAGTCGTGGCGCAGCTTTCTCAAAACGGTAGGCAGCCGACTGCCGACGCCAGCATCATGGCGTATTGTATTTTGCTTGGTTCCCAGTAGTGTTTACATATTTAATTTTATGGTGCAGATGCAGCGCCAAGTACTAGCTTCAGTTATATAAAATCAAAATCTAGTGGTCTGATGGCTGATGATCAACATGAGCCGAAGGTATGTATATTTAATTCTATTAATTTGCTAGAGGTGCATTATATATTTAAACAATGGCGTTTTCGGCCACTGGTCAGTGGCCATTGTAGTTGAGGGCATGGCGTCAGGGTGTTGTGACTGCTGTGTAGACACTGTCGTTTTGTATTGTCCCAAGTTTCTGAGTAGGTACATTTTTTACATTTGATAATTATTTACATCTGCGTAAAACTCTCCAATATTAACAAAAAATATCCTACCTCCCTATTTTCGAGGGTACTGATCCCGAATCTGAAGTCAGATTTCGGCGGTCGCATGTAGTTTTGTATTTTCGACAAAAAATTTCATACCAAAAGACAATGTCATGAAATTTTTTTGGCTTTCCAAGTGATACAGATTTGATCTGCCACAATAGTTCTTTTCTAGATCAAGCAATAGCAAAAATTTGAATATGTCATACACTTTCTGACGATGGTCACTGCTCATAAAATTTTTATATTTTTTACAGTGTGCAATGTTTCAAGTGGTGAGGGACAAGGATATTGTTGAAACCACATGTCGTGAATTGAAAAATGAATGAATTAATATAAATCGGACAGGACAAAACAATAAAGACCTTTTTTTGACATATAGTAATAAAAAAAAATAATACTGGGTGAGTATAATTTCTTTTTATCTTGTTCGAACTAGAAAATAATTTGGCTTTACCTATATACTTCTTTATACTGTAAAATTATAGTTGATTAAATAAAGAATTAAAACACCTATCTTTTATATTTAGTTGCTGTTCGAAGATATCCATTAGTTATTATGGAAATGCAACAGAGAAGGAGATTGAAAATGTTATAGTATATAAGAAATATTTGTAAATAAATAGGAAAATATATTTTTGTTTGCCTTATTTTTGTCCTGATATATCCTGAGAGTAGAGAGTAAGTATATTCATTTACAGAAAAAAAGTACATAAATGGTGCTACATAAACATATAAAAAAATCACTAAAAACGCGCAATCTGTGCGAAATAACAATGCTTTAAAAGTACCTTATATGTACTTCATATTTTTCGCGACATAATAACAACTGCTTTTAAAGTGCTTCAAATGCACTTTATTTCAGCAAAATGCGCGCGCATACAGCTTGTGAACCACTACTTAAGAAGTACTTTCTAGGCTGACACTGGGGTGCTTGCCAAATGAATTTTGCCTGTACTTTACAAGTATTTGGATAATATTAATAAGTACTTTATTGGTACTTCTGAAGCTATTTTGGCTATCTGGGCATGTTTCTTTTAAATAGCAGAACTTTTTTGCAGCTTAATGTATCCATCTGACTATCGAAACAATCAATTCTCCTACTTGTTTTATTTGAAAAAGGTAGGTATATCTTGCTGACGTCGGTAGGAGTAACGATTTTTGAAATAATTTTATAATCCTATTTGAAATGCTCAGTGTACCTACTACCTACCGAGTTAAAACTGTTTTAGTTTCAGGTAAAGTGCCTTTTGTGTTGAAAATACAGCAAATGTTGTTGAGAATGGTAAATTATGGAAATGTGCAAAATGTCAAGAAGATCAGCGAGGTTTGATGAAACCATTTTTCAACAAAGCTTAAAGGTTTTATCAAAGCAGACCAATCTTTTTGAAATTTTGCACGTCTCCGTAATTTACTGTTCTGAACAACTTTTTCAAGTAACATTTTGCTGTATTTTCAGTAGAAAAGGTACTTTACCTGAAACGATGATAGTTTTCAATTGGTGCAGTAAATGTTTCAAATAGGATTATTTCGAAAACTGTTACGCCTAACGACAGGTAGGAGAATCGATTGTTCCATAGTCAGATGTATACACTCGGCAAAAAGTTCTGCTATTTAAAAGAAACATGATGTGCCATAAATGGCGCCCTCTACTAGTAACGTCAAAATTAGAAACAAATTTGGATTTCCCGCCTGTGAAAACACGATTTACAAGTCTCATGTAAATATTTGGATTATTTAAGAAGTTATCTACAAATAGCGAAAATAAAATTTTAGCTTTGACACCATATATTTATTTTATTATGCGATTATGGATATATAGATATGTTAGGTTAAATCGATTTTCACTTAAGGAATCTGTGGTCTCATGTTTGCTACTTCATTTAAAAACACCCTGTGTATGTTAATAATAATATCTAAAAGTTTTTGATATTTATAGCCACAAAATTATTTAAAACAAGTTATCACCCTTACAAAATACCTTTTTTTACAGTAACATATGAAAATTAGAACAAAATTAGATACAAGCACACTTGCTATACTTTATCATAGGCGCAACTAGAGAGAGTGGTGGATGTTATAGGGACTTCCAAAATTAAAATTAGCACTATCAAATAGAATAATTTTCAATTAACAATATCTTAGAAAAGTCACCATGAAAAGTTGACTTTTTAGAAGCAAGTGAATGTTCTCAATTCAATTTCTTGATCGTTATGATTTTATGTAAAAAGGTGTATTATTTATTTTAAGATGTAACCACTTTAGTTTAGAAATACCTACTTTGTCTTTCTTTATTGTTACTTCTTTTTGTTTCTTACATTGTTTTAACATTCTGTATAAAAGTACCGGGTACCGGAATAAAATAAATAAAATCACTCTTAATGATTCAAGAACGTTTAATGCATCAGTATAAAGGCTGTACACAAATTAAAGTAGCTAATATTTACTTACTATTTAACTTAATTATTCGCTCTACACAGTTTACTGATTACAACAGCAGTATAACATTAAATAATGCTAATAAAAAAATAAAGCCAAATTGCTTATTAAATAGTATTTTATGGTATGTTGATGGTAAGTCATTCACTCTCGAATGAAGTAGATATAAACTGATGTACTATTATTTAATTATATGATATTTGATGCAAACAATGACATTTTGTGCCTGTCATATTATTGTAGTTTTATGCAACATCATTTTTAATAGTATTAAAGGATTATAAAATGTAATGTTATTTTCGTTGAATTGGCCTATTAATTGTGATAATTTCAAAAGATCCGTTCTATATTTGGGCAAGGTAAATTCGATTTAGTACTGCGAGAGCAATTGATTGTGAACACATTTACCATTACGGGACGGGGAATTTATGCATGTAGCGATAATCGTTGCTCCTATCTCCTATGATGTATCCGGCGATCGAAATTTGAACATTTGGTTATTTCACGACTATTTTAACAGGTTATAAAGAATTCGTTCATATTATTTTACCTTTATTATCCCGTAATATATCATCATATATGTACTTGTAAGAATAAGATATATCTACATAATAAAGTACTTACTAACTTGGACAGGATATTTTGATGTTATACAGTGTGGCCCACCGAAAACTTTCCGCCCAGGTTTTCTTCATTTTGATGCAAAAACTAAAAAACATGTTTGGAGTCATCAACTTTTGTTTTGAGGGATGGGCCTAGTATGACCTTCACCTTTATATCTTAAGTGGAAAATGTTGTCATTTTAAAGGGCGTATAATTATCTGTTTGACTCTTTTTGGGGCATCAGTTTTCGAGAAACTAAGGGAAATAAATTCACTATATCATTTTCAAAGGAGATTTATTACTATAAAAGCACAATTATAAAAAACTATTCTTTATTAAATTTTTTAATATTTGATAGAAAAAAACACTTTATCTAGACAGAAAATATTTTTTGCTATTGTCAAAATTTAGTAATTTTTCAATTAGGTAGTAGTAAGATTTAATGACTATCTATCTCTTGTACTCTCGCTTGTACTACATTTTGATAAACTATAGTAGGTGCGTGTTTGGTAAACACTAAACAAATCAAAGCAAACTGGAGACAAATGTTTTCATATAAGATATACAGGGTGTCCGGAAAGTAATGGGACCGAGCTTGAGCATAGCTTCCTGTGGTCAAATAGAACCGATTTAGACAAATTTAGCTTAGTCCAAAAGTGCTTCATTTAGAAGTAAAAAATTGTTTTCTTGTTATGAACATAATTAAGAAACGAAACGTCCAATCATGTTGAAATTTGGTACAGTTATGTTTTAAATAAGTACAAGCATTGCGAAGGAGTCTGTAGTGCTACATATCGTAGGGGGCGCTCTTGGCAGTTTTTTGTAACTCATTTTTTATCGTTTTTTTTTTGTTAGTTTTATTCTGATACGCTTGACGGAAAATCATGATGAAGAAATTAATTTTGTGTAGAAAAGCTATCCATGTAATTGTACCTTATTTCTGCAGCTCTTTCATTAAATTGATTTTGACAGTAAACAGTAATCATATCTGCCGTTCTGTATTGGAAAACTGTTTATGTCGAGGTATATGTTTTCCAAATTTGATATGAATTGAAATTATTTACACATTACATTTACACTTTACACAACGATAATTACTAACTCAGTACAATAATTAATATTAATATGACAGGGTTTTGATCAAATTGTATCTAATTTAAGCGTATCAACGTTAGTTTGACAAGTGGTAACTTGATCGAATTAGAAAATTTATTTCTATTTTAATGTGCGGAACTTGCGTTTGCGTGGTCAAATGCGTTTTTACCGAAAACGGTGTATTTTATCAACATGGAACAAGTATAGCTTTTCTACGCAAAATTAATTTCTCCATCATAATTTAAGGCTTACGGTGAGCGCTCTATCAAACGATATATAACATCTGTTCCAACAACTGTCGAGAACTGTTCAGTACCATGAGAAATGTTTGACCAACACCGTCTTACGTCGCATTCGCCGAGAGTACATTAGCAACTAAACTGACTGACTAATTCTGGACGGTTCGGAATCGATTCTTGCTGTGTTGGAACAAACCCATAGTTTTCGCTCAGTAACTCCTTAACGGATAATGATAAAAATATGCGGTTTTTATAATAGACTTCAAATATTCGTCGGCGCTGTGTTTTGAAATTTTGAAAAAGTGTAAAATAATTTTTTTTAAAATGAATTTTGCATATTTTAAAAATTTCAAAACACAGCGCCGACGTAAAATAGTATTTGTAGTCTATTAAAAAAACCGCATATTTTTATCATTTTTCGTTGAGGAGTTACTGAGCGAAAACTATATCCCTTTGGATCGAGCGCTCACCGTAAGCCTTAAGTGTATCAGATTAGGACCAACAAAAAAAGATACGATAAAAATTAATTGCAAAAACACTGCCAATAGCGCCCTCTACGATATGCGGCACTACACAAAAACATAACTGTACCAAATTTAAACATGCTTGGCCGTTTTGTTTATTAATTATGCCCATAACAAGAAAACAATTTTTCTTCTTTGAAGCCCTGTAACTTCTAAACGAGGCACTTTTGAACTAAGCTAAGTTTGTCTAAATCAGTTCTATTTGATCACAGGAGGCTATGTTTAAGCTGGGTCCTATTACTTTCCGGACACCCTGTATAACTTTTTTAAGTTATGGGTGTAACAAAAAAGCAGATCATCCCGTTAACTACGCATTTTTAGAGGCAAAATATACCTAACTATTACCTACCTACTTATATAAAAATATGCGTCCCTTAAAAAATACAACCTGTTAAAGTTGAACTTTTAAAATTGTTATAATGTAAAATTTTATTTAGAATATTTTATTGTTCTTGATAAGTTTTCGTCAAGATAAATTCGATTTTGGAGCATGCAATGTTAGAGATGGATGCTGCAAAATGGCCTACACATGATAACATTTTTAAATTATTTCAAAATACAAAGAAACAATTTATAATGTTCTAACTTTTTATACAGTGTCATTGCAAATTTGTTTATTAAAGAAAAACATGCATTTAAGACACTAAGTTTAGTTACCAAACAGATTTACACTAATTGCTGATGATAACACATCCTACACATAATCCACCAACAACGTTTCTTCCGAATCAATTGAAAATATTGGATCAACTGAAAAGGCGTATTACAAATCCGGCTGAACAATTTAGGCAAAAACCGAGTTTTCCAAATTTTCAGATAAAGAGCTCGTTTATGCATTTCAGAGGCAGGTATAGACATATCTAGAGCAATTATTAACATATTAAAATGTAGAATTAGTGGATTAAAATGTTAAAATTATAGTTTCAAATTAAACTTTATTATAAATCTTCTGTTTAATATAATTAATCTGTTTCTTAAATTCCTACTGTTTTTTTCCTTAAACGAATTTACATTGACGAAAACGTTTTTATTTGTGTAGAAATGGCACTTTGGATAAAATGACAGCAAGTTAGAACATTACAATTTGTTTCTATGTAATTCGAAATTTAAAGTGCATCTCATTTTACCGCGACTATCTCTAACGTCACGTTGCATGCTCAAAAATCGAATTTATCTCGAAAATAATGAGAATTAGCAAGAGTAATAAAATATTATAAACAAAATTATACATTGGAACATAAACGTAAACAATCGTCCACGGGCGTACGTCAAGAAAAAGTGGAGGGATAAAATAACACTCTCCCCTCAGTTCTATGCTTGTTTTTAAGAAATCGTTTACAATTGAGGAGGATTGAGGATTTGATTTTAATAACAAGAAGTATATCTACAAAATTTTAAAGTGATACGTGAACAAATCAAGAAGTTATAGTTGACGAAGATGAGCTGCTTTTTTGTTACACCCTGTATAACATACATAATTTAATAATAAAACTATGATAATTTTTTCTGTGAATAAATATTTTTACACGTTTTTATTTATGCGGTGGTTTACCTCATCCTTTGACGTTCTTGGTAAATTTGGTATGTTCGTATTATTATGTGTGTATTATATCTTTATAAAATTAAATAATTATGAAATATTCACACCAGATAAATAATCAAATAAAATGCCAGTATCACTTCATTTGACATAAATTATTTCCGGGAAATAAGCTATATGTGTATTCAAGATAACTTTGTGAACGTCGACTTTATTCGTTTTATTTGTTCCAATCACATCATCTTTTAAATAATACTTAATACCAATTTGTTTAGCAATTTAGTTAAAAAAAAAACAAAAAATATAAAATTCACTCATCTTCTGAAATTGTCTGTGCACCAATTTAAGAAAATTTGTATTAGCAATTTTTTTATTACTTAATGCCTAAATTTTTAACACCCTGTATGATAAAGATTTTACGATATTAAATCTGGGTAGCTTCAATCTTAGACTAAAAAATAAGTACTCTTGTTTATTGTCGATAAAATGAACCGTTTACGAGAAAAAGAATAAACGATTTCATGTTTTATTTTTAATAAAAAGGGCCATGATTTCTATTTTTTTTTTTCTTGAAATAAAGTCATTCAAACAACAGGAAAGTTTCATTTTAAGATGTTTAAAAAGGCAAAATTTAAAAAAACGCAGTGGTGTTCCAGGAGGCACCTTAACGAAATTATTGAAAAACTTAAGAGGGTTCAACATGCTAAGTCGAACTTTTTTCCGGATACCCTGTATATTATAATCGACTGTAAATTGGCCCTATAAGTACGATTTCCCGAATTTAACGAAGCAAAAATATAAGACAATTTACACATTAGGTATAAATTTCAAATTTTTATATTTTATATAAACACATATACATATTTACTTTTTTTAGGATACTCTAATGATTCTCCATATATGGTCGAACCAGAAGTTCAAAATATAAGAGTGAAGAATGGAACACAGTTTTCCTTAAAATGTCATCATAAAGGAGTTATTTGGGAATATAGGGTAAGAATTAGTGCTTGTTTTTGTGCAGTCGAAAATGTAGACTGATATGGAAGACCTTTCGGTTTTTGGAATTGTAATAGTAATAGATCTTGCTCTTCAAAAAGTGAACCTAATTATTACGACTGGGCCTCGATTACTTATGAAATAGATACAGTTAAGAACAGTTGCAAGTATCTGTTTCGTTATTTACTTCCGAGTACCTCTAGAGTAAAATACACTGAGCATTTGTAAAGCAGTAATATCTTCACAAATAATTTTCTACATTATTACCATAGGCGACCGCAGAAAAATGTGTGGAGCAAAAGCCAACTTAAGTTACTCCTATATACACCACCACCATTATTAACTCAAAATTCGCATGTTTTTAACTGTATCATTATTTCACAACAGGTGCAATAAATGATTCATCGGATTTCAGATTGTACAATTTAGTCAAAAAAACTTCTCATGGGATTTGTTTTGATCAAATGTGTTTTAGCGTTTTTTAATTTTTCATTTATTTCAGTCATGCGAAACAAATTATAAGGGTTTACAATGTGAAGTAAAGAATTTAGTTGGAGTAGATAAAGAAAACACTTGGAAGAAGCTGAATGTTACCAAAGGCCGTTTAGATGTCACTTCTTCAAACAAGAGTCTCAGTGGTTTATACAGATGTTTGGAAAAGGAAATTGTCCGTAAGATATTCATCGTGGAAATTGTCGGTAAGTATTCATGTGATATATTTCTCAGAATTTAAAATCATCAAATTTTTGTAGATTCGTATATAATACATATGCACAGAGCTTTGCGGTGGTATGTACAATCTATTGCAATAATTATGGCACTCCGCCCTAAATCAGCTTTTGAATTACTGAAAGTTCTGAGTAGAATATTCATTAGATCTCTATCGATGAGTGGGACAACAAAAAACTAATATGAAAGTAGATTTGATTATGAATACTCAGTAGTTGGAAATAAATCATAAAATTTGTTTTAAAGAGTGTCATTATTATTGTAATAGATTACCTATACACTGCTTGCAACATAAATCTTTCCGACCTAACACCTTATTATATATAATGAAGGGGAGTGTTGGTGGATTATTAATATGAATTTTAGGAGGTATCAAATCAATGATTAGGTTGTGATTCGGGATTGAAACTGTTATGTTGGGGCGGGTACATGTGTGATTTACATAAATATTTTCACTATTGCTTAAATTTTCTTAAAATAGATATTCATTCACAAAGAAAAATTTCCAGTATTAATAACTAAAGGTATAAATGGGGATCACAAAATAATTTACTGTTTTTATTTTAATTTATACAGGGTGTTTCATAAGTAATGAGTCAGAGACCCAGGTAGGTGTCGGTGGGTGTTTGGTAGTGCCAAATCACTTTTGAGTTATCTTATAGTGGATGCACATAATAAATCTGATGTAAAAAAATTATTATAACATTTTTTTGCCTAACACTAGAGCAAACATTCTTTAAAACTGTTTTCAAGATATTTGCATTTAAAAAATTCAAAATTGAAATTCATAAACTATGCTTTATTTTATACAGTTTTTATTAAGTCTGATGTAAATTATAATACACAACTTTAAAAAATTAATGATATAACAAAACAAGTATAACACAATAATTCATTTAGATTTTACTTAATTAATATTGTATGTTATTAGGCTAATAATTAAATTCTTAAATAAGATAACATGTATTTGGTGCCTCCCTTTTACAGTTTAATTCATAAAAATTGCGTAATAAAATAAAAAATAGTTGGTGTATTGAGTTTTTTAAATGCAAATATTTGAAAAACATTTCAATATTCAAAAATTTATTAAAAGCCCATTTTTATGTAAAATGAAGTTTTATACTTAATACGTTCCTAAATGGGAAAAAAGTTACAGAATAAAATATCAGCGGAAGGGCTAACAACTATTACAAAAAAAAAACACCAGTTTGTTCAGTACCACCAAAAACTACCATACATCGCTGTTGGTCTCAAAATTGTTTCATACATTCTAAATTTTACTCCTCTGGACAAATTTGTTGATTTCATTAAGTGGTTGACTGCTGCCGGACTTCTGTTTGCTCTTATTATTCTCTTATTAATTTCTTGCTGCTCATCACAGTTAGCTGTTATTAGCACCCCCCAAATACACATATTCTTGAATTTGTTCAAACTTCATCTCTCCATTGCTGTGTTGTCAATTTAAAATTGATATCTTTTTTTTGTTCTCCTATTCTCAGAATCTTCCTTTTCTCTTGATTTATCTGCAATCCCACTTTACTTGCTTCCTCCACAATTTTTTTCATTACTTCTTCTAATTCCCTACTATCTCTAGCAACTTACTATTTGGTGACTTTTAAGCAATATGTGTCCTTCCCTGTTCAATAAAATTTCCCTTATGACCCTTTCTTTCTACTACTAAATTAAAAAGAAGCGTTGAGAGTGGGTCTCCTTGTCTCAGTCCTGTGTCGATAGTAAAACCTTCCGAACATTCACCTTTTATTCGTACTTTGGATTTAGTATTCTCTAAGGTCATTTTCAATAGCCTAATCAATTTGGTTGGTATCCCAAATTGTTTCAAAATTTTACCTAGTTTATTCCTTTTAACCGAATCATATGCTTTCCTGAAGTCCACAAATAACACCATAGCATCACCATGAAGATTTGGTCTGTTGTTGACGTCCCCTGTCTAAAACCAGCTTGATATTCCCCTATATGTAGTTCTACTATAAATTATATTCTCTGGTTTATTAATGTTGCCATAATTTTATACCCTTATATCTAACAATGATATACCCCTATAGTTTCTGCATTCTGCTGCATTTCCCTTTTTTTAAGATTGGTATAATCATAGCATATCTCCAATCTTCAGGCATACATTCTCTTCTCCAGATCATTCGGATTATTTCGTATATTCTTTGTCTTAAATCCTCTCGTGCATACTTAATGTTCTCTGCTGTTATTCCGTTTTTCCCTGGACTTTTGTTATTCTTTAAAGCTTCTATAATTACGTCTATTTCCTTACCTGTGTCAAATTTTAATGAAATATGTTTTGCTTTAAAAAATTACTTACAAAATTTTATTTTCTAAAATTATCTTACACACCCTGTATCTCAAAATTGAGTAGTTTTAGAATATACGTGTATTAAGTAAACCCCACTTATTTTTAAATGGTTTATCAGTTCTAGCAATAGTGCCATGAATTCTGAAAACTATAGGTTTGTTTTAGCAGCAGTTGAAAACTGTTTGGAAACTATCAGAAATGTCCGTCCAACTATTTATTGCGTCAAATTCAATGGTAACGCGTTCTCAACTTAACTGGTCGAATATTTCTGACAATTTTCAAACCATTTTCAACTGCTGCAAAAACAAGCCGTATATTACCCACTGAAATTTATTTACAATTTATTTAAATTTCTACACCCTGTTATACAGGCATTTGTCTAAATTGTCTTACTTTGACCTCGGCAACATACCAGTAAGCTATGTGTCATTTTTAATTAAATAATCTGTAGAAACTTTTAATTATTATGAATTGTGAAGAAAACCCAATTGTGAATTTTTTATCTACACTGTATTGATTCAAAATTTTAACTGAAACTCAGTCTGGCTTTAGAAAAAATTTGATATAATTCTACAACTCTACTTAAAGTAAGTGATGACATAATATCGCCTTTGATACCATAAATTTTGAACTGTTGCTAAATATATTATTCTATATAGGTGTGAATCAGGATACAATATTATTATTTTCTAGTTAGAGATCAGCAACAATATGTAAAAATTGGTAATAACATTTATTTTATGATCATCAAAATGGAGTTCGCTAAGGATCCATTCTAGGTATTTATTTTGGTATTTGGAACTAAAAACAAATATGAATATGTTCCTGACAATATTCATAATTATGAGAATTCTAATTTACAGATAACTGAGCCCACAAAAAATTTAGGTTTGTTTTGTGATTAGAACTGGCATTTCACACGTCATGTTAATAACTTAATTAAAAAATCGTTTAGCAAATTAAAATTACTTTATGAAGGTAGGAACATTTGAAAAGTACAGGATGTTATCAAAATCAGAAATATTGTTCCACTTAAATTATTGCAATGTGGTTTATGATGCATGTTAGAGATAAATTACATTTGTAAAGAATTTAAAATTCTTCTAGAAGACCAATTTCTGGTTTACCTTGATTTTCTTATACGTTTCAAAAATTTAAAGAGGTTGGCTGGCTTACTATGAAGGTATATTTTAAAATTATCCATAATGTGACACTACATATTTAATTGATAAAATAATATTAAAATTACTTATAAATTATTAAAATGCACATCCCTAGCATTATCCGGGATTCTTTGCCCTGGTTGTTCTTGGGCTAGGCTCTGTAGGGACGGTATCGGTATCTCTGGGCCCACTATTGATTTCAGCTTCTGTTGGTATTATGACTGCTACGTTCCAAACCACAAGAACAGCCAGGGCAGGTCAAAGAAGCCCGGAGAATGCTAGGGATGTGCATTTTAGTTCTGTTACTGGCAGCACCAGTTACCAAGGTTACACCATAACACAGAAAATCATTATGTATCAAATGATAGCACCGTCCGTAAAAGCCTCTTTTAGACAGTTCAAATTACAACTTCATACTCTCATATTGCCTGGTAATGCACATATCGTAGCAAGCAGTTATTATAAATTTTTGTACTCATACCTATATTTAATTTTTCAGTTTTTATTTATCAACTCTTCCAACTGTATTAGTAATATATTATAAAACAAGCTTAATATTAAGTTTAGGTTAAGTGGTGGAGCAGAACCTCACTGGCATTACTTACTGGTGAGCAACTGAACTTTGCCTTTTGGGTAAACCAGAATAACCAGATTGTATTTTGCATTAATTCTATGTAACTAATTTGTATTTACTTCAATGGTTTTCTTAATAAATTCTATTATTATTTTCTTTTAGGTCCCGGTAGTTATGAGGGCACTCCTCCACACGTGGCACCTTTGAAGACCTCAAACCTAACCGGACAACTCAATATGGAATTCACTATACAATGTAATGTAACTAGCGTGATACCTCCGACGATAATTTGGTTTAAGAAATGCTACGGCCAGAAGTGCGACATTGAATACGATAAAATTTGTTACTGCCACATTAACAAATCCGTTACGGTGTACAACATCGGCAACACTTATTTGAGCAAATACTTAATATTCAACGCTAGAGATATTGACAGTGGATTATACGCCTGTTTGGCCGTTACAGAATACGGAAAGGACTACAAGAATGTTTTTATCAAAGTTCCGAGCTCCAATTACAAGGGAGAGAACGAATCGTTCTCCCTGCTCTTTCTCATCCCGTTTACGCTAATTCTAGCGCCTGTTGCCGTCTGGTTGTGCTACTACAGGAGGAAAAAGAAATCCGTAATTATTATTGTCGACCAACAAAAGCAGTTGATCAAACCTGTTGTGAGAATAAACGAGGAAATCAATGAAGTCATTTAGAGAATTGTTAAGGGCTATTCATCTGTGATATTTTTAATTAAGTTTCTTTTTTGTATCAATTAAATTATTTTAAACAAAAAGTTTTTTCAGTACCATTATATTTTTCCACTTATTTTTTTATGTATTGTACATATATTCCCAACAAATTTTAAATTTATAACGCATTTTTAAAATGTATTTTAACTTTGAGTTGATTTGAAATATTCTTGTGATCCTTTAGGATCGGGTTTAATAGTTTTATCCCCCTTTTTCCAATTCGCCGGGCAAACTGAAATAAAATATATATTACGACGGTTTAACCATAAAGTAACAAGGTTTACCTTCACCATGTTCTTCTACAAATCTCAGTGCTTCAATAATTCTTAGAGCTTCATCTACAGATCTTCCGATAGGTAAATCGTTGATGGTAATTTGTCTCAGAATACCATTAGGATCAATAATGAACATTCCTCGTAAAGCGATACCCTCCTTTTCCAATAGAACTCCATAACTTCTAGCAATTTCTTTGTTAATGTCTGACAACAATGGATATTTCAGTTTACCTACTCCGCCTTCCTAGAATTAAAACAATTTAGTTTTTAAAATGGTAGTATACAGGGTTGTTGCAGTATTCTACCCACAAAATTGTACATAAGGTGACACTGACCAACAGTAAGAAAAATCATATGAGGTTCGATTCGTAAACAATACATTGTTAAGAAGCAGGGTGATCAATTTTTATGAAAAAATCTAGAACTAAATTTGTGAAATTAAAAATTAGTAGAGATGGGCCACCTTGATATCTTGAATTGGATTTATACAAAGCGTTAAAATATAGTTTTGATGTCACTGATAAGCACCATCTATGGAACATAAATGGAGGACCTTTTTTAAGGTTTTCTGTGTAACCACAAAGTATAAACTATATTTGTGTGTGTAACAGACAATTTCTATGATTTAATGAAATAAAGGATTTGCAGTCGTATGAAAAAACCTGAAAGAAACCAGAAGTGAGAGAAAGCCTTATCAGTCAGTACATACATGTGCTATATTTGAACAGTTAGGAACAATTTTTGAAATTTATTTTTTAATTGGAAAATAATATTTGTTTCCAAACTTAATCTTAAAAAAGTATCTTGAAATAATGAGGACTGTTTTCATTTCTACACATATGCCCTCAATTTCTTTTGTTATTTAATAAAATTATTCCTTAGATTTTTACTGTTCAATTTACCTATAAACAATTTGCCACTATTGGCAGCAACAAACCTCGTAGAAAGGATTACACCATATTTGTGACAATAAAATTAAAATTTTTAAACCATAGTACCTTTTTCTGTATAAAATACTTTATACTTTGAAGTTGTATCAGAATAAGTCATCTGTCCACAAAAAAATTAGGATACATTAAAATTGGTTAAAATAATTGCTTAAATCCATCATACAGAAAATATGGAGTTCATTTGGGAAAAAAGTCAATTAGAAATTCAGCAAGGACCTGCAAAACTGCTTGCTCGGTTTGAATGAGATAAACGTTTGCACACTGGTTTTTGCATCTATGATCATCTATACTTTTTTGTTTTATGCCTATCATAAAATTTGCCACTAATATTAATCAGCCTGTAACTTGTAATATACTATAAAGTTAACGTGTCACTATAATTTTGTAAACCAAAAGGTAGCACCACCTCGCAGCAAGTGACGTCACACGGCTCTAACTGAAGGAACGTTTTCTAATCTCGCTCTTTTAACCCTTTCGCGACGGGTACCTGTTATATCCGCAAAAAATGGTCGTGTTCGACATACGGGAAACGGATATTTACGCAACGGCTGAGGAACCTCTTCGAGACGGGTAACGTGTTGATCAGCAATTACAGGTGTTTGTTAATGCCACAAAGATCATGAAAGACAGAGAGAGAGAGATTGGTGTGACTTCTTCGCGCCATAGTTGAGCATGTTATGCGGTGCGGTAGTGAGTACTGTGACTTGAATTGTTTATTATAATGGCACGTAAAAAGTTTTATACAGTTCCAGATTTTTTTCAGCATGAAACATATAAAAACATAATATTTTGTAAAACACGAAGATACTCTTCGGAACGGGAAGCGGTTAGATCAGTTTACATACATCATTGATTCGTAACGGGAATCGGATAAATCAGCAAGCACTGACGGCACCCCTACAGGCGGCCGAATTAAATGAAAAGTTCCTACCTTTTTCAACTAACATCAACATTTTGTGGACAGACCTATTGTCTTATAATGAGTTTTCACGGTTTCAAATTTCGTGGTGTAACTGTCCAAAAATATGGCGCAAGATCATAGAAATTGATTTCAGGAGAACAAAGTATTTTGATGAGAGTTGCACTTCTATATTTCATATTTACAGATATTTTTTTTTTAATTTATATATTTCTTAAAGATATTATGAAGTCTAACAAATAAAATGTTAGTATATTTAAAACTTACACAGCTCCAAATAAAATTAAATTTTGTGAAGAATAAAGACACCGTATGTATCCCAGTTGATTGTTATGAATGAAAAAATATTTTGGTCATATAATTGTTTTTCAAGATCTAAGTGAGTTATCCGTATTTAAATTTTTAGTCAGTCACTAGTTACTTAGGTCGGATTAAAGTCACATTTTGAACAGTATGCATTTAAAGATTAAAAAAAAATCACAAAATCTAAAGGTCAATGCATAAAATAAACAAGTTATCGTTTTGAAATCAGTGATCTCTTCAAAAAAAATTGAAACATCAAGTGTAAAAGCATGATTCCGAGTAGTATCACCCTGTAGATCATTTTGAACGATACTTTGTGCATACCGCTGATCTTCAAAAAGAATGTTCAATGTATCACATATACTGTATTAGTAGTAAATTAATATGGAAAAATTTTTATTTGAAATGCTGCTAAATATCTAAAATATTGCATTATATACTCATTATTACTAGTTCTATAAATAATTAAGTATACTCACACTTCTATTTGTGTTCATCCATCCTAAATGTGAGAAGTGAGAGTCAATAGAACAACCAATTACTTCAGCGTTTAGAGCTTTAAATTCTTCTATTCTCGCATCTAAAGCTACTAATTCTGTTGGACATACAAAAGTGCTAAAACAATTAAAGTGAATGATCAGTTGGAAGAAAAATGTTTTAATTCATATTTTCTAATGTTACGTAAAACGTATAATGTGTAAGCATTGATCTAGTTAAAAATAGTTGTTTTGCCTTCAAATGGGATTTTTTTTTTATATATTTTTAGGTAATAATATTGTGTGAAACTAACTACTCTGTGGACTAAAGCCCCAACTAGCGTTGAATTACACCCACAATATCTACCCATATATTCTTTATTATTAGCTTTTGTAACATTTTTTACTGTATTAGAAAAGTATTTTAAGCTTAAAATACCTTTCTAATACTCAAATTGGATTTCATATTATCGTTTTAATTTTTTATATAGTTTATAGATATATATTTTTTGCCACTACCAAATTTTCGTTAGATGCTTTTTGGTAAAAGAAACAAAACAAATCCATTTCGGAATTTGACTATCTCAACAAAATGTGTCATTGAGACAGCAAATTTAAGTTTGATATTGATTTGCTATTATGTATTGGACCTTCTGTATCTGTCACTATCCTTATACGTCCTATTTTGTGGCAATAGGTATACTGTTCCACTGGATAAAGTATAATTACTAATATCAAATATTACTTACAAATCTAATGGGTAAAATACTAAAACCACATATTTTCCTTTATAGTCGCTCAGTGATATTGTTTTGAAAGATTCATTAAGTACGGCAGTACCACTAAAACTGGGTGCTGGTTGCTGAATTCTAGGTGAAGTCAATGAAGGAGCTGCAATTATGTGATGTAAACAATAACACCTATTATTTATTTAATTACATACATATAGAAAATGTCCTAAGGCTAGACTGCGTAACAGAAGTCGAAATAACTTTGATGAATTGGGGTACCTAAAATAAATATTGCTTTTTTTGGGATATACATAACCTAGTTTTTTCTTACCCTTCGAGATAATGTATTAAATAAACCTGCCATTTTATAATTCACAAATTCGGAGAGTTCAAAGAATAGTTATTGCGATCGGATATTTGTCAAAGCAATAAATTATTTGAAAATTAATAAGTTGAAGGTTAAATAATTTTTTTGGCAAAAAAGGTTATTTGGGTTATCTGCTTATGCGTTTTCGATTTTCGACTGTTTATATTTGTTCGTGTCACAGTCACAAACCTAGAAAAATAGACCGCGTTGGTTCATGATATAGGTCACGTGACAGGTGCCGCGTTTTCTAGGGACCTACGGTCCAGAAAATGGATATTTTATTTGCTTTATGTTGGCGGTTGTGTAAATATGATGGCTGCATTGCAATATGAAATTAACTAACTTGCTGTCATTTTAAATGTCATTAAAGAATGTGACATGAATGTGACCAATCACAGTAAACAAATGAGCTTCACGCTACAATATAACCAACGTAAATTGGTATAAAAATCAAGTTTTAGCAATTTGGACCTTTTAGGGCAGCCATGAATTTGCGGTCGCCGGCAATATGACACTGCCACAGTCTATATTTTTTCTAGGTTTGTGGTCACAGTATACTTTCTTTTCGGCCAATGATCTGTGCAGTATACTAAGCAATCAGTACGCAATCTTAGACAATTTATGAATGAAATACGTCTGGCAGTTTTTAAATACCCCCACTCTAGAAAAAGTCGCCAAGAATATGGTGGATTTCACAGAACATACGAAAAAATAGCTAATAATTTGGCGTAAACATAACCAAAGCTGAGTTTCCCTACTGATTGCTTAGTATACTGTGGTCACAGTATACTAATGTTCGTATTGTCAGTGTCCCGGAAGCGACTTTACAAGATGTACCCTGTCTCAGCACAGGCTCCGCCTCTCGGAATACGTCATGCTTCTCCAGCAGTCGTAGAGTACGATATACCCCGCATCAGCACATCTTACTAAATATACCTGATTCCAGCACAAGTTTCGCCCTTCTGCCATACGCCTAGACACGGTTCGCTATTCAGAACATTTTTCAAAAAAATTCGTTTTTTTCGAAGTGCTGCGAGGGGAGAAACAATACTGCAGTTTATTGTTTGATAAACTTTATTCATAAAATTCGGTTAGGTTAGGTTAGGTTAGGTTAGAGCTTTGAATCCATGTATTGCATTGCACACTGTAATCTATTTCATTTTGCCGGTTTAGATTTGTACGCACGCAAACATTGAAATGGGTGTTATCAGAAAATGACTCAATCTGTAAAACATCTTCTTCATGTAAATTGAGATATTGCCTCAAATACAATTCAGACATCTTGAGCGAAAGCCTTTGGACGAAACGAAAACAAAGATTACTAATCGTGATTATTGCATCATATAATGTCGCCTAGTAACAGAGTGACATTGGCGCGGCGTGGAGGAGGAGAAATTGTGCTGGAATCAGGTATATTGAGTAAGATGTGCTGATGCGGGGTATATCGTACTCTACGACTGCTGGAGCAGCATGACGTATTCCGAGAGGCGGAGCTTGTGCTGAGACAGGTACATCTGGTAAAGTCGCGTCCCGGAATTAAGAAATCCGTGGTGTTTGCACAGTCTATACAGTCCGTCGGCTCCTTTAATGTCGAGGCACAAACCTAGAAAAAATATAGACTGCGTCGGTTCATGATATAGGTCACGTGACAGATGCCGCGTTTTCTAATTTATTTGCTTTATGTTGGCAGTTGTGCAAATATTATGGCTGCATTGCCATATGAAATTAACTAACTTGCTGTCATTTTAAATGTCATTAAAGAATGTGACATGAATGTGACCAATCACAGTAAACAAATGAGCTTCACGCTACAATACAACCAACGTAAATTGGCATAAAAACCAAGTTTTAGCGATTCCGGACCTTTTAGGGCAGCCATGAATTAGCGGTCGACGGCAATATGACACTGGCACAGTCTATATTTTTTCTAGGTTTGTGCTCCACCTACTCCTCGACTGCGCAGGCCCGACCGCGCTCAGACCACGTTATACACTATACGATCGATAACTAATAGCATGGCCACGCCTACATGTCTACCCTGACGGGACGGGCGTAGTCGCCGGGGGGTTGAGTCTGAGGCCCCGCCCACCGGCCGACTGCGTAGGTGCGAACTCACTTGTGCCTACGGGGTTGCCGAGCTATGACGGGGAGAGCGCCACTACCTAACTGCGCAGGCCCGTACGCACTCGTACCGCTCCCCATGTCACACGATCGATAACTAATACTAGCTTGGCCACGCCTTTGCGACTGCTCAGCCGTAACGGGGCGTGCGTCATTGCTGGTATCGAGCTTGAGGCCCCGCCCACTACCCGTGTGCGCAGGTGCAGAGGCGCAGCAGCACCGACATTATGAGACCGCTGACGAGGTTCCAATCAGCCTCAGTCGCAGCGAAGCTTTTGCGGAGTCACCACTGAAGATGCCGACAGTGAAGAGGGGCGAAACGTTTGGAAGCAAGAGATACGACCAATTACAGCGACGGCACCGGAACGCCTCGGAGGACCACCATTATCCGAGGAACGGTTCCGACCGCATCAGTCGTAATACCAACAATAGGAACCGGAATCAATATATAGGCGGGCCCGGAGACACCGACAGGGAGTCTGTCACCACAGGCCTGTTCTCGATTCCGTTAGTAAATAGTTGCTTCGTCACTGAACATTTTGTAAATTTTTAATTTCCTCGTAAAATTGTTATATTCTGACTATGTCATCTGCCCATAATTGTTACGAGATGTTATACGGATGTCATTTTTGAGACTTCATAAGTAGTTATGTATTTGAACTAGGCTTCGACAACTTCAATTTGCTGCCCGGCAAGCATAAACATTTCGACGGTCATTTTTTCTTACAGATCTTCTCCTTCCTGTTCAGGTATATATTTTATATTTCTGGTTTCTTCAATATTTGTGGATAACTTTATTTATTATAACTCGACTAATTAATAATTTAATGTTTCGAAATAAATATATTTTTAGAAACTTTCAAAGGCATTAATTTAAAAATATC
Organism: Monochamus saltuarius; assembly: GCA_025584915.1. NCBI lineage: Eukaryota > Metazoa > Arthropoda > Insecta > Coleoptera > Cerambycidae > Monochamus > Monochamus saltuarius. The sequence continues at coordinate 55,545,246 of CM046725.1, read as the reverse complement.
GATGGAATGTTTAAGAGTAATATTTCTCATAATTTTTCTATATATCCATACATGAAGGATTTCTGAAAGTATACTTCAAGAGGTGCAATTTTAGATGAAATTAGCTAGGATCAGTAATATACAAAATTGTTTATACACAATGTTTCACAATGTTGCTTTATATAGTAAACTGCTTTGAATAATTATTTGTATATATTTAATATCCTTTGTAGTTTCCTATTGTCACGGATTTCCGAACCCGTCTTTTTCTTTTACCAGAAAAACAATCCGTTAATTAATCACTTATCTTAATTAACTACTCTGTACACTACTGAATACTAATTACAGCTCAACTAAACAGTATTTCACTTTTAATCTAAATCGCTCTAAACAGTTCAATTCAAGACTGTAATACAAGACTGACTGACTCGGCCGTTTATTCTTATTTTATAGACCAAACGAATATTCCAGGTATTTTCTAGCATCCATTTTCTCGAACGACTCGAACGCTTCTCGTCGATTCCTCATTTTTCCAGTCACGCCTCGATACATATGATATTTTGTTTGTTTACCAGAATCGCGTAGGGGCGATCGGGGCAATCTAGCATTTCGCGATACCACAGTCGTCGAATTGGGTGCGAGTGGGCTACACTGCCCCCTCCTTAGGACCGATCGTCCCAATCGGATGCACCTCTATAAGGGGACAGACGCTCCAGATGGGCGACCTTCATCTTACTCCTGGAAGTCATCTGTATCCGGTAGACGACATCATTGATTCTTTTAATGACGGTGTAGGGGCTCTCCCAACAGTTCTGTAGTTTAGGCAATTTTCCTTTCTTCCGCGTGGGGTTGTACAGCCACACCAGGTCACCTTGTTGGAATTCGACTGTATTGGCCCGGACGTCGTATCAAGTCTTCATGCGATTGCTCTCTAGTCGCATTCGAGATCTGACTTGGTCATGTACGACTGCTAGTCTTCGTTCTAGCTCATGGGTATAAGTGTCTGCTCTGTGTGTTGTTCTGCAGGACGACCAAATACCAAATCTGCTGGAAGGCGAAGGCCAAATATGATCCTTGCGGGAGTCTTCCCAGTAGTTTCATGGACAGCTGAGCGGTAAGCTAACAGGAAGAATGGAATGAGCTTGTCCCAGTCTGTCTGGTTCTCATTCACAAACATCCTCAGGGATGCAGTGGGGTGGTCCTGGTTTTCCGGATTCCCATAAGCTTGCAGACCTTTCGGAACACACTGATTCGAAATTTCTGCCCTGATCTGAATGTAGTTCCATGGGTACACCAAATCTACAGAACCTGGTTGTTGACTAGAGCTTCTGCTACGGTTGTGGTCTCTTGATTGGCAAGGGGATATATACTTCCGGCCATTTGCTGAAGTAGTCCATCGCTACTAACAAATATCGGTTTCCACTTTGGGTTTTCGGAAAGAGGCCAGCGATATCAATGGCAATCCTCTCGAACGGTGCTCCTACGATGTACTGGCGCATTTTGCCTCTGGAACGGGTCTTCGGTCCCTTGCTGGCTGCAAATATGTCACATTTTCGGCACCAATCTTCTACATCCGTCCTACAGCGCAATCAGTAAAAACGCTCTCTAATCTTCTGTAGAGTCCTATTAATACCGAAATGTCCACCACCAGTACCTCCATGTACTTCCTGCAATACTTCTTTGATCCGGGACCTCGGGAGTAGTACTTGTTTCTTGATTTCCGTTCCGTCATTGTTCTCCCATGCTCTCTTTAGGACACCGTCTTCCAACACCAGGGAATTCCATTGAGTCCAATAGCTTTTTAATGCTGGGCTTTTACTACTGACTTCAGCCCAAGAGGGTCGGTTGTTGGCTTCTTTCCAGTCTAGTAAAGGCTTGATGTCACAGTCAGCTTGCTGGTCTTTCCGAATCGCCGCTGAACTCCATCTATCTTCAGGTTGGGCCGTGATCATCTTGCAAGGAACAAATGATATATCCTCTTTTCTTTCGAGACTACTACAGTGTTTGCAGTTGACAGGACAGAGTCTCCTAGAAAGGGCATTTCCATGTTTCCTGCCGGCTCGATGTTCAACAACAAAGTGATATTCTTCGTTCCGTTCCAGCCATCTGGCCATCTGTCCTTCAGGGTAGCAGCCATTTAAGGGAAGCGTGATCCGTTCCTAGAAGAAATTCTTGGCCATACAGATATTTATGAAAGTGTTCTAGGCTCTTGACTATGGCAAGTAATTCTTTCCGAGTCACACAATAGTTCTTTTCGGCTTTGATAGGACTTTGCTGAAGTAGCCCACCACTCGCTCTTGGCCATCTTGTACTTGGGAAAGAACTCCACCAATTCCAATGTTGCTTGCATCCGTGTCCATTATAAATGGTTGTCTAGGTACTTATTGGGTCTTTGTCTCACTTCCGTATAAAGTTGTAGAATGTTCGAGATTGTGCTTCGCGAATACCACCGTTCACTTCCTTACGTTACGACGAGTGCGGTGATATGTCACACTTGGGTCTTTGTCTCACTCGCGTACAAAGTTCTAGAATATTCGAGATTGTCCTTCGCGAATACCACCGTTCACTTTCTTACGTCTCGACGAGTGCGGTGATATGTCACACTTTGGTATATTTACTCCACCCACGCACAGGGTTCCAGAAAGTTCTTCAAACTTCTACTTAAATCCCACTTACGCACAGGGTTCCCGAAAGTTCTTCAAACTTCCAGTTAAATCTACTTCCGACACCAAATTGTCACGGATTTCCGAGCCCGTCTTTTTCTCTTACCAGAAAAACAATCCGTTAATTAATCACTTATCTACTAACTACTCTGTACACTACTGAATACTAATTATAGCTCAACTAAATACTATTATCGCTATCTAAATCGCTCTAAACACTCCAATTCAAACGAATATTCCAGGTATTATCTAGCATCTCTAGATCCATTTTCTCGAAGGACTCGAACGCTTCTCGTTGATTCCCCATTTTTCTAGTCACGCCTCGATGCACGGCATTTTGTTTGTTTACCAGAATCGCGTAGGGGTGATCGGGGCAATATAGCATTTCGCGATACCACTCGGCGAATTGGGTGCGAGTGGGGCAAATTCCGTGACACTATTATTAAAATAGTAGTTTTTATTTCCAAATACCATTCAATTTTACGACAGCTATATGGCGTACAGAACATAAGCATTTTTAATATTTTAATTCCTCAATATTATGACATTCAATTTAAATTGCATTTGAAATTCACAAAACATACAGTTAAAATAACAATGGGGTGCAAAGTTAGCTCGCCTCCTCGTGGTGCACCCTGGGTAACGTTAAAGAGCTAATATCTAAGTCACTATAAACATCCACATACATATTCGCAACTTCACGAGTAATAATATACCCCTGCGAAATCAACCTTAACTTGATCATAACTCACACGAATTAACACATGCGTAACTGTTTCAGTCCTTCACCGTGTTTGTAGCTTTGCCTGTACCGGCAGGAAATCGGTTGGCGGTCCTGGCTATGGTGGTCAGCTGCTATAGTTAGGTGTTGCCGTTGAACCGGGTGAAATGTAATGCAGTATCCAATCACAACATACCCTTACTAAATCGACCTTGACTTGACATACCACAAACGCTGAACAGTGCGCATGCCTTATTCTCACGTAGGTCGCCATCGCCATATGTATATATTTTAATTTATCTAGGGCCATCACCTCCATTACAATCCATGTTGGGAAGGGAGACAACATCCAACAAAACTTCCAAAGCGGCAGTTGCAATTGTCCTCATCGCCCCTGTGATACCTAAACAGGCCAGCCTTTGGATCCTCGACAGCACCTTGGCCGCAGTCTCTCGGTCCATACTTGACCACTAAACCAGGTATAGTAGCTTCGGCCTGATCACAGCCCTGTATACCCAGTCAAGTACTCTCGGATTAAGTCACTAGTTTTTACCTACTACTTTTCTTAATTGCCAAACGATTGCCATTGATTTCTTCAATCTGCCCCCCAAGACGACTTACTATCCAAGGTTACACCCAAATATTTGATTCAGACTCATTGCTCATTCCCTTGTGAGTAACAAACTCTTTCACCACAAGGTTGTTATATGAAGGGGAATAAAAGATTATTTTGTAACAAATATTTATTTCTGGAATGTTACAGATCATATTTGCTTTTTGAACGTCATTGAGTGAAAATTTAGATTCTATTATAGGCTTTACATTACCATGAATGGTTGTGCAAGTAACTGCAATATATATTTACTGACTAGAATTATATAAATCACAACACTGTATTCCTAATAGTTTTAGTCAATCAGATCTATTGTCACGTCAGAAAAAAAGTATTACATGAACTCCTGTATCGAAAAACATTAGTTGGGGAGTATTTTAATAGATTTTATTAAACAAATGTTTATAAAAAAGCAACCCCTGATTTTTATCGGGTTCAGGTGGTACCTCTTCTACAGAGTGTTCAGTAAAGAATGGACCATATTTGAAAACTTCCTTGGACAAAAATAATGTGGTTGAAATCAACTTACCTTAGTACCAAAAAATAATGTGATTGAAATCAACTTACCTTAGTACAATTACAGTACTTTTTTTCTACGATAATTCTCCAATTTGTTGAGTAATTGTATTTAAATTTTTGAAAAGAAAGTTTTTTGTGAGGTAAACACAAATATCTGATCACACAAAGAAATATGGTAGCATGAAAGACAACATTTAAAAAATAATGAACAAAAAAATTACTTAAATTAAAAAAAACGCAATAGCAAAAACAAAACCTTCATTTTTAATTTAATTTTCAAATATCTGCCAAACAGTTACCTACTAGATATCACTGACTAATTATTTTTTGAATTAAAAATTTATATATAGATTTAGAAGCTCAACAAATGCGTTAACGCAGTTTTCTCTAAAATGGTGCGTTTTAGTGGCATGCACCAAGTATACCTTTTTTAAATCTAATCAGACTGTTTCAAAATAATTAATCACTAAAAAAAAATCTGAATAGAATAATATAGTGGCACAGGCTCTCAGAACACCCTGTACATTTAACTCAAGAATCAGTTAGATATTCGTGTTCATCTCACAAAAAAAAAATCCAAAATTTGAGCCCAAATAAGAGAATAATCGTTAAAAAATTAAATAAAAACAGTTCTGTCTCAGGTCTCTAACTCCTTAAGGAACCATATTTGTACTAAGGTAAGTTGATTCACATTCACATTATTTTTGTCCAAGGTAGCTAGTCGTGAAGTATAGCCCATAATTTCCGGAACACCCTGTATATTTTTTGGACGTAACAAAATGCTTGATTAAATATAACTATAATGCCACAAATAAATAATTTCAGACAATAACTACCCCTAAATTAACAAACTAATCTAAATAATCATTGGTAACTAATACAACTATAGCGATAATAAATTAAAACGGACAATATCAAAATAGTGACTATTCTTAAAAATTGATTTAAGGTTATTCTATTAAAAACACAAAAGTATTATTCCGCTATAAAAATAATTTGTTAATAAATATCACTAAACCAATTTTAACAGAACGTTATAAACAAATAAATTATTACTCTATACAAATCTATGTACAAAAATCTATTATTTGGTAAGTAATAAAATTTTACTTAATGGCTTACAAATACAACTTCTTAGTATAAAAATAACTCCAACAAATTTTATAAAAATACTGACTTAAAGAAGAGAACTTGTAAGTCACTTAAGAACCGTTCCCCAAATAATTTAAATATTAACTTATTTGGAAAGCGCGATAATACACAATTCTTAAAACGTAAATTTTCAACAAACTGAAAAATAAAAGTACTTTCTGTAAGTACTACAAAAAAAATAATACGTAAACAATTTACTCAATACCGAACGTATTGGTTTCTTCGACTGCAAGTAGCAGTTTTTCATACAAAACTTCAGAGGTTGGGTAAGGTGGCAAATCTAATCTATTGAAACATGTGTGAGCTCTTGGAAGACTATTCGGTTTCCCCCATTTCTCTATGCAGAATTTTCTAGGACCGATGGAACCCCTAAGAGCAGAGAAACCTTCGAACGGTATACTCGATGTACCTGTTACAAACTGTAGTAGTCTCAGCCTCTGCTCATTGCTAAACCTAGAACAAAAGACAATATTTATATTTGTCTGATGCCATAAATACATTGATATGAATGTTCTATTTTAAAATAGAAATCAAAGAATGACTCAGAATTTAAAGTTCAGAAATATTTTCAGTTGTACAGGGTCGTCCATTTTTAACGGCTCACCATTTGCATATCGGAAACCTTAAAATATACACGGTGGCTCTAAGATAAACTAAGCAGATCCAAAATATCTGCTGCTGTTGATGAAATATTATGAAAAAACTGAAAATAGCAATTTTAGAAAATGTCACCTAGCATTATTATTTCTCAACAGAAAGAGTTGAAGAATTTGGTACAGACTGATAAGAATATACGAGAAATCGATTTTCATTGAAAGAATGTTTCTACGCCCACAAGTTTTGGTTATGCAATATTGAATTGCTTTTTTTCTTATGAGCACCATCCTTTCAGTAACAGATATTGAATAAATTTACAAACAGTTCTATATGTAACACTACTATTTTATATGAAGAATAAAAGTAACTTCAGAGACCAATGTAGTGTTGCTGGCAACATCCCCACCACCAGTTTAATTTATATGAAATATAGACTTCATAAAGTCAGTTTTGTTTTTGCTAGTTATATTATGTAGGACTCTTGCTCCGCTGTACAGTTGAAGTTGGAATTTGTGAACTTCACTCGACAACAGAGAAAAGAGGGGAATATGCTTAATTTCATTGGCCGAAAATCACGAGACTTCATGTTGCTGACAACACTACGTCGTTCTCTGAAGGTAGCTTAACCCATAACATTTTAAAAAATACGAAAATTTATATAAAAAATCTAGCTCTTGACGTAAAAAAAAAACCAACAAATATTTTCACAGATTTGAGATTTGCCAACTTTGTTTTTATTTTTGGAAGCCTTACATTTCATAAATATTAAAAATTTTGAAATTGTTCAGCAATAATAATTCTGAAATGATGTTCTAATATTTAAATCGACATTTTCCAAATACGTAATTGGATTGTCACTCACAGTGTTGCTTACCTTCCACAGTATCCACGTCTCAACCCATTAATTATTTTCTTTGTGATAGTTCAAAAGATAAAATTTATTACAATTCTTGTGAAAATATAGAAGACCCATGCGACAAAATTTCCCTGCTTTTAGGTCTATTTCACAATATATTCAAAACCTTGCGGACAAAAATTACATTAAGAACTGAACTTTGTGTACACTTGGAAGTTTTTATATAGGATTTGTAGAATATTTGTGGATTTTGTTTGGTTAAGTATTGAATTTTGTTTGAAGTCAAGAACAACTAAATTATTATATTTTTCAAATATTATGGGTTAGTGTTAGATATTGACATGTTCATAATTAATTTTATTCTACCATGTGATGTTGTCAAGATCCAATATGGCGTCGATAAAAAAAAACAATTGAATGTTGCATAACCAGGGCCGCGCCAAGGGTAGCTGCCGCCGGAGTGCGGAACCTTTGCTGCCTCCCTAGCAGCATTCTAGGTTAATCACCAAATAATGGAGCAATAAAATAAATATGGAAATATACATTAATAACAATAAAAATAAATGTATTTTTCTTCAACAATTAACAGAAAATAAACAATAATAAAAAAACAATAGCTAAGAATAGGAACTTAAATAGTCTTCATAAGTAACACAAAACCAAATATATTTATAATATATGTGTAAAAATAACAAGAACACATAAAATGATGCTCAGATATCAGTATTACTGATTTTTCATTTGAATAGTAGGCATCTTGTCATTCAAAAAATAATTTTTCGGGCCTTTATTTTTGCAAATTCCTCAACCAAGTCAGATATATCTAGGTTTTTTGAAATTTGACTAATTCACAGTACATGGATTAGTACGATAGGTGAGGGTTGCAGTGAACAAGATTCTGTAGGCGTGTCACTTGAAAAGGGTTCAAAGCAAAGCACATACAATTACCAAAAATAAGTTGACGTCGAGTGAACCTCGCACTTTAACAAGGCAACAAAGATTTGAGAAAGTACTTATTTATAGTAAGAGGATCTGATCTAACTGACAAAAAATTTAAAAAAGGGGAAGAGATATATTTTAACAGGGAGTCAACGGTCATTTGCCGCCCCCTGGATACTGGCGCCCGGGTGCCACGCACCCCTTGCACCCCCGGGTTGGCGCGGCCCTGTGCATAACCAAAACTAGTGCTATGTAGAGATTTTCTTTCAATGAATCAATTTCTCGTATATTCTTATCTCTCTGTACTAGCTCTATTTGTTGAGAAATAATGACGGTAGATGACATTTTTTCAAAATTGCTATCTGTTTGGTTTATATTAATGGCCATCAAAAGGTGCATCTATTTTATAATTTGAGCACCCTGTATATTTTTCAAGATGCCAATGGCGAGCCTGTATAGGATGTTACGTTTATCATACACACTACCCAACTTTGTTTCAATGGAGCACCTTGTATATTATTGGATTTACGGACTTTAGTATGAGTTTATATAATATAAATAATACTAATATTGATTTCATGTATGTTAACTGTTGAACTACAGAATAAGAAGGATCACAGTATGTTGAAGGGAAAAAATTCAACTTGTAAGTTCTAGCTATTTGGGAAACAAAATAATAGAGTGTATGTTACATTAGTTAAAATAGAACAAGAAAAAAAAAATAATTTATCAGAGTTGGATGCGACTATACACCAATCTCAAATTTATTAAAATATAAAACCCAACATTGAATATTAATAATTTGTAATTTTTTTTTAATATTTATATACCCTTTTCTTTTCTTACAAATTCTAATTTAAAAATGGCTCAACATCCAAATATCTATAATTAAAAATTGTATTTGCTGAAATACACACCCAGTATGTACTATCAAAATGAAATTAGTTTTCTTACATACAATTTAATGAAATAATTGATTTTCATTCTTATAATTTTCTAATAGTTCTTTGATCACACAAGACTGTGAAACTGGACTAGAAATAAACACAATGTATGACAATATCAAATATCAAATTTGCTTGTAGTGGTGATCAAGCTCTTGATGTAGTTTATAACATAATTTATCTGTAAAAAGCTTACCTTTCGATGGCCTGCCAGAACCACACCACAACAGGATGTTGGTCGTGATAACCACCTCGATATTCAGTGTTGTGTCGCCAGTCCACCAAATCAATTTCAGCGGTACCAGCAATAACTAGTTCTAGCTCCCTAGCATCGAAAACGCTTACTAATCTTGGATCTACGACTTCATAGAAGCCTCTAACCAAGGACTCTGTTTGTTCGGATACACCTCTTTCTAACCTCCACCTTACTATTCTTTCTAGATATTCCTGAAACAATGATGTATTCTCAATTACCTTAAAAACTTCTGCTACACTAACTTTCAATTCAAGTTTTCGAGTACATTTCATTTTAATTAAAAAAAAGTTTGAGACTCACCTTCTTATTTTTCTCGGTAACTGGTACATTCCGACCTCCAGGCTTAAGTTCTCTCTCTAGCACTTGGCCGAACACTTCTTCAGTGACAGCAAAGGTGAGTTCCAGTTCTCCTTGCATTGAAACGTCGTGTTCTCTAATCCATTGTAGGGATTGATGGAACTCGAAATCGAGGCTTTCTAAATCAGATAAAGCTACAGGCAGCCTCAGTAAAGCTTTGTAAAAAGGCCTTGTAAAAAATGCATCCAAAAGGTACTGGTGAACCAGGGCCAGTCCTAACACTCTACCGCTAAATCTAAACCTGAAACAGAAAAATAGATATTAGAGAATTAGAAAGAAAATAACTTGTAACTGTGTTCTTACCAGTCATTATAGTTATCCACAAAGGCAGACATAGGTGAGATCTGAACCGTGTAAGTATCATTGGCAGAATACTCAAAAAGGCCATAATAAGGGTTAAAAAGTTCTCTGGAGAGCAAAAAGAAAAATTCTCTTGAAGGTCCGCCGTAGTCGAGTCCTTCTTCGTTGTCCCAAACCACACATAGTTTCCCTTTTTGTAGTTCTTTTTTGTTGGCCGACATGATTCTCCTAAAGGCGTCTTCTAGCAAATGGTCTCGTCTAATGTGTAGCCTGGAACAAAATCATTCTTATTTATGCTGTTTAAACTGTTCTGGATGCATAAGGGCATGAGAGATAGGAAAGAGGGTTAATCTAATTCACGGCTGTAACTAGGGGGGCGCCAGAGGGGCTGAACCCCTAATTTTAATATGTGTTTAATAGTCTGCCGTCACACACATATCGTAGTAGTTGTCATGGTGCTCGTGCAGTAGTTGTAATAGGAGGAGTAGGGTAGCAGTAGCTGTAGGGGTAGGGGTAGTTGTAGTGGTAGTAGTAGTCGTAGTAAATGTCGTGGTCGTAGCATAGTTCTCGTCACAGCGTAGTCGTGTTGTCGTAGTGCAGTCATGTTGTCGTAGCATAGTCGTGTTGTCGTGGCATAATCTTTGACATCACAATGCCCCTGGAACATTCGTGTGGGTGCGAGACTCCCATCCAGCGACTCTACTTAGATAATGAAGCTTATAATTATAACTAATGCATAAACTATACTAGATGTTACGTCATCTGATGCAGTACTTTTCTTGCACAAGTCGTTACAAAATTTTAAAAATGATGTTATATTTAATGTAAATTATAAAAATAATGATACTTGACTCGCTAATTATTCACTTGCAAAAACATTATTAGCAACATAGAAATTGCAACGTTTTCTACTTACTTGAATTTTCCAGGGCCTTGCCCATATCCTTTGCTCTCTAGTTTCCTATAGAAATTTCTCAGCTTGGCTTCGAAATCTCTCTTGTGGGGAGCAGGCACCCGGTGCCTGCTTAGACCAGGAGAAGCAATTGGAGAAGCTTGTGGAGAACCCCTGGGGCTTCTCGCATTCGCGTTAGCTGATCTGGTGTCCACGGCTACTGCGGGGACATATGACATGATCTCCTGCTCGAAAAGGCTGTAACAAAAAAAAATGATGGTGATTATACTATCAAATAAATACTTTATATGTAAAGTGATAAAACTACTTTTTTATTCCTTTCTGTATTGTTGAAGTGTTATGAAATTATAGTAGAAAATGTCATTTTTTGTTTGAATAAAGGTATTGGATTGAATTATATGAATTATATCTGAAGCTATTTTCTTAAGCCTGGTCTACACATAATGTTTTGTTGTCAGTATTGCATGATTTGGATAAACTGACCAATAAGACTGACACAAATTGTGCAACTACAGACTTTTGCTCAATCATTAACGATATTATAATGGACAAAGGAGTGTTAGTAATGATAATTTCACTATGTGCCCAAAAATGGAAGAAAAAACTAAAGTCTGCACGTCATTCACGATGGTCCTGGGAGTGGTTACTGAAGGGACATTCTCTCATGTGAACCTTCTCTGATAATTACAGCAGGAACCAGAAGATTGAGGTAATTATTTATGTATGGACATGGACTGTGTGTTAAAGTGTGATATGCGCGGAGTGCGCATCAGGTAGATGTATATGGTGGTAGGCCATCACCGTCTAAGCACTCTACGGGTGCGTATAAACTGTTCAAAGTAAACTATTAAAACGGTAGATTCACTTATTTTTGGTAATTATGTGTTCTTTGAATCCTTCTCAAGTGGCACGCTTATGGAATCTTGTCCCCTACAACCCTCACTTTCCGTAATATATGTTCTAAATGAATGAGTCTCTAGTATTTTGGAACTCCACTATAGTTGGCTCTCGTCCTGTGAAAAATGGGACGTTTCTTTAATCCAATAATTTTTTTTATAAAATTGATTGTTTCTTTATTCCATGGATAAGGCTCGCCAGCTTTCCTTCGTCCGGACATTACAAAATACTTTTAGCTTTCTAACTTTTTGTATTTTGATTTGTTTTTTCTTAACTGTTGATTCTATTTGTGTCAAAGGTTCGGATGATATTTATACTGAGTTTCTATTATTTGATTAATATCAGTAGAAAATCAAAAAAATAATTAAAATTTGTGATAATTATGAAGAACCAAATAAGAGTAAGTTATCGCTACAATATGATCAATGGCAATATTTAGTGACATAGTAAACAAGTAAGTCACGAACGCGCCCAGAATTACTCATAATAGTCGACATTAACTTTTTTCCGACATTATCAAGAGGGTGGGCACCTTTTAAAAAATAATCGATATCATATCTCTTGTATTAGTTGTGATAAAAACGACAAATATTGTCGCAAGATAAAACAGATGTTCGATATGTCTCCTATAATAAATACTCGAACTATAACAAAAGTGCGTATTTTAATTTCATCACTATACCTACATTTCAATTACAAATTTGCTGAAAACTGATGCAAGTTAATTATACCGAATAAGAATAGGTACCTGGAATTTTTTTATCGTTTAAGATGTGATGTTCGTTCAATAAAATATATTACATATTTTCTCAACAATTTCACAGGCAACCTCTACATCTCCATCACTGCATACGAGAAGAAAGTTGTTCCTCCATGCGATTATTACAATCAATAATCTAAAAATTTGAGCCCAGATGCATCGGTGTTTATCTTAAATCATTCTACTAAAATTACATTAATAATCATGTTTCAATTAGGTATCGCATTTTAAAAACGCCCCCTGCATGTATATAGTCCACTAACCGCAACATAGCTTTGTAACATTTTTATTAATGATTCGAATTGAATATTGGTGTATACTCGTTTTGAAAAATACCTATTACAGTGACGTACGTTTTTTTCACCATTGGTAATTAATTGTCCTCAGCTATAATTTCTCAAGTTCATGCATGTATAGGTTAGGAATCACCCTGTATTGTATAAATAACTATTACCCTTTAGGGTTTTGGGTCAGCAGATATATCAAAACAACTGAAATCATTATATCAATTGCATGGGATACGGATAATTCCGCGCTTTCATGGTCTATAATCAACAAATTCTGTATCCTGGCAACAAGCGTGACAACAGATACGCTTATCGATATTTTGAAGAGATGACTGGAAATCACAATTGCAACCGTTTATGATACATGTTATAATATTGTATATACATATTATGTTTTCTGCAATTTATTTAACAAGGATAATTTTTATTTTCTACAAAACATTTCACGTTTATTTCTTTTAGGTCATATCAAACAACGTGATGTTATTTTTTATATATTTCATGTTGTAAATATAAGGTAGGTATTTCAAAGTTCTTGAAGTCATAATTAACTTAGGACTTAGTAAAATGATTTCTTTACATTCACAGTGTTCACAAATTGAATATTAACGGACACATTTGGAGTCAATATCGTTTTTTTTTGCTGCTACTGCTTTTTTTGATTTTATTTTTACAAAATTGTATTTGTAAGAGCCCCTGTACATTCAAAAATTAAGTTTATATCTTCAAAAGTCTAATTGTAAATACATAGTGATAATGATAGCTTCCTCAATGTTTCCTTAAATGGGACTTATGTCTGGTGTTCCAAATTGCCCCCACCTGCTTCAATGCCTAATCTGTAGGTACAACAATTCAATAACGCGTTACTGTTTTTAATATCTGCATTAGCGTTGTCAATTCACTGTTAAAGTTCGTATTTTATATCCTTTTAACTGATTCACAATAATGACTTCATATGCCTCATACAAATAGAAATCCAAAGGATTTAAATTCAACTTTTTCAGAGGCCACGGAATAGTCCATTACGCTCTAAGATTTATTTGGATAAGAAAGTGATAAAATTTTCTCGCTTTATGGTAAAATTGTGGTGGGACACCGTCCTGTTGAAACCCCATATACCGCACGGTAAAATATTTTGCAGATAATGTAAATCCTAGAATTGAAGGAGTAATATTCTTGGATTGCTATTGAACGAGTACTCGTAGAAGAATTTTCCTCTATGGTGTGAGGTTTGTGTTTTTGTAAAGTACGACGAACTCGACCACGACCTATACCTTCATATGTCTTCATGCTCTGCGAGGATGAAAGCTGGCAGGAAGCACTGTGCATACAAGTTACAAAGCCTGAACTTTAACGGACACTCCATACATTACCAAAGTTGATGAAAACGTCTAATATTTACATACAAAAGAGAATAGAAGAAGCAGCTGAACTGTCAATATTACAACCATGTTGTCAACAAATTCAATACTCCAATAAGTTTCGTCTTGCGTAATAATTATATCAACACCATCCTCATAAAATAGCTAAAGAATACGTTATTCTCTGAAGCTATTTATTTGTGGTATATTTAGTTTTTCGAAACATCAACGCGATGGGGATGTGATTTTTGTTATTTTTTACTTATCTGTTTTTTTTTTCAGTGTGAGATTTTTCGGTTAGGCAAACTTAGTTTCAAAAATAACCCTTGACCGATCCGTTTGGCGCATTGGCGCATTTCAGAAGTGCGGCAAAAACCCAATCAAACTAAAGAAAAAGAATACGTTATTTCAAAGAAAAATAAATAAATTCGACGGAGCCAATAAATAATGTCCTAAAAATATACTTTAACCATTTTATATTACCACATATAACAAGCTAAAATATAGGTATTAAATCAGCACTTTCAGTAGTCGATGATTTTCAGTAAATTTATCGCTCTGACAAACTAATCTTTAAATAAACTTAATTTGTTTTACACGCATAATTTAATACTGTATATAATAAAGCCCGATGGTAGTTTCCGTTTAGTTGTAAACATATATTTAACTAAAAATAGCGTATCTTAGTTCTCCCGCAAAACGATCAGCTACATTATCTGCTAGGAGAGCTTTGGGCGCTTTTATTTAATAACACACCACGTTAAAATCAACGAACTCAACTGTAACCCGAGGGTAACTTAGAAGTTCAAATTCGAATCAAACGTTCGAAGGTTGAATAAAATATGAACAGATAATGTTTACAATGTAATTTACGATTTCCTTTTTTGATGCATGTGTAACAACTATACAGAATACAGTGTCCCGTAAAGTATGTTACAAAGTACAAACATTGGGTGGTGAGACTGCAGTGGCGTAGCCAGAAATTTGACATGGGGGGGGGGGTTCAGTGAACAAAGTATTTCAGACTAGATTTTTTTAATAAAAAAAATAAATAATTTATAATAAATACAAACAATAAAAAGTGAATAAAAAAAATCTCATCATAAACATGTAAATAATAAACAGGTACGAACAATATTTGTTACAAAAATGACAAAAATAAAATTAGAATTTGGGTGCAGGCAGGGTTGCCATTTTTTGAATTGACACATGTTTTTATTATATCAGTTGAAGAGGGAAGGGAGGTTAGCGCCGCAGGCGAAAATGGTGCGATGGGGGCAATCTATCGTTTCGCGATACCACAGTCGTCGAATTGGGTGCGAGCGGGGCAAATTCTGTGACAATATTTTTTTCAGTAGTTCAGAATCTTTTATAATTTTTGGTAAAAGTTTGAGCCCACAATCTAACGAATTGTAAGATTGACTATGCTTAACGCAGTGGTAGATTTGCCCAAGCTCTGCTGCAGTAACATTGATAGTTTCTTGAATATTTTTTCTCTGTTTGCAAAAACTTTTGTTAAAACTTGAGAAGATTTCGACATTTTCGCGTCTTCTATGCTCTTTTGTATTAGAGTGCTGTTTGACATCACTAAGGCCACCGTGACTAATTGAATAATCCTTTTGGCATACTAGACATCTTGCAGAAAAATTGTTTGAACCCTTTATTAGCCAAATATACTCCGATAGCCGATAGCTGCAGAGGCGCTTTGCTTTTTTTGGTGGTGAGATGGTCCTTTTCCGAGGTCTCCATTGTCCCTATTTTTGTCGCGTTTTTCTAAATATTTATCCATATCCTTTAATTTTTAAATGATTATGCAGATGAACCCTAATGTAAGGTTGCCGTAGGAGATCTAGTTCACTGACCGCGTTGCTAAATCTTGGCGAATAGAGTGATTGCAGGTTTGTCAGACATTATCTATATGACCCAACCAACCCAACCCATGGGGGGGGGTTATGACCCCCAACCCCCAACCCCCCGTGGCTACGCCACTGGGTGAGAGTACATAAAAAATATGACTAAAAACTCTAATAAATGTACTATTTTGCAGCTACAGTTATAGACCTCAAAAGATGCAATTTCAAAAGTTATTTTCAAGGGGCAAAAGAGTGTCAAAATTCAATAGCCTTTCTAAATATGTTGGGTTTCTAAAACTGACTAGTCCCTGAAAATTTCATTGTGTTCTTTTTCCAACAAAGAGTTAAGTACGTCATAAAAAATAATTCTGAAGTTGCATGTTTTAAGGTTTACAACTTCAAAACGAAGAAGTCATGTTCATTAGAGTTTTTAGTCATATTATTTTATGTTATTCATTATATTTAGGCCACCCTTTATTATCGTTATTATTGAAGATATAACTGAACCCATTTAATAAGTTAATCGAAGCACAGTGGCGTGCAGAAGTTGAGGGGTACAAGAAGCAAAAATATATTTTTTAATGAAACGTCTTGTGCATTGTTGAATTTTTGAATTATTCTTTTTTTTTCTGATTTCAATAAATATAACATTGCCATTTCCATCTTTAACCGTTTTCGAGTCATTGAACAAATAAAAAATACAATTCTTGACGTTTTGTTTATTCACTTTTACTATATAAATTGTTCTCAAACAAAATAATAACTTTTAAAAAGCGTTTATAAGACATACATTATATCGCTATTCTAATCCCACATTTTAACAATTATTTTATCATACTTATAAACAAAGGAGAACATATATGCAGAACCTTGTAAGTTTATGTTATACCTAACAAGATTTATATCTACAGTCAAATTTAAAAAATACATATTTTGAAAACTTTGTGCCTAAAAAATTATTGGTTAAACCACTTTCTGACGTTCTTAAATGTCTAAAATTATTTGTATTTGTAGAAAATACTATTTTGAGAATACGGCGCCCTTAAGCTTTTTATTATTCGACGGAAATTAAATTATTAAAGCAGTCGATGAAAATGACAAGTATTCTCTATAACATTTATTTAATCAAATGAATTGAAATAAATGTTTTTCAGTTTTTTAAATAATTTATTAAATCAACAATACACAGGGCGTTCCATTAATAAATATATTATTGTTTCTTGTACCTTTTAAATTGTGCACGCCACTGTGCTTCCAGTAACTTATGATAGTTACAGCCCTACAACTACAGTGCCTTCATAAATGATTACAAACCACGTGATCAGGGTCGAGATTCTCGAATCAATCGCAGAGCAATTCATATGCGAATATCTTTTCCTTACTACGACAATTGAGGTAGACAAGAAATCTATTTGCATACGAGTTGTTCTTCGAGAATCACAGTCCTGGTACAGTGTGTAACATACTTTACGGAATATTCTGTGTATCTGCCTCTGTCATCACAAACGGAAGGAAAGGAAGGAATATTTTTTTAATCAATTCATAAAAGAATAATGAAGCCAGACTTCAAACTTAGCACGTGCAGTTTGCGTAATTATTTAAAAAATTTGAACAGTATATCAAGCAGGTTCAGAATTTAAAAGAATCTGGAAGATTAACTTTTTATAAATAGCTATCTAACGTCAGAGATAATCTTTAACAGATCGGATAAACAATTTATAATCAAAACTGTCAGTAGAAACAGCCAACTAGGAATCGTTCATATAGTCAATTATTTAGTTACAATATAATTTTTATTGAGAAACTATTGAATTTGAGACACGTAATTATGCTGAAATCCATTCCATTATGTAGCATTTCAACTATACAGGGTGTATTTCTAATGAGTGAAAATAAAGAATTTTCATTAAGCAATGTGGTATAAAATGTAAAAAAAAATATTACGGGCAACTTCGACCCGACTCTGAACCACCTCTCTTATTCAACTGTTTACAATCCACTAACTGGATCAAGGTTAATGTGGTTAATTAACTGTAATATTATAATAAGCTTTGTATACGTTATGACATTTATCTTCATTATTTGTATTCTATTCCGCTGTAAATTTCCATAATATGTTTCACATTTTTTCCGTTGTCCACCCTGTATTTGTATATTTTGATGAACAATTTATATTTTATAAGATAGAATTTACGTTATTTAACAAAAATTTTATTTTTTTTATCTTTTGATTACTAAAATGGTCGTAATGTCGGAATGTGTGCATTTACACGCTCTTGCCTATTTCGCTTATAATATATATACAATGTGTCCACGGATGGAGTTGACAAGAGGAGAAACTCTTTTATCGAAAAATGTCACTCTTTATAAAAAGTTCTGCTTCCCAAAAAAATGAAATTCTCATAGAAACTTCTTAGATCAGATATACAGGGTGCTCATAAATTAAGAAAACAAGAAAATACTCAAGAGAGAAGTACCATTATTTATAATTGTATACAACATTTTTATGAAATAAATCTGTTTATAACTTCAAATAGAATCCCAATACAAATTTTAAAATCAAAAATTTAAATTTTAACATTTACTCTACCTCTACCTCCCATCTCAACACATTTTTCCGCTAACTTAATAAATTGTTCGAATAGTTAGCGGCTCAGTTCATGTATTGCTTGGCGTATGTGCTCTTTTAATACTTCCCTATCATGTGGCAAACCATTTGAATAAATGTTTTGTTTTAAGGCACCTTGGAGAAAAAGGCAAGGGGTTAGGACTGGGCCAAATCTTCCTGTGAGCAGGACAGCCGTCTTGTTGCCAAAACATTTTGGAAACAGTTGGTTTACCATTTTTAAATACTTGAGAGCCAGAAATACGCAATAACCTGTTTCGGCAACAGGACTGCTGTCCTGCTCATTTTACAGCCTTGCTTAGACAATGGTGAAAGGTGGATTGAAGATTTGGCCCATTATCCTGCTAGACCACCTGACCCTAGGCCCCTTGACTTTTTTCCTAAAACAAAAGGTTTATTCAAATGATCTGCCACATGATATTAAAAGAGCGCATAAAAGAAGAAATAACAAACTATTCGTAGTGTGTAGAGTAAAAGTCAAAATTGAAATTTTGATTTTAAAATTTGTATTAGGACTCTATTTTGGGTTATAAACAGATTTGTTTCATAAAAATGTTGTATACAATAATAAATAATGGTACTTTTCTCTTGAGTATTTTCTTGTTTTCTTAATTTATGAGCACCCTGTATATCTGATCTAAGAAGTTTCTATGAGAATTTCATTTTTCCGGGAAGCAGAACTTTTTATAAAGAGTGACATTTTTCGATAAAGTCAAAAACAAAAGACTTTCTCCTCTTGTCTACTCCATCCATTGCATCAACTCCATTGTATCAAATTCATGTATTGTTATTATTGTTGGTATGATGTCAGCTATTATCTCAAATTTGTTATTTTGTATGAAATTCATAAATGTGTGTATGTTTAATAGCTAAAGCTAATAATAAAGTATTATTATTATTATTATTATTATTATTATTATCCGTGGACACACTGTATATAGTGCTTAAATAATTTCCAAAATTTTTTTCCAGGTTATGAATATTTTGAAAATTATATAATATAAAATATAATACAGATAAATGTTACTTGCAACAGAATGTTAAATAGTGGCGATGCGCATTGTTGAAAATCTAAAGATAACGGTTTCATCAAATCTTGTCGATCTTATTAAAATTTTGTACATCACAAAAATTTACCATTTTGAGTAACTTTTTCAAGTAAAATTTTGCTGTATTTTCAATGCAAAAAGCACTTTACCGGAAACCACAACAATTTTTACTCGGTGCATTGAATATTTGAAATAGGATAATTTACTCCTAACGACTTCAACAAGGCATACCTTTTTGACATAAAAAAGGTAGGAGAATCGACTGATTCAATAGTAAACCGCGAAAAGTTTCTGCCGTTTAAAAGACGCATGATCTGACATAAGTGGCGCCCTCTACTAGTGACGTCAAAATTAAAAACAAATTTGAATTTCTCGTCTCAAAAAACCCCGATCTATAAAATGTATGCAAATATTTTGATTTGTTAAAAATTTGTTAATAAATATCGAAAATAAAATTTTAACTATGTCACCCTGTAACTGTAAAACCATCAACTTTTGACTAAAGTAAGTTTGACTCGCATTATTTGTCGCCAGGAATCTACTCTTGCATGTTGCATTAATTTCGAGATACCCTGTATTTGTCTAAAAAGGCGCTTTTTGAGAGTATATTATTTAATAGTCCCTCTTTCTGAAAACTTTTAAATTGCTCACAATCCCAAGCAGGTAAATACCCTCCATTTTTGACCGGATGTTTTGTTGGAATAATTTAATCATTTTTAGAAAGTGCCTTTAAATTTATTTTGATGATAGGAAATGCCGTTTACGTTCTTTTCAAGAGTGCAACACTGTGTTTCAATAGTATTCTTGAAAATTCTATCGATTTTAACGTTATGTGAGATACAGCTCAAATACTATTTGAACAATAAACGCCACTTAGGGGAGCGTTATGTCGTTCGAACTACATTAGCTTTTATCGCAGTCCATTTTGTTCTAAAAGATCAAATATTTGCAACATCTGTGCCATCAAGCGCCACTAAAGCAAATTCAATTAAAAATACGTTAAACGGTTTTACGGGTTATCTATAATTGATATAAGAAATAATAATAATGTGTCCGTAAGCTGTTGACCTCTGTATTATTCATATTCTTATCTTCACTGATTTTCTATTTCTTTGTAGAAATACACAGAGAATCGACCTATACATTGAACAATTGTTTATGTTAGTTTTCCGGTTAGTCATACCTACCTCATAAAATCTAGTCTGTTGATCTAAAAAAATGGATTACGCCATATTATGTTTCCCGCAACTAAATGTATTAAAATATTTATTATCGTAAAGCGGACAACTAAAACAATGCTGCTTGTAGTCGAAGCTAGTAATAAATTATATTTTCTGTCATGAGAGGTCTAAAAACACAATGGGGAAGTTGCATGCATTTTATATTGATTTGAAATGTATTACAGGGTATAAGGGTGATTCAGAACTTATCTAAATAAATTTGGGAATATATGCATCATAAAAAAATTAAGTCAATATTGTAATTTTTGTTTTGTTTTATCAGAAAAGTTAAGAAGAATCGGTAATAAATTTAATATTCGAACAGTTTTTCAGACAACTAATACTTTACGATCATTTTTGTCTAAAACACGTCCAAAAAATGATATACAAAATTCAAAAAATTGCATCTACAGTATACCTTGTGAATGCAATAAACATTATGTTGGGGAAACGTCTCGGCCTATGAACATTAGAGTTGAGGAACATAAAAATTACATAAAGACGGGAATTTGAAAAATCCAAAATTTGCGAACACGCTTGGGAAAACGGTCATTTGATTCAATGGGGTTCGGCAAAAATTTTAGAAAAGGAAGATAACGCAACAAAAAGAAAATTAAAAGAGACCGCGATTATTTTGTTGAACGGAGATAAGTGTGTGTCTAACTGTTCAGTTAACATCGATCATTGTTGGCTACAGTTGTATCAAGAAGAAGTATGTTACAATAAAATAACAATCATTTAACATCTCTATGGAAGCAGGTAAACAAATTTTAAACTGTCAAACTTGACATACGTTTAAAAGTTTTTACTACGATTTTGAGAACGAAAACAGAGAGTTTTTCGAAACGTCAATAACACGGAAGTGCGCGATAGTGATGTGATTTTTGTTATTTTTACTTATCTGCTTTTTTCAGTGTGAGATTTTTTGGTTAGGCAAACTTAGTTTCGAAAATAACCCTTGACTGTTCCGTTTGGCGCAAGGGCTTATTTAATTAATCTTTATTATTTTTTCAGAAGTGTGGCAAAAACCCAACAAAACTAAAGAAAAATCCTTATAGTTTCCAAGTAAAAATTTATTTAATTGTAATAATTTACATGTGTAACATGTGTCTGGCGGCAATAATCACATAATACTTAAAATTGTATTTAATTTTTATTAACATTAATAAATTGCCATAGAATGTAAACAAAACCCCGTGGCCAAAAACGCAATATCATTGGTATGACGTCACACGCCGTTCAGCGCAGTTTGTTTCCGTAGATATAGGTGCACGTTACGGTGTTGGTGATATAAATAGGCGTTTGTTTCTTGTATTTTTGTTGCATTTTTGGATCATAGATATTGTATATGCTGTGTAGGTAATGCCATTATAATTATTAGTGGTGATATGGTAAACTTCCGGTATTGTTAAACGTAACTTGTTCCTTTGTTTACAAGATAGAACCGTTCGTGAAAATTACGGTGGCAATGCTATTGGATACGTCCATATAGATGGTTTTACTTGAGATATTTATAAAATTATGCCATCTGATTTCAGATTAAACTATTTATTTTAATTTGAAAAATAATAAATAAAAGTACCTAATAATTAATGATATTTAACGTTTATTAATTTTTTATTGCTATACTCCTTAAACATTTAAAACAAATTTCTTATTTATTACTTTTGTTTGGTCCGTGCCTTAAGATTATCATTCATTTCTTAAAAACATGATTTTTTTTTTATTTTGTACCGCTGTATGACGCTATTTAATCAAATAAATCCAATATTGTAGGAAACAGAATAAGTATAAATATTTGTTTTACAGTTTATTGTCGTCATATCCCCAACATATTGATACCAGATTCCATGAAATAGGTACTATTTTATGTTACATAAGTAGCCTTACATAAATTTAAAGACAATGACCTTGAACTTCGTGAAAACTCTTGGGGCCGGGAAAAGTTTTTGCCCCGGGGCCCGCTCTGACTCTCGACAGCCTCGATCAAAATATTACCTAGCGTTATGGAGTATTTGTGGAGGTTATACTGATACGTTATAATGATTCAGGCTATGTGCCATAAATTTTTGTTCTTAAAAGGTCTTCCAGAATAAAGTTCAATGGAGACAAATCATACTATTTCAGTAGTAGTCAATGAAGAAAGAAACATCAGTTTCACCGTCAGAGGGCGCTGTGAATAACGCCAAAGGAATACGTCTATTTCCAGATATGTACTTAGAATAACTCGGATGTCAGTGCCCTTTTAAATTTATTTCTGGCATCAGTCTATGTTTATATATCAAAATCATCAACCTTTGCCAACTTCTTTGTTTTTGGGATTTTTATTGCGCATTTGATACGAAACACGAAGCAGGGAAAACATTTGGGTGTGTTCCTGGGAAAATACTTGGTGATATTATCATAACTATTTGAAGAATACTAAACATAGCTATATACAACTATACTGTCATAGGAAAAGAATACTTTTGGAGAAACATGAGCTCTACTTTATCTCATTTGACACCATCAATCAATTTTGTGTTTTAATTTCTTGTCTTTTGTAAGAGTTTTATGCGTCGCCAAGTTGGAAACACTGTGTACAGTGTGTTTTATTTAAAACTATATGGAGGTTGCGTGCGTATTCTTCTCATAAACAAATTGTACGTTGTCCATTCTTTCTGCTTAAAATATTCATAACTTTGGCTGAGACAAGAAATAGCAAAATTTGAAGATGCAGGACAAGACATTAGTTTATTTAAAGCCTTGTTCTCGCTCGATCTTGCAAGATCATGTTTTGTCTTGCGAGACCAAGACAAAACTAAGAAAATGCAGGACAAGATTGCCAACACTAAATATTCACACATATTCATGTCAATATATGGGTATATATAACTGAATTTTACCAGTCAGTAAGACACAAGACGCCGCTTTGGATAGCAGTCTACAAAACTTAGATAATACAAGTGGCCATGACAACACTTTCTACATGATGATACGGTTTCTCACATGCACTATATTCGTCAAGATTACGTGTGAGTAGGTCTTATTACATGTGCACCTACCCATTTCAAATATACCCGAATATCATAGGTGTTTTAATTAAAACTAGAAATAGCCGACATCCTCTCCGAGAGTTATTTTTATTTATTCATTTTACCAACACGACGTTAGTGTAAATACAGGAATTATATAAATAGCAAAGGTGAGAATTGAAAGCACTCCCCTGAGTGTCATACAGAAAATAAGAAAAAATAAGACCATCACAATTGGTCCAGGTGTTCAATATTCACTGTTACATATATCAATGAAAATCTGACAAAACAAGATTTGTCTTTGGAAGGAAAGCTAATTGGAAAGATTTAAAAAAATATAGACAAAAAATATATGCGTAGCTATGTAAAAATGAGGAAATCTCCTTTTATCTATTAAGTGGGTAAATGCAAATATGAAGTCAATTATATTAGAGAAAAAATCAGTAATTAAAATAATTATTATTACAAAATCTCTACCTAGTTATTATTTTATTCTAGAGAGCGTAATAATAACTGCCATATATAAAAAAATTCCGATAACGATTTCTAAGGGCTTTACGATTCTTACGAAATTTCAAAATAAACCATTGGTTTACATATGTATAAGAATTTTGACGTTTGCATGCCATCTACATTCCAAAAATTTTGCGATCACCACCTTCATTCCGTGTGATAAATTAAGTATTTACCATCATTAGTTATTATTTTTACTATTCTAACAGTGTAAGTAATAGTTTGCCTCTTTGCCACAAGTTTTTATATCTGAAACTAAAGCCTTGTCCTCATGGACGCGAAATTCGTAAATATTCGTGATCGTAAAACTATCACTGACTGTCATGGTAGGTTACCAGCAGCTCAAATCAAAGTTACTAGCCCCATACAATGATGTAAATAGTAATAATATTAATAGTTTGCGTCCAGGAGAAAAATTAACTGTCAAATAAGTGAATTGACGACGTAGACAATTTAGTTTTATCGATTTTTTAACTACATAAAAGAGCGAGCCGGTGGACTATTAATTGGAATTTTGGGAGGTATCAATGATTAAATCGTGTCAATATGTCCTTTTGTGTATGTACGTGCTTTTGCAATAATAATGACACTATATCAAAACAGTTTTTAAACTTCTGAACAGAAATTTCATTAAATCTCAAATGGTGAGTTGTCACAATGGTGCAATTTTCGAAAAAAAAAAAATACTCTACGAGATATAATTATTTTTGACAGCTCCTGACACTTAACATTTCAGACTCCTGTTACTTTCGATGATTACCGATGATTACTTTATGTTCTAAAGCCTACATATTCGCGATTCTTCAGTAATATGTAATGACCAAAAACTGTTCTTCAAGCCAATTTTCTAGGAAAGTTACTCTTGATTTTTTAATGTCCATGAGAGGAATACCATCTTGTCAAATGATTTCATAACTAAACTCTGACGAAGTTATTCCATTGCTACTGATCCAAAAAACGCATGAATATTTTAATTTCTTTCAAATGATAAGGAGCCACGATAGTTTTTCTTCCCTTATGGCGTTTGACATGACATAAAATAGGTAAATAACGAGGCTAATATGTTGATAACATCTCAAATTAGCCATGACCACAGCTGAGTTCCATGGACCAATACTGGCAAAGTACTATTACGGCAGTACCTCCTACCCTTTGTTATTTTGCCCTCGTTCTTGTTCAAGGAACAGATGTTTGTAAAATTAGAACCCGAAAGTAGATCATGTTTTCACGTTGACTACAACTTAAACTCGGCTAGCAACCGTCCTGCTGCATATATTTTCCATTAAATATTCCTGGCACCTGTCGGGTTGTGCGAGTGTCCGCAAAAGGGAAAGGAGATAGAACACCTGAATTCAGGACACTTATTTTAAAATTTAAGTAAAACAACACGAGTAGGTACCTATCTAAAAATACGTTAACAAAATAAGTAATATAGGTAACACGTTTTAATCTAGATAGTTAAATTTTTAAAGTTAAAACTTTAGGAATATTTTCCGACCATTATAAACAAACTTCAAATAATTTGAGACGTTCGTTATCCAACATATTGAATAAAATAATAATAACAATACCGCTACTCCTCATTCTAATCACGAGAATTAGCCTAAAAGTTGGAGACTTGTGTGGGAGATCGGGCGGCCTATTATATATCAAGCAGGCCGCGTTTGCGCCTAGGAACAATTTACGTTGGTAGACCTTAACGCGCCATTCAATTCAGGAATGAGGGAAACCTGGTAAACTTCATTAATTAGAGAAATGGTCAAACGCCGAGCGGTATCAATCTCTCACATCAAGCCAAGCCAACGTTCTTCCACCCTACCATACTCGCAGAGAGGGTGTCAATCTTCTCCACAAGCATAGCTGACCTATAGGCGGTTGGCAAACAAGATTCAAGTACTGACGCCTCCCAAATATTCATTATTATTTTATTTAAAAAAAAATCTTGTTACACAGCAAAAAATATATAAAAAATACAATATCTATTAAAACGGCCTTTGATATAAATGCCCGTGAATAAATGGTTTAGTTGTATTTGTTAATAGTAACTTTTAGCCTGGATTACAAACCTAAAAGTTTAAAAAAATTCGAGAAATTGTATCTGTTTCGTGCACGCGTAACGATGACAATGGTCCATACTTTGTTTTATTTGAATTGAAAATGATACCTTTATTGAAAGACTACAAATGCAGTTTTCAAATCCTTTTACATTTTCTGAAACAGAATTGGCTAATCTGAAATAGATATAAAGTCTTCCGAAATTTAATTACTAAGACGAAATTGAAACGATTATCTAAAAATACATTAACCGTTACTGATATACATCTGGAAAAAGTGTACAAATGTTTAATTCAAAACAAGTGAATCACCATAATATAAACAAATTTTACTGTTGCTGTTAGTATTCAGAAATACCAATTAAAGATTACTGAAAATCATTTTCTTAGTGTCGAATTTCGATACGGTTCAAATTCGTTACAAATGAAATAGAACAATGGGGAAAAAGACTCAGTTTGTTAAGAAATAAATGGAGAAGTAATGACCACAAATCAAAGTTGTAAATACACATTAGCAATGCAAATAGAGGTCAAAGATTTCGAGTGGTTTCCATGATAATTTTCTTATTAACTAAGGAAATGACGGCGATATTTACTTTACAGAAACACTGAACGGGTTAATTTTAGATTTCATTTAGTATGTACTGGGTGTCCCAATTTCGTGGTAATTGCAGGGAATCTCGAAAACTACAAAAAGAGATGAACCATTTTTGTATAATTGTATAAAAATCCATGGTCTATGCACAACACAACATCAGTTTTATTAATTTAACGTTTTTTGACAATTTCCAAAATATAAAGCAGCAGCTATTATACAGGGTGATCCCGGATAAAGTGCCAAATTTCTCGATATATGCCCCCTTTAAGTAGTTACGATTCCTTCACAGGGGGTACAGTGATATTTAGGCTGATGAAACTTCTTATGATTATTATGAAGGGAAAAATAATTCAATTGAATAAAAACATACAGGGTGTTCTATTGAAAAATTATATGTTTGGATCCAATTTTAAAACAGGCACCTTGTAAAAACCAACGTTAAGTTTTAATTTAATTTGGAAAATCTCTGGACTAAGCTGTCACTTACACACTATAACAGAAGATATGTTTCGTCCGTCACTATAATATTTGTATGAATTTTTTTATGAAAAAAATTTGCACATCATTGGGCCTCTGGCTTTTAAAACAATTATTGGGCAAATGGTTCATGGCATGAAATATTAGAGAAGACAATTATTATTATTATGTATTGTGATGAACTCGAGTACCACTTATGGGATACACTTCAAAAATACTGAAATAATTAGGTACTTTTCACACAGAAAAGTAGTTCACCCAAAATTTCCTACAGTATTATTATCAACTAACTCAATTTATTAAAATTATTCAATTAACAGCCAGCAAGAAAGTAAAAGAAAGTGCAAGCTTTACGAAAGTGAAACAATAATAGTACCCATCTCACAATTCAAAACGATTCATATCCAGGTTAATTAAAATCTCGCAAAAGCAACGGAATTGAGTATAAAATGAATAGATCTACATTAACATTGAAACAAAAGTACCTACATAAATTACGGTAAATACGCAGCACAGTTTAAAAAGTTCTCACTTTACAATTCAAGTATCGCATTTCGCCATACACGTATTTTTTTTTAATTGACGGCAGAAACTGGACAGTGGAATAAACTACAATTTTTCTAATACCACAATAGGATAGATAATTAGGGGATATCCAGAAATTAAAAAATCATATTGAGATAACAAAGCAAATAAATCCATATTTTTTAGATAACCATATACCCACTTACCTAAATCAATTCAACAAATCCTGATTTGATCAGAATCAATTTCATAGTAAATCTTTGCAAATCAAGGTTAGTTCAGTTAAAAATTGGTGCAATATTCTGGTATTTAGTTATAACGAAAATTTTCTTCTTACATTAATTATTGAAATTATAAGTATCTAACTTATCTGAAATTTTGAAAAACGCTTTTTGATCTTCATAGTTAACATGATTATTTAATATCTACAAATTAGTATCCTCAAGTTTTCCTAAACTTTCGAATTGTTCAGATGAACAAACTGAAAATCACATAAATTTGAACTTACAGACTGAATATGACTCCAATTGTTTTCGTAACGATCCCCATTGTACAATCCAAATCTCAGACACCACACTTAAACAGTAACACCACAAAAATTGTTCATGACCATTGGAAACGAAAAATCAGAATCCACCAGGTGAAAAACCAAAATCTCAAAGACACCACTCCACCATGAGAACTTAGAAAAAGTAACTTGGCATACAAATGAATAAAAAATTGGGCATCCGTTTGAACTCAATCATGTTTATATTATACACAAATAAGATAAAATTAACCGTAACCGTTGGCGAACGGATTTGTTTATCTTGGTGTTTGTATCAAAAGCGCACGCACTCGTAAGCTCAGCGGCGTGTCCATGCTTTCCACCACGGCGCTTCGAGCAACTCTGAAGGTGGACGGACAGAAATAAAATATTGAAATGAACCAGGGTACCGGGTGGGTGGGGACTGAACGCTATCTATCCGGGCTCTGAAATCGTTTATCGCGTTTTGGACTGTTGATTCCGAGCTTTTGATAAATTTATTGCAGCAGGAAATTCGGTGGAAAACTAAACGTGCGTTTCAGACAATAAAATCTTCATCTGGTCAAAGGCGGTTTTGAAACTTTTGAAAGGGTTGGAAATCAGAACAGCATATCAAACTGATAACATAATTTGTCATCGTTTGTTTGTGTAATGATGATTGGAATTTTTCTTTAGTGTCTTCATAGCATGTGCTGCAAAATAAAAAAAATTTGTGAAAGCGTTTCGAAATTGACAAATTTTGATATTGATTAGAATTTCGAAATGACACTCTCTTAGGCACTAATGCCTAAAAGTAAAAATTATGTAAATTGTTAAAGTGAATACTAGAGGCATCCAGCTTCTTTTCTCTAACAGCAACGCAAGTACTAGTAGTCGGAGTGAATACATTGCTAGTATTGGCAATACTGCTAGCTTCTGAAGATGATCTTCTTTCTTATTTGGTGTATCTTTCTGACCTATGATTCTTTTTGCTATTTCGTTTTTCTGTTCAATGGAATTTTCGATATAACCCTCGGCAACTGAACTTGATCGCCAACCTCCATGTCGCTTTAAAAGTGTCATGTCCGCTCCAGAATCTGCCAACATTGTTGCAGAGCTGCGCCGGAAGCAATGGCCAGTGTATTCATTGGCGTTGGAGAGTCCAAGGAATTCCGCTATCATATTTCGCATACCTCCAATTTTACTGATTCCAACTGGCAGGGTATAACATTTATTACTTCGATATATCAAGAAAAATCGCTGATGTGTCGTATTTAGTGGATGAAGTTTTGCATACTTATGAAATACATATGCATATCTAAAAAATTGGTACCATCTATTGATTCCTCAGTAATCGTAAACATTCTTCGAACATGAGTTTTGTGTTCGAAATTTGGACACTAATAAATGATTGACAATCTTTTATGGCATCTACTACCAAAAATCTTATTTCTTCCATCCTACATACTCTAAATACTCCAAAGATTAAAACAACTTTGGCTAACAGACGTCGACTTGTTTCATAAAGCGTTCTATTTTCAGCTTAGTAAATATTTTTTATTTCTTTGGCTGATATCCGAAAGTTTTCCTTTTTTTAAATGCAAATCGGTTTGTAAATTTGCTAATATCTACGTTTTTGTTTAAGTAAATCATGGTGTGGAGCATAGAATACTTACTCACAAAGTTGACGCCCTTAACGTATTGGATAGCTTCAGGAAACAGGCTAGTAATACCTTTTTTGTAAAATTCTCAATATGTTTTTCTTTGGTCTAGGTTTCAAAGTTGTTGTAGGTGTTTTTGTATACAGTTTTGATTTTTCGGGCATTAACGTGGATAGATAAACACTGATTTCTTTTTCGCTTTTAAATGCTAAGTATTCGTTCAAAAATAAAGTCAAAATGCTCATTTTGTAGAAAAATAGACACATCTCTTTTACAAAATTGCCAATATTTCTAAAACAAGGATACGAGAAGAGAAAAACTGCGCATATTGGCATATATCCACGTATTTTGCTTAAAGTAACATCTGCAATCTCCTGGTTCATTTTGGCACTATATTTTAGGAATATCTTATATGAAGTGAAAGTGAATTCGATTCGATGCCAGATCGTTGCTATTAAATTTAGACAGCCACTGGGATTGAGGAGTATCTATTTGACAGGATAAACATCGTCAGTCTTAAAGAGATATTTAAGACGTTTCCTTTGAACTCAGATTTAATGTGTGAGGTTTACATACTGAATTCTGAATCAACTAAAATATGGCAACATGTGCTATTTTGACTTGGATACTTTTTTCAGATGTTTAGAACTTTGGGTAATATCGACATTAGTAAAGTGAATGGGGAAAAATTATGTTAATTGCATGCAAAATTTATTTAATGTATCTGTGTTTAGTAGATTCTGTAACGTCTTTTTAGTGTAGAAAATTTCTCACTACCAATAAGAATTTAAATTTATTTTCATATTTATCTAGTTGTGTACCATAGTATCAAGGACACCTTTTAAGAGCAAAACAATATTATTTTAACTTAACATGAACATAAATTTATGCGAAAATTGCTCCCTCTCCCCTTTTTCCTCTGTTATTATTTGAGATACAAAAAAGGTGTAAGAATTAAAGTTGTAGGAACTTTTAAATATTTTTGTAAAGCATAGATTATCAGAACAATTGAATACCTCATATCCGAGATGTAGCCATAACTTTTGTTTTTTTTTTTTAAATGAAACAGCCTGTATATCTTTAAGCTACTAGAAAGAAAATATACAAGGTGTTCCAAAAGTTATGCCTACACATCGGAAATGCTATATTCAATTGTTTTTATGACATAAGATATTTAAAAGTTCCTACAACTTTCATTCTCACATTTTTCCACTTTTCTTAGATGACGTTAGTGTTTGTAAATATATTTTTTAATTTAACTAAATGAATGTACGACTATATTTCCTCTTACAATTACAACAGAAAATTCTTCAAATACAGATATTTAGATATCGTTTATATAAATCGTCTTTTTATTTTTAAAAAGTTTCTTCCATTATAAAAAAATGACGTTGCAACTCAAAACCTGATGACATCACAAGAGGTGCCACTAAAATCCCAAGTTTACCGATTTTAGCGTTTTTCTGGATTATTTCGAAATTATCAAATCACGGAATATATAAGGAACAAAACCAAAGAACAGTTTTATCTTGTAAGAGTATAATTTCAGTGGAATGGTAAACAGATGAGTAAGTTAAAATTTGCAAAACATTGCACATATTTAAGCAAAAATATAAACATTTTATGGTCACCCGAATAAGCTATCCCCTGTGAAAACCCCGTGGAAACATTTCCTTTATCCTTTATATGAGTCATATACCTAATTGTACTACGAGTATGTAATGGTTGTGGTTATTGAGGTAATCATAATCATTTTATCATCTAAGTTACAAAACAGATCTATATTTCAGAAGTTTCCATTTCAAATAATCGTAGGGAAAATGTTTAGAATTCTTCCAATATTCTAAAGAGCATAAATAAATTTCGTGTGCACACAAGTATATACCTACTAAAACTAAAACATAGCGATTTTTAAATATTTCGATCATATTATGAAACAAAATATGGCATAGAAATTACCCACATTCGCACAATCTAATTCTAAACGTGACGTTAAATATTTTGCACAATATATTTGTGGGTTTATTCAAATGCTGTATTGTGAATTAGGTAAAGGTTTTTGTCAAGAGTACTTCTGCACAAATATGTACATACATTAAGTTCATACTACATTATACTGAGATTTTATTTTAGATCTTTCAGTTATTTTAGACACTGTGAATTTTGATAAAAGAAATAAGGATATGATAATTTTATTTCAAATTGCAATGCATATTTGAGGATTTGAAGAATAAAGATATGTTTTCAAACTTTCCTTTTACTAATATGACAAAAACAGTTTGTCAGACACAGTGTTTTTGTAAATGTGATACAAGTATCAACAATCCAAAAAAATTTTTGGTGTACATTTTGATTTAATAATTATACTTATGGAAAATTACTACTTCAATGAGTTTTTAGATTTGGAAACTAGTTTGAAATTATGTTTTATTCAAAATCGGATTCGTGAACAAAATTTTAGGCATATTTTTTATAAAAGAAACAGTCGAACAGTTTTGTTTACAAAAAATAATGGAAAAACGACTGTTCTTCAGATAAAAGAGAACACATATTTTTTTAAAAATTACTACATACTATATTTTAATGTTGAAATTAAAATAACGTATTACATTGGATCAATTTGAAAATTTCAGTAAGCATGTTTTTGAGAATCAGAATGTCAAAACAGCAGTTATTAGAGGCAGTTCGAAAATGATTTAAATATATACTTCTGCACGACACTGGAACTGTTCACTATAAAACCTGACCTTGCGCAATGCAAAGCTTGTCGACGACCCGGCAAAGCGTAATAAAAAATGAACTGACAAAAACATTGAGAGAATTTCCCAATGAAAGAAATAAATAAAATGTTATAACACCTATAGCTTCATCTTTAACTAATACGTCAGACTGTAAATCTGGAATTTCGAGCATTTCGTTACAGCAACCATCTAATTCGTAATGGATAATCTCTTGGTTTTAATGTTTGGACACGATGTACATGGTACGGATATAATTGAGCGTAGTGTATGATACGTCACACTGTTGATTGGGACATTCTTTGTACTTGTTGTGTGATTTGCCTGGTACTTCTTCGGTATTCTCTTGATCAATTTCTAAAATGTGCTCCTCAGCTGCTCCAATACGACGTGGACGCCCTGGACCTCCATCTCTTCTACGTTTCGGTTGCAAATTTCCTGTGTCACGTCCGCGTTGCACTACGACAATAAAAGTAGCTGCATCTGGCACATGTTTACCGGGAAATCGTTCTGTGTACAGACGAGAAACTGCAAAGGCATTTTATGATAGTTCACCATTTAAGAGGATATCCATCAACTTCGAGTTGTTTTACACGTAAGCCATTTTTTACACTTGGAAAAGTAATGTAAACACTGTCGCAAAAACGTTAATATTAAAAACGTGGAGAGAATGTATTCCGATGACGCTAGAAACTAGCCCAGCGATGTAATGGTTGAAAATACTACGATTACAATAATTCTTTTCTCGGACTCTATGAGGATTTTTCAAAAAAATCGTTTTAGGATATTGGTTCCATTTTCATGACGCATCTATTCTCAAATTTTTGAATCACTCTGTATACAGTGCGTCCACTTTAGTCTTACCACCTTTGAAGCATATTTACTTTCTGTCCAGTTTTGATAATCGTTTTTCAAACTCAAATACTTTTTGAAATTTGTACCATTAAAAATGAACGCAGTTGATCATGACTACAACCGACAAATAAAGTTTTTTAGTAATTTAATGTAAATTTTGAATATCTACCCAACAACAAAAAAAAAACACCAACAACTTTAAAATACAATAATATTTTTTAGTTGTTTGACTTATTTATTGTTTATTTCTGTTCTTATTCATGAATAAAAACCAATTAATTAAACATATTAATTTTTTTTTTTAATTGTGTAGACAACAAATTTCTTACGCCCACTACATAAACATCACTTGCCTACTTGTTTTAATTAACTTGGAAAGTCGTGTTTACTTTCGGAGACTAGGGTTTTTCTTCAATTTAATTAGAATCGATCCTGGCCACGTTCGAGTCAATGCGAGGTGATTAATGTGTGAGTTTTTGTAATAAATTTGAGAGATGAGTAAAGTATAATTAAAAAGAAGACCGCCAAGCACCCCAGGAAAAACTCGGTTAATTGTCTGTTGCCATAGCAGCGAGGCAACATGATAAATGAAAGGATCGATGTACTCGTACCTATAGTCCCACATTTCAGTACTACAGGGAGATCCAGAATAATGAAGTTGTCATTCATAAAGACACAAAAGTTATTCAAACAGTTTCCATGATGTGCATAGCACAATATGGTCACAGATTATGACTGACGCCATGGCAAATTAAAAAATTATTAAAAATAGATACAAACATACTTTCTAGATATATCATATAGTCTGTAAAATTTTTCAAACGCACTGTTAAACCGCTAAATGACCCTTTACTGACTTAAGATTTTAGTTTAGAAAATAATGTAGAGTGATTGGAATTAGGTGTATTACAGAACTTTAAGAGTGGGCAATGGTACCTGATATAGATGCCAAATTTAATGATTTTTTTATGCACCGGAGCTAAATAATGAAAATCTAACAAATTTCGGACTTGCACTACTATTCAAGGATTAATTCCTTTATTTTTTTATTTACTTTATATCAACGAGTTTTTTTTAAAATCAAATAAATAATTTTGCACCTATGTAGTTTAACAAAATTCGTATAGATGGCGCCGAGCACCAGTTTTAAACTATTTTATTTAATTACGTCTATTAGACAAACAATATACAGGAAAACAGTGAAATCGGACTTCAGCAATATATTGCAGATTCTAAATCATGAGCTGTTTAATTTTTTTATCCTATGAATCCAGAGATATCTCTAATAATCTTGTTAAACGGTTTAGCTCTCCCCACTATTCTGGATTGCAGACTTGGAATCTAGTGGTATCAGAGCCGGCGGCGCCCGTTTACGCTTATCTCGCGAATTTTACGTGAATTTTACAATTATATCATGTTTGTGGTAAAATTCGCAATTCGGTAATTCGGTATTTATGTACTATTTCTTTTTATTTGTCTATACATATAATAATTAATATTGTATGTAATATAAATTAACCATAATGCTTCATAATTTATATTTTCCACAAGAATATATACTTATGAATTGAAAAGAAGCAGCCACACAAAAATAAATAACTATCTTCATCACTGTTTTGTTGCTTACAGAAATCAATTATTATTGAATAAGGAAGTGAATTGATTTTAAAAGTTTATTAATACACATTTTTTATTTTTCTAGTATTTAGCTTTTCACAAAAATTTCAATAGTCCAATAAAATAATAAGTATGGAGATTCTACATATAGTAATAATTGTCATTTAATAACTGATTATTTAGCCATGTAATATTGAATATCATAGAGATGGTTCAAAAATTAAATTGACAAAAGTGGACAATGCAAATTTGTACGAATAATTATTAATTTATAGCTGTTTTATTGATTTATTTCTTGATAGTTCAAATATTTTTGTAAAGAATATTTTTTGTATACAGAGTGTTCCGCATAAGAATAGATATAGAGTAGGTGCATGTACGGCGTGATCTAGGGGTTCCAAAATATTGAAACTTAACCAAACATACCTATATATAAAGTTGCATAGTTTTATTACTGTCAAATTTAAAAGACAGTCTACTACTGATTTTGATTGCTTCTAATAAACACTATTAAAATCTTATTTTAATTAATGCATTTTTTCTTGAAATCTTCAAAGTTTTTTAAATTTAACAAGAGTAAAGTGTTTCAAATAAAATTCTGCGTGAGATATTATCATTCTTCTTTTCAAATTCGATTAATGTAAAATCAATGAACACCTTGTGTGTTTCAAATTACTTGAATTCATTGTCAAAGAATACCAATTATAAACTTAAATCACGTACCTACCAAATTTGATTATTCCAAGTTAAAGTAATTTAGAAATAATAGGTATTTTTTTTTCAAAATATTTGACCCCACTTGGAAGGCGTATTTAGTTAAATTGAAATATTTTGTGACCCCCTATATACACCTGCTCTGTGTTGGTTCTTATGCGTAACACTCTGTATAAATACGATGGTGGGAATTTATACTAAATTGAAAATAACTGTAGAAGTTATGATTAAAATTTACTATGTATTGTACATGATACATACATTTACATTATGTACATGTTATTATAATGAATTATATACATAAGTAGCACAAATGGTACCGGTGAATCTTCAACTAAAAAGAACACGTTTTGGATAAAAATGTTCACTCCTTAGGAGACAGAGCCCCTCATTTTCCAAAAAAATATGGAATTTGAAAACCGAAAAAGGTATAATAGTATGTATAATTTTACACAAATTTTCTACCAATGCATGTGCAACTTTTCAATAATTTTTTCGAAAATTTTTGCTCCTTGGAATATGTTGAAATGAGAATCCCTTAATGTATCAGATAGCCTGGTTTATTTTAAAACGTTTATTTCTCTTGCTTTTTCGCTTTAATACTAACCGTTTAACAGAAAATTAAATTCATTATCATTCTCATTATAACGATAAGTAGCAAAAAAGAAATGAGGGGAAGCTTATATCAACCCCTTAAGGGCAGACATTTTCGAAAAACTATTGCACATGCATTAGTATTGCAAATTTTACTTTTATATCGTTTTTTAGTATTCAAATTACCTATCTTTTAAGAGGTGCTATGGTAATTTTTATGCAAACGTGTTCTTTTTAGCAGTAGATTCACTGGTATCATTTGTGCTACTTCTTTTGAATATACTCGTATTTAATTATATTACTAAATCCGAAAGCAATATTATAGTATTTATTTTGCCCGTACTTACTCTTTTTTTTGCAACCACGTTTTTTACGCCACGCACTTAGACGTAAGTGTCCCTTTTTTGTCGCATTTTGATCTTAAGAATATAGTGTGATTCACTCTGATATATGCATTTCAGGG
Organism: Monochamus saltuarius; assembly: GCA_025584915.1. Lineage (NCBI taxonomy): Eukaryota > Metazoa > Arthropoda > Insecta > Coleoptera > Cerambycidae > Monochamus > Monochamus saltuarius. Next base: position 55,508,056 of record CM046725.1, on the reverse strand, counting down.
ACGCCCTGTATTTTATGAGTAACAGTAGTAACAACTATAAGTATATAATTTTCATTATATTTGTCAAATTATTTGATGTTAGTAACAAATAATATATAGTGTTACAACTGAGCTAATATTAAAATGGTCATGAATTGGAACAATATGTTAAGCATTATTAATTTTAACAGTCCACGCGACGCCACGGACTGTTCCTATTCGTAATTCTAAAATATGATACAGTGATATACCCGATATACCTATTTTGCCTAACTGTAACGCCGTCTGCTTAAGTCCGAGTTCGACTCTGTCGAGCGTGTGTCATTTTTTACTGCTGCCCAGATAATTTATTGCTTCTAAGGACATGCCTACCGGTGATACCTACCCCCCTTCCGCGACCGTAAGTTTGACGAATGTGTCTACCATTGCCCACTCTTAATAGTATTACAAATATCCACGCACACATACTAGCGCATTTCCTTCTCCTGTTAATAAATTTTGGTATAGTATGATATAATTTATTAAACTTTACTCTTAAATTAAATATTCTGGTAATAATTTTATAGGGACCGCAGGTTTTAACAAAAGTTTCCCTGGCAAAGTGGATGATTCATAATTGAAATGCTCAGCACATATTCGTATACGCCTACGGGCATCTGCAGGTGTTAGTTTAACAAATTTGTGCTCTCCGACACAGCCTAAACTATCTTTTTATTGCCGCTATTGTTATTAATTATCATTAGAATTAATTTGTGGTTTTAATTTTCGGTGCGGTGAGAATTCTTTTTTTAAATATGCCCACAAAAAAAAGTCCAAATGATTTAGTCAGGAGATCGTGGTGACCATGGTACCGGTTCTCCTCGTTCAATCCCTTGGTATTAATGCTTGGACATGCTGTACATGGTACGGATATAATTGAGCCTTATGTATAATACGCGTCACTGCTGCAATACGCCGCGGACGTCCTGGACTTCCATCTCTTCCTCGATACGATTTCAAATTTCCTTTTCATTGCACTACACTTGCACTCACTGCAAATCGCGGTAAAAGTAGCTGCATTTGGCACATAAGTCATTTTTGACACTACTAATGTAAAGACTCGCTCAAAAAGAAGGTTAGTACCCACAAAAAGTTATAGGACTTCAATATCACCTGGCTAGAGACTACAGCAGCCCAGTGTAAATGGTTGAAAATACTACAACTTCAATAATTTTCTACTCGAAAACTATAAGAATTTTACAATTCTTTTTTTATGATGTTGACTCCATTTTTCATGACGCATCTATTCCTAAATTTTGTTTAGATTAGTTCTGAATAACTGTATATTTGCAACATAAAACCTTATAATTTTAAGGCAGCTACGAGCATATGATAATAATTTAAATCATATTGTAATCTTTGAATAACCTTGGGTTTGTTTCCGAGACTATACCATGTTTTTCTTATGCATTAATATTTTTGCATATTCCAATGTTTTATACATCACGCATTCTAAAATTTTGATCACCGTCTGTTTGACCTTATACAAACAATTACAGACTTTAATAAGATCTTCAAATCAATATTTCGGCGCGTTAGTTCCAGAAATACTCTTCAGTTTCAGACAAAAAATGAAATTCCAACGAATTGGGTCACTTCATACAAATTTAAATTAGTCAGGGTCTTTGAGCTAACCATAGTTACTGCCGGGTAGGTGCCAGTAGATTCCAATTAAAATGGGACGTGATCTATTTCTAACGTCAACAATGCATCTTTATGAGGTTCAAATAAACCCATTTTAACTACTTTACACACTAAGAGATGATAAAAATCTTGTTACGGGCAAGTGGGCTATTAGTCTTCAAAATTAAAAGTATGGAAGAGAAAAAAAAATGATTACCTACTAACACGTGCCATCATAAAAAAACGTGACTCTTAATGATACTACGAGCCAAGTTCCAAGGAGGTATTCCTCTCGTCAAAATGCTAGAAAAACATCCTCTCCCTGAATAATCCTTTCAAGAAATAGAATGTAATAATATAATTTCCTGGCAGGAAAATGTAATCAATTAACACAATATATTTCCTGGGAAATATAATGAACATAAAAGTTTTATTACTTACATTTCAGGATATAACATCTATTATATATCAAAAGAACATAAACACATGTTAATGCTACATACTAAGAGATGATAAACAATAACATGGTAATGTAAAAATGATATTTTCAACAAACTGAGTAAATGTAAAATTTTTAACGCATGCTACCAATGTCTAAAATGTCATCTTAAGTCACTAGTGTTAAAAGCAATTTACTTTTAGCACTGGTGCTAAAAGTTACTGATGTGAATTACATTTAACACTGGCGCAAAAATAGAAAAAAAAATAAGAAATTTTAAATCACAGACATATTTATTTACATAATGTACAGTTAGAGAAACTACAATTAGAATAAGTAATTCCATGGCCAATCTCATTAGTAGCTGCAGTAGTAATTATTTCTGTGAAACTTGTGCCAGGGTAGGAACTAATATTATCTGCTGAAGTTTTAGACAAAATTAGACCAGCGATGGTTCTTGTTTTGTAACAAATCTTCTATATAATCCTTTGCTACTGTACTGGGCTTCCATTCAATGTATCTATTAATTGTAGTAAGATTAGCACCAGAGTCTGCTAACAAACTAGTCGAAGATCGTCGGAAGCATTGTCTAGTATAAACATGAGAATCAGGCAAATTTAGAATTTCAGCAATATAGGAAGGAATCTTGCCAAATGTGTTGATTCCAATTGCAGTCGGGAAACATCATATATAATGTATAAGTAATAGTTCCTCTGTCTGATATACGAGAATGCACAACTAGTGAAGTTCCCAAATCTTCGATATTAATGAATGTCAAGTTCCACAATTACAGCAACCTTCTGCATGAGATATGTTCATTCTGCGCTTCTGCGAGAAATTTATCGATTCGTTTCCTGGTCAACAGTTTCGATTTTTTCGTTCGATATCCTTCACCCTTTCACTTCAAAAAAGCAACAATTTCGTAATATTTGCTTATGCCCTGATTTTTTATGTTCATCATCGCCTTCAACAAGGAGTAATTTGACCAAAGCGCTTACTTTTCTTCAAAGCATATCAAAAGCATTTTTGAATTTACCACCACATTTTTCAGATTACACTATTTCAAGAAACGATTGTACGAAAACTCGTATTGTTTTGACTTACTAGGCAATAAGTCGAAAGTAGCTTTTAGCTTCTTCGATTTCCGCTGGGAGAAATTCATTTTCTTGATCACTTTCATCACATGCTCTCAGCACTTGAAGCGTCATAGGAAGAACTGTTGTGACTGGGAAGGGATAGTAGGCATTTTGAAAAATATGGTTGAATGAGACGTAATGTTTCTCAATAAATTTAAACAAAAGTTAAGAAAGTCTTTGATCAAGCCTCGTATTTGTCAGGGGGAATAATTATTTGACTATGGAAGCTATGATTTTGGCACTTTAAATTTTTTATAGTCTATATAAATTTGCAAATGAAGGTTCTTTCCCACGTAAGGTAAATTTTATTCTAATTGTACAAGGTTATCGGCAAAAATGTTAGATTCGATCGTTGTCTTTGGAGATATGGAAACAGTAATAGGCTTGTTTTTGCAGCAGTTGAAAACGGTTTGGAAACTGTCAGAAATATTCGACCAATTAAGTTGAGAACGCGTTACCATTGAATTTGACGCAATAAATAGTTGGACGGACATTTCTGATAGTTTCCAAACAGTTTTCAACTGCTGCTAAAACAAACCTAATATGTTAGATAGCAAAGTGCTACATAAAGATTCTATAGCCTGTGTTCGATGATGTCCAAACAGATTTATACTTTCATCTTCGGAAAAAGAAAGAAATGCATACTTGAATGTTAGAAAAATAAGATATAATTTGAAGAGAAGACATACAAATGAAATATTTAAAAAACTACTATAATTTGAACGAAGCTATACTTCAATAAGCAATGACCCTGTACCTAAAGTTAACTACTATGAGAAAATCTGAAGTTTATTCTGCCACTAAATATATAATTTTATAAAAAAAACATTTTTTTACTTTTTACTTTTTTTACTTAAAAGTTTATAACAATTTCGTTGGTACACTTTGTATACTAAGGTAACACAATTATTACACAAAAACAAGCTTGATAAAATATGTCGGAGATCATATTATTTCAAGTTCAATTTATACTTGATAGGTATTTCTCCTTACTGTAAAATCCAATTTATTTTTATATTCCTCTACGATCTCGGAATAAAAACTGAAAAGAATTTGTGTATATGTAACTGAATTATGTCTAATAAACATTCAAAGATATGAAAAGTTTGATATGGAGGAAAAGGTCGTATTCAATATTTACGTATTTACGTTGCGCATATTTTAAAGCTACCGAAAATTGTTTGCCTATTTATAGCAGAGGTCGCTCAAATTGTACAAACTGGAGAAACCTACACGTGCCACCAAACACAGAGTTCTTAAGTAAAGTAAAAAAAATACTTTCATGTCTTAAATTAATTTTATTTCTTTTCCTTTTAGGGATTCAAACTGGACAAGAAATCTTGGAAAATTAATTTAAAGACAAAGTAAAGAACATGGTGAATTTTATTTCAATTTCTCAGTATTTTCGTGCTTATACAGGCTGGTCCGTAATTATATGTCACAAAGCCTACTACGGTAATGCTAGTTTATTGAAACTTTGTCATTAGTTTACCAGAATAAATCTGCGGCATATGCTGTTATTAGGATGTTATTCATTTTGTAAATAAATTTGCAGGAGTTTTAGCACTATCATTAATTTGAAAGAATAGATAATTTATTTCAACATTTTCTTGAACAGTGTATAACAAACCATTATGTTTACACAAAAAGAAATGCAGCACTAAACTGTTTATTTGTTAAATTATAACGTTTCATTCGCATGGTTTGCCTTTTACTATATTTTTTTTTACCAAAGTTACTACATTGATAACAAATGATATTGTTTACACAAAAATAAATGCATCACCAAACTGTTTATTTGTTAAATTTTACCCATAACCATCTTATTCACATTTTTATCTCAAAGTGGTTACATTTTTAATATATTGATAACAAATGATATTGTTAATTGAAAATTTACCTATAACCGTTGTATTCACATTTTTTTTCCAAAGTGACTACATTTTTGAATACATTGATAACAAATTATGTTCAAGTATAACCGTTTTATTCACATCTTTTGCCTTTCACCACATTTTTTTACCAAAGTGACTATATTCCTGAATATATTAACAACAAATGATATTGTTTACACAGAAGTAAATTGTTTATTTGTTAAATTTTACCTATAACCGTTCTATTCACATTTTTTCCCAAAGTTACTACATTTTTGAATATATTGATAACAAATGATATTATTTACACTGAATTAATTATGGCAATAAACTGTTTATTTCTTAAAATTTACTTATAACCGTTTTATTCACATGTTTTGCCTTCTACATTAAAAAAAATGACTATACATTCTTGAACAAATGATATTGTTTACACAGAAGTAAACTGTTTATTTGTTAAATTTTACCTATAACCGTTTTATTCACAATTTTTTACCAAAGTGACTACATTTTTTTAATATATTGATAACAAATGATATTGTTTACATTGAATTAAATGTAGTAATAAACTGTTTACCTGTTAAAATTTACTTATAACCGTTTTATTCACATATTTTGCCTTTTACTACATTTTATTTGACCAAAGTGACTACATTCTTGAATATATTGATGACAAATGATATATATTGTTTACATAGACAATAATTTATGAACATTTATTTTTCGTCAACTGATCCTCCAACATTTTTATACTTTCTATACCACATGCAACACCACTCTCCGCGTAAGATTTTAAGGTTGAAAGTCATCTCCATTTAGGGGTAGAAATTTGAGGAATAAAAATACATCTATAAAATATGTTCCCCACAAAACAAAAGGTGACGAGTTTTCGATCACCCACAACGTAAAACTAAAGCAAGCAACTTTGAAGAATATTTCAGTGGGAATTTGGAGAATTAAAAAAAACGCACCAAATGCGTGAAGCGGGTTAAAGGATTTGAGAATCGCGAACAATAGCCAGCCCTTAAACAAGTGAACTTTTGAATTTCCACAAAGCGCAAACTTTGAATGCCGCTGCTAAATATATATCACAAAGCACATGCTACAACTGTCTCTCGAATAAAGAAAGTTCTATATAGCTGTATAAATGTAACCAAATACTAACGGTATCAGGTATATTATTATTGAATATACCGAAATTTCAATGTCAGGATACAAAATCGATCGTATCTGTACAAAGCATACAAAATATCTTATTGGACAGTTTTCAATTCAATGGCTTTCAGCTGCAGCACAGGTAGAAAATCCGCCTCACTTCATTCCATAAAGACGTTTTGATACGTAATTTCGCCGTTAGTTCCACTTGTAGTTCCACATTGGAAAATATTTAAAAATACGAGTACATAATAAACGGAAGGTTGTTTTGTTAAGTATTACCGTTTTCTATAAGAAATACGAATATAATGGATAAGTACCGAAATGTACGTTCGAAATATTTCCCAGGAACATAGTCTCAAAATTAAGCAGGTTTTTAATATTTTAGCTCATATAATCAATATCAGAAAAATAAAATAGTTTTAAGTCGTATCTGCGTCATCATTAAACGTTACATTTGCCTTCTAAGTGTCTTTTCCTAATGTTTGTTTTCCAATAAACTTTACTTACTAATAGTTGCACTTAGATATAGCTAAATATTCCAGAAATTGAGACATCTGAATTATCCTTTACTATATGAGGACGCTAAATTTAGATTTACAATTAGTATTACAGTATACAATATGGATAAACTGCAACTCCTATAATTCAAACACCCTGTAATTCGAATAACAAACCTAAATTTACCCAACAATATATTTAATTGTCGAAAATCATGAAGTGGTTGACATTTGTTAGATTTCGGAACTGCTATACAGGTGAACAACAAATTACTAGCATAATACGAGTATGAAGTTTTGCGTGTTTTTAAATATTTTCCATTTTCTAATTAAACTGAGAATCGGAAAACCTATAACAAAACACATGAAAGCATGTTGGTAACAAATATTTTTTATAGAGGATTTTATGCCAGGTAATTATAACAAGGTTATGTTGTGAAATACACAGCCAATTTTCTCCATTTAATAGATGAATATTTCATGGGGTGGCTGAACTAGAGTAGACGTCGGTAAACACAAGCTTTTGACAACATGGTGTTTTTCGCGTTCTACCCCAGACAAAATTATGTGCCTCCCCTTCTTTCACTCGCACACAATCTCCTTGTAGTTCACGACAGCTCGAACCAAACTATTATATCTGAAAGGTTACGAGCATACTAGGAATTCATGATATAGGTCCTACGAATAATTGGTCTTACATCAAAGTTAAAATAATCCTTTTCATAAGTCCTAAAATAGATTTTCATCAAAAAATATAATAATAATAATATAATAATATCTCTACCCCTCATTCTAATCACAGGATTAGCCCAGAAGTCGGAGACTTGTGCGGGAGAGGGGGCGGCATATTATTTTTAAGCAGGCCGCATTTGCGCCCAGGAACGACTTACGTTGGTAGGCCCTAACCACTATTCAGTGCAGGAATGAGGGAAACCTGGAAAACCTCATTAATTAGAAGGGGTAGCCAAATGTCAACCGGCATCAATCTCTCACATTGACCCAAGCTAACATTATTCCACCCTACCATACCCACAGAGAGGGTGCCAATCCTCTCCACGAATATAGCTTATATACGGTCTACCGGCAGCTGGGCTCGAACCAACTCCGTCTAATCACCTCGATTCAAGTACTAACGCCTTAAACCGCGCGACCACTGACCGGTCAAAAATATACACAAATATATATAATTACACTATAAAAAACATCTGTGACAAATACTAGCGGAAATTATAAACAAATTGTTGATCACCCCTACATCTGTCATTCTGAATTTTATTTCTATCTAGTAGTTCGTGAATTTAGCAAAATAATCCAAATTCCTGTCGTCGATAATCTGAACTAATAAATATCAAAAGAACTATCGACACTTCTGTCAAACAAAATATTATGTGACTTCCAATGCAAGTACTCTCGCCGCACATAAAGGTTTCCAACCGTAATCAGTAACTTATTTTGTTTAGATTATAACGGCTTAACCGCTTGTCTGCCACGCATGTACCTAGATGAAATCAATTATTTATATGTATTGGCATCAACTAATACTTGACGTCCCCCAAAATTAATATATCACCCCTTTAAAGTCCCTGTTAAACTGGAAACCTTTACACTTTACTGTTCAAAAAGTTCAGATAGATGGACCTTAGTTATTAATGGGTTATTAATGGTATATCCATTTTTTTTAATTTTTGCAGTAAACAAGTTACTTTAAAGGAAAACTCTGGTTGCGTTATTGACAAATTAAACCTACAATTTATAAAAACGATCATCATTAATTAGGTTTACAAGTGTGTCGATTTCCAGGACCAGAACAGGAACAGATCATAACACGTTCCTATAAAATGAAAACAAAAAAGTTATCGTACGTGGCTTTTCTTGGAATATTGACGGTTGGAGCGGACGTATAAGTAAACATTTGCTGAACGAAATGCCTTTATCTTACAAGCGGAAAATTTTATGGATCTCACAAAAAACGTGCTTTTTATCCTGCCTTAAAAAAGATTAAATCAGTTGGTTACTTTTCAGAAATATAAATCTACAGCACTAGTTCTGAAACCAAATACTTCACAATATAGTCCCTGCACATATTTCTTATTTATGAACCCCAGTTGTAAACAGGGGCAATATTACTTTTTATATAATAAAACCTTGCATTAAAAGTGAAAGTAAAATACATTTTTATTATACAACCAGCCAGTATCATACAAAATAAAAATATAAAAAGGTATCTAGGTTTCCTACTAGTAAAAGAAGGTTACTCAAACTTGTACAATGTTGTTCTGGATCCGTCATTACAACCCCAATTGCAATAATGACAAGGGTTAAAAAGGTTTATTGCCTAAAGTTATATATTTGTGGCATTACTTAAATTTTTATTAAACCTACCGGAAAATATCACGCACTTCACAGAAAATTTTGTTGAAATTGCAATTTTCGGAACCTACAATAAGCGCATCCAAGAAGGAGGGGGGTAATGGGGATATTTACCTATCCCCCGGACCCAGCGCCATTCCATCAAATGACAGGGGACATATACAGGGTATTACAAATTAGTAGGTCAAGTCGTTAACCACATATTATTTGGACCAAAATAATGAGACTCCTCTTATCCCACATTTCATTTTGATACTCCATTTTCAAAATACAAAGTGTCAAAATGATTTTTATTGATAGCTCCATTGACTTTAGAGATATGTTTGAAATTTGACACATATTTTTATCAAATCGGCACGCTTTCTGTGCAATTTTGGTCTAAAATATTAAACCATGAACGGAGCAAAGGGGGGTTGTAGTGCCCACGGACCCTCCCCAATTTTTTTCTGAGTAGGTACTCCTACGGTTTCAGAATATTTTTTAGTTATAGCATCAGTGGTGGGAGGTGTATATTTAAATGTAGACGTTAATGCATCACATCATTACAATATAGTACAAATACATTCCATCAATAAAGATGGACTGTTGTCATATGTTACATTAGAAATCATCATTATTATTAAAATTTGAAATAAGGCAAAGATTTTTAAAAAGCCTACCATCATCTGAGAAAAACAGATTTGAAATCTGGAGTATTTTAAAAATTAGGATAATAATATAATAATAATAATATTTCTACCCCTCATTCTAATCACGAGGATTAGCCCAGAACTCGAAGACTTGTGCGGGAGAGGGGGCGGCATATTATTATTAAGCAGGCGCCCAGGAACGGACTTACGTTGGTAGGCCCTAACCACCAGGAATGAGGGAAACCTGGAAAACCTCATTAATTAGGGGGGTAGTCAAATATCAACCGGTATCAATCTCTCACATTGACCCAAGCCAACATTCTTCCACCCTACCATACCCGCAGAGAGTCACCTCGATTCAAGTACTGCCGCCTTAAACCGCGCGACCACTGACCGATAATATATAATTACTTAGTAATAATTTATAGAAAATAGAAAGATGAATAAGAAAATTGATGACTGTTATAATAAAGCAGTAGCGTACTATTTTATTTTAAAAAATAACCTGTATCTCCGCCACTGAAGCATCAGAACTTTAAGAACAGCCCTCAGATTCCAATTTAAATAGTAAAAGTGGATAATCAAAACAAACAATAATTTTATTTTTGATATTAATTTTGTTCTAAACGTATTATTTTACCAAACCAAAGATTTGATCATTTTACGGCGAGAAATACGGCGACCTTAATGCAACATCATTAATACCTAAATAAATGTATGAATAGAATTATTTGATAAGACTTAGAGGCGATGCTTATACAATTAAAAAATAAACAAATAAAACTATATGCAGAAATATCTACTAAAAATATTAGACGTAAAGTGAAATCTGTGTCAATGCTGTACTATAATCGCCAAATTTGCATAAAAATGTTCATAGCTGCTGAGCAGCTACAATACTTAAAATTCATTATTCGTTGGATATTTCAGTTGCAAAAGTAGAAAATAGAGTAACTCCTAGTATATGCGAGGCATGACTTGCGTAGTGAAATAAAAATAACGGCATCATTTTACACTGGCCTTTTAGAATGCACCCACCGTAAAATTGTATACGAAGTCTTAACACAACACTCGGTATCAAATTACACACCTTTAGGCGTAAATAACATCGGAAACATCACAATACACGTGGAATTTTATGGTATTTATGCAAACAACTCCATTCTCTTTGATTATGATTATGAAAGAATCAGTGTAATAATACATTTTTTAGACTATTCCAAATTTTCATAAATACGCCCTATTTTTAAGTCGTTATTTCGAGCATATCGTAGAATGCTTAATAAAATATCCAACAAACAACTCCTTAAGAAACATCGTAAACCCAAACAATCAAAACGTTTGTGGTATAAGTCAAATAAACACGAAACAATCGACCTTCGTCTTATTTTGATCAAGCTCGGAATTCGTTCAGGATTCGCCGGTGTTTACGCTGCAACTTCTGCAGCGGTAGCCAAAAAATTCGAGAAGGGTCGGAAATAGCCTTTCTAGAAATACTTCAAAGTAAATACAACATCCCTCTGGTTGTTTATATTTACAATCTAAATAGAGGCAAACTTTAGAGAAAAAATCTTAATATAGATACTGGATATTAAGATATGCCGTACAGGTTGTTCACGCGAGTACAGTCAATTATACAGAGAAACACAAATTTGAATCATGTTTCCCAGGAATTATAAACAAATTCAAATTGTAATGAATTACATCGATTTTCATTATTAGATTTGAAGCTCTCCATTTAGAGAACATTTTTTGTAAGCATTTCTTCAGTAAGTAGGCTCTGTCTATTAAATTAAATTGATTTTTGCACTTAATAATTGAAATTGTTACAATTCGTCATATTTGTTACCTATCGAATGATATTACCATTACCATTAGATATACAGCCTGTGGAAGGCTGATATTATACCACGATTGGAAAATCTGAAGATGGTATATTGGAAACAACTGCATTAGGATTTGTTGTTGGTTGAGGATAGATATAATTCACTCAGGTACTCGTATCATCTCTAATAAATGTTGTTGTTTGTATAACATTAGGTAATAGACTTGTATTACGGGGCAACTTCCTTCCATATATCGTGAAGTATTTTTTTATGTTGTCTTCAAATAAATCTTCATCTGATTTAGTGTCAATCCTTTGATGAATAAGATTAGGAGTTACTTCTAAAGAGCATTGAGAAATATGTTTTAAAGTAGCAATGTTTTAATACCATGTATTCTGTGTAATGGTTTCATATGGACAAATTAATCTGTTGGTTGTGAAATATCGCCATGGGCTTTCTGAAGTCTCTTGGTATGTGTATTGGAAATAAATTGGTGCTGAGGTTTTTTGGAAGATCGGTGAGTCAGTAGAAACAATTTCTATAGTTTGTTGAATTTGAACACTGTATTTGGGAATAGGTCTAAACTGATTCTCTTGATTCAGATTTGGTAAAGACTGTTTAAAGCGACTGAGCTTTTGTTGATAACTGCTGCTTGAAAATTGAATTGGTAGATTAGTTTTTCGAGAATTAACAGGTTTATATATATGTTGGCCTTGATGTTGTGTAGTATTGATTGATTTGATTATAAAATTGAGCAATATGAATGCTAAACCTATCTATCTTAACTGATTGGGGAATGTTGGCTTAACAGGAACATAATAATCGTTGGGATGTATGTACTTTGCTCTGTGGAGCTGTTACAATATTTGGATTATATGCCTCTTTGTAGAAGTAGAATTGGATGAGGTTTTCAGTATTTTTTCTGATTCAATGTGTACTTTCACAGCAAGTTGGATGACGGACTTTTCTCTATTTCATTAACAGTTGTTAAATATTTGAGAGTCACTTGAATTGTAATAACTGACGGTAACTTGAGAATTCTTTCTTTGGAATTACGACTTGGCAGTGCATGCATAAGACCTGTTTGGTAAGCGCACTGGTGAAACTATCATAATTTATATAGAGTTTATACGCTGCGCCATCATCACCACATTAGGTTCTCTTAGTGGTTGTGTGCGTAGAACTAACTTCACTAGAATTATAAATATTGTGAACGGGATGCTTTGAAATATTTCTTGGTTGCACTTTTCCTGCAGATGGCAAAGGTATGGGTGTGTTTATGGATTATTTTCCATGGTCGGCTTCCTTTGACTAGATGTATTTTTCACGAAATATAGTAGTTTCTTCTAGTGGTCCAAAGAAGTTTGGACAAGGTGGCAAGATTGTATCGGTGCTAGAGGTCCTAGTCGCACCGTTTTTTGGGTAGTAGAAACTACAGAGCGAATGCTAGCAAAATGGAAGGGTCGTCTTCGTCGTACAGGTCGTTTTGGTTGTCTGGTGGGAGAGACTATCGCGGCGCCAAGGGGTATAAAGAAGTGAAATATGGGGGCAAGGTACCCCTCAAAGAAAAAGGAGGGAACGACACTCATTACGTTGTAATCACAAAGGAATAATATCTGTTGGCATTCTTAACTAATTTTGAGGTTTGTAGGCTGTCACAATCCAAGAGGCATTGCGATCAAACCCTTCAACTCCAAATCGCCCATGGTATAAAGATACAATTTGTTAATTATTGTAAGAGGTGTAGAGAATAACAAATGCATAATTTATCTGATGGTGTCGATCAAAGTGCCTCCTGTTTCCTGAAGGCTTACAAACGTCAAAATTTGCGGGCAAAAGTAATTCATACTTTAACTTTCCTTTATTTCCCAGTATACTCAGAAGCCTATATGATTCAAATTGAAAAAGTAAAGGACTGTTACGTAGATAATAAGTTTCAAAATGCATAACATACCCCTTGCCATAGAATATGTCTTAAACTGGTGGTAATAAACATTGCATTAAATATCACGAGGAAATTTACTATAATTTTATTATTACACTATCAATAAACCAATTTCTTGACCAATTTGTTGCGTTAAGAACTGGTAAGTGAAACGGGTTCGATACGATCAAAAATGATTAAACTGCTTCCTACCATCCCAGATTTAATGCTCTCTGAATATTTTCATAGGTACGTCTTAAACTATTAATCAAAGTTCAAAGTCGACAACTTCTATATGAAACGAGAGCTAACCTACGGATATTTCTGTCATTCATATTCGTGGAATTTTACTTATCATCTATCAGTGCTTTCTATATCGAATCACTTTAGATAATAATTATGTCATTATCGTTGAACAAATATAGTTTTCTTTGTCATTAGGGGAAGTGTTAGAACTTTTAATTGTGTTTGTTTATTTTTACTATCGTTTTATTGATAAGACGGCATTTACAAAGTTACAACTGAGTGGTGTATTAATAGTAAGGCAATGAATTTCAACGAAATTGATATAGTATCTGGCACTATAAGAACCTTGTAAGAAATTATGAACTTCAGCTGGTTCTGGAGACCTAATACAATTTTTCTCTTGCGAAATATTTGTTTTGCCGGAAGATATACAGAACGATTTAAATTTTACGAAATTTCTGGGCGTTCTAAAAAATATTAAAGTTAAAAAACTTATGTTTATATTTTTTCAAGACAAATTTCAACCATCTTAATAAATATTTATTTCTGAGTTACAGGGCGATGGTCTTGTAATAAACCTTGCAACTTGGACGAACGAAATTTCCAATGTTTGATTTGGCAGTTTAATTCATTGTGAAAATAGAACTGGATAAACTTTCATAAGTTTTATCTTTTTTTTGGTAATTTCTGAGATATTCATGTTACATCACATTTGGCTATCTCTAAAAAAAAAACAAAATCGTTCATACTTTATGCCAGTAGGCCTACTGCAACATGTGGTTTTAGAATGATTTCGAATATTGAAATGCCATACGCATACATAAACTGTTTTATAATATTTGAATACTAAAATAGTGATTTTAGTAACTGATAGCAAAAGCTGTAGCTCCTATCTCCTATGATATGTATACACTGATAGTGTACCCATTCGGATTCAAGATATCGTCACAGCTTTGTTCAAAAAATGGAGACATTGGGAACGATTTACATGATTTTAAATATAGACAATAGGAGACTCAAACTTTAATTCTGTACAATTTGTCAGTATAGGAAAATCAAATAATCTAGGATTTTAAAATAAAGTCGACGTTTCGTTTTTATTTAAAAACTTCTTCAGGACTAAAATCAATCCAAATCCAAAACAATTTTTAGTCCTGAAGAAGTTTTTAAATAAAAACGAAACGTCGACTTTATTTTAAAATCCTATATTATTTGATTATCCTATATGTACTGACAAATTGTACAGAATTATAGAACATTAAGGATATTAGAAGCTCGGAATGACTCAAACTTTATCTGAATTCCTTCTGAACTATTTTCTTAACTTTACAAGTATGTATTTCACGTTACTATTTAGTACTAATAATATTGTGTTATAACATATTTTATGTGAACATGTTCATCGTTACATTAGCAAACTAAGTCCGGTGCCAATGGTGAAAACTATTTTTACTGTGCAGACAAAACTATTATTATCTATTTCCTGAAAACTTGTTTAGGAGAACCCCTTTTCCAGATACTTTAACTATCTCCAATCATTGTTATTTTATGTATGTACAAATTCATTGTTTAACTTGGTACACAATAACTGTAATAAAAAACTAATATATTTGTTTCATTTAGATAAATATCATGGCGCAATTTCAGAATTTTAAATTTAACTAAAATACAGAGTGTTTCTAAAATCGAGTTCTAAATATTACTGCATATAGAACTCATTAAAATAAGCCGAAAAGTTTGTATTAATATGTGACTTAAAATGTATTCTTAGGGCCCTAAAGGAGTACAAATAAAACTGAATTTTTTTGCTGTCATTGCCAAATGGTGGAAAAAAATAAGCAAAATTTTGCGACACATACATAACTTTTTACGTCGAATACATGAACTAGTCCGTTTTTCGATATTCAAACCATAGGCGCCCCATTTTATTTTCTGTTATTGACAAAAAGGTGGAAATAAATAGACAAAATTTTACCAAATATGCATAAGTCCCGTTGAGAGGGGTTAAAAGAGTATTAAATCTGTAAATTATTTCATTTAACTTCTATACACTTTTTTCGACAAATTCATATCTTTTTAACATTTAAATAGATATTGGTAACAGTTTTCAAGTAAATTGAGTTCAAAAATTATCATTATTAACCTCAATTTACTCGAAAATTCTCGTCAATATCGTTTTAAACAATGGTGGCAAAAATTTTAAAAAATTATGAATTTGTCGAAAAAATTTACAGGTCTATACGCCTGTGATTTAACAACAAACGTTATTCGATGTAAAAAGTTATGTTGGTTTTATAAATTGTGTCTATTTATTTTTCCATCGTTTGTCATCAGGAAAACAAATTAATTTCTATACCTTTTTAAGGGCATGTAACCTCATCTAAGGGTGCGTTTTAAACCATATGTTAATAGGAACTTTTTGGGTTATTTTAATTAGTAAGTGAAACCCTATAGAAACACATGATTTCTCACAATTTAAACACCCTGTATCACAAAAACGCAGTTTTACGACAGAAGTTATAAGTCTCATGGACGCGAAATTCGCGAGAATTCTCCCGATTGATTTAAATTATTAATGGCGGGAAAGTGTCAACTTTCCGCGAATTTCGCAAAACAGGAATATTATCGCTAATTTCATCATTTCGTGGGCTTAGTAAAGTTTAACTTAAGCTTCTGTTAATCTATCCTGACAGTCAATGACAGCTTTATGATGAAAATGACAGAAAATATTGCAGTTGGCAAATTTCGTTAAAAGTTGAGACTTTTCCCGCTATTAAATAATACGCGCGCATTCTTGCGACTTTCGCGTTCATGAGGACAAGGCTGTAAGAAGAACTATTATATTTTCATACTCTATTTTTTTCCAAAATTATAGTGAAAAAACGGGTACACCGGTCTAGCAAAAACTTAATTAATTTGAATACTCTTAAAACCAATATTTTTAAATATTTAAACACTTATATTTAAAACCCATCCGAATTTTCCGAATCGAACGTCAGATAAGATAAAAATAAATTAATTGTAAAATGGAAAACCTTGCATTAGAACTATTATTGCACATGCCGCCCGCATCCGAGCGCACACGAATCTAGCTTAATGCTTTTATTTAATTTTCATTCCTATTATTTGGGTCAGCCCAACAATAATGAGCATCGTAAGTTTGTATGGCTGCTGGTTAGCGAGAAAAACGCAGTCTGCTTGGTCACAGAGTCTCTATTAATACGACTTAATCGTGATAGTTATAGAAATATGTCTCTGATTCAATGACCCCATCACGTTTAATTAAAAGCAGGAGCGCAGGGGCGTAACTAGATATGGAGCAATAGGGGTGAAACTAGTGAAAGTAAATATTGTCCTTGAATGACGAGAAAAAACGCAAGGTAAATCGCGTGTCAACATTTTTATAAATTGTTCTAGAAAAATTTAATAATATCTCTGCTTTAAAATTTGAAGATTCTGTTACATAGAACATCACCTGAACAGAACAGGCTAATAAAGTTCTATGCGATATGTTTAGTGACAAGCTAATGATATTATTCTGTTTGTAATTAAATAATGTTAATAGATGTTGATAATTTTAAGTTTGATCAAACACAGTTAAGTGTCCATATCGGGGAAATGCACAAACATAAACATAAAAGAATGGATAAGATCCATCCAGCATTGCATTTTGATTGGGAGGGGGAGGGGGGTGTATTAATGGAGAAGTCTTGTAAAATGTACATACAATTTTGTATGACTCATCTGAATTATCACCCATTACCCCCTTCCTCCCTGGATGCACCCATGGATTAGGCTTAACAAAGTTGTAAAGGAAATTAGAAATACAGTTCTAATAATTTTCAGATAAAATATATTTATTTAAGACTAGGTTTTTGTGAATAAAGTATCGCATTTTTGGTACGATAACTAATATACAGTGTCTTAAAAGTCGCACGCGGAAACACAACTTTTGGAAAAATCGTTCGAAGGGCAACTTTATATTTTTGGGGACTTTGGTGAAGTTCAATTAAAAAAAATGTAGCCAGTGGCGGGGGGAGGGGATTGTTCTTAAATTAAATAGTAACCATAACCTTTCTAATTAATTAGGTGTGCAACACGTAGATAATTGGTAGGGAAAATTGTGGAAAAATCAAAAAACTCTAAACTTTGAATTTCTCTTTCAACGGAATAGCTAATTTCTTGCTCTAGAAAACATAAGTAATAAAATTTTCAACTTGATTAAAAAAACATCAGTTTCCACAATTTTTCTATACATTTTGACAACACCCAATGGGTTTAAAAGGGGTAACATTTCATTAGGACGTATTTGGCTCAATTGTCCTATTTTGACATCCCATTAAAGTGCGTCTCATTCGTTATGAAACACCTTGTATACAGAAAAATTAACATATTTAGTGAAGAATGCCCATATTTTGGCAAAATTCTAAATAAACAAAATTATTTTTTCATAGTACTCTCCAAAACATGAATACAGAAGGTTAATATGTTTTCTTTCTTAATTTTTGAATAAACTAATTAATTTGCAATCCTATTTGCAATCACCAACAAATGTTCAGTTACAGGAACTAGAAGAATACCATTTTGCTGAAGTTATCTGAAGCGTTTCGTGACATTTTCTGCAAAAAATGAACGTCTTGTATTAAGACGCAACATATGTATTATATTTCATTATGCACCAGGCCATAATTGCTTCTTTGTTAGACATGATTTAGATTAATTTTTTTTTCGAAAATCCCAGTAATTAGTTGTGGTTAAAGCTTGGATTTGCCACGAAATTAGATTCTAACAGCTTTTTGTGTTACGACCACTCCTTTTGCCTTCGACTGCATTGCTTTACTTATTAGAGAAAATATATCTCTTTGTATATCTACGGGAAGGTTAGTCTGGGTGCAAATTTTACACAGACATATTAACACTGAAAGGATACACAGATACCACCTTGTCGATATTCTAAAGTTATGAACCGGGGATTCAATGAATACAATCTACAAACAAAACAATGTAGTTCCAATTTTTATTCAAATCCAGAGTTGCTACAAGCCCTTTGTACTCATCTGCTTTCTCATTGTAATATTTATTACAGCAAAGATCATTTTATTGCGAAGACGGTGGTATAAGGTTGCTTGTGAAAAATTTTTCATGAATCACGGTTGTCAGACTTTGAAATTTAAAAATTGAAGCAGGCCAAAATGTGCTGTAGGGAAACATTGTGTGTACGGATGAATCGGATCCTGAATAATGTTCAGCAATTGAACAATTTTCAAATTATTTAAATTGTTTTGCAACAACGACATTAATTTGTTTATGATTTTCTATCATTTTCTAAAAAAATCTATTTTTTTGTTTGTTTACTTTGTTCTCTTCATAACATGGATAATTTTTTTTAGATAAGCATACAGGTTGTCCCAGAGTTACGTCATGTCTGTCGTAACGCAATTGTTTTTATTGTCAACATAAATTTCAATAGTTTGTCGAATTAAAAACAACAGTTTTTTGTAATTTAGTGTAATATATTTATAGTGCAAACATTTAGTGTAGTATATAGTTTTAGTATTCTCAGTTGTAGTTTCTTAAATATTTTGATGAAAATAATGAGTTATTAGATATACCTGTATACCCAAACGGAAGAAAGTTACCTACAGGGTGATAATTAAAAAACAATATCTATTTAAGAATGTCAGTTGAGCGACCTTAAACTTTTTTTTTTTCAAATGATACATTGTATTGCTTTGATGCGTATTTTTATTCTTGTTTTATCCTTATAATGTAGTAATAAATTTGATAAAAAAATGACTTATATTAAACTTATTATAAGAATAAAATAAAACGAGTTAAAAAATAACCGATATATTCGCCTGGAGAGTGATATCTTAGACAACCTGTATACTTATCTTTAAAATTTTATGAAGAGAACAGAGTAAACAAATAGAAAATAATATACTTGAACATTTTTTAATTGCTGAACATCATTCAGGATCCGATTCATCAGAAATTAAATGACTATCCTCAAATTCTAAAGAATAGTATGCGCAATGCTATTCCAGATTTGTTCCTGCTGCACTTGGAAACGGTTTGAAGCTATCAGAAATATTCGACCAGTTAAGTGGAGAACGAATCACGTAAATTTAACGCAAGAAGTAGTTGGACGGACATTTCTGATAGTTTCCAACTGCTGCAGGAACAAACCTAATATGCCACATTTTCGGCTGCTCCATCTTCTAAATTGGGTAAATTTCAAAGCCTGGCAACCGTGATTTGATCATCATAATTGTTTATTTGCAGGAGTCTCTGATACAATAAGTTCATGACTTCGGAAATTATATTTAATTGTTAACAAACAAAATTTGCTCTCATCAAATATATCTATAAATAATGCTATTTTGACAATAAGACATTTTTATGAATACTGTTTAAAAAAGAAAAAACATTTTCCGTTTCTGACAGGATTATGTTAACAGAGTTTATATAAAAAATTTGAAACAAATCTAATTTTACAATTTTATACATATTTTCAGAACTTCACTAATTGGCAATTTGCATTCGTATGTCGTTTTGTATATAAATTGCCATTTCTTCAATTTTATCTGTTATCAACAAATATCCTCGCAAATATCTATAAACCATCATTTATGTATCTCCAAAGAGTCATACAATTGTTAGTCATACAAGATATTTATAATGCTCGTAAAGTTTACATAAATTTACTTAGACATAATATGCTAAGAGAACTAAAGCGGCTTCTATGATAACAATAACCATATTTTGTTATCCATTAAACTGTTTATAGAAGCTTATTTACAAACTGAAAAATTAGCACTATATAACATCTTAAACTGACGTTTCAATTTCATACACTTAAGTGAATTTCGCATGAAATTGTATTATTTAGTTAGCAATAGGTATTGGCAGTGATTAAAACTAATATAAATAGTTATGAGGTAAGAAGTAATTGGATGTAGTACTAGTGTGTTATTTTAATGTTTACCCTTGAACCATTTAACACTATTATCGCAACGGAAGTGTGATTAAAGAACTGGCCATTTTTATTCGTTAAACTTATACACAAAGGACAGATGGAACAGCAGCAAAACTTTTACAAAAAATAAAAAATAAAAAAACAGGTGCTTTGAGATTATACATGTATATGCATTGCTTTCAACAAATTGTGACGGTTTAGACATATGTTTAATAATATAAAGGTATATTCTGCCTTCAACTTATAGAAATTTGCGGTATTAAGGCAGCACGCCAATCCCACAGAGTTGGAAAAAACACTGTCAGACCAGTTAGAAAGAAATGATATTTATATTTATAATAAATTTTGGTTTTATTAACAATTCCCGATGAAAATGCATTATTAGAAGTTTGTATAGTTTGTACACGGGGTATTTCACAACTTATTTGATAATTTTTAACTATACAGTGTGATTCAGTCCAATGTTTTTACTTTTAAGGGAAGATAGGAGAAAAATTGGTATAACACGAATACGAGACAAGAAAAAAAATAATTGCATCTACGCTGAAAAAAATATTTTCAAATCATTATTTATATTATTGTCTGTAGTTATTTATTTGTAGCAGTTTTTCTTACTTTTTGTTTAATTTAGGTATTCCTGCAACTGAAATATAAAAATATTAACAAATAATCCCTTGCGCCTAATGAATCAGTCAAGGGGGTTGGTTTTACAAATTTCATTTTACATAAAAAAAAATATCTCACATTGAGAAAGTAGACAATTTCACTAAACACATTATTTAACATTTATCTGCTTTCGTTATCAAAACAAGTCAAATTTGATGTTTTAATAATTTTGTTTGTATATCTACCTACATATAGGGCGATTCCGAATAATGTGCACAAAAAATGAGGTTAGATTGTACGACGGATTTTAATAGGAGTACTTCATATAACATTTTTTGATTTGAGTCCCCCTTAAGGAGTTACAACCCCTTAAAAGGGGGTGATAAGTTTAGAGTCTTATTTAGTTTCTTCCAAACGCTTTGAAATTAAAAAGTAAAATTTAGCAAGGTGTTTAGGCTGATGAAAATTCTTCTACAATATTTTTTATCCTCCTCGTCCATTCCAGTTATAAGGCGTTTAAATAAAGTACCCCCTGTATATTATTCATTACATTTTACGAATGAAAACACATTTGTTTGAATACCTGTTGAACTTATGTTTTTTGTCTCTTGCAATTTTTTGATAAGTAGTACAGTTTTTGAGTAAAAAATAAACATAGATATCTAGTAGGTTTCCATCATTTTGCATGTGATGGCAATTCATAGTTATTCGATATCAAATATAGAAAAGACTCTATAATTAAATAATAAAATTCGTTGTTAAAGAATACCGCGGGCGAAGTATTCTGTTATCTGTTAGTATTCCATTGGTTCGATGTTCTTAAGATCAAATTGACATTTTATTTAACTGCACACGGAGTGTGTTTTTTGTTGTTAGTGAGTAATCATGTCCGACCTGTAATGGGTGAAAATGTAATTTTGACAGTTTGTAACGAAAAACGAATGCAACATACTTCGGTTAACCGGATTAACTGTTACCTATCAGGTAGTATTATTAATTAAAATGTTAATTTTCGTTGTTTCTACCTTGGCAACGCTATAAAAAAACGACTGCATGGTAGTTACCAGATCGAAGCCATCTCGAACGATGGTTATTATAGGCGTTGATTTTCCGGAAAAAAGAGGATTTTGCTCCACTTTTTTAAATATCGAGATAAAATTTTGAAGTAATTTTTTTAAGCCTCCCTAAGGTTTTTATAATTTGAGCTGCCCTGTATATTTTGCGGTTTTGCGGTTACCATGATCCATGAAAACAGACCACCCTGTATACAAAATAACATCACAATTCAACGTAATGTCTTGTTCCCAACTTGATGCTAAGTAGTTATTCATCACAGAAATAGGTTCTTCTGTGTTCAAGTACAAATTAAAATGCATGGTTTTTTGTTATAAGGTTATCTTTTTCTCAACAATTTCTTAAATCTTTTCTTGGCATACATTAAGTGCAATTAAAAATTACCTCGTTGCTATAACAATATAAGCAAAGACAATGAACTTAAATGTGAAATAATGATGAAATTATTTAATCGAAAAAAAAAAGGTTGGTAACTAAACTATAATATTATAGTGACGTGTAGGTAGGTACAGCGATTATAGTGATATTTATAATTAATATTTGTTTGCTTTTTTGTTTCCAGAATTAAATAGAGCAAAAGTGATCTGTTAACTTTTTTAAGAAAAAAACAGAGAAAAACTAAAAAATAAAAGACAAATAAATTTGTAATATTACATATTATTCAATAAAACAAAATGAATAATCTTTGTAATCTGTGTAAGATCCTTTACTCTTCAATTTAATAAATAAACAAAAGTACAATCAATCCGATACAGTAAATTATACATACGGCTAATAACTACTATACAGTAATAATAAAATATGTTCAAAATAAGAGCAAACAAATAACTTCTGATTGTTTTAACGTATAAAACGAATTTCAATACACAGACAATTGCAATAGAATATTCAGCAGCATTACTACGGTTGTTTACCATTATATTTACATAATTTCTTATTGTCATTATTTATAGAACACCATTTAAAATGTTGCCATTAAAATTTTAATGATTCTAATTATGTATTTACGGATAATTATGTATATTTTCATTGCTAAACAACATAAAAACTAGGCTTCACAACTAGTGCTTTTATAAATTGCTTCTCGAACCATAAAAAATAGAATATGAATGAATAAACGAATAAAATAGATCATCATTTTTATGCTTGGAACAAAGAACGTATAAAATTATTGTGTTGAATGTATACATTATATTTATTATTATAAGTAAATGTTGCAAAAGTCCGTCCTTCTTGAATAGGATATTTAAGAATGATATATTTCGATAAAAAAAGGTTATTTACGTTCCGTAATTGTATTTTTTCTCATTATTAACAATTACTATCCATATCCAAGGAAAATAATTGTGCAATACGGAAAATAATATGTATTTTGTTCAAGGAATTCTCGCACCATATGCACACCGTTTTGTAAATATCCAACAAATTAATTTGGTGGTTTTTATAAAACCCCTCATACATAGCCCGAGACACCTACATATATGTTAGCCTTTGTGCAATAACAGTTACTTATTTTGTGAGAAGAAGGGAAGGTCCCATCCCTTCGAACAACTCATTTTTAGCACATATATCATACACTAAGTATTTTTTCTAGTACAAATCAACTCATTTCTTACGTTAATATATTAATAAAATATCATTTTGAAATCCAATTGTCCATGAAGTTTATTATTGCTAAGGTAATGAAAGTTCAATTGTTTCTTGACGAGTAGTTTCAAATCTCGTGACATGGAAAGTGATCAAGGAAATGAATATCTCCCGGCGGAAATAGAAGAAACTGATAATAAATTCGAGTTATTTCTTACTTAAAGCTACAGTACGATTTTGCGTAGAATCATTTCTTGAGATGGTGCATAATGTTAGTGCCAAGTTCAGTGAAAAAGTGCTTTTGGCATACTTTGAAGAAAAATCCAAAATATGGAAATCGTTAAGACTTTGGAGAAATTACTCCATGTCGAAGGCGATAATAAATATAAAAATCAGGACATAAGCAAATATTACAAGCTTGTTGTCTTTTTGAAGTAAAAATGTAAAATATATCAACCGAAAAAGTTAAAAATATTGACCAGAAACAAATTAAAACATTTTTCGCTGAAGCGCAGGATGAAATATAATCTCATGGAGAATTTTCATTTGTCGTAATTTTCAGTTCAATAATATCGAAGATTTGGGTGCTAGTTGTGCTTATACCACACAAAAAAATGTGCGACGAACTTTTGTCATTACTATAATAATAAATATGCAATGACTCCAGAATCAACAGTGCTTGCCATCAATACTGCAGAATTTCTAAATTTGCTTGATTCTCACCTTTATACGTTCTCCGATGCTAATCTTACTACAATTAAAAGGCACGGTGGATGGAAGTCCAGTGCAGTAGTGGAGGGTTACATAGAAGACTCGTTAGAAAACAAGAAGAGCATCGTGGGCCAAATTTTGTTCAAAACTTCGGCGAATAACACCAACAACCCTACCCTGGTAGAAATTTCCCAGAACAATTGCCATTACAGCTACTAATGAGATTGGCCATGGAATATACTTATCTATCTGCACATTTAATTAAGTAAATAAATATTTCTTTGATTTAAATTTTCTCATCAATCAATCAATGTTAATAGTAAATCACGTCATTTATTTTTAACACCAGTGCCTTAAAATTACATCTTAGACACTGGCAGCATGCAAAAAATGTTAAAAATTTTACTTTTACTCGCGTAAAATTTCGAAATATTTACAAATTTAATGCCCTGGCAATATATTCTATACAAAACATTTAAATAAAAAATGCAAATTCACAAAAGCATAATTTAAATGACTTTACTTACTACACTATAATTATCCACTACAAATAAAGATGCCAGATAAAAACAATGTCCCGTACATGGTTCAAACAAAATTGATAAATATGAATGCAACTAATTCAAGACTAATTCAGAACAAACAGTGAAATCCTACTCTTCAGAAATTAAAATAGGCGGTGGTGTGTCAGACAAGGGTGTGACAATATTTGAATTAAAAAACTTATCGCACATAATCTATGTCAAATATAGGATGAATCAAATTTGTATTATGGTATAATATTCAGTTGCTGTTGGTGAAAATCAAAATGGTGTTTTTTTAATAATGAAACATGAAATCTTAAACACATAATATTTGCAAAATATGTTTCCCACAATCAACTGACAGATGCAAATAGAGGTTCTTTTTTATTTTTTCAAATTTTCGAAATATAAAGCAGCAATATCTCATTACAAACGAAAATAATAATGCAATTGAATGGCATAAAAATATACAGGGTGTTCTATTTAAAAAAATGTATGTTTGGGTCATATTATAAAAGAGACACCCTGTAAAGAAATATTCATACTGCACTCTACGTAAAAAACTTTACCAGAAGCAAATTTCATAATTTCGGTATCTCAGCTATTCTCTGAGATTTAAAAGTAGTTTTTTTTACTTCGCTCTTTATCTCAAATACGAAAAGTTCTATAACAGTTCTGACGGCATCCTAAGTTCTCGAAAAAGTAGTCAAACTAAATCAGCTGCTTGCAGAAAATATTTTGTATTTACGTATAGCTCTTTTCATACTTCTTATAGTAGATATAAAAAAATGTCAAAGCTTGCCAATAGTGAGATACAAAGAGCGTGGGGTAGCACAATATTTATATGTCAGTAGAAAATAAATGTTATAATTAATACAACAGTTAATTTATTTCACAAATTAGAATACCTTTATTGTACGTGATAATTCAGATAAATTGAATATAAAATTAATGAAATTGTAGATTGGTATTAATCTTTACTCTAGATGAATAATTGGTAAATTGAATGAAACTAATTTATTCATATACTTACGTTTAAAATATTAGGTTATATATAAAGAATATGCTGAATTTGCATATATTTATTTAATTTATAATTGCATTATTTACTTTATTTGTGAAATATGTTGTCCATTCTTAATACAATACTAACTGGCCGAAATATTTGACAACACAACTGGTCTATTTTCCGTGGAAAAATAGTCATTACCAAGAATTTTAAAAATTATTTGAGACTATGTTAAAACATTCTACGTCAATCGTCCGCATGATTTTTGGAATAAAGCTGTATTTCGAACCAAAATTCCCTATACGTTTTTTCTTTGTGAAATAAGTTTTAAAAACATTTTAAAGTTATTCAATCGGGTAATTAAAATAATAAAAAAAAACCTCTTAAATAAATGAGATAATATAAGTGTAAAAGCAAACATTTCAGGCCTGACTTTTGGCTATGTGTATTTAATTATTTTTTTCACACTTGCCAAACTATTTGACTAAGCAGAAAATAATCTTGGAAACATTCCTTTCCATATGGACAAATCTGAAAACACATCTTCAAAAGTTTTATTTTTGTTCAAATAAGAAATGGATACAATCCAGATTGATTTCTGGTCTCAAAATTTGGCTCACCCCATATTTGCATCAACCTATTTACAAAAATAAACACAGAAGTAGAATACGATCCCATGAACTCCATAAAATTGTATTTATGAACACGGAATAAAACTGGTCAACGACCCCGGACATATAAATATGTCCCTTTGCATCAGGTGGTCGCTTACTCAAGGGGTACATTATACACAATTAGATTGACATTTTTTAGCCCGTATACACGCTGCCTCCGTTGGCTTTCATATTGGTTTACGTTAAGTAATTAGCTTTGGTCCCTTGAATTAACCGCCAATTCATGCACTAATTCACACGAATATAACGAACACAGTCCAGGATCGTACAATGTATAATGTACAGGCGTGGAGCATAATTGTCTGCATGGACCATTGAATAGGTATGGAATTAAGAAATAGACGATAGGCGGATCATAGAGTAAAACAATATGCAGTTCCTAATTGTTCGCATTTAATAGGCAATTATAATGTTGTATTAGGTACCATCCGCTACACTAAAATGTGTAACATCCACAATATATCATCAAATAAGGCTTAAAAGTGTTTTTCTCCAACCATCACAAAACTAAATGCTACTTTAGCAACAAAAGTATTCACTTTCAATTCTTAGATTAAAAGTGTTAATCAAGTTTTAATTTATGAAAGCTTATTCAGCAATTACAATAATTTTTTTTATCCACATTGATATTAAATACACAGTTTGAACAAGTATTAAAATTAAATAAACCGCTGAAACTGACACTACCCTCATTTTCGCAATATTATCTTTATTCAAAAGTGAATCTTCAATGTAGCCTTCCGTCACAGTGCTCGATCTCCGTCAACTAAAAGAGTAGCAGACGTTTGTCGTAATGCGTCACTGTATTCTTTCCAGTTGTTCAGCTTCAAAAATTTTGCCACTTCTTGCGAGGCGGCACTGATTTTATAAATACTAACATATCTGAGAAATAAGCGACGTTCTGCCAATCCGGGTGAACGTAAAGTAACATATTTTCGATAAAAACTTAAATAATAGTCCCCAGCACAGTAAAACAACGTGTTCTCTTTAGGCCGTGTTCTCACCAGAAGCAACCGGCGACAGCGACAGGAACGCAACTGCAGTTTCTGTTGCGTTATTCTTGGGTACTTACTGGAAGCAACTTATTTTGGAATCAGTTGTGAGTGAAATGTCTTCCTCTTCGGATGAAAAAATTGCTGCTGCATACCTACTACTGACAAAGCGTAAAAAGAAGACAAATAGAAGGCTTTGGGTTAAGTCTCGGAAGGATCAGGCGCATAGGGTATTTGAGTGATAGCTGAAGGCACTTGACGGTCTTGATTGACTGCTAAAACTATTGGATGGTCCAGGTCTACAAGGAAAATTAGAAGTATAATCGCTCCTCGTACTATTGACACTTAGGGAACGAAATTGCCCTTCAGAGTTATTCTGTAATATTTTATCAATGATTTCTAAAAATTCACGTTTACACCTCCTCTTTTGAGAAACGTTTATTAATTCAATATCAGGAAGAAGACTGAGCAAAAACTTCTGATCTGCGCTTTCATTTTTATTGCTGATATTCGCCCTTTTTGCATCAAAGTATTCAGCAAGTGATTTTTCTACATCTATATCTTTATTTTTCCTTTTAAGTGCAGTTACAGGATTATCTTTTGTGTGATTTACTCGGGAAGCTGTTGGTGTCTCAGCTAGCTCATTTTCATTTAATTGAGATTGAGTGTTAACTTCCGACGACTCAGTTTCTTCATCAGTTTCTGGTACAGTGCTCTCTGTGTCATCACGCTGTACAGTTAAATTACTCTGTTTTCGAATAAACACGGATATGTTTCTACAAGTTCCACAAATTTCAAATTTTTAGCGGTGTCGTCCATTATGGCATGTATTTTCAAACAACACTGACTACAACTGGCGATCGCGACGCGGGTTACAGCAGTTCTAGCAACCGGATTCTCATTGATTGGGTTGCAGTTCAGTTGAGTTGCGGTCAGTGGAAACACGTATATCGAAATATTAGCGCTACGTCGCGTTCCTGTCGCGTTGCTGTCGCCGGTTGCTTCTGGTGAGAACACGGCCTTAGTGTTGGTATTGGGAATTAATTACACTAACTAGCGATTTTTATGATAATTTGACATGTCTGTAAAACTATTTCTCAGAAACAGTTGAAGATAGGTATAGGATATGCTTTTTAAAATATGCTTGGAATTTTGAGTAGAATCCAAATATCCAATAATATACAGGGCGTTCCATTTAAAAAAATATAAGTTAGGTTAAGATCTCTCAGAATTATTGCTATTTTGTTTTTCTTTTCAAATAAGAAAAAAAGTTGCTAGTCCACTATGCAATATGATTTTTGCTTCATTCCGATATCTTTAAAAACAGAAAAGTTACAGCTGATCAAAATGTTATCAAAGTTATTGAAACGCGCTGTACCTCGAATCCGCTTTAAAAAAAATGTGCCAGTTGAGAGCAGTTTTAATCATATCCAGATAGAGTGTCTATAATTACATAGCTGTTCAGGAGATATTTGTAAGAAACAAAAGATTAGAATTCGGAAAGAAAATATAAGTGAACTAATTTCTCAAGTTGATTATGTATCCAATTTCTTTTAAGCATTTCTGCTAAGCCAAACTATAACAAGTTTAGATTTGCTGAAACTAAGTCATTTCCTTTAACGATAGGAGGAAAACACGTTAGAAATTGTTCGTTTTGTATCGTATTTCGTGCAGCAGGTGTATAAAGTAGTAGAAAATGTAATGATGAAACATAACAGTTGTAACAACTGTAAACAGTTCTATACTTTGGAAAAAATCGAATTTCCTTAGATTTGCTGAAATTTGTGTCAGAAAACAGCATCAAACGTCAAACCTATATAGAAGTAGGGACTTTATAATTTTAGTGGAACATCTCAACAGTTTTTGCCATGTCCGTTTTTTTCACAAAACCAAACTGGAAAGAGTTTGTAAATTGAAAGTTGTTTGATTTTAACCAGAAACAATTCCACAGATTTTTAGAAACTGTAACTGATACAAGTAGATGAGGTGTTGCTAAAACAAAAACACTGTTTTACAAAGTAAGTTTGAGGATGTGAGGTTACACAGTCAACGGTTAAAAATAAAATTGACTGCTCCTGCACTAATAAACCAACTTCCGGCTCAAGCAGACCAAGTTGGAGGAAATGAATAAGCACATAAAATAATTAATATCCTGTTTATACAAAAATGCGAAACTTTCATATTTGTGTATTTAATTGGGTAGGATAAAGTTCCAGAAACGGAAACCAATGTGTATTTTAAGAGAAAAGTAACAATAAATAATTCAAATATTAGTGGTTCTGAACAAAGTTAACATAAAATGGCTAAATCTTTTGGCCGATCTACAAAAATTGTTTTTTCTTCCGACGTAAATACCTATATTATTAGAACAGTGTAATTTTCATAAACTAAATTCTAAAAACGTAGAAACACGTCGTACAAGGTGTTTTATTGGAAAATATACATACGTTAACAGTGAATACAGGACATCTAGAAGGTCTCAAAAAAACTATTGTTGACGGGTGTAACTATTGTCATTACCAAGATATATAATGCAAACCACTCTGTAAAACCAAGTGAAATTCGGTACGGGTATTTTGTTTGTTTGTTTGGTGGCATATATATTTTTTTATTTTGGTTATTCACAACAACACCCTGTATGTAGGATTTTGAAAATTTGTTCGGGCATTTGAGTAGAGCGGAAATGGTAGTTCATGGTAAGTGTCTTTCTGAAATTTTGCACGTCTCCATACTTTACCGTTCTGAACAACTTTCAACTAACATTTTGCTGCATTTTCAGTAGAAAAGGCACTACCTGAAACGATAACAGTTTCCAATAGGAGCACTGAATATTTCAAAATAGGATTATTTTGAAAACTGTTACTCCTAACGGCTTCAACGAGGTATACCTTTTTCAGATATAACAGATAGGAGAATCGATTGTTTCAATAGTCAGACGGATACATTAAGCAGCAAAAAAGTTCTGCCATTTAAAAGAAACATGTGCCATAAGTGCCGCCCTCTACTAGTGACGTCAAAATTAAAAACAAATTTGAATTTCTCGCCCGTAAAAATCCCTGATTTACAAATTTTATGTAAATATTTGGATTTTTTAAGAAATTTTTTACAATTATCGAAAATTTTAACTTTGACACCCTGTATTTTTTTTATAATGCGACTTGGGATATAGGTACGTTAGTTTATATCGGTGTACTTTCACCTAAGGAATCTGTGGTCTCATTTTTGCTAATTCATTTGAAAACGCCCTGCTTACCCATCCCCTTCCCATTCTAACAGCAAAGAATAGCCCAGATGACACCTACAAAATTGATAAAATAACTGTTCAAATTGGATATTCAATAAGGAATATATCTGTTTCCTCAGTAGTACTATTTCTTTGTGTTGGCCCCATTTTTTTAATATCAGAGGAAACATTTTAAAACAATATTGCACGAGTACTTACTCATATTATAACTACCTACCCTGCGGCTGGCAGCCGGTTGATTGGATCACGTAAAGTCGCAATATTACACATGTTTTTTGGTACGTTTTTTCTTATAAATGTTATTATTATTAAAGTTAATGCTTTACACAGACACAATGATTGCGTCGTATGATATCCTCGGCCTTGCTATGGAATTTATTTTTTAGTGAAATACATTATTATTCACAAGAATTATTCCTTCCTATACCACACAATTTGCGTTTTAGTTAAGAACTTTTATTTTTTATTTATTTCCTTGCTGTTATTTTACATTATCTTGTAATGAACTATGAAGGGTACCTCTAGATATTATGTTCCAGGTCACAATCATTTTAGGTGATAGAATACTTGATTTTGAGTCGCTTGAAGGAAAATATACTTATATATCAAATGTTACAATATTTGTAATATATATTTTTTAATTTAGCCATGCTTTTCTACCATTATTGAAGTGTAGAAGGAAAACAAACCTTTTTATAACAAATATTTCTATACTCTTTTTATTAGGAATGAATGGATTATTTAAATTATTTAACCTTAAAATCCAAAGTGGCTTCGTTACTTACCTATAACTTCGTAAACATGGGTTTTCTACTTGCTAAAAGCGAAGAGTCAAATTTAAATGTGCATATTATTTAAACCTTTGTGTGTAGGTTTATTCAGATATTATTAAAAATTTACCTTTGAAGTTCTAGGTAAGTAACGAAGCCACTTTGGATTTTATTGATTAAATAATCCACTCATTCCTAATAAAAAAGTATAGAAGTATTTGTTATAAAAAGGTTTGTTTTTCTTCTACACTTCAATTATTGTAGAAAAGCACAGTTAAATTAAAAAATATTAAAACATTATTTATGACAAATATTGTAACACTTGGTATATACATATGTTTGTTAAAATCGACTCAAAATGAAGTATTTTATCACTTAAAATTATTGTAACGACTTGCAAGACACCCAGTATTTTCCAAGAGAAAAACAAACTAGCTCTTAACAAGTTTTGGGTAATACTTCCCATTACTTTTTGTAGTTTAGAAACACCTTTTGATCAGAAGATTACGTCTCATACATCTGTTAGTTCTACACATACAAATTATAATTTATTTGTTTAATTAACGAATATCCGGAAGATTTAAGTACATTTAATTATCTGCTCAGTAAATATTTTTTTATGTGGGTATATACCTAGAGAACGAAACACTTAGGATAATCCATGTAAAGTGTGCCAATGTTACAACTATTATCACTTTTTAAGTGAAATTGTGTTTTACTCATCATTTAAGTTTTTTCACTAAAGTCACCGTGGAAAAATAATATACCCGAGCTCTAATGACGGTGATTCAATCTTTTACTTGATGACGATGATTTGTTTTACTATATTTGCCCTGTTAAAGCAGCACGTGCATACTATTAGGGTGACTAACCGATTTTCATGCCACGAAAAATTATTATTTTCCACGATTTGCATTTAATCTAGGTATGACTCACGGTTAATAGTAGAGGTGTAATATTTCCAATCATTATTATGAAAGATAAGGATAGGTGTATGCAATTTATTAATTTATATTTTGCTGGTCGTTATTTCCTATACAGTGTCCAGAAAAAGTCACATAACGTTTGGCGTAAGCGCCACCTGAACCAAAATAAGAGACTTTAGGTCAACTAACCAATTAGTGGTCATTTTTTTATAAAAAAAAAATTATTGCGATGTGTGCTTTAACTGAACGATTTTCCGGTAAACATGTGCCAAATGCAGCAAATTTTACCGCGTGTGCAGTGAGTGCAAGTGTAGTGCAACGCACCGAGACCGAATCGTGGAAGACACGGAGGTCCAGAACGTCCACGGCGTATTGCAGTAGTGTGGCGTATCATACAGCAAGCTCAATTATATCCTTACCATGCACAGCGTGTCCAAGAATTAATACCAAGGGATTGAAGGGGAGGATCGGTACCATGGCCGCCACGATATTTTGACTTTAAATCATTTGGACTTATTTTTGTGGGGATATATAAAAAATGAAGTGTAAGCACCGAAGTAGATACATAGATATTGATAATTTACGCAAATGTATCACAGTTGCTGCCAATAATTTTAGAGCTCAAAATGGACAAGAAGCATAAATATTTGTGTTAGATTGTAGAACTGGGTATGACGGGCTCAAAATTTTTTTGTAACATCAGGTAGGTATATCAAACTATTTTATTAATTATAACCACTAATTAATTCTATTAATAATTAATAACAATAGCGGCAAAGGCAGTTAAATTTGCTGTATAAAAAGGCGTTATAAAATGTTATTTATTTCTTTCCTTGGGAATTTCTTTCCATTTTTTGTCCGGTCGCCGATTGCATGCTTTGCCGCCTTATCAGGTTTTACAGTGGACCAGTTTCCAGTCCGGAGAGAAGTGTATGTTTAAATCATTTTCGAACTCCCCTTTTTGATTATTTTTTTACAAAATTTTATTTGTAAGAGTCCTGTACCTGCACATTCAATTTTTTTTTTTTAGAAAAGTTCGGAATCAACCTATATATGTTTCACCATGACAATATTTTAAACGGGATTTGTGTTTCAGCTTTATAAAAAAAGGGTTGCATATAGAAAATTTGAAAAGTAGAATACTAGTATCAAATTAAAAAAGATATAACACTGTACCAAATAAGAAGCAACAACAGAGAGAACAGTTTTAGAGAAATTTAAACAAGCATTTAGCGAGCTAAAGAAAGTAGCAGTGACTATTTCACACAGGTAATACATCCAAGTTTAAATTGCCGTAATTTGATCCCAGGATTCCCAGGAGTCTGTGATTGGACTTCTGTGGGACGTCCTGTACATGTCGCGCAACTGACAAGTATTCATTCTTACGTAAAGCTGTCCAATTGTATACAATTACAATTTATTACACTTTTCTATATTTGTATTTTTTTGTTATGATAATAATTCATACGCCGAACATCTGCTACATTTTCCACAAGGTTAGGCAAACGCTTTTAGTACTAATAAATTACAGAGGATACCTAGCCGCTAAAAAGTTAACGTTTATTATAATAGCCACCTCGAAATATTTTACAAAATTAAAATATTGTTTAACAAATGGCCTGAACATGTGCAGATATAATCGACAACTGCTCCTTCCTGCACGGCAAATTGTATTAACGACTTTTTAAGCAGCGCCAGCGTACAGAATTTATTAGTATTCTTCAATAGAATAGAATTATGTATGTTACACATTTTCTGTAATGTATGTATGTTTGTTTATTTATTTACTCATGTTCTTGCCTTACAGGTAGAAACCCAATTACATAATTACAGGCAAGATAAGAAGAAAAAAATAATAATAATACTAAAATAAATTTAATAATTAAAAAATGCCAGTTTTCAATACCTACATCAATATTCTAGAGATGATCGACAGAGAACAGTTAACTTATTATATTTATCACAGCTTGAGTGTAAAGGGAGAATTTTAAAATGTTTGTTCTTGGTGTGAGTAAATACAGGGTGGACCATTAATAATGGGTTATAGAGCAGGAGCGACAAAATTAGCTGAATATGTTTTACTAACATATGTTACTTTGGAAAGATACAGGGTGTCCAAGTTGAAATAAATTTAGTATATATGACATTAAAATGCCTTTCTCAATCTAGACTCATAAAAATTTAATCTTGTGAAAATAAGATTATTAACTATATCTTGTACCGTGTGATTTGATTACAATAAAATATAGCTAGATTCTAATGAAATATTCTCTGTGCTTTCTTAGTGAAGCAACGTTAAGCTTTTTGAGCAGTTCTTCTTATGGGAAATCCCGTTCCTGAATAAAAGCCAGTCATTTTTAAAATTCAATTATTAAAATTTGTTCACTATATTCTTTCCAAGTTGTCAGCAACATTATAGTATTATAACATTATAGCACAGAGCCTACTGCTGCACATGTAAGTGTATAGTATAATGAAACATTTAAATAAACATGTCTTCTTTGTGAAGTTGCTAAAAATGTACCATATTTTCGAAAAAACGCAAGTGCCTGTACCAAAGTCAGTTACTTTCTATATAGGTAGTAATGGCAAAGGTTTTGCGGAGTCACCACTAAAAATACCTAGTTCCAGAACAACAAGAACAGGTCAAAGATTCCCAGCTACGGTTAGGGAAGTGCACATTAA
This sequence comes from Monochamus saltuarius, assembly GCA_025584915.1. Lineage (NCBI taxonomy): Eukaryota > Metazoa > Arthropoda > Insecta > Coleoptera > Cerambycidae > Monochamus > Monochamus saltuarius. The sequence continues at coordinate 55,472,535 of CM046725.1, read as the reverse complement.
TTCTATAACTGACGATAACCTACAATAGTAAGGCGTACTTATGTGGCTTTGCCTAAAACTTATTTGCACTAAATTTAAAAAAAACTCATAGTTTTTGAATTTACAAGTCATCGATGCCCTGTAATAATACAAAAATGATTAGAAACATATTTTAAGCGTGATTATTACCGCTACAACTTTTGTTGGAATAGCATTTTAATCCTCTCAAAATCAGTTCCGTAATTCGTCACATTTTGCAAAGATACACGTTCTAAACTGCAAACAATAAAACGTTTTGAAGACACTATGTGGGCCTTTTTATTTAACGCAGGTTAAATGTCAACGAATTTTTGTACGCAAAAACGGACGGGCAATATTTTATTTTATTTTTATGAGGCAATTTTCATGTTGACTAAAATTTAGGATACAGCAACACGCACGAATGACGTCCCGATTATATGTGAAAAATCTTGTCACGAACGAAAGTAATCCTTGCTATTCTAAAAGTTTGTTCAATTTGAATCAAGTTCAGTTTTCTCGCCAAACGGTGAAATAATTTAATCGCGATGTGAAGGGCACAGAGCAGAATAATTATTTAGAGTTGGACTATTTCATATTCGTAAAATTATGGGCATACACAAAAAATTCCATTAAACATATTACATCTTAAAAAATTGTAATACATTGTGAATTTAAATCAGACGCATAATGAAACAGTTTTTTAAGTTTGTAATAACTAGAATATGGAACAAGCTGGGACAGCCACCTGGATATGGTAGTTTGATTTAGGGTAGATAACAAAATGAATTATTATGTTCGTTGCTAACACTATCACACTTTCGCCTATCGCGAAATACAGGGTGTCCAGAAACTCTCCTGACAAACGAAGACCGGAGATTCCTCAGATAATTTTAAGACAATTTAACCCAATTCACCTAGTCCGAAAATGCTTCCTAAGGGAACTAGAGCTCTTTGAAGATGGTGAATTGTAAATAGTTTTGTTTAAATACCTCCAGAACGCTTCTACTTAGAAAAACAAAAACTGGTACGCTTGTTTAGCCTTCAGAGATGAATCGATTCCATCAATTGCGAATTTCTAGTACCGGTCATAGGCGTCCGTTTTGGGTAGGTCAACGGTTATTTTAACGCATAACATTTTTGTCTTTAACTTTTAATCATTTGTGACACTAGATTATTAAATTTTCAGGTATTCTAGTACTAAAAGGTACTCTTACTTTAAGTCATTAGGATTCACCGTTTTCTAGAAAAATGGATTTGAAAATTTTTCGTTTTTTCGTCATTAAAGTTCAATTTATATTTTTTGCACTAGTTGGCTCTGAACTGTCAACAAAAGTAAAACATACGTTTTTCATTGTCAAATTGTTGTCAGTTCGCAAAGTTTATCTTTTCATTTTTTACTTTGTGGAATTCAAGCACAACGATTTCAATTTTTTTTTAAATTATTTTTACTAATGAGGAATACGCCGAAATGCATTTAGTTTATGGCGAAATGAGGTGTAACGCTCGAGCAGCGCAACGTAGATACGCTGAAAAATTTCCCAATCGTGGCATCCCACTCACTCAACATTTACAGCTCTTCATCAACGAATAAGAGAAACAGGTTCAGTAAAAATAATGAAACAGGGAGACATAATGATGTAACAGCAGAACATGAAGATGTTATTTTAATAGAAGTTGATGAAAATCCAGAAATTAGCGTACGAAGACTATCTGCCATGTACCCCACAATTTCAAAATCTTCCGTAGGAAATATCTTACACAAAGAAAATTGATATCCTTTTCATTTTACAAAGGTGCAAGCACTGCTAGAAGGAGATTTTCCTGCTCGTGTAGAATTCACTAGATGGTTACAAAATCAGAAAAATCAAGATGAATATTTTTTCAGATACATTTTGTTTAGTGACGAAGCTACATTCACAAAAAATGGACTTTTTAATGTACATAATGCACATTATTATTTGTACGTTGGTGACAATCCCCACGTTGTTCAAGAATTTAAGCATCAGCATAGGTTTAAGATAAACGTCTGGATAGGAGTAGTTATCTACTTGGACCTATGGAATTACCTGCTCGTTTAAATGGTGCTGATTATTTACATTTCCTGCAAAATATTTTACCTGATTTGTTAGATGAGGTGCGTTTAAATATTCGGCAAAACTTATGGTTTCTACACGACGGCTGTCCGGCCCACTGTAGCAGGAATGTACGAGACTTTCTAGATAATAACTACGAAGACCATTGGATTGGAAGAGCAGGTTCAGTTGCTTGGCCAGCAAGGTTGCCGGATTTGAATCCTTGCGATTATTGTGTTTGGGGATACATAAAAGCATTTGTTTATTCCGTTCCGATACAAAATCGTGCACAACTCTGGATAACTTTGGAATTTTTGCAAGAATTCGGCGTTCTCTAAGCAAAAGGGAAAATTTATGCATAGAGACTAATGGTCATCACATCGAGCATCTTTTGTAACTATCTACCTTTGATACTTTTTTTTTGTTACTTTCGTTCCATTGTAATAAATACTTTGTTTTTAAAAATCTTTAACTAAAATTTTTAAACTTTACTGACGAAAAAACGAAAAATTTTCAAATCCATTTTTTTTAGAAAACGGTGTATCCTAATGACTTAAAGTAAGAGTACCTTTTAGTACTAGAATACCTGAAAATTTAATAATCTAGTCTCACAAATGCTTAAAAGTTAAAGACAAAAAAGTTATGCGTTAAAATAACCGTTGACCTACCCAAAACGGACGCCTATGACCGGTACTAGAAATTCGCAATTGATGTTCTAAGTAGAAGCGTTCTGGAGGTATTTAAACAAAACTATTTACAAGGCGCCATCTTCAAAGAGCTCTAGTTCCCTTAGGAAGCATTTTCGAACTAGGTGAATTGGGTTAAATTGTCTTAAAATTATCTGAGGAATCTCCGGTCTTCTTTTGTCAGGAGAGTTTCTGGACACCCTGTATACTAATTATCACATAAATATTTTTAACTGTTACCAATGATCGGTAGGACGGTAGGTACTACTTATGCAATACAACGTTATGCCGATAAAATGTATATTTTATGCTTTAAAAATATTGTTGGCAACAAACAACTATTGCTTTGTTTATTGGGATATTTTCATTTTTGCGGTCTTATTTTAGAAGTGCTTATTCCTAGTGCAAAGTGGTTGAGAAATGGGAGGGGATTATTGATTTCTAAATAGAATTCAAGTTGTATGGAATATAAAAGTAAATATTCCCAACTGAATATTGTATTACATTTTCAGTATTGAATTTATAGAGATGACTTAAAGACTGAGAAATTTGAGAAAATTGAGTGCAATTTATAAAACATCAGTATATACAGGGTGTAACAAAACAAGCAGGCCATCCTATTAATGAATATTTTTAGCGACAAAATAGGATTATTTACAAAAAAGCGACCTTCAAAAAGCTAATTTTTAAAACTGTTTCTTTGCTTGTCAGTTTTTCACATGTTTGAAATTTAATAAATATATTTGTGGCTGACCAGCTTTTTTATTATAAATGCCCATAGATAGACAAATTCACTCAATATGGCAGTGTAGGCAATATTTTATTTAGAATATTTTATCACTCATTCACATTTTTCGTAAAACGACTCGTCTTTTTCAAGATATTTTAATTTTTGAAAGCATAACCGCAGAGTATTGGGTTGCACTTAATAATATTTCAACTTCTTATAACAGATTTTATGCGTTTCTGATAGTAATTGCTATGAATATCTGTCTGTCTTAGCAATGTATACAAGGCGGTCTTTTATAATTATAGAAAATTCAATGTTTTTGCATATATAATTTGTATTCTTCCACTCAGAGTATTAAATGACAATTTTACATTATTTCAAAGGCATTTCTTAGGTAGGAAGGCATGTGGAGCAATTAGTAAATTAAAATATGGAATTAGTTAATTAAAATGATAATATTAGTATGTAAAATTAAATTTTAGTTTATACTAATCAATTTTTGTTTTAATTTTTCTTAGTAAACAGATAAAAAAAACATTTGTTTGCGTAAAATGGTAAATCTGGTTATCTGGTTAGCCCTATATTCAGACACTGTATAAAATCATTTTTTTATATATTTTTAGGTATTAACAATATTGTGTGAAACTAACTACTCTGCGGACTAAAGCCCTAACCAGCGCTGAATTACACCCACAATTTCTACCCATATATTGTTTATTATTAGCTTTTGTAACATTTTTTACTGTATTAGAAAAGTATTTTAAGCTAATATATATCAAATCTCCTACAATTCCTATCAATGAAGTCATATGTATGCTCTCTGATACCAAACATCTAGGTATGCTAATGAACAATTCCACAGACAAAGCTCTATTCAATAATTATCTAAAAAAAAATAATCTAGCTAAATTTACTAACCTGGTTTAATGAAAACATTATATAAATATCTAAGTTTACTTGATGTGAGATTTGTCAGGAGGAAGGCAAGAATAAATAATAATACGAATAATAATTCAAAACAACAAAAGAATTATCAAAAGACAAAATTTTCTGTTCTGGTTTTGTGCATTGATGCAAAACCATGGATATATTATTTGGCAATATGACCAGTAACTAACTATCTACCAAAAGGTAGACAAATTGAAATTATTTTCCGAAGCTATTTATTTGTGGCATAATTTTAGATTTTCTTTAGTTTGATTTGGTTTTTGCCACAGAAATTATTTAATTACAAATATTACTAAGTAGATAGTTATAATATATTTATTAATCCATTAGACATACAAATGTATATATTAAATGAAAAACTAAAGTAGCTATTATTATTTTAAAAAATGCAAAGCTTATTCTGAGTACTAAAAATCGATCAAAACTAATAATGATGAAAAAAAGTATATCTTTTGGAATTAATTCAACGTCATGTCACTATAGAAAATTCCTGTTCAAGGAAATGGTGATTACAAGATTTTTATTTATAAAAAAAAAAACGTTATAAAATGTGAATCATTTATAACTTGTTCCTAATCTAATATTCATATGTTACTGTTAAAGCACGCAAGTATATTTGGTTGCCTACCTTTTATACCCCATTTGGTCTACTATTTGTTTAGTACAAATGAGCTACTCCAAGATATCACGTTGCTACCACATAAATGTTTATTGTTACAAAAATATATATATATATTTTGAAATCTACCAGAAACTATATTCTGAAAAGATCCCTGCCTCAATATTCAAAATATTGTATAAAATAGACAATAAATAAAGATAAAATAATAATTTCTACAACGTGGATATGTTTTAAAAACATCTTTCTATTACAGATGCATGCATAACTTAAAATGACTTACCTAAGGAGGATTGTGAGATGTACGTCGTGGCTCAAGCGATCCAGAGCGCTGGTACCATCTACCCTCACAGCATTAATCTTATCCCTGAGAGAAGATGAATTCCCAACCGGCGGGTGTCTCTCTCGCAAGATATCAAATATATTCGGCTGTCTGAGGAAAGCAACAACTTTGTCGTTGTACGCTACAGGAACATCCGGGACACAGTTGGAAACAAGGCTAGCTGTCGTTGCAGGTCTAGGAGGTGGTATGGGGGCCTGAAATAGAAGAAAATTTTATAGTTTCATAAAAAAAAATATGTAAAAAATATATATTTGGCATTGCAAAATTGAAGAATATGTAAGTTAGAGAAATCTCAATAAAATTTATTAATTATAGTAGGTAGTCATAGTCATTTTCTTAGAAGAAATTCTTTACATGTTATACCCGTACAAATTTCTTCCAAAGTAACGTAACAGCATACAATTAAGAATTTTCATTGAAAAAATAGTTAATTTTCTCATGGCAGTGCCAACAAGTGCCAATAATAGTAGCTAGCCTCTTATGACTAAATGTGCTATACACCTGATTTAATTGCAATCAAATCATACATTTTATACCCATGCACTTATTTTATTGTGTTGTGAAGTAATTACTTATGTTAGAATAAAATTTTACACTTTACAAAACTTTCCCTTTATCCATCTTATTTTTACAAATTGAATCGTGTGAATCGATTCATCAAAAATCATGGAGTTGCCCACCTTGCCCTTAAAGCCTCCTTCAGAGAACAACGTAGTGTTGCTGGCAACATCCCACCACCAGTTTAATTTCAATAATATTGCATAGTCACTTTTGTTTTTGCTGGTTATGTTATGTACAACTGTTGCTCCTCTGGACAGTTAAAGTTGAAAATTTTGAACTTTACCCGACTTTAATAGCAAATACAATTAATTTCATTGTATGAAAATCACGTAACTCCGTGTTGCTGGTAACACTACATCATTCTCTGAAGGTAGCTTAAGGGGGGATCCTGCTTTAGAAGTCTTAAAAAATCGATTTTTTTTACTGCTATTCCTAATATATCTAAGAATATGTATCTAAAGTTATAGAATCTAATTCGCAGTATTTTCAAAGATACAGCACTAGGTGGTGGGATGCCGAGAAGTTATACGAGCGCTCGAGCAGCTAGAACGCGCGCTCCTTCCCTTGATCCCCTAGCTCCGAACTGTGTACCTGGAACAGGGGTCTCTAATCGTGGCTCTCGGTAAATAAGCGCTCATGGTTAGTACATGGACAAATGTTTACCGAGAGCCACGGTTGGAGGCCCCTGACCTGGAAAGGATCAACAATCATTTGAAATTTTGAGTTTTTGTTTTTACGATTTTTCTAAATTGGTGAACGTGATAGAAAGAAAACTAGACGGCCAATTAAAACAAACCAAAGCCTGTAAGATTCAGCTTTGTAATGTCTTCTATTTCAACCAAAAACATTCATGAAAAATAATTTTTAAACAACTTTTTTAGTAAATTGAAATTATTTTTTTTATTAAGGACTTTTTTACAAACTTAAGAAAAATTTTAAATTTCACAACTTTTTTGGGTTTTTCTTAGTTCACTTAGAAGAAAAATATATGAAAATTAAAATTTTCTTTGGTTTTTTTGTTTCGGACGAAAATTACGATCTCTATCTTTACCGCCAATTGGAGACTGCAGCTGCAAGGTGCTGCACGTGCATAAAAATCGGCTGCGTTTCAAATTTTTTTTTTATGTTGAAATATGCATTAACATATTCTAAAAAGATCGCTAGACTTGTTAATTTTTCTCTATCCTAAAAAATCCCCCAAAAAAAAAACGCCTAGGCCTCCTAAAGCAGGATCCCCCCTTAAAAGGTGATATAAATTGTTATATCTGACATTTAATATATTTGACATTATCCTAAATGCATAGTCAATTCTGACATGCCGAAAAAGAGCGAGACCAGTCAATATGCTTCCACACCATTGGTCTTTGTACAAGTAGTCTTTGTAGACAAACAATTATTGCATTCTTTTCGATGGTTTAGGCAGCTTAGAGACATTCAAAGTTACTCCATAACATATTCTAAGGCATGACGCCCTCGGATGTCTTCTTTTTTCCCCTGGAGCACTCCATTGCAGCATGGGTTTGACAATTCCAAAATATTAGTGGAGTTAGGTTAGATCGTTAGAAACAGGGGAGAGACATACCGACTGTGTTATGAAGCCAATTCGCAGAACAAAGATCTATAAGGGGAACACTGTCATTTATGTATGTCTCAATATTGAATAAAGGAAATAAGTAATTTTGGTTCAAAATAGATGCATGTGCATATCATACAAGTCTCTTTAATATTCTCTCACTTAAATTCGGCTTCACTTCCAGCTGAGGATTGACATTATCTATACCCAAGATAAATAGTAGATAGTGATTCATTCACAGCACACAGATGAGTAGAGGAGGTGAGGGTTTCAGGGGACAAGATTCCATAGGTGTGCCACTTGAGAAGGGTTCAAATTACCAAAAATAGGTTGACGTTTCCTTAACACTTTAACAGTTTACTTTAAAAAGTTTATAATCACCTGTAGAATGCTATCCTTTTAGACGGCAATGGCCTGCCACTACAATTTATACCTACCTAATGGGCACTCCACGGATATCACACTATAACACATAATACAGTGCAATATTTACATACACACAATGCACTACCGGTTACTAGCACTGTCACTATAACGGTCACCCACATAAGATTGAAAATGCTTTGTTTTAGAAGTAGTGCGCTGTTTCTGACGGTTGTAACCTGATTTTGAAATACTACAAACAAATTTATTATAGGATGCATTATCCATACAACTATGATAGCACCAGGTTCCATATGTGGCAAAACCGTGTTGTCATTGTATGGCTTTTATTCATCCATGTTCCGTGAGTGTTTATGTTACTATATAAATTATATTTTTCGATTCAATCTTTGACCTAATATATGTCTAAAATATAGTAAATATAGAAATAGTTTCTTTGCTATATTCCTATCATCATACTCTTTCTATTGAATTTTATAAAACGAAAATTCATGTCACGCATAATTCGCAAAAGCATCCTTCTAAATATTCTAAGCAAAGATTCATTCTGTGAGATAGAACAACCTGATTTTTTTTATTGCCGGAAGCTCATTTTTAAAATACCATCCATGAAATGTTCGTATATTTTGTATCTCAAGCTCTATCCCTTCTTTCCGTGAGTTTCTACTATTTTTCGTTTCGCAGATGTATGTTCCTCTTTGCCACTCTTCCACACACATACCCACAGTAATTTATGTGTCCACGTGTCTGTCATGGCATGATTACTAATAGAAATCATACTTTCCGATTTGGTGCATGTGTATTTGCTGCAGGAGAAGCTGTGTAATTGGGTATGCCCTCAGAGGTATGCGGTACTTAATTTTTATACGATAAATATATGGGCTGCATCTTTGTTTTGACCGTTGTAAATGGTGAGTTTATAACATGAATCACTCTCTATTATTTTGGGCCTCAACTATAGAATGGCGGTAAATTAGAAAAAAACAAAACATGCACAATACAATTTGTTGCTGAGTTATGAAAAGAACTATATTATTTGGTTTTGGATGGAAGGACAAATAAGGCTACCAAGTGGCAACGCTAATCTTAGACAAACATAACTGACACTTTAAAGGTTAGTAGTTGACAGTGTTGGCATTGACAATAAACATGAATTTATGTGGGGCTATGCAAACTTGGGGATAAATTAACCAATAATAAGTTAGGCCCGGTTTTTCAATTGATGGTTAACTTGTATGTTAAGTAACATGCACCTACAAGTTGACTAATGGTTAATTTCCAAATGCGTTTTTCAGTACTTTTTGTTACTTCAGTTAACTATCTGGAGATTTGCAATTTATTTATTTATGTTGGCAAAATTGCTAGCACCTTTTATGTATTTTACTACGATTGTTATGTAAAATGCACTACGTTGGCAACAAAAACCCAAAAATTGGTAACCTAACTTTTTCAAATTTGTTTATGACAACTGTCAAGTGTGTTCTTAAAATATCGCAGGTTGCAACAACTGTCCGCGGTGACAATCTAAATCTATTAAAAAAGTCTTTACCGTCATATTCTTTGAAGTAGTTTGGTCTAGCTCGTATTATTTTAGGTCTTCTAATATCTTCTTTGTCGCTGATGTATGCATTAATATCGTATTCCATAATAAATAGTAACAAATTAACTATTTTTTAGGTTAAATTTCTGAATTAACTGTCACATCCTTAGTTAACCCCTACTTCATGAATAGGTTATCTTAACCACAAGTTAACTACTAAATTTTTGGTAACCAATAATTGGAAAACCGAATTTTTGATGTAACTATCGGTTTACTATTAATCACAAGTTAACCATCAATTGAAAAACTGGGCCTAAATGTACATATTAAAACAGTCGTTACCGTCATATTCTTCGAAGTAGTTTGGTCTAGCTCGTATTATTTTAGGTCTTCTAATATCTTCTTCGTCGCTGCTGTATGCATTAACATTGTATTCCATAATAAAAAGTAACAAATTAAAGTCTTTAACTATTTTTTAGGTTAAACTTCTGAATTAACTGTCACTTAACCACAAGTTAACTACTAAATTTTTGGTAACCAATAATTGAAAAACCGAATTTTCGATGTAACTATCGGTTTACTATTAATCACAAGTTAACCATCAATTGAAAAACCGGGCCTTAGTATTTAAGTGCGAGAAACAAACTCTTCGTTTAAAAATAGAGCATAGAAAAATAATATGTGCTTGATTTTCTAATTAGTCACAGTGACTCAATGAATTTTGTATAAATAAATACATTTATATATTATTTAATATGTTTCAAATTACTACCATATCTGGCAAAACCTCCGCACAACTGTTGATAAAACATTCTATTAGAGAAAACAAAAAAAAAAAAAAGCTGTCGAGAAATTTAGAAGCCAAATTGTGACACACATCTGTAAGTATTAAAGTAAATCTGTAAATATTGGTCAGAAGTTAGAATGTTTATAAAGATTAAGTTAAATAAAATTGCCTGTTGATTTGGATGATGAAAAAATTACTTACTTGACCCTCATCAGATACCCTTCTAATGAAGGTCGGTTCCGTGGGTATTCTCGGGTCCATATAGGTAGTTTTCTTGTGAGTGTGATCAATGAAGAATTGCTGAAGGATGAAAAGTTAGTTGTTAGTAGAATTACTCCTAGTGTTATTCATGGTAATAACATTCAAAAGCAGCAAAAACTAAGATCAGCACTGTCACCATCCGTGTTTATCCTACCTTTGAATTTCTATCTTTCTTGGTGTCCCACCCATTGGGCAACTCTTGGGTTGGGTCTGCAAACATATTGACTAGAGCGACTAATTCTTTGTTGTGCTGGTATTTCTCAAACACGTTGGGGTCCCTTCGAATTCTTACGATCATGTGTTTTAGGGTTGGGTTTCTGTTGTACAAGGATAGTGCATCCTAGAACAAAAAGTTAGATAAGTACTAGGTCCTCATTTTTCAAATGCATTTCAGAGATAATTAACTTTAGAATCAAGATTTCAACAAGCATTTCAGTTAATTATCAGACACAACGTATAATATGCCGTTCCCTCTCCAACTTCTGAGCTAATCCTTGTGAGAGGGAGAGGTAGAAATATTATTATTTGAGGATAATATTATTGAATTGTTATAAAGAAATCATACATTTTTATTTTCTATGATGTTTTTTTTAATGAAAAATATGCAGGGTGTCCGGAATATAAGTGCCTTAATTTTACCATGATATATTTGACTTAATAATTTTTTCTCTGAACAACGATGACAAAATTATGACAACAAACAGGTCTTGAATATGTGACAACGTCGTTTACATACTATCTTAGGATTTTTATGTATTTATACATAATAATTACAAATAGCTACACCTAAACATAGGTAGTTACTGTGAATGGTTTTCTTAGAGCTCTTTTTACAACAGAGAATAATAGTTTCAAGTGTTTAAAATAACTTCTGTTTCTTGCAAGAAGCATTTACCATGCAAGCGTCTCGTAGCCAGAGAGTTTTGCCTAAATTCCCGTAAATTAAAATGCCAAGCAGCTGGTTATGGTTACTATAAATTGTTTAATTTTTGTTTATGTACAAGAAAAACTAGACAAAAATGAATTGCACTGGCTGTACACACCATTGTGACTAATATTACTTGTAGGTTACCACCAGCAGCCTGATACTACAACGCTGTCGAACATAACAGTACGTTACAGTTTTAAAGAGTTTCTCGGAAACTTCAATTGTTTACATCATTAATACTGATCTAAAAATAAATTATGAAAAAATTACGTTACAGGCACTTTTACGTAACTTTAATTGTGCCTTAGTTTGTAATTTCGTAACATAGTTTTGCATATTATTGCAGTTATATTTTTATTTTTGAAATGTATTTGTAGACAAACTATTCATTTTAGACATTTTTTTCAGAAGAGTTTTTTATTGCTTCTTGTCAGATATATAAGCCCTTAAAACTATGACACTCATTTTCCGGGCACCCTGTATATAATTTTCCAATAACACTGTAATTTTATTCTTTTAAAAATGATTAAATAGGAACAATATAAAATCTGTTCACATAAGATAGAACAAAATGATTGTAGAAATATGTTTCTTTACAAATATTGGTATAATAAAACGTAATAAAAATATAATTGTTATTTTCACTGTAATTAAATCGGCACGTTATACATATTTACTACGGACATAGCTATAAAACAATTAACTATGTTTTTAAAGTGACAGATTAAGTAATATTTGAACAATAAATAAGTATAATATGTATTGTCATTGTTTCCTATAAACTTAAGAATTGATTTTCTAGTTCTGATTTTCCAGCCAATCATAATAGTTTATTTCCGAAATAATATAGAATGTGTAAGTTTTAAGTTCACAAAATTTTTTTAAATTTTGACACAGGTAGAAAATGGGTGTATTCAGACGAGGTCAGTCGCTGAGCCACTAAGTAAGAAATCAGCTAAATGCTAAATGCGTGCATTTGATTGGCCTGGATTTCTCAGCGGCTCAGCGGCTGACCTCGTCTGAATATGCCCAATGTATTACCTATACGGGATAGAAAAAAAAAAATTCAATTAAAAGCTAGGGATGGACACAATTTTTAAAACACCAATGTTTACATTGATATTCACTATCCATACTTGCTATTGCCGGCAGTAAAAACATCAGTTGAAAAACATCGATGGTGGGAAACATCAGAGAGGTGCGCAAAATCTGAACACAAGAGAGAAGTTTGCCAGCTCTCTTGGTGACGGCGCCACTAAGGTAACATTTTTTATCACATTCTGGTTATCTACTTTTTGTACAAAAGCAGCAAAATAATTTTATGAAAAAATGTCTAAAACAAATAGTTTTTCTACAAATATAATTTCAAAATAAAAATACAACTACAATAAAGTGAATAACTGCATTTTATGCAATTGCAAACTAAGATACAATTAAGATAAAATAAAAGCCCATAATTCGTTTGTAAATTATTTTTTGTATCAATATTAATGAAGTAGACATACAATTGCGGTTCTGCAAAAAGTTTCTCAAGCCATAACGTACTTTAATGTACGACAACATTGCAATTCATTACCTCTTATTGTTTACCTCAAAAACTAAATCAAAATATGGCATTGTACATACTTATTCATATTGTGACTAGTGAATTTCATTTTTCCTGCCTAGTCTTCATATGATCTTTGTGAGTGCATAAAAGAAAATAGAATAATTTGGTAACCATGAGCTGCGTGACATGTTAATATACGACAAAACTTGGCAAAATACTCTGGCTACAACACGTTTGTGCAGTAAAGGTTATAACCTAGCAACATAAGCCATTTTAGCTACTTATTATGTTCGGTCAGTGGTCAAGCGGTTAAAGGCGATAGTACTTGAATCGATGTAGTCAGACCGTTGTGGGTGTGTGGACTGTGTATCAGCTATATTTGTGGAGAGGATTGGCGCCCTCTCTGCGGGTATGGTAGGGTGAAAGAATGTTGGCTTAGGCCAATGTAAGAGATTGATACCGGTTGACGTTTGACCCCCCCCAATTAATCAGGTTTGCCTCATTTCTGTACTGAATGGTGGTTAGGGCCTACCAACAAAAGTCGTTGCTACTAGGCGTAAATGCGGCCTGTTAAATAATAATATGCCACCCCCCTCCCCCGCACAAGTCTCCGATTTTTGATGTAATCGTTGTGATTAGAATGAAGGGTACAGATATTATTACTATTATTATTATTATAACAGTTTTAAACCTTATTATTCTGTGATGTGAGAAGAGCTCTAAGAAAACCATTCACAGTAAATGACGATTACAAGTGTACTTGTGATTATCATGTACAAACACCTGAAATGGTAAGGACGTGAAGTCGCATATTCTTAACGTGTTTCCTGCTATAATTATATTACTGTTGGTCAGAGAAAAATAATGGTTAAATCAATTTTTTTTGGTACATATTATCATACAGCAAATAAAGGCACTCATACTGTGGACACACTGTATATTAGAAGTGAAAGACTAGGAACTGTAAATTAAAAAAGATAAATTATGTTTTAATCGATTTTGTTACCAAAAATTAAATTTATAGATGTTTATATTAAATACTTTTAGGTTCAGTTAATCCACATTTCATTTGTTTACTAAATCGTACACACACCTGTCCTGTACTATCTAATCTATAATGGAATGTTTAATAAACCATGCTACAGAAAATAATGTGTCAAATTGCCTAAAAGATTTGTCCGTTTGTACGACACAATTAAAATAATATAAACCTATATTTTCGCAATAACATTTATTATTTGATGCAAATTATGATTTCAAATAAACACCATTTTATATGGTATTAAAAAAATTAACAAGTTGACTGCTAATAATAAAATAAGTTACTATATACAGTGTAGACTTGATATTCCGGATCCTCTATAATTCGGATTCTTCGGTAATCCGGACTCATTATTTCAAACACTGTGTATTCTGTAATCCGGATTTAATGTACAAACATACGTATTTATGAGTTTATGTTGTGTTTTTTGAAGTTTAAGTGTTTATTTTATGAAATTAAGATGAATTTATATTCCGTTTTATACAAGCTGGGTTCCATAAATAAAAATAAGTCCTAAAATAGAATTTTATTATATATCAGTCGTGAGTTGCAGTAATCCGGATTTTTCGGTAATCCGAATCAGGCTGGTTTTAATTAGTCCGGATTATCAAGTCTGCACTGTACCAATTTGGCAAGAAATTAAGCTCCTTACCTGGTTCATATGGAGTATCGTGAAAAAATCTGGCCTGGTAAGCAATTTACAGCCAGGAGGTGCAGACGTAAAGTCCGGAAGGTCTATTCTGTTGGAACTAATTGTCCTTCGTATACTTTGGTATCTTCTATCTAACTGTCTGCGATGCTGTTCTGCCCCCGCACCACTGGGGCTGGTACTAGAATTCCCGCCCGGCCTCGTCCATGATGTGGTACGAGTGGCATGGTCGATGTAAAACACCCTGCCGTGGCTGTCCATCCTTGCTTCCCAGGCTATAAAAAAATATATATATTACCCATATGGCAATATTTTGACAAATGAAAATTACCGATGCGAAAATTATGAATTTGTGTAAACTATGAGAAAAATAATCAACAAGTGTGAAAGAAAACTATAATATACGATTATATCTAAATTTGATAGAGTAGATAAGAAAAGATAAGAGATAATCCAGTATAGGAAGCTGTCGAGATTACTAAAAATATTGTGTGTGTACAAATAACTAAAGTTTTATTTACATTTAACAGTTTTTGACTCATCAAGTTGTTGAAATTCTTTTTTTAATAATACAAAAGATTAATTAAGGAACTGGTTAAGACCATTTTTAAATCAAGTGAGATAACAGCAAGACATGATTCTTCACAGACTTACATATAAGCCAGGCTTAACTTAATTGATATAAAACATCAAAATTGTACAATATAGTCAAAATTAAATGTAGTTATTAATTTGTGGAATTTTTTTATGTACCTAACCAGTGTGCCACCCTGTTATACGAAAAAAAATATATCAAATAATCTCTTGTGGATGTAATGGTTCATTCCAGTCAAGTTTTTATTTTTAATTGAGCAAAACTAAATTTATAAAATAAAACCCTTGACAGATTTCTTATTAGGATTGGGAAATATTCAATTAAATATAAAAAAGTTAGCAAGTAGACGAATACAAATTAGATTTATCTCGAAATTTTTGTTTAAAAAATGTGCACATTTATTATTTCTGATTGCATAGAAATGACTTCAAAATTGTAACACCTATTCCATTACAACTAAAGGCCGTATTTAACATTTCTTGCTTGGATTGAATATTAAAAGTACTTATCTACAAATAATGATAAAATATTAGCAAATAACATAAAAGGAAGAAATTGGTACCCACTTCTATCCACTTTTTAGTGAAATTGTTTTTATTTATTTTTTTCAACCCATGCTAATCTAATCACATCATAACTAAACTATTAGAAATATTGAAAAACTAAATAGTTATGAAATGTCCATAGAAAAAATATTTGAGAAGTTTTCCTAAAATATACACAAAAGTCTATAATCTAACTACATACTCCTATTAGAAAAATCTGTATTATAAGCAAAATTTTTGATTATCCCATC
The DNA here is from genome assembly GCA_025584915.1 of Monochamus saltuarius. NCBI lineage: Eukaryota > Metazoa > Arthropoda > Insecta > Coleoptera > Cerambycidae > Monochamus > Monochamus saltuarius. Next base: position 55,456,472 of record CM046725.1, on the reverse strand, counting down.
TTTTGAGAAATAGTTTTTAAATATTTTTGTTAATGTTATTTCAGATGTTATTTTTTATTATCTAAGTACATACTATTTAAATATTTGGATTATACAGATGTATTTTAATTGGTAATAGTATAAACAGATTTAATAAAAATAAATACTTCAAAATTTATTTTTATAGGTATTCACCTTTACTTTCTACTGGATTCTTTCAACTTTTCGTTCAAGCATATTTTTTTAATTAATTGCACTTACTTATCCAGTCATTACTTACAATGTATGAAACAGTAATAACTATATACTAAATAGATTCTCAATTTTGAATGACTTATATAAATTTTATAATATTATAGTAGGTATCGAATATTCTATACTTACATGGTGGTAAAGGTTCCTCGTGTTCTCCAGGCACTTCTGCCACACTCAAAATCCTGTGGGACCTTTCGGGAATAGATGGCAATCTAGTAGTACTCAGCCTTTGCAAGGGCAACGGAACTCCACCACTTGCCTCGCCATTCACTTCACCTCTGGCTCTAAGAGTCGGTCTTGTTAAATCCTTGTCAATGTTTCTCAACTCTGACATCGCAATGAGGCTAATCCTGGGAGTTTCCGAGTCCACCCCCTGAGAACTGGTTCCACACCACCCTTCGAGTCTAATGGGTTGCGTGTCGTTTTCTTGAGTGTCTGGAACTGGTGCTGCCTCTGGATCTCCTGGAGGAAAATCAGGAGGTTCCGTTGATTTCAGAGTAGGAGGCCTGAGCTCTGGTGTTCTGGACTTTCTAGAATGATGAGTGGGAGTAGGAGGGCATATCGGAAGGCTTGACAGCCCAGCTACCTGCGAAAAAATTAGTAATTAATATAGATTTAATTGAAATTTGGGTTATTTTTTATGTGTTATATTTTTTAGTTGTGAAATTAATCTATCATTCAGTAGCAAAGGTAGACATTGTCCACCCAAAATATTATATATATTTTCCAAGTGTATAAGCAGCCAAAAATAAAAAAAGAAACAGCACCAGGTCGAATTACCTGACCGGCTGATAATTCAAATAAATTTAGTGTAAAAACCGACAGGAATAACGCAACGCTAAAGCTGGGCAAAGACCGAATTTGTCATTGCCGTGGCCAGTGGCAAGCGAATGCACTTCAAATCACCATCGCGTATGTACTCAATATTAAGATTATATCTCTGATTATAGTCTGAATTACGTACTTGACTTAACGTCGGCACTTTTATGATCTTTGAAATTGTGCGTTACATTTTGTGTGTGGAATATAAAAATGAAAATAAATATAATAAGATGACATACATATATAGAGAATCCAATCGTTTATAATGAAGACAATTCTTTTTTATCACCATTTTAGAAGAAATGTTGAATTTAAAAAATTTCCAAAAGCGTCCCGACTTAAATTTAACGCAAACATTTTGCTACGACCAAAACTAGTCGACTCAAATTGCTTTTTTTTTAATTCAAATCTCATGTTAATTAATAATATACAATGTATATTTTTTAATGTTTTATTTTGTGCAATATTATTTTTGTGTTTTTCGTTTTATTTGATATATTCATTTAACTTTTTATACCTATATTTTGTAGAAAGTGCAATAAACATTTTTATTATTTTTAAATAACACTGAACTTTTTGAATTTAACATGCTATACATTTACAAAAAATAATTTAATATTTTGTCCAATTTGAATTTTTTACTCTCAATGTCTACCCGAAAAAATTTCACGTTTCGCCACTGTTATTCTCGAGTTAAATTAATATGCAGGGTAATCACATTTTTTCGTTTATGACTTTGGTAAAGGCTAGAGTATAAAAAAATAATAGACTATATCTATAACAGCTTTCTTAATTCAAGGTGTAGAAATTTTGAGAAATAATTTTAACACTTGTTTACATTAAAACCACATAAGTTACTTAGTCATCATAAACATATATTTTAGCCTTTAATTACATTATCTATTGGAAAAATAAATATGTATAGTGTGTCGCGCTTAAATATAGTACAATCGTGTAACTTCTTTATTTTTTGGCAGATTGAACAATATTTTTGGTATGTTGGGTAATAAAAACTGTCTACATGTGATATTGATTTTTATTAGCGCAATACACCCCAAATGGGACGCATTTTTTAAACATCAAAATTGACTGATTGCTATTAGGGACTTTTTTAAAGTCGGTCAGATATACGTATATTCATATTGAGCATGCCTAAAGCATCTTATCAGCAAATTGTTTTTAAAAATGTTCAAAATTTCAGGATAAGATGTTTTGGAGATGCTGAATAAGAAATTGTACGTATACATATGTATAATCCCATAAGAAAATGTTCCAAGAAAGTCAAATTGCCTGGGAATGAAGGTCCCCTAAACCAATTTTCACAAGAGTACTGTTTTGCAGAAAAATAGATCAATATATTATAGTAAATGTCTAGTAAAAATACTTTTTACCATTGGCGTCCAAATTTAAGTTTATATGCGAATAAAACCTCAGATGTCATGCGTTCCGAAAATGATGGCTATAATCCTACAATGCTATAGTTGTTATTAACGAAAAGAGAGTTAAAAGTAATAAAACAAAAAACGAAATGTGTATTACTATAAATATATTGTACTATATAGTGAAATAAAGTTACTTTGTTCTTATATTATATTCTTCTTATATTCTTTATTATTTTAGTGATAATGTATCACTTTAGACGGTTAATTTGTGTGGATAAAAGTTCGATTAAAACATGATTGTGGATAATAATATTTATTTGTTTATATATTATTATCATATAATATACCTACTTAACGCAAAAAAATTAATTTTGAATGGCCTGTATCATGAAAACGTAGTGGTGGTACTTTAGCAATAAAATAACAGCAAAATATCCTGTACTTGTTTTTGGCGGCCACTGATGTCTTACTGCAGGGTAATATATGTATAGGCACTGAAAATTTAAAAGTTTCTTTACAACTTTTATCTCCGTACGTTTTTCCTACATTAAATATTGTAAACTTTAAATATGTGATGTATCTATTGAAATATTCTTCGTAGCATTTTTATATAATTATAAGAACCATGTAATTAAGGCAATCTAAGACTTAGTCATATGCGTCATTATCTAATTTTGTACGTTAATTATATACTGCTGAAAAATACGACGTACTTTTTTTTTTAGACTAAGTAATTCGCCCCACTTTACATACACATACCTAAAGTAAACATATGAAAACACCCCTTCAAAAATTTATTAAACATTTACATTTCACTTAAACACTACAGTAACTTTGCCTTTCACATTACTGCTTTGCTGCATTACCTTTTTATTAATGCTCGTCAATATTTTTAACACAAACTGTATGTATCAATCATGAAACACTCAAAAACACTGTTAAACACTAGAAAACCTTACAAACTTGTACCGCTACCCTGCAACGTAACAAGCGCTCTCAATTATTGTAAACACTACTTGCGTACTGAACAGCTAAGCTACACTGAAATTATTTTTACAAGCCAGTAAGTAAGTAGTAATCTCCATAATGCGTCACGACGTTTAGTTCAGATTATCCACATCCTTGTGCGTGAATTTAAACCTAAAAATAACCAGATGCTGGAATTGACACATACTATACTATCATGTGTTGTCAGAAAGTTCCATCTGAAAACTTTTTACTTAAGTTCCGGTTTCTCCGATGTGTCTAACAATATAGGTTCGAGTACAAACCTCCACTATTTTGATAAGAAGTACGCAATTCTATCAACTTTTTGTTATCTTCAACGATTGGATCAAATCACTGTATCAGTTGGGTTGGTTAGATGAAGTTTGCTTTAGTCGAGCTTTGGATCAGCGATGTCAAGTATTAATTCAATAATTGGTAGCCTTTTAAGCTGTTATCTATTCGGATTTCCCTAATCAAATGTTACACAAACTAAAGCAGTATTGGATTTATATAAATATATGAAGGACAATGGAGGCGTAAAATGATTATCAGATATCGTATCTGATAAAAAATGTTTCTTCTTTTTTTGAGTTTTGGAAAGGAGGCAACAGGAATATATGGTTTTTTTGAAAACAGTAGAAGCAGGTTTATCAATAGTTGGTTAATACGTAACTTAATTTTAAATGTTATCAAAAATTTAGCCATAAAATCAGAATTTTTTGCAACAGGAAGAACTAGAATTGTGCAAAAACATATGTAATAAATTTTTCACATGTAAGCATAGACATTACTTTTTAACATAGTAACATAAGTATGTTTTTAAATAAATTCGAATACTATTTTCACTTTTAGACTCTGCTCCCAGTTCTTCCCGATTAATGATTTCTTTTCGAATTTATTGCGGTTTTTGCATGTGGTGCTGTTCTCAAATACTGCCCTACACTGAGAATTCAAATACATACTTTATTTTTACTTCCTGTTAATAGATGGCGCAATTACTATATAGTCTAATACGTCATAAATAAAGCCCGCATTTCGTTCGCAGATCTCAGGTCCGGACTTGGCGACGACCTTAATATTTAAATATACTTTATTTATATTAAAACAAATTTATTTATTTATTTACCTGTAGGGGCTCAATTTTAGATTTTAGTGGAACATATTCCCTCAGAAAGTGATGCAAATTCTCATCAAAAAATGCAAATCTGTATTCTTCACCATTCTCATTGTAGTTATTTCCCATAAAAAGTTAAGAATTATTTCACACGGTTTTTGCTAAAGGAATATAAACTTCAAGAATTGTAAATATACACATGATAATAATATACTTAATAATTCTTTAAGTGGAATGAATTTCCACTCGAATTTATTTTACTGCATTCGATAATCGAGATCCAATATTATTTTTATTTAAATATGTTTACACTTACAGCAAGTTACTAAAACAAAACAGTTGCAATGGAACCGTACGTTGGGATACGTAGTTAGAATCAACGTCATATTTCTACGTTCATTTTGACGACATCTCAATAAGTGATACTTAACCACAGCATAACGAAACCAGCAAGATGGTTCGACTGTCGGTACTTTGATCTATTTCAGACAGGCCCGTTTAGCGGCACGGGTGCTTACCGGTTCCTATCTCTCTCACACATTTAGCAGGGCCGTATTTAACAAATATTTAATACAAACAAGACCGTGAGTCTTGTTGTTTGCAAAGGTTTAATTAAACATATTTTAATTACGTTCCTTTACATAAAATGCATTAGAATGCAAATACAAATAATTTATAATAATAAAACAAGTTACCTACTATTAATTATTTTATTTTCAGTTATATCTCCAAATTTTTGTTTTCTGGATGTATTAACAACTTTGAAATTTCTACTTACACATTTTATTGTATAATATAAACCTAGCATATAAATAATATATATATTTAGAGTTAAAATATTTACAAGGATGTACAAAATGTAAAGATTTAAATAATGTAAACTTTTTCACAACATTATTTTGAGCAGAAAGTATTTCAAAATTCTCTTGGAAAAGGATCTCCATGGTTGTTATGAATTTAACGAAATTATTATGAGGCATATATAGATTTCCAAACAATCCAAAATTAATGTGCAAATGTCTGAACATAGTAGAAAGGTAAAGGGGCGCAGCTATTCCAAAAATATTTGTTTGTCACTATGTATTCTCGGTCCCAAATTGTAGAAAAGGAAACTTGTTAAATTATTTTATTTACTTAGTGCGTCAACTTTACAGTCATTTATTAAGCATATCAAAATTGCCCCTGAAGTTAATGACGTTCTCAAAATTTTAGAAAAGAAATTTGAAAATTTTATTCATATAAATAAATTGTATATCGTCTGTGTAGACGAAATTAGTCCTAAAGCAAGTTTATTTTATACAAGAGACATTGATAAAATTTGTGGATTTTAGGATGCAAATTTTCTATTTAATGGCAGCATCGTGTATAAATATTTATAGAAGTAAAAGACACGGAGAAATTTGTCACGAACATCAGCAACCTATTTGACCCTTTAACATTCTCGAGTCAATTTGGAAAACCATAATTTCAAAATGCTTACATATTCACAAGTGACGAAAACGATCTCTTTAAAACCTATTTCGATATGTTTCAGAAATCACAAATAATTGATTCAAAAGCAAAAGATATAACATCTACAATAAAATGTATTACTGGGTGGAAAATAACAATATTAGGTTTCATTAAATTAGGAGAATTAGCTAAAAATGAAGGTACGAAATTTTTATGAACTAGAAGCATTAAACAGAACTGTTTAAAAATTGTTTTGGGGCAATACGCCAGCGTCACAAAAGGCATTTTCGAACAACAAAACAATACTGAATACGCGGTGTAGAACTAACAACTACATCTATCGGCCGTTCGCTACTCCATGCCGGACTGAAAATGTCACAGACACGAAGCGTTCTACATGCAGTAGACACCATTGAAAGCTGTCGACCTTTATCGCGATCGGCGAGAAACGATATTTTGCAAACACGGAATTCCAGGAAACAACTACTCTGCGGGCTAATGCCCCGACCAGCATTGAATTACACCTGGAAAACCTATAGCAACAGCTAGAGTCATTCGTCAGACGCCCACCAGACATATACCGGTTTCGAGCTTATTAGCTCTCATCAGTATGCCATAGGTGAGGTATCCGACGAATAATCCTAGCTGCTTTCGTCTGTCTAACCCGACAGAAGGGACCATGAGTACGCGGTGTAGAACTAACAACTACATCTATCGGCCGTTCGCTACTCCATGCCGGACTGAAAATGTCACAGACACGAAGCGTTCTACATGCAGTAGACACCATTGAAAGCTGTCGACCTTTATCGCGATCGGCGAGAAACGATATTTTGCAAACACGGAATTCCAGGAAACAACTACTCTGCGGGCTAATGCCCCGACCAGCATTGAATTACACCTGGAAAACCTATAGCAACAGCTAGAGTCATTCGTCAGACGCCCACCAGACATATACCGGTTTCGAGCTTATTAGCTCTCATTAGTGATGGGTTGCTATTTAGCGGCCTGCTATTTTTTAACTGCTATTTTGTTAGTAGCAGTAGCAACTGCTACGTGCTCAAAAAATTAGCTGCTATTGATTTAACAGGTTGGCATAAATTCATGGCTGTCCTAACGGGTGAATGTGAATGCTAATACGCCAAACTGCTTTACTTATTTAGCAGTTTGGCATACGCCGCTCGCCGCGGTCCTAACGAGTAAACGCCAATGCGCCGAATAGATAGCAACTATAGCTATGCACTGTCGTTTATTCCCGATTTATTATAAATATCTGGGAAATAAAATATATGTTATATGATCTTTAAAACGAGTTAAGTCATTTGTTATATTGAAACGTATACCAATTATACAAGCATTTTAATTTTTTACTGTATGTTTCTGTTACACTTGAATGCCGTGCTCTTGGAAAAAAAATAGTAATTTATTTCGTTGTAAGGGCATAGTATATTTGTCTGCCATGACAAAATATTACAATAAAAAAATTCAAATAATATGTCACAATAATAGCGAGTTAAGAAAGTAATTTTTCAAATCTAATGTTTATCGTTTTCCATATATTTACATCATTCGCGATACCTATATCAATAAAAATACAAATTTTCCTTTTATTTTGCAAAATCCTATCCTTACTCGTAATAATTGTATCTACAGCAAACAACGAATATATTTTATATTTCTCAGTTTTCTTCTATTATCGCGCCTCTGAAAGTATGGAGTATTGTTAATTATTATTGCAGTCTGCTAACTCGCTAAGCCGATAAATGCTAGGTACGCGCCATCTAACCAAAACACCAAATTAGCTGCTATTAAAATAGCAGCTATTTTTAACTGCTAAATAAAAGTAGCAATAGCAGAAGCAACTGCTACACAAAAATAGCTTGGTCGACACATCACTAGCTCTCATCAGTATGCCATAGGTGAGGTATCCGACGAATAATCCTAGCTGCTTTCGTCTGTCTAACCCGACAGAAGGGACCATGAGTACGCGGTGTAGAACTAACAACTACATCTATCGGCCGTTCGCTACTCCATGCCGGACTGAAAATGTCACAGACACGAAGCGTTCTACATGCAGTAGACACCATTGAAAGCTGTCGACCTTTATCGCGATCGGCGAGAAACGATATTTTGCAAACACGGAATGCTGGTCGGGGCATTAGCCCGCAGAGTAGTTGTTTCCTGGAATTCCGTGTTTGCAAAATATCGTTTCTCGCCGATCGCGATAAAGGTCGACAGCTTTCAATGGTGTCTACTGCATGTAGAACGCTTCGTGTCTGTGACATTTTCAGTCCGGCATGGAGTAGCGAACGGCCGATAGATGTAGTTGTTAGTTCTACACCGCGTACTCATGGTCCCTTCTGTCGGGTTAGACAGACGAAAGCAGCTAGGATTATTCGTCGGATACCTCACCTATGGCATACTGATGAGAGCTAATAAGCTCGAAACCGGTATATGTCTGGTGGGCGTCTGACGAATGACTCTAGCTGTTGCTATAGGTTTTCCAGGTGTAATTCAATGCTGGTCGGGGCATTAGCCCGCAGAGTAGTTGTTTCTGGAATTCCGTGTTTGCAAAATATCGTTTCTCGCCGATCGCGATAAAGGTCGACAGCTTTCAATGGTGTCTACTGCATGTAGAACGCTTCGTGTCTGTGACATTTTCAGTCCGGCATGGAGTAGCGAACGGCCGATAGATGTAGTTGTTAGTTCTACACCGCGTACTCATGGTCCCTTCTGTCGGGTTAGACAGACGAAAGCAGCTAGGATTATTCGTCGGATACCTCACCTCTGGCATACTGATGAGAGCTAATAAGCTCGAAACCGGTATATGTCTGGTGGGCGTCTGACGAATGACTCTAGCTGTTGCTATAGGTTTTCCAGGTGTAATTCAATGCTGGTCGGGGCATTAGCCCGCAGAGTAGTTGTTTCCTGGAATTCCGTGTTTGCAATACTGAATACGTCTCTGATATCTTCCTCTCCCAACGAACGTTCGCTTATACTGACAGTTACATGGTGCTCCACATGCTGAGAAAGCTGCGCGCCATATCCTGCGCATCTGAAACTATTTGCCCGAGTTCGTTTGCTGGTTTCGTTATGCTGTGATTTAACGATCCTAGAATTCGCTAAGATTTAGCATACATACATTTCAATTATTCACGGATAACTTTAGTTATTCGCCGTCTTGAAGCAACTGTGACAGCATCAGGATATTCAATAAATGTTTTTTATTTCCAGCAGTTCATTTCCCAGTTATAAAGGGCCGAGTGCTGAACGTGTGAAGAAACAAATTGATACCGTTTTGCAGAACAATCCGGTATTTCATGACTATGCCGTATACATAGTAGATCTTTTTCATGACAAATAAGTCAATTTTTCTGAACCCACCCTAAATGTGCCATCCATAAAAAATTATATATACTTTAAATATGCCCCAGTGACATATGTGGACATTGAACACACGTTTTCGAAACCGACATCGGTTATTAGCTATAAACGCAACAGCCCACAACATTTACAGCAGTTGCTGTCTATTCAATTTTCTTCCAATATTGGATATTATAAATTACCAGTACAAGGTAATATGTTGATTTTAACTCTTTGTAGGTAGGTATATGTTTGCACCTAGGTTTCTACAAGCAGTTACTAGCGTTCTAAGTACGCCCCTCATAATGACGTCTGTTGCGAACAAATGCGGGCTTAATTATAATACACAAAAAATACGAATATTTTTTAAATGAATTCAATTAATTTTCAGGCATTTATGCAGATCTGTAATTAACAGCAATTTCATCAAAAAGTCTTTTAGCAATATATTTCCATATACCGAAGTTCATTTTAATCGTTCAACGCTTTTCCGTTTTATAATCGATTAGACACCCTGTACATTAAAACTAAAACGCTTCGAGATATGTTCTTTTTTAAAAAACATACATCTCACACCCAGGTGTATAATTTAAAACAAATTACAAATTATTTTATTTTCCCCAACTTATTATTTAAAACTGTTTAATAAATCCGATGAGAATTTCGTATTCTATATTTTCCACAATATAATTTATTGCGAGTGAGTGACTCATACAATCTGGCGATTATTCTTCGAAGAACCATAGGGGTGCACGGAAAGGAATGTCGTGTTGTTATATGAGTAAACGCCCTGCCAAGAAATTAGCGGTGATGATATTGAATGAAATGGAAATTTAAACAAAAAAATTAGAAATTAATGCATTCCAAAAACATGACTTTAAGCAACGTCATTTTATAAAGAAACGGCAATATTTTAACTTCGTTTTTCTGTTTATAACTACTTTGTCATCACGGTGCGTAATATAAAGAGATTGGGATCCCGTATCAGCACTCGGTGGCACTGAGATTTGACTAGTTACGTCCATGTATTTCACACGTTGATATGGGATGCTATTTCTAAAGATATTTTAAAATATATCACCATTCGAGCTATGGCTTACAAATTAATACATTTATTTAATACTGTGATAGAGCAGACGATAAAATATCCTAATTAAAAAGTTTTGTTGGGTTGAAATGTAAAAGATGTAAGATGCAAATGCATGAAATAAATCCATCATTACAGCTGCTGTAATTATCCTAGTTATGATAGTTTTATACGATTTAATTTTTATGTTCAGTGTGTGTGTAATAAATATTGTATAATGTATGTTGTCGATAATCAACAAATCCGATTTTTTTGTCGCCCTAAAACCGTCGATTGTATTTTTGCACGAACCAAGGAAAAGAAACTGAAAATGATGTTGTCAGTGTTGCCAGATGCAATAATAATTAAACCTGTTTTACAGTCCAAAAGTTTTCCATGGGTCAATTTTCTTGTTTAAGTTTCTTGGTTAAGTTTTCTGTCAAAACGCTTTAGTTCACGATTTTCTTGAATTTGGAACAACCTACGTATGAAAGCGAGCATACGCTAGAGGTTTTAGATGGGCCTTTGTTTCACAAATTGTTGGTACAAAAATTATTGTGAAAATCCATCTATATTCACCTTTTTAAGCTTTCGATTTGGTTTTCCATATTTACATTAAAGAAAACAATATAATACGGAAAATATTAACAACAATAATTCTGCGTAGAGATTTTTGTTTTGATTGGCAGTATCGAATTCACCAGACTTGTTCAAGAAAATTGTTGAATTATTTGCTCCGAATTGAACTTGAAAACAATCGGCTGACCACGATTTCGTCAGAATTTGTCTTCACTGCGCATACTTAATGGCGCCCTATTCTTGAAATTGTGTTTTTTTACAAATACAAGTAATTTTAGACATTTAAGAACTGAATAATATATAGTTTAGCAAATAGCAGGAATGTAATTTCATCACATCTGCGAATATTCAAAGATACTAAAGTAAAACGAATATACACGGTTGGAAAACGGTGATGGTCCATTTGCCGTTACATGAGAGTGACAAAGTAAATTATAGAAATCCGTGCGATAGACAAGGGCACACCTTGTATATGCAACACAGTAAAATTGTTTTAAATTTTTTTAGTAACGTTACTGGCTTACTGACGTACGATATGTCAAACTCTAGTAATAACTTATTAATAGTTATTTTTCTACGTTCATGCAAGAAACAACACTTTATTGAACTATATTGAGCGGAAAAAGTGGTTCTTTATTGCACTAGTGCAATAAAATGTTTATTGCATTAATCTGTCATTCTACTACAGCGTTTTGTCATCATGACAAACATAAACGTTCAAATCGACGTCACATTTTCCTAGACTTAGTGTCATCTAAATATCATTTTTTGGTTTTTGCATAAACGTAGAAAAAATATGGTATGCAACTCGTACAAAAAGTGCTTATTGCACTCTACGTGCATAAATAACTATTATGCAACAAGTACAAAAAGTAAGTGTTTATTGCACGCGACGTGAAATTATCCAACGAGGCCGTCAGGCCAAGTAGGACAACATGTCGACTGCAATAAGCACTTTTTGTACGAGTCGCATACAATATTTTTCTACGTTCATACAAAAACAAAAAAATGTTTTATTTAGATGACACTAGGAAAATATGACGCCGAATTGAACGTTTATTTTTGTCATGATGACAAAACGCTGTAGTAGAATGACAAATGAATGCAATAATCATTTTATTGCACTAGTGCAATAAAGAACCACTTTTTCCACTAAATATAGTTCAATAAAGTTTTGTTTTTTGCATGAACGTAGACAAATAATATAAAAGCTCCAAAACGATTGTCGGTTTTCCCTATCGCTAGTGACGGGTGAAAAAGTGGTTAACTATCTCACCGAACATTATTTATGGTATGAAAATGATAACTGTGGTATTTAATGTGAAATATATTAATTCCGGATTTTTCTATTGAATATTAGGCAATATAAAGATTTTAGTGGTAATTAAATTAAATAGTTATCAGAATTGTTTATAGAATTTAACCACTTTATAAACAAACTGTAAAATGAGGACACTTCCGAAATTGTTGCCATAAAAGGAATTAAGGTTACAACATAATTCAACGATTTCCAGATTTTTTTCGAAACACATGTCTCTTCATAGTATTGTATAATATTTCAAGAAAAGTCGTTCAGAGGAAACTAGTTCGTCGATTATTGTGACTAATTAGTATTTTTTCCTACACAGTGCATTCTAATGAAAATTGAAAAAAATGTCATGCCATGTTTTCTTTATTTTGAGAGAAAACACAAGAACCTAATAACAATATTAATTTAACAATAACAACTTATTTTCGTTTAACACAATATTTTTTTGGTAAATGGAAAATTTATATAAATTTTTGTTAAACAAGTATATTTTGATATTTCCCATACATTACATTCATCATAATATAAAATTACATTTCAGTGAATAAACAAACTGCCACATTTCTGAATCTAGACAACCCACGAGAGTATACTGGGCACTGTTTCCGCCCTATCTCAACAACTATGCTGGTAAATGCAGGTGCGGAATTACAACATTAAAAAGGCATGGAGGTTGGAAGCCTTCTCAAGTAACAGAAGGATACATAGAAAATTCTCTGTTGAATCGAATAAATTTAACAAATCGATTAGTTTCTTCAATTACTGGATTTAATTCGTTAGTAACTTCAATTTCCAATTCTTCCTGTTAAACAACTGTTAAGTCTGCCTCTACAAATCAATATATTTTGAAATATATCACAGAAAATATTTCCAGTGCACCAGTTTTTAATTTCAGTAATTGTACCAGCAGTATAAATATTAATACAGTGTTATACAGTGCGACGCACACAAATTGTCTAATCACTAATTACTATTATTGAGCTCTGACTTGGATGGCCTGCTAGTATCAGTGGAGGAGGGGCAGGTTCGAAGAAAAAAATATTAATTGATTTAAAATTCCGGGCGCCACATAGTTGACATCCAGTCAGACAATAAGTAACTACTAACCAACTATGAATTTAGTAACTAGTCTTAAATAAAATATCTTCCAGGCTTTACGTATAGTAATTAGTAACACAGATAATTAGCACAACAAATTTATTTTCAGCAAGGTATACGTATAAGTTCAAGTCCAGATAAAGGTGATCAAAGTTTTCTAAGTGTAGAACTAGTTATTATCGAAAATATATACATATATATAAAAGAAAATATTAAACTATATTCCGAAATAACAAAGTGAAATGTTGTAAATAATTTCGAGTTACCTCAGGGACATTGCATAAAAAAAAAGACCAATTAGTAATTAAATCACCCTGTGTATGAAATAAATAAGTTAGCAGATTTCGGACCTACCTGTGGTTATAGAGAAAACAATAAATATTTGTAGTTTTATATTATTAGCCTAAGCTTAAGCTGTGCAATATAAACCACCTTAATGTGAAATAAATCGAATACTCTGTATATAGGTCTAAGATTGTGGCGGAATGCTTAAATCTAGCTAACTAATTTGCCAGGTAGCAAAGATGGATTGGTTAAAATGACTATTAAATGGAACGCCCTGTATAGTAACTTACTAATAATTATTGTGATAAACTATATCTAACTCTAACTTGCCAAAAATATATATATAAATATTACACATATGTCTATGAACTAATGAAATTAATAATATTAAACCTATTGTTAAATATCTATCTTTTTTATTTACTCTAATCTAAACTAACTAAAACTAAATATCTCTAATCCTATCTGCTATAAGATAGAATAATTACTGGTAAGTACTTTTACTCTCTATAAACGGGAAAATTCCTTTTTCATTTAAATCGGATAAGTATTGGTTAATAAAAGTTGAGACAAATTTTATTAAAGTTATGGTAAGATCAACTTGCGTGTCTCCTACTTATTCCAGATGCAATACAGTATATACGGATATGGGAGCCAACTGCACTCAGGAGAGTAGGTACCAGGAATAGAACTGCAATTGCACCGCTGCAACCAACGAATGCAACGTTACTGCACCCAGACTGGAACAAACTGGACCAAGGGAGCAATTCTGGAAGACTCAGTGATTTAGTGGTAGCCTGGCACGATCACCAGGAAGGAATAGCCTTACCAAAACACCCTTGGGAATGAGATAAAAAAAATTAGCTATCTGTTCCCAAGAAAAATGTTACATACCTTCTTCGAAGGGTGCCTCTGTAGAAAGACCACAAGCGGACAGTAACAAAGCGATGTTAGCAATCTCCAAATGTCTTCTAAAGAATCCAAGAAAATAGAAAAGTTAACATAAGAGCCATATGGCGCAAACGATGTACTTACGGTTTGCTGTCAATAATCCCTAAACAGGCAGCGATTTCGTCCAAATAACACTCGAAACACCAAATATATATCAATATAAATTGAAATCACTATAAAAGTCTGCACTAAGAATTATCCCTTGACGGATGATAACAGATCAAAAATCTTGGTACAGAAACACACAGCGAAACCCAAAGAATGACACCGTTTTTTATTAACACCAGTCCTATTGTCTTTAAAACTACTTGGAAAAACTATTTGAATTTTCAGTAATCGACGAAGGAATCTACGATCACAGATTAGAACTATCTCGCCGTTCGGCCGCTAGCCAATAGGTGGAGAAGTAAGTACCAATTTGGTAAAACAGTACTCGTGGAGATGAAGCGATAGAAAACTTAAAACCAAAAGTATAAACTAGTATTAAACAATAATGGGATATAATAATATTCACCACTAGGTAAAATTACATAAAAGGTAAGTAGTGCAGATCTATTAAATAATTACTAAACTTAATTTATTTCAGGACAGAATACAGGGAGGACAACGTACGCTGTCCTAGATATGGATTAAGAAAATACGAGCAATAAAATTATCTTAATATCCTATACAGTGTGAAATATATATATTAAAAAAATATAATTATTAAATATAATTGTTTATTTACTTCTTTTACTAAATATACCGTTACAGATTCCCCTCGTACCTCAAGAAAATTTCCTACGGAACATTTTCACCAGCGCTAGCTTTAAGATCTTTAGCATTCCAAATTCCTATGGATTTACCTGTATTATCCACTAACTCGTAGGTCCATCTAGATACTTTCTTATGAATACGGTATGGTCCTACATACTTTGGTGCTAGCTTACTAGTATAATATTTTGTTGCATCCGACAGGCGAAAATTTCTTTTCCATACTTCTTGACCTAGTTCAAATGACTCTGGTCTACGGCGTAGATTATAGGTTCTTTCGGCTTTCTTCGTCGCTACATTTAATCGTTTCTTTACATCTTCAAACAATTTCTTGAAACCTTCTTTTCGCAAATGTCCTTCCGGTTCTTGAATATTATCATCTAGTCCTGCTTTATCTTCAAAATCTGCTCCACATAAAATCATATTCCTACCAAAATTAACGTAATATGGGGTCTCCTTCGTTGCCTCATGTCTTGCTGTTCTCGTTGCGCATGATACTTTTGCAAGATTTAAGTCCCATCTTCGATGATTCTCATTAACATACATCGCTAGCATAGTTTTTAGAGTTCTATTTTGTCTCTCTGTAGGGTTAGCTTGGGGATGGTAGTTAGCATTATATCTTATCCGTACCTGATACTCCCTAGCAAGTTTTTGAAACTGATTTGACCTATACTGAGGACCATTGTCACAGATCAGTATACGCGGAACCCCGAATATTAGAAAAACCTCTTCTTCTATTTTCCTTGAAACAATGTCAGCTGAAGCCGATCTAAGTGGAAAGGTTAAGCAGAATTTACTAAAGTTATCTGTAACAACTAAAATATATTGATGGCCACGGGACGATCTAGGTAGAGGTCCCATCAAATCTGTCGAAATAATCTCCCATGGACGTTTTGCCTGAGGCTGAGGTGTCATCAGCCCTTTGGGTCCCGTTTGATCAGCTTTATACGCTGCACATACTGGACAACTTCTGACGTACGCGGCAACATCTGCGCGTAGTTTGGGCCAGTAGAATTTCTCACAAATTCTATTATAGGTTTTATATACTCCGGCATGGCCAGCTGTAGGAGGTTCATGACAAGAAGATATGGTTTGCTTCCTTTCTTCCTTGGGTACAACATATTTCCAACATTCCTGGGAATTGGCTAGTTCCATGTAGTTAGGACGCACATATTTATATAAAATCCCATTGGATACTCTCCAATTAGAAAATTTTAGCGGTGTTTCCGTAACTCTAGCAACCATTTTCTTGTACCATGTATCATTGACCATAGGAGTGTTTGATTCCAAGGTATCCAATACTGGGACCGCCCTGGATAAGGCATCAGGGACAACCAAGTCTCTTCCTTTACGATGCACAATCTTAAAGTTATATTGCTGTAACTTTACAGACCACCTAGCCAACCTACCAGTGGGATCTTTCAAGTTCTGCAACCATACGAGCGAGTGATGATCTGTAATTACAGTGAATGGTACCAGTTCTAAATATGGTCTTAAGCGCTCGACCGCAAACAATACGGCCAAACATTCACGCTCGGTGGTGGAGAAATTCCTTTCTTGTTTTGTAAGTGATCTGCTTAAGTAACAGATTACTCGGTCTCCATCAGGATGAGGCTGTGTCAACACTGCCGCGATACCATAGGCAGAGGCATCGGTTTGTACCACGAATGGCAAACTGTAATCTGGACAGCTGAGGATTGGAGCGGAAACAAGACACTCTCTGATAGAAGTGAAAGCTTGGTCGCATTCAGGCGTCCATTCAAATTTGCGCCCTTTTCTTAAAAGAGCAGTAATTGGTGAGATTACGCTGGCAAACTCCGGAATAAAACGACGATACCACGAGAACGTACCGACTACCCTTCTCACTTCCTTAATTGTTCTCGGAACTGGTAAATCCAGCATGGCTTTGACTTTAGACGGATCTACGTGTAGTCCGCTTCTATCTACTTTATACCCCAGATAGGTCATTTCTGGTCGACAAAACTGACACTTCTCAGTGCTCACTGTAAGTTTAGCATCTCTTAATCGACGAAATACTTCGTCTAACACTTGAAGATGATGTTCAAAGGTTTGTGTTACAACTACAACGTCGTCAAGATACACAAAGACGTTGGGCTCTAGCTCAGGTCCAAGCACATTGTCAATTAGACGTTGCCAGGTAGCGGGAGCATTATGGAGTCCAAAGGGCATACGTCGAAATTGAAACAGCCCTCTACCAGGTATTGTGAAGGCTGTGTACTGACGCGAGCTTTCAGCAACTGGAACTTGCCAGTACGCAGATTTCAAGTCAAGGGAAGAAAGATAATGTGCATTTCGAAGCTTATTTAAAGTATGCGTTATGTAAGGGAGTGGATAACTATCCTTCTCTGTAACTGCATTTAGCTTGCGGAAATCAACACAAAAACGATGGCCACCATCCTTCTTTTTAACTAGAAGGATGGGAGAAGACCAAGCACTAGTGGATTTTTCCACTATGCCTTCTTTGAGCATCATATCCAGTTCTTTATCAATAATTTCCTGCACCACAGGCGATACCGGATAGTATCTCTGCTTTATGGGGGGTGACTTAGTGACTATCACATGCTCCACTTTATCGGTGCAGCCTAATTTTCCACCCATAAGTCCAAAGTTACGATCTAAAAGGGCTTTAAGTCTCTTATCCTCTATTGAGGTTAAGACTGTCTGGCTCCTGAGATGAGAAATATCATCTAGAGTCACAGGTTGATCGGCAAATCGCCAATCATCATGTCTTAAATCAGGAACTATTCCCATTCTCTTCCAAAAATTTGTTCCTAATATCAAAACATGAGGAAGTTCCAAAACAACCAGCACCTTCATCAATTTAAAGCGATCCTTGACTCCCATTAATATTTCACATTGCCCAAGACTTTCACATGTTTGACCATTTGCAACAGTACATCTTATCTTCTTGGTGGTGTCCAATTTAATGTTTAGATCTTCAAGTAATCGCCATCCTCCACTTCCTAATATTGTTGCTGATGCGCCTGAGTCAAGTAAGCCAAGTAGTGTCCTGCCAAAAACGTTTACTTTTAAGTAGGGTCTCTCGTCATTTTCAGCATGATCAAGGATAAAATCCAAGATCGGTTGAAATTTGTCGGTCGACACAAAATTATTAACGCACTCAAGTCGACCACTTAAGTGCGTCGTCTTGCGTTTCCCTGCCGCGTCGAACAATTAGGACAAGTTCGAACCGTATATCCTTCCCTTTTACACTTAAAGCATCTCATTTTACCAGGTGCTGCACATCCAATCGCTTTATGTCCTGGTTGTTGGCATTTAAAACAAACAATTTCTTTTGTTTTCACCTGCCTAGATTGACTTGACGAAGCTTCAATTTCATCCAAATCTCCAGTGCTAACATAAGCTAAATCCCTTTCTAATATGTTTCCTCTACGTGAGGGTTCCACATAATTATTCATAAGATCTCTTCTTGCCTCCATTCGCCTACATACAGAACGTAATTCCGACAAATTGGTTGGTAACGGATCTATCAGTCTGTCTTGATAAAAAGGATGCAAATTCTTCATAACTAGTGACAGCTTAGCCTCTTCGGAAATAGCACAACCTAAACGGTTAAAGTAGCTGGACATCACAGCAAGATACACTCCAATAGATTCAGAGGAATGTTGGGTTCTCTTGCGTAACTCGTCGAATAGAAGATCACTGTGATTCGCCGAAAGATATTCTTCTTTGAATTCTTTAACGAGGTCATCCCAACTTGTAACCCTCTTCCTACAATCTTTGTAGAACTGATAGGCTTTGTCTGTGAATAAGTCGATACCAGCTTCCAACAGAGCTTCTTTAGAAACGTTCCTCGCAAGACGAAGTTCCTCAACTCGTTCAAAAAAAGAATGCACAGTAATATTTTTAGGATCTCCGGAAAACTTCTTCAACTCCCACTTGTGAGGAGGAATAACTTTACTATTGGAGAAACTTGATATGACTGGATTTGCGATAGGAGAAGAACCTGATGCTTGATTAATCCCTCCTGTAAAAGCATGTGCGTCAATCTGACTTTCTAGAAGATTTAATGCAACTGGAACAGGAGCAGAAGGTTTACTCTCATAGTCTTCAACGGCTTGATGTAGTTGATCCATCAGCGTCAAAGCCGAGGCTAACAATTCAGACTTCCTTATTTTTAGTTCTGCCACTTCTTCTGTTTCCATATTTTCTAGTCGCTCCATAACATAGGCAAACTTCGTTTGCAACTTCATACCTTCACTACTTTTTCTACCTCCATGGAAATCATTGATCATCTTCTGTAGATCATCCAGTTTTTTCTTCACTGCCTCTTGATCTTCGTCAAAAGTGTAAGGATAACGAGGATATTTAATACTGTGTCCTTCGTGTTCCATTCTGATAGCAGACGATAACCTTTTTCTCATTTCCTCATAATTTCCTGTGGCCACACCTCGTACGATCAGCAAATATTCCAATTCATCCTTGTCCAATCGATTGATTTGCATTTTTCTTGCCATTATGAATCTCTATTTTATATTGTAACACGAGGAAAATTAAATAATGGAAATCGTAGAAAAAAATAAATATCGGTGCAATTTATCAATAATCGAATTGGTTTTTAATCAAAATTACCAATTATCTTGACTTGAACACCAGTATACTTTATTAACATTAATAACTAATTTATAAGTTTCAAATTAAATAAAAATAAACAAAATTATATACCTTGCCTTTTTGCAAAAATAATTTTTTTGTCAAAAACAATTTTTTTCTTTCTAATGGCCCCACGTTGGGCGCCAAAATGCGACGCACACAAATTGTCTAATCACTAATTACTATTATTGAGCTCTGACTTGGATGGCCTGCTAGTATCAGTGGAGGAGGGGCAGGTTCGAAGAAAAAAATATTAATTGATTTAAAATTCCGGGCGCCACATAGTTGACATCCAGTCAGACAATAAGTAACTACTAACCAACTATGAATTTAGTAACTAGTCTTAAATAAAATATCTTCCAGGCTTTACGTATAGTAATTAGTAACACAGATAATTAGCACAACAAATTTATTTTCAGCAAGGTATACGTATAAGTTCAAGTCCAGATAAAGGTGATCAAAGTTTTCTAAGTGTAGAACTAGTTATTATCGAAAATATATACATATATATAAAAGAAAATATTAAACTATATTCCGAAATAACAAAGTGAAATGTTGTAAATAATGAGTTACCTCAGGACATTGCATAAAAAAGACCAATTAGTAATTAAATCACCCTGTGTATGAAATAAATAAGTTAGCAGATTTCGACCTACCTGTGGTTATAGAGACAATAAATATTTGTAGTTTTATATTATTAGCCTAAGCTTAAGCTGTGCAATATAAACCACCTTAATGTGAAATAAATCGAATACTCTGTATATAGGTCTAAGATTGTGGCGGAATGCTTAAATCTAGCTAACTAATTTGCCAGGTAGCAAAGATGGATTGGTTAAAATGACTATTAAATGGAACGCCCTGTATAGTAACTTACTAATAATTATTGTGATAAACTATATCTAACTCTAACTTGCCAAATATATATATAAATATTACACATATGTCTATGAACTAATGAAATTAATAATATTAAACCTATTGTTAAATATCTATCTTTTTTATTTACTCTAATCTAAACTAACTAAAACTAAATATCTCTAATCCTATCTGCTATAAGATAAAATAATTACTGGTAAGTACTTTTACTCTCTATAAACGGGAAAATTCCCTTTTCATTTAAATCGGATAAGTATTGGTTAATAAAAGTTGAGACAAATTTTATTAAAGTTATGGTAAGATCAACTTGCGTGTCTCCTACTTATTCCAGATGCAATACAGTATATACGGATATGGGAGCCAACTGCACTCAGGAGAGTAGGTCCCAGGAATAGAACTGCAATTGCACCGCTGCAACCAACGAATGCAACGTTACTGCACCCAGACTGGAACAAACTGGACCAAGGGAGCAATTCTGGAAGACTCAGTGATTTAGTGGTAGCCTGGCACGATCACCAGGGAAGGAATAACCTTACCAAAACACCCTTGGGAATGAGATAAAAAAAATTAGCTATCTGTTCCCAAGAAAAATGTTACATACCTTCTTCGAAGGGTGCCTCTGTAGAAAGACCACAAGCGGACAGTAACAAAGCGATGTTAGCAATCTCCAAATGTCTTCTAAAGAATCCAAGAAAATAGAAAAGTTAACATAAGAGCCATATGGCGCAAACGATGTACTTACGGTTTGCTGTCAATAATCCCTAAACAGGCAGCGATTTCGTCCAAATAACACTCGAAACACCAAATATATATCAATATAAATTGAAATCACTATAAAAGTCTGCACTAAGAATTATCCCTTGACGGATGATAACAGATCAAAAATCTTGGTACAGAAACACACAGCGAAACCCAAAGAATGACACCGTTTTTTATTAACACCAGTCCTATTGTCTTTAAAACTACTTGGAAAAACTATTTGAATTTTCAGTAATCGACGAAGGAATCTACGATCACAGATTAGAACTATCTCGCCGTTCGGCCGCTAGCCAATAGGTGGAGAAGTAAGTACCAATTTGGTAAAACAGTACTCGTGGAGATGAAGCGATAGAAAACTTAAAACCAAAAGTATAAACTAGTATTAAACAATAATGGGATATAATAATATTCACCACTAGGTAAAATTACATAAAAGGTAAGTAGTGCAGATCTATTAAATAATTACTAAACTTAATTTATTTCAGGACAGAATACAGGGAGGACAACGTACGCTGTCCTAGATATGGATTAAGAAAATACGAGCAATAAAATTATCTTAATATCCTATACAGTGTGAAATATATATATTAAAAAAATATAATTATTAAATATAATTGTTTATTTACTTCTTTTACTAAATATACCGTTACAACAGATGTCTCAATAAATAACCTATTTTGTTTAGGTTTAATTTAATTGTTTTTGATTCATACTTTTTGGTCGTGGAGAAAATATAGTCAATGAAAATTCGATAGTTGTGGTTCCTCATTCTTGCTTACGCTCGCTTTCGGAATCTTCCACTCGTATCGAATTTTTTCCATACATTTCTCGTTGTTCATATCATAGTCATTAGCATAGCATTGCGCAAAAATGTTCAAAAGTCATGAATTTGTCGGCAGAGCTGAATGAAAAAATTTACGGGGAGACCCTTCTCAAGAAAAAAAAAATGAAAATGTGAAACACTTACCCTCTCAAACGCCTTAGGGTGAGGCCTAGCTACGTTCTTCAGCTCGATCTTAGGTCTCAGCAGAGGAGTTTGCGGAAGTTCACCAGCTTGCACTTCCGTCGCTTCCCCATCCGGTATCTGCCTTGACAAGGGCTTATGGGGTTTATTGGCCAACTCACTGTTAACTTCCCCGTCCACCACATCCGTGGAACCGCTACTTTGAGTCGAAACCGAACTCTGACTATCCTTATTCTCTAAAGCTAAATGAGCATTCGTTTGCGGACTAGAATTATCTAAAATCTTTGTTTTGCTTAGAACCGTCGTAATGTAGTTATCACAACCGATGAGTTTCTTGCCGTTCTCCAGCAGGGCGGCTTTCACTTTGTGACTTGGGGTTGACGTTACGTCGGCATCGGATAGGGAGGACGCTGTCGATGCCGTACTGAAAGACTTGTAGTCTTCGTCGGTGTCAATCAGCTCGAACCCGAAGGTGTCTTCCAATTTTTGGATCTTCTTGGGCTTGTTCTGTCTGTGAACGGCTGGTGGCGTGAAGCTGGCACTTAAGGCGTGCGACCTTTCTAAAGGCCTGTGCAGAGTACGTGGAGGTAGAGGTGGGGCGGAGGTTTCCTCTGGGAAATCCAATCCGCAAGCGGCTTCCTGGTCCGTAACGTCCGCTTCTGGACTTGGAGAAGTGGAAGCGTTCCATATCTGGAAGTATTCTTTGCTGGGCGATTTAGCGCTTGTCTTGGGACGCACCTTCTTCTTCGTACCACCCATCGCGTCAGTGGTTAGGCCGTTTGGTGATTTTTTCTTGACCCCCGACAAGATTGGGTCTTTGCTGTTGTCCAGGTCTTCCAGGGAGTTTGAGTTTGCTAAATGTGGGGGGTCGGTTTCGTTTTCGTCCTGGAAGCCATCGTTCTCTATGCCATTGCACTTCTGTCTCCTTATTTTTATGAACTTCTTTAGTTTGTCCACGGGGTGTTTAATTATCAACGGGTCGGATTGAGCTATGTAGTCTAGAGTGGTTCCGTCGTAGTATCGAAAGCATAACAGTTTTTCACAGTCTGAAACAAATTGAGAATCAAACGATTACTCGTTGTCCATAAAAATAAAAAAACTGCTGAATTTAGATATTGGGTATTCGGCAGTAAATGGCCCATACCACAAAGGTAGTAGCTTGTTTAGATAAAAATTAAAAATTAATTTCTATGAATTTATCTTAATTTTATTTCCTTACATTTACGGACCTTCAAAATAAATTTTTACTTCGTTCTTTTAAGAAACTTGTTTCAAAACATGCTGATATATTATAAAGTACTATCAACATATTTGCAATTTCAAAATATATTTTTATTTGGTATAACTTTGAATCTCTTTTATAAGAAAGATTATATATAGATTCATCAAGAATTCAGACAACTTACGTCATGCGAACAAATAAATCATTCATTATATTTTCAAAGTAGGCTTATGATATTAAAATTTTGTACACCTACTGAGCTTATGATTCCGAGAAAATTTTTTGATACGACAGCGATATAAATGAAAAAAGTGAAAAGGAAAAAAATTGAACAATTTTCAACTTCGTGTCTAAGTGAACTAAGAACGAATTTACGATATTTTTCTTACAAGAAATCTTTGCGCAAATTCACGGGTGTCTCGTAACACTCTCTCTATAGCTCCATTTTATAAAAATTTACGTAAATTAGAATTTAAGACATTCTATAAAATGTATCACGATGATTTTTCCACAAAATTTGTTAATTACTATCATTAAATCTTCTTTCACGGTTGTTTCTATTCCTCGAAGTGTGCAAATGCGAAAAATATGCGAACAGTTCGAGGAACTCGGCAATCAATATACTCGTAAATGTGGGACTTACCATTTTGTGTTTGAGGTATATCTAGAAGCCACATTGTGGTCTGTTCTTGACCACAAATGCTTTGCCTAGCAAGGCACTCTTCAACGGCAGTACTGTCTGAAATGAAAGAGGAAAAATTAGTAAATTGACGTCAAATATAACATTTTTGAGAAATATTTAAAAAAATATATATAATTATATCGAGATATCAAAGCAAGTTAATAACTGTTAATTCTTGATGTCTTGTTATACAGGCTAAGTTCAAATTTGTTACTGGTGTAACTAATGGTAGTAGATATTTGCCCATTTTATCTTCTAAACTTTCTTCTTGATTCATCAAACTCTCCAGTGAAAACCGCTTAGCTACCGGAAACATCAATTAAAGTAATCATCTTAATCAGCACCAACAAAATAACGCCGTAATCACTAGATAAGATAATTAGTTGATAGTTTAATTATAGCAGTTAGAAATTAGGCAAATTTTAATTTCTCTTAATCGCGTCACGTCTTACTTTTACACATATTCAATTTACTGTACAAAAAATAGAAAATAAAATTTCTGTTCATTCGTATGTTCAGATATTCTAAAATTTCTCATAAGTAAGTTACAGGATATTAAATGTGCACATTATGAGAAGAAAAAACAATAATCCTTTTATAATATGGAAATAGGTAATGTTTTGTAACAAAAGACATAATTGATGCCTGTAACACAATGATCCACAAAAATTTAATCCATTAATGCTGGCGTTTCAAGAACAATGAATCGTATTTGCAGATGCACAAATAAAATCACTCAGTAGGTGGAGGTTCATAAGAATTAAACTAAACTAGTACTGAAATATAATGCTGAAATTGAATTGCAAAATTGAATTGAAAAATGCGCTAGAGAACATGAAAAACTGTGAAATGTACCTTATCACCGTGAAAAATACTTAATAATTTACATCAATTCAAGTGTTATTAGTTTTTTAAAATAATTCTGCGGGGTGTGATAACGTTTATAATCTCGTAAACAATTTTTTCAAGACCTGTAAAATTCAGGATATTTTATGATAAAACATAACAGTTGAAAAAGATGCTTTTTTTCTTATTGTAAATGACTTGCCAGCCTGGAAACTGTTATACAACCTGGAGAAACCTTGTATAACTGACATAGTGAAGAGATATTCTTTCTACCTTACTCAGATTTTTTTAGGCTGTCCCAACAAACAGCTATGAAATTTGTTGGAAATTTGCATATAAAAACGGCCCCCTTTTAAGAAACATTATTGGAGTATATTTCAATATATCCATTTTCAAAGTTTTTACAAAATTTTGGATCAAGATAAACCGATTACAACAAAACTTACCTTTTCACAAATAGTTTGAACTGAGATTTGGGCGCTAGATGGCCCTAAGTGTAAATTTATACGATTTAACTAAAAATGTTACGTTAATATAGACAAAAAGTCCCATATCAAAATTTCGATATATCATCATTCGGTGTGCGTAGAACGAGTTATTACTACGCCAATGGATGAGAAGGGTTGCAAGTAGACAATTTATATTAGGTAAGATTAATAAGACTAAATTAATCCTATCATTTTTTCATAATTTGAATTTTATTTAAATTTTAGTAAAATTTACTTTTATATAATATCCAACGGGTATATACCCAATTACAGAACAAGTTTACATAGTATTTAAAACAAATAATAACTTACATTACTAATAAATAAAAATCAAAATCTTAGTAATTGTACAACACTGGCGTCCGCAGGAGGAGGGGGAGTAAGGGGCCTCTGAGATTTAATATGTATCAATTTTTTACAGATATTTCCATGTATGATATATACAGGTATTAAAATATTCACAATATAAATCGCGAGTGTTTACATTGCTGCTAAATCTTTTATCATAACATTGCATTCTAAATATTCTCATATATTTTTTTAACAAACATGAGCATATGTTGAAAAACTCAAAAATAAGAAATCAAGATACAAAAAAAAATCGTGAGTCTTATCAATAACCTTATTCTGTATCAGTATTACTTTTATTCTCCTTAGATTTTCATTATCATAGTCGAACAATACACTAGTGCAGAATGTACATACATATTATGTTATTTGTTTTGGGACATGTTAATTGGTTTTGATTTGTCAGCGTATATTCTGAAAAGTTTCAAATCGTCCGTAGATGAAGTTTAATGTCAAAAGATATCTACGGGGAAAGTGGTAACTTTGCATCTAAAACCAGCCTAAAGCTTTCTACAGACTATGCGCGTATTCGCGATTCGTGATATGTGAGGAATTCGCAAATAGTCTGTAGCGTCTTTTTCGTTAAAAATTCATTCATAAAAACCCTACACACTATGCACGAATTCCTTACAAATCGTCCTTTACGTATCGTGAATTCACGCATAGTCTGTAGCAAGCCTTAAACACATCAATTTCGCAACGAATTTTATCATGAAGATTTTTTGTGAAAGCGGAGAATTTTATATGTTTATGCTTTTATTTGTATTTTTAAAAGTGGGCAGGCAATCGCCTTCTAAGGCATTGTTTATGCATTATTTAATGTTAAAGCTTACGGTGAGCGCTCTATCAAACGATATATAACATCCGTTCCAAAAACCGTCGAGAACTGTTCAGTACCGTGAGAA
The DNA here is from genome assembly GCA_025584915.1 of Monochamus saltuarius. NCBI lineage: Eukaryota > Metazoa > Arthropoda > Insecta > Coleoptera > Cerambycidae > Monochamus > Monochamus saltuarius. The sequence continues at coordinate 55,429,355 of CM046725.1, read as the reverse complement.
ATGTTTGACCAACACCGTCTTACGTCGCATTCGCCGAGAGTACATTAACAACTAAACTGACTGACTAATTCTGGACGGTTCGGAATCGATTCATGCTGTGTTGGAACAAACCCATAGTTTTCGCTCAGTAACTCCTTAACGGATAATGATAAAAATATGCGGTTTTTTTTTAATAGACTTCAAATATTATTTTACGTCGGCGCTGTGTTTTGAAATTTTGAAAAAGTGTAAAATAAATTTTTTTAAAATGAATTTTGCATATTTTCAAAATTTCAAAACACAGCGCCGACGTAAAATAGTATTAGTATTCTATTAAAAAAAACCGCATATTTTTATCATTTTTCGTTGAGGAGTTACTGAGCAAAAACTATGGGTTTGTTCCAACACAGCATGAATCGATTCCGAACCGTCCAGAATTAGTCAGTCAGTTGTACTCTCGGCGAATGCGACGTAAGACGGTGTTGGTCAAACATTTCTCACGGTACGTTTGGATCGAGCGCTCACCGTAAGCCGTAAGGTTCAAACGTCGCGCGTCGCTGTATTTCCAACAAAGTTTTACGAAAAAATCGCATGAAATGAGTGATAATGACGCGTCTTTGGATATTGAATGCTGAGGCTGCGCTATTCACGTTAGTGCCCGAAAAATCGAAAAATTTATAAGAAAACTCCTACAACAACTTTGAAACCTGGGCCAAAAAACAGAGAAGAGGAAACATATTGAAAATTTTACAGAAAAAGTTTTACTACTGCCTATTTCCTGAAGATATTCAGTACGTTAAGGTCGCCAACTTTGTAGAGTAAATATTCGACGCTCCGCACCATGATTTACCTGAACAAAAACGTAGATATTACCAAATTTACTAACCTAACTGCATTTTTAAAAAAGGACAGCTTTCGGGTATCAGCCAATCAAATCAAAAATATTTACTAAGTTGAAAATAGATCGCTTTATGAAACAAGTCGAAGATAAAGAGTTCCTGTTAGCTAAAGTCGATTTAAACGTCATAGTATTTGGAGCATGTAGGAGGGAAAAAACACATTTTTGACAGTAAATTGTCAGTCATTTATTAGTGTCAAAATTCCAAACACAAAAACTCATGTTCCTAGAATGTTTACGATTACTGGCGGATCAATAGATGGCATCATTTTTTTTATCTATATTTCGTAAGTAGGCAACACTTCATCCACTCAATAGGACACATCAGCGATTTTCCATGCCATATCGAAGTAATAAATGCTGCACCCTGCCAGTTGGAATTAATACAATTGGAGGAATGCCAAAAAACATAGTGAAATCCTTTCGACTCTTCAACGCCAATGAATACACTGGCCATTGCTTCCGGCGAAATGCTGCAACAATGTTGACAGATTCTGGAGCGGACATGACACTTTTAAAGCGACATGGAGGTTGGAGATCAAGTTCAGTTGCCGAGGTTTATATCCAAAACTCGATCGAATGTGCCATTGAACAGAAAAACCAAATAGCAAAGAGAATCATATGTCAGAAAGATACACCAAATAAGAAATGAAAATAAGTTAACGCAGAAGAGTATTGCCACTACTAGCAATTTATTCATTCCGACTCCTAGTACTTGCAGTGTTGTTAAAGAAGAGGAGCTGGATGCCTCTAGTATTCACTTTAACAGTTTACATAAGGGGCATTCCACGCCAACTCAACAGTCGATCCCACATCACCCTCTCAGATCTGGCTCAAAATTGGGACATCGATTGGTACTATTGAAAAAAGGATATTCCCAAATTTTCAGCCCCTAAGACCGCTTCTTGTCACCAGGGCCCATAGTGAAGTTTTCGACCATCATTTCACCCCCAGGGGCCTGAAATCGGTTTTTCGTGTACTGACGCGGCATTTTGGTTTAAAAAAAAATATCAAAAATACATAGAAGATATCAAATTTCCCGTAGAACACAATGCCGCCATCCGTTTTCCGATATCTAGCAAGGGGAGTCCGGAAAACGCGAAATAACGCGCTTTAGTAAAAAAATCTGATATCTCAAATACGGTCGTTTCAAACTGGCTGAAAATTTACCAAAAGGCTCTTCGATTATTGCTCTTTCGAATGTTCATACGCGCGTGGTGATCATTATATGTAAATAAAAAGTTACACGCGTTTTACGGGTTTTATATGGGATTTTCTGTAATTTTTACATTATTTAGATAGAATGCTGATGCATGTATAAGGACGTGTAAAATAGTGAAAATAATATCGAGATGTATAGTGTCAACAATGATTGTAATGTGGGTTTTTTTATTTCTTACTGCGATTTTCATTCGTTATATTATATTATATTCATATTTTTTACAAATAATAGAAGTAAGCTGCAGAAAATGTAAATTTCCTCAAAAATCATAAAATTGACGAAAAATTGTGAAATAAATCATTGAATAAATAATGTTTTCTCTAATACTGGCTGGAGAGAGAAATTTCTGTGTTTGTAAAGACAGGGGGACAAAAGAGACGCTTGGTGAGGGAAAAAAATCCAATTATTACCCAACTGGATAGGTCTAGTGGAGCGGTTATAATGAAAAAATTACAGAAAATCCCATATAAAACCCGTAAAACGCGTGTAACTTTTTATTTACATATAATGATCACCACGCGCGTATGAACATTCGAAAGAGCTATAATCGAAGAGCCTTTTGGTAAATTTTCAGCCAGTTTGAAGCGACCGTATTTGAGATATCAGATTTTTTATCAAAGCGCGATTTCCGGGCTCCCCTTGCTAGATATCAGAAAACGGATGGTGGCATCGTATTCTACGGGAAATTTGGCATCTCCTATGTATTTTTGATCATTTTTTTAGACCAAAATGCCACGTCAGTACACGAAAAACCGATTTCAGACCCCTGGAGGTGAAATGATGGTCGAAAACTTCACTATGGGCCTCTGATGACAGGAAGCGGTCTTAGGGGCTGCAAATTTGGGAATATACTTTTTTCGATAGTACTAATCGATGTACCAATTTTGAACCAGATCTGACAGGGTGATGTGGGATCGACTGCTGAGTTGGCGTGGAATGCCCCATAACTGTATCTTTAACATTTATAATATTTTCCTTGTTTTTAATGTTTAATTTTTACTTTTAGGCACTAGTGCCTAAAAACATACGCAGTTGGAAATCGAACAGATTGACGAATTAAATTAATCTATTAGAATATCATAAAATAGGCCATTGAACTTAAAAAAAACACAAATTAATTGTTAACATGTTAATAAGAAGGCAGACTTTTTGTTTTCAACTACACTGAAAAAAGATATAAGTACCTCCTCGATGACAAATTACTTAGCTTGGTAATAGATATCTATTTTTATTACGTTGCACATTTTGAGGGTAGTAATAACATATTTTTTGGTCTTAACTGTACTGAAAAAAGATGTACGTACTCAATGATGGCTATGGATTAATTAGTTCCATTTCCAAACGTATGCTTCTTAGTATAAATTATCGACGAAATAAAAACATTCAATCACTCACTTAAATTTCTTACAAGACTATTATTATATATAAAAAGTGAAACTTACAAAGGGGAAAAAACGCTCACACGCAGAATCCGAAAACAACACAATATGCTAAAAATTCGCTGCGGAGCACACACCAGTATTTACACCACAACTTAAAAAGCCACTCACCCACAACACTACGCGCAAGAGTACCATTCTACAAATGTGACTCACTCGAAACCACAGAACCGTTCGAACGGTGGAAGTGGACTGATGGACAGGCCCGTGCGGTTTTCGGAATCGGCCACATTCCACAGCTCGTAGCAATTCTTCCGGTCGTGCTGTGCATCGCACACCGGATATAGGACGTCCGATCTACCTACTGCTTTCGCCGGGCCATCGAAGTACCGCTAAAATGGGTTCCCGCCCATGCGGTGGCCGTTTATAGGCCTTATGTTGTCTTAGTGATTCATTCATTCTTTCATTCATTCATTAATAATTGTATTAGGGCACTGCATGGCGCTAGTGGAAAGGTCGAGTCACAATTATAGGAAATTCTTCATAATTAAAGACCGTTACGTCTTCGGTTCGGTATTTATGTAGTTCTGTGACGACGACTATGATTTAACAACAAAAATGTGTAATTCAACAAACATTTTTGCGTACGTCAAGAAAAAATCAAAATCAAGCAAATCACATGAAATCATTCAAAGTCTTGTGAAGTCACCGAAATCTGTGGAATCAGCAAAATCACGTAAATAAATTGAATTGAATTTCATTCGGTATATTTGTCAACTGTCAGAAAACTTTTCATTGTTTTAATATTATGTTGATTTTGTATTTTTTCTTAAATTAAATCTTGTTTAAGTAAGTTTGTATTTGCTTTTATGCGCTTTATGGTATTAAAACAGGGGTGGGCAAATACTTTTAAGCGAAGGCCAAAATGAAATTTTCAAAATGTCTCCCGGGCCGAAGGACTATACCGCGTACGCTGTGCACACGCGAATGTTTTGGGTAATAAATGCTGTACCCTGCCAGTTGGAATTAATACAATTGGAGGAATGCCAAAAAACATAGTGAAATCCTTTCGACTCTTCAACGCCAATGAGTACACTGGCCATTGCTTCCGGCGAAATGCTGCAACAATGTTGACAGATTCTGGAGCGGACATGACACTTTTAAAGCGACATGGAGGTTGGAGATCAAGTTCAGTTGCCGAGGTTTATATCCAAAACTCGATCGAATGTGCCTTTGAACAGAAAAACCAAATAGCAAAGAGAATCATAGGTCAGAAAGATACACCATATAAGAAATGAAAAGAAGTTAACGCAGAAAAGTATTGCTACTACTAGCAATTTATTCATTCCGACTCCTAGTACTTGCAGAAAACTTTTAATTGTTTTAATATTATGTTGATTTTGTATTTTTTCTTAAATTAAATCTTGTTTAAGTAAGTTTGTATTTGCTTTTATGCGCTTTATGGTATTAAAACAGGGGTGGGCAAATACTTTTAAGCGAAGGCCAAAATGAAATTTTCAAAATGTCTCCCGGGCCGAAGGACTATACCGCGTACGCTGTGCACACGCGAATGTTTTGGGTGGTTTTTTCCCTGCCCAAGAATTTTTTTTGACAAAAACACTATAAGTAACATTTTAAAGCATTTGGACAAAGAAATTTGACAGTTAATAATAGATAATAGTAATAATAAATTGTCTTACTTGGGTGTACATGCGAACAATTTGTGACCAGTAAAATATGTCATGTAATTTTTAAAGAAATATGATCCATTATAGTCATTGAATAAATCAATTAATAAAAGATTTTATTTTAATATTTATTTATATCTTAACGACAGAAGTTATTTTTTATTGATACATAGTTATTACATTTTTATATTTATATTGCATTTTGTAAATATACTAGTAAATAGAATTATAAAAAGAAAAGACAAACACAAACGTTAAAATAGAATAATTATAGCGAAACGTGAAATCTTGAATGTTCATTTGATATTATTTCTTCAAAATTGGGATCCAAATCACTTGTAGCAATCCTTAATATCGAGTGTAGATTTTCGTCAGTAATTTAAGATCGATATTTATTTTTCGTGGAAATCATTAACAAAAAAGTTCTTTCACAAATATATGTCGAACCAAATAAAACTAAGTATTTTTGAACATAGTTCAAAAAATGTTTGAAATGTTCTGTATTCAAAGCACTCAATTCGTTGGTGTGAAAATTTTCTTTTAGTAAATTACTTGACTGTAAAAGCCGTTTGTCACTATGCGATAATTATGGTAAAATTTATGTAAATATTATTTGATAAATTTACAAAATAATTATATTTAAATCTAAAAACGATATAATATCACTGTATGCAACTTCCATAAATTATTTTCTATTTTTCATTCATGCAAGCGCAGTAGTCTGGAAATACGATTAACAACTCATTACCTATAATAACTAGTTTATATAATAAAATAAATAGCACGACACTTATTCTCACACTTGACAGAACTAAGGTTAAAGTTAGGTTAGGTTGAAAATTTAAAATTCCAAATTATGTAAATACGTTATGCGCATATTTCTGCGTCGATTTCACCGCAAAAGTAGAACAAGTTGAAAATATTTTCTTAGTAAATTATTTTATGATTTTCATACCCAATCTCCCGCTTGCAATTACAGGATATTTTAAAAATAATTTTCAAATGAATTTTTTAATATTTTTCTCAGATAATATTGTATAGTGACAAACGGCTTTAAGTCAATTAGTTCTAGTTGAATTTCAACAGGAGCTTCTTGCACATTGAAATTGAAAGGTTGACTAATTAATGATAAAGGTTTTTCAATGGCTTTGAAATCTTGAAATCTTTGGAATTCAGAATGCAGGTCTTGTATTATTGCAGTATATTTAAGAAAATCAGTATTTTTCAATGATTCTCGTCGTGTTTGTAATGAGGGGAAATGATTTAGTAATTTCTTATTAAAATTTTCAGCAAATAAATTGAGTTTTATCATAAATGCTTTGAAATTTGAGTGCATATTGAAAGCGAATTGGTTTTTCCGTTGTACATTTATATTTAGTTCCTTCAAATATTTTACGATATCTACAAAAAACGAGAAATCGTTTAGCCATGCCTCATTTTGCAGTTCAGGTTTAATAATTAAACTATAGTTGTAACTGACAAAGTTATATGTTTAGTGCAAATAAGTATAATTGATGTTCAAGTTTAGTTTGATTTAATTACATTAAAATCGAAAATGGACAAAATTTAATTTAATCTTCTATACTACATCTTTACAAAATCATATTTCTTAAATAAGAATGGTAATTGAATAAAAATAGAAAATATTAAGTGTTATTAATTTTATTTTGACCAAGTCACTTTTAGCCTCAATTTTATTATAACACTGCGCAACTTCACTAGTTGTACATATACCAGACACAAAAACAAACTTTTGTTGCTGATAAATTATATCTGGACTATTATAAAAAGTACAGCCCGTTGTTCAGCGAACACTAATCATTAAAGAATTTTGATAAAATACAAAAAGGCACTTTTTGACATACGACCCACATTTGTGACGCCATCGTTGTTCGAGATATGACGTCATCGACAATTTTTTTAAATTTTGACCATGCCATAAGAGCGTGTCATTCTACATACATACATCATGAAAAATTATGGTGTTACAAACAAAAATTTCAAGAACATAATGTTTGAAGATTTTAAAATTTATTTTTTTACGTTCTCACATATTTTATGTACTCAGTCTTAAAATCTAAATTAGAAATTGGTATTGTGTAATAAATATATCATTTTAAAGAGCATTCAATTATTATTTCACCGCCATCCTAGATTTTAATTTTGGACGATCAGTTCTCGAAAAATTCATAAATTATTTTCTGAGGAATTTAGTGACTGGTGAAAAAATGTAGTACAAGACAAAAAAAGTGGGTGATCTACGACTACTTTACAAAGTACGATGTGTAAACACCGAACATTCTCTCATTCACACTTTTCGGGTTGGTAAAGCCAAAAAAAAAAGACTACGGATCAGCGGCGGCTGCTTTTACCGCCTTACGCTCGGGCCGAAGTAATAACCTATAAATAGTCCGTCTCGGGCCGTCAGTTATCATCCCCCAAGAGTCAGGGGTGTTTCCCGACAGCGTGCGGTACACGAGACCGCCAGATGGCCAGCTGGCGGCAGGAAAACGGAACTGGCATTGTTGCTTGCCGGTTGTAAAGTAAGATCGGACGTCCTATATCCGGTACCATAGACGTAGAGGGAGCGAGTTTATTTTTGCGTCGGGGTAACGGATATTTTCGCGATAATAAGATATTAATAGGCATGGGTGTCGTGCGCTGCTAACGGTACCTAAAATGTTGTCCGTCGATAGTATTTAAATACAATGCAAGTTTGCAGTGAACTGAGCTAATTATTCAAGTTTTACTTATGTACAAGGCGAATTACCTTACACTTCTCAATGCGATAACGGAATTTTGTTTAATTGTCTTCTGGTCGTAGACCACGGGTTCTTAACGTTTCTAATTATCAGCATCCAATATAAAATAGTTATTTATGTATCAAAGGAGTTATGAAGATGTTAATTATCGAGGGCAACAGATAACAATCCCGAGGGATTGTTAATTTGCCTGAGATTACTAACATTCAATAACTCACATGACAGATAAAGATTTTTATTTCATACCAATGAAATACGAAAACCAAATTTTGTCGGTTTTCAAAATTAAACAAATGTCCCTTTTCTACTGAAAATACAGCAAAATTTTACTTGAAAAAGTTGTTCAGAACGGTAGATTATCGGGACGTGTAAAATTTCAAGAAGATCGGCGAGGTTTGATTTTGAAACCATTTTTCAACAAAGCACAAATATTTTATCAAAGCAAGAGACTGAGAAAGCTCGTGCCACACTACTACCATAGACTAAATGTATATATGCTACTACCAACAAAGTCGGAACTAAAGTATAAAAAAGAATATGAAAAATTATTACAGTGGCTGAAAGTTAACTGCATTGAAAACAAAAATATAAGTGAAACTATAATGTTGGCTTACTTTCAAGACATGGTATGTATTTATTCTTCCACGTTCTAGTATAAGTGATATTGATTTATTTTTCTTACAGTCTGAATCGTACAGTCCTAATTCCCCGTGGACTAAGTGATTAATGTTAAAATCAATGATGACAATTTATAATAATACAGATGGGAAAAAATTTCATGAACTGGAAGTAGTCCTAAGGCTACGTAAAAAGTAAAGGCTATGAGCCAAAAAAGTCTAAAGTGTTTAGTCGGGTTGTCATTGTCAAATTTTTGAAGAATGCTTCCGATGAAGAGCATTTGATACTTTAAATCATAAGTTGCTTTTAGCTATTCTTAAATCGATAAACTTAGATCCTCTTGCTCTAAACTTTTTTGAAAGTTATTTATTGAACAGAAGTCAGAGAGTGAAAATAGCTTCACGTTTCCAACCCTCTCATGATGCCTAAAGGTGTTCCGTAAGGTTCAACACTTGGCCCACTTCTTTTTTCGTTATATATTAGTGAATTTCCAAAAGCTGTTAAGGACTGTAACATCCATTTATACGCGGATGATACCCAAATTTACCACTTATTCAACTTAATGACCTTGCTAACTTAAATGTTTAGTCGGGTTGTCATTGTCAAATTTTTGAAGAATGCTTTCGTTGAAGAACATTTACTACATAAGGTAATGCATTAAACTATAAGAATTACACATTTATTATTGCTTTATCGTATCGGTGGTTCTGATTATGGGTTATTTCGGGAGCTGTAGAGGTCAAGAACTTTTGAATATGAAGATTAATCATATTGAAAATAGGGGTTCGGTTATGGTGGTTGACAATCCGGAAAGTAAAACAGATACCCGTAAAAAATTTACAATTGTGGAAGAAAACGAGTTCTCTGCATTAGGTCTATGTCTTTGCGTCCGTCGGGTTCAGAAATATTTTTTCTAACTTATCGCGAAAAGCGTTTCACAGATCAGCCCGTTGGAAAAATACATTTAGAAAAATGCCAAGCAAAATTGCTAGTTTTTTGAGAAACTTTCGAGGGATATTATCTGCGGAGGATTTCCGCGTCAGCCTTGGTCAATGCAGGAGCAAATATGACGACACTGAAGATACATGGTGGATGGCGAAGTTCAACGGTAGCAGACGGGTATTTGGCCGTCAGCATGGAATTGAAAAATAAAACTGCAAAAATGTTGGCTGGCATGTCACTTGAAAGAAGTGGAACATCAACTTCGTGTTTGATTACAATCATAGGCAGTGACAACAATTCAACGGAAAATTCTTGCAATTCGGGAAATAATTTCAGTGAAAAATTCTAATAGCACAAAATACTTTTTGATCCTACATCTTTGCTGTCAGGAAAATGCAACACAAATTAGCAAGCAAGCAAGTAAATTTAAATTTCGTGAAAATTTTTTATTTTCCTGGCATTTATTTATTTATTTTCTTTCACTTTTGCCAATTTTCTATACCTGTGGCAGAACTGCTTAAGAAAACCTGTTTCCAATCCCGGGAATTAAATCAAAATAACGTACATTAGTAATAATAACCCTAATAAAAATTTACAGCAATTTTATTGGCCAATTCTCTACAGTATCGCATCCCTACCAATTGGAAAGTAACGGAGGACACTTTATTCATCTCATTACCGCCTAACGACCACTGCAACAAAAATCTCCGAGCGTGTACAAGGAGGCCTGCTGAGCCGGCTAGGGTAGAAATGTTATAAAATAAATAACCTTGTTTATTATCGTTTCTTTCATTACATTCTGCCACAAAAATCTGAGAACGGCAACTGTAATATCTTTTACGGAGGAATTCGAACGGATACCCACTGTTTAGTATGCAAAATAAACAAGGGAATATACCGCGATATTTCACGACTTAATAAAAATCGTACCTACTGCGAAACTGGTGGGAAACGAGGATCGTATTTGTATGAATGCGAATTCACACAGAGATGAAAGAATGCAGGGTGAATGTGGAAAGTTGGGTATTAATTTTAACTGATCACATTAGGTATTAAAATCAATCATCATTTTACAAAACATTTCTTAATAACCGAAAACCTGAGTTTAAAGTTATTGCAAATTTTGCCGACTTTGTAACCTTAACCTACTCCAAGTTCGCATAAAGTCGTTGTTAAATGTCCGTTATAACCTTAACCTTATAGCTCCATTAGACAACAACGTAACACGTACGTAAACGAATTGTGTTATTATTATTTTTGATATTTTGTAATGTGTGCGTAATATCATTTTGTATTAAATATAATTTGCTGACACATTGATATAACAATGACCCAAGTGTATTGATAATAATAAGTGTAATCAAAATTATATGGCTCAACGAGATACATAGAAAATTCACTTATATATTTCATCCCTCTGCACGACGATTTGTTTATTTAACACAATGAACTCGGTATGCAGGCAAACGTGGAAGGCGGATATAATTTTCAACATTTACTATGAGTGTACAGCGCCGGCTTACATAATTTAAAAAAGAGAGAATAAGTTAATCTTTACAACTTTAGCATGTAAAAGGGAAAATAAAGCATATCTTGAACAACGTCTAAGCGGGGGGGGGGGGGGTGAATAATTTGTGGAAGGAGCTTAAGTTACTAAATATTGGAAATAAAAATGTAAATATTCCAGATCATTTAAATAATCCTGATGCCGTTAATGACTATTATATCAATAATATTCCTAACATATTACCTCATTGGAATATCTTAGATCTTTTCTTAAATAAACGTACTTCAAATATTTGATTATTTAAATTTGAAACAGTAAATGTAAGAACTGTTCATGATATTTTGTATAAAAGTAAATCTAATGCACAAGGCCATGGTATTAATCTAAAAATGCTTTTAATGTGTTGTCCAATCATACTGCCTTATTTAACACATATTATTAATGCATGCTTAGTGCAAGGTTTCTTTCCTGAATGTTGGAAAGAGGCAGTAGTTAAACCGTAACCTAAGGTTTGTTCCCCCTTCAATATAAAGATCTTCGTCCCATTAGTATCCTGCCAACTGTTTCTAAAATTTTAGAACGAATTGTAGATCGACAGATAAGACTGATTTCAAAACTTTCCTTCTCAATCTCAACATACAGTCGGGTTTATACCACATCACAGTTATGAAACTACCCTGTTAAATATAACAGATGACATACTTAGTAAGCTTGATTTGAATAATGCCACAATTTTAATGTTAATAGACTTTTCCAAAGCATTTGATACTTTAAATCATAAGTTGCTTTTAGTTATTCTTAAATCAATAAACTTAGATCCTCTTGCTCTAAATTGTTTTGAAAGTTATTTATTGAACAGAAGTCAGACAGTGAAATTAGCTTCACATGTTTCCAACCCTCTCATGATGCCTAAAGGTGTTCCGCAAGGTTCAATACTTGGCCCACTTCTTTTTTCGTTATATATTAGTGAATTTCCAAAAGCTGTTAAGACCTGTAACATCCATTTATACGCGGATGATACCCAAATTTACCACTTATTCAACTTATCACAGTTTCGCCAAGCAGAATTATATTTAAATAATGACCTTGCTAACTTACTTCAAATTTCAAAAAATCAAGCTCTACATATTAATCCTAACTAAAACTATAGCTATCGCATTTATACCGCGTAAATTTAAGCAACTATTGCTTATAACTATTGTGTAGACAAATAGAGACATTAGAAGTGTGCTATTTTTAATCATCTAAATGTTTTCAACAAGTGTCTTCAATAGAGAAAACTGTCAAAGGATTCCTCGCAAAACTTCGTTTGTGGTGAATGTCTATACAAATAATGTTAAATTATTTTCCTTGCGTTTAGATGATTGTGGAAGAAATTTTCACCGAAATGTATCACCCGAGAAGAGGGCCGATTGAGTGGCCAGCCAGATCGCCTGATTTGAAAGCCCTACATTATTTCTTGTGGGGATACTTAAAAAGCAAAGTATACGTTACTAGACCGGTTAATTTAGAAGATTTAAAACCAAGAATTCGTCACGAGATACATCGTATATCTCCTGAAGTTATTGATTATGTCCAAAAAGAATGTATCAATGGTCTTGGCTACTATCAGGCAGCCAACGGTGCATAATTTGAACATTTAATTTAGACGATAGTATTGTGAAAATTAAATTAATTATTTTCTTAACTCAAAGTAGTCGAGAGTTATTAAAGCAAATGTAACTATTTTTTTTTAAATTTAACATCTCCTATATGCTAAACGAAGCGTTTCCAGACCTAAGCTCATAAGAAATTTTTTGCTTAAATTGAACGTAGAATAACATACTGAAGTATGTACATCTCCTCCTGAAACACCCTGTACCCTGTACGTTTCACTTTTGTTCGTTGCTATAATTTCTTTGAACTATCATTATTATATTACTATTAGGTACGAAACATTTCCATAAATTTAATATAACTCACTAGCTTCACAAAAAATAAACCATCCTACGTCGGTCACCAACTCGCTGACCATAAATTTCGCGATTAATGATCCTAATCAGCGACAACTCATTCAAGACAAACGAAAACAAGTATATATCTGCGTTAGTGATCTAGACAACCCGCATTTTGAATTTGCCAACCGGTTTTTACCGGTTCCATTCACGACTCCTCCGTAGGGTATCCTGAGAATGGGCGAACCATGAATTGAACTAGCGGGGGGGGGGGGGGGCAGTATCAATCGAGGCCACACGCACTCCTAACGATACATTAAAAGCGGGCAAGACACAATGACTTGTATTCGAGTTTCCGGTCAGAAAACGGAAACAACTTCGCGAGAGGTTCTAATGGAATTATTTTTCCTAAGAGACCCGGAGGGTCGACCATTGGCGCAACAGGACGAAGGAATCGTCTTCCCAGATCCGTTTATGTTTTTGTATATTCGTTCATGATATAGCAGAATTATAACAAAAATATATGTATACAGGGTGTTCGTTAAGAATGGGGTATAAATTAATGAGAAAGCCATCAAAGTTACCTGCTTTTTCAACTTGTATTATTGTGTCCAAGTTTTAAAATATGTTTGCAATTTTGGACAACCAAATTTATTATTGTGTGTTTCAAAAATACGAGTAGTATCCATTTTGTGCCAACTGGTCAAAGGTACAACAAAGCAAACAATTTTTCAAAATTATTTAAACACCTATTGGGTAAAATAAAACGTGCAGCAGAACCGTCTCAGCCCATAATTAAATGTTTCAATGCAAACATTTTCACTATATACTTAAACATTGGCATACGATCTGATTTTTTGCCATTTTCCCTGACGTTTATTTATTTTAACTCTCTACCTTATAGGTACAAACCCAATTACAAGGCAAAATCGAAGAAAAAATAGAATATAAAAAACATTAACTGTAGAGTACAACAAAACATGATATTAAATAAAATTATACACAAAGTAAAAAAACATATATTTAAATTATAAGTAATTAAAAGTCAAAAACAAGAGTGAACAAATAACAGAATATAAAGTGAGCCAAACATGAAAATGAAAAATAAAAATTAAATATTAAAATGAATTTGAAAAATTAAAAAACGAGAAGAAAAAAAATGCCAGCGTTTTCAGTGCAGCAATATTTCAGAGATGGTCGACAGAGAAAAACTGAAAATATCCAAATTGAATTCACTGTTGCTTATATCACATATTGAGTATAACGAAGATAACTACAAAGCATTTGTTCTCGGCGTAGGTAAACATAAAATACACTAACTTGTCTTTGATTTGCTCTAGGTACGGACAAATTCAGTCTCGATAAAATATCCGAACAGCCAATAAGGTTATCAATTATTATTTTATATAATGTTATCAGCATGGAGTCCCTATGTCCTACGTTTTTTCAGCAAAGAAAAATTACACCTCCTGAGCTGTTCATTATTATGTGAAAATCTTTGTACAGGAAATGTCAAATAATCTACAAATTTTATTCTCTACAAGTTGTTGGCGTGAACATTATAGCCGGCAACCCAGACTACTACCGTATATTCTAATTTTGATCTCACATATGAAGTATAAAGAGTTTCAATTGCTTCGCTATTTCTAAAATCCCGTGTATAACGTACCAAAAGCTTTCAATGCTTCAGAAACAGCTACATTTACGTGAGGAGCAAACGATTATTTGCTGTCAAATAGAACGCCAAGACCTCTGAACATGGCCCTTCGCGAAATGTGAGCGTCATTTAGTGTGTAGTATTAAGCAATTGCATTAATGTTTTATTCAATTACATGATACTGATTTTTTAATGTTTAGTTCAAGATTGTAATACACAACTCACAAGTTGCAGTCTATATCATTGATATAGATACTGAATAATAGAGGGCCCAATACCGAACTCTGTGGTACACTTGATATGTCCCAGGTTTCCAGACACGTAGTAGACCTCTTATTGGTGATTAAAATGTACAATTCGTATACAAATTTTTGCATAAAAAAATTGCATAAAAATTTCAAATTTTTTATCTAATTATCTGGGTCTGGAACTGATAAAATTACATTAATGTAAACAAAATAATAAAATATAGGGTGTCCAGAATATAAGTGCTGACACTAAAGATGTTTGTATATATGACCACAAGCAGCTAGAAACTCGTGAAGAAAATCTAAAATAATTGTTTTTCTACAAATACTTACATTTCAAAAATAAAAATACAACTGCCATAAGGTGCAAAACTGTCTTACGAAATCATATACTAGGTTACAACTAAGGTTAAGCAAAAGCTCCATTAGCGTAATTTGTCCTTTTTATCAGTATTAATGAAGTAAAAAATACAAGCTTCCCAAAAAATCCTTAAAACTGTAACGTACATTGCAATGCATTATATGTTGCTGTTAATAGTATTAACCTCAAATTATTATTAGTATTACGGCTAGTACCATTCGATTTTCTATACCTAGTGTTTGCCTGATATTTGTGAGTGTACATAAACAAAAATGGAACAGTTTATAGTAACCATGACCAGCTGCATGACATGTTAATTTATGGAGAATTTGGCAAAATTCTCTGGCTATGAGACAGTAAACACTTTTCGTAAGCAATGACAGTCATTTATTACGTATAACAACCTTATATTTCTGTGTTATGAAAAGAGCTTTAAGAAAACTATTTGCAGTAAGTATGTTTAGATCCATTTGTGATTATTATGTACAATACCTGATATGATACCTGTTTGTACATAACGACATTGTCACATATTCAAGACCTGTTTGTTATCATAATTCTGTAACCGCTGGTCAGAGAAAAAAATTGTTAAGTCAGATACCTACGTTTTGTTTGGTAACATTTTTGATTCAGCAAAATAAAGGCACTCATACTACGGACACCCTGTATATTTTTACTGAAATTTTGTCACGTATTTACGAAATTTTCGTATAATATTTATAATTACTTGTCGGAACACCAATAGCATAATTGTTAATACTATTTCAAATAAATAATGATCTAGAACTGTTAAAACCATTTTTATTAACTTCTGCAAGAGATCAAGAAAGACTGCACACACTTTCGCACGAAAAGGTATCACGGTATAAAATTATGTTTTCAGGTCACATATATCACCTTGTACCGATTTCATATAATTCATATCAATTATAATTCAAGTTGACAATCAATATGTAACAGATGGTATAAATTTAGCATTCCCACAGAGTAATTTACATAAAATTAAATTATTTGAATATAAGTACGACAAAATTTAATTTTATAGTCGGCAGTATTGCCTTTTTATTAATGAAGAGTCAGTTGTAGCAATTTTTCTATACAGGGTGTAACTTTTAGCAAGTGGTCTAGTTTTTACGGGTACATAATAGTACTATGTGTCTCTCAATATGCTAAACTGACTGGTTTTTAGCCTTTTACCCACCTATGATGCCTCATTTTTTGATACATGTAATCTTTATGACACATGATGATGACATTATGATACATTTACTGAAAGAAAGATACTTATCTGTTTTGGCTCTCCCACCAACAGTATTGATTTCAACTTGTACTTCTTCAAAAATATTTTCTTTCTCCTAACCCTTTAACGTCATATGACAAGATTTGACCACTTAATGTAAATATTATACACGGTTGGAAAACGGTGATGGCCCATCTGCCGTTACATGAGAGCGACAAAGTAAAGTATAGAAATCCGTGCGATAGACAAGGATGGCTATAGGAAGACGTTTTATAAATTAGAATAACATGTGAACAGTCACTCCCCCTTTTATTTGTTTTGAATGGCGAAACGGGCGGTGACTATTTAGATTTTAAAACGTCGTCAATATAGTCATCCTTGTCTATCGTACGAATTTCTATACTTTACTTTGTCGCACTCATGTAACGGCAGATGGACCATCACCGTTTTCCAACCGTGTACGTAATGATTCCAGAGTATTCATGAATTTTCAGGAATACTGATTACACAAATTATACTGAATGCTACAGATGGGTACAAACGTTCCCGATCAAAACCCTAGCAAAAAATCATCTTCGATATACCCGGATTTGCTGTACTGAGCAGTATACCTGGTACAAGTGGCAATTCTTTCATCTTCTGTCTTGACGTACGCTGCTGGTTTCTTCCTGGCGATGTCCATTAACACGTCTACGCACCCTCCTTCCTTTGTTGCTAATGCCGTGCGGCGATTCTCACGAGAATTTTTTAACAATCTTACGATTTTATTATTCATTTCGTTGGAAGACACGCAGTGATTTGACGGTATGTGGTGTGTGTTAAACTAAGCATGTAATTATTTCACTAGATAAAACAAAAACAACGGGTTATTAGACCCCACTTCCTCAAATCCGATCGATTCAGTGTCTTCGTTATAAAATGGAGGTAGCTCTAACTAACCGTATCCGTGCGATTACGGATTTGTTGTTTTTTTTTTCAAGTGACTGTTTCACGCCAATGACTCATAGCTCATAAACTAGATCAATTTTCTACGGTTCAGGTTCATTGGTAACAAAAAAATAGATTCATTCGAAACGGACTGATAGAACACATAAATAGTTATGTAACTATAAAGCAATATTTTATTTCAGAACAGTTTAATAGTTCTCCGATAACTGTAAATAAATTGTCAGAGAACATTTTCAATGACAGATATGAGTGACGATTTAAAAAAACTGATAGTAACAATGAATAGGCTCTCTTTTTGCAAAAACTGTTTTAATATTTTGCGAAAAATAACATTCTCAATCTGAAGGCCAAGATCGTGATTTTATTATTATTATTATTTATTTAACGTCCAACGGGTCGGATCTCAGTTACAAGACAAGGTAGAAAACACTATTCAAAATATACAACGCAAACAAACAAAATCAAACAACTAGAGTAAGAACAAATATCCAAGAATAAACTAATAATAAAACATGACACAAAACACAATAAATATTAATAAAATATGAAACATGTGTGTCTACACAAAATACAGTACAGCTAAACAAATAAATATTTAACAAAATTAAGTGAATGAAAAAATATATCAGTCGATTTTGATACATCAGGTAGTTAATAATCACTTAGTAGAGAGGAGAAGCTGCAAGAATGTCAGTACAAGGAGTTGGCAACTGCAATATAGAATTAGATCTAGAGTTCAATCAAAGAACTCAATATAAAATTCGAGACACCAAAGAAGGTGTATTCAGGAAATTGTTGATAATTTTGTATAATAAGCTTAGAAAGTACATAATGCGCTTCCGATGCAAACCAATTAAGTCAAATGTGGATAAAGTTATTTTGAATAAATCTTTAATTTCAATTTTTTGAAATAGGTTGCGATAATTTTTGGTTTTGCTGGGGCATAACGAAAGCAAGAACTCGTTCAGTAGATAATATTCAAGATTTAGGATCATCGTTCCTGATACAAAGTCGAAGAAAAATCGAATGTTTAGTGTTATTAATAATGACAGGCATGCGAGTTTTTTTTTGGATGGACTGTATTGTAAATACTAAATTTTAAATAAACTCATAGTTCAGTGCCTATTGTTTTTAATGTTTCAAGTTTCATAATAGCCCGCTGGCTTATAATAACGTCCGTCGGCTATAAAAAGACATTTACATAATAGTTGTACGAGTTGCATACAATATTTTTTCTACGTTCATGCAAAAACAAAAAAATGATAGGAAAATGTGACGTCGATTTGAACGTTTATGTTTGTCATGATGACAAAACGCTGTAGTAGAATGACAGATGGATGCAATAAACATGTTATTGCACAAGTGCAATAAAGAACCACTTTTTCCACTAAATATAGTTCAATAAAGTTTTGTTTTTTGCATGAACGTAGAAAATAGTTATTTATGTATTAAGGGTGCTAAGTAGGCGTTTAAGACTCACTGCGTGAAGATAACGCATGCTTAGCTATTACACGCTTAGGGTATTAAACGCATTATGACGCACGAGATTTAATCCTAAATTATTCCTTTAATTAGGTGGTACTGATTTTTGACATATATGGAGCTTGTCGTAGAGAAAGAGAAGAGTTATGTAATATAATAATAGATTATATTCAGGATTTACATAAAACTTTGCTAGTAACTATAAAATAATTCAAGACTAAAACACAGCGCATATTCAGTGAAATTGATAATGAAAACAATTCACCAAGATATTTGGTTATACAGGGTGTCCAGAAACTCTCCTGACAAACGAAGACCGGAGATTCCTCAGATAATTTTAAGACAATTTAACCCAATTCACCTAGTCCGAAAATGCTTCCTAAGGGAACTAGAGCTCTTTGAAGATGGCGCCTTGTAAATAGTTTTGTTTAAATACCTCCAGAACGCTTCTACTTAGAAAAACAAAAACTGGTATGCTTGTTTAGCCTTCAGAGATGAATCGATTCCATCAATTGGGTATGTTTTACTTTTGTTAGCAGTTCAGAGCCAACTAGTGCAAAAAATATATATTGAACTTTAATGACAAAAAAACGAAAAATTTTCAAATCCATTTTTCTAGAAAACGGTGTATCCTAATGACTTAAAGAAAAAATACCTTTTAGTACTAGAATCCCTGAAAATTTAATAATCTAGTGTCACAAATGCTTAAAAGTTAAAGACAAAAAAGTTAAAATAACCATTGACCTACCCAAAACGGACGCCTATGACCGGTACTAGAAATTCGCAATTGATGGAATCGATTCATCTCTGAAGGCTAAACAAGCATACCAGTTTTTGTTTTTCTAAGTAAAAGCGTTCTGGAGGTATTTAAACAAAACTATTTACAAGGCGCCATCTTCAAAGAGCTCTAGTTCCCCTGGAAGCATTTTTGGACTAGGTGAATTGGGTTAAATTGTCTTAAAATTATCTGAGGAATCTCCGGTCTTCGTTTGTCAGGAGAGTTTCTGGACACCCTGTATACAGAAGATACGTGTCTTCTTCGTCAACCGGATACTGAGCATCGTTTTTTGTATATTATAACAATAATAAATGCTCCAAGCAAGTGGTCGGGAAAAATAGGTTGGGTCAGATTCCGTAAAAAATAGCAAATTATCTCAAATTATCAAACCCAAAGGAATATATCGGCTGTTGCTTTCGGCATTCTTCGGCTACTTTATTAGTCGAAGCTGAAGCAGAAACTAATATTAAGCACCATGATCGTTGGAAATCAACCACTGTCGCTGAAGGCTATTGAAAATTCAGTGTCCAACAAAATGGAAATAGCAAAACAATTATTGGTACTAGTATGCCTTCAACTAGTAGATGCTCTGGATCTTCGGCATAATTTTTCAAAAATACTGAAGTTACAATTAGTAGTTCTGCAGAACAAGTAGAAAATGGAGAAGACAAATTCTGTTCTAATAGTTTTATAAATAATTCGGTTAATTGTATTGTAAATTGTATTTTATTGTTTGTAGTTCTTTATCGTTTTTCATAAAATGTGGTAGGTACACAAAATTATATTTTCCTTCAATAAAAATAGAGTAGATACACGCCATTAGTTAAAGAAGAGTGATTATTTAGTGCATTACAGTAATTAACTGCAACAGACTGCAGAAACTATAGGGGTATATCATTGCTAGATATAGAGTATAAAATCATGGCAACGTTAATGAAACAGAGAATAGAACCTATAGCAGAACTACAGATAGGGGAGTATAAAACAGGTTTTAGAAAAGAGAGGTCAACAACGGACCAAATCTTCATGGAGTCCTTACTACATGAAAAATGAATATGGGATTAAAACAACGGTCTTCTTCGTGGACTTCAGGAAAGCATATGATTTGTAAATGATACTGCAGAAAAAAACTACTCCGCGGACTAATGCCCCGACCGGTATTGAATTACTCCTGCAGTATCTGTGTGAACAGCCATGAACCCTTGACGGACACACCACCAGACACAGACCGGTTTCGGGTTTGTTAGCCCTCATCAGTATGCCATAGGTGAGACGACCGACAATTGAACTGACTGTTCCTTCATATGTATGTTCACATATAAACTGAGTGCAGGTGAGGTATAAGTGGTCTGCTTACTTCCTGCTCGGCCTAAGCGGCTCGACTTACAGGAAACGCCTACATTGCAGTAGGTACTTAACGCAGACCTCTCGCCTGGGCGACGAGCCATTAAATCTGTAATTTTAATTTAGTACTAGAAAAGGTCATAAGAGATAGTCAGTTGAACAGAGAAGGACAGATATTGTTTAAAAGTCATCACATAGTAAGTTATGCAGATGACGTGGCCATAATTGATATTGCTTTTGCTTTTAAGAATAGAACAGAAAAAAGATACCAATTTCAAAGTGTAAAAAATTTGTCTAGAGTAAAATTTAGAATCTGTAAAACAATTTTTAGACTGAAAGCGCTGTATGGCAGTGAAACCTGGATCCTTAATAAGAAGTCAGAAAAAATCTATTAAGGTGGGAAAGGAAGAATTCTAGAGGGAAAGAAGATGGAGGAAGCCTATGTAAGGAGAAATAATGAGGAAATATATGCAATGTACCAGGCACCAAAAATAGACGAAGTTCATCGTCCATCCAGAAGGTATGGAAGATAAAAGGACAGTTAAGAAAATTGTAGGGAGTAAACCTAACTACAAGAAAAAAGAAGAAGGCCGAGGAAGCGATGGTGAGAGGCAGTGGCAATGAATCTAAGGGAGAAAAATGTAACGGATTGGAAAAGAAGGCGAATAACATAATGGAGTGGAGGAGAACAACACAGCTCTGGGTCTACAAGGTCTGTAAACAGCTTTATATACATACAGCAATTACAGCAAATAACACCTGAGAACGTTCATAAGACCCTCGGGCGTTAAAGTGACACTTATCGCTCGAAAAATTTTACTATAAAACGCAATTTAACGCCCGACCGTGTATAAAAATTTTAAAAATCTGCATTAGTAAACCTCTGTATTTTCTTTTTGCTTGCAAGTCGTAAAACTTTATGTCCTAAACGTAACACGGTATACTAATTCAGTCACCGACCTGACATTTAATAAATAAAACGTGCAATAAAGTTTCAGTTAATTGACTTAAATGCGATAAACGATTCTGTTCCGTAATAACGTCTATCGTCAACCCCCTTAACGGCGGACAGTGAAACACTCATCATAAAATAATTTAATCCTTGGTAAGCCGATTCCGAAACCGGTCCTATTAAAAGCGTATTTACGACAGACGTCTTAAACTGTCGTCACCTTCCAATCCGAAGACGTCAGCGCCGACTTGTCGGCGGACGTTCTGCGCCGAGACGTCCTGCGGCGGGGCATCTGCAGGATGTGCCATTGATATTTCAGGAAATGGGAAGTATGCTACTTATATTTTTGCGGTTGCTCGGTTAAAATTAGCCGCGGCGATGAAACGTTGCGGTGGGAAGTCTCCTTTCGAATCCCGCCGAACGAACGGACTTAATGAGGCGATGAAGATACTGCTTCACTGAAATTTTTCAAGGAGAAATGCGGTAGATTTTTTGTTTTCGGGGTACAAGGATGCGGAAAGAACGGTTTAATGCTGACGGGCTCCTAACGCGGATGGGCGCAAAAACGAAATGCCATTTGTCATAGTAAACGCTTACGATGGTATTTAACACCACTTTTAGAATTCCTGTTCAATTTTTTTTTTCTAAACATACAGGGGGAATTTTAAATGTGCACATATCTTCAGTAAAATGCTTCAATAAAAATACTATGGATTTACAAAATCAATTTCTCGAATTACTCTCTATATTAAAATGATCTCTTAAGATAATACAGGGTGTCTGGAATATAAGAACCGAAACAGAGCAGGTGGATGTAGGGGGTCCGAAAATATTGCAATTTAACCAAACATGCCTACACACAAAGTTGCACACAGGTGGAATGGACTAAAAGCAGTAAAAACTCTTATAAAAAAACATCTAATACGCGTAGTTCTTCTACGAATACATTTCAAAAATATAAATACAACTGCAATAAAATGCTAAACTGTGTTACAAAATTACAAAATAACGTACAACTAAGGTTAAGTAAACGATCTTCTGACGTAATTAGATTTTTTTTATCAGTATTTATGAAGTAAACAATTGAAGTTTCTCAAAAAATCTTTAAAACTGTAATATTCTATAACCTACTACAACATTGCCCTCCATTACCTGCTTCTGTTAACTTCAAATTATTATTATTATTATTAGTAGTAGCGCGGCTAGTGCGTTTCGTTTCTCGACGTCTAGTGTTTGTTTGATATTTGTGAATGTATAGAAACAAAAATGAAACAATTTATAGTAACCATGACCAACTGAATGACATGTAAATTTATAGCGAATCTGACCAAAACTCTCTGGCTATGAGACGTAAAGAGAGTAACGGCAGTCATTTTGAAAACTTCGCGTCTTATTGTTTGCGTTCTTCCTACGACCGTGCATTTTTACAAGAACAGATTCGTTAGTACAATAAATTCATATTATTTTTAATAGTCGATTGCCATATTAATGCTGTTATTATAAATGTCAAAATCGTTAATAATCTGTCACATAGTAAACAGTAGGTTTTAACTTTTTAAATTGAATTACCTAGGTATTAAAATTCGATATTGATATTAAATTATTAGACTTTCTCTATTTTATAAATAAAAAAACTAAAAATTTATTACATATTTTTATTTACATTTGTATGCCACGAAGTCCAATGTGGAAGTTATTTAAACTTAAAACACAAATTATTTATTTATATTAATAGTAATACCTACTATAGTTTGAATGCACTCGTAGATGATGAAATACAAATTTGGTTATTCACGTTTTCTACGTGACTTAAAGATGCCAATGTCCTGGCAATTTTGTTTTTATTTTCTACTGAATCTACTACATATCCTTCGGCAACAGCGTCACTTTTCCAATCCACATGCATCTTATTATTATTTACAATATTTCTTGAAATCAGGCCGAATGAATTACATGTACATTTACTAACATTGTAAAATAAAAGGAACTTCTGAATGTTCAAGGTTTCGGTCTTAAGCAGGGTCCACACTTGCTATATAACGCTGCTATATAGCCAAGTTATATAGCATGTTAGAGATTTTATAATGAAATATAGCAAATTTTCCTGCTATATAACTTGCTACATGCTATCCATCTTTTGTCGGTAAAGATCAAAGAACAACAATGTTATTCTAACATATAGCAACACGTCCAGACTTGCAATAGGTATGCGGTTTTTATTATTAGTAAACGTATAGTAAACATCAGTGACGGTCGTGTAGTTATTCTTATTTTCTGTACGAAAGGAAGTTAGAAAATGATCAGTGGAATAAAGAAAATATTTCGAAACTAATAGAATTATACAGAGAACGTGTATAATTATGGGACACCCGTAGTCCATTGTTTAAATTAAAGAATAAGAATCTGCATCACTGATTCTACAAAAAATTTGAAAGCTTCCCCTAAATGCTAGGCAACGATTTAAAAAGCAATCCAAATTTTTTTTTTTTTGCCTTTTCTTCTTTTCATTTTCGTCCTCAAAAATGATAAGGCACGCTGCTGCAGCAAGCAGCGCTTCTCATTCAATCCACGAGTTCATAATAACTAAAGTGTGGACGAAACTCAGTTATTTCAACATCTAGCATATAATATTGTTATATGACAATGTTATGATACATGTTATCAAGTGTGGACCCCGCTTTTATATTCATATACTTCTTAATGATGTCAATATAATTCACTGCACTATCGTCAGTATTTAAAATTGTAAATGTTCTGGGTCTTATGTTTTTCTTACATAAACCACAAAAATACTGCCTCCTCCTTAACATCATCAACACATAAATTATAGAATTCCATATGTCGACAAGCACTAAATAAACCAAAAATAGCAACTATCTAAAATTTTAGTTTTGTTAATAATAAAAAAAGGAAATAAAAGTATAACAGACCTTCATAAGCAAATATTTGTCATCTGGAGTATGGAGTAGAAAATTAATTAATTGTTCGTTTGAAAATACTGGACTATTATCCGGTAAATAATCACCCGAGCAGTACTTCAAAAGAGCAGTAAGTTTAAAAAATTTAGTAATGTCAATGTCATTTTTGATTTGTAACATACATTTCAACGTTTTTCGCTAAAACACTTGTTATAGCGAGAAGTTTTTGATAAATTGTTTCACTAAATGGCTCAGTCTGTATCATAACCAAATAAAATCTAAATAAATCAAAATACAAGATATAAAAGAAGATGTAAATGAATTTTATTATACAGGGTGATTCATTAAGAATGGGCAATCTCTGAACTGGAGATACTACACACCAAAACATGGCGATTGAGCCAAATATGCTTTATTCGAATGTTGCTGGTTTAAAAAATACAGTGTTCAATGCTAGAATTTTATTTTTAAATATCTCAATAACTTTAAAACCTGTCGGAGTATTAAAAAAAAAGTTGGCACAATTATGTTTTTTGGCACGCAAATAAGAATTTTTAACTAATTTTGACGTCACTAGTAGAGGGCGCCACTTATGGCACAGCATGTTTCTTTTAAATGGCAGAACTTTTTTGCTGTTTAGTATATCCATCTGTCTATTGAAACAATCTATTCTCCTACCTGTTATATCTGACAAAGGTATACCTTGTTGAAGTCGTTAGGAGTAACAGTTTTCGAAATAAGCCTATTTGAAATATTCAGTGCACCGATTGCAAACTGTTATCGTTTCAGGTAAAGTGCCTTTTCTACTGAAAATACAGCAAAATTTTACTTGAAAAAGTTATTCAGAACGGTAAATTATGGGGACGTTCAAAATTTCAAGAAGATCGGCCTGCTTTGATAAAATCTTTGTGTTTTGTTGAAAAATGGTTTCAAAATCAAACCTTGATTCTTAATGAATCACCCTGTATTTTCGAAACAGCGAAAAAAATTTCAATTATTTATTAAAAATCTAGGAAAAAATAAAAAACTGCTCCATTCTTTAGTATACAAGCAACATATTCATAAATTCAACATCTGATATTTCGGTGCATTCGAATAAGGAACAATGGCCAGTGAAGGTATTAAAATAAACACTGTTTGTTATCCTCTGCTACCTCCCTTCCTGGGAATATATCCGATTATTTAGGATTACCTTTTACAGAATAAAGTTGTACGAAAAGAAAATAATGGAAGCGGAAACGGAAACTGTGGGTTAAATCCCAAAAATCAATGTTTACTAGACTGGCAGAGGCAAAAATTGAATGGTCAAATCTAGATTTGTACAAAGAATAACAAGGCACTATTGAAAGTTAATGTGTAACTTTGAACAAATAAGAAAATACTACATTTTGCAACAACACATAATACGGGTTGTTTCCGTTACGTATAAAAAAATATTTATATCTTTCTAGAAAACATTGTAACTTGTATATGTATGCTAATGTATAGTCAAACGGGCTAAAAGTGAAACATTACAATATTTGGGTAAAAATGAAATAATCTTTAATCTTTTGTATTAAATAATAATAATAATATCTCTACCCCTCATTCTAATCACGAGGATTAGTCCAGAAGTCGAAGACTTGTGCGGGAGAGAGGGCGGCATATTATTATTAAGCAGGCCGCATTTGCGCCCAGGAACGACGTACGTTGGTAAGCCCTAACCACCATTCAGTGCAGGAATGAGGGAAACCTGGAAAACCTCATTAATTAGGGGGGTAGTCAAATGTCAACCGGTGCCAATCTCTCACATTGACACAAGCCAACATTCTTCCACCCTACCATACCCGCAGAGAGGGTGCCAATCTCTCCACGAATATAGCTTATATACGGTCTACCGGCTGCGGGGGTCGAACCCACAGCGATCCAGTCACCTCGATTCAAGTACTGACGCCTTAAACCGCGCGACCACTGACCGATCAAAATACAGTAATAATTTCGATAATAATAAAATAGTTAATACCAGTGAAACTCTAATTTACATAATTTGTGAAAGGAGGCTTGCCTAAACAAAAGGTGTTTGTTTTGCAGAACCGTCTTACACCTGAGAGGCTCAACAGATCATCTAAATAAAAGCCAAGTGAACTATCCTAGATAATATAAGTACTATGTGAAATATACAAATATACACAAGTATATAAAAACAAATCATAACAAACAAATTACATGTAAAAAGGTGAATATACGCATGCACAAGAAAACACGATATCGTGAACACAAAATGCACCAGGGGCCTTCACGGAATCGAATTTGTTCACGTTAATGAAAGTATACAAAAAGTGAAAAAGAAGCAAGTAGTCTAGTCTGTAGCATTTTATTTATTAAGCTCTACATGAGTTTTTGTAAAAAATGTAGTTATTTTACTTTGAACTTGTTTAGATGACAACTTTTTCAATATTGCTTTTTCGTAAACAGCTCTAAGACTAAGAATATCACTGATCTCCAATGAATTCTGCTCCGCCCACTTTAATACAGTGTTGATTGCTTCAATTGCGTTTGTTTACGTTACCGGGAGAAGCGGTGTTCACGTTAGAAGGTAGATAATGGATAGTGTTCATGTTACCGCGAAGTTCACAAACGCAAGTTCATGTTATCGCCAGTCTACTGCACAGTGCATTTTGTGATAGTAACCAAAACAATTAATACTCAAATGCTAAAATTTAGTGGAAATGGTTTGATGTTGTTTTATGTATGATTTGAGAAAAGATTTAAATTTATTATATATATTTTTTTTAAGTTCAGTGGGAAGCATGTTATACATGCTGGTCCATAAATAATACCACAAATACATATCATTTTCTGTGCCTTTCCTAAATTTTCCACGAATCTGGTAAATTTAATTTTGTCTTGTGAAGTTTTATTATATCGTAAGTCCATATCACGCAGTGGTAAGTATACAGGGTTTTACAGAATGATGTTGAGAAAATCTAGGGGCATGTTTAAAAATAAGAAAAAAAATTATATAAACATGGGTCCGGGAATGTCTCGTTTTCAAGATACAGGTTGTTTAAAATTTTGTGTCTTAAATACTATACTCTTCATTTCTCGAACTGATTGATATTTGGTGCACAACAGTGTACCTATAGTGAAGGGCTACTTTTATGTGTATAAATCTCTTGTAATATACAAGCAACAGTGGCGTTCGTGCTGTTAAATACTCATTTTTAGCAACAAAAAAATTTACGCCACTGATTTTTTTACAAATTGATATTGCTCTCTTAAACCCAAGTTAATTCTGCTTAAAAAGTATCTCTTGGACATTTTCCTACTGACGCACAGTTTTCGAGATAAAAATTAATTTATTATAGACCAACTTGCTAATTAAAAAAACAATAATCTAGATGGCATGTGTCAGTTTATCATAAGTTCGATGTCAGACTTATACAAAAAAGATAACACTAAATTAAGGTTGAGTGACTTATTTTTGAAGTGATTAAGTTAGTTTTAATATATTTTTTTTACGAAATAAATAAAGATGGTGAATTATCCCTTTGAGGAATTGGTCGATATAGATTTTATGTATTGAGAAGCAAACGGAAATTCGAATTAAGCAAGGCGTCTCTTCAAAGGAATAATTCACCATATTTACTTTTTTTTGCAAAAGCAAATAACAAATTAACCGATTATATGATTCTGTCAGCAATTGAGTAGCAGTACTCAATATGCGCTTAAAATGATCAATATATGTATCACAAACCCAACACAATTTCAAGTTAAAACACATTTTATATATAGGGGATTTTAAGCAAAGATTAGTTTACGGCTTATTAAGAGAAAAAGTTTGTACAACTTTAAAGTTGAAACTAGGTACATTAAATTGAATTTGTGACAAAAAGCAGGGCAGCCGATGTCATTATGCAACATTTTACATAGAAACTATAATGAAGAACATTTCCTTCTCAAATCCAAACTAGAAACATGAGATCTTGCTAATAAGGTGTTATAATCTGTATTAATTTCTGGATAAATTCCAGCTTCTCTGGAATACAAAAATTTTAAAAACTTTCTCTGAATTTTTTCAACAGCGATTTTGTAATACTGATAATATGGATTCGATATTACAGAAACGTGTTGCAGTTTCGACCTAATGAGGGAATAGTACCATGTTTTCAATGTTTTAACGTTGTTAAAGTTTCTGCATTTCCTCAAGATGAAGCCATATAATCTTGCAGCCTCTTTTATTTTGTTAAAAATGTGTTCTTGAAAGGATAAAGCACAATCAAATAATATCTTTAACAGTTTCACAACGGGCAAGTGCAGAGTCATCAATAGCATCATTGGAAACAACTGGTAACTTTTTCTGATATAGGAAGTAATTTTACGTTTGGATACATTAAGATATAATTTGTTCTTCAAACACCAATTATGCAAATTATTTAAATAATATTAAACAATCATCTATGGAACAAATTGAAATTAAATAATAAAGGTCAGAGGTTTGACTTCTAAAAAACTGCTGAAGTGGCAGAATAATTAAAAGATACAAAACTGAACACAAACTGAATTCTCAGTTAAGTAAAATTTAAAGAGAGATTTTGCAATCAAAATGGCAAAACAATTCAATGGAACAAAAATTGCAGAAAAAATCGACACAGTTTCAGTGTCGCATCAAAAAATGCAAGACGTGTAGACCACATTAATCAACAATTGAAAATTGTTCACTCTGCCTGGACGAAAGCGCCGACCTATTCGACATCAGCCAACTTGTAATTTTCGTTCAGGAGGACTTTGGTGTAGCAGAGAAGAGATGCTTGATCTTAATCCTTAATAAATTTAAGTAAGTATATAAAAGTAAGTAAGTATTATAAAAATATAAAAACTGCACTGCACTTTTAGAAAATAATTTTAAAATGTTTTGTGTGCCACTCTATACTGTATGCGGATAATTTGCCACTCGAATTATAAAACTAAATCGAGCCATTTTTAGCTGCATCCCAAGCAGCTAATTGAATTTCACGTAAAGCAATGTTTATATTCACCGCTAAAGTTTCCTGTGCATGTTTATTTGTCTAATTGTTGCAGAGTGTATCCGGTTGGGACGGAGGGATACATCGGATGTTTCCGTTTGTTCGAAAAATATACCCGTTCCTTTCATAAAACTGTTTATGCTTAAGTGCAAAAATAAATAGCTCAGTCGCCGAGTGGCGAAATTTAACGGAAACGGCTCATGCTGAGATTTTGCCAGCAAGGGAGATTTACGAACGGATCAGGGAGCAAAGTAATTACAAATACATTTTTTATTGTGTCAAACTAATTAACTTCACCAACGTTGATTGCAGCCACGATATATACTCATATTTTTTTATTATTAGTCTGTATAGTTTTTTTACCTTATTGTAAATGTATTGAAGCCAATTAATTTTCCTAAAATTCATATCAATGAAGTCGGTGAAAATAATTACAGAACATTGAGACATAAATATTAAATTAACAAAAATTGTTTCCATAAATATAGGTATGAAAATTATTCGGTTCTGATATACAAGGTGTCCAGAAACGATTAGCAAAAAATTCAGGAGATAATTCTAGACCGAAAATAAATGCTACCTCTTTCTATAACATGTTTTCCAAAACTGATTATTAACGGAGTTACAGGGTGTTAAAGTTAAAATTTTATTTTCGCTATTTGTAAATAACCAGTGCATCAATTCAAAACTGTTATCGTTTCAGTTAAAGTGCCTTTTCTACTGAAAATACAGCAAAATGTTATTTGACAAAGTTGTTCAGAATGGTAAATTATGGAAATGCGCAAAATTTAAAAAAAATCGGCCTGCATTGATAAAATCTTTGTGCTTTGTTGAAAAATGGTTTCATCAAACCTCGCCGATCTTCTTGAAATTTTGTAGGTCTCCATAATTTACGATTCTGAACAACTTTTTCAAGTAACATTTTGCGATATTTTCAGCAAAAAAAGGCACTTTATCTGAAACCAAAACAGTTTTGACTCGGTGCACTGAGCATTTCAAATAGGATTATTTCAAAAATGGTTACGCCTACCGACTTCAGCAAGGTATACCTTTTTCAAATAAAACAGGTAAGAGAATCGATTGTTTCGATAGTCAGATGGATACATTAAGATGCAAAAAAGTTCTGCCATTTAAAAGAAA
This sequence comes from Monochamus saltuarius, assembly GCA_025584915.1. NCBI lineage: Eukaryota > Metazoa > Arthropoda > Insecta > Coleoptera > Cerambycidae > Monochamus > Monochamus saltuarius. The sequence goes on along the minus strand of CM046725.1, from coordinate 55,398,352 downwards.
CATGGTGTGCCACAAGTGGCGCCCTCTACTAGTGACGTCAAAATTAAAAACATATTTGAATTTCTCATCCGCAAAAATCCCCGATTTACAAATTTTATGTAAATATTTGGATTTCTTAAGAAGTTATTTACAAATAGCGAAAATAAAATTTTAACTTTAACACCCTATAACTCCGTTAATAAGTTTTGGAAAAAATGTTATAGAAAGAGGTAGCATTTATTTTCGGTTTAGCATTATCCCTTGAATTTTTTGCTCAACATTTCCGTACACCCTGTATAGACAGTTAAATCTTTAAAAATATATGTATATGTTGAACGTAAACTAATGAAATTTGAGCTGATGAATTAAGTGAAGTTAAAAATTCACTGAATTATGTCAACCAGCCAATAAATTTAGGAATTTTACTAAATATTCCAGTAACCATATACTTTATATACGTAGTTCTGATTTTTTTCTGAGTCGTTTATAATGATGACCCATTGAATAATCCAAGTTTTCGACCTCACCGAACATAACAAATTTGCTACAATTTGAAGCCAGAACGGTCTCTGTAAATCCAATAGTTTTCGAAATTGGCAATTTTTAACAATATTTTGTTGTCAAGTAGGAATTTCTACCCTCTTCGAGGGGACATAATATGTTAACCACACCCTACATTTTTCATATTTCTCATTACTACCCTTATTCTTTGTGTAATATTATCGAAACCTTGTCTAAACGTCTCATAACCATAACCCCTTTCCTTTCCACCCAAGTCAAAAATTCTGAAATTGTATCAGGTACTATTTGCTATTGCTACTTTTACTTATTATGTGAGGATGTTATGAAAGAAAACGAGAATTATGAATGATTATTTAAATTAGAATTTCAAAAAAATTATTCAGAATTAAAATACACTTAGTTACAATTCGGCCAGATTTACAAAAACTTATCTATCAAAACTATCAGAGCACAATGTTTCAATTTATTGCATCCATAGTATAATAACAAATTAACAGTATTGAGAGATAAAATATATATCAAAACTCTTCATAACTTATAAAGATAATAATTGGTTAGACCAAAAAAAATAATATTGTTGAAAATAGAAGAAAACAAAAAACATTATTTGTGCTGAAAATCAATTAATGTAAAATTTAGAAAAAATAAAATAATATAAAAATAGTTATCTATATGTTTAATTTTAAGTGACTTTCTAAATGTTCCTTATTTTCTTCTATTTTCAACAATATGATTTTTTTTGTCTACGCAATTATTATCTTTAGAAATTATAAGAAGTTTTGATATATTTATTAATATTTATTAATACTGTTAATTTGTGGTTATACTGGGTACAATATACTGAAACATATTGATTTGCCACGGTTTTGGGTAGACAGGCTTTTTGTAAATCAGGCCATATCCGACAAAAATTTTTGAAATTGAAATCAAAATTCATAATTCTCGTTTTCTTTCATAATATCTTCACATAAGTAAAAGGAGCAAAACAATGTTACCTGATATACAGGGTGAATCATAAAGAATGGGTCAACACTAAGCTGAAGATATTAGACAACAAAATATTATGTTTGAGCTCATCCTGCCTTATACGAATGTCACTGGTTTAATAAATACGGTTTAAATTTTATTCTAAAATTTCTCAATAATTGAAAAAGTTTTAATAGCATGACTCTGAAAATTGATAGTGTTGGGTTTTTTGGTGAGAAAATTACGAATTTGAAGTTTATTTTGATGTTGCTCCTAGAGGGCGCTAATTTCACCGTATTATTTAGGTAAATCAAAACATATTTTTTATCTGTTGAGCTACGCTTAAACATCAAAAACAACGTTCAATTCGACATAAAAACTGTACTCTTGGTTAGGTCGCCTAACTTTATCGGTTTCTGAGTTATTTGCATTCAAAAGTTTCAATGTATTTTGTGGTGATTTTCTTTCAGGCGCTGGTATGGCTATTTCTTTCCTAAATAGGATTGTATCAAATTTTCATGTCAATAAATATTAGCGTATTTTGCGTGCATGTGATTTATTATTTGTGCAAAATTATTGGCTAGTGATCAAAAAATACCACGACATAATAATTTTTCCAACAGTGAGATAAATAATACGTAATTCTCACACCAAAAAACCCAACACTACCAGTTTCCAGAGTCATCCCATCAAAAACTTTCTCAATTGAGAAATTTCCTAATAAAATTTAATCCTTCAAACCAGTTACATTCGTATAAGGCTCTAAGTGTTGACCCATTCTTTCTGACTCACCCTGTATATTATTTCCAGAATGTAGGTAGTAAAAAACAGAGTTAGTAATGAGAAATATGAAAAATGTAGGGGGTACCTTCATCTGCAGGTTCCCTCAAGTCTATTCCAGCTGCCATTGAAAAATAGGAGGAAGGGGGAATTTCCTGAAGAAAATAGGCCTACAGAGTCAAATTTCCTACAAAACAACAACATTTCCATATTCGAAAAAATGTATAAACTTTGAAAAACTGTATTTCGGAAACTATTGGGTTTACAGAGGTTATGGGCTCAAACTGTAGAAAATTTACTCTATTTTGAAAACGTATGGCGTAGTTATAAAAATAGTGATTCAGTGTTAACAATAAATCTATTGTCAAAAACGATTTACTTGTTGAATATCAATAAAATGTGTTCCAATAAGCTTCATACCCAATCCAAATTGAATATCTAAAAATATTATTTGATGAATTCAAAAATAATCATTCACATTAATTTAGAAATGCTTTCTATAAAAATCTTTATCAATTCATACACAGGAAGAAAGTTATCGGCATTGTGTGGTCTTTATTTCGAATTATAATTCTGTTCCAAGAAACATTCTTTATGTAAAACCAACCATCAATGTATGGTTTCATCATTCAGGATACGGTTAATTTAGCAGGAATTTGTTTTGAGTGGTGAAAATGGCGTTTTCATTTCCGATAATGGTTTCAACATTGTTAATAGAATTTTATCTGTATATACAGGGTGTAAACGAGTAAATTAAAAATAATATACTAGTAAAAAATATAATGGTCTTTACTAACATACGTGAACTTTAAATTTGATAAATAATTTTTCCCCATCTAGAACATAGTCAAGCGGTGGTGGCAAGTGGTGTTCAATTTATTGTAGCTATTCTTCTTAATTAAAAAATGATATTTTAAAAGTAAAGGCCCTATAACCTGCCCAAGATCACTCTATAATTACTAAACGTTTGCATATACAGTGTGACCCATTTCAAATGGAAACAAGCCTGTAAAAATGGTAATTATTATCCGATTTATTTCGGTTTTTTTTCCAAAAGATGGAGCAGTAAAAACTCTATTCTGGCACAAAATATTAAAATTTGTATTTTGTTTTCAAGGCCTACTTCGAATTTTTTTCACGGCAAAATTTTACAAAAATTGTTTAGCGATTTTTTTATTACAAATCTAACTACGGCACTGGATTTAGCATCCCGTAAAACGGTTTTATGCCAAGTTTAAAAAATAAATATTTAATATTGAGAGATTTATAACAATTTTAATGCAGGCTACATTTTATTAAATACTTTTATAGTAATTTTCAAAAAATACAAGTTGGCTATGGGTCACACTGTATGTAGGTACTCAGTCAAGTAAGCCTTATTAATTCATGATGACTATTGATACTAAAAATGATCATGTCGTATCTCAAAAAATAATTCAACACACAATTTAAAAAAATCTGGACACATTTGCAAAAAATTAAAATCCACCTTGATCTGATTCACACATCTTAAACAGTTTTTCCTGCTTGAAATATTTATTTGTATGTGAAAATAAACATACATAATAATAAAAATATACAGTGTGCCCCGTTTTTCAGGTTAACAACTCTAGAAATGTGAGGAGGCTGTGGAATTTCCACACGCCTATTTTTTTACAATTAGTACCCTGTAGGGAGGTTATATTCTGCGAACCATTTTATTTGTGTGACAAAAGCTTGGCCTATTACGATTTGTGAAAAGAATCGTTTTAACAGAAAGTGGTATTAGGCATTTTTTTATTACATAGATAATATTACCAGGCTATTCACTATCAAAATACACATATACCGAATTTGATCGAAACACATCTATTGTGTGTTTTTCATGGAATACAAAATTTCAAAAAATCAGACAACTGAAAATTATAATAAGGTCGTTATGAAAATTACCAATCAGACAAAGAAAAAACACAAGTTTAATATTTTTTATTGCGGCCACAGTAAAAATAATGAACACAGAAAAAATGAAAAAATGTAATAAACTATGAATACTAAATTGTTGAACAGATAATTCCAAAACGTTAATCTAAATTAAATTTTAGTTTTTTGTATCGTACCTCCTTCCAGTCGCACACATTTTCCCAATTGTTTTCTTAAATTTAAAATTATTTTATGAGACCACAGTAAAAACAATTAACGTACAAAAAATATATTGAATTATAATACTAGATGTTAAATAAAGTTAGTTATGTAAATCTTAAATTTAAAAATACAATTGGAAAAATGTGTTCGTCTGGAAGAAGGTATGGTGGAGAAAATTAAAATTTAATTTAGATTAACCTTTTGTATTTTTTTAAACAATTTAGTATTCATAGTTCATTACCTACATTTTTTGTACGTTAATAATTTTTACTGTGGCCACAACTTATACTGTTAAGCTTGTAAGCTGAAGTTTTTCATCCCTTAAAAAAACACTCAATATACATTTGTCGATCAAATTTGGTATATGGGTATTTTGATGGGTGCTGAATAGCCTGGTACTATTATATTTTTGAAAAAAAAATGCCTAAAACGACCCTTTTAAAAACTCATAGTAGGCCACTGACTTTTGCCCCATAAATAAAATGGTAGAAGTAGAATATAACCTCCCTTCAGGATACTAATTGTAAAAAATGGCTTACCGAAATTCCACAGCCTTGTTACATTACCAGAGGTACACACTGTATATGACATGTTTGTACACTTTTGCTAGAGAATTTTCGAGAGCAATATTTTTTCAGTTACGACCGTTCTTTTACAGCACAAACGATAATGTTTATATTGCGCGATAGCAAATTCGAATTTTATTAAGAAAAATAAATATTCTAAAAGTAAATAAATTCATAGAACTAGTAAATATTGCATTTCATGATAATTTACGCAGAAAATTACGGAGAAATTACTAAATTTACTTAACTTTTGCACAACAAATCGATTATTTTGATATTTTCTTTCTTTTCAAATTGATTCGAGCTTGAGCCCAGTTTTTTCTGTACACTATCGACTGTTAAAATTATGGCAGTTAAATTTCTAAGACCCTATATATATTTCTAAAGAAAGTAAATGATTATTTATTATTATTTTTTAGGGATCGGTCAGTGGTCGCGCGGTTTAAGGCGTTAGTACTTGAATCGAGGTGACTAATCGGAGTTGGTTCGAGCCCAGCTGCCGGTAGACCGTATATAAGCTATATTCGTGGAGAGGATTGGCACCCTCTCTGCAGGTATGGTAGGGTGGAATAATGTTGGCTTGGGTCAATGTGAGAGATTGATATCGGTTGATATTTGACTACCCCCCTAATTAATGAGGTTTTCCAGGTTTTCCTCATTCCTGCACTGAATAGTGGTTAGGGCCTACCAACGTAAGTCGTTCCTGGGCGCAAATGCGGCCTGCTTAATAATAATATGCCGCCCCCTCTCCCGCACAAGTCTCCGACTTCTGGGCTAATCCTTGTGATTAGAATGAGGGGTAGAGATATTATTATTATTATATTTCCATATAATAAGTATTTATGTTTGTCAAATGAAATATAGTTAATTAATTGTAATTTGTTTGTTTTTTTTAGTTTTGTTTAACTTTGTTCAAATATAAATACATGTTATGGTATTTTTTAATACATTTTTGTGATACATCTTCCTCATTTTCAATAAACAATATTTAAAACCATACACAACTGAACCGAACTGTCACATTTATCGCCAACCGTTGGTAAGGATATTGTATTTCTTCTTTTTTACACATTGCTATTACAATCAATAATCACGTTCGAGAAATACTAGGTTTACAAGGAAACCCCCTATTTCAGCTGCTTACGGAGAGAATTTTGTAGAACAAAACAATCGAAAATATATTCCGTTAAAGGAAACCAAATTAGCGATAATTTCAAGCGGATATTGAACAACAAATAAATAATTAAACAATCACACCATATTTCCAACGGCGTACGTGTCGAAAATATAAAGGGGCCCACAATGGTAGGTACCAGGAAAACAATGTATATAAAATATTCCAAGCGCACTGTACAGGAAAAGTGATCGAACGGGATAAATTCGCAGTAACAAACTATACAGGGGATAAAATATGTAAATATTTTCAGACTGTACAGGGTGACCCAGTACTGATGGTTGGCCGCCATTACGTAAAAACAGAAAGAGCAATCGAAAAACCGTAAACGTGGGTGTTTATGGTATGATGTAGTGAGTGTTTACCATAAAATACCATCTTGGTAAATTTAACACCCAATGGACAGTGATGTCAATGAAATCATATTTCCCAATTCATACCTATTTTTTTACATAATATAAAAGTCCTCATTTTTATCAACAACTTTTATTAAAATTTTTTTTGATATCACCTTTCGTGTAAAAGATATAAGACCATATGTATAGTAAAATTAAACAAAGTCTCTATCACGCATGTTGATGATTTTGACAACGTTGTCATGGAAATACCAATAGTCAATATTATGTTACTCATTTACCGATAAAATTTGCCTGTCAATAGTCATACTGAAAAGATAGATATGCTTTTAATTTTTGGAGAAGCTAGAAAAAATTCAAAATTGGCAGCACGAATTTACAGTGAAAGATATCCTGACCGCCAAGTACCAGATTATAGAAGGTTCTTGAGATTGGAACAAGCACTAAGACGGAACACAGACGCTTTTAAAGTCTAAAAAAAAGATGATAAAGTCTAGATGCCAGCCGAGAACTAAATATTTCATATAGTTGAATTAAAAGAATTTTAAAGAAAAACAAGTATCACGATTATAAAATTTTAAACGTGCAAGCCCTCTTTGAAACTCATAGGCTACGCCGGATAAATTTTATTTCGGAGATTGTTGATATCCAGTTAGATGTGCCAAACATTTATAAATATATACTATGGACAGACGAGTCCCGCTTTGTCAGCAATGGAGTACCAAATAAAAAAATACGCACTATTGGGCAACTGAAAACCCACACGAAATTAATCAAGTTGAATCAAGGACATTTTGGTATCAATGTATGGAGTGGTATTATAGGCAGACACCTAATAGGTCCATACTTTTACAAGAGATTAATCGATATAGGTACTCTGTGCTTTTACAACAGAGCACTTTAAACGGAGAGCGTTATTTAACATTTTTAAGGAACCAGTTACCAACTATATTGGAACAAGTGCCATTACAACTTAGAAGAAATATGTGGATTCAACAGGCTGGCGCACTAGCGCACAATGCGAGAGAAGTAAAAAGACACCTCAATGAAAATTACAATGGCCGATGGATTGGTACAGAAGGTTCTATTCATTGGCCTCCGAAATCCCCGGATCTATCCTCAATAGATTTTTATTTATGGAGTACCTAAAAAATGAGGTTTATAAGAAAATATGTCATAATTCAGAAGAATTAAAAGAAAACATTAGGAACGCTTGCTGTTTTCCAGGTCAATTGACAACCGAATTTAATTTTAAAAGCGGTATTTCAATTTTGGTTTTAGTAAATTTATTTTCAGAAGCGTTATTTATGCTATTTAAATCTCATAATGAGTCGATTCGGTATCAAAACATATTTTATGAAAACATACACGTTGTTTTTTCAAGATACATGATGTTAAAGTTGTTGCTTTTAAGAGGATTTTATCTTTAAATCGGTTGATGATAAAGATATCAAAATGTTTACAGGAAATTGAGCAAGTGTGACTTAAGAAAACCGAATAAACTGTTTTACACATTTCTTAAATATTTTAACAAATTTGTAAATCCTAAGGGATAGTAATAATAATGATTATGTATTACTATTTAAATTGGAATTTAAAGTGATTTTTTTTTAATAATCACACTGTCTTTGAATGTATCAACCTAAAAATTTGGAAATAGATGTTTTTGGATATGAATATCAAAATGTGTTGTCTATTTTGACGGATTTCCTAGAGGGCGCCACATCAGTCGTATTTGTAACGTAATGTGAGCAAAATTTTTTTGACCGTTATGGCAGGCGAACTGTTCCACCTATACTAGGTTGTTACACATTCAGAAAGACGTCATCTCTTAAAATTTCATTTACGCACACCTCCCCTGTACCGGGTTAGGTACACAGAATCGGTTTCGAAAATTTCCATCCACGGAATCATATATTAATTTTTTTTCACCCCCTCAAACGGGCAAGCAAACATCATCCCTTCTATTCCCCTATGAAAATACACTTATATCACTTTTAATTGTATAAAAATATTTGTAGCATCGCCGACCAAGTGTCTTAAGTGTAGATGTGGATGACTCTGTTATACAGAATGTCGATTTGCCGCGCACCTGAAATAGTATATCAGATACTCTATCTCAAAAGTAGTTTACCCCACGTCATAATGTGTGGATAGAAATGTGTGGATAACTTTGTAGAAAAACTATTTCAAGAATACGGCGCCCCTTAATACCGCCTTGCGGTATACAGAAGAGAGAAAAATTTGAAGTCGAGCATAAAATCAAAGTAGGTCTAGGAGTCTAGGACAATGACATTTTGTATCCTTTCTCAATGTTTCATTTCCCTGTATGTATATGATTCTCGATAATCAATATTTGAATTAATTAATTTAATGAAAATATTGATTATACGTTACGAACATCACTAAACATTAGGTTATTACAAACTAAGCAAATTAGGTGACATCCTGTCAATGGTTTGATAACACCAATATTTAATATAGTCAAGTAAACAAATAAAAACTTTTATCAAAACACGGACTAAATTTTTACTACAATAATTAGTGTTATATTTACTTTATTAATAGTAACACAAACATGTCGTCTAGTCGGCACTATAACAGGAAATGACTTAAGTAAAATGTAGTTTACTTCCTCATATCGAGAAAGGAGATAGTGTAAAAATATGTAACTTAAACGCTTACGCTAAATTTAAATGAGGCAGAAATTTTGCTGATGTTCTGCATTGGTAAAAATAAATAGTTGTTTAATTTTTTTAAAAAAAGGAAAGTTAACAATAGTGTAGGGGAAAATGGATTTAAAAAAAGTTCTTTCAACTCACCAATAAGGCAGAATGATTATCAAGTTACAGCAACATTAAGATATGTATCTCCTACCTGAAAGAAAAAAAAAATATAATTCATTGAAATTATTAATATATATTTGCAATTCCTTATATAAATAATTAAAGACTGCTGAGTAAGTGTGAGTAGTATTTAATTATATACAAGGTGTAACAGTAGTAAGTACTCAAAACTTGTGAGCTTGTAAAACAAGTCGAAAAATTACGAAGACCTTAGTACAACTTTTGTCAGTGGAGGCTCCTAAGGGAGGGTAATCTCAGAAACAGTTTTTAATGCGTAACATCAAAACGGTTCAACATTAAGTCACGAAATTTTGGCGAGATATTAACCTTGACGTGCTTAATAAGTCTCATAAAATACATTTCAAAATTTTCTACAGGGGCGTGAGAAAATACAAGGCTCTGGTACAAATTTAATCATATTTTTTGTGTAGTTATTTTTTTCTAGTTTATAGCCTATATGAAATGAATACAAAACAAAGAGGTTTATTTGGGTACAGTTTATAGAAATACTAACTTGCAAAATAAAATTAATTCTTTTATTTATTCAGTAATTGGAATTGTCCTAAAAACATAAGTACCTACTTTTACTGTGTGAAAGCAATATTTACATTACATGTTAATTTAATTTAGCACTTTACAATAATTTATTTACGTTAATTAAGCAAATTGCTCGAATATAACATAATCTCTCAGTGCATTCTAGTACGGACCGCGGATATCTTCTAGAGACTAATTTTTAATTCAGCATGAATCGAACCTGATTCAATTGGATCTTTAACAATGAAACGTCTCTTCTACGTGATTAATCGAGACCGGAAAGCGCCCACGTGAAAGAACGCGTTACACTTAATAAAATTATGTATTATAAACAAGATAGGAATGGTGAACCAAGCCATTTCTAATTTATCTTCATCACTACCAAACCAAACTGAAGTTGGAATAGAGTGGTGGTCGCTTAATAGACATTTTTAGTGAAATCAAGAATGGATTTTATTAATTGATTCCTATTTTATCCAATATTTTAGTCCGAGGGATATAGCACTCCCCAAATCACAGGTGTACGTTGTCTGTAAAATTGTGCAAATTGCTTAAAATCACATGGAATCGTGCAAAATCTTGTGAAATCATCCAGAATTTGTGAAATCGTCAAAAATACACAATCACTCAGTAAAATCTTGCAAAAATTCCGCAAAATAATGCGAAATCTTATGAAATCATATCAAATTATTGAGATTATATTAACCTCTGTTTTATAAAGTATTTAATAATCGGTTCAATCGCGTTTAGATATGAAATGACACCTCGTTTAGGACCAAGACAACACTTGACACGTTTATGAAACTAGGAATACTTCGGAAGCCTCACTTGCAGGCACAGAATAAAAAAATTGTCAGATGACCAGAAATAATTGACCTTGAATTGTAAATCTGACGTGTGTACGTACCACTTCCTACACTGATAAAAAGTTACATATAGAAATAAATTTATAAAGTTATTAATTAAATTAGTTTTATTTTTCACTTGGTTTCAAACTGTTAGAAATATTCGACCAGTTAAGTTGTATGGATGTGTTCTCAGTGCATGCAACAAAATAAGTAGTTGGACACTTTTGATAGTTTTAAACTAGTTCATGACTCTAGTGGAAACAGACTCAGGATATATAACAGATATAACTCAAAAACAAAAAATATTTTATTTGACTTTATTTCGTAGATTGTATTTATTTGCCGCCGTGAATATACAGCCATACGCTGTCGGTGAAATTTGCAACACCTTGTATGCGTATATTAAGCATAAAGTTTTTTTTTTCACAACGTCAAACGTATAACTTTTGTGCTTATAAAATGTTTTCTCGTTCAGAAAAAGTCGATATGTTGCTAATTTCCGGCGAGTCACAAAACAAGTCAAGAAGCGGTAGTTATTTCGAGAAAGATATCCAGAGCGCTTGACCATAGAACCAAAGTTTACAGAGTATTTATTCTGTAAACTTTGATAGAACCTTTACAAGATTGGAGGCGACCTTGCGACAAAATAAAGATGCGGAAGAATCAGACATAGACCGAAGGGTAAGAAACTATGTTAATACATCTAGACTGTTACAGTAATTTGAACAAGCCGGGAATTGCATTTGGATAAATCAACCGTTCAACGAATTTTAAAGGGTATTAAAAACCGACTTAATTTTATAGCTCAAATTGTAGTAAACGTAGAAGCTGTTGATCAGAACCTTTTTCAGCACGTTCTTTGGACGGACGAAAGTCGATTTGTCAGTAATGGTTTGCCAAACAGGCTCAACGAACACTATTGGTCCATCGAAAATCACTACATTTTGGAGTAAATGTGGTGCGGCATTATCAGTAGGCATTTAGTTCCTTCCTGCATTTCTGTAGAATGCGCATTTGCAGCTAAGGAGAAACCTATGGTTTCAGCACGACGGAGCTCCACCCCACAAGGCCAGGACTGTGCAGCAATATTTAGATAACACTTTTTCAGAAAATGGATTGGGATTAATGGACCTATTCAGTGACCCGGAAAGTCACCAGATCTAACACCCCTAAAATATTTTATGTTTTTTTTTTTTTAAAAATAAGGTTTACAAAACACCTTCGCCAGATATTAATCATTTGAAAGAAAAAGTCACAAACGCTTGTACTGAGTTAAACGGCGAAATGTTAATAAACGCAGCACACAAAGAAGTCAGGCGAAGATTTGATATGTGTCTTGAATTTAAAGGAGGGCATATCGAGAATATATTGTAATATGTATGTAGTATGAGAGAATTTGCCTCATTTTTAAAGTTTAGTTATTGATATAATCACCTTTTGTTTTAACTGCATTAAATAATTATCCAGTTTAATCCTTTTATTTATTCTCAATGACATTTATGCGCTTTAAACAACGAACACAACGACTACTTGGTCCTTCCACAGCTAATGTGACTTTTAACTGACATTTTTTTTGAGACTTTCGGACGATATTGCTTATAACTTTTAAACGGGAAGTAATACAGAAAAATGTCTATAATAAAAGTCTATTAGAAAAATGAGAGCATTTTAATAGGAAAAGAATTTGGGTATGTTTCTAGAAAAAAATATAATTCATAACGTCATTAGTCGTTTCTGTCAAATCCCAAAGATAATACCTTCGATTGCCAATGGAGCTTACCTCATCCCATTTAACATCACGTGTCCCAAGTTTTATTGAAATTTTTTGTATCTTCACAGTAGGCAGTAGGCCCATACTGTCGAATTTGAGGCACCCTCCCAACTAGCAAAATGGAACTTTAAACAATTTATTTATAGAGCAAATAATTGTGATAATTTTGTTCCTGGTAGGTATTATAATGCGTTATACAACATTTAAAAAAATATATATAAGGATTGTAAACATATTGTGTAAGAGTCGTATACTTGAGCAAATGAGCTTTAATTATAACCTTCTAAAATAGTTGTTTTAACATGTTTTATTAAGGATATACAGGGTGAGTCAGTCATAATGTCATTAATTTTAAGAGGAGATAGGGAATAATGAGTATAAAGCGAATACGTGATTAAAATAAAAATCTAAATGCATATTTACGCCAAAAAAAATATTTTCAAATCATTATCTAAACCCCCTGTCACTGACCGGTCACAGCCTTGGTCGGTTACAACTCACAGTTCAACTCGATATCGACCTGATGCAATGTTGTCAAGTTGTAATATTTTTCTATATAGTTTTTAGACATCACAAATAAACGGTTGTACTGACTATTTTAGAATATCATTTTTTCTTGCTCAGTTCAACTTCAGCCAATATAATTTAAAATGTTAATACCCAATAAAATCAAATAATAATAATCAAATAATTCTATTAAAAATTGCAAGTAACACGGTCCACTCAGGTTTTCCCGTAGAAAATACGGCCCAATCAAACGATACCCGTACACTCGCGTGTCGATTTTTCTCTGAGCAAATGTAGCTGTTATGACTGCAACAAAACTCCAACGTGTCTAATAATAAACTGAGTAATAAACCATTTACGTATATTACATAAAAAACCTATACCCAATGGGTAAATTATTGAGAAGCTGAAAAGTGTTTCGTGTTTAAATACTAAGCACTTAATAAAAAACCATCGTGTTGTCGACAGAAAACTGTCCAAGACCGAAATGGCACGCCGCTAATCTAAGTTATCGAGAGTTAATCTTGACCTTGACCTACCGTATTATTAGGTCAGTAACCTAGTTACCTAGTTTTTGTACTGTTATTTAACGACAAGGAGTAAAACTATTTTTTTTAATCTAGATACATGAATGAATTTTCCTTAAATATTGATTTTTGTTAATAAAAACAAATGTAGATAATAAATAAATGTTTTCGAATGTTAGGTTATTACAGTTTAATAATTTTGATATTACGTTTTCACTACGTTTTACAAATAAATATGAATTTTTAGTATTATTCGTAAGTACAATTAACCGCACACATAACCAGATGTACAATTTGTAGTTACGTACATCTAGCCTAGAAATGTATTGTTTTTTTAAGTAGTATGATACTAACCTGTTTACAGCCCACATTTCAAGTAAAACTGCACTTATCCGTCCATAGCACTTTATTAATAAAATTCAGTCGCATTTCGTAAACATTCTCCGTATAACACTACCATTTCTACATATTCGGAATTTGTAAAATTATGCGTTGTGAATTTACGCCAAATACGTGAGGTTAGACCGAAATAAACAAACTACTGCTTACTGCTTGTATTCTCTCCATCCCCCCTCCAAATGTGTGGCATGATCTACAAATTTGAGGGGGAAGAAATGCGGGAAATGCAGAGTGCCAAATAGAGATAAATTTGAATAACTCGCTGATGTGTTAGACGATATTATGTAAATGTGGCATCCATGGTTAATACCGCAAGTCTGTGGCAATAGATTTTCGTTGGGTGCGCCATCAGAAAGTTCGTAGCGTACCAGGAGCGTCGTGTTACTGATTTTTATAGGGTGATTTGTTTATTTTTTTAAAGGTCGAGTAAAAAATTTTTTTTCGATTTTCTGCCTTTATTAGGCCTCCCGAATACGTAGTTAAAATTAATGACATTATGACTGACTCACCCTGTATAAGGAAACTAATAACATTAATTTATAGCCTCGCCTTAGTTTTATAAATATTGTGTTTAATCTATAAAAATATTCCCTGTTTTATAAATATCTTGTAAAATAAAATTGTGGCTTGAAAAAACAAAATTATTGTATATTCTGCGTAATAAAATTACAAACCTAACCTTAATTTTAGTATAATCTGTGGAATAAAATCGTTTTATTATAAGTGGCCATGTTTAAATGAACATTTGTTGGATCAGCGACTGTCGCCATTATGTAAAATTCGTTGAAGTCCTAAAATTATATCTAAAACATGATTTTACTATTTTTGAAAGATTATTTTATAACAAGATCATTAATAGTTATATATGCAACAAGTACAAAAAGTAAGCACTTTTTGTACGAGTTGTATACAATATTTTTTCTACGTTCTTGCAAAAACCAAAAAATGTTTTATTTATTTAGATGACACTAAGTGTAGAACAATATGACATCGATTTGAACGTTCATGTTTGTCATGATGACAAAAGGCTGTAGTAGAATGACAGATGAATGCAATAAACATTTTATTGCACTAGTGCAAGAAAGAACCACTTTTTCCACTAAATATAGTTCAATAAAGTTCTGTTTTTTGCATGAACGTAGAAAAATATAATTATACAATGATAATATAAATTGAAGCATAATTTCAATATTTTTAAAATTTATTTTTTATAATTTTAAAGAAAATGTGGTCTAAACTAAAGTGCATAAGTTTTTTGTCACAAACATATCTATAGTTTATCAATAAAATTTGCGACGCAATAAAATTGAAACACGAGATTGTTGAACTGATAATATTGTAAGTATTATACCTATCTACCATTTACACAAATGATCGCCATTGAGTTTAGGCTACCCCATTTTTAAATACAAACACAAATAATTATGAATCCCCATTATACACCAATCTCAAAAATGATTTGGTTTTAATATTATTCACTAAAAAATATAATGTTTCTTTAAATAATACCAAAATACAGACTACAAAACGTTTTTATAGTTGCTGTATAAAATGGTTTTAAAAGTGTTGCATACATTTTTTATAAAACTGTTACATTACCAAAATGTGGCTGTTTTCAATTTTATAAGTATCGTATAACGGCATTTAACCACGTTATATGAATTTGAAGCTCCTATAAAATTTATTTTATAGCAATTTCTACAATCTTTATAAAATTTATTTTGCAAGTTCGGCTGTACCGACACATTACAGATCCTATTGATAAAATGGCATGTGAAAAAAAGTGTAAAATATTAAAATTTCTTTTAAATCCGTTAATGTTGCATCCATGGATGCGGATAAATTCTCCTGCCGATTGCTTCATTTCCTTTGACCACTCTGGCGGCGCCCATAAATGTTTACCATCGTTATTAAAATGCTGCCTTCAGAATTCGTGCTTGAGCGACTCAAGCAATTAATTAATGCTTTTCTTTACGCCCATTGTCGTCAGGTGCAGGTGTTAATTGTGATTCCTCGTTGGCTCGGCCGAGAATGTAACCCGCATGTCATCGATCGCCATTGCAGATAATCCTCTCCGACAGATTCACTTTTCGCTCCTGAATATTCATCGGCCTCGGAATACACGACGAGACGAGAGCCTCGATTCACAATACGAAGTAGACAACAAAAGGATCTGTGTAAGATTCATACGAAGCATAATTAATTAGTGAGCCCCAAGGACGACGGTTTCGCTTCCACTTCGGCAAGTCGATCATTAATTATGAAGATTAGGAGAAAAAAGACTGGGTTGTGCGTGTGCGTGGGTGGATTCGGTATGAAGTGCTTAATTTGTTTACAAATTGGCGCAGAATGACTCCGACTACAGCGAGTAAAAGAGACCATTAATAACTTAGCAACTTAGCGCATAACCAGATTTAGTGCTTGTTTTGCTGAAGTTATTAATGGTCCTTTTATATACAATGTTCTAAACGATATTGCCGACTTCAAAGGGTTGCCTGCTCTGAATTTGCTGATAACGAAACAAATATATAGAGAATGTAAAAAAATACTCAAGTAGCACAGACTGGTAACATACACGGATAAAATCTAATCTGTATTTATAGGCCAGTCAATGAATGACCGAAAGGGGGTGTAGCGTGCAATGAGAAGGCGGGAAAATTTTTCGGTGCAGGAATGCATTGGGAGCAATTAGGACGTAACATTTTTTTGTTTTTCGCTTATAACCTGAAAACGTTGCGTCGTAACGAAATATTGTTTATATAGGAGAGCCTATAAAATTATCTACAAGATTAGTTCAACCATTTTTTCGCTATGATGAATCGTTTCTTAAATATCTGCTCTCAAAAGTCGGCAATAAAAGAAAAAAAATTGTACACAAATGTTTTCTCATATTTCTCTTGGTAACTCCTCGGCCGTTTGTTCCATAGGAGCATGTTTTAGAGCGATATTTCAATTCTGTTTAAGAATATATATATGCTAAGTTATCTTCAATGAATCAGAAATGAAAAATCTTAATAAAAACAAACTCGACCTGATTCTCTTAGGTCGGGAGAGTCCTGTATCTGGCTCCACCATTGATACCAACTGCAGGACGAATCACAAATCACCCTCGTCTTCATCATCAGTGTCCGTAGGAGATGTGGAAATGGGTTCCAAGTATTCTTTGTCATCCTGTAAAATCGCAACGCTGTTTAAACAGTGACTAGCAGTTTTGACACAATCGAGAACAATTCGCACATCGCTGTCTTTTTGCAGCTGCACCTTCCACATCTAGAAACTTTCGTGTATCTACAAAATATGAGGTACTCTGGGCACTGCTTCGTTTTTTATCATCACGGGAAATAGGATATTGCCTTTATGTGCCCATCTCCACAGGTCTTACAGGTAGTTGGTTTTCCAGCCAGAGCTACACCTGGTGGATTGTGCGTAATGTGTTCTTTCGCTACCCTCCGCTGGGTGGAAGTGATCCGAGATCTGGTTTTATATTTAACGCCGATTGCAACAATGAATCGTACCTGATGGTGTTCAGAGAACTTTGCAGGGGCACCGTACCATTGCAGCATACATATTCGCCCAACTTTCTCAACATTAGCATGCGAGGAGAAGGAAAACCAAGTTTACTTTTCCGGAATGTCGCTCTAGTAGAATCGCTAGTAAATTTGTATAAGAACAAAATTTCCTCGAGTCCCAACTTTTCCATTTGATGGGTGGAGTAAATGTTGGTTTGTACTTTTTTTCTACCAGGTCTTATGAAGAGGATGTTGTGGTTAAGTGGCATTTCTGCTGTAAATAACACAGCTAGGTCGACGTCTTCCCTTATAACCTCCACTTACGGTCAATACGTCAGCATCGTGTGAGCCACTGAAATTTCAGTTTCCAGATTGAACTTGATGTCGACTCACTGTCTTATCCGATAGCAATTCTTCAGTTCTGTCAACTTAGTGCTATTGTTAGAACTACTATATCCCTAAATAAAATGGTAAATCTTCTGCCTGGGTAGTGGGCCTTGAAAAATTTTACGTACGTATCACAAATTGTAAAAACTGGGGATTCTCTTTGTCAGATGAGCTTATGTAAAAGAAAACCTCCATAAATCACCAAATAAAAGTTGATAGATATCCCGGTTGGTTTAAACGGCTTGTAAAGTACGCTTTTTTGTTTTGACCCTCATTGAATAAGACCAAGGGAAATAGATCCAATTCGTACTGCAAATAGTTACTGTAACTTCTTCAATAAAATTTATCGCTCTAAAATATTCTCTCATGGGATTTTTGTGTAAAACAAACCGCCAGAGTTACCAGGAAAATTATGACAAAAAATTGACACAACATTCTTTTAATTAATATGCAGATATGAATTTAATGTACGGGTTGCCTTCTGTAAGTGAAGCCAGAAGACTTTGTTTTGAACGATTTCCTGATATAATCATACCGGGAAGTGCAACTTTTTTTTCTGTCAACAGTAGATTACGAGAGAATTATACAGCAAGTGACATAACAGTTTACTCATATATAGAAGAAACTAAAATCATCCGATACACATAGTATTTGTGGTATAAATTTCATAAAACTGTAGAACCGCAAGAATCATGTTCACATCTAACATTATGATGATCTCAACTGGAGAGTTAGCTTTAGAAAAAAGCCGAACATAAGCGTATTATATGTGGAAATTATAACCGAATTATTGCTTTCATGTGGTTTTATGCTTTTTACCAAGAAAATGTATTATACTGAGATCCCTATTTTGAAGAAATAAATGTCTCTTATACATATATGTCAAATTGTATTTTCAATCAGCAGACATTGTCTTATAAAGTAAAATTTTTCTCTTCCAATGAAACTTATTACTTTTAATTTCAAATATACAGGGTGTTAAAAAGAGTATAAAATATTTCAGGAGGTATAAGAACAAAATGTCCTCGAGTCCCAACTTTTCCATTTGATCCAAATGAACCAAAATAAACAGAAAAGTCTTAATAAACATGGGTCCGCAAAGTAACGGTTGCGAAGATATGGACCACTATTCGTTTTTCAAACATTTTATTTTATTAGGAATAAACCGACAAAGGAAGCTTTTAACAAACAAAAAACAAAGTTATAAAAGATGTTCAAAGTGCCCTCCGTTCATTTCCAAGCAAGCACGACATCTTCGTCTCAACGATATTCGAACTCTTTCGAAAACACCCTCCTTGGTTTGGATTTCTTGACACTTCTGATTAATCCGTAGCTGCAGCTTTTCCAGGCTATTTATAGGAGTACCATACCCTAATGTCTTCAAGTATCCCCAAATAAAGAAATCTAGAGGGTTCAGATCAGGCCGGACCTGTTTTATAGCCTCCAAGATCGTCGGTTTATTCCTAATAAAATAAAATGTGTCCAGTTTGGAAGTCATTAAAAAATGAATTGTGAAATCAATGGAAGTTTGAAAGACTTCTGATTTCATAAATTCTTTCACAGTCAATTCTGCAAAAATTATCGATGAAATCACGTAAGATCACCTATGGAGTCATGCAAATTCTAAAATGGCATAGTATTGTGCAATATCGGAAAGAATATTACATCGTTTTCGAGATTTATAGAATGGATAGCCTCTTGGTGCTAAGCAAAATATTTCGTATTTACAAAATAATCAAACATGGAAGTCAACATGTAAAACACGACGATACATAAGTTAACATAGAGTGTTCCATTAAAACAAATTAAAGTTGAGTAGCATTCAAACCAAACTCAACTTCGTGTGGGATCTTCAATTTGTATCTAAAATTAATAAGAGTTATGTAACCATTACTTGGCGTTATTTGAAGGATACCTACTACCTAAGTTTTGATATTTTTAGCATTATGAACTAAAACAACGAATAGTTTAGAGTCGTACATCTATGACACCTGTTTCAAGTACGGCTCCACACTCCTGCCTCACCGATGGACGCCCAATTAACATTCAGTCGGCGCATCCAGCAAATGTATGTCATATCCGCCGTTCGGATGCTGCACATGTCCCTGTTTCCGGTCCGCGATTATCCTTCTATTGCGGAGTAAGCTGACTTTCATATCGCCGACCTATAAATGGCACAACCGCCGAGCGTGCAGGTGCGGCTCGATTTTGTTTTATGTAATGTATCATGTACGTGTATCACGTTACCTGTGTACGTCGGTTTCTCATTTGGTATTGGCTGGCATTGAGAATATACGAGGTGCAATAACGTCGTGACCGACCGAGAAGCCTCTCACTTATAGAAGTAGGTGTACAACTTTTAAGGTTTGTTCCAGCACCCAATTCTAGACCGTCCTGAAACGGTTGAGAAACTATTTGGATCGGTTTTATGCGCAAACGTTAACTTTGTATCGTCCTAATATCGATACAAAAAACTGAATAATTGGACGGAATGATGTTTGATTTGTAAGGTTTTATCAGTAAATGGAAGCGCGTATAATGAATTAAATACGTACTGCGTGCGTCAGTCCAAACGATTTATACTTCTGACTATGTACCGAAATGATTGTACAGAAACCGATTCATAAATGATCACAAGTTTGGTTGGAACGTCAGCAGGATCGTCCCATACACCGTCGTCTCTCGGTTGGAACACTTTATCTATTGCGTGTGATGGTACGATAACCAGTTCTTTAGCGTGTTTGAACAAACCTATAGTATCGGTACTATAATAGCAGTACATAAGGTAGTACCTGACAGTATCTAGGTAGATCGTGACAGTACTAAGACAGGCTCGATATTACGAAGGCAGGGCCTAGCAATATCAACGCAGAATCTAAAAGACCGGACCTGGTAGTAGAGCAGCAGGTCTTAGTCTAGGTCGGGACAATATTTAATACTTTAAAAATCTGTTACACTTTCAAGCAAGGACGCCTATAGACTATACTCTATTTCCAGGAGGAGGCACCCTCTTAAAAAATCAACGTAATGCATTTTCCTGGCATTTCAGAAATGAAAAATCGATTTATACAAAAATACACCTCAGCGCATCTGTCTGAATCAAAATTTAACCACCGCATTAGGTAAATAAATTTTTAATTTAATATTTGGGATTGGGAATTAAGACACTAGGACTGGGACATGCCAGTTGCCATATCATATCAAGCAACAAAATCAAATCACCGGTTTTGTAAAAAAATTTGCTCATATTGTAACATTTAAAGTAAATAAGAAAATTCAAGACATCTTTAACGCCAAAAACGTGGTAAATATTTTATTGTAATTTTATGTCACCAATTCTAATTTTGTAGTTTGTGCCGTTTTTTAATGCAACGGTGGCTGGTAGCAAAGAAGAAAAATCTTTTTTCCATTCAACCCACCCGCTCAGTTAAAAATTTGTTAATGCCTTGCGCTTGTTTAAACAGGAAAACCCAAATAATCATTAGTCAAATTCGAATAATATTAATAATTTTTTGCGCCATGAAATTATTTTTCCTCATATATGCTTGTGAGCAACAGCAAAATTCGGAATTTTGAGAGAACATTCGCTCTCGCTTGCTCTTATTCGCTCATTCGGTTTGCGCGCAGTATAATACTATAATAATAGCTCTACCCCTCATTCTAATCACGAGGATTAGCCTAGAAGTCAGAGATTTGTGCGGGAGAGGAGGCGGCATATTATTATAGAGCAGGCCGCATTTGCGCCCAGGAACGACTTAGTTGATAGGCCCTAACCACCATTCAGTGCAGGAATGAGGGAAACCTGGAAACCTCATTAATTAGGGGGGTGCACAAACGTCAACCGATATAAATTTCTCACATCGGCCCAAGCCAACGTTCTTCCACCCTACCATACCCGCAGAGAGGGTGCCAATCCTCTCCACCAATATAGCTGATCTACGGTCTATCGGCCGCGGGGATCGAACTCTCAGCGGACGGGCCATATCGATTCAACCTAACCTAACCTAACTTAATGAATTGGACATATGAAATTGAACAGGAATTTTCAGATACAATGAGCATTTATACTGTAGCTATTCCGAAAGAACATGGAGGCATTTAAAAGTAAGTGACAGCAGGAAGGCATTTAACAATTCTTAGGTCAGTTCTTTCCTTCCGCTTCGTCTACTTATCGGGATCTCGAGCTAACGACTTCTAACGTGAAACTAATACGTGACTCGTCACTCATTTATCCGTGAAAGCCGGACCGCTTCTCCAAAAGTGTAAAGAGGAAGAAGGCAATAACAATAATTCTGAGACAACTGCGGCCGACAGTCACGGCTGTCCTACCCAGAAACGCCACTTTATTTGCAAGAAGTTACCCTGAGGTCATCAATCAGGCGATTTCGTGGAAACGTTGAATTTTAATGTTCTCATTATTAGATAAATTGCAATGTAATGAATATTGATCAGTCAGGTGCGTGTGCTATAAAAATCAAACGTCACACTTCGTAATTCCTGTAATTAATGAGCGAATGGATAGTGATTTATTAGATGTCGAACGCCTAGAAGGAGGTATCTAATGTCTATTGGTAGAAAAATTCAGTTCGCTCTACTGATTGAATTGAGGACTGAATAATTTATGAACTTGTTTCGAATTGATTTCGTCAAAATATTTGCACATTTACACGCTACGTCCAGGCACTAGTAGAGGGGGGGAGGCAGGAGGGTAAATTTCCAGGGCCCACGCCTCTTTTAAGGACCTGTGGCCGCGCTCGAGTATGGTTTTTGCACTTACAGATGTTTTAACATAGTTTTATTACAATTATGAAATATATTAAATTATCTTATTATTACATAACTTATATAAAACTTCCTTTATAAGCATTACATGTGTAACCTATGTCATTTTGAAATGACAATGGTGCGAATTATTACTTATTGCAATACGTTAAGATCGGTGATTACTCAAGACCATTTATCATATTTAGTTATTGAGTCAATTTGGCTAAAAGTTGTCACTTTACTGCAATAAAAGATTCATTCAAGTCAAAAGATTATATTAAGTATGATTGGTACACGGCGGGCTGACGGTAGCCGAGCGGCCAAGGCGGCAACGAATAGTTGCTGTCAAGGAAGCACGAGCGGCCGGAAGTTGGTTCGAATCCAACACGGAGCAGAATTTTTCTGTCCTACCCATGGATGTTTGTGATTGTAAAGGTGGAGGGTAGTGTAGGTTAGTAGGTAAAAAGGGCCAAATATGGCCTAATTACCAGTAAGCTCAGTACCTTTTTTTATGATTGGTACATACTTTGCCCAAAAACTGTTTAGGTATTTATTCAGTGTTTTTTGTTTCATGTTTTATGCTTTGGATATTTGATAATTTAAAGTATAAAAATACGGTTGATAGTGGCTTTTAAAACATAGATCTAAAACGTTTTGGCTTAACTATTATGATGTGCATTTTAAAACACGCAATTTGGTAATACAATTTTTACAAAATGGACATGTGCATATTGCTAATACGTTGTTAGACGACAAAAAGAAAGAATACCTGAGTTTATTGTATTTGTGTAAAGAATGACTCTGTATTGTTGACAAAGTATGTGCAATAGGATTAGCTTGTCACTTGACTTGATGAGGGAGTAACTGCTAGATGATGTTCTTCAGTAATGGAACATACTGTTACTGTTGATGTAATACATGCTTGGACTATTTCCTGTTTGTTATCCAAACAATCCTCACTGTAAAAAATATGTTCCTTATACGCTTGGGGGTTTGGGAGGCCTAAATAACCAGCGATGTTAGATGGCGTTTTCCGAAGCTGTTGATACACATTGCTTCGTACAGTTACCCCCTTTATAGAATAAGAAAAACCGATCGTAAGGTGTACCTCTAGGACGCAGAATAGCATAACTTCAATGGATATTGACATATTTAATTGTGTCTTCCTTGTTCACCACAACTCTACGTTGTCTGAGGCTGTTAAGAGAACATTTTCTATTTCCTTTCTTTCTAATACATTTTTGGGCTTGTAACCAACGTTTGATTTCTTCAAATATGCCATTAACTTGAGGTATTTTCCAATATCAATGTCCTTCTTTACTTTGAAGCACAGTTTCAACATCGAATACTTCGACCATAGAGTTGACGGAGAGTTACATTTTGCAATATTGTGGAAAATAGGCCAAACATACCTCTTCTCGAAGGCAACAAGCTCTTTTTCATAATGAATTCTTGATTTTGTAGGAATCTATTACTTGCATCATTAGCGGTCTTCAATATCTCTATCGGAATATCACTGAGAGACTCCTCACTAATTTTGGGTAATTTACGACGATGACGAAGGAAACCTTCAAACTGAACTGGCTGAACATTTGAATTATTAGGTACGTCAAAAAATATTAACAATCAAAATTCCGCGAAGTTATGGAAACGACAGGCATTTTTATCGGTGATTACTTGTGTCCAGCGCAATTCAGCGTCGCAGTAGCTTTACTGATATTTACTGTTAGATAGTAAGCTGCATCGGGCGGTACTCATAAGCACCTTGAGAAAAATGTAGAGTAAACTTTTTCGCTTAATGCTGCTACTACTTGGAAATTTCAGATCTGTGCGATAGACAATGTGGGTTATATTCCAACGCTCCATGATCTAAAATAATTTTATAATACTGTACATTTCTAGTGGAAATAATATCTCAAATTTACACTTTTTTATTGCATACAATCCAATTTTCCACACTCGTCGGGGACACTAAAACTGGCAAGTCGGCCATCAATGGGAAGTAAGAAGTGAACCGACTTATACAGAATATGTTTGAACGATGAACACGTACATTTTCACCACTTGAAGATGGAACGGATATAATAAAATCAAGCAAACAGGCAATTCCACAATTTGAACATCTTTTTTCTCTGCCTGGCTGTCTTAATACAAGAGTTTATTTCATTCTCTTCTATCGTAGACCACAGAACGTTTGCACTCTCCGAATCTCAATCTCTGTAGCTCAAGTAAAGCCTGAATATTGGTCCTCGGGAAACCGTTTACTTAGCCAACCATCACCTTTCAAAGCGAACGAGCCCATTCAAATAGCGAGCCGCCCAACTCGAAAATTCCTGGGCCAGTTTTTTAGCATGGGCCGGCACCGGCATCGCAACACATACCTACCGATACCACGTTATGCCGGTAGGTACGTTATGTAAAGAGAGCGCCATATGTGTCCCGCGTCACCGTCCGCACTTGGTCAGAAGGTAGGCAGGTGTGGGTAGGTCGGGTCTTTCACCGAGATGGGAATAGCAGGTTGAATGTCGCATGCGACACCTCTGCACCATTCTCATTACCATACCGGCGCATACATTCATTATCTCTGGTCCTGGAACAAATGAGCGCCACAGGACTGGATCCAGGACACTTTGAAATACAGAAATTTGGACATTTTTCAAGCGATAAGTCAAAAATTTTATGAGAGATTATACCTAATGATGGCTTATCCTTTACGCAGCCTTTTCCAATACGTTGTGTATACACATTTCCAGCAATTATAAGAAAGAAATATTACTAGCCTCTACTACTCCTTAGATACGATTGCATCGATTTAATATAATAATAATAATATCTCTACCCCTCATTCTAATCACGAGGATTAGCCCAGAAGTCTAAGACTTGTGCGGGAGAGGGGCGGCATATTATTATTAAGCAGGCCGCATTTGCGCCCAATTTACCCCATCACTCTTAATCCAGGATAAACAATTTCCAATATGGTTACTTTGTTAGTTCAGATTTCTTAACGTTTTCGCTACATCCTTAAGACGAAATTGTGACACTGGAAATGAATTAATTCCCTAGATAATATTTATGTTTATTATGAGTGCTGCATGTCATTTCGATGCATGGTTTGGAATCACGGCGTACCAATCCTAGATCATGTCTCACTACAACTCATATTTCTACGTTGGTATTCCTAGGTGACACCTGTTTCTTTAACCTTGTATCAATCTGCCCACCTGTCTGATTTATGTATACAGATTGACAACTTATCCAAAAAAATTTAGGAATAGATTCGTCATGAAAAATGGAGTCAATATAGTATAGAAAATGTTTGTAAAATCCTTAAAGCTTCGGAGAAAGAAAATATTAAATTTGTAGTATTTTTAACCTCTACATCGCTGAGCTACTGTAGCCTCTAGCGCCATTAGAATGCAGGCGATTCCAAATACTGAAATCCGATTTTAGTATTAACGTTGTTACGTTAGTGTTTACATTAGTATTGCAAGTGTCAAAAATGGCTTACGTGTTTAGCAACTCTGAGTTGGCATCGTTTTAGTAGTTAGGGGAAATTTCCATACGAATCACGGAAGAGATGGAAGTCCAGGGTCTCCACAGCGTATAGTAGTAACTGAGGAACACATTTTAGAGATTGTTAAAGAGAATCCCCCTAAGTACCATGCAAATCGCTCATTCAAGCACAAGAAATATCCAAATTAACAGTGTGGTGTGCCATGCACGAAGCTCAATTATATCCGTACCAGGTACAGCCTGTCCACACATTAATATTAAAAGATTATCCTTTACAAATTAGATTTTCTAAAAGGTAACTGCAATAAAATGCTCAAAATCCTAGATTTTGCTGACGTATTAGTTACAGATGACGGATGAAGCTACTGTGGGGACAACCGACCCCTAGTACGTCATTGTTTTTCATAATCAAATTCAAGTAACGTTACCTGCATTGAATGTATTTGTCGGCATATTATTAAGAGACCCAATTTAGGGATAGTCCAGCAGTAACCGGCAAATATCGAAAAACAAGTAATAAAACTCCGGCACGTACACTTGGGCAGGTAATAGAAATCAAGTTATAAATCTGGGGCGAACGAAGAGAAGATGGTCATTCAGTAACTGAATTCCGCGTCGCTACCAAGTACTCGCTGTACCCAGATAAATCTGCATTGCTTTTGTAATACTTAGCTTAAAAATAAATATTTACTTGTTGTGTTACTAAGTGTTAGTTTTTGTGGACATTCTATACAACCCCACACTACTTTTACACAAAATGGGATTTGTAACATTCTTAAAGTGATGAAAATCCGCACGTCATTCAACGGGATCATTTCCGCCAACGCTTTTCTTTAAATGTTTGGGCAGGGATTGTTGATGATCGCTTGATTGGATCATTCAGATTACTACATCGAATGGATGCGGTTCAGTATCGCGAGTTTCTTCGAAATGATCTGCGAGATCTGTGAGAGTACACTAAATTCATTTAGCAAATTGGATTGGGTAAATTCTGTACGATCGAGATTCGCAATAGAGTGAATTGAGAACTTGTCTTAAACACAAACTTAAATATATACTGTTTAGAACCGCTTTATAGTCAATAATTCACTCTATAAGTTGCAAGCAGCTACGTATTGCAAAAGTCAACCTATCTGGAAAACTATCGCACTCTCAAAATATCAGTCATGCTCGATTTTTTATTGTAGTTTTTCTGTTTTAAATAAGGGGCATGATTCAATCACTTGTATGGTTACCACCATATCTAGGCTGCACTGTCAAAGTCAGATGTAGTGAGTACATACATGTTTTGTGGTAATGATTTTATTTTCTTTTCATTTTGCATTGCTGCAATTTGTTGACGTTGATGTATACCAACGTGTTTTTCCATGTGCATAAACAGTTTAGTGTTTAGTACCCATTCGGTTTGAAGTGTTGGTAGCACTTCTATTGCAAGTCGGAATTTCTGGAAAGATATTGCAAGCGCAAGGGATTGTGGCATGAATTGCAAATTTTATTTCTAAAATTCTATACACTAAACTAAGTTATCTCTTAAAAAGGGTCTTAAACTTTTACCTGGCATCTCTTAATTTTGCTCAGTGGAATAGTGGAATAAACAAAAGTGGAGTCGGCTCTGTCTCTGAAGTGGGTAGATGAGCCACTTGAATGTACTACTATGTTCTTCTTTAATTAAACAATTACATATGAAACTACGGTGACCAGACCAGAGTGATTCATAATAGTCACTTTGTTCTTGTTGCTTGGTTGAAATCGAATTTAAACATAATAAAAGGGCATAGCAGAGCTGTCCGTCGCGATGCTTTAATTGTTTCAGAAAGTGTGTATAATGTTCCCACTAGAGAATTTCGGTTACATTCTACTCATTCAACTGGAATCATCATGGGCTACGTAAATGAAGAGACTATAAAAAGGGATAATTTAGAAGACGTCCATTCATCATTTCTCCGATGTAAGCAAATCCGGCCGTTCATCGAAACAGGATAAATTAAAATAAATTGACGGACGTATCTAGCTTGGGCGGGGAAGAAGTAGTTACACAAAACTTAATTAATATAATTAATGAACGGGAAGTCTGGAACCAATATAATATAACAGCAGCCAAGACGCGTGAGAACTTTGATATTTGTTATAAATATTCAAGTGGTCACTTGAATTATCTAGTAAAAAAAAAATAGAAGTAGTAGATGAAGACTCATAATATGGAACACTATACAGGGTGATTTACAACTTATCCAAAAAAAATTGCGAATAGTGCGAATGTGTCATGAAAAATGGGGTCAATACCGTAAAAAAAAATGTAAAATGCAAAATGTGCTCTTTCTCCACGTAGCCTCAGGCGATTCCGAATACTGAAATCCGATGTTAGTATTAACGTTTTTGAGATAGTGTTTACATTAGTTTTCAAGTGTGAATATCGTTTTAAAGACACAATGCTTTAGCAGTTTCTCGTCTGTACGCAGAACGATTTCCCGGGAGACATGTGTCAAATGCAGCTACTTTTACCGCAGTAGTGCAACGCGGACGTAACATGGAAAATTTGCAACCGAATTGTGGAAGAGGTAGAGATCCACAGCCTATTGCAGGAGATGAGGAATATATTTTAGAGTTTGTTGAAAAGAATCCCCGAATAAGTACCAGGCAAATTGCTTAATAAGTACAAGGAATGTACCATGTTATGAATGGTTGCTGCAACAAAATTCCAGATTTCCAACAAACGTTTTCCTTAAATTTTTGGGCAGGTATTGTCGATGATCGCTTGTCTTGGCCATTCATATTACAAAACCGGATGGATATGGTTCAGTTATATCATTCCTTCGAAATGATCTGCTTAGACTTCTTGAATATGTGCCCTTAGCTATACGACGTCGAATGTGGTTCTTACACTGGTGCTCCCTTTCATTTTCGACAAAACGAGAGCACCTTAATCAAGGGATACGATGGATTGGTGAGGAAAATCGGTACCATGGCCGCCACGATCTCCTGACTTAAATCCTATGGACTGATTTCGCGAACGTATGATAGCTGTTGCCAATAACTACGAGTTCAAAAGGGACAAAAATCAGAAAAATTTTGTGTTAGTTCGTAAAAACTGGGTAAGACGGCCCAAATGTGTTTACACGTCAGTGGACAAAACATTGAACAGTTGTTTTAACATCAGGTATTATATCAAATATTTTATTAATTAAAACCACAAATTAATTTTATTAATTAATAATAACAATAGCGGCAAGAGTAGTTGAATATTCTGATAGGTGTTATAAAATATTATTTATTTCATTCCTTGGAAAATTCTTTAAATTCTTTGTCCCATTACATGCTTTGCTTTGCGCACGGTGAGCTTTTACAGTGGACCAGTTCCAGTCCCGTCCAGAAGTGTATTTTTGGTATCTTTAAATTATTTTTGAACTGCTCCTTTTGATATATTTGTTACAAATTTTGATTTTCATAGAGAATGTACAGGGGCATTTTTTTTGCTTAAGTTTTAAATCACCTTGCATATAAACCAAAATTCGATTTTACTAAACGCATTGTCCAAACATGTGATAGTTACATGGTGACAAATCTAGGCTCTCGGGCAGATGTTCGAGTGTTTATCAATAGATTTTTCCAATTTTTCTTGGGTCAAAGCAGCCTCAGTAACCCAAGTAATCCGAAATGATTGAACCAAACTATTCTACGAATGCTGATCGAAGCTTGAAGGGGTCGATATGCATTAAGCCTTGTCCTCATGGGCGCAAAATTCGCGGTTATTCACGCAAATTTCTTTTGACTTAAATTAATAATAGCGGGAAAGTCTCAACTTTCAGCAAATTTCGCAAAACAGAAGATAATATTATTGCGCCATTTTTATTATGATGTGGCGTTAGTAAGTTTGATTTGAGGTTCTGATAATCTATCATGACAGTCAATGACAGTTTTATGGTGAAAATAACAGAAAATGTGATATTTGGCGAAATTCGCTGAAAGTTGAGACTTTTCTTGCCATTAAATAATTCGCGCAAATATTCGCAAATTTTGCGTCTATGAGGACAAGGCTTTAATCAGGCTAGGTGCGCCTATGTGACCAACGTTTTTAAATTAATCAAAAGTTTTTGTTGCAATAATTACTGATATGAGTTACGTTATCATATAAGCCTTTCAATTTGTGAAAAAGAAAGAAAAACTTTTAATGAGAGCATACCAATATTACATATGACATTATTCTAGCCAATATAGAAAAAAACATTTTCAAGCTTACCTGATGGTAAACAGAGAGGGAAACAAAAAAAAAACAAATTAAAACTCTGTATGGGCAAGACGCAGAAAGGGAAACAATCAACAATAAATTCGGATCTGGTCATTTGTATCTGACGTTTTTGTTGTCGGCCCAAGAGAAAATCTGAAATTTAATGGATCCTCCATCCGCTTGCGCCCACGAATTCCCATGTGTTCCTTTTTTTCCAATGTTCATATCCACACCTTTATTGTCACTTGATGTAATAAAATATAAGAAAAATTTAAAACAGGATTGTTCAACACTTATGCTTTGGAATAGATTAAAAAAAAATGGTAGACTGAAATGTGATGCATATGAATATGTATTTTTCCACTACATTTAATAATAAAAAGAAAAATATACTTAACAATTAAAAAGAGTGTTTAGGATATTTAAAAAAATGCTGCGATTTATTTTTTTTTAATCTTAGTTTGGAAAACAACTGCCAATTTTAACACTGGGTATATAAAAAAACTACTTTAAGGGAAGGGAAGTTCAGTGACGTATTTGGAATTTCTCTACACGGTGTCCCTTTTAAAATATGACAAACATAATCTTTATTAATGGAACACGCTTTACATTTTTATATCACTCAATTACATTATTTTTTTCCTTCATAACGCTATTTTGTATTTTTTGTGTAAGTTAAATTGATAAAACTGATGTTGCATAGTGCAGAGCTGGCCATGCATTTTTATATAACTATACTTGATTCATGAACTCTAGCTTAGTTATGTAAAGAAAAATATATGCAACATAAACACTTGTTTAAACAATTAAGTTATATAATAAACAGTTAATATTTTTTGTGCTATATCTAATGAATCTTTAGCACTATACTTAATAATACCGTATAGTACGATGTGTATTAAGAATAATATTCTGTAAAAATAAAATACTGAAAAAATTAAAACCCAGAATACTTATCTACTTATCCGTATTTTATAATTTGTTGACTGTTTTTATGACTGTATTTTAAATCTTCAGCAGATGGAAAATTTAAAGTTTCTAAATATTTTTTCAATATTAAAGTTTCAACGGTTTTTTAAATGATAATGTCGAAATTTCATCGTATTCATTATTTGTTTATATTTGTTTATATTTATTTTCAAATGTTACTCAAACATATTTATAAATTACTTAATTGGCTAATATAACTATATTATAATTTTTTTGAATTGTGAAAGAGAAAATTATTTTTAGAATTATTAAAATTAATTAATTCATGAACCAATTTCCAAAATATAAAGTAGCAACTATT
Organism: Monochamus saltuarius; assembly: GCA_025584915.1. NCBI lineage: Eukaryota > Metazoa > Arthropoda > Insecta > Coleoptera > Cerambycidae > Monochamus > Monochamus saltuarius. The sequence goes on along the minus strand of CM046725.1, from coordinate 55,366,764 downwards.
ATTGTAGATTATGAAGGAAAACAATATGCAATTGAACGATAAAAATATAAAGGGAGTTCTATTAAAAATATATAGATATATGTTTGGGACTTATTTTAAAAGAAGCACCCTGTAGTGAAATTACAAGTACGCCAGTTATTCTCTGAAATACAAAGAAGTTCTTAGAAGTAGTATTTTTTAAATTTCGCCCTGTATTTTAAAAACTAAGTGGTCCATTAAAGTTCTGATTACGGCATCTTAAGTTTCGAAAACCGCATCCTTCTACCTTTTCTAGTTTCCAAGATACCCTGCAATTAAACGAAATTGGGACAATCTGTACACGGTCATAATTAAGCCGTGTACACACTTGTTATAGAACTCTGATGCGTAACTGACAAACGAACAAGATCAAAGTAGGTTGTGATGCGCGTAACATGTAGGCGGATTTTTTTTTTCTAAACAGAACTTCATCGCGGTTTTATTATTTCAACACACAATGTTTTTGATTTACAATATAATTGCAAGTATTGAAATAAATTTACATAACACAGAAGCAATTTGTTTAAAGTAACCGCTGCGCAGGTACTTAAGAGCAACTTTACAATAATTGACCAACAGATAATACAGAGAAAGAATAGTTAAGTCTTTCAGTGAATACTCGAACCCTTTGACATAGGCGCCGAAGCTTGAAAATTGCTGGGGGGCAAATGTTGGTGAAGTAGAAAGTTCCTACATTACGCTAGCTTATTGCTGTATTGAATAAAACACCACTTTACATGTACTATTTGTATCTTCCAAGTTTGTAGCCAGTGCTGATTTGGAGGAAAATGGTGGCTCCTAACGCAATATTAGGCTAGCGGGCCTGCCTTACACTTGTCTCAAATGAAAAATCAAATAGCCAGTTATTAGCCAAATTCCAATAATATTAGTAATTTTCTGCATCATTAAAATGAGTTTGGAAACTGTTCTCGACAAGAAATTCAATTGTTTCCATCTTGTGGTATGTTTATTCGTAGCGATCTTAATTCCTCTTTTTAAGGAATGTTTAATAACTACTTGTGCTACTGCACCACATCTGTGAGTACTTTATTGTACTCTTTTTCTTCTCGAAGGACCAGGAACAGACCGTAACATCTATTCCAATAAAACACTGTACTTTGTACCGAAGTATATAATACAAAAAAAGAATTTATACAAGAAATTTAGCGTGTGTACACCCTTTGGTTATTGCGAAGGAACTGCTGTTACTCGACTCAGCAATTTCTTATATAGGGTTACAATATTACCTAATTCTTACCCTAATTTTATTTACAACTTTACTTAAGATTAAATAGTTAGAATCGTAAACAAAATAAGAAGCTTAAGATTATATTATAACTTAGTATTAAATTATATACAGGATAATAAATTTAAACTAGATGATACTTAGGCAGGGTTAAAGGTAAATTACGGGAAAATCCCGTCTGCAATGTCCAGGTAAATTCGAACATGCCGCCCGCCTTGAAATGTCGTGCTTTCAACTAAATATAGATTATTAAATAAGTAGAAATTTTTAATCCTAAAAATATTTGTCAATAAATGGGCAAGGCACACACTTTTGTCACTGGCCGTTTTATGATGCCACTTGTAGTTTTATGGACACAACACGAGTTATCCCATCCTTTCCAGGGTGCAATTCCATTATGCGTCCAAATTGCCATTTAAAGGTGGGTTGGTTGTCTTCTTGAATGACAACGAGCATGCCAACCTTCAGAATATTTTGAAATTTTTGTCGCCACTTGGTCCTAATCTGTAATTCGTTTATGTATTGTCTGCTCCATCGTCTCCAAAAGTGCTGAGTCACCTTTTGAATGTGCTGATATTTGCTGAGGCGGTTGTCAGGAAACTCCAATAGACCAGGCTCAGGTACAGAAGTAATTCTTCTCCCAATCAGGAAATGTGCCGGAGTTAAGGGTTCGGGGTCATTGATGTCTGTGGATAAGGAGCTTAAGGGACGGGAATTCAAAACTGCTTCTATTTGCGTTAGCAAAGTGTAATATTCTTCAAACGTCAAATTTACATTGGAAGCTACTCGTTTCATGTGAAATTTAACTGATTTTACTCCAGCTTCCCAGAGACCACCAAAATGTGGGGAACGAGGAGGTATAAAGTGCCACGAAGTATTATATTGATTTAATGAATACTGTAAATGCCTTTGAATCTCTTTATTACTTAAAAAATTATTTAATTCTGTCAGTTCATTATTTGCACCTACAAAGTTTGTCGCATTGTCAGAATATATATTTAAAGGTTGTCCACGCCTTGCCATGAATCTGCGCAAGGTAGCTAAAAATGCTTCGGAACTAAGTTCTGTAACTAACTCAATGTGCACTGCTTTAGTTACGAAACATACAAAAATACAAATATAAGTCTTTACTAATTTTGATCCTCGTCCTTTTTTTATCTTTTATTAAAATAGGACCAGCGTAATCTACACCACAATTGTAAAAAGGCGGGGCAGGTTCTAAGCGTCCTTTGGGTAAATTACCCATGAGTGGATTATCAAATTTTGGCTTAGCTCTAAAACATTTTACGCATTTATAGATTACGTGTTTTATTGTACGCTTTCCCGAAATTGGCCAATATTTATCCCGTAAAGACGCTAATAAGAGGTTTGCGCCACAGTGTAATAAGCGTAGGTGCTCATTTTTATTAATAAATACGTAAATTCATGTGAAGGAGGTAGTATAATTGGGTGCTTTTAGAGTAATTAAAGTTTGAATGTTCTATTCGACCTCCAACTCTCAAGATCTGATCCTTATCAAGAAATGGGTTGAGTGTTAATAAACTACTCTTCGTGCTTATTGGTTTATCTTTCATTAAATCATTTATTTCGGAAAAAAAATACCTTAGATTGTGCAATTTTAATTAACCTTGTCAAAGCAATTTCCAATTCATTTACTGATATAGGGCCATATAGTTTTTTACTGCCAGGTTGGGTATTATTTATAAATCTGAGGCAATAGGTGGTTATGCGTTTTAATTTATTCAAACATGAATATTTAGAGAGAATATCACATTTTTCGATCTGTGTGGCTATAGTTACCACAGTTTTAGCTTCCAATAGGTTATCTTTAAATTTTTCATTTATTATTAGCCATTTTGAATGCTCCTCAATCAACCAGGATGGCCCATTCCACCACAGTTGAGCGGATTCAATTTCTTGCGGGTACAAACCACGTGATATAAGATCCGCTGGATTTTCATTAGTTTTTACATGCCGCCAATCACTAGATTGAGTTAAATGCTGAATCTCTGAGACACGATTAGCAACAAATGTTTTCCACTTGTTGGGTGCGGCTTGTATCCAGTTTAAAGTAATGGTTGAATCGCACCAATAAAAGCAATTATCAAATTTAATGTCTATGTATTTCTTGACATTATTCGCTAGTTGCGCTAATAAAACAGCACCGCATAGCTCAAGACGCGGTAACGTAACATTTTTTAAAGGAGCAACTCGCGATTTAGAGCAAAGTAAAGAAATTTGAGTATAACCTAAGCTATCAGTGCTTCTAAGGTATATACAAGCTCCGTATGCCTTTTCAGAGGCGTCGCAAAACCCATGCAACTCAATAAATTTAGATTTTTTACATAAAACATGTCTTGGAATTTTTATAGATTGAAGATAATGCAGTCGATCCCTAATTTTCAACCAATTCGTATTTAAATCAAGAGGTATAGCCTCATCCCATGATAGTTTATATTGCCATAATTTTTGAATTATTAATTTGGCATTTACAATTACCGGACTTAAAAGTCCTAGAGGATCAAATATTTGAGCGGTCACAGAAAGAATTGATCTCTTTGTAACTTTAGCTTGTTTTGAGATTTGTTGCGTTGAATATAATAAATTATCAGCATTGGGTTCCCAATAAATACCTAATGTTTTATTTTGCTCGTCATTATCCAATCGAACATGAAATTTCTGATCATAATTATGTGAATTAATTTGTTTAAGTATATTACTATTATTTGAGGACCATTTACGTAGTTCAAAATTAGCTGTTAATAATATTGAAGTAATATCCTTTTGAATAGCAAGTGTTTCTTCAAATGAATCAGATCCAGTTATTAGATCATCCATATAAAAATCTGTTTCAATTATTTTAGAAATATAAGGATATTCTATTTGATTATCGATTGCTAATTGCTTTAAGCAGCGTACTGCTAAAAATGATGCTGATGCTGTACCGTAAGTGACAGTATTTAATTTGTAAGAATTTATCGGTTGGTTTTTATTAGGCCTCCATAATATTAATTGTAAATCTCTCTGATTATCTTGTATTAGTACTTGACGGTACATTTTCGCTATATCGGCGGTTATTACGTAAGTATGCTTACGGAATCGCAATAATATTGAAAATAAGTCATGCTGTATTTTAGGCCCAATGTACTGAGTGTCATTTAATGAAATACCCGTGGAAGTCTGACCCATCGAACACTACGCGAACCTTTGTTGTAAGGCTTGTTTCTTTTACCACTGCATGATGAGGTAAATAAAAATGAGGAGAGGCAATCGAACCTTCCGATACTTTTGTCATATGACCTAATTGTTCGTATTCTGTCAAGAATTTAATATATTCGGTTTTTAATTCATTATTGTTATCCAATTTTTTTTCTAATGAATAAAATCTTTTTAATGCATATTCTCTCGATTCGCCAATCTCTTTGATATTTGATTTAAATGGAATGCTTACTGCAAATCGCCCTGTGTCGGTGCGTTCTGTAGTTTTTATAAAATGGTTCTCGCAATGTAGTTCGTCAGGAGAGTATTTATTATATTTATTATTGCATTCTTCTAATGCCCAAAATTTTTCCAATTGAGTATCAATACTGTTATTGGTTGCACTAAAATATGCTAATGAATTGGGTGCACTAGAAATTTTGTTGTTTCTATTTTGAGTAAAATTTCCTCCAAGAATCCATCCCAAGAATTTTTGTATATCTGATAACGACGAATTTTTATGAATAAGAGACTCAAAGGTGTCACGAAATTCTAACCAATTTTCAAATTCGCCATTGAAATTGGGCATTTTTATATTGGGTAAAAGTATTGACGATTCCCCCACATTAGATGAATTCTTATGAAACACTTCTGTTTTGTTTTTATTATCAACCTTTTGGTTTTTCTCAATAAATGATTCGATGTCCGCTTTGACGTCACAAAAATTATTTTCAAATAATTCTATTTCAGTTTCATGTTGCTCATCAGATGAATAAATTAAAATTTGTTCGTGAATTTCGTTATATTTTTCTAATAAGTGTTGGTTAACATCCAACCTTGTTTTTAATTTATTTAGGTCGTCACTAGTGACTTTTGTATTTTTTGACATTTGAGCGAAATAGTTAGTCTTGTCAATGTGGACTTTAATATGGCTCTTTTGTTGATTAATGTTTTGAGTTCCTCCATTATGAGTAATTAAATAGAAACAGTTTTTATAAAGGGTAATGTGGATATTATGGGATTGCACACTTACTTGATTGGGTTTAAATAATTCTGCTTCCTGCGTTGATACACTGCTGCGTTGCACTCGTTTGCTGGAAGCACTTGTTTTTTCTTTCTTTGGAATTCTTCGTTTTCTTCTATCTGATTTGAATATCCGGCTCGAAGGACCATGTTTATTCGTAGCGATCTTAATTCCTCTTTTTAAGGAATGTTTAATAACTACTTGTGCTACTGCACCACATCTGTGAGTACTTTATTGTACTCTTTTTCTTCTCGAAGGACCAGGAACAGACCGTAACATCTATTCCAATAAAACACTGTACTTTGTACCGAAGTATATAATACAAAAAGAATTTATACAAGAAATTTAGCGTGTGTACACCCTTTGGTTATTGCGAAAGAACTGCTGTTACTCGACTCAGCAATTTCTTATATAGGGTTACAATATTACCTAATTCTTACCCTAATTTTATTTACAACTTTACTTAAGATTAAATAGTTAGAATCGTAAACAAAATAAGAAGCTTAAGATTATATTATAACTTAGTATTAAATTATATACAGGATAATAAATTTAAACTAGATGATACTTAGGCAGGGTTAAAGGTAAATTACGGGAAAATCCCGTCTGCAATGTCCAGGTAAATTCGAACATGGTACAAATAAGCAATAAAGTATCCACAATTATTTTTGACGGTCGTATTTGATTTTTTGTTTTTTGGACAAACGTATAAGGTAGAAACAAATTTTTTACTGACTGTATGAGTTGAACAGTTATTTTCTTTATTTTTTTTAAAAAAAACTACACCTTTTGAATGTACACGAAGAGTAACAAAATATTCAGGCTGTGGGGTTGTTAGATTAGAAATAACAAGTCTACGGTTTGTAACACGTTAAATATATTAATAAAGATATAACAACTGGAAAATAATGTTCCACCAATACAGAGGTCTGGACGGACGTTACGCGGAAGACGGACGACAAGTAACTGCTGTGGTTTTCACTGGACCTCTCGAGGAAGGTCTCGGGACGCTAGTTAATCCCTGACCATCTCTTTATTTGATTATAATTGGGCTCAGGTCAGAGGGTACTTTTATGGTTTTATTGGCATTGATTTGTTTATTGCTTTAATGCAAATGTCATTAAATTGTAATTGTAGAGATCACAGATGTAGGTCGGTGACCACTATACAGGCTTATATTTGGCGGCATTGATTTTTCGCTTTTAGAAATACGTATAAGGCAGCAACAAATTTTTAATTGACTATGAATGGCCATTTTTTATTATTGAAAAAAGAACTAGGTATATCTCTAAATACGACGCAACAATCGCTTTGCTATGGTTTCTTAGTCGCAGAGAAATTTTATAGACTACTACCGTAATATTATGATAGCAGCCACCATTTTTTTCGAAATCGGTACAGCCTACAAAATTGAAACTGGTGGAACAAATTAGCAACAAAATATTCACCACTTGTTTTTGACGGCCGCTGAAGTTGATTTGCCAGGATAGTTGACGTCTCCATTCTAAGAATATACTATTTAGTTACACGATATTTTATTCAAAAAGTAAAATAAAATATTCCTGTGCTAAATATTTATTTATTAAAACAAAAATATGGGCTATTATATTATAGTAACCTTGTAACCGCATGCCGCGACTTAACAACAATGTTATTATGCAAACACGGAATTCCAGGAAACAACTACTCTGCGGGCTAATAAATACCCCGACTAGCATTGAATTACACCTGGAAAACCTATAGCAACAGCTAGAGTCATTCGTCAGAAGCCCACCAGACATATACCGGTTTCGAGCTTATTAGCTCTCATCGGTATGCCATAGGTAAGGTATCCGACGAATAATCCTAGCTGTTTAGTTTGTCAAACCCGACAGAAGGGACCATGAGTACGCGGTGTATGCCGATAGATGTAGTTAGTTCTACACCGCGTAACAATGTTATTATTTTAAAATTTTTGAGGTAATAGTAAATAATTCTTATGTGACCTTTGTAAAAAACGCTGGGGGGGCTTTGCCCCCACCCCCTGCAAATTTGCTGGAGAGGTAAGCGCCCCCATGCCAACGTTACATCGGCGCCTATGCTCTTTCAACTCAAATACAGACAAACGACACCTGGACCCGAACCGTAAAATTAAGGAAAAGCATTATCACAATAGTAAACTCTCGAGATTTTTAAATGCTCTCGTTATGGGCAGAGTCTTGTAGTAAGTAGTAAACCAGCGGCAGATGTTTTAATTTATTATTAGGTGCTGGAGAGCTAGATGGCATAAAGTTTTTATTTTTAACTTTTCCTAGGTAACACTCTCCGAAAGGGTGAGATTTTATGGGCTACTACCGAAAACGTTTACACTTCATTCAACTTGACTATCGAAACCTTAAAGATTTCGCTGGTGGTTTAAAACGGAACGAACGGAAAGAATGAAGTTAACCAACAGCCTGCTTTAGAAAAACAAATTAATATTCGGGTCTCAAAAATTGATATGTTTGTTTAATTTGCTTGCACTACGTTATCGGATTTAACAAAACCACAAGTTGCTTATGGGCCAAGTAAAATAAATATTTGAAAATTTGATTAATAGAGGTATTGACTACAACGTTTTACATATCAAAATGAGTTTAGTCATATGCCTGGAACTAAAATTTAATATAACAGAAATACGTGAAGTTGTAAGAAAAATCGACAGTTTTGTGTGTTTTCTTTTTACCTCAATGCGTTAATAATTGAATTAATAATAAAAAAATTTACAGCAAATTTGCGAAAAATAGTTGAACATTAATATTTTTCTGTTTAGATAGATAATGGGTGTTTCAGAAATATTTGCTTATTTTTATCCTTTAAAAATAAATACCCAGAATTTGTACAGGATGTACCTAAATCATAAAAATGTAAGGGGCGATTTTCTGATGAAAATTAATAGGGTTCTCTGGAATACATTTTTTTGAAAAAGCCCCTCCCTGAAAAATTACGCCCCTCCAAAAATTCCAAAAAAAAATTGTTTTTCGTTTTTATCTTCCATGTATATCAAGCTAAAAAAACAAACTTGGTGAACATTATCTGTCCATAAACTATACTTTTTGAGATTTTTTCAACCCTGGAGCATTTTTGCAAGGTGTTGAAATAATCAACCCCCATGATATTTTTCTTATAATTTTCTTAACCGATAATATTTTTTCCTTTTAAAAAATATGTCAAAAAAGCCCTATTCATTTACTAACTTTTTGATTTCTTCAGTGTTTTCGAGAAGTTAAGGATTTATGAGAAAAATAAATAAATGTCTAAAAAGAAGAGCTGTTTAACGCGAGTGAATTTTGCCGAAAGATCTAGTGACCTGTTCTAACTAATTATCAAATAATATTTTCTACATAAAATTATAAAACTTGTGAAAGAGTAAGAAACAGTAACGATAAATGGCATTAATATTTGTTTCTATGGATTCCATTGCAAAGAACATTTTTTAAAATAGAACCTAGAATATACAGGGTGTTTCAGAAAGCTATGGGTTAATCAACAGAGTAGGCATATACGAAAATAACACCTAGTATATATTTTATTATATTTAAGAAATATGTTACGTTCAGATAAACAAACATATATAGATATTATTAACTAATATATTTTTAGACTAATATTTATAAAACATGTTTTGTTATATTTCGTCTAAGGACGCGATGACTTTTGTAAGTATACAGGGTGTTCTGAAGAGAGGGTGCAAAAATGGTGCTAAGATATAGGGTGTTAAAAAAAATGTTAGCTATCTTTGATATTGTTCAAAGAATCAAACTGATTTTTTGTTGAAGTGTACAGTACATCAAGATTATGGAGTCATGGGACATTTGTTTCAATTTCGTCGTCATCGAATATCATTCATGCCTTCCAAAATTGGTCCAAATCATTGATAACCACTTTAAAAGTAATATACGTGTTAGGTTGGAAACTCTTATATTACGACCACCCAACATATAAAATTATGACAAATTTCAATCAGTTGGCCAAAAAATTAAAGCCAATAAAAAATTTATCGCGTTTGGCAGTATATTATTATTGTAATTTAGTATTATTTTTAGTTTTATTGTAAAAGTTAGTAACTTCTAAAAAGTAAGTCGGTACCACAAGCAGAGTAAATTCAGAAAATTTCTTCACTAATTTTTTTTAACAATTCTTTGGACTTTTAGAAGTAAAACCAGTTTAAATATATGTGTTGTTATATTTTATTAAAAATTGTTGGAGATTTTAAAAACCAATTATGAAAAATAATTTTCAGTTCCTTATATCTGTATTTATTTATTATTATTATACATTGTTGTCAAATTTTGTAAACTCCAACGTTACAAAGTCAGTTAAATTTTGTCAAGTACCTATTCAATTTTACAACAGACTTTAAACCAAGGAGGTTTCGTTATTTTATTATTAGTACTGTCCGTCAAGTTGAGAAGTCATTGTCTGCGTTGGCATAATGTCCTTTGAATTTTATACCTGATAACTGGAGGTATACCAACTAAAAGAAAGACTTTACCCGACGACCTCCAAAAATTTACATTTCTGTAGGTACATATTTTCACAGCTAAGGTAAACGTTTAGCGACCAAAAGACGAAATTTGAAGTCGTTGGTTACTTCAAAAAAGAAAATCTAATTTAAAAACTGTTCAAATAAAAAATAAATCAAAGAGTTCTGTACAAACAACTAGACGGAATAATAATGAAGGATATCTATAAAAATTACTGCAGTGTTAAAAAATGTTATTTTAGAAGCTAAGAAAATGTCAAATACCCATTTTATTAAAAATTCAACAAATAAAAGTAAAGAAGTATGGCATTTAATAAAAAAAATTAACAAGCTCCAAAAATAGAAACTGAATCTATATTATGTCATATAAATCCCGAAGAAAAAAAAACACGAAAGACTATCAAGCTTAGTAAATAATTTTAGATGCCATGAATAGTAAATACACAACTGTAGCTGTCTCTTTAGATCTGTCTAAAGCATACAGTATATTATTAATAAAAATATTAGAATATTATGGCATTAGAAGTTTAGCAAAAAATCGTATAACATCATATCTTCACAATCGCATGCAATGCGTCGCAGAGATGGATGAGTCGAGAAAATTAATGAAATCAGAAAAGATGCTAATACGAAAAGGTGTATCTCAAGGATCAATATTAGGACCTTTGCTATACATTATCTAAACCAATGACTTACGGTTAAGAACTAGTGAGTATGTAGTACAGTATTCTGACGATAGTACAAAAATATTTGAGTCACCATATCCTAATACCATAGTACCAAGTACTATAAATAACACTAGAAAAACTGTGTAACATACTTTTGCTTCATTGGACTTACAGTTGAATAAAGATAAAACGCAGATGATGTTTTCTACAGGAAATAATTACGAACTACCATTTATTACAGGTAATAAACCGAAATCAGTAAATAATCTATTATTTTTGGGAATTAGAATTGATTCACGTCTAGATTATGCCTATACAATCCAGAATAAAATATGGTATAATTTTTTGGGGTATTTCCTCTGATGCAAAACGAATATTTGTTTTGCAAGAGATGTCTTAGGAATACTTTGAATATGACGCAAAGAGAATCTAGCAAGAATGATTTCATTTCCAAGAGTATCCTTACTTTAACAAGTTTATTTATGAGGTGTTCATTTTTGTAACTGACAATAAATCCTTGTTCGATAATTACCCGAAACAACTTTCTTACTATACAAGAAATAAAGATATATTAACGCCAAATTTCACTAAATTTACATACATCCAGAAAAATATACCACATTCTACAAGAGTCTTTAGCAAACTATCTAATACCACGACTGCTTTACCTATCAAAATACTAAAAAAGAAATTGAAATCATTTTTAATACAAAAAGCTTAATATACTGCAGATGAATATTTCAACGACAATCTAATTATTTTTAAAAATGTATTGTCTATTAAAAGTATCTTACTGTTTTATTGTAGAAGTTCAAAATATTTTAGGTATTTGCGTGTTTTCTTATACTTAGTTTTAAGTTTAACTTCAATTTTAATATGTCCTTTTTTAAATCCTTTGCTATTAACTACTTAGGAATTATTTTGAACTAAATAAACCTATCTATCTCTATCTAAATTTGAAGACAATGGAATACAAATACAACTGTTTTCTTTTCATTAATAAATAATAAAAATAAAAAACATTTAGATGCATACTTGTCTGTTATTGTTCAAGCTTTTTTAAATGGCGTTTATAAAAACGTAACCGATAGTTAAGTATTGTGTTCCAAGACAAAAACGATATTTTATGGGTTATCTTGTCAGGGTAAAATGCGATATATTATTAGAGTTACCTGTTTCTTTCGGATGTGGGTTCTTAATGAGGTACATTTAATGCGATAGTTACAATAGCAGTAAATATTGGAGGAACACCAATCTTTTTTATTAGACAAGTCAGTTATAGATGGCGGGAATAACAGGGGCTTCAAACGGTTTCCATCTCATATTTATTGTCGATCTATTAATATAGCCAATAGCATGTAGAGACAGAGGATCTGGACCTCTTAACAGACCCTGACTCAGTTTACTTTTCACAGAAAATATGTCGTAACACGATAATATTATACTAAGATATTTACGGTAAAACATGAAAGTAAAGAAAGTAAAACACCATACTTACATGGGCGTACACAGAAATTCTGTGAGGGGGCAAAAATAATCGCAAGTTTTAAAAACGGGCAGAAGATTTGCTAGAAAGGAGGGACTTCCTACTGTATATTAATAAAGGGTAGGGTACAGAAGAATCTTAACAGAAAACAGTGCAGTACAGTGAATCCTAAAAGAAAAGTATCTCCTAAAAGACTGGACGGGTCATGATTGTTCAAACAAGTTCGATCAATAGGAGCATTTTCATGTAAATTAAATTTCAATTTTATAAAGAAAATTTGTCCTTAGTACGACATGCAACGGCAAATGTTTTATAGAAGCTGTAAGATCGTTTTTAAGGAAAACTTAAGAAATTAGGTTTTATAATTTTTTCTCCACAATACATCTTACATCCCGATCGAGTGCAAAAAGACACCTGATTATAAAACAGAAATATGTTGCTGCTGCCTTATAACAACGCTTTATTAGTGTAGCAGGCACTGTAATAAATTGTTTGTATAGGCACTTATAACACTATTATAAAGCACTTCAATAAGCCTTTTATAATTGTTATATTTAAGCCTAGTTAGCACTGAAAGAAACAAAAACTTACTACTACAAAAGTATTATAAAAATGCTGTAAAATTAACAGCAAAATTGTTGTTTTTTCCAACATCACACAAAAACTACTAAAACAAAAAGACCATGGAAATAATAAAAAGTAAGTAAGTATGCAACTATACAGGGTGATCATAACTAATATAAAATAATTTGGGAATAGATGCATCATGAAATATGGAATCAATACCGTAAAAATTGTTCCCGAAAAAAAATATATATTAAATTCTACTAGTTTCAACCTTTACATCACTGGGCTACTGTAGCATCTAGCCAGGCGATTTCAAATATCCGATTACTTATTGTATTAACTTTTTTGTGATGCAACTATTATACATAAGTTTTCAAATATCGAAAATGGTTATAGCAACTCCCAGTTGATATATATATTGTTTTCATTTATGGTAAAGTAAAAATGCTTTAGCAGAACGATTTCCCGGTAAACAATTCCCAAATGCAGCTACTTCTACAACGGTGTGCAGTGAATGCAAGAGTAGTGCAAACGCTGGCGTGACACGGAAAATTGAAAATTTGCAAGTGAATCGAAGAGATGGAGGTCCAGGGCGTATACGGCGTATTGCAGCAGTGTGGCCTATTATACACGAGGCTCAATTATATCCGTACCATGTACAGCGTGTCCAAGCATTAATACCAAGGGATTGGATGAGGAGATTCACACAAATTAATTATATTAATAATTAATAACAATAGCGGCAAAAGCAGTTGAATGTAAAATTTCAAAATGTAATCTATTTCTTTCCCTGGGAATTTCTTTCACTTTTTTGTCCGGTCGCCAATTATACGTCTTATCCTTACAGTGGACCAGTTTTCAGTGCTGTGCGGTCTTTTTAAATCATTTTTGAACTGCTCTTTTTGATTTTATTTTCACAAAATTGCATTTGTAAGTCTCCTGTACATTCAATTTTATTTAGATGAGTTCTGTGCCACCTTGTATTTCTGTGCACTAATTGACTGACTATTTTATTGCAGAATCTAGTCTGCTGTAAAATTATGGGTATGTTTTTACTAAATTTGTTTAATAACTATTATAACTGTTTTTCGATAATAAATCGGTCTTAAATGAATTTTATAAATTCGCTTTAAAAACATTCTTATGACTTTGTAATATAACAGTTCTGCTTAAAGACTCACATACGGATTCATCAACAAGGCGTAACGTTAGTCAGACTAGCGGAGGTTACGCGAAAAATTTACGCATCTGTTGCACCAATTTAAATAAAAGACATACTCCTATTCACTACTATGTATAATACTTACTTTATGATATGTTAACTAATCCGTAGCACTGAAAAGTACTGTTTTTGAATATAAATATTAAATATACAATGGGAAACGCAAGGAACTAGAGGCCGAAGTTACGCGATTTTTAGACAGGTAAAATACTGGGTTTAACTTTTGGCGCAAATATGGACGTAAATAAACAGCCTACCTAGCAACGCATGTTTCGTGAATAGGCGCAAGGCTGGTTAGTCCGACTAACGCGCTTTACACGGGCGCAAAGCTGGTTAGTCCGACTAACGCTACGCCCGTTTCATGAATCCGGCTGTAAATTTACAACATTTATAATAGCAGATGTAATGTCTGTGCTCTTTTAAAACATCTAAAACACTGTCTTGCTTTAAGTGAAAGAAGTGTGCGGGTTGGTGGGTGCTTTCCTATAATACGTGCTATATTTGCAAAGGTAAATAATATAAGCTGGACTGACCTAAATAAGATTGCTCAAAGAGAGTTCGGATTGCTTTTTTTATTCAAACGTCGGTAGATGACCGCACTGTGCAGGTGACCTACGATGAGTTCTGGAGTGATTATGGTTGACTTTAAGGAATGTTAAACGCAGTACACCAGACAAATACCGTTTACTTCTTGTTTAATACATTAACACTGGACTAACGTTCATCTTTTGGCCCTTTCTTGAAATGTCGTAGGTAATTTACATGAAAATACGTAAAGATTGACCTTTTTTACATCAGACTTTTTTTATTCCAAATACTGTCAAGAAGGTCTCTTATAATTTGCACACGTTCTAAACGCCATTATTTGTATATGTATTTTAAATTACCTTTTATTTTGAAAGTAGAATATCACCTCATTAAATTCAATTAATTTAGGATGATGTAAAATTCCATACGCATTTTTCACACAAATACGTAACCAAACGAGGCAAGAAATTAGAATAGACAAAACTAGTGCACACATCAAACCCAAGTCTTAATTCATTCTAATATCTTTGTCTACGCCTGACTAACGTGGGAATTGGACCCGATAAAACAGTTTACTAGCCATATCATTCATTACTGCTCATTAGAGAGATCAGTCCTACATCCTGAGCCTGCAGCAATTGTCTAAAATTTCATATCGAGGAAACCCGTATATTACTTTAATCTAGAGATATATCCTCGTTACTTCAATTAACGTCAAAACAAAATATGTAATTGGGAACCTACAGAAACAGCCTGCGTAATATCATCTTTCTCTGCAGTTTTGAAAGTAACAAATATTTCCTGGGTTTATTTAATTTTTCGTTTATTTAGTTCATTTAATCATTTCTTTGCTGAATTCGAGGTAGAGGGAGGCATGTTTTTATATAAAATATGCAATGGAATAATCGATTGCAGCTATCTTTTAGAGCATTTAGATCTTTATTTTCCAAGGATTAATGCTAGACAAAATACATTGTTTACGTACCACATTCTAATACTAATTTAATGTTGTAATACTTAATTAATGTTAATAAGTCACCTTATGTGCAAAAAATTTAATGATGTGTGTAATTCAGTTGATATTTTTAATCAATCACTATTTATTCTTTTTCTAAATCTTTAAAAAGAATATTATTTGTTTAGTTTGAATATTGTTAAATATTTTTTAGCTAGAGTTAAGCTCAGTTATTTATTTTGGATTGTTAATATGTTTGTTTTTGGTATTTACTAGATAGGGTTTTTGGTAAGGGAAGAATTGGGGGTTGGGAATTAGTTTAGATACATATCGTCGTTTCTTAATATATTGCTATCTATTTTGTGTATTTAACATTGTCTTGTAAATGGTATTCACTGTTAGACAATAAAGCTATTTATTACTATTATTATACATCAAAGGAATTTTTTTAGTATTTCAGAATGTCATAAAAAAAATTCGAGTTTTTGAATAGTCCTCGTTTATAGCATCAAAATACAGATTTTGCAGAGCAGTGTCGTTGATGAAAAATGTTCACTTTGTTTAAGTTAAGTAAATAGAGGTTGTTGGTAAGAAAGAGTGCTCGACAGTTTAGCAACACGTTCATAAATTAACTGGTCGAACAGATCTTACATCGGATTAGCGCGTCCAGGCATAGAAATTGCAGGTCACCGACACGACCTGCTGTGACGGTCATTGCGGGTGACGGTACGTGCTGTTGCTGGTCTAGTGTGCGCTCCTCCATTAAATAATATAGGCATCTTTATGAGCATGCTTTGAACCGTATAATGTGCGCGATCTTTAATACTATCGGTAACAACTGCGTATCGTGATATTAAATAATTTGAATTACAGGGTGGTTAAAATTTTATGAGCAATTTCAAAATGATAGAAAGTTTATACCATCCGAATGAATTACCCCGTTTATGCTCCTCTTTTTTGGTTCCTGCTTTTTTACTGAAGGATTGTGCTCTTATTTTTTGCCCTACCACTCTCTATTACTTTTAATATCTGATTGCACTCAGCTACGTTTCTTTATCAAATTGTGGCAGGACTTCCATATTAGATTAAGTACATATTATTTTGAATGACAAAGGGGATAGATATTTTAAGTGATTCTCTTCGATACCCAATTTCAATATGCAACTTTTTAACTATACCAGTAGATTATCAGGAATTTTGTAGAAGCTTGAAAGTTCAAGAAGGAGCAACTTTAAGAAATAATTTTCTTATAATTAATTTAAAATAGGTACCTCTATGTAATTTAACTTATAACTTTTAAAGTATTTTATATTATTTATCCCCGAGAGAACAATAATGTTAAATGCATACTCTTTAAAAGTTTATTTTTAATATATTAACAATATCAGTATTACCTAATATTGTATAAATTGGTTCTAATAAGAAAACGTCACATTTAGAGCGCAGTTAAATATTATTAAAATGTAAACCTCTATCAGACATTTTAACTGTATCAGAATACATTTTATTTCAATGGTCATTTCTACCTTCAATTGAAAACAGGTGTCGTATCAATATATTTATAGGTTTTATTTTTATGTTACTGAAACATTGTGTAAAAAACGGGTTAGTAATATATGAATAACCCGTTTAATATATTAAATTCATATACATATTTAAAACGTTTAATTCGACGTTTTACAAACGTTACACTTAATGCCCAGTTTAATATTTTTAAAATATAACCCTATATTATACATTTAAATCGTTAAGTAAACGTTATCAGAAAACATTATTTCGGTGTTTATTTCTACCTTCAGTTGAAAACATATGTAGTATCAATGTATTTTATACGTTTTATTTTTATGTTATTATAACGTTGTGTAGATAACATATTATTAACATTTGGATATTATCAACAATTAAGTGCAACATTTGTCCAATTAAACGTATTCGTTTAATTGGACAAATGTTGCACTTAACGCAGTTAAATATTATTAAAATATAATTCATATTATACGTTTGTATAATGATCAAATGCGAATATTATTAACGTATTTTAAACCAAATATTTTTACGTGCAAGTTTTTAACCAAAACTAAACGTTGAAAATTTTTAATCAACCGGTATAACGTTTTAATAACGTTATATAAACGTTTGGGATGTTTTTTGTTATGACATAGTTTAGTACCTACCTATATGTTAGTTTATGTTATTAAAACGTTGTGTAGATAACATATTAGTAACATTTGGATAATACGTTTAATTGGACAAATGTTGCACTTAACGCAGTTAAATATTATTAAAATATAATTTATATTATACGTTTGTATAATGATGAAATGCGAATATTATTAACGTATTTTAAACAAAATATTTTTACGTTTTTAACCAAAACTAAATGTTGAAAATTTTTAATCAACCGGTATAACGTTTTAATAACGTTATATAAACGTTCATGTGACAGTTGGGATGTTTTTTGTTTTGACATAGTTTAATACCTATATGTTAGTTTATTTACTTACATTTTAAGTAGGTATAAAGTTAAAATAAAAAAATGAACAGAAAATATAGCTACATTATGGGCAACAACGCTTTAATAATCGACGCATACGCTCATATCAGAAACTAAACGATCTTTACCAACGCCGGGTGATGTATTTGACCGATTTATGTTACGAGTGTATGAATGGAGTAATAAAACCTCCATAGGGTCAGAGAAAGTTCCCGATATATCAACACGGATTTAGTTTCAGTCCATTATAGATTACTTCCTTTCTGTTTAATGGGTTCATTATTACCATACATATTTCTCACTTTACAATGATACTTGTGACTGGAATGCGGACTGGTCTATGTTCTTTCACTTAAATTATGGATTCTGTATGGAAATGCCTTTAAGAACATGGAGAGTATTGACATAATTCAATGGTATTTTCACATGACAGTGTATAACGGCTTTTTTCCTTTTTACAGAAGGTATTCGACTGTAAGGTGATCAAAGTAACTATCAAAACTCTTCAGAGTAGTAAAGATCGATTAAGAAGTGACAAGGGAAAATACATCAAGCAGAAAAATGAGGATGAACCGCATATCCGGTTGATCATCCCATAATACAGATATTCCAACGTAGTAAAGAAATTCAAAATGTGTCGTGTAAAAAACGTTAATACATAGAAGAGTGACAGTGTTGACCCATTTTTAATGCTCTATAAGTTTCAACCTTTTTTTTTACAAAAAGGACCACATTTACCAAGAACTAAGAACCATACATTTATTTATTTACTTACATTTGAGACAATTCAACAAAATATGAGCAATATTCCAACTAGGTACAGATTCTAAAAATTTATGACTGAAAGAAAATGTACCTACTAACAACTAAAAGTTAAATAAATAAATAGGGCATAAAATTTAGAGTCAAAGTTATTTGATTTTTTTTATGACAGTTGACGAGGTTTGTGTGAATCTATAATTTTTTTGTGTGATATTTAGGCATCTAGTTTTTTGGTATATCAAGAAATTATAAAGTGTTATACCTTTTTCATTTAATAACACTCTAAAATGCTATAAAAAGTGTTCCATTTTTTCGGTTAATTTTACAAAAGCTTTTTAAAAGAAGCTTCCATATGTAAAGATTAACTTACACACATGTGCGTAAAAAATAAAATAATTGAATTTAAAATTCTTTATTTATTATACATATTAATAACACAATCTTTCAAATCGGATAAATGGACATTAGGTAAAGATACATTTTTTTCTTCACTTCGTATAACTTCAATATTGGAAAAAGATAACACAATGTTCAAAAAATTGACTTTTCTATATCTCCCTCTGGTATTATAAATAATCTAGAAACATTAGTTTTGGTATTGGGAATAGTCACTTTAATGAACGATTTATCATCTTCAGTGATATACGGTACGTAAATAAGTTAATTTTCCTACAGACTCCAAATATACCAATCAAGACAACTTTTTGGAATAAGTACCTTTCACCATCTGCCCCTATAACCTTTCAACCTGTTCCTTGGAAAATATTCTGGATTTTCTGGCTCTATAACCACTTGATTTCCTTTCGAGGAAAGCAATAACATTGGTATATTTACTAATATACTCGCGTCAAGAATTCAGACGTCTTACGTCATGGCTGACGTTACACATTTGTTTTTATTGTCAACGTAATTTTCGATATTTGGTCGCGTTAAAAACAATTATTTTTTTGCAATGTTGTGTAATATATAATGGAAACTTTTAGTGTAGTATATAGTTTTATTACTATCAGTTTCTTAAATATCTTGAAGGAAATATAATGAATTATTCATTTGTTCGTATAACGTAAGTCATCTGAATTCTTGTCGCAAGTATATTCATATTTTTATCCAAATAAATTGTAGTTCGCAGCATGAAATAATTTACTTCATAGTGTAGGGGGTGCATATTTTATATTATAACAAGTACTTTTATATGATAACAAGTGCCCTGTAATAACTCCGAAATTTACATACATTTTTTTTTCAGTAACACTAGAATTTAGCGTCACACATACATACTGATGTTTTAGGAAGAATTAATACCGAGTTTAATTATTGAAATTTACGTTCACAGATTTCAGATTTTTTTTAAAATGTTTACATCGTACCATAGCAACTACTTCATAGCAGCAACAACAACCTGATCGGCAACATAATTAAAGATGTTTAAATAAAATAGTCTAGCGATCATATTAGCAAATGCAATTGAAGATTATGTCGAAACTATTTTGAATATTTATTTGTCGATTTTACGAAAAATCTTACATCGATACATATTGCGAAATAGGTGTTTTAGGCACTTAACGTGTTGCCAAACTCGGCTTACGGCCTCGTTTGGTAAACTTCATGTCGCGTGCCTAAATTACCATTACTTTGCAACTTGTATCAAAAATAGCTATTTCCGACCACCTCGTATACGGTTGCATATCCTTCCCCACTAATTAACATGTCAAAAAAGTACACAAAAAAAATAACCCGGCACAACACATTAGAATCTCATTCCGAATCAACGCCCATTCATTCATCACTTCCGTGGCCGTGAAGGAGAAGGTGAACTTTTTCGAGACTTTACGTCTAAATTATAAATACACACGAATTAATCGGGCGTGTTAAATCCCATTCATCCCCGGCGTATCGTGAATTTTACGGCAGATAGTCTATTATTTTTTAATGAGGATAACATCCGGTAATTTAGGAGCGACTGCCAAGCCAAAACGCAAAGTCATTGAAGGTGAGGTGCACATCACGGCCCACTGATATCCTGGCCGAGGCTCGTTTTTTTGGCTAAAGATTTTGTGCGCCCCTTTTTGCAATCCTGCAGTGGCGTGTAGCAAAAAAAGTTTAGGGGACGGATTTTATAACTTTACTGTGAAGGCTTTATTTCTAATCGTTATCTTATTACTTCTGGGATACCCCAGGGATCTAATCTGGACCCTCTTGGTTTTCCCTTTTTGTTAACAATATTACCGCCGTACTTTGTCCCACAAATTGTTATATGCAGTTGATTTAAAAATATTTTCATCCGTGTCAAGTATTGATGATTGCATTCAACTTCAGTTGAATAAGATGGTGTCATTTAAATCTAAATATTGCTAAATGTATAGTAGTATCCTTTACCGGTTTATTTTAACAACAATTTAACTTTTAGTCATATTCAGCAAGTTTCTTAAAGTCTCAGAGCATTGGGATTTGTGATAAGATAAGGTCGTGATTTTCGTGATAATGCTGCTATTTAAATTATTATGTATATTACATATGCTCGTTCTATACTTGACTATTGTTTATTGGTTTGGGTTGTTCTGTACAATGTTTACATAAATGCGATCGAAGTTTTTAGCCTATCGAATAGATGGTAGATACCCTGAACATGGTAGCGACTAAAAGCTTTGGTTGGCCCTATTTCATGTTGATTATCTTCAGTTCATAAGGCACTTTCATAATTTAAAATTTTTACACGCTGCTTTGCATAACAGGGTTGACTGTCCAGAAATTGTAAACCAATTACATTTTTTGACAGTAAGACCAGTTAGTCGTGCTCCATTTTACGTTTTATTGTCCTGCTGCTGTCACTAATATGAGGCTACAGTCTTCTATTGCATTTTATGTCAAATAATTACAATACTATAATATGTAATTCTTACGATATATTTAGTGGTACTTTGAACTGTTTGTATTCTGTTTTGAGGGATGCTCGTGATCTGTGATCTACTTAGCTCCATCTTGTTTATTTTTTGTATATGTATATTTTTTGGTTTATGCACTCATTATAGTAGCGGTATATTTATTGTATGCTTTGTCCTGTAATTGGTTTTTTCACTGTTGGACAAATAAAAATATAAATTAAAATAAAGAAATTGTTCAAAATGGGCCCCATTTCCACTGAAACATAAATTTACTCTTCGCCGAAGAGGTCTGTTCCCACAGAGGCAAGCCCGAGAACAACCAGGGCAGATCAAAGCCTTCAGGCTAATGCTGGAAATGTGCACTTTAATTCGGTTTCTGGCAGCAACCAGTTACCGAGGTCATGGCATAACAACCCGGAAAATAACTATGTATGAAATGATGGCACCGGCCGTGAAACCCTAAAAGCCAGTAGGTGGCTGTCACTAGCAGTGTCACTTTTTAACGCACCAGTTAAACAATTGGCTATTGAATGCTCAAAAGCATCAGTAGCTTCGTCTATAATGAAATAAACAAAATTATCTGCAATGTATTACTGTCAGTACATTGTTGTAAACTCTATCGACATATTTTAATCGTACTTTCATGAGGGATTTTTCGGTCCATATATTTTTCTAAAAACGTACGTAACTGAAATATTGCTTATAAGAAAGATGTCTGTATGTTTGTAGAAAAATATAGAGCACCAGCGCTGGACGAGGCATTCAAATGTCTTGTCACTTTAGTTTTGTCAGAAGAATTTATAATGCGTTCACACACAAGACAAAACAGGTCATTTCATTTAATGTATGTCCTTATAACCTTCGGGATCACTGTCAAACCACATTTGAAATAATTCCCGTCTATTTCTTCTCTCCTCTGGCATGTTGCTTCACTAGATCCATTTCTCCCCTCAACTAATAGTTGTCAATGTAAATTATGTCACTATTTATAAATAGTTACTTAAATACACACGGTGAATACAACTTACAGTAGACGTAAAAAAGAAGTATTACAGCGTTCCGTAAATAACTAAAATTAAAAGCATAGCGAAATCCGAATCAACTGTGACCCGCGTGTTTGACCAACACCTCCTAAAAGACTTTCTCCACTCTTTTAGGTGGTGTTAGTTCGACCCTGTTAGGTTAAGCGCTGACACTAACTCTGATAAATAGAGCTACTGAGTGACGAAAGGTAACTCTCAACCAACATCCGCTTTATTTTCGCACGGATGAGACATATTCTAATACAAATTGGATCACTTTCTCTTGACATACTCGTCAGTAGATTTGCAAACGCTATCAGGACAAGCCACTCTGTGCATGGTTCATCGATTACTTAGCCAAACTTCGCCTGCCAAAACCCGCCAGGCAGAAAGATGATGAATTATGGAGGAATGTAAGAATCGTGCGATGCGACAAAGTGAGCCCTATCTTTGTTTTTATTGGGTTGTACCCAACGAATTCTAACCCCACAAAGGAGGCTTTTCAGGCTTTGTTTGCAAATCCGCATAAATAAAGCAAATGAAAACAAAAGACACAAGTTGTCCGTACGATAGGGCGTCGTCGACGAGAGTTCGGAGATAGCTGGACGCGGCGGTCATTAGCACGCTCGGTTTCTAACAATATAATAGCGGTATTTAGTTTGCATTGAAAAGAAATTAATTGGGTAATATTCTACAATATTTGTATTTACATAAATATTGAATAAAGTGAGGCTTTTTACATTTAATACTGAGTAAACTATAATAAGGTATCACTTTTATGTACAGAGTACAAATATCATGTCATTTTTATGTATGTCCTGTTGTCGCTACAACCGTTGTGCCTCTTTGGGTATACGTGAGGATACTTTGTCCTTCTTGTCAGTTGCTAATATTGGTTGTTCTTTATCTAGATGTTGGTTACAAATGAAAGTAATATATTACATTCACAAAGTTCCCTCTAGGAGTTAGAATTCATTGGTTGTACCGTTGGGTGATAAACTATGGTATTACTACACCTACAGTATCATTAAACAATGAAAAATATATTTTATTCCTGTTTAAGGCTGGGATTTTGTATACATATTTTTACCGTCTAACAGGGCTTCAAGCGAGGACACAGAACTCCAAGAAAATTGAAATAATTGGTTATTATTATATATCAACGTATTCAAAGGTTCCCGCTAGTGCGTGAAATAATTTTCATTGCTCATAAAATCACAAGAATAATTAAAATAAATGTTAAAATACATCAATTTTAGCCGCACAGTTACTACGACAATATGTTACAATTACGGAAAAATTATCACAGCCACCAAATCACTTCACTCACTAGCCAGGACATATAGGACAACTTGTGTTTCACTTTCAGATTAATATTTATTGGTAATTTTACATTTTGTGTCCTCGAGTAAAATCATAACATATATCACGGCTTCCATTTTTATGTACGTCAAAATGCACGATAAACTTCAGACGGTCACAAGTCTAAATATTTTTCTCAGACCTCTGGAGTGCCTCAAGGCTCAGTTCTTGGACCACTTTTGTTTATTATTTTCATAAACGATATTGCTGATAAACTGGACATTAAATTTCTCTTATATGCTGATGACTTGAAAATATTTTGTATAGTTGACTCTCTTCGGGATTGTGCAAAGCTTCAAGATAATCTTGATTCGGTTAACACATGATGTACTCTTAACCAACTGCCCCTTAATATTGGTAAATGTAATGTGATGTCTTATAGTCGTAGGATTGATACTACTATATATGATTATGTTATTCAAGGTGTTACTTTAGCAAGGCCACCTTTAATAAATGACCTTGGAATCACTTTTGATCGCAAACTTTCTTTTAATGGTCATATTCAAAATGTTGCTGCGAATGCTTACAAGAGTCTGGGTGTCATAACTCGCAATGCGCGGCATTTCAAGTCATTTGACACTTTTAAATTACTCTTTAATACGTTTGTGAGATCCAGGCTTGAGTATGCATCGACAGTATGGAATCCAATTTATTCCACACATATTACTTCTCTTGAGAAGGTACAACGTAGATTTTTTAAATCCGCTGCATTCATGCTCGATGACGTCTATCCCGCTAGAGGTGTACCGCAAGAAACATTTTATGAGCGTTTCAATATGAAGAGTCTAGTTAGAAGACGTGCCTTGCACTCTATTATTTTTCTACATAAAGTTATTATTAATAAAATTAAGTGTGAGTATCTGACTTCCTTATTGAATTTTCATATTCCTAGACTCAATGCTAGAAACAATAACCTGCTCTGGATAGACAATCATAATACGAATATTTATAAAAGTTCCCCATTGTACCAAATGGTTGTTAACTATGATAATATTGAATCACAGCTTGATATTTTATATTGCTCAATTTGTGACATAAAAAAATTGTTTTTATAATTTTGTCATTTGAGTTTTGATGTTTGTGTTCTTTTAATATTGTATTGTTAAATTTTAACTGATTATTTTTTATCTATTTTTGTATTTGTAGATTAGTTATTTTTAGTCTGTTTATTTGTCATTTTAAATTGTAATACGTGTGTTTTCTGTATGTCTGTTAATGTAAGTCATTTGTTTTTACTGTGTAAACTTGTCCTGTAATTGGGTGTATACCCGTTGGACATTTTATTCTAAATAAATAAATAAATAAAAGAACCGTGCGGTTCGGGACTATACGGGTTGTATACTGTCTCATAGGTTGATTCGAATTGATTCGTCGTTTCGCTCACTCAGGCTGTGCAATTCCTTTTCTACAAAATCCCCGCCTTAAAAGTATTCTTTATTTCCCAGAAAAGTTGTGCTTTATGAAAATATTAGGCGACCGTCTTGCACTATCAATGCAAATGTGTTGTGCTATAAATGTCCACCTATAACGTATGAAAAGGAAAATTTGTGATTTCATGAGATCGGAATGCAAGGAGAGGTCCTAGAAGACGCAACTCAATTTCATTTTTAACAAAGTAATACAAAACTTTCTCTGTTACTGCCCGTCGAGAACGTTCTACGCCTATGGCTATGCACCTTGCGCATTTATCATTATCAAAAGTCGCCGGCTGGTTTTCCAGGCGTAGGACCACCTGGTTTTCAATATTCGCAGCCCGAATCGGCCTACCTGGGCCGTCGCCGTCGACTCCGAGAAACCGGCGGGGCCCCAAGCATGTGGCGCGCAAAAAGAAACAAACAGACACGTGGTAGTCGGTCGGTTGGGACTAATTTTTACGAGTCCACCCACTCGCATCCTGTCCTGTCTGAACGGCGGTGCCCGGTTAATACACGGTCCCGCCTGAGCTGGACACTGAACAGAGTCGAGTTATTATAAATATTTACGTTATTCGCGGAACACGATCAATTATTTAATAGTTAATAAACTTCTGCGCGGCGCTTCTCGATCTCGAAGGAGGAAGGAGATACGAGGGCGTTTGAATTTGTTATACGAGGGCCGTCCAGAACTTGGAACAGATCGTCTCGGCAAGGCAATACCAGTTTATTCCATTTATAATTTATAGATACTACCTAAATACCCAAATTATACAGGTGTCCCGTAATAGTTATTTTAAGGCCGTGTATCGTACAACGTTTTATTTCATACTGTGTTGTATTAAAAATTAAATGTTAATGTTTTATTTTACATAACCTGCCTGTATGTAGGTGTTGGCGTGGTTTCGATTCTTGTTTTATCGCATAACTTTTGATTTGGCTGAGTGATGTAGAAACAAAAATAACAAATTTTACAGTTTGTCATCCCGTGCGTATTTTGTGACAATTTTCGTAAAAAATGGAAGAAATCGAGCTAAATATGCTGAAGCAATCAGTAAATTGGTGCCTACGAAGTCTTCTGCTCGTTATGAGAAGGAATGCCAGCTCTTCAACGTGTGGAGAAAAACCTATAAGGTGGAAAACGGCGTGAATGAAAGCCTGAAGCCTGAAAGCTCATCTGTGGGCGTACTTCTTGGATATCTCCAAAATGATGAATCCTGCGACAATGTGGGCAAAATATTCGATGGTCAAGTCTATGCTGATGGTAAAAGAAGGAGGTGATATTTCAAAATATCCAAAACTGGTGGCTTTCTTAAAAAGGCAAGCAGTTGGTCATCAGGGAAACAAATCAAAAGTTCTAACAAGAGAAGTTAATAGATTCATGAAAGAAGCCCCATCAGAAGAGTATATTTTGATGAAGGTAAATAAGTTAAACCTTTGAATTAAACAATGTGCATCTTGAATGATATAGGTACTCAATGTCAATTAATTACAAAAAATACATTTCTTGGTTTCGTTAGTCGAAATTTCATCAATTTGACAATCAGTTTTAAACCATTTTCTCTATTGTTACAGGTAATCGCAATGATAGGCATTGCTGGTGGTTGTCGGCGAGAAGAGTTATACCATATGACCCTAAAAGACATTGAAGATTGTGGCACCAAACTAATTATAACCATTCCCATTTCTAAGACGAATACAAAACGGGTATTCACTGTAGTGAGTGACGACAATGAAGGAATAAACTTTCTGGAAATACTCAGAGAATACGTTAAGCTCCGACATAAAATAATGAAGGAAGATTTTCTTATTTTGGGTTATAGAAGAGTCACATGTGTTTCCCAAAGTGCGGGCATACATACCGTTAGGGGGGCACCAAAAAAAAATTTGGGATATTTGAAGTTGGAACACCCAGATAAATATATGGGCATTGTTTCCGCAGAACATCTGCCACTTTTTTGGAGCTGATTTATCAACACTGAAGCGTCATGGTGCATGGAAAAGCTCATCTGTCGCGGAACAATACATTGAAGATTCCTTAGAAAACAAAACAAAAGCAGCAAGGATGATTCAAAATGCAGAAAACTTTATACAGGTTCTTCAGACCAAGCAACAAACTATATCCACCACCACTACCGTGTCTAGTGAAGATTCTGTCCCTAAAGGCAATGTAATGAGCTATTTCCCGGACTTAAATGAGTCCGGGAAATAACTCACTACAGTACAGTATGAAATAAAATATGTTCCAAACTCTGTGTGGTATAAGTACGTAAAAAATACGATTAAAAACTATAATAAACATAACCTCTTAAATGCACCGTTTTGCAGTTATAGGCCTTATACAAGATGTAATTACAAAAGTAATTTTCTCCAACCATCACAAAACTGAATGAAATTTATTGACTGTCAGAACTGCGAAGTGACATTTTCCTTACTGAGAAAAAAAATGGTAGCAACAAAAGTATTTACTTTTAATTCTAGGAGTTTCTTGACACTT
The DNA here is from genome assembly GCA_025584915.1 of Monochamus saltuarius. Taxonomy (NCBI): domain Eukaryota; kingdom Metazoa; phylum Arthropoda; class Insecta; order Coleoptera; family Cerambycidae; genus Monochamus; species Monochamus saltuarius. The sequence continues at coordinate 55,338,917 of CM046725.1, read as the reverse complement.
TTAATCCTTAGATTAAAAGTGTTAATCAAGTTTTAATTTATAAAAGCTTACTCGACAATATCTACAATAATTCTTGTTTATCCACATTGATATTAAATACACAGTTTGAACAAATTTTCAAATTAAATAAACCACTGAAACTGCCACTACTCTCTATCTTGGAGCAATTCTCAAAGCAATCCAACACAACAGTTTTCATTATTTTCAGATGTTGTACATACAATCAGAAATGACAACGGTGCTTGGTTTATCATTACCACTATCAACTTTAAGTATTCTTTCCGCAATATTTTCTTTATTCAAAAGTAAGTCTTCAATGTAGCCTCTCCATCCTCTGTGTATTTTACGAAATGTGAAGTCACCACAGCCGTCAGCTAAAAGGATAACAGGGACGTTTGTTGTAATGCGTGCCCACGTTTCTTTCCAGTTATCCAGCTTAAAAAAAATTTGCCACTTCTTACGAGACGGCACCGATTTTTTGAATACCGACCACCATTCGATGACACTTTCCACTAAAACATCTGCGAAATAATCGACGTTTTATTAACCCGGGTAGACGTAAAGCAACATATTTTTTCGACGAAAACTTAAATTGTCTCACAGCTCAGTAAAAGGACGTGGTCTCTTGGTATTGGGAATTTTTATAATTAAGGCCGATTTCTCTTTTTCAACATTATCAATTATTAAATTGTCTAATTCATCAGAACGGCATGGGTCTGCAACCTCCAATAATAGGACCTATAAAGGAGCTTTTTGTTATTTTATTTTAAAGCATTTAACTTCATCATCAAATATAAATTATCAGGAGCACTATTCAAAAATCAATCAACTTGCTCCTTTGTAAATACTCGCGATTTTTTCGGTAAATATCCCTCATTTTGCATTTGCTTATATCAACTCCCTTCTTTATATTCAACATTGAATATTGTGACCAAAGCGTTTATTTGCTAAGTTTAAAAAACACACCATCACTACATCTTCTGAATACAACTTAATATGTATTGTTTTCTTTACACCAATCCATAAAACGTTGGTCGACACAAATTCAAAGAAACTTTCGCACACTCCAATCAGGTACACTTAAATCTTATTATTAGATTCCATGTTTACAGACTTTTCAGCAATTGAACCACAAACAATAATAAATGAACTCGATTATAAAAATAGCAATATGGTGACTAATGTTTGACAAAGTGTCCATGACTACATCAATATATCCTATTTACCTACTTTGCTCTATTATTATTATACAAATTTGGTTTGAATTAATAATTAAATAGGAAATTTCGGAAATCCACGTTTCGCTTCGCAAATACAAAATTTGCTCACCCCAAAAGCAACACTTTTAATCCTAATATAATAATACACTATTTTATGACGTAACTCATTGTTGGAAAAGAAAAATATAATGAAATTTTCCGGAACTGGTCAGCTAGACTAAAGACTAGAATAAAATCAAGAGAGTGTTTTTATCACCCTGTACTTTATTTTCTGCTATAAACAAAACATATTTAAATAAAGGGGCAAATCCTACGCTTTTTGAAATTCTAAACTATGATTTTATTAGTAAGTTTAGTCTTATTTCCAAATTTACAAAGTTATTATCAACTATTTTCAGACAGATCGCGTATATAAAGTAAGAAAATAGTTCGCCACTTCTGTGCGCATTTATTTATTATTGGCTCCTTTTACTTTTTAAATCTCAATCTAATCGTATCAAAAAGTATGATCTAGAGCAGAGGTTCCCAAACTTTTTTGTGTGGTAGACCCCTTGCCATGTTTTTCGGTTTTGGGTAGACCCCCTACTTACCTGATATTGATTTTTTGTAAATTTCTAACTGTAGTGAAGTTTAGTGTTAAAAACTTAAAGTAAAAACACATGGTAATTTATACATTTATTAATTGAATTATGTATGAAAATATGATGGCATTAGATACGCGTTGGCTCCCTAAATTTATACGAGGTATAGCATGTTCAAAATATATAGAGCTAAGATACGCGTTATAGATTCTTAGTTGTTTGGCGCGAAATTTAAATGCAATCAAGATACAAGTTGTATATGATCTGATGCGGCAACCACTGATCTATGCATAAACCGTGTATCTCAAATTTGAATAATTTTGAGATACGAGGTTTAGCAAGAACGACGACGATATGGTACTTTGATTGATTGATACTGGTATATCATTATGTGCAGGTTTTTACAAGTTTAAAATGTATTGCGACCACAAAGCGAATGCCTACATCCTACAACTTACACAATTTTATAAATATATAATAAATTTTTTACTTCATAGGTACTTTTATAAATAATGTATATGTCTTTATATTATAAGATAGTATGATGTCATTAAATAGGTACTATCAGTGTATATTGAGATCCACCATCGTGGACCCCCACTTTCATTTTATGGACCCCCAAATTTTTTTTCGCCGACGTAGACCCCTTGCAGGTTGTCATAGACCCCTGGGGGTCTATACAGACCACTTTGGGAATCACTGATCTAGAGCATCCTAGAAACAAGAATTTTTTCTAAGAAAAATAGTTCAAGTCGCATTGAAATGAGATCATTATTACGGGAGTTATTTTGAAACTAGCTTGAAGATACCTAAAGGTAAGTGATTTGAGAGCAAAGTGGCACCGGGTTGGATCCCCATATACTACAAAAAACGCTCTATGCGGTCACGGTCTAGGCGCATCGCGGACCATTCTATGCTGAATTGATCACAGTCTTTTACAAAATCAGTCGCCTATGTCGGTTTCTATGCGCTCCCGACTTGATCTACTGTACTATTTAGATGTCAAAGTATGTTGTGTGTTGTGTGAAACTCCAGATTTTTCAACAAAACACGAATTTTTTGGCGAGAACGGTCTAACAACACTTAAGGCGGCAGCCGAAAATTGTATAAATTTGATAGCTTCTCGCATTTCAGACTATCGTAATTACAAAACCAACATTCGTTTAAATAATACTAACAAGACAGGTGTTTCTACAGAATATTTAAAGGTGCATACACCCAATTGTCTATTTAAATTACGTCACAATTTTCTTTATATTAAGCTTGTGTACATGAACTGTTACTTAATTCTATTAAATATTCAGGTTTCAAATATGAAGACAAGTAACGACGGATATTAAGTCACCATAGACTGTATAAAAAACTATTAAGGACTGCCATATTAGGAGACCGACTGCACCTGTGGAACCGAGTAATTTGTACTCTATGGTCAGTTAATGTGGTTCTTATTCAAATCCATTGAGTAACCCAATGTTCAAAACAATGCTTCATTAAAATTGGACGTTTCTTCGCCTAAACCGGACTAGTCAGTAATTAATTATGTTATACACCGAAACAACAATTTGGTGCCAGCAAAAAAAAATGTTTTATGGAAATAAATTATGTTTGTATAGGGCCAAACAAATATTTATTTCCTGATACCAAACCATTTTTTTAAAGCAAAAATACAGTTATTTTGTGTAACATTTGTTTCCATTAAAAAACATTATTTCCTTTTCAATGAAGCACTTCTGGTGTTGATTTAATTATGTTCTATGGTAAAACAATATTTATTTTTTGTACTTCAAAGAATATTTTCTAATTAAGCAACTGCTTATTTAAATCAGCTACTTTATTGCTCAGGAATTTTATAATACAACTTCGGGCTAATGTCTCGATCATTATTGAATTACACCTGAAAAATATGTGGCAAATTGTCAACATATACCAGTTTTGAGCTTATTAGCTCTCGTCAGTACGCCACAGGCGAGTGATGAGTTAATTGACGACTAGCCCTGGCTGTTTATGTCTCTCAAACCCGACATACCTGAGTACACGAAATATAGCACAGCGACATCTAACGGCCACCTACTGACTATTTTTTGTTTATAGGAAACATATCGAATTTTTCCTTTCCAAATAAATCCTTTTTTCGATGATACGACTATATTAAGATATTGAGTTTTACGGTCAAGATTATATAATTTAATAAAATTAGAAGAAACTATATTTATTTGAAAATAAAAGTTACCTAAGTAAAGATTCAAATGGAATAACTATTTGTTTCATTTAAACAAATACTCACACACAAAAAATTTCTTACCAAATAAATCAATTTCTTTTTGACAAAAAAGTGCGCATTACACCAGAAAAGATTTGTTTCCCGAGAATAAATTATGTTTAAATAATTGCTTTCTGAAAAAAAAAAAACATTTTTTTCGGTGCACCTAGTATTCGAGAGTACACCAGTGCATGAAGATTAGTTGGCTATCCCTTCATCCATTTACAAAGAAAGATTGGAAGCTCTCAGAAGATATCACGATTAAACAATACTTAGGTATCCTATAATGATAATCAAGACACGCAAGAAATTTTAACAACGTAAATAAAATTAAAATAACCAGAACCATAGTTTAACTGGAATAATTTTTTGCAATCATTCACCGCTCACGGTCAAATTCGTTGTGCAATGGTAAATTTAACGAAAAATACCTGACAATTTACATTTTATATAAACTAACTATGCAAATTGTGAATCAGAAGCAGAAACGACTGCAATGATACAAGCTGGAAGTTAAAATAAACATAACAACAACAATTTTCTGAGAAAAGTTTTCCGACGTGACAAAATTAACTGAAATCAATGTAGTGATCACTGGTCACAAAAATATTATAAATTCACTAATTTGCTTCCTGTTTCGTATTAATGCCAGTGGCGTAGCCACGGGGGGAGTTTTGGGTGTCAGAACCCCCCCATGGGTTGGGTTGGTTGGGTCATATAGGTAATGTCTCACTACAAACCTGCAATCACTCTATTCGCCAAGATTTAGCAACGCGGTCAGTGAACTAGATCTATGGCAACCTTACATTAGGGTTCACCTGCAACTAAGTTCTAATTTTATTTTTGTCATTTTTGTAACAAATATTGTTCGTACCTGTTTATTATTTACATGTTTCAATTTATTATAAAATTACTTTTTTTTATTAAAAAAATCTAGTTTGAAATACTTTGTTCACTGAACCCCCCCCCCATGTCAAAGTTCTGGCTACGCCACTGGTTAATGCACATCTTCGGTTTACATTCTCGGATTGTTCGATCAGTGGGATCAAATCCCGAGGCCGGTAGAACGTAGATTAGCTATAGTTGTGAAGGGGATTGGCATTCTCTGCAAGTATCGTACGGTGGAAAAATGTCGGTTTGGATCAATGTGACAGATTGATACCGGCCGAGGTTTGACCGCCCCCGTAATTAATGAACTTTTCCAGGTAGAAGTAATTATGGTGCTGCGATATGTAAACTTGTTCACTTTTTACCGCCGAATACGTCACAAATAAAGGCGAAATGTGCAGAAGGAGCTTCATCAGCTTTGTTCGATGTCATTACGTTTTGTGTGGTTATGGTGTATATTTCGAAGTGGTACAGTTTATGTGCTTTGTGTAATTTTAATAACTATGGAATACCATTATTGCATGAGTGGGATTCAAACCTAAGTACTTAAATGAAAGTTCTGCGAATATTATATTTTTATTCGATAGTATTTCAGTATAATTTCACAATTAAACTATCTACCTACCTGACTCTGTTCTTGCTGCATCATCCATCAATTCATTCAAGAATGGTTATGACCGAGGTTATGACTGTCATGACACTAGTTTGAGCGCGTGACTTTGTTTGTTATTCCATGTGCGGGTATGATCCGTTTCTTTTTTATTATAACTTTTCAATATATTTTTAACCATTTTGCAGTGTTTTCTAATTATTTATGGATTTTCTGTTTATACAAGTGGGTATAAATTATTTGCCTGTCCTGTTGTTACATACTAATTTTTGTATTTAGCTATTGGGCATAATAAACTTTGTATGTATGTAAACAAGTAATAATAATAATAAAAAATAATCATTAAAAAGTTTTATTATAACGAAGTTAAGTTATGATCATAAAACATATTTTTAGTTTGTCAGTTTCACAACTATCTAATAATAGTTGTTTCTACATGCAAAGTGTTATGTTTTTATAAGTTTAATGTAAAATAAACCTTTATGTAATTATTGTATATTTATATGCCTCTATCTTGTGGTTTGTATAAATAAGTATAATGCACAAAAATGTTGAAAGATATTTCTGAACTACTTATAATGCTTGCTACACACTATGCGTAAATTCGCGATTCGTGATTGGTAAGGAATTCGTGCATAGTGTGTAGGGTTTTTATGAATGGATTTTTAACGACAGTACCCTACACACTATTCGCGAATTTCCCACATATCACGAATCGCGAATACACGCATAGTCTGTAGCAAGCCTAACGTAGTAGATTTATGTTGTCAGAAAATAATGCATGATCTATTTTCAAATAAAATATAGCTAGTAAAAACTGTTACCTTGGCACGTCATCTGTATATAAAAATACTTTTCAATAACACCTTACTTATAATTTGCATTATACAGAGTGTCCCAGAATGATCTGCGTTCCTCTGGAGGGTGTGTTCTTTGGGTAATTGTAGGCGGTTCTTTTTCTATAAAATGTTTCGATTTGAGCCTACCCTCACAAAATAAGGGAACAAATTTAAAAAATTCAGTTTTCATATATTTTTTTCAAAAACGCTTAAACTTATACATCTGAAACTCTGTGAATACATTTAGCTAATTAAGTGGTATTGTTGAGTACGATTTTTATTTTCATCAAATGTCTAAAAGAGTGGCAACCACCAACCTCTATTGTTGTTTTAATTAGACAAGGAGAGCTCAAATCGAAAACACCTTGTATATGTTGCATAATATGCTTACTTCTTGGAATTGTTGTCGTAACTGTTGTTTTAATGTGTATGTTAAAAGAGTATGCACTTAAGGTAAGTACAAAATTTATAGTTGTAGTCTAAAATACAGATAACTTACAAGTTAAAGAGCATTACAGTCAACTAACCTTTAATATACACTTGTCCTTAATGTATCAAAAATACATTTAGTTAAAACTTTTAATAACTATAGCAACACAGTTCAGGTACTTCAGTAAGAAATTTTAGTCATTACTGGTACGACTTGTTCACTTGTGACTGGTTTTCACAAAACTTCATTTAGCTGTTACAATTGAATTGTTTATCTGTCTATTTTATACAAGCTTTTTGCTGAGGCAGGTGCATTTTTATCTACCACTAGTCATTTTTTTCTCAGTGTATCGTTAAACTGTAAACTCTAAAACTGTATTGATACAAATAACATTAAAACATGTAAAAGTTGCACATAACATTTGTTATATTAACAAAGTTATGCCCGGATACTGTTAAATTATGGTATATCTATTTTCCAGTTTGAAATCTTCCAGAAATCACGACAGTCGTCGGGAATTCGACTTCATCCATGTTTTCCTCTACCCATACTGCTCTAAAAAATGTTTGTTGTCATATATCACTTATTTTATTACCTGATTTAAATATAAAATACGAGAATAACTTCCTATGAATATTGTTTACCGCGTCTTCTCTGAAAACAAATATTATTGTTTTGATTATACGTAAATAAACGTGAACATAATAACGATCCGCGTTGTAGGTGTCAGTTGTAGAATACTTTCTGGTAAAGAGAAAAAAGGCAAGGGTATCGTCCTGTAGGCTTTCAAGTCATGTCGCCCACATTGGGAGAGTCAATTTGGCAAATTACGTTCCATTGTTACACAAAATAACGTTACTGAATTACTGAATTAGTCGTAAAGTTAATAGCTTTGGCCAGATTTGTACTGCTATCGATTCAATTCGACCTACACAACTTGGTTTGTGACAAATATGTTCGCCTTCCAATGTAAATTTGCATTTTCGTACCATATCTAACAAACCAACTTTCCTGTTCGCTTGCTAGATTAGATAATACTTATAGAAAATTGCAAAGAATTACAGAAACATCAGCGATAGAATTCAATAAGATTAAATTTAATTTCTAATATGTTTCTTTGTACGATGATTTTAAGGCTCTTCGGAAACGATAATCTAATATTACTATCAGATGATTATAGATCACTTCCACATTGTTCTCCAAACGTTATATCTCCAAACTCCAGATTAGTTTATAAATGATTGGCAGTTCCAAAAACCATTGCATTTTATAATATTAAGAATAACTAAAACAACAGCCCCCCTTTTTCTCCGATGTTATTTGAGATACGAAAAAAGGTGCAAGAATTTGTGGAAAGTTTTACATATTTTTTAAAGCATATATCGAAAAAAACAATTGAATATCGATTTTCGAGATAGGCCAACCTTCTGTTTCTTCTTTAATTGAACACAATATATTTTTATGCTATTGAAAAGACCGTCAACTGAGCTTTATAAAAATATATTAAAACTTATTTTTTACGGTTTTAGTTTCTTAAAATGGTGTGACCTGAAAAATGTTGCAAGTTCAGTGAAAAAGTGCTGGAAATCTCCAAAGCTTTTATCAAATTACTCCATGATGAAGGCGACAATGAACATACATAATCAGCACCTAAGCAAATATTACAAGCTTTGCTTTTTGGATCAAAAGAATGTCGACCGAAAAAGCAGAAAGTATTGATGAAGATTTGGGAACATCACACTTGTGCATCTACCAGACACAAAAACTAATGTGCAACGAACTTTTGTTATTACTAGTACATTATACATATTTGAGCGATGATTTGAAGAAAAGTACATACGAGTAGCCTTCATCTAGCGAACATTAATCATTCAAAAACTGTCACAAAATACATTGAGAAATGTGCCGCGACTTCAGTTGGAATTCTAACCTTTATACTGAACATTGTTTTCGATGATCTTCGGCTAATTCAGATTCTGGTGCTAATATTACTACAATTAAGAGACACGTTGGATGAAAGAATAGCACAGTAGGATAGGGTTATATAGAAGACATGTTACAACAAAGTGCTAAATGTAAATTACTTTTACCATGAGTACACATTTCAGACACTGACAGTATGCGTTAAAAATTATACTTTTACTAAGGTTTGTATTTCTTCTGTATTTATTTCGTTAAATAATGTGGATGTTTACGTATATGTATAACCCTTGTATAACTAACGACATTGATGTAAGTAGGTGGCAAGCGAATTTTAAGTGACACTGTATAACATATTTTATTAAATAAAATAACTACTCAGAATACTCGGATTATAATATCCACATGAATAGTAGGTATAGGCCTTGACCATAGGCTTGTAATGTTCTTATCAACTGTGTCATCTTCTTCTCTATAAGAATTAGTCAGTTGTGTTTAGGTATATTAAACAGGAAAAAACAGTTGACGTTATTAACTACAATTATCTCTTTTCTGGTATGAAATTATCACAGTTAAAAGGTTAATGAGTCAGTAAAACCTCGTTCTAAAAAGACGCACATTCATTAATTAATGTAGGAAAATTGTTATTTACAGTTGCTTGACGTGTAAATGTCGTTTTTATACTACTTATATGTACATATAGATGTTTTGTGTTACTATAGGCACTTAAAAATATAGCATAGGCATACGTCAGTAAATGTACATTTTACTAGAATTAAATGGTAGATATAACTTTAGTTGTTATTGCATTTTGTTGTTAACCGTCATATTTATAAAAATCAGTGGCATAGTACACAGTTGCCACTGTTCATTACGCAAAAACTAATCCAACTGTTAAATTTTCAAAATATTTATCTGTTTGTAGATACTGTCTTACAGGAGAATGGTGATCTTATATATTGTCAAAAAATCCACTTTTTAAAACACACAACAATTATCTATATGAAATATTTAATAAGATGTTTCTGTAACAATTTTGATAAAAGTAACGAATAATGAAGGATTTATTTGAAAGTATTGTCACAATTGTAATCCATTCGTAGCTTTGCAAGAAACTTTCACTTTATCGTATCTCGCACCAAATTCAGTATATTTGAGAAAAATATGGTATCCTCCTTTGAATAAACAATTCAATTAAAAGAACATGAATGAAAACAATGTGAGCAATTAGAAAGTTAGGTATATGGAATTTTATCAAATTTGACTTGAAAAATAATAAAATATATTTATTAAAAATTCGTATTTACTTAGACTAAACACGTTTAAGAAAATGTATATTTAAGTCCAAGTAGTTATTACGATTATCTGTAAGAATTAAAAATGTAAAATAATATTCAAACATATGGTTCACATATGGTTCAGCGATTGTAAACGTAATTTTCATTAAAAGTAAGACGCATTAGACAATAATAATAATAAATGCTCCATCAAAAAGAAAACGTTTTGCGTAGCATTTCATTTAATATCGATTTAATATACATGGTAAGTACTTTATGTGGAATATTTTTAATATCGTCTAAGAAATTTACCAAAATAGTTATCTAAAATTTGGTGGTAAAGAATTTTTGCAAATCTCCACCGATCTTGATAATTTATTTGGCATATTGTGAAGAAATTTATCTAAAATTCCAATTTTTGAAAAGAAATAAATGCTTCTGATACATCAAGTCAACCAAAACGATATTTTAGATGTTTGACGTAGGGTAATTAACAAAAATGAGAAACTATTTAATACGAATAAGTAGATATTTAAAAAATAACAACTCAACTTGTTATATTTAACTATTCTCATTCTTATTATCGTTAGTATACGAGTACACATGAATAAGTAACTGAAAATAAAAGGTTTTATAGGTACAATGCTCGTCAGCTTAAAGTCACCAGTTCCATGGTCCATTCTTTCCTAGTGCCATTTATTATACACGGTGCTAGAAAGGGACAAAACATGGAAGTGGTGACTTTAAGCTGACGACCATTGTACGTCCTGTTGCTGTTGTTAAAAGCAGCGCGGATTACCCGCAACACTCAGGTCTGAAGATCCACTTTACATGCCGCTTACTGTAGAGTTCAGAACAGACCTGTCCTGTGCGCAAAAGCTAGCACCAGCTCTGCTGGAATCTCTCTAATGTCTTGAGGAGACAGAAAAGCCACCCCAAGATATATGTATCGTTCTACCATTAAACAGACTAAGTTACAAAGAATGTGAATAGAATCCTCATCTGCATTGTCGCAAAGTCTCCACCTCGCGACATTGCTTAAGCCTATCCTATGCAGGTGCTTGTTGAGAAGTCCGCAACCTGCTAGAGGACACCCGTGACAATCCTAATGTTGCTTCTGTTAAGCATAATAAAATTTCGGTTTGCATGAGCCCATGGGTTTTATAAGTAGCCTGGTTTGACCGGATCCACTCGACCAATCTTCCATTGATCGTTTTTTTGATCCAGTCATCAATAGACCTTACGAGATAGCATTGTGGTAACCCCAAAACTGGTTCAGGTCACATAAATTGACTATTTGAACTTTGTCTGGCCAGCATGTCAGCCCTCTTATTGCCTGTTATATCACTGTGACCCGGAACCCAGGTCAGCTTAACACGATTATTCCTTCCTAAGAGAGAAAGAGCTCTGACATATTCCAATACCATACGAAAAGTGGTCCTGAAGAATAGAAGCGAATTGACAATGGAATTTCATTGTTTTTCAAAATAGTTTCAAATTCTCTCTTTAAAAAAAAATCCGAACCAAATAGGGGTATTTTAAGGTAAGATAAAAATCATAAATATCAATTTTACCGTTAATAACAAATGTTCTTTTATGAAATTTGGTACATACCCATTTTATTGGGTGCTGATTTTAGATAAAAAAATCGCTAAACAGTTTTTGTCAATTTTGACATTGAAAAAAAAAACACAAAGTAGGCCTTGTTTATAGACAATGGAATTTCGTATTGTGAACCAAAATAGAGTTTCAAATTCTCTATTTAAAAAAAAACGAACCCAATGCAATTTTTACAGTGGTGTTTCCATCTTAAGTGAGCCACATGTATAGATATATGTATAAAAATTACCACAATGGGAATAAGTATTTAAAAAATATCAACTTGATATATTTACCAACTTGTCCTCATGCTTTTTTTCGTTAGTATGCAAAACAATAAGTGACAGAAAATAAATTTTTCAGATACTGCAGCCTTTTCTTTCTGAGAAATTTATATTCTAGCAAATAACTGTCCGCCAAGATCAAAGCTGCGATCATATTGCTGCGGTTTTGTGCAAAACGTGAGAGGAAAGGAATCCATTGAGTATCTGTACCAACCGACGGCAATTTTAGTAGCTATTTATTGTTTTAACATGCAGGTACTCAATTAGTTACCGAAGACCACAGGCGTTGAAGGTTTTATAAAAAAAATATTAATACCAGGTGTTCTCGAATACAAATCCATTTAAATAACTAAGTCCAATTCCAATTTGGAATACGAAATTAACGATGACAGATGCTGCAGCCTAACGCAGCACACTTCCGGTTGGAATTATTAGTTAGCTATAAAACTACGAATGGTACCTGGACACATAAAGATATAGGCAATTAAAGCATATTAAAAGATTATAAAATTTTATATCGGCACCGGACGAGTCTCATCTTAGGGCCTGGAGGCATTTGTTGCTTCGTATACTGAATATATAATTTTATAGAAGTCTGTAGGTACTAGTGGCAGGTCAGGAACATTAATATAGAAAAGCCGAATTCAATATTACATCCGTTTTATCCGGTTTTAGATTACATAAATTGACCAAATTATACCAGGTGTTCAGTTACAGCTACCAATTAATATTGTACATGGTGGTCACGTAAAAATTGCCCTTACAATTAGTACCCTGGAGAGAGGTTATATTCTACTAATCATTTTACTGATGTGGCAAAATCCGGGCCTACTACGATTTTATAAAACGGTCGTTATTCTAGAAAGTGAAAGTTGGGAATTTTTTTTATCAAAACGATAATATTACCAGGTTATTCAGCACCCATCTAAATACCTATATACCAAATTTGATCGATAAATGTATTTGAGTGTTTTTCATGGGGCGTGAAACGTCGAAAAATTAACGTACAAAAAATGTATTGAATTATGAACATTAAATTGTTAAAAAAATTTACAAAGGGTTAACTTAAATTAAATTTTAGTTATCTCCAGCGGACATATTTATCCAATTGTGGTCTTAAATTTAAAATTATTTTACATAGCTAACATTGTTTAAATTGTTTAACAATAATTGAAAACATTTTCTGTACGTTAATTGCTTTTATTGTAGCCGCATAAAATAATTTTAAATTTAAGAAGACTATTGGAAAAATGTTTGACTGTAAGGAGGTTTGATGCAGAAAACTGAAATTTAATTTAGATTAACGTTTTATAAATTTTTCTTTAAAAATTTAGTATTCATAATTCATTACATTTTTGCGCATTCATTATTTTTATTGTAACCGAAATTAAAAGTGAAGTGATAAACTTGTAGTGTACGTATTTTTTCTTTGTCCGATTGGTATTTGTTTTAACTTCCATGGCAATGTTTCATCTATTATAATTTCAAACTGGCTGATTTTCAAAGATTGCACCCCACAAAAAACAGACAATAGATATTTTTCGATGAAATTTGGTATGTGTATTTTTATGGATGCTGAACAGCCTGGCAATATTATCGTTTTGATAAAAAAATGCCTAATATCACTTTCTGCAAAAACTACCCTTTTAAAAAATCATAATAGGCCAGATTTTTGTCACATCAATAAAATGATTAATAGAATATAACCTCCCTTCAGGGTACTAATTGTAAAAAAAATTGACTTGCGGAAAATCTACAGCTTTTTCACATTTCTAGAGATATTAACCTGAAAAACGGGACAACCTGTATATTTTTCTGATTGATATGCTCAATTTTCATGCATACCGACCTGTATCAAGTGTATAAAAAATAATAAAACATCTGTCCTTATTCCAATATACTAAAATATATAAAACACATATTTTTATATTTTCTCCTTTCAAAAATTAAGGTTCTAGGTCATGAGAGTTTTCCAAAAATACTATCTTCTTCAACGTTCATTAGTTCGTAATTTTATGTAGCATAGATCACGTATTTCAAAGTAATTGATATGCTTTATAAATATCCGGTATTCTACTACATATCTGATGAAATTTATCACGGCATTATACAGAAATCTGGTTTAAATATTATACGCCGGCATAAATTTGTCTGGAGCCCCGGGCTTGCTTCGACGAAGTTTATGCAATGTATTTCCGTGGGAGCATTTTCCTCCTTTCTTCGAATATCAGCGTTATCAAAAGCACCACCGTTATAATGGTTATTAAACATGTTTTTGCTGTCTCCACTAAGCAACTACAATTACAGATGAAAAGGCTATTGTATAAAATCAATCACTGGTAGCATATTATTGTTTATTTGGGTTTTTGCTCCTTTTTGAGAACTAATTAAAAGTTAACTAGGTTAATTAGGTATATTAAGTGTTATATTAAAATGATCAGGGCTAATGGTCGTTTCTGTGGAACATTTTTCGGCCTAATTTCTCAGAAAACAGCAGAACAGATAAAAAGCAAACTTTGCTATATTTGATAAAACTTCAGTTAGGATACATTTTAAAATTTTTGAGTCCATCAGTTTATATTCCTCTCCCTTTTATTTATTTAACTTATTGACTAATCCCTGTGGCACAAGAATATACAGGGTGGTCTTAAATTGTAAACAGTCTCTTATACAAACTCCATAAATAAGTGCCCGAATACCTAAAGTCTAGGTTTAAAATATAAAATAATTATTTTTGCATCTAGAACGCCAAATGGTACTTTTGCTTTCAAGAATGGAAATGGAAAATATCTATTGAAGAACGCAAAAGCATTTCGCGTTCGATACAAACAATATTTTTTCGAAAACTACAATAAAATAAGACAATTGTGTTTTGTACAATTTAATTTATATTTGCAATCATTTGAACCGTGTTTTATTCAAGACGGTTTAGACGCGGTGACTATCATAACGATAGCAACCTAATTAACAATAACAATTAGATGTATGAAAAAGTAGTATCAGAATTATATAATGTAATTCATATTCTAAGAGTGTTTAATTCAAAATGAGCTCGGAAAGTGAAGATGAGCATTTACCAGAAGAATTGGAAGCGACACATAGTGCTGTTTCACAATAATTGATCCCCAAAAAATCGTCGAGGCAGTATGAGATTGTTTATAACGAATTCAAAGGGTGGTGTAGTTAGAAGACAATTCAAAAACTGTCCGAAGCGGTATTACTGGCATATTTCGAACATAAAATTAAACCTTCGGCGTTATGGTAATTATATCCCATGTCGTTGAGTGAGTAAGTAAACTTACTCACACAAGACCCATGTTAAAAAGTACACTGAATACTAAAAAAAATTAACTCACTGCAATATCTGCACTTTCAATTTACATGTAGTGCAAAATAAATTCTAATCGTCCTGCTATAGGTACTGTTTTTTGTTGAAATGCTATATTACTTAAAATGTATACATATATTTATTTGTTTAATTAAGCAAATCATAAATAAGTTTCGAAAAATTGATAAATTATTTTGACATTCCTTTCCATTTTGACGTTCTAGAACACAAAAGTATTTCGCAGCTAGGTGACAAAAAACTCACTATGTCCACTGAAAATTTAACGAAAATGTTGACTATTCTAAAAAATATATTTTTTCTACGTTCATGCAAAAAACAATACTTTATTGAACTATATTTAGTGGAAAAAGTGGTTCTTTATTGCACTCATCTGTTATTCTACTGCAGCGTTTTGTCATCATGACAAACATAAACCTTCAAATCGACGTCACATTTTTCTAGACTTAGTGTCATCTAAATAACATTTTTTGGTTTTTGCATGAACGTAGAAAAAATATTTTATGCAACTCGTACAAAAAGTGCTTATTGCACGCGACGTGAAGTTGTCCTACGAGGCCGTCAGGCTTACTTTTTGCACTTGTTGCATAAATAACTATTAAACAACTTTTTTGTCAAAAAGACAATTTTTTTCTAATTGCTATAGATACGCAAAATTAGTTATTTTTTTAGCAGCGATGAACAAAAGCACTCTATCATTCACGACGATGTCACTTTTGACATTGACACTAACAACTTGAAACGTATTGAAAAATAATAAACCTACAGTGACAAATACTTCCGTGCGCGAAATCAGTGTTTTATAACACTTTCGAATGATTTTTCACATTCTCACGCGCTATTTAAAAAACTAATTTTGTGCACTTAATATAAAATTAAAGATCATGCAAAAATTGTATCTGTGATCCCCGTTTAAAAGGGTAGGTACTTATACCTCTCTAATATGCTTAATGTTATACAACAACTCAAGTGAATTATTTCCTCCACTTTTTGAAGGAAAAATGCGCAAGGCCAGAGAATATGAAAGACTGAATTTCATTATATTTATTTATTTATGCAAGCAAGTCTAAGTAAAATAAATGTTATTCTTGACCTGTTTTTTTCTCTATGTTGTTAAATAGAAAAAACAAAAATAAGTAATAATAAAAGGAATAAGAAAATCAAAACAATGTTTCACTTTTAAAAAAGGAGTCACATTATGCATGTAAAAAAAATATGGTTATGGAACATATTTCATTACAGCAAAATATTTTGTTAGACTGACAGTTTAAATTTAAATTTACTATACCCTACATTACTTATCCAATAAGGTCGAAAACGTGGAATAATTTTCTAATAATATTTATAAGAGTAAAATAATTTGACACCTTAGTTGTGAAGAAAATGAACACAACGGAACATGAAATAATTTAAAATGGTTTTTCTACGTTCATGCAAAAAACAATACTTTATTGAACTATATTTAGTGGAAAAAGTGGTTCTTTATTGCACTCATCTGTCATTCTACTGCAGCGTTTTGTCAGCATGACAAACATAAACCTTCAAATCGACGTCACATTTTTCTAGACTTAGTGTCATCTAAATAACATTTTTTGGTTTTTGCATGAACGTAGAAAAAATATTGTATGCAACTCGTGCAAAAAGTGCTTATTGCACGCGACGTGAAATTGTCAACACTTACTTTTTGCACTTGTTGCATAAATAACTATTTATATTGTATATGTATAAATAAATCAATAATTAGTTATTAGAAAAGAAGTTCAAGATTTAATTCTCAATAATTTAAAAATATCTAAGGTACCTGTGTTCGAAAACTATTTACTAAATTTAGCAATGAAACATACAACAGAGACGGGCGCCCGCAGAAAATTTCTCAGTGGGAGCCAAAATGAAAAACGTGCACGTGCTATACAATATTCTGACAAATGAAATATTTAGCAGCAAAGTAAACTCTCAGATTTTAAAATGTCTATATTTTAATACTTATGTATACTAATACATGGAAATATCTGTAAAAATGGCAATGTAAAATTTCAGCATTTAATCTGAAAAGGAATTTGAGCTTGTGGGATAGGTAAGACAATTTCACACCAAACGCTCTATTAATTTGAGAGTACAAATGGAGATCATGTGCGACATTTAGATTATATAATTGAAAATAATTATATGTCTAATATAATAAATATGAATAACTTAATGTCTGTTTTAACTGATATATAGACAATTAAAATTGAAGAATAACAAATAATTAAAATATCAAATGTCAATCTATACATATGTACTTAAATACCAACAAACTATCAGTATAATCAGATGCAGCTTACTCCGAGGATAAACATTTTTTGGATTGGCATGGTAACGAAACAAAATAGAAGCTTTTTATTCATTAGAAAATGTTAGTGAAAATTGTCACTTATAATATCGCAGGAGCTTAAATTATTTCCGGAAATTTTTTGAGGTAATTTACGCTCGGGTGATATTCAGTAAGAAAATTCCACACTCCAAGTATATATCAAACCTGACATTTTAAATTAATTTGACTCGGCCAAGATATTGTTGTTGATGACGTATGCTGATTTTTTATTTAAACGGTTCTGTCACAGTAGATGTCAAGAAAATCAACAAGTTATTAGACAAAAAATTCAAAACTTAATAAAAGATAACAGTAGGAAATCAAAAGCAAGTGTATGGAAACAATTTGTTGAATTTTGCAGGTATATCCACCATATTTCGTTAATTAAAAAAATTACCAACTTTAGTTACATCAAATACTAACTCAGAGGGGTAGTAGTTCAATCTATCGTTCTTTGGAAATTTTAAATCACTAAAGGTGGTAGAAATCTAGATTTTTTACAAGTAACACGACGCAGTTTCGAAGAAATTCATATGTAGGTATACCTATCCACCATATTTCGTATATAGATAAAATGTCAATGTATATCTTTACCTTCTCAACTGTCAAAAAATTTCCACTTATCGCCTTGACTCGAAAAAATTTCCGGAAATTTTTCTGGTTGCCATGGTAACGAGTCAAAATAAAGGCATCTTATTGGTTTTAAAGTAGAGGTGTGAAATTTTCACTAATAATATAACAAGAGAGTGAGAATAAATTGAAAATAATTTGACAGATTTTTTTATTATGTTACAAAAAAGTTGAGGTATCTCTTACAGGTATTTAAATACATGAAGAAAATATGTAATATGAAACAATTATATATTTTGTATTATGGATTAGTACAATGTCATATAACATACGGTTTATTATCTTGGGGAGGTGCTACAAATAATTATATAAGACCATTAGAAATTATACATAAACATATAATTAAAATTATTTATGGACTACCCCAATTAATTCCAACAGATGAGTTATACCGTAACACAAAAATGTTTGATATTCGACAATTATTTTGTCAAACTATCTTAATAACTTTGTATAAAGAAAAGACTGGCTTTATAAAAATTGATCACAAATATGATACTCGACATAAGGAACACCATGTACAAGTGAATAAACCTATCAAAACTATTGGTCAAAGAAGTTATGAATATCTCAGTACTAGAATATACAATAAAATACCACTTAATTTGAAATATATAAATTCATATGCGTTATTTAAAAGAAAAATTAAACTATGGATTCAAGGACACCCTAGAGATTTCATACATAAATTAGTAGATATTAAGAATTAATAATAACATTGTTGGTTAATTTATTATAATTATTATTATTATTTAATTATGTTAATTGATACATGTATAGACGTATAAATGCAGTACTTAGTTAAACTGTAAAACAGTAAGCCACATACAAGAATTTTCTTTGTGGTAACCTCAGTTTTGTTTATCGTTTTACGGAATAATATTATATTAATGCTAATATTGTAAATTACTTTTTCGTTAAATAAAATTATTATTATTATTATTATTATTATTTTTTGAAAACTTGTTGCCAGGCAATAGTCACGAGAGCCGGAAGGGCTCGAGTGGCTATTTCTAAATGGCAACAAGTTTGAACAAAATCTGTCAAATTATTTTCTAATTTATGGAACTCGCGAGTTATATTTGACTAGATTATTTTTAGATTCACAAATTTTTACAATAAAAAAGATCAATAAAACTATCATAAAACTATTGAAAAATTTAATTTAATTAATTTTGCCGTTTTATTCCACATTATTGTCTTTATTACTGCTTCTTTATAATCATTTCCGTCTTCTCTTTTCATGTTATAAGCCCAATCTTTCAAAATCAATGCCATAGTAGCTGTTGTAGTAGATTGATCCAGAATATAATTTCTTTCTTTGGTGAAGGTCTTAAAATGTCTCCATATAGACTGATTACTTGTTAGAGTATTTTTCGAAGTAGTTTCTAAAATCTTTTTTGTTATTTCTGCATCAGAAAAGGTACCGATGATTTCCACCCATTTTATGTATCGCGTTGACACAATTAGGTAATTATTTTGGCAACTATCTGACACTTGCTAGGCAAATAAAAGCCACAGTGATTATTCCCGAGAATAATCACAAGAGATTTATTCCCACTATAATAAAGACATAATTGGTTGAAACTTACCCTTGTGACAAATAAAGAAGCATTTCATTGGTTTTAAGAAACGTCAAAAAATAATCACTATAATATCCCTAGAGCGTAAATTATTTCCAGAAATTTTTTCGATGTCAAGAATATTTTGATAGACTTGGCATTTTTATTTTTCTAAAAATATTCATAAATGAAGCAAAATTTCCGGTTATTAATTTAAGCTCGAGGGATATTCGGTAAGAAAATTTCACACCAAACTATCTATTAATTTGAAGGTAGAAATGGGGATCACGTATGACAATTACCTAGACTTTGTATTGAAACGTTATACAAAGTATGTTAATAACTGTTTTTGTTTATTTTAGTTTACATCTACTCACATACCATTAAAAACTTAAGAAAAAAAATAACGAAATTATATGTATATGTAAAGAATTTGCAGTGTAAGCCTAGCTTATAAAACCAATGGTGTAATCAAATGCAACTTACTTGAAGGAGGATGAAAATTTCCGGTTTTTTTTAATTACCATGGTAACAGAACAAAATACAAGATTCTAACCGGTTAGAAACCGTTAGAGTGAAATTTTCGCTATATAAAACTGATTGTAAGCATGGAAATATTATGTAACTTTGTAAATGGAAGAAATTATTTAAGTTAAAATTAATAGTATAATAATCCAATAATTATTTTTAACAAGATGAATCTAGAAATAACAGTTTTAAGACAATATAACACATTTTCGAGAAACGTGAAGAAATAATAACCGAAAACGAAAATAATGTCATAACATAATTGGCTTAGGAAAATATACTGCATTGAAAAGTCTCCTCATTCGATCAGAGACAGAGTCAAGAGGTAGGAATGAAAAGCGCTATGTTTATCCAACCGAAAAGTTAAATTTAGTAAAGGTTCCAAATCGTTACTTTTACATTAACAGCGTCACTTAAGACGTTTACGCCAGATATACAGCCCAAACCGCAACCGTTACGCCAAATTATAGATCGCAAAATAAAAACTCGCCTCCGCATTTTTTTCGGTATCGAACAAACGATTTCGTAACATATTTTACTTTATCGATACCAACAGAGCAGGCGGTGACAAAAACGGGGCTTTAGCGACCACGCTCCCCGCTTTCGACCCACGAGACACTGCTCCGCAATAGGGAGAGATCCATTCATAAATCGCCAACTCTCTCAACTTTCACACGACTCGGACAATCCAGCCAAAAAAACTTACGTTCAGATCCGATCCGGAAAACCAACGGCACTCATAGCACAACAACGGAAACTCATGACACTCGAAAAGTCAGTGGAAAAACGGGAACAACTGCGCAAAAGTCAGGGCGAAATAGTCGGTCGGCGATCCAACGGGGCCGGTCTGCAACGGATTTACAACTGAAACCCGGCGAGTGAGTAGAGGACATGAACGGAGGCACGCCGCGCGCGGGGATGAATGAAGTGGGCGCGCGGAGGGGGCCGGTTCATTCATAATCGCGCGACCTTTACGGGAGGGGACAGGGGCGCGGGGGGAGATCCGGTCTCGCTCACCTCCGCGGCCGGCGGTATGCGCGGCCCCGCGGTGCATCGAAAATTCTACTCGGACCGGAGGCCGGAGGGGTCACCGCGACGGGTGGCGATCGGGTTGTTCCAGAGCTTTGTTTTGGTTCTGAAATCGTGAACTATCTGGTCTGGGACTCCTAAATTAACGCAGAATATAATACAGGGTGTCTCATAATTAGCTGCCAGCCCTGAGCAGGCCGATTCTATGATCAAAACTAAGTAAAAAAGTTCATATGAACATGGGTCTGGAAATGCTTCCTAAGGGCACAGGGACTCATTGAAGAGGGAGGAATGGAAATAATTTTTTTGCAATATCTCAATCACGTTGGTATTTTGCGTGTCTAACTTTTTTGAAGCTTAGTGTATCCATCTGACTATCGAAACAATCGATTCTCCTACCTGTTTTATTTGAAAAAGGTATACTTTGCTGAAGTCGGTAGGAGTAACCATTTTTGAAATAATCCTATTTGAAATGCTCTGTGCACCGAGTAAAAACTGTTTTGGTTTTAGGTAGTGCCTTTTCTGCTAAAAATATATCAAAATGTTACTTGAAAAAGTTGTTCAGAATGGTAAATTATGAAGACGTGCAAAATTTCGAGAAGATCGGCGAGGTTTGATGAAACCATTTTTCAACAAAGTAGGTATAAAGATTTTATCAAAGCAGACCGATCTTTTTGAAATTTTGCACGTCTCCATAATTTACCATTCTGAACAATTTTTTCAAGTAACATTTTGCTATATTTTCAGTAGAAAACGCACTTTATCTAATCCAAAACAGTTTTTACTCGGTGCACTGGGCATTTCAAATAGGAGTATTTCAAAAATGGTTACTCCTACCGACTTCAGCAAAGTATACCTTTTTCAAATAAAACAGGCAGGAGAATCGATTGTTTTGATAGTCAGATGGATACACCAAGCTGCAAAAAAGTTACACACGCAAAATACCAAGGGCCCTCCATATCCATAATATGGATGGCAATTTGATGGACTAATCCATTTATTTCCATATTATGGAAATAAATGGATTAGTCCATCAAATTGCTCATCAAAATTTAGCTGTGTATACTAAATTTCATTCATTTATCACAACGCGATTGAGAGATATTGCAAAAAAATGATTTCCATTCCTCCCTCTTCAATGGGTCCCTGTGCCCTTAGGAAGCATTTCCGGACCCATGTTCATATGAACTTTTTTACTTAGTTTTGATCATAGAATCGGTCTGTTCAGGGTTGGCAGCTAATTATGAGACACCCTGTATACTATGACTAAGTACAAATATTTTAACCACATGCTCAGGGAGGTCTTAAAAGACAACAAATTATTTCGGAGTTCTAGCCTATTTTTTAAAAATTAGGGCAAAACCCAAGGTTATTAAAAATGATTAGGTTGCCTGATAACTGTGCAGGAGTGGGGGTAATCCCATTAATTACGCGTCACTCGGAGGAAAGTTTATATGTAGTGCTTATATGTCAAAGTCAAAATTGTCAAAACCGTTTTACAATTTTAATGTTCTGTAGACTTTTAATATTCGTGGCAAGAATTCAGACGACTTACAGCATACGAACAAATGAATGATTCATTATATTTTCATCAAAATATTTAAGAAACTGCAACTGAGGGTAATAAAACTATAAAGCTACTACACTAAAAGTTTGCATTATATATTGTACGTACTAAATTGCGAAAAAGTTTTTACCGCGACCAAATATCAAAAATTACGTTGGCAATAAAAACAATTGCGAAACGTCAGCCGTGCCCGTGACGTAGACGCCTGAATTCTTGCCGCGAGTGTACCTATTTATACTCGTAATTATATTTGATCGTATTTTATAACGTTTTATATTTGCTTAGCTGCATAATAATTATTACCAAATACTATAGCAACTCCACTAACGCTTCCAACAATAAACAGCAAGCTGGAATTTCGGTGATATTATTAATATGAAATATGATCATGTTTGATAATTATGAATTCATATCATCAACGTTCAACCTTATGGGAAAAGATTAGTAAAGCAAATAGCAACTTTAAATCAAGTAAAAGAAACATTCAGTGGGCTAGATTATACAGGAAAATATTCCTGTATAATGTGACAGTGAATTACCAGAGACGTTTTCCAAATAGACAAAATATCTTCCGAATCCTCTTTGAAGCACATTGAACAACTGCAGTAGTGCATTAGCGGTAAACGTGTGACAGTGTTTTTATGTATTTGTGTACGTACATTTGCGTGTATTTTTTGTTATCCTTTGTGGTTTTTCTCGATGGAGAGAATCCACCTGGTCGTAGTCATCGGTCCAAGCATCCCGCATTAAACAAAAAGAACGGTCGAGGGAAAGAGAGGCCCCAACAAGAGCCCCTTACCATATCGTGTCGTCATTAAATAATAACCTACATTTTGTAAATATATTTTTTTATTCAAAAGCGGCGTAAATCGCTTCCGTTAATGATTATTTTTCTCTATCCCTCCATAAATATTATACTTAGTCATAATTAACCTTGTAACTCTATTTTATTCACGCAAGAATGTTTATTAAACACGAGAACGTAGTTCGAACATTTAAATGCAATACAACGTTTTATCCGCAATCACAAGCCCAGGTTAGTAGAGTTGAATTAAAATAAAACGACACTTTTCAACGTCAACAGGAATGTTCCTTCAAAAACTCGGTGAGAACCGGAATGCCATGACGAGAGGCCATGGGCGCGCGCAAAAGGAGACAGGAGGGGCCGTGGCCCCATTTAAGATTTTACATATTTGCCATTTTTATAGGGATATAGTTTTTTTATACTATAGAGGGTGTTTCTCTTTTAAACACCAGGCCTTCAAGAGTCTGAAAAATCATATTAAATCAAAGTAAATTTTCCAAATGTAATGCATTTTGTTCGATACAGAACTGACACTGGATAGACCATAGGCACAGCTTACTAGACGCGGTTAGGTTTGTTTCGTTTATAATTTCTCGTATTATTAAAACATACTGTTCGTTAAATTGATTTTTCTTGAAAACGAATCGAGATACCGAAATGAAACACGAATACATAATTAATGGAAAAAAGATGTTCTTTCAGGTTTTGATTCAAATTTAATTTTAGACATATAGGGTAAAAAGTTATTAGCTAAATAAATATCAGTAAAATTGGTCGTAAGTATGAGCAATACTGAAATTGCAGCACGTATCTTATTCGTCACTTAACATAACAATCAGAACAATCGCAAAAAACGAATTCAAATTTTAACTTTCAACACCCTGCATTTCTAAAAGTATCAACTTTCAGACAAGGCATGTTTGCACCAATGGTACATAGTATAGTTATATTTTAGTGATTACCTTGATCTGATATTTTATATTCCAAATCTGATTACAATTTCTCGTCAAGGGGAGCTTATACCAGTTTTAAGGATATCCAGCTCTCTGCATTTAGCGATCAAACGAAGAAATTTCGGATATAACATAGTCTTTATGGAACATCTTGTAAATACTTAAGAAAATATACCTACTTGTAAGTTATTTACATTCGGGAAAGGAAGAGTGGTATTATTCGACAGTCGGAAATAAAAAACATATTGGAAATTACGACGTTTGTGCAATAAACAACTCGTGTGTTCGAGGAAGATTATATTTCATGACAAAGTCAAGGTTATTATAGAAATATTGTTCAAAATACCAGATGTTAAATATAACATCAATGAATAACAACATGAAGTAATGAATGGGTTTGTAAGATTTATATGCGTTCCCAGAAAATCGTTCCAAATAACCTATTAAAACTTGGATGTTAATGTAAACTGTATAATCTAATCAAAAAATTAATTTTAAGTATGTTAAATTTGTAGACGGGTAGTACTTTTAGAGAAATCTGAAACTAAACTTACATGTACTGTTTCTCTATAAAGTACACATAAGGAGTAAGAAGTGTGTCCTAAAAATCTACAATATTAAAGATATTTACTGTTTCAGATTTGTATCATATAATGTACTAATTTATAGACAACTTGTGCATATTTACCATAAGTTGTGTATTATGCGAGGATTCGATTTTGGTTGTTCATAAAAAACCTGCCTTGTGTGGTCTATATTTCACACTTTCACAAGATATGACAGACTGTTTCTGTTGCTCTACAGTCGTTTGCAGTATGACATAAGTTGCTTCACTCGACCACATGTTTCCAGTGTTCCCCGCCTATCATTTCTGATACACACTGGTACACAAACAGCACAACGCGTTGTGCGGAGGACATCGGAGAACATTTTTTTCTAATAAATTATATTCTGTAAACTGCCCAATAGGGTTATTTGGTCAAACCTCGATTACGCTATTTGCTTTTAGAAGTATGGTCAACTCAGAAAATTTGAAGTCGATCTCATAAGTAGTTTTAGAAATATACGAGGTTAAACTGGAATTAAACGCTCGCGAGGCGTAACGACATTGCCTCCCACAGCTTCTTGATACTCGTCCAACTACATTTTAAATTCACAACAAGCTATTTAAAAGTATATTCCTCCAATCTACAGAAAGTAGATTTATGATGATGGACTATTTTAAGTGCTGAAATGAGAGGTGTAGAAATGCAAGGGTAAAGCGCGCACAACTCACTCACTCACAATACAAGGGGACTGGGAAAACAAATGTTCAAAATAGTTATTTATGATATAAGTACTGAAAGTGACATTCTATTTAGAGAAGATAGAAGGAACGTATTTCTTACGTCATTAAATGTACAACATTATTTTGAAATCCAATCGCTCATGAGGTTTATTGTTGAAAGTTCGATCGTTTGTTGACAAATAACTTCAAATATCGTGACATGGAAATGACGAAAAAAATGAATTTTTCCCCGAGGAAGTCCAAGATGATAATAAAACCACTTTCAAGTTATTGTCTAGTAAGTCAACGCAACAGTATGAGTTTACGTTCATTGAGACGACGTGATCTGAAAAATGTTATTGGCAGTGAAAAAGTGCTTTTGGCATGATTTGAAAAAAAATATGGATCAAAAATCAAAATATGGATCTCGTCAACGCTTTGGTCAAATTACTCTATGTTGAAGGCTATGATGAAGGTGAATCAGGACATATTACAAGATTGCTGCTTTTTTGAAGCGAAAAATTAAGGATATCAACCGAAAAGTATACTGGCTAAGGAACAAATTGACTTTCTCGCAGAAGTACAGAATAAAACATATCTGGATATATCTGGAGCATGTCGTCACGGAAAACTTTGCAACTTGACGCTAGTCGTGCATATATATCAGACCCAAAAACCAAGAATATATATGCCACGACTCCAGTTGGAGTAAATATATTTGGTAAGATGCCTGTCAATACTACTGATTTTCTAAATTTACCATAATCTCATCTTTATACTGGATATTGGTTCCGACCATCTTCGGCTAGTTTGTTGACATACTTTGGTGCCAGTCTTACTACATTTAAGAGACACGGTCAATGAAAGACCAGTACAGTAGCAGAGGATTAGGTATACAGGGTGTCCGGAATATGAGTGCCGTTTAAGGGTTTATATATCTGACTAAAAGCAATAAAAAACTCCAACGTAAGTCGTTCCTGGGCGCAAATGCGACCTGCTTAATAATAATATGCCGTCTCTTCTCCCGCAAAAGTCTCCGACTTCTGGGCTAATTCTCGTGATTAGAATGAGGGGTAGAGATATTATTATACAAGTTCCAAAATAAGAAGAGCATCACGGGCTAAATTTTGTCTAAAACTTCGGCGGATAAAATTGTTCCGTACACTGGTACAAGTTTCGCTGAAATAATTACTATTATAGCTACTAATGAAATTGGCCATGAAATTACTTATTCTAATTGTAGTTTGTAAGTCGATAAATTAAGTAAATAAATATTTCTTTAATTTCAAATTTCTTAATTGTTTTCTATCGCACCTCGCACCAGTGTTAAAAGTAAACTACATCATTTACTTTTAGCACCAGTGCTAAAAGAAAATTATTTTTAACACCTATGATATAAAATCATTTCACATCATTTACTTTTAGCACCAGTGCTAAAAGAAAATTATTTTTAACACCTATGATATAAAATGACATTTTACACACTGACAACATGCGTTAAATATTATACTTTTACCTACGTTCGTAAACAAAGTTATTTTCGCTGAAAAAATCCAAGCTTATATAAAAAAAATGTTCTTAAATTTAGTCGAAGAAAACGGACCTACATTTTGGACGTATAGTAAATATATGTATATCCTTATTCATCTGTTATTATTAGAAATATATATTCATTACGGGTCCACTGTACATTAAGATCGTGAAAAAGTGACATAATCTTTTGATCTTCAGCGCAGCTAAGGTTTTTCAAATTGCAACAATAGTTTGAGGGTTTGGCAAGATTTTATCTCGAGACTACATACATATTTAAAAAAACGTCTAGGATGTTTGTGACATTGCCTCGTAACTGTCGTCTAGTCGTCTGTCTTTTAATGATGATGACGTTAAATACGGAGTTTACTAGAGAATGTCAAGGTTGCGATTGCGAATATATTCTAGATAATACCATGTGTCGTACACAAAAACTGAATGAATAACGTAAGTTGTAAATGAGTTAGCAGAACCGACTTATGCGCCTACGTAATATGTTGAAGTTTTCTACTGGGAAACAAATGACTTGAAGTGCTGACAGAATGTTTGGATAAGACAAAGAATTTACGTATTTTGACACTCATTTGTTATTTGACAGGGTATAACTAAGTATGTAAAAATACAGGGGGTTTCCACAGTATGGTCCTTAACTAGACAGTATAAAATTTTAAGAAAAAAGTATAAACATATATCTGGAAACGTTTATATTCCGAGATACGGGGCGTAGGAAGTTATCAAAACATTATTAGGTTTATGTGGAAGAATAACGCAGATTTAAATATTAAAATAACTTTAATATCAGTGTCAACACTTTATAAATATTATATTGTTAGATATATGATTCTTGATTATCGGCTCGTGTTTGTAAACATTTGGGCTATGTCGTCACCAAGCCCAAGCCGCCTCCTGTCAGCGGGATTCATAGTTCGACTACGAACATGAGCGCTGCCTGGATAGCATGGCCGCTGGTTATTTTGTAATTAGTGATATAATTGTAATCACATATAATTAATATTCGTGTAATACATGTGTAACGGTAGTGTTACTCAGTGAGTTGTATTTACTAGTCAAATAAGTAAATATACAAGTGTTTATGTGTAATGTTTAACTTTTGAGATGATTTATGACTTATTTTAATTAAATTAGGTTTTTTAATAGTTATTTATGCAACAAGTACAATATTTTTTCTACGTTCATGCAAAAACCAAAAAATGTTATTCAGATGACACTAAGTCTAACAAAATGTGACGTCATTTGAACGTTTATGTGTGTCATGATGACAAAATGCTGTAGTAGAATGACAGATGAATGCAATAAACATTTTATTGCACTAGTGCAATAAAGAACCACTTTTTTCCACTAAATATAGTTCAATAAAGTTTTGTTTTTTGCATGAAAGTAGAACAATTAAATTAAGGCATTGAGTATTAGATTAAAACAGGTAAAACATGTGCATAAATTTTATTAAAACAGTATTATCGTGGAAATATAAATTTCCTAGATTTATTAGTACAATATATTTATATTAATCTGAAAATTTATGACACTGATTTATAATTGTTTCAAGGTTTAATACTAAAAGATATGTCTTATCCTTAAGAATATGCTTATTTAAACTTCAGAACTGGTTGGTGGTTGTGTTGCTGGTGGTGGTTCAGAACTTATCTAAAAGAATTTGGGAACAAATGCGTCATGAAAAATGGAGTCAATATAAAAAATATTTTTGTAACATCCTTATAGCCTCCTAGAAAAAAATTGTAGTAGTTTCAACCTTTACATCGCTGAGCTACTGTAGCCTCTAGCCAGGCGATTTCAAATATCCAATTACTTATCGTATTAACTTTTTTGTGATGCAAGTATTTACATTAGTTTTTCAAATATCAAAAATGGCTTACGTCGCAGTTGATGGATATTGTTTTAATTTATGGTGAAGTGAAATGCTCTAGCAGCACGGATTTCCCAGTAAACATGTGCCAAATGCAGCTACTTTTACAACGGTGCTCTTTTTGACTTTATTTTTACAAAATTGTATTTATAAGAGTACGTTCCCTGTACCCTAGAATTTTGTTTTCTGAATCACCCTGTATAACGTCTTCCGACAGGTCCCGTAGCGTAAATTTTTATTCCAGTTTATTTTTCCCTTATATGTATCCGATTTTATGTGTGTGAAGTTTATTCTAAATCTCTAAAACTAAATACTTTTGAAACAGTGCCATTGCCCAACAAAATAATCTTTATTTCATTCTCTAACCAGACAATACATTATACAATACGTGAACTGTTTAACGAGTGCAACTTATGTGCAACCCATGAAATGTTTTGAAATAGCCACAATTTGTTACATAACCATTTGTAACGTTTCAATTGAAACTGAAAATTAAACACGACTTGTCGGCGTTTACCTCTATTGTTTTCCTTTTAGAAAATAGGTGGTACCATAACAAAAAAAATATCACGTATGTCTTACTGAAAAATAAATGTAATAATGTCCACCACAATTAATTTAATTTATCGGAGTTAAATTAAATTTTATATACAACTACATTCTTCAAACGAAAGTCCTTTAAAAATGTTTTCTGGAGAAACAAACCTCCATACCTACGGTACTGGCTTTAGTTGAAAAAAAAATATATTATTTACGTCAAAATATTAACTTGTTATTATAATTACTGCACACCACGTTTGAAGGAAAACAGAGATTCAGAAATTTTCTAAAAAATTTGGGACCAGATGCGTCATGAAAAATGGGGTCAATATGGTAAAAAAAAATTGCAAAATCCTTACAGCTTCTGAGAAAAACATTATTGAAGTTGCAGTAGTTTTCAACCTTTACATCGCTGGACTACTAGACTCTAGCCAGGCAATTTCAAATACCCGATTACTTATCGTATCGTAACTTTTTTGTGATCCAAGTATTTACATTAGTTTTTCAAATATCAGATGATGGGTATCGTTTCAATCTATGGTGAAGTAAAAACGTTTTAGCAGAACGATTTCCCGGTAAACATATGACATATGCCAAATGCAGCTACTTTTCAACGGTGTGCAGTGAGTGCAAGTGTAGTGCAAACGCAGACGTCACGGAAATTTATAACCGAATCGTGGAAGAGATGGAGGTCCAGGGCGTCCACGGCGTATTGCAGCAGTGTATCATACACGTTGCTCAATTATATCCGTACTAGGTACAGCGTGTCCAAGCATTATTAATACCAGGGGATTGGACGAGGAGGACCGGTACCATGGTCGCCACAATCTCCCGACTTTAAATCATTTCAATATATTTTTGTGACGATATTAAAAAAATTAAGTACTTATATTGCACCGAAATGGACACTATTGATGAATATGCAAACATATCATAGCTGCTGTCAATAACTTACAATTTCAAAACGACCAAGAAACAAAAACATTTGCGTTAGTTTGTAGAAACTGGGAAAGACGGGCCCAAAATTTTGTTGTAACATGAGGCATGTCAAACTATTTTACTAATTGAAATAGTTCTATTAATAATTAATAACAATAGCGGCAAAAGCATTTGAATTTGCTGTATAAAATAAGTGTTATAAAATGTAATTTATTTAATTCCTTTCAATTTTTTGTCCAGTCGCCGATTATCCGCCTTAACAGGTTTTATATTGAATCAGTTTCCAATGCCGTGTAGAAGTGTATTTTTAAATCATTTTTGAACTGCTTTTTTTATTTTATGTTTACAATATTGTATTTGTAAGAATCCCCTATACATTAAAATTTTTTTTTAGATAAGTTCTGAAT
Organism: Monochamus saltuarius; assembly: GCA_025584915.1. Lineage (NCBI taxonomy): Eukaryota > Metazoa > Arthropoda > Insecta > Coleoptera > Cerambycidae > Monochamus > Monochamus saltuarius. Next base: position 55,307,668 of record CM046725.1, on the reverse strand, counting down.
CAGCCTGGATTTGTTAAGTATATAAACGAAGAAGAAAATATTGTTTTTAATGTTATCAAGAAAATGGGGTGTCATAATGAAAAATGTTACAGGAAAGACGCTTATTATTTTTTCATGCGGTATCATATCCAAAGTTAAGAACGAAGAAATGGGGACACCCTGTATAATATTAATAATTTGCTTCTTGCATATTCACATACTTCTAGGATGAGTGGCAGACCAAGAAACTACTTATGTGGTGTACTGAGCGTATTTCCTTGTTGTCCCAATTTGTGCCATGTTACATATGTGTACAGGATGTTTCTGAAGTAAGTACGTTCCTTCGAAGAAGTTGTAAAGGACATGACACGTTTCATTATGAAACAAACGGTCTCAAAAGAGTAATTTGTTACATAAAATTAATTAGAAATTATTACCTTAGACCAATCCTGTACTGAATCCAGTTAAGCTGGCTACACACTACGCAGGCGGTCTCTCTGCAAGTTAGTACGTTAAAGGTCTATTTACACACATGAGTGCCGTGACAGTTCTGTATCAGTATCAGAGAAAAATAAAAAAATTGTTGGTTAAATTTTAAATTGGCGTGTTTATACACGCCCGTCACAGTGCCGTATCAGTGCTGTCAGTGCTGCTACAGTGTCCGTTCAGTGGCTTTTAAATACGTCGGCCACAATATTTTTGTAACTTTACTGACAAACTGACCAGATTTTTCTATTGCTTAGAATGGATGAAAAGCTTATCGAGCTTGTTAGGAATTAGCATCAACTATATAGTATCATATACCGTGACCAAGAAGTGTTACATAAAAAATAATGGTGAACAATTTCTCTCAGAAATGCCTGTTATTAAAGCGTTACATCATTAGATTTAGAAGAATAATATGAAATGATCTCACAGAAAAGACCAAAACATCCTGTTGTACTGAAGAAATTTTAATATACAGGGAGTTCAGTTAAAAATTTAACACAGTTTAATAGAATTGCTCAGGTCAACGCAACAGCAGCATGTTCTACATTAATTAATTGTGTAGATGTGGATGAGAAGATTGTAATTATATCAGCAAGATAGGTTATTGACTAAAGGTATTTTTAGGAATAACTATTTAAGTTTATAATTTATTTTTTGTATAATTTAGTAGAGTTGTACCTCTGCAAGAAAATCCTATGCCGTGGACAAGGCATAAAGCAAATTATACTCCGTACTATTCACAGCGGCATATAATTATAAATAATTAAGTACAAAATTATCAGTAGATATTACCCATCAATGGTGGTTTGTGTATATCTGCATATTGATATAGATACACACCTTTGATCATATCGGTTGACCTACAATTAAAATATTTGTCAGCATTTAATATGCACCGTTTTATTTCTACTTTTTGAAATATCATAAAATAGATACTTAGAAACCACACGAATATTTCTGACAGATTACAAATAAAAAGAGTAATTTCCTTAATTAATCTTTTTATGAACAGTTTAGCAAGAAACTTCCGACAAGGGAATAATAGCATAATCTGCCGCACTTTCTTTAACTAAGTATGCTGACATTTCCTAAAAATAATAGTAGGATTTACAACAATAAGGAAATCCGTTTGAGTACATGGAGCGAGCTGCAGATTTACATTACAGTTAGATTCACTGTTGTCTGTTTCCACAGTGATAAATTTCAATTCTTTTCGTTTTTGAATTCCGCTACGGAGATACAGTTTGTTTAACATTGTTATTCCACTCTTATTTGGTGGGTAATGTAACGTGCATGCGAAAAATCCTTCAGTCTTGGATGGCCATAAATTACAGTGAGCAAGAGCAGTGCATACTTAAAAATGTTTTGAATTTGAGTCATGCAATCAAAATAATACGAAACAGAATAATTATGTTATACATGGCTATACATTTTTTATTTGGTTTTCAAAACGTTGTAGTGGTTGATTAAACGTTTTGCGTTGGAATATTCTACGTTTATTTAGTAGTTAAAAATTTAAACGTTAATAATATTCTGATATATAATAATATTCACTTTTCATTTAGAGGTTGAAGTAAACACTAGAAATGTTTTAAATACGTTTATATTTTAATAATATTTAACTGCGCGTTAAGTATAACGCTTATAAAACGTAGAATTCAACGTTTCAAATGCATATGTGAATTTAATGTATTAAACGTATTATCCAAATATTAATAACACGTTTCCTACACAACGTGTAACATAAAAATAAAATACGTCGATACTACTTATGTTTTCAACTGAAGGTAGAAATGAAAACCGAAATAGAATAGTTTCTGGTAAATAAACATATAATACAGACTTATATTTTAAGGAGATTCAAGTATACGTTAAGTTCAACGTTTGTAAAACGTTTTACGTAACGTTTAATAAAACATTTTCTAGTAACGCTATCATTCTCGAAATCGGTATATGTCTAATCACTTCAACCTGGACACACCGTGGTTAGGTTGGCCTCCGGCCGGCCAGCCTCCGATCGAAGCGCGCGGCAATAGCACCACGGTTAACAGTGGAAGCCATGCCGCGCGCTCAATACATACATTCAGCTTCATCGACAAACCATAATATCCCGTAAAATTCATGAAATTCTCATATCTAGATATCGAATGCATGATACAATGTTAATAAAGATTAATATAATATTAATTAACGTTGGCCGGAGAGAAGTGCTGTATACTACAAAATTCGTAGTTTCATCGAATACTATGTACTGCATAAAATAAATAAAATTAAATATGGACAAAATATTCACAGGGGACCTAAAATGGTCTATATATTATCGATCCCTAAAAGCACAACTGCAAAAAAATTGACTCAACTCGAGTAGGGCCCTTGGCCGGTGGGAAGTGCGGCAGAAAATCTCAATAAAATACGATAAAGCTGTCGCGAAAAATCTGAATATAATGTTTTTCGCAAACTACCTCAAAGGCAGATGCACACAATACTTATAAATATTTCTCTGCAAAAAAAAATATGTATTTATCAAAAATCGATTTTTTTCTCGTCATTCTTACCTCTGTGACGGAGCGTCCAAATCGGAGGCTAGTCGCTACAGAAAAATTGGGAATTTTTCTCTCAAATATATGTACAGGGTTCGCTTCTAGAAACCCGTGGCAATCACTTAAAAAAAAAATGGGCCGCTTCGGGCCCTTACCAAGCGCCAAAGGGCCTCTAAAATTTCCAAATGCTGTAAAAATATAAGTTCTATCGAATTCTAATTAACACAAAAAATCAGTAAAATTAGATATGAACAAAATATTCACAGGGGACCTAGAATGGACCATATATTATCGATCCCAAAAGGCACAATTGCAAAAAAATTTACTCAACTCGAGTAGGGCCCCTTGGCCGATGGGGCGTGCGATAGAAAATTCCATTAAAATACGTTAAAGTGGTCCCGAAAAATGTGAAAATAATGTTTTTTGCAAAATACCTGAAAGGCACATGCACAAAATACTTATAAATATTTTCTGCAAAAAAATATGTATTTATCAAAAATCGATTTTTCTCGTCATTCTTACCTCTGTGACGGAGCGTCCAAATCGGAGGCTAGTACAGAAAAATTGGGAATTTTCTCTCAAAAATATGTACAGGGTTCGCTTCTAGAAACCCGTGGCAATCACTTAAAAACAAAAATGGGCCGCTTCGGGCCCTTACCAAGCGCCAAAGGGCCTCTAATATTTCCAAATGCTGTAAAAATATAAGTTCTATCGAATTCTAATTAACACAAAAAATCAGTAAAATTAGATATGAACAAAATATTCACAGGGACCTAGAATGGACCATATATTATCGATCCCAAAAGGCACAATTGCAAAAATGTACTCAACTCGAGTAGGGCCCCTTGGCCGATGGGGCGTGCGATAGAAAACTCATTAAAATACGTTAAAGTGGTCCCGAAAAATCTGAAATTAATGTTTTTGCAAAATACCTGAAAGGCACATGCACAAAATACTTATAAATATTTCTGCAAAAAAAAAAATATGTATTTATCAAAAATCGAATTTTTCTCTTCATTCTTACTCCTGTGACGGCGCGTCCAAATCGGAGGCTAGTCGCTACAGAAAAATTGGGAATTTTTCTCTCAAAAATATGTACAGGGTTCGCTTCTAGAAACCCGTGGCAATCACTTAAAAACAAAAATGGGCCGCTTCGGGCCCTTACCAAGCGCCAAAGGGCCTCTAATATTTCCAAATGCTGTAAAAATATAAGTTCTATCGAATTCTAATTAACACAAAAAATCAGTAAAATTAGATATGAACAAAATATTCACAGGGGACCTAGAATGGACCATATATTATCGATCCCAAAAGGCACAATTGCAAAAATGTACTCAACTCGAGTAGGGCCCCTTGGCCGATGGGGCGTGCGATAGAAAATCTCATTAAAATACGTTAAAGTGGTCCCAAAAATGTGAAAATTAATGTTTTTCGCAAAATACCTGAAAGGCACAGTTGCACACAATACTTATAAATATTTCTCTGCAAAAAAATATGTATTTATCAAAAATCGATTTTTCTCGTCATTCTTACCTCTGTGACGGAGCGTCCAAATCGGAGGCTAGTCGCTACAGAAAAATTGGTAATTCTTCTCTCAAAAATATGTACAGGGTTCGCTTCTAGAAACCCGTGGCAATCACTTAAAAACAAAAATGGGCCGCTTCGGGCCCTTACCAAGCGCCAAAGGGCCTCTAAAATTTCCAAATGCTGTAAAAATATAAATTCTATCGAATTCTAATTAACACAAAAAATCAGTAAAATTAGATATGAACAAAATATTCACAGGGGACCTAAAATGGACCATATATTATCGATCCCAAAAGGCACAATTGCAAAAAAATGTACTCAACTCGAGTAGGGCCCCTTGGCCGATGGGGCGTGCGATAGAAAATTCAATTAAAATACGTTAAAGTGGTCCCGAAAAATGTGAAAATAATGTTTTTTTGCAAAATACCAGAAAGGCACATGCACAAAATACTTATAAATATTTTTCTGCAAAAAAAAAAATATGTATTTATCAAAAATGGATTTTTCTCTTCATTCTTACTCCTGTGACGGAGCGTCCAAATCGGAGGCTAGTCGCTACAGAAAAATTGGGAATTTTTCTCTCAAAAATATGTACAGGGTTCGCTTCTAGAAACCCGTGGTAATCACTTAAAAACAAAAATGGGCCGCTTCGGGCCCTTACCAAGCGCCAAAGGGCCTCTAATATTTCCAAATGCTGTAAAAATATAAGTTCTATCGAATTCTAATTAACACAAAAAATCAGTAAAATTAGATATGGACAAAATATTTACAGGCGACCTAGAATGGACCATATATTATCGATCCCAAAAGGCACAATTGCAAAAATGTACTCAACTCGAGTAGGGCCCCTTGGCCGATGGGGCGTGCGATAGAAAATTCCAATTAAAATACGTTAAAGTGGTCCCGAAAAATCTGAAAATAATGTTTTTGCAAAATACCTGAAAGGCACATGCACAAAATACTTATAAATATTTTTCTGCAAAAAAATATGTATTTATCAAAAATCGAATTTTCTCTTCATTCTTCACTCTGTGACGGCGCGTCCAAATCGGAGGCTAGTCGCTACAGAAAAATTGGGAATTTTTCTCTCAAAAATATGTACAGGGTTCGCTTCTAGAAACCCGTGGCAATCACTTAAAAACAAAAATGGGCCGCTTCGGGCCCTTACCAAGCGCCAAAGGGCCTCTAAAATTGCCAAATGCTGTAAAAATATAAGTTCTATCGAATTCTAATTAACACAAAAAATCAGTAAAATTAGATATGGACAAAATATTCACAGGGGACCTAGAATGGACCATATATTATCGATCCCAAAAGGCACAATTGCAAAAAAATGTACTCAACTCGAGTAGGGCCCCTTGGCCGATGGGGCGTGCGATAGAAAATTCAATTAAAATACGTTAAAGTGGTCCCGAAAAATGTGAAAATAATGTTTTTCGCAAAATACCCGAATGGCACATGCACAAAATACTTATAAATATTTTTCTGCAAAAAAAAATATGTATTTATCAAAAATCGAATTTTTCTCTTCATTCTTACTCCAGTGACGGCGCGTCCAAATCGGAGGCTAGTCGCTACAGAAAAATTGGGAATTTTTCTCTCAAAAATATGTACAGGGTTCGCTTCTAGAAACCCGTGGCAATCACTTAAAAACAAAAATGGGCCGCTTCGGGCCCTTACCAAGCGCCAAAGGGCCTCTAAAATTTCCAAATGCTGTAAAAATATAAGTTCTATCGAATTCTAATTAACACAAAAAATCAGTAAAATTAGATATGAACAAAATATTCACAGGGGACCTAGAATGGACCATATATTATCGATCCCAAAAGGCACAATTGCAAAAAAATTTACTCAACTCGAGTAGGGCCCCTTGGCCGATGGGGCGTGCGATAGAAAAACTCATTAAAATACGTTAAAGTGGTCCCGAAAAATGTGAAAATAATGTTTTTTTGCAAAATACCAGAAAGGCACATGCACAAAATACTTATAAATATTTTTCTGCAAAAAAAAAATATGTATTTATCAAAAATGGAATTTTTCTCTTCATTCTTACTCCTGTGACGGAGCGTCCAAATCGGAGGCTAGTCGCTACAGAAAAATTAGGAATTTTTCTCAAAAATATGTACAGGGTTCGCTTCTAGAAACCCGTGGCAATCACTTAAAAACAAAAAAGGGCCGCTTCTGGCCCTTACCAAGCGCCAAAGGGCCTCTAATATTTCCAAATGCTGTAAAAATATAAGTTCTATCGAATTCTAATTAACACAAAAAATCAGTAAAATTAGATATGAACAAAATATTCACAGGGGACCTAGAATGGACCATATATTATCGATCCCAAAAGGCACAATTGCAAAAAAATGTACTCAACTCGAGTAGGGCCCCTTGGCCGATGGGGCGTGCGATAGAAAATTCAATTAAAATACGTTAAAGTGGTCCCGAAAAATGTGAAAATAATGTTTTTTGCAAAATACCAGAAAGGCACATGCACAAAATACTTATAAATATTTTTCTGCAAAAAAAAAATATGTATTTATCAAAAATGGAATTTTTCTCTTCATTCTTACTCCTGTGACGGAGCGTCCAAATCGGAGGCTAGTCGCTACAGAAAAATTGGGAATTTTTCTCTCAAAAATATGTACAGGGTTCGCTTCTAGAAACCCGTGGTAATCACTTAAAAACAAAAATGGGCCGCTTCGGGCCCTTACCAAGCGCCAAAGGGCCTCTAATATTTCCAAATGCTGTAAAAATATAAGTTCTATCGAATTCTAATTAACACAAAAAATCAGTAAAATTAGATATGGACAAAATATTTACAGGCGACCTAGGATGGACCATATATTATCCATCCCAAAAGGCACAATTGCAAAAAAATGTACTCAACTCGAGTAGGGCCCCTTGGCCGATGGGGCGTGCGATAGAAAATTCAATTAAAATACGTTAAAGTGGTCCCGAAAAATGTGAAAATAATGTTTTTTGCAAAATACCTGAAAGGCACATGCACAAAATACTTATAAATAATTTTCTGCAAAAAAAAAATATGTATTTATCAAAAATCGAATTTTTCTCTTCATTCTTACTCCAGTGACGGCGCGTCCAAATCGGAGGCTAGTCGCTACAGAAAAATTGGGAATTTTTCTCTCAAAAATATGTACAGGGTTCGCTTCTAGAAACCCGTGGCAATCACTTAAAAACAAAAATGGGCCGCTTCGGGCCCTTACCAAGCGCCAAAGGGCCTCTAAAATTTCCAAATGCTGTAAAAATATAAGTTCTATCGAATTCTAATTAACACAAAAAATCAGTATAATTAGATATGGACAAAATATTTACAGGCGACCTAGGATGGACCATATATTATCCATCCCAAAAGGCACAATTGCAAAAAAATGTACTCAACTCGAGTAGGGCCCCTTGGCCGATGGGGCGTGCGATAGAAAATTCAATTAAAATACGTTAAAGTGGTCCCGAAAAATGTGAAAATAATGTTTTTTGCAAAATACCTGAAAGGCACATGCACAAAATACTTATAAATATTTTTCTGCAAAAAAAAAATATGTATTTATCAAAAATCGAATTTTTCTCTTCATTCTTACTCCAGTGACGGCGCGTCCAAATCGGAGGCTAGGCGCTACAGAAAATTGGGAATTTTTCTCTCAAAAATATGTACAGGGTTCGCTTCTAGAAACCCGTGGCAATCACTTAAAAACAAAATGGGCCGCTTCGGGACCTTACCAAGCGCCAAAGGGCCTCTAAAATTTCCAAATGCTGTAAAATATAAGTTCTATCGAATTCTAATTAACACAAAAATCAGTAAAATTAGATATGAACAAAATATTCACAGGGGACCTAGAATGGACCATATATTATCGATCCCAAAAGGCACAATTGCAAAAAAATGTACTCAACTCGAGTAGGGCCCCTTGGCCGATGGGGCGTGCGATAGAAAATTCCATTAAAATACGTTAAAGTGGTCCCGAAAAATGTGAAAATAATGTTTTTTGCAAAATACCTGAAAGGCACATGCTTATAAATATTTTTCTGCAAAAAAAAATATGTATTTATCAAAAATCGATTTTTTTCTCGTCATTCTTACTCCAGTGACGGCGCGTCCAAATCGGAGGCTAGTCGCTACAGAAAAATTGGGAATTTTTCTCTCAAAAATATGTACAGGGTTCGCTTCTAGAAACCCGTGGCAATCACTTAAAAACAAAAATGGGCCGCTTCGGGCCCTTACCAAGCGCCAAAGGGGCTCTAAAATTGCCAAATGCTGTAAAAATATAAGTTCTACCGAATTCTAATTAACACAAAAAATCAGTAAAATTAGATATGGACAAAATATTCACAGGGGACCTAGTATGGACCACATATTATCGATCCCAAAAGGCACAATTGCAAAAAAATGTACTCAACTCGAGTAAGGCCCCTTGGCCGATGGGGCGTGCGGTAGAAAATCTCATTAAAATACGTTAAAGTGGTCCCGAAAAATCTGAAATTAATGTTTTTCGCAAAATACCTCAAAGGCAGATGCACACAATACTTATAAATATTTTTCCCTCCACCCTCCACCTATCTCCAGCCATTTCTGACCTCAGCTTTGTCGCACCGTAGAGATATTTGTTTCAGTATATTTCAAATTAATTAACAAACCAATATATATATATATATATATATATATATATATATTTACATCTTAAAACATTAAGGCGTCTTACCATTTCGCAACCTTATGGCATCTCATAGAAGGAAACGTACTAGATCTTGTTTTGCACGTGTATATTCATTGCAATGGAATGCTTATTGCCCTCTAGCGATTAGAAGACCGTAATATGAAAAATTGATATACAGTTTTCTTACCATTTACAAAACATTGAGACCTTCCTAACAAACTGCTAATTTTATGGCGCCAGTTGTATATATTTTAACCGAAATACAAATATTCCGGACTCAAATATATTAATATACGGTACATTACAACCTCATGCATTGTTGCCAAATGGTGTACATCCATCATTGGCCGCTAGAGGCTGTGATAACCCCTTCCCGCTTAAAACCTAATATCTAAAATTTAGCTGTTCTGTTCTGTGCTTCCCGCAGTAATGCAAATAATATATTATCATCCACTAATCAAAAAAACAAAAACTATTACTTTATTGTGGTAATTAATTTTTTCATTATATATTTACAAAAAAAAATAAGTTCAATCAAAACTCAAATTAACATGTACAATTTATTCAAGTAAACACACAAATTAAACATAAATACGCCATATTATTATGAGTCTGTTCAATTACAGGTAGGTAGCTACATAGTAAAAACTAAATCAAAAATATTTATACATACAGGGTGAGCCAACGAAAACTTTACACTTCGATTTACGGACCAAAAATGAAAATACGGAAAAATGCTCGGACCCGTCGATTTCTGAATCGAGGGGGAACTACTTTTTTGCTTTTTTCATCCCTGTAACTTAAACCCCCTACTGGGCGGAAGCACGAATAGGGGTGAGGGGTATTGCTATACCTCATTTTAAAGATCTAATCGAGTACTATCTAACCCTATAATTACGTGTTAAAATTTTCACCGATAACGAAGTAACAGCTAAAATGGTGAAAGAGGCAATATGGAAAAATTTCTACTTAAAAGCAACAAAAGACTACTTACTTTTGTGATTAGTTTATTAAATGCTGGAAATAACCACCATTCACTTCCATGCTGTAAAATAAGTTTTGTTGAAAATGTTCCCGTACATGCTTTTGCAATAATAATGACACTCTCTCAAAACTTTGAGCTTCATTAAATCTCTATTGGTGAGTGAAACAACTAAGAACTAATGTTAAAAATTGAAGGTAGATTTAATCACAAATACGTCAGCATTTCAAGAGAAATCGCAAAATTTATTTTAAAAAATGTCATTATTATTGCAAATTATTGTACATTGGCAACATTTAGGGTGGGATTTGACGACATTCATTAATTATCCGATTTAATAAATGATCTAGTGATTCGGACTGGGTAGGATAAATCTTAGATTTCGGATGACCCCATAGAAAAGGTGACCACTCAATATGCCCCTTTTTCCAATCGAGCTTTGAGAAAAAATTTCATCTGAAAATTGTGGCGCATGTTGTACGAAATGGGGTGGGGCGCCATGTTGTTGAAAAATTACCACACTGGTCTTCTTCATTCTGCAATACTTAAACGAGGGCTGAATAAATAGCAGTATCTAATAATTTCAAATAAATTTTGGTCATTGAGTTTACCAGGTATAAAAAAGGGGGACCTGTAGCGTTAAATTTGGCAACCAGTTGCAAAACGTGCAGCTGATACATTTTTCAAGATGTCGTTCGTTAAGTAAAGCCGCTGTTACTTGCACACAGTCGTTATTCTTAAAAAATAATTTTATAATTTCCACCCTTTTTTTCCCGGAAAACACCATTTTAATTCTACTAAAATTTAACGATCTTAAAAATTCACGATGAACTGAAGTAAATCGAACACATAGTGCGTTTACAGAAAAATAACAGAAAAAGGGCAACGGAAAGGCTGATCTCAAAACTGACAGTCTGATAAGAATAATATCGTCGTTGTAAATTTACATTGCTTCTTTCACTATTTTTACTTCCATTTCGTTATCAATGAAAATATTGGCGCAAAATTATGTGATCATATAGTACTCGATGAAATATTTATAAATTAGGTATCGCAACACCCCGCACCCCTATTGCAAATTAGGGGTTGTGCTTCCCCTGGCAGAGGGTTGAAGTTACGGGGATGAAAAAGGCAGACAAGTCCCTCTCAAATCAGAAATCGATGGGTCTGAGTGTTTTCCCATATTTTAAAGCCCGAAAATAGAGGTGTAAAGTTTTCGTTGGCCCACCTTGTATATTGCTACCAAGCGTGGTAGCAAGTTATGTACCATTATTAATGACTCATTGTGTACTTATATATAGAAGGTATAAACCTAGAGCTAGTTGTACTAAATTGGTTCAATGATCATTAAACTGAACTTTGCTATAGCCTACAAACTACAATTATTGTTGACACAATCGTACCACTTGATATTATACGGAGTTCAGCTGAACTTTTGATGAACTCAGCTGGTACAATCGGGTTCTTAGAGCCAGTCGTACGAACTAGCGTCATCAACAGTTTAACTGAACTTATATTAAAATCCAAGGCTACGATTGTTACAAAATTGTAACCTTGGATTTTGAGCAGTTTAGTTGAATTTTTGATGAACCACATTCATACTGGCACGTAAGTTACGAATATTAAACTAAGTATAAGCATAACAATTTTTCCGTATACATTTTAGTATCCAAGCCGACTCAATCAGGAGATATTATACCCAACCTATGTTGACCCTAATTATTATTGCTGTGGTTCACTGAATCGTTACAAGCCTGTCATCTGTCATGATGTCCTATCTAATTCCCAATTTATACCTCAAAAACTCGTTACAGACTTATTGTTATTACCGCTCTAGTTTATCTATCAAATAATTAATAATTATATAGTTACATTATTGACTGAGTTTGTAATGTTAATGTTAACTTGGTTGATAGAACGTGCTTTCAAAAGTGTTCATGTTTTAGGATTTTTAGAAGCTAGTTAAATGTTACATACGAACAAAAAACAACCAAATAAACAAAATACTACCTCCATTGAAATAATATAACTTTGCCTCTGAAAAACTTACAGGTAAGTTTTTGGTGTTGTTCAATGGAAAAAATAACTATGTAAAGTTACATTCTGTATCCTACTATTTTTTTGAAACGTAAGCATAGAGATTTACAATTGTTATAATTGTCAAATAGACAGTAACGTAAAATGGGTTGGTCAATTTATAAAAACGGTATCAGCTCTGATTATGTTAGTTTTCTTTGTTATTAAATTTCTTGAATTCTATATTTTGATTAAAATCGTTTTAATTTTGGTACACCCTGTATATTATTGACACAAACATTTTTTGAGTTATTTGATCGAACCAAAAACTTACCTAAAGGTTTTTCAGATGCAAAGTTATTAGACTTCAAAATGTGTCACTACATTATGGGTCACCTTATACAGTATGCGCCAAAAGTATGGAATAATGGAATTTATTCCATACTTTTGGCGCATACTGTATAATTATGCCTCAATATTGACATCTGTTTAGCCGCTTTAGCGAACATTGAGATTTAAATTATAACTATGGTAAAAAGCAAAATGCCGTAGTAAAATATAAAGTAAAAAAAGTTAAGTTAAAAAAGAAAGCGAAACATATATTAAATGATATAAATAAACCTTCTTTAAGTAAGAACTAGTTTGTATTTAGCGCGCACCAAGCAGTACAAACCAAGGATTGTAAATATAACTCAACCCAGTCGCTGGCTGTACGGCATGCAATGTTGCCATATCGGTTGAGTTTGTAATATGCTTGATTCGGATAAAATATACAGTAAACGTATATTACAATTCTCTCTCAAGCGGCAGAATCGTGAACTAAAATATACAATTTTGATCATATTCCTAACATTACCGCCTCGTGTACATTTTGTTGTATTGGCCTATTGGAATTATAATCCTTGAATAAAAGAAAAGTGTGATATTTAGTCTGGTGCAACTTTAATGGGAGCTTCACTCACAGTGAATTAAACCTACAAAATGTTGATACTTATGGAGAAAACAGGGTTGACATTAAGGCGTCACATATACTGACGCCCTAAATCGCCTGAGGCCTTAATGTATGGGCAATGCATGTTATCTGAGGCGCTAAAGATAGTAGTATGTAAATATATATATATATATATATATTTAAATGTTAAGGGTGTCCTGTTAATAAGACACATTGAGCGCCGCGCATTTATGGCCACCTCCACCCCCTGCCATTCCTGACCTCACCTCTGCCGCACCGTAAATATATTTGTTTCATTATATATAGATTTACCTGGAGATTTACTAAAATACTGTACAACTTATATACCCATTTAAAGATAAGGACTGTTTAAAACCATACCTTGACCTCCGCGCATTTATGGCCACCTCCACCCCCTGCCATTCCTATCCTCACCTTTACCGCACCGTAAATATCTTTGTTTCATTATATATAGATTTACCTGGAGATTTACTAAAATACTGTACAACTTATATACCCATTTAAAGATAAGGACTGTTTAAAACAATACCTTGACCGCCGCGCATTTATGGCCACCTCCACCCCCTGCCATTCCTATCCTCACCTTTACCGCACCGTAAATATCTTTGTTTCATTATATATAGATTTACCTGGAGATTTACTAAAATACTGTACAACTTATATACCCATTTAAAGATAAGGACTGTTTAAAACAATACCTTGACTGCCGCGCATTTATGGCCACCTCCACCCCCTGCCATTCCTATCCTCACCTTTACCGCACCGTAAATATCTTTGTTTCATTATATATAGATTTACCTGGACATTTACTAATATACGGTACAACTTATATACCAATTTAAAGATAAGGACTGTTTAAAACAATACCTTGACCGCCGCGCATTTATGGCCACCTCCACCCCCTGCCATTCCTATCCTCACCTTTACCGCACCGTAAATATGTTCGTTTCATTATATATCGATTAAAAACTCAAATGAGTTGTTCATCAAAGACTGTAATGATTTCAATACAGTATAGGTTTATATTTATAGATTAAAAACTCAAACGAGTTATTAATCGAAGACTGTAATGATGTTAACATAGTTTAGGTTTAATGAATTATTTATTTATGGATTAAAAACCCAAAAGAGTTATTAATCAATGACTGTAATGATTTTAATACAGTATAGGTTTATATTTATAGATTAAAAACTCAAACGAGTTATTAATCAAAGACTATAATGATGTTAACATAGTTTAGGTTAAATGAATTATTTATTTATGGATTAAAAACTCAAACGAGTTATTAATCAAAGACTGTAATGATGTTTACATAGTTTAGGTTTAATGAATTATTTATTTATGGATTAAAAACTCAAACGAGTTATTAATCAAATACTGTAGGGGTTTCGTTAGCGAATAAGTTTAACAAATTATTTATTTATGGATTAAAAACTCAAACGAGTTATTAATTAAAGACTTTAATCATTAGGCATATACTGCGGCGATGTCAATAGTGTATAAGTTTAGCAAATTATGTATATATATATTATCACATTTAGCTTTGTTTTATCTTTATGATAATAACTTTCTACAAATTTCTTAAAATCGTATAAGGTTTCAGTCAAACTATGTGAGACTGATTGCTAATTTTTCGTTTAATGGAATGCTATTATCCGCACTAGATTCCTTGCTGATGAGACTTAATATTTAAGGATTTATTTAGACATAGATAAAAACTGAAATGACTTATTAATCGAAGTATTATCGAATCGAGTTTATTCGGCTTAAGTAATAATAATTAGTTTATATTCAGATGTTTTGTCTCTATGATAATTTTCTACATAATATTTAAAATATGCATAAGGTACCTGCAAGACGATGTGAGACTGATTGATAATTAATTCCTCTACCTAAATGACATTTATCTACATTTGGTTCCTACCTTGTGAAACATAATATTACACACTCTGAAATTACAGTTCTTACATATGTATGCATGATATTTTAAATTTTATATCATTTATAACTATCCTACTTAAAATTATGATACTAGACATATAATTTAGCCGCATTTATTTCCTCCTTTTACCTATTTCTTAATTCACATTTACTATGTACATATACACACACATTTGATATGGTATATGTATAAGGTTCCTGCCAGACGATGTGAGACTGATTGATAATTAATTCCTCTACTTAAATGACGTTTATCCGCACTTGGTTTCTTGCTGGTGAGACTTGACCTAGATGACATTTATACACATTTGGTTCATATCTAGTGAAACATAATATTACACACTCTGGAATTACACTTCTTACATATGTATGTATGGTATTTTAAATTTTATATCAATTATAAGTATCCTACTTGAAATTATAATACTATACATATAATTTAGCCGCATTTATTTCCTCCTTTTACCTATTTCTTAATTCACATTTACTATGTACATATACACAAACATTTGATATGATATATGTATAAGGTTCCTGCCAGACGATGTGAGACTGAATGATAATTAATTCCTCTACCTAAATGACATTTATCTACATTTGGTTCCTACCTTGTGAAACATAATATTACACACTCTGAAATTACAGTTCTTACATATGTATGCATGATATTTTAAATTTTATATCATTTATAACTATCCTACTTAAAATTATGATACTATACATATAATTTAGCCGCATTTATTTCCTCCTTTTACCTATTTCTTAATTCACATTTACTATGTACATATACACAAACATTTGATATGATATATGTATAAGGTTCCTGCCAGACGATGTGAGACTGATTGATAATTAATTCCTCTACCTAAATGACATTTATCTACATTTGGTTCCTACCTTGTGAAACATAATATTACACACTCTGAAGTTACAGTTCTTACATATGTATGCATGATATTTTAAATTTTATATCATTTATAACTATCCTACTTAAAATTATGATACTATACATATAATTTAGCCGCATTTATTTCCTCCTTTTACCTATTTCTTAATTCACATTTACTATGTACATATACACACACATTTGATATGATATATGTATAAGGTTCCTGCCAGACGATGTGAGACTGATTGATAATTAATTC
The DNA here is from genome assembly GCA_025584915.1 of Monochamus saltuarius. Taxonomy (NCBI): domain Eukaryota; kingdom Metazoa; phylum Arthropoda; class Insecta; order Coleoptera; family Cerambycidae; genus Monochamus; species Monochamus saltuarius. The sequence continues at coordinate 55,291,408 of CM046725.1, read as the reverse complement.
CTCTACCTAAATGACGTTTATCCGCACTTGGTTCCTTGCTGGTGAGACTTGACCTAGATGACATTTATACACATTTGGTTCATATCTAGTGAAACATAATATTACACACTCTGGAATTACACTTCTTACATATGTATGTATAGTATTTTAAATTTTATATCAATTATAAGTATCCTACTTGAAATTATAATAATATACATATAATTTAGCCGCATTTATTTCCTTCTTTTACCTATTTCTTAATTCACATTTAGTATATACATATATACACATATTTGATTTTATATTTATCACACCATGTAAGATTTATGTTTAACTTTGTTACTGATTTGCTTTGATTCCTTTAATTGAAATGTATGAATTTTGCCATTTTCTTATATGGCTTTCGAATAATGTCTGTTTGTATAATTAAATCGCATTAATTTTCTTTTATAATTTAATTTTGTATTGTATGCTGTAAGGTTCCTCTTTAAAATTATAAAAATAAGTTCTTTACCATTTAGTAAACTAATTTATAACGCAAAAACTTAAACTACTGCTAATAATGTTATACTATGTTCCATTTTCTTACTAAATGCAATTTTTATTGTGTTCGTTATTTACCATAAAATCCGTTCATCACTACTTCCGCTGAAAATGTGTACGATATTCTTACTGAACGTATACATTTTAATCATGTCCACTCTTTGTTTACCTTATCCAGTCGAGTCCAGTTGCCGCTACTACCGCTGGCCATATCAAACTATTACTAAACGCATGAACTAATCGTGTCCAATGTCAAATTGTTTAAAGTTTTTTTAATAAAGGCATAAACTTATATCGTGTCCGCTACTTACCGTAAAATCCGTCCGCTGCACATCCGCTGGTAATGTTAAAATGTATCTGATTTTCTTAGTAAACGCAAATTTTTAATATGCTATTATATCGTAATATTGACTAGCCATTACCTTCAGTGTCTTCTCATTACATATAACCTTATATTATTATCATTGATTTCATTTGTATTATAGATTTACCGAAGGCCTCCTGCCTCCTCTCACCCCTTATAGCCTTACCCAACCACCATTTAGTCATATTATTTATCTATAACGCAAACTAATCATGTCTGCTATTTACCTTTACAGTCCGCTCGCCTCTACTACCGCTGGCAACGTCAAATTGTTTCAGGTTTTCTTACTAAAGGCATAATCTTTTATCGTGTCCGCTACTCACCGTAAAATCCTTTCAGCGCCATTTCCGCTAACAATATTAGAATGTGCCCAATTTTCTTATTAAACGCATAAATTTTGTATGTCCGTTATTGATATCGTAAAATTCGCTCGGCGCATACTTCCGCTGACAATATTAAAGTTTGTATTATAGATTTCGTCCTCTCACTAAACGCATAAACTTTTAGTCATATAATTTATTGACCGTAAAATCCGTCCGCCGCTACTTCCGCTAACAATATTAAAGTGTGTCAATTTTCGTTACTAAACGCATAAACTTTTATCGTGTCCGTTATTGACCGTAAAATCCGCCCGCGCCATTTCCGCTAACAATATTAGAAGTGTGTCCAATTTTCGTCCTAAACGCATATATTTTATGTATTCGAGTTTCTTATGTTATTAAGCGCAATTAATTTAACGAAGGCCTCCTCTCACCCCTTACAGCCTTACCCAGCCTCCATTTAGTAAAATAATTTATCTATAACGCAATAAATTTTTGCTATTTACCTTACAGTGCGCTCGCCGCTACTTCCGCTGACAATATTAAAGTGTGTCCAATTTTCGTACTAAACGCATAAACTTTTGTCGTGTCTGTTATTGACCGTAAAATCCGCCCGCCGCTACTTCCGCTGACAATATTAAAGTGTGTCCAATTTTCGTACTAAACGCATAAACTTTTGTCGTGTCCGTTATTGACCGTAAAATTCGCTCGGCGCTACTTCCGCTGACAATATTAAAGTGTGTCCAATTTTCGTACTAAACGCATAAACTTTTGTCGTGTCCGTTATTGACCGTAAAATTCGCTCGGCGCTACTTCCGCTGACAATATTAAAGTGTGTCCAATTTTCGTACTAAACGCATAAACTTTTGTCGTGTCCGTTATTGACCGTAAAATCCGTCCGCTGCTACTTCCGCTAACAATATTAAAGTGTGTCCAATTTTCATACTAAACGCATAAACTTTTGTCGTGTCTGTTATTGACCGTAAAATCCGCCCGCCGCTACTTCCGCTAACAATATTAAAGTGTGTCCAATTTTCGTACTAAACGCATACATTTTATGTATTCGAGTTTCTTATGTTATTAAGCGCAATTAATTTAACGAAGGCCTCCTCTCACCCCTTACAGCCTTACCCAGCCTCCATTTAGTAAAATAATTTATCTATAACGCAATAAATTTTTGCTATTTACCTTACAGTGCGCTCGCCGCTACTTCCGCTGACAATATTAAAGTGTGTCCAATTTTCGTACTAAACGCATAAACTTTTGTCGTGTCCGTTATTGACCGTAAAATTCGCTCGGCGCTACTTCCGCTGACAATATTAAAGTGTGTCCAATTTTCGTACTAAACGCATAAACTTTTGTCGTGTCCGTTATTGACCGTAAAATTCGCTCGGCGCTACTTCCGCTGACAATATTAAAGTGTGTCCAATTTTCGTACTAAACGCATAAACATTTTGTGTTCGTTATTGACCGTAAAATCCGCCCGCCGCTACTTCCGCTAACAATATTAAAGTGTGTCCAATTTTCGTACTAAACGCATACATTTTATGTATTCGAGTTTCTTATGTAATTAAGCGCAATTAATTTAACGAAGGCCTCCTCTCACCCCTTACAGCCTTACCCAGCCTCCATTTAGTAAAATAATTTATCTAAAACGCAATAAATTTCTGCTATTTACCTTACAGTGCGCTTGCTGCTACTACCGCTGACAATGTCAAATAGCTTCTAGTTTTCTTACTAAACGCATAAAGTTTTGTCGTGTCCGTTATTTACAGCAAAATCCGTTGGTCGGTTCTTCCGTCGGCAATGTTAGAATGTGTCCGACTTTGTTACTAAATGCATAAACTTTTAATACGTCTCCTACTTACCGTAATATCCGCTCACTGTTATTTTTACTTCAGTAAAATCAGAAGATTCTACTGAACAAAAAATTAAACATTAACCGTTACCTCCCTTATAAGTAACTTTTTCTTAATTTAATATCTACATATTTAAAACTAACAACTAACATGCAACTACTTACTACTTTTTTTGTTTTTGTTTTTTAATGATTCGTATACATAATATTATGAAAATCATATAAATATAGTGGAAATTAAACTTAGAAATTCCAATCATTTGAAATTTTTGAAATGGGTATATATGCAATCCCATAAAAAATGTATTAAATCAAAAACTTGATCCAATAACATATGAATTAAATGAAAGATCAAAAAATTGTTATCTGATTTGCGCGTGTAGCCCTAGTTGGGCGCCGAAGGCCTCCTCTCACCCCTTGTAGCCTTACCCAACCTCCGTTAAGGTACCTAGTGCTTAGATAAGTATAGGGAAATTACTATTACAAATAAATATAGGGACATTAGTAAAATTATTTCTCTCTAACGCAGACATATTAATCGTGTCCGCTATTTACCTTATAGCCCGCTCGCCGCTAGGGCCTCTGACAATGTTAGATTGTTTCTAGTTTTCTTATCAAATTCCACTATCCCGCTATCCGGTATTAAGTAAAGTCGTAAAGTTTACTAGCTTCACTGTCAGCTTTTTATAATTCACCTTACAATCTTATCAGTAGTTTAATCTGTATTTTAGATTTACCGAACGCCTCCTCTCACCCCTTGTAGCCTCACCCAGTCACCATTTAATAAAATAATATATTTTCTCTATAACAAAAATATTTATCATATTGTAAATGATGATATCTCACCTGCACTCAGTTTATATGTGAACATACATATGAAGGAACAGCCAGTTCAATTGTCGGTCATCTCACCTATGGCATACTGATGAGGGCTAACAAGCCCGAAACCGGTCTATGTCTGGTGGTGTGTCCGACAAGGGTTCTTGGCTGTTCACACAGATACTGCAGGAGTAATTCAATGCCGGTCGGGGCATTAGTCCGCGGAGTAGTTGTTTCCTGCAGTATCATTTACAGATTTAATGGCTCGTCGCCCAGGGCGAGAGGTCTGCATTAAGTACCTGCTGCAATGTAGGTCGCTTCCTGTAAGTCGAGCCGCTTAGGCCGAGCAGGAAGTAAGCAGACCACTGCTTATATCTCACCATTTATCATATTCGCTATTTGCCATATGCATTTGCCGCTATTATCGCTAGCAATACCAAAATGTTTGAAGCTTTATTTACTTAAGGCTTTAACATTAGTAAACGTAAAGTTACCTAGATATTTACAGCTGCGCGTGCGCAGTGATGAATTTTCGTGCGTTTATACTTACGTCCGACGCAAAGTTACGTGTACATACGTACACCTTAAGGTCGCCGTATTTCTCGCCGTAAAATGATCAAATTTGTGATGTTTTTTAGGTACTGAAATCTTGAAAAATAAAACACGTAGAACAAAAGTAATATCAAAAATAAAATTACTGATGTTTTGTTTATCCACTTTTACTATTTAAACTCTGTGCAAATAATATAATAACTTTTAAAATGCATTTGTATGACACACATTATTTCGCTATTCTAACCCCACATTTTAACAATTATTTTCACATACTTATAAACAAAATTGAACAATCTTATATGCAGAACTATGTAAGTTTATGTTATAACAATGTTTACATCTATATATATATATACAGGGTGTCCGGTAACTACGGGGAAAAATAAAGGGTTATATAGAGCAGGTCAAAAGAGTGCTAGTACTTCATATAAACTTTTTACCTAGGTGCCATTGTTGAGGAGTTATTGTCACTCAAAGTAAGAAGTTGAAAAATGAATATTGTCCATAATTTCTAAAGGGTTACTTTGATTAACTTGAAATTTGGGGGATCAAAGCAACTCATTGAAATGTATCTTTAAATATAAATTTAAAATGAATACCTAAGTATAAATATAAAACGCAATCTAATAAAAAAAATACCACAATGAGTTCGTTATTTACCCACTTCGGTTAACACAAAACACAAAGTTTGAGACGATTACTTATTAGCAGATGAAAAACTGCATACAGCACCCCCTATAAGGTAGAACATAATTTCGGCCAAAATGGCCACTGTGGCGTTTCGGCAAAAAAACGCCCCAGTGTCAACTTTGAAATTGTTTTTATGAAAACTGTGACATATAAACAAAAGACAGAATTTAATTTTTAACTTTGATACCCTGTAAGTCGTCAACCTTAAACTTTTGGATTGACGTAAGCTGGGTTAAATTATTTTATATTTTGACCCGAAGAATACAGCTCTGACATTTGGACCATTTTTTACCGGACACCATGTATTCAAAATAAATATATTTATAGTTTGCCTTGGTCTTTTTTGTTTAAAAAAAAGCGAAATCTGGTAATCGGACAATAATTGTATTTATTAGTAGTGACTGTTTATATTTCCTATATGATATTAAAAAAATGTTTCAGTGTCTTAACATTTTAGTTATATTTTAATCAGTTTTTGAAATAAGTTCCCACTTACCTAACATAACATAAAAATAGTATTTATATTTAAATAATTTAATATTCATGAAAATTAAAAAAAAATATTTCATTAGCAAACTTTTATAGTTAGGTTTATTTAGACATATTTATTTAGCCGAGCTTTTCGAATAAAGCAATAAACATAATGTTAAATTAGAAATAAAATAGACATAAAATCAATTAATATGATTTCTACAATACCCGTGTACCTACACTTACTTAATTGAGCTAAAACTTTTGGAATGTAATAGAGCTTTTGGACAAATTATAACTGCAAAGGTCTAGTTTTCGGAAAAAAAATTTCAAAATTATAACCTCTATGTATACATTACATTAGGTTAAAGTTGCAATATAAGGCCGCTGCCATCGTTATTTCATGACGTCACACGGGTCAAATTAAATAGGCGTTATATTGCAACCTAATGTAACGTATACATAGAGGTTACAATTTCGAAATTTTATTTTTTGGAAAACTAGGTTCGACTGCACAAAATTAACTTTAGATTCGTGTTCTGCATCCTCAAAATTAGAGGTTCAAATTCTTCTTTTTACTTAATAGAAGATAATCACTTCAGTACGCTGTTTTATATGGTCATACGTAGGTAGCAGTAGGTAGTAACAGTACCAAGTTTCATGATTTCATATATAGTTTATATTTATTCTTGTATTACAACTTGTATGATTAGGTAGAATTAGTTTTTTTAGGTGACACTAACTTTTTGCAAAGGCTAATATAATGAAACTGTACCACTGAATTTTAAAACTGATAAGTACTTACAGTAGAATAGACATCTTATGATATCTAGCACGCTCCAATGTGGACACTACTGTAAAAAGCACAAATTTATATCTTTCACATACCTAGGTATTTATATAAAACACCAGCACTTTTATTGCACGTTTAAAACTGTTACACACATTACACATGATGAAAAATGGTTTTAAAATAAATAAAACATAACGTAACGACTTCTTCGATCGTTGTAATTTCGACATTTGACAGAAAATACTAGTGAAGTGATGGGCAGTGTTGCCGTGCTGAGTTTCTGAAATGTACTGATCTGAACAGTGTTGCCACCTCAATAATTTTTTCCGTATCAAATTAGCATAATATTTCGTACTACATTTCTTGATTTCGTACTAAAACATTATAATATTTAGTAAAAGGGTGCATAAAGCCTTGTCCTCATGGACACGAAATTCGCGAAAATTAGCACAACTTATTTAATGACTTTTAATCGGTTTTGCTAGCTGCAATATTTTCTATCATTTTCATCATAAAACTGTCATTGACTGTCATTTTAGATTGTCAGAAGCTGAAGTTAAACTCACTAATCCCATATAATAACGAAAATTGCAATAATATTCCTATTTTGCAAGATTCGCGAAAAGGTGATACTTTCTCGTGGTTAATAAATTATCTGCAAAATTCACATGAGAACAAGGCTTAAGACATCTAACAGTGTTTGAAACACAAACCTAGAAAAAATATAGACTGTGGCAGTGTCATATTGCCGGCGAACGCAAATTCATGGCTGCCCTAAAAGGTCCAAATGGCTAAAACTTGGTTTTTATGCCAATTTACGTTGGTTGTATTGTAGCCTGAAGCTCATTTGTTTACTGTGATTGGTCACATTCATGTCACATTCTTTAATGACATTTAAAATGACAGCAAGTTAGTTAATTTCAGATTGCAATGCAGCCATCATATTTGCACAACTGCCAATATAAAGCAAATAAAATATCCATTTTCTGGACCGTAGGTCCCTAGAAAACGCGGCACCTGTCACGTGACCTATATCATGAACCGACGCAGTCTATATTTTTTCTAGGTTTGTGGTTTGAAACTACTTACACAGGAACTTAACTGTTTTGTTCTTATATAGAGAGAAATAATAAGATCGAAAACGTACTAGATTTGTCAGCGGTGTACTGACGTATTAAGTTTGTGGAAAACGTACTGATGGTGGCAACGCTGAATCCGAAGCAATAAAATTTACTATAGTCGCAGCAAGAATTCAGACGACTTACGTCCGACGAACAAATGAATAATTAATTATATTTTTATCAAAATATTTAAAAAACTTCAACTGAGAGTAACAAAACTACACTGAATGTTTGCATTATGTATTGAACTAAATTGCAAAATATGATTGTTTTTAATGCGACCTTAGATCGAAAATTACATTGACAATAAAAACAATTCCGTAACGTCAGCCGTGACATAAGACGTAGATTGTTCTAAAATTTACGATAAAGTGAAATATTGCTGTTTCTCATAGAATATACCTATTTTTTACTCTGATGAAATTAAACAATTATGTTTTACAAAGTATTTTTATTTATTTTTATCATAAAATTACACGAAACAAAAAATATAAAAACATAAAAAGACGAAAAAAGACAATGTATTTTATAATATAGGTATGCCAAAAATTCAAACAGAACTATTATTTTTCTAAATATTCTTTTAATATAGCATAAAATATATACGAAAAAATAACAAATATAAAAAAAACAAAAACTAACCTATATATTATTTTTTAATTTTTTTAATAAAGTTGAGGGGCGCACGTTGTCGTCGTTGTCGACTTATTCTGATAATTCAAATTCGGGAAATCAGCGGCATCGGTTTATGTTGCGGTTTATATTCTACTCGGCCATTTCAGGAGTCATCGACTGATTTGTACGAGCTTGGCCTTATTTAAAAATGTACAAGAACCTATTTATGAAATGTACTTTTGTACTTTGCTGTCGAAAATGTAGAATGTACTAGAAATATTACAAATGTGCTCAGTGGCGTAGCGTGGACTAATCTAGACGTCGGCAAAGTCGCATCAGCGAGGCCCTTTTCTTCCGCCATTGGATGCTGAATGAACTGAATATTGTGACACATAATGACACATACAAGGTCATAGTGTTCATCAATTTTGGTTCAAATATTTTCATACAATCGGGAGAATAAATATATATATACTTATATATGTATATATATTATTATATTAGTTCTTAAAAAGTTGTTCTTAAAAAAAAGTTCTTAAAAATTTGTTCTTAAAAATTTGTTCTTAAAAATTTGTTCTTCCAAATTTGTTCTTCCTTTTGAGCGTGACGCGGTTTCTCGACCAACATCCCATCCCAATGCGTCTAACGGGCGCAAAGAAGTATAACTTCAAAAATTAGCGATTTTTTATTTAAAGTCTGATAAGGTGTGTTACTCAGGGTACCTCAATACCCCCTATGTGTTCTCAAAGTTTTATGTGTGTACAGATTCACACATTCAACAAAAACATAACCAACTTTTTAAAATTGCTATTTCACTGAAATTAATCTGGTGGTGGGGATGTTGTCAGCAACACTACATTGTTCTCTGAAGCAGGCTTTACGTTAAGTTCTGACAAAATGTAAGTATATAATTGGTTTTCTATATTCTAAATTAATTATATTTGTTGGATACTGTATTTCACTTACATATTTTATAATTTCTGTAATCAGGAGAAGCAAACGGGGTGATACAGAGTGGCTAGAGTTTTGGAGATATTATAACCTAAAAATAAATGTTAGGGTGACTCCACTGAAATTATGTAAGGGTAATTTGTTCACGGCTTCTCCAGAATATGCCTTAGCCCATTGCGTTTCTGAGGATTTGCAAATGTCCAAAGGTATTGCCCTGCAGTTTAGGTGTGTATCTTATTTTTATAGTTAAGTAAACATAACATTTTTCTTTTGTATTATTGCATTTCTTACGTAAACACGAAATAAACGATACAATTAACACATTTCATAACTAGATGTGACAACTGTATTAACGAGTTTAATAGGTCATTCAGGTTTTATAATTTTGAATGAACTATTTATAGATAAGACAATTTTTATTTCAGAAAACGTTATAGAAGTATAGAAATACTTAAAGGGCAAAATCGCCGCATAGGTCAAAGTGCCTTCATGATTTCTGCATGTGGAAGGAGGATATTCTACATAATTACTAAAAAAAATTTTTTTAACAAGCCTAGTTACAGGCATATATTTTTAGCATTGATGGATATGAAAATCCAAATAATAAATCATGATATAACAAAATTGGCCATGCCAAGAATTGCGTGTGGGCTAGACCAAAAAAATTGGGGTGTTATACAGATTATGATTGAATTTATTTTCAGAAATATTAACATAGACATTATTATATACAATTTATAATTATACTCAATTATGTCATTCTTTTATTTCAAAAAAAATCAATGTGTATACTTACCTATTACCTAGGGTATAAGATCCAAATAATCTATATCTGCCAGAAAGATATATTTTAAGATTACCTAAGTATTAAATATTTCTACGTACAGGATATTTTCGGCATTAATAATTATTATAATAAATTTAATTGAAATAAATATACTATTTGCTGACGCGGTACGTGTATTTGTAAATCGAAACTATCTCTGAACCCATTACGCAACATGTCTAAATATGTATTCATTTTTATTATGACGTTAAAAACCAAATTAAGTTAGATTTTTTTCTCTGAAAATGCTACTGATCATCTTATTTTTAGAATATAGTCATATAGGAAAAGTTAAGTAAAATATTCCTCTTGCATAATATAAACATGATTGAAGTTGACTTGCATGAAGTATGGTAAGGCAAGTGACTTTGCACTTTGGAGATATAGCTTGACTATATAGCGCTACCTGCTGAAAAGTTCAGATAAGATAACTAACGTAACACATTAATACAAAACTACATAAATAGTTGTCGGTCGTCAGGTGATTTCCGGGCTGGTTGCCACGTCGTCGGTTTAGAACACTTGACGTTTCGAGAACACTTGACGTATCGCTCTCTTCTTCAGAAGTTACTCTGAAACTGGAGATCTACTGGTCATCGCACTATTTATATCAGGGGTGGTCACTGATCCATGATGAACTAACGGTCGCAAAGAAGTATAACTTCAAAAATTAGCGATTTTTTATTATATTATAAGTCTGATAAGGGATATATAGCGCTACCTGCTGAAAAGTTCAGATAAGATAACTAACGTAACACATTAATACAAAACTACATAAATAGTTCTTACAAAATAATAATAATAATCCTGGGTGGAATGAAACATACGCTGTTTTCTGAGTTTAAGATCATACCACATCATACCGGCTTGCCAAAATTCGGAAGAGATCTTAGCCGGCAGAATGCAGAAGGCAATCGTCCTTGGTTCGCTACACAGGTTCGCTACGTCTGCTCAGAACACGATTTACGGGCTCAATGATTACTGACCACGGAGTGCAGAGTAGTCATTGTTTCACTTTTCAGAACATCTGCGAAAGTATCGGAGCTTCAGAAGGTGCGACTGAACAAAAAATAATAATAATAGTATTGCGTTTTTTGCTCAACAGAATAAACATTCCAATTACAGGACAAAACATATAACAAAGTAATAAATTAACAGTGTACATTATTTGAATTATTAATACATTTTATATATACTAAATTAAATCAGACTCAAAGCTACCAAAATTTCATACATTTTCGATGATAATTACAGTAATTATTAAAAAAATTTTAAAAATAAAATCAAAATTTGACACTGTACATCGAAGAGGAGCGACATTTTAATAAAGCATGTTTGGTGGAATCCTAATATTTTGAATTCTAGAATCTAACCTTGATTTTTGGCGCATTCTTTACGGAAAATATTTTTAAATTATGGAGGGTGGTTTCTGGGATAAAAAAAACACTGGAGACGATGGTAAAGTTAAAATTTAGGTCATTTAAAACCACCCCTTTCAACCCCATACCTCCTTAAGGGTGGCGGAGGGGTTGAAATTTCAGGAACTTGTCGGCCACCCTCCGCATAGCCCCTGTGCATAATTTCAAAGGTCTGGATATCTAGGAAAAAAGTAACCACAGACCTGACGGAAGTCGCCAAGCGTCGAATTGTTGTAATCCCTATCATCGCGAGGCGACCTTTTCTTTGTAGAAATAACCGGTCTATCGAGTTGTAAGAGGGGGTTGAAATTTCAGGAGCTTATGGACAACCCTCGGTATAGTATCCCTGTAAAATTTCAAATTTTTCTAATTACCCCTTCCCTAGATATCCGTACAATCCCCTCAGCCGAACTCTTCAAAAATATGACAAAGACGCTATCTGGGTGGAACAAAAATATTTTTTTAAAAATATGGCAGAGTTGGTTTCTTGGATAAAAAAATACGCTAAAAACGATGGTAAAGTTAGATTTTCAGTCCTTTAAAAAAAACACCCCCTTCAACCCCCATCCACCCTTAGTAGTTGTAGGAGGGGGTTGAAATTTCAGAAACTTGTCGACCATCCTGGGTATAGTACCCATGTAAAATATAAAATTTTTCTGATTACCCCTTCCCTAGATACCCGTACAATCCCCTCAGCCGAACTCTTCAAAATAATGACAAAGTCCGTATCTGGGTGGAACAAAAAATTTTTTTTAAAAATATGGCAGAGTTGGTTTCTTGGATAAAAAAATACGCTAAAAACGATGGTAAAGTTAGATTTTAAGTTTTTAAAACCACCCCTTCAACCCTCATCCACCCTTTGGAGTTGTAGGGGTTGAAATTTCAGGAGCTTATAGACAACCCTCGGTATAGTACCCGTGTAAAATTTCAAACTTTTCTGATTACCTTTCCCTAGATATACGTACAATCCCATCATCCGAACTCTTCAAAATAATGACAAAGTCCGTATCTGGGTGGAACAAAATAATTTTTTTTAAAATATGTCAGAGTTGGTTTTGGGGATAAAAAAAATACGCTGGAAACGATGGTAAAGTTAAAATGTAGGACCATTAAAAAAACCACCCCCTTCAACCCCCATACCTCCTTAGGGGTGGCGGAGGGGGTTGAAATTTCAGGAACTCGTCGACCGCCCTCCGTATAGCCCCTGTGCAAAATTTCAGAGGTCTGTGGTTATTTTTTCCCTAGATATCCGTAAAATCCCCTCTGCCGAACTCGTACCTAAAAATAAAAAATTAGATATCCAAACACTAAATGACATGCGATTTCACTTAACAACTAAAAGTAATAAGTCTGCGCCAGAGCTTCCTCCCACTGATAATGCTTTTTAGCAACACTTACAAAGGTACGTATATTTTAGATGTATTTACCAGTTAAAAATTTGGTTCTCAAGTCATTTGCCAATAACAAATATTGAGAGCCCTTCCAAATATGGATGGAAATTTGAAGATGGACATTGGGAGCCTATATTGTCAACCCAGGATCCGGTGCCAGAGGAAGTCCGAAAAATTATGTCGATTTATTGTTCTGACAAGTTTTGCAAGAATAATAAATGCAGTTGCCTAAAAGAAGGATTAAAATGCTGCAGCGAATGCAACTGCAAATCTTGTGAAAATACACTAATTGAAATGCTTGATAATTCAGATAATGAAGATATATATTATTAATTAAAACTACAGTGAAACATAATTCTGTTATTTTCAATAATTTCAATGCATGTAGTTTCTATAAATTTATTTATATGTACTGTATGTTGATTGAAACACTTCAGTTAATTAAATAAAAAGTGTTAGCGAAATAGAAACGCTGGATTATAACGCGTCCTCACCATAGAAATCATAAAATATATAGAACGCCAGAAGCCTTTACATTAGGCACTCAAAAATAGTCAGACTATGGAGGGGCGTAGAAATCAGCCATCTAGGGAAAACTTAATGTAAGCAGTTGGTTACACTGCATTTTAAACCTAGCATACAATTGAATTCAAAACGGAAGGACCATAGAAATCACAAATTGGACGTAAAATTTTCATATTTTGAAATTCCCGCCTATTAGTGTGAAGCTGCCTCGTTAGTGTAACCAACTCATGAAAGCTAAGTTACTGTAATATTACCAGACTCGCGTTTTCTCCATAGGTTGACTATTTTCGATACCTCTTTTGGCGTTCTATATATTTTATGATTTCTATGGTCCTCACGCGTAATTCGAATTGGTAGAAAACTACGCCAAGCGCTTGGATATAAAAAATCATATTTTCAAAACCAGAGCCCTTATGAAAGTTTTTTTTGTTTTAAAAACTTTTTGAATGTATTACCTTCGTTTCATTCGCTGCATGTATAAAAAAATTTCCATAAATAAAAAAGTTTGTCGATTGGTGAAATTTTACATACATGAAATACTAATTCGTACATTAACATTTTTTTTTTATATAAAAGTTTAATATTTTTTTAAGCAAATATACTATTTTTAATGTCGCTTAAGTGTCCACTTTCAAATAAAAAAAAAATTATTTCGATCTGCCAATTGGTTATCCAGATATCGAATGGTATTTATACAAAAACAATTTACAGGATTTCTTGAATTATACGTATTTTCTTTAATAAAAAAGTCAGCCCTAATGAAAAATAAATCGCCATTTCTGATGCAAAATAATATACTTAACAAAACTATGTTGGTCTCATTTGGTTATACTCCCGAAAAAAAAAAAATCACAATTTGCATCAAAAATTACTCCACTAATACGTTTTCAGAATAGGACAATGCATTCATTCGGAAAGTCAGAAACATCTATACTTTCCATAATTTTTATGTCGAATAAGATTAAATTTTAGTTTTTTATGCTCGTATTTTCTTAATACAGAAAACTTATAGATCATAGAAAATTCATAAGAGATATTAACATAAATGTATATTTATTTATGTCCAAAATATAAAGACTATGTATCGATTATTGAAGAGAAATATGAGAAATTAAAGTGTAAACAGGCCAATTAGATTAGATTAAATATTGAAAACATATACCTTTGTTTTATTAACATTTGTACTTTCCAAAATACATATGTGACGTGTTATTGAACAGACATATAATTTTAAATATTTAATAACTGGATAATGTAGCAAATAATAGGAATGACACCTGGGTATGTTCAAAGGCACCGACGTAAAACAAACAAACAGCTGCAAAAGCTGTCTTATTCCCGCCCTCCAGAAACATAAGCTAAGGAATAGACACCACCACAAAATAGCCTTTGACTAGCTGATAATGTGTACCAAAATTGAAATTTCTAAGTGCAACCGTTTTTAAGGAAAAATAAAAATTTATTTTTTTCCTCCATTTTGAGACTCGAATATCTCAACAGGGAGGACCCAAATTGAAAAATTTTATATGAAGATCCCCCCCTGAAATGGCTTGTGGAACACACTGGTAAAATATTTGACCATCATTCTGAAACACCCTGTATATCACTAAAAAAAAAATTCCAGCAAATGCAAGTATTTTTCCTATATATTGGCAACGCTGTCCATTATTATTCTAAAATTTAGTCTATCTCTGAATTTCATGAGTATTGGAAGTGATTATTTTTACTGCTTTTATTTTGTCATTTAGTGTGTGAATAATTACAATACCTAGTTCAACTGTGTTTTCAGTTGCACGTGTTGCGTTTTTTTGCTTGTGCAGTGACGTATAGTGGATATACCTTTTATTCTTTGAACGTTGTAAGGAAAGGAATAGTAAGGACTAGTAATACCACAGATAAATTAATTTATCTGTGGTAATACATAGGTTGTTTAAGACTTGCATGCAATTTTAGTAATATATTAGTAGCATTAGTTAATTATTATTAATTGTTTATATTATAATAAATTTATAACTATTACATAGGTAATAATAGGTACATACAATATGGATAAAACTCGTATTGTAATCGACAAACGGCAGTTAGCCGAATATTTCAATAATTTGTCCATATCTTATAATACTGCTATTAATTTAAACATTGGAAATAAAGTTATGGCCAATGCTTCAATTGTTTTTTATGGTTCTAATACATACGATTATCGGAAAAATATTAAAAGAATTTTAACAAGAAACTCGGGAAATATATCGGCTTTGTTTGCTACAAAAAATGAAGTGACAAATGTAATACAAACAGATCGTGAATCAGATCATGTTTCTTTGGTATCAGAAAAAATAGAAAATATTGTTACTTCAAACGCCGTTACAGATGACGAAGTGGATGTACCAGCAGAATTAAAGATATTATTTGAAAATAGTTATACGAATACACCGTCGCAGGTTTTACCCATTGGTAGCAAAAATATGTTCGAGTACCAACGAAGATCAAGGCGACGTAAATGCCAGTGCGAAGAAACGTGAATACACGTGTAATATTTTAGAGGAAACTTTTTCGTTTCCGCTGCGGAATGGCGTGCCATATTTAACGAGGATGGCAAATTTATAGAAGGCGTGTATGTCTTTCTGTTTAAAGAAAAAATATTTAAGTTAGTTAATAATACATGCACGATAAATGTAAAACGAAACAAAGTAACTAAAACCCTAAAATGTACCATATATGCATATTGTGCCCATCAAAACTGCAAGACATTTAAAATTACATCCGATTTGAAAAATTATGATGCTGAACGCGGTTATATGTTTAATGTTTTGAGTTCTGATTTAAATTATAACCATACTTATCAACTTACAA
The DNA here is from genome assembly GCA_025584915.1 of Monochamus saltuarius. Classification (NCBI taxonomy): domain Eukaryota; kingdom Metazoa; phylum Arthropoda; class Insecta; order Coleoptera; family Cerambycidae; genus Monochamus; species Monochamus saltuarius. The sequence continues at coordinate 55,275,316 of CM046725.1, read as the reverse complement.
GGCACGTCAGAGGTGTAGAAAGAGTATTGTTAGGCCAAAGATATTTAAATAAGAAGCCTTCGGTAATGGCTATAGATGCAGTTTTAAAATCGGACAGTAATTTAATTAAAGAGAGTAATTTACAAAAAATTAAGTCCAAAAGTGTATTAAAAAATATAAGATCTGAAACGCTGGCAAAATTGGATATAGATAAAGATGACGTTATTGACTTACATTTAATGCGACGAGATAATCCTGATTATACACAACAGACTGGTGAGCCAATGTATTCTTATATCCATAGTAAAGAACAAATGGATATAATAAAATTTGCACTAAAAAAAGGAAGTGGCAAAAAAATTACTGTAAATATTGATGCCACAGGAAAAGTAATACGGCAACCTAAAATTTTAATTAATGAAAAACGAATTTTATTATATTCAGTTGTTATCCAAGTAGGAGACGAGTCTAACAAAACAGTATGTTCAGTATCTGATTTTATTTCTAGTATGCATGACATTGGCTCCATTTCAAGTTGGTTGAATCATTTTAAGTCATTCTGGCTATCATATAGCTCAAAATGGCCAATTTTTGACCGTGTTGTTACAGACTTTAGTATGGCAGAATTGAATGCCATTTGCTTGTCATTTAACGAACAACCATTTATTCATTACATAAACCGATGTTATGATTATATATTTGAGCAAAAAAAAATTGAAAATATTACACATTTAGCTTTATGTTGCGCTCATATGATGAAAATATTTTCTTCTTGCATTAATAGTCATTACGAAAACAGTCACATTAAAAATATTTTAAAAGAAAGTTTTGCTTCTATATTTAATGTAAGAGAAATTCATCATATTGAAGAGTGGTTCCATAACTTAGTAATATTGACTTCTTCTAAGTATAAAGGCCTTGCGGTAGATCATGCAGAATCGGAACTTATTAGGCTAACAAACAATGAAATTACAAATGATTACAACTTATTAAATAACAAATTTAACGATGACTGTATGTGCTCTGAAACGTTAGATGTAATGGATGACAATGTAGATGAAAAGATGAGCCAATATAAAAAATCGTTATTTTACATATATTTTGACAACAAAAGAAAATCTGTAGTAAAAAATATATGTAACGAAGGTACAGAAGATAAAAATCTCTATTACTCACCGGAATTTCTCCAAACAGTTTTAAAACGCTACATTACATACTTACCCTTATGGTCATCTATAACTGTAGGTGAAAGGTCATGTAACGCACCTATCGAGAGCTACTTTGGCATTGTCAAAAATAACATATTGCAACAATCACTGCAGATGAAATGCACTAGATTTATAAGAGAAATTAGAAAATACGTTCTAAGTGTTCATAAAACGCTTCAGTTTAACATTAATAAAAACTGCTGCGCAATAAAAAAAAGAAAACGAGACGTTTGTGAAGAAGGATGGGCTAAAAAGAAAAAGACGTGTCATTCATATTATAAGGGATTATATTCCAGTAAGTTAGAAAAAGAAAATAAACTTAATATCAACTACGTTCGTTATTCGTTCCTTGCAAACGGTTGAATAGATAATTATAAATATTATAAAACAAAAAAAAATATCCCTTATGTAATAGCAAAATATAGTTTCTTGAATAAAGACCCAGAACATCGTACTTTTCTATTTGACAATTCTTATGTACGGTTAAATGAAAACCAGTTCACCATAACATTGAATCTGGCTGGTTAGATGGTTCACTAATATTATTTTGTATAGAAATATTTAATCACGATTTAAATAATAATATACAAATAATCGAAGATTCCATCAGCAGAGAAATATTTATGAAGAAAAAAGATATTCCTGATAATATTCCTAAACTTGAAGGCGTTAAAAAATGAATAATGCCTTACATTGTCAACAGTAATAACTGGGCTTTAATTTATGTTAATTTTGAAACAGATACTTTCTTTTACTTGGATCCTGCAGGTAACAACGATAAGAAAATTAACAAAAAAATGACGAAATTTAAGAGATTTATACAAAAATACAAAAAAATTAACCCCTTGCAACATATTAATGATATAACCTCTACTGGATATATTAATATTCCACCACAACCGGATTCTTATAACTGTGGTATATTTACAATTTACTACGCGGAATGTATAATAAAAAATAAAGAAATTGAAATTAAATTTAATCCCAAAGACTATAGAATATTTTTAAAGAAATTGCTAATAACAAGATCTAGTTGTATGTCGGATTCATGCTTATATTGCGGTCATTCTCAGGATATAAATAATCCTATGATATTATGTGAAATTTGCAACAGATTTATACATGTTAGTTGTATAAGAAATCGTGAGAAAGATTTTAAAGTTCCTCCAAGTGGTCAATATTATACCTGCAATATCTGCAAAAATTCAAAGTAAGTATAAAGTTACTTAATGAATATATTATGTACGTAACTATTACTCTCATTCATCCAATAAATTAAATTACTTAAACAGTATAGCAATAATTTTAAATTTATATTTTTTATACACATGTGTTTGTAAATGTTATACAAAGAATAAAGCAGTATATACGATAAATATTCCTTAAATACATTTTAAGATCATCAGGCAAGAGATAATAAATACACATGATTTCTCTAGTGGTTTCTTAAATATCAAATACATCAGAAAATGTATATGACTAACACAGTAAATGCAATAAAGGTTTCTTAAGTACATTTTAAAATTCTCAGAAAGTATTACAATAAAAAATGAACGGTTCCTTAAATTTTATCAAGCTTCTGAGTACACTCAGTACAATACTAGTGTCTTAAAATAAATATAATAAATAGCGACACTAATACATACAAACACACACAAACTACTCCTTAAAAATATATCAATTTCCCCATCAATGAACTCATATAGTGAGACATTAAATAATATACTTATTGGTTCTTTAAAATAAATATTCTCAGGCAGTGAAACTAACACATATACAAACGGTTCCTTAAAAATATATCAAATTCCTCAGTGAGACACACACACATAGTAATAAATAAATATAATACAATATTATAATACAATAAATATTATAATGGTTCCTTAAAATAAATATTATCACGTAGCGCAATAATACATACAAATGGTTCCTTAAAAATATAAAAATTTCTCCAATGAACTCATACAGTGAAGCAGTAAATAATATACTTACTGGTTCTTTAACATAAAAATTGTCAGGCAGTTGAACTAATACATACAAATGGTTCCTTAAAAATATATCAAATTCCTCAATAAATACATATAGTGAGACAATAAATATAATTCTGGTTCCTTAAAATAAATATCCTCAGGTAATAAAACTAATACATACAAACGGTGTCCTAAATATTTCCTTACTAAATGCACATGATGAGATAATAAATATAATCCTGGTTCCATCCTCAGGTACTGAAACTAATACATACAAACGATTCCTTAAAAATTTATAAATTTCCTCAGTAAGTACTTGAAGTGAGACAATAAATATAATACAGGTTCCTTAAAATAAATATCTTCAGATAATGAAACTAATACACAGAAACACAAACCAACGTTTTTTTCTAAATAAACTAATTAGTGAGAATAAATACAATACTAGTTCCTTAAAATAAAGATCCGGTAGTGAAACTAATACATACAAATGGTTCCTTAAAATAAATATCTTCAGATAATGAAACTAATACACAGAAACACCCAAATCTTAAACTAATCAGTAAATGCATAGAGTGAGAAAATAAACACAATACTGGTTCCTTATAATATATATTCTCAGGTAGTGAAACTAATACATACAAACACAAAAACGCTTTCCTCCATATATACGAAATTCCTCAGTATATATATATATATATAGTGACTGTAAATATAAACTGGTTCCTTGAGCATATTGAAATGAATCGAACGAGACATCAAATAAACATATAAACAATGAAAGTATATTAACGGTGCGACAGAGGTGAGGTTAGGAATGGCAGGGGGTGGAGGTGGCCATAAGTGCGCGGCGGTCAAGGTATCGTTTTAAACAGTTCTTATCTTTAAATTGGTATATAAGTTGTACTGTATATTAGTAAATGTCCAGGTAAATATATATAATGAAACAAACATATTTACGGTGCGGTAAAGGTGAGGATAGGAATGGCAGGGGGTGGAGGTGGCCATAAATGCGCGGCGGTCAAGGTATCGTTTTAAACAGTCCTTATCTTTAAATTGGTATATAAGCTGTACAGTATTTTAGTAAATCTCCAAGTAAATCTATATATAATGAAACAAACATAATTACGGTGCGCTATAGGTGAGGATAGGAATGGCAGGGGGTGGAGGTGGCCATAAATGCGCGGCGGTCAATGTGTCTTATTAACAGGACACCCTTAACATTTAAATATATATGTATTGGTTTGTTAATTAATTTGAAATATACTGAAACAAATATCTCTACGGTGCGACAAAGCTGAGGTTAGAAATGGCTGGAGGTAGGTGGAGGGTGGAGGGAAAAATATTTATAAGTATTGTGTGCATCTACCTTTGAGGTATTTTGCGAAACATTATTTTAAGATTTTTTTCTACCGCACGCCCCATCGGCCAAGGGGCCCTACTCGAGTTGAGTACATTTTTTTGCAATTGTGCCTTTTGGGATCGATAATATATGGTCCATTCTAGGTCCCCTGTGAATATTTTGTCCATATCTAATTTTACTGATTTTTTGTGTTAATTAGAATTCGATAGAACTTATATTTTTACAGCATTTGGCAATTTTAGAGGCCCTTTGGCGCTTGGTAAGGGCCCGAAGCGGCCCATTTTTGTTTTTAAGTGATTGCCACGGGTTTCTAGAAGCGAACCCTGTACATATTTTTGAGAGAAAAATTCCCAATTTTTCTGTAGCGACTAGCCTCCGATTTGGACGCTCCGTCACAGGAGTAAGAATGAAGAGAAAAATTCCATTTTTGATAAATACATATTTTTTTTTTGCAGAAAAATATTTATAAGTATTTTGTGCATGTGCCTTTCGGGTATTTTGCGAAAAACATTAATTTCAGATTTTTCGGGACCACTTTAACGTATTTTAATGAGTTTTTCTATCGCACGCCCCATCGGCCAAGGGGCCCTACTCGAGTTGAGTACACTTTTTTGCAATTGTGCCTTTTGGGATCGATAATATATGGTCCATTCTAGGTCCCCTGTGAATATTTTGTTCATATCTAATTTTACTGATTTTTTGTGTTAATTAGAATTCGATAGAACTTATATTTTTACAGCATTTGGAAATTTTAGAGGCCCTTTGGCGCTTGGTAAGGGCCCGAAGCGGCCCATTTTTGATTTTAAGTGATTGCCACGGGTTTCTAGAAGCGAACCCTGTACATATTTTTGAGAGAAAAATTCCCAATTTTTCTGTAGCGACTAGCCTCCGATTTGGACGCACCGTCACAGAGGTAAGAATGAAGAGATAAATTCGATTTTTGATAAATACATTTTTTTTGCAGAAAAATATTTATAAGTATTGTGTGCATGTGCCTTTCAGGTATTTTGCGTAAAACATTATTTTCAGATTTTTCGGGACCACTTTAACGTATTTTAATGGAATTTTCTATCGCACGCCCCATCGGCCAAGGGGCCCTACTCGAGTTGAGTAAATTTTTTTGCAATTGTGCCTTTTGGGATCGATAATATATGGTCCATTCTAGGTCCCCTGTGAATATTTTGTTCCATATCTAATTTTACTGATTTTTGTGTTAATTAGAATTCGGTAGAACTTATATTTTTACAGCATTTGGAAATTTTAGAGGCCCTTTGCCGCTTGGTAAGGGCCCAAAGCGGCCCATTTTTGTTTGAAAGTGATTGCCACGGGTTTCTAGAAGCGAACCCTGTACATATTTTTGAGAGAAAAATTCCCAATTTTTCTGTAGCGACTAGCCTCCGATTTGGACGCTCCGTCACAGAGGTAAGAATGACGAGAAAAAAATCGATTTTTGATAAATACATATTTTTTTTTGCAGAGCAATATTTATAAGTATTTTGTGCATGTGCCTGTCAGGTATTTTGCAAAAAACATTAATTTCAGATTTTCGGGACCACTTTAACGTATTTTAATGAGTTTTTCTATCGCACGCCCCATCGGCCAAGGGGCCCTACTCGAGTTGAGTACATTTTTTTGCAATTGTGCCTTTTGGGATCGATAATATATGGTCCATTCTAGGTCCCCTGTGAATATTTTGTTCATATCTAATTTTACTGATTTTTTGTGTTAATTAGAATTCGATAGAACTTATATTTTTACAGCATTTGGAAATATTAGAGGCCCTTTGGCGCTTGGTAAGGGCCCGAAGCGGCCCATTTTTGTTTTTAAGTGATTGCCACGGGTTTCTAGAAGCGAACCCTGTACATATTTTTGAAAGAAAAATTCCCAATTTTTCTGTAGCGCCTAGCCTCCGATTTGGACGCGCCGTCACAGGAGTAAGAGTGAAGAGAAAAATTCGATTTTTGATAAATACATATTTTTTTTTGCAGAAAAATATTTATAAGTATTTTGTGCATGTGCCTTTCAGGTATTTTGCAAAAAACATTATTTTCAGATTTTTCGGGACCACTTTAACGTATTTTAATGGAATTTTCTATCGCACGCCCCATCGGCCAAGGGGCCCTACTCGAGTTGAGTAAATTTTTTTGCAATTGTGCCTTTTGAGATCGATAATATATGGTCCATTCTAGGTCCCCTGTGAATATTTTGTCCATATCTAATTTTACTGATTTTTTGTGTTAATTAAAATTCGATAGAACTTATATTTTTACAGCATTTGGCAATTTTAGAGGCCCTTTGGCGCTTGGTAAGGGCCCGAAGCGGTCCATTTTAATTTTTAAGTGATTGCCACGGGTTTCTAGAAGCGAACCCTGTACATATTTTTGAGAGAAAAATTCCCAATTTTTCTGTAGCGACTAGCCTCCGATTTGGACGCGCCGTCACAGGAGTAAGAATGAAGAGAAAAATTCGATTTTTGATAAATACATATTTTTTTTTGCAGAGAAATATTTATAAGTATTGTGTGCAACTGCCTTTCAGGGTATTTTGCAAAAACATTATTTTCAGATTTTCGGGACCACTTTAACGTATTTTAATTGAGAATTTTCTATCGCACGCCCCATCGGCCAAGGGGCCCTACTCGAGTTGAGTAATTTTTTGTGCAATTGTGCCTTTTGGGATCGATAATATATGGTCCATTCTAGGTCCCCTGTGAATATTTTGTCCATATCTAATTTTACTGATTTTTTGTGTTAATTAAAATTCGATAGAACTTATATTTTTACAGCATTTGGAAATTTTAGAGGCCCTTTGGCGCTTGGTAAGGGCCCGAAGCGGCCCATTTTTGTTTTTAAGTGATTGCCACGGGTTTCTAGAAGCGAACCCTGTACATATTTTTGAAAGAAAAATTCCCAATTTTTCTGTAGCGCCTAGCCTCCGATTTGGACGCGCCGTCACAGGAGTAAGAGTGAAGAGAAAAATTCGATTTTTGATAAATACATATTTTTTTTTGCAGAAAAATATTTATAAGTATTTTGTGCATGTGCCTTTCAGGTATTTTGCAAAAAACATTATTTTCACATTTTCGGGACCACTTTAACGTATTTTAATGGAATTTTCTATCGCACGCCCCATCGGCCAAGGGGCCCTACTCGAGTTGAGTAAATTTTTTTGCAATTGTGCCTTTTGGGATCGATAATATATGGTCCATTCTAGGTCCCCTGTGAATATTTTGTCCATATCTAATTTTACTGATTTTTTGTGTTAATTAGAATTCGATAGAACTTATATTTTTACAGCATTTGGCAATTTTAGAGGCCCTTTGGCGCTTGTTAAGGGCCCGAAGCGGTCCATTTTTATTTTTAAGTGATTGCCACGGGTTTCTAGAAGCGAACCCTGTACATATTTTTGAGAGAAAAATTCCCAATTTTTCTGTAGCGACTAGCCTCCGATTTGGACGCGCCGTCACAGGAGTAAGAATGAAGAAAAATTCGATTTTTGATAAATACATATTTTTTTGCAGAAAAATATTTATAAGTATTTTTGTGCATGTGCCTTTCAGGTATTTTGCAAAAAACATTATTTTCAGATTTTTCGGGACCACTTTAACGTATTTTAATGGAATTTTCTATCGCACGCCCCATCGGCCAAGGGGCCCTACTCGAGTTGAGTAAATTTTTTTGCAATTGTGCCTTTTGAGATCGATAATATATGGTCCATTCTAGGTCCCCTGTGAATATTTTGTTCATATCTAATTTTACTGATTTTTTGTGTTAATTAGAATTCGATAGAACTTATATTTTTACAGCATTTGGAAATTTTAGAGGCCCTTTGGCGCTTGGTAAGGGCCCGAAGCGGCCCATTTTTGTTTTTAAGTGATTGCCACGGGTTTCTAGAAGCGAACCCTGTACATATTTTTGAGAGAAAAATTCCCAATTTTTCTGTAGCGACTAGCCTCCGATTTGGACGCGCCGTCACAGGAGTAAGAATGAAGAGAAAAATTCGATTTTTGATAAATACATATTTTTTTTTGCAGAGAAATATTTATAAGTATTGTGTGCAACTGCCTTTCGGGTATTTTGCGAAAAACATTAATTTCAGATTTTTCGGGACCACTTTAACGTATTTTAATGAGATTTTCTATCGCACGCCCCATCGGCCAAGGGGCCCTACTCGAGTTGAGTACATTTTTTGCAATTGTGCCTTTTGGGATCGATAATATATGGTCCATTCTAGGTCCCCTGTGAATATTTTGTCCATATCTAATTTTACTGATTTTTTGTGTTAATTAGAATTCGATAGAACTTATATTTTTACAGCATTTGGCAATTTTAGAGGCCCTTTGGCGCTTGGGAAGGGCCCGAAGCGGTCCATTTTTGTTTTTAAGTGATTGCCACGGGTTTCTAGAAGCGAACCCTGTACATATTTTTGAGAGAAAAATTCCCAATTTTTCTGTAGCGACTAGCCTCCGATTTGGACGCGCCGTCACAGGAGTAAGAATGAAGAGAAAAATTCGATTTTTGATAAATACATATTTTTTTTTGCAGAAAAATATTTATAAGTATTTTGTGCATGTGCCTTTCAGGTATTTTGCAAAAAACATTATTTTCAGATTTTTCGGGACCACTTTAACGTATTTTAATGGAATTTTCTATCGCACGCCCCATCGGCCAAGGGGCCCTACTCGAGTTGAGTAAATTTTTTTGCAATTGTGCCTTTTGGGATCGATAATATATGGTCCATTCTAGGTCCCCTGTGAATATTTTGTTCATATCTAATTTTACTGATTTTTTGTGTTAATTAGAATTCGATAGAACTTATATTTTTACAGCATTTGGAAATTTTAGAGGCCCTTTGGCGCTTGGTAAGGGCCGAAGCGGTCCATTTTGTTTTTAAGTGATTGCCACGGGTTTCTAGAAGCGAACCCTGTACATATTTTTGAGAAAAATTCCCAATTTTTCTGTAGCGACTAGCCTCCGATTTGGACGCACCGTCACAGAGGTAAGAATGAAGAGAAAAATTCGATTTTTGATAAATACATATTTTTTTTTGCAGAGAAATATTTATAAGTATCGTGTGCATCTGCCTTTCGGGTATTTTGCGAAAAACATTATTTTCAGAATTTTCGGGACCACTTTAACGTATTTTAATGAGATTTTCTACCGCACGCCCCATCGGCCAAGGGGCCCTACTCGAGTTGAGTACATTTTTTTGCAATTGTGCCTTTTGGGATCGATAATATATGGTCCATTCTAGGTCCCCTGTGAATATTTTGTCCATATCTAATTTTACTGATTTTTTGTGTTAATTAGAATTCGATAGAACTTATATTTTTACAGCATTTGGCAATTTTAGAGGCCCTTTGGCGCTTGGGAAGGGCCCGAAGCGGTCCATTTTTGTTTTTAAGTGATTGCCACGGGTTTCTAGAAGCGAACCCTGTACATATTTTTGAGAGAAAAATTCCCAATTTTTCTGTAGCGACTAGCCTCCGATTTGGACGCGCCGTCACAGGAGTAAGAATGAAGAAAAATTCGATTTTTGATAAATACATATTTTTTTTTTGCAGAAAAATATTTATAAGTATTTTGTGCATGTGCCTTTCAGGAATTTTGCAAAAAACATTATTTTCAGATTTTTCGGGACCACTTTAACGTATTTTAATGGAATTTTCTATCGCACGCCCCATCGGCCAAGGGGCCCTACTCGAGTTGAGTAAATTTTTTTGCAATTGTGCCTTTTGGGATCGATAATATATGGTCCATTCTAGGTCCCCTGTGAATATTTTGTTCATATCTAATTTTACTGATTTTGTGTTAATTAGAATTCGATAGAACTTATATTTTTACAGCATTTGGAAATTTTAGAGGCCCTTTGGCGCTTGGTAAGGGCCCGAAGCGGCCCATTTTTTTTTTAAGTGATTGCCACGGGTTTCTAGAAGCGAACCCTGTACATATTTTTGAGAGAAAAATTCCCAATTTTTCTGTAGCGACTAGCCTCCGATGTGGACGCGTCACAGGAGTAAGAATGAGAAAAATTCGATTTTTGATAAATACATATTTTTTTTTGCAGAGAAATATTTATAAGTATTGTGTGCAACTGCCTTTCGGGTATTTTGCGAAAAACATTAATTTCAGATTTTTCGGGACCACTTTAACGTATTTTAATGAGATTTTCTATCGCACGCCCCATCGGCCAAGGGGCCCTACTCGAGTTGAGTACATTTTTCTGCAATTGTGCCTTTTGGGATCGATAATATATGGTCCATTCTAGGTCCCCTGTGAATATTTTGTTCATATCTAATTTTACTGATTTTTTGTGTTAATTAGAATTCGATAGAACTTATATTTTTACAGCATTTGGCAATTTTAGAGGCCCGTTGGCGCTTGGTAAGGGCCCGAAGCGGCGCATTGTTGATTTTAAGTGATTGCCACGGGTTTCTAGAAGCGAACCCTGTACATATTTTTGAGAAAAATTCCCAATTTTTCTGTAGCGACTAGCCTCCGATTTGGACGCGCCGTCACAGGAGTAAGAATGAAGAGAAAAATTCGATTTTTGATAAATACATATTTTTTTTTTGCAGAAAAATATTTATAAGTATTTTGTGCATGTGCCTTTCAGGTATTTTGCAAAAAACATTATTTTCAGATTTTTCGGGACCACTTTAACGTATTTTAATGGAATTTTCTATCGCACGCCCCATCGGCCAAGGGGCCCTACTCGAGTTGAGTAAATTTTTGTGCAATTGTGCCTTTTGAGATCGATAATATATGGTCCATTCTAGGTCCCCTGTGAATATTTTGTTCATATCTAATTTTACTGATTTTTGTGTTAATTAGAATTCGATAGAACTTATATTTTACAGCATTTGGAAATTTTAGAGGCCCTTTGGCGCTTGGTAAGGGCCGAAGCGGTCCATTTTGTTTTTAAGTGATTGCCACGGGTTTCTAGAATCGAACCATGTACATATTTTTGAGAGAAAAATTCCCAATTTTTCTGTAGCGACTAGCCTCCGATTTGGACGCGCCGTCACAGGAGTAAGAATGAAGAGAAAAATTCGATTTTTGATAAATACATATTTTTTTTTGCAGAGAAATATTTATAAGTATTGTGTGCAACTGCCTTTCGGGTATTTTGCGAAAAACATTAATTTCAGATTTTTCGGGACCACTTTAACGTATTTTAATGAGATTTTCTATCGCACGCCCCATCGGCCAAGGGGCCCTACTCGAGTTGAGTACATTTTTGCAAGTGTGCCTTTTGGGATCGATAATATATGGTCCATTCTAGGTCCCCTGTGAATATTTTGTTCATATCTAATTTTACTGATTTTTTGTGTTAATTAGAATTCGATAGAACTTATATTTTTACAGCATTTGGAAATTTTAGAGGCCCTTTGGCGCTTGGGAAGGGCCCGAAGCGGTCCATTTTTGTTTTTAAGTGATTGCCACGGGTTTCTAGAAGCGAACCCTGTACATATTTTTGAGAGAAAAATTCCCAATTTTTCTGTAGCGACTAGCCTCCGATTTGGACGCGCCGTCACAGGAGTAAGAATGAAGAGAAAAATTCGATTTTTGATAAATACATATTTTTTTTTTGCAGAAAAATATTTATAATTATTTTGTGCATGTGCCTTTCAGGAATTTTGCAAAAAACATTATTTTCAGATTTTTCGGGACCACTTTAACGTATTTTAATGGAATTTTCTATCGCACGCCCCATCGGCCAAGGGGCCCTACTCGAGTTGAGTAAATTTTTTTGCAATTGTGCCTTTTGAGATCGATAATATATGGTCCATTCTAGGTCCCCTGTGAATATTTTGTTCATATCTAATTTTACTGATTTTTTGTGTTAATTAGAATTCGATAAAACTTATATTTTTACAGCATTTGGAAATTTTAGAGGCCCTTTGGCGCTTGGTAAGGGCCCGAAGCGGCCCATTTTTTTTTTAAGTGATTGCCACGGGTTTCTAGAAGCGAACCCTGTACATATTTTTGAGAGAAAAATTCCCAATTTTTCTGTAGCGACTAGCCTCCGATTTGGACGCGCTCACAGGAGTAAGAATGAAGAGAAAAATTCGATTTTGATAAATACATATTTTTTTGCAGAAAAATATTTATAAGTATTTTGTGCATGTGCCTTTCAGGTATTTTGCAAAAAACATTATTTTCAGATTTTTCGGGACCACTTTAACGTATTTTAATGGAATTTTCTATCGCACGCCCCATCGGCCAAGGGGCCCTACTCGAGTTGAGTAAATTTTTTTGCAATTGTGCCTTTTGGGATCGATAATATATGGTCCATTTTAGGTCCCCTGTGAATATTTTGTTCATATCTAATTTTACTGATTTGTTGTGTTAATTAGAATTCGATAGAATTTATATTTTACAGCATTTGGAAATTTTAGAGGCCCTTTGGCGCTTGGTAAGGGCCCGAAGCGGCCCATTTTTGTTTTTAAGTGATTGCCACGGGTTTCTAGAAGCGAACCCTGTACATATTATTGAGAGAAGAATTCCCAATTTTTCTGTAGCGACTAGCCTCCGATTTGGACGCTCCGTCACAGAGGTAAAAATGACGAGAAAAAAATCGATTTTTGATAAATACATATTTTTTTTGCAGAGAAATATTTATAAGTATTGTGTGCAACTGCCTTTCGGGTATTTTGCGAAAAACATTAATTTCAGATTTTTCGGGACCACTTTAACGTATTTTAATGAGATTTTCTATCGCACGCCCCATCGGCCAAGGGGCCCTACTCGAGTTGAGTACATTTTTGCAATTGTGCCTTTTGGGATCGATAATATATGGTCCATTCTAGGTCCCCTGTGAATATTTTGTTCATATCTAATTTTACTGATTTTTTGTGTTAATTAGAATTCGATAGAACTTATATTTTTACAGCATTTGGAAATATTAGAGGCCCTTTGGCGCTTGGTAAGGGCCCGAAGCGGCCCATTTTTGTTTTTAAGTGATTGCCACGGGTTTCTAGAAGCGAACCCTGTACATATTTTTGAGAAAAATTCCCAATTTTTCTGTAGCGACTAGCCTCCGATTTGGACGCGCCGTCACAGGAGTAAGAATGAAGAGAAAAATTCGATTTTTGATAAATACATATTTTTTTTTGCAGAAAAATATTTATAAGTATTTTGTGCATGTGCCATTCGGGTATTTTGCGAAAAACATTAATTTCAGATTTTTCGGGACCACTTTAACGTATTTTAATGAGTTTTTCTATCGCACGCCCCATCGGCCAAGGGGCCCTACTCGAGTTGAGTACATTTTTTTGCAATTGTGCCTTTTGGGATCGATAATATATGGTCCATTCTAGGTCCACTGTGAATATTTTGTTCATATCTAATTTTACTGATTTTTTGTTAATTAGAATTCGATAGAACTTATTTTTACAGCATTTGGAAATATTAGAGGCCCTTTGGCGCTTGGTAAGGGCCCGAAGCGGCCCATTTTTGTTTTTAAGTGATTGCCACGGGTTTCTAGAAGCGAACCCTGTACATATTTTTGAGAGAAAAATTCCCAATTTTTCTGTAGCGACTAGCCTCCGATTTGGACGCTCCGTCACAGAGGTAAGAATGACGAGAAAAAAATCGATTTTTGATAAATACATATTTTTTTTTGCAGAAAAATATTTATAAGTATTTTGTGCATGTGCCTTTCAGGTATTTTGCAAAAAACATTATTTTCACATTTTTCGGGACCACTTTAACGTATTTTAATGGAATTTTCTATCGCACGCCCCATCGGCCAAGGGGCCCTACTCGAGTTGAGTAAATTTTTTGCAATTGTGCCTTTTGGGATCGATAATATATGGTCCATTCTAGGTCCCCTGTGAATATTTTGTTCATATCTAATTTTACTGATTTTTTGTGTTAATTAGAATTCGATAGAACTTATATTTTTACAGCATTTGGAAATTTTAGAGGCCCTTTGGAGCTTGGTAAGGGCCGAAGCGGCCCATTTTGTTTTTAAGTGATTGCCACGGGTTTCTAGAAGCGAACCCTGTACATATTTTTGAGAGAAAAATTCCCAATTTTTCTGTAGCGACTAGCCTCCGATTTGGACGCTCCGTCACAGAGGTAAGAATGACGAGAAAAAAATCGATTTTTGATAAATACATATTTTTTTTTGCAGAGAAATATTTATAAGTATTGTGTGCATCTGCCTTTGAGGTAGTTTGCGAAAAACATTATATTCAGATTTTTCGCGACAGCTTTATCGTATTTTATTGAGATTTTCTGCCGCACTTCCCACCGGCCAAGGGCCCTACTCGAGTTGAGTCCATTTTTTGCAATTGTGCTTTTAGGGATCGATAATATATAGACCATTTTAGGTCCCCTGTGAATATTTTGTCTATATTTAATTTTATTTATTTTTTGCAGTACATAGTATTCGATGAAACTACGAATTTTGTAGTATACAGCACTTCTCTCCGGCCAACGTTAATTAATATTATATTAATCTTTATTAACATTGTATCATGTATTCGATATCTAGATATGAGAATTTCATGAATTTTACGGGATATTATGGTTTGTCGATGAAGCTGAATGTATGTATTGAGCGCGCGGCATGGCTTCCACTGTTAACCGTGGTGCTATTGCCGCGCGCTTCGATCGGAGGCTGGCCGGCCGGAGGCCAACCTAACCACGGTAAATTTTTCTATTCCACGTCTGAAGAAACCCGGTGACTTGGAAGTGAACAATCCACCATGCCAATGAGCCACGTAGTCATTAGGTTCTTTCGACAGGCGGAAGATATGGAAAATCTGAGGCAGCAAAATCAGAAGAATAACTTCATAACTTTGTTGGTTGGTGGCCGAGCGGTTTAAGGCGTCAGTACTTGAATCGAAGCAGCCATTCTCTGTGGGTATGATAGGGTGCAAGAATGTTGGCTTGGGTCAATGTGAGAAATTGATACCGGTCGACATTTGACTACCCACCCTAATTAACGAGGTTTTCCAGGTTTCTCTCATTCCTGCACTGAATGGTGGTTAGGTTACTTTACATAAAAATGTATAACTTTGCACTTTGTGAACTTTAATTCTAATGTTGCATGCCAAAAATAGGTTCATTACAAGTGTGGAGCACAGAATTAGTAATTTAAAAATTTCAATATGGCGGCCTAACGGTCCAAGGTCCAACACTCTTAAATGAAAGATAGATAATTACACAACTCTGTTCGTAAACTATGCATTATGCCAAAAAGGCTCAAAAGGCACAAATGATTTGATCGTAAATGCTCCATTCAAATAAAGATTTTCTTGAATTCGAAATAATTTATCTTTTACTACTCTTTTCAAACTGTTATTAATTCCAACGCCATTGTTAGATACTCTTCCTTAAAATTTTGCGCTACTATTAAAGAACTACACAGTATCAAATTTGGAGTAGGTATCTATCTTCAGTTGTTCTAGAAAATTATTCTAGAATAGTTAAACCCGAATTCTGATGAATTCAACAAAAATTGAGTTAGAACTGGAAGGTCTAAGGAATAGATCAATGTCAGCCGCACTTTTCAAATGGAGGTCGACTATTGTTTGCATCGCAATTGACACTACCTTTAATGATCTATACTAAATAAAACGACAATTTGTTACTTACACTTACAATGGAGTCGTTAAAGTGAAAAACTTTATAAATAATAATAGATATTTAATTTCTCCGGACGTCGATCGTAATGTTTTTTGGATCTAGACGGCTCCCAATATTGCAAACGTAAAATTTGCCACAAAAATGAAACTGACTTTCACTCATATAAGCAATGCATGCATAGGGTGTTCAAAATTCCTGGAAATATATATTTGAATATATAGGTAAATACTTATGACATACCAACAAGTATTTAATTTTATACCTATTCTCTTCTATAGCAAATATGTGTATTCATTTTTAAAAGTGTCTAAAATTATTATCAACAATTGCAAATATATCAATAGAGGATTTCGAATTAAATTTTTGGCTATTTTCAAATAAAATTTGATGTTGAATCTGAAAGTGGTACACAGATGTGCTTTACCTAAAATCTGAAATTACTTCGATTTTCAGGAGACATTAGTTATTTATCTGTTAATGCTAATTTATCCACGCAAACTGCAGATTTTGAACAATCACCTTTTAGACATAGGTTAATTTCTAAATTATTAATAAAAACCAAATAAAAATGACTTTACAGTAGGTTCACACACCCGACCTGAATTTTTGCCAACTTCGCAGGTTGACGTCAACCATATAAAGACAATGGAATTGCATTTTCATGTTATTGTTTATTGTTTGCTTAATATATGCGGGATTCTTTTGGTAAACGGCATTTTTTTTATTTAAATTAAGACTTATAATCACATGAGTCACCATTTTCATTAACGGGAAAACATGAATCGAATACTTAAACAGAAAAATAACAACCAACTGCAAAAGATCAACGTTTTCACTTGACACGACGGCTTCATTTACATTATTTTCAAGTAACATGACACATTAAACTGAAAAAGCTCCAAGACTGGCTAGAAGGCTAATTAGAAGAAGAACGTATTGAAAAGATCCTTTTCAGAGGAACAAGTTACGTGTTACATTAATTATTATGATAAAATAGTATATTACACTATTAGGTTGGTAAGTGGGGTATAACACTGTTAGCCACTTAACAACCGTATATTGTATAACGTTTTTCGCACAATCGCATTTATCAAATAAAATAATAAGAAAAATGATTTTGATTGCTGAAATGGCGTCGCCTATCTAGCGTATTTTGAATTTATTTTGTTGGACACCAAATAAACAATTTGAAGTTTGAACAATTTTGTGTCTTGTTGTCAAAACTGTGCTTATAATGGCTGATACAGACGATTCAGAGGTAGATCCGGACATTGAAGAATCTTATCAAATAGGTGGGTCATTATAATTCCAACAAAATCAAAGGTGAGGTATGAAAAACTCTATGATGCCTTCAGGAAATGGTTGAATGAGAAGTAAGTGGAGATATCTGAAAAAACTTTCCTGGCTTATTTTGTTCAGAGAAATTTATTATTGAAGTATCGGGGAAGCTTATGGGCAGAGTACTCTATGCTTAAAAGTACGATCAACTTAAATAATGGTGTTGATATATTGCAATTTAAGAAGTTATTAGCATTTCTAAAGAAGAAAAATATTGGACATTATGCGAAAAAAATCAAAGATATTTACCAGAGAAGAGATGAACAAATTCCTGCTGGAAGCCCCCGATGAAACCTATATTATGATGAAAGCAGTGATGATAATGGGAGTCGCTGGGGCTCTTAGGCGTGATGAACTTATTTATGAATATGACAGTTGATGACATTACAGATGAAGGTTCAGTTGTCATTGTTAAAGTGCCGGATACCAAAACACATATTAGTCGAATTTTCACAATCACTGACAATGCCAATGAAAGTCCCTTAATTGTCGATTTTGCAAAAATATACAAGCTTAAAACCTAAGGAGACTAACTCTCGTCGATTTTTCGACTCAGTTCGTAAGGGAAAATGTGTGAATCAACTTGTGGGTATAAATACATTGGGACAAATACCACAAAACATTGCCGAATATTTAAAACTGCAAGATCCAAAATCCTATACTGGACTATTATTTGACTAACAGAAAATGAAAGAAAATAGAGTTTGCTGATAAGATTTTACATACCAACAGTGGCAGTGACAATGAATTTGACTCCATTCCAGTGTTTGAAGACATAACTACTGAAGTTTATTCTAATCCTAACATATCTAACTCAATAAGTAATACAGAAAATGAAATTACTGTAAAAGCAATAGATAAAAACTAGGGAAAAACTATTACTTTTAAGAATTGTACAAATTGTACCTTTAATTTTTACAATAAATGAACCCAGCATTTGTTGGTGAAAAGAATTACTGATTTTTACTTACCGCATTAATGCTTTTATGAACTCAAACACTATTATTTGTTTATTTCTATGGAAACAAGCCACAGTGTTGTATATTCAACTTACAGAATGTGTCAACAATGACAGTAAGTGCATATTTCAGAACGATTATGCGAAAAAGTATGTTTCAACACATAAATCCTACAAACAGACACAAAACACGAGACATGTTTATTTGCACCTATAAATAATATTTAGCCACGTGCCAAAATGATGTCTGAAATTACTGCACAAACAAACTTATCTATGCGTCTGTGACCAAATGAAAATATTTGCTTACCCTAAAAGGAGACCTGTGGTAAACTGAATAATAAGGTATATTTTTTTGGCGATCAAATATTGGATTAAAATGTGTTATTCAAAATCTAATAAACCATCTAAAAACGCTAAAATGTTTGCAGCACCAATTATGTTTCAAAATAATATAACAGAACGACGATATAACATATAAACAATACAACAAATATTTGTGTGAAATACATAATAATACAGTATTGATTGTTTCAGTAACTTGACTAGACTGATGGAAATTAATCTATTGATATATCATGAATTAAATTTACAAATTCACCAAATTATTTAAAAACCAAAATTCTCCTCAGTTAATGAATCCCAAAAATATGATGCATTAATGAAAATATGAAGCATACAAAAATAATACCTACGCATAGTAACTTTAAGGTATTAGATCAATACCAGCAAGAAGAAACGATATACTTACTTTTAGAACACGCTCTATAAATTCGTAAGAAATTTTATTTTGTAAAAAAATGATCGAAAATAGATACAACCACAAATAAAAAAAATAGAATTAACTACCTATTTTAAAATCATGTACTCAGGGTGTCTCCAAAGTAAACAGTCATACGTTAATTATGGATTCTACATCGAAAAATAACCCTAGATTGCTATACAGGGTGTTCCAAAATTAGCCTGCCAAAAATTAACTGTGGACTCTACGATCAAAAATAAGAAAAAAAGTTATATAATCATAGGTCCGTAAACGCCCCCTAACGGAGCTATATTGCTCTTTAAAGGGGGACCCCAAAATTTGATTTTCTCTAAATATTTTCAAAACGTATAGATAAAGTAATCAAATTTGAATCTAATATTCTGAGAATAATTCCTCATAATTGGTCATAGGCGTGCCAAACGGGGGGGCAGTGGGTATATATTGCTCTAACTTTCTTGTAGATATCTCAAGATATCGTCGTCAGATCAAAAAATTAAAAATTTTGGTTTATTTTACATGAAAAAGGTACTTCTATTTCAATTCGATAAACTGCTATGTTTTCGAGTAATCTTAATTTAAAAATTTTGTGACATACCACAAAAGTTTAAGATGGAAACTATAAATATCCCTAGTAGGTAGGCTCTGAGAAAATACTGTCGACTTATTTAACACATATTAAAGGTGTTATTCAAGCGTTTTAACATATTAAAATGTTTTTAAAATGCATATCAATTTTAATATAGCCTATTACTATTTCAAAAAATTTTAAAAACATATGTAATATGTGTCAAATAAACTGACAAATAACTTTTCAAAGCCTACTAGAGGCAATTTGACCGCTCGCATACCATATCTAATATTTTTGTGGTATGTCACAAAATTTTTAAATTAATGTTACTCGTAAACGGAATAATTTATCGCAGTAAAACAAGACTAACTTTTTTTTTTGTAAAATAATTGTTCATTTTTAATATTTTGATCTGACGGCAAAAACCTCGGAACATGAAAAAAATGCGCAATATTTATGGACACCCTGTATAAGTCATAGTTAAAAAAGCTCCCCTGAACAGCGAGGTGAGAATTAGGTTTTCGATTATTGCCATTGTATACAGGGTGTCTGGGATGTGGAAAAGAATAATAAACGAATTCATGTGTTATTTTTAATAAAGAGGGCCATGATTTCTATTTTTTTTCTCGACAACAAAGTGCGATACGAGTCATTCAAATAACAGGAAAGTTTCATTTTAAGATGTTTAATCCGAAAAAATACAAAATTTAAAAAAAACGTAGTGATGTCCCAGGAGGCACCTTAAGAAAATTATTGAAAAATTTCATAAGAGGGTTCAACATGCGAAAATAGGTTGAACTTTTTCTTGTAAACGGCTCATTTTATCGACAATAAACAAGATCACCTTTTTTAGTCTAAGATTGAAACTAGTCAGATTTATTATTTTACAGTATTTACTGTCTTTATCTTATTCCGGCATACTTATCATGTAATTTTGGTGAAAAAAATCGAACGGCGAATGGAGGTAACTGAGGGATGCAGTACTCTTTATCCCCTCCAATTATTTCTAAGTACGCCTATGCAGTTTTTTCTTGAAATATCAAACGTACAATTTTCTTCCTATCATTTTATCTCCTTTGTATTTTTTTGTTTAAATGCTCCGTTCTGGACAAAACCGGCAATTTGTAGTGCCCATAAATCTATTATAGTTCACTATTATTTTCAAGTAAAACTGAAATTTTGTGAATATACCTATCATTACTTACAATACCTTGGCAACTTAGCAAATCGTAATACTTACTGAATGAATATTTACTATTTAAAACAAAATAATACTACAAATTGTATTTGGAGCTATAATTGCAACAGATTAGTTCACAAATTACTACAATTATTGTAAATGCGATTAGTATTCTTTTTTCTCAGTGTGCTCTCTAAAATGTATTATTAATTATTCAGTATAAGTTTGTTCTGAATAATTCAAATTTCAAAACAAAAAATTATGAAATATCCTTAAGAATGCAAAAAGGTCGAGCCTCCTTATAAAATATAATGTATTTTTATCAACAACTATGAGGCACTTACGAGAAGAATTTGACATAAAGATCATGTAAAATATATGTTGAATGGATGTTCCAGGTATTCCTTTACGAAATACGTGTGCATTTAAAAACACTTACCACTAATGGACTGCTGCACCATTAATATTATCTCTTACCTGAAACAAAAAACAAATATCTATAAAACAACGAACCCACCAACAGATTATAAAGTAATCAATACCTCATATCCAAATATGCGTAAACCGTTATTTATTACAAAAGTAGTCCAGTTTTCTATGAAAAATCTAACTGCTTTGTGACTGACTGCCAAAATGAATTTTACCCCGCCGAGCTTAACTCGGTAATTGTAATGTAATCTAATTCCAGAATATTCATAAATGTAATATAATTAACATAATACACGGCAATATAAATAAATTTCTTTTACATCATTTGTAAAATAAACACAACAAAAACACAACAATTATTTGATATATTTACGTTTAATTTTTTAAACAGTAAACACCAAAAAAACAAATGGGAATTAACTAAATCACAATAATTAAAAAAAACCAATGTTACTAGGGCTGATAGAACATTGAAAAATAAGTGGGGTTTGCTTAATAAGTATGTCCTAAAGCTACTCATTTTTGAGTGTAAGATAATTTAAAAAAATCAAATTTTCGATGTAATTTTTTTAATGACTAATACAAATTTAGTAAAATTTGACACAGATACGTTTTGACATTTTATTCTTTAACTTTTTTTAAGTTGGGTGTTTTTCATTTTAAGTCTTGTTATATTATGTAAAATTTCATTTTACACAAAAAGGTGCTCTTAGTAAATTTGTTAAAAATGCACCGTTTTCGAGGAAAAAGCAAAAAACTGTGGTAAAGTCATCCAGGCTATCCCTGTAGGTGTATTGATTTATCTAATGTGTAAAAACAAACAAAATTTTTCATATGGTAACAAAATAGTTATTTATGCAACAAGTGCAAAAAGTGTTTATTGCACACGACGTGCAATAAGCACTTTTTGTACGAGTTGCATACAATATTTTTTCTACGTTCATGCAAAAACCAAAAAATGTTGTTTAGATGACACTAGGTAAGTCTAGAAAAATGTGACGTCGATTTGAACGTCGAATGTTTTTCATGATGACAAAACGCTGTAGTAGAATGACAGATGAATATAATAAACATTTTATTGCACTAGTGCAATAAAAAACCAATTTTTCCACTAAATATAGTTTAATAAAGTATTGTTTTTTGCATGAACGTAGAAAAATATTATTAATACATTTATAAATTGGCTTCCGGTACACTACATTCGGGTTAAACAAAACGACAATATTTTAACTGATTGTTAAACTCTTTGGTACATACTGTTTTTTTAACATTTGCATATTGTTCATTATTTAAATTTTTACACACTGATATTCAGCTATTTATAGAAAAAGTTTTCTCTATGCATATTTTTCAGTTGCAGTTATAAAAGTAAATATATATACAAAATATAAGAAAATTTAAATTATTTACTCACTAAATTTACATATCTAGATATAATTTCACAATTCGAATCTAAAAATTACATTATATAAAATAAATCAATATAGCATAATAGTTGTAAAACCACATAATATACAGGGTGTTAAAAAAGAGTGTATAATATTTCAGGAGGTAATAGTATGAACTAAAATAAGCAGAAAAGTCTTAACAAACATGGGTCCGCAAAGTAACGGTTGCGGAGATATGGACCAATATTCGTTTTTCAAAATTTTATTTTATTAGGAATAAACCGACAAAGGAAGTTTTAATAAACAAAAAACAAAGTTACAGAAGATGTTCATAGTGCCTTCCGTCCATTTCCAAGTGCTATCAGTGTACTTCTCTAAAACTGTTGATTTCGCAAAAAAAAGTTTTATTGCTGCAATAGCTTTTAATATAATGCAATCCTTAAAAATCCAGACATAGAAATAAGCTTCTTATTGCTCTTGACAAAAAAATATATTTGCTCGCCAATATTTATGTTGTATTTTTATACTTACATGCATTTATATTTTTGCTAAAAGTATATTTTTGACAAAAAAAAATAACTGGAAAATGACTCGAATAAAACCTGACATATTCTTTATGTGAAATAACAATAAAACATCAAATAAACTGATTCCAAAATAATCAGTAGTGTCGAAATTCTAGGTTGCCATCACTTGATATTAAGCAAATTATACAGTGATTCAAAATTTAGCGAAAAAAGAATTGGAGAGA
Organism: Monochamus saltuarius; assembly: GCA_025584915.1. NCBI lineage: Eukaryota > Metazoa > Arthropoda > Insecta > Coleoptera > Cerambycidae > Monochamus > Monochamus saltuarius. Next base: position 55,251,821 of record CM046725.1, on the reverse strand, counting down.
TGCGTCATGAAATATGGAGTCAATATCGTAGAAAAAATTTTGTAAAATCTTTATACTTAGTTTCCGACTAAAGAATTATTAAAGTTGCAGTATTTTCAACCTTTACATCGCTCGGCTACTGTAGTTTGTAGCCAGGCGATTCCGAGTATTGAAATCCGATTACTTTTTGTAGGTATTAAAATGTTTGTCATGCCCGTCTTTACATTCGTTGTTCAAGTGTAAAAAATGGCTTACGTGTATAACAACTCGGAGTTGTGAAAATATTTTAGCTGAACGACTTTCCGCTAAACATGTGTCAAATGCAGCTACTTTTACCGCGGTGTGCAGTGAGTGCAAGTGTAGTGCAACGCGAGGGAAATTTAAAACCGAATCGTGGAAGAGATGGAGGTCCAGGTCATCCACGGCGTAATGCAGCAGTGTGGTGTATCATACATTCAATTATATCCGTACAGCGTGTCCAAGCATGTATACCAAGAGATTGGACGAGGAGGACCGGTATCATAGCCACGATCTTCTGACTTTAAATCATTTAGACTTCTTTTTGTATGGATATTTAAAAAATGAAGTGTATCGCACCGAAGTGGATACCTATTACTGATGATTTACGCAAACGTGTCATAGTATAGTTACTGCGAATAACTTACGAGTTCAAAACGGACAAAGAGCAGAAACATTTGTGTTAGTTTGTAGAAACTGGGTAAGACGGGCCCAAAATTTTGTTGTAACATCTGGGGCCTATAACACAAGCCATACAAGTATAACAATAGCACTTGCAAGAAATTCACTTGTAGTTACAAGTTCTTAGATATTCTATAACACAAACTTCACCGCGACACTTGTAGGAAATAAGAAAAAGTCGTACAAATGTAGCTAATAATCTACAAGACTTGTAGAATATGTAGAAGTCATATCCGATACACAAACAGCCATACAAGTGATTGTATGTTTTCCGTGTTGGTCCACGAAAGAAGGTTCATTCAATGTGGAGCATCTATATTTATAAGTGTTCCATTAACTACACCACACACTTCAAACACATCTGCCATTTCATGAAATCCTTGAACGTTTACGAGATCTGCTGGCCACCATACTGTATCTTTAAACTTAATCGGATTAACTAAATTCACAAATTGCCCACTATTTCCTAATCAGTGTAATGCTATTAACATTTTATTTGTAGGCGACAACCCATGCCAACGATTAATATTATTTTCAAGGGATGGAGAAAGACCTTGAAGAAGATTCCTAAATTGTACTCTATTCAGCCGAAATCTTTCTACAAACTCATCGTCAGACAGGAAAACAAAGTCTGTTCGGTCTCTAAAACGATATTTAACTCTCTCAGCATTTTCTGCTTCACTAGATTCACTTGATCACATTTTAGCACGACTGCGTTGAGCAACGTATTTATTATACTAACACTTGTAGGAGATTTTAGATTTCAGTTAGGTGAAAATTCTTTTACAATTGTAATAAAATCGGTAACACAAACTTGCAAGTGTTCTCGTTGCGTTACAGAACAGCTCTACAAGTGTAGAAATTTCTCCGTAATTAGCAGTTCGGCACATGTAGCTACAGGTTGCGGTGTGTTACAGAATTATATTTCGGTGTTCGGTCCTCTATATCACTAAGAAAACCATGTAGTCCGCCTCTGCGCGCTACCGTACACAAGTTTAAAGACGTGAAATCCCCTCCCCGACTGTGCAGCTCTTGCCCATCTATCCAGTCTGCTTTCATTCGCTTTCTTGTGTAGCTACCGTGCGGTTGAACGCACAGTGAAGTGTAACGAACACCGTGAGTACCTATTACGCTAAAAAATAAAATATTTTCTAGGTTTTAGATATGGGAAAATCAAAGAAACGAAATAGAAGTACGGATTCTTCGGAAGGTGAGCACACATCTCGTAGAGAACTTATTGAAAGACTGAATAAGCTAGAAAAACGGCTAGCCAAGGCGAAAAAACGTCCCCGCAGTGAACGGACGGATCGCTGTCGATCACGTTCGTCTGTTAGGCGGGATGCCCGGCAACCGCGTTCACGCTCTCGATCGGCGGCTGGTCACAGTACTCAGCGGTCGCGCTCGCCTTCCCTATACTCTATCGCACGAGACAATCACGATTACTGTAGTCCAAGAGCTACAGGGTCACCCAGAAAAAGCGAGGACCGAATCTCACAAGGTTCGGCGCGCTCGATTACTTATTCAACACTTACAAACGATCAAATCCAAAGAGGTTTGACATCGGTGTGCTCTCTTGACAACCAGGGACAACCAATAAGGGACACTTCTCCACCTTTAATCATTAATAATAGTGAGGAATTACCGGAGGATATCCTAAAATTACTAGGAGAAGATCCAATTAAAGTTAACGATGCCTCCTTTGCGATGCACGAAGCCCTCAACTCAAGGTGGAGTTTTATTATGGCACAGGGTCTGGCGGCAGAGGAGAGGGAAAGAATATTTTTAAAATATCCTATTCCTTCCAACTGCAAAGCATTGATACCTGCGGCAGTGAACCCAGAAATACTACCTATTTTATCGGGTTTGAGCATCAAAAAAGATGCATATTATGTTGACCTACAAAAGGAACTAGGTAGAGGGATGTCGGCTGTATCAAAGGGTTTGAATGTGCTGTTAGAAAACAGAGAGCAGATTCCCCACGCCACGAAAGAGGAGTTGCTAACCAGCTTTGGTGATTCGGGTAGAATTTTGTCCAACATTTTTCACAAATTATCCAACACCAGGAGGGAGTTGATAATTCCAGCCCTAAATAAATCGTTGCGAGAAGTGGTAGCCACGACTTCGACGGGGGAGTTTCTTTTTGGACCGGATCTTGGCGAGAAGATCAGAGCCGCCAAGCTGCTGGAAAACACAGGTAGAGAGCTAGCAGGCTACTCTACTCCTAAAGTACCTCCAAAGAGACCTCTATCAGACAGGCAGGCTAATTATAGACCCCAACAGGCTCATTTAAACAAACGACGCCCGGCCCGTCATCAAGTGAGGGAGACGAGACCACAAAAGGGCCAACCCTCAGGACGATTCAATTACAAACGGAAACCATAGAGGTAAGTAAATTTGCAGGAAGACTGCGTTTGTTTTTAGAAAAATGGCAAAAAATTACCTCGAATCCACTCATTATAGAATGGATCGAGGGATATAAGATCCCCCTTTCCAGCACACCAAAACAGCGAATCTTCTCTGCTAGAATCGTATCTGGGGGGGAAAAAATAATGATTGATGAAGCAATTGATAAGCTTCTCAAGACGAGTGCAGTTCAGGAATGTAAACCATGTCCTGAACAATTTTTGTCATCCATTTTCTTAGCAGACAAGCAGAATGGTAAGAAGAGATTCATACTAAACTTAAAACGGTTTAACGATTTCGTCTGTAATGCACATTTTAAAATGGAGGATTACAGGACAGCATACAGACTAATTCAGCCAGATGTTTTTATGTCTACAATAGACCTCAAGGACGCATATTTCCTGGTTTCTGTACATCCTACTCATAGGAAATATTTAAGGTTTATACACGACAGAAAGATGTATGAATTCACTTGCTTACCATTTGGCTTGTCTTCCGCCCCCCACTGCTTCACAAAATTAATGAAGCCAGTTGTCCAGACACTTCGTGTTGAAGGAATTGCATGCGTCAACTATTTGGATGATTTTTTAATCCTGGGTGAAACTCGAGCGAAATGTTCCACCAACGTTCATTACGCCATAAATCTGTTGAGGTCTCTCGGATTTATCATCAACCTTGAAAAAAGTGCTCTCTTTCCACAAAAAAGTCAGAGGTACTTGGGTTTTATTTTCGATAGTGAACAGATGCGATTGCACTTACCTCTTGAAAAAAGAGATATTATAAAGAGGTGGGCATTAAATCTTCAGGGGAAAAGCACATGGAAAATCCGAGAGATTTCAACCTTTTTGGGGTTACTGTCTTCAGCCTGTCCGGCGGTAAAATATGGTCGGCTTTATACGAAATCGTTAGAGAGGCAAAAACATCTGGCATTACTAAAAACGAATCTGAATTATGATATGACAATGACAATTTCAGATGATCTCATTGCAGAAGACCTTTCCTGGTGGGTGCGTAATATTTCAAAAACATTCAACGACATCAGGTCAGATGCTTATGAACTTGTCATTTATACAGATGCTTCCCTTACAGGTTGGGGAGCTTGTACAAATACAGATTCGACGCACGGTTGGTGGTCGGAAAACGACTTGCTGCATCACATTAATTACCTGGAGCTACAGGCAATATTTTATGGATTGAGATGTTTTGCATCTAACATCAAATCTAGTAGCATTCTCATTAGAGCAGATAACACCACAGCGGTGGCATGCATCAACAAGATGGGGAGCATTCAACATCCAAAACTATCCTTATTGACCCGAACTATATGGAAATGGTGCGAATCCAGAAACCTGTGGATATTTGCATCATATATAAGTTCATCGGATAACTGGAGAGCAGATCAAGAATCTAGGGTTTTACCACCTGACACAGAATGGTCATTGGCAAATTTTGCATTTCAAAATATAATTAGTATCTTCGGCACTCCGGATATCGATCTATTTGCAACAAAAATTAACACAAAATGTAAGAGGTACATTTCTTGGATGAGAGACCCCGATTCAATAGCAGTAGACGCTTTCACAGTGTGCTGGAAAGACTATTATTTTTACGCCTTCCCCCCTTTCTCTCTCATTCTCAGAGTATTACAAAAAGTTAAGAGGGAGGAGGCAGAGGGAATTATAGTAGTGCCTTTTTGGCCATCACAACCATGGTACCCTCTTTTTTCAAAGTTAAAAAGAGGGAACCTAATAACCTTTGAGCATAGTAAATATTTGTTATCTTCTCCTTCCAGCAACATTCATCCCTTGAGTCAGAAGCTTACCCTGGTGGCAGCACGATTATCAGGAAGCGTTTCAGCTGAAAGGATATCCAGAATGTGCAATAGATACAGCCCTAAACTCTATTGCCCTTTCGACCAGAAAGCAGTACGAAGGGACTTATAATCTATGGTGGAACTATTGCAACCGCACAAAGACACCATTATTCCAGGCACAAATACCCCAAATTATTGCCTTTCTGCAAGATCTCTTAACTTCCAAGGAATACACGTATGGCACACTGAATTCCCACCGATCAGCGCTCTCTTTGATCATGCTTACTGATATAGGAGGCGACGCAAGAGTCAAAAGATTCATGAAGGGAATCTCAAAAATTAGTCCATCAAAGCCTAGATACGATACCACCTGGGACCCTCAGATAGTCCTCAAGCACATAGAAACCACAGCCACACAAGAGGTCTGTCTGAAACAACAATCTCGGAACTTGGCGACAATGTTAGTCCTCATTACAGGTCACAGGGTCCAGACACTGGCATCAATTAGAGTGTCAAATATTATTGAAATGCCTTCAGGATACCAAATAGTAGTCACGGACACCATTAAGACAACAGGGCGCTCAGAGACACAGCCATGTCTACACATTCCCTACTACGACAAAAACCCAAGCATCTGCGTAGCCAGAATACTCAAAAAATATTTAGAAACCACCAGAGACATCCGAGAATTCAATAATGACCACCTCTTCATTATACATAAAAAACCATATTCGGCGGCTAACAAACAATCAATAAGCAGGTGGGTCAAGGAAACTCTTCAGATCGCAGGCGTGGACACCAATCGGTTTAAAGCTCATTCCACTCGTCACGCCAGTACCTCAGCAGCCTCTCGACAAGGTATGTCTCTAGAGGTTATAAAACGAACAGCCGGTTGGTCTCAGCATTCATCATGCTTCGCCCGATTTTACAATAGACCATTGGATAACAGAACAGACTTTGCCAGGACCATCTTAGAGTTGAATGACAGGGAAAATAGGTCTCCTGAATAATTTCAAATTATGTCATTAGTTAGTTATTTTGAAATACTGATGTGTATTATTACAATAAATATGTGGAACATATTAAATCGTTTAGATTCTGACAGAAAATAATGATAATATTATCAATTTATTTTTCAAGGAGCCTGGAGAACCGCAACATACCTTTAAACATCTACATGGTTTTCTTAGTGATATAGAGGACCGAACACCGAAATATAATTAAACGATCAAACGAACTTACCTGAAGTTCGATCGTAATTATATGAGGTGTTCGGTCCGAATATATCACTTCCCACCCTTCCCGTCAGTACGAATATCAGATCGTATTTAGAAACCCCTTTATGTTGCGGTTAAAAATGATTTAAAAAAGAATGAAAGCAGACTGGATAGATGGGCAAGAGCTGCACAGTCGGGGAGGGGATTTCACGTCTTTAAACTTGTGTACGGTAGCGCGCAGAGGCGGACTACATGGTTTTCTTAGTGATATATTCGGACCGAACACCTCATATAATTACGATCGAACTTCAGGTAAGTTCGTTTGATCGTTTAATTTTTACAATTCAACAAGTAATATTCTACAATTGTTACAATTGTAGTTGAATTTGCTGTATAAAATAAGTGTTATAAAATGTTATTTATTTCTTTCCTGGTGAATTTCTTTCCATTTTTTGTCCGGTTGCCGATTTTATGTTTTGCCACCTTAACAGATTTTACAGTTGATCAGATTCCAGTGCGTGCAGAAGCGTATTTTTAAATTATTTTCGAATTGCCCTTTTTGATTCTTTTTACAAAATTGTATTTGTAAGTCCCCTGTACAATTTGAACACCCTGTACCTTGATACATGGTGATTTTCCGGGTTGTTATGCCGTGACCTCGGTAACTGGTAGCTGCCAGAAACAGAGTTAAAATGCACATCCCTAGCATTAGCTGGGATACTTTTACCTGCCCTGGTTGTTCTCGGGCTAGGCTCTGTGGGGACAGTCCTCAGTCGCGGCGAAGCTTTTGCAGAGTCACCACTGAAGATGCCGACAGTGAAGAGCGGCGAAACGTTTGCAGGGTTCTCAGCAATTTTTCAGAACCAAATTCCCTGACAATTCCAGGTTTTCCCTGACATACTTTTTTAAAATTCCCTGACAAAAAGCATATAAAATATCATATTTTTTTAAAACTTTAACCAAAGTAAAAACAAGTCAAATGAGCCCATTTGATGACAAATAAGTGACATGGATATTTATTTTTATTAGAAATATTTATTACTGTCATTGCAACACATTGTACTGTGTTAAATATTAACAAAAATAAATATTTAAGAAATCTAATAGAAATATGTATATAATACATATTTAAGAGATCTAATAGAAATATGTATAAACAAATACAACAAAAACCAATAAAATAGATTTTACTACTGAGCAAACAGCTATACAAAAAACAGCTTTAGCTGTTTTTTTATACAGTTTTAGCTGTTTTTTGTCATTAAATGTATTCAAATCGGTTCAAAACACTATATTTTTGCATTGAAACAGTAACGTCACACAGGTCGTTTTTTAAACCGTGTTTAAAACGTCCACTGAGCCCTGTTTGAACTCTAGATAAGGTCTATGCAGCAGTTGCTAGATAGAGATTTCAAAATCAGTGTGATTTAAATTTTCAGATTTTATGTTTAAAATGGTTGATACTTTTATATTTCTTATCTTGTTTATTTAAAAAGGAATTGGTTGTGGATTATTGTATGTACCTATACTAATTTTAACGTATTCTTAGACATCTTAAATTACATTACAAAAGCATAATCCAATTACTTTTCCCTCCAAATTTCATTAAACCTGTCACTCACACGAACATGTAGGTAATTATATGTTTTTGGTTTGCAGTTGCTAAAATCAATTCCAAGTTTTTGTTGCAGATCTCACACATTTTACACACTATTTTAATCCAAATCTAGTGTCTTTGTTATATATAAATTGTATAAACAATAATCAAAAAGTGTGAGTGTGATGCTAAAAAGAAACAAATATTTAATGACGTTACGTTATGAAACTATACATTTTCTTGGTGCATTACATAAGTAACGTCACCATTGAATACGTCTTGAAACAAGCGATGAATATGTATAAAAAAAACAGCTATACACTCCAGATATGGCTGTTTCTTTATATCAATCTGCGGGTACGTGTAATTAAAACAAACAGAAATAGGCAACTGTGTGCGTTCATTAAATAAAGAATTTAGACACGGCATGAGTACCATTCAGAAATTTTCCCTGACGACAATAAAAATTCCCTGATTTTTGACAATTATTGGCACTTTCCCTGACGTTTCCCTGACAAAGTTCAAATTCCCTGACATTTCCAGGTTTTTCAGGTTTTCCCTGACGCTGAGAACCCTGGTTTGGAAGCATGGGATGCGACCAGTTACAGCGGCGGCTACGGAACGCCTCGGAGGACCACCAGTATCCGAGAAGCGGTTCCGACCGTAGCAGTCGTAATACCAACAGTAGGAACCAAAATCAATATATGGACAGGCCCAGAGACACCGATAGCGGTTCTGTCCCCACAGAGCCTAGCCCGAGAACAACCAGGGCAGGTAAAAGTATCCCAGCTAATGCTAGGGATGTGCATTTTAACTCTGTTTCTGGCAGCTACCAGTTACCGAGGTCACGGCATAACAACCCGGAAAATCACCATGTATCAAATTACAGCACTGGCCGTGAAAGCCTAAAAACCACCCTGTACCTGTAAAATAAGTTGTTTGCGGGTATATGCTCATATGAACTTCATAGTGGCCTAAAGAAAAACTCCTAAGTAACATATGATTTACCCTCTACTGAAAGATTTTACTAATTTCTGTCGTAAAATTCACTATAAAAGTTTGGTGAAACATTTCCGTCACACCCTGTATGGAACATCGCACAGAGAAATATTGTCTGGAATCGTTCCTAGACGTCAGTATTTCTGTTCCTTTATTTTTCTCCAACTGAAACACGCTTAAAATGAGCTGCATTAAATTACAGTCAGAAATAACAGAGAGAGGTTTATTATCGGGCTGTTACTGTATTTTGAGTGGCTGTGGTCCAAACAATGGCCACTCGTATTACCATATCCGCGAAATGAGATTGATTTCCTGTTTTTGAATGGCCTGGACATACATGATAAACTATATATGCGACCCCGCCACACGCGAAAAAGTAATGCATGTAAATGCGCGCTTGTTTTCTTTGAAATTAAGATTACTAGATGACAATGCTCGATGAATTATGTGGTGTTCATCTGAACGCGAAAACAATGCATAATTTATGTCTGAAAGTTCATCCACATTCTGTCGTTTCGCAATCGCGTACTACGAATAATTTGTACAGGGTGTATTATTAAATTCTCTATCTAATAGGTTAGTTCTGCTACTGTTACTATGCATCATAGAAATCAAAAAATATACCGGTATATGATGCACCGAAAATAGTCAACTTACGTAGAAAGTGCGAGTCAGGTAATATTGCAGTAATTTAGCTTTTATGAGTTTGTTGCACGGGGTAGCTTCACACTAGTGGGCGGGAATTTCAGAATATGAAAAATGTACGTCCAATTTATAGAAACATACGATTTCTATGGTTCAATTACAAACATTCCGTTTTCGTTTCAATTGTATGCTTAAATTTTCTTTAGATGGCTGCTTTCTAAGCTCCTTCATAGTCTGATTATTTTTGAGTGCCTAATGTAATCGTAAAGGCTTCTGGCGTTTTATATATTTTATGAATTTTATGGTCAGGGCCGCGCCAAGGGTAACTGCCGCCGGGGTGCGAAACCTTTGCTGCCACCCTTACAGCATTCTAGGTTAATCACCAAATAATGGAGCAATAAAATAAATATGGAAACATACATTAATAATACTAAAAATAAATGTATTTTTTTCAACAATTAACAGAAAATAAACAATTTTTAAAAAACAAGAGCTAAGAATAAGAACTTAAATAGTCTTCATAAGTAACACAAAACTAAATATATTTATAATATAAAATACATATGTAAAAATAACAAGAATACATAAAATGATGCTCAGATGTCAGTATTACTGACTTTTTTAAATAGTAGATATCTTGTCATTCAAAAAATAATTGTTCGCACCTTTCTTTTTGCAAATTCCTCAACCAAGTCAGATATATCTAGGATTTTTGAAATTTGACTAATTCACAGTACATGGATCAGTACGAGAGGTGAGGGTTGCAGAGAACCAGATTCTATAGGCGTGCCACTTGAAAAGGGTTCAAAGCAAAGCACATACAATTACCAAAAATAAGTTGACGGCGAGTGAATCTGGCACTTTAACAAGTTAACTAAGATCTCAGAAAGTACTTATTTATAGTTAGGGGATCTGATCTAACTGGTAAAAAAGGGGAAGAAATATATTTTAACATGGAATGTGCAGTTTAGCTTGACTGACGTCTGCTACTAACCAACGGTCATTTGCCGCCCCCTGGATCATGGCGCTCGGGTGCCACGCACCCCTTGCACCCCCGGGTGGAGGCTTTTCAGGCTTTGTTTGCTAATACACAGAAATGAATTTTGCGTATTTTTAGTTCAGTTATTTACTTGTTATGAATTGTTATTTTCACAGAAATAGTTAATATAGGTATTATTATTACCAAAGTAAAATAAATAAATATAATTCGAAATCATTCCAGTTATAAATAGTAAAACAATAAATTAATAAAAATAATTGAAAACCACTAACTACCTATTACATTTTATAGCAAATGCCTTAAAAAGATTTACTTTTTGCTGAATGCATTTTCTATCTTGACGTCGAATTGACCGCAAAAGTCTAAAAACTTCAAAATTATTTTATCTGATTTAGGGTGTATTGCGTAATTCTAATATTTTAACCACAGTTAAGGATTACCGTTCCGTAAATCAACCGGCCTGAAAAATATGCAAATTACAGTACGTGGTTACTGAAAGAGGTAACGTTCGGTAGCAACCATAGGAACCACTTATAATCTTTGGTTCCTAGCGGTAAAATACCGTTTTGAGGTTATGTGATGCTAATTACCACTATTACCACTGATAGTTCAGTAATTCAATCACAAATTTCAGTTCCCAGAAAATATCAAAACTGTGGTTCTGGTAAGACCCGTCAAATTACGGAATACGCCCTTAGTTCCGAGACCTACCCCACAGAAAGTAATCTATAGGATATAAGCAGTAGCGGCGTTAAGGTAGGGCGCGGTTGGGCGATCGCCCAAGGCGCCAGATAAAAGGGGCGCCTCAGGCGCCCCTTTGTAGCCCATCGCTCATAGTTTGAGGTCTTACTCGTAAATTCCCTAGATTGACAAACTTAGCAACTTTGTCAATTGAAAACGAAATTGTTGAAAACATCGACTTTGATAACTTTATAAAAAAGTTAGCTTTCGTATGGGTTTGAATTACAGTTGGGGGGCACCGTAGAAATCTCGCCCAGGGCGCTGGTAGTGTTAAAACCGGCACTGGATATAAGCCTGGAGAAAAATCTTCCTTGTTCACGAGTACGTCGAAAAACTTTTTGTATAATTATATGAAAATGCATGATTTAAATTTTACAACTTACTTTCGATGTGCATTTATAAAACCGCGATTTAAATGTAAATTAAGCCGTCCATTTTCACAATTCAAATATCACATACGTTAAACTACAGCGACAGCTAATTCCTTGTTTTTAAGAAACTGTTAAAATTCTACATAACGTGTTAAAATTAACACCACCGACTACAAAAATTTAAGGTGATGAAATTGTATCATTTAATCTTGAAATAACGTAAATGTTATTATGACCAAAATGAAATACATACTGTTAAACGTAAAACAAGTTTAAATTGAGGTCCTGGCATGTACCTCCTCCAGGTTCGCCGCAACAATGAATTAAAGGAATGTTTCCGTCTTTTGTTTCTTTATACAAGTTGGAAAATGAACACACCTGCGTTATTTCCAACTCCATTAACATGTGTAGTATTTAGTCGGCTTTATTACCTGTCAAATGATATTCTGCGGTAGGTGTCGGTTGAAATATTATAATAAACAATCACTTACACCTAGCCGTTACGGGCTCTTAAAGAGATACACAAACACTTTAACTTTCTTTTGAGGATGGTGGGCGAACAATAATTCATCAAAGCGTCCATTTACAAACGGATCACTCCTACAGGGTGTCTGAAGTATCAGTTTTTCTTATTATAGGCACTCAAGTTCAAAATCACCGATAAAAATCTCTAATTTCAGTTTTACAAAAACATACGTTTGAAAAAATTGACGAATAGGCAAAATAAGTTATCTAAATGTTTGACAAACTGCACCCGACATATAACCATGTTTTAATTATAATTATGGCATTAATATTGAGAAAATAACGAATTATAGAATTCATTATCATAATTTAACCCACATTATTTTAAAACCTTTTGACTGACATTCATAATTTTAATGCTAAAGATTATTATTTCTATTAAACAAATAATATGTAGCTATACTCAGACATTTTTAGTCGACCCATATTTCAATAATATTTTGAGTGAAATTGTCAAATAATAATAATAATAATTCTACTCCTCATTTTAATCACGAGGATTAGTCCAGAAGTCAAAGACTTGTGCGGGAGAGGGGGCGGCATATTGTTATTAAGCAGGCCGCATTTGTGCCCAGGAACGACTTACGTTGGTAGGTAATAAAATAGCTTTTTTCTTTGGTTAGTTTATACTTACTATCAAATTTGGTCTAGCTGGAATAAAAACAACCATTCAGGTAACACAAAATAGCCAGTTCTTAGGATAGTACACAGAGTGATTAAGAACTTATCAAAAAAAAATTTGAATGTACTGGGGACTTATAAACACAATTTTGTAAAAAAAATGAAAACGGACAGTTCAAAAATGATTTTAAAATACACTTCTGCACGGCACTGGAAATTGGTCCACTGTACAATCTGACCTTATGCAAGGCAAAGCATGCAGTTGGCGACCGGCACGGCGGCAAAATATAATAAAAAATGAACAGACAAAAAGAATTTCCTAAAGAAAGAAATAAATAAAATTTTATATCAGCAAATTCAACTACTTTTGCCGCTATTGTTACTCTTATTAATGACATTAATTTGTGATTTTAATTAATACAATAATTTGACATACCAGATATTACAACAACTAATCAAAATTTTGTCCACCGACGTGTAAACACATTTATTTTGTACCCGTCTTACTCAGTTTATACGAACTAACACAAATATTTCTGGTTCTTGTCCGTTTTGAACGCGTATTCGGAATCGTCTGGAGTTACATATGGAGACAGCGTACAACGCACTTATTACATAAATTTCGTTTTACTCGTAAAATGTTTTATTCATTTTCTACAATTTACATTATTGAGTAAATACTGTAAAGAAAACACAACCGGACTGTTACTTTTATACGTTACTTATTTACAATTATCTGCACTTAACAAAAATCACAAACCTAGAAAAAATATAGACTGTGCCAGTGTCATATTGCCGGCGACCGCTAATTCATGGCTGCCCTAAAAGGTCCAGAATCAGCTAAAACTTGGTTTCTATGCCAATTTACGTTGGTTGTGTTGTAGCGTCAAGCTCATTTGTTTACTGTGATTGGTCACATTATTTAATGACATTTAAAATGACAGAAAGTTAGTTAATTTCATATTGCAATGCAGCCATCATATTTGCACAACCGCCAACATAAATCAAATAAAATATCCATTTTCTGGACCGTAAGACCTTAGGCAACGCGGAACCTGTCACGCAACCTATATCATGAACCGACGCGACGTTGTCTATATTTTTTCTAGATTTGTTACAAAAATTTTTACTTCAATAAAAATATATTGTTTATATTTTGTTAAACTGTTTTTTTTAAATTTGATAAAACAGAAAACTTCCAAGTAATGTTTCTGAAATTAACTGGACAAAATTGAGAAGTAGTTGATTAGTTTATATACTTTTCAAAGTATATTTCAAATTGTTTTACCAAAATGATTCCATTCCAGCTAGACCAAATTGGATACCAACCAAAGAAAAACCATTTTAGTGTATTTGACTTTAGTTACAAACCAACCCACTTGCTTGGCTAACTTAGTGAAATATTGGTTAATACTGTGGAAATTCCACAAAAATAACCAACGACTCAGTTTACAAACTAACCAAGTTTACACTTTAATCGAGACTTTAGGCGTAACATATCTAGGTTTCAGTCACTTTCTTAGCTGGACACTGCCACGCCACGTATACCCTACACAACAGGGCAAATTTTAAAATGTCTTCTTTGTTTAATAAAAATTATTTATTTTCATGTCTTCTGTTAGCCTCTTTAAGGAACGCATTTATATCAGAAACACTCTGTATATTTCTCACTAGCGTGATAAAAAGATAAATAAATAACATAATATTTTTATTTCACCGGGTATCACCCAGGAATTCGTTTACGGCATTTAACTTGGTTCACATCGCAATAAATTTAGCAGTTACGATCTGGGGATTTCAGAAGTAAAGGATATTAATGCCGCTACGTCCAATAAATATTTCTCATGTAAAAGTGCACATTTATCTTGTATGTGATTTCGGATAACCAAACATAATGTTACAAAATGTGTGGGTTATATTCATATACATACAGATATATCAGTCAATGCAGGCTTGCTTACTTTTAACTTTAAATATAAAAATAACTGTGCACTGGAAAACATTCCATTGGTATTTTTGTAAATACAAGAAAATCACAAAGATATTTTATTTTTTTTCAGTAAAAATCTGGCGGGCAACATACTTAAAGGAAAACTATCTAGTTAATGCATGAATATTACAATAAATATAGGAATAAGACAAACAAGCAAACAAAAACTTAACATAATACGAGGTGTAAATAAATAAATGCAGAAAAACAGATGAAAGTAAATAGAATAAAGCAAAAATATGTATATCAAATTATAACAAAACAAGTTTTAATATTTTCAAGAAAAGCATATGCCCGGAATATGATCACACTTAGGTAATTACTAATTATTTTATGCGTACATGTTATTGGTACTATAAATGTAACATTAGATACAATTGTCTAACATTTTAAATTATAGTGAAGAACTTTGTAAAGGAAAGTTAAAAAACTCATTTCACGTCTTCATTCAAGACTTGCATTGCCAAAGTAAATGTACAGCTGATTTAAAAATCGTGCTACTAACGTTACTTAAGTGTCATAGGGTGCTCGGAAAAACACTAGCATAATTTCAGGGTCTGATAGATTTTAAAAAAATATTACAATTTGTTCTTATAAACCATGGGCCTATCTTTTTCCGTTTTTAAGATACAGGGTGTTGAAAATAATTTTTTAGAATTAGAAAGTTTCGGTCCTATCTTGCACAAAAATCGACCGAATGAACTGAAATTTTGTTATATGAGGTTTTTGAGGATGTTCAATACTCTGGAGTTGTTAATGTTTGGCTATATCATACAGGGCGTTCACTGCAGTACCCCGTGGGAACATTTTAAGTCGTAACTTTTTTGAAGTTAAGCTTTTTGCCCCGTTTGTCACTTGCTCTTATGGCAAATTTTATTCTAAATAAAAAAGGTGATTTTGTTAGAAGTGCTAAAATTTGCCAGTTCTCGAGAAAATCCAGGCATAGAGCGCCAACGTTGAGCAGCTTGTATCCCAAATTGCTGTTTATTATTTCATTAGGCTTGTGTCAAATATGTGAAATGAATGTGTTATGTGCATTATCAGAACAAGTATTTATTTCAATTCGTGTCTAGTTGCTACGGTATGAATAACGGTAATAATTATTCAAACTCGGAATATACCGATACGGATATGATGCTGACTTTAGGCGAATGTTTAGGGAACAGTTCTGCTGCTGTAAGGTGACATTCGGAGGTTCATTTAAGCCAAAAAAAATAAATTCAGGACGACCAAAAACTACAAGGACTGCTAAAAAAGAGGAAAACATATTAGATATGACATTTCAGGAGCCCTCAGTGAGTATCAGAACATTATTATAAAGAGCAAATATGTCCGTGTGTGGTACTTGGGAAATTTTAAAAGAACCGCACCCATATTATACAAAAGTGCAAGAGGTATTACCAAATGATTACGAGCTCCGAACAGATTTTTATCAGTTCCTGTAAAAAAGACAAAATGAAAATCCAAACTTTCTAGTATCTATCCTTTTTACAGACGAAGTGATTTTCACTCGAACACGAGTGTTAAATACTCATAATAAGCATCTGTGGGCTAAGGAAAATCCATCAAGAACAACGCCATTAATTTCACAACACTCATTTCAAGTAAATGTTTGCGCTGACACGATAGAAAATCAGTTAAGAAAATACCACATTCTGGATGGTAACTTAAATGGCACCAAGTATTTAGATTTTTTAAGAAACAGTCTGCTCCAAATTATTGAAGATGATATTCCACTATTAGCAAGATATAATTATTATTTCATGCATGATGACCCTACACCATGTTTTACTCGAGTATGCAGAGAATGGCTTCATGAACATTTTCCTGGGCGATGGACTGGTCGAGGTGCACATGCTCCAATTCACTGGCCTCCAAGGCCACCAGACCTTAATCCCCTTGATCATGTATTTTGGAGCTATGCCAAGCAAAAATTATATGAAACAGAAATAAATTCAGCAGTTGATGTTTTTAACCATCTAAAAGAAAATTCAGAACCTTTGAAAAATACATTGTTTACATTACAAAAAAGAATTCATTTTTGTGTTCGTGAAAATAGAACAGGATATTTCAAACACTTATTTTGATTTGATTTTTCTTAAATTTTAATGTTCAGTTAATAACAATTAGTTATTCTTGCTGTTTTCCTTTTTTCAATTGCATTCAGTATGTGGTAAACTTTCCCAGAAATAAACTAGCCATTACTTTCTAACATTACCATTAAAAGAATAACTTTGATTTTGAATTTTATTAATGAAACTAATACTTAGTAATAGTAAGTAGGTGCCAAAGCCTACTTGAAATAAAAAACAACAATTTGGGATACTAGTTGTTTGACTTGACGGCAAATTTTAACACTTCTTACAAAAGCACATTTTTTTAGAATAAAATTTGCTATAATAGCAAGTGACAAAAGGGGCAAAAAGATTAATGTCAATAAAGTTGGGGCCTAAAATGTTCCCGCGAGTACTGCAGTGGACGCCCTGTATGATATAGTAAAAAATTAATAACTCCAGATCATTTAGCATTCCTAGACACCCCTCATAACAAAATTTCAGTTCATTCGGTCGAATTTTGTGGAAGATTTGACCGAAACTTGATTCTAAAAAAATATTTTCAACGCCCTGTATCTTGAAAACGGAAAAATATACGTCCATGGTTCATAGGAACAAATTGTAATATTTTTTGAAAATCTATCAGACCCTGAATTTATGCTAGTATTTTTCAGAACACCCTGTATATATGCCGACTATCAATACTATTTTATAAATTCGCCAATATTAAAAAAAAAAAACTAGTACACCTATATTATCAATTTAGAGCAGATTTCCATTACGTTCCATTAAACGATATGTGCATTGTGCACTCCCCTTTCTTGACATAAAATACGCTGTATCTAAAATATGGTTATGGACACCTTGGACTATTAGCTACTATTTTAGCCATATCAGACACCGCCAAAAATAGTTTACATAAGTGCACATTTGTGGTTGGTAAAAAGAATGTCTGTTTCCGTTTTACAAATTCTTGGTGTGTAAAACATGGAAACGGAAACATACGTAATTTCCGAAGCGTCAACATCTAACGCCACTGATGACACGTGTACATGTACTCGTGACGTTCACAATTTATGGCTCTACAGGGTGATTCACAAATTATGAAAAATGGAGTTAATATCGCAAAAAAATGTCTTTGAAGAATTTTTAATCTTTATATCGCTGAGCTACAAAAGATTTCCCGGTAAACATGTGCCAAACGCAGCTACATTTAACGCGGTGTGCAGTGAGTGCAAGTATAGTGCAACGCGAGTGTGGCACGGGAAATTTGAAACCGAATAGCGGGAGAGATAAAGAACGGCGTACTCCAGCAGTGTAGCGTATCATATTCGAAGCTCACTTATATCCGTACCATGTACAATATGTCTAAAGACCGCTTTACATTTATGCAATTCTTATTGCATGCAAAGAAATGTTGCATGCGCGCATGCGCATTAAAGTTAAAATTAATGACCGATGCAATTGTCAGTCCATTGCACGAATATAGAGTCTGCTCTAATTTGAATGCATTGCACGTGAAATTCTGGTTCCTTTTCTGGTAATGTTTAGTTTTGCCATCCTACACAAAAGGAACTAACAGCGAGGAATTAAGTAAAAAGTGAATTAACCTCAATTAACCATAATAATTTTCTTTGTATTTCATCCATTGAAACTCTAGGTTGATTGAAACTTCACACCACAGTACACAACACCTGTATGTTTTGCAGAAGACCAGCAGATCGAAATCATTTTCATTTTACTAATCTGGCAATGGGCAATATATTGCATAAATGTAAGACAAATGACACCTTGCAATATTGCATGAAAGATTTTGCTGCAAAATAGTTTTCATTGCATTGCATGCTGCATTGCCTAAATGTAAAGCGGCCTTAAGCATTAATACCAAGGGATTGGACGAGAAGGGTCGGTACCATGGCCTCCATGATCCTATTACATTAAATTATTTGGACTTTTTTTGTGGGGATATTTAGAAAATGTGTGCCGCACCCAAATGGACACTATTGATGATTTACGTAAACGTATCATAGCTGTTGCTAATAAGTTTCGAGTTCAAAACGGACAAAAAGCAGAAACATTTGTGCTAGTTCGTGGAAACTGGGTAAGACGGGCCCAAAATTGTATTAACATTAGTCCATCAAACTATTTTATTAATTGAAATTAATTCTATTAATAATTAATAACAATACCGGCAAAGTTGAATTTGTTGCATAAAATATGTGTTATAAAATGTTATTTATTTCTTTCCTTGCGAATTTCTTAGGAAACCCGCCGATATATTGATTTCGGTTCCTATTGTTGGTATTACAGCTGGTAAGATCGAACCCACTCCTCGTTTTTTCGAGACGTCCAATAGCCGCTTCTGCAACTAGTCGTATCCAAACGTTTCCTCCCTCTTCTCTGTCGCATCTTCAGACATGACTTTGCGACTCAGACTGTTTGGAGTGGCGGATCGTGACTTTTTAAACTGATGAGACAGGCAAGAAATATTTATGTACTGCTCCCAATACGAATAAAATGTTTAATATTTGTTTGAGTCTACTTAAATAATTATTTACAGACAAGCCAGCTAATGCAATTTCAGGATTATATGAAATTGTTCGGAAAATATATTCAGCACATGCGATTTTCGCTGTAATTGCAGGGTATCTAGAAAACTACAAGAGATAGAGGGATGCAGTATTCGCAACATCAGACTGATATATGTATAATCGTTGCTACTTTATATTTTGGAAAACGTTAAATTAATAAAACTGATTTTGCGTGGTGCACAGTTGGCCATGCATTTTTATATAACTATACAAAATTGGTTCTTGAATTAATTCAAACTAACAATTCTAAAGATATTTTTTTTTCTCTAATAACCCAACAAAAATTTTAACAAGATAATTATATTAGCCAATTAAGAAATGTATATCTTTAAGTGAATAACATTTGAAAATAAACAAAAAATAAAGAATAAGGAGAAAATGAACCGTCAATATCATTTAAAAAACTGTTTAAATTTTCCCTCTAGTGCATATTTTAAATACAATCATCAAAATTAATCAGTAGGTAAATTATACGTATAAAATAAGGATAAACAGAAGTATATATTTTGGGTTTCCATTTATTTAATATTAATATCTAGATATTATTCTAACACACATTGTATAGTATTATTAGTTGTGGTGCTAAAGATCCGCTAGATATAGCATAAAGTAACTGAGGTGTAATTGATAAACCATTTTCGTTGTTTTTTGAAAATATTCAAAATATAAAGTAGCAACTATTTATTATTATGAAGAAAAAAAATAATGCAACTGAATGGCAATACAAATACGCAGTGTTCCATTTTAAAAAACTGTATGTTTGGGTCATATTTTAAAAGAGACACCCTGTAGAGAAATTACAAGTAAGCCGCTGAACTCTACATAAACAAAACTCTACCAGAAGCAATTTTCACCATTCCAATATCAAACTATTCTCTTTTGCCCTATATCTCAAAATCAAAGAAGTCTATGAATCTGATTGCAGCATTTATCCTCTTTCTTCAGCGTCTCTCTTTTAAATATTAATACTTCAGTTTGCGCGATCTAAAAAATAAGCACGGCTGAATTAGAATTAGACTATCGAAAAGCAACCTCATTTAATAGAATCGAAATATAATCGAAGACCATTAGAGATAGATAAAAGGAAACTTGATGAAAGTCCCCCTAAAATTACGTGTAGAATTCAAATATGTGAAAATACAGGATGTTTCATTTAAAATAAGTAAGTACATGGTGGCATCCGATATAACCGAAAGTGCTACGAAAATGGCATTATTTTATTTATAAAAAGTCCTCCGAAAACCCCAAAGCCGAAATTTTGACAATTCGAAGTAGTCTATAAAATATTGTAATTGGCTGTCACCGTAAGACCTGCCTGTAAAAATACATCTTATCTGGTGAAGAATTATTTTTGTAATGACAATTGAAATGTTATAATTAATGCCAAATTTCAGCGTGACGGCTGCCTACCAGATAAATTGCAGTTTTATTAAACTTCTCTACTATGCCAATCCATGCTACGTAATTTTAAATATTTTTTGTTGCTCAGAAACCATTAATTTTACAAAAAAATACAAGTGACCTCTTTTGTTTAGAATGAATCGGGCTATATGAAATGAATTTTTAAATGGTAATGTAGCAATAAGGAAAAAAGTTACGTAAGAAACAAGTCTTAGGGGTAGCTTTTTCTACCCCTTGCCACCGTAAAGGAAAATCAACAAATTATTTATTTGCTACCTTTTTGATAGCAGAAAATGTCTACTTAATTTTATTTCTGTCACTTTTATGGTAATTTAAAAAAATTAAAAACTACATTTTTGGCATCAGGGGTTGTTCAAATAAGATTTTTTATATGGATAATCCGCCTTAATTTTCCACAGGAAACACCCCTGAATTTTTTCTTACTTGATATGATAGTTCGTAATTTAAGGGTTGTTTTTACAATACGTTAATCAAGAAAAAGCAGAACGCTATTTATATGTAACAAACTTTTTAAAATAAAACGAACCTTCTTGCTTTCTTTACACTTCAGCAGTTCTTTAGTATTACCTCAGGACTGGCATATAAATCACATTTAAAAATAATCAAAGGAACATTTGAAGCTGTCCCAATTTGCTTCTCAGTAAATTGCAAGGAAGTGATAATTATATCCTTCCGTTGGAAACAAAATGATTTATTTACATTCTTTTAGACAATTTCCGGTCATTTATTGAAAAGCTTATGACATCCGAGCGGAATTTTCCATATTTATAGTAGCCATTCAGATCTGGACAGCAAAGGGTTACCAACAGCGATGAGATCAATAATTACGAACTTGAAAATTTTGTGTTAACACGATGTAACAATTATTGTAGTAATTTTTCTTGTTCACTAATTAAAATTATTAAAAAATGAGGATTTTTTTTAAATGTCTTCAGGATGATTCTTCAGAAGTGAAATTTGAAACAGAACATATTAAGAGACATTTTATCTTTGGCTCGGTTTTGTAATAATCTATGGTAGAAACAGAGTAAACGTTTAGTGAAACAAAAATATCTAGTTGGACACACAAACGATTACATGACCGTTGTAAAAAACGTACATACCGGTTGTTTAATCTAATAACTATTTTAATTTGACAATTTATTTTCTTTTTGTTTTAAAAACAAAAGAAAAGTAAGTTGTTTGTTCCATTTCTTAACAAACAGCGGATGATCCCGTTTACTTTCGAGTTCATAAAGATGTGTGCAACGACGAACATGTTCTGTTTATAATAATGTCGCGGATTTCCCAATCCGTCTTTTTCTTACTTCCAGAAAAACACTCCGTTAATTAATTACTTCTTTATTAACTGCTCAGTACACTACTGACTACTAATTACAGGTCAACTAAACACTTATTTAATTAATCGCTATATAAATCGCTTTGATCTCTCTAACTAAACACTTCACTTCAGACTGTAATACAAGACTAATACAAGACTAACTAACTCGGCCGCATATGACTAATTAGTTACTCGTATGCTCGGCCGTTTGTTCTTCTTTTATAGACCCAACGAATATTCCAGGTATATTCCAGCATTTCTAGACCCATTTTCTCGAACGACAGGAACGCTTCTCGTCGTTTCCACAATTTTCGCCTCGATTACGGAATGTTGTTTGTTTACCAGAATGGCGTAGGGGCGATCGGGGCAATCTTAGGCAATTCGCGGTGCCACAGTCGTCGGTTTGGGAGTGAGTGGGGCAAATTCCGTGACAATAAATATATCTAAAGAAAAAAGAAGACTCACAAAAACTAAACTTTGTAAACTAAATAGTTGCTTCACAACTTCAGGCAATAATTCGGAAACTATGGCTTCACAAAAAAAAATGCCAACAGATTCTTAAATATGAAATGTTAAATTATCATATGCAATTTTTCAAAATAATAATAATAATAATAATAATAATAATAATAATAATAATAATAATAATAATAATAATAATAATAATAATAATAATAATAATAATAATAATAATAAATTGATAAACTGTAGCAATGGGATTTTTGCCCTATAATAATAGTTACTAGGACCATTGCAGAATTATGCATTTCAATTTATTCACTGACATCTCAAAATTAATTCCAAGTACATTTAAAATTGCGTGCAACAAAATTCTGAAAAAAAATTAACAATTCCTTGTGCTGTGTGATGAAGTTTTGGTTCATCGAGCCGACAGTAGCACTGTATAAAAAAGAATATATGAGTAAAAAATATAAAAATGACGACCTTTTGCTTTATTTCCCTTTCCATTAAATTATGTAAAAAAAATAATAAAAAAAATTGAATTATGCCGAAAATACTTACACCGATCCCTTCAATTACAGGATAAGTTACAGACAGAGTACAGTAAAAAGTAATAAAATGGGAGCAAATAAAAATAAACAATATATAAACAAATTTAGGAGAAACAGAAAAATACATATACCCATAAGTACAGAAAAAATAGGACAATATCTAGATATATCACGATGTGTACACGATAATATATCTAGAGATTCTTCAATATTATGATAATTGCTTTTTATTTGAAATAATACAAAATATTAGTATGGGCATGCGGTATCGAAAATGAACTGTTAAACCTGCTATTAAAGCTCGACCATTCAAAGAACCAAATAAATCAATTTGTTGTTTATCGGTTTGGAATACAAAAAAGTGTAAAGAAACAAGATGTGAAGATAATACAATAGCGCAAATGCCTATTTTATTTGTAATATTATACAGGGTGATATATATTTTTTTGATAAATAATGATCGATGATATCCACATCTACGCCACTGGTGAGTTTTTGAAGCAGAATTTTTTTGTTTCATACCTACTGTCACTAATTTAATTTGTGTATCAAAATTGATGCCAATAATTAAAATTACAAATTTCGAATAAACCATGAGAGTAATCGAGTCTTACCAAGAGTACCTTTTTTGTAGTAAATAATTTACTGAATCTAAAGTTTATACTGAAAATTATTTTCTTCCATTAGCGTAGAATTATGGAAGGTACTAAAAGAAAACCAATTTCACGCCAATGGATTGATATTACTGATCATTTTGATATGGGGTTTATTGTCCTATAGAGCAGGGTCAACTTACCAAATTTAGCAAAATCGCATAAGGCGTTATAAATTTATTAAAAAAAAATATTTCAAAATTGCAACTTAAAGGTCATATAGCGCCTAAACGGAGCAACTTTGAACTAAGGTAAGTTTAGCTAAATCGACTTATTTTGAGCAGCACTATATCTGCTGGAGCGTTGTAAAGACCTTTTAGGGACACCCTGTATAACACAATTCACATGGCAATAACATTTTTACAAAATTCATGACTTGCTATTGTGGTAAAGATAACCAGTGTTGCATTATTTAAATAATTTTATTTAGATAAATATAAAAATAATATTAGATTATATTATTGTAGATAGTCGGTTATATGTATGTATTATTACCTGAATCTAGATCTATGTGCCTTTTTTATGTATCCACCCCATGCTTCTATAACTTACATCTTGACGATGCTAGATTGTCGTTCCATATTTCATTTTGATTCATGTGCATGGGCATAAAATGAAAGATTATGAAATAGCCGACAAAGGGCAAACTGAATTAGACATTCAATTTAGACCATGTAGACGGCTTAATACTGCAAATTCGGCATTAGAGCAGCCTATAGACTTTAAGCCGGTAGAAAATTGTGCATGCAAAGAAGGGTCAAATCTGTAATTGCCTAGGCGAATCACGATTCAGCTACAACTGTATGAAATGTTTAAATACTGAAAGCGCCTTGTGTAAAATTCGCAGAAGTCTGGTCTGGCTTAGAAACGTTTTGCCCGGAGATTAGATTTTTTTTGTAGATACTATGACATTTTTTCGAATTGCTGTGCATCGGATACCAAAATTTGCAAACAACTCAATTTTTTTTATTTGTTTGAGATTTCTTGCTAGACGGGACACAACGTTTAAAGAAAGTCTTCTGGCTTCTGAATCTTTTATCATTTGTCACAGGCATTGCCAACACCTTGAGCACGATCAATTTATGCGAGCCAGAATATTTGGAAAAAAATTACCTGATTAAGAATCATCTAAAATCAGCTCTCGGAGGAAAACATATGCCAATTAAATATGTATGCTGGACAAAACACCAAAAAGATACCCAGAATCAAGAAAAAGGAGGAATATCTGGCAATAACCTACCTACCTTATACAAGGATGAGTAAAGATATACCATCTTAAGAATAAGGGTAGCCTTCCCTAAGACCAACTACAAGAGTATTATAATGCTTCAAGGGTATTTTGTAGATGTTAATGGAATATAAATGACATACCTAAGAATAAAAATAAAGGTCATAATTTCAACTCAGACCAGGACAAAGAACTTATGATGCACCACCGTGACGAACCAATACACACAATAAAAATAAATAACGTTCATAAGATTTAATTATTCAGTTTCAAAGTTACTTGTCAAGAGAAGAGCAATGCCTTTAAAATATTATGCAACTTAAATCCGACAACATGGCAGCCAGCTTGGAATTTCCTCAACCACAATCGCCATGGAAGGTCACCAAGTTGTCGTATTATTTCAGTTTCAATTGAAGACGAGAAATGTGGACACTTCGATATTTAATTAAAAAACCTGAGGACTAAAACAAAACGTAGTATATTGGATATATAGAAAGAGCTATACTCGCGTCAATAATGAATTAACAAATGAATAATTCATTATATTTCTATCAAAATATTTAAGAAAGTGCAACTGAGAGTAATAAAACTATATACTACACTAAATGTTTGCATTATATATTGCATTAAATTGCAAAAAAATATTGTTTTTAACGCGACCAAATATCGAAAATTACGTTGACAATAAAAACAATTGCATAATGTCAACCATGACCTAAGACGTCTGAATTCTTGACGCGAGTATAATGGTATAGTGATCTAAAAACTGAATAAATTCTAGAGACTAATCTGTGTAAGGTATAACAGGAGTTATGGTGTCAACCGAGACGTCAGCTCCATAGAATGTATTGGAAACCTGTTAAATCTGCTACAACTACATATTGTTCTGTAATGAGAAGTAAATAAGGGGTATTAAACCTTCCAACAAGGGTCTCATCATGAATACAAACTTCTGGAAATGAAATCTGATATAATAATTGCGGAATTCAATTTCCATAAGTTTAAGATTCGAAACCACTCTTTCTCCTTGATAAAGTTTTCTTGGATGCGAGGAAAATATTCAGCAACATACTTTTAGACCTCATGCAAACAACAAATCTGTTGAAGGAAAAAATAACCAGTGGGAAGCACAATAGGTCAAAATCGACCGCCTTGCTTCAGGATTCTTTAAAGATCAAAATTGGGATAAAATCCTGATTAACGACAATAATATTGTTCATGTAGAATCACTAATTACAAAATTGAAACAAGAAAAAAAAATGAACTAAGCCGTCAAATAATGTACAAGTAATTGAATGTACGGTGCCTTCATAAATGATTAAAAGCCACGTGATCAGAGTCGAGATTCTCAAATCAATTGCAGAGCAATTCATATGCGAATATCCTTTTCCTCACTACGGCAATTGAGAGAGACAAGAAATCTATTTGCATACGAGTTTTTCTTCGAGAATCACAGTCCTGGTCACGTGGCTTGTAATCATTTATGAAGGCACTGTAGCAATCACAGTGATGAAAACGTTACCATATCAGAAGATAGCCCTAATATGTCTTCCGGATCAGGAATTATTATTCAAGATTTTAAAGACTGTTCTTTCAGCATCCAAATTACGAATGCTAACAAATGAACTTCTTACCTACATTCTATTTGTTATAATTACGGTTCTCGTTGTAATAATGTTAATAACTGAAAAGTTTTATTTTTTTAATGATCGTAGATAAAACTTTGTATGCATTACGAGCAAAAAGTGACATTACTGCTCCAGAGTGATTGCTGGTAACTGTCACTCTCGAGCAATAATGTTTCACTTTTAATACATAAATAACTATTATTGGGTGAAAATCAAATACAGTTCAAACTGAGTTTAATTAAACCACTTAGCAACAACCATATCTAATAGCTTAGCGACCACATCCGCTTTAGTAAAATCATAGTCAAGCTTGACTCCAGAAGTCCACCATAGCTAAGTTCATTATAGAGGCTAAAACTACGTGGTGTGTCTACGTCAAACTACTGCTTCCTTCTACCATTTAAGTGGGGTCCGGCACTGCGTATCCTGAAAGCGGCGCCCCCATTGACATCCTTGTTCCTTGCAAAATTCTAACAACTCAAGGTTAAAGCCATTCAATGCATGCTTTTCAACACGTTGAATTTTAATTTAAAATTTAAAGCACACCGTTGTCGTCAGTTATATAAGCGGAGCTGAATCGCGAATGAACGAGTGGTTACGGTTTGTATGATTTTCAGCACGTAACCAGAAAGCTGCCAAGAACAGTCATAGGAAATGTATAATTAGGCTGATTACAAGTTAGTGATATACAAGGGCTAATAATATGGCAGTTCTAGTTGGCTATTTTGTATCAACTCACTTATTGGTTGATTTAAAAAACTCTGAACAGGAAAAAATTGTCATAAGAAAATAGTGCAAATTGGGACAGTTGGGACAATTGGCAGTCAAAGTTTCATGCAGTATTGTTTGAAAATCTAATAAAAATCACACAGGTAATAATTAGAGACCGTATATCGTTCGCACATGACGTCATTATCAGGGGCGCACTTAGGACGCTAACGTTAACGTTTGTGGAAGTCAGGTAAATACGTACATTTATTGTGGCATACAGTTAATATCAACGTCTTACCTTGTACTGGTGATATGTGTTAATTCAACAAAATCTACTCCTTTACCTTCAAAAAGATCTACTATACGGCATACAGTTAAAAATCCCGGATTGTTTTGCAAAACGGTATTAAATTTCTTCTTCACATGTTCAGCACTAGATCCTGGTGCCTGAGAAATAAACTGTCGCAAGTCTAATACACTATTTACGGCATTACTTATTGAATAGCCTGATGCTGTCACAGGTTCTTTGTGTATGTATGTTCCACAATACGTGTTTAATTCCACGATATAACTCTCTCACAAATTTTGCACTTTAATTCTGTCCCGTTAAATTCTAAATTTGGATACTCTTCAATCCATTTCTCCACCGTAGAACGAGTGGGAGGCCGACGGAACATATTCAAGCACCGAAACAGACAAACCAACAAGAAACTCGACAAGAAACTAACATTTGCTAATAACGCGGTATCGTCCCTACAAAGATCCGACACGCACAACGTTTCACTGCGAGATTGATACTGGCAATAGTGGCAATAGGAAAGCAGATGCGCTACACGTCGGAGAATGACTGCTGTAGATGAACTGCGACCTTGACACATGCCAGTAAATAAACAGGGTGAGGTTCGTCAACACTGGCCATTATTTTGAAGATGATATTTGTTTTTAATTAGGAATATTTAAATATTACGATTTTCAACCGACAGATGGGCCTGATATGTGCGAACGACATAGTATCTTTAGTAATAATACTTTTTTTATAGTATTTTGAGAAGTTGTATATATAGCTTAACTAATTTGAATTACGAAATTGTTTCTTAACTAGTGTGGGAAAAATTTTCCTCCCACAAAAAATATATCATAATTCTTTAACTAACTATTGATTTATTGTCAACTTAAATCATTTCTTATAACTATTATAAATTTTAACTATAACCCTTTTAAATTGGTTATGGAAAGTAGATGCCGAGTTATTTATATTGATCTCTGTTTCAGTCAATGTTTTTGAAGATACTTGAAGATTTTGTTGAACGGAATCCTGTATAAGTATATCCTTCAGTCACGTAACGTAGTGGTGACGTCTGTTCCTGCTTCAGCCAATATCGTAGCAGACGTTCTTCAGAAACAGTGGCCAATGTAATTTCCAGCATTAACTTTTTAAAGAAACTACCTATAGAATTTATACCAACGCATTGTTTTGTACATGTTCCATTTCTATATCCTAGGAAGTATCTTGAATGCTCAATTGGTGACGAACGAAGAAAGAAATATTTTCGAAACATTATCTTCTTACATGTCTTTGTGTCGGGAATCTTTATCAATATATTATACTCTCCCAAATCAAATACCTAACTGATGTTAATAAAATTTGGTACAAGTAACGTATTAATTTTCTAGAATATAAATTGTAAAATTCTAACCAGTGGCATATAACTGACAGTAGGTACATCTTTAAAAAAAAAACGCCACTACATTGTTCATATGAGAAAAAAGATGTAGCATTATTGCTAGGAATCGTCGTTCTCAAGCTATTCGTTACCAATAAAATGTTCTTGTAGTACACTTTTAACCATAATTTTACGAGAGTAACTGTTTATATTTAAAAACAACCCTAACTTTTAAGCAAATCGACCCATTTGTTTTCTGTCAATGCAATTACGTGAAAAGATTTTTGTTTCAATGTCTTGGTTTCTGTTTCTGTTGTACTTGACACATCGCTGAAAAGCTAAAAACCGTTTTACAGTGCAAAAGTTTTGGCTCAACATGTAAATGTGCTGTTTAGCATACCCAATGAATTCAAAATCTAACGAAAATAGCTTTCAGTCGATTGTTTTCAAGTTCAAGAAACTTTTTAATTCGAACCAAAATGTACAACAATTTTCTTATATAAGTCTGGTAAATTTGGTAAAGCCATACGAAACAAAAATTTCTAGGAAGAATTGTTGTTGATATATTCCGTATTCTAATCTGTTTTTTAATAGAAAGCAGAGTGGAAAGTTTAAAAAGTGAACATGGATGGATTATACCAATAATTTTTGTAGGTACCTAGATTTTGTGAAACAAACGCCTATATAAAATCCTTTGACTACTTTCTTTTTCAGGCATTGGCTGCGTTGCACTAAACTCAAGAAACTTGTGATCTATAAAGCGATTTGACAAGAAAATTGAAAGAAAGGAAATAAAAAAAAAAGTGAAATTTAAAATGGGTTAAATAAATGCTTCTTGTTTTCTTCGGCATCAATTCAATATGGCGCCCAGAAGACAAAAAAAGATTGCTAATCATCACAAATATCTAACTCTACACTGAAATACTCAAAAATGTGCAGCAATAAAACAATTAGGGTTGGTAGATTTTTAAAAATGTATTACCACATGATACCTATATGAAAAATGTTTAAATTATCAACAAAATCTAAAACTATAGAACTAATGTAATATTTATTGTTAAAGAGTTACATATCGTTACTAATTATATTCGTTTCAATAACCTCTGTGAAAATCTCCTTATATGCACCTACGTACAAGTCAGCCGTATATCATTTCCTGTCTGTCTACTTAAAACAAATTTCTATGAAAACATCATTTACAATTATTTATGAAAACAATGAAGGTTAATGGACAGTGAAAATGTCATAACTCATCGTATGTTATTGACTAAAATATCAATATCTAGTTCTAGGAATGTTTTATAAAAATTGTTTCACAGTTATTTTTAAACGTACTGGTTTCTGTAAAGTAATTTAAAATACCTAATTTACTAAAAACATAAACTCGAAGAAATTATTTTCGTTCAAAATTTAATTTACAATTTAAAAATATCAGAAAATATTGTTTTCCAAAATATAACTAACACATAAGGTCCATTTGGTGAACACATTCGCTAAATCTACTAGATTATGATCCTTACTGTCTATGATAACCCTTCAATGAAGTATTCCCAAACTTCCTTTAACTAACAGTTTTATGAACAATGATGTCTTATTAGATTCCAAATTTAAAAATTTATAATATTAATGGACTCCACTACTAGCTTTCTTATAATTCTTTTTCTTATTGAAAATAATAGGTACATATTGAATATAAATAAGAGTAGAAAATAATTCATGGCACTTTTGATTACAAATTTTCTCGATTATCGAATAAGAGCAAAGTTTTGTGTGCCTTTTCATAAAAGTGTATTATTTAAATTGTTATTCTCCTAAATTTTCTAAATAACAGAATAATTGTGCCCTAGCCTTAGCTGGAATTCTTTGACTTGCCCTTGTTGTTCTCAGAGTAGGCTCTGTGGAGAGCACTCACCATCAGTACCTCTGGGCCCATCCATATATTCGTTTAGGTTTCTGTTGTTGGTGTAACCTATGCAACTGATCGCATCCCATGCTTCTAAACATTTCGCCGCTCTTCACTGTCGGCATCTTCAGCGGTGACTCCGCAAAACTTTGGCTGCGATTGATATGAAAACCAACATAGTTTTATGTTCGTTATTTTCAATTTGCCCAGCTGTGTGGTAGTTAAACTTATTTTAGCAACAATAATAATAATAATAACGAAAATTACTTTTCGAATGGAAGATCCTCCTTTTTCTATCTTTGAAATTCAATTATTGATTAATGATCGAATTTCCAAATTGTTGAAAGGCTTCGAAACGTTGAGGTTCTTAGAGTCTTCTGATTGCCAGGATTGAATATAAATTAGTGATGAATATTTTTAAAAGTGCATATTATCGTGTAGCAGCGTAATACCAAAGTACCGAGTACACAAAATATTGGTTGGTGCAAAAATAATGACCGTTTTCAAACAGCTACTTTCAACGAGCGTAACTCAACTCAGAATAAACTTTATTAATCGAAATAAAAACCATTAGATTCAATACATTTTTGCCAACGAGAAACAAGTTTATTTATTCCGGTAGCATAAAAATCCGGCGCTCTGGAGGCGATGAAGTCGTCGAAGGCCGATTCGGCATCATCTCGGCTTTTGAAGCATTTCTCGCGCAGGAAGTTGTCGAGGCGCTTGAAAAAGTGGTAGTCGGTGGGCGAGAGGTCCGGCGAGTATGGCGGATGAGGCAGAGTCTCGTAGCCCAATTCGTTCAACTTCTGCAGGGTCGGTTGTGCGACGTGCGGACGAGCGTTGTCGTGGAGCAGAATTGGCCCCTTTCTGTTGACCAATGCCGGGCACATACGCTGCAGCTTCTGGTGCATATCGTTGATATGTTGACAGTACCTCTCTGTCGTAATCGTTTGGCCCGGATTGAGAAAGCTGTGGTGGATGAGACCGGCGGCAGACCACCAAACAGTAACCATAATCTTCTTTTGGTGCAGTTTCTGCTTCGGAAAGTGTTGTGGAGCCTCGTCGCTGACCAACCACTATGCAGAACGACGCCGGTTGTCGTAGAGAATCCACTTCTCATCGCACGTTACGATCCGGTCGAGAAAAGGGTCGTTTTTGCGCTGAAGAAGGGCTGACGACACCTCAACACGACGATTTCTTTGATTTTCGTTCAAATCGTGAGGCACCCATTTATCGAGCTTCTTTGACTTCCCTATTTGCTTCACATGGCGTAGGACTGTTGAGTGATCGACGTTGAGTTCTTGTGCGACTTCTCGTGTGGTTTTGCGAGGATCGGCTTCGATCAAGGCTTTCAATTCGTCATTGTCAACCTCAGATGGGCGGCCGCGACCCTCTTCATCTTCAAGGCTGGTATCACCTGCACAAAACTTTTCAAACCATCTACGTGTGGTACGTTCGGAAGCAGTATCCTCGCCCCATGCTTTATTGACATTTCGTGTCATCTCCGCAGCATTGTGGCCAAGTTTGAACTCGTGAAGCAAAATAATGCGAATTTCCTTCTTTGAGAGCATCGTACAAAATGATCTGAAATCAGAGACGTATGACGATAATAAAAAGATAACTAAACTAAAAGATAGAGCGAAAAACGCGCTTTAAAACGACATATAAAATGACCACATTCATTAAAATATTTATTCAGAAATTCATACATAAAAATAAACAATGTAGAAGCGGCCATTATTTTTGCACCAACCTAATATTATGCTGAATACTTTTTGAACCACATTGAACAGCTGTTCGAATGTTTGGCGGTAAACGTGTGACAGTGTTTTTATGTATTTGTGTACATTTGCGTGTATTCTTTTGTTATCTTTTGTGTTTTTTCCCAACGTATGTAATCGACCTGGTCATAACCGCCGAACTAAGTAGGTAACTCTCTTTAAACAAAAGGAACGGTCGAGGGAAGAAGAGATCCACAGCAAGTACAAAAATCTTTGCAGGTTTTAATTTAAACAAGTAATAAAACAGAAAATGATACAACATTCTTAAAATCTCTGCAAATATCAATTCTGGAAATAAATATTAGTAGGTAAGGTGCCTCTGTGCTACCATATCGTGTATCTCATTAAATCATTAAATAATAATCTACATTTTGTAAATAATTTTTTTTTTAAAGCGGCGTAAACTGATACACGTGTCAACGCGGTGACCTGTCACTACGTTTGACACCTTTGACTTTCGCAGAATATACCCAACCTCGCGGCTGATAGAAGGCCAGTGACGGCGATAAATAAGGATTTAATATAGTTTTTGCAAAAAAAAAATGTTTTCTTATGTTTGAAAGATGATTTCGTTAATTCTTAGTCATAGTTGGCATTCAGTCTACGAGCAGCGACGGTGTAGGTACTGCCCTACCAAGTGTGCGAGTGCAAAGTAGTGCGAACCAGTGTGTGCGTACAACGAAGTGGAGGCCCCACAAAACTCTGTCTTTATAAGACATTAGTCTTTGTTAAGGCTATTTTAAAAGAATTCGTGCAGTCTTTATTAAGACTAATTCTTAAAAGATATTCACGGTGTCTAACCGTCTGCGATCTTCCTGCCTAGGCAGCGAGAGGACAGATATTTCTTTTACAGGTGCGAGTTCTACGTGTGTCGAGGAGGACGACGCCGACATGAGGTCAAGGTCTACCACCCCTAGCGAGGAGAGCTCCTGTGACAGTAGGAGCTCCAGCCCTCAACAAGATGACATGGCCAGACTCCGCGAAGAAAACCAACAGCTTAGGCAGCACATCGCCGAGCTGACGGAGCGCCTTCGTGAGCAAGAGGAGGCAGCCAGGACGCGAGAGGCCGCGGCCGAGGCCAGGCACAGGATTCTGGAGGAGCTGATCAGAAACCTGTCAGCGAACTCCAAAACCGCCACCAGCCAGGCGAGCCCCCCCGAGGCGATGGAGGAATCGCCTGTGCCAGCAGCCGCACCCACCGCCACCGCACCTGCCGCCGCCGCAAGCAGCGGAAAAGGTAAGGGCGGTAAAAGGAAGAAACCAACTTCTTCCCTTGTTGCAGGTGATTTGGGCTCCTCCGACGAGGAACCCAAAGTCCTAAAGAAGGCCGCGCCATCTCCAGCGCCCTCGACGAGCGCAGCCGCCACCGCCGCCACCGCCACCGTCACCCCCGAAGGGGAAAAAGCACCCAAAATCCCACCTGTCATACTCAGGAAGGGCGAACGATGGACGGCAGTGTCACTCCTTCTTAGAGAGGAGAAGATCAACTTCGCCAAAGCGAAAATGGTCAAAGAAGGAGTGGCCATCTCGCCTGCCACCGCAGGCGACCATAGGCGGCTCACCAGACTGCTGGCCGCCAAAGGAGAGGAGTACCATACGTACTCCCTCCAGGAAGACAGGCTACTACGAGTAGTCATCCGTGGCATCCCCTGCGGCACCCCGCTGGAGGAAGTCCTCGAGGACCTCCGAGGCCAGGGCTTCGCCCCCGTCAACGCGGCCAGGATGACTAGGCCACGCACGAAGCAGCAGATGCCCCTGATCCTTGTGCAGGTACCCATGGACCAGGACAGCATCCTGCAGGTGACGACGTGCTGCTCGCTCATCGTCAGGGTGGAGCCCCAGAAGGCAGCAGCGGTGGCATCCCAGTGCCACCGATGCCAGAAATTCGGCCACGGCCAAAGCCGCTGCACCGCCTTGGCAAGGTGCGTCAAGTGCGGAGAAGGACACCACTCGGCGGAGTGCAAGAAGTCGAGAGAGGTGCCAGCCAAGTGCGCTAACTGTGGTGGCCCCCACCCCGCGAGCTATAGGGGCTGCCCCCAAGCTCCCAAGAAAGCCGCGGGGAAGAAGACGGCGGCGGCAGCGGCAAAGCCAGCAGCAGCGAAACCAGCAGCCTTAGCAGAACCAGCTAAGTGTCCGCAGCCCCCTAAGACGACGACGGGGAAGAGCTTCGCCGACGCCGCAAGGCAAAAGCAGGCTCCAACCGCGACGCCTAGGGGGGCCCCAAAACCCCAGACACCACAGGCGTGGAGTACGCCCTCTGATTTCGTCAGCGCGCTGGCGAGAATGGAGGAGATGTACTCCGCCATGCGCGCCTTTTTCACCAAAATGCCATCTCTGTTACAGGAGTAATGGCAGTTCCTCCTAGGGTGCAGTCCTTGAGAGTCGCCTCCTGGAACGTCGACGGGTTCCAGCGAAGGAAGAACGACCTGCTTGAGCTCTTGCCGCGTCTAGACGTAGACGTGGCTGCCATCCAAGAGACCAAGCTGAAGGACGCACAGGCCGCCAGGATGCTCGGATATGTCATATATCGGAGGGACCGGCCGGCCAGACAAGGAGGCGGAGTCGCCCTGCTTATCAAGAGAGGTATCGAACACCATATGTTGCAGGTCCCACAACTGGTGAACATGGAAGCCGTGGCAGTCTCCGTGAGCACCCGCCATGGAGATATCGCCGTGGTATCCTGTTACCAGTCAGCATCTCTCCCGCTCTTGGACCAGGACCTGGAGGCGGTCATGGGGGCATGGCCGCATACGGTTGCCATCGGCGACTTTAACGCGAAATCGCCGGAGTGGAACAGCACGACCACCACAACACGTGGCAGGGTGCTTCTGCAATACCTGCAGAACCACGACGACGTGCTCGCGTACGGACCCGATGAGCCAACCTTCCAGAGAGGCGAAGCTAGGCCGGACGTGTTGGATTTCGCTTTACTCAAGGCAATACCGTTTGAAGCCGAACTGACGACGCACCACGAGGGTTCGACGAACCACTCGCCCATCCTGCTCGAACTAGGGCAGGAGCGTCGCGACGAGGTAACCTTCGTCAGGAGGCAGACCGACTGGGAGCGGTTTCGTGCAGAAATGCAACGAATCTGTCAACCGAGTCCTGTCATCCAAGACGAAACGGACCTCGAGGCAGCAGTCGTGAGCCTTGAGACGGATATCCACACCGCCCTGGAAAGCAGCACCACCGAGAGGACGGAAAGGAGACGTGCGGACTATGCAGGTGAGTTACCTTATGATTTGCAGGTGCAGATCAGGAGAGACGCGCGGCCAAGCGACGAGCGATGAGAACGGGACATCCACGAGATAGGCAAGTCGCAAACCAGCTCAACAGGAGAGTCAAAGCCGCCCTGGACGAACTATACCAGGAGCGATGGCATAGACACCTGGAGTCACTGGATCCCGGAGAAATAGGTCTGTGGAAGATGCAGAAGGCGCTGAGGGCTCCCCGCCGTCCGATACCTCCGATTCACGGCGAGAATGGGATCGTCTACACGAAACAGGACAAGGCAGAAGCTTTTGCAGACAGCCTTGAACTGCAGTGTAGAGAAAACCTTCTCGACGACGAGGACGAGGACCACACCGACGAGGTGGAGCGCCGTGTGCGGCGTCTACGACGCCTACCAGATGCGGAACCCATTAGGCCTGCCACTCCGGAGGAAGTGAAGGACATCCTGCGTCACCTGAACCCCCGCAAGGCACCAGGATACGACGGAATCGGGAACAGGATCCTCAGAAAGCTAGTGATGGCGCTGCTGAACATCTGCAACGCCATCCTGAGACTACGCAGGTTCCCCAAGAGATGGAAAAAGGCCGACGTGATTCTCATCCCTAAACCAGGTAAGAACCTAACGTTCCCCTCCAGTTACAGGCCCATCAGTCTCCTGCCGATGATGAGTAAAGTAGCCGAGAGGGTAATCCTGGCCAGACTGCACGAGACCACGGATGAACTGCAAATCCTCCCGGACGAGCAGTTCGCGTACCGCCGTGGCCACTCGACGGAGCAGCAGATTCTCAGGTTAGTGGAACTTGTATCCGCAGGTTTCAACGCCAGAGAGTCTACTGGAGCGGTCTTCTTGGACGTCGCCAAGGCCTTCGACAGGGTATGGCACGATGGGCTTATCGCTAAGATGCTCGACTTTGGCTACCCTGTAGGCCTAGTCAAGCTGGTGGCGTCCTTCCTGAGAGGCAGAGAGCTGCGTGCGAAGGTGGATGGGGCCTTGTCCACCTATCGACCCATGGAAGCCGGAGTCCCCCAAGGCGCCGTGCTGTCTCCGCACCTTTTCAACATCTTTACAGCGGACCTACCCAGGACAGAGGACACTTCCGTGTGCCTCTACGCCGATGACACCGCCATACTAGCCCGTTCCCTAAACCCGGATATGGCGACGAGGCGACTCCAGAGAGCGCTAGGCAGACTGGAGAACTGGTGTAACCGCTGGAAGATAGCGATCAACGCGGAGAAGAGCAAAGGTATGATGTTCTCTCGTAGGTACAGAGCGCAGCCGCGAGGCCGCGTGACGTTCAACGACGAGGACATCCAGTGGACCGACGAAGCCAGATATCTAGGGGTGACCCTAGATAGAAAGCTGACCTGGAAGCCACACGTCACCGAAGTGGTTCGCAAGGGCAGATTTGTGAGGGCGAAACTCTACCCGTTACTCCGTAGGGATAGCCGACTGAGCCTTGGAAACAAGGTA
The DNA here is from genome assembly GCA_025584915.1 of Monochamus saltuarius. Lineage (NCBI taxonomy): Eukaryota > Metazoa > Arthropoda > Insecta > Coleoptera > Cerambycidae > Monochamus > Monochamus saltuarius. Next base: position 55,214,550 of record CM046725.1, on the reverse strand, counting down.
AGGTTAATCAGGTCTGTTTTGCAGCCACAACTGACGTATGCCGGAGCAGCATGGGGATACGCAGCGAAGACGCACTTGACAAAGGTGCAGGCCGTCGAGAATATCGCCCTGCGTTGCGCGACCGGAGCCCCCTGGTTCGTTCGTAACAGCGATATTCGCCGGGATCTGGGATTCACGCCAGCCCTGGAAGTGATGAAAGCGCGAGCGGAGACCGCCTTCGCCCGCGCCGAAGTCCACAGCAACCAGCTGATTCAGGCAGCGGTGGACTACCGACCCGATGCGGCCGCCAGGTACAGGCGGCCAAGGTTTCAACTCCTGGACGCGGGGTAAGTGAGACGTTTCTTCTGTTTCAGGACCGCCAGGATCAAGAATAGGACTAAGAAGACACACGCGATCCCAAACCCTACCCCGGAGCCTGCTTGCAGGCTCCGTTACCTAATCCTTTCCGCGACGCTGGACGACAGGGCCTACGGCTCTTTGTCCTAGCGTCTCCCTAGAACCACAGTGCTAATCCCGACTTAACCCAAACCCCTACCTGGTCGGAGGCGTCCGCGCCGCGCCCAAAACACGACAAACCCCCGGGGGTAAAGAAGCAGTCGGCGAAGAAAGAAGAGAAGACAGAAGAGCGCCAGAAGAATAAGCCCTTGCCGACGGGGCTTGCCAGGACAGGAGGAGGTTCCCAGAGCCGCCGGCATCGACCGCAACAGCGGTCGAGGCCGACCGGAGAAGGGAACCCACCTCTACGAGGCGTCCGGGCCTACAGCGATGAAGTGGGTAAAGAGAGATAATCCCTCTCGACCCCGCTCATCCGAGGTCATTTATCCAGCCAAGGATATTGGCGCGAGTCATAGTTAACCTTGTATACAAGTCTTCTGCTTTATTATCGGAACGTACTTGTAAATTTATTACACAATCTTCATAAGTTATTACGTAATTCCCCCGAGATATTTCCTTTCCATGTCTTGTATTTATTTCGATGTCCCAATGCGGAAACACGTTGTAGAAGAAAGCGGATATCGCTAGTTCAATCTACACCAAATACAAGATACCAGAACCGGGATCGAATTACACGGTAAAAGGATATTTCAAACATGACGTTAAATATACGAAGAAACCAATTCTTAATGTATCACGGAAGGTATAAAACACTTTGTCCAAATAAACAGTTTCTCATGCATACAAAAATATTCTCAGTGTGAAGATGTGTGCGCAAAACTGATTAATATTTTGTTTGGCGTTACAGCGCGATAATGTCCATGTTAATCGTGTCAAAATATTTATACAAGATGTATTTAAACATTGCAGTTGAACTTCAAGAGTTGATAATAAACATGATGAAATCCCGTATGTCCTGAAAAACGTTTCCCTCAACTACTGATTTTCTATATCTTACCCAATTCAACATATTTACTTGTTTTATCATTCATTTTTCGAAAACTGTCATCAAAAGTCAACATTTTCGTTAAATTTTCAGTCGACAAAGTGCGTCTTTTTTGTCACCTAGCTGCGAAATACCTTCAGGTTCTATAGAACGCCAGTCTTTTTCTTTGTAGAACATAAAACAAAAATCTAAATAATTTGTCTTTTTTCGAAATTTATTAATTACATTTTAAGTAATATAACATTTCAATAGAAAACAGTAATTATTATAAACAGGACGGTTACAATTTATCTTGCACTTAATGTGTAAATTGAAAATGCCGATATTGCAATGAGTTAAATTCATGCCAGATCCAGTGCTGTCAGTTACCGTAGCTTTCGGGTCTGGGTGTTGAATGGGGCTCCTACTGTAATTGTTTAAGTTTACTGCTCACGTTGTATTATTGGCAAGTTCCGTAAGCTCTGCTGAAGATGATAACAATTTATTTCTGTTTGAAATTTTATTTTCTATATAATCTTCTAATATGTGTCTCCGCTACCATGCTAAAACGCCACCCTCATATCATTTAGTAGTGGTAGGTAATATCGACCTCTATGGCGGCTAGTATAAGTTTCCGGATGTGGCAAATTAAGATAAGCTGCAATTTTTGTTGGCACATTCCTTATTTTGTTGAAGCCAACCACTTGGTTAATACTAATAACAGGCACTGCTTACCTCAACTTTCTTCAGAACACACTATATGAGTTTTTGGAAGACATTCCTTTGAATCAGAAGCAACAAATGTGGTTCCAGCATGATGGTGCTCCAGCTCATTTCCATGGCCGTTAGAGAGCATTTACACCAAACTTTTCCGCATAGATGGGTAGGAAGGGCCGGACCTGTTTTATGGCCTCCAAGATAGCCTCATCTGAACCCTCTAGATTTATTTGTTTGGGGATATTTGAAGACATTAGTGATGGTACTCCTGTAACTTTGTTTTTTGTTTGTTAAAAGCCTCCTTTGTCGGTTTATTCCTAATAAAATAATTTTCTCAGTGGAAATGGAAAGCGTGCATATGTATATGAATATATACATATACGTATATATAAGATGTAAAATCTCTGGGGGACGGAGGCACGCCCCCCTTGTTGCCCCTGTGGACGCTCATGCCAATATGAATGGTCTAGGCAAATTTTGTGACAATATTTAAATATTGAACTAGAGCAGATCATCAACAAATCGTCGATTCGAAATTTTAATTCTATATACCGTGTGTCCCAGCTTTTTTATTATTTTTAACTATAGAAAAAAATCACTCGTTAAAAATTCTAAGCTATTTTTGTGTGGACACCCGGTATCTTATTCCAATGCCTTTACGTCTGGCGGATACGATTTTTTAAGGTAATCCATTTTGATCAATAAATATTTAAATGAGATTCATTTTAATAACAATGGGTTGCTACAGATCTAAAAATAGAGAGGTGGCTAAAACTATTACCGCCTAAATTAAATTCAAATTTATTTTATCAGACAAGCAATTTTCTTCGCTTCTTGCATTAAAAAACTTCAAAGAGCGTGATATTAACTGTGATTCTATTATGATTAATTTTCCACTAGATCAAACTGAATCAAAGTTAATATTTGATGGAGAAAATATAAATTTTAAAAATAAATACTACTTTCTTACTCGATCATTACTTAAATAAGTTCGTAATAGGTAAATTTACTAATACCTTTATTTGACGTTTTCTAGAACATTCCAGGTTGTATTCGATTTGGTTCGAGATACGTTCTCGAGGACTCGGGAAACTTCGAGAACCACAAGAATGTATATAAGCGGATCAGCTCTACGTCTGGATTAGCTTTATGTTGAGAAGTCAAATGCTAAAGACATAAACATCAAAACAGAGATTCATTTTTTGACGTTATTTGAAGTATGTTTGTTGTGTATAATCAAGTAATACAATAAAAATTATCCAAAGGTTAATTCTATGTAGAGGTTACAATATGTATATGCATAAATACAGGGTGTTGCGTTACCAACCGGATAATCGTTCCTAGCAGATTTTGTGATGAAAATAAAAGGGCATGGCTTAAATTACGTTTTGTCTAATGCGTTGCTTCTGGCATATAGTGATCAAGTAGAACAAAATTCAAATACAAAAACGAAATTTCGAAAGACAAGTATTCTGTGGGTTACCCCCAGCCTGCACTGAATTACACCCAAAGGTTGATGGATTCATGTTGAAATTCCTGAAAGTAACTGCCCTAGGTTATTGTTTCTGTTGCGACAACTACAAGATTTGGTGCAAACACAAACAGAAATACAAATTGAAAACCAAAGGATTTGAATACGGACTTGGGGGCCTGGGAGGCCCACCCAAAAATGCAAAACTAATAAATTTCAACAAAGAATAATTCCTCTGAAATGAAATTAGCATCTGAAAAATTCAGAATGTATTTTAATTAGTTCTTTTAGATGCCGCAATGGACGTAGAGTTTGATATCAAGGCCTACAGTCTGCAGTTTTGTCCAATTTTGTCGACCTACTGCCAATACTATATAATTTTAAATAAAATACAACATTTGTTATTTGGATATTCTCGACTATGAAATAAGTAACAACAGATACATATCATATGATATCGGTAAAAGTTCTTTTCCTTTCTTCCTGCTACATCCCATATCACGGCCTACAAAATTGTTAAATGCATTCAATTAATTGTTATCCAAAATCAAATCAGAATCTTTTAACCTAAACGCCTCTATACAGGGTGAACTATACTTAAGTATAAATATTTTAACTGCAGGTGTATCTAGTTTGTCATGTAGATGCGTCAAGTGAGTAATTTTTAAAAATTTCAAATATTTACGGAGATATCACTTTTTAAAGAAAAATATCCTCATTTTGAGGTCCGCTGACTGACGTAATCAAATACACCGTATGATTTATTGAAGGCGAGGTTGCCATATCGTCTATAAGATAAATATTTGTTTAACGTAAATTAAATTTTTGCGGATGGCTTTAATTTAAAAATACTTATTTTTAGCAATAAGTAAAGTAAAAATGGATATGTAGTACGCTACGCAATAATATTAATCCAAACTGTAACTTCTTAACTGACCTTACCATAAATGATTAAAAAGTGAATTTCCGCAAGTTCGATACTACCAATAGTTAAAGTATTTAGGAAGTTACTTTGTTCAATGATTCCAAAAATCTAAAATTATCCATAAACGTGCATAAAATTTAAACAATTATCTCCATTTCACAAGTTAATAACATTGTATTAACACTAACATACACATAAATTTCGTACTTCGTAGTTTCGTAGTGGGTGAAACAAATTTAGAAAATAAACACAAAACTTGTAAAATAAAATAACGAGCTTGTTCTATGCATTCGATATCAAGAGAAGTCAAAGTAAAATATTTAAAAGCAGTATCAATCGCATGCAAAAAAAGAAGCTGGTGTCGTAGGCGCAGGTAACAGGTGCCACGGGCAGTAGGCGAAATGTCCAGCACCAGTCTTATTTTTACGATAATTTGACATGTTTGTAAAACTATTTCTCAGAAACAGTTGAAGATAGGTATAGGATATGCTTTATAAAATATGCTTGGAATTTAAAGTAGAATCCAAATATCCAATAATATACAGGGCGTTCCATTTAAAAAAATATAAGTTAGGTTAAGATCTCTCAAAATCATTGGTCTTTTGTTTTCTTTTTTCAAATAAGAAAAACTTGCTAGTTCACTATGTAATATGGTTTCTGTTTCATTCCGATATCTTTAAAAACAGAAAAGTTACAGCTGATCAAAATGTTATCAAAGTTATTGAAACGCACTGTACCTTCACGGTACATGGCACTGGTTTTTAATATTGTTTCAATAATACTCACGCAACGTGCCGAATGTTTTACACAATTCCAACTCGATTGAACCTCACAATTAACCGAAGGGACAAAGAAGTCTTGTATTTTTACGAAACGTATACAGGGTGATTCTTTAATATTGCGAAAAATTTCAGGGGCAGGTTCTTTAGATAAAAATAAGAAAATAAGTTCCCATTAGCATGTGTCCGGAAATACTTTGTTTCCGAGATACAGGGCGTTCATTTTTTTGTAATCTACTTTTAATACTTGTTATTTCAAAAGTCTTTTAACTATACGATTAGGGTATCTGTCTTGATAGACGTCTGATTAAATTATCTTATCGTGTTCAAACAAAATAGTCCGAGTTGGCTTGGAAATTGGAATGCCCACCAACTATCAATAATTGTTTTTTGTCAATAGTTGATTACTATTTGTCACATTGTGAGTGTAGGAGTGAGTAAAAATAACTACTCGTTTCGTGTTTTAATAAATCGGTTAAATGACTTTTGAAATAACAAGTATTAAAAGTAGATTACAAAAAAAATGAACACCCTGTATCTCGGAAACGAAGCGTTTCCGGACACATGCTAATGGGAACTTTTTTTCTTATTTTTATCTAAAGAACCTGTCCCTAAAATATTAAAGAATCACCCTGTATAATTCTACAGAAAGTCACATTTGTCTTGTAGATAATAATCGTCTACTTTCTTAGTGTTAATTATTTGTGATTAGGCAAAACTAAGGTTATAAAGTCAACGATTTGACTAATCCAGTTAAATCAAGTTATTCTTTCTTTTTCCAAAGTAATAGTAATACCCCGTTAGATAAAAAAAATTATCTACTATAAGGACGAATATTTTTTGCAGAGTTGGAATATTTCTAATTTTCTAAAAATTATGTCTTGTTAATTCATATTATCCGGTCTCATTAATGTAATTTCATAAAGTTAATTTTCATTATCGTTTATTATTATCTACGCATAATTCAAAATTTAAAAACATATAAACTTGTACCTTAGGTTGTAAAATTTGCAATTTTTAATTTTTATTACATATCTGCATGAAAATGAATCATTCTCTGGAATTATACTATAATACAGCTTTCGAATCCGGCGAATTACGCTATAGAATTCAGAGGTGTTCGAAGAAATAATAGGTACAATTAAAAAATGAAGTGTCCTACAAACGACAAAACCATTATTAGCAGGAACTATTTATCGATAATTAAAATTTTATAACACTTTAAAAATTTCTAGTAATCCATTAATTATAAACAAATGTGAGGTACGTGACAATTTCGGCAACCGGTAATGAGAAAATCAGAGGCCTTTTACAGATTAAGAAATTTGTAAATTATCTAAGAAAATCTGGTGGGAGAGAAATTTTGAATAAAGAACCTATGGTCATACAAGCGGCATACATTCCAGATGAAATTAATCAAGATTACACGAAACTTATGCCGATTCTGTATTGCTCATCTTATTCAGCTGTTTACTATATAATACCTGGGCCAAGCTCACTAGCTCATTGTGGTTAACGGCGCGGACGCAGACGTGTCTGGTCGTCCAAAAATTAATTTACGTAGTTTTATTTAAAAATACCTTATTCAAAACAAGAATTAGCAGAATATAGTGTTGCGAGTGGTTTTACACAGTAGGTATATTTTTGCTGAAGCCGACGAAATGAGATACGTCACACGTGATATAATTTTTATCGCCGCTTAGATGCAAGTTTTGTACTTAATATCGATTTATGACAAGTACATTTCCATTTTTTATAATAATTATTAAAAGTAAACATTTCGACTTAGAAAAAATTGTATGTTTCTTTCGTTTGACAATTTTTCACCTTGATAATATGACATTGTAAACTACAGAAAAGAATGCATTTATTTCAGCAAGACCCTGTATAAATTAAATAATATTTCCTTATGGGGGAAAAACACTTTGTCCCTTCACCTTTATTTTTGAACAAATGCACAAAATCGGGAAATTTTATCACTTTTGATTAATATTTCATTGTTTCTAAATACTTCTCATTTTTTTTGTTTACCCGTGTCCCGGCTTGCCAAATCTTCTATTTATTCGTTTTAAGTCTTGCAATACGATAATCTTTGCTTTCTTCTCTGACAATTTTCCTGTCAACGCCCATGTATGAAACAATTAAATAATGATAAAATATTTATTAGAATGTAGACGGTAAAATTTGCAGCATTTGTAACAATAAAAGTTTATTAAATACAATAAAATTTATTTGTAGTCAATAAATGTTGAGATATGCACGATAAATTAATACGTACAATTATGGGTATAATAAGTACATTCTCGAGTATATTGAATAATTTGCAATCAAACATACAAGTTTAATAAAACTATGTCAAGGGTCATACATCCTCAAGGTTGATCGTAAACTATTCAATATAACGGAAAAGCAATTATACTACAATGATTTTATTTATTGTATCCATTACCGGGTGTTCTCTAAAACTTCCGATACATGAAAAGTAGGTGATTGAACAGAAAAATGTTACTTAGATATTGTCAGTAATGCCAAATATAGTTTTAAAATAGCTTCATCATTAAACATAATTTTCCTAACGATCATGGGTCTCTTAGTTTTTGTTTATATCACGCACATTATTATTATAATTTTTGCAGAAATGTTTTTCAGGATGCTAGAAAATGCTATTAGTTTTCAACTATTTTGTAGAGGATGCTGGTCGCAATCTTTTGGTGCCTATTGAACACCTCAAGAAGTAATTCAACCATTCGAGAAAACTGGCAAAATAGGTTGGAATTGCTAGTAATGAAGTCTTATGTGAAGAGTTTCTATACGAATAGAAGAGTTGACAAATGTGCGTAATAAGCAATTTGTAATTCTACTACAGTATTCACAACCATTTATACATTTTTCATTTGATTGTTCCTTATTTTTAAAATATGCCTCGTATTTTTGACAGGCCCACCTTAGGGTAAAAATCATTCTTTATCGGCCCTGATAAATTATATAAGAGCTAATCTAATCTCGGACAGGAATTTTTTTGTCGCTATTATGGAAATGTCCGCATAATCTAATTAACCTACATTGGACTATTGTTCCTACACCAAAACACACCCTTGAACCACGCCACCTATACGATCGACCAATTTTTTTAAAGAGCCAAACGTTTACGAAATGATTAATTGCAAATGCTAGAGAAACGGATTCCTTTTATTTGTTAAACAGGGCTGCGACCCGTAAATAGACGTTTTAAGGTCAGATTATTAAGAATGAGGTCGGACATTAGACTATGAATATCCAATAACAATTCGATTGGGATATATTTTATAACGTTTATTATGGTCTGCTCCTTTTAAGGTGAGTCCAAAAATTAGCTATTTGCTAAGTGCCGAATATTTGCGTTTTATATCGCTGTTGATCTAACATTTACCACAGGGTTGGTATATGCGAGCATTGATTTGTTGTGGAAATTGCAAATAATTACCAACTTGTGCTGGCTGAGTCAAGAAATCCTTTGAATAAGATTTGCCTTATCTTGCAAAAGACAAGAGATTGTTTAAAGTCTTATTCTTGCTCGATTTTGCAAAATCATGTTTTGTCTTACGAGAGTCTCACAAATTTCTTGTGTCCCAATTTTGTATGATTCTGGTTACTCTAGGTTGGCTACAATTCCGCTCGGAGCTCACATGTAACTATCGATATGTTCGATTTTCAAAAGTGATCGATTATTAGTAACCTGCCATAGAAGTGCAATGTTTATTTTGTTCAAAATATTACCCCTTCTGATATTTGCAAGACTTCTTGCAGTAGAAGTATTTCTTGTTTTGTCTCGCAAGACTTTTATTTTTAAATCTTGTCTGTCACGTCTTGTCTTGCGAGGCCAAGACAAGATCAAGAAAAAGCAAAACAAGATTCCAACACTATTACCAATTTCTGTGACAATCAAGTGTTCTGATGATTTATGCAACTGCAAATTATTTATTTATACTTAATAAAATTTCAAATTCTCCTTCTCTTTCTCAAATTCTCAGTGTAATGGAATATGTATTAGAATTTATAAATTTCGTATTATTTACAAAGTAGACGCTTTCGTGCATTATTCAGGCATTAGGTTCAACTATTATTGTTTCTCTGCGTTTTAAACACAATTCTAAAAACTGAACTTTTTCATCACAAAATCCAAAGGATTTAAATCCGGCTATCTTGGTAGCCATGCAAAAATTTGTTGTACTTGTACACGCCTAAAATTTGTCTGTTCTCCATATTGCAATACCATTATAATAGCCTTTTACATTTTAAAGAGAATCTTCTAGCAAGCTGGACTATATTATAAATCAATGAGATGGTTGATACCGTTTAGATGGTCTGAGACAAATAATGGTTCAATTGATACGCTTATAGTAAAACCCATGGTCTAGATGTTGTATTATGGGAATTATAGATTCCATTACTGCTAAATTATTTTCTATCCGCAAAATTGTTTTTAAAAATTTCTCATTATTCCCACTACATTTTGTTCTAAAAAGCAATTGTAAATTTCTGTGTGGATAATCTATTGGAGTCTTGAACTCACTGGACGTGGTAAGAATGGAAATGATTTTTATTTCCAAACCTTCGTTGAACCTCTCAAAAGCGTCACATTCCTTAAATTACTATGATCTATTTACTCAGTGTATTAAATAATACTTATCGGAATTTTATTATATTATCTATAAATTCTTCTTGGTTAAATAAATTTAAGATTGGTTTCCACATCGTCAGTTTATACTTGCTAAATTATGCGATATGTTTCGAGAAACACATCGCTCTCTTCTTCAGAAGTAACTCACAAATTGTAGATTAAATCTTCTGGTATGTATTTATATATGATTGATTTTTAGGGATAAATCGTTTCCAAATCTTGATTGAAATTATGAGGGTTGTTCTGGATTTCTATAGCCTCTGTAGAATCTTTTTGTCAGCTGTGTGTACATCTTGCTGCACCTACAGAAGGTTGTCTAGACCAGGACCTTGAACTGTATCGCTCTTGAAGATGGTCTTAGGAAAGGCTACGCCCCTTTTCCTTGAGTTTTTATTATCCACATTCGATTTTCTTAAGAAGTAGCTTGTCAGTGCGTTTTTGTATAAAGGAGAGATAAGTTATTGCTAGATATTCATCATATTTCTTGATTTTTAGTGTCTTTCAGGTGGATTCTTCAATATCTCTATTGATATCTTCATATCTTCTAAGAGCGAATTATAGATGATGTAGTTCTTCCTCCAAGTGTCCTGGTTCAAAAGTTGTTATTACTCGATGGATGACACCTTGTCTTTGGTGGAATGGTGATGAGACTCAGTATTTAAAGATCTGTCCATATAAATAGGTTTTCTGTATACGTTGTCCTAATGTGTTGTGCCATCTAATTTTCTCTTCACGGACATTTAGGAATGGAATCGATTTTCTTTTTCGAATTCAATGGCGAACTGAAAATTCCATGTTGTTCCATCAATGATATGAAGACTGTATAACTAAACAGTTTGGCTTTAAAAGCGTTAACTCCAAAATCTGTTTCTCGAAGGCTTTTATGTAGGTAGATGTTTATCAAAGTTGAGGATAAAAGCGAACTCTTAGCTCTTTTCGTTTGTTCATAAAAGTATTCTCTAAATTTTAAGAAAGCTGACTTAATGTACACTTTTATCAAATCTATTAGATTTGAGAATATAGGCCCTGGTAAGTTCAGATGATGTCATAGTTAGCAGAAGACTTATCAGAGACAAGGATTAGTCCTTGACTCTCAAAGGCTCTTATGGACAATAACAATCACGCCAAAACTCACTTCATAATATTTAGATCACATGGAATCTGCTTGATCTTGGTACTGAAACGATGCACCAGCGTTCTTGACAAGGCGCTGTTTTTGTCACTAAGTCTTTATGTCTTGTATTAGACAAATCTCCGTTAGTTATTTCATGTTTAATGAGTCCAACCTCATCACGCTAAAATGCTAAAAATATTGTTAATTTTTAGCATTTCGGGATCGGTCAGTGGTCGCGCGGTTTAAGGCGTTAGTACTTGAATCGAGGTGACTAGACGGAGTTGGTTGAGCCCAGCTGCCGGTAGACCGTATATAAGCTATATTCATAGAGAGGATTGGCACCCTCTCTGTGGATATGGTAGGGTGGAATAATGTTAGCTTGGGTCAATGTGAGAGATTGATGCCGGTTGATATTTGACTACCCCCCTAATTAATGAGGTTTTCCAGGTTTTCCTCATTCCTGCACTGAATAGTGGTTAGGGCCTACCAACGTAAGTCGTTCCTGGGCGCAAATGCGGCCTGCTTAATAATAATATGCCGCCCGCTCTCCCGCACAAGTCTCCGACTTCTGGGCTAATCCCTGTGATTAGAATGAGGGGTAGAGATATTATTATTATTATTATTATTAGGTAACCAAGTCTAAGTAAAAACATGTATATCACATATTATGTTTGCGGCATTTGGTCACACTTTTTGTTAGAGGTAGACTTATACCTATCAAGTCTACATCACTCCTAAAGCGCTCAAAATTTGGATTACCTATACAAGGAGATTTAGAAAAAATGTTTTGAATGTACAGGATACTCTTATAAATACAATTTTGTAAATATAAAATCAAAAGAGCAGTTCAAAAATGAGATTTAAAAATGCACTTCCACACTGTAAAATCTGATAAGTGATAAAGGCGTATTTATGTATAGGTAATCGACGATCGGACAAAAAATTGAAAAAAAAATCTCAAGGAAAGAGGTAAATTACATTTTACAACACCTATTTTTATACATCAAATTCAACTGCTTTTGCCTTCAACTGGTTTCAATTAGTAAAATAGTTTGCCGTGTCTGATGTTACAACGACATTTTGGGCCCGTCTCACTCAGTTTCTACAAAATAACACACGTTAACGCTTCTTGTCCGTTTTGAACTTGTAAGTTATTGGCAGCAGCTATGATACTTGGGAGCAATATACTTCACTTTTTAAATATCCCCACAAAAATAAGTGCAAATGATTTAAGGTCAGGAGATCGTGGAGGCCATGATACGGGTCCTCCTCGTTCAATCCCTGGATATTAATGCTCGGACACGCTGTACATGGTACGGGTATAATTGAGGCTCGTGTATGATACACGACTGCCGCAATACACCGTGGACGCCCTAGACCTCCATATTTTCCAGGATTCTGTTGCAAATTTCCCGTGTCACGCCAGCGTTTGCGCTACACTTGCACTCACTGCACACCGTTGTAAAAATAGCTGTATTTGGAACATGTTTACCGGGAAATCGTTCGTTAATGCATTTTTATTTCACCATAAATTAAAACGATATCCACCAACTGTGAGACGTAAGCCATTTTGATATTTGAAAAACAAATGCATCACAAAAAAGTTAATACGACCTAGATAGATTGAGATTACAGTAGCCCAGCGATGTAAATGTTGAAATTAAAAATATTATGTATTTTACAAACAATTTTTTACGATAATGACTCGCATTTTTCATCATGCATCTATTCCCAAATTTTTTAGACACGTTCTGAATCACCATGTATTTCTTACATTCAATAATTTTTGTGTTTTGAAATACTAAAAATCCCTAAAATTTTGAGGCATATTTACTATCTTTTTGGTACAAGAATAGATGTAAGGGTTCCTGTATGTAAGTGTAATAAACTTGATGCATGGCAACAACAAATGATACATAAAATCATTAAAATCATAATTATTGGATATCGTAAGCAATCAATCAATAAGTGAATATATGGCGTAAACCATATATTCACTCATGGCCACCTCGATTACATCGCAAAATTTCAAAGTACTTCTTGTTATTTACTACACCCTGTACGTACTTCTTCGAAATATTTATAGTATGGCGTGCGCATTAACATTTAAATTTATTAATAATGACTATATTTACGACAAATCGTGTAATATATGACCGCATAAATTAGAGTCGCGTACATTTTGTGCGAGCAGACGTGTACGGGAATTAAATAATTTAGAAACCTCTATTGCTGGAGGAGGAATACTAATAGATGAAGACATGCCTGATGTCAGTTTGGTTGACCTTTCTTTCAACAGATTTAACGGACAGGATTCATTGAATTCAAGGGCGGATGTGGGCTATAATTACCACTAATATCTCCAACTTACTTGCTATTTACTAATGAATATTGTCGTTACATTCCTAAGTACATGCATATTGTGAAAAAAATGTTAGTTCAGGTATCGGTTGAGGTATACGTTTTAGTTTATTTGGGACTTAAATCTCGCAATAAAAATATAAATAACTAAATAACCCTTTCCGTCAAAAAGGCAGTTAATGTTTGCTTGTAGTTCTTAGATATATATTCCTGAACTTTTGGATATAACTAAATCAAATTTATTTATGTAAGACACTTATACAGGGTGTCCCAAAATTAGCCTGCCAAAAATTAACTGTGGATTCTACGATCAAAAATAAGAAAAAAAAAGTTACATACCACAATAGTTTAAGATGGAAACTATAAATAATAGGCAAAATATCCCTAGTAGGCCCTGAGAAAATACTGTCGACTTATTTATGACATATTAAAGGTGTCAAACATTTTAACATATTAAAAATATTAAAATACTTTTAAAATGCATATCAGTAATGTAATAATTTGAAAATTTTCATATACTTGTTCAACAATTTTAATTTTTTGATGTGACGGTAAAAACCTCGAGACATAAAAAAGTTCAGCAATAGGAGCAATATTTATTCAATAGTTTGGCACGCCTATGACTAATTATGGTATTTTTTTCGGAACATTAGATTCGCAATCTAATTGCGATTCTCAATTTTAAATTTCATTACTTTATCTCGATCCGTTTTGGAAATATTTAGAGAAAATCTAATTTTTGGGTCCCTCTTTAAAAAGAGCAATAACTCCGTTAGATGGCGTTTACAGACCTATGTTTATATAACTTTCTTTTCTCATTTTTGATCGTAGAGTCCACAGTTAATTTTTGGCAGGGTAATTTTAGGATGCCCTGTATATGTGATTTTATTGTTTGTTTTTTATATTTTTTATGTTATATATTTGCTAACTACTGTTGTTTGTTATTTGATAGATATATAATTTGTTATTATTCTAGTTGTTTCTCTGTTTGTGTTTATTTTGTATATTTTGAAGGTTTTTTTTTTTTCGTTGTCCTGTAACTGAGATTCATCCCGTTGGACACTGTATTTAAATAAATAAATAAATAAATAAATAATAAATAACTTGACTGTTGCAAAAGTTAGCCGACTTGCCGACTTCTTCTCATGGTTGCTTTATAATTAATTTCCTGTCTCTGTTTAAGCTGAAACTATGAAAGAATAACATCCTTTATATTACCTTGCGACATATAAAATTGCTACACGGTTATATTTTTAATTTAACCGGCAACTTCCTTAAAAGTATTTATACAAAATTTATGAAAACCTCTAATTATAATATCCGCTCTAAAGATTGCCTTTAACGTCTTCAAATTATCTCGTACAGCCAAGCGAAATTCTCTCTCTTCGTCTTTGTGTTTTATACAAAGTTATACCACTGGGATTAAAATTGTGACAAGATTTCGTAAAATAGAGATTTTCAAGAGATTTCGCGGAATTTCAGGCAATTTCAAGGAGATTCCAAGGATTTCGCATTTGATAAAAAATACCTCGAAAATTACTATAATTATACATATTTCTGGGGCCAAAATATGATGGCCTAAATCAAGCTAGTCCAAAATTTTGTAATTTCCGAGATACAGGGTGTTCAACTTTTTCAGTTCTTTCTCAATAACTTTATTATAAATTGTAGTAAATACATAAAACTAGGTAGTGGTGAGTTTTCTGACACAAGAAATTCAAATATGGCCTCGAATTTGCACTCAATTATAGAAGGCGGCACCTACAGTACTTCACATGCATTCAAATCGTTATAAATTTTGTGTGCACTGATGTATTGATTGTTTAATCAATAATTCTTATTCTTTGACATTTTTTTCTTAAATACGCGTCTTGAACGACCGTTTTTTGAATAGGATTTGATTTCATAAACATAAACCCATTGTCTTCTTTCATACTTTATTCAATTAAGTGCTATCAAATTTTAGACTAAGGGAAATTGGGTTAGATCATCATATCTTGACTCTAGAAACATGCGGTAGCATTTTGTCCAGGTCTTTTAGAGAAAGTCTGTACTGGATGTACTGGCCCAAAAAGTTATGACGACTTAAATGTATGTGAAGTACTGTAGGTGGCGCCTTCTGCAGTTGACAGCAATTCTGTGAATATATTGCAATTCTGTGGATATATTGCAATTCCTCTGTATCAAGTTTGATGGATTTACCACAATTTATATCCAGTTATTGAGGAAGAACCAAAATAAAATTGTAATTTAAACACCCTGTATTTCGCACTAAAGTAACTTAAAATGTTTACAATCTTTTAGAGAAACTAGTGAATAGGGGCATTCAAAAATTAACGTCGAACTGCAAAGTCAATAAAATGAATCAAACAACATTAAACTTTGAAGACAAACAGCCTTCCAGTAGTTCCAAACAACCGTGATACGTGTGGCGCACTTAATGATGTGAGTTGGATCCGCATTATTCTCGAAATGAAAACGCGAATAAGTACAATAATGTCGATAATGACGCAAGGTAGACAGTATTGTCAGTTTTTTATATGTTTTTAGGTAGGTATTAACAATATTGTGTGAAACTAGCTACTCTGCGGACTAAAGCCTCGGCCAGGGGTGAATTACACCCACAATATCTACCCATATATTCTTTATTATTATGTATTTTAAGCTAATATAAATCAAATCTCCTACAACTCCTATCAATGTCGTTTTTTTTACAGCGTTCTCAACTGTAGAAACCATGAAAATCAACATTTTTATTAATAATAATAGTAAATTGTAGGAGATTTGTTTTATATTAGCTTAAATACCTTTCTAATACAATAAAAAATGTTACAGAAGCTAATAAGAAAGAACATATGGGTATATATTGTGGGTGTAATTCAATGCTGGTCGGGGCTTTGATCCGCAGAGTAGTTAGTTTCATAAAATATTGTTAAAAAAACACAGGATGTGGAAAATTATATCTTTTAAAAAAATTTAAATAATGATGAATATTTTTACAGCATCAACTTAAAATATTTATCATCCTTAGGATCATCCAATATTAACTACTGTAACAGAAAAAAATCAAATGTTTTAGAACTCAAGCAGCATTTGAGATCTTTTATTTTTACTGCATTTAATAAATTTTGAACTTGACCATATACTTACATTCCTGTTAATTGGAAAAGTATTTGAACGTGCAAGGTGAAAGTGCGCGTACACCCGTATATCTGTCGTTTCAAAGGATTTATAGTGCCGCTCTGCATGAGTTCCTCAATGGGAAGAAATTGAACAGGATGTTGGATAACAAATTACGTATATTCAATGGCTACAACCGGCAAGCTGTAATAAATTACCATTCTCAAGTTATAACTCATATTGTTTTTATTATTTAATACATGGGTAACGATTTCCCGCAAGTGTTGTCCCCCGAGAGGAATAAAATTTGTTGTACCACGCGATATCGGTTTAACATACTGGCTGTGAATTAGAAACTACAAGCTTTTTTACTAATAAAAAATGATAAACATCAAGAATTAATCTGAATGACAGAAATATACCATCCTGACTATTATTTCAGTTTTCTGACTTTTATTCCACCTACGTACATAAAACAGCAGGAAACAACTACTCCGCGAACTAATGCCCCGACCGGTATTGAATTACTCAGTATCTGTGTGAACAGCCAAGAACCCTTGTCGGACACACAACCAGACATAGACCGGTTTCGGGCTTGTTAGCCCTCAGCAGTATGCCATAGGTGAGATGACCGACAGAAAGTATACATTTTTTAAAACAATTTTAAAATATTTTAATGTCACAGCCACTGACTTTGGCAGCAGGGCATACAAGTAACTGCACCCAACGCTTTTAGAATTGAAACCTGGAAACTTGTAAATAATACTTAGTAAATTCAAAACCTATTCCCTCTGATTAATATTTTGTTGTTTAAGAAATATTTTTTAATAAAAATGTGTGTACTTTTTTATTTTTACATATTAAAAACACTGACGAATTCTTACACAGCAAAGTCAATACTTTTAATCAGAGGAAAGAAAATTTTAAAGTTTATATGATACATAGTTTCCGTAAAAGTAAACAAATATAGTCGATTTTGGCAAAAGGTAAAACAACTAATAATCTTAATTCCTGTCAGAATATGGACTTGAATTTGCGACTTTGCCGTTTTACAAATTAGTGGTTGCGACGTCATAGAAACTATTTATTTTTAGCATTTTAAAAAGGTAATTGAAGAAAATAAAATCGAGCAATTTTTAATCCATCTACGTAAATCGACTCTATCCAAATTTCATACGCGGGCGCGTTGGTTTTATAACTGGCTTAGGGTTACCATAATTCTTCTAATCCATATTTTTTTGAAGTTAAAAATTGTTTGCAAAATAAAACAATTTTTTAACTACGCAGTTTTTCCTAAAATTATGCATTTTAGAGATATGCAACAAATGTACCTTTTTTAAACTAATCGAAGGAGATCTCAAAGTTACTAATCATTTTCCAAAAATCTATATCCTTAAATCGAAAGGAAAATATAGTGGCACAGGCGCCTAGAACGCCCTGTATATTTAATTAAAAAATCAATTACATATTCGTGTTTATCTAAAAACAACCCTGTCTTCAAAAATTTGAGTACAATTACCCAACTAATAATAAAATTATAGTAAAAAATTAAATAAAAAAGTGTCAGGTCTATCTATAACTTCTTAAAGAAGGTAAGTTGATTTAATTCACATTATTTTGTCCAAAGAAGCTAGCCTTAAGGTCGCCGTATTTCTCGCCGCAAAATGATCAAATAAAACACAAAAATAAAATTATTGATGTTTTGTTTATCACATTTTACTATTTAAATTCTCCTCAAGTAATATAATAACTTTTAAAATGCATTTGTATGACACACATTATTTTGCTATTCCAACACTACACATTTTAAAAATTATTTCCACATATGTATAAACAAAAATAAACATTCTCATATGCAGAACTATGTAAGTTTATGTTATACCAATATTTACATCTACAGTTGAATTGAAAAAATATGTATGTTGAAAGATTTCTGTATCTAAAAATTTGTTGGTTAAATCGCTTTCAGCCGTTACATATTCGTTTTACTTCGGTATCTTTGAATATTCGCAAATGGGATGAGATAATATTGTTATTTGCTAAACTCTATATTATTCAGTTCTTAAATGTCTAAAATCACTTGCCCTAATCATCTTAAATCATATTCTAAACAATTTAAATAGTTTTTTGTTTGTTTTATTATCGTGTTCTTGAGAAAATTACAATGGTGACGAGATAAATGTAGAAGATACATTAGCTTTCAACATCACGTTTGATGGCGTTGATCTGAAATATACGAACAATATTTTTAATATTTCATTTCTTCCCATCTGAATTATTAAGATGAGGCATATTAACGTAGTTTTTTAAGTCACGCTTTGTTCAAAAAAGACTGCTTCTAGCAGTATCCTTAACAATGAAATTTTCTCATCTCAATATAATACATCATCGTGATATTATATTCCGCTTACGAATCTATTTTAATTTGCCCAAATTACTGTTGGCGATGCAAATTACTCTTTTTGTGACGATGACTTAATACTGTTGTCCAGCTTTGGGAATGTTTATTAGCCTTGACCTTCAATGGTCGGACGTAAACATAAACGAAATCTTCGAGAAAAATGTCGATTTTACAGGAAGTAAACGCGAACAATAACAGCGTCTACAGGTCTAGCAGATAATACACGCAAACTTCGCTGAGTCGTTATTTTGCTGTTATTGATGAATTTTATTTATAAGTGACGTATTTATCCAAAACGCATCGAATTGTTTGTCCAACATTTCTTTGAAATCACCAGAAAATTCATAAAAACTTTATCTGTTTTGCTAAAACGAGTACAAAAGTAAACCTGCTAAATGACACAGATTACAGGTTATAAACAAAAAAATTCTTGACTAAACTTTATTGGGGCTGTTACATCACAATTTAGAAAATATCCCACAGATAACTCTATAGTTTTTCAAATACCATATGTTTTATTAATAAAGGAAGATTTATTAGCAGGGTACATGTATGAACTGTTTTCTTAACTTGACCTTAAATTCACTATTAAAATTTAGTTAGACACTTTAGTTACACCTTGTATAATAAATGCGTTTTTGAGAAATAAGGAATGCTTTGTCCCATTATAGAACGTTATAATTGATAGTACCTTTTTTAAACATGTGTCAGAGCTGCTGTGAACTCAAGTCTCAAGTTATCATATTTATATGTTTGTTACTAGGAAATTTGAATTTTTATGTGAACGACAATAAACAAGAAACATTTAGTTTCTGGAAAATACGCTTTCAATATATAGGATATATCAGGATTAACAGAGTAAATTTAAAATTTGATTTAGGGTACAGGTAATCCAGAACAGCTCACTGAGGTGTTGGCTGTGTTCAACGTTACATTCAAAATTAATGGTTGAACAACAAATTTTAGATTTGACAGGTAATGTTTTATTTGTTTATTATTTATTAGTCATAAACAAGTTATTTATCTGGGAACCAAATTTATTTAACTTCCAGTTGAGACAATAATATTTCTTTGTGTTTTGGATTACATTTTTTATTATTATAACGATGACTTAAATGAAAATACAAACAGTAAGTCTTCACTCTGTCAATTATACAAGTTTTCTCCAGGTTGTATAAACTGCACATTGAGAAAATGGTATACGACAATATACACATTATCACATCCCACAAAATTCTTTTAAAAAACTAGTAACAACTTCAAATAATGTAAATGATTAAGTATTTTTCACCACGTATGGAACACAGTAGTACGTTTGTTTTAGCAGCAGTTGAAAACTGTTTGGAAACTATCAGAAATGTCCGTCCAACTATTTATTGCGTCAAATTCAATGGTAACGCGTTCCCAACTTAACTGGTCGAATATTTCTGACAGTTTCCAAACCGTTTTCAACAGCTGCAAAAACAAGCCCAGTGATAAGGTACAATTCAAGGCTTTATATATTTTCTAGCGTATTTTTCCTCCAAAAGTTAAATTTCAGTTTTATATTTTAGTACTATGCTATTAAGAACCTTCACCTACTAGGTGGATGTTTTTTGTGCATCTTTAAATATGATTCTCTGTCCTTGAACGCTAGTCACGAAATTTATTTTCCTAAACTAACTGTGAGCTGTCAATTAAAGGAGTATGTAACTAATAGCAGGACAAAAAATGATATCAAAAAGTAGTCTCAACCAGAAGTGTGCTACACGTTTTTTAGATCGATGTATCTGAATCCAGGGCTAATTTCACCCCATGAAGCCAGGATGAAGGTCACTTTAAGGTCAACTTCCGTATATCAATCAATATCCCACCTCTGATGCCGGATTCTAAGAGCGAAAAGTTTTACATACATTCAGATGTAATTTGACCAGTGGATCAAAGTGACTTCTCAGAGTCATTTAAACATCAAAAATGTCTCGAATTTCTCAAACGGCATCAGAATAGCAAGGCTTACCGAATACCTAACCTATACGAATGTTTTCAAGGTTATTAGAGACTATCTGGGGACCCCGAATTTCTGTGTCTAGCCAGGCGATTCCAAATATTGAAATCTGATTACTTTTTGTAGGCATTAAACATTTGTGTCTTTACATTAGTGCCTAATGTACCTATAACAACTCGGAGTTGATGAATAACGTTTTAATTTATTTTAGCAGAACGATTTACCAAGACGTCCACGCACGGCGTACTGCAGCAATGTGGCATGTGACATACACGTGACTCAATCAAGCAGTAATACCATGAGATTGGGCGAGTATGACTGGTACCATGGCCACGATCTCCTGATTTTAAATCATTTTGGACTTATTTTTGTAGGGATATTTAAAAATGAAGTGTATTGCACCGAAGTGGATACATACTACTGATGATTTACTCAAACGTATCATAGTTGCAGCCAATAACTTAGAGTTCAAAAAGGACAAGAAGCAGAAACACTTGTGTTAGTTTGTAGAAACTGGGTAAGACGGGCCCAAAATTTTGTTGTAACATCAGGTATGTCAAACTATTTTATTAATTAAAACCACAAATTAATTATATTAATAATTAATAACAATAGCGGCAAAAGCAGTTGAATTTGCTGTATAAAATAGGCGTTACAAAATGTTATTTATTTCTTTCCTTGGGAATATTTCCATTTTTTTCGGTCGCAGATTGCATGCTTTCCCGCTTTATTAGGTTTTACAGTGATCCAATTTGCAGTGCCGTGCAAAACCGTATTTTTTAATTATTTTCGAAGAGCTCTTTCTGATTTTTTTACAGAATTGTACTCTTGGACACTTAAAAAAAATTTTTAGATAAGTTCTGAATCACCCTGTATAAGCCGCCCCATTTCCGATTCCGGATTTTGAAAACGCGGGAAACATTACGGTCAGATACAATTAAATGAACAGTCAACATGACTTGACATTCCCTTCTGACTGATTCAAGATCCTTACATACATCAACCAGAGCTTCACCCCAATGTTTCTTTGATTCTCATTCCCAACTTTCTTATTAGGATAGCTTGGCACGAAGCAAACGCTATATTGCAATCTACAACTACTACGATTTTACAACATAAGTTCATTCACTCGTGCAACATGACAGTCGTCGGTCGATGTGTTCTAAAACAATTTTAAATTGTTTTAAACCATTCACTGCACCTTGACAAAAGTTTCTTTAAAGTCTTACTCTTGCTCGATCTTGAATGATCATGCCTTGTCTTGTCTCGGGAAAGTCTCCTAAATTTCTTATCTCGCAATTTTGCAAGACTCTTGCATGATTCTTGCAAAACTCTTGCATACAAATAAGAGACATGGAACCCTATTATGAATTTGGTAACAGTGGTGGTTGCTCTCGATCGGCTATGGTCTCGCTCGGAGCTCACACGTAACTGTCGCCGGTAGTGGTCAATGTTATAAAGTAGGTATAGAAACAACCAATTCTACATAGAACTGAATTAGTGCTCTTTCTATTAAAAAATTATAAGTGCGAAACTATACCTGGGCAGGTCCAAGTAGGGGCCCTTAAAAGAACAGGGAACATTTTGACTAATCGCCACGCACGTGCCGCGTTCGAGTATTTTACACTTAGCATACAAACAACTTTTACTGTGAATTTTAGGTACGGCTATGCTCCAACAGCTATTGACAATCTAGTGTCAAAGTCGTAGGCATCAAAAAACAGGTGCCAAGGCAACACAAAAACTATATAAATTTTAACGAACAAATTTTGTTGCTCCACGTACACTTTTGTAACTAAGCATGCTGTTTAATATCCGTATAAAGAGACAAGTAGGCGTTTAGTTGTCTAAAATTAGATGCGGATTAATTGGACCATAGCTAATTCGAACAGTTGTTAAATTATTTTTTTATTCGTTTAGTAAAAGTTCTACTGCTAGATAATTGTTAACAATGTTTCGTGTGTGCGGAAACTTTGTCAATAAAAACCATTAAGTAAAGTACTTAATAAGTTTCGATAAATACCTATGTCCAATAGAAAGACAAATTTTATTTGAAAACAAAGGATGATGTAACGCTAGGAACTTAATTTTATTGAGTTCGTAAAACTGTGTATCCTCTTTTCTTAAGCGGGCATTACACTAACAATTTATTGTCGAAGAATTTCTTCAAGATCGCACTTTGGTTTTACACATGTTCAAGGCTTTATCAAGTATCTTAACAATTTTGCTGTCAGATGTCACCCGTACCAACCTAAAAGTAATTTTAACTTTTGACATTCATTCCCATTTGTATACGAAACAAAAACTGTTAAAAATGATAAGTAACTTTACTAATTATATTTTAAGGCAAAAAAAAAATGAGAAACAGTTAAAAAAGCTTCCATTGCATTTATTATTGCTGATTCTCGGTTACTGGTTAAATATTTACATTTATTTTAGGTTGGTATTCGTGAATTGCAGTCAAAATTGACGAAAAATTAAAACAACTGTTAAGTCGTCAATAACTTGACGAAGTTCTTGATCAATTTATTTGACGTTCAAGTTTTAGTATTACATTTGTCAATTGACTTGACGAAGCCACTTGATCAATTAATTGACAACGAAATTGTTAATGTAAAGCGGGCCTTAGAATGACAATGATAACAAAAGAACTTAGTAAACTTTATCTTTAAAATTTGACAGTTAGTAATAAATCTATTTTATTTCTGCTACTGTTAGTGGAATAGCTGGAAAATTTACATTCAGCGAACAAGTTTACATGTTCGATACATAGATGATACACTTTAATTCTGTTTCTGACAGCGACCAGTTACCGAGGTCACGGCATAACCAGGAAAATCATTATGTATTAAATGATAGCACCAGCCGTGAAAGCCTTAAAACCATATGTTGACATGTTACTTACGGTAGATTTTTGTGCAGAAAACCGTAGAAGAAGTGTGAAAGAATGTGTGTAGGAGATTTCCAAATCGAGGACTCAGGAGACAGAAGAGTTTTTAAAAAATATCCGGGACGACCTAGTGTAATAAGGATACATGATGAAGAAAATGTTTTCCAAACAGTTGAAGATGAAGCGCAAATCAGTATGTACTAAACGTTTATCTCGAGAAGCTGGATTATCAAGAACTTCTGTACACCAAATTTTTAAATGTAATCTACTACATCCATATCACATTAAAAAAGTGCAATAGCTATTGCCTCAAGATTTGGATCCATGAGTGACCTTTTGTTAGTTTATCTTGCATCAGGATATTAATTTTTACAAGAAAGTTCTTTTCACTGATGAGGCTTGCCTCATTCGTAGAGGAATTATAAATGTTCACTACTTTCATGAACCGATGTAAATCCCCGAGGGGTGTTTCGCGATCGGCAGTGGTGTACAAAATAGCAGCAGTGAATACGGCAGTTAAGGCAATGCCGTGAGCAATGTTTGCTTTGATTAGGTAGTTGAAGGCAGTGCTTTAGGCAGTTACAGCAGTGACACCGTAATTGTCGGAAATTATCGCAGTTTTGCGGCATTAAATTAGTAAATAACGACAGTGATATACGGGGTGTCCGGAAATGATGAGCAAAAAATTCAGGAGATAATTCTAGACCGAAAATAAATAATACCTCTTTCTATTATAAATGGAGTTACAGGGTGTTAAAGTTAAAATTTTATTTTCGATATTTGTAAATAACTTCTTAAGAAATCCAAATATTTACATAAAATTTGTAAATCAGGGGTTTTTGCGGACGAGAAATTCAAATATGTTTCTAATTTTGACGTCACTAGTAGAGGGCGCCACTTGTGGCACACCATGTTTCTTTTAAAATGGTAGAAAAACGTGTAAAACACCCGAGTCAGAAGATGGACAAGTCCATTAAAAAAAATCTATACAGTGCTTTCGAAAAGTAACAAATAAATTCAATATTTTTGAAATTGAGAAGTTTTCGAAAAAATCTCCTGGAACGTCGTTTTAGTTTTTTAAAAAGGCACTTTTTGACATACGACCCATATTTGTGACATCATCGTTGTTCGAGACATGACGTCATCGATAATTTTTTTAAATAGTAACCCCCAAATTTTGACCATGCCATTTGAATGTGCGTGTCATTCTACATACATCATGAAAAATTATGGTGTTACATAACAAAAAATTCAAGAAAATAATGTTTGCAGATTTTAAAATTTAATTTTCACAATACTGAAAATGATAATGATTATGTAAAAAATCGACTAAATTAAATGTTCAAATTGTGCACCGTTGGCTCCCTAACACTAGCCGACGGTTAATAAATTCTTTTTGGACGTTATCAATAACTTCAGGATGTATACGATGTATCTCGTGACGAATTCTTGCTTTTAAATCTTCTAAATTAACGAGTCTAGTAACGTATACTTTGCTTTTCAAGTATCTCCACAAGAAATAATGTAGGCGTGTCAAATCAGGCGATCTGGCTGGCCACTCAATCGGCCCCCTTCTCCCTATCCAACGATTCGGGAACAGCTCATCTAAATAAGCACGGACAGGTGTTGCATAATGGGGAGGTGCACAGTATTGTGAAAATTAAATTTTAAAATTTTATCATTATTTTCTTGAAATTTTTGTTATGTAACACCATATTAATTGTTCATGATGTATGTATGTAGAATGACAAGCTCTCTCAAATGGCATGGTCAAAATTGGGGGTTGCTATTTAAAAAAATTGTCGATGACGTCATATCTCGAACAACGATGACGTCACAAATATGGGTCGTATGTCAAAAAGTGCCTTTTTTAAAAACAAAATCGACGTGCCAGGAGATTTTTTCGAAAACTTATCAATTTAAAAAATAATGAATTTTTTCGTTACTTTCGAAAGCACTGTATGTGGCAACAAAGTGAGAATCATCAAACTCAAGTCATTAAAATTAATAATTAAGTAAGTAGCTGTTATGCATACATAGTTTTAATCAGTTAATAGTTTTTTTTTAGTGGCAGTATAGCATATTAGCCAATGCATATGTAATTATTAATTTTGTACATTATTTTTTTGTTAAAAAGTTTTGTAAAAAAATATGCATATAATTATTATTAGCACACAATATATATGTGGTGACCAACATTAACAGAATGATGATCGACACTGTCGGCATTGAGGTAGTGTCGCTGGGCATTCAGGCAGTACCTAGGGCATTGGTGTAATAATGGTAATTTTTAAAGAGCACTGCCTAAAACTGGCAGTGGTGTACAAATTTTTAATACGTGAAACACCCCTCGTAAAGCCCTATGCAATAACTCCTGGACATTTTCAACGCGCGTTTTCAGATAAATGTTTGGGCCGTTATTATTGATCGGTATTTAATTGGACCAGTTATTTCTGCAAAATACTCGTCCTGAATTTAGAATAGAGTTTTAGTTTATGCATGATGGGGACACCGCCTCAGGCACCGTTTCATTTTAGTGCTATTTTTAGAGACTTTTTGAATTTTAAGTTTCCAAATAAATGGTTAGGACGATAGGAAATAGTTGTCCTCGAAGTTAGCTACCACAATCGCTAGACTTCAACAATTATATTATTATATTATTTACCATTTTTTGCTTCTTTGTTCTCAGGCATGAGCATTCCAGTGGACACAGTTGTATCGCGAAAAACTAATGCTAGAACCAACACTATTAAAATCTTGTTTTAATTAATGTATTTTTTCTTGACAACCATAAAGTTTTTGAAATTTAAGAAGAGTACAAAAGAGTTTTAAATTAAATTCTGCTTGGGATATTATCATTGTTTTTAAATTCGATCAATGGAAACAAAATAGTCAAAGAAGACCAATAATAAACCTAAATCATGTACCAAATTTGGTTTTTCCAAGTTAAAGTAATACAGATATTATTTTTTTTTTTGATAATATTTGCTCCCTCTTTGAAGATATGTAACTCCGTCTGTGTGCAAGTTTGTGTACAGGTATCTTTGATTAAATTGCAATATTAAAAAGGGACAATAAAATGATGAAATGCGGAGGCAGTAATATTCTACATTGGCCACAGACCATCTTTTTGAATGCCACATGCATAATAAAAAACTTGAACCACAAATGTTGTATCAAAAAGTTCATGTATTTCCATTGCCTTTGCGTAAGAGGAACAAGGAATAAAGTTAATAGTTAATCGTTACAGTTGCGACGTTACAACGGTTCGCAATGTAATTACGATCTAAATAATTATGCCTATTTGTAGTGGGGAGATAAAAAAATAAAATTAAGCAAAGAGACTTTTCCAAAGTCTGTCAACGATGGAAATGTCAATTTCTCTGTTTTACTGTTTAAACGCAAGAGTTTATTTCTTTATATCTTATTGCAGACCTAAAGAAACGTTTGTATTATCCGAACTTTTATATGCCGTGCATCAGTGTGGAAGCTAGAGGGTTCCTACACTCGTATTATTATTATTGTCTTGTGCGTATTCAAAAAGACCTGTTACCAAAGAGTTTTGAAAACTTGAATGTCTTAAACAGGGTTAAGGGCTCCGTGTAGATAATTTCAACAAAAATCCCTCTAAAAATAAAAGTATTGTTTAGTTTCAAATGTTAATACCGAGGTTAATACACAGCAATATCAGATATCAAAGAACCAAGAACTGTCATAAAATGAAAAATGATGGAAATCTACTAGATATCGATGTGTGAATTAGATATTTATATTGTGTTTTATTTTAACGCCTTTTATTGCACGACAAGGATAATAAAAAATACTCGGTCAGAAGAAATTTCATCGTAGATTTCGTCAGCCTAAACACTTTTTTTCACAAATTTTACTTAACTTCAAAGCATTTGAAAAAAATTGAACAAAACTCTAAATTTACAATCCCCTGTTAAGGGGTCGTAACTATAAAAAAAATGTATAAAAAGAACCCCTATTAAAATCGGTCGAACAATCTAAGTACCTTCAATTTTTATTCGAGATCACCTTATCATTCAGAACTCAAGTCACAATTTATCAATTTTGGCGGCGGCGCCAGTACCAATGAAGTAAACAATAAGAAAAATGGGTCATATCCTACCGTATCCTATTTAAAAATATATTCAGTCGCTAATTTTTTCTTAACATCACAATTAAAAAAATTACCTTGCGTCATATACAGAGTGTAAGCGCGAGTACAATGAAAATTAAAGAAGAGTTTTCGCTAAACTTAATATTTTGTTGTACTGCATGTCAATAACAATTCTGTATTAATAGGGCCCATAAGTAATTATACATAGAACAAGCAAAGAAGATACAGGGCGCCAAGGAAATATTTTATTTTCAATATTTTTAAATAATATTTCCAAAAGTCGAAATATTTGGATACATTTTGCGGATCGGGAATTTCATTATGTATATGTCGTAGTCATTGGGCGTAATTCGTCATTTCACGGAAAGCCTAGTCATTGGCTGTAATGCCGGCAAAGGCTGTAATGGAATGAATATTCCTTTGATTTACTGAAATTTTACGTCATTTCACGGATTGCCTGTTTAATTTTCGTCAAACAAAGTAAATGGTTCATCGATTACCCGTTACAGCGCTTGACGGATTTTTGTTTAGTCATTTGCTGAATATTCTTGAAATGTAATACTACCTGCCGAAAAGTGCAAAATACAAAGTAAATAAAATATTTTTATTTTGGTTAGGTTAGGTTAGGTTAGGTTAGGTTCAAACGCTGTAACGTGTAATCGTTTAACCTATTACTCTGATTGACGAGAATGAAACAGGCATTCCCTGAAATGACGGCAAAATTCAGTCAATCAAAGTAATATTCGTTTCATTACAGCCTTTGCCGGCAATACAGCCAATGACTAGGCTTTCCGTGAAATGACGAGTTACACCCAATGACTACGACATATATATGATCTTCCAAAAATGAAGTCCTATTTCTGCCTGCGCCTACATTTTCTGTAATATTGGTACACGTTTACAAGTTGTGTCAAATAAACTATCGTATAGAACTACACGATTAAACAAGGCCTACAAAATTGTCTAAGTTTATGAATATCAGGAATTTTAGAAACATATGGTTTCAACATGGTTTTATGTGCCATTCTGTACATAAAATCATCATTTTATTAATGAAAGGACTTGAACGTCTTGGAATTTCGCTGTGTGGTGGATATTAGTTAGCCAGGTCCTGCGTATTAAGAGCCTTTTCTTATGAAGTGATATCAAAGCCAGAGTCTGTGCCAATGCACCACAAATATTTAATAAACAATATTAGAAAAATGATTGATAAAATTCTACCCGTTATGTGAGAGTATTATATAGAGATAAAACCGAGGATAAAATTGATGAACATCTTGACTTATTCTCATTATGAGTCGAAGCCGTGGCGGCGATGATTTGCCCGACATTCCTTTTCATGCACAATAGCATAGAGAGTACGTCGGCACCTTAAGGTCGCCGTATTTCTCACAGTAAAATGATCAAACTTGTGGTGTTTTTTAGGTAGGAAAAGTAGCAGAAATCTCGAAAAATAAAACACGTAGAACAAAATTAATATCAAAAATAAAATTCTTGATGTTTGTTTATCCACTTTCACTATTTAAATTCTCCTCAAATAAAATAACAACTTTTAAGCATCTGTAAGACACATATTATTTTGCTATTCTAACCCCACATTTTAACAATTATTTTCACATTCTTATAAACAAAAGGGAACAATCTTATATGCAGAACTGTGTAAGTTTATGTTATAACAATATTTTTATCTACAGTTAAATTTAAAAAGAAATAGTATTTTGAGAGATTTCTGTACAAATAATTTTACACAATTAATAACTGAATAATATAGACTTTGGATTCAAAGATACCGAACTAAAACAAATATATAAGAAATCTCTCAAATTACGTGTTTTTTCAATTTAACTGTAGATGTAAATATTGTAATACTTAACATAAACTCACATAGTTCTGCGTATAAGATTGTTCAGTTTTGTTTATAAGTATGTAACAATAATTGTTAAAATGTGGGGTAGAATAGCAAAATAATGTATGTCTTACAAACGTTTTCTAAGTTGTTTGTTTAGTTTGTTGTTGTAAGTTTAAGTTGTTATTTTATTTGAGGAGAATTTAAATCCTTAGTAAAAATGGATAAACAAGATATCAAGAATTTTATTTTTCATATTACTTTTGTTCTACGTGTTTAATTTTTCGAGATTTCTGTACCTAAAAACACAACAAATTTAATCATTTTACGGCGTGAAATACGGCGACTTCAATACAGAACTATAGCCTATGCACAATGTTAATTTTTATCAAAAATCGACTTTCTATTCAGTTTAGTTAGAGTAGAAAATTGAATCTTGATCAAAATTGACATAGGCTAATTCTGCAATATGCAACATCATTTTCATATTTTATTTTAATTCAGTTGAGAAGTATAGATTATTGAAACATAGTTCACATATCATTTCAAATTAAAATATTTACAGGAAACTTCCTAAGTAGGTGCATACAAAATCTAGGAAAGTATTCTATAGTTAACATTACGACATTTTTGTGTAATAAAGATAGGTATGGATCTAAGACTACCATTTTTGGTAGACGCAGGATCCAGCTCACATTATTATGTGCGTCACGGTTGTTTGGAACTACTGGAAGGCTGTTTGTCTTCAGAGTTTAATGTTTTTTGTTTCATTTTACTGACTGCACTTGGACGTTAATTTTGCCCTTATTCACTAGTTTCTCTTAAGTTTGTAAATATTAAAACCGGACACTCTGTGCCTGGGGGCCGGGTCATCGAGGGTCAACTAAAGAATTAACTTCGGCGCTTTACACCTTGTGAAGCAATTTAACTATTGTGCAAAACTTAGAACAAAAAAATCGCTATATCTAAGAAACTGTCAATTTCACATTTTTTTTTTCAATCTGAAAGTTTCAGCCAATGTCTTAAAGCGACGTCATTCGCATCTTCGCCACTGGCATCGAATAATTTTTTTAAGGTGTTCTACAGGGTGTGATTAGAATCGAAATCAGTTTTTTGATCAAAAATGTCAGATTTCTGAGCAATCTTAAATAGACTTTTGTTTTTTGTTGAGTTAATGCATCAGGATGTTTTTGAAATTTTTTGTATATCTCGCGTATGGTATTTCTTTATTTTGGTTGGGCGTTTGCATTGGTTTTAAATGACAGCATATTTGTCAGCAAGGGATATCGAACGAGACAAGGATTGATCGAGGCTCGAAGTTTCCTACTTTTGAGGTGAAAACATATTACCACATACTCCAAGGACCAAAATGTATTGATTTAAATTAAGTTACTTTTGTCCTAAATTTCATAGTTTCTGAGATACAGGGTGTTGAAAATACAATTTTATTTTAGTTTTTCTCAATAACTTCATATAAATTGTAGTAAATACATCAAACTTGGTCTTACAGAAAAATTTTCTGACGACAAGAAATTGAAATATGTCCGCGGATTTGCTGTCAACTGTAGAAGGTGCCGTCTACAATACTTCACATGCATTTAAATCGTCAAAACTTTTTGGTGCCTGTACAATGTACATCCAGTACAGACTTTCTCTAAAAGATCTGGACAAAATGCTGCCACATGTTTCTAGAGCCAATATATGATGAACTAACCCAATTTACCTTAGTCTAAAATTTGATAGCACTAACTAACACTAAATAAACTATGAAATAAGATAATGGGTTTATATTTATAAAATAAAACCTTAAAGCCCTATCCAAAATTGGTTGTTCAAAACGGTTCTTTAAGAAAAAAACGTCAAAAAATAAAAATTATTGATTAGATAATCAATACACCAGTGCACACAAAATTTATAACGATTTAAATGCATGTGAAGTACTGTAGGTGGCGCCCTCTAGGATTGACAGCAAATTCGAGGCCATATTTCAATTTCTTGTGCCAGAAAACTCATCACTACCTAGTTTTATGTATTTACTACAAGTTATAATAATAATAATAATAATAATAATAATAATAATAATAATAATAATAATAATAATAATAATAATAATAATAATAATAATAATAATAATAATAATAATAATAATAATAATAATAATAATAATAATAATAATAATAATAATAATAAAGTTATTTAGAAAAAAACTAAAAAAGTTCAACTCTCTGTATCTCGGAATTTATAAAATTTTGGACTAATGTAATTTGAATTTGAATTTTGGCCCCCGGCATATGTAGCTTTTCCTCAAACATTTACGGTCACCCTGTATAAGTATAATAATTTTCGAGGCAATTTTTATTAAGAGCGAAATCCTAGGAAACGTATTAAATTTATTCGGAATTTCGCGAAATCCCTTGGAAATTGTCACAATATTGGTCCCAGTGGTTACCCCCTCGCTATATGTGACGTAACATAATATAAATTTTCTAAGTACGTATCAAGCAGTTTAAAAATTATAAATTTTAAACCTCGTTTTAAACTGATTTCGTTGTTTCTTTAGTAGAATACTCTGTATATTTTTCATATAAACAAATAATATTAAGTTCTGGAAAAAAACCTATTTAAATTTAGTAAACCTACAAAAAATTAATCACATATGGAGGTTAACCCTCGAACTAACCCCATCAAAAACAGTTCAACCTAATCGAAGCTATAAATCAGTAGCTCAACTAGACTAATCAGTACAAATATCTCTTCAGAATTTAATAAACCGCAGGATGTCGAGCGGGAAGGGTCGTAAATTATGCACCGGAACTCGAAAATAAGACCGAACTACATTTTAATGATGCAATCATAAATAATAACGTTTCAAAATATGTCTCCTGACTTTTCTGTGAAACCCATATTACAACCACAGGAGAAAGAAACGTGAGTATAAACTTCAAAGGACTAATCCGTGCATCTTTGTGTGTTATAAAATATCAGAAATAAACACAAATACGTACGGTGTGGGATTCCAATAAATTTTAATTTTTGGCTGGCACAAGACGAGGCAAATGCATCTTAACACATGTTTGATTTTATGAAACATATATCTTACTAAGACCGTCATAAAAATGCCATCAAGTTCGTTACAATATTTCACTTTGTATGTCTTAAAAACACGTGGATTTTATACGATGTGGCACACCGAAACCTTGTTCCAGGTTTTCTTCGTTACCCAAATTTCTACCCTTAAGGAGGGATGACCTTTATCATTAAAATCTTAAATGCAAAGTGGTAGATACCTTTTAGTAATACGTCATTTTAAAAGGCACTCAACTTCATTTAGTTTTTTCTTTTTTTAATTTTGGATGATCAGTTCGAGGGGGTAACCACTGAGATCAAAATTGTGACAAGATTTCGCAAATAGAGAATCCAGGAAATTTTGCGGAATTCAGGGTAATGTCAAGGAGTTTCCAAAGATTCCGCATTTGACATAAATTACCTCGAAAATTACTATACTTATACAGGGTGCAAGTTACCTTAGTCCAAAATGTTATAATTTCCTATATACAGGGTGTTGAACTTTTTTAGCTTTTTCTCAATAACTTTATTATAAATTATAGTAGATACATAAAACTTGGTAGTGGCAAGTTTTCTGACACAAGAATTTGAAATATGGCCCCGACTTGGCTGTCAATCGTAGAGGGCGCCACCTACAGTACTTCACATGCATTTAAATCGTTATAAATTTTGTGTGCACTAGTGGTGTGTATTAATTGTTTAATTAATAATTCTTACTCTTTGACGTCTTTTTTCTTAAAGAAACGTGTTGGACAACCGTTTTTTTTTTGTAGAATTTTAAGGTTTTATTTCATAAACATAAACCCGATGAGCATAAACCCATTGTTTTCTTTCATATCTTATTTAGACTAAGATAAATTGGCTTAGATCATTATATCTTGGCGCTAGGAACATGTGGTACCATTTTATTCAGACTTTTTAGAGTCTGTACTGGATATACAGACACCAAAAAGTTATGGCGATTTAAATGCATGTGAAGTACTATAGATGGCACCTTCTACAGTTAACAGCAAATCCGCGGACATATTTCAATTGCTTGTGCCAGAAAATTCTTCTGTATCATGTTTGATGTATTTACTACAATTTATATGAGGTTATTGAGGAAAAACTAAAATAAAATTGTATTTGTATCTCAGAAACTATAAAATGTTGGACTAGTAATTTAATTTAAATCAATACATTTTGGCCCGTGGAGTAGGTATATGGTGTATGTTTTCCCAACCTTACAGACACCCCTGTATACGCGAGATATAATAAAAAATCCAAAAACATCCTGATGTTTTTGATGTTCCACATTGACAAAAAATGTGAAATTGACAGTTTCTTAGAAATAGCGATTTTTTTATTCTAAGTTTTGCACAATAGTTAAATTGTTTCACAAGGTGCGAAGCGTCAAAGTTAACTCAAAGAGTAGAAATAACTCTACTCTTTGGTTAACTCTTGAGTTAACCCTCAACGTGACCCGCCCCCCATGTACAGGGTGTCCAGTTTTAATGTTTACAAACTTTTAGAGAAACTAGTGGATATGGGCATTAATTAAAAAATTAACGTCGAAGTGCCAAGTCAATAAAATAAAACAAAAAACATTAAACCTTGAAGACAAACAGTCTTCCAGTAGTTCCAAACAAGCGTGATACGTGTCGCGCACACAATAATGTGAGCTGGAGCCTGCGTTATTCGCGAAATGAAAACAGATAAGTAAAATAACGTCGACAATGAAGTAAAATGGACAGTATTGTCAGTTTTTACGGGTAAATTTACCTCCAGATAAAGTGAAATTTTGCGTGATTTCGCACGATTTCTCGGGATTGTGCACGATTTTTCGGGATTTCGCACGATTTCAAAAGGATTTCACACGATTTCAAAAGGATTTCGCAAGATTTGTGACAAGATTTCCATGAGTTGTTACACACTCAGGTATCAGTTCTCTATAAAAAAAGCTGAAAAGTTCAAATCAAATTCACTTATCGCTAATTTTTCTTCTTTGTTGGATGTCGAAAATGCCTACCAACCTGTATGCAGTAGTAGAAACATTGCGCAAAATGCGCTCTAACATTATGGAGTACGTATACAGGGGGCTTCAAAAAGGCATATCTAATACAATAACGAATAAAGTGGAGAGTGCTGTTATTACAATTCGTATTGCAGTCGAGAAGGTTACGTTGACAATATTACGTTTAAGTACCTAGGTATGCACGTTTAATTAGATTTTTCACAACGGAAATAATAATTATCGTCTCTTGGGTTCGTAAATTAGACAGTGGATGTAAATTGTACTCTGAGAAGTAATTCTTTTATATTCATCTTCCCATAAAAAAGTCCAACGTTCTTACATATTAAATATTTCCGGTGTGATAAATGTAGTCGTATAAGTACGTATATCGGATGATGAACAAAATTCTACGATATCGGTACAAAAAAATCAACCCCAGACAATCGCATTTTAAATTAAAAAATATTTTAAAAAACTGGCAAATAAGTAAGTACCTATTATTTTAATGCTTACGACTAATTGAATATATTTTATCACCAGTATACAATATCTAAGTATGGATTGTAATCCATCTTGTGATAATAAATTTGCCAGATTTGATATACCTACAAGGTAAAAAAAAATGCAAACATGAAATATACCTAATAAATTTAAAGAAACTAACTATCGTTAAGGAGCCATCTGCAACCCCATGTTTATTAGGAATTTTTGCTTTTACTTTTGATATACTCATCTCTGCTCTAGAACTCCGTCAGCGGTTTTTTAAATCACCCTGTATTTAATAGATATTTTTATAAAACGCTATAGTGGGTTACAAAAATGGTGATAAACTTTTCCACTATTAGTGTTAATAAACGCACAAACAACAACAATGTATGCAGTAAGTATATGGTAACATCTCTGTTGTTTCTTTGTTTTCCATGATGTTAAGTTAGCGCGGTACATTTTTTACAGTATAAAGAGTAGGAGTTAGCTAACAAAAAATTACTGTTGAGTAGAGCAAAAACATTTATTTTTCCAAAGGTCTCCAACTATATTACTTTCATTTTGAGCTGTAATCAATACCTAGCAGAGGAGGACAGCGATTCAGGGCTGTGTAACTTGTTAACAAAAGTTGTAATGTTACACAATATGGAATTTCCTTGTACCTGTGGCACGCAAAAAACTGATCTAGATGTTCGATTTTCACCAAATTTATACAAGTCAAAAATTAACGATTTTTTACTAAGATAATATTTTGATATTCTGGCAGTAATGAGCTAGCCTAATCAGTTCTCCAACGGATGACGTTAACTTTTGAGACACCCTGTATAGTTATTTGCCTGAAATGTTGTTACAAGAAGTGTATACAGGGTGTTAAAAAATAGTGTAAAATATTTCAGGAGGTAACAGTATGAACCAAAATAAACAGAAAAGTCTTAATAAACATGGCTCCGCAAAGTAACAGTTGCGGAGATATGGACCGCTATTCGTTTTTCAAACATTTTATTTTATTAGGAATAAACCGACAAAGGAAGCTTTTAACAAACAAAAAACAAAGTTACAGAAGATGTTCAAAGTGCCCTCCGTCCATTTCCAAGCAGACACGACATCTTCGTCTCAACGATATTCGAACTCTTTCGAATACACCCTCCTTGGTTTGGATTTCTTGACACTTTTGATTAATCCGTAGCTGCAGCTCTTCCAGGCTATTTACAGGAGTACCATACACTAATATCTTCAAATATCCCCAAACAAAGAAATCTAGAGGGTTCAGATCAGGCGATCTTGGAGACCATAAAACAGGTCCGGCCCTTCCTACCCATCTATGTGGATACATTTGGATGGGTATTGTAGGTGACAGGTTATCTAGGTTCTGTTGTTTTACCAAACCGATTAACAGGCGCCGCTTACCTCAACTTTCTGCAGAACACACTGTATGAGTTTTTGGAAGACATTCCTTTGAATCAGAGGCAACAAATGTGGTTTCAGCATGCTGGTGCTCCAGCTCATTTTTCCATGGCCGTTAGAGACCATTTACACCAAACTTTTCCACATAGATGGGTAGGAAGGGCAGGACCTGTTTTATGGCCTCCAAGATCGCCTGATCTGAATCCTCTAGATTTCTTTGCTTGGGGATATTTGAAGACATTAGTGTATGGTACTCCTGTAAATAGCCTGGAAGAGCTACAGCTACGGATTAATCAAAAGTGTCAAGAAATCCAAACCAAGGAGGGTGTTTTCGAAAGAGTTCGAATATCGTTGAGACGAAGATGTCGTGCGTGCTTGGAAAGGGACGGAGGGCACTTTGAACATCTTCTGTAACTTTGTTTTTTGTTTGTTAAAAGCTTCCTTTGTCGGTTTATTCCTAATAAAATAAAATGTTTGAAAAACGAATAGTGGTCCATATCTCCGCAACCGTTACTTTGCGGATCCATGTTTATTAAGATTTTTCTGCTTATTTTGGTTCATACTATTACCTCCTGAAATAGTTTACACTCTTTTTTTAACACCCTGTATGTGTATAGCGAGGTGTATTATAGGTACCTACTACAAGGCTACTACACTATACTGAGTAATAATGAGTATACTGATTTACCTCTCACAAGTCTCACAATTTTAATTTGACAAGTTTAAAGCACAATAACAATTTGTTTAAAACGCTAAAGCATTACGAAAAAGAACAGTGGCAGGACAACCACAGGACAACAAAACATTGGAAATAATGTATTCAATATATGATCCCGGATCGTTGGTAGCATTAATTATATTATAAGTTAAGGTCAACAAAACATCCGGTTGGGAAATCGTGATACAAACTGCATTTTAAATAAATTTATGGAATTTCTTTCAAAGTAAATCTTACCTTCGTAACACAGGGCGATGAAATCCCCTTCACTTTGTTTTTCCACATTCCACCGTAACAGCCAGTTTCCGATTTCATTCTGTTTCGCAAATATTTTATTTTTCTTGTCCTGATCTTCGTCGTTGTCTTGCATTTGAGGAATTTGACTAGTAGCGTTTTCATCGTTACACGGTGTTCTTTTCAACACATCGTGTTTAGGAATACTTTCATTATTAATTGTATTATCACTCAGAGGTTCTACATAAATAGGATTTTTTTCTTTGGGATTGCACTTCAAAAACTGGCATGAGTTGTCTTCTGGTGTTGAACTGGCATTGTTATCACTGATATTTTTATTTATATCTTTGTTGTTTACTATTTCATCCATGCTTTATGTACTGTACTAGCAGAATTAAATTTCATCCTGAGTTTTATTGAAAAAGAATCCTGCTATGATCCCGAACCCGAATAGAGGAGGTTGCCATGGCAATAGACAACCAGGCGACTAAACTGCGGCATAATGTCTGTATTCTTTAGCTGAAGCTTCGTAAAACATTTTCAATATCGATACAACTTTAAAATATAAATTTAATTGTAGAATTTCTTGCAAAAGCACGAAACGACGCACAGCTAGCACTTCACTAATCTTTAAAACCTGTTTTCTTAATGAAAAATATCTTTAAATCTCTTACAATGAAAGAAACAGGTATTTTTTATTTATATTTGCATAATTTAGTTTAATTTCATTACCACTACTACCAATAATAATACATAATTTATAAAAGTTGTATAAACAGCTGATTTGACAGCAGATAACACCTGCCACCTGCAATGCGACTGCGCATTTCGTCTCCCCATTAGTCCCCATCCACCTTATATCCAAAAAATGTTACTAAACAAAATAGTAAAATTCCCAAGTCTAAATTTTCCAGTCATAATTTTTGTTATCGTATTCACCAAGTTTGGATTAAATAGTGTAATGTAAATAGAGTAATAATTGCAATACGGCCATAACAAAAGAAATTTGTTGTTTTCATGGCAATATTGTTGACGCCGAATAAACATTTCCTCCAAAATTTGAGGTTAAGTGGTAACAGTTTATTTTCAAACGGTTAAATTGATACTACCTATATTATTTATATAGTTTCTTTATTAAAATATATAATGGAAGGAAAGCGTGCAATAAAATTTGATGTTAGTTTATGTAAACTTCGCTTATGAAGGTATTATAAACTTTGTAACATTTTAGAAACCGCTATGTTTTTCGAGCAAAGTATTAGTTGGAAACTGGGTTGAAGAACGTTCTACCTACAAGAAAAATGACTTTCAACATAAGTCCATTTACTCAGATGAATTCGTACCAAAACAATCTGATATTACAGATAATTTAAAATTTGTCTGGGACCAGAAAATACAAGCCGAGGCAATAATTATATGAAAATGATAAAAATATGTTTATAATAATCTTTAAATTTAGGGACATGGTACCATTTCTAGTAAGACGAGTAATGACAATTTTTTTGATAATTATTCAACCACGTACGATTTGAGCTATAAGTTCTTTCCAACTTGGTATCCTTCACCCATTTTCCGAAGTTTAAGATTTAGACTTGGAACACACGAGCCGCAGGAAGAGTATCTTAGGAGTTATGTAAGGCTTCAATCATATAAATATTTTTGAAAAATGGTAACTAGACAGGGTTTTAGTCCAAATGTCAATATTAAAAAAGATGCAGGGTGTAGAAGCAAAAATTTTTAAATTGATTTATTTCAGTTTTTCAGACTGAAATTCGGTATAGTGAGGTTTTTTTGAGGGGCATATTATATTGTACTTATACTTTTTTGTAAGTACCTATGCTTATTGCATTTCTTTATAACACAGATGAATCCCCAATCATTTTCAAGTAAAAAAGGCATACTTGTTTCATTTGAGATATCGGAGCTTCAGTCTTTCAATTAACGTTGCCTTTATGATAACAGTCAACAATATTCATTAAAATTAAAACTAACTCAAGTAGTCTTTAACTTAAAAAGCTATTGCACTTACATGCAGTGAGGGGTGAATAAAACTATTCTATAAGCTCTCTATAATGCAAGACTTTATTCATATCATTTTACTCCTGTCTAGAATTTCTTGTCTAACGACTTACCTGCAAGAACAAACTTTTGCTACTTTTTATTACAAGAACAAGGCATCTGCATTTCTATTCTATAGATATTTTTTCCGGACGAGGCCATCTTTACGACACAGCTTAAATATAAGCTGTGTTTACGACATGGAGTAATCAACTGGAGAAATGACCGCCTTGGGAACAAGAAAATCCTCATTTAGAGAAACAAACCATTTCCAGCGCAAATTTTCCATAAATATTTGGTGTGGTATTGTTAATGATCTTATAGTTGGGCCGTATGAATTGCCAACCCGCCTTAATGGTGGCACATATTTGAAATTTCTGCAAGACAGTTTGACATGCTTGTTAGACGACGTTCCACTAGCAGTTAGACAAGACTTGTGGTATATACACGATGGTGCACCTGCCCACTTCCCTCTACTAGTTAGAAACTTTTTGACTGAACATTTTCCACATATATTCATGTCGTGGCAGCAAGTTTCTTTGGCCTCGTAACCCTGACTTTAACTCCTTAGATTTCTTCTTAGGGCCATTTGAGAGATTTAGTTAATGGTGGACATTTTGCTCAGTTATTATAGTTTTTACTGTAATAATATTGTAAGTGTAATAAGTATGTGAGCCACAATAAACCACGGGGTCGCAGTGGAGGGCTAGCTTTTGGCCCATTTAGAGAACTTAGAATAATATTGTAAATTTGTTGTTCATTTTTAAACTATGTAGTTAAAATTTTTGTTGAAGTTGGTTTTGATGATTATTGACTATTATCATAAAGTACGTGCATTGAAAGATTGAAGTTCGATATCTCGAAAACAGGTCGGTCTATCGAAATAAAACAATTATACCATTTTTGCTTAAAAATTAATGGGGATTCATCTGTATTATAAAGAAATGCAATAAACATACCTACAAAAAAAGTTTAATCCGATTATATCGGCAAAACACACTATAAACAGTGTCCTATATGTGATGTATTAAAAGTGAGTTAGACAAGACATATGGTATATGCACATGGTGCACCTGCCCACTTGCCCTTATTCATTAGAAACTTCTGGAACTAACATTTTCCACATAGACGGATGTAGTAGCAGTGGATTCCCTTGACCACCTCGTAGCCCCGACCTTAATCTCTTAGATTTCTTCTTGTGAAGCCCGTTGAAAGATTTAGTTTGTAAAGAATTTTTATCTTATGAAGACCTTCTTCAAAAGATTCATGATGGCATTAATGTAATTCGGAAGTATGCTACTTTATTTAAAGTAAGACGATATTTAAGGGAAGCATAAAAAATGGTGGACATTTTGCTCAGTTATTAAAGTAGTTTTTACTGTAATGTAGTAAATTTGTTGTTCATTATTAAACTATTTTTTCAAATTTTTGTTGTAGCTAGTTTTAATGAATAATGTTGACTTATCATAAAGTCAACGTTCATTGAAAGAATCAAGTTTGAATATCTTGAAAACGGGGCGGTTTATCGAAATGAGTAACCCTTTTTACTTAAAAATAATTGGCGGATTCATGTGTTAAAGAAATGAAATAAACATATCTACAAGAAAGTTTAATCCGATTATATTGGCAGAACACTGAAAACAGCACCCTGGATGTGGTATATTGAGAGTGATCTTACGAATGATATAGCCCTCAAAAAAATCTCCCTGTACTGAATTTCAAAGAAAAGTTTTTAAAACTTTAAATATTGAGAAAAATCAATTTGAAAATTTCCACTTCTACACCCTGTATCTTTTTAAAATTGACATTTGGAGTAAGACAATATGACTCACACGGTATATTTTAATATCTAGAATCTATAGTTAGTTCATGGCGTATTCATTATGAACCACCCTAACAATTTTAGTAATTTTCTGATTACAACTGGAGGTGGTTATTACTGAATATTTTTTACCTAGGTTAAAATTTACAATTTATTTACTTAACTATGTATGCTCTTGTGTAGGGAAATTTATCGAATTATGGTTTTTCTGAATGCAAAGAGCACTTATGGAAATGTGAGAGGCAAGACCCCAGAACAACAGCTACCACCTCCTACGAGGATTCATTTCTTTCTCCAGAAAAATCTGACTATACATATTCTCATTGGTAATATTTTGTGTTAAACTAGCATCCGATGTACTTGAATGTGTGTGAATTGTTATTTATTACAGGTGCCGTATAACTCCAAAGAAAGACAATCACCCAAGCCTTTCACAATTTAATATAATCACCTGGAAATGTAAAGACGATAAATGCTATTGTTAATAAAGATTGCAACAAAATTAATCTTGTTTGAAAATAGTTTTTACTAAAAATGTAAAAAAGTAGCCATTAAGAGAACATTAATTTATTGTAAATAACTCCAAAACCTTTAACCTATTATTACAATGTGAGGTAAATATTTTGGCAGTGTTGATTTTAGATAAATTCTTATTTACAAAACAATTGTAGAACTCCCAAAACCACAAATGTGTATAGTTTTTAATATTTTTCCCTGACTTTCTTTCTGAAGACCGATTTCGTTTTTTCAATCAAAATTAACTAATACTTGTCCGAAATATTCTAATATAATTTGTGGTGATGGTAAAATACTTTAAACACAAATATAGAAAAACACCTTTATACTAAAAGAATTTAATTAAAACCAATTTATCCTTAAACTAACTTAATAAAACTTCTGCACCAAATATAAATTTATCTAAATAAAGTAAAATATAAATTATATCACAATATTAACGTAATCTAAAAAAAAACATATTTAATTACTATTATAAAGTATTATTTAATGTTTTCAACTAGCTATAAAGGAAAATGTTGCTGAATCAAAAATATGCCTTTACGTAGATAACGTCTCTTAAAATAAAAATTAATCCTATTATTTATATTTGGGCATACTACATCACAACAAATTTACAAAATTAGGTTCTTTAGAAAACACAAAAAAAATAAAATTTAAAAATATTCAACATCATAATCAAATATGTAACAAGAATTATCTAAATATTACAACTTTTTTATCAGTCAATTTGCCAAGCACATCCTATTTATTACATTTTTGTGTGTTATTGACAACATATATCTTTTTTCAGAAAAAGAACTTAAATTCATATAAGGTTTGTTCCTCTAGCTCTTGCAAACGATTTGAATCTAATACACAAGAAGTAGTAACGCGGATATCCTGAGAGTTTCAGACCGTTTTCAATTAGTGCAGAAACAAGCATATTAAAACTAAGTATATTGGACAAGTTTTGATGTGAACCATAATAAGTGAAAAAACCAATAATCCAATAATTAAATTCATAAAAATTGCAAAATAATTCAACAAATTAATATTCCAAAATTGTAGCAAACAAGTTCTCTTTCTATAATGTGTTTGATATTGATATTTTTCTATGGATTATTAATATGTAGTACTTAAAGAGCTCTCATTTTTCTGCCTGAAACATTTTCCATTTACTATTTCATGGCACTAATGTTTAAGTCACACTAAAAAAATTACAAGTATATTAGCCATGTTTATGTAATAATATAGTTAATCAATAGTAAAAATAATTGATAGTTTTTTTTAGTTTAACTTTTAATCATAGTGAGACACAAATATGTAGAACTCTTTCGAGTACTATATATTAAGAGAATTTTCAAAATTCGTACTTAAACATAAACTACTTTATAAATTAAATATACTGTACTTTCTTTTTAATTACATGTATTAATATTGAAAATATGGATTTAGAATGAGCTTGACACAACGATACTAGATTTAAATATATATATATATATATATAGTGTGTCCATAAAGTAATGTTTGATAAAGGTTAGATATCAATTTTTTTTTTGTTATGAGAAACTTGAAAATCAATTTCCATTTTTAATTTCTAAATTAAAAAATTAAAAATTTCTAATGTAGACTAGTTTAAAAAAACTCTCTTAATGAGCTTTTCAACACTTACATATTGTACAATATATTGCAATAATAATGGCACTCTTTAAAACAATTTTTCCAATCTGTTTTGAACTGCGGACATACTCATAATGAAATCTACTCTCAATATTAATTCCAAGTTGTTTCCACTGACCATCTAATGAAATTTCCACTTAGAACTTCCAGTATTTCAAAAACAATTTTGAAAAAGTGCCATTATTATTGCAATAGATTGTACCTTTTCTTTTACA
Organism: Monochamus saltuarius; assembly: GCA_025584915.1. Classification (NCBI taxonomy): domain Eukaryota; kingdom Metazoa; phylum Arthropoda; class Insecta; order Coleoptera; family Cerambycidae; genus Monochamus; species Monochamus saltuarius. The sequence goes on along the minus strand of CM046725.1, from coordinate 55,170,625 downwards.
AGTTATTTTTAATAAATATATTACATCAGTTAGTGACTATGCCACAATTTTATTATAATGAAGCATAAAAATCATTATTTAGGAAACAATTTTTATGCTCGCAAAAAACTTTTCATGATGAAAACGTTTCAAATGAACTGTTACTTCTTCAGGCAAAAAATAATAAACTGCTTGATCACTGAGAGACAATAAACCATGTTTATGAAAAAAAGCAATAAATTTTGAATTAAAAACGTTCTATTGAACTTTTATATTCTACAAATTTAATTTGAAATGACTTCATCATAAAAATTTTCTTCGAGAAAGAAACAGTTGCATGATTTCAATAACACACACTATATAAGTTTGTTGAAAATCTCTATGGAAGTTTGATACATAGTTATTTTCTGGGTTGTTATGCTGTGATCTCGGTAACTGGTCGTTGCCAGAAACAGAGTTAAACTACGCATCCCTAGCATTAGCCGGGATTCATTTACCTGACCTGGCTGTTCTCGGGCTAGGTTCTGTGGGGACAGACCCGCTGTCGTGTCCTTGGGCCTGCCTATATATTGATTTCGGTTCATATTGTTGGTATTTTGACTGCTACGGTCGGAACTGTTCCTTGGACAATGGTGGTCGTTCAAGGCGTTCCGTAGCCGCCTCTGTAACTGGTCGCATCCCATGCTGCCAAACGTTTTGCCGCTCTTCACTATCGGCATCTTCAGTGGTGACTCCGCAGAAGCTTCGCCGCGACTGTGGCTGATTGGGGTCTCGTCAGCGGTCTCATAATGTTGGTGCTGCAGCCTGCAGCAGTTACCGAACCATGGTCAGACTGGTGTAAACACCGGAGGACCACCATTGTCCAAAGAACGGTTTCGATCGTATCAGTCGTAATACCAACAATAGGAACCGAAATTGATATATGGGCGGGCCCAAGGACACCAATAGCGGGCATTTCATTTGAAATGATATCATGAAAGTTTTTTGTGAGCACAAAAATCATTTACTAAATAATGATTTTTATGCTTTGTTATAATAAAATTGTGTAATAGTCACCAACTGATGGAACATATTTATTAAAATAACTTGTAAAAGAAAAGGTACAAACTATTTCAATAATAATGGCACTCTTTCAAAACTGTTTTTGAAATACTGGAAATTCTGAGTAAAATTTCATTAGATGGTCAGTGGAAACAACTAAGAATTAATATTGAAAGTAGATTTCATTATGAGTATGTTCGCAGTTCAAAACAGATTGGAAAATTTGTTTTAAAGAGTGCCATTATTATTGTGATAGGTACAATATGTAAGTGTTGAAAAGCTCATTAAGTATCAAATTTTATTTGAAATGAAAAAAATATATATAGCAAAATCAATGTCTGAACTGTTTATAGAATGCATGTATTACTTTATGGACACACTGTTTAATAATGCATAGTTTAATCAATCTGAGAATGGGCAAAAAAGGGAGGATGTCATAAATCTGCAGGCATAAAAGTGTAGAAGTCAATGATGTTATTTTTTTAATTTTTGGATTATAAATTATTTACAGCATATTTTAAATATTTTATACGATTCAAGTCCATTTTTTTCATTTAATTATAGATATTGACTAGTAATTAAAATTTTTAATACATTGCTGTCAAAACAGAATTAACACATCCACTGTCATATATAACTGTACTGATAAACCAACCGATTGTTTAAATAAACAAACAAAATTAAATAAATTAACAATGTGGAGCCCTAAAAGTATGAGAATGTGGGCTTACACCTGGCAAATTCTTAAATAAACTACTGATAACTGGTTTTTCGCCAAATAACACTGGCGGATGATATCTATTACTTGTATTAAAACTGTTTAAGGATAAATTACTAAAGCTATTTTCGAAATTGGATCTCGTAATGCCGTTTCCCTGAACAAGCAACATGTTATTTTGTTTCAATATTGGGTAAAATATATTATTATCAGCCTTATAGTATAACTGGTTTGTATTAGGTGAACTTTGTTTTGGTAAATGAGAATTATTAAACGAAACATTATTTGTCCAATTATTAGTGCAACTGGAATTTATAGGTGTGAAGTGATAAGTAGGTTCTGATAGTATTGAAGCTTTCTCGAAATCACCATAAAGTGATGGTTCTCTTGAAGGGGGAACGGAATTGTACGTATTGGGAACTACGGGTTCATTACTAGAAACAAAACCAGAACTCTGACTTGACGAACGACTCAAGTTGGTAACATCTGTGGAGGCTGGAAATACGGCTACGTCATTTTTCCAAAAACCTCCAGCAGTCCAAGAATTTTGCGTAATATTTTTTAGTTTTGGTGGTGATAAAATTGGACGATTGACGGAATTTACTGGGAATACTGGAGATGTACATGATTGTGATTTAAAATTTAAATTAGTTAAGTGCAAGTTATCTAAACTGCGGTGGAGTTCATTACTAGAACTGTTAATACTATCATTTTTAAAAGAGTTATTAAAAATTGATAAACTTTTTGTACTTCTGGCAGTGGCAAAGATATCACTGTTGGCAGTATTTTGTAGTATATTTTGAAATAAGTTTTGAGAATGAGACGAGTAACACGATGAATTAAAATTGTTACCAGACTTATATGATTTCTCAGACAATGATTTCTTAGAACATGATGATGAATTAAACATATCTTCAAAAATTTCTTCATCAGAGCTTTCAGCTATTTCTGTATTCGTCTTTAATTTCTTGAATGTAAATTTTTTCTTCATAGGTTGTACCATAACATTGGGATTACTTGTTATCAAGTTACCATAAATTACAGCAATAGAACAAAGTATCTAAAACGAAATATAAAAGTTAATAATACACAAAATATACATACATGTAACAACAGTGTAGTAACAATATTTTAAATTTATCCTTTTACCACAGCATAGGTAGACCAGCAATTTCACTCCGTTGTCAGCACTTTGAAGTGCCTTTAGTTTTTTGCGGTGACCTCGAAATGTGAGTGCAATAGCGCATCCGACAGAATTTACAAAATCGGCGATCAGGATCGAAATAAGACATTTTTATTTGTGTGTAAAAGCGTAGTCATTTATTCCACATGTGAGTTTACGTTATATCTATCCACATTATGTAATAATTAATTATACAGTTATGGATAGGTAATTCAACATGTATTATGTTGATCATTTATTGCTACTAACATACAGTGTGAAAATTTGATTTACTTCTTCACTCTTTAAAAAAAAGAGTTTAAAATATATGTATTGGACCACAAACATTTTTATTTATTTACTTACTTTCTTTGTTATTAGTGATAATTAATTTTTTTTTGAAAATTTTTTTAACTTACAATTTGATGTTTCAAGTTAGGTGGAAAAATAATTTATTACCTACAATAATTTTTTTTTTTTCGTAAATGATATAAATAAGCCAGTAGTAGTATTTTTTAGAACAGAAAAATTATGTTTACTTAACTTTGAAAAATGTTAAATTGGAGATAAAAGTGGATAGTATTTAACAGGTTTTAAGTTGAAATTTAAAACGTTACTAATATACAGTAAAATGTAAATTTGGAAAAAAAATTGTAAATATTTATATTTTTTATTATTTTGTTTTGAGAAAATGACTGTGCAGCTTTTCTAATAAATCTTCTCTATTAGAAGCCACTGCCCAGACCTTTGCTCTAAAATAAAAATTTGTATTTGTCAAAAATATAAATATGTATATTTTAAACTTCACTTTCATGAGAAATATTTATATTCCAATGTTATACTTAAGAAAGAAGTTACCTAATACGTATGGCAATAGTAGTAAAATATCATTTATGGTGTTTACAGTATATTATAGATTACTTATGTCTTTAGAAAATTTAAAGAAATTTAAATTACTATTAGATGTGTTAAGGCATCTAACTGCAGCACAGCGACTCATTCCTCGATTCAGACTCATAATATTGCTTTAATACAGCTCTGTATAACCGATGTTTGCACTGCCAGCGTTAGATGTGAACTGACGGGTAGCCGAGGTCTCTGCAGCCTGAAATGGATGTGCGTGCTGCTATGTGCAACTTATTATTCCGGCCCGAGTGATTCTACTGGTCTTCCTATACTGAGCTTTTACATTTTTCAAAATACTTTTTGCCATTTGTCTATAATTCAAAAACAAATGGGATTAATGACCTCCATAATTCTTTGTAAACAAAAAAAAATTTTAATAAAAAAACTTGTGAAAAGTGAAAAATATAATATTTATTTTAAGTGTTTTATTCACGCAAGAATGTAAACGTGGGAACGTAGTTCGGGCCTTTAAATGTTTCTAAATAGAAAAAAAAAACGTGATTAAAACACGAATGTAATACGTTTTATCCACAATCACAAACCCAATTTCGAACTTAATTCAAAGAAAACAAACGAAATGAAAATGTCAAATATAACCCTCTAATTGATGTTTTCTTTCATTTGCTGTGGATAAATCTAATTTCTATCTTGACAATTCAAAAAATTGAGTAAACAGTGTGACAAATATATGCAGACTTACCTGTACAGCATTAACAATCTCAAAATAATCATCATGAAAGGTACTTAAAGAAGTTATAACCAGGATAATCCATCCCAGTAGTTCATTGGTTTTCCATAAAACGGACTTCGACTGCCAAGTTAACACAATTATTTCCAACATTAATCCCACCCATGTTACAGGTAGTATATCATTCTTTATAATCCTTTCATCTTTGAGATCAGAAGTCAGACGTAAGTTAAATTTATTACTCATATTTTTAATAAAGTTATCTATGTTATTAGAAATTATATTACACCAAACATTTAATAACTCGGTGTACGATATAAAAGTATGTGGTATATATTGTTTAATTGTACTTTTGGGATAATTTATTTTTTTATTTAGGGCCTGGCACAGCACAATTAATGAAAATAAAATAAGGAAAAACTTTATTATGTTAACGCTAATAGATATTTTAGATACCTTACTAAATCTTTTTGAATTATTCAAGTTTTTCTTATTTTTAATGCGATTTCCAAAAATCGAAGCATGCTGCCTTTCTATTGTTTTCTTTAAGACTTTGTCACATTTTTTACATAATTTATACGATTTTTCTAATTGTGTCCTAAAAACAAAAAAATAGAGAAAGTTCAATATTGTAAAATATATAATTCACCGAAAATGTTCCACTTCAACATCATAATTTTTCTCATTTAATGGTACAAAGTTTGCCAATTGCCTTACTTTTAACTGTTGATTGTTATTACAGTAAGCACATAAGCCGTTAGAAAAAAGAGTTCCAGAGTTTTCAACAGTCTTACAGGAAGGCTTGTTAAATGAAGTGTTGAATTGTTCTTCTATAACTTTATTATATCCTCCATCTTCATTAAATCCATTATATTGCAAACACAACGGGCAGTAAAAACTATTACGTTCTGCAAAGAGAACTTTGGTCCAGCCATTACAAAACCAACAATTTACGCTAATATAAAACCCATTTCTAAAACAAAAATAATTGAATTACTACTAACAATGCAAGTCACACATGCATAAACTATAAAAATATACTATACCTTTTTATAAGATATGATATAGTCAATAGAGCTGCGGGTATTAAAAATAATGTAACTACGGACACCGTTATTGATAAGATTTCTATTACACTATCCATATTAAATTAGTCATTCGAACAATAAGTATATAACACTTAAAAGATTAAAGATGTAATAATTTGTTCCTAAATAACACAAGCAAATTAAAAATAGACCATCAAACCAACGCACATGTAACGCACATTTGGCGGTTTTTCTTGCATGCTAAGAAAAACATAACCCATAGACAGACTAACATAACCTGAAATCACAGAACCACAGAACATAGTAATACCACAGAGTACAGAGTCACAGTCTATGAGGCGTATTCCCTCCTTTTTGAATTTGCATAAATATTTTCAATCAAATGGTATGTATGTATGTTGCAAATCCGTGATGTTGTATGTACCACTGTTTATATAAAAGTATAGTTTGTGAACCGGCCTTAGTTGTGGACTGTGGAGTGTGGACGATTTCGGTTAGATAGCGGAACTATATGTGCAAAATCTCTTAAACGGGCCCTAGAGAAGTCGGTAAACAAGGTCAAACTGACTGACAGAATTGATTTATCTAGGAACTGCCTATTTTAAAAACAGTCAGACTGACTCTGTTTACTGACTTGCCTAGGGCTACCTAGACACAAACCTAGAAAAAATATAGTCTGCGTCGGTTCATAATATAGGTCACATGACAGGTGCCGCGTTTGCTAGTGACCTAAGGTCCAGAAAATGGATATTTTTTTTGCTTTATGTTGGCGGTTGTGCAAATATGATGGCTGCATTGCAGTATGAAATGAACTAACTTGCTGTCATTTTAAACGTCATTAAAGAATGTGACATGAATGTGATAGAGATGGGTTGTTATTTGCATATCTGTTATTCTATAACTGTTATCTGTTCAACAACGACAACGACTGTTATTTGTCTGCCAAAATAACAGGTATCAGTTGTCACAGTCCCACTGGGAGGCAGCTGCGCAGAGCATGTGAGTACGGGCCGCGAGCTAACGCGAAGCCGTCTTTTGGAATGTTCGTCGCGGTAGTGTAGCGAACAATCGCTCGCAGTCTTTAGAGTTTTCAACAACGGCGATAACCGAAAACAGTTCCAGTTCACAACAACAGCGTTTGCAAAATAACGTAACGGTCTAACAGTGGATTGAAGACGACGGTGAATTACAGATCGCAGTTTTTAGGGTTCTCAGCAGCGACGATCACCGATAACAGTTTCAGTTCATCACAACACAGTGTTTGGAAAATAACGTGGATACGTTATAATAGCGTAGACCCATTCATTTATAATTTTCAATATTTTCAAAAATAGTTATCAATGTATGTTAATACCGGCAGAAAAATTAGTTTCATTTTATTTCAGTGTATGTGATTTTTATTTTGGTAAGACAATGAAATAAGAGAATTAGATGTATGATATATTAAATTTAAGGCTGGATTAGGTTTCTAAATTGTATTTATTTAAAAAACAGAACAGCCAGATAAAAATAAATGTTCGTTACTATTAAAAAAATAGTTTAAATAAAAATAACTGCATAAATATTTAGAAAACATACGAGTAACAAAGTGCTAATATTTTAAATAAATAATTATGCAATCAACAATTCTCTTCAGTTTTATGGGCCGTGATTAACGGGTACGGTGTATATCCTGTAATCAGTCGATACATTCATAGAAACATTTTGAATTTTGAAAGTCAATAACAGTTATCTGTTATTTTGAACTATATTTAAAAACAACGATAACAGTTGCGACTGTTATTTGAAAATAACGGTTTTGCCCATCACTAGAATGTGACCAATCACAGTACACAAATGATTTCACACTACAATACAACCAACGTAAATTGGCATAATAACGCGGCACCTGTCACGTGACCTATACAATAAACCAACGCGGTCTATATTTTTTCTAGGTTTACGTGCCGAACTTTCAAATTTGTCTTATGTTTCAAACATTAATGGAATATTTTGTGATTAATGGTTTCCATAGACCTTAGGTCTATGATGGTTTCAAAGCAAAACATAACCATAACCAACAATTTTTTTTGTCAGTGAGCGAGTCAACAATTGGTCTCTCGGACACTGTTTATTTAATTGTCCCAGTAACATAATAATTATATATATATATATATATATATATTTTACAATTATAGTTTATTAATAGGTATGAGTTTACCGACAGATTTTGGACCTGATTCTGGGGGTAGAATTAAAGTAGGTAGTTTACAACAAATATATATTTTCCTGTTAAATGAATTATTATTAGGGTGTCTGCATTGTTAAACCAATAGTATATGGCAATATTGCCAGGTATTTTGGTAAAAAGCGTGAAGAAGACGGACACACACATCAGTGGACTGTCTATGTAAAACCTTATAATAATGAAGATATGTCGGCATATGTGAAAAAAGTACACTTTAAATTACATGAAAGTTATGCCAACCAGAACCGTATAGTTGTAAAACCTCCATATGAAATAAGTGAAACTGGTTGGGGAGAATTTGAAATTGTCATAAAAATACATTTTCATGATCCTAACGAAAGACCAGTAAGTATATGTAAAGTCAAGGAGGGTTCTGCAATAATTATATATATACATTTTTTAGGTGACCATGTATCACATTCTTAAACTTTTTCATTCTGGTGGTACGCAAGATATTGGCATGGAACAAGGAAAAGGTCTTGTTTCAGAGAGTTACGATGAAATTGTTTTCCAAGACCCGACACAACTTATGCATCATCTATTAACCAACACCAAACAATTAACCTTAGGACGTTGGGAGCATAACACCAATTGTAAGAAAATTAATACACAATTGTAAACTTAAATTCTTGTTAGTATAGTACAATTTAAATTTGGTAATTTTCAAAGAAAATTAATCAACAAATGTTTTCAGTTGAAGAAAGAAAGGAGAATACTCTAAAATCTGTCCTGGACGCTAAACAGAAAGTAAGAGCAGAAATTGCAGTTTTAAAAAATAAACTAAAACTAGCCAAAGAAACGATATCTACCTTTAAAGAAGAAATATCTAAGTCACAAGAAAACCAGTTTGTAATTTAAATATTTGCATTTTTTGCAAATAAATAATTTAATAATTTTTATGTTGGTTAAATTTCCCACGTCCAATATTAGCGTAGGTGAAATGTATATTTAGGAATACGAGTACAGCTGGTGTACAGAATACAGAATAAAGTAACCAGTTCCTAAATAGAGGTAGTGGTTTTTTCTAATGGGTGTATAAGGAATATTTATCGTAAATTGACAATATTTATGTAAAGCTCGAAATTGAACTATATAAATTGTTGAAATTGAAAGATTCACATATTATGTACCTATTTCGGTATTTAAAGCTACAGCATTATGAAATTGGAAAAATGGAGTATTTTTGTCATAGTACAATAAAAAAAGTTGCGGAGGTTTGTGTAAATATTATCAGCAACTTCTAGTTTAGTTTTTTATTTCTCATTATTAATGAGTGTAAATATAATTGTGTGTAAACTGTACCAAAATATCGCTTCATTTTCCACCTATTGTTCTACAAGTTAACGGAATTAAAAGTTTATTCTCAACTATTCCTTGATATTTTTCGTCATTTATCTCATTAGTGATGGTAAGTTTTAAAATTCGAAGCTTACGAGAAAATATACAAAACATTTTAGTGTCACTGAAAGAAAAAATGTATACAGGGTGTTCAGTAATGAATGGCCTTACTTTAAGGCTAGATTCCTTGGACAAAAATAATGTATCAGAGAACATACATATGACTTCATTGATAGGACTTGTAGGAGATTTGATTTATATTAGCTTAAAATACCTTTCTAAAACAGTAAAAAATGTTACAATAGCTTATAATAAGGAATATATGGGTAGATATTGTGGGTGTAATTCAACGCAAGTTGGGGCTTTTGTCCACTGAGTAGTTAGTTTCACACAATATTATTAATACCTAAAAATATATAAAAATTACTTTTTTTATTTCATTTTTTATAATAATTTCCTTATTTATTAGGTAATTGTACTCAAATTTTTAAAACAAGTTTTTTTTGGGAGATAGACATGAATATCTGATTGACTTTTTACGTTAAGTGTACAGGGCGTTCTGAGTGCCTGTGGTACTATATTATTTCTTAAAGAAGACTTCATTTATCGCATTTGTTTGGAAATCGATACATAAATTCTAATAAAATATTAATTCAGAAAGTTTTTACAGTTAATAATGTCTAGTAAGTAGCTGTCTGGCATACATCTAAAGAATAAATTTTAAAATAATCTTTTTTTGCTATTGCATTTAATTGGTTTTTTGTTTTATTTTTTAAATGTTTGTCGTTCTTTCTTCTTGTCATATTTCTCTGTATTGTGTTTGAATTAATAATAGATATTAATATTTATCTCACAAACAACATTATTTTCCAAAATGTGAGTACAGTTACACAACAAATAAGAGAAGTATCAAAAAAAAAAAAAACAAAAAAAAACTCCCAGGCGTTCCAAGTTGTTAAGGAAGTAAAATTACTAAGGTAAATTGATTTAAATCACATTATTTTTGTCCAAGGAAGCTAGGCTTAGAAAAATGACGAAAATTTAAATTGAAGGATACAAAATATGTGGGCTAGAAATAATAGAAAGGAGTAATGTTTAATATCCATTTTATTGATATTAAAATCAGCATAAGTTAAAAAAATTACATTTATTTATAAATGCATAAATCTGAACTATTATACACTTTACTCAATTAATTCTAGAGTTGTAAATCAAAAGATTTAGACTTATCCTACAGCAGACGTAATAAGTTCAGCCACATCACTATCAGGTGAACGAACCGTTAACTGCATGGTAACTCCGTCAGATAGCGCCAGTTTTGCTCGTACCAGAATATCAATTCCACCACGAAACATACCTAGTAATACAAAACAATTGCGTTAAATAAATCTGCTAGCAAAATCTGTAACAAATGATAGATAAAATCTAGAACTTTTCCAAGATCTGATACCTTTGTCAGTGATACAGGGTGTCACAAAAATACAAGACGCTACTTCAGGGGGTATTCTACACATTAATTTAATATAACTTTAGTTTTTTTGGGTTTTTGCCACACTTCTGAAAAAATAATAGAGATTAATTAAATAAGGCCTTGCGCCAAACGGAACAGTCAAGGGTTATTTTTGAAACTATGTTTGCCTAACCAAAAAATCTCACACTGAAAAAACAGATAAGTAAACTATCGCGATAGTGATGTGATTTTTGTTATTTTTTACTTATCTGTTTTTTCAGTGTGAGATTTTTTGGTTAGGCAAACATAGTTTCAAAAATAACCCTTGACTGTTCCGTTTGGCGCAAGGGCTTATTTAATTAATCTCTATTATTTTTTCAGAAGTGTGGCAAAAACCCAAAAAAACTAAAGAAAAACTAAAACTATGCCACAAATAAATAGCTTCAGACAATTTAATATGTCTAAATATATTTGTTTTCTAAATTGCCTCCTAAGGAATATATTTTACCATAATGCATGAACAAAATGTCAATAAAACTATACAGGGTGATTCAGTCATAATATCATTAATTTTAAGACAAGATAGGGAAAAATGAGTATAATACGAATATACGATTTAAAAAAATTTTAAATGCATATTTACGCCGGAAATGTTTTCAAATCATTATTTAAATCCCCTTTCAGACCGTCACTGACCGCTGGCGGCAATTCAACTCAGTTTCGGCCTGACGCGACATTGACAAATTTAAATATTTGCCTGTAGTACCTACTTATTGTAACTGTAATTAATGCTATAAATTATTTTTTTAAATATATATTTCATTACATAAATAGTGGAAAAAAATCCAATACTCACTAGGTCAAATTATTAATAGGCTGAAACGTTTTTTGTATTTAAATACAGACAGTAATAAAAAAACTCTTATGCCGTCAACAAAAAACAGTCTGAAACATACCTATTCAGTAATCAACAATCCGAGTCTTGACCTACCGTATTTAGGTCAATAATCTTGTTTTTAATGTCTACTAACAAGCGCGGCAGAGCTACAGGACCGCTAAATAATAACAGAAACACGGGTCCGTTTTCGTTTGCAGACAAGCCCGCTTTCGATATGGAACAGATGCACGCAGCCCGACTTCTCTCCCTTCTTCAGTTCTTCATCCGTCATTATTTTCGCGTGGTAGAGGTTGATGTGTTTGTCTCGTTAGTGTAGTTTATAATTATTAACAAAATTTGCTATTTGCTTAAACATGCAATTCAAGTTGGGTAAAGTGAAGTAGTGAAATACAGCGGTTGTTCTCTGCTGAACAGAGCCCGTGGACGAATTTATAAAATATTTTTTAATAGACATGTGCATCAGTGTTTGGGAATATCAATGTATGTACGAGCTCAACTTGAATCTGCTTTCAAGAACATAACGAAAAGGTGACACAAAATAGGTATGTTTTATTCAAAATTATTTACTGTATAAAGTTTTGCGGAGCTTTTGAACTTGCATTACGAGGTCATGATGAATGAATTTTATGTCAGAACTTGACAAAATGCTTAATGAATACCTTAAAAATGCAACAATTTTTAAACAAACAAGATTGCCATTAGAAAAAAAATGTATGTGGTCCTGGCAACACTGCTGGACTTCTATATATACTCGAGTCAAGAATTCAGACGTCTTACGTCACGACTGACGTTACACATTTGTTTTTATTGTCAACGTAATTTTCAATATTTGGTAGCGTTAAAAACAATAATTTTTTGCAATTTAGTGCAATATAGGAAGCAAACTTTTAATGTAGTATATAGTTTTATTACTATCAGTTGCAGTTTCTTAAATATTTTGATAAAAATATAATGAATTATTCATTTGTTCGTCTGACGTAAGTCGTCTGAATTCTTGTCGCGAGTATAGCTTCAATACTCGTACACGTCATCAGAAAATTTGTAGCGTACCAGGAGCGTCGTGTTACCGATTGTTATAGGGTGATTTGTTTATCTTTTGAAAGGTCGAGTAAAAAAATTTTTTTTTCGATTTTCTGTCTATTAGGCCTTCCAAATACGTGGTTAAAATTAATGACATTATCACTGAATCACCCTGTATAATTAAAAAAAAAACATTTACTTTATTACAAAGACAACTATTTTAGATCACAATTTTTTCGATGTTGGAATTTGAGAACATTAAATACAATTTTCTTATGTATTTTTGAAATACACACACCACACACCACTTCTAAATATTCTTCAAATTATATAATTTATGGTAAGTTTTTTTAAACATCCTGGTATTTTTCTATTTAGACACAAAAAAAAATTACTAAATTAATTAAGCATTAATCATTACCTGCTAGAAATAGACTGTGAGTGGTTTTTCCTTCGGGAACTTTGTCGGATCTTTCAGCAGGTTGGAGACCAAGAAACTGTACGATATTTTTAACAGCTTCATCTAAAGTATTCATTGAACTTAATGAATAGGTGTCTTCCATTTCTATGAAAGATGCGGCTTCTTCCCAGGCCGCGGCCCAATTAACTTTGTTGATTTTTTGGATTTGGTCGGCGAGAGTGATTTCCAAGTCTTCCAGCATATACTCGTCATCATAACCTAGTATAATTTTTACATTACCATAAAATATTTGGTAATATTATATGTTTTAAAATTACATGATCTGTTATTACTTTTTATACTTTACTTTCACAGATAGATATCCTGAATAATTTTTAATGAAAGTATGAAAAAGTATTTTGTACACATTATTACCTTCATCTGTATCGGGCAATCCAGTTGTGGGATCACAGTCCTTCACGATGAACTTAAGAACAGCCCCAAAAGTGCCAATACTATTTGGTAGGTCATTTTCTGGGAATTTCAGTAATACGTAAGTGGTGCCGGTCTCGTTGTAAGGCAACTTTGGACAAGGAATCTGGTTCAAAATCTGGTACCCTTCGCTAGGTTCCAACTGCACCCTAACATTCTCCAGTAACTGATCACTTAGAGTATTTAAGCAATCAAATTGTAAAACAGCATGGTTGGAGTAGCAGTGTTTGATGCATCTCACAAAATATTCTGTTTCGGATTCTGTAAGTTCCACCACTTCGGAACTGCGGAACAAGGGACCCAATGCTTGTACGCCCGGTATACTGCTTAGTTTCTCGGCAAAGTTCTCCTCTCGGGAAATTGGAGGTGGTTTTGCTGGGCCCTGGCTAATCAGCATTCCTTCAGATTTGTGTTTTACCTCCCGGTCTTCAGGGCTTGGGACAGCAGCCACTGGGACTGATCTAATGTCGAACGGGTCACTAGTCTCACCGTTAATGTATTCCTTTAGTGATCTCTCCAATGACGGTATAGATACCTGCAATAATACATATCACTGTTTTTTCAAATTAATTTGACAACAATATGCAGGGGTTCGGAATATTAATGCCAATATGGAAAGGATATCTATGCATATCTGACCAAAAGCAACAAACATTTTTTTTTTAAATAACGTCTAGAACAAATAGTTTTTCTACAAATATTCATAAATTTCAAAACTACTATAAAACTATTATAAAATATAAACCAAAACTGGCCTTGTGAGCTTGAATTATCTTAATTGTTTGCTGCACAAATTTGTAGTACCTATCATTTTACTAATAAAATTGATTTTCTTAATAAATACATGTTATGACTAACAAGTGAGTGAGTGAGCAAATAGAATATCAACTAAAAACTATACCAAATTTGGAGCTCACTGTTCATATAAACATAGTTTATACATTTCAAAAAATCCTGATTGCTTAAATACGAAGGTCGATCAATAAGTATCCATGTCTGAAAACAGGTGGTCAAACAATACCTTTAAGTTTCAGACTGATTTATAGGTTAGTTTTTATTTGACAGCCAACTGTCTTGATAGGACCTGAAAAAATCCATTGTCTTGTCTGTCGCTTGTTTCTGGTATATAATAATGTACCCAAGTTCCATCAAAGATGACGACTTGACACAAAAACTCGGTTAATTAAAGAGGTGTTTCTCCATCCAAAAATAAAAAGGGAATTACAGATCGATATTATCCTTTTTCTATTTTATCCAGAAACGCAGGTGATACAACTGGTTGGCAAACTAACCTATGAATCAGTATGAAATTTAGTATGGCTTGTTTGACAGATGGCAGTACACAACGGTAATGTCAACTTCTGTCAACAACACCACCTGTTTTCAAACATGGCAACTTATTAATTAACCCTCGTACACTTTTTGGATTGGACGATGAGGACCGGTACCATGGCTGCCACAATTTTCTGACTTTAAATCATTTGGACTTGTGGGAATATTTAAAAAAATTAAGTATATTGCAAGACACTATTAAAGAATTAATGATTTATGTAAACTTATCATAGCTGCTGCCAATAATTTACAAGTTCAAAACGGACAAGAAACAAAAACATTTGTGTTAGTTGGTAGAAACTGGGTAGACGTACAAAATATTGCTGTAACATCAGGTATGTCAAACTATTTTACTAATTAAAACCACAAATTAATTCTATTAATAATTAATAACAATAGCAGCAAATGTGGTAGAAAGTGCTGTATAAAAATACGTGTTGTAAAATGTAATTTATTTCTTTCCTTGGGAATTTCTTTCATTTTTTGTCCGGTCGGTCCGGTCACCGATTATACGCCTTATCAGGTTCTACAGTGGACCTTACCTGAAGTGTCTCCAAAATATAATTGTTGTAGAGGCTCTTATCTTTAGTGGTTAAAATATTACTGTAGTAAGTCGCACGGTCCCTGACCTCATCATCTGAATCCATCTGGCAACGAGCAAGCAACACCTGTATATTTTCCAAGAGATCGGGGCAGGATGCTCCAAATTGAGCCATCGCCGAAACTGCTGCAGCTCTGATAGATGGGCACTCCAAGATTACACGGTTATATATAAACCTAATATACCTACAAATATAAATCAGTATTACTTCTATATCTAATAAAATTATTGATGCAAGTACCTCGAAGGCTGTTTAGTTTTGGGTCCTTCTTTCCCCAGCAAATGCAGGATTCTTACGGCTAACGAAACGTGTTCACAGTCCTCTATGAATTCACAGAGATGAGCTAAGCCAGTTTCTTTCGCCTCGGGATTGTCCTCAATTATCGTTATAATCGTGTCTGCTATAGAAGCTTTGTACTCCAAACCTCCTTCATCCCTCAACATTGCCGATAGGAAGTTCATGAGTACACTATGTTTGCGAGGGAATTTTAACGCTAACGCCCTGATAGCTTGAACGACTACCACCTTAAATTCATCGCTTATTTCAGACACAAATGTGGCAATCTGTTTCATTAATCTATCAACAGAGGACTCAGCACCTAAAATATACATAAAAATGAACAGATCAACTTTACCCTTTAGTTGAATACCTAACCTGTTTTTAAAAGTGTAGTAATTGCTAACGTAGCAATCGACCTGTTTGAATCTGTAATTAAGTTCTCCAGATCTAAATTGCAGGCAGTTACTGCCGCCGGATGGGATATTGCCACTTGGTTCAAAGTTCTTACTGCTGCAAATCTAAGAGTAGGTTTAGGAGATCCACAGAGAAGTTGGAGAACGCTGATGGCCGGTGCCAGCTCTCTACTAGTAGTGCGTTTTAAGTTTACGATAGCATGAGCTGCTTCGTACACTACCATTTCCGATTTGTGTCGCAAACAGGACTCGATAAATTCAAAGTATGGGGAGTCGTTAGTTGCATCATCTTCTTCAAGTAATTTTGCAGTTATGCGAATCTACGAATAAATCATTGTTAAGTTTTGTCTACATTGCTTTTAATTTTTTACTTACCAACATACAAACTGCATAAGGTGATTTCAAAGACATTCGAGTTAATTTTGCAACTAATTTTGTAACTGCTAGTCGATCGGTTTTTCTTATATGATACAACAGACCCAAGGCATGATATTGAACCATGACGCTATAAAAGTAAAATATTAATAATAGTAAATAAGTAAACGTTATATCTTATTTTTACTTATCACTATTTACGGCTTCTTGAGCTTCATTCACCCATCTCTTTACTACATCTGGGGCCAATTTGGTCATATGTAATGAGCTGACAAGAGCAGCAGAGCTTACTGCTGAATTACGATCAACTATTGCCTGTTTCATGTAACGTTCGATAGCTTGCAACATAGTTGCATCAGTAATACTGCACAAGGCTCTAATAGCAGCCGCTCTGTACATGTCTTCCTTTCCTGTCATATCTTTTGTTAAACTGGATGTTACAATAATCACATCATCGGCGACTGAACTCAGCTCTTTGATACCTAAGTACACCATTCGCCTTAGGATCACATCTTTAGATTGGAACAGTTTCGTCATTGCAAAAAATACGTCTGTAGCTTCTTTTACACTTAGCGTTTCTCCCTTTAAATTAACAGGAATGATATATAACATGTTCGGTATATTTCATAGATTTAATGCTATATAAACTTACTTGATTTAATAGATATAATAATTTGGTAAGAACTGGAGTACATTTTCTTGGATTTACTGTAGTTTCATTAAATATTCTCGCCTCTTGTAAAACTGTAGTTCTTTCAATATTTTGGAATGGATTACCTCCTCCTGCAATTAAGACTTTTAGCTCAAAATTTACCTCAATAAATAAAAATATACCGTCTTCCTCTTCCTTTTTATCTCTTTTGAAGGAACTCATTGCGAGAATTTAATAATATATTACAGTTTTTATAAAATCGTGTAGCTATATTGTTTTTTTCTTACACGTCACTCTGCCCGGTTGTCAAATAAGATTTGTAATGTAAAACTGTCAATGCTACCAACCAACATTTAATAGGTTTGTTTGTTCGTATCAAACAGGTTTAATTTGTTATGACGGATTCAAATTTCAGGTTAAAAGTTATTTTTCCACAAACCATCACAATTTATATCCTTTTTGTATTAGGTATTAATATTATTGTGAAGCTAACTAATTTGTAGACTAATGCCCCGACCATATAATGATTTCCCCTTTGTGTTCTTGATTATTAGCTTTTAAAGATTTTGTACTTATTAATTTTTATTTTAGATATTTATTGAAGCCAACCTTATCTATGGTATTGTTCAATAGCGTATCTAGATATTAGCATTGTCTTTGTATTTTTTATATTAAATACCTTTATAATGCATAAAAAATTAGTTCAAGTAATTTCATTTAGGTATATCGCTTGATCTTATATTTTGAGTTGTAGTAGAATTTTATAAAATATTACTCCATGGTGTATTATGGTGTTAACATAAAAATTTATACTGTTGGCTCCCTGATCCAAAATGTCAATGTAAGTCGTGTGTCTGCCGCTTGGTGGACTGTCAACTCAGTTGTACTTCGCGAGTTGAAACACAAAATGTCATTTGAAAATAAAGGTGAAATGTCGCGGGTCTTTAAGCTAGCACAAAAATTTAATTGTTTTTATCTGTCAGGTAACCCACTTTATCTAAAAATGTGTGTTGCAATAGATTAATGTGAAGTCTTTCATTGAAGAATAAATAATAATGTATTAACTTTTGATAAGATAATATTGATCTTTGTTACACCCATTAAAATTTTCAAAAATATTTACATATATTTATCTTTGTAGGTTTAAAATCAACTGATTATAAGCCTTTTGTCGTGGAAGGATTTCAAGTAGGATTAATAAGACAAGATGTTATGAAACAGCTATTAAAATATCCCGAAGTAAAAGATTTGTCAAATATGATTAAAATAATAATTAATCTAAATTTTTCAAGGTTTTCCATGTATCTTCAGGATGTGTTGAGTTAAATCCCGCTTTTAGAGATTATGAAGAGAGAAGTAACCAAGTGGATAATGTATTAAAAGAATTAAGAGCCGAAAATGCACTCATTGCTCTAAAAGGGTGGAGAGATGAGGTAAGATTATTAAAAGATGCATGATTAAGTATACTGTTAACATTTAGTTACAATTATTGTATCTTAAGAGAATATAGACAAGGTATTGATTAGGAATACCTGCCTTATATATTGAATGTCATATTGATGAGGTTTAGATTAGTTAAACTGTGTGATCATTGAATTTTTTAGTGCTATAATGTTAAAACAGAATTCAATTCAAAGAGCCTCCTGAAGATGGACAGGTCAGCTACTTGCTTGTTTGGAATCAGAAATTATGGAGTAGATATTAATGGTTATATTAAACACCCAGTAAAAGGATTATGTTTATGGTTTCAGAAACGATCACCTACAAAGCAAACATGGCCTGGTAAATGATAAAAAAATGTATAAATTTTGAATCATAAATTATGGTCTAGATCCGTAGTATCAGTCAATTATGAAACATCTGAAGCATATATTTTTTTCTAATCTACACTCGTATATCAATATATTAATATTAATTTATCTTAGAACGTGTACGAAAGTTTCAATGCTGCAGCATTTGCTGATATCTGAAACCCAATTTTTTCATGGTGGTTTACTATACCACTAATTTTGTATGTTATAGAAAAACCTTTAATCAAAATAAATATTCAGGATTATAGGATATAATTATTTATATTAACAGGATCATCAGAAAACAATAAGCATATTCTATATTACCTATATAAGGTATTAACAATAGCAACATTTTTTATTTCGTTTTTGACAATGATTGTATGGGAATATAATTTAAAAGTAGAGATAAAACTATACATGCTATGTATTTTTTAAAATAATGAAGGTATGTAAAGGTAATTTATGTAAATTATAATAGCTTATCAGGTAGGTATTTTTAAACCGATTATATTAAAATGTATGTCTCATTTTCTTTAAATAGGAAGGGGGGGGGGGGGGGTAAATATTACAACACATTGGCTGGTGAGTAAGAGATATTGTATATTTACATTCCTAATTAATCTACGGTCACAATTATTTTTAAAAACAGATATACATAATTCATAAACAAAATTATAAGAATTAAAATTAATACCTCAGAATATATCTTTACGTTAATAATTATTGGCAGAATTGGCTATACATTTTAAATTTGTTTTTCTGACTTAAACTATATCCAAAGCTAGAGTAGAGTTTTTTCTAACTGATTCATAACTGAAATTTGATCTTGCTTGACGCCATAATAAAATATGTAATTAATCGATAGAATGGTTTAAGATTTCTATATGATTAACACACATTAAACTAATAAATGAGATAAGAGCTAATTAATTTTTTTATGCATTCCATTTAAGTTGTAACCATTAAAAATGCTTTTATAAAAACTTCCTTGTATTAGTCATTATACAAAACCGTTATTTCCTATTAAAGTTAATGATCATATTCTTAAATTTTTTATTGTATAAACTAGTTTATTTATCATTCAGTTAACATCTTAATTAATTGTATACAAGTACAAACAGATACTTTAATGACCGGAATAAAATATTTCATGTGATAAATAGACGCTGATAAGAAAGATAATTTGCAAATTTTGTATTAAAATTTTATCTTAGGCTCATTAAGTGAAATAAATGTATATTGTTTGAATTATGTCAATGAACTTTTGAGTGTGTCTGTTTGGAGGCATTATTATTAATTGTTAAAAAAAGTTGGAAAATCAAAATAATGATACTCTTCAAAGTCTAAATATATTTAATATAGAAATGATATGCATTATTGTTACAAATTTAATATAGCAATATGATTGTGTTACAATTTATTGTACATTAATTATTTCTTGAAAATATGCAGGACTTTACGCCATCATATATTACAATGTGTGTGCGAACAAAAACAAGGAAAAAGTCCTTCATACTTTTGTCTTAGCTTGATTTGTTTTCAAATTACATTTTTCAAAAGAGAAAGATTTTATTTTACAACTTTTATGAATAAAACATATCACTGTAACATTTGACTGTATATACTGTATGAACTAAGGATATTACATAACGAAATATGACACTTCAACTATGATGGCCAATAGCGAAGGTACAGAGTACTTCTGTGATCTTAGGCAAAAAAACAGATAAACGGTGCCACTAAATTTTAACACATGCTGAAAAATTTGACATAATAGAAATGACGTCTTCAATTTTTGTTGTATCTGCCATAGTATGCGCACAAATTGAATTATGTAGTTCAATTAAGTATTTTGACTTCTAAAATTCACCCATCTGCAAACCAAGCCTACCAACCTATTGTGACCAACGAGCTCCCCAGATCTGAACTCACTTGATTTCTTTCTGTGGGATCAATTGAAAAGTTTGATATATGAAACATAAATTCAAAACATTTGGGAACTAATTTTGCATACAACATTGTTGTAAAACATTTTCATATACCTATACATCGAAAAATTTTTAATGAGTGAAAATAATTATTACTTTTGAAGTTGGTATAAGTTCAAGAAGATTTTATCGTGTAAAAAATTCGAAATGTTTCCAATTGTTTTTGTTCTCCTTGATAATTTTGGAAAATATTTTATTATATTTCCACTTTAAATAAAGCTGGCAGCGGCGGCTGGTGAGATTTCAGGTATATCATATCTCAATAACCAGACATGGGACCCAAACCAAACTAGGATATATGTACTGTGGCTATATAGACAACTTTTGTAGGAGAACCGTTTTGCAATTTGAGAAAAAAAGTTAAAAAAATTGTCTACCTAGGAACTTCCAGATTGGCTTGTTCAATTTTAGTGAACTATTTTTTTCATAAATTAGATGTAATTTTATCGAGGTATTTCAAATTTTATTAAAAACTAATGATATTTGTAGAATTTATAGCGTTTTGAAATTTATAATGTATATTAGAACAGTCTATAAAAAAATTTCAAACACCGTACATATATCCTAAAGTTTGGTGTGGGTTCCATGTCTGGTTATTGAGATATGACATACCTGAAATCTCACCAGCCGCCGCTGGAAGGTGGGTGTTATTTAGAAACTTATTGGGTATGCACACATGGGACATTCTTGAATGTGGAGTGACGGTAATTTATCATTTTTCTTCAAAGGTAAATGGGATAACATGGTTGGGGGAGGGATATCAGTTGGTCAAGGAATTCTAGAAACGGTGCACAAAGAAGCTATGGAAGAAGCCTCTGTTCCAAAACATTTATTGAAAAATTTGATAAGTGCTGGCTGTGTTTCGTAAGTTGAAAAAAATGTACTTGCGTGATTTTTTACATTACTAGTGCATGTATAGCCTATACTTATAAAGGGTGGTCTACTTTTTTTTCATCAAACTTCAAAAATCAATACATCATAAAAAAATAATGTTAGTTTTCTAAATAAACTATATACCCGACAAATGTTTACTTTTTGAGATACAGCACGTTGGTTTCCCAAAAAAAAATTTTTTTTAATTTTTTCTGTAAGTGATGAAGCTGTGTGATCTTTGGATAATTTTTAATTTTTTTTACTTTACCAATGGCGGTAGGTAGATTAGATATTATGTAGCTGTAATTATTTTCAATAATTTTATTAAATATTAATGAATTTATACATCAATTATTTTATTGTCATTAATTCAACTGTAATTTGTAAAATTTTACTTGAATATAGTATAGTTACGAAAAACTTACCTACAAGGATATTTTTTTTGCCCCAAATTAAATGGAGAATCCAAAAAATAGTGTTTTTTAAATTTAAAGCCAGTGGCGTACTAACATTATTTTTTTATGATGTATTGGTTTTCGAAGTTTGATAAAAAAAAGTGGACCACCCTGTATATTACTAACATAGCAAGATTCTAACAAGAAAATATCTCAAAATATTCAACTCTCCAGGCATCTCCAATTGTATTGTATTTGTTCCAGATTTTATTTTGAATCAGAAAGAGGTCTGTTTCCAAATACAGAGTTTGTTTTTGATTTAGAACTTCCTCTTGATTATATACCTGAAAATGCAGATGGAGAAGTGGAAACTTTCTTAATTACCAAATTAAATGGAGAATCCAAAAAATAGTGTTTTTTAAATTTAAAGCCAGTGGCGTACTAACATTATTTTTTTATGATGTATTGGTTTTCGAAGTTTGATAAAAAAAGGTGGACCACCCTGTATATTACTAACAGCAAGATTCTAACAAGAAAATATCTCAAAATATTCAACTCTCCAGGCATCTCCAATTGTATTGTATTTGTTCCAGATTTTATTTTGAATCAGAAAGAGGTCTGTTTCCAAATACAGAGTTTGTTTTTGATTTAGAACTTCCTCTTGATTATATACCTGAAAATGCAGATGGAGAAGTGGAAACTTTCGAATTACTTAGTGCAATGGATTGTATAGATAAAATATTAAGCGCTGATTTCAAAACAACGAGTGCACCCATAGCTTTAGACTTTCTGATCAGACATGGTGTAATTACTCCTGAAAATGGTAAGTAACGGGGATTTCAATAATAATTAATAATAACATAGAGTGGACAAAAATTTAGAAAGTGTATGTTTTAACCAAAGTAAACTTTATTCAAAATAATTTACGTTGAAATTGTTGTTTTTTGATGGGAAATAATTTAGTTGCTGAAAATATGTAAGCAGTAGGTATTTATTGATGTGTTTTTTTTTATAGAGAAGGACTACCTGAAGATAGTAGAACTTTTACATGTACCCTTACAATCCATCTATAAACGATATGTAAATAAGAGCATTAATGATATTAAAGAAAATGGTACTTCAGCAATATTGCAAAATATATAATTTCATTTGTAACAGTAATTAGATATTTCATTTTTTTTATTGTAGGAGATAGATCTGAGCCTTAAAAGTTTTTTATTGATTTCTAAAAATGATAATATATTTTAGCAACACTTTACATAACTTTGGAGAGCTTGAAGGTCATGTGAATTTTCCAATATACTCGTTGGTAACATTTTATACTGGGTAGTTAGACGACAGTTGTATATATTTAGATGTTTTATTTATTTTTTGTTATCTGAGTTGTAAGGTTTTGAACCAATGCAAATTCTTACGTATTGTGATACTTTATTCTATATAATATTTATTATATATACATACAAGAATTAAAATTCCATTCTAGTAACATGTTATTGTTCATTATTCTCTAAATTAAAAATAATCATGTCAGGTAAGTACCATTAGCCTGCCTGCTGAGGCTTTCCAAATTGTATGGAATATTCTTTGTGATATAAGAAAATATTAGTACACATCTCTTCTAACTGGATCTTCAACAGTTTCGTCATTTGTCACTACATCATCTTTGTTTGCCACTACATCATCTTTGCTTGACACTACATCGTCTTTGCTTGCCACTACATCATCTTTGTTTGCGTCATCAACTTTCGATTTTCGTGCAGCCAGTCTAAAAGCAGCTTGGTTAAAAATATTGAATTTGAGAAATTTAAATGTTTAAACCTTGATTTAATTTTTAGGCAAATAAACAAAAATATCAGTGGAAATGGAGTTAATATAGCCACAGAAACTGGAGCAACTAAAAAATAAAATATTTATATTTCGTATCCGCAACATTTGCTTACTTACTTGTAGTCAGATCTGCTTGAGGTTGGGGCAGTGCGAATCTGAGCAGAAATATTGATATACCAGTATTTTGAATTCCAATTTCTACAGCAATTGTTATGCAGTCTGGTGACGGCTGTCTAAATAGTTTTCCTGTTAGAAATCCTAAAATATAAGCCAACCATGGTAGTGCCATGCCAGCAACAACAATCTAAAAGAATACTTAAAGCCAATTTCTAAAACAATGCGCTGAAGTTTTAAAAAATACAGCATTTATTTGAGTACCTATAAATTTGCTTTATATGTGTATATACAGGCTGTATTACGTTGACTACTCATTAGAATATTTTTGACTACTTCGATTTCAATTTTGAAAACTTAGGCTTTGGAGTTTTTGGGAGATGTTTAATAAAATAATGCCTTTCTTGTAGCACTTTCGGTTACACCGGAAGTCGCCATATACTTGCTTACATATTTTAAATGGAACACCTTATATATTTTTTTAATTATACACTTAATTTTAGTGAGATTTTTATCAATCTTCCTTATATCTATCTCTTAATGGTTTTCGAGATTTTTCAATTCTATCAAACAAGTTGTTCTTCGATAGCCTCTAATTCAAAATTTTTTTTTACGTCATGCCAGCTAATGTCATATTTCAGATATTTTAAAAGTTTAATTTTACACAGAGTGGTGAATATTTATTGTCAAATTTGCTTAACTTTGAATTGACAAAACTTGATTTTTCTATATATTTAATCAAAAACTGCTTGGTTGTTTTGTTTTTAAATTTGCTAACAATTTCACAGCCATATTATAGATTATTTTTTAATTACTTAGCACAAAAACCTTCAGTAATAGAAAATTTAAAAGAGATAGGTATAAACAAATGTAAAATTGTACAAATTTTTTATTAAGTACCATTTAGAAAAACCAAGTTTTGACAGTTGGAAGTTAATCAAATTTGGCAACAAATTTTTGCCACCCTGTATAAAATTAAACAGTTTTTGAAATATCTGTAGCAAATGATAAGCATCCCTCTATCTTTCTTAAATATCAATATTTCAGCTTGCACAATGTACAAAATGGGCAATTTTGAATCAGGCTATCAAAAAAGCAACTGTTTTGACAGAACTGAAAGATATCTTGAAGACCATTAGAGGCAGATATAAGGTAGCTTAATAAAAATCTCCCTAAAATTACGTATAAAATATAAATATGCAAAAATATACAGGGTGTTCCATTTAAAACAAGCAAGCTCTACAAAGAGGTGTTTAGCACTTCCTCATGTAATAGAGAGGCTACCTTAGCCAACAATGTCCAGTTTGAATACTTGTCACCAGGCGAAGATTTGCCCTTGACATAGCCAGGTACTTTTTGGCTATATCCTTGCAGAGGTACTCTAGGAACTCCTTAGCAAATTGACAGCCATTTGTTTCATCCCAACCTTTCCTAAACTCTTTGTGGGTGTCCTCTTTGATATTTTCAACAAATGCTGACAATGGAAGCATACTGGAGGGACCAGGGCCAAAAATATTGAGATCCGATGTACTCCTCGCCAGCTTGTCGGCTACCTACTTTATTGCCATTGCACCGGTTGTGTCCCTTTACCCAACATACAGATACGCTGTTGTTGGTTGAGGCCACTATCAGTGCCTGATGGAAGTGCTACAAGAATGGCATTAGTTTATTAAAAGAGAGCAAGAGACCCTGAAAACCCCAATGCCTAAATTTTCAAAATTGAAGGCAAAGTAGTCTCTGAAATATGTAAAAAATGAATTATTTTTTACACAAATTTTTTAATTAATCATTCATCTGAAATTTAATAAAATGATGTAGGTATTGGTTTCCAGGCCTCTGTGGCAGTTGTTAATAGAGGAAGAATTTCCACATCATCACATCACTTTCTTGAAAAACGTATCATTCTCTTCTTATTGCCGAAAAAGGTAGCGATATATCTCAAAATGTCAAGATAGATGATGCAGTAATCAAAAGCTGGTAATTGTTGAACAATTTTTTTTCAACTGTATGATAGTCTAAACAACTTTTTGAAGTTATGGTATGGATTTAGAAAAACAGTTTGAACATGAAGCAATAATATAAATTAACAACATCTTACGGAAAATGTGAACTTACCCTCCATGAAAAAAGTTGAAACAAATACAAATTTGTTACTATAGCGAAAACTATGATAAATAGAATAAGCAATGTGGAAAATCCCTTTAGTATTCTCTTCATAAAATTAGCAAATCGCGGGAGATATCTTTGAATCAGAAATCCAATACCGAGCGGAATCACCAATGCCACAACAAATGTGGTGATTTGGGTATACGGTACATCTAAATTTCCGCTATCAAAAATTACTCTGCCCAAAGTAAAGATCCATAGCGGCATCATTCCAAAGGCCGCGATGGTACTTATGGTTGACATTATTATCGATAAACTCATGTTTCCATCTAAAAGTACCGTCCAAACATTTGAAGCGCCCCCACCTGGGGCTACTCCAGCAAAGAACATTCCGAGTTGCATTTCTACATTATCCGGGAATAAAAGTTGTCCCAATCCATAACTAAGCTGTAATAAATAATTTTTTAGCTTAATTTTTTTTTAAAATAACATTGTTTCATAAATGCAATAGTTAATACATTGTGATAGTTTCCAAAATGAATATACCAAAGGCATTAGGATAAATTGCCCGCAAAATCCTATAGCAGGTCCAATGGGTTTTTTGAGGATAATGGGAAGCTCCTTCCAATTTATGGCACACCCAAAATTGACATAAATTATACTGACTAAAAGAGCAACGGATATAGTGAATACTCTGTCAATTATTCTCTCTTTTCGTATAACAATGACGTCTAGACTTCCCTCAGCTCTTTCATTTGTTTCTATATTTCTACAGGCTATTGCTGTTGTACCTGTAAGGTTGAAAATTGAATTTATGGAGGGTATTAATGTGAAGCTTCAATGTTACCCAAAAAAATTCCAGATAGATTAAATGATCCTTCAAAATTTACTTGAGGGTTTACTAGAATTATTTCTTTTTCAAGAGAAGCTATACTTGTATCCAGACTGTATATTGAAAATTCACGTTGTGCTGAAAACAACATAATGTATAAAATTTTGCATTATACAGGGTGTCCCGAAGACCCAATATTTCTCCAGGGTATTCTATTTCAGAAAAGATTATTTTTTCTTCATATAAATGGATCCAAAAACTATTCCTAAGGTAGTTATAGCTAGTCGTGGCCACTCTGATATTTTTTTTAAATAATTTCCAAACCAATTGAGATAAATTGAATTTTGAAAGTTGATTGATTTTGATAAATTGAAATTTGGTGACTAGCTTAACTCTTATGAGCTTCGTTTGCCACTATAAACAAAATTTACAAATGTTTATCACACACTTTTCAACCTGGGGGAGAGGAGGATAAAATTTATCATAACTTTTTTGTGCTTTTACTTTTTCGACTTTTGAAAAAAATAGAATTTTAGAACTTTTTATTAAATAATGGTACTCTTGGTTAATATTGATAGAGCACTTCTTTTTTGAGTAAAATTCATTTAAAAATAATGTTACATGTGTAAAATGCATAGAATAGGAAATCGCAAAGTATTTGAGAATGTACACAGAAATTTGAGAGAATATGGGAGTTTACACAACAAAAATAAATTCTTTCAAACAAAATAGTTTTGTTTTTAGATCTTTTCGGGCAATCGAGGTAGAAAGTGTATTCAGCAAAATGGACATTTTTTTGAGCATTTGCTATAAAAATTAGTAACCAAATAAAAATAAGTTATAATAATGGATGTTACTCAGCATAATTTTAAATTTTATTGATTTGTTTTATTTTGTGAAATGATATAATTTACTATATATCACTGCAAAAGACGCTAAATTCTTATTTGTTTTCACAACCTACTATGAGAAAATAATTATAATTTTCCCCATTTTTAAACGGATTTCGCTAAAAAATTAAGCATTATATTTCAGATTTTTCAGTCAAAAATCGAGCTCAAAAAAGTTATGGTAAATTACCCCTCTCCTCGACAGAGACGGTGTTATAAACATTTATATTAGTTATTTAATAAAGTTATTATTTTTTTATTCACTATCAAAGTGGCCCTTTAAGTAGCTATAACTTTCTTAGGAACAATTTTTGGGTCCACGTTTATATGAAAAAAAGTAATCAGTTTTGACATAGAACATCTTGGAGAAATATTGCCCACTAAATTCGGGATACCCTGTATAATTTGTATGATTTATATTAATTACCCTCTGCATCACTAACATTTGTAATAACATATTTTATAGTTCTAACATCATCCATATGGATAGTGACAGTACTGTTAGGTGTGAAGGATATTGTTAAACCATTTGTTACTACAGTTCTAAGTATGAACATTGTAAACACAGTGATGTACGAAAAAGGCTTTGATTTAAAATGCATCTAAAAAATAATAATAATAAATTATAAAAGGGTGTATGATGTACAAATCAAATATATGTTTCTTTGTTTTCTAAATGAATTGAGATTTAATAGCAAAAATTAAATAGGTAATGTTAAAATCAATTCCAGACTTATCCTTGTAGCATAAAAGTATATTTACTACAATTTTTTAAATGTACAGTATAATAAAATATATACAAAAAGAATGCTGTAAAAGAATGGTGACTTACAAAATTTTCTAATATTATTTAATAATTAATTTTGAATTATAAATTGATAAGGGTAAGTATTTTATAATAGTTATTTTTTTAATAAACATATTTTATTCATTAATTGTGCATATACATTTCCTTTATTTAATTAAAGTCCCTATTAAAAATATTGACATTTTATAATGAGAAACAAATGTAAATTTGCAACTTAGTTAATTAAATAATTAAAGTCCACATACCTTTTCCAATTATTGTAAACTCGAGGATGCTACTATTCATTGATAAAAAAAGAATTAGGATTCTTTTTCTACTAATTTTATAGTGGTTATCTAAAATAAATTCAGTCACGTATGAGATATGAGTAAATAAATGGATTAATAGAAAACGTGTTATTTAATGGATTAGAAAGAACTACAAACAGTCATTTGGTATTCTTACTTAATTTATGGCATTTGTGTATTTCTCATTTTCTACAAATATATGTAAGGATAATGCTTTTTAGTTTATTTTTACAAACTTCATGAAACATAAACAGATAATGTATCACACACATTAATAAACTTTTGATTAGGTATGTTTTAAATATTAACAAAGGAAAAATAATAAATATTTTCTTGCGTATAACTAATTTTTACATATATCTTTATATACACGATTAATATGCCATACCCTATGATTTGCTAAAAATGAATTTTGAGGCAACTTTTTTGGGTAATAAAATGTTAAAATCTGAAAATATTAACCAAGATAAAAATTTACTTGGAGAGTTTTGGAGTTTTTCTTTTTTATATGATACACTTTACATATATATGTACTTATGAAAATTACATATTATCTCATGAAATTGTAGCTTATTTTAAAATGATTCAAAAATTTAAAAATACATTTAGATTACTCCATCAGATATGTGTCATCGCTTTATCTTTTATCTAGCACTGTAAGGAAGATAATTACAGAAATGCTTGTATGCATACCTACCTACCTATATATACTGTAATTGCAACAGTCCCTCACATTTTGTTATATCTGCGGCCTTTCTTGACGCCATGAGACATAGCCCATAAGATATAGCAGAAGATCAAATATAATATTCTACTAAAGAGAGATATTAATTATATAGGCGATAGAAAATAAGAAATGATTTAAGAATTAAACTACAATTTAACACCAAGTATATATTTTCATGTTTTTGTAACTAAATGAATGAGTACCTACCTACCTTTTGTTTTAAAATAATCTAAAACTATAATCCAAATGCAAACAGAACATAACATAGATATATACTGATTATATTTTTGATAACAGTCTTAAAATTAAGAACTTACTGTATGTAAATGTTTATATGATATATCTTATGGCATATTTATTTTTTTCATGAAACAGTTGAATTAAAAAAAGGCACACATTTGAAAGAAAATATATTTGCGTAG
Source organism: Monochamus saltuarius (assembly GCA_025584915.1). Lineage (NCBI taxonomy): Eukaryota > Metazoa > Arthropoda > Insecta > Coleoptera > Cerambycidae > Monochamus > Monochamus saltuarius. The sequence continues at coordinate 55,140,542 of CM046725.1, read as the reverse complement.
ACTACAAAAAATTAGAAAAAGGTGTGTCAAAGCAAATCAATTTTATGGGAATATTGAATTTTGGAAAGATCATGTGCAGGTTCAATAGTTTATTCTTTATGATAATTAAAAACAAAATGTAGTAAATCACATACTGGGCTTACTGTCCATTATGGATAATTTTTTAGTTCTGTGTCATGGAATCATAGTTTGGAACGAGTTACATAGCAACGAGGTATTTATAAAATCACCAGTGAATATTTGGTAAATTTATGATTGTAGGAATTATTTTTTACTGAATTAGAAAGGTATTTTGTCCACAGAGTAGTTAGTTTCACACAATATTATTAATACCTAAAAATATATATTGTAGGAATTATGTCGAGAACATTTTAAAAACTTAAATTTGTTGATAGTTCCAGCTCTTTTTGTGTAAGAATGGCTGACTTCTGTGAAAACAACGTTAAAATTTGCTGGCAAAGTTCAGAAACCCAAATATCTAGTTATAGAAAAATACTGTCTATGCTACTGAATTCGATGAAAACAAACTTAAGAAAAACTAGATATTTATTATAACTATCATATTAATAAGAAAACATCTAGGATAACAGAGATTTTATTAAAACATTACGAAATATATATTCAGTGGCGTACATAATAGCTACATGCAAGGTCATCGTGTGCATCAATTTTGGTTCAAATATTTTCATACAATCGGGAGAAATTAAAAAAATTTAAATTTTACAAAAAAGTTTTAAATGTATCTTGAAAGCAAAAGGCGATCGGACATTATTGTATACAACTTTATTTATTATTTTTTGGTCCTCTATTGCGTGATACTATGCATTGTAGTTTTTTCAATGTCACCCTGTATATTTTCAAGAAAAGAATGGTGAAAGATCAGAGTTTGTTTACAAAATTATTCATTTATGATGAAACTAGTTAAAGTTGTGAAGTCTGGATGATCTGAAAATTTCATAATTATGAGGTGTTTAAATGCTAAAAATAATTATTTTTTGTAACCTCTTCAGTACTAAAAAATATGTCGATAATAAAGCACACCCAGCAGGGTGTGCAAATTAATTATGGTACGTGTGGTAAAGCCAAATTACAACAAACTTGTATAAAACTATTTCAGACAATTACAATGTTCATTATACTACTATAATCATTATCACACCATTTTCTAATTTGACAGAAAATTATAATCCATATGTAGCCAAATTATCAACACCGGTCTCACTTTTGAGTTCTCTTTTCCTCTGTGACAATCTAAAAGTAAAATAATCAGAAGAACTGACACAAAATTATATAACATTGCTTGTAACCTTGTCCAAACCTTTAGATAGATAAACAAACATATTAGGGGTATCGGGGTAAATACAGATATCGACACTGGAACAACTAAAAGAAAAATCTGTTTACTATTCCAGTAGTTAGTAACGTCTGGAACATACTTGTTGTTAAATCTGCTTCAGGTTGTGGTAATGCGAATCTAAGTAAAAATATTGGGATACCAGTATTTTGAATTCCAATTTTCATGGCGATAGTTATACAGTCTGAATATGGTTGTCCAAATAGGTATGCTACAAAATATCCTAGAATATAAGCCAACCAAGGTAGTGTCACGCTAGCTACGATGATCTAAAAATGTTATATGTGAGACACAAAAATGAAAAGAAATCGTTTTCTATGAGTTGACTATGGACTATCATGTGTAACAATTTTATTTATTTTTTGCAAGCGAATGTCCACTGTCTATATATACAGGTCGTAAAGGCAAGCTACTGTACTCTCTAGTCCGGCGATTCCAAATATGGAAATTCGATTACTTTTTGTAGGTATTAAATGTTTTTGATACAAGATTAGTTTTTCAAGTGTCAAAAATAATGGCGTATGTGTATTATAGCAACTCAGAGTTGATGGATATCGTTTTACTTATTATGTAAAAAATGCTTTAGCAGAATAATTTCCCAGTAAACATGTGCCAAATGCAGCTACTTTTACCACGGTACGCAGTGAGTGCAAGTGTAGTGCAACGCGAGAAAAGTTTGAAACCGAATTATGGAAGAGATGGAGGTTCAGGATGTCCACAGCATATTGCAGAAGTGTAGCCTATCATGTACCATGTAAAGCGTGTCCAAGCATTAATACCAAGCGATTTGATGAGGCAGACGAGTACTATAGCCACCACGATTTTCTGACTTTAAATCATTGGACTTCTTTTTTTTGGAGATATTTAAAAAATGAAGTGTATTGCACTAAAGTGGATATATATACTATTGATGATATTGAATAACGAGTTCAAAATGAACAAGAAGCAGAAACATTTGTGTTTGTTTGTAGAAACTGGGTAAGACAGACCCAAAATGTTGTTGTATCATCAGGTATGTCAAACTATTTAAGCAGTTAAATTTGCTATATGAAATAGGTGTTATAAAATGTTATTTATTTCTTTCCTTGAGCATTTCTTTCCATTTTTTGTCCGGTCGCAGATTGCATGCTTTGCCGCCTTTTCAGGTTTTACAGTGGACCAGTTTCCAGTGGCATGCAGAAGTTTTATTTTTAAATCATTTTCAAATTGCCCTTTTTGATGTTTTTTTACAAAATTGTATTTGTAAGAGTCCCCTGCAGACTCAAAAACTTTTTTTTAGATAAGTTCTGAATCACCCTGTATATAATAAAGAATATTCAAATTATATTTTGTTTGCATTGACAGAATTTTTCAGTAGTTCACTTAAACTTAAGCTACAAAAAATCTAATTTAATTTATTCTAAAAGTCCAAACTAGGCCTAACTACTTAATATTTTGCCATGTGTACGTGCAAGGATTATCTATATCAGAATTTATGTATCCAAATATTAATTTCTAGACGTACAACGTTCCTTCTTAAAATATGCTGCACTTTTAACACATAACTACACACTTGAAGACCACTATAGAAGCTATTTCAATGATGCAGATGCATACCAAGGTTCACTTTTCATCTGCAATGAAATGGGATGTGGGTAAGCAAATTTTAATATATATAAATAACACAGTTAAATAATTTTAAGATTTCTTAAGTGACACTGCTTTCTTCAAAAAAACATTACCAACTTCTTCGATAACAACGCCAACACTAAAATAATGGTACTTACCTTCCATGAAAAAAGTTTAAACAAATATATATTTGTTGCAGAAGCAAATATGGTGATAAACAAAAGAAGACAGAAAGATAACACTTTCAATATTGACTTCATAAAATCTGCAACACGTCTAAACATTCGTTGAATGGAGAATCCCACAGCTAAGGGAATAATTAATGCAAGAACATAAGTGGTGATTTGTACGTATGGCACTTCCAAGTTTCCTTTGTCAAAAATCACTTTTCCCAGAGTAAAAATCCAGAGTGGCATTGTTGCGAAAGCAGCAATCGTACTTGTCGTAGTCATTATTATTGCTAAACTGAGGTTCCCCTCTAGAAGTACTGCCCATATATTTGAGGACCCACCAGGTGGCGCAACTCCTGAAAAGAATAGCCCAAGTTGCATTTCTGGGTTGTCGGGAAATAAAATCAGTCCAAGCCCATAGCTAAGCTGAAATATAAATTTGCTTTCAGAATGTTGAAAATATGCCAAATTAAAAATTAACTAAAGCTCATTTATTAAATTTGGTGAAAAATTAATAGTTATTTATTGAAAGTGTTTTAAACAGCATTTTATTCACGAAAGAATGTTATTTAAGCAAGAACGTAGTTCGAGTGTTTAATTTTCTTGAATGACTAAAACACGAATGCAATACAACATTTTACCTACAATCACAAGCTCATGTCAGTTAACTTTAATTAATGTTTAATTATAACAAAATGACATTTTTAAATGTCAACAAAAATGATCTTCAAAATTTCGGTGCGAATCGGAGGATCACAACAATCCCATGTGATTATTTCTTCATTCAGTGTTTATTACCAGGCAACTTGAAAGAACTTAACGAAAAAAAAATTGCAGAAAATAACGGTTGCGAAATTAAGGTTTCCTGAAAATTTTTGTTTTATTAGTTCATTCCCGACTCTTTGAAACCATTGAATAATTTTGTTTTATTTTTTAATTTCATTATTCACTGATGAATAATCGATATTATTATTGTTTAGGAAACACATGTATAATGAACATTTTATAGGATAGTTTTGGAAAATAGTTATTTATCCACGACTATTGTATAATGTACCCATTATACATCTGTTTCCTCGACCTTAATAATATCCATTAATCACGGCAGTGATTAATGAGTCATTAATCACTACTGTCACATGCTTCCTTCATTTAGCTATGATATTATATTATGGCATTAATATTTGACAATTCAATGACAATTCATAGTTCTGACGTTTAGCGATGTTAGTTTCTTCTGTGTAACAAAAATATTTAGTAGTCGTGGATAAAGTATAGTATTCTACTCACGTAAAATGGATATTATACCCATCATTATGCGCTCGTTGAATAATATACTATTATTGTACAAGTGTTTTAATAAGTAGCATTTTATCCACACAAGAATGTTTAAACGTGAAATAGTAGTTCGAGCGTTTAATATTGTGAAGTGGATAAAAGGCAATTCAAATATGAATGCATTACGTTTTATGCATAATTACATCACAGTCATATTTGTGAAGTCAGAATTATTGGAATTTAATAAAAGAATATTAGCATTGTTATTTCTTAGTACTCAATGAGACACAAACTTGATATTGCAAGGAAGATCCAAGAAAAATATAGCTGCTCCTTCAGAAACTTAGGCAGATATGATGGCAACAACGCTACAAGGGTTGTTATGAATGAAAGGGAAGTGAAACGTGATAAAACAAAAAACGAAATGTGTATTACTAAAAATGTACATGTTAATAATAAGTAAATAAAGTAAATTTGATTTATTATTATTTCGTTATTTTACTAGTGAAATAAAGTTACTTTATTCCACTAGTGGTTAAAGTATCACTTTAGACGGTTCATATGTTTGGATAAAAGTCTGATTATAAGGTGATTGTGGATAGATTGTTTTTATTTAGCTACATATAGGTGTGTAGATATTTAAAGTACTACGGTCATAAGCAAAAATGATAGTGTTGATTACAGAAACTACAAATGTAAAGAATAAAAATAAAATACTTACTAAAGGCATCAGAATAAACTGTCCACAAAATCCTATAGATGGGCCAATAGGTTTTTTTAAAATGGTAGGAATTTCTGACCAGTCTATAGCACATCCTAAATTGATATAAATTATGCTAACAAAAATCGCTACTGATACTGTGAATACGGTGTCAATTATTCTCTTTTTTCTAATTACAATGACACTCGCATCTCCATTAGCTCTTAAGTTTGTTTCCAAATTTTTACACATAATTTTAGTTTTTCCTAAAAAGTTTAAAATTGGTAAAATATCTGGATTTTAGTCTAAAATATATCTACCTACCCAAAAATTTTCCAGATATATTAAATTGCCCTCTCATGTTTACTCGAGGATGTGAAAAAATTACCTCCCTTTCTATTACAGCTATATTTTCATCTTCAATATAAATTGAAAACGCCTCTTCATCTAAGATAATATAGCATATACTTCAAATTTAAACATAGAATGCTTATATAAAATTTACCTGCTGTTTCATTAATGCTTGTAACATTATATTCTACAGTTATAATGTCATCTTCTTGAATAGTAATATTATTTGGTAGAAAAGATACTGTCAAAGCGTCAACAGTAAGAATTTTAAGTAAGGGTGTTGAAAATAATATGACATATGAAGCTATTGTTAGCTTGATACTCATCTGGAAAAATTATTATAAGTAATTTAAAGTCTTAAATTTGTAAAATTTGAAAAATCTATAATGACTGGTTTTAACGTATAAAATATTTTTTTAACAAAGCCCCGACATGAAGCCCCGGTGGACTGTAAAAATATTTTTTATAATTTTGGTTCTGAAATGTGTGTGTGATGTTTATTAATATTTTTGGGGGGGACTAATTCCATTTTTGGCGTCTACATGTATATGTCAACACGGTTTTATGAAGGGTAGATCCACTAATACTAATTTGCTTTCTATTACTCAATATATATCGGAAATTCTTGAAAACCAAGGTCAGGTGGATGTATTTATACTGACATGATGAAAGTTTTTGATTGTCTCCACCATCAGATTCTTCTTGAAAACAAAGTAATATAAGTTTGTATTATAAACTATATTTGAAAAATGCTTCGTTACAGACACAGGGTGTCAAAATTTTTATCAAAAGTTCCAAATTTATTAATATTTTTAAAACTACTTTAGATATTTAACTGAAAGTTGGAAGCTTTGAATAGGTAATATTGATACATATTTTTACATGAAAAATATTATTTTTCTTCCACCAGTGGCGTGCGTACGGACAGATCTTCAGGAAATTTTAATGAAAAAAATGGTACGCCAATGTTTTTTTAGAAACAAAAACTATTTCTAGAATCCTTGTTCAGTTTACAACAGACAAAGGCTCCTTACTTTTTTTTGTTTGACACACCGTTTGCCAGTAAAAAATAAAATTACTTAATGATTTCTGAAAAACAATTAAGTAAACAAAAAAAAAAAGAGAAATTTAATTAGTGGATTTCAACAACAATAACAAAAAGAAAGAAAATTAAGGGTAAAATTACAAAAACTGCTCGAAATGTAGTCCACCCACCTCAATATATTTTCCACATGTCACTAACACATTTATTGCAGCAGATACATCATGCGGATTTCTACGCATATCATTGCAAGCTTACTGAACTCTTAAAATTAAATCTTCCCTTGTTAATACGGGATTAGCGTAGACTTTATCTTTAATAGTGTCCCAAACGTAAAAATCTAGCGGATTAAGATCCGGTGACCTGGGTGGCCACTGGTCCCATACCATTAACCACATCATTATTCATATCATTCCTCCCTAGCCGGCCAATCCATCGTTGAGGATAATTGGTAGTAGTAGTAGTATAATCTTTATTCCTAAAACCTAAGCAGGACATGATGCGTCAATACAACCCGTGTACATAAAAATTATAACAGTGATATGAAATCCCAATATTTGATAAAATAATACATATTTTTTAATTTAGAGATAAAATACCGGAAATACATACAGATATTAAATGTAATTTTACGTTAAGTATTTATAGGTAAAACACAAGAATAGAATTCCTGTAGAGAGTAAAAAGCATGTTTACACAAAAAATTACGTAGTTCTGTTTTGAATTTCTTTAAAGTACAAATATTTTTAATATTTAAAAGAAAATTATTGTAAACATTGGCACATAAAAAAACGGGCCTCTTCTGAAAGTGCTTAAATTATAATTTTTGATGATAACATGACTCGCATTTCTTGTACTGTGAGTATGTAAAGTGTCTCGTAAAAGAAATTTGTCGGAGTTAAGTTTCACAAAAATAGCCGCCTCATAAATAAGTATTGCATAAAAAGTCAGTATATTGTTTCCTTTAAATATTGTTCTGCAAGAATCTAATAGATTTAAGGAAAAAATCAATCTAAGAATTCTCTTCTGTAAATTAAATATTCGGTGTGCATGCGTTGATGAACCCTAGTATATAATTAGATATATTTAATATGTGAATATGCTAAGGCATATACCTATAGTAAACATTTAGTAAATACTGTTTGCTCACAATGTATTTTAGGCTCTTTATTGCAAAATAAGCTGAATTTAATTTACTAGCAATGCAGTCGACATGAACCAACCATGAGAGATTTTCGTCTACATGTAGGCCCAAAAATTTGGTATTTGTGACATTTTCCAGTGGTATGTTATTCAAAATTAGATTAATTTTTTGTTTGTATTTTCGTAAATGGAATACTACATATTTTGTTTTAGTTTATTATGAGTCTATTTCATTCGCCCGGTTGTAAAATTGTTGGAGAACTATATTTGCTTGACTTTGCAATTCACTAAAATTGTTACCTACAATGCCAATAGTAGTATCGTCGGCAAACATCACCAGTGTTATGCTATCGGTCATATGTTGTTTTAGATCATTTACGAAAAGTAAAAATAGAAGTGGAGAGATCACACTTCCTTGCGGAACTCCAATATTTAATTTATGTTGTTTTGACTGAGTACCAGCTAGCTTAACACTGAGTGCTCTGTTAGATAAGAATGAACTAATCCATTTATCTAATGGCTCCCTAATCCCCAAACTATTTAATTTTTGTTTTAAAAAACTGGCCTTGACACAATCAAAAGCCCTTGTTAAATCAAAAAAGAGCGTAACTACAATTTTACCTTCATCAAGCTGCTTCTAAACATCGATAAGAAGTGAATATACTGCCGTATATTAGTTGAGTGGTTTGGACAAAAGCCATGCTGGCTCGCTGATAACAAATTACAACTGTTTACAAAATTAAGAATTCTGTCATTAATTATTTTCAAATAATTTAGAAAAGCTGGATAAAAGTGCTATTCGCCTGTAATTATCAATGATGGTATGGTATGATTGCTGTCAACTTCAAGGCATTTGGGAAAGTACCTGATTTTACTGATAAATTAAATATGTAACAAAGAGGGTAAATAATAAATCTACTGGAGTTTTTGTTTTGCATATTATTTAGTTGCTCTGCTATTTCTTCCGGAGCAATTTCATAAAAATACATGGACTGATTATTGACTGCTCCTATGGTACAGTCACTATTTGTATTTCCATAGGCAGTACATATAGACTCACAATTCCAGCAAAATAGTTACAAAATACATTACTAACTGTATACAAATCGGTAACCATAACATCATTACCATCAATAACGCCCAACCAAACATTTACGGAAAATTCATTTTTGAATTTCTCGAGAATTCTGATGTGCCCAAATATGGATATTATGATAATTTATTACCCCATGTCTGGTAAAAGAAGACTCGTCCGTCCAAAGAATCTTATGTAAGAAGTCAGGATTTTCTTCCGTCGAGTTTAAAAGCCACTGGCAAAATCTTTTTCTTTTTTCAGCTCCACCAGGCCAGGGTGCAAATCCTGAACAGGCTGTAGGTGATATGCATGTCTGTGGTCATCGTGTAATCTTCGTAATATTTTAGACTTAAGAATGTGAAGGTGCTGAGCTGCCTCCCAAGAGCTCAGCCTCGGATTGTTATCAAAAGTATGTAGTATACAATTATTCTGAATATTATATCGACAGTTTCTGTTCCGTTCGTTATTAACACGCAGGCCAAAGTTACGAAAATTCTGATGTGTTCTGATGAAAACGCGAGCATTTGGAACCCTTCTATTTGGATAGCATCTATGATATTCACGAACTGCCGCTTCTGAATTTCCATCACAAAATTCGTAGAAAAAATGAATATCTGCGTATTTGTTGTTAGACAAAAGCATTTTTCAGATTAATACTTACACAACACTAATAACTGTTAACAATAACTCAAAATTAAATTACCTGACACCATTCAATTAATCGTCATTATAAAATGCAAAAACCCTGATAGTAGTAGTCTTTTTTGTTTCATGGTCTACTACGACAGATTAAAATTTGTTTGAATTCCAGTTGCTTAAAGACTTTTAATTTTTTACTGACAAATGGTGTGTCAAACCAAAAAAAGTCAGGAGCCTTTTTCTATTGTAAATTGAATAAGGATTCTAGAAATAGTTTTTGTTTCTAAAAACACATTGGCGTACCATTTTTTTCATAAAAATTTCCCGAAGATGTCCGTACGCACGCCACTGGTGGAAGAAAAATAATATTTTTTACGTAAAAATATGTATCTAGATTACCTATTCAAAGGTTCCCATTTTCATTTAAATATCTAAAATAGTTTTAAAAATATTAATAAATTTGAAGGTTTTAATAAAATGTTTGACACCCTGTATCTTTGTAACGAAGCATTTTTCGAATATAGTTTACAATACAAACTGATATTATTTTGTGGTTCTCTGTCTGTCTCTAAAGTTTCCGCTTTCAAAAGTGGACCACCCTGTATATTTGTCAGTTATATACATACCTTCTTGTAATTAAAATATATTCTGGTTTCAAGCATTCACACTTAACACAGCAAACTTACTTTGAGGAAAGAAATGAACATTATCATCACATTTTGCTCCAAACCATTATCAAAATGCATTTTTTATAGATAATTATTCAATCTAATGCATTAACATCTTAACTTTCCCTCTCTCTTCCTACTACTTTTATTTTGAGCAAATTTTGTAGATATTACAGCTTATTTGTATTGGTAAGTAGTAGCATTACATATTATACCGTAATAAGAACAACAACTATTAGATCCTAAATGTGACCTTCCAAGACATGACATGTATAGTTGGATGCAATGAAACAGGTGATTCATTAAATATTTTGCAGCAACAAAATGTATTCGCATAATTTAATATTAACACACTTTGATGCAATCCACTATCAACCTATGTTAAAAATAAATTTCAGATAAAGTAGTTTTGTTTATGTTGCTTTAGATTTCTAATAATCGTTTTGTGTTATCTTCATTTGAATTACATAAGCATACTTATGTACATATAGTTTGTTACGTAATTTTTAATTTCTTTTTTTCTGAATTATCATCCATAACTAATTACTAGGTGTTTAGTCACAGTCTGGCATAGCATGTTTTTATTTAACAACTAGATATTTGTTTATACTAATTCGAATGGTAAAATTAATATTTGTTGTATGGCTTTAAAGTTAAAGTGCTAAACTACTCATTTTCTGAAGAAAAAATAACTTACTACTTAGTCAAATGGAGTGTGCCAAATTACCTACTTGCTCAAAATTTTCAAAGAATATTAGTAAGCAGTGAATGGTAATGATGTCCTGTTACAATTTAATGGTAGGGTTTCTGGATAATAAAATAATTTTTTTGTCGATCGGCATTAAAAGCATAATTTTAGTAACAGCTGTCAGGCACTAAAGTGTCAAATTTACTGCATAGACATTAGAATTATTTTTACTGCCGCTAAAAAAATTAAAATTTGTTCTTTAACGAAAGTAATTTTATTTATTGTAAACATTTATAGTGGAATTAAAACAGCCTGTAAGGGAGATCCCTTGACCTATTTGTTTTGAAACATTACTTCTATGTAGGTTGAAGTGTTTTCAATAGTAGATGATTTATGAACTACTGAATCCTGAAGTGGTTGAATTATTTTAAAAAATCACTTCCAGCACTTGATATACTTGCAGTAGGAAACATTTTTTCGCTCACAACTGATTTACAAGTTATGAACTTCTCAATGTAGCTTTGAGTTGAAGATTTCCACCCACCATACATTTTTAAAAGTGTTCCTGAATTTATTAATAGTGTCGTTGAAGTTCTACGGAAATAATGTACGGAGTATTCGTGAGCATTATTCAATTTGAGAAACACAGCAACTACAAAAATATTTTGTTTATAATTACCTTTGTACCTAAATACGTATCATCCATTAGAAATTTCTTTATTTGTTCATTTTTTAAAATACGTGATTTTTTTAGCACGATGTTTATCCGATTGCCATTTCAAAAATGCTTTTAATTTTAGATAATTTCTAATATCGATGTTGTTGTAGATATTCAATGTAACTGAGCATCGCATATGTTGCCATAATGATTTCATACCTTTGCTTAATTGAGGAAAATATACCAATAGTACATTTTCTGAAAAAAAAAAAAAACGTTATTGTCAGCCTGGTAATCAATAATTTTTTTTATATGTTCATTGATATATTTTCCTTGATTTTTCTGGTCATAAATTACACTATTTGTTTTGCCGTTTCGATAATGTATAATTTTTGAGAAAAAGTTAAATTTGTTTGTTCACTAAAGCGACACAAGTAGAAGATTTTAAAATTAAAAAGTTATGTTACTGTGGATTAACATAAATGTAAATTTTCTTAACATATCAAACAATATCATTATTATTCGACATTATAGGTATCTTATAATTAGTACAGTTTAAATGAATTGGGTGATATGGATTTATAGTACCTATATGGAGAATGTAGACATAATTCTTCAGCAAGGCGATATGCTGTAAAGTTTGCTGGTTAACAAGTTTCTTACCCCAGTACTTTTCCTTAAACTCATGAAAGGTTTAGAGAAGGAGTAGTTTTTTACTTCATACCATTGAACATGCTTAGTTGAACTAGTCCCAGTATATTTCCTAGGCCAACTCACACTCGTTCTCTTTTTAAGTATAATCGAAACACCCTGTATATATGGTAGTTTATTAAAAATGAGACACACCTGTACAGTTATAGAGGAGAATTAAGTGTTACCAGCTATTTAAGACAAATACTCATGTACTAGATTTAAAAAGATAGATGTTTGCAAAATACCAATATTTCAAATATCAAACACGGTTTTCGTCTATAGCAACTCACAGTTGATGGATCTCGTTTTAATCCATGGTGAAGTGCAAATTATTTAGCAGAACGATTTCCCCGTAAACATATTCCAAATGCAGCTACTTTTACAACGGTGTGCAGTGAGTGCAAGTGTAGTGAAAACGCTGGCGTGACAAGGGAAATTTGCAACCAAATCATGGAAGAGATGGAGGTCCAGGGCGTCCACGGCGTATTGCAGCAGTGTGGCCTATCATACATGGAGCTTAATTATATCCGTACCATGTACAGTGTGTCCCAGTATTGGTACCATGGCTGCCATGATCTCCTGACTTTAAATCATTTGGATTTATTTTTGTGGGGATATTTAAAAAATTAAGTACATTGCACCAAAGTGAGCACTATTGACGATTTACGCAAACGTATCATATAGCTGCTGCCAATAACTTACAAGTGCAAACCGGAAAAGAAACAGAAACATTTGTATTAGTTTGTAGAAACTGGATAAGATGGGCCCAAAAAAGTTATAGTGGTTTTTAGGCTTTCACGGCCGGTACTACGATTTGATACATGGTCATTTTCCGGGTTGTTATGCCGTGACCTCGGTAACTAGTAGTTGCCAGATACAGAGTTAAAATGCACATCCCTAGCATTAGCCGGGATTCTTTTACCTGCCCTGGTTGTTCTCGGACCAGGCTCTGTGGGGGACAGACCTGCTATCGGTGTCTCTGGGCCCGCCTATATATTGATTTCAGTTCCTATTGTTGGTATTACGACTACTATGGTTGGAATCGTTCCTCGGATAATGGTGGTCCTCCGAGGCATTCCGTAACCGCCACTGTAACTGGTCGCATCCCATGCTTCCAAACGTTTCACCGCTCTTCACTGTCGACATCTTCAGTGGTGACTCCGCAAAAGCTTTGTTGTGACTGAGGCTGATTGGAACCTCGTTAACACTCATAAGGTCGGTAATATTGACCTCAGTTGACCCCACTCTATTTCTTATTTATTTTGTGTTTAACTTATCTGTTATTAGTGTACTTGATACAAGCATTATGATTTGTGAAATAAATTTACTGTCGTCTAAAGCTATTTATTTGTGGCATAGTTTTAGTTTTCTTTAGTTTTGGGTTTTGCCACACTTCTGAAAAAATAATAGAGATTAATTAAATAAGCCCTTGCGCCAAACGGAACAGTCAAGGGTTATTTTTGAAACTATGTTTGCCTAACCAAAAAATCTCACACTGAAAAAACAGATAAGTAAAAAAATAACAAAAATCACATCACTATCGCGCACTTCCGTATTATTGACGTTTAAAACCTCTCTGTTTTCGTTCTCAAAAGTATTAAAAATGTTAAACGTATGTCAAGTTTGACAGTTTAAAATTTATTTATCTGCTTCCATAGAGATGTTAAATGATTTTTATTTTATTGTTACTTACTTCTTCTTGATACAACTGTAGCCAACAAGGATCGATGTTCACTGAACAGTTTGACACACACTTATCTCCGTTCAACAAAATAATCGGTCTCTTTTAATTTTCTTTTTGTTGTGTTATCTTCCTTCTCTAAAATTTTTGCCGAACCCCATTGAATTAAATGACCGTTGAGAAGGAAGATAACACAACAAAAAGAAAATTAAAAGAGACCGCGATTATTTTGTTGAACGGAGATAAGTGTGTGTCAAACTGTTCAGTGAACATCGATCCTTGTTGGCTACAGTTGTATCAAGAAGAAGTAAGTAACAATAAAATAAAAATCATTTAACATCTCTATGGAAGCAGATAAATAAATTTTAAACTGTCAAACTTGACATACGTTAACATTTTTAATACGATTTAACGAAACAGAGAGGTTTTCAAACGTCAATAATACGGAAGTGCGCGATAGTGATGTGATTTTGTTATTTTTTTACTTATCTGTTTTTTTCAGTGTGAGATTTTTTGGTTAGGCAAACATATTTCAAAATAACCCTTGACTGTTCCGCTTCAACATTATTTAATTAATCTCTATTATTTTTCAGAAGTGTGGCAAAAAAAAAACTAAAGAAAAATTTACTGTCATTCCATATTATCTAAGGACATTTATTGTCCCACTCTCCTCATATTACACTTGTCACACAATAAAAATAAATAAATTTTTGTAATGTAACACATTAAAGTGGTTATTTTTTTGTGAAATTTATGACAAAAATTATGTCATAACGACAATCCGTCACATGTATGATTTAATTTTTAAAATTTTTCATAAGTATCAATATATAATTATTTTAAATAACATTCTTATGCACAAATATGTTTAGTTTAATTGATGTCCAGCAAAAAAATCCTGAAGTTAGGTAAAATTTAAAACCAAATGTCTATTACAATATTTTACTATTAAAATTATAAAACAATTTTTATGTACAAAATATTTATATTTTCACATTATTTAATAATTCGAACTTTTTTACATGAAAAATAAATAAACGACAAGTATACATATACACATTTAAGAAAAAATAAATACTGAATACTGAAAAAATTATTCCACCAACAAAGACTCTATTCTCTAATAATATTCATCACTTAATATCTGTTTTGTTGAGGTTAGTTTTACGTCTGAGCCATCACTGATGCCATTACAATTTCCGTCAATTTTTGGACTCTTTCCACTGGCTCCATTCAGTTTGGCAGAGGATGTTGATAACCTGAAATGCGGTAACTAAGTGTTAAAAATAAATTTACCGAATGTAAGTTATTTACCACTGACCTCGCTCGAATCTTTTTATATATATAAATACCCAAGAGTGGAAAAGGCGTCATTATGGCCACTGCCACCGGAACCACTAAAAAAATAATTACACGTAAAGTACGACCATTACTACTTATAGTCGGATTTCAAAATAGAAGAGAGTGATCATGTTATAAGCCCGCTAACAATTTATACAATCAACACAAAGAGAACATATATACTGTCTACAGCTTCTGCTGCAGCTAATACACATGCTCCACATCAGAATGCTCCATTTCTATTGGTTATGACGGATTGACGAATCATCAGTTCCATCTGCAGTGCTACTATGGGTGTGCACGTGGGAAATTTAATTGTAATTAATTTATTAATTATTTTGTGTTTGTGTTTTTAAGAATGGAGAAGGGAAGGAAGAAGATAGAGATTGATGATACAACATACGTGATTCGTAGAATAATTCACATATGGTATATGGTATTTTAAAAATGGGCTTCCGACAACAAAAAAATTTCAGGTTGCAGTGTATTATGTGTTAAAGTGTGATGTACGCGGAGTAAGCATCAGGTACGTGTAAGTATGTGATAGTAGGCGATCACTGTCTAAAACAATAACAGTCTACAGGCGAATATAAACTATGCTACATTCACTCAATGTCAATTTATTTTTGGTAATTTTGTATACTTTGGATTCTTCTCAAGTGGCACGCCTATGAAATCTTGTTCCCTGCAACCCTTACCTCCCGTACTCATCTAAATGCTGTAAATGAATCACTCCCTACTATTTTGGAACTCGGGTTATAGGTTACTATAGAAACTATGCTTCAAAAATGTTTCTTTTTGAAACGATAGGATATTTATTTTTAAAAGAGTAAAATTTATAGAAATGCAAATTTTGTCTTGTAGTATTGTTACTTCATCAATTTCATAATTGTACGATGGATTTGTTCATTTGCATATCTTTAGATTTGACTTTGGAATAACCTTTGTTGATTTGAATCCAGCGAACCCCAAAAACATGAATGTACAAGTCTGGTATATGTGCACATTTTTCAATTTAACCTTGGAATGACCTTGAGCCTTACCGAATGAGGTTAAATAAAGTCCAACTTTGAATTCAGCAAGTAAAAATAAATAATAATGAATTGGGCTAGTGTGTTGTACAGACTACTTCTTTGTGTCGTACTATATAATTAATTACAAATATTAAATTACATTAACGATAATCCATGTACCGAATTGTGTCATTTATGATTAGTGGGATTACTATGCGTTGTTGGTTACTGTGTGCAACACATACAGGGTTAAAACTATGACTAAGTATAAATATTTTAAGAGATGACAGAGAAAAATAACAATTAACGGAATTACCCTTCAAAAAATTTCTAAACGTATTTATAAAGCTAAATTTATTTTTCAAAACCATGTTCAATCCTTATTTAATGAAGACTATGCCGCCTATCAGCTATGAGGTTAGGTATATTTCACATATTATGTCAAAGGTGTCAAAGGTAGTGACAGGGCACCGCATTGCCACGTATATATCGATTTAGTATTTACAGCGCTTTTTAAGAAAAAGTTTTATTTAATAAATATTAGATTCGAGAATTCGGCATTTTTAATTTATTCGGAAAATGTGGTTTTCCGCTGCTGCTTATCCTGTAATATTATTTATCTGACCACTTGGGGTCTGACAAATAGACGCTTAACATTTAGAGAGTATAAGCAACCAACAACACAACGTAGGGTGCTATCGTCTGACAAGTGCTATGTACCCCTGTGTCACCGAGGAAGTGTCAAGGCAATACTAGGGTGAAGATGACCTACAACTGTTTCTACGATCATAAACAAAAGAAGATTATTGATTATATTGATTACCATAAGAATATATATGAGAAGAATATTAGCTTCTCGGTGGCGGCAGATCGAAGACTGAATGGTTGTGTTTACATTATGACTTTAGTTTTCTGTTTTTAGTGACAGTTTTAATTTTTTTATAATCAAGAAAGGTTTGCACCATCACGAGATTATATGCACTGGTAATAGGTGCATGCTAAGGAAATCGTACAATGAACGATAATTTGATTGGAATAGTTTTTTAAATTTCACAGACTCGAAACTACATTGTACGGTTTTCTATGCATTTGGAACAAACCTTAAATAATGGATGTTTGGGACATATTGCGACATGGGTAGTTTTCTAGAATTTTCTTTAAACGTATGTGGAGATGTTATCTAGATTTGAGGGCATTGTAACGGAGCTACATTTATCGGACAAGATTTTATAAATTAAAAACTGCCACAGGTGCAATCGAAGTTTTCTGTTAGTATTCCTATTAATTGATTTTCTTAGAATAAATAGACAATTTTATTAACTGCATGTCTCTACGTGAAGTGTGTATTTTGTTAGCGACTAATTCTGACGGACCTGTAATGAGTGAAAATGTAGTTTTGGCAGTTTGAAATGAAGGAACGAAAAATAAATGCAAAACGTTCATTTTTGTTGTTTCTACATTTTGGCAACACTGTGAAAAACAGAGGGTTTTGTCCCATTTTTTAAACATCGAGACAGAATTTCGAAATAAATTTTTTTATTGTCTATTAGATCTCCCTAAGCACGTGGTTAAAATGTTTGTACTTAGTCATAGTATATTATGTGCGTGATACTAGCGACACTTTTATTTATTAAAATTTACTAACCTGTTGTGAGATCAGCTTGGGGTTGTGGCAAGGCAAATCTTAGCAAAAATATTGCTATGCCGGTATTCTGTATCCCCACTTCTATTGCTATCGTTAAACAATCTGGCGGAGGTTGTTTAAATAACTTTGCCAATAAATATCCAGCAATGTATCCAAGCCATGGTAGAGCTAAACCAGCTGTGACAATCTACGAAAACATCAACCATGAAAAGTCAATTCCTGTTGTTAGTCACAGATCTTACCTCCCAAGAAAAAAGTTGGAACAGGTATAAATTGGTAACGATTGCGAAAATAATTATAAACAAAATTAAACAAGAAGAAAATGCTTTTATAATCCTAGTCATAAACTGAGCTACTCTTTTCAAATACCTCTGTATTAAATATCCTATTGCCAATGGTATCACCAAAGCAAAAACATAAGTCGTTATGTGTTTATAAGGCACTTCAAGGTTGCTACTTTTAAAAATCAACTGTCCGAGAGTGAAGAGCCAGAATGGCATCATTCCAAACGCGGCGATGGTGCTTATGGTTGTCATTACTATCGATAGGTTCAAATTGCCTTCTAGGAGAACTGCCCACACGTTAGAGGCACCACCTGCCGGAGACACCCCCGTGAAGAACATGCCCAGTTGCATTTCGGGGTTGTTAGGAAATATTGCTTTACCAAGAGCATAACTAAGCTGAAAATATAATATTTTATAATGTATAGGCCTTACACAATGGGTTAAGTAGACACAAATAAACCGCAGAATAGTTTATTCATGGTATATTTGAAGTTCTGCACATATTTCAATTTTTTTATTGAAAAAAATTAAATTCTGCACTTTTCAATATTTTGAAACAATTCTGGCATCGTCAGCTAAATCGCAGTAGCCGTGCATTTGCAGTAACTCACAGTGCATTGCAGCACTCTATAGCACAAATGGCGTAGTCGGACATAGTTTGTTTGTTTATTCATACATATGGAATACAACAGGTCTAAAAGACCTACAAGAGCATTCACATTATAATAAAAATATAATAAAAGATAACCTTTTAGGAATAAAAAAAGTAATGCAAAAAAAAACACACAAATACAAATATACATAAATAAAGCATAACACGTTAAACAGGTAGTACATGTTTCAAGTGTTTTTTAAATAGTCGTCAATTGTTCTTTCATTTGATGTTTGATAGAAATTACGACAAATGTCAAATATCAGTTAAGGTGTACGTTTCTCTTTACATATCATTTATACATAAATTGATACAACCTAAAATAATAAATATTGTGTTCTTATGGTGAAAGTGCAGGAGTAGCAGTCCATTATTAATATGTATGTACCCAGTTTTATGAAAAATGTAAAATATTTACACAAAAGTTTTGTATGAAGTACTGGAATGGTCTCAGTGCCGCATATTATTATGTTTTAAAATGGTACATAAAAAATAAGTAAATTTTTGCAAACCAAATTAAATACGTAGGTTCTATTAAAAGATATAAGCTATTACAGTGTCAATATCAAATGTCAAATTTTGACATTTATGCCCTGATGTGTATGTTTCAAAAACTAACATTGCAATCGCTACTTACACTACAGCACATTACAGAATTCTAGATTAGAACAAGACAACACGATTTAGCAGACGATGATTCAGATATGAATTATGAATATCATATTCAAGAGCTATATGAAAAAATTATGACAGTATGATAGCTGCATTAAAAAAAATCAAACCATGGAATTACACCATACTTGGATTTTTACAATATATTTATTAACATTTTTACAATCATTCAAAAAATATAGATTGGAGTCGACTTTACAATGTTCGAAAGACGTGAAAAATAAGTAGGTCGCCGACTGACTTGGTTCCGGTTGTTCCGTTCATTTGAAATGAAAAAAATTGGAGCAAACATGTCAGCCAATTTCAAAAATGCCATTTTGAGAAAAATAAACATGTTTGAAAGTTACATAAACAAAATTTTATCATTAATCAACTATGGCTGGTTCGTATATGTCTCTCTCTGCTTAGTAGCAAAGAAAAATAATTGTTAGATACTACTAGAACATAAATCATAAAGGGCTTAGTTAGATACGCCACCCTTCTAGGCAAACCACCAGTACTTATCTCAAACTCATGCATCTCTCTACGTTTGTAACTTGACAAATATATTCTAAACATGCATAGAGCCAATGGAGAGAGTAGTCTTTAACGTTGACGTTGATATGTTCAAAAGTACAGAATTTCATATTTCTTTAAAAAAAAAATTATGAAACAAAAAATAAATATTGTATAACTATGTACATTCAAATGCTGACGCCTTATAGATACTTTTTTTACTAACCAATGGCATCGCAATGAACTGTCCACAAAAACCGATGACTGGTCCTATTGGCCTCTTAAGAATTTTTCGTAATTCTCCGGTCCAATCAATCGCGCAACCAAAATTGATGTAAAGTATACTAACAAGAGTCGCTACGGATGCTGTGAAAAGAGTGTCAATGAATCTCTTTTTCCGAACGACAACAACATCGAGAGATTCATCTGCTATATGTCCCGTTTTTCTGTTCTTACATGATATCACAGTTTTTCCTAAAAGAAATAGTATACCAGTTTATAATGACAAATAAATTAATGGTATTAGTTTTTTAGACCTACCTAAAAAATTCCCTGTAATGTTAAAAGTCCCAACAAGATTCATATGAGGATTTGATATTACTATTTCCTTTTCTAAATATGCTATATTTTTATCTTCACTATATAGTAACAATTCTGTGTCATCTAAAAAGTACAATACGGAGTAGATATGTATCTTTTATTTAGTTCTACTTATGTCAACACAATTATAGTAATCAAGCAAAATTAAAATTTATATAAATCCTTACCTGGTACAGTTCCAAGATCTTGAATTTCATAAAATATTAAATGACTGTCTGACATAGACAGGGTGATATTATTTGGTGTAAACGATATTTTGAGCATATTAACGACAACAGCATGGCAAACAAGAAGTAATGTCACTATTACTATTAAAAACTGGACCATTCCGGATATGGGACACATCTGTAAATAAATTTATAAATTATAAAGCAAAAATTAAATATATATAATGGTGAGTTTATAAAAAAGTCTTAACCCTAACTTAGTCCTAACTTAGCCTTAGTCTTTACCCTAAGAAGTTAAATGTACATATTTCTATGTGTACGTTTATAAAAGTCCTAACTTAGTCTTAGTCCTATGGAGGTCTTAAGACCTGACCTTGAAAGTTCCTATATCTTTTAACTTCTTAGGACTAAGACCAAATACTTGGGTACTTGACTGGTGTGAGAGGGAGCAGATGTCTGTGAATCCCCACAAAACAGTGATTGTTCCCTTCACAAAGAAACGCAAACTGGTCAACCTAAGACCCCCTATTTTACGGGAGAGACAATATAATTTGCGAAGGAAGCGAAATATCTGGGAATTGTTCTGGATAAAACACTTAATCGGAACAATTATATGGAAAAAGTCATCCACAAGGCCAGAATGTCCCTATAGACGTGTCGCATTTGTGGAAAGTCTGTAGGCCCTAAACAACTATACTGGCTGTATGTGATGGTTATCAGACCCATGATCACATACGGCTCAATAGTTTGGTGGTCCAAAGGTCATCAAAGGATAGCCAAAATAAAACTCTTGGGTTTGCAGAGACAAGCTAGTCTGGCGATAACTGGTGCAATCAGTACCACACCGTCAGCGGCTCTGGAAGTCCTCCTGGACCTACCACCTCTTCATATACTGTTGAGAGAGAAGCCAGGTGGGCTATGTACAGACTAAAGCAAGCGGCTACTTGCATGCCGAAGGCTAACATAATAGAGCGTAGTGGAGTGCTGGAGGACATAGAAGGACACAGCACTCTATCGATGGTCTCGGATGTTATGCCTACAAAAATCAACTATAAACTGCCTTTCGAGATCCTCTTTCCTCGGAGGGAGGAGTGGGAGCGAGGTGAAACCGACCTCCTAAAGGCAGATAGTTGCTGGTACACTGATGGCTCGGAGCTGGAGTGTATAGTTGCAACCCAAACACCAGGCTATCAGTAAGCCTGGGTAAATATGCGACTATATTTCAGGCTGAAATTCATGCCATCGAACTGTGTGTGGGAAAGCTGGAAAAGCTTAGACTCAAGCGCAGGTCGATAAAAATCTTTCAGATAGCCAAACAGCTTTAAAAGCACTTGGATCCTACCGGTGTAACTCAAGAACGGTATGGAACTGTCAAAAGGCTCTGGAGCGGTTAGGCACAAGCAACAGAGTAACCCTGGTTTGAATACCTGGTCATGCGGGTATCCAGGGAAACGAGGCAGCGGACTCGTTAGCAAGGCGGGGTGCCTCTTCCAGCTTTATAGGTCCGGAACCGGCTCTTGGCTTAGCTTCGGCTACTGCCAAAGCAGTCATCGCGACCTGGGCGGAGGAAAAGATAAGGAGTACTGGCGAGATCTGCCAAGATTAGCTCATTCGAAGGCGTTCATAGGGGGAACTTCGACAAAGAGAGCTAAATGTTTGCTAGAGTTAAATAGGCTTGACCTAAAACTCTGGTTGGCCTATATACAGGGCACTGCCGGTTAAGAAGTCACATGCACAAGTTGGGGCTGGCTGAGGAGGCCGAGTGCCGATTGTGTTTAGAAAGTGACGAATCGGCAGAACATATTTTATGTCATTGTCCGGCTGGGGAACGGACCAGATTTTCGATATTTGGCAAAGTGTTACATATCTCTTGCCAGAAGATCTGGACAAAATCTCACCCAACAAGGTTATCGGCCGTCAGAAAGAGGCTAAACCTGTTGGGTGAAGTATAATAAGTATGTGAGCCACAATAGACCACAGGGTCGCAGTGGAGGGCCAGCTTTTGGCCCACTCACGTAGAACTATGAACTATGAAGACCAAATAAGTACGCCTGCGCGAAAGTGCTCCATTTCCTTCTACATGCCTTCTACGGCGTCAGCGATTGGCCAGGGCTTGTAGAGACAAAATAAAGGTTAAGTTACGACTAAATATTTATAAACAGTGTCAAAATCTTAGGATTAAGATTTTTTTATAAACTCACCATAAGTCACTTTCTATTATTAAAAATAATTTAATTTGCATTCTTGGCCACAATATAAAAAGTTTTAATGTTCATATAATGTTATGAACTTGAGAACATAACCATAAGACGATTATAATTCCTTCATTTTAAAATATACAAATTTTTAATAAATAATCTAATTACAACTTTATCCTTCATTTTATGAATGTATACTTAGTATTATATGTATATCGCTGCCTTAAAATTTTAACGTTCAATGTTAAATGAAAAATTTGGATTTTTTTTAGTGCAGTACTTTATGAGGAAATCACCCCCAATAGCTGAGAATAATGTTTCATTAGTAAATAAAATATTTTGATAAAGAAATCTGTTTCCATAATTTTCTCGCTCATTATTAAACAAAAGTTCAAACGAGTATCATCATCTTCATCAAGCAATTTATATTTAAACATTGTATCAATAGTGCCCACTTTGGTGCAATACAGTAGGTACATTTTTTAAATATCCCCACAAAAAGAAGTCCAAAGGATTTAAAGTTAAGAGGTCGGGGGGGCTATGGTACTGGTCCTACTCGTCAAATCCTAGTTGCTACACATGTAAGCTATTTTTGATACCTACATGAAAAACTAATGTAAACACTCACGCCACAAAAACGTTAATACTATAAGTAACCAGCGATGTAAAGGTTAAAAATACCACATATTCAATAATTTTTTTCTCAGAAACTATAAGGATTTTACA
The DNA here is from genome assembly GCA_025584915.1 of Monochamus saltuarius. Classification (NCBI taxonomy): domain Eukaryota; kingdom Metazoa; phylum Arthropoda; class Insecta; order Coleoptera; family Cerambycidae; genus Monochamus; species Monochamus saltuarius. Next base: position 55,117,001 of record CM046725.1, on the reverse strand, counting down.
ATTTTTTTTTTTACGATATTGACTCCATTTTTCATGAGACACCTATTTCCAAATTTTTTTAGATGTGTGAATCACCCTGTATATAAGCTCAATAGTATCACACTATATAGTGTGTCTTAATTCATAGACACAGTGTATAACGACTGATGATGAACAGATTCATTTAACTTTTCAAAAAAACATGTGTTGTGATGACTATCATAAAAACTTTGATTTACTTATCTTTAAAGTTCTATCCAATTTGATTTTATAAAAACATATAAATTGCTGAGTTATCAAGCAGCCAACAAATTGTAAACTGTAACAAGATAATTTTAAAATACTACAAGTATATTATATTTTACTTTTGCCATTTATATGTTACATAATACTTACTTATACTATATTATTTCTTGTAAATATATAGTCTATAAAATATATTTAATAAAATTAAGTAAAATAAATATATGTATAGTAGGTAATTGTTCGTTTTCGTTGATTATATGAAATCAATTATACACTAGCTTTATTAACATTTTCTTGTTATTAAGTGTCTAATTTTGTACAACATATGTTATAGTTATACATATATTTAAAATAGGATTGTTTCGCAATTTTAATCAACGCAAAACTCAAATGTGATAAATACATGTTATGTACAATCGTTTGCAATAATAATGGCACTCTATAAAATGATTTTACGATTTCTTTTGAACTGCCGACATATTCGTAATGAAATCTACTTTCAACTTTTAACATTAGTTCTTAGTTGTTTCACTTACCAATAGATATATAATGAAATAAGGGAGCGTCATTATTATTGCAAAAGCATGTACCTATATCTGTATGTATAAAGGGAATGAGTATTTAGATTATTGTAAGGAAAAATAAAATTTTAGAAAATTATATCCTAAATATCATACCTACGTAAATTTTTATGATGTAATATATATTAAAAATAATTTTTTGAAACGTACTTTTGTAATAAGTTATAATATTTGAACCACATGTGAAAAATTTTACCACATGCAAAAAAATATATTCGCATTTTGGATGATTTTGGTATAACATTGAGTTATACAAAGCCTTCGTAGTCCATTGAAAAGTTACATTTGGAGTTGCACTTTTTAGAGGATTTTTGTTGTTTATATGTGAGGGGACGGTCAAAAAAAGCTTAACTTGAAGTTTGTGGGGTCACAACGATCCAACTTCGGCCGCCATCTTGGAAAAGGGGGTTAAATCGTTTTTAGCATTTATTAGGTAAACTATTGGTCATAGAATTTTTTTTAAAAAACATTTTTTATTGCAAATTGAATCCTCTACAATTTTAGTCCAGTAACTTTTTGTTGTAAAATCAAAAATAACAAAGATATTAAAGAAAAACAATCAAAATTTTTGAACAAATTTTCTTTTGAACGCCATAATTTTTTTATTTTTTTATTTAATAAAAAATGACATCAGAGCGTTTTTGTAGAGTGGTTTTCAACGAAGAATTTTTATTATCTACTTTTTTTATTATATTCATTAGTTTGGGTTTTACAGCGCTGTGAAGTGAACATTAATTTTTCATATAGTCCATTGAAAAGTTACATTTGGGGTTGAATTTTGTAGAGGACGCAATTTTATTGTTTAGATGTGAGGGGGGCGTCAAAAAAAGCTTAACTTGAAGTTTGTGGGGTCACAACCCTCCAACTTCGGCCGCCATCTTGGAAAAGGGGGTTAAATTGTTTTTAGCATTTATCAGGTAAACTATTGGTCATACAAAATTTTTTTAAAAACATTTTTTATTGCAAATTGAATCCTCTACAATTTTAGTCCAGTAACTTTTTGTTGTAAAATCAAAAATAACAAAGATATTAAAGAAAAACAATCAAAATTTTTGGACAAATTTTTTTTTCGGACACCATAATGTATTTATTTAAATAAAAATGACATCAGAGCATTTTTGTAGAGTGGTTTTCAACGAAGAATTTTTATTATATACTTTTTTATTATATTCATTAGTTTGGGTTTTACAGCGCTGTGAAGTGAACATTAATTTTCCCTACTGATAAGTATAAATTTATATCAATGATATGGCATAGTTTTTAATTATTTTTATAATAATGGTTTTTATTATAGACATTTCAATATTGTTATGCTCTGATGTCATTTTTATTAAATAAAAAAATAAATATAAATTATGGCGTCCAAAGGAAAATTTGTCCAAAATTTTTTATTGTTTTCCTTTAAAATCTTTGTATGTATATGACCAATAGTTTACCTGATAAATGCTAAAACAATTTAACCCCCTTTTCCAAGATGGCGGTCGAAGTTGGAGGGTTTTGTGACCCCACAAACTTCAAGTTAAGCTTTTTTTGACCCCCTCCCCTCACATCTAAACAATAAAATTGCGTCCTCTAAAAAAAGCACGCTAAGGCCAAAATAATGTAACATTTCAATGAACTATCGGCAGGTAAATCAATAATCATGTTTTAAACATTTTGTTTCTCCAGACACTAATATGAAAATCAAATTGTTTAAAATCGACAATGATAAACATTATTTTAATATATTCATCTGCTTCACAGAACTGCTAGCAGTGCTAGGTAATATAAACTTGTTCTTTTATGCTATAGTAAATATATGTTTTCCAATAAAAAATGTGTTTTAAATAATAATATATTTAGTTTTAAATATTTTTTTAATATCTTATTGCATCTATACATAAATACATACTCTTTAATAAAAAAATATGTAGATAAATAATCATTGTACAGTTTCTCATACAGAATGTTTATTTTACCTACCCTAATAAACACCATTTTTTGCAGCAAGTACAACTTCACTATGTCAGTATTAGACACTTCATGAAAGCACTGCTTATTAGAATAAAGCCACTTGCACTCGATCCCCCTTTATATATATTCTCCTATCAGTGAATTAGTTTGGTGCAAAACAAACTGACCACATAATTTATCATCAATGCAGCAGTTTTTGTTTTGAAAATTATGAAACTTAATCTTTGATACCACAAAGGCAACGTTTATTTTAGTTTACGGGTCGATGACATTTTTAAGATTTTAATCAAAAAGATTTTAAGATTTGGATTATACAAAGATCGGCCTGCTTTGATACAATCTTTGTACCTACTTTGTTGAAAAATGGTTTCATCAAACCTCGCCGATCTTCTCGAAATATGGCACGTCTCCATAATTTACCATTCTGAACAACTTTTTCGAGTAAAATTTTGCTATATTTTCAGCAGAAATAGCACTTTACCTAAAACCAAAACAGTTTTTACTCGGTCCACTGAGCATTTCAAATAGGATTATTTCAAAAATGGTTACTCCTACCGACTTCAGCAAAGTATACTTTTTTCAAATAAAACAGGTAGGAAAATCGATTGTTTCGATAGTCAGATGGATACACTAAGCTGCAAAAAAATTACACACGCAAAATACCAAGGGCTAATTACGAGACACCCTGTATAAATAATGTCATAATAATTCATAATTAAGTTGATTTTCCGCTCTTCTGCAAAGTTGACTCATAATAATAATTATTTCATTTGTGTTATTTTAACGATAACGAAATTATTAAACTATTATACATAGTAATGATGGTAATAGAAATCAATAATAATAGTACATATAACATACAGGACGTTGTGAATTTTTAACCGACAAAATAATATATGAATGAAAATAAGAAAAAAATGTGCTTATATTTAAAAATGGAGTAGCCTAAACTCAATGGTGATCATTTGTGTAAATGGTAGATAGGCATAATATTTACAATACTAAAACTTATTTGTTCTATAAAACACTGTAAAAACTATTATAAAACAATTTTACATACTTAATTACTTTCTTCAGTAACAAAATTATCACAATTATTTGCTCTATAAAATCAAATTGTTCATTAAACAACGCCATTCGATAGTTATAAAATAATTCGCTTCTTCTAAAGTTCTATTTTGCTAGTTGGGATGTTATAGCCGAGGTTATAGCTATATAGCTATAATCATTGATTAATAACTGTATATTTATTATTCAATGCTATAATTCAATGCCATACTAATGTCAGACTACAATTGAAACAAAATACTTCTTTCAATTGAACACAAAACATATTTTTAATATAAATTGTCATTCGAATTGCAAAATATGTGCTGCTACTCGTATATACAAGGTCACAGTTCACGGATGATTTAAATAGCCATTTAAAATTTAAAATAGACATTTTTCTATGGCAAATTTTAAAAATAAAAAAGTGATGTCTTGCACTACGTCGAGTATAAAAATAGTTCCAAATGCAGTTCAACTGCATTAATTACTTGAACATTTATTTGCTTTATGCAAAATTATTAGCTGCAGAATATTTCCTTCAAACATAAATATTATGAGCATTTTGCGTATTGAGTTCCGTCATGATGGATAAACAATGGTTCCGTATTGAATCAAGGATAGATAATATATACATATACACTAGGATATCTTTAAAAAACCACAAAAGCAAAGAAATGATATCAACATATAATTCTATAATATATTTAACAAATTCAAAACAAAGTAGGTACTTATGTTGCGAGATATTTATAAGGAATAACCACAGAATATTTAATATGTGGAATAACTACTGAAGAACCGCCTAAATGATCTTCCAAAGTAATAATATATCATTACGAGTATATCTATACATTATGGATTGATTGTGTATTTATGATTTAAACTAATGTGTACGTTTTTCTTGGAATTGTAAGCGCGAGTAGTTTATTATTCAATGGCGAAACTAAAGTTTAATAAAAACAGTAACAAAATATCATACATTTGCTTACCTTGGCTGAGAAATTTTAATAATTTTCCATGGAAAATTCAAACCGACTGGCAATATCGTTTAAGGAACATTTGAAGTGTCTGAAATTAATTATAGCTTATAGCTACTGAAGGTCAGGTCACGCTACTTCCATTTCGAGCTCCAGTCATTTAATATTTATTGAAAATGTTATACAGGATGCTTTGAATATGATGGAATATTGAATTTATTTATTTAATTTTCGTTCCACATAGCCAAAGCGCCTACACACGTCAAAACAGAAATTAAATTAAGTCAATATTATACCTAAATAAAATCACTAATGAAGACGACGATAATACATAAAAGTGAAATGACAATAAATCAAGTAGGTATGTACATAACAAAAACAAACATTAAAACTATGTATTAACATAACAGAGTATTAAAATGGATTCAAATATAAAAATACTAAAAAACCATAATAATAGAATAAAAAAGACTAAAAAAAAAGAATTTGAAAAATATGTCTTTTTTCAATTATTACAAACAACTTTTTAATATACATATACATATATATTATTTTTGTAAAATAACCCTGTTCAACTATTTCATTTTCAAATATTTTGTTCATCCTGTAAATCAAAATCTAAAATTAATTTGATAAGCAAATTTTTATGAAGTGATAAAAATAAAAGAGCTTTTCTTCTCCGTGGACGCACTGTATATTGTGATATTTGAATAAAACACTATTCGCGATTACAATCACACAAACAATTTGGAGATAGATTATATTATGTGGCAGTAGATAAGTAATGTAAGTCATCTTTAAATAATGAATTTCTTAATCTTTCCCTAACATGCAATTCCCTTGATCATTTACAAATAAAAAAATGTCTGTACCTCGGTGTGTACCTATACGAATGAGCACAATAGTTAAGTAATTTCTATTGATTGCCAATACTATTTCATTAAATATACAAAGTGATTCCAAATAAAACGCAAAAAATAGAAAGGTCTCAAGCTGCAAAATAGCAAACACAAAATGTTAAAGATTTTTCAACTTTTCAAAAATTATATCAGCAATAGGTAATTGACATCTGAATGTTTATAATTTAAATGCGAAAAGTTTTTTTTTTAATAAATAGACTTATGAGTATATTTTGAATTTGTCATTTAGAACTGTAGGTATCTTTCGAAAAAAATACAATTAATCTCATAATAAGCTACATACACTATGTCCACAGAAAATTTGTCAGGGGGATAAAGATAATTGCAAGCTTTAAAAACTAATAAGAATAATTAATTACATATTATTTTATAGCAAAAGGCAAAGCTAAATACAACACTTAGCATAGTGTTTATTACTTTTTAGGGTTTGAAATAATTATCTTTGCTTTCCTGAAAATTTTTTTGCGGACGCCCATGTATATCATTCCGCTAAGTTAATTGTGATTATGTGATTGTAATTAATTATTAGTGATTTTGTGTGTGTGCTAGAGTCTTAAGAATGGCGTATAAATAATTCAAGCTCTACAGAGTTTGCATGTCTAGTCGCGTCAAATTAGCATTTCACTTGCAACTTGCAACTTTTTGCGGAGAGGTCCGATTGAGATGCGGTTTTCTGCAAAATGTTCAGGGAATTGTTTATAACAAAAGGTACATCTAACCTCTGTACGCTCGCAAACTTTTAATTGTTTATTTAACAAATGACCCATTTTTGTTGAACATATGGCAAATGTCACACACGATTCAACGAAAATGTCTGGAAAATGTTCTCTCGGGGGTTTTCGAGGTCCCTCTTTATCACGTTGGTGTTAGCTTTATTATTTATTGCTAAATTGTTGTAACTGAGCTAATTAACAAACTAAAAACTCCACCCCCGAAATCACTAGAGAACCGGAATTTTTTCCAGGATTTCTGGTTTATTAAGGCAAACCATCGGCACAAGATTTTTGCAAATATAATTGTTTATTGTTCGATTGTTGCAACCTCGCTAATTAACAAATTAATAATTCTTCTCCCGGAATCGTTAGAAAATCGGATTTTTCTTGCAATAAATCTGGGATCATGGGGAGAACCATCGGCACAAGGTTGTTGCACGTAATTGTTTATTTTCCAATTGTTGCGACCTGGCTAATTAACAAATTAATAACTCTACTCCCGGAATCACTAGAGACCCGAAATTTTTTCCGAGATTTCTGTCTTTTTAAGGCGAACCATCGGCACAAGATTTTTGCAAATATAATTGTTCAATTGATCCCAGAATTATTGCAAAAAAATCCGATTTTCTAACGATTCCGGGAGAAGAGTTATTAATTTGTTAATTAGCGAGATTGCAACAATCGAACAATAAACAATTATATTTGCAATTACTTTGTGGCAATGCTTCTCCTCATCATCCTAGAGTTATTGCAAAAAAATCTGGTTTTCTAGTGATTTTGGGCGTTAACTTATTAGGTAATTTGATAATTAGCCAGGTCGCAACAATTGGAAATTAACCAATTACGTACAACAACCTTATGCCAATGGTTCTCTCCATGATCCCAGAGTTATTGCAAAAAAAACTGGGTTTCCAACGATTACGGGAGTAGAGTTAGTAATTTGTTAATTAGCGAGGTTGCAACAATCGAACAATAAACAATTATATTTGCAAAAATCTTGTGCCGATGGTTTGCCTTAATAAGCCAGAAATCCTGGAAAAAATTCCGGTTCTCTAGTGATTTCGGGGGTGGAGTTTTTAGTTTGTTAATTAGCTCAGTTACAACAATTTAGCAATAAATAATAAAGCTAACACCAACGTGATAAAGAGGGACCTCGAAAACCCCCGAGAGAACATTTTCGTTGAATCGTATGTGACATTTGCATTTGCATAAGTTCAACAAAAATGGGTCATTTGTTAAATAAACAATTAAAATTTTGCGAGCGTACAGAGGTTAGATGTACCTTTTGTTATAAACAATTTCCTGAACATTTTGCAGAAAACCGCATCACAATCGGACTTCTCCGCAAAAAGTCGTCCATTTTCACATTTTTCATGCTAATTTGACGCGACTAGTCCCCAAAATCGTAAACTCCCTAATCTAAGAAATGAGGAATAAACTTGTGTGAAGGGATTAGGATTCGAGACCAAAAAATTAGTGTAAAAAAGAACGTATTATGCGGTCGCGGTCTAGCCGCATTAAGGACCGTTCTGATGCGAGCTGATCACGATCTCTTAAAAAATCAGTCGCATATGTCGTTCTCTATGCGCTTTCGACTTGTTCTACTGTACTATTTAGGTGTCACAATATGTTTTGTGGAAGATGTATTTTTATTAGCTCTTTTATTTGACGTGACTGGCCGAAATTATCCAAAAATTTTTCGTCGAGACCGCGACGCGAGCGAGTCCAGATTCTTCTCTAGACGAAAACGAGACCGGCATGGTGCGTTTCCTCCTTTAGTGATGCGGTTGAAATATTAATTCATTAAAGTGAACATTCCACCGAACACGGCATGTGAGCAGTGTATATTATGTAATAAGGAGTGGCAAAGAAGAACATACAAATGCAAAACGGAAAATAGTGGAAACACGAGGGCGAACATAATAGGTTGATAACGACACAAAATAAGCGATTCGTAGAACAATTCGTGGATGGTATTTTAAAAATGAGGTTTTAAGCATAAAACGAAATCAAAAGGGTATGCCGATAGAAAAAGACGAAGTAGTGATGGCGAAGGATATATTATTACACTGGTGAGACATGGATAAATGAAGGCTATACGGTGACAAGTGTGGCACGATTTTCGAATATCCAAAGCAAACGGCAGACATTTCTTGAAGGATTTTCGACTGGATTAAAGTCACTTTTGAAACAGGATATACCTGTTTTTGAATTACGAAGTATTTGAAAAATGGTTTGAATCTGTTTTGCCACAATCTCTGATGCTGTAGTTGTAATGAATAATTCACTCAGAGCCCTAGCCAGCCAATATTGTTAGGGAAATGAAATTTTGGGGAGGCTCTAAAATAAAATGTAATATAATCGGTAATATAATACTGCTACTTTTTACATTAGCTTTCTAAAAAAAATATATAAAAAACCAGGGAAAATAAAATATATTTCATATATACAGAGGGCTCAACTCCCCCTGGCGCCCCCTAACTACGGCCCTGAATGTATCTTATCAATCATAGTCAATGATTAGAGAAGTTGCCAACATCAATATGAGAGACGGAAATTATAGACTGGCTAAAACCGAAAATCATTACTTAAAATCACGGAAGGAGAAAAAGACCAATACATTAAATATGTAGTGGATGAAATGACCACAGTTCATGGAAATATGGTATTTCGCGTCACATTACCACCGTGAACTGAATCCCATTGAGTTAATGTGGGCCCAGATATAAAATGGTGTTCACGAAAGAATACATTTAAATTACAGGATGTTAAATCCGCTACTGTGTTACTTAAAAACTAGTTGGTTTGTGATTCATTTTAAAAACAGAATAAATAAAGTAGGTATGTCTACAAGAAATGTTTGCTTTCTCCATTTCTCTATTAATTCTTAAAATTTGCTTGCTGCAGTGAAGTGACCCACTTTTATAAATTCAATGAAGACGTTAAACAATCATTTGTAAAATATTGTAGTAGATAATAATAATAAACATTGTATACAACGACCTATTACTACTGCATGCTATATTTGCTATATTTTTGCATATTTTTTTACCAGTGACATATTCTGCAGCATCATGGCATATACGCATATATACGCTCTTGACACAGATGTTCGAAAATAATCTGAAGTACTTCAACTAGATGATAATAATATTAATATTATTGTTCTAGGTTCTATACGGTCAAGGTCATCATAAAATAACTTAAACTGGTATTATTTGCAGAATCATTCGATTACAATTTATCAAATAATGCAAATCTAACATGCTTCAAATGGATTTACATATGTTTTTCTCTAAGATTTTGGAATTATTATATACAAGGCGTTTTTAGAGAACACGATATACTATAAAATACAGAAAAAAATATATTTTTTTTGGAAAACGGCAATTATATTATATTTTGATTTTAATTTGTACTAAACGAATTTGCCTACATCTATGTAACGGGTTATTGGAAAGTGCAAACTTCGTATTTTATTTTAAAGCTAATGTTATAACGTATGCGTAAACTAAATAAGTATTTTTTTGAAGGCATTATTCCACAACTGCAATCGGCATCCCACATACCCACACCTTCCATAAACATATTCAAATCCCGATTCTAGTTCAGTATCAATACATCATAGATGATGGGAGCTGCGATTATCGCCACTTATTACTCAAATAACGAATTAAAGATTTTAAAAGTTATATTAGTAGAGTTTAGTTCGTTCACAAATCATAAAACAGTGCATTTTCTAGATAATCATTGTCCTTATTATAATCTTTGCGATTAATAAAACTTCTTTTTAATATTTTAAGTCACTTACACGTATGCCCTCATTAATGATAATCTACGAACATAAAGTATATGCAACTTTTACTCAAAGTATAAACCGAGGTATAAATAAACTCTTATAGACGTTTATTATACAGGGTTGCTCCATAAATTGTAACAGCATCCATTTCTAGTGTTTCCCTCATTTGAAGCTTGTACAAAAATGATAGTAAATAATAAGATTTATTTTTCATCAAATTATAGCTGAGTGTATTTATTTCCTTTAATTTCGTACATACTTGGTGTGCATCATGTAATAAATGGCACACGATATTCAGTAATATATTTGTCTTGTATCTGCTAAAATTAGGAAAAGGAGTAGTAGGTAGCTAGGAAGATATTTTATCTACGTTGGTATAATTTTAGATGTGTCATTAATAGATATTTTGTAGAGCATCCTCCTTCATCTTATCCTTCTACTTAAAATTAAACAAACATACTTAAATGTTTTTATTAAATTATTCTTAATTTCCAATATTTCGTATTTACTTATTTTCGACCCATGAACGCCTGCAGAAAACTTTCTTAAGTGGGGGCCAAAATGGAAAACGTGAACATGCATGTAGTATACATACATATACACGTTCCACATTATATAACATATTCCTTGTGAAGTTTATAATTGCATATATAACTACCTCCTTACATTACATGATTCTAGTTCGCAAATTGTTAAAAATTTACTGGTTAGCCTTGAAATAATAAAGTAACAAAGACCTTATGCCCGCTTTACATTAACAATTTCTTTGTCAATTAATTGATCAAGTGACTTCGTCAAGTCAATTGACAAATGTAATACTAAAATTTGGACGTCAAATAAATTGATGAAGAACTTCGTCAAGTTATTGCCGACTTAAAACTTGTTCTAATTTTTCGTCAATTTTACTTCAATTCGGGAATACCAACCTAAAATAAATGTAAATATTTAACCCCAGTAACCGAGCAGCAGCAACAAATAAATGCAATGGAAGCTTTTTGCCCTAAAATATAATTATTAAAATTCCTTTTATTTTTAACAGTTTTGTTTCGTATACAAATGGGAATGATATAATGCCAAAAGTTAAAATTACTTTTAGGTTGGTACGGGTGACATCTGACAGCAAAATTGTTAAGAAACTTGCCAAGCCCTGAACGTAATGTAAAACCAAAGTGCGACCTTGAAGAAATTGATGAATTAATTCATCAATTTCTTCGTCAATAAATTGTTAGTGTAAAGCCCGCTTTAGATGTTTTTACCAATGTAGGTTATACAGGACAGGAACGTTACAAATTTTCGCGGTTTTACGATGCAATACAATGCTTTACCCTTCATTATCAATTTTTATAAAACCGAACAGATTTTTCGCTGAGATATTATTTGTGATTGCATACCTAAGTACATACATATTTCTAATTGAGTACTTAGCATTTGACGTATCACCATTTTATCACGTAAAAGCACAATAAATCAATTATTAAAGTGGGACTTACATTATATGAGTGCTCGGATCCGAGCTGGGCACTTTTGACGGAAACTTGAAAATGTAAATATGTTATATATTTGGTTACAACCAAAGTATCCAAGTAAATGTTTATATTTCCGAGTTTCCACCAAAGTACGCAGCTCGGATCCTAACACTCGTATAAGTCCCGCTTTAGAATAGTACCTATGAATTGCACTGTACAGGATGTTTCAGAGTTGAAGTGACAACAGCCTAGGGGAGATTCCGCTCAGTATAATATGTAAAAAAGTTCATATGAACATGAGTTCGCAATTGCTTCGTTTCCGAGATACAGGGTGCTGTTCTTTTAAAAAACTGAGTTATATAAAAATGCCTTACCCGATTTGAATAAATTTTTTACGGTTTATTGAAACAATTATCACACATCTACTAGACCAATTAGATTTGATTCAAAATTTTCAGGGGCGTACCCAGCGAGCAAGTCGGCTGATTTATTGCAGAAAAAAATACCTTGTAGTTTTTTGCGGGTTTTATGCAATATTCAGATAAACCCTCTAAAAATAGTACATTTGTGTCTCTTGACTTTTTTTAGTCTCTCGCTTCGTTTTTGAGAACCTTGGCAATCTCTGAACTGCATAAGGAAAAATAGCAATGCATAGGAATTTATCCAAAAATTATCGCTGTGTTTTTATCCAAATCGGCTAAAGCATTTATAAACATAACATTTAAAAAAGAAATCTTAACACCCTGTATCTCTGAAATGAAGCACTTGCGGACCCATGTTCATATCAACTTTTTTACATATTTTGCTGAGCGGAATCTCCCCTAAGCTTTTATCACTTCAACTCTGAAACACTCTGTATATTTGAGTATTTCGCATCGTAAAATGTATGTAAAAATTTCATTTACTGGTTAAAGTAGCAATTCTATGATGCATTTCATTACTGAACATCAAGTGATAAATTTTGTCAGGTAAAATATATTTAAATACGATTTAAAATATTTAAAGTAGTAATTAATTAGATAATTAACAATATTTTTTTCGCTTCAATTTACAACATTTGTGTATGCTACAGATCTGTATACTTATTTGCTAAACTATATTATAGCAACTAATATATACCTAGATAATAATATGTACACCTAGATATACAGAACATATGAACTTAATTTTGTTGTAATTGACACAAACCTTTTCTATTGAACTAAAAAGCTAGTTACGGCCCTGTCTAATTTATATAACATAAACGTAATAAAACTATAGTGGTAGGTAAGTATGATAGTATACCTCTACACTTATAACTGCAAATTATTTTTGGAAAACCTATTCAGCAATCTCATTGAAAATAGGTCACTGGTTTATTCAACATGTGATTTGACAGAAACTACAAAAAGTGAAAGTAAAAAGTTGTTTTGTTCCATAAGTTAAAGATGGAAATAAAGCATTTGATTATTTTTCAAAATTTTCACGTTTTACTTTAAATATTTAAAAATGTTACCTAAGTATGTAACTATACATATATACATAGGTACCTTTAACAAAGTAAAGTTTGACCCTTTTATTTTAACTAAATGTTACCTTACAGGTGCAGACATGGTCCTTACCCTTTACCACGAAAGTAAAACTATTATTCATATCATTAAGAGTATTAATAAGACAATGGTAAAAGTCGCGGCTTCGTGATCTTGAACACGTTTCTTTATTTCTGGCTCATATGGGCCACATTCTTGAAATTTTTCTTAATGCAGGTACGGTGTTATAATTTTACGGGTATACAAGTTAAAAATAATTGGGAAACATCTAAGGAACTTGTTTTGACAAGTTAATTATTGAATTATTTCGTTGGAAATTAACCAAGTTGGCAAATTTTGAAGAACTACATTTAACATTGTGCAACAAGTTGGAAGTTAAAAAATACATATTTCACTTCAAAATTTAATTCTATATCCTACCTACCTAGGTAAAAATTATTATTACACTATTATTTTAGATTTTAACATACCTATCGCTAATTAGGCAAATGTGTAGGCAATAAATACCTAATTGTATAACACGAGTTGGTAGGTCTTTAAATCTCTTGTAATTTCATAAATAAATATTATATTTCATCAATAAAAATACTAATTTAATTTATAAAGCACTTCTTTAGTACTGCTGACTAAAATTATCCTGATATTGTTTAAAATATAAAATATTATTTAAACGTAAAGTTCCTCTTTTACATAACCTTACCTTTGCGGATATTGGTACTCTTTGAAACAGTATTTGATGCTTTCACCTTTCAATTGAATTTAATTCATGTACCACAATTTAAATATATGTATTACGAAACTTCAGTTACACGCACTGTAACTATAACTTCCACACACTCCTCGTTCCAAAAATTGAATAAACTGCAATTGCTTGGAGTTTTTGATAATTGCATTTTGCATTTGGCCATAAAAAAGATGAAGATAGGAAATGTTCCAGTAAGACAAAGACGTGCAATGAGTGTATGTTGGGTTACATAACTTCTGGCGCTTTATTTAAAATCTCGTTTAAAATTATTCTTACTACATTGTATCTAATTCCTTTAAATTATAGGTTAACAGAAAACTGTTGAATATAAGAAATTAGTTCCACAAATAATTTTTCTTTTAAAAATATTTGTATTTACGGTACTCAAGCAAACCATAAGCAAACTCAAGGTTAGAGCAGGGGCGGCTCTGCTCAAATGCTCACTATATTCAAATGGGGTCATTTAAATTTTTTTTTTTATTTCATTTCTGAATGATTGTGTAATATTAATGCAAATTGAAAAAAATGTAATTTTCTGACGCCTGATTGCGCACGCTATCGTTTACTTGCTTTTAAAATACAAAGCATACCTACTTAAGTATGTTATCTGTGGAAGCGTATAAGCCGTCAGCGTTGTTAGGAATGCAGTTTATTAGATACACTAAAAGAAAACAATCAAAATTTAGATATATTTCACCCAAATGTCTCAGTTCACTGTACTGATTCAGTACAAGGATAAAATGACCATATAAATTATTTATTAGTTAATCCTGAATTCCAATGAGAAATTTGTGCAATAGTAATATAAGCAATGAAGTGCGACATATTTCTTGGACCCAACATAAATAATATTATGTGTTGTATATTTATAATAAAATCAGTTTAATAATAATTTATAATTTTGCAATTTCTTTTGAACTGCTGACTTATTTGTATAATAAAATCTACTTTCAACTTTTAACATTAGTCCTTAGTTATCTTAGTTATTGTTTCACGCACCAATAGATTTAATGAAATTTCTACTCAGAACTTCCAGTTCAAAAACTGTTTTGAGGGAGTGTCATTATTATTGCAAAATCACCTACACATCTTTAAAACTAAACAACATACCTACCTATTAAGTACCTTTATTAGTATTTTTAATAGCTAAGCTATAGATTGCCTAATTTTTAATTTTAGAAGGTGATCCAATAAACAAATTCAAATTACTGAAATTAATTTAATTTAAATTTGAATAATAAAATTTATAACTAAATATCAGTCTACTTAATTATTATAATTTTTTTTAGTTATTATGTGAAATTGGGGTTTTCTTTTAGTTAGAATACACTTGCAAATTTCTCCTTTATTTTGAACATAAGCCTGACTGCATTGTTTCTGTAGCTTTTTTATGAAGATTTTAAATAGAATTTTATATTTTTATACAGGGTGATTCTTTAATATTGCGAAAAATTTCAGGGACAGGTTCTTTAGATAAAAATATGAAAAAAGTTCCCATTAGCATGTGTCCGGAAACGCTTCGTTTCCGAGATACAGGGCGTTCATTTTTTTGTAATCTACTTTTAATACTTGTTATTTAAAAAGTCTTTTAACTATACGATTAGGGTATCTGTCTTCACAGATGTCTGATTAAATTATCTAATCGTGTTCAAATAAAATAGCCCCAGTTGGCTTGGAAATTGGAATGCCCACCAACTACTGTCAATAATTGTTTTTTGTCAATAGTTGATTACTGTTACAAAAAATTGAATAAGTACAGAGCAAAAGTTATTAAAATATTATTTTGTAACATTTTGTATTATGTTATTTTGCATTTTGTATTGTTATTAATGATACAAAAAATGGAATAAATAAGTGCAGAGCAAAAGTTATTAAAATTATTATTTTGTAACATTTTGTATAATGTTATTTTGCATTTTGTATTATGTTATTAATGATACAAAAAATGGCTATTATTAAACATAAACCAGTCGATTTTCAGATAAATCGGATAAAGGACTTTTGAAATAATAATAATTAAAAGTAGATTACAAAAAAATGAACGTCCTCTATCTCGGAAACAAAGCGTTTCCGGACACATGCTAATAAGAACTTTTTTCTTATTTTTATCTAAAGAACCTGTCCCTGAAATTTTTCGTAATATTAAAAAATCACCCTGTATAGTTTTAAATCTTTAAGGTGAGAAAGAATAAATTTGAGGGTTTGTTTATACATCCTTTATAATTAGTAATCAAGCTTTAAATTAACTAAACTTAAAGATTCTGGCTAATAGGTATAAATGTTTTGTTTTGTTGTAGGTACAATCGTTTGCAATAATGTTGACTCTTAAAACAGTTTTTGAACTTCTCAAAGTTCTAAGTAGAAATTTCTAAACAACTAATAAATAATGTAAAAAATTTAAAGTAGACTTCATTATGAATACGTCAGAATTTCAAAAGAAATTGCCAAGTTCATGTTAATGAGTGTCATTATTATTGCAAACGATTGTACATACATACATAAAACTCTTTTTTAGAAACCAAAACATTCCATGTTATTATTAATTTTGTAACAATAAATATTTTTTAGTACTACATTATTTGAAAAACCTAGCTGCTATTAACGATTTCGTATTAAAACTTACCATTACATTTTAACACCTCTCATTGCAACACTTACAAATTGGTGATTTGTATTAAAATAGTTCATTACTATAATTAAATCTACCATTGGTAAATTAGACAAATCTGCTTTTAAGTAGTTAAATTCACACATTGCAAATTTTAAAATTAGTATGAGCTTCTGCTAATCTGCTTTTAAAAATTAGGCAAATAGTATAGCTTGCAATATGACCAAATGGCCCTATTGCGATTTGAGGAAATATTTTTGTTTAGTGATCTAACTAACAAGTGTAAAAATGTATCTGTATTTATTTTACAATATATTTTATAACTTAGAAATGTCTACAAACAAAAAATTATTAATTACTAATTATTTTAACTTAAAAAACGTTATTTTAACTTAAAAAAAGTTATTTTAACTAAAAATAGCAAATGAATTTTCTAAAAAATAGTTGATAAAAGGGTGAGCATAAATAAATACCAAGAATAATTAAGAAATCATTTATTTGAGATGTTTTGCATATATATTTGCACTCAGTTATATTAACTAAACTATAATTAAAATATTACATAAAAATTATTCAGTTTGTACATATCAAATTATCCTAAGATTGCATTGAAGAACACTAAATAAAAAAAAACGTGTTACAAATGGAAAATCGCTTGAAAAACTCCTTAAAATAGGCACAATATATTGGATATCAAGAATCAAGATTATGCTACTTTTTTCAATAAAAAAAAATATTAATAAATATTACACTGCTTTATCAAAGAATCCAGCTGCTAAGTCTTGAACGATAGCAAATAGATTTCTTGAAGCAGTATATCTCTGGTGTAAAGTGGCAGTTCTAAAAATGTAATACCTAAAAAAATTTGTTAATACATATATTTAAATATGTTTGTCAAAATGAAAATGAAAGCAACAGCAAACATAAAACAACATCGAGTATACTAACATTTTTCACTTTGTTAAATGATAACTAGTAAAACATTTTAAAGATAAGACTTAATATCACGAAGAATACGAGATTCCAAGACTGTATTTCAAACAATTTTTTTATTTTAAAATTGATTGCATACTGTAGATAGAAAATAATAACTCATTTCTAATATTTAATAATTTGTCAAGAGAGACAAGATGAAAAAAATAGTGTTCCATTTTCAAGACACGAGGTGACAAAAAATATATATATATTTTGAAGTTATTACCTTGTGTTTTAAAAATAAAGTATTTTAGTAAAAATAAATTTCTGATAGTTATCAAAATATATTTGTGACCCAAAAGAAAAATTCTGAGAATATTTAAGCCTGTGCGATCAATATTGAATGAATATGAACAATTTCACACTAAAATTGTAGAAAAAATGAAAATTCAAACCTGACATTTTGAACTACAAGAAAAGCAACATTAGAAAACATTTAAAAATTTATTTCCAAGAACAATTTAAGGTGTGAGGAAAAACTTATTAAATTTTGCAATGAGAAGTTATACAAAACAAATTGGTCTCTTGATTGAAGCATATTCATTTTATGATCAAATGGCTCTCGACTAACCAACAGTATTTTGGAAGATTTACGAGTATTAAGAAGAAAACAAAAACAAACAATTGTGAAAAATATGAGGAAGTATAATTAACATAATGTTCCAGCAAAGCAATTGCTAGAAATATTTCACAAAAAATAAAATAAATTGTATATTGTTACGAAAGGTCATCTACCTTTTTAGTTTGTTAATTATGTTCCTGTTTGCGTTTGGATTTATAATTTTTGTAATACCTTTATTTTGACGTTTTCCCGAATATTCCAGGCTATATTCTATTTGTTTTTATTTAATTGCTTTCGCAATATATGTATGAGCGCAGGAAAATTTATTTGGAGCTTGTGTACTTGGTGACAGCTTTTGTTCCTTCGCTGACAGCATGCTTAGTGAGTTCTCCAGGAAGCAGTAATCTTACGGCTGTCTAAATCTCTTTGCTGGTAATCGTGGAACGTTTGTGGTAATGCACCAAGCGGGCGGTCTCTGCGGCTATGCGTTCGAAAATATCGTTAACGGAGCTATTCATGATGCTCATGGCTTTGCTGGATATTCCCGTATCCGGATGGACCTGTTTCAAAACCTTGTATATCTAAATGGCATAGCTTTCCTTCCTCCTTCGCTTCTTTTTCTTGTCGGTTTTAGAGATATTTTTTTGCGCTTTTCCTGCCTTGCCGCTAGCCTATAAGATATTGAACACGGACAAACACACACGTGCACACAGAGATAAAACGAACGGTACAGCACCAATGTCGTTCTAAATCAGACACGACATGACGACGATGTCTACTGTGGAATATTCCGGAAAACGTCAAAATAAAGGTATTACAAAAATTATAAATTCGAACGCAAACAGGAATATAATCAACAAACTAAAAAGGTAGGTGAGCTTCCGTAACAATATAATCCATTTTCTGATGTAAATCAAATTTCTAGTGTAACTCCTACAGTGCCCAATAAAAAAAAAATTCCAAAATTTTTTTGCTGTGGTAAATATTACTTCAAGATGGCACCATTTGGCTGGCTACAAGTTAGAAATTATCTTTTGAAAGGTTCTTTAATTTCTATGTTATTTGGACACCCTGTATTCCTTATTCTAATACTTAACAGAATTATGTCTCAAAAATTAATTTATTTTTAATTATTAATTTGTTGAAATCAAAATACATATATAATAAATTTAGCTACAACTTAAAAAGCACATTAAAAAATTATATGAATAAAAATGTACTTGAAAATTATATATTTTTTAAAATATGATTTATTGTATTAGGAATTTATATTTAAAATTGAATTAAAAATAAATTCATTTAGGATGTATGTTCAACAAAAATCTCTGAGGGATGCAAATATCATTACTAATCACCGGATATAATAGTATTATTAGAACAGCCACTTCACACGAGGCAAATAATTATTACACTAGTGTATTTATTTATTTATAATACCTAATATTCATCACTGTATCATTATATTAGTACATATATTGGCACTTTTTCTTATTATTAGCTTGGCAACGCAATAAAAAATAAATTAACTGAATTATGACTATGTCTTATTATTCTTTGCTATATTGTGTGACGCCCAATTTAGTGACGTTTTCCACGAATTTGAGAGGGCCTCGTCGAATTTAGCTCTAAAATGTTGCAGTGCTTCTTCATCTGTCTTATTTAAAACCTGAAAATAAATTCCGAACCGTAAGTTCAATTCCCTGATAAGGTGGAAGGGCTATTAATATAATATTTGACACACATGACATTTTAGACCACAAGTTCCTTAATAAAAAATTAAATTTTTCAGTCTATTA
Organism: Monochamus saltuarius; assembly: GCA_025584915.1. Lineage (NCBI taxonomy): Eukaryota > Metazoa > Arthropoda > Insecta > Coleoptera > Cerambycidae > Monochamus > Monochamus saltuarius. Next base: position 55,097,102 of record CM046725.1, on the reverse strand, counting down.
CTCCTTTGAAGGAACGTTTTTATTTAAGAAGCATCCTGTATATATGATATAGTCATAAGAAATACCAATTAACAATAAAACTGACATATAGAAATGGATATACCAGGAAAAAAATTACCTATCCATTAATTAGATATATCTTACTTTATACAGAGTGATTCAGTCATAATATCATTTTAACCACATATTCGGAAGGCCTACTAGACAGAAATCCGAAGAAAAAATTTTTTACTCGACCTTTCAAAATATAAATAAATCACCCTATAATAATTAGTAAAAAAACGCTGCTAGTATGCTACACATTTTCTGTTGACGTGTTCAAAGTATTGAAGTTGCATAGAAACCCAACAGCATTACATTCATATAATAACAGCATGTTCCGTACTGAAGTGATAGATTTTTTTTCTACTGACAAACTTGTTTGCAATCTAAAATGTATGCATTTTGTATATTCTTTGAGGTACCTTTAAAAATTGTTGCATTTTTAAGGTATTCATTAAGCGTTTTGCCAAGTTGTGACGTAAAATTCATTCATTATACCTTCGTAATGCAAGTTCAAAAACTGCAAAATTTTATACCGCATACAGTAGGACACAAACAAACGACATTCACCAACCTCTAACACGCGAAAATGATAACTGGTGGATGAAGAAGAGAGGGGTCGGGCCGGGTCGAGTAACATATTAAACGGGAATTTGAACTACCAATTTTTTAGCTGTGCCGAGTGTGTGTGCCAATTACAGGCTATTGGGCTATTATTTTTGGGCGTAAATACGCATTTAAAATTTTTTTTAATTGGGTATTCATATTACACTCATTTTTTCCTATCCTTTAAACTTAATGACATTATGACTGAATCACACTGTAGTAATGTTTGTGTACTCTGGTTTAATATTTTTTAATTACTAATATTCGTAATTTTTTTTCTATTATAGTATAAATTTAATATTATTATTCTATACAGGTACCGCTGAAACAGACTTACCAAAGTTTCACGTAAATAGTTGAGATCCTTTTCAGAGGTTAGTTCAGGAAGACCTGTCGATATCATCATCGCAAAAAGTGATAATATTAGATTACCGTGTTTCCTTAAAATCATAAATGCCTAAAAAAATATGAATGCAAAATTTTACAAACACTCGTCAGAGGCTTTACCTTTTCACAGTACTCCTGAAAAATTTTAAACTCCAATGCTTTAGAATTCTGCCCCTTATTTATAACATAAACAAAATCATGCGTTAACACAAAGGGTACTCGTTCCCTTTTGAATCCGAATTTTTCTTTAAAGTGGCCCAGTATATGCCCAAAATCAATATGGAAGAGCTGAAATTTGGAATTAAAACATTTTTTTAAAACAAAAACAACTAGTTAGTTATGTATTTCATTGTAGTTTGATATTTAAAAATTTTGCTGTACCTGACCGTTTCTTTTGACCATAATATTATCGGAATGTCTGTCAGCAATTCCTAAAACATATGTAGCCACGCAATAACCAGCACACGACAGTGTAAATTCAGTCACTGCTTTGTTTAAAGCAGCCTCAGTTGTATTGTAGTCTTTTAACCATGCTGAAAATGAACGTGAATACATGAAATTTGAAAATTATATTTGCAAAAGGTTTCACTTATGAAATGAAATAATTAAATGTCTGTGCAGGCTTCAAAATTTTTTCAAGTGTTCATAATATTCCTAAGGAACAGAAGTTCAAATGAACCCGTTAACGCTTCGCTTTTAAAAATTAGGGCAATCCAATTATTATTGTTAGGTCAGACTTATAAAAAAAATGTTACGGCACTATTTTAAATCCCTTTTATTGAATATCATCTGAGAAAAACCAGGATGATCAAAATTAATGTACCTATGTCATAAATTTTTCTTCCTCAAAAGAAGAGTCACAACAATCTGTAAACAGCTAGATAAGAATTTTAATTCCGGGAAATAGAATTATCAATACATTTTTGATTCTACATTAATCAAGTTTTACACATCCTGTGACATTTATATTGATACAATGGGTATGTCCTGCTGTTTATGCAAAAAACTACTGATATTCTCTTTCCCCAGGAAATAAAATAAAAAATTTGAAACTATTGCAAAGAACATATTTTTAAATTTATTTTGCTATTGTTTTTTTTTTGTATTTTTTATTGATTGTTTTGTTAATCCATTTATGATTATTGGTTAATGTAAACTAAAATAAAATAAATTGACCTATCAATCTGTTAGTTATATTTTAAAAGTTCTTACCTAGTATGGGCCCCTTTCTGAAGGCAGCCGTGGCAGTGAACATACCCTTTTCTTTCTGGATATTTGCAATAGTTTCGGCATTTAAAACTACTTCTATCATACCTACTCTATGTTCTAAGGATATGCAACCATAAGGATTCATTCTGAATGTCATACAATAATTAGTACAAAATGATACACTTTTGAAGGTGCACTAACCTTAAATCTAAGTTTTCCCCCTTCCACAGCCTGTCCATTACTCTTATCATCTGTAACGTTAACATGTCTTGCCTAAGATCATCACCATTCTTGAAAATTATGTAGACGTCGTCCCCGTAAGTGTCGGAATTTTCGAAAACCACCCACAGAGGTCTCATCTTACTGTCCATAATTTTACATTTATCATACCTAAAAAAAAATCCTTAGATACAAGCAACACAGAAATGGTTTTTATCAAATGCAATAATTAATTTCAGTATGAGTAAGGCTGGAAAGTTACGAGGCAAGCCGTCGGCATGGGTCAGGCGTGGTCACGATTCACAACCGATACAAAGCAAATAATAATTTCCATACTGTTTAGAGCTGCATATTGTAACAACTTGGGTCACAGAAGAGACATAATTTGAAGAAGGTTTAAAAGAGAACAAAATGTTTATTAATAAAAATGAATAATAATAATATAATATCTCTACCCCTCATTCTAATCACAGGGATTAGCCCAGAAGTCGGAGACTTGTGCGGGAGAGGGGGCGGCATATTATTATTAAGCAGGCCGCATTTGCGCCCAGGAACGACTTACGTTGGTAGGCCCTAACCACTATTCAGTGCAGGAATGAGGAAAACCTGAAAAACCTCATTAATTAGGGGGGTAGTCAAATATCAACCGGCATCAATCTCTCACATTGACCCAAGCTAACATTATTCCACCCTACCATACCCACAGAGAGGGTGCCAATCCTCTCCACGAATATAGCTTATATACGGTCTACCAGCAGCTGGGCTCGAACCAACTCCGATCTAGTCACCTCGATTCAAGTACTGACGCCTTAAACCGCGCGACCACTAACCGACTAACTAACTAATGAATAAGATGTTGCTGAAGAAGTGCAGTAGCTAAAGTATAGTTAAAAATGAGAGGTGTAGTTATGGTTGGTATGGAGTGCTGAAATTTCAGTTGCAATAAATGTCAAGAACACACATTAGAGGACATAATAAATTCAAAACTGAATTTAATAGAAAAAATTTAGTTACAGAAATACAAAAATTGTATAAGGAAGTCCGTTTTCAAGATAATAAAATCACTGATCAGATGGTTTTAATTAACAGATTAATGACTGAAATATTGGAAATTAAAGAATCAAACAAAAGGAGTCCTATTCTAACATTGTTAGGAACAAAGCTAACAATGAGGTGTTAGTGGTAAAACCAAAGGAGAAACAATTAAGTACAAAAACTAAAAAGGATTTAAAACAAAATATTGACCCAAAAAGATGGCTATTGGAGTGGAGAATATTAAGGAGGGCAGAGAAGGAACTGTAATTATTAACTGCAATGATACCAACTCAAAGGAGAAGATAAGAAAAACTGTTACAAATAGTCTTGGCGACAAATATAATGTGGTTGATGGTAAATATAAAAATCCAAAAGTGATTATACGAGGCGAGAGGAAGAATTTATTGATTGCAATGAGGAAACTATTATAGAATCCCTTAGAAAACAAAATGATATATGTATCACCAATGAATCGGTTTTCACAGTTCAGTCAAAATATAAGAAGAAAGGGAATATTAACAAAGGAAATATTATACTTAATGTAGACGTGGTTTTAAAGAATAAAATTTGTGAAATGGGAAGATTGAATATTGGCTGGCGAAGATGTGTAGTACATGAGTTTTTCTCAGTTGTGAGATGCTTTAAATGTGCTCGCTATGGTCATGTGGCAGCAAAATGTGAAAACAGTGTTACTTGCTATAATTGTTCAGGACCGCATAGAACATCAGACTGTGAGTCGATCTCTCTGAAGTGTATTAATTGTGTTGAAACAAATACTAAATTGAAGAAAGCCTTACAGACCAATCATTCGGTTACCGATCCCAATTGTCCTTGCTACTTGAGATTTCTAAGCTTAGAAGAAAGAAAAACAAAGAAAGCATAGCAACCAGAGGTACTATCGACGAAAGCAGTCCTCAAAAAGTGATTCTGGTTACTGTTTTAACATCTTTCACTTAAATGTGCAAGGTATTTCGAATTGCATGAATAACATAAATGTGGCTCTAAGTGATTTAAATGCGGATTTTGTGGAACTCAGATAACATTGGCAGAGCAGTGGTAGCATTCATGCTTTTCAATTGGAAAATTATAAATTAGTGTCTTCTTACTGCAGACCTACATGTCAGGCGCATGGAGGTGTGGTCCTATACTCGCGACAAGAATTATCTACAATTATATGTGAGGAGATACACCAGTTGAGTGAGGATTATTTGTTTGAATGTACTATGTAGAAGTTAAGATGAACGGTAGTACTTATGTGATATGTGTTATATACAGGCCTCCTTCTGCTGATTATACAGATTTCATGTATAGGTTAGAAAACTTGTTAGAAATAGCTACTGATAAGAATAGGTTGGTTATAATAGCAGGGGATTTTAATATTGATGTGTTACCTACTGGAAATGAGAGGCAAAAATCTCCTTGTTTATCTGTTAAATTCTTACAATATGAAAATGACAATAGATCAGCCTACAAGAGTAACAAAATCCTCTGCAACTTGTCTTGATAATATTATTATATCTAATTATATTGATTGTAAAGCAGAGGTGATATCGCTGAACATATCTGATCATTTTGCACAGATTGCATGCATAAATAATAATTCTTTTAGAACCAGTGTAACACATGAATATAAACGTATTTATAGTACCGAAAATTATAATTATTTCTTTAGTCTACTACAACAGGAAACATGGTTATCAGTATACGAAGCAGATGCACTGGATGATATTTATAATGAGTTTATTCAAATTCTGCTGAGATATTATAATATGTCATTCCCTTTAAAATATATAAAAACTCAAAATGATAAAAAATATAAATGGATTTCAGATACCATTATTAAAGCAAAACAGACACTAAACTTATTACACGAATCATATTTGCAGAATACGATTGAGAAGCAAACATATGTAAATTATAAAAATTACTACACTAATTTATTACAACAAGAAAAGGCTAATTTTTATAGAATACAGATAAAAAATTCTGATAATAAATCAAGAACCATATGGAATATTATAAACACAGAAAGTGGAAAAAATAAGTCAAAAAAACAAATATTTAATGGCATTAGTCATAATAATGTAACGATAACTTCTCCTCAGTGGGCATCTGATATTTTCAATGATTTTTTTGTTAACATTGCTGGTACCTTGGTTTGTGATTTTCCTTCAAATGATAATTATAATTATATTACCACCAATGCAAATTCAATATTTTTGTCAGAAATAACACAGAGTGAAATTATAGAAACTATTATAAGTTTAAAAAACAAGTACTCCACTGGAGAAGATAATATAAGTAATATCATCCTTAAAAAAATAGGTTTTTTCATTCTTCAACCATTGTGTTATATAATAAACGAATCCATTAGAAAGGGTATATTCCCACAAAGATTAAAACTAGCAGTGGTTAAACCTTTGTATAAGAAGGGGGATCCTTTATTGATTGAGAATTACAGACCAGTGAGTTTACTCTCCTCGATATCTAAACTATTTGAGATTTCTATGTGCAACAGACTTATACCTTTTTTGAACAAGAACAATATAATTAATATGTCTCAACATGGATACCAAAAAATAAATCCACGATAACAACTACTTTTGATTTTGTAAAAAGAATAGTTAATCATCTGGATAATGGTTATATTGTTCTTGGAATATTTTTGGATCTATCTAAGGCCTTTGATTGTGTAAGACATGATGTACTTCTTGCTAAGTTGGAAAAAATAGGCATAAGAGGTGTAGCTCATGACTGGTTTTCATCATACCTTACTGAGAGAGAGCAGAGTGTGTGCATCAATTCTAAATTAAGAAACTATTATTCAGACAGTAGTAAAATTGTATTTGGAGTGCCTCAGGGCAGCGTGCTGGGCCCTATTCTTTTCTAATATATATCAACGACTTGTATAAATGCAGCAGTTAACCTCAAGATCATTCACAATATCATTAACAAATATGTTAAATAGCAAGGTTACCAGATGTTGCAGAATATTCAATAGATTCGAAACCACTGTAAGCTAAAGCTTTTAAAGAAATAAATAATTGCCGATCTCTTACCAAAATATATGTAACCTTTAGTTCAAATGACAACAGATTAATCATCTTTTTCTGATATATTTACCAACACAACAACAAAAATATTGCACAAATCGGACTAATACAACCCGCAAATTACAAAATTCCCATTAATTTTTGAACACAGATTGGAACAGCTGTGAGTAGCACGAAACTTTATTGTGTGCTTTGTACAGACATCGTCTGCCAAATCGCGTCACCTTTGTAATGCTTGTCTGTCGAATCACCTGAATTTCAATCTAGAATTCTGCAATGTGCTGTAGTGTGTCAACACCTATGTTAGTATTTGGAAATATGCACATCAGGCCATAAATGTCAGAATTTGCCATTTGATATTGAGACTGTAATAACTTATTTTTTAATAGAACCTATTTATTTAATTTGGTTTGTAAAAATGTATATATTTTATATCTACTACTTTAAAATATATAACATTAATACCATTTCTGTACTCCACACAACGTACTTCTGTCCTAATACTGTAGATTGTTATAAAATACATACACAATAATGGACTGCAACTTCACTTTCACCATGAATAGGCATGAAAAACATAATACTTCATTATTTTAAGTTGTATCAATTTATAAATAACACATTAACAGAAATGTACACTCCATAGATATTTGAAATGTCATAATTTTTAAGAAACGTCAAATTACTGATAGAAACAGTTGACAACTATGACATATGTGCTGTAGAGTGCTGCCACGCGCCGTGGGTCACTGCAAATGGATAAAGGAACAGACTAGAAAAAGCGCGGTCACTGCGATTTAGCAGACGATGATACAGATCAAGAACTACGGTCACGCCGTATTCACACCAATGGCTTACCTCACAATGGTCCAACCCAAGCAATAAAAATTATACACGTTTTACTTACCTTATTTTTCTACATCTATAACTGGGATCCAGTGGACTCCTAGTGTGATGTGCGGGAATTCTACTGTAGTTACAACCCGATTCTGTAGAAGATTTAGTGAGATATTCCCTTAATATGCTCCGAGCTTTCTCCTTATCTTTTTTCTGTCGAATCACATCACTGCATTTCTTTAACGTTTCCACACAGTCGAGCTGCTTTTGCAATATGTGAATGTGTTCTTGGGTGCCTCTGAGGTATGCCTCAAGGATGAGGCCAAAGCGGACCGACACCGAAGGCACTTGCATTTCTGACCTATAAATAAAACATTGAGGTGAACTACGGAAGACATTTGGCATACATAGCAACAGTACTTACTTAAGATGCCAAAACAAGAAATGGCCTATTTTTTGGTTTATTAAAGCCCTCTTAAGAAGAAAATGTACCAGATCACAATCGGTGAATATTTCGTGTTTAATTGCTTGCACTAATTGTAGAAGGAAAAGTAACAAATCCTCATCACTGAAAACATGAAAGAAACAAGTAAAATGTATAAATTTTAAAAACATTTATCGTAACTAACCTAACGTCCCATAAACATTTTACGGCAAAGCTCCTAACTTCATGATCTGCATAAGCAAAATCAAGTAGTTCTAGAGATTTTTCGATGGGTAACTTAGGCCAATCTGTTAAAAGACATACAGCCTGACTAACATCCTCTCTTTTATCCCAATCTATACACAAGAGCAGTTTTGGTAAGAATTCGGGATTGTGGTCACGCCAGTAATAACGGAGAGCCCACATGTTTTTCCTGTCCTAAAAAAGTATAATATTTTTCAAGTTCTGTTAAGTTGCTTTTAATTCAGTTATTAAGTTAAGTTATAAGTTTATAATTTGAAGCACTCGAAATAAAATAGCAACAAAGTCGTGATAAAAATTTTATATCGGTTAAATTTAGAAAATTTTTAAATAAGTTATATAACATAATTAAAATTAAAGAACATATTAAGTAAATTTACTCAAAATTACAAATGTACCTTTAAATGACGTGCAGGTTGATATGGAGGCTACATTTGACCTTTAGAAACATATATAATAAAATTTTCTGAAATTTTATAACAAAAATTGAATTTTGCTATATCAGAAGTAAGTTAATGATTGCATCCTTTTCGAAACAGATAATTTTATATTTTATTTTCCTGGATTTTCAATTTCTTGTATGATTCAAAATTTTGAATTGAATTGCACATCTTTGCAATTTATATCTAGTGATGTTAAAACTTTGTCAAATCGTATACATTTTTGAACCAGTATTATTTGTGACCAACAAAAAATTTGTGGGACAAAGGGTTGAGAAATGCTATACTAAATAATAAGAATGAAATTTAGTAGTTTTGACAAGAATGCATCTTATATTCATGCTAATGAAATAGCAGCCAGCAAAATGGTATTTTGCACATCAAAGCCTGAGATTATCTTTTGGTACAACTAGACAGGATCTATGAATTTAAACAAAAATATTCCAATGTGTTTGTGTATTCCGAGGTGTATTCTATTCAAAACATTATTTTTAAGCACTAATTTGAACGAAAACAAAATGATGAAAATCAAAAACTAGTGAATAAGAATTACTTCACGTTTAAAATAAAAAAACCGACGTAATTTTTATATTACTAATAAAAATAAATCCCAAGTTGTGAGCTACCCTTACCTGGTCATGAATCTCATATAAATCAAAATTGTAAAGTTGCTTCTTATAAAGCTGAATGTCAGGTACTTCCCCCATTTCATTTTCCTTTTCTATTTCAATTTCCTTTGCATAACTTTTCATAATTTCTATGTCTGGATATAATATGATCTGATCTTTCGCATAACTGTAGAGGAAATATAAAAGTAAGACATTCGACACTTCAGAATATACTACCTTTTAATATGTATGGATATTGCAGTGGCGTATTCTGTAAAGGGGTTGCAAACAACCGTCCCCAAGGGGTTCAGAATCATTTCAGAATTTATCTCTTCAGTGTATGGCCATGTATATAGAGTCATTGCACCTGTTTTCAGTTGACTTTTGAAGTCAAATAGCGTCATATTAACCCACGCTAAGGGATTGGGCATCCAGTCCTTCATCGTTACATGAAAATATACAATTTTTCAAACTACTATCAAAGTTTACGGAATAAATATAAGTTGGTTCACTCTCTATCAGTACTTCTACATGCAACTGGGAGATATTTGATGTAAGGCCAGTTATTGTATAAATAAAACAATTGTAATAAATAAAAATATAAAATAATTATAGGTAAATATTTAGTAAAAGTTTTGTATTTTGTTAGTTAAGTTTGGAAGTTCGTATATCTTGATTTGTAAATTTAAAAGTAAAATATATACGTAGGTACCCTCTGTAGTCTATAAAACAACAATCAATAAGAAAATTCTTAATAAAATAGTTTTTGAAATATAACAAAAATAATAGTTATTTAAAGACAATTAAAACATGAATGCAATACAACGTTTTATCGATAATCACATCACAATCATATTTATGGTCAGAATTATTGGAATTTAATAAAAAAATATTCGCACAATTTGATATTTTTTAGTAATAAATGAAACACAAACTTGATATTGCAAGAAAAATATATAGCAGTTCCTTACAAAAAGAGACATGTGTGAATGTTGTGCAAATTCTTCACAAACTTTGGCAGGTGTTGCGAATTTCGAAAATGATGAGAACAATACTACAAGGGTTGTTAACGGAAAGGAAGTTAAATTTGATGAAACAAAAAACGAAATATGTATTACTATAAATGTAAATGATAAGTAAATAAATTAAATTTGATTTAACATAGGATTATTATTTTTCATCACTGTACTAGTGAAAAGTTACTTTATGCCACTTTAGACAGTTCATATCTGTGAATAAAAGTCGAATTATAAGGTGATTGTGGATAAAATATATTATAAATCTAAAATAACAAATAATAATATAATCTGTAATATTATTTACAAAAATCACAAACGTAATGTAGAGTTTTGCATTTGCTGGATACTCTTATATTTTAATGTAAAATAAATAGAAAATGTGGAAAAATTAATAAAATAGTCCAAAGATTCTACACAGATGATTATTATATTACATTTGCAAAGTTAATTTTTTGTGTTTGTCCAATGTGTCCTTGGCAAACTATTTGCTCAAATCTACTAATAAAAATGTTAGAGACCATCCCTGTAGATGTTTGTTTACACAGCTAGTCTGTCAATACGTCATCCTCCAGCAACCACTTTAGCAGACAATGCAGTCACTGAAATATATGCTAGAAATTGTACAGCAAAAAATAAAAATATCCATTTATGTAATTAGATCTTGACAGGCATTTCAACAATACATTTGAATATGCAATAATGTCATTAATTTTTTTAATAAGAAAATTGTAATTGGATTTTTTACATTCTTAACAGTTCCTAACTTGTCTAAAAAAATCGTCAACCAAAAAAAAAAAATTCAACTGCTATTTTTGCCATTAAAATTTTCTACCTATATATTTAACTATCCATATCTTTTAAAATTGATATTTTTCAGTTTGATAAAAATTTGCCAGTGTTTGAATTTAAAACGTATAAAAATTCGTATTTTTTTTTATACGGTTGTAGGTTTTACTATTTCCAATCAAACTTCCATGGCACAGTACAATAGAAAAAAAAGTAAATAAACACTAATAGATATTATGTTTTCTTTTCTTGCCCTATATCAATCGCACTGCTACTGTGTAAGTGTCTGGATCCCTAAGACAAGTGAGGAGAGCTGAATAGGTAGCGCAACGCATGATCGAGAGTGGTATAACTTATATTTATTTCATAAAGTTTGCTACTACGAAAATATTACATACCCTGCTAGAATCTTTAAACTTTTTAGACTTAGTCCCTTTTCCCCTTACAATCTCATAGATAACAAAGCAAAGCCTGGCAGTTTTAGGTATATTATGTACTTGAATATCAAAATTTAATGAAGCATCCATTTCTATCTCGCACTTCTCATCAGTCACTCTGTCAGAGATTTTCTGCGTTTCGCACAGAGGCTTCCCACCATGGAAAAGACCAGACTGGAGGCCAATCTGCATATAATATTTAATTAAATTTCAATAATAAGAATTGATAATTAGCTTTACCTCTGGATTTTTCTTTGAATCTACGTTCAACTTGGTGATTGCGTTCACGGTCATTTCATAATTATCCGAGATGGACCAAGAGGACATTGTGTTTTTCTTTTTACGAAGTGTGTTTGTAGAGTTATATGGCACTGGTTTATTTTTCTTATTGTCGAATATGTCTAATGATTCGTAATCGTTTGCCTGAGACACTACAGTTGACCGTTAGATAAATTACTTAATATAATTCTCACTTACCTGGCACACGATCTACATGAACCGTGACTAAAGTTGGGGTAATTTCTCTAGATATGCAGTCTTGAATATATTGGAATTCTATAATTTCGTATTCTCCTACTAAAAAATCATCTTGTCCACAAACCTTCAAAACATACTCATTAGTTCTTTCATTTCTGCGGTTCAAGATAGTAGCCTTCTTTGCTAAAATCATTTCGAGTAACTTCTTAGGTTTTATGTTAGGGGGAACATTAAAAGTAAAAGAACTCTGCATTATGTCTTTTTCATTACTTCGATTCTCAGAATAGTTATCATATTCGTTATCAAATTTGGATGCTATTTTGATGAATTTATTCTCTTTCACATATTCAGTCAATATGAAACTAGTTGTTGATATACGAGGAGGAAATTGGTAAAACAACTTTTCCTGCCAAGTTTGCTTTTTTCTATTCTCTGCAATTTCTTCACCTATTTTCCGCATCTTAAAACGAAACTCATTTACTTCAGAGCTATTCAAGGCATCAAATTCCTGTAACCCTGAAAGAATGACACATAAATATTTCTATTATTTTCAGATATCACAAAAAATATATACTTACGTTTGCCTATTAAATGACCTATAGAAACATTAAGCGTATCATCTATTTCCTCCTCTCTACATTCAGTAATAATCAAAACTGCACCAGTAGGTCGAATGTCGCATAACCTTCGAGATTCGTCAACCAGTTTTTCTCTTTCGGCCATAGAATTGATGTACGTAAAAATGTACACCGACATGTTGTGCAGTTTTCCATAAAGAGGAAATTTTGCAGCTTCCTCCCATAGGTCCTAAAAGTTGATAATTAAATAAAAAACTTAGTCAAGTTCTGAACTCTTAACAAACCTCTTTGATATCTGCAAGTGTGGCATTATAGTTTACATTTAATAAGATGATTATCCCATTTGGTAAAAGACAAGTGACTTCTATTGTACGCTCGGTGGAAATTTGATTCCAAAAATCAGGTAAATATTCTGCTGGAATGGGAACCATTTTCTTGCTTAAGTTTACCGTGCCATTGTTAGAAATATTATCTTAAATTATCTGCATTAAACAACTGTAACCACACTGGGTTTTTCTGTTGATTCATCTATAAATTGTCCTCAAATTTCATTTCTCTCTTAATAACAAATTCCACCACATGAAAATTAGTCTTAGATAGGCCTAACGAAGAGATATATTGGTTATTGCCTTAATTTACAATATTTTCGAATTTAATTTGTTCAATTTATGTCATATCACATATCACATCTCACATCCTAGAATTTCAGATCCATCAAAACAACAGGGCAAGAATCCTATAAATAAAAAGTTACTAAATAAAATTTTTTTCAGCATTGAAATTTGAATTGAATGCTTTAGGGGATTTTTTTTAATGTTGGTATGTCAGAAATGCGTGACGTTCGTCGTATGGTGAAATTTTGTAGAAAAGGGAAAGTATTGTTATTTGCGGTTCAGGGAAAATAAGGTAATTAATTATGTTTAAACATTCTGTTAAAGTTCCTCGTTTGTATAAAATTGCTGCTAAAGTTGCAAAAGATGTAAGAGAAGGTGTAGGCAGTATAAAACAATTGGTGTATGAAAACCGATCTAAGCATCCCGTGAGTAGATTGAGGTTAGGTTTGAATTTGTTTTTGATTAAATATAATGTATTTTGTAGAATATTAAAGCTATTTATGCCTTAGTAGCCACTTTATTTCAAAGAGATGATGAAATAGAAAATTTGTTAAAGAGATCTCAACTTTTAGTTAAAGAGCCTAGGTCAGATCCTTGGCTAACTAAAATTCTAATTGTAGAATTATTATGGGGTAAAAAATCTTTACCCGGCAACAGTAAACCAGAAAACACTGTGTTAGCATATGAACAAATTTTTAAGGCTCACATAAGTGATATTCCTGCAATTTCAAAAAAAATTGACCAGGATAGTAAAGGTAATGTAATTTGTTATTTACAGACCTTGTCATGATTGAGGATGATGATGTTGCAACGTCAAGTGCTCCTTTATTACCACAACATACCAAGCGAGCTGCTAAAGCTTTAGGAATGCTTTTATTCTTTAGTTTTTTAATGTTCTCGTTACCCTTTGCCTCTTTTTTTGGGGTGAAATATACCCTTAAAGACTATTTTGGCATTGAAGGATACACAAATACAGTCTGGTCTGTGATTTCAGCAGTGTTAACTGTTAATATGATTATTGTTGGATATGTATATGTGGCTTATAATGAGCCAGAATATGATGATGAAGGAAATTTGATAGAAGAGTCAGAATATCAATCAAAATCCAATTTGAATTTAAAGCAAGATTAAATACATTCTTTTTTCTTTAATTGGAATTAGTTTGGAAAATATATATAACATTCAAAAATTGAAATTTTTATTTGGCAGACTTTATCATTGAAGTGTTGAATGGAAAAGCAAGTTTTTAATGAAATAAAAAAATGCTATGTAGGTACCTAGTGTTGTAAAACAGTTATGGATTGTGTAATATTTTTTTAAATTTAAGTAAAGTACATTTAACCTTTTGATTGATTACCATATTATTACTTTCTGTACAAATTGGCAATTGTTTAAATATTTTCCAGTAGTTATAAAAAAATTATTCTACATTGTAGACAGACAAAATAATTTTCTGTCCATTTATGTGGACCATAAAGTTGTAAATAAAATGTAGGTTAGTTATATGTATACTTTTAAGTGTTTTATAAATTGTGTACCTATTGATATTATTGTAATAAAATATTGTCTGAAATGATAATAGTTTTTTTATTGTTATCTGTCCTAATAACTGCATTTTATTTTCAACAATTTTTTTTTGTAGATCAAAAATAATTAATTTGTTTGCAGTGATATATTTTTCTCAATTTTTATATTCATTATTTGAAATTTGATGTAGTTTAGCATTTATTATTTTATTATTGGCAATTATAATTGCTTTGTTCTACTTACTAGCTTGTTTTTTCGGCTTGCAATTTAACATTAAATATTTTTTTATAAAGTAATGATACAGGCTACTACATTTACAATAAGTGTCAATATAAATACAGAGTGTAAGTCTGAATTCATGGGGGTCAGATTTATATGGAAGTTACTTTTCACGTTTAGAAATACATCAAGTTGGTTTTATGAAATTCCATCTGAAAATTAATTTTTTAAAACCATTCTTCATTTTAATACCCTGTTGATGAACAAGCTAGTGTCAGTCAAACAATCACAATAACCATTGTTGTCAAATCTCAAACTTTAAGAAAAATACGGAAAGTTTTTGAAAGCAAATTTCTACATAACCGTATACACATTACCATCACTAAATACAACTTACAATTTTACAAAAAAAAAACATAAATTCTATTTTGGTTTCAGTAAAAACTCAACTGAACTTAAATTAGTAGTAACTGCTTCTGTAACATACGCCACATAGTAAGCTCGGATTTCTTTCGACACGTTGCGTTCTTTCTAGTCCGCGGCCTTCGAACAGTGTTGTAGTATTTCGGTTGTTGTTTATGGGAGCAACTAACGAATTCTAATCCTTAGAAGGAGCGTTGTGAATGCGTAATATATTATACTTTCATTTGTAGTCAACATCTAGATAAGGAACTACCAATATTACCAATTCATAAGACAGAGTACTCACGTTTACCCAAAGGGATACAACGGCATGTATTTTGGCATGCATAAAAATGATACATATTCTATTCTGTACGTAAAAACGATACGTAATTATAGTTTAATTACTCAGCATTTAATGTTGAAAGCCTCACCTTTTTCAAAATATATTTATGGAAATACAAATATTGTAGAATATTATACCTCATGAATGTATTTAAAGCAAACTTAAAAATACCACTATTATATTGTTAGAAATTGAGCATGCTAATGACCGCCGCATCTATCTCTGAACTCTCGTCGATACGTCCGATCGTGCGGAAATCTCGTGTCCGTTTGTTGACATGGCTTTATTTATGTGCATTCGCAAACAAAGCCTGAAAAGCTTTCTTCTAGAGGTTAGAATTCGTTGGGGGTAACCGCATACAACCAACACATCATATTCCCGTACATTAATGTCATATCTGCTAATTCTTAATTTGAATAAGACAATTTGAAATAAAACAATGCAAAATGCGTTTATTGCATCGTTTTACGTTTCCGATATATTCAATGCGACCGAAGTTGAACTTACAGTTCACAGGTCGATTCCAACCACTTCCACAGATGGCTTTCTTGGCGAAGCTGCTTTGCCTTCGTTCTTCGTCGCTTTTTCAAATTTAAATGACAATCCAAATTTCATTCAACTTTCAAAAAATCAGGAAAGTAGAATAGATAAACACACTCTTTGTTTCAGAAACTAAACTATTGAAAGAAACTAATTATCACGTGTTTGAAATAATTTGCAATGAATGATGTAATTATTTTACAATTCTACCTTTTTGCAACTTTGACTGCTTTTGTCATATTTTCTTTTTGATTTATTTGGTTTGCAAAGTATAAAGTACTTAAATTTTTGTAGATTTCTTATCAGTCGTATCCGCAGTGGGACGATCAATTCATGACTGAAAATAAACAGAACTTAATTTAACCTAGTAAATACCTCGAACTCTGAAGGCATGCAAAAATATTCCATGCTATTGCCAAGAACAACTTCAAGGCACTTTTTCGTTTGTAATTGCAACGTCATATCCTCAAACTTGGTAAAAGGAAATTGCATGTACAAGTACATAGGACCTACGACTTTCCTATTACGTTTATTTTTAATTGCTAATTTTTAGAGGACACCAAACCACGCTATGTCAGGGTTAATACATTGTACATGAGTTTGAATGAAGCAGTAGATGGTTTTAGAGACGAGGGCTGGGTTCTGAGTAAATTTCTAGACAAAACCGATTACAAAGGTTTTCTAGATAAGATCACATCATTAGGCGATGAAGAGTTTTTGGTAGACATCCATATTCCAAATCTATTAATTTTTCCACCGAAAACTCAGTTTTACAACCATCCAGCATATAAAAATGGATCTATTGTGCTACAAGATAAGGTAATCGAAATTATAGTACTTTTACAAGAGTGAGGTGTTTATATTTAACTAATTACATAATTATTATATATTGTAGCATTTCAAATCAAAATGATAAAAGAAGCCAGGTGAGAAAAATAAAACTACTGTTAAATTTTGAAAAAGTGAACATTTTATTGTTAGCTTTAAATAGGTATTGTTTTTTTTTAACAAAAATAAGCAATTGGTCAATATTTTTAGGTATTTAGACAATAGTTTAAGTAGTATCTACCAAAGGTATTCTATATTTTGATGTTTGTAATTTATTTATATTCAATATGCATTAAACATTTTTACATACAATATCTATACAGGGTGAATCAGTCATAATGTCATTAATTTTAAGAGGAGATAGGGAATAATGAGTATAATGCGAATACGTGATTAAAAAAAAATGCAAATGCATATTTACGCAAAAGAAAATTATTTTCAAATCATTATTTAAACCCCCTTTTCAGACTGTCACTGACCGGTCACAGCTTTGGTCGGTTACAGCTCACAGTTCAACTCGATATCGACCTGATGCAATGTTGTCAAGTTGTAATATTTTTCTATATAGTACCTACCCACCTAGGTTTTAGACATCACAAATAAACGGTTGTACTGACTATTTTAGAATATCATTTTTTCTTGCTCAGTTCAACTTCAGCCAATAATAATTTAAAATTTTAATACCCAATAAAATCAAATAATCATAATCAAATCTATTAAAACTCATTCCCGTAGAAAATACGGCCCAATCAAACGATACCCGTACACTCGCGTGTCGATTTTTCTCTGAGCAAATGTAGCTGTTATGACTGCAACAAAACTCCAACATGTCTAATAATAAACTGAGTAATAAACCATTTACGTACATTACATAAAAAACCTATACCCAATGGGTAAATTATTGAGAAGCTGAAAATTGTTTCGTGTTTAAATACTAAGTACTTAATAAAAAACCATCGTGTTGTCGACAGAAAACTGTCCAAGACCGAAATGGCACGCCGCTAATCTAAGTTATCGAGAGTTAATCTTGACTTTGACCTACCGTATTATTAGGTCAATAACCTAGTTACCTAGTTTTTGTACTGTTATTTAACGACAAGTAGTAAAAGTATTTTTTAATCTAGATACATGAATGAATTTTCTTAAATATTGATTTATTTGTTAATAAAAACAAATGTAGATAACAGTTTAATAATTTTGATATTACGTTTTCACTACGTTTTACAAATAAATATGAATTTTTAGTATTACTCGTAAGTACAATTAACCGCACACATAACCAGATGTACAATTTGTAGTTACGTACATTTAGCCTGGAAATGTATTGTTTTAGTATGATACTAACCTGTTTACAGCCCACATTTCAAGTAAAACTGCATTTATCCGTCCATAGCACTTTATTAATAAAATTCAGTCGCATTTCGTAAACATTCTCCGTATAACACTACCATTTCCACATATTCGGAATTTGTAAAATTATGCATTGTGAATTTACGCCAAATACGTGAGGTTAGACCAAAATAAACAAACTACTGCTTACTGCTTGTATTCTCTCCATCCCCCCTCCAAATGTGTGGCATGATCTACAAATTTGAGGGGGAAGAAATGCGGGAAATGCAGAGTGCTAAATGGAGGTAAATTTGAATAACACGCTGATGTGTTAGACGATATTATGTATGTAAATGTGGCATCCATGGTTAATACGGCAAGTCTGTGGCATTAGATTTTCGTCGGGTGCGCCATCAGAAAGTTCGTAGCGTACCGTGTTGCTGATTTTTATAGGGCGATTTGTTTATTTTTTAAAGGTCGAGTAAAAATTTTTTTTTTCGATTTTCTGCCTTTATTAGGCCTCCCGAATACGTGGTTAAAATTAATGACATTATGACTGACTCACCTGTATAGAATACACATACACGTACGTATATATTTTTTACACTATATCTAATCGAATATAAATGAGAAATCTGCTAAAGTTTAAAAAAAAAAACTTGAGCGCAGATATTTTCTCCACGTAATACTCATTATTAATAAACAAGTGCGCGCTTTATATTTAACAAAATATATATTGTATTATCATGATTATTATTTAATGCGGCATATTTGATATTAAAATGAAAATGAAAAAGTTAACTCTTATAGGTTCATGTCCCACTAATAGACATAAATTAAAAATTACATAAACTAAAAAGTCTAAATTAACATAATACACGCTTGACACACGATCTAACATCCGAAGCGTTAAAAACAATCATTGAATAAATAGATTCCTGTATCCTTAATCCACTTTTTAATTGTACTAAACCTGTAAATATTTTGAATGTCTTTTACCTCTTTCGGTAACACAGTTCAATTTGTATTTTTTTTATTTAAATATCAATAAAGTAGTTTTAGTGATTTTAAAAATTCTTAGTGGATGTATTCTTTTTTCAATTATTTATCTTATTATAATCGTTTTGCGTATAAATTCGTATAATCCCCATTATTTTTTATAGTAGAATGAGTCACTCTGTGTGTCTTTTTGAAAACTCATTTATTTTTACAGATATGTGATGATTTCTAAAGTAAAAGTTATGAATTGTTTTTGACATCTTATATGTCTATGACAGTGGCGGCTGGTAATAATATTCACAGTCCTCACACACGGAACGTTCAGAATTAAAAAAAATATTTTAGCAAGTACGCAAATTATATTGTGTAAGAGAAATTACTTTTTATGCAAACCTGTACCTACCTATATATTCTAATTTTTTGAAGCAGGATTTAAGTAAAAATAATATATAACAATTCCAAAGTCCAACGTACTAAAATAACTTGTATAAAACAAATTTGTAATATTATGTATACAAGCCGACACTGTTGACAAGCGCGAAAATGGAATGAGATCAGACAGGCATAGTACGGTCAGCTGATCAAATGCATACTCGAATTCTAAAATAGAGAGTGATTAATTTTTTTTTCGTCCATTAGTGATTCATTTATAGCACTTAGATAAGCACGGAAGGTGAGTGTTGCAGGGCACAAGATTCCATAGGCGTGCTACTTGAGAAGGGTTAAAAAAACACAAAAGTACCAAAAATAAGTTAACGTTAAGGCTGTAATGTTCGCAATTTTACAAAGCCGTTTTTAGACGTCCACGCGCTTTCATATTTCTCCTCAATGGAAATTCGTATTCAGATGGAGCAAGTTTTAATCAACTAATAAAAGTCTATTTTACTAGACAGCAGAGCCATATTTTCAAAAAAAAAATAGATCTGAACAATATTTCGGTCGCAATATTGCCCACATTTAGGACTGCAGTGGGACGTTGTAGGCACTATTATAAAAAAGAAAGCTGTAGGCTAGTAAATCAAGTCTTCATATAACAAACAATTGCCTCAGATTTCATTTTTTTGCATTTATATTCATGAAATCTGTCCGCCAAGAAGACATGTTTTGGTAAATTTCTGCATACAATTGCCTAACTTACAGGGGCGCAAAGTTAAATTTGCCGTTGAAGGTGCTGATGGGCGGAGCCTGATAAAAGCTACACTGTTTGGCCGAACATTATACCCTTAAGGAAGAAACGCACTAGGCGGTCGCGGTCTAGGCGCACATCGGACCAGGCTAGTGAGGTACTAGTTAAGGATCTTCTAGTGCTTTTAAATGTACACGCAGCAGGAGGGGAGCTGGACCGGGTCGCGGTATCTCCGAAAACTTTTTGGAGAATTTCGTCTAGTCGCGTCAAATAAAAGAACTAATAAAAATACACCATCAGAACATATTTTGACATATAAATGGTATAGTAGAACATGTCGGAAACGCATAGAAAATGACATATGCGACTGATTTTGTAAAAGTTCGTGATTAGCGCGGCGATGTATCGAGACCGCGATCTTATAGTGCGTTCTGTCCTTCAACGTAACTGACAGCGTAGGATGCTCACTCTTCAGCCTAATTTATGGCTTCCTCTTTTATGCACGTTAATCGGAAAATATAGTCATTTCATTTAATTGTTATTATGTCAATCGTTTTTCATCTTTTCGTTTCATATCTTAAATGTTTTTCTGTTTTTTGGCGAAATATTTTGACCCATGTAAAGATAAATAGTACAGGGTACGGCGCTGGAATGTGACACATTTTAACGCTCCACTGCCTGACACGTGAATGGGTGGGGGAGTTCTGTTTATGACAGTTGTGTTTGTCATTATATGCAGTTTAATAGCTATGGAGAATTGGCTGGTAAATCAACGCGTGTTCGCCATGACGGCTTACATTGAAACGAAGTCTGTTATTACGGTCCAAAGACGATTTCGGGCTGAGTATAATATCCCAAGACGTGGTCGCATGCCATCGCGGAACACTATTTTGCAATGGTTTAAGAAGTAGAAAGCGCATGGAACTGTCTGTGATAGGTTTGCTGGTTCTTCCCGTTCTGTGCGAACGCCTGAAAATATTCGAAGAGTTGAAGAAGCAGTAACAGCCAGTCCAACACGATCATCGAATAAACATGCAAACGCTTTAAACCTATCAGATCGTACAGTGCGCCGTATTTTGCATGATGATCTTAAGTTTCATCCTTATAAAATACAGATTGTGCATCAATTATCCCCACAAGATGCACCTAACAGACTTGCATTTTGCAGGGAATTTGTAAGATTGTTGGGCGAAAGAGCAGATCTGATGGATAATTTAATTATGTCGGATGAAGCTCATTTTTCTTTATCGGGTTTTGTTAATAAACAAAACTTTCGATATTGGTGTGCAGAACAACCAATGCAGTTGCATGGTTTGGTGCGGTATTGCAACCTTTGGGATTATTGGACCGTATTTTTTGAAGAGAACAATCGAACTGTAACCGTTACCTCGGAGCGATATTTGCAAATGCTACAAACAGTTAACAGGATGGGGCAACTAGTCATACCGCTAGAATAGTTATGGAGTTTTTAAGGAATAAGTTTCCTGGGAGATTAATTTCCCGAAATGGAGACCTTGCCTGGCCAGCACGTTCTCCTGACTTAACGGCTCCAGATTGTTTCTTATGGGCGTACTTAAAGTCTAAAGTGTATCTAAACAAGCCTCGCACACTGGATGAGCTAAAGAACAATATACTTCGAGGCGCAGTTATGAACTACGTCCGAGAAAATATTGAAAATGTAAAAGTTTAATGGTGGACATTTAAAATCTGTAATTTTAAAATAATAAACTGTTAAAAACTGCATTCAATGAATATTATTTTTCAGATTTTTTGCTTCTTTTACAACAAAATTTCTAATCACTACAGTGTAGCGAAAAACGTCATATTCCACTGCCGGACCCTGTATAATAGGTACTTTTTTTTAAGAAAACAAATAGCTATTTTGAAGAACCAAAACAGAATCTGTCATGTTAGTTATTTAAAATTAATGGAAAGAATAATTGTTTAAAAAAACCTTTGGTAATGCTTAATATACATTACATTAACATAAAAATTCTACATTTTGTGAAGAAAATACTCCATAATCTATAATGTCTATATTGTAATTTTACATTTGCTTTTACTGTTTCCATTTTAGGAATCTAAGTACTTCTTTTCTTTAGCAGGAATATTATGTTAAATTATAATTCTCAACTTTTTATTGAAATTAAAGCAAACTTTTCCTAGATTACTTTAGGTCTGCTCCTCCGAACCTACCGTTCATTTTGACAAGCCGCCACTGTTCTATGAATTGACCTTTTCACATATTTGTGTTTTTTAGGGATAATTAATGCAGTAATAAATAAAGTGTCAATAATATTTCAATGAAATTTCCAATGAAATAGTTTTTTCTTAGGCCAGCTGTCTTCCTGTTCACATTCTGGATCCTCCACCAGGCAGCGTCGTCTTGGATATGTGTGCTGCCCCGGGTATGAAAACCACACAAGTAGCAGCGGCAATGAACAACGAAGGCAAGGTCTATGCGGTCGAAAGAGACCCTAGACGTTTCGAAACTTTAAATAGAATAGTAGAAGCTTCAGGAGCTACTTGTATAACCAATGTGAACAAAGATGTTTTAACCTGTACCGAAAAGGATTTCCCTGGGGTGCAGTATATACTTGTAGATCCCAGTTGCTCTGGCTCAGGTCAGTACTTTCATTAAATTATTCCCTTTAGCTTCAACCCGAAACCAAACTGCAATAATAAATTTTATTTGATTTCATAGGTATAACAGATCGATTGGGTTTTGAACAGACGAAAAGCAATGAAAGGATAGAAAAGCTGGCTGGATTTCAAATCAAAATTCTTCGCAGTGCTTTAACGCGATACTCAAATGCCAAAAGGGTTGTTTATTCCACCTGCTCGATATTTTCAGAAGAAAACGAAGATGTAGTTCGGCAGGTGTTAGAAACCAATTCAGCGTATAAACTAGTGCCAGCCACGAAGTTTGTAAATAACACCTGGAAGAATTTTGGATCTACCGAGTACGGAGATATTGGCAGCTACTGTTTGTACGCAAAACCGAATGAGGATTTCACCAACGGTTTCTTCGTGGCTGTCTTTGAAAAGCTTGAGGAAGGCGAGGAAAATCAATTTTTTAATACCAAGATATATAACTTTAAGAAGCATATACAAAGTCAGCAAAACAGGAAGCGTAGACAACAACAAGTTATGGAAAATACAAACTCTGAGTCACAATTTCAAACTCATTATAATGCTGAAGGTAATATGCACGACGAAATTAAGGAAGAAATCAGTGATGTTGTTGAGAGTAGTAGCTCTGTTAAGAAGAAAAAGAAGAAGAATGTTACCAGTATCAATGAAAATATTGATAATAATAGCCTTGAACCTCAAATATGTGAGAATAAAACACCAAAGGAAAGAAAATCTAGTATTTTAGATAAACATTTTGAAATCAGTAAAAATATTGACTCACAATTTGGAATTAATAATAAGTACACTGAACAAATTGTTCACGACAAAATTAAAGAAGAATGCAGTGACGTTGTTAATAATAGTATCTCTGTTAAGAAGAAAAAGAAGAAGAAAGTTAGTAAGGTCGATGAAAATATTAATAATGAACCTCAAACAAGTGACAACAAAAAAGCAAAGAAAATAAAATCAAGTCATCCAGATAAACAGTTTGAAATCAATATAAAGGAAGAATCAAATAATGAATTTTCTGAATTTTGCAAGAGTAAGAAAAAGAGAAAAAAGGATAAGAAAAATATATCTGAAGACTTTTCCGAAAATGTTGAAAGTAGTGAAATTTACTCTGTGCCGAAAATTGAACTGGATAATAAGAAAAAGAAGGAGAAAATGATAGATTCTGAAGAGGCAGTGGAAACAGATTGTAAGAAAAAAAAGTTTGTGAGAGATGATGATGAACACTATGTTAAAGTCAAACGTGTGAAAAAGAAGAAAGGAAAAAGTAAGGAATAAATAATATGGAATTAAGAGAAAATCTTTGGAATATCGTAAATGCCTACGCATTATTATATTTTTTCAAGTTTGCGGAATATTTATTGAAACGTTTTTCATTAACTGATAATAAACATTTTCTATGAGGGGATATTTTAATTATATTCCCAAAATCCTATTTTTTTGCATGCCTGTCGTATATACAGGGTGATCACATTTCAGTTTTCCGATATCTCTGAGTGAAAAAAAATTACAGCCAAATATAACGTTTTCGCCTTTAAGTAAGTTGCGATAGATAATAAAAAGGTGTTTTTTTAACTATATATTTTAAAGCAAGAGGTCCTATAAAATGCAAAATATTCAAAATCAATGGTGTCCAAGTTCTGCCAAAGAATCATTCCCTTTATTATGACCATCATGTAAAAATCTTTAAGGTCTATAAGAGATGAACGTTTTCAGTGAAATCAAAGACTTTTGTCAATGTGGGGCTAGAATAAATTTCTAAAAGCGACTTCTTAACTGTCTGCGTAATTATTTAAAATCATTAAATAAAAGCTATAAATGACATAATATAAATAAAAAATTGTTCCTAACCGAATACAATTTGAAAAAAACCTCTCACCATGTCAGTAGGTAGGTAGGTACGTACTTATTTCTGAATTTTCCTTGTCACCTGAATTCCACAAAATTAACGGGTATATAAATGACCCTCTTTACCCCAGATTTTCAAGGTTTGATATATAATTTTCGTGTAAGGTGTAAGTATACTCGTAAAGAATGTGTCGCTTCTAATATTAAGGTTAGCTTTAGCCAGATGGAAATTGTAATAATGAACGAATTTTCAATACGGTTATCGGGGTCAGAAAAGAGCCTGGTGCTTACAATACATGGCGTGGCGGATACTTATGTAATTTTACACAGGACCGAGTCAGCATAGGGTATAGCAATAGTCATTTATTATACATAGTTTTTCTTCTGACGCAGATGAGAGCACGCTTTTCATATAATGGGTAATATAACAACCAACAACGTACCTGATTACAATAGGTGAATGACAATATTTAAGACATTAATTAGAGTATAATAAAGGAATGTGGATATATTCATAATGGAGTATACAGATTCGGAAATTGCGGATCTTTACAGAGAAAGTAGAAATTGCCGCTTCATTCCACGGAGGATACGACGTATAAATGGCGCGGCCCCGTGCATTGGTCTAGCATTCCCCCCCACTACTACGGTAATCCGTTCCGTATCGCCAACGCCAATTCGTAGACGGCAAGCCATAAGCCATGGGCCACAGATTACAGACATGAATCCGGTAACTTGATGCCAGTGTTGCCAGGTCTCATGCTTTTGCATGAGATCTCATGCTCTCATATTTTGATTACAAAATCTCATGCTTTTTAATAGACCCAAAAAGAAATAATAAAATTATTAAAATTACTCTTTGAAATCTACCAAAACAAAGACCTAACGAGAAATAAAGGCAAAATCGAGGGCAAAATTGAATAAATAGAAATGTAGGTATCTACAATATTTGGGTACTTGAAATGTCCTTTATTGTATACTGCTCTCTTAATAATTAGCAATGAATACATAAACGGGTATGACAGCCGACGGATATGCGGTGTGTGTGCTGTATTCACGCTGTATTGCAGTGATTCCTAACTCTATTCCGTAGGGGTACCTACATTTTCTGGAAACAACAGATTTCACGACCCGTGAGTCACCCTGCGTCACGTCAACTGCGCCTCAACGTTCTCCCGGCCTAACAATAAAATAAATTAGAAAAGTTACGTGGTTAATAACTTTTAAGTAAGTATCTGTAAGTACCTATATACAATGTAATATTATGATAAAATAGCATAACACAATGCTTTTTAATGAAATAAAAATGGCATTACAAAAGTAATTAAAAATTAAGCTGTGTCAAGAGGTGTTTTTTGATAAATTAAGCCATCTCATGCTTTCTTCTCCAAACCTCATGCTATTTTGAAATTATTCTCATGCACTGAATTTTTCCCACCTGGCAACACTGCCTTATCAAAGAGCACGCGGTGGTGGAAGTATGCGTGTAGCATGACATAAATACACGCAAGCGGCAAAACACAACTCACCATCAAGAGCCTCACTTTCCAAATCTGTATAAAACACTTTAAGGCAAAGTAACTGTCACGTCTGCAATTTTGAGATCAAATAGGCCATATGCATCCTTTACAAACAAGAACAAATATTACGGCTGCGAATAATTGCTCTACTCTATATGTGGAATCAAATTTATAAGGTGAATGATACATAGTACACTTGACTGACAAGTTCCAAATTTTAAAGCGCTCTGAGCTAAATGCGCAACCCACACCAATGAAATAGGGGACGTTATTAGGTCTGCTCAAGCAAGAAATCAGGAAACATCGTGCAAGAAGTAGTTATACAAACGTTTTTGGCAGTTTGGAAATAGTCTGAATTTCTTGCTTGAACGAACTTCTTGCGTCTTGCTGCATGAAATTCGCCGTCGTCTATAAAAAAAAAAAAAATAAGATCTCAACATCAAAGAAGCCAACGCTGAGACGAACCCTATAATAATCTATGACGATACCAGCAAGTTTCTACGCAATTCTTGTAATGTAATTTTGACAATTGATGACAACTGATGCAAAGAAATATACATATTGTTTGTAGGAAATATATTAAAAGAAATATATCATATTACCTACACAGATGCAGTGTCCTGAAATTAATGCAACGTAGAACAAGAGAAGATGCCTGGCGACAAAAGAATGCGATGTAGCCAAACTTACCTTAGTTAAAAATTGATGGTAAAATCTTTGTTTGATGAAATTTTAATGACGGTTTCATCAATCCTTGCCGATCTTGTTGAAATAGCACTTCGTCATAATTTATCATTCTGCATAACTTTTTCAAGTAAGATTTTGCTGTATTTTCAGCGGAAAAGGCACTTTTCCTGAAACTAAAACAGTTTTTACTTGGTGCACTGAATATTTTAAATAGGATTATTTCGAAAACGGTTATCCTTAACGACTTTAAAAAGGAATACATTTTTCAGATGAAAAAGGTAGGAGAATAGATTATTTCAATAGTCAGATAGATATACTAAGCCGCAAAAAAGTTCTGCCATTTATAAAAAGCATGGAATGCCATAAGTGGCGCCCTTTACTAGTGACGCCAAAATTATAAACAAATTTGAATTTCTCACCACATTCTTTAAAAAAAATATTTACAAGTATCGAAAATAAAATTTTAACTTTGACATCCTGTATCTGTTTAACCATCTCAACAGGTAAGTTTGGCTACATCAAGATTTTTTGAAACTCACATTGGCAGTTCCTGTTGCGGATGCTAAAGTATCAATTACTTTTAAGTTACAGTGGTTTTTAGGCTTTCACTACCGGTGATACTTGTCAATTAACTTCGTTTTCGTTTTAATTTTGAGGATCAGACCACCGCATATAGTAATATTTATTTCGAACTACCTACATTTTTCACTTGCGTAAATAATACACACTGCACTTATAAATATCTGCTTTACAGCTACTTAATTCAAAGTTAAGGAAATGGAGATGGAATATGTAGAAAGGAATGAAATACAGAACAGCGAAGGTATGGTTTTATTTAAATTTTATATTATTACTGGCGCATTCACCAAATTATAGAAAAGTTACTAATGTCATCCTGTATCTGTTTAACCATCTCAACAGGTAAGTTTGGCTACATCACATTATTTTGATGTCTCTTGGACGGACTCTTGCTCTATGTAGAATTACTCTCGGGACACCCTGTATATTGATGTGAATTAATTCATTGCTATTTAAAGCTTAAGACTAGTGAAAAAGATTTATTGCGTTAATAAATGCAAGTATATATGAGTTACTTTTATATAGGGCTAGTACGGATCTGAATACTTATGAGTCTAGAGTATGAAAACACGCAATCTGGTTTACTGCCACACAATATTCCATTTTTCTGGAATAACTAGTTAAGAATTTGTGTTGTTCTAAATAACCCTTTCTTGGATGTCGTGTAAGTATATTATTCACGTAACAACATAATATTTTATATTTTCGTAGATTACGTGATTAATAAACATACTTACAACATATCTGCAAACTGCAAAATGTTTAAATTCACATTTTAAAACAGATGGAAGTACCTTTTTTAAAAATATATTCAATAACATTTTAAAGATATCCACCTGTTAAATATGTAGTACTCCTTATACCCAGTTAAAATAATAAATAAAAACAGAAAAGAACGGAAATAGTTGAATGTACAGGGTTATTTTATTATATTTAGGCCATCCTTTGTTATTGTTATTTTTATAGACGCAACATAAAGTTTCGAATAAAAGTTGTAGGGCTCTAACTGAACCCCTTTAATAAGTTAGTGGAAGCACAATATCGTGCAGAAGTTGAGGGGTACAAGAAGCAATAATACATGTTTTAATGTAACGTTGTGTGTATTGTTGACTTTTTGAATTATTCTTTTTTTCTGATTTCGAAAATGTGGCATATGACATTCCTATTTTTAATCGTTTTCAAGTTATTGAAATTTGTATTTAAGCTGCCAGACGTATTTCATTCATAAATTGTCTAAGATTCCGTTCTGATTGATTAGTATACTGTGCGCAAGACAAACAATGACAGCTAGGTAACTAAATGACGCTCACAACCCCGCCTCCTTTGTTTTTTAATGAACGTTTAATTGCCGATTTTGAGAGAAATTCAAATAAATGAAAATTACTCAAAAACTGATAGAGATAAGTAGTAACAATGTTATATCAGTCGAAAGTGAATTTAAATCTGGGTTTAATGATAAGAAGAAAAACTAATAGTTTCATTTGAAAAAAATGAGTTATACGAGTTTGAACATTTTGAAGTTTAATGTGAAGTTCAATCTGGGTCTTGTAAGAATAATTTTCTTTCCTTAACTGAAATGATAGATAATTTTATGATAAATCGAATGATGAAAACCGTAAGTCTGTATTATAAATAGCTTAGATATTTAATTTTAAAAACAACAATGCAATCGGAAATATTTTCTAAAAAAGTTGAGTAACTCGGAAACGAAGCCTAGACCTAAGGTATGGTATACAAAGTCAGCCTAAAATCTAAAAATGAAATAATATACAGGGTGTTCCATTTAAAAAAATTAAGTTGGTCAACGCTCAGGATAAACCGAACACCATGTAGAGTTGAAAATATTTTACAGGAATGCACAATAAAAATAGAAGCAACTTTTGTCTAAGAATATTTTTTCTAAAATGACTCATATGGAAGCTATGGACCGTTCATTCTTAAGTGGGGTACACTGTATATAGATGCGAACCTACCTGCATATGTACACATTAACTTTAACATGCAGCATGTTCTTAAACTGTATATAATAAGACCACAATGATGAGAATTCCACACTTTTTGATTTTTCTAATATATAAGATGGTTATATTGTCATTTACACCCCTTGTTTGCTTTTTGTTGCACCATTCCCAGAAATTAGTGTATGTTTTCTCATAAAGTAACTTGAACTTCTCCAGAATTACTTTGCATAAAGCCGCTTATGCTTCTAATAATACATCGTCCCATACACAATCTGATAATATTGAATATTGTTCCACTTTTACTTTCAGACAACTCAAGACAAAAATATTGAATGTTTGTTGACATGAATCACACCTCAATTCAACTAATAAACAATTAGTTGTTATAGTGTATCTAAGCCACATCTAATATACAATCGCACTCAGTTAGCTCATTCGTTCTAAATTAGTTTGCGGGTACAAAATTAGGTATATACCAGAAAAAGCAATCCGTTAATTAATCATTTACTTTATTAACTACCCTGCACACTACTGAATATTAATTACAACTCAACTAAGCACTATTTCACTTTGAAACTCCAGGTAATTTCCAACTAAACACTCCAATTCAAGACTGTAATTCAATACTGACTGACTCGGCCGTTTATTCTTCTTTTATAGACCAAACGAATATTCCAGGTATTTTCTACTCGTAGCATCTCTAGATCCAGGTCTCGAAAGATTCTCGTACGCTTCTCGTCGATTCCCAATATTTCCAGTCGCGCCTCGATACACACATTATTTGTTTGTTTACCAGCATCGCGTAGGGGCGATCAGGGCAATCTAGCGTTTTGCGATACCACAGTCGTCGAATTGGGTGTGAGTGGGACAAATTCCGTGACAAGATCAATAATCCGTCACAACTGGACGAAATATTTTATATCCACGTGAGATAAATGAATTTATCCACGACTATTGTATAATGTACCCATTATACATCTGTTTCCTCGATCTTATTAATATCCATTAATCACGGCAGTGATTAATGAGTCATTAATCACTACTGTCAGATGCTTCCTTGATTTAGCTGTACCTAATATTATATTGTTCTGCTACAAACAATTGCTTTTTAAAATTTTATCATGTAAACCACTAAATATTTTCAATTCAGTGCTGTACATATAAAAAAAAATTAAAAAAGTGAATTTTCCTAGACCAGATTCGAACCCGGCACCCGCGGCTAGAAGGGAAGGAGCATCTACACTGAGCCATCAGCGACTTCGTTCGTGCGTGTCGTATATCTGTTTCTTAACATACCATTTTTTTCGAAACATTTCATAAATCTAAGTAGCTTTTAAAACAAAACAAATTTGGCTCAAACCTGTCAACATTATTGTTTGTATGCATAGATTTTTCAGTGTTTTGATATTTTGTGTTAAATTGTGTTAAAAAACGAACTAAAAATGTAATGTAATATTTAGTAGTCGTGGATAAAGTATAGTATTCTACTCGCGTATAATAATAATAATAATAATAATAATAATAATAATAATAATAATAATAATAATAATAATGCTTTATTATTCCAACAGGATTAAACCCAATTACAGGAATAAATACTACACAGTAATAAGTAGGCAATAAAAAGACTTAAAAAAATATATAAATTAAATAAATATTATCCTAAGCGAGGCATATGTTTACAAATTTCATTTAAAGTATCATTAAAAATATCACAGTCCTTTCCAATTTTGTTAAACACATCGCACATCAAATATATTGGTGATTTAGCCAACATATTGGACCTAGAAACACCAGAGTAGAACAAAGTTTGATGTCTTGAGTTACCACGTGATACACGAAATGAGATTTTACTCAACAAAACCGAACAGTCAATTTTATTATTCAGAATATTAAACAAATAACGAATTAAAGAGACATTACGACGTATCTCCAGTGAATCCATATCAAAACGATTCAGAAGATCATTATGTTCGAAACCTTGCGGGGGATAAACACCATCTTGCAAAAAGCTAAAAACTATAATAAATGTCTTTGAACGGACTCCAGCCTTTGACGATGTATATCATAAATTGGATACCATATCCGTCCTTATTCCATTTGTGATCTAAGTAGAAAGCAAAATAAAATTTTGAATGTGCGCATATTTATAAAATCTTTACAGTTACGGTATATAAAACCATAAGTTCGGAATGCACAAGACACACCATTATTAATATACTCGATAAAAGTAAATTTTCTGTCGAATGTTATATCCAAATCCTAGAATAAAGAAACCCGACCTATGAAATATCCATCAATGTTATAATTATAAATAATAAAGTTGGTTCTACGAGTGAAGGACATTGTTTTACATTTAGAAGTATTAAGGGACAAACAATTTAACTCACACCATGACAACATACGATCCATACAAAGTTGGAGATGATCACAATCTGAAGTAGAATTTATTGAAGAGAATAATTTAAAATCATCAGCAAAAAGCAATTTTTCACAAGAAACAATATCTGGGAGATCATTAATAAAGAGTAAAAACAAAAGTGGTCCTAAATTAGAGCCTTGCGGTACACCTAAAGATGAAGAAAAAGAACGAGAAGTAAAGTTTTGATATCTGACCATAAATTGCCTACTTGGTAAATATGATTCTAATAGTTATCAACGAGTCCGAAAAATTAAAATCTTGCAATTTCGCTAGTAATATATGGTGGTTTATATGGTCGAAGGCTTTTGAAAGTCCGTAAATATTACGTCAACTTACCCTCCACCATCCAAAGTTTCAGAAATAAATTGAGAAAAAACTGCAAGATTTGATATAGTAGATTTTCTCTGCACAAATCCATGTTGACGTGGGGACATCAATTGCTTAGTCAGATAGTAAATTGCGTTATGCAAGGTGGATTCAAAGACTTTAGAAAAATTGCACAGCAAAGATATAGCTCTATAATTCTCAATATCATTATGGTTTCCTTTTTTAAATATTGGACACACATATGCTTTTTTCAAGAAGACGGAAATGTGGCATGTTTTAGAATAGCATTGAATAAAATACACAAAGGCTGAACAAGTGGATACGCACAATCTTTTAGGATGAAACTTGGGATACCATCGACGCCCATTGTGAAAGAGTCTTTAGATCTTCTAAGACTAGATAAAACCTCTTCTTCTTTAACAGACGAAATGGAGATAGGCAATGACACTCTACCACTTGTAGTAAATGTAGATGGGTCTATTGGATGAGACTGAATAAAAACGCTATTGAAGTATTCACCAAAGGCATTTGCAATATCGGAAGGATTGGACAGTTCTTTATTATTATAAAACAAAACAGCTGGAATACGAGATGAGCCTTTCTTTTTTTGAATAAAATTCCAAAATTTTTAGGGTCGTTAGATAAAGATTTTTCAGTGTCACTTATAAACGATTTATAGGCTTCGTTAATAAGACGTTTACAGTTAGAACGATGCTCCCTAAATACATTATAATATTCAGTAGTCCTATATTTTCTAAATTTTTCGTGGGCAGAAGCCTTAACACGAATAAGTCTAATGATCTCACCCGTGAACCAGGGGGGATAGTGATAACGACGAACATAAGATGTTGACAAATACACAGGCACAGCTACATCAAACAGACTATATAATTTGTCATAAAACTTCAAACACATATCCTCCACATTATCAATACCATAAAGAAAAGTCCAATCAGCTTGACAAATGAGATCGTATAACAACGGAAAGTTTGCTTTTTTAAAGTTGTAAGCAGTACTAGGAAAATTCATTAGAAACTCATTTTGAGACTCAGACCTTTTGCATAATGTAATCAATAACGAAGGATGATGACGATCTTCAGCAACCAATGGAGATTCAGATTTATCGACGATACAGTTGAAGTTAGAAAACACGAGATCCAATATATGATTATTGTTATTAAAACTGTTGTTACGTTGAACAATATCGTGAAGTTGTTGGAAATTATCAATGATTAAACTATTTCTATCCACTGCATCAAAAATAAAATTAGGTATATTAAAATCACCCACAAATAATATATGAAAATTGTTTCTTAAACACTCAAGCGAATTGATTATATCGAAGAACATTTCCAACTCTTGAGAAGATGTACGCGGCGGAATATACACAACAAAAATTAGCAACTTCCCACTATTAATATTGTCAACTTTAACTCCAATAACATCGATCACAGGAACAATTTCAGAAATCGCCGACAAATCCAGTTCTGTACAATGAAAGTAGCTTCTAACTGCAAGAAGAACTCCACCGCCCCTAGTTAAACCTGTAGACACCAAACATCTATCTTTGCGAAATACAATATAATTATTAGGAAACAATTCCGAGTTATTGATGTCAGGGGATAACCAAGTTTCAGCCAACGCTATAAAATGATAATCACTTGAAGAAACACTATTATAGAATTCAATAACCTTAGAGCGTAAACCATTAACATTTTGATATAACAAAGTTAAGCTGTAATTGGGTGAGTCTAGTTTAAATTTTCTTTAATAATTTTGGGTATGCCATTGACGTATCGAATTTTTAAATTAGACTCACCATTATTTCTACGAGCATTCAATTCATCTTTAAGCTTTCTGTATAACTGAATTTGCCGGGGAGTTCTATCCGAGGAAACAAAAACATGTTTAAAATTATCCAAATTACGCAACTTCGAGGCATTCTTTAGGAAAGTGACAACTTCTTGTTCATTGCGTAGAGAAACTTTTAAAGGTCTAACACGAAACTGTACACGACGCCCTAAACGTAGAATCTTAAATTCATCATTCCTGTAGTCTGGAAGAATAGTTTCTAAAACGTTATGCGTAATCACAGCGTCGTGAGAAATAGCTTCGTTGTGACTGACGTTCATAGGCGGCTCCGAAACCCCAAATATGACAAGGTTCTGCTTCCTCTTCTGACGTTCCGCAATTTCGTTTATAACATCCTCAAAATCGTATGAAGTGACTTGCTGCTGCTTTTCAGCGAGAGCAACTCTTATATCATTAAGTTGGGAATCAAAATCAGATTTTAATTTATTAATGGAAGTAGTTAGCTGATTTTGAATCGTAGAAATAAAATTTTTGATATCCTTAAATTGACACATGATAACACAACATGAGTTACAAACAACTTTAATTGCTCTAGACTTTGCTCTAGTTAATTTAACTTCTGATTCAGAGAGACCCACACATTTCAGATGTAGCGGTCCCTGACATACATCACAGTGAATAACGGACGAAGTACTAGATTTTATATCTGAGTTGCAGTTTAAACATAGTGACATTGTGACTATAAAAGAAAGAACAATTGTAAGGTTATCTCAATTATAACAGGGATACAATGCTTCGCACCTAGGGGCCGGTCAGGGTGGCTAACAAATCGACAAACTTAGAGGGCCACGGATAGGTTAAAAACAACACAGGAATAAAAACAAAGGATATAAAACTACACAGTCATTCGCCTCTCAATAAAAACCTGATAAGACAGATTAATAAGGTACAAAAAATGACGTTAAAAGACAATTCACATTTATTCTTAGAAATGAACTATTGTAAAATACCTAAATAACAGTAAGGTAACCAACAAAATAATATTAGAATGTAATAGATAATATGTTTAATAATTATTGAGTTAAATGCAAAGCAAAAAAGAGCTTACTTAGGACAAAGAAACTTTAAAATCCAGAGCACATATAAAGACAACAAGCACGCACTACTTTCGAGAGTCTTGCGTAGAGAGTAGATTTACTTTATCTAGCGTATAATGGCATCATTATACGCTCGTTGAATAATATACTATTATTCACTAAAAGAAATTAGCTAATACCTTGTAGTTTTCTTAATGATTTATTAATATCCAAATACCAACATGGGAATGTCGTAGCGGCCAACTTTTTTTAAAATCTTTATTGTATTCACGTATGCATTGAATAGTTGAAATATATGAATTAATTTAAGAAAACCTTTAGTTGGCAGGTAATCAAAATTTAAATTTGTAATACAACTCTAAATATCAGTAGGTATGGTTTATTAACTAGGCTTCCAAATATCGCTTTGCAAATACCTATGAAGTAGAACCATATAGTTTCGTCTAGCAGAAATCGATAAATACCGCAGGTCGCAGATAATTATCTGTTATTAATTAGTCCTGATTTTAGTAATAGGCGTGTTGCGTTACACGGAAGCTATAAAAGTATAGTTACACCACTTCAGTGAAGTTAAAAAACAACTTGACTGTTTAACCCATAATAAAGATCTAGATAAATTTTTATATAGTAAAAAATTATATGTTATGGAAAATGTTAACGCTTATCTGAAGTGTTTCTAGGTTCTTCCAAGGTTTTTCTTGATATGATGGTGAAAATGTGCGAATTAATAGAACAAACTTTCTAAGGTAACTGCTTCTTTTATAGATGTGTAGGATTTATTTGTTTGTTTCTTTTTTGGCAAGGCTTCTTTTCAGAAAAAATATTATCTACTCAGCGTCAACTAAAATCTTACTATAAAAAATAAATAAGAATAGAATAATGGGAGTAAAATTTACTCTTTGACTTGTCTCTATTTTAGGAAGCCTATGAAAATATTAATTATCATTCGTAGACACGTTACCAAAACATGTTTCATTGATAAACAGCGAAGGATGATTTTATTTAAATTTTATATTACTGGCGCATTCGCCAAATTATAGAAAAGTTACTGTCACAGCACAGACTAAACCAGACCCGACAGTAAGACGAAGAACGCTGATTTAGAGAGAGATCAGTATAACATCCAATTTAAAGGGACTGTGACGTCACCGTTAGAGCACTGAAATATACTACCTGCTCGGTAATCTCCGGGAATGAAAGCAGATAGGCTCTCGCATTTAATCGGTGTTTGCAAACGTGTCATTTTAATTAACCTCATCTTGTGTTAGTTGCACAGGTCAGTTGTGTCTTGTGTGTCCCATGTTTTAATTTTGTGCTGTTGTATTTGAATTAAACTAAAATCGTACCTAATTTTATTGTTCTCTTAATATTTTTGTTCTTTAAATACAAGGGGGCCATCAATGCGGATATTATAGAAGAAGGAAAAGGGATTCAACATTTCCTTATAATAATCATTGTCATACAACTGTTGATGATGATGATGATGTTATTTTCAGCTTTTCTATAATACCCATATAACTTACTTACTGTCATTTAAAAATATGTATTATATATTTTATAATAAATGGACTCTAATTACTTTCGATAAATAAAAAAGATTATAGGTACA
Source organism: Monochamus saltuarius (assembly GCA_025584915.1). Lineage (NCBI taxonomy): Eukaryota > Metazoa > Arthropoda > Insecta > Coleoptera > Cerambycidae > Monochamus > Monochamus saltuarius. The sequence continues at coordinate 55,060,249 of CM046725.1, read as the reverse complement.
AAACATTTAATAACATTGTAATTTAAAAATAATGTAATTTAAATAAAGTAATTTTGAGATTTTTAAAATTGTATTTTAAAATACTTTATTACTTCATTACTTTATATTTTTGTATTTTTTTAAATAAACGACTAATAATAGATATATCTCATACAAAAATCGTAGACATATAATATAACAAGAGCAGCAAAAGTGATTGAATTTTTACCATTCCTTTTTAACCATAACCAAATTTATATGTTGATAATTTATTTTCAAGTTGACTGTCCTATGTTTGTTTAGATACTATATATATATATATATATATATATGGTGCAGTTCTCTATGTCCATCATTGCAATATGGAACTTAATAGGTAACCTTAATATAAATAACAAAATATAAAGAATTTTTTTATATTCCTTTATCAATTTGTAACACAACACTTATATTTTGCATTCCTTGTTTGGCTTTAAATTCAACGAAAGCAATTATTTATTTTTGTAAAATATTTTTTTAATAATTTTTTCTATTATTTTCAAGTCTCATAGTTCGGTTTAATCGCTTTCTATAAAATAGCATTATTTCTATTGTTTATAAGTGTTTATACACGTTCTAGTTACACATACGTACTGAAACATGAAGACGTGTTTTTATTACACAATGCACCATGTTTTGATAAAAGGCAACTATGCTTTCAGCAAAGATAGGTAAATCTGGTAAAGCCGGCAACGCTGCTTACATCCGATTTAAAGGGACGAGGTCACCGAGTCCCGGCGGCGAATATCAAAGGATTTTGCCTAGGTGTCGTATCTGTATTTTATTAATCTGTGGTCACAGTTTCAATATGTATCATACATACGTCAAAAGTCTTGGACCCCCTCCTCATTTTGTTAAACGAAATCTTTTTGCCAGAAAAACCAAATACATAAAAAAGTATATTGCTTCCTGAATCTTATTTCTGTGAAAAGAATATGTTCGATAAACTGAGCAGGTACTTAGAAAATTAAAAACCAGCAAATGCGTTACATTTTTACAAAATTTATTAAATCAAAAAAAAAAATAACAAAGCAAGTTCTCTACATGACTAATAGTCGGTATAACCTCCATCACGTTCCAATAGCATATTGACACGTTTGTGCATTGAGATAATCAAGCAGTTAACGATCATTACTCTTCTGCCGCCACGACTAACTCTTCTGCAGTCTGAGGTGGAGGAATATGATTCTGAATGGCTCTAGCAACGAAATCCCACATGTTTTCAATAGAATTCATGTCAGGAGAGATGGCTGGCAAATCTAATCTATTGATATGTCCTGCTTCGAGTGTCTCTTTAACCCTTCTTGTGCGATGTGGTTGAGCGTTGTCGTCCATATACACAAAATGTTCACCTAATTCATTACGTAGGAGGTAGATAATGGACGTAATAACTCGTTCGATGTAAATTTGACTGGTTATATTCTGTGGTATTCGAATTAATGGGGATGCGGCGGTCGAACATTACTCCACCGCGAAACATTACGGTACCGCCTTCATACGGAGCAACTTCAAGGGGAAAATGAAGTCGTTGTTGACGATCGGGTTCCCTCCAGATTCTTTGTCGATTGTCATCAGTAATCCGCCCAATTCTGGTTTCGTCTGTAAATAAGCCCTACTGCCGCTGGCGTAAAAGCCAATCTCTATGCTTTCCCGTTCACTCAAAAGGGGCATCACGATGCCTTGGCTCTAGAGTGGGGACCCGTAATGGTCTTGTAGCACGTAAGTTTGCGTTGTGAAGTTGTCTTTGAAGTAAGTGTCGATATAACACGGCGAAACATACCTTGAAAGTGGGCCCTGAGAGTTAAAGTTGAAGATGTGCGGTGTCTACGGGAATATTGCACCAAATACCAATCATCCCTTTCATTAGATACTCGAGGGTGGACGTCCTCGTGGTCTGTTTGCCACTGTATTAAATTCTTCATATCTGTGTACTAATCGTACAACAGATGATCTAGAAGTGCCCAACATCATCGATATCTGATGATTAGAATGTCTTGCATCATGTAAAGCAGTCGATCTTGCTCGGGTAAATGCAGAAATTTCACGTCCTGCATGGCATTATAATGTACAAAAATGCAAAGAAACACTTGGCTGAATACACTTCCAAACTGACCAGATTTGTAAAAACATTAGTAATAAAGTAAAGTTTCATAGTCTGCAATTTTTTATTGTATTTTTTGTTCCTTAAGTACATGTACGTTTTTACCACATTATGAAAAACCACTAGGTTTAATCGAATCATTTTATATATACAGGAGGTCCAAGACTTTTGACGTTGTGTGAAGTTAGATCACTCATTTTAAGTGATCAGAGCCGAGGTGGTTTCCTGACTTAAGTCAGAAAATAACTTGACATGTGCATTAAGAGGGATATCGACAAGTTGTACATCATATTTTCTACGACAGAGTATATACGGGTTTCTTATAATATCCCAATTAGCACCAAAGTAACACTAACTGAGACTGGTTCCATCAAAGGGTAACTATTACGTAGCCGTCACCAAATTTGTTACTTTGTTGTATAAATAACTTTATACACTGCTACGGATCTTCGACTACTTCTGATTACTTTACAGTTATGTGACTTATAAGTAGCTATCCGATCACAATATATTAGTATACTGAGTATCCGATCTTCAAATAATTCATGCTATCAAAATCTTTATTTTGACGTTTGTCACTCGCGTTCTGCTGCTCAACATAAACTGAACACGGGAGGAGAAACCGATTTGCTTATATATATTTTTAGGGTTCTCGAAGTTTCTGCGGTCTCGGAACGTGTCGAGAACCAAATCGAATATGGTCTGGAATATTTTAGAAAACGTCAAAATAAAGATATTACAAAAATTATAAATTGTAATGTAAACAGGAACATAATTAACAAGCTAAAAAGGTAGGTAAGCTTCCGCAACAATATTATTTGTTTTTCTCCATATTCACACTTTTATAGTTTTCAAAATTTTTGTGTCGAAAAATTGACTAAATAAATTACGTTTAAAGTAATTTTCGAATTAATATTTATCGAAAATTGTAAGTAAGTATTAAATTAAACCAAGAGCCTGGTTATTTAAATAGTAATGATTGCAATTTTTTTATAATAGGTACTCTTTTTTACAAATGTGCTTATAACTTATTAACTGAAGAAAATTTATTAAGAAAAACTAGTTTTTTTTTGAAATATGCAAATATTTAGATATATTTCCGGAAAATAAATTTGATGAATACCTACTTCAGTTTTCAAATTTGGAAAAATCTGCAAATTCTAGTAAAATGGACTTTACTCAATCCTATTTAGGTTAGCCTTCTTTTCGAATTTCACTGACCTTGTACACAAGTGTATTTATTTATTACTACTCCATGCCTGTTCGGCATCAAATTGTTCCCAATTTTTAATTTTCTTTAATTTTGAAAAACTTCTTTCTCCCAAAGCCACCGATACGCATAGGCGTTGAGTGAGAAATTATAGATAGAGGCGCAACCTCAATGGCGAAATGCTTATTCGATCTACAAGTTTAACACCCTGTATCTCGAAAACAAAGGCCCTAATTGAAAATATCTATAGAGCAAAATATTTTTAAAGTCGGAAAAGAAATAAAGACCTTCATGTTTGACGTTTCGTTATGTTACACCGTGCTTTACAGTAGGGGTTTTTGAGCCCGAGATTTGTCCGTCTGTCGAAAACTTATGTTAACGACAGTCAATTTTGAGTGGTCTGTGTGATTCAATGGTTTAACAAGCAAATAATTTATATCATGTAGCAAATGGCGATTCATTTGAACGAATCTCTTGCCAAATACAGAATCGATTTTCACGATTCTTTTTTAAGAGTCGTTCAATCTTTGCCCATCTCTAATAGGAATCATATGTTTCTACGAATTGAACGTAATATTTTCATATTTTGAAATTCCCGCTCATTGGTGTGAAGCTGCTCCATTAGCACAAACAACTCAGAAAAGTTAAGTTACTGCAATATTACTAGACTTGCGTTTTCTCTATACGTGACTATTTTTGTTACATCTTTTGGCGTTTTAATGATTTCTATGGTCTTATAACGATTTTTTGTTAAGGAAAAAATATTTTTTAAATCTTTTTACGTTACAAAAACTAAGACTTTTAGCTTTTTTTGTTTAATAAATAAATATTTTTACAATTCTAAGTAGATTTTGTAATGTAATGTAAGTTAACCCTGTTTCTATCTATCTACCATATCTACATTTTAGTACTTAATTAGGGTTGTTAAAGAAGTCGTCTTCACACTTAGTTATACCTAATAACTAAAAATCAAAAATAAAACTAATCGGAGCACTTAATGTCGAGGAACTTTTTCAAATTGGCGCCCCTAACTTTTGCAGCCTGCGTGCGGGGCATTCGCTGCATACCCGCTAGAGACGGGCCTGCTTCCACCGCTAGTGTGATTTTTAGGTGGTATTTCTTTTGAGATTCTTTAGGACGATATTGCTTATAACTTTTAAACGGGAAGTAATACAGAAAAATTTCTCTAATAAAAGTTTATTAGAAAAAAGAAATCTTTTAAACTGGAAAGGAAATTGTTTCTGAAAAAATATAATTGATGCTGTCACTAGTCGTTTCTGTCAAATCCCAAAGATAATATGTTCGATTAAAAATGGAGCTTACCTCATCCCATTTAACACCATGTGTTCCAAATTTATTTTACATTTTTTGTATCCTCACGGTAGACCCATACTATCGAGTACCTATCGAGACACCCTGTACACGGTGGGTGCTTTAATAATATAATATAATTATGTACCTACATTCTGTAGACAACATAAAATAAATGGAAATCAGGCAGTGAATCATTAATAACATACATTGAAAGGAAAATCAATGCAACGTGTAGATCCTAGATGAACGGATTGGGGAGCAGGCCTAGCCAGACCGCATTGCATGTGAATGTTCCTCGAGAAAGGCCTCGCACCCTACCAAGGTTCGTTTCGATTATATCTGTACCAGCTTTCATTTTCAGGTGGTTAGGCGGTCGGTCAAGCATCGAATCTGGGGTGCCATGAAGGTCACGGCACCCCCGATTTACTGGGAATGAATGCCCCTACGTCTAGGGCTCTCACAGATAGTGGGCGAGCGTGCTTTGATTTGACCGAGATTGGGTACTTTCACGCAAAGATAGCAGTGGCGTTAACCCTGTTGTATTTTAAATAAAGTTTATAAAAGTTTGAATTGCTATGATTCACGTAGGGATTTTGGAAGGTAATTCTTATGTCTTATGAGAAAATTTGTAGAAGTAAAATTTAAGTAAAAAGTGATGAGATCCAGTTGCAATAGTCAGCATACTTCTTTGGAAGAAGCAATACAGTGTTTTAGATGTTTTTAAAAAGTATCAGACATGCCATTGACTATTATAAATGTTGTGAATAACAAATTTTAGTCTTTGAGAACAGAACTACTATATTACAAAGTCATAAGAATGTCGTCAGAGCAAAATTATAAAACTGATTTAAGAAGGCTGAATGTTTTTCTCGAAGGACGCTTATAGGTTTTTATTATAGAGCAAATTTGTTCTACAGGGTGTTCTACAAGTTCTATGATAAACTTTGGCACATGGTAGCTTATACAATATATCCAGGGTTATTTTCAATAGAGTAGACAAACGTTACCAGTGCATGTAGATGAAAAAATAAGGCAATTGAACTAAATATACCTTAGACTAAAGATGCACCCCCTGAGGAGTTACAGGAATATTGTAGAGCCAACCCATATTTCCTTCAATTTATCTAGAACGATGTGATGTAAAGCATTCATATTTGGTACAGACATTAGTCCAATGCTGACACATACTTCTTACTAATGTTGTTTAAATGTATCCATCGGAGGCGCTGCTGTCGACTACATACTGTTCCATATGTTATATTATTCTAAAAAAAAATTTACCCTGTATGAAAACACATCTTATTCTCTTATTCACATTTTCAGACGTAACAACTGAAAACAAAAATGTTTTCTCTCTTGCGTTTTTTCGATAAAACCAACAGTTAACATAATTTAGAAAAAAACCAACTGTAGACATTTTACAGTTTGTTCTTTGTAAATTATCTAACAAACTATCGTTTTTATTGAAAATATGCAAGAGAGAACAAATATATTTTTTTTCTAAAAATGTGAATAAGATATGTGTTTTCATACAGGGTGACAATTTTCTTTGGAACAATATGTTGCATGGAGTCGACAGCAGCGCCTCTGGTGGATACATTTAAATGATATTAATGAGAAGTATGTGTGACCACTGGACAAATATCTGTACAAAATAGGAAAGCTTTACGCTATATCATTCTAGATAAAGTGAAGAAAATGGGGGTGCCCCTACAACATTAAAGACTCTGTAACTTTTCAGGGGTGCGACTTTGGTCTAAGATATATTTAGTTCATTCGACTTATTTTTTCATGTAGATGCACTGGTACCGTTTTTCCTACTCTATTCAAAATCACTCTGTATATGAACGTAATAGTTTTTTATTTTTTATTCGTTGTTCAGTTAAAAACCTGTGATTCACAAATTCACCCAAAATAGTACTTGTTCGTCCTCATTATTACCTTAAACATTGTTCCTAGTACACATTTATTCAAACGGCATCTTCTTAATGAGCATTCTATAGATATTTTTTAAATCAAGTAAATATGAAATAAACCTACATCATAGCTAGGTAATATTAGATAAGAATTAGTACCAAACCGGGCAACAGAGAGAGAGCGATTTTAACTTTCCGAGAAAGTAGTTTACATGCGAAATTACAGTGCACACAATTTCAACCTTGCCAATTTTCCATGAACACAAACAGAATCATCTGGAATCTGGAATTAAGTGGGAGGGTAGCGAAACGGCTACAGCACTTAGGCCCCATTTGGCCCATTGTACCTCCTCCCATTAGGAGATCAGTCCACCTAAGCTGTCAGCCAACCTAATAAGGAGAAAAAGGTGGTGACGCTGCTCAGGGGGATCTCTCTAATGTAGGCCATAGAAGGCCATCGCTCTCCCAACACGGACTCTCTTATTGACGAGATGGCAGCGCACTCACAGAGTGCATGGAGCACTGTCTCGTCTTCCTGTTCGCAACCCCTACAAAGAGGTGTATCACACTTCCTCATGTTATAGAGGTGCTTTCTTAACCAGCAGTGTCTAGTTTGAATACCTGTCACTAGACGGAGGCTTGTCCTAGACATAGTCAGGTACTTTTTGGCTGTATCCTTGCAGGGGTACCCTAGGGACTCCTTTGCCAAATTGCAGCCATTTGCTTCATCCCACCGTTTCTTAAACTCTTTGTGGGTGTATCCTTTGATAATTTCAATAAATGCTGACAACGGAAGCATACTGGAGGGACCGGGTCCGAAAATATTCAGACCCGATGCACTCCTAGCCAGTTCGTCAGCTACTTTATTGCCATTGCACCGGTCGTGTCCCTTTACCCAGCGTACAGATACGCTGTTGTTAGCTGAGGCCACTACTAGTGCCTGATGGCATTCCCATGCTGATCTAGTTGTTATCTTATGATTACGTAAGATCAGTAGTGATTGTCTACTATCTGTGTAGATTCTGATGATTTTGCCCGTTGTATCTCTACGGGCAATTTCTTTGGCGGCTATGGTTATACCTGCTAATTCCGTTTGTACTACGGTAGCATGCCTATCCATTGTCCACTGATAACGAATATGCAAGGATCTGGAATAAATCCCACATCCTGCACCTTCCTTCTTTTTTGACCCGTCCGTGTAGATGTTGATAACATCTTCACTGGCTGTCTCCTCGATTCTGATAAGTACCGTGTAGGGTCTGTCAAACACAAACTTGGGAGAAATGCTGTCATTGTCTGCCTGCAAAAGGGGCATCTTTCTGACGACCCCACTCCACAGGCGACTTCTAGCTTCTCCACATCCTACATCAGGTATAATACCAGTATTTTTGAGACGAAGCATAGTTGTCATAGCCACTTCTCTTAGATAAATATCCAGAGGTGGTAGACATAGCATCACCTCCATTGCTATGGTAGGTGTCGTACGCATAGCTCCAGTTATGCTTAGGCAGGCAATCCTTTGTACCTGGCTGAGCTTTTGTTTAGCTGTCATCTGTTGAACTTTCGGCCACCAGACGACAGCTCCATAGGCTAACATTGGTCTCACAATGGCAGTGTATATCCACATGACCACCCTTGGTTTCATTCCCCAGGTTTTACCAACGGTTCTGCGGCACTGCTCATAGGATATGTATGCCTTTTTTAGTCTTCCTTCTAAGTGAAGATTCCATGTTAGCTTCGAATCAAGTGTGACTCCTAAGTATTTTACATCCGATTCGAAGCTTAACGTAGTGTTTAGGAGAGTTGGTGCCTTTATGGGCCCCATTTTCCTCTTCCTCGTGAAGAGAACCATTTCCGTCTTCCTGAGGTTAACAGACAGAGCATGATCCTCACACCACTCTTCCACGGCTCTTAGGGCTGTTTGCATTCTTTCACAAAGAATCCCTTCAAACCTTCCACTAATCAGCATGGTAAGATCATCGGCATAAGCGATGGAACAGAATCATATACCAAGTAAACTGTTAAATATTTCCCTTGGAAAATGATAAATATATTTTTTATTTCAACTCTAATTTAGTTTAAAATACCGTTTCTATGATTAATTATGACTAATTGAGACAAAAAAAATATATTTTAGTAGAAAAACATCTTGCTGACTTTTCGGGTAAAAGTGAAAACTTCTCCGCCATTCTAATTTTACAATAAAACTCTCGCCAGGCCTCTGGCCGACGGCGACAATACATTCTAAAGTGTTAACGTGTATTTTAAATTTTATTCAACTTTTTTTGTTTGTTTCTACATTGCAATTCTTTTTTTGCTATTCTGTAATTGGGACTGGTTCCCGTTGGATAGTTATTGAAATAAAATAATAGTATATTGTTGTATTAGGATTAAGTGTCACTTTTGTGTCGAGCAATTTTTGTTTGCGAGGCATATGATTTACAATTATATAGAATGCCATCTCCAAAAGCTATTGTTAACAATTTTGCAAAACATTTTAGTTCAGTTTCTGTGAATGTTCAACATAATGACAACTACCAGGGCCATTCAGTGTTCAACCATAACATGTTCTCAATTTCTGATGCTGGAGAAAGTGAAGTGTTGCGTGCTGTGAAGGCTATTAAGTCTAAGTTTACTGCTGAACCTGATAAAGTGCCTTCCTTTATTGTAAAGGATTGTATTTCCAGTTTTGTCTCATTGCAATTACATGTAATTTTTGCCAAGTTATTCGAATCGATTTTATGTCACTATTTAAGCCATCATGTCAGTCATTGCATTGCGCCGGAGCAACATGGATGTATGAAAGTCCGGTCTGTAAGTACTAATTCGATAATCCAAAGAATTGGAGCTTTTGAATTCATATATTATGATCTAGCTTATCGAAAGCTTTCGAAAAATCAGTATATAAAACATCAACTTGAGTATTTGTATCCAAATGTTGAGAAATGTATTGAGTGACACATTAAATTAGACACAATGGATATATTTTTCATGAATCCATGCTGATAAGGGCTAATGACTCCCTGTACATATGGGTAAAGTAAATTGTGAAGAGCAATTTCGAGGAATTTCGAAAAACTACAAATAATTGCAATAGGTCTATAACTGTTACTATCAGATTTGACACACCCTTTATGAGAACTGGAGAAATACGAGACTTTTTCCACTTATCAGGAAAAAAACCGGTCTTTAGTGACAAATTGAAAATAATAGAAAGCGGAGTAACCAAGGCAAATTCACAGTCTCTAATAATAAAAGTCGAAAAACCATCTGGATCACGCGTGTGCTTAGGTTTCAATTACTTAAGTGCAGAGAGTACCTCCGAATGAGAAAACAGAGCCATATGCAACGTGTCTATGTAAATATTTTCAGTGGGAGAATTGATGACAGTATCAGATGCTAAATTGAAAGACTTACTAAATGTATGTGAAAAACCATCTGCCATCTCTGGAAATGAAGTGAGTGAATAATCAAGTAGAAGCGAAAGAATGCAGTTTGAATTTGAGAATTCAGCGTAGTAATTTTTGCGTATGATGGTAACCATACAAATCACTAAATTATTCAGCAGGCTGCACCAAAAATCGAGCAAGATCTATATTTTGAAAGTGCAAAAGACTTTGAGATACAATTGTTTTGCAATACGCTATCGTTCAGTGGGCATGTCTACGTGCAAAACTTCCAACTTTGAGACAGAATTGCAGACTATAAAGCAACTTTTATAATAAAGTGTTTCACTTTCTCCTACGCTCAGTCTCGTAACCGTAGTGGCAACCCCTATTCCAATATTTTACAAGCAATAAAAAACATGTCGGCATGAAAATACCTACATTCTTTATAAGAAATGTTAATACAATAATATTGAGGTGATCTATAGACCTTTATTTGCATGCCATACACGTTTATGCTTGAAATATGTCACCCCCAGTGCTGACACACCTGATATTTAAATAAAATAAATATAAAAATCGTATCACGACAATCTACAGCAGGGCTCAATTTTTCACGAGCATAAACCGTTAATAAGTTGCGTATTTCTTTATCAACTTGGCAGATCTGAATACTAATATATTACGGGCGCATTATCTTGATCGAATTCACAAGCAATGCTCAGAAGTCTGATTTCTACTTTTTTTTTTAAATAAAATTCAAACTGCACATTGCTCCAAATAATAAATCTAGGTGACTGAGCAGAACTGCAGTGGCTGTTCTACATCGTTGACCTGAAACTGAAAGTAAGTTAAAAAATCATATTTTATTTTAATCTTGCATGTTTTGATTACATTTGGAGAAAGGTAAGAGGGCAATTGTATGTATTATGATGAGGGAATTTGCTAGGTTTTCATTATAAAACAATTTATGGCGCCAATAAAATTAAAATTTGCAATTTTGTTGCCAGCTTGCATATGTAATTGTAGGTTGTGTTTTATAATCTTTCGTTATTTCCCTTTTACATTGGATACAAAAATATATCAAATCTAGCTCATTTCAACAGTATAAAAAATAAAAAAATAACAATCCAATAAAATCAATCTCCAACAAGTGAATGTTTATCAGTTCGCGGAAATAATTTCGAGCAATTTTCCTTGAATTACCTAATATGGATTTATGGTATGTAGTTTATTTATATTATAGCCTTGTTCGCGGTAGCGATTCCGAACTAGTTCAGGATTAATTTACGGATGAGAGCAAGCGCAGTTTGCATTTCTGACGATCAAATGCAAACTGCGCCTGAGCAGATCCGTAAATTAATCCTGAACTAGTTCGGAATCGCTACCGCGAACAGGGCTTATTTTTAAAACTAATTCCAGTTTCAGTTCGTATAGGGTGTCCGGAAATGATGCGTCAATATTCTAGAGGAGGAGAGAACTTACTGCAAAAATTGGTTCAATAGTATGTTGAGAACCCACGATGTCTAATACACTCATTGATCCATCAAAGATCTCGTTCCAAACTGAACTTAATTGATAAAAGTTGCTAAAGTCTGTGAGGTGTAATGGCAGGTTTACACATGTATGGATTTAGTGGCGTCAGTTGTTACAGTAAAATAAAATTGCACATGTAAAACATGTAAACCTCTACTGGCCATTTCCATCAGTGCAAGAACAAATGAAAAAAGTTAGAGCATTCTAACTTTTCTATGCGCCAGTAACGACTCATCAGCATCAGCATTGTGCAAAGAAAGTTTGCAAATGTAAACCTATTCATGCACGTATTTATGCACTAGTTTACCAGATCAGGTTTAATATTTGATTTTACGTTCGTTTATAATATACGAAATGAGTAAGAAGTCTTTGAATATTTAGAGTAGGTGCAGATCAGCAGTGTAATCTGTTCTTTTATTTAACACTTATTAAAATTATTGACTATATTAGTTACCCTAGTGTTTTTTATCAGTTATCAATTATCGTAGGTGCAGATCAGCAGTATGACCTGTTCTTTTATTTAACACTTCTTAAAATCGTTGAGTATAATACTATGCATTCTTGTATCATCATTAACAATTATCGTGGTTAGATGAAGACATTAATTCGCGTGGGTGTTATGGTCAAGTCAAGGTCGATTTGGTAGGGATATGTTGTAGTTGGATGCTGCGTTACGTTTCACCCGGTTCACCGGCAACACCTAACTATGGCAGCTGACCGCCATAGTCAGGATTGCCAACCGATCTCCTGCCGGTACAGGCGAAGCTACAAACACGGTGAACGACTGAAACAGTTACGGAGTTATTTTGTGGTTAGATAAAGATATTAATTCGCGTGTGTATTATGGTCAGATCAAGGTCGATTTCGTAGGGGTATGTTATAAGTCGTAAAGTTGCGAATATGTATGTGGATGTTTATAGTGACTTAGATATTAGCTATTAGTTACCCACGGTGCACCACGAGGAGGCGAACTATCTTTGCACCCCATTGTTTTTTTAACTGTAGGTATGTTTTGTTAATTTGAAATGCAATTTAAAATGATTGTCTTAATATTGAGGAATTAAAATATTAAAAATGCTTATGTTCTGGACGCCATATATATAGCTGTCGTAAAATTGAATTGTATTTGGAAATTAAAACTACTATTTTAATAATAGGAAACTACCAAGGATATTAAATATATACAAATTATTCACAGCAGTTTACTATATAAAGCAACAATGAGGTTGCAATGTATGAAAATAATTTAATAATTCAAGGGAAAGAATGTGTATAAACAATTAATGAAAACTCTCGGCCTGACGGCCTCGTAGGACAATTTTACGTCGCGTGCAATAAACACTTACTTTTTGTACTTGCATAAATAACTATTAATATAATAATCTTCTAATTCTGAGACAGCGCACATCTTTTCACGCGTTTAGCAGGTACGTAATCTGATAAGTTCGACATTTTACCCAAACAATATTATGTCCACTGGCACAATAGTCACTGAACACAAGTCAAATTTTACTCTACTGCACTAGCACGTCTTCGTATATTCAGCTCTAAGACTGGATTGATCTGTCACAATACACTGGCTCCTGCCCTATGATGTATCCAGTAAAATATACTAATGTACACCCATTACCTGTTAGCATTAGTGTTACCCGATAATTACCTGAAACGAAATATTACCACGCCCATGGTCGGTTCTTATCTCAGGGTTTTATTACTCTCTTTCATTTTCAAACAGACTAGCCTACTCGTAAATAGGGCCGTAGCCAGGAAGAAAATTCGTAAACATTAAATACTAATGTTAATAATTATAAAAATTGACGAATCCATACATCAACTACAGATTTTTCATAGTACCTATCTACTTTTATTGTAGGTAGGCATATAAGCACAGCAGTTCTGAGAATTACCAGTAGTTCAAATATTTAAACTTAAGTTTTCTTGCAATAAATACGCATCTGCTTCAAACATATTTTAAATTTTGGATTATGATTAGTTGTTATTAAAATAAGAAGTTTTGACTTTGCACCAGATTTAGATATTCATCGCAAACGACTTGAAGTTAAAATTTTGCATGTCACCATAATTTACCATTCTGAACAACTTTTTCAAGTAACATTTTGCTACATTTTCAGAAAAAAAGGCACTTTACCTGACACCAAAACAGTTTTTACTCGGTGCACTGAGCATTTCAAATAAGATTATTTCAAAAATGGTTACACCTACTGACTTTAGCAAGATATACCTTTTTCAAATAAAACAAGTAGGAGAATGGATTGTCTCGATTGTCAATTGGATACACTAAGCTGGAAAAAAGTTCTGCCCTTTAATAGAAACATGGTGTGCCCACAAGTGGCGCCTTCTACTAGTGACGTCAAAATCAGAAACAAATTTGAATTTCTCTCGATTTACAAATTTGATGTAGATATTTGGATTTCTTAAGAAGTTATTTTCAAATATCGAAAATAAAATTTTAACTTTGACATACTTTGGGATATAAGTAGGTATGTTAGGTTAAATCGATTTATTTTTACCTAAAGATTCTGTGGTCTCATTTTCCTACTTCATTTAAAAACACCCTGTATCACAATTTTTTTTCGTATATACTGATATTGATACATTATCATAACGTAAAGCAGATATTTTTAATATCAATGTTTATAAAGTTTCTTTTTTATTGACTGTTATTTAAAATAGAAGACTTGCTAGTTAGTTGGGTACATCAGTCAAAATAAAAAAAATAAACCAAACAGCAAATTATCACATGTATAATTAGAAATTTATTGCAGGCTGCAGGCTGCAATAAATTAGGTAAATAATAATTTGTTGGTAACTTTATTATTTTGCATTTTACCGTTGTATGTTAAATTTTTTATAGATCTGAAGATGGTTGTAAATAAAAAGGCGAAACGTAATCGAATGTGATAATTTGCTGTTTGTTTTATGTTTTGATTTTGACTGATGTACCCAACTAATTAGCAAGTGTTCTATCAAAATTTATGTTAGGTTAAAAACTTCTGTTATAGTGTGTTTAAAAATTAAACAAATATTCCATAATGCCCCTCTTCACTCTATATGTTCTTACGAACTCAAGGCAATTCGTGGAAAATTGCACGCACATGTGTGGGACAGCCCCATATTTTTAAGTATACCTACGTACATATTTTGTTCGAAAAATGATCAACACTTTGTTGTGTGAATAATATATTATGAGATAAGGGACGAAGCATATTATGTTGGATACCCAGTTTTTAACCTGTGCGTGAGCGTCGATTTCGCATACCTTCTATTTTATTCGAAATTTATGTTAATGTCGAATCAAATCGAATATTTCGACGCAAAATATTAGTGCCTTGGTCAACCCAATTACCTTGAAATTTATAATGTTTAGTGGCGCTCAAAACAAAATGAATTCTTTTTTAAAATCATAAATATTTAAGAATTTATCATAAAAATTATTAAAGATAAATGTTTTAAATACATTTAAAAAATTGACGTATACTAAGTATGTGCGGTATCTGCAACTTTTTCCTGGAAATAGAGATCAATTGATTTTTGGTAATCTTAAAGAAGACGCATAGTAGTTTAAAATATTATACCACACTTTCCATTCTTGATGTTACATTTTGAAAACTTTAAACAGGTATAACTTTTTTATCTCAAACGACACATTCTGTTTTTTCTCTCTTTTTCTTGTGCACATTTAAATTGTCTTTCAACTCATATAAGCTGTAACGATGGTTGAACACACAGATTAACATTTATTTAAAGTTTAAAATATTAATCTTTAAATATATAAGAAATTACATACTTTATTAATAATATGAAAAAGCTTTAAGATAAAATACGTGAAGGAATGATGCATAACAGTTTTCTTTACATGTTTAATTTCAAATTAAAATTGAAACCTGGTCCACTGTAAAACCTGATAAAGCTGCAATCTGCGACTGGACAAAAAATGGAAAGAAATGCTCAACTACAACAAAATTTTAGACCCGTCTTATCCAGTTTCTACAAACTAACACAAATGTTTCTGCTTCTTTTCCTTTGTAAACTCGTAAGTTAATGACAGCAACTATGATACGTTTGCGTATATCATCAATAACAGGTATCCACTTCGATGCGATACACTTCATTTTTTAAATTTCCCCACAAAAAGAAGTTCAAATGATTTAAAGTCATCATGAGATCCTGGCGACTAATCTATTGGTGTTAATGCTTGGACAGCAATACTGGAATGGCATGGAGCAATATCAATGACTAACGCAACTCCAATTTGGTAAATGCTTTGCGCTTACACTGCCTCATAAATTCGTTAGCTCCCGACTTCTTGAAGGAACTGCTTCTAAGCTCGGAATATATTAGCCCCATGGTTCCAATGCATCCTATTAAATACTTACTTACTTATTAGGAATATTTGCTCCTCTACAACCAGTAGCTATACTGGTGCAACAATTTCCTTTTTTTTAGTGGCTCTGGGGCCGCTATATGATCAAATGTAAGTTTGTTTATATGCACATACTAGTTGTATTTTGTGCCCAAATATCTAATAATTTTCCAGCGTAATTTGGCCTATTTACTTTTACTTCAATATTATTTGCGCTTTTGAGTTCTCTACGACCAGCCTTCAAAGCAAACATAAGTCCATTCAGATGCTGTCGAATGCATTCCTTAGAAATATTGATTGCAAAAACTTTTCGTTTTTTTTCCTCGGCCCTTTAAGAGTATTTTAGTACTTTCTTAGACAGAACGTTACATGAATTGACGGTGTTGGGGAGTTACTTAAACTCTACGTTCACCTCCTCTCTGCTTCTCCTGTAGTTCCTGATTGTTACCTCATATTAACCCCATTGTTAACTTGAGCATATTTTAGGAATAAAAATAAGAATAAAAGTCTGATAAACTTTTGTTCTAACTTCCTTTGTTATGAAGATACAGGGGGTTGAATTTTTTCTATAAATTAAAATTTTCTTTCATAACTTTCAAACGGATTACGATATTGTTATCAAATTTGGGGTACTGTGTAAGCCGAGGATACTGCATTTGCTGCCAAAATATGGCTCTTTAAAATTAAGCAGTGGCGTAGATACAGGGTGAGTCTGTCACTTTGGGCAAAATAAATATGTGACGCCACTGGTTAAATTAAAAAAAGTGATCATTTCATAATTTTACAATTCATTTCCAATAAAAATGGTCTCTTTCATTTTCTTCGTGTCTCTCATAGTTTAGTCACAAATTGGATATTCATTGAAGTCTGTTTTTCGACGACCGTGTTAACATGCGACAATGCTTCTGAATTCAGTATGCCGTGAAAACAAAATCTAATTTATTATGTAGTTTTGAATATGACAGTTAATGTTTATGGTAAATAGCCTTTATGCAGTTTATGCTGTAATTGTTATAACAGTAATATTTTAAATTAATAGTTAGCAATATTTTAAGTTTCAATTATACGGATTACCGTGGTTTTTCAATAATGGCGCAGGTTGTATTCACAAATGAAGAGTGTGCAGCTATGCATTTGATGTATGGTGTAGCCTGCGGTAATGCTGTTAAAGCTAGACGATTATACGCAGAAAACTTTCCTGGGAGAAGAATTCCTGACCGAAGGGTATTTCAGGCAGTTGACGCGCGTTTAAGGGAAAGAGGAATTCGTATAGGGGCTATTGAGAGACCGCGACCCCGACAACCAAATTTTGAAGATCAGATTCTTCAAATGGTGGAAAGGGAACCAACGACAAGCACCAGAAAAATTAGCTCTGAACTGGGCGTAAGTCATATAACGGTCTGGCACACAATTCGTAATCAACAGCTGTATCCATTTCACTTTCAAAAGGTGCAAGCGTTGACTCCAGCAGATTATCCACCTCGACAACAATTTTGTCACTGGCTGCTGAACCGTTGTGCAGAAGAGCCTAACTTTGTAACACATATATTATTTACTGATGATGCCAGTTTTGCAAGAGATGGCATGATGAACTCACACAACATGCATTACTGGGCTGACGAGAACCCTAATTGGACTGTTGCTGGTACGCATCAACAGCAGTTCTCGCTAAATATCTGGTGTGGTATTGGCGATATTTTAATCGGGCCACATGTTTTGCCAAACCGTTTAACCGGCCAAGCCTATAGGCATTTTTAGAGGAAATCCTACCAGGATTGTTGGAAGAGGTTCCACTTGCAACCAGAGTATTGCTCTGGTTTATGCAGGACGGGGCACCCGCCCACTTCAGTTTAGCTGCCAGGAATTATTTGCAGAACACCTATCCAAATAGGTGGATAGCTCGAGGGGGCCATGTAGCTTGGCCAGCAAGGTCGCCTGACCTGAACCCCCTTGACTTCTTTTTGTGGGGTCACTTAAAAAGTTTGGTATACGAAACAGCGAGAGGTTCAAAGTATTGAAGATCTACAGCTTCGCATACAAAATAGTTGTAGAACAATTTTAAATACCCCAGGGATTTTCGAACGAGTTCGGAGATCGTTATTACGTCGAGCTGAAGCGTACATCCTAGTTCAAGGACGGCACTTCAAACAATTATTGTAAATTTTTATTAGATGGGGGTCTAATATTTAATAATAATAAATTATTAAGTTTTGATTTTATCTGACATGAAGTTTTCTTATAATAATTTTGATCATATGTATATTATCTTAATTAAATAAAAAGGACAAATAATGTGTTAAGTACTACTACATACTTCTTCTTAAGATTATGGCAATAGGATACATAAATTATTACTGCGCCAGAAATTTTCAAAATTAAGCAAAATATCATATTACTTATTGTAGTTATAATATAGCAGTTAACAATCGAATAGCACAATTTTGCTCCACATAAACATTTCAATTTGTGGCCAAACTACGAGAGACACAAAAAAAATGAAAGAGACCATTTTTATTAGAAATCAATTGTAAAATTATGAAATGATCACTGCTTAATTTTAAAGAGCCATATTTTGCCAGCAAATGCAATATCCTCGGCTTACACAGTATCTCAAATTTGATAACAATATCTTAATCCGTTTAAAAGTTTTGAAAGAAAATTTTAATTTATACAAAAAAATCAACCTCCTGCATCTTCATGACGAAGGAAGTTAGAACAAAAGTTTACCAGACTTTTATTCTTATTTTTGTTTCCAAAATATGCTCACGTGTTTGTGACATATCAAACTGAACCAACCTGTATAATGCACAAATCTGCCCTTTCAAACTTGCAGCAGAATCCTCCTTCATATAAGACATCTTGCATGAATATAATATTTTTTTCCCAACTTAATACACACTTGACACTAACAAAGTAATAAACAATTTAATTGTTCCCCTGCAACGTGATTGTTTCATGCTGATATTATTATCTTAAAATTGACAAATACCAATTTGATTTTGTTAATGCCAGTGCTAGAAATTGATGTTGCCAATTTGATTTTGTTTATTGTCAGTTCGATTCTGAATAATGCGTTTGAAATTGATATTGCCAATTTGATTTTGTTTATTGTCAGTTTGATTCTGATTAACGTCAATTTGAAACTGAAAAGGTATAGATATTTTAGTTGTGTTCGCCCTAGGGACTTTGCTATGTTGCCAAATTTTCAAATTTTTCGGATCAATATTTTTCAAGATAACGATCGACGCAATTGCCGATGGGATACCATGTATATTCTAATATTGTGTGGTTGGCAAAAAAATCTATTCTTCAAATGAAATGTCACAAGACTCCACCTCGCAGCAGCGCCCACGCCCTATGCAGAATATCTCCACTTGCAGTTAATCATATTCCACTAAAGTTCTAATTACAAAATCAATTTCTCGCCGTTTAGATGCCAGAAATGAATAAATTTGTTTACATTAAATCCACAAAAAAAGTAGTTTGCGGAAACCTACATATCGTGCTGTAAAGATCATAAATCTTTCCTAAACTGAAGCGACATAACCGTGTTAACAAGGCTTATTATAATAATTTCGGTTGCTATTTTATTTTAATCAACTCTACTATTATGATCCGTAAAAAATAACACATTAATCCCGATGTCTTGAATTCTTTATGATGCACATGAGAGTGTTAAGTTAGATATTAATTCAAAGATTTTTTTCCATTTTATGGCGTCTTAATTAATAAAATTTATTTATTTATTCATCATATTTACTTATGGTAATGATATGTTTTATATGTTCGCTTTTGTATGGACACTTTAGCGTATACAGGGTGGTCCGTTTTTCATGCCTCGCCATTGTCATCTCGTAAACCATTTAATATACAAGGTGATTTAAATTAGAGCTAGATTTTCGTTGGAAAAAAATTTCTACGGTCACTAATTTCGGATATACAATTGTTTTTTTTTCTTATGGGTACCATAATTTTGACGGTAATGTTGAATAAAATTACGAACATGTCAATATATAACAATACTATTTTATTTAAATTTTAGTTGATTGTCAATGCTTTTAAAATGACCTGATCTAATAGATACTGCATTTGATTTTAAGATGTATCCCAATGCTTTACTTGACATCAGTTGCGAACCAATAGATGAAAAAGAAATTTTTGAAGCTGGGAGAAAATTAACATTTGGTTCAGACAAAATCCCTTCTTTTTTTGTAAAGGATTGTATAAGAGTACTTGTGCAACCTTCGAACATACTCTTTAATTTAGTTTTGAATAGTTTGGTCTTCCCGGACGTCCGGAAAATCGCTAAAGTTTATCCAATACATAAATCCGACCATAAAAATAGCATTATAAATAATAGACCCCTACCAATTTTAAATAACTTCGTAAAACTTTTAGACAATGTCTTACAATCGCATATATGCATCTAGAAAGAGTGTTATATCAACTATTCAACATGGATTTATGAATTCTTGACTAATTATGAGTAACCTAGCTGTGTCCAGTCAGTTCGATTTTTGTAAGGCCTTCAATAAAATATGTTACAATGCACTATTTAAGAAATTCTCGGATTTAGACTTTCATAGCAAATATTTGTTACATTTGAACTCTTATTTGAGTAATCGCAAGCAATTTGTTTGTTACAATAGTTTTAGCTCTGAAATCCATATTGCAACAAGTGGTGTCCCTCAAAGAACCAATTTAGGGCCTTTACTTTTTTTAATTTTTGTCAACGATTTATGTAATGTATTAGATTGTAAAAAATTGATGATTGCCGATGATCTGAAAGTATATACTTCTATTGTTAATGTAGATGACTGTATTGTGTTGCAAGAACAAATTGCTTTGTTGGAGAATTGGTGCCTCAAAAATCACCTTTTTCTAAATATTTCTAAATGTAAATTAATATCCTTTTATCGTAAGTCAAATGTTTTGCAATATCCCTGCACAATCAATAATGTTACTTTAGAAAGTACCAATAATATGAGAGTTTACTTTGATCATCAATTAATATTCATCACATAAGTAATATTATAAAGTCAGCATACAGGGTGTTAAAAAAAGAATGTAAAATATTTTAGGAGATAGTAGTATGAACCAAAATAAGCAGAAAACTCAATAAAGAAGGGTTCGCCAAGTAACGGTTGCGGAGATATGGACCACTATTCGTTTTTCAAACATTTTATTTTATTAGGATTAAACCGACAAAGAAAGCTTTTAACAAACAAATAACAAAGTTACAGAAGATGGTCAAAGTGCCCTCCATCCATTTCCAAGCAGTCACGACATCTTCGTCTCAACGATATTCGAACTCCATCGAAAACACCCTCCTTGGTTTGGATTTCCTGACACTTTTGATTAATCCGTAGCTGCAGCTCTTCCAGGCTATTTACAGGAGTACCATACAAATATCTCCAAACAAAGAAATCTATAGGGTTCAGATCAGGCGATCTTGGAGGCCATAAAACAGGTCCTGCCCTTCCTACCCATCTATGTGGAAAATCTTGGTGTAAATGCTCTCTAACGGCCATGGAAAAATGAGCTGGAGCACCATCATGCTGGAGCCACATTTGTTGCCTCTGATTCAAAGGAATGTCTTCCAAAAACTCATACAGTGAGTTCTGCAGAAAGTTGAGGTAAGCAGCGCCTGTTAATCGGTTTGGTAAAACAACATGACCTAGAAATCTAGTGTTTCTCAGTTTGCCATAGGTGAGGCAATCGATGATTTATCCGACAGAAACGAACCTAAATAGATGTGTGATGGAGGACATAGCTACATATTGTGTCTACATTCTAAACCTGATGGTCACACAAAAGAGCGTATATTTTATTTTTGCACACGAATTCCTGCACACACTATTTTAATAGAATTTATAGCTAATAATACTACAATTAGTACAATTATGTCTATAGTTTTCATAATGATCACAATTGTTGTATTAATACCATCTATAAATATTATTATTTTGCACTATAGTGGCACTTTATAATATTTTACTCATATTTTAACAAAATATTATTCTTTAAGTAAACCTTAAATTCCTTGCCATTGTAAGGAAAAAAGTGTTGAATTAAGTATAAAAATGTTTGGGTGTCAATAATATGTAAATATTTATATCAAATATACTTTATTACTAAATTAATACAAATTACAATACAAGATCCTGCGCCATTTTGTTGAACCATTTCTAAATTTCTAATACTAATAATAATCAAGATTTAAATACTTATGAGAAGTAAGACTTCCAGCAATAAAAACAAAATTAGCAAATATCGGATATGTCTAAATGTTTGTTGATTTTTGTTTAACGTTAAGGAAACTAAACTTTTTCCGTAAATTATCGGATTTTTAAAATTTTTATAGGTTATTCCTCAAATAAAATACTAATGTTACATATTGACATGTTTGTAGTTTTATTCTACATCTGATTCAAAATGGCATCCGTAAGAAAAAAAAAACAACTGAATGTTGCATAACCGAAACTAGTGGCCATAGAAATTTTCTTTAGACAAAAATTGGTGACAATGAATTTATGAACATAATAAATTAAGCATTTAAGAAATATACACATGGGTTTGTTTGATTTCATAGTTGAGCAATATTGTTTATCTTAATAATATCTTAGATCTCCTGTGATATATAATGAGAACATATTTATTTAATAAATCGTATATATTAAATAATATCATGATTACATAATCAGTGTTTCTGCTGAATCTAATTACGAAAACTCTTATATGCATATAATTTGAATAAAAACTGTTGTGACCCAGCTCTATGTTCCAAAATGAAAACAAGTTCGCGTATGAGTAAAATTTTCTACCGCTTAATAATTCTGGATTTAATCTCGAAAATATTAAAGAGAAAGTATTTAGATAATAAAAATTTTTAGGAGGGACGTGATGAATATTGTATATACTAACAAATGTGTGTTTTGCACGAAGTTGGTTCCCCAAATTTGTGTATGTCCCCATATTCACATATCATAAATATTATTGAATAATTTAGATACAATCTGTTTTATATACGTTTTATACTTTTTATTATCAAGTGTGTGCTATAAAATTTTTACTTCAGGCAAATGTTTCAACTACAATACTGTCACAATGAAGAAATAAGGGTGACGTGTATAATCAGCAATCTGAGCAATTATGCACAGCGGGGTATTTTTTTATGGAGATCATTTATTAAAATTTCAATAAACTTTTATGAGAATTTGTCAAACGATTAGAAGACATTTTACATAAACATTGCTCTTAATTTAACTCGAAGAGTCATTGTACTTTAATTAAGATCCTATAAATTTAAAATAAAACCATAAATCAGACAGTACTGACAAAAAAGCCAAAAATATATCTTCAATTGTTTTTGGGACAGACAGGACTATTTATTTATTTATTTGAATAAACTACATCCAGCAGGCAGATACTCATTTAGTATACTCGCGACAAGAATCCAGACGACTTACGTCATACGAACAAATGAATAATTCGTTATATTTTCATCAAAATAAGTAAGAAACTGCAACTGATAGTAATAAAACTATATACTACACTAAAAGTTTGCATTATATATTCCACTAAATTGCAAAAAATGATTGTTTTTAACGCGACAAAAACAAATGTAACGTCACCCGTGACGTAAGATGTCTGAATTCTTGACGCGAGTATATATCAAAAGTTGCAAGAGTGTCAAGAAGCAATAATAAACACAAAAAAAATAAGAATACTACTAAAATTAGAAATATAAAAACAGAAAAAGTAAAATTAAAAATGACGTAGACGAAGAAAAGCAATTTTACTTCTGCACCACAGAAAATAAATGTTTCTTAAATTGTTTTAAATTAATTCAACATATCATAGATTTCAATAATTCTACAAGCTGTATGTATACGACTACTGAAATGATAGAAAGCATTTGGAGAAGGTAGATAAAAAGTATTACTACTCCTTGAAGTAAACTTAGGTGTATGAAAACATATATGCCTCAATAATTCAGGTAATCAACCAGATGATGTATGATGTAGAAGTAATACTGAATTCATGCAAAAGCAATGAATATTCAACATTTCTAGGGAGATATACATGATGTTTTCTAAAATAAATATATTTAGATGATTGATTATTTCTAACAGAGCAACAGTATTCTAATGTACTCCTTACAAGAATAAAATAGAGTTTGCAAATGGTATCAATAGAATTAAACTCTTTGCCATTGCAAATAACAAAACCCAACGTTTTAAACTCTTTCTTGGTGATATTGGCTATTGAGAAAAGTTAATTTATACAATATTAAATATGTCATTAATTTGCATTTACTAATATTCAGATCTAAATTATTCTTTCGATACCAATCATTCAAACAAATCAAATCTTGCAGCAACAATTGGCAATCATGCAAAATTTCATCTCTCTAAATATACAGTGTGGCCAGATGAAAAAGAAACGGAGCCATGACAGCGTCTAGATTGTAGAAAAACGCTAAGACCCGTCGATTTTAGATTAAAGGAGGACATTCTTTGCTGGTATCTTTGACTTGAGTAATATTTATTTTGAAAGCTCTCACAAGTCTTACAACAGACTTTAAATTTTACAATTCCGCCCAATACTTATAAAATACAAATAAAAATTTTGATTTTAAAGTTGAATCTTATGAATAAACAATTAGTAATGGTAAAAATGTCACACATTCCAGTTAAGTACGCCAATGGTATAAATTTAGTATTTCATGCATTACATTGGTTTTTGGCGATTTGTTATCACTTTCGTTAAAAAACACAATTGTAAAACACAGAAATGAATACTATCTATACACGCACAACCAACGTAAAATTAGTCGAATTCGAATTTATTTTGTAGTATTGTTTGGAAGCGTTGGTTGGCAGTTTACTTAATTGTGTTTTTGAAAATTAAACACTATGGTTTATTCCATTGCGGAAAGTGTAGATATCATTTCGCTTTACTTTATGAACACTAAATGTGCGAATAGAACAGCTCAGCTATTTAATGAACAACATCAAGATCTATATGTTAGGAGGAAGTATATTCTAGAGTTAATAAAAAATTTTCAAGAGACAGGGAACGTAGTCAATAAAAAATAAGAAATAGAAAAACCTATAGTTAATGAAGCTAGTGAAGTTGCAGTTTTGGGACAAGCTCACCTTGATCCTATATTAAGTACAAGGCAGCTGGCATCTGTGTACGAGATCTATCGATCTAGCATACAAACCATTTTGAAGAAGAATAAATTCCATTCATACAAAATACATCTAGTCTAGGAACTTCATGAGCATGATTATGACCGCCGGTTGCAATTTTGCGAAATAATATTTTTCTGATGAATGCAGTTTTTTCTTGAACGGAACGGTATATTGTCACAATTGCCGCTATTAGTCAGATTCAAATCTAAGAGTTTTTTACAAGGTGCATACACAGCAACCGGAAAAATTAAATGTATGGGTGGAATTTTCCGTGACCGGTTGGTGGGTCCTTTTTTTCTACCTGGTAATTTGACTGGCCAAATGTATTTGTAATTACTGCAAGACGCTATTGACCCTGCCTTGACTTATATTATTGAAAATGTTCAAGAGATCATTTGATTTTTTCAACAGAACGGTGCCCCTCCGCATTATGCGTTAATTGTCCGTCAGTATTTGGACCAACGTTTTCCACGGAATTGGATTGGGAGAAGAGGCAGCATTGAGTGGCCTCCACGATCTTCGGATTTATCGCCCCTTGATTTTTTTGTGGGAATATTTAAAAAGTAAAATCTATAAAACAGATCCAGCGTCGCTGCAAGATTTGCGTCAAAGAATCGTCGACGAATGCCGTCGAATCACTCCGAAAATGCTTCAGAATGTGCGCGAACGTTTCGAACAAAATCTTTATTCTTGTATGGAAGCGGGCGGTCTTCAGTTTGAACATTTAATCAACTAAGTATAGTAAGTAAGCAACTAAACATAATTTAAATTTTATAATGTAAATTTTTTTCAAAGTATTAGGCGGAATTATAAAATTTAAAGTCTGTTGAAAAGACAATTGTAAGAGCTCTCAAAATAAAAATTACTCAACCCCCAATGTCATTTAAATATTTTGGCGTGATGCTTACCCTTGCGTGGGGGTGAAAGTGGAGGAGTCAATACCAGCAAAGAATGGGGACATTTTTTTAATCTAAAATCGACGGGTCTGAGCTTTTTTCTACAATCTTGACGCAGTTCCTGAAAATGGCTCTATTTCGTTTTCATTTGGCCGCACTGACACTGCTACGACGTCCATGAATTCTAGCAAAAATGCTACGATGAGAATGGGCTTGATCATCCTCAAGTCTCTCACAGATAAATGGAACTTGAGAACATCGGCATAGAAAAGTATATTACAGGTTAGAGACCAAGTGATATCATTTATAAAGATTAAAAACAACAGGGGTCCGAGAACTGACCCTTGAGGGACTCCAGAATTGGCGTTAATATATATCATTGATCACTATTTGCCAAAAAAAATTATGTTGCCCTGTATATTATAAAAATATAAGTCAATAGGAACATTTTCACATGAAATTAAATCAACTTTTTATTGTCAAAGTTTCTCAAAAAGTTAATAAATCACTCTGTATATCGTCAAGTAAGCCCTCATCTTCTGCCTTGACAGTTACATTCACGCGAAAAAAGAGCTTCCCGTCGATATCTCAAGATCAAGGGGCACTTAATTTTTCGACAATTAGCTGATTCACCGCATGCGCGATAACCATCTAAAATACGCTGCGGTTAGCAATTCCGGAAACACCAATGGGGGTGATCAGGGGGTGGCAGGGGCCGCCGCAAAGAGGCCAGCATCGCTCCATGCCATTGGTCAATGACACTTGCGCGGCAACGAATCGCGAGCCCTCGCGAAACTACGGGGTAGCTAGTCCTCCAAGTCAATACTGGACGCAACAAGTTTCTGGCAGTTGCTGTGGTGGTCACACTGATTTCGCCTTTTAACTGCTCACATATATACTTGTCACTTCGGAAATTGCCGCTTTTTGATGTATTAGTTAAAAGTCAGGGCAGCCTAGAAGGCATTTCCTGGGGAGTCTAAAAAGGCATGTAGCAGTTTGGTAGAAGTTTCTGTATAGGTGAATGTGCTATAATTTCACAATTCTATTGGTTTTTGCGAGCTTGAGCGGTTAGTGACCCCGTTTTATGTAAATTAGTTGAGTGCATATCAATAGAATCCCTGTAGTTTATGTTGAAGTCTACATTGCAAGAAGCTGAAGTTAAAGGAAGAAAATGGTAAGTGTTGCGTTAATATAAAGTGTAAACAGTTATTATACACCTTTCGTTGTTATAATAGTTGTTATCGTATAACAATATAAATTTATGGCACTTAAAGGTATTAGAATAAATCAAAGTAATTCTAAAAATGAATGTAAATTTTAATCAAATTAATTAAATTTTACTTATATTGCATTTTTTCTTCATATTTATTTTATTTTGGACCTTATAAGAGATTCAAAAACAGTTATTTGGAAAAAGTTTTAGTTAATTGCAAATTTATTGAGTTCGCAGACATTTTTTCAAAAAAAAAAAAAATTATAATAATAATGCAGGATAATCCTGAATAATGTGTATAAAAATTGGAAATACAACCGATTTTAATAGGAGACTTTCATATAAAGTTTTCTGATATGAGCCCACCCTAAGGAGTTACGACCCCTTAGCAGGGGGCGATCAATTTTAAGTTTTAATTAATTTCTTCCAAATGTTTTGAAATTAAGAAATGAAATTTGTATAAAATATTTCCTGGAAGTTTGTCAAAATAATAAAACCATAGTTTAAAATACTATGCAATACTATATAAATTTATTATTACGATCGTTTCGGGATAGCACCCATCTTCAGATAAAACACATTTTAAAAAAAAATGTTTACATATTTGTCCAATTGGACTAATTGAACTAGAAAAAAATATGTAAACAAAATTTTTTTAAAAATGTACTTTATCTGAAGATGGTTGCTATCCCGAAACGATCGTAATAATAAATTTCCATGATTGCATAATATTTTAAATTATGGTTTTATTATTTTGACCAATTCCCAGGAAATATTTTATGCATTGTTATGCCATGGTCAGTAAGTTGGAAATATTGTTTATGAAACGAAATTTGGTAAGGTATTTAGTCTGATGAAACTTCTTTTGGCCGAATATTTTTTATTTTCCTCATCCCGTCATATGGCGTTGCACTAAAAAAAATCCTGTATATTATTCATTACATTTTTTTGCTAAAAAAAATATATTTTTGAATTGCTGTGGAATTTAGAATGTTTTTTGTATCTTGCAATTTTTTGATAAGTAGTACAGTTTTTGAGCAAAAAATAAAGTTCGTGACCCTACACGCACAGCTTCTTTTCCAATATCTAATTTACACTTCTATATCTAGTAGGTTTCGTCATTTTGCATTTGATGACAGTACTCATGGTTCTTTGATATCAAACATTGCCTGTATTAAACATTTGGAACTAAATAACACTAATGAATCCCCCTTCTCCACCCAAGTAGGTAATTTTATACTTAGTATCGTTATTAAAATCGGTAGTATAATTTACCCTCTACTTTTTTTGCACATTATTCAAGATCACCCTGTATATAAAAACGAAATATTTAATTATCATTAGCAAAAAGTTGCTATAACAGTTATAAAAGTTGCGATATATTTTCAAATGTGTAACAATTAATTTATTGGTCTACTTTGTTATCAAATATTTTAATATCTCTATTTATATAGATACCTCAAATATGATTTAAATTAAAGAAAATCTATCCAAGTCGTACGTACTAATGAGGAAATAGATTCCTGATATTCTGAAATCATTATGCTTCTTAGAAAGAGTGTGTAGAGAAAACAAGGAAGAAACTGTACTTATTTGTGACGATACGAAAAAAATATGTAAGAAAAGTTTAGAATTAAATGTTAGGTATATAAGAATTTCAATTTCTGAAAAAATCGGTTTGCTTTGATCTGAGATGAAAAAGAAATAGGAAAAATTATCCTTGACAATTAATATTCCTTGCTCATAAAACAAGATAGCCATGCAATACTGCAAGTTTATATTTACAGATAAAAATCGAATGTAATTCACAACTGTATAAATACTAAATTTCCTTCTAAAAATGTTTTATTAGAGATAATTTATTGTCATTTTGATCACCTGAATAATAATTTAAGATCACGTCGCACAAAACACACGACAAATTACTAAAAAATTATGCCAAATTTACCAAAAATATATTAAAGGGTTTAGAAGTTATGAATTTTGAATTGATTTTTTTATCAATTTTAGAAACCCTATAGATAGTTCTGCTTATAACATTGTTCACTTTTGTTTATAAGTATGTGAAAATAATTGTTAAAATGTGGGGTTAGAATAGCGAAATAATGTGTCATACAAATGCATTTTAAAAGTTATTATATTATTTGAGGAGAGTTTAAATAGGTACTAAAAGTGGATAAACAAAACATCACTAATTTTATTTTTGATATTACTTTTGCTCTACGTATTTAATTTTTTGAAATTTCAGTACCTAAAAAACATCACAAATTTGATCATTTTCGGGCGAAAAATACGGCGACCTTACCATAAATACCAATTGCTTCTAATGTTAACAAACACCCTTAATAGTAATACTGAATTTTTGATATGATATCCCCAAAGTCAAACATTTCCGAAGCAATAGATTCGTTTTCTATATGCTTTTCAGATGTATATACAAAAAATTAAGTACTTTGGAATTTATGACATTTAGATTGAAAATAATACTTATTTCTATTATAGCCCCCAATGTATACTTTAAAATCAGCAGAATAATTATTTTTAAATTTATAATTAAAATTTTTGAACAAATTGTGTGATAACCATTTGTTACACAAAACCGTACTCTTCCTAACTGATTATATAAATAACTATTTTGTACTCCGATTACGGCTCAGTTAGCTAATTAGTAGTTACAGCTTTATTATATCTTCAATATATTAACTGCCCTTTGCTTATTTTTTTTAGCTTAGAAATACATATACATACAGGTACTGAAGTAATAAAATATTATGGTTTTACGACAATTTTTTATTAAAATTTGGTACCTGCACATTTAAGTTATTTGTACAAAACAGAACACTTAACGTTATATAAAACATGTAACAATGTAAAAATATATTCATAGAACTAAAGTTAACATTTTATAATATTCAAACGAAATCTATGATCTTGTACTAACTATTACAAAGTAATATTAATTATATAAATGTGCATAGATAAGTAGGTACCCAGAACATAAATCATGCTAATCATATTCAAATATGTATAAAATATAATTCTAACAGAAAATAATATATTTTTATATATTATGTAAGATGAACAAAAACAGTGGGGTACCCGATTTTTGTAGATGCAATGTTTCTTTGCTTCAATAATTATGTATAACTTACATACCTATTACTTCTTAATCTCATTGAGGTTATGTTAAAACAAGCACTAGACAAAACTATTTATAGTACTAAAACTCTCACTTGTCACTCTAGATATGTTTATATTGCTAGTCACTACTCACTAAATTAATTATGTAACTACAGCGTGTACCTACACGCTGCATTAATCGAAATGAAGCAATAAAGGCGTCACCACCCAACGCTCTCAACGGTTAGTGGTATAGTTCGTTTTAAAATTAGTAGTGTCTTCACACACACATTAGGCATATTTTTACAGTCAATTATATAGTAAATTTGGTATGTTCAGTAATTTTACAATGTAAAAATGGATTTCACATTGCTAATTGTAAATGTATTACAATATATTCTATAAATGTACACATTATATTATAATTACATAGGAAGTTTACCGTTTTATTGTATATTGGTAGTTTTCTTGTAAAATTACAAGTGTCAGTCTAATATCATCATTATTTTTAGAATTATTTTAAGACAATTATAAGGATATTCTTATAAAGTAAATTTGTAAAGTTACTGGCTCTTTTTTCAGTGTAACTCGGGAACAGCGTTCTTCAAATTCTATACTTATTTAACAAAATTATTTGAGGACTATAATTTCTAGTGCCTTTTTTTCAAAATAATTAGAATTAGCTACGCATATTCAAAACAAAGTGAAGGTACAATAATAAAAAATTGATTTACTTAACTTAAAAAATGTAAATTCCTAATTTCAGTTTCAACCCGATACAAATTCTAATAAATGGCGAAGGCGCTGATCTCAATATAGCACTTTTACTGACACTTTTTTTCTATGCAAATGCAGCGTGCTAATTTTTGCACGTTATTTTAGAATTTTAGTGTTGGAAATAAAACTG
Organism: Monochamus saltuarius; assembly: GCA_025584915.1. Lineage (NCBI taxonomy): Eukaryota > Metazoa > Arthropoda > Insecta > Coleoptera > Cerambycidae > Monochamus > Monochamus saltuarius. The sequence continues at coordinate 55,029,048 of CM046725.1, read as the reverse complement.
CTTTGCTTTCTGCGTTGAACTAAATAATGTTTATTATACCCGTTTCATGTCGTAAATTAACGAAATTTTTAACATAGACGTAAAATTCGCACGCAATATTATAAAAAGTAGGTAATTGCTCTTAAAATAGTAGTTAATAAAAAATATATTATACAAAATAAAGTGCTAATTTTTAACTAGAAACAAATTATAGAATAACATACAAGGTGATTTATAAAAGGAGAATAACTTGGGCATTTTATTGGAAAAGCCATTCTGAGAAAAAAAAGTTATATTAAATATATTATTTGCAGAAATATGATGTATGTAAATTATATTAATTTTGTCATTGGGTTTATTAATATTATACTAATGCATGTCTCCAGATTAGGTCATTTAGAAAAAAAGTTTATTGAACCAAGGTTCAGCTTAGTAAATTACCATCATTCGGAAAAATGTTAATATTGCTGTAACTGGTATAGTGGGTAGCGTTTGGCTTTTACACAGGAGGTTCAGGTTCAATTGCTGACACCGAAGAATATTTGTTTTGTTAGTTGATTCCCGATTCTTTAAATTTAGTGAATAATTTCCATTATTCACTAGTGATCCAATTCCAGGTGATCGTTTTACCCCGCTACAGGGCTAGCATTTCTGGGTCATATACAGGGTGTCTGTGAAAGGTTGGGAAATCTCGGAGCTGGAGATACTGGTGACCAAAAAAAGTCGATTGAACCAAATATGCCTTATCTGAATGTTACTGGTTTCAAAAATACAGGGAGTTCAATGCTAGAATTTTATTTTGAAATATCTCAATAACTTTGAAACCTGTCGGAGTATTAAAAAAAAATTGACCCAATTATGTTATTTGGCACGGTAAATAAGAATTTTTAACTAATTTTGATGTCACTAGTAGAGGGCGCCACTTATGTCACATCACATTTCTTTTAAATGGCATAACTTTTTTGCAGCTAAGTGTATAATAATAATAATAATCGATTCTCTTTTTCTTTTTGAGATTTTGCACGTCTCCATAATTTACCGTTTTGAACAACTTTTTCAACTAACATTTTGCTGTATTTCCAGTAGAAAAAGCAGTTTACCTGAACGATAACAGTTTTCAATCGTTGCACTGAATATTTCAAATACGATTATTTCAAAAATGGTTACTCTTAACTACTTCAACAAGGTATACCTTTGTCAGATATAACAGGTAGGAAAATAGATTGTTTCAATAGATACACTAAACAGCAAAAAAGTTCTGCCATTTAAAAGAAACGCCCTCTACTAGTGGCGTCAAAATTAGTTAAAAATTCTTATTTGCCGTGCCAAAAAACATAATTGTGCCAATTTTTTTTTAATACTCCGACAGGTTTCAAAGTTATTGAGATATTTCAAAATAAAATTCTAGCATTGAACGCCCTGTATTTTTGAAACCAGCAACATTCGGATAAGGCATATTTGGCTCAATCGACTTTTTTTGGTCACCAGTATCTCCAGCTCCGAGATTTCCCAACCTTTCACAGACACCCTGTATAGCGTATATACTGTGTAGGTAATTATTAGTGGTATTGTGGTAAACTTACGGTATTGTTAAAAGTAATTTTTTCCTTTATTTACATTATAGATTCGATGATTGGGTACGTCAGATAGATGGTTTTACTAGAGCTATTTATTAAATTATGCCACCTACAACTTCACATGACTACTTGTTTTAATTTGAACAATAATAAATAGAAGCAATGAATAATGACATTTAGTGTTAATTTTTTTAAACTAATTTATTAATTTTTTATTGTTATTTACTACTGATTTAATTTCTGCTTAAACATATTTAAATTTTTTTTATTTATTTCTCTTATTTATTGCGATTTTAGAATAAACCTGGTAATTTAATGTGGGCGCAATCAGATATCAAAATTTTATAAATATCTCAAATTTTACATCTCGTAAATGGTAGAAGCAAAAACAGAACAGGTTATTTGGAATCTGAATGAAGTGCTCAATACAATAAATGAAAAGAAAATGTAGGATTGCTTTACCATAGATTTTCTAAACGCTCTGTATACATTATTCTAGCTTAATAGAAAAGTTTAAGTGATTTTTTACAACTTTACATTATAATTTTTTCGATGACCCTAAACCTACCTACTTATGTATTTCCAACGAAACTTAAAATGGTCACAAATAAACAATGTTGCAATGTTGAAGAGCTTTCCCTTTCTTCGCGTTCCATCACCCAACACCACATTTTTCTTTTCATTTTTTGTCGCGGTGAAATTTTTTTTATTAGGCGCCGTATGCTGTATTCGTATACAATAACATAATGGAACATGTCATCCATTTATCCGGTGAGATGCACTTTTCGTCTATAAACTAAAGCACACTGCTGTATTTATGTATACAGATGCAACTGACGTCACCGATTTTTGCTGTGGCTTCTGCCGTTTTGGGGGGTAGGACAAACGCCATTTCCATTAAAATATACATTCTTTCTTCTGTACGTATTTTTAAAGATCATGCAACTTCTCCATTATAAAGTACATTAACAAGCATTAGATTCCAGTAATCGCGATTTCATCAAATGTTGCACTTTAATTACGTACTATTACTAAATTCTTACCTTTTTGTTAATCCCAAGCTCGCTTGCCAACACTAAACCAACACTTACTATTAAAAGCAGAAATAAAATCACAAATCTGCTAAAACGTTTATCAAAGGTATACCCTCATAAAGTAAACACTTCATTGAATGGTTATATTACTCATATAAAAGCAATGGCAAGTAGCACTATTTATTAGACGTTTTCCCTCAATGTCCATTTTGCCCCGGTGTACTGCATTTTTGTCAAATGTTTTCTAATGGATCTACTTATTCGCTAATCAATCATTAACGACACTGAACTGTTTAAATATTATTTATAAAAGTGTGAACTAGCATTGAACATTGACACTGACATGTTTTGAAATTATTTTCATATGTATGTTCTCAGATACCGAACATCTAGGTATGCTAATGAACAATTGCACAGACAAAGCTCTATTCAATAATTATCTAAAGAAATTAATCTATCTAAATTTACTAACCTGGTTTAATGAAAACACTCATAGATATCTAACTTCTGACAGTGGGAACTCGAAAATTCAACCACAATAGATGAGATCTGACCTATTTCTGCATTTTTAGGATTGCTTTATCAGGTGGCCTCCTTTAAATTGAGTCAAATATCTACCTATAAAAATTATTATACCTACCAATAAATTAAAATTATTTGAAATTAAATGTCGACAATGTCAAACTGATTAATCTGTCAACGAATTTAAACATCATAACGACCTACTAAAATAAATAACATAGTTTTACCCTTTATGTTTCGTTTTTTATATATTTTCAGGTATTAACAATATTGTGGGAAACTAACTACTCTGTGGGCCAAAGCTCCAACCAGCATTGAATTACACCCACAATATTTACCCATATATTCTTTATTATTAGCTTTTGTAAAAAAATTTTACTGTTTGAGAAAGGTATTTTAAGCTAATATATATCAAATCTCCTACAGAGTAGTTAGTTTCACACAAAATTGTTAAAACCTGAAAAAATATAAAAAACCTTTAAATTACTTTAATATTTTCATAATCTATTGGTTACATTAGACACATAAAAAAACTATTTCCCTATAATCGTAGGTCACGTCACTTATATTGCCTTTGACATAAATTTATAAAAAAATTGTGTCTTTCTTGTAACAAACTGACCCATTTTTACACTCAATTCTTTTGCACTCCTAGGTATAGTAGGTATAGAAAACCTTTATTGAAACTTTTGCACATATTAACATATTATTTTTAAATATATCTTTAATCGACCAATCTCGTGCTCTACAATACAAAATAATGGCGAAGTCGCCGCAACTAAATAGGTTTTTTATGTATGAGATTTGATATTCAGCATTGTTTTCAGGTAAAACTGGAAAATGAATAAAATTATTGTTATTATTATGGGAAAAAGTGTTAAGTACATAAGTGTTTATAATTAGTTATACGTTATAAATTTTTTAAAAACGTCGATTAAGTCATTAATAAACACTGAAAAAATATGTATCTAGATTCCCTATTGAAAGGTTTCAAATTTCATTTAAAAATCTAAAGTAGTTTTAAAAATATTAATAAATTTGAAACTACTTGCAACGAAGCATTTTTCGAATATAGTTTATAATACAAACTGATATTATTTTGTGGTTCTATGTCTGGCTCTAAAGTTTCCGCTTTCAAAAGTGGACCACCCTGTCATTTCATTTATGCATGCATAAATCCTTATAATTTGTACTATTAATTTAAAAAAAAGATCCTGTTCAGAAAAATATTTAATACTATTCATTTAAATAAAAATGTAAATGTTTTATACAGGGTGTTCGAAATATAAGTGACTTAATTTTGCTCCATAAATTGTACCAAGTAAAAGATATTTGACTTGACATTTTTTTTCTCTGACCAACGGTAACAGAATTATGAGAGCTAACAGGTCTTGAATATGTGACGATGTCGTTCACATACCACGTTAGGATTGTTAGGCATTTGTACATAATAATTACAAATAGGTACACCTAAACATACGTATACTTACCGTGAATGATTTTCTTTTCACAACAACAGAAAAATAGTTACAAGTGTTTAAAATGTCTTCTGTTGCTTGCGAGAAACGTTTACTGGGTAAACGTCTCTTAGCCAGAGAGTTTTGCCCAGATTTGCCATAAATGAACTTATCATGTAGCTGGTCATGGTTACTATAAATTGTTCCATTTTTATTATGTACACTCACAAGTATCAAAGAAAAGCTACAGAAAAATGAAATGCACTAGCCACAATACTACTATAGTTGCGGCAAGACAACTTACGTCACAGCTGACGTTTTGCAATAGTTTTTATTGTCAACATAATTTTCGATATTCGGTCGCTTTAAAAACAATTATTTTTTGGAATTTAGTGCAATATATACTGCAAACATTTAGTGTAGTAAATAGTTTTATTATTCTCAGTTGTAGTTTCATAAATAATTTGATGAAAATATAAATAATTATTCATTTGTTCATATGACGTAAGTCGTTTGAATTCTTGCCATATGACTAATATTACTATTGTGTTATCAGTAACAGCACATTGCAATGTTGTAGAACATCTTTCGTTCGATATATAAGCCCTCAAAATTACGGCACTGATATTTCGGACACTCTGTATAAGCACATCAGTGCTTTTTACTGTTTAAGAAAGATATTTTAAGCTAATATGTATCAAATCTCCTACAATTCCTATCAATGAAGTCATATGTATGTTCTCTGATACCAAACATCTAGGTATGCTAATGAACATCCACAGACAAAACTCTATTCAATAATAAGGAATATATGGGTAGATATTGTGGGTGTAATTCAACGCAGGTTGGGGCTTTTGTCCACTGAGTAGTTAGTTTCACACAATATTGTTAATACCTGAAAATATATGAGAAAAAAAACACATCAGTGCTATTTCAGATATTTTTAAACTTAATTGTGAACCAAATTTTGATGGTGATATCATGTTAGTGACAAAATAAAGTAATTTACTGTACTTAGGGTTTCTACCCTATACGTATAAACGCGTTAACCAATAATTAAATGTTCTGATATAAAAAAAAAACATTAATAAAACTGATGATCGTAAATAATGATATTTCTTTTATTATTTATTTTTACAAAATTTTACATTAAATAAATGTGATAGTTAATTGAACTAGAAACATCAGTTTTAACTAAGAAAACTACTTGATTTAGTAAAAGTGCGTAGTGAAGTGGTACAATGACAAGACTTTTTTTATTTGCATCATTCAGTGTGATATATTTGGTTAGGTTGGAGAAACAGCACTTGATTGATCGTTTCGGAATAAGACTAGGCTTAGTTCATTTTGAATTGTTTTCTTTATCAGTGGCAAATTATCTAAATAAGCTGAGATGAAACTAATATTGTGCCACAAATAAATTATTTGAGACTATATTTTACTTGCAGTTGTCACTAAGTCATGGCCAACATTATATTCTGATTTCAATTTGGCTGTCGAGTCTAGACTTATCGATTTAGTAATTTTTCACCGTTATTTTCTCTTTTATTTTATTTAGGAAGTCGTAATATTTTACTTAAATGAAATGTAAATAAATGCAGAATTTACGAGATTTAGTTGCCATAAAGCTTATAAGGATATGATTTATAACCAGTTGTAACATGAAGAAATTTTAAAAGTTCTTAATAGGCACGTGACTTGTGAGCAGCATTTGTGATTTGTGGAAATTGATTTGCAATTGCTTTTTGGGCCTTGTTTGTATATAATATAGTTAGTCAAAGTTGGGAGTAAAAAAATAGAAGACGATATTCTGTCAAAATCCATGTCATCCTTATTTACAGTATAGACAAGAGTGGCTTGAATTTTAAACGAGTCATCGTTATCTATTATTTTTATTCCTGGGTTTGACTGGTTGACTAACTATATTATTATACATACCTATATAAAGAAGGATAATAAGAATAAATGTAATAAATTAACAAATTATAGTTATTTATGCAACGAGTGCAAAAAGTAAGCGCTTTTTGTACGAGTTGTATACAATATTTTTTCTACGTTCATGCAAAAACCAAAAAATGTTATTTAGATGACACTAAGTCTAGAAAAATGTGACGTCGATTTGAAGGTTTATGTTTGTCATGATGACAAAACGCTGCAGTAGAATGACAGATGAGTGCAATAAAGAACTACTTTTTCCACTAAATATAGTATTGTTTTTTGCATGAACGTAGAAAAAATCAATTAAACGAATTCAAATAAAAGTTTTCGCTTTATATTCAAGTACTAGACAGGACCGAAGTAAAAGCAAAGGCAATAGAAATTGTATGTATAGAGTAGTTGTTTTTCAGGGTGATTTTGTCAAATCTATTGAACGAGTTCAAAGCTCTTTTTTCGAGAAAATAACAGTTTTATTAATTAATAATGTAACATTTCATAAACTATCATAGTTTTTTTCTACACATTTTATAGGTATTAACAATATTGTATGAAACAAACTACTTTGTGGACTAAAGCTCCTACCAGCATTGCACTACACCAAAAAGAATTATAACATAAAGGGCATTTTTGACTGAAGTAGGTAAATGTCATGTCTTTAATTTATTTTTTATTTGATAGATCAACATCACTTTTAATATTGTTAATATTTAATATCGAATAATTTTGATTTATGTAATAATTTTTATAGTTAGATATTTGATTAAAGAAGGCCACTTGAAGAAACAATCGTAAAAATGCACAAATCAAATGTCAGATCTCATCTATTGTGGCCGAGTTCCCACAGTTTCAATAGTGTTTTCTGCAAATAATTTTAGACATTTAAGAACTGCATAATTCAAACTACGTATTTTTTAAATTTGACTGTAGGTGTAATTTTGCTATAACATAAACTTTCATACGTCTGCATATAAAATTGTTCATTTCTATTGTGTGTGAAAAGAATTGTTAAAATGTGGGGTTAGAATAGCAAAATAATGTGTACTTTACAAACGCTTTTTAAAAGTTATTATTTTATTTAACGAGAATTTAAATAGCAAAAGTGAATGAACAGAGCATCAAGAATTTTATTTTTGATATTACATCCTACGTGTTTTATTTTTCGAGATTTCTGTACCCAAAACACTACAAATTCGAGCAGTTTACGGTGAGAAATAGGCAATCTTAAGTATTGAATGTTTTCGTTAAACCAGATATAACGTTTTTGTAGCAAATTTAGCTAGATTAATTTTAAATTTAGATAATTATTGAATACAGCTTTGTCTATTAAATTATTCTATAGCTTACGTAGGTATTTGGTATCAGAGTACATACATATATGTCATCATTATTAAAAATTGCAGGAAAATTGATTTCTATTAGCTTAAATATCTTTACAATACAATAAAATTCACATAAAATTACTATTATCTGCGGTCGACCTCCTCCCAAGCTCATTTAATAGGTATGCTACTGCGTGGTGCAGATGTATTTTAAAAAGTTAACTTATTGAATTCCCTCAAATCTTTCGTACTGTCTGAATATCCCACGAGCTTAAATTAATAACTAGAAATTTTTCATCGTTCATGAATATTTTTTAGAAAATCTTCAAATTTCTAAATATATCTCTAATCGACTTCATCTCAAAGCTTTTTCCGAGTCATGCCACAGTAAAAAGTTAATTCATTGAATTGCCTTGAAACTTTCCTTCTGCATGATTTATTAGAAGATACAGATTCCTACCTTATATCCACCTATATCCTAGGGACACCCCTTGCAAGGATTATAATCTAAGAAAACTACACACCATGAAATTTAACCGAATATAGACAATGTTCCTACCATTCCTATCAATGATGTCATTTATATGTTCTCTGATATCAAATATCTAGGTATGCTAATGAATAATTCCACAGACAAAGCTCTACTCAATAATTATCTAAAGTAAGAACTAATCTACCTAAATCTACTACAAAAAAGTTGTACCTGTTTTAATGAAAACATTCTACTCGTATAACTTAAGTTCACATTTGAAATTGAGAGAACTCGAAAATTCAATCACAATAGATGATTCTGCATTTTTAAGATTACTTCTTCAGGTGGCCTCCTTCAAGTTTAGTCAAATATCTAACTTTAGAAATTTTTATATAAATCAAAATTATCTGAAATTAAATACCTATCGACAATGTTAAAAGTTATGTCTATCTGTCAAGAAAAATGTAAATTGAAGACATGACATTGAACTACTTCGTTACAAAATTTACCCTTTATGTTTTTTTTAACTAAAACCCCGACCAGCGTTAAATTAATGAACGATAATATAAAGATTTTTAAATGAAGTAGGTAAATGTCATGTCTTTAATTTATAGTTTTCTTGACATTGTCGATATTTAATTTCAAATAATTTTGATTTATATGATAATTCTTATAATTACATATTTCAGTCAACTTGAAGAAACAATCCTAAATATGCGGAAATAGGTCAGATCTCATCTATTCTGGCTGAATTTTCGAATTCCCAAAGTTTCAAAAGTGAACCTAAGTATTAAATGTTATAAAATGTCATTAAACCAGGTATAACTTTTCTGTAGCACATTTAGCTGGATTAATTTTTATTTTAGATAAGTATTGAATACAACTTTGTCTATGGAATTGTTCATTAGCATACTTAAATATTTAGCATCAGAGAACGTACATATTACTTCTTTGATAGGAATTGGGGGAAAATTCATTTATACTAGCTTAAATACTTTTACAATACAGTAAAAAAAGTTATTTTAATGTATATAAAATCACTATTACCTCTAGTCGACCCTCTCCCAAGTCTTTTTCCTAGATATGCCAGTGTGTGGTAAAGATTTATTTTAAAAAGTTAACTCATTGAATTTCCTTGAAACTTCCTACTGCACGATTCAATAGAAGATACAGATCCCTACCTTATATTCACCAATATCCTAGCGACGTCCCCCGCAAGAATTCTAATCTAAGAAAACTACAGCCCTGAAATTTCTAGTCGGTGGCTCCTTCCCGCGTCGGCAGCAGGATGCAGCAGTACGCCGACGAGGGCGCCAACGAGGAAGACGCCGACCACTCGCCAGATGGCGCCTTGAACGGCGGCCTCGACGCCGACGAGGACGACGCGTCCGTCGCGCCTCCACGTGCCGACAAGACGCAGAACCCCGCCAGTGCACCCTCGGCCGCTGCTGGCAACGGCGCGCAACACCGCAAGCACCACGACAGCGAAGAAGAAGACGACCACGAGGCCCTCAACACTAACGGTAATTGCATGATGTGTGTTGCCGTCGCGGATGGCAGTCGCTTGGCTTTTGAATGCGCGCGATTGGCGGTTGTTTGTAGGGGATGAAGAAGTGTGAGTATGTAGTGGCCTGCTTGATAGACTGCATCAAACGAGTGTTTCGATGTACATAATAAAAAGGAATAAATAAACAAAAGTTATAGCAATTCTCTATTGTTTTTTAATAATTTTCTATTGTTTTTTAAATATATCTTTTCACCCTTGCATAATTTGCTTCGTTTAAATAAGTAATTAAAAGTTCTGTTTTTTTATTCAATATTAGTGGTAAGACTGATAAGCACTGCTATAAAACTGAAAAAGTTTGACCTATGTTGGCATGTTGAACCCTCTTATGAAGTTTTTCAATAATTTCGATAATCATCAATCAATAATTTTTAATTTTGTCTTCTGGGACACCACCGCGCTTTTTCAAATTTTGAATTTTTTCGGATTAAACATTTTAAAATAAAACTTTTCTGTTTGAATGACATCGTATCGCACTTTGTCGTCGAGAAGAAAAAAATAGAAATCATGACTTTTGTTAAAAATGAAACATGAATTCGTTTATTATTCATTTTCTCGCAAACGGTTAATTTTATCGACAATAAACAAGAGTATCTTTTTTTTAGTCTAAGGTTGAAGATACCCATATTTATTATTTTAAGGTCTTTATAATACAGGTTGTCAAACATTTAGGCATTGAGTTGTAAAGCTTAGCCCACCCCTAGTAAACTAAAAAAGCTAATTATGTTTCAAGGACACTATTTTAAGAGGTTCTTACTACTATCCACCACATTAAATTTTTATTAAATTATATTGAGTACTTTAAAAGTTATTCAAGAAAAACCGACTTCCAGCGGAGTCCTTCAGGGACACTAGGGAGGGCCTGTAGGAAACAATTTTATAGGAACTTTTCTTACTCTTTCATGTTCTCCCTGCACCCAAGAGATTTCCCACATTTTCCCGGACATCCTGTATATGTACACCCTCACATAATTTGCATCCTTTAAATAAGTAATAAAAAGTTTTCCCAATATAAATTTGAGAACGATTTCATTTAAGTAAATGTTTTTTGTGTACATGTGCAAAATAGGTCTATTATATCTTTATCACACTGAAAATTTCACAACTTTTTTAGCCAATCAAATGTTACTTTGAAACGTTACCATGGCAACGATTTTTTCTCGCCCAGGCCAATATATATATACAGTGTGGTCCATTTAAGATGGGAACACCTCTGTAAAAGTTGCATTTATTATCCGATTAGGTTCAGGGCTGTTTTTTAAAGATAGATAATTTAAAATTCTATTTTGTCTCACAATATGAATTTCCATTGTCTATAATCAAGACCTACTTTGTTTATATCGACGTCAATTATTGCATGATGTGTATTGCAGTCGCGGATGGAAGTTGAATACAAAGTATGACTGTTGCTCCATTTTCACCTTTATATTAATATACAGCGTTTGTTTATGGAGTGCAAAACTTCGAAAATTCAGACACTTAAAAATTATAATAAGGTTAAAGATTGATATGAAAGCGAAAATAAATACCAATCGAACAAAGAAAATACATACACTACAAGTTTAACATTTTTAATTGCAGCGACAGTAAAAATAATGGACGTACAAAAATTATAATGAATTATAAATACAAAATTTTAAACAAAAAATACTACACTTTTTGTACGAGTTGCATACAATATTTTTTCTACATTCATGCAAAACCCAAAAAATGTTATTTAGATGACACTTTAGTCTAGGAAAATGTGACGTCGATTTGAACGTTTATGTTTGTCATGATGACAAAACGCTATAGTAGAATGACAGATAAACATTTTATTGCACAGAACCACTTTTTCCACTAAATATAGTTCAATAAAGTATTGTTTTTTGCATGAACGTAGAAAAAAAATGTTTCAACATATTAATTAGCAGCATTTATAAAGAAGGTTAGCAAAATATGATAATAATAAGCATAATAATACCCAGGTGGCTACTGGAGATCCGGAGTGGCATCCAGGCCAAGCACACCGCCAATGGCGGACAACGCAAGCGAGGCCTCCTCCATGATGCCGCCCGCCAGGCCAAAGAGCCGCGTGGAGATGGCCACCAGCCGCTATAGTAACCTCTCCTATTGGAAGGCGAGGAGAGTGGTGTTCTATAAGAATGGGGATCCCTTCTTTCCTGGCGTGGAGTTTAGGTAAAGTTAGATTTGGTACATATTTATAGATAAATAAAAGAACTCAGTTTCACAAAATAATATTTTCTACACTAGTTAACAGGATTATTGCATTTTAAAATGATTTGTGTCCTAATAACTTTAAAACATCTCTATAAAAGTTTTACAGCCCTTCTAGAGTCATCAAAATGAGATACAATTTTTTTTACAGCAAAACTGTCACCTTTATTATAAATTTTAAACAGAATATTAATGATTAGAAACTGATTTGTTATTAAAAGAATTATAGCAGGTGATCATTTAATACATTTCAACTCAAGCGCTATTAATTTCTGCTTATTACAATTTCATTTTACAGATGCCAATATTATTGCAGTGATTCTACATTAAAATATCTATAGCCTCGATAAATTAAACATCTTTTCTGGAAAATAATGCTGACATAAGCATTTCTCATTCATATTTTCATTATAATAAAAAATCACATAGATTTGAACAATAATTACAGAAAATTATATATGAAAAATGTAGTGAAAGAACTATTCTATGCATGCGAGTATAAAGTATAGTAGTAGTATCATTGTATAAATATTATTTATACAATGGTAGTATCGAAAGTTTTCTGTTTAAATCCAAGAATAAAAATTTCTACAATAGATATCAGACGCTAAGAACCGTAGCTTGTTAATTATACAAGGTAGTCCGTAATGAATGCACCATAGACTGTAGATTCTAGATATCGTCATATTGTCTTCATCCGAATGTCAATATTAAAAAAGATACAGGGTGTATGAACAAAAATTATCAAATTGATTTTTCTCAGTATTTCAAAAAGTTTTAGAGACCTTTCTTTGAAATTCGGTATAGAGAGGTTTTTTTGATAGGCATATCCTATCGTTAGCTCACTTTCAATACGCCACATTGTGTTTTGGGGGTATAATCGGATTAAATTTTTTTGTAGGTATGTTTATTGTATATCTTTATAACACATATCATAATCATTTTTAAGCAAAAAAGGTATACTTTTTCAATTTTGATAAACCGCCCCGTTTTCGAGATATTCGAACTTCAATCCTTTAATGCACGTTGACTTTATGTTAACAGTCAACAATATTCATTAAAACTAACTCAAGAAGGCTTTGACTTAAAATGGAAGTTATCAAAAAAACGTTGCAGCTGTTTTGATATTGAAAAAACTATGAAAGAAATGCCACATAATACATCATTTTCAAAAATTTAAAGTAAGACGATATTTAAAAAGAGGCATAAGAAAATGTATTCATGTTAATGATGGACATATCTGTTAGTTGTTAAAGTAATTTTTATTGTAATAAAGTTATAAATTTGTTGTTCATTTATTTGACGGGAATTTAAATAGTAAAAGTGAATAAACACAGCATAAGGGATTTTATTTTTGATATTACTTTTGTTCAACGTGTTTTATTTTCGAGATATTTGCACCTAAAAACACCACACCTTAAAAATGATTGACGATTCATCAGTGAGAAATGCATTAAGTATATCTACAAAAATTTTTGTTCCGATAATACCGGCAAAACACACTGTAATCAGCTCCCTGTATATCGTAGGTATATTGAAAGTGAGCTTACAATATGATATGTCCCTTAGAAAAACTTTACTACACCAAATTTCAAAGAAAGGTCTCTAAAACTTTTGTGAAATATTGAGAAAAATCAATTTGAAAATTTTCGCTTCTACACCCTTTTTTTAATAATGACATTCATGGCGCACACGGCATATATTAATATCTAGAATATACGGTTAATCTATGACTCATTCATTATGGACCACTCTGTATATTTTTAGGAAAGGAAACATTTTTTATCAAATATATAAGAATATTGTAAAAAAAATAGAATTATTGCCCCCGTTTATATTTCTTTGAAATTGTAGAAATATTTCTGATATTTCGATAGAAAAAATATCAAATTCAGAATCCATACTGCTTTATGAAAATTAGAGCAGTTTCACTTGGTTCACTGATTTGAAGCGCTCTAATAATAATTTCGTTGGGTTATAGGTTCAAACCAGGCAGAGATATCGTCAGTTTGGAATCTCTTCTGGACAAATTGTCTCTTAGAATGGATCTTCCTCGGGGTGCTAGATACATTTTTTCAATGGATGGGGATAGGAAGTACAGACTGGACGAACTGGAAGATGGGGCGTCGTATGTAGTCTCTTCCTATAAGGCTTTCAAGGTAAAATTGTCTTTCAAAATCATTATTGAAGGTATTGATTAATTTATTAGGTGCGCATCAATTCAAAATTAGTGGTCTTAAATGTCTACTACGGCTTAGGATCATGTTTTTAAAAGAATAATGACTTTAAGCAAACCTTTACGTTAAGTTTTAGAAGTATGTGTACGAAAAATATTAAATGGAGATTCAATTGTGTAAACTAATTCACAGCTAGTAACTATTGTATTAGCTTTATAATATATTTTACATTAGCTGTATGAAGTAATCAATAGTAGGAAGGGTAAATATGAGATCCTATCGTTTAAAAAACTGTCATCATTGGTTGTCTGTTATGTGCAGGTGGCCACTCCCTACAAGTAAACAAAATTACCTAGCAACCAATCATTTATGTCGTATGAAAATGTTGAGAACCAATAATTGTGTCAATTTGAAACACTAAAGATCTATTGGTCTATCAATCATAACTAATTTCTTTAGTAAAATTTAATATTGCAGTAATGGATGTTCTTTTAATCCTATTTTTCTTCAGTTTATGTTTATGTAAATGTGTTCATCGTATGAAGTATCCACTGAATTATTTCAATGTATTCTTGCAAGATGAGGAGATCAATTGCAACTGACTTCATAATATTTCAAATGGTTCAATACATTTTTGTTTTTAAATGTGTATATTTCCACGGGAAAAAATCTGTTAAAGTTGCAGGTCATTCAGTAAAATATATCCTTCTAATCCATCTTACATGGAATAATATTTTCCTTATATGTTTGCTTATTTCTAGAAAAATTTTTAAAACAATCTTATCGAATTAAATCTCGAGAGTTTTTTATTTTAATTTTGAAAAATTATTTTTTATCTATGGGACACTCAAATTAACATTATCTTCATACTTACATATTGTAATAACAGTGTTGCTACATATTTTTAGAGTGGATTAGACTGGCCCAAATAAATAAAAACCATTACATTTTTTTATTTTCTGAAGGACGATCCTTCAAATGTCGAAAGATGAAGATAAAGTCAATTGGTCTCAAGAATACTGAAGACCAACTTGGTCTTTATATGGGTACGTATTTCAATCAAGAGCAACTTGTGGTGTTGAAATAAGAAATCTCGAAGGTTTCAACAGTGAAAAAAACAATGTTGCGTTAACTCGTTTCTTGTTAATTTTTCTTCTTTTATATCACTGTTCTTAAGCGAAAGTCTCTTACACATTGCTAGAAGATCGATTCAGCCATAATACCATATAACTTAAGCTCATGTAAACCAATACTATATTTAACAAGAAACAATTTTTTTCTACCGTCAAAATCCTAGTCAATTTCGAAAACTGCACCAAAAATGTAAAAATAATTTTTACTTATCTATGCTTTTAACTATTTTCATGAAAAATTGGTCATTAAATCTGTAAAACAATAATATCTTTTATCATCCTTAACATGAAATAATTTTCTTCGACTGTCAAGATTCTAATTAATTTCGAAAACTGTAAAAGTACATTATATAGTTTTTGAATAATCGGTCAATAATTGTTTTGCTTCTTATAACTTTCTTGCATATTTTGGCAACGCATTGTTATCGTTATATTTATTTTTAAATTGACATCAATATATATGTTAATGTAATGAAACGGTACATCGAATACGCTGGAAAGAAACTGAGAAAAAGTGAAGAAAGTTAATGTTTTTGTGAAGTTGATTGTATCGTTAAGTTTTTTCCAGTATTTTTGAATTAGTTTTGGTTTAGTCAATAAATCCTGCATAATTTGAAAAAGTATTGTAGTGTCCTGCAAAGTAAGATAAGAGTTTCTTTAAAGTATTGTTCTTGCTCGATCTTGCAAGATCATGTTTTGTCTTGTTTTACAAGTCTCGCAAATTTCTTGTCTTGCAATTTTGCAATACTCTTCCATGATTCTCGCGTGACATTTCGCGTGCATACAAATGAGAAATAACTGCACTTACAAATTTGGTAATAGTGGTGGTTACTCTCGGTACCGTTCAGAACTCACACGTAACTATCGATATGGTCCATCATTGACAGTGGTCGATTGATAGACATTATAAAGTATAGAAACGACCAGTTTTACATAATAAGTAATAAGAAATGGACGAAATAGACAAAAAAGAATCGGAACTCTTTCATTTAGGTAGCAGTGAATTTATAATTAGTTCTAATTCGGCAGAACTGAACCTTGAGTGTATGTTCTGTATATTCTCTAAATTAAGTATATACTTGCAATAGAAATGCAATATTGTTTTTTCTTCTAATTAGAGCTGTCAAGTATTGTCTTAGTCTTGTCTTAGGTTCGTCTTGTTATTGTCTTGGTTTTAACTTGGTCTTGTCTTGGTCTTGCCTTAGTCTTGTCTTGGTCTTGTCTTGGTCCTCTCTTGGTTTTGTCTGGGTCTTGTACTGGTCTTGTCTTATCTTACGATGCCAATACAAGATCAAAAAAACTATTATTATTATTATTAATTATTTCATGTATGTATTCATATTTTTTGAGTACCTGAGAATTTTGTCACAAAACCTGATTTTTATTTGTTGCCTTTTTTCGCAATTTTTATAGTACGCCACTGAGCAGACAAGCGCTGCGCATATCTAGTTGCAGCGTCACCAGCATTGTTGCCATATTTAATTATTGAAGTGGAAGATAGGAAAAGAAGGCCCACGCCACTCGTGAGGCACTACATTTGTTTGTAGTGGGTGTTCGCTTTATTATTCCATATAAACAAAAAATAAAAAAAATGTATTCTTTTACGGATAACACATCATAAAACAGAAACAAGTCAACTAACAGAAAACTCAATAATGAATAAATACATACTTAATACTTTTTACTTAGAGTCTTCTTCTACGGCATTTAAAATATTTGGTTCAAGTGTATTACTTTACGAGGTTGTTTTTACTCAACAGTAGAGTATTGGCGTTCTTAACTCCCATAATCTCTTAAATGTTGAACTAATCTTATAGACATTTTCTTATGCGGTACGTGTCTATCGCGGTAATCCATCTGGTATCGTTTTCTTGTAGCCGCCGTCTAATTTTGATAAAAAACGAAGCTTTAGACATATTATTAACTCTCGTATTTGCTCTTTCTTAATTTATATACATATTTTTTTCATAATACCACACACACTTGATAATGAAAATTGACCTTTATAAGGTTATTATACACTTGCACAGAATAACACATTTCACAAAATACCACTTTAAGTTATTACGAAATTAAACTTGGCAAAATACAATCCTGCATTAAACAAATTCTAATTCGATTTCAGGCAAAAATCACGCAGAGAACTTGCTTTCTCTCTCTTATATCTGTATATTTTTTACATAAAACGACCTAGTCTGGTTTCATGTATTGTGTGCAGTATTTATGCGATATTTTTATTTTATAAACTAGGTCAATGTCACGGTTATTGAAGGAACATTGATGAAACCCTTAAAAATAGTATGAAATCGTTTGTACTGAAACTGTTTTTTTTTTTAATATTTTAAAGCTATCAGACTAATAATTTGCTTATTTTTAATTACGTACATTTTATGACACAGCAACAATTATTTTAAAACACTAAGTTTTACTGGCAATAATTATTAGTATTAACGTATTAAAATCCACCTACCAATACTATTATTTAATAATAATTAGTTAATAGATCAGTAAAAAATTGTATTTGTTACGTACTTTTACATTACGTACTTTTTTACAACACTTAAAAATGGTTTTAGGATCCATACTTCATCAGAATTGACAGAAAAGTATAATGACTGATGAGTCGCAATTTTATAAAAAAACGTATTTATTTAAAAGATTATTCATTGCATTTTTTTCTTTTTTGTATCTCCGTTACTTAACATCTAGACGTCGGAACTTGTATCATTGGCAGTTGATTAGGACCAACTGTGTATACTCGTACATGCAAAAATATGTTAAACATGGGTATTTACATTGAATTGGTGTTATGTTATTTCTAGTGACTCGTTTCGCCGAAATCTCATCACAATAAATTGGAAGCTGTAGATTTGCATATCCAGACTGTCTACTGCATTCACATTACCTCACTAAAAAAATCCCCACTTTAACATTTCACGGCCTAACAATTATGTCAAACTATGTCACTATGCGCACACTATCAAAGCTACGTATGTACTGAATTAATTATAAAACATCAGCCTTGGTCGCGCCGCGCTGCCTGGAAATGACGGGATAAGTTCCGTCGTCTAGACTGGTAACAACTAACTGGCAACACCGTAGACATCGTTCTGCAGTGAAACTCGGACGCTGTACAGGGGAGGCGTGTATAGCAGTTTGGGTGCAGTTTACAAAATTAATTATAACTCGGCTATTTATTTGATTTAAAAAAAAACTAATTTCAGATTAGCAATCTAGGGAACACGGACTACCCCCCCCCTCCAAACCGGACCGCCCTTCAAAGTTACACCCTGTATATCAAAATCAAAATTTATTTATGGTAATGCGATTATTCTCCTAGCAAATATTTCGAATTAGAAATAAAGTGTTTTTTTCTCTTATGGAAGTAATCTATGAACATACTGTGTATATTAAGCTATTCAGTCTTTAAAATTCTCAATTTTATACTATTTACAGCTTGTGTGAAAAATAATACTTATTTTACCTTTAAAATCCTTAGTACCGCATCGTTTATTACACAAATGTCTGCCAAACGAAAGTGAGTGTATAATAGTGGGTAGTTAAAGTTAAGTTAAAGTTTGTAGCACCGTATCGATCCCTCTCATTTGCCAGTTAATTATATGCAGCGGCAACGGTACAGTCCATTCTTAAGAAGGAGCTTAGCGAAGGGTGTCCTCTCGTTGAATATTCAACAAGCTGGACGGTCGCGACTTTAAATGTTCAACTAATACATTATTTGCTACTCTATCGTGAATGACCATAATTTTGAAAGTGAATTGTGTTAGGGGAATGTGGTATTTGTAGGACTGCTGTAGGCATATGTCGGTATTGTATGGGAACTAAAAATTAGTTTTATTAAATTGGTTTTACATTTAACAAAACTTTCTCAATACAGAATTTGCAGCTTCTTCAATAAATTAGTCAATTTATTAAACAAACTGAAGGCTATCACATAACAATTTTGAATGTACAGGGGATTCTTACAAATAAAATTTTGTAAAGAAATTAAAAAGTGCAGTTCAAAAATGATTTAAAAATACACTTCTACACGACACTGGAAATTGGTTCACTATAAAGACAAAGCATGCAATCGGTGGCAGGACAAAAAATTGAAAGAAATTCCAAATGAAACAAATAAATAACATGTTATAACACCTTAATTCAACTGCTTTTGCTGGTATTGTTATTAATTACTGATATAATTAATTTATGGTTTTAATAAATAAAACAGCAAATGCAACTGCTTTTGTCGCTATTTTATTAATAGAATTAATTTGTGGTTTTAATTAATAAAATAAAATAAAACAAAATTTTGACCGTCTTACCAGTTTCTACAAACTAACACTACAAATATAATCATTGTGAATGATACGCCACACTGCTACAATATGTCGTGGACGTCCTGGATCTCCACCTTCTCCACGATTCGGTTTCAAATTTCCTGTGTCACGTCCGCGTTGCACTACACTTGCACTCACTACACATCGCGTTAAAATTAGCGGCATTTGGCACAAGTTTACCGGGAAATCGTATTGCTGAAGTATTTTTACTTAATCATAAATTAAAACGATATCCATCAATTCCGAGTTGCTATATACATAAGTCATTTTTGACACTTGAAAAACTAATATAAACACTCGCATGACAAAAACATTAATACCTACTATAAGTAATCGGATTTTAATATTCGGACTCACCTGGCTAGAGACTACAGCAGCCCAGCGTTGTAAAGGTTGAAAATAATAATAATAATAATAAATTACATAGAATCGACTCTAGTTTCATTTAGTGTAATACATTTAAGGTTAATATTGTCTCTGTGTCCAGTAGGATATTCATGGTTGGTGTTGACGAAACATGAATATTTTCTTATTCTTTATTTTCTTTAATATACAAGAGCCATTTCAAAATTCCAAAATGTAGACACTTGGTGGTGTAAGTATGCCGTAACTCATTTTAAAAATACAATCTTCCTTCCACGAGTTTCCATCACTTTCCGTTTCACAGTTCTTTCCCCTTTCCCTCTTTTTTATTTGCACACATATGCCATTCACGTACAAGTTTGTTGGTAAATTAATTACATTCATAATTAAATTAACGAAAAGATATACGAAATTCTGCCCGCCCGAACAATATACCCGCCCATGATAGCGCTGGAAATGAAACAGTTGCAGCCAATCAAAAGCCAGCAGCGCATGCGTATTAACGTATACTACCTGCAGCGCATGCGTAGCAGAAGCTGTGTAATCCGATATACTCTCAGAGATATGCGGACACTATTTTGTAGGAAAAATATACGGGCTGCATGTATATTTCTTTGTGTTGACTGCTATAAATTGTGAGCAGGTTTATAACATTAGGCACTTTCTACAATTTTGGTCCACTATAGTGAATGCAATGCAAAAAGCCGATTTAGGGACAGCCTAAGTTTCTTGATTCATTTTCTGGAACATATAATATTTTACAACTACAGGTTGCCTCATGAAAATTGTTTAATTTACTTTACGTTGTGTAAATTACTTTCAACTACTTATAAATTTGTACAAATACTTTTTGTTAACATATTTTCTCAAATACAGTACGGTGAACATTGATTTTGACCATTGATTACGAACGTACAAAAAGTGTTTCTTATTATTCGATTTATTTCTGTGCTCAAATATATCGAATATGCAAAGGACTGAGCCTTATAAGGGTCTAAAATTATGATATTAATTTCATGCCAACTGAACATACTACACCAAAAATAGCTCCGACCGACATTTTGCCGTGACAACTAGGGCAAATTTACATATCGAATTTTTATTATTCGGGACTAAACAAAAATAAAAATGTTCGCTAACGAGCACAAGAATTTGTCTACTTGATAAATAGAACTAGGGCAGCGAAAACTTCATGAACTCCAAGTTGTCTAATTGAAATATATGGCTACCAGGTTATATACTAGTACAATGTTTTTACTCTAATATCTGAACAATTTTATAAAAAGAAATAATTAATACTTTATTTTACTTTAATGGCATTAAGCTAATTCAAATTTAATTTAAAATTTTTTTCTAAAATTGCCATGAAACGTATTATATAGGGCGTCCGGAAACTGCTCGAAAAAACTTCAGAGAACTGATAATATTCGTAATAATAATGTCAGGTATGTGTAACATTTTTTCAAAAAGTCAGCATTAACGGACCCACGTAACATCAAAGTTTTTAATTCGTTTTTAGATAACTTTTTCAATACTGGAACAATTTTAATAATGGAACACTATGACAGCTATCAAACAATTATTATAAAGTATGTTTTCATTACTACGTAGAAGAAGTGAGATTCGCCAGTATGTCCAAAAATTTAAATGTTAATTTTGTCGCAAACGATTAGATTCTTCGACCTCAAGGCTCAAACAACAGTATTAATATTGTAATTAATCTTTAATAATATGCAAACAAAATTTCAATAAAATTAATAATTTGTTCACCTGGGATGTGCTCTTTAGAGAACTGTAATATTAAAAATATTTTACCTAAAACTGCATCTCTATAAAAGTATAAAGTGTGTCAAATTTGATAAAAATCCTTTCAGTATTAAAAAAAAGAACTTAATAAACACTTATGTTAATTGAGACTTTTCGAGAAAATGTTACTTGAACTTGACCTATTATTTATTTGAATAACCCCCTGACCCTGAATATTCTGCACAGTTTTCAGATCTAGCTAAAGAAATATTAGGTATTAATAATACTAAATAAAAATATTTAAATAAAAATGATCTATAGAAATAGCACTGACGAGAAAATGCAATCTAATAATAAAATAGTTAAATAATTATTTAAATAAAAAATCTTTTATTCTTATATTTAATAGTGCAAAAAAATTATTCAAGATCAGCATGCAATTGAACTATTAAAAATCTATCTGATTTTTTTTCTTCTAAAAATGTGATGAACTTAATATGTTAAGAGTGCAAACTCTTAGAAAATTAAAGACTTCTAGTCAGCGATGTTTTGAAGGTAATTACGTTATATTTATTTTTAATAAAACAATGTAATATTTTAATGTTGGTCTCATTTTAAACTCATTTAAACTCAATATTTCCAAAGTTTTCAAAATTCCTTTATATGGGTGGTACAGTTTTCATTTTAGTCGATCAACAGTTACAGAGTATAGTGGTCAGGCAGATGTCATTTATACAGATTTTCTAAAGCTTTCGATCGATTGAACCAAGGCATTTCACTCTTAAAACTATCAAATACAGGTTTACTAAATCCTTTTCTTGATTTCTTTAGCTCTTACCTATCGCAAAGACGGTTAACAATGGAGCATTGTGGTTTCCAATTAATATATCAATGTCAATGCTATTTCTGGGGTCCCTCAAAGCTCGGTTCTTGGACTAATATTATTTCTAATGTCTTCAAATGACATTACCTTGATATTCAATGGCTATTCTCTGTAAAACAATCTTAAATTGTGTCAGATATTAACGACTGCCCTGAACTCCAATGGCAATATGTTGTTCCCAACTATTTATTAGCCAATATAATGAAAGAGGTCTTTTTTCATAGAATTGTGATCGGAATTGGAACCACTTATCAAATTTCCAAAATTAATTAGATGCCTAAATTGTATTAGTTCAGTCAAATATTTTTAGGGGGGGTACTTTCTATAAAATTATTCGATTTGAGCCCTCCCTTACGAAATAAGGGCTTCTAAAAAATTTAAAATATTTCGGGTTTAATTTTTTTTCTCAAAAACGGTTAAATTCATAAATATGAAAATCGGTGAATACATTTAGTTAATTAAGTGACATTGTTGAATACGATTTTTATTTTTACCAAATGTCTACAAGGGTGGCAACCACCAACCTCTGTTGTTTTTCTTAATTAGAAATTTTATTCTAAACGTTTCTCGATGTGAAAAAATTACAGTAAATAGAACAATCAATTTACAAAATTTTTCCCCTCTTAGTATTTTCATGAAAATACGCGTTTTCTTTAAAAAAAAAATAAAATTTACATACATGCATATTCTGGGGTGTGGAATATGCAAGCAAAATAATTCATATGAAACGTAGTAGGCTGCTGTCACTTTGATGGTTTTATTGTTTGGATTGTCATTAACAATAATTATTATTAATGTCAGATGTAATTATCTACCACCAAATTAATTATTCTTTTCTATTAATTTCTATTGCAATTATGAATAATGCATTTACGAACGAAGAGTATGCAGATATTCTGTTGGATTTGTTGATATCTTAGACGTTTTCTACTGGTCATAATCTTCTCGTTTTAATCTGTTTTTCGATATATTGTATCATGTAGAATGTGTCAGTGTTCATTCAAAAATCTCTCAATAAAATGTTTACTGATTGAATTTCGAACATAAATAATTGATATCTCAACTAACGATTTTAATTAACTTCCCGAACAGTTTCATGCATATATGTACTTCTAAGACTGCATTAAAAAGTAGCAAATATTCGATTTCCAACATAACGATTGTAAACCATTAAAATATCTGATTCAGCAGATATCAAGGAAAATCCAATACCATTAAGCCACACCTAAACTAAAAATCGAACTGAACTGTATGCATTTCGGTATTGCATTGCATGTTGAGTACCATTTCAGAGATATAGAAAAATATGTTATGAATATATTTTCCTTATATCAACAGAATGAGAGCAAAATTAAAATATTTGCAAGCCAATTTATTACTGCGATAATTATATCAAAAGAATTCAGTACAGTAGTACAGTTCTGGAGAATAAAAACACTCGAGACTAAGTGTCTCATGAGACACGTTATTCAAACTGCAAATTAAGGCTTTGTTGGTTTCATATTTAGTTCACTTTTAACGTTGGAAATTCGAAATATACTACAATAATTACTTAGAACTGTGTATATCCAAGTACAGTTATATGCGAACATTAGTACAAAATACCTAAATGTTTGTTAATTGATTTAAATATATACATTACTATACCCAACAGTCGACACAAAGAAACATACATACTTGCAGCCCGTATACTTTCCTATAAAATCGTGTGTCGCATATCTCTGAGAGCATACCCGATTACACAGCTTCTGCTGCAGCAAATACGCATGCGCCAGATGGAAACGTTAGATTTCTATTGGTTGTGATGAATTGACGAATCCACCTCTCCCGTCTCCAGTGCTATCATGGTCGTATACATGGAGAAATTTCTGGTGTATTTTTCCGTTAATTTAATTATGAATATAAGTAATTTAATAGTGATTCTGTGTTCTCAAGAATGGAGAATAATTCAAGCTCTACAGCGTATTCTCAAAATCGTAAACGCCTTAACCTAACAAATGAGGAATATCGGATGATGATATGAAGGGATTAGGACGCGAGATCAAAATATGAGTTTAAGTGATATGAAATATGTAGGTCATTAATAAGAATGTGCGTGAATAGTGTGTATGTATATTGCAATAAAGAGTGGCAAGGAAGTACAACTGTGAAACGGAAAGGACAATAAAAAAAATTGTATTGTCTGAAGCTATTTATTTGTGGCATAATTTTAGTTTTTCTTTAGTTTTGTTGGGTTTTGCCACACTTCTGAAAAAATAATAAAGATTAATTAAATAAGCCCTTGCGCCAAACGGAACAGTCAAGGGTTATTTTCGAATCTAAGTTTGCCTAACCAAAAAATCTCACACTGAAAAAAGCAGATAAGTAAAAATAACAAAAATCACATCACTATCGCGCACTTCCGTATTATTAACGTTTCGAAAAAAACGTTTCGTAAAAATTTTTACTACGATTTTGAGAACGAAAACAGAGAGTTTTTCGAAACGTTAATAACAAGGAAGTGCGCGATAGTGATGTGATTTTTGTTATTTTTACTTATCTGCTTTTTTCAGTGTGAGACTTTTTGGTTAGGCAAACTTAGTTTCGAAAATAACCCTTGACTGTTCCGTTTGGCGCAAGGGCTTTTTCAGAAGTGTGGCAAAAACCCAACAAAACTAAAGAAAAAAAAAATTGTGTTGCTATATATTACGAGATGAAACTTTGCCTAGAATATATGGATGCTTTGCGAATTATGTGTGACAGGTGGGAATCTGAATTCAGGAATATATTAAATTTTGATGAAACATAGACACATGAAGGCCATATGTAGTCATATGGAAGACATTACGATTGATATAAGTGTTAATGTGTGACTGTTATAGTGAGAGTGCTAGTAACCAATAGTATATTTGTATGTATGCAAAATTCGCAAAAATTTGCGTAATTTAATTAATGATGGGAAAATCTCTACTTTTAACAAATTTTGTCGACTATAAAATTTTTTATCATTTTCATAAAACTGTCATTGCCTGTCATGGTACATTATCAGAAGCTCAAAACAAACCTAATAACACCACATACTAATGAAAGTAGTAATAATATTCGTACTGTGCTCTTTTGCAAAATTTATCAAAAGCTGGCATTCTAATTTGTGGAGAGGGTGGCACGTAGGGGCGATATTTAAAGTAAACTGTTAAATTTTGTGTGCTTTGAACCCTTCTCAAGTCTAGGCCTAGGTAATCATATTCTCTTCAACTCTCACCTTCCATACTAACCTAGGTGCTGTGAATTAGTCACTCTCTATTATTTTTGACCTTGGGTAATACAAGATAAAAACTTTAAATTTGGAAATAACTATATCATTGTTGTTATCTAATGTCTCAAAATTGGCAAAAACTGTTATAGGTAACACTTTTTCCGTACATATGGGCTGGGTGCAAATACGGTCTGTTTAATAATAATATGCCGTCCCTTCTGCCCCACAAGTCTTCGACTTCTGGGCTAATCCTCGTGATTAGAATGAGGGGTAGAGATATTATTATGTTATTATTATTATATACAATATATATTTTTAATATCTGATGGTCTTAAAATTTAGTACGCCTATGAACTGTTGCTCCTGGCACGCTTTACCCGTCGCGGTAGTCTACAAGGAATGAATTATCATAATCTCAATCTGCCCTTTATAATATTTAATAACAAAAACCTAATTTTTAATTTTTATAGTTGCGGTATCCGAAATCACTAGTGGGTCAATTATTCTTAATCAGCTTGACATTGATTTTTGAAACATCCTGTATACCTAACCCAATTCAATAAAAACATTTCGCCTTGCTGTTCTGTTTTTCGTCAAATCCTAGACCTGCGGTCAGGCCCCTTTATTAAGGCAGTGATTTTGATCCTGTTAACCGATATTTACTGGGGTAGATCTATCAGATTAAATATTTCGGCCGCCTTTTACGACACGTGACCCTTTGGGAGCAAGTAGCACGCACAAAGACCCGAAAATATCGACTGCTCGATTAACGTTTAAAAATATTGCATTCTCAATGAAATTCCAGGAAAAAAAGCAATTTTAGATCCTTTGAGTTTTGATAAATTTAAATCTTAATTTTGTCATTCATACATACTTATTTGCCAATAATTATGAAAAAACGAATAATTTTTTGTATCTATAATATTTTATAGAAATTTGTTTCAATAGATTTTAACAATAAGTTGTAGTAGTAAAATTTTACTCTAGTGCTCCTCAAGGATAACTTGAAGCCATTAATATTTAATTTAATATAAATAAATGGAAATTAGTTATTTAAATGTAGATCGTTGACTCTACAATGATGAACTGAGAGAAGATGTTTTTCAGCAAAATTAAGATCAAATTTGTATAATTAGTGAACAGTGAACACTGATTTTACTTTTTATTATGCCTTATGTAACATATAACAGCAATTAATTATATGTAATTGTTATATTAGTAGTAATTAAGAGAAACCAGGAACCCTTTTTTATCTGAGGTGATATTTGACTATATATACATTATCTTTTATTATATAAAATTATATTTTATACAATATGTTTAATGGACATGTGACTTTTCTGCATAGTCTAAGATGAAAGTGAAATAATTATTTTATGTATGCGTTTTAGAGTTGTTACAAAAAATCAGTAGTAGTATATTGAATATTCTTGATACGCTTGTATGTTTCATTTTTTGTGGATTTGATGGCAATAGTATGGTATTTTTCTTGTCTAGTTACTGGGAACTGCCTTTCTATTTCCTTGATCCATATCACACAAACTACCATACAGAACAATATTTAAATTAAACACACTACAACGTGTTTGTCAGAATAGCAAGTGTCCCACCAATTAGATAATTAGTTTGGTTGTCGCAAATGAACACAATGGGAACTGTTTCTATATTCAGCAATGGGGAAATTGCATAATTTTTCAAATACGTACAGAAAAATGAATATATTATTTTAATAGAGATGGCATTTGTTCTAATAATAATAATAATGCTTTATTATCCCAACACCATCTTGCAAAAAAGCTAAAAACTTTAAAAAACGTCTTTGAACGGACTCTACCTTTGATGATGTATATTATAAATTGGATACCATATTATAGATCCGTATTCCATTTGTGATCTAACTAGAGAGCAAAATAAAATTTTAAATGTGCGTATATTTGTAAAATCTTTACAGTTCCGATATAAAACCATAAGTTCGAAATGCACAGGACACAACATTATTAATATGCTCGATGAAAGTAAGTTTGCTGTCAAATGTAATACCTAAATCCTTGAATACAGAAACCCGACCTATGACATTTCCATCA
Source organism: Monochamus saltuarius (assembly GCA_025584915.1). Lineage (NCBI taxonomy): Eukaryota > Metazoa > Arthropoda > Insecta > Coleoptera > Cerambycidae > Monochamus > Monochamus saltuarius. Next base: position 55,001,008 of record CM046725.1, on the reverse strand, counting down.
AGGTTATAATTAGAAATAATAAAGTTGGTTTGACGAGTGAAGGATATTGTTTTACATTTAGAGGTATTATGGGACAAACAATTTAACTCACACCATGACAACATACGATCCATACAAAGTTGGAGATGATCACAATCTGAAGTAGAATTTATTGAAGAGAATAATTTAAAATCATCGGCAAAAAGCAATTTTTCACAAGAAACAATATCTGGGAGATCAATTATAAAGAGTAAAAACAAAAGTGGTCCTATATTAGAGCCTTGCGGTACACCTGAAGATGCAGAAAGAGAACGAGAAGTAAAGTTTTGATATCTGACCATAAATTGCCTACTTGTTAAATATGAGTCTAATAGAGTTATCAACGAGTCTCAAAAATTAAAATCTTGCAATTTCGCTAGTAATATATGGGGGTTTATATGATCGAAGGCTTTTTGGAAGTCCGTAAATATTACGTCAACTTGCCCTCCACCATCCAAAGTTTCAGAAATAAATTGAGAAAAAACTGCAAGATTCGATATAGTAGCTCTTCTCTGCACAAACCCATGTTGGTGTGGGGATGTCAATTGCTTAGGCAGATAGTAAATTTCGTTATGCAAGGTGGATTAAAATACTTTAGAAAAATTGCACAGCAAAGATATAGCTCTATAATTCTCAATATCATTATGGTTTCCTTTTTTAAATATTGGACACACATATGCTTCTTTCCAAAGAGACGGAAATGTGGCAGGTTTCAGAATAGCATTTAATAAAATACACAAAGGCTGAACAAGTGGATACGCACAATCTTTTAGGATAAAACTTGGGATACCATCAATGCCCATTGTGAAAGAGTCTTTAGATCTTCTAAGACTAGATAAAACCTCTTCTTCTTTAACAGACGAAATGGAGATAGGCAATGAGACTCTACCACTTGTAGTAAATATAGATGGGTCTATTGGATGAGACTGAATAAAAACGTTATTGAAACATTCACCAAAGGCATTTACAATGTCGGAAGAGTTGGACAGTTCTTTATTATAAAACATGACAGCTGGAATACGAGATGAGCTTTTTTTTTGAATAAAATTCCAAAACTTTTTAGGGTCGTTATATAAAGATTTTTCGGTATCATTTATAAACGATTTATAGGCTTCGTTAATAAGACGTTTACAGTTAGAACGATGCTCTCTAAATACATTATAATATTCAGTAGTTCTATATTTTCTAAATTTTTCGTGAGCAGAAGTCTTAACACGAATAAGCCTAATGATCTCACCCGTGAACCAGGGGGGATAGTGATAACGACGAACATAAGATTTTGACGAATACTTAGGCACAGCTACATCAAGCAGACCATATAATTTATCATAAAACTTCAATTACATATCCTCCACATTACCAATAACATAAAGAAAAGTACAAATGAGATCGTATAACAACGCAAAATTTGCTTTTTTAAAGTTGTAAGCAGTACTAGGAAAATTAATTAGAAACACATTTTGAGACTCAGATCTTTTACAGAATATAATCAATAACGAAGGATGATGACAATCCTCAGTAACCAATGGAGATTCAGATTTATCAACGATACAGTTGAAGTGAGAAAACACGAGAACCAATATATGATTATTGTTATTAAAAATGTTATTACGTTGAACAACATCGTGAAGTTGCTGAAAATTATCAATGATTAAACTATTTCTATCTACTGTATCAAAAATAAAATTCGGTATATTAAAATCACCCACAAATGATATATGAAAATTATTTCTTAAACACTCAAGCGAATTGATTACATCGAAGAACATTTCCAACTCCTGAGAAGATGTACGCGGCGGAATATACACAACAAAAATGAGCACCTTTCCACTATTAATATTGTCAACTTTAACTCCAATAACATCGATCACAGGAACAATTTCAGAAATCGCCGACAAATCCAGTTCTGTACAATGAAAATAGTTTCTAACTGCAAGAAGAACTCCACCGCTCCTAGTTAATCCTGTAGACATCAAACATCTATCTTTGCTAATTACAATATAATTATTAGGATACAATTCCGAGTTATTGATGTCAGAGGATAACCAAGTTTCAGCCAACGCTATAAAATGATAATCACTTGAAGAAACACTGTTGTAGAATTGAACAACCTTAGAGCGTAGACCATTAACATTTTGATATAACAAAGTTAAGCTGTCTGTCTGCCATCACAAAACGGTGTAAATCAGTGACGTCAGACGCCGTTTGCACGTGTATACCTAAATACAACAGTGTGCTTTAGTTCTTATCTGAATACGATTTCCATGCTTTCGAATAACGCAGTACATACATTTAAAAGAGTTAATTTATCATTTGTTGTCATTATTAGGTGTTATTGTGTTAAATAGACATTACCAAATGAATAAAGCTGCAAAATAGACTCATAAAATGGGCACAGAAAGTGCATCTTACCGGGCAAATGGAAGAAGTATTGTATTTTGCCATTATGTACGAATACAGCATAGAACCTAATAAAACATATTTCAGTGCCAAAAATTAAAAAAAAAATGTGGTGCAGGGTGATGAAGTAAATGTACATCGGTATTGAATAAAGTTGCAAAATTGACGTAAAATCGCCATTATGTACGAATACACCATATAAAGCCTGCCAAAACTGAAAAGAAAAATATGGCGTGGGATGATGAAGCGCGACGAAAGGAAGCACTGCAACATTGTTTGTTTGTGAAGACTATTTTAATGTAAATTTAATTGGAAATATAATACAGGATTAAGTTCATCGAAAAAATTAAAATATGAAGTTTTAAAGAATCAATTGAACTTTTCTATTAAATTACCAGAATGTATACAGGGCGTTTAGAAAATCAATGGTAAAGCAAACTTACATTGTTTCTTATTTATTGAATTCAGTGGTTCAGATTCCAAATAACATGTTCTGTATTTGCTCCTATTTACGTGATGTAGCTCATCGTCTGCAACAAGGACATATGCTGATTGTTCATATTATGATGCGATGGTCTATGTGGACTCATTTTCTGCAATAACCAGACTTTAAGCAACATTTACATGTGTCATTATACCAATTTAATTATAATGCTTGTTACTTCGTGTATGTGATATGAGTTCAACAGCGTTTTCTTGAGTTATTCGCTTATAAAATGGATAGCACATATTTGAACTGTTTTTCTGAAAATTCTAAATCCATAGAGAAGAAAACTATATAGACTGTATATGTTTATATGAATTATTAAAAATCAAACCACTTACAAAGATTAAAAGTTAAAAAGAGGAGGATATTTTATAAAGACGTGTTTGTCTCAATCATCTTTTTTTGACTCCAGGAAACTCACATAAGCTGTGACTCATTGTAAATGAAATATCATGTACAAACACATGGCAATTATTTTATGATTTTATTAATCTGCCTGACCTAATGTGCAACAATATTTTTAACAATTTTCTATGAATAATAATAAACCTGACCCAAATATAGTCGCCAGTTTCTGCGATAATGCCCATGATTACACGCACGACCATATTTGACCACGGGTAGTTTCCATGTGTCGTACACACGCAAAATGGACGATTTCTTTTATTGCACGTGTTCTCATAAAAAATAGTATTTGAAGTCGGATTCAACTTTCTTTCAAGATAAGAAAATAATTGCGTGGAAGAAAACGGACATTATTGGAAAAATTATTTCCTCCATAATCAGACAACACATGTACAGGGTGATTATTTGATTTTTAACTATTATGGGACATAGAACGGCATTATTAACTTGAAGGTCCACGACTCAAATGGGCTAATTTAAATCTAGAAGTAATGAAAGCATATGCATTTGAGTGCAGCCATTGCTTTCTGCTCGAGACTGTCAAAAAACACTTGATGTTCTTTATACACAGGGTGTCCTGTAAGTACATCTACAACAGATTCATGGACTCAAAATAGACATTGACAACATATATCCAACATGGAGTATAATGCCCGAACTTGATAAAAGCATATTACAGATATAGTATTAAGACTATAAAATAATTAATACATAATAATAATAATAATAATAATAGTTTTATTCCAGTAGACCATGTAAACATAGCATAGGAAAAGTCAATAAAACACAAATACAAAGGCATCAATAATAAGATACAGGTTTGCAAAAGGTAAAAATAAGCAAATTTGATAATAAATGACAAAAGACAATTTGACAAGAGCAGTATATAAAACAAACGAACAAAGAAAGTAACATAATACAAAGATCACACGTGTAGTTATAAAAATTCACATAATATGTCCAAGAAATTCATGACATAAGATACATTTCATAATATAAAGGCAAGAATAACTTGATTCATATTTAAGTAAGCGCATCTCTGTACTCTTTTCGTAACGTTATTGGACTTTTGTTGAGGACTATATAAAGATTTGTATATTTTGAAATATTAGTAGTATTCTTCATAAAGAATCATCCAGATCTATTTATTGGAAAATTTACAAACCATTTTTCGGACAGCATATAAACTATGGCAGCAAAAAGAGTTAATTGTTAAATAAAATAATATAAAAATCAAAAAAGCAATTGCTAAATTAAATGATAAAAAAATATAAAAAAAGTTTAACAGTATTGCAGAGCTCTAAAACCAAAGATTTTGCTAGACGACAAATGTGAATAAAATAAATATCGTTGAGAATTTAAAAATAATGATCATTTTTTATGAAATTTTTGAATTGTAGTATTATTCATTAGGAATTTAGTCGTCCAGTGAGTTTATAGCTTCCAAAAGTGTCAACATTTCAAAGATCGAATATATTATATTATATCCTTGCAAAATTATCAAGATTAACAATTGACATTGTCAGTAGGTATAAGGTAGACTTTACGTATGAAATACATTTATAAATAGCTCTTTACTCTTCGGATACCGTTTTTAAAATGTCATTCAATTTATTTAACTTTAAACCGTTAATAATTAGACACATGTTTATAAGTCAAACTTGACATATTTTTAATCATTTGTGTTTCTTTGCTTTTTTTACACGCACCACGGGTACATGCTGTATAATCGATAAATTTTATTTCTACATCAAATACTTTCTAATAGTATACATACGTTACAGTTAAGTTTCGTGTCCAATTTTATTTCATAAATAGGTACTATATTGTGAAATAATCATGATTAATATATTATCCATATAAACAATTTATAAGTAATTTATCTTAATTCAAGGTAGATTCTGATTTTGGTAACTTAAGAAAGGGTGTGTTTTTGCTTACCCTTGGAATAGTAATCAATCAATCAATCAGTCATGCAACATTGACCTATATGATAACACGTACATACATAATGTAATTAATGTAAGATATAACTATACTGTCTCAAGATATCCAATTTAGTTTATTCAGACAGATTCTTTAGTTTAGCAGCTTTCCTTAATCTAACTTTTTTTAACATTTTTAATAAGTAACCTTTATTTCTCCAACTTTTTTTTAGTTTTACGATAAGACATTATTAAATACATATAAATATATAAGTACATATTCCAAGATATTTCGTTCATCTGGGACTACTTGGTTCTATTAAAGAAATATTTATTTATACAGGGTGTCCCAGAGTTATTTTAACAGACTTTATCACGGAAACTCTTTGAGTTAGTTGTTCAAAATTATTGTGTTATTGTGTTCAAAAAGGATCGTTTATCCAGTTTACTTTCAAACATACAGGGTGTTTCAAAAACTCAGTTATGTTGCGGAATTTTAATTTTTGAAATGTAACTGTAAATTTTTGAATTTTTGGATTCTCCTCTTATTTCTAAACACATTTTATTAGCCATATTCTATACCTATGAAAAAAACAAATTACGTTACAGGAGCTTTTACTTAACAGTAATTTGTAATTTCGTAACACAGTTTTGCATTTTATTGCAGTTCTATTTTTATTTTCAAATATATTTGTAAAAAAATTATTCGTTTTAGACATTTTTTTCATAATAGTTTTTTTCTTGTGATTTGTGAGGATATATACAAGCCCCTTTAGTATCGGTACTTATATTCTGGACACCCTGTATATTATTCTACCATAGTTTCTTATCCTTTTGCTTTGTTCTCATATTTGTTTACTGAATTTATGGCAGGAAATAAAATGCTAAATAGTAGCAAATACTTTTATAGATAACCTTCAAACTAAGGCGTTAATGCGTAGGGGCAAATGAAGTTAAATAACGTGCTATGAAGTGAATACAATATTTAGGATTATGCTTCTTGTGAGAGACCATCGATATCTAATTTTTTTCTAAACGATTTATCTTGTTTTGTACATTTAATATCTATGATATCTACTTAAAAAATATTGTTTTATTGTATATGCTATTCAGGCTGCTTTGACTACTTTCTATACTTCCTATGACATATTAAAATTTGTTATAAGATTACAAAAAAAAAATTAAATCGTAGTATTATAGATAATTAAGATCTCCATTCATAGTGATAGATGTATTGATAAGTTTCACAATACAAATCTTTGTGTACTCAGTACCGTAGTATTAGTATAGAAATATCTGTTTCTAGCACTGTCAAGAAACTTCGATACAGTGTGAGTGCAACTGATAACAAATATTCTCCTAATGCAACCTGCATTCCGTTTTTTGTAGCATACATAAAGGAGCGTGTATATAAAATGAGTTCGTTTCAGTGGGTATTTGGTACTTGATACAAATCCTGATTTGTATCATTGTGAATTGGGACCTATGTTGAAAATAGCAACAAATTAAAAGATATTTCAGTATATCTCATTTTATATAAATTAAAAGAATAGTAGTTAAACTGTTTTTGTTTGGTTCAGAATTTTCCTATAGGTAGCATTAAATATTAAAGAATAAAATTAAATAATGATAAGGATATTTGATCCAAACTATAAATCATTTTTCTAATGTTTCTCAATCTCATTAGTATGATTTTTTGCCAATTTCAGCTATTTTTTGCGATTTTTGCAAAATCTGTGGTTATGAAGCTATAAAAGGCATTTTGATACAGCGCATCAATGTGATTTTTACGACTTTAAACAATTTTTCGCTTTTTCCAGCTATTTCTCGAGAGATGTCAGTAATTTAGTAATAGAGTTCAGATTCTAATTCAACACATCAAAATACATAAGAAACACATTTGATAAATTTTATATATATTTTTTATTTGATAAATAATTAAATAAAAATAATTTCGGAATTTTTCTGCGCTCATAAATTTTTCGCTATTTTTGCAATTTACTCAAAATTTTGAATGTGTTCGGATGCATTGCGCCAAAACACATAAAAAGTGTTCAAAAGTATAGCCCACTTTTCTATTTCTTGAGCTGGTCCGATGGTTTAAAAGCGTATTCTTTCAATGTTGGCAAAGAAGATTTATACACTGGTTGAGCAGGAAACCTTTTTACGAATTGAATAGACCGGATATTTTCCGATCTCCCCCAGCCTATAATAAGGCTTCCGATATGCCATTTATGCTTAGATTTTTGCATTGAAAATTAACCGTAAATTACTACATGCCATGCTGAAATGTCCTTGTTTCGATTCAGAAAACGCCTTGACTGATTTGCGCGGTCATTCATAGGACCTTGTCTTAAAACTATTTAATGCAATCTCCTCCCCATCACAGACTTTTCTTAACTAATGTACATATTAATAAGAATATCCTGCTGAATATATACATATCCTTAGCGCCGTACAGCAAAAATCAATGCTAGAAAATTGCAGGAATGTACTCGTTGCAGATTTTGAGATTTATGGGGAATAATGTGGCGATGTAATTATTTGTAATAACACCATTACTGCTTTACAGCATGTCATTTCGCTTAGGTCTACTTTAAAGGAATAGGTAAAGAAAACGCATATTGATATAAACTGGACTGGACTGGAAGTACATATTTAGTATTTCAGTATTCTTGATATATTACATTCCTTTCTAGAAAACTTACTACTCATACTATACTCATACCCACCTTATATAATAATAAAATAATTATTAAATACTAATCACTCGGTAGTATATAATTATAACAATGAAAATAAATGATTGTCTCGATTATGGCAATATCTCGAGAAATCTCGAGTAGTCAGACACATTCATTCGAATAATTACCGGGGACAAAAACAATATTCGAAATCCGAATTGAATGATAAATGACGCATACGTTGACGTTACTAACGCGATCGTGCTACTCGAGTTCTAGCAAACTACAAAATATCAATATAGAAATGTGTGCGCAAATTTTAAGAATGTGACGGGTTTTTTCGTCGACTGACGGACAGAGAGTTTGCTCTCGATTATTCATTCGAAAGATCATTTCGATTGTTGCAATCATTTGATTACGCCCATCACTAATTATTTATATAAGGAAATAAAGATTTATAGCAAACTGCCAAGTCATTCATTAGCGGCACACCAGACATATATCGCTTTTGAGCTCGTTAACTCCCCTCAGTATACCACAGGAATCGAGGCAAGCGATGACATATTCGATAAAAGGGAGCCTAGTAGACGTTATGCAACACGGCCATATACTGAACCTAGCAGTCCACTTGCACACACTATTGCATATTAATACAATTTGTAGCAAATAACACTACAATTCTATCACTATAGTTTTGATAATGATCACTACAAATTTTATATTAATATTATAGTGGGTACTACACTACCTCTTTTTCGCCATTCATGCTTTCATATTTTAGACCAAAATTACACTGAAAGATAAAAATATGTGCCAAATTTCAAACAAATATATCTAAAATCACCGGAGCTATCAATAAATATCATTTTTAAAATTTTAATTTTGACCGTGTATTTTGAAAATGGAGCTACAAAATAAAAAGCGTCATAAGAACAGTCCCATTATTTTAATCCAAATAAGATGTGGTTAACGGTTTGATCTACTAATTTGCAACACACTGTATATGTATTTTAAAACTGTTAGTTTTATATTAATATATAAATTTTGAATACTCAAGAAAAATTTGTTGCTATTTACTACTTTTAAATTGTTTTATCCATTTGAACGCTTGCGCTTTACATTGGGTCGGAAATTCGGTATACAACACTGTTTTAATATAAAACTCAACAAAACCCAACGATTAAAAAGTAATGTGTATGTCGTAGTGAGAGTACAGATTTCTGGTTGCTATTTTTTTAACACAGTATAATATTTTTGAAGCCCTTGAATATAATTATTTGACCTGTCTTGAAAATCAGCTGTTATTATTTGACTTGAAGCTTAAGTTATCAATCCCCAATAGTTTTTAATTTTCTCATCAAAGCAGTACTTCCGTACTTCAGAACTTATAAAGACATCAGCTATTTCTGACGACACACTATTTTTAATATTCTTGCTACAATAGGAATTTATTTATTTATTTACCTAATAAAAAGGCTATTTACGGGGCAATCCTTTAACAGTACATATGTAAAATATAAAAGGAAGAATATAACATATACAATATAAAATAATATGAAGAACAGAACAATATATAAAATAAATACAGTTAAAATAGCGTCAACCATTAAAGACATTTGACAAATTAATTATAACTGAATGAAATTGAGATATACGTGACTTTTGAGATTATTTCCAATATAATAAATTACTACACTCATTTTAAACTCATATTTCATCCTGTTGTTGTTTCAAATTGAGCGATATAAATTCCGGATAACGTGATTCAAGCAATAAACATTTGAATAAACCATTCAAGTGTTTTTGACCTGCTTTTTAATTAAACACTTACATGTTGTTTAATTTTTTATGGAAATTTGAGTTTCTATAGAATCTACGATGTTTTCAGAATTTGTAGGGGTTGCAAACTGTGCGGTTGATATGTGTGTGTCAGAATAATTTAACTTTCAAATTTTTTATAGTGATATTCAGAATATTAGCGGTTTAACGTATATGTTTCATAACATTGACATGCAACTAATTTAAATAGAAATAAAATACATAAGTAGGACGTGATAAAATCCTTAAGTGGAACGTTGAAATAAGCATAAGTATAATATATCTACAATAAAGTTATTGCCTCACTTTTAATTTTTTATTGTTATTCTCACGATATTTTGTTAAAATAGAGTTAAGAATAGAGAACAGAAATGTTATAAAGGTAATATAACAACATAAATATAGCTTTGCTACATTTTGTGTACTCAAGGTTCTGCTGGGTTTGACAGCCATAAACAGCTCAAATAACAAGCTCGAAACCGGCATATGTCTAGAATTTCCAGGTTGTCAGGGCATAAGGCGCTTAGTAGTTGTTTCCTAGAATTCCGTTTTGAAGATAAATATAATCCCGAGTATAATCCGAAGTAACAATTGGGGATTTTATAACAGCTACAAAAACGTTTTCGAAACAAATCTTATAAAACAGCATATGTCAGAAAAACATTATAAGAATGTTGATACAGCAATTATACAACCAAAATTGGCACCATAGCATAAAGCACTTTAGTCGTCGTTAAGCCTGTTGGAAACAATTAAAAAACAGCAATATTATAAGGACTCTATTTTGGTATCGTTGGTAGCAATAGTACGATATTTTTGTAGCATAAAATCCATTATCAAAAGTAAATTATTTAATAATTATATCGCAAAGGTATCAGAAGGTATAAAGTAACGAGCATTGCTGTTAAATCAAAAGACTGCAATTGGAGTGTTATGTAGTGTATTACTCAATACTATTTTACGCGGTTTACTGTGCTTTGTGGAAGCAATTTTTAGTTCGGAGAAGTTTTATTGTGATTTGTGTGGCCCATATCTGATGGATTTTACATGCGCTGCGTGTTAAATATATATAACAATATTATCATAGTAAAAAGAAGATTTTTGGAATTTAATGGAGTTTTAGCGTTAAAACTAGCGCCAACAGCGTTAAAGTCATCATAACTTTTCATAATTTTCGTTTTGACGATTCAATATTAGGAAACCGGCTAAGTTTGAGATATAATTATACGCCACAATGATTTTTAGCGATGTATCAAAATGACTGCCGCTTATAAAACTAAGTCAAGAAAACTAATTGAGCGATTTCTATAAAACACTAAAAATTATGATTCTATAAGAATTTACCATAACAGGGCCGTATCGTAATGGTAAGTAATGTATGAGAGCATTTAAAACTATGGATAAAAGTAAGAATTCTTTCAGTTCTGGTGTAAAAGTCATAGTTCTTTTTTATTTTGATAACATTTCTTTAATTTTCTTCTAAATGCGCTATTTCCTTTCAAGTTTCCCATTGGCTTAATCCTGACATGTTTATTTTTATACAATGAATATGAAAGTTAAAGCAAAAGTTAAAACTTGATTTTACTGTTGGCTATGGCATAGAATAAGGTCCAGCTATTTTGCTGTTTCAAATTTATTTTATAGAATAGTGTGTCAATGTAATGTCGTGTCAAAATAAGTGGTTTTCTGTTGTAATTGTTGTATTTTACATATACATTACAGGGTATAATACAGCTATTGCTTTTGAAGTAAAATTGTTTCTAAGTATCTTACTTTACTTCTGTTAGCAAAAATGTTTTATAAGCTTTTCGCAAAAATATTTATAAAATAGTTATATATATGTATAGCCGCCAAAACATTTGTGTGGTAAATCTATAAATCATTTAAGTGGCTGGCAACATAATTATCGTATAACTTGAAAATTATAAAACTGTTTTAAGGGTATGTATAATTAATAAAAGTAGAATATTTTTTTTTATATATATTTTTAGGTATTAACACTATTGTGTGAAACTAACTACTCTACGGACTAAAGCCCCGACCAGCGTTGAATTACACCCACAATATCTATCCATATATTCTTTATTATTAGCTTTTGCAACATTTTTTACTGTATTAGATAGGTACTTTAAGCTAATATAAATCAAATCTCCTAGTTAGATATTTGTCTCAACTTAAAGGAGGCCACCTGAAGAAGCAATTCTAAAAATGCGGAGATAGGTCAGATTTCATCCATTGTGCTTAAATTTTCGAGTTCCCACAGTTTCAAAAGTTAACTTAGATATTTATAGAGTGTTTTTATTAAACGAGGTTAGTAAATTTAGTTAGATTAATTTTTTTTAGAAGTATTGAATAGAGCTTTGTCTGTGGATTTGTTCATTAGCATACCTAGATGTTTGGTATCAGAGAGCATAGATATGACTTCACTGATAGGAATTGTAGGATATTTGATGTATATTAGCTTAAAATACCTTTTATAATACAGTAAAAAAAAGTAGAATAGGTTCGGCATTATGAAACAAAAATGATTTTGGGTACACATAGGTAATCGAAAAGGAACAACATTTGATTTAATCACTCCTTGTTGAAGTTGGCACCCTGCCATTTAGCCCTGTTCGATTATTAACTGTTCACCCTGTGGATAACATTTTTCATATCTCACTAAATTCGCATTGGCGCATTCGCCAAAATATAGAAAAAATGCGATTTTCTAAATAAATCTAAATATAAAAGAGAGCAAAAGATTTAGCAGATATTACCATTTTAAATCATGCAGTTTAGGTAACTAGTTATCTTTGCTTATTAAAATTACTACTAATTGAGTTTTCTTTAGCATTCCTTCCTTTTTCAAAATTTACTGAATCGTGAATATGTTTATTATATATGTGAATACGCTTAAACACATTAATATATGAAAACATATCAATATCAGTATTTAATTTTTATTATCTCAATACTGTTGAATATAAAAAACTAATGTCTAACGAATAAACTTAAATATTTCAGAAAATAGTGTTTTAATCGTCTCGTGGAAGAATTGGATAAATTTTTGCTTTGCAAATTACTTAATTTTCAAAATTCCTTTTATGGATTCCTTTGCCATCCATATAAAAAATTACTTACATAATACATTTTCTTTATAAATAAATTCATCCGCAGTTCATTAATATGGAATTTTGTAAATTTTAATATTTTGAATACTAATCATGTGAGCACCTTAATACATCAGAAAAGATATCCATACAATTGCTTTACAAATTTTTCATGTACCTATTGCACGATATGCAACCCTCCAGAATGAATTTCAATTTTAAATTTCTGGTATAAAATTCATGGCATGACATTACCTTCATTTCTAAAAATCAAAATTAGCATTTTTGTCCTTGCCCTTTGCCTTGATTTATTACTCATTTAGGTGCGAAATGGTGGGGATAAAGGAATAATGCAGCATTTACAAGTATTTAAAAGTTCAGTGTCAAATGAAATCCTGTAAATGAATGTTTGAGTATGGACTGAAATTGATTGATATGTTGATAGAGCAATGGTAAGACATTTTCTTCAAATAAATAAAATGTAATGAAATAAATTCTTAATATTTTAAATATTCTAGTACCTGCATTCTATTGTTTAAATATTTTGCATTCCTAAAAAGAGTCCATGTTTGTTTTTACTATTTTGAATGAAAATAATATTTTGCATGAAATTTCCCTTTTTCTGTTGATGTAATTCGTTGCCTTAAAATTATAAGTATATATATATGTTTCAATTTTGACACCATGAACAAAACAGGTATCTGTAATTAACGATAGTATAAATCAAAATAAACAAATAAATATATAAACATATATAAAAATAAATAAACAAAATAACATGGTTGGTAAAATATATAACAGAAGTATACTCGCGTCTCTTACGTCATGGCTGACGTTACACATTTGTTTCTATTGTCAACGTAATTTTAGATATTTGGTCGCGTTAAAAACATCATTTTTTGCAATTTAGTGCAATATATTATGCAAACTCTTAGTGTAGTATATAGTTTTATTACTATCAGTTGCAGTTTCTTAAATATTTTGATGAAAATATAATGAATTATTCATTTGTTCGTATGACGTAAGTCGTCTGAATTCTTGTCGCGAGTATAGTAAACATTGCATTTTGTGATATTCTATGAAGAAAATTAACTAAAATTTTGCACATCAAACCTGATATTTTGATCATTGTTTTCTCGAAAACGGTTGGGATTATCCATCTTATACAGAATTTTCTTTTGTTTATTTTGATGTATTATATCGTCTATTTTAATTATGACAGCCAAACGTCTAACACTCAGTATATTTATTATTCTTTTATAATACCTACCTGTCTTTCAAATATATTGTGCTATTGTAACATATACGTTTAGGGTAGCAAATTATAAATTAAAACAATTTATAAAACAATTGCTTTGCAAAACCATCGTCTACTAACTCGTGTCGCCTTTATAATACTTGTCTATCGAATCACCTGAATTTCAATCTATAGAATTCTGTAATGTTCTGTATTTGAGAACATACACATCATTCCATAAATGTCAAAATTTGATATTTGATATTGACACAATAATAACTTGTCTTTTAATATAACCTACTTAGTTAATTTGGTTTGCAAAAATGCACGTATTTTTTATACCTATAGGTACTACTATTTTAAAACATTAAAATACGCAGCACTGATACCGTTTAAATACTTCAAAGCATTTGTGTCTAAATATTTTACATTTTTCATAAAACTGGGTATATACGTATTCATAATAGACTGTTACTCCTGCATTTTCACCATAAGAACACAATATTTGTTATTTTAGATTGCATCAATTTATAAATTTAAAAAGGAGACGTAAACAGAAACGTACACCTAAACAGATATTTGACATTTGTCATAATTTCTATGAAACAATTGACGACTATGTCAAGTGCAACCGAACAAAGGAACATACTAGAAAAAGCACGGCTGCTGCGATTTAGCCGACGATGGTAAAACAGATACGAGTATTTTTTAAATAACTGTAATTTTTAAGTTAAGTTTTCTTCGACTTCAAACGCACTATTTGAACTCAATTTCAATATATTTACTTTCTCTTATAGAACACGGTAGGTATATTTTAAATAATGTATTTATATACAACACAGCATGTAACAACAAATTTAAAACAATTACTGATTTATTTTTATTTATCGAATTTTCATAGACATTAAATATGCAGAAAATCATGCACTTATAAGTAACGATTTATTGCTTCATAATTAAGAACTACCTATCGAATTTTTCAATGAGCTTTATGTCAGTAACGTATGTATCTGAATAAAGGCACGAAGGTAAACAAAGTCGGCTAAGTTGCATGCAAAAGTAGAAGCTTTCTTACGTAGACTGGACGGTTTCTTGTCAACTGGACTGAATTCTAGAACAATTTTTTAAAATTATCTACGCTTTATTTTATTTCCTACTAAAATTCATATATATGCTTTAAAAAAATGCGTTATACAGGGTATCTCTAAAAGGAATTGAATTAAATAAACTTACCTTAGTATAAAATTTGCTAAAATTTGATACATTGACATAGTTCTATTGTGATAGTGAACAGGAATATAATTCATTTTAGTGTTTTTTTTCTAGGAGGAACCTATTTTAGCCATATGTTCTTTTGTTTGATAAACCAATAAGTCTTATGTAAATATCTGTTTATTTCAAAACTATATTTTCCTATGTTTGATAAACCAATAAGTATTGTTTATTTGAAAAAAATTCTGCAACAAAGTTGTATGTTTTTCTAAATAAACTGCAATTTAATTTTACTAATGAAAATCAATAAAAAATGACCTGATCTGTTGATCAAATAGAATATTTCCTTAGGTACATCAAAATAATATTTATTTATTTTCACAGTTTCTATAATACTTAAAATTTTAAGACAAAGTTTTATTTAATATAGGATCTTATAATTTTACCTAATGTAATATATCTAGAAATAAGGATTTATATTTTTCCTACAAACGCATGACGTCATTATCAGGGGCGCACTTAGGACGCTAACGTTAATGTTTGCAGAAACCGAGGTGCAAACATATACCTACAAAAAGTTAAAATCAACATCTGGTACTGGTAATTTATAATATCCAACATTGTTCATATTACAAAACACTCTACATAACTATTCACTTGTAGTACCAGAATAAAAGTGAATAACCAGCAACTGCTGTAAATATTCAGGTGCTAGGCTGTGGCGTTTGCCGCTAATAATTCATTTTGGTTTTGAAAACGTGTGTTCAACGTCCGCACAGGTCACTGGGTATATTTCAAGTATATATAATTGTTCATGGATGGTACATTTAGGGTGAGTTTAGAAAAATTTACTCCTTTGCCATCAAAAGGTTCTACTACACAGAATAAAGTCAAAAAATCCCGGATTGTTCTGCAAAACGGTCACACGTTCAGCACTAGGTCCTTATAACTAGAAAATAAACTGCAAATTAAAACCATTGTTTACTGCGTTATTTATTGAATATCCTCATGCTGTCACAGTTGCTTCAAGACGGCGAATAACTGAAACTATCCATGAATAATTAAAATGTATGTATGATAAATCTTCGCGAATTCTAGGATCACTAAATATCTGTTGAGCATATAAAATAGAAGCAGCATCACTTGAGTGCAGTCGCTGTAGAATAGTTTTTATCCCGTCAAAATGAACGTAGTAATATGACGTTGCTTTCAACTACGTACCCCAGCGTATGGTTCCATTGCAACTGTTTTATTTTACGAGTAGTAACCTGCTGTAAGTTTAAACGTTTCTAAACAAAAACAACACTCCTGGGCCTCTTCGAGTGAAATAAATTCAATTGGGAATTCATTCGACTTAAAAAATTCCTGAGTATACTATTATCTATGTGTATATTTGCAATTCATGAAACTTTATATTCCTTTGGCAAACACTGAAAGTATGTGTACCAATAAACTCGAGAATCGAGCCCCTGCAGGTAAATAAATGGAATGTTTCTGTCGATTAGCTGGTATGAATAAGATTAAATTTGTTTTATTAAAAATAAAGTAAATTAATTATTTAGGTTGTCGCCAAGTCCAGACCTGAGGTCTGCAAGCGAAGTGCAGGCTTTAGAAGTAACTGCTCGAAATTGTTACATAATCTGGCGCAATACTCACTCTCCCTTAAACCCAGGGCATTTTACCGACATCCTTTAGGCAGTGGCCATTTAATGGAGGGGGTACCGGCTACTTTCAAGGCCTCAAATTACGCTCCGGCTTCCGTAGCAGGAGGTCAGTGCCGTTTGAGTGCCGTTGTTCACGCCATCCCCTAACTTTGGGGGTAGTGCGTCCTAGACGATATTATGCGTTGGCTGCGGGCAGCCTTGCCACTGATCTAGTTAGTCACAACTGCCCCCGATTCGGCAAGACGACATTGACCCGAAAACAAAATAAATTTATCTTGACATTTCTTAATAGTTTTTCATAGGAAAGGAAAAATGAAGGACGGTAAATGGAGGTTTGAAGTGAATTCTAATTTAAAGTTGACATAAAGGTCGCTTTTATTGAAACTGAGAGATTACGAAGGGAAATTATATGGTCTAGGAAATCTCATTAAACGATTTAAACATATGTTTACAGTAACTCGACATCAAACAGAAATGTTGCCCTGTAATAAATCATAACTGAAAGTGGTAGTTAATCTAAATTCAAGAACAATTTCCTTTAAGGATTTTTATTTCCATTGTTGGAAAGTCAAGTATAAGTAGCATGTAAATTGAAACGAATTAATTCATTTTACTGGTCATTAGTATTAGAATAAACTCATCAAGCCTCATATATTTTGCAAAAAAGTTCTGAAGAAATACAGTCTTTGTAGGTCTAATGTGCTTGTTTATAAAGATTATATGCAGCATATCGTACACTCAAAGAAATGTCTTATTAAAAAAAATTGAAAAAAACTATTTATATTTACATATTTACCATACTAGTTATGGTTATCTCATGTAATTTTACAAATAAGGAAATTTACAATATTAATTGAAATAATACTTAAATAGTGTATTAGTCCTGTTATTCACAGAATATATTGTGGTAGTTCTATTTCAGATTGTAATTTTAGTAGCAAATCGTGTAAAGCTCTGTTAATTTAATAAGATTTAAGAATATTATGAATTTTTACAGAGCTACTAAAGTGGTACAAGACATTTCAAGTGTGTGTATGATTTAGCTGTGCTGCTAAATAGTGCATGAGATGCTCTTTGAAAATAATTTAAAAAATACATCATGTTTAAATGCACATTGTGTGGTGATCAATTTATAGCTGCCTAAAAATACAATATAGCTATTATTACAGAAATTCTCAAAATATATGTAAATGTGCTTCACGCTGTATACAGCATTCTACATGTTAAACAAATAATAATATATTTATTATGTGAAATAAATATTACTACCTACTTGAAAATATTATATACCTATTCATTTTTGTCTTTCACCAACTTTTCTCACACGTCTTCCAAACTATTTGCCAGATGTTGTTAAGAGACTGGCATATTTTGTATAACCTCATTGCAAAATTTTATATGCATACTCAAATTTTTGTATATTCCTGGACTTCTTCTGTACTGAGTGCTTTCTTTATTAAAATAAACGATCTCGAGTAAAACGGATTCGACAGATGTTCGCAATAACCAAATACTTAAGAAAATTCTTCAAATAGTGTTTACAAACACAAGTGATATTAAACATTTAATAATTTAACTATTCAGTGCATCAAGATCATAGAAGCAAATTCATATTTTGTTTCTATTTCAGATTAAAAAATATCTGGTTTATAACAGGTTCATGAGTAGCAGTGGAAATTGTCAATTTTATGCAATATTTTGTTGTATTTGCCTATTTTATAGTATAAATAGATAGCTCTTCTAGAGATTAATTCAACAATATAAGATTATACCTACTTTTTTGCCATAATTGTCAACAAAATATTCTCTAAACATTCTCTTGTTCTTTAAAAAACGTACCAACTCTAGTACTAATCTTCTCCGCACTGTACTTACTATGACTTACTTTAAATCTTCTCTTGCTCAAAAATAATAATAATAAATAAGCACCTCGATAGCTCATAAAATTCCAAAGAGCTAAGATACTCTTTCAAATAGGTATAAGATAAGACAAGGAAAGTTGGCCACCTTTTATAAAACATAAAATATCTTCGTTGTTTAAATAAAAATAAGTACAAACTACACAGAACAAACTATATACTTTGGCAAAACATAGAACCAGAAACATGTACCTTAAAAACGTGAACATTAAATTAAATTGGTTCTTTTATCCTACTTGAGCTAGGTGAAACGGGCCAACAAGCGTAGGATTTTTATTACTTTTTCTTCGAAGAGGACTTGAGCCAGGAGGTTGTAAGGAGGCGTTCTATCACCACTGCAATAGAACTTGGTTCTAGACAGTCTCTTGTGCCGTATCTTCTGAAAAATTGGTATCTACACCATTGTTTGAACTAAACAAAAGCTCAATTTGGTACAAACGATTGTCTTTTTGAGCATAACTGGAGCTATGTGAACTACGTCTACGTCCACCGTAGCAACGGTGGTAATGTTATATCCAAAACAAGTAGTTGCGACAACTATGCTTCGCCTTAAGAATGCTGTTATTATGCCAGATGTAGAACGTGAAGAAGTTAAAAATCTCCTATGAAATGGGGTCATCAGAAGGACGCTCCTTTTGCAGGCAAACACTGACAGTATTTATCCCATGTTTGATAGACCCTACACGATAATTATCAGGAATGAGGAGACCACTCACAAAATTGTAATCAACATCTTCACGGACGGAGCAAAAAAAGCAAGATGCAGGATGTGGGGTCTATTCCAGATCCCTGTGCATCCAATATCAGTGGACAATGGACAGGCATGTTACCATGGTAAAAATGGAACTAACAGGTGTAACCATAGCCGCTAAGGAAATTGTCCGTAGGCATAGAACAGGCAAAACCATGATAGTAGATAATCACTACTGGTACTGATCTTATGTAATTATAAGATAATAATTAAATCAGCATGGGAATGCCATCAAGCACTGCAAGTGGCCTCAACCGACAACAGTATATCTTTATGCTGGATAAAGGGTCACGAGCGGTGCTATGGCAATAAGACAGCTGATAAACTGGCTAGAAGTGCATCAGATTTCGATATCTTTGAACCTAGTCCCTCTAGCCTGCTTCCGCTGTCAGTTTTTGTTGAAATTATTAAGGATGTACTCCAGCAAGAATACAGCCAATAACTATGATTATAACTGGCCATGACTAGGATGAATTTTCGTCTAGTGATAGGTATTTAAACTGGACACTATTGGCTAAGAAACACCTTTGCTATTTGAGAACGTGTGAAATAACTCTTTGTAGGCACTGCAAACAGAAAGATGAGTAGGTATGCATTTTCTAGCATGCTACCCTATTCGTGTTCCTCGGAATTATGGCTCTCGGCTTTTGGATATTTCCAATCCAAGAAATTATAGACTATCTACCCTTGCATTCGCTGTTTCATCTCTCCTAAGATAGTAGGAAAGATAGATCAAGATAAATTTTACGAAAAAGATAGTTATAAACAGGTGTTTTTAAGTTATGTGCATAGCAGAACACATGGATGACCATTTCAATTCAAAAACTTCGGCTAAATTTTACCGTAAACAGCTATAATTTATATTTAAAATATTCTTCGGAAAATTTTTTGCCAAAAATAATGTTCTTGTATAATATCTGAATATAATACTGTAGCATTAATCCTGTGCAACAGGCCACTACGTCTGTATGTACGTAACCAAATCGGGCATTGTTGCCATGGAAAAAATATCACCAGTGATTTGTCTCTCTTACAGGTCCATAACTCTTATTTTGAGGCAAACTGGAATTTAATTACGATTGGATGAGGAAATAAAACGTACCCATAAGACATATGCAATTTGATCACTTTGCGGCGAGAAATAAAGCAATCTTAACGTCGATAATGTCAATATAATAAAAAAAGAACACGAACACAAGAGAACGACAAGTAGAAAGCCTATCTCTATTTGCGGCTTCGTGTCACGCAGCCTCGGTATTGAGACAAAGAGCAACAGTCACCGCGTAAGAAAGTCCAGCAAGTACTATCAGCGTCTCAGTCTGAATCCTCTAGGTATCAAAATCCACCTGTTTCTTTTAAGATTTCTTGTATTTGTCCTGGCTGAGACCCTAACAATAGTTGCTGGACTCTATTCCGTGGTGACTGTTGCTCGTTGCCTCAATACCGAGGCTGTGTGCCACGAAGCCGCAAATAGAGATGGACTTTCTACTTGTCATTCTCTTGTGTTCGTGCCCTTTGCCCTTCCTTCTTGTTCCATCTTGTTTTTAAGCTGCACTGCGCTGATGAAGGGCAAAAACCCAGAAACAACGTTGTCCGCAGCTGCTTCGTTGTTCCTTCCATCTGTTTTCTCTGGATCCTCTAGCCATCAAAATCCACCTGTTTATTTACAGCAGTTTCTGCTTTCGACTTCAATGTCGAAACATGTTTTGAAGTAATTTGAACACCAGTGATATTATAAGTGAAATGTTTTTTATGGAATATAATGAGAGAGGAAAATTCAGACATAAGGAAACTGTCAGACATTTAATACGACTTGAATGAATGAAATATATGCTAAAAGAGAAGTATTAAGGCAAACTTATCTAAAAGATTGAGCCAATTCCCCCTTTTCCTTTTTCAAAACAAAAAAATCGTATGCAGGAAGTGTCATGTACAAAAAATGAATCAAATTTATCATGATAAGTTACTTACATTAGTATTCACTTAACATTTTCCATTCATCATCTACAAATCATTTATTATTCTGAATTAGGTTGTTTTAACCCAATTATTCCTAAGAAATCAGTTTAAATAAAAAATGAATATTAAATTTTCCAAGTTATATGTTTTGCTACCAATATAAAACTTTCACGATAAGCTCATTTTTATTGCAATACAGTTCTGCCGACCTAGATACGCAAGATTACGCATGCGGCATATTAAAACTAGGTAAATATTCTTATCAATAACGGCTGTGTGTTTGATATTTACACCCTTGCCATACCTGGTCTGACACTAAACGGGTCTATTAGTATTCATAAGTCAATTAGGTTCATTATAATATAGAGCAGAGGGACGCCAGCCTTGTAGACGTCGCGGCGATAAAAAGTGGTACATAATAAATCTGAAATTCAGCTTGTTACACGTCGTATCCGAAGATTGCGGGTCAAGCTGTGCCCTGGATATTTGGGAGTTCAACATGCAGGTCACTATGTAAATGTCACGACCCGTACACTTATAAAAATTTACAGTTATATTAAATCAATCACTTTGTTAGCACCGCACGGAGCGCCATCTCTTGTAGTTATGTTGCTATGTTCTGTATACACCTGACAATACGCAATGCTACTACTACACCAACACCATGTCAATGGTGCGCTATGCAATTAGAACAATTGAATTCCTTAATTAGATTGCTTCGACAGTTGACTGAATTTAAAAGAAATGAAAACTAGTTCGCAGGCGCCGTTTTACACAGAGAAGAGTTATAATAAAATGTCATACCAACGTAGTATTTTGTTCCGTTATGGCAATTAAAATAATTTTTGAAAATTTTCATCATCCTAGTAAGCCAATCCAAGTAAGCTTCATGTGATCAAGATTTCTGCAAGGGAGGTTACCTATAAACAGCAGATTCTCTTCGCCTCACCTGCCCGCATATTCATGAGTGACGCCACTGGTATTTGAATCGAAAATGTCACATATTGCTAGCTAATAAATTTTGGCTTTTTTCTATTTTAGAAGTATCCCTGTGTCCTGTGGTATCATTTTTGACTTACTGGAATTATTTTTGTGTTTTGACGTAACAATTGCTGTTCTGGTATTTGTTGCCATTACGTTTAGGTAGTTATTTTAAGTGTTTTTGAGAATTTATACTTTTATGTTAAATTTCAAATTATATTGTGGTATAATTCTGGGAGTACAATTTATATTGTGACTACTTGTAAAACTAAAATAAAAAAAGGAAATTAGCGAAACTATGTTTCCATAGGCTTTTAGAACCTTAATTAAGAAATGAGCGCTATAGAAGGTGTTAAGGTGCAATAAAAAATATACTTTTCATCCATATGACAAAAAAATTTGCAGTAATTATTTTCATAAAAAACTTTTAAAGATATATATTGTAAAAGAAAAATTAACGTAGTTTCAAAGAAATTATATCCTACAGATACAAATTCGGATCACGTGCTGTATACAGCTATGATTAGATCAATCATCTTCGCAATTTTTTGCTGTAATGTGATGTCTAAATCGTAAAATTGCTCTGTGGAGACCGTGATCAAGTGGCAATATGCAAACTCTCCAGAACAGTATGAAAATAATATATTAAGTATCAAGAACAGTAAGGAGAGTTTACCGATCAACGACAATGTTTGGAGGAGATTGGTAAACTTTTTACTGTTCAAGATCCTTATACTATTATTTGTACGGCCATTATATGAATACAAAGGTGTTAACTAACAAAGTATTTGGAAAATATTAAAATTATTTTTGTCTTGTGTCTCGTATATCCACCAAACTAAGTATACTTTGTCGTTACTATGGATACGTTTGTAAATTTATTTTTAAACGTCAATATACGAGTATTTGTCAAACCAGTGAGTATGAGCATGAGTGAATCAGAACACAAAAATAATTCAGACATTGAAAAGGTCTAGGGTATAGGATGTTTCCCAGTGATTCCTAAAAAATATAATGAATGTTACGAAAAAGCATATAATAAAAAATAGTTTAAAATGAATCATGGAAAAAGCATAAATTATGAACAATTCTTGTTGGCATATTTTGCGCAAAGAAACCAAAAATTAATATATCCTGTTAGTTTATGGACTGAGTATTATATGTTAAAAGCAACAATTTTTGTATACGATTCTATTAAGAATTCTAAATTTTTTATGCTGATTGTATTTCTTAAGAGAAAAAATATTGGACATAGGTCAAAAAAGCCAGTGTTTTTACCAAAGAAGAAATGACCAAATTTTTAATGGAAGCACCAGGCGAAACATTTCTGATCCATAAAGTAGGTTAATATTAATTTATTGGGTATTTTTTCACAGCAAATAATATAATTTACTTACCGTTTAGTTCTGTCAAAGCCATAACAGTAAATAATTACTTACTGATGTGATTTTGCTTGGCAACCAGTAAATATAACCAAAGTTTACTGAATAAATAAAAGTCATACCAATCTTTGTCGGCACTTTGATGTATTGAGATCAAAGCCGTACCGCCAAAAAGTTTCTTTCCCATTGGGGAATATTTATATGCGAGGGATATTCCAAAAGTGTGATGTAAGGCTGCTTATTGTATAAATAAAATATTTGTAAAGTAATAAATATAAATATAATGATTATAAGTAAATGTAGTTGATAGTTAATCTTGTTAAGTCGTATATATATTCACTTGTAAATTTTAAAATAAAATATATACGTACTCTACTATATAAAAAATAATGTAGTCATTAGGAAAATTAGCAAAAAATGTATATTTAAATATTTTAAAAAACAATATACATTCATTTAAAACTAAAATAGAAAATAATATAATCTATATTGTTTACAAGTTACAAATGCTGCAGTTAGGTTTTTACTTGCTCTTTTAATGCAGCTTTTCTTGGACTCCTACATGAACGTGTTTTTGACGTTTGACAGTCTTGTTCTGAAATATAATGAAAATGCATTATATGTATATCAGTTACGCATTAAATTTCTTAAAAACGTGCAAGCCCCTGTTCGTTTAAGCGTTTTCTTAAGTTTTTTAACTCAAAAAATGGCATAAACTGTTTAATTTTATGTTTCCTGCGAGAATGTTTAAAACTAAGCAACATCATCTAGTCAGCCAAGCAAATATTTAAAATGTTGGTCTTTTAGATTGTTTTGATTCAACAAATCGTTTTCGAAAAAATTGCTGGTGAACGAACGAGTGTTATCAAATTTAAAATAAACCATAGTATCTAGGCTGTAACTGCTCATTACGTTTATGTTTTTTAAATTTTGTGTCAAAAAAATTACATAATATTTCTCATTGTTGATACTTTGGTTTAGTTCGAAAATCAGTTAGCGTGTCATCGTGTTTTTTAGTGTAATGTGTAGACCTCTTCTTACCCTAAAATTTTCCAAAATTGGGTTACAAATTTTTAGGAGATTTAACTGAACTGTAGTCACAGTTCAAAATCTATTTTTTTTCGTACAACTTACGATGGCTCTAGCTCGGAGAAGGTCCATTTTAGGACACATATTTACAGAAAAAATAAGCCTTATTTTAAAGTCAATAATATATCTTTAAAATATTTATAATATATGAAAGTCAATTTTGAAAACCCCTGTATAGACATATGCTTAAATAACCAATGTTTAAGTTATGGGATTTATCCTATTTAAAGAAATTGTATAACATAAGGTGAAAAAATATATATCTGTCATTACACTAAGATTCAGAAAAATCAAAGGCTAATGGCGATGACAGATATCGGTTTTTGGGGCCTTGGCAGCCGAGGTGACTGTTGTTTAATAAGTGCTAGATATACTAACGACGCATACAGCGATTTTCGTGTTTTCGTTTTTCGAAAAATTCTAGCCAATGATATGAACCACACGCCTCAGCTGTGTGTGTCATTGTCCTTAGACGTTGTTTTTACTTCAAAGCTATTAGGTTTATCTGTAGCTAAGTTCATTTGCTCTTGATTGCAAACAGAAATCAAAGAAACATTGGCTAAATCCAAAAACTCTTCTTTTTTAATACGTTTAGCTGTGCCAGTATCAGGGTAAAATTTGAAAATTATGAAGGAATTAATCTTGTACTGTTAATCATATATCCTGTACTGTGTGTGTCACATAAATCCCTTGATTTCGAATTTCCTCTATGAATAGCACCTGCTGTTTTGGTCACGTGGCAATCCTGTATTAATAGATATTTCGCCTGTTATATACTCGTATTGCACTGAAAGAAACAATATGTAAGCAGTACAATTATCAAATTTTCTGAGTGTACAGGATTTGCTCTTCTCATATTTTACTGTTTTTTAATCAAAATATTTCATGAATCTTGTACTCTGCATATCTTATAAGTACCTAAATGATTCTTCAACGACATCTGTCTTGTTTTTTTTCCTACCGTATTTTTTAGGCTATTTTTACCCTGTGCAAAATTCTACCAACATAAACCAATAGTGTAAAATTTATTTTTTGACACGTAGTGTATTTCATAATAAAATCATTTATTATCATTTTTCAAACTGCAAATTAACATAACATAATTAATAAGTAAGTGAAAACTTAATTTGGAAGTTGGGAAAATCGTTATAGTTAAAAAAAACTCTTAACTTAAATGAATTTATTCGCCTAACAAATTAGAGCAATTTCAAATAATCCTGTATTTGTATTTTCTGATTAAGAAAATTCCAAAAAATGTTAATTCTATAGTTTGTATTTGATCTCCCAGCCTGCTTGTCTCACTATTTTAAAAAGTTACAAGCCGTCATTGTTTTCAGTCATTATTTTTTTTTTATTATTTTAAAATATTAATATATATCTATTTGCAATAATTAGTAAAAATGTGTAACATACATTTATAATATTATAATACATATATCATAATTTTCAAACACGAATAGTTTAAATATTCTAAAGAATTCTATTCTATTTGGAAAATGCGAGTTCTACAACAACTTTTTTAATCGTCAATTTTCTTCGAGTGTACCTATGCATTATTTCACGCACACGCTGTATATTCTGCAGCGATTTCGGGTATGTCACTTTAATATCATTATAATGCTATTTTGATATGTTTACTGGCTGAATATTTGTTACAGATATGTAGAAAAGAGGCTAATTTGTCCAAGAAAATATTTTTATTAGTGTGCAATGTATGCCACCCCTCGCGAACTCTTGAAACAACCCCGATAAGAAATACAAGTTGGTCACGGCAGCCGTAACTTACCCCCTCTCGTGTGCCGACAACCCTTCATAATTTTGACCTTGGCGTCTTACCCCCACCTTTTCATTAGCACAATCAGTTTCTACATACATTAAAGCAATCGTAGGAGAGGAGACTCCGCTTCATTCCTCCGTCGTGTTTTGCTCCAGTTGCTAAAGGGGTGGTCAGGGGGTCGCGTTTCGCATCCCGCGTCGCTTTGCTCGTTTCGGTTTGTGCCCCTCTCTGCCAGATGCTTGATTTTGAGTTTGATGACGATACCACCTTCGCTGTTGTCACTGTTCCCAGTATGGTAAGAAATATCGTATTTGCATAGTATTATTTACCTAGAAAAACTTAAATTTTTGTCCATGCTTAGAGGTATAATAATTCATTTTTCACTCAGACATGACATTGTAAACATTTTATTTGAGTTTAAACGGTTGAGATCCCTGATAAAAACACAAATAAATCATGCCTATCAGCATCTTGATAATATGCAAAATTCAGTGGTGACTGACCCTGCCACGTTTTGGTCATATATGCAACAAAAGAACGGCACTTCTAGAATACCTGGTTCAGTTACCTATAACAATAATATCTTTGATTTCCCGGAATCTGTTATGAATGCTTTTGTTGATTATTTTAGTAGTGTTTATTCCGGGACTACTATTAACGTAGATCATTTTTGTCAGCAACTATATAACCATGATGAAACAATTTTGCATATGACAAGTCTATCTGAAGAAAAAATATTAAAGGCAATTATGAATTTAAAAGACAAAATGACATCAGGTCACGATGAAATACCATATTTTCTTGTGAAAGATTGTGCAAGAGTTTTTTTACAACCATTATCTGTTGTGTATAATTTAATATTAAATACATCTACGTTTCCTGTCATATGGAAATTGTCGAAAGTGTGTCCGATTTTGAAGAGCGGTATGAATACTGAAGTCAAGAACTATCGACCGATTTCAATGTTATGTAATCTTTCAAAAATACTTGAGTTAGTTATACATAATAGTATATATCCTGCTACAAAAGCTTAATATCAGCATGGATTCATACAGGAACATTCCACGATATCTAATTTATGCTTTCATATCTAATGAAATTGACTTGCAAGGACAGGGAGATGTATGTAATTTACATTGATTGATTGAGCTTTTGATCGTGTCAATCATAAAATTCTTTTACAAAAATTGAGTGTGTTTGGTCTCAGTTATAAATTGTGTAGCCTTTTCAAGTAATTTCTCCTTAACAGAAAGCAATATGTTTCGTATTTTGGACACAATTCCTGTATTTTTACAGCAACTTTGGGCTGAGTTCCTCAAGGGCCCATGCTTTTCCTATATTTTATTAATGACCTCTCTTGTCTGAGTTGAGTTGGAAGAACAGACTATTTGCTGATGATTTGAAGTTAGTTGGTAAAGTATCAGTTATTGAAGACTGTGAGAGGTTACAAAATCAATTATAACTCTTAGGCAGCTGGTGCACTAATAATTGTCTGCAATTGAATATAATGAAATGCAAGTTGCATCCAATAACATATGATTACACACAGAATTGGGAAATGCTTGACAGGGTAACTCTATAAAAGACTTGGTGTTTTGTTTGACTCACAGCTCCTATTCACCAAGCACATTAATGAGATCATCTGCGTTAAGGATGCTGGGCTGGATTATATACAACTGTCAGTCATTTTCTAATAAAACTGCTTTAAAGACTTTTTATATCTCTTACATTAGATCTATACTCGAATATTGTTCATTGGAGTGGTATCCTGAACTGTATATTTTCCATTCCTTTGCTTCTGACAATCTCATAATCATAACTACTTTCTATAATAACATTTTTTTATATGCAACATTAAGTAAACATTTGATTGCCTCCTCTCTTCTAAAAATGTTTACTTTTTTCGACTTGCAGCTCACAGTTTATCTTTTAAGTAATGCCTTCACTTTGAGATATTCACCTATACGTATGTTCGTGTTAACAGCTCACTGATTTTAGTTAACGTAGAAAACATCGACCACATAATTAACGACTTAAAATTGAAAAGTCCTAACTGAAGATTTTTCTCCCAAATACGCAGAAACAATAGGTCTACACCGTAAAAAATGTTGAGTAAAATGTTGCTCAAACTCAATACAGTTGGTTGCTAAAGCGAGTCCACACCCGAATAATAACACAATTCGTTGAGCAATGTTCACTAAACTATTTGTTAACTAAATAAATCTTTTATGAGTAACATTGAATAACTTTTGAGTTAGCCTACCATAGTTTTGTAGGCTGTTACTACAAACATAAAATTCAGTTATATTATCAATATATTTCGCTGTTTTTCCACAAACCGTCTCTCTGACCTAAAATTATGTTGATAAACTCATTCTGTTAAAATGTTTAATTATTATTCAAAATTCAACACCAAAATAATTTCACTCTTAAATGAGTTTGATATTATTCAATGTTATTTTTTACTATGTATACTTTAAACATTATTTATTAGTTAACACGTACCAGTCTGGACTTTACAGGTAGAAGTTGTAAACTAAATGTTTTCGCTAATTCCATCACTTCAACATGAATATCAGATGAATTGATAAAATTACTTACTTTGTTCATAATTAATGCGTTATTTTAAAAATTTACGTAAAATATCTAATTACGGTTTTACAGTAATGGCGGTTTCAATAATTGTAATTGCTATTATGCGCACTAACAATCTAATTTTTGTTCGTATTTTCGAGATTTTTATAACGAGCTGTAGGTGAGCCACCTTCTCTCGTGGTCAAAAAAGAATTGTTTTATATCCTTGTTGTATAAATAACTATTTTTCAATTTGATGTTTTGTATTTCCGTGGCGAAATCATGCGTCTTGTTTTTGATTTGACTAAACTCAAACGCAAAGACTTGTACTACGTAAAATTAACTAGATTTAAATTAACCTACTTAAGGTACGAACCCTCAAGTTTATAATGCAGTTTTATGTGTCATAAATGTTTTCACATGCATTTATGATACCACTGGCACCTATGCTGTAATGTTTACCTTTAACTTTTATACTCTAACGTGTTCCTGGGCTATAAATTCACGTATGACCGGCGCATCCGGCAATTTCTTCAATAAACTACATTTCGAAGTAATTTTGGTACACGTGAGATTGAAAACATTGAATTATCTTCAATTAGAACGATAAGTATAACGATAAATAGCGTGACATTAAAATGGATGACCTTTTTTGATTCTGAAAAACAAAAATGCATTCAAGTGTAATTGCAAAGCCACTTTGTTAGCTTTTAATTATTTATTTATCTGCATTCAATAATATCCATCAGTGGCATAATAGTTATGTATTTTTTTTATCTAAGTGAAACTTGATACGAAAATTGACAGAAAAATTCTAAACAAAGAACACACAGAATTATTAACACTGTTCATTTTCAAAAATACAAACTTAACTTTTTTACTTTCGAAATTCAATATATTCTATTTGCGTTGCTGTCAATATTTTCATGACTTTTTATTTACAAAATCAAACTATCATGACTTTTCTGAAATATCAAAAAATGTTCCTAATAATGCGCAATATATACATACCACAAAAATTTCTTTAAAGTCCTTGGACTTTACTTTATCGTTCTAGTATTTTAGAGTTCTATATTTCGTCCTAAAAATGAAACATTTGTCTTAACAAATAGAAATACGTACAGAGTAGACACATGAAAATTCCCCCTTCTCCACTTTTTCTCCATTTTTATTCGAAAGTAGGTGTAAAAAAGAAAGTTGTAAGAACTTTTCCATATTTTTTAAAGCATATGCCACAAAAAAAATTGGATTTTGCAATTCCGAGATGTAGACCTAACCTTTGTTTTTTTTTTAAATAGTTACACCCTGTACATGTTTACATCATTGGAAAGACCACCAACTGAACTTTTCAAAAATATATCATACAGGATACTTATCTTTTACGGTTTTCGATGACTCATGAAATACATCTTTTTAAAGATTTTAAATGAAGGATTTAAAAAACAAATGAAATTTTATAAGAAAGGTGGTGACCATCCTGTACAGGATGATTCAAATTGGTATAATATTGACCTTGGAGATTACGAATGGTTCTGTCACAGATAGAGCAAATCTGAGTGCTGAATCCTGGGCTCTTTTTTCTAGAAAACAATAGTGGCGAAAACTGCATCTCTACTACAGGGCGTTTACAAAACCGAAAAACGCCCCGCCCCGTATTGTTTGAAAATGGTAAGAAATATGACTTTAGCCATTGTTATTTTCTCGAAAAAAGAGCCAATAACTCGGTAACAGAACCACCCGAAACTATCAAAAACATATCAATATAAATAAACCTGTACATATAAATCAATTATAAATTAATATAATAATAATAATATAGCACGGTCGGCTTGAACATGACTTAAATGCGAAGTTTTAGCACCACGGATTTTCTTTCAGCATTCGATTCCTGGAGTCATAAGAACGCCAGAAAAAAATCCACCGTAATCCTTATAGCCGTTTTTTTTTAAAAAAAAAAACCTTTTTCAACGAATAAAAATTCACTGTTCGGCGTTTGTGACATTTTTTTTTCAAATGATTAATATCTCGCTAAGGTGTTTTGTAAATCTATTTTTTTTAATCCTTCATACAAAAAAGAGGGGTGTTAGATCTGGTGACATTCCGGGCCACTGAATAGGTCCATTAAACTCAATCCATTTTTCTGAAGAAGTGTTATCTAAATATTGCTGCGCAATCCTGACCTTGTGGGTGGAGGTCCGTCGTGCTGAAACCACAGGTTTCTCCTTGGCTGCAAAGACAGAAAGTGCAGGAATTTCTTCTTACTCCTATGGCATAAGAGGTAACCCATATGATTGGTCAAAATAGTACATAATGAAAATTATGAACAATCGTCGTATACATCTATATTAAATAACAGCATTGGTGTTCCACAACGTTCAATCTTGGGACTAATTTTATTCATAATATATATTAATGAGTCGCCAAATATAATCCAGCACGCTTTCACTACTTTAAATGCAGATGATGATGATGATGATTCTTTCTACTGATGCAAACCAGCAATGCATTCAAAACAAGATCACTAAGGAAATAGTGTGTAAATGGTGTAATGAAAATTCCTTATTTTTAAATAGCTCTAAAACGAAATGCATGATTTTCCATACCTCTCAAAATCATCGCAAATGTACAGATATAAAGTATGGTGATTTTGAGATTCAAAGAACTGACAGTGTTAAGTTTCTGGGAATCGTGTTTGACGATACGTTAATGTTTAAACATCATTGTGATATGCTTGTCAATGTGTTGAACTCCAAGTACTTCCAAATTAGAGTTTTAAAGAATGTTTCAGATATTTCTGGTCTATGATTATTTTATTATACATAAGTTCAATCTAAATTAGCCTACGGAGTTGTCCTATGGGAAAAATCTTTCAAAGCTCAAAATGTATTTATTATACAGCAACGTATAATTAGATGTATTGCAGTTCAGTCATGCAGAGCTCTTTTCAAAAAATATAATATTCTTACTCTGCCTGATTTATATATTTTTAATGTTTTGGTGTATGTTTTTGAAAACAAACATAAATTCGCGAAAAATGATTTTTATCATACATATGACACCCGCAATAAAAATAAATTCTGTGTTCTCTATAGACATCTTAGTACTACCAAAAGTCAGGTTAAAAATATCTGATTGGGAATAATGCCTATTCAATAGACGAATTTCTCAATTATAAGTGATAAAAAAATAGTGGTCTCCTTTTTTATTTATTTATTTTGTTTTGCCCATTGTATATGTATGTGGAATATTTTACGATATACTTTGTATATTGTTGAATTTGACAAATTGTTATAGAAATATCGTAACATTACTTTGTATTGTATTCATGTTTATGTGTGTATACAGGGTGCCCAGAAGCGCTCCTGACAAACGAAGACCGGAGATTCCTCAGATAATTTTAAGACAATTTAACCCAATTCACCTAGTCCGAAAATGCTTCCTAAGGGAAATAGAGCTCTTTGAAGATGGCGCCTTGTAAATAGTTTTGTTTAAATATCTCCAGAATGCTTCTATTTAGCAAAACAAAAACTGGTACGCTTGTTTAGCCTTCAGAGATGAATCGATTCCATCAATTGCCAATTTGTAGTACCGGTCATAGGCGTCCGTTTTGGGTAGGTCAACGGTTATTTTAACGCATAACTTTTTTGTCTTTAACTTTTAAGCATTTGTGACACTAGATTATTAACGAAAAATTTTCAAATCCATTTTTCTAGAAAACGGTGTATCCTAATGACTTAAAGTAAGAGTACCTTTTAGTACTAGAATACCTGAAAATTTAATAATCTAGTGTCACAAATGCTTAAAAGTAAAAGACAAAAAAGTTATGCGTTAAAATAACCGTTGACCTACCCAAAACGGACGCCTATGACCGGTACTAGAAATTCGCAATTGATGGAATCGATTCATCTCTGAAGGCTAAACAAGCGTACCAGTTTTTATGTTTCTAAGTAGAAGCGTTCTGGAGTTATTTAAACAAAACTATTTACAAGGCGCCATCTTCAAAAAGAGCTCTAGTTCCCTTAGGAAGCATTTTCGGACTAGGTGAATTGGGTTTAATTGTCTTAAAATTATCTGACGAATCTCCGGTCTTCGTTTGTCAGAAGAGTTTCTGGACACCCTGTATATGTATGTTTATATCTATATGTTTGTATCTATATTTGTTTCAAATATGTTTTTTCTTATTAGTTGTATATACCTGGTCGGCACAGGCATAGTAAAATTGGCAAATCCCATAGCATCTCTGTACTGCTCTAAATGAATAATAAATGATCTAATCTGATCTAATCTAATCAAATCTAATCTTAACTTTCTTTATAACTAAAAATAGTAATTAAATGTATTACGAGTTTTTAAAATCGATATGCTCTACAGGTTGCATGTCAAAATAAATTTTGATTTAGCATGATAAAATAAAACAAATTTATGAAACTGATAATATTTGACATTTAATGAACTTGCACGTAGAAAATGGTAGCCGTGCCAAAATAATATACCTATATCGGAACAAAAATATCAAACATTAACTTAGGTACATATTTTTCCTACATTCACTATTCAATAATTCATATTTTTTTGTTTCAGGCTGCCAGTTACGGAAAGAAAAATGGCATTTGGTATGCCGCTCCCGGGGGCCAGGGCTGGAGTAAGGCGGCCAGCAGGAAGGCTTCTATAGTTGAAACGGATGCTCCACCGCCGGGGGGTGGCACCATAAAACCCAGCTCCGGAAGGGTCATTAGGATAATTAATAATATGGACCATACGGTCCAGGTACGTTTCACACAATATACATATACTATTTATTTAAATATTTAAATATTTAAACATTTTATAATCAACAAAGGCAAAACATTTTCAAAAAAGAAGTATTTTTTATTTTTTAATAAAAATAACTGTATTTTGCAATTATTATGTTTATAAAACGTTTTCTCTTGGTTTTAAGGATCCTCGTAATGACTTGTTCAATATTTCTGTCAATATATTCATTTCCTCAGAAAACTGATCTTTCATGACATTTTATACAATTAAAAGATATGCCATTTTTTTAGACAAATTATTTTCATTTTTCATGATTTTGAGTTACTTATCGCAGTGGTGATTAAATAACTATTTAACACTGATAAAAATGATTTATACATCATACGCTAATGTAAAAAATATCAAGTCCATACTGTGTTACAAGAATCTCCATGCAAATATCGTACATTTTTCATGTAAAATTACATGACTTTTTTTATAAAAATACATACTTAATAAGTATGAAAAAATGCATATTCATAAGTAGTAATTTTCTATTACAGTTGTAACATTGCATTATTTTGTGTTACTTCACATTATTGATCTAGGCAATAAATAACCAACGATCCACCGTGTAATAATTTTTGTCAGTGTATAATCATAAAATTTCTTTTGAGTAATATTCATGACTTATATTTTAAGTAATATTTTGCTATTGATATATAGCCACTTATGCCTCACTTTAAAGCTAATTTAAATTAATTATACAATTTTTTAACTGTTTAATTTATTTTCATTCAGGATGTTTTATTATTTAATTAAAAAATGATGGCGCTTTGTGCTGCCATATTTAATTTTGCATTTTTTTAAATATTTAAATACTTGTATCTACCAGTATAATTATTATTTTTAAAAGTAGACATGTAATTGAGTCTCGAATATATTTATTTACGTAAAATCTTGAAATATATTTTTTTCTGATTTAATTTTTTTTTTTAGAGCGATGCAAAATAATATATCAACTTTTGTGTTTTTATGCAATTTATTCTTAGTAGGCTGCTGCCACCAAAATTATTTTTCTATAAAGTTTTATAATATTAATATATATCATACGTATATGTATATATAATACTATATGTCATATTTTTTCCCGATTGGATATTAATATTGTGAGAAAATTAAACTAAATATTCTTCCAATATTGTAACTTTTTAATATTAAAATTACAATGGTTTCTATTGTTTTGTTAAAAATCAAAATTATATTTGACATTAATATTGCTAACAATAAAATACTTTCAAAATTATAACTCATTAATATTCTTTACAATTTAAAATTGTTTTCTGAAGACTGAAAATCAAAAATTAATATTATTTTAACATGATATTTAAATAACTGAAATAATATTACCCTTGTAATGATCTGATGAAGAGGCATATGTTTTGACATTGAAATTATCTAAATCTAAATAAACGATTGTGAAATTGAGTCTTTCGTCAATTTTCAAAACTATTATGAACACACATTTATCAATTTCAAACTCAAACAAAAACTAACATTGACCATTTGTTTTTTGCCTGACTACCATCCTGTCATATTATACCCGATGAACATCTAAACTAAGTCAATGTGATGAGGTTTGACATTGAGATTTTAAAATAACTCGTAAAATGTAATAACTTTATAAAATTTCCTTACAGTTTCACTCCCTTAGCTTTATACAAGTGATTTAAAAATGTAAAAACAGGAAACAGTGATAAGCGCACTGATACCATTTTGTTTGTAATTCTGTTAGTTGTATAGATACAGTTAATTCTAAAAAGGTAACAACAGGCAACACTGGTAAGCCAGCTGGTACAAGTTTACGTACTATCCAGAGGTGGCGTTTAAATGTATTTTAAAGAACAAATTATACTTAACAAAAGAATAAAATTAACTGTTAGTCAAACCAATTACTACACCGTAAAAAATGTTGAGTATAATTTCCCTCAAAATCAACACAATTAGTTATTAAAAGAAGTCTACACCCGATTGTTAAAATAATAATACAATTCGTTAAGTAATG
This sequence comes from Monochamus saltuarius, assembly GCA_025584915.1. Lineage (NCBI taxonomy): Eukaryota > Metazoa > Arthropoda > Insecta > Coleoptera > Cerambycidae > Monochamus > Monochamus saltuarius. Next base: position 54,964,835 of record CM046725.1, on the reverse strand, counting down.
TTCGCTCATTTATTTGTTAGCTAAATACATCTCGTATGAGTAACATTGAATATCTTTTGAGGTAGCTTATTGAACTATGTGTTACTCACAAACTCAAAATTGACATAACAATATATTTCGTTGTTTTCTCCACAAATCGTCTCCGACCAAAAATTGTGTTAATAAACTATTAAAATGTTTTATTTATCAAAACTCCAACACCGTAATAATTTCACTCATAAATGAGTTTGAAGTTACTCAACGTTATTTTTTTGTGTAAAATCAGTTTATAATAGGACATGAGTAATAATAAATAAATACTTAATAAACTATAATATTTTTCACATTTCATTACGTTTCGGTTCCGTATTACATAAAACCATCTTCAAATCTAAAAATAACATATATAGAAGACACAATATCTAATAATGACTTATCAACACCTATTAAAAGTAATTCTAAAAAATTACCTACATTAAACTATGTAATATGCTCCAAATTTTGTTATTGTTACAGTGCCGGGTCCTCCTCAACCTCCGTACCTCACAGCCCTTCGAGGAGGTCCTCGAGGACCTGGGGCAAGTCCTCAAGATGAACGGCGCCAAGCGAATGTACACCGTCTCCGGCCAAGAAGTGCGTAGCTTCTCGCAGCTACGGAACGAATTTGCCGACGTGGACACCTTCTACTTGGGCGCTGGTAGCGTTGGAGGTGCGGTTACACCTGGAGTAATGCTGTCTCCTGTGCGGAGGGCTCGCTCTAGAGCTCCACAAACTGCCATAGTTGAGGATATCAGCAAGCAGAGGAGAGCGAGGAGCAAGAGCAGACCGAGGGCGTTGTACGCACCGGAAAGTGAGATAGTTAGGACAAATGGTGAGTGATATTTATTTTTATTTATAAACGTTGTTTCCTAAAAGTTTAAATTTTACGAAGGAAAGCATAACTTACGAAGAAAAGAAGGCTTACACATTGGAAAGCTGAACTTAATGAGTTACCCATACCAATAATAGGACAATAATTACATAACATGTAACAATAAGTAAAGTAATACTACAAAAATATAATGAATGAAAAAAAAAAACAAATAAAGAGAATAATTTATATGTATTACTACTTAAGAGAAATCTTCATTTACAGTACGTGAAATGGCTAACAAAATAGATTTTAAGCTGGTATGATTTATATTACAGAGATGCGAACTTAAATACAAGCTTAGTTCTTGTTAGCAAGCAATAAAAACTATCAGTAGGTACTTCTAGAATTATGCCTAGAAATAAGAAAGTCAATTAGACTTAGAAGCTCAAACAATCAATTTTACCATGCAATAACTGGTAAAGGAAAGATAAGTTTAATTTTCTCCTCAATTCTAAACTTTGAACTCCAAATCTAGCAGTCAGTTGGCTATAGGGAGTACCTCTTACAAGCATTATCTATCTTAAGACATAAATATTTGAGAATTTTTTTTTGTGGTTTTTCAAGTAACACTCTATGCCACACCTAAATAGAATGGGTTTCAAATAGTAGAGCAGTATTCTAGTTTAGTTGACATATGAAAAATATAAAATAACACGTGACTCAATATTAGTAAACGATTTACAGTTGCGAAATATGAAACCAAAAGCTTTCATTGCTTTATCCACCTTGGATATGATATGATATGATAAAGATAATTCCTAATCGAAAATCACTCCTGTCTTAAGTTAAACGATTAATTTTGATGTTATTAATTAAGTAACTATAACGAAAAAGAGATTTCTTCCTTGTGAAGCTAATAAATAAGTAAATAAGCAAATAAACAATAATTTTGTTAAATTACATAATGCTTCTCACTTGCAAATTGAACTATACTGGTATGAAATAACTTATAATTTAGACGGGTTATTTTAGAAATGTATCCTTTTCTCCAGTAGTTAACAGTCTGGAAAATAGAATTTTTACTTGCCCTTATTGTGATGCTTGTCAAAATTAAATTTTTTAATTTAACTTTTTAATTTTTTTCTGTTCTTGTATCTATTTCCGAAGTTAATAAGTAATAAAATAACCCTTTAAAACAGATCCTCTTTATTCAAGTTGCTACATTCTATCGTTTGGCAGCTTACACAGATATATATTAATCATGCCCAGACATCAATTCATATAAATTGCATTAATAAATTATCACTTGTGTATAATAACAATAATAAATTACTTAAAATGTAATTTAATAATACAGCAGTGAAACGAACAATTTTACGATATAAAGATGAAATTACAATTTAAATCACAATATATCAAAGTTGCTTATGTAACAGGATATGTAAGTAGTTAATAAATTGGAAACCTGATTCTGGTAGTTGTACGAACAAAGCTATTGTCTCAGATAATGTAAACAAAATCTCTATAAATTATAATGTGAAAGATAGCCAAGTAGGTAAATTAATCCATTTCTACATTTTGTTTCTGATTGTACTTTTAAAGTTATCACGTCGATTGTATTTTGTGTCTTAGGGGCCATCCATAAATTACATCACACGAATTTTATGACTTTTTAACCCCTCCCCCGGTCCTTGTCACAGGTTGTCACATTTTCAGAACCCCCTCCTCCCTGATGTGACATCACACATTTTTCAAATTTATGTATTTAAAAGTAATCAGAAGAAAAGAGTTATTTTTATTTTTTTCATACTTTTATTATATAATCTCATAGCGAGAGTGCTAAATTATATAATAAATATAGATCAAGTTTGTAAATTTTTAAAGTTTTTTATTCACATAGAAATTTCGCGTTATGAATTTTGAATTTTAACATATGACGAAACAAAGTTTTTGACCCCCCTCCCCTGCCCCTTGTCACATTATGTCACATTGCGGTGATATCCTCCCCCCCATTAACATGTGACGTAATTTATGGATGACCCCTTAGTGAAGCTGTATTTTATTTTATTATGTTATTGTTGTAGTTGTTTTTATTGCTTATTTTTAAGTGAAACAATAAATTTGCATTTTTCAAATATCTTTTTATTTGCATATTTTCAAAATTTTGTGCATATTTTGACTAAATTCTTTGCCTATTTATGGGCATTTTTAAAAATATTTTCACTTGCATATTTGGGTATTGCTATTGACAAATAGTTTTAATTCTAATGCCAGATTATGAATACTCAAAAATTTTTAAGGAAAAAGTTATGTCTTCGCTTATATGCTAAATGCTTGTTGAGTTGTAGGGCTTTAAAGATAGTCATGACATGACTGTTACACGTCGTTACATCTTCGTCTTCTATTACAGATTACACTTTATTAGAAGTTTTAAAAGAGGAACCAGTCAGGGTAACCATAAAAGGCCTTAGAAGAACTTTCTACCCTCCTATACATCATGCGCCTATGGACAATACTCCACCTGATAAAAAAATGCTATTAGAGTGGGTGTATCCTTTTTATAACACATACAAGGTTAGGTGTTTTATACACTATATTTTTCACTATTTATTCGATATTCAATCGAAAAATTCACTGCATATAAATATAAAAATAAATAACATATAATAATAAATAAATATTTTACTACTCTAAAAATACTTTGAAAAACAAGGACAGGTAAAAAAGTTTACAATAATTTATATTGTTCTTGTTTTTTCTGCGTAAGATTTTCCTGCTACGTATACCTCCTTTAAAATATTAAATCCAATGTTAATTCACGTTAGCGTAATATTGATGGCTCCACTTTCTTTGAATTTATATAAAACTATGCCAGAGAAATCTCGTGCTTCCCGATATTATTTAAGTTTTCCGATTTCGTAAAACAATTGTTTTAAAATCAGAATAAAGAAAAAACATATTACTGCTGTTTTGAGATGCACTTAATAATAATTTAATTAACAATAAACTTTTCTTAGTTTTTATTTAAAATCGACCTTAGAAAAAAATATGCAGGATGTCTCAGGTATTACTGACATTTTGGGAAGCAGTGATTGTACAGTGAAAATGAATGAGATTTACCTAAATACATCTGATTCTAAAAGTTCATCGTTTCTGAGATAAAGGGTGTCAAATATTTTGAAATGTGTATTATATTATTTTTCTACGTTAATTCAAAAAAACAAAACTTTATTGAACTATATTTAGCGGAAAAAGTGGTTCTTTATTGCACTGGTGCAATGTTTATTGCATTCATCTATCATTCTACTACAGCGTTTTGTCATCATGACAAACATAAACGTTCAAATCGACGTCATATTTTCCTAGAATTGTCCTACTCGGCCTGAAGGCCTCATTGGACAATTTCACGTCGCGTGCAATAAACACTTTTTATACGAGTTGTATACAATATTTTTTCTACGTTCATGAAACTTAAAATTTTGCACATCGCCATAATTTACCATTTTGACTAACATTACAAATAACATTTTGCTGTATTTTCAGCGAAAAAGACGCTTTACCTAATTTTTTTATTTGAATTTAAAAAAAAATTGTTTACAAATATTTTTTGTTTGCTTTGACTTCCTGTATCTTTTTTACCATCTACTTTTGACTAAAGTAAGTTTAGCCATATCGCATTATTTTGTCGTCAGGAATCTACTCTTGCACTATGGTGCATTAATTTCGGGATACCCTGAAGCATAATAATAGGTCTCACCACGTACAAACTACGAAATGCAGATATACTTTTAAAAAATAATTACTTAAATACGACGCATTTTAAAGAATAATTATTTGTCCAAAATAATTAAAATTTAAAGTCCCTTACGTTTCTTTATAATTAAAACAGTGGTGTATCATTTTTATTTTAAATAAAAGAAGAGTGCCACAGAATTTCTACACCACTGGTGATAATGGCAATATATAAACATACTGAATAATTAAGCTAAATATATCTCACTACAATCTAGAAATGTTGCTGTTTTATCACGAAAAATTGCCTAGTAAATAAAAATATAATACAAATTTTGACATATTTGACACCCTGTATCTCAGAAACGGTGAAAATTTAGATATAGGTATATTTTGATCCAATTTGTTTTTTAACTTTATATTGTTTTTCACAGATCTACAAACACAAATACGTGCACTACCCTAGTCGAAAAAGTATTGATTTAAATACAGGGTGTAACTAAATAAGTGTAAAACATTTAAGGGGGTGATTCCTCATCGAAAAAAAGATAGGATCTTTCATATAAAGAAACTTCATTGGAGCATCCCTTGTTAAGATACGGCCCCTTAAAGGGGGTAAAGGGGGTATATAAAATTTGTTTAACAATTTTTTTCACAAGCACTAAACAAGTTACAATATTGAAATTAACCTGACATTTTCTACTACCAAAAAGACACTTAGCCAGTAATTTATTTGGTGTACCCCATGGTTGTAAGGGGTGGAAAACGCAACCCCTAAAATTTATTTCCAACGTAACTTTTTGTCTTATTATTTGTTTACCATTTAAACATTTATTTCCGATAGCCTGTTTCATTCTAAAAAAAAATGTGTTCACGAAAGAGTAAAACAAATGGAATTTAATAATCACAACGGCGACCTAAGGTTTTCTTACCTTTTTCTTTCCTCAGGGCGCTGACACGCTTTTCTCATACGAATAGTAGGTTGTCAGGGGGTTGTGCACAAGGTGTTTTTTGTGGGAGTCACAGCACGTTTTGTTTCGAATCACACTCTCTGGCAAACTCAGACAGACTGGCGCGCACTTGTTCTGGCCCTCTTTCGGCAGGTTTTTTCCCACACTTTTTTTTTGGAAGCAAACCTTAGGTGGGTTCACGCGACCCGCGAAAATTTAAATTAATTTATAATACAAACGCGAACATTCCGCCCACCAAAAAAAGGACATTTTTTTTTTTTAATATATATACATTGCATTCACACGACGACTATAACTACAAAGGTTTACATACGACAATTATTGTGAAGGAAGAGGGCATAGTTTTACGAGAGGTCGGTCTATAAGACCCTTAGTAGTTTGTACTTGGGCGACACGGGGCGTGTCATCACGACCGCGATACAAATGGACAATGCGTCCCAAAGTCCAATGCAACGGCACCGTTGATTCATCTTTTATTAAAACGAGAGTCCCCGTGGCTGGACATGATGTCGGGGTAGTCCACTTGCTGCGCTGTTGAAGTGTATGTAGATACTCTTCACGCCATCTACGCCAAAAATCCTGATGGAATCTCTGGAGTAATTGCCAGCGTGTGAGTCTATTCAGTTTCACGGAGGTAAGATCCCTTTCAGGAGGCGCACACAGGGGTTCCAAAGTAAGAAAATGGCCCGGTGTGAGTGCAGCTAAATCATTGGGGTCAGAACTCATACTACACAAAGGGCGTGAATTTAACACGGCCTCAATCTGAGCAAGAATGGTTGATAGTTCTTCAAATGTTAGGATTTGATCACCGACGACCCGACGAAGGTGGGTTTTCACAGATTTTACTCCAGCCTCCCAGAGGCCTCCAAAGTGGGGAGAAGAGGGAGGATTGAAATGCCATTTTACACCCAAAGCTTCCGTAGCTTGTTGCATATAAGAAAGAAGTAACTTATTTGCGCCCACAAAGTTAGTGCCACAGTCACTGTAAATATCTCCGCATCGACCTCGTCTGGCAATAAATCGACGCAATGCGGCTAGAAACGCATCCGAAGATAGGTCTGACACCAACTCAAGGTGGATGGCCTTGATGGCGAAACACACAAATACACAGATGTAGGCTTTCGTCTTCTTGACACCACGGAATTTACCCAAAGTAACATACACGGGACCGGCAAAATCAACACCACAATGGGAAAAAGGTTTAACTTGTGACACTCTCGCTGGAGGCAAATCACCCATGAAGGGGGTTACAACAGAGGGTTTCACCCGGAAACATCGGTTACACTTGGACAATACATGATGGATAGCCCGTCGGGTGATAAGATCCAGAACTGTTGGGATATTAAACATTGAAGGGTGCGAGGACCGGCGTGTAAGTTTGTTCGATGGAAGTGAAGGATAATCAACTCGGTGAGTCGGTGAGAACGAGGCAACAACATTGGATGTTTTGCGTCGAATGGAAGGGAGGAGTGACGCAGACGTCCCCAACTCGAATCACATCATTTGAGTCTATGAAGGGTGCTAATTTTCGTATAGGTTTTGACACTAAGTTACCACCCTTGAGGGCGATGTATTCGCTTTTGAAGATCTCCTTTGAACAGCTTGAACAATAACCATTAATGCCTGGTACAATTACATCGTTAAACGTCCCGTTTTCACTGGGTCGTTTTTGGAGATGACTAATAAATCGTTGACAATACGCCACAATCCGTTGAATTTTAACCAAAGAGGAAAATTTCTCCAACAACTGATTTACCCAAGCAGAGGGTTCGATAGAAGTAAAAAAAGTTACTTTACGTTCTTCGCAGGCAATTTCTTCTGAAGAATTGTCTTTAGGAAGTGAAAATGTCTCGGAGGGTAGAACATCAGACGAACTTGATAGCCAGTTGGGACCCGCCCACCATAGCGGGTGTGAGATGAGTTTTCTCGGTAACAATCCACGGGATCCACAATCAGCAGGGTTGCCAGACCCGGAAATGTGATGCCAAAGATTGGGTGCAACCTTTTCCTGAATGTGACTGACACGGTTGGCCACAAACGTCTTCCAACGATGGGGAGAGGAACGTATCCAAGACAAAGCTACCATGGAATCCGACCAAGCGTATATCTCATCTATGGAAAGTTGCTGAGAATACACTTGAACAACAAAATTCAAAAGATCTGAAAGTAAGACGGCGGCACATAGCTCCAGACGTGGGATAGACACCCTCTTTAATGGAGCCACTTTGGACTTGGCACACACAAAGGTAACGACAGGACTGTCATTAACCGAAGATATTTGACGTAAGTACACCACAGCTGAGAAGGCAATATTAGAAGCATCACAAAACCCATGCAGTTCAGTTCGGATCACATTATTCATGACAATTCGACGAGGTATGGTAATGGTAGACAAACACCATACTTCAGACTTGTAGGTAGACCATTGGGTAAGTAGTTCTAAAGGAGGAGGGTCATCCCATCCAATGCCTTGGCTCCACAAACATTGTATCAAATATTTAGCAAAAAGAGTCAATGGGGATAGGAAACCTAATGGATCGTAGATACGCGCGACCTCTGACAGTATATTTCTTTTTGTACACGGACGATCAATACACTCGACTCTATAAGAAAAGAATCTGTGATCGGACACCATTGCAATCCCAACACCTTCATGGCTGGGGATTCCTTGTCCAATGACTGGGGTTGTTGATGTGAAAGTGGAACAGATGAGAGTAAGGCTGGACAATTGCTGGCCCACTTGCGTAACTCAAATCCCGCACTACCTAACAACGAAATGAGTTGTTGTTGTAACTCACATGCTTCCTTTTCAGTATTGGCACCATCCAAGATATCATCCACGTAGATGTTAGAACTTAGAGCTTTAGCTGCTAATGGATATTTATCACCTTCATCCTGGGCCAATTGTTGTAGACAACGAATTGCTAAAAAGGGACTTGAGGATACCCCGTATGTCACGGTACGAAGACGATATTCTTCGATGGGATCTGACTTGGAAAATCTCCACAGGATTTTTTGATTTCGCTGTTGGGAATCCACCACTAAGATTTGACGATACATCTGCCGAATATCTGCGACAAAAACGAATTCATGAAATCGAAAAGATAGAAGTAAAGAAACTATGTCCTTTTGAAGTTTGGGACCTGTTAGTTGGATGTCATTTAACGATACACCATTTGATGACTTTGCCGAAGCGTCAAACACAACACGTAATTTTTGTGAGTTACCATCACTTTTGATAACACAATGATGGGGTATGAAGTAACTCGATCCTTGGTTTTTAATATCAACCATGTCTTTTACCATGTGGCCTTGATCCAAATAGTCTTTCATGAAGTTTGAATAGGATTCATGCAGAGAAGGATCCTTTTCCAACCTACATTCTAACGATAAGAACCTGCGTAAAGCAGAACTATAAGAATCACCTAGAGAGGGACACTCATCAGGAAAGGGTAAATGAACAACATATCTGCCGGTTGCATCACGCCGATGTGTTTCCACAAATATTTGTTCGCACAACTCGTCCTCGGGAGAACTGACGACTTTTGATGGAATTTGCTCTAATTCCCAGAACTGTCTCAATGTTACATCTAAGGCATCGTTTATAGAAGTGTGAAATGAATGCACAAGAGTATCAGAGGAGTTTGATATTTGACCGATTAACACCCAACCGAATATTGTATTGATGGCACTTGGTTCCCCTGGTTTACCTCTTATGAAACCTGGTTTCAAGACACGAGCATAGATATCAGCCCCCAACAGAATATCTACAGCCCCAGGCTCTCCATAGCCAGGATCAGCGAGAGCAAGATTACTAATAGTTTTCACCTTTGAACACACCCTGTAGAAGATGGAGTGTTGTTACAGATGCTTGGTATGACGATCATTTCAATTTCAAAAGCTGACTCATGAGGCGGTTTTACCATACATTTTAGCGTCCCTAATGTCGATGACGTCATCATTTGATTGACACCTTGAATTGATATGGATGCCATAGAGTTGGGAAGATTCAAACGCTTAGCACAATCAGATGTAATGAAACTCGCCTGGCTTGCCGAATCAAGGAGCGCACGACATTTTTGATAGTTTCCATCAGCACTCCGTACCTGGATAACTGCCGTGGCAAACAACACAGTATGTTTGAATGAGAAGATGTTAGTCATTACATTCACCGAACTAGTGCTAGACTGGTCCTTATTTGTACTGGATGACTTATCTGAAGTAACTCCAGAGGACACAGGATCAGAAAAGAAATGTAAAAGCGTGTGATGTCGCTTGTTACACTGCCTACAATTAAATTTTGAAGAACAATTTGCACTGGAATGAGACACAGAAAGACAATTAAAACACAATTTTTGTTCCTTTGCGAATGAATGCCGATCATAAGTGTTTAATGCTAGAAATTCGCTACACCTTGAAACGAAGTGATCCCTTTTACATTTAATGCATGGTGAGGTCGTATTAGTCACAAACGCAGAAATTTGTTTTTGGTTGGATCCAGGGTTTGGTTGTTTATTAAAAGCAGCTGCGCTTACCGGTTTTCTAGTTGATTTGGATTGTTTTGATGACACAGTTTCATTTGAGGTTAGAATAGCTGTTTCGTAAGCCTTGCACCTTTCTTGTAAGAAAGAATATAAATCCTCGAATTTCGGTATGGTTGACCCGCTAAACTTTATCTCGAATTCATTTTTGTTGTATTATCTAACTTGTGAAGTAATAAATTTAATTTAGTAAAATCCCACATGTCTATATTAAATTTTTCAATAGCTGCCAAATTTTCTGCAAATGCGGACAAAACATTTCGCAAACTCAAAGCTGCGTTTCCATTGAACGGTTCTACATTGAATATGCCCTGCCAATAGCGCGTTAATAAAACCCGTTTATCTTGATATCGTTTCACTAACGATTGAAATGAGATTAAATAATTGTCACCAGTAGTCGGCAATTTTCTCACGATAGTCAATGGTTCCCCGGACAAATATGATAGTAAGTATTGAAACCGTTCAATATCCGACAGCGTAACATTCTCGTGAATGAGCCTCTTATAAGTGTCGTAAAATGTGGGCCAATCATTCATGTCTCCGTTGAATTTGGGTACCTCGATCTTGGGCAGCTTAACTTTAAAACACGAATCAGTATTATGATTTTGACTAACTTGCGTAGATGCTATTGAACGGACTGAACCTCTATCTGAACCCACCGGACTACGATTTCCGGGTGGAAATAATTCACGGTAAATACCCCTAATCGAATATTGCACATTGTCGAACTCTCTTTGTATATCATCCTGTATTTCTAAATTTTCCGGATCCACCACCGACACCATTTCCATCTGTAACGACTCGAATTTGTCCACCAACTCATTTAAGCTTTCATACCTAAGTTCAAAATCCGTAATTTGGTTTGAATCAGCAAGTGCCGTCTGACCGGCCTTGAGCAAGTCCTTTACGCGGGTAAAGACATGACGCCTTTTGTTTTCAATGGCCTTAGTAGCCATATTTCACAAATGAGTTTCACGAAATTCACGAAAGAAACGGTTTGAAATATTTCAAAACGCGAGTACACGAAATGTAGAATTCAGACAAATTTTGTTTATGCACACGAAAACACGAAAGAACAATAGGACACGTAAATATCTATATACTGAAAGTAAAATTCCTGAAGTATAAGGAAATTTTACTGGACGTGGCAACAGCGCATCGCCGAGCACGTAGGAATGTAAAGCGCAAAAAACGAGAACACGTGTATAGCTACGAATCGTTTTCGTTCTGTGCGACTGCAATGTATTATATTATAAGTTGAATATTATGCACAATGGAATCACAAACACGATTGAATTGTATAAATGGACCGTATAAATGTTTATAGAGCCTTTCAAATGCGGCTCGAAGGCCAAAATGTTCACGAAAGAGTAAAACAAATGGAATTTAATAATCACAACGGCGACCTAAGGTTTTCTTACCTTTTTCTTTCCTCAGGGCGCTGACACGCTTTTCTCATACGAATAGTAGGTTGTCAGGGGGTTGTGCACAAGGTGTTTTTTGTGGGAGTCACAGCACGTTTTGTTTCGAATCACACTCTCTGGCAAACTCAGACAGACTGGCGCGCACTTGTTCTGGCCCTCTTTCGGCAGGTTTTTTCCCCACACTTTTTTTTTGGAAGCAAACCTTAGGTGGGTTCACGCGACCCGCGAAAATTTAAATTAATTTATAATACAAACGCGAACAAAATGTCTCTTGAATTTTTTACCCAAAATAAACCAGTTCGTAGCAAAAAATTATTTTAAATGGTAAACAAATAAGACAAAAAGTTACGTTGGAAATAAATTTTAGGGGTTGCGTTTTCCACCCCTTACAACAATGGGGTAAACCAAATAAATTACTGGCTAAGTGTCTTTTTGGTAGTAGAAAATGTCAGGTTAATTTCAATATTGTAACTTGTTTAGTGCTTGTGAAAAAAATTGTTAAACAAATTTTATGTACCCCCTTTAAGAGGCTGTATCTTTACAAGGGATGCTCCAATGAAGTTTCTTTATATGAAAGATCCTATCTTTTTCTCGATGAGGATTCACCCCCTTAAATGTTTTACACTTATTTAGTTACACCCTGTATATATTATAATACAGAATCACACATTCTGAATTTGAATTTAAAATATAAACAATGTGATTTTATTAGTACGTAACTTTGATGATTATAATCATCTATTTCGTGTTGAACCACTAGATAAAGAAAATGGAAATGGAAATAAAAGCTACGATTTGGGTCGCTCGAGAAAGTTGAGCTATGAAAAAAATTTGCATAATCGTAAGAAATGCATGTCTATGGGCAATCTTATGAAGTAAAAAAGGCGTGCCACTTTAATATCGCCCCGATTAAAGCTTAACAACCGCCTCTTGGTCTTTTCTTGGTCAGTATTAATGCACTTCTAAAAATACACAAATTTAACTCAAGATCTGATATTAAAATGTGTATTCTTCGTCAAAGGTTATAGTAGTTTAAAATAAAAAAAGGTTGTGGTTCTAAAGATTTATAATTTTCTAAGCCAAAATAATTAAAAATAGATAATTTACATTTTACACTTTTAAATATTTTCTATATTTTGGGAAGGCGCCAGTTTAAGAAATAGTCTGTCTGTCTGTTCACAAAAAAAATAATATACCTATTAAAGTTGGTTAAAATTATTCCTCATACACAATATAAGCAAAATATGAAGGTTATTTGTACAAAAATTGTACATTTGAAATACAGCAGGAACCAGAGAAATTGCTCGCTTTGTTTAAATATAAAATATGTGTGGTTTTCTATGGCACTGGCTCCAAACCAAATAACCAGCTATTTTATAAGAATGTAAATTACATTAGGTATTATTTACTTTTAATGATGCAACAGCTTTTAATAATACAACAGTTCAGATATACTTATAGTGTACTTGTACGGTGCAAACCTTTTTGTCCTATTTATTACTTGCTTTGGGTTGCATACAAATATCTTAGTTGGAGTCTTTGTTGTTGTGTTTGTGCATCTAGGTAGAAACCTCTATTTTTTACTACTATTTCTATTTTAATACACTTTTGTTTTGTGCCTATCGTTAATTTCGCTACTAATATGAGGTGACATCCGTAGCCACCTCAACAAGCATGTGATGTTACACGGCTAGCCTCTGAGTGAACGTTTTACTAAGAGAGAGAGACAAAGAGAAGAAAATTATTATAAAGTTTTTAATTTCACAGTTGTTTATATAACCTATAAGAGTCTATCTTTTCCAAGTGATATCAAAATTTTGTGTTTCTTTTTCACGCATTTAAATAATGTTTACATAATTCTCGCAGCCAATTATTAATACCAATTATGTGTAACGCATATATATATACCTAATCAATTACTCATAATAGAAAAGATTATGGAAGGCAGAACTTATCATTAGTATAGGTACTTACATTGCTGTTAGCCAAAACGAAAGGATTAGCTTTGCGTTGGTTTCAATATATCTATTAGGTAGGTAAATATAATGCTTAATATCAACTTGAATTTAAGACTAAAGTGTTAACAATAAATTTGGCCAAATTTCACAGATATATTCTATCGATGAAAGTAATTGGGTTATATAAGTTTTTTAGTCAAAGATTAATAAGAGAGTTACAGGGTGTACACATTTTTATAACTTTTCTTTTATTATTCATAACTTAAATACAGGAAAAGGTTATTTGACAATGTTTGAGCCAATATGAACATGAGTTTAAAATATACTCCAGTGGCGTAATTGTAGGGATTGTGGGGGAAGTGCTCTGGGTAGGCAGTGAATATTTTTTTAAGAAAAAGGTACACCTCTGACATTTCTAAAGTTTCAAGATATTTTCAAAATTTCCGATAAATATTTGACAATAAAGTAAATCCTTAAAATGTTTGTAACACTGACATGTCTTGAGATAATTAGGCTTATTAAACATGCATTGTTAGCAATTTAAACAATACATATTAAAGTCACTAATTAATCATTAATTAAAAAATTGTTATATAACAAACTCCAATTATTATTTTCATCATCTCGGTGAAGTTTAACCAAACTTATCGTTAACAACCTGTATAAACAATTTTTTGAAAATAACAGTTCTTGCTGAGTGCAGAAGATGAAATAATGATTCACATTTTTATCTTTCAATATGTTATCAGTTAGTTTTTAATAATGTATAATTTAACTTAAATTACCTCTGAAAAAAAGATTTATTATTCAGTATATTTCACTTTTCCCCATCTGGAATAATAATCATTTTTGCATTTTATAGTATGAAGACAAAAACAACTTTTTCTTAAGTAATAAAAACAATTTAGATACAAGCTAGACGTCTAGCAATTATCAAAAGCGCTATTCACTTTCATACATTTTTTTGTCGCCTAATGATTAATTTGCTTGAATATTCCCGTAATACATATTGTGTGTCACCTCGACCACCATCCCGTAATAAATTATACATAATAATATCGCGCAAATTCAGTTTCTTAACTTTCAAGGTACTATCGCATTTTTTTCTGTGCTAAACATTTATGGCCACGCACGACATCAAACACGAAGCCTATGAATATGCAAAAATTATTACAATTTTTTTTTACCTACTACATATAATTATATGACTATCAATTGAACATATTCTAGTTTCCCGACCCTTTTGATAAAGAAAATATTTTATTGTTTTGTAAGTAGTTGAATAATGAAAATTTAAACTTCAAGTTTAAAATAAATTGTATAAGTGGTATACACTGAGAGGATTCAGTTCTGCTTTTTCACCAATCGATATTAAAAGTCTAGTTTTAGTGACAGCTGTCAGGCACTGACAAAGACAAAGTGACACATTTACTCCTAGACATTAGAATAATTTTCACTGCCACTGAATTAAAAATAAGAATTTGTTCTTTAACGAAAGTAATTTTATTTATTGTAAATATTTATAGTGAAATCAGAACTGCTTGTAACTATTATCCCTTATCCTGTTTATTTTGAAACACTTACTTCGTCTATGTAAGTTGAAGTGTTTTCACTAGCAGATGACTTATGAACTATTGGATTTTCCGAAGTGGTTGAATTACTTAACAATCACTTCCAGCACTTTAATGTACTTGCAGTAGATTTATTTTTGCTAATAACTGATTTAAGAGTTATAGACTCCTCAATGTAGCATTTAGCTATCGTTGAAGATTTCCATCCACCATGCATTTTTAAAGTTGGGATATCACATCCAACTTAATAATAGTGTAATTGAAGTTCTACGGAAACAATATTGGATATATTCGTGAGCATCATTCAATTTGAAAAACGCAGAAACTTGCTTTGACATTTGTCCGAATGTATGAATTAATATTAGCTAATTGGTTATATGGTTTACTATTTGAATATTTACAAATTTCTTCTTTTTATTTACTTCTGTAGTTGGCAATGTAATCAGCAATCTATTTTCTATATCTTCAATATTTCCAATTTTTATTTGAAATTTTTCATCAATACCACCTAAAATAATAATAGTTAGTATTATTCGTTTACAAAAATATTTTGTTTATAATTACTTTGTGCTTAAATACATATCATCAGGGGCCTCCATTAGAAATGTGCATTTTCTAAAACGCGTATTTTTTTTAGCACGATATCCATCCAATTGCCATTTCAAGAATGCTTGAAATTTTTCAGTATCGATGTCGTTATAGACATTCAGATTAGCTCTGAGCATCGCATATATTGACTATAATGAAGAAACTTTCATGCTTTTGCTTAATTGGGAAAAATAATACTAATAGCACATTTTCTGAAAAAGACAATGTTATTCTCAGCCCAGTACTCAATAAATATTTTATAGGTTTGCCGATATATTTTCTGGTAATAAATTACACTCTATTTGTTTTGCTGAGTCAATAATTTCTAGCGGAGTTAATGTGAATTCTTTCATCTCAAAATAATAAATAGTCATTTTTCTAGATTTAAATAGGAACAGTATGATGATCACTGTGTACCTAAGTTATTTACTTAATGACGCTCGTCTCATAGCAACCACAGACGACCTGACGAAATTGTTATTATTTATGAAAGAAGTGTCATACAATTAATTGTAATAATATAAAATAAATAGCTTTGTTTGCTATTATGATAAAATTAAAATTGCTCGACAAAAAAATTATGTGTTTAAGTTGGCAGTATAGTAGATTTAATGCCTTGACTGCTTTAATAGGCTTGGCTGCGCCTCGTCTCTTAAGGCTTACGGTGAGCGCTCTACCAAACGATATATAACATCTGTTCCAACAACCGTCGAGAACTGTTCAGTACCGTGAGAAATGTTTGACCAACACCTTCTTACGTCGCATTCGCCGAGAGTACATTAACAACTAAACTGACTGACTAATTCTGGACGGTTCGGAATCGATTCTTGCTGTGTTGGAATAAACCCATAGTTTTCGCTCAGTAACTCCTTAACGGATAATGATAAAAATATGCGGTTTTTTTTAATAGACTTCAAATATTATTTTACGTCGGCACTGTGTTTTGAAATTTTGAAAAAGTGTAAAATAAATTTTTTTAAAATGAATTTTGCATATTTTCAAAATTTCAAAACACAGCGCCGACGTAAAATAGTATTTGTAGTCTATTAAAAAAACCGCATATTTTTATCATTTTTCGTTGAGGAGTTACTGAGCGAAAACTATATCCCTTTGGATCGAGCGCTCACCGTAAGCCTTAAGGGCGCCGTATTCTTGAAATAGTGTTTTCTACAAATATAAATAATTTTAGACATTTAAGAACTGAATAATATAGAGTTTAGCAAATAACAAGAATGTTATTTCATGCCACCTGCGAATATTCAAAGGTACCGAAGTAAAATCAACATATAACATCAGAAAGCGATCTATCCAATTAATTTTTAGGTACTGAAATCTTTCAAAATACGTATTTTTTAAATTCAACTATAGATGTAAACATTGTTATAACATAGACTTACATAGTTCTGCACATAAGATTGTTCACTTTTGTTTATAAGTATGTGAAAATAATTGTTAAAATGTGGGGTTAGAATAGCGAAATTATGTGTCATATAAATGCATTTTAAAAGTTATTACATTATTTGAGGAAAGTTTAAATAGTAAAAGTGGATAAACAAAACATCAATAATTCCATTTTTGATATTACTTTTGCTCTACGTGTTTTATTTTTCGAGATTTCAGTACCTAAAAAACACCACAAATTTGATCATTTTACATTTTTTGATACGGGCACCTTAAATACCAGTCGCGCCAATAAATAATTTTTAACGTATGCTGTCAGCGTGTAATATGTTATTTTAAGGCACTAACGTTAAAAGTAATTTACTTAAATGGCGTGATTTAATACTGGTGCGAAAATAGAAAACATTTAGGAAATTTTAAATCAAAGGAATATTTATTTACTTAATTAAATGTACAGTTAGAGAAATTACAATTAGAATACGTAATTTTATAGCCGTGCCTTTAGTAGCTCTAATAGTAATATTTAATTTCTATTTCTATGAAACTTGTGCTAGGGTAGGAAGTTTTGGACAAAATTTGGCTCTTACTGTTTTGTACTACTGGCATACTTATATCATAAATAACTACTATTCTACCATATTTATCGATTCTTGTCACATAGATTATCTCTATAGAACTGTAGAACAATAACTTATTTTAGGTAATTGAAAAACAGTACTAACTTTATTGGGAGAAACCAACAGTAATATTGTATGTTTATAAGATGAAAAAATATCAAATAATACAAAAAATTAAAAAGTTAATAAATTGAAGAAAATTAAATAGATAACTTTTATTGAATATTAATTTTTCTTTTACTTATTCTGTTATTTCTTTCATCGTAATTCATGTGATGTAATGATTCCCGAAATACACTTACTGAAGTTAAAAAATTGAAGAAAATTAAATAGATAACTTTTATTGAATATTAATTTTTCTTTTACTTATTCTGTTATTTCTTTCATCGTAATTCATGTGATGTAATGATTCCCGAAATACACTTACTGCGAACAACATATGTCTTTCAAAACAATGAAAACAGTAAATTTTTTACTTGAATAGTTACTTGTGGAATATTGTCGTTTAAACAGATTTCCATATTTTGAAAAATAAACCAACCACCAATTTTTAATATGTAAATTAACAGCCAATCTTTTTTAAATAACTAAAGGGATTGAGTGACGCATCTTTTGAAATGGTTAAAAATTACTGGATAGTGTATTTTAAATTAATTGCTATATCTTGAACTGTATTGTCAGATGCATTGGATTATATCAGTATGTTCGAGACTTTCCTTAACTAAGAAACGTAGGTATGGATATCGAGGAACAGATTCTAGGAGAAACCTGTGGGTACTACCAACTGGAGAACTTCTTTATTTTGTAGCAGCAGTTGCTGTAATGTACGACAGAGACGAAGAGACTCAGAGGCATTACACAGGACATACAGAAGACATTCAATGGTAAGACACAAATACAAAACATACAGGGTGTTATTTTGCTGTATAATAAATTACATTAAAGAAAACATAACTGATATTATCTTCTCTGATTAGAGTTATGACAATAAATAGGTTTTGAATATTTGACAATATCGTAGATATCATCATATTAGATGTTTCTACATAATAATCACAAGCACCCATAAATATACAGGGTGCCTCGAAATTAGGGGCAATATTTCCCCAGGATGTTCTACACAAAAACGATTGCCTTTTCTTCCTATAACCATGGGTCTTCCTATGGAAGAATTTCTTCACAACTCATTATGATATGAAAATATTTATAATTTTGATTCTGCGTTATATACTCGTGCAACATTATTTTCATACAAATTTTACTCAAAAATGGAGGATTCTGTCAATATTAATCAAGAGTACCATTTTACTAAAATAGTCTGAGAATATGAAGAAAATATCTTTTTTGGCATAGAACACACCCTGGAGAAATATTGCCCCCTAATTTGGGACACTTACCGAGAATCAGTGATACTAAGTAATACTAAGATAATTGATTGCAATGTTGTTGCATGTTACAGTTTAAAATAAAACTTATATTGTGTACTTCCTTAATACCGATATAAAAAAAACAAATTACTTTAAAAAGATTTTTTTTTTAGTCTTAATTGTACCTTAGTTTGCAAATTTGTAACACAGTTCTGGCACCGGATTCCAATTACATAGAGGGTGTCTCTGAAACAAGTGTGTTTCTGCAGAGAAGAAAGAAAGGACCTAGAAATAACCAATTTTTATTAACCAACCTGTGATCTAAAAAGTCATATTTCTTCAAGATAAAAAATTGCCATGTAGTAATGTCTCGTTCTTTTTACTCTCCATTTTTATTTGCATATTTTCACGTTCTAAGACAATTCAATTAAAAATTAATACAGGGTGTGGAAATATGAGTGCCCATATTCAAAAGTCTTCGATATTTATAAAAAAAACTTATGAAAAAAATCTCTAAAACGAATAGTTTTTCTACAAATGCATTTAAAAATTAACAATATAACTGCTCTAAAATGCAGAACGGTGGTACAAAATTACAAACGTGATAAACAATAATAGCTTTCCTAAAAATTCTAAAACTGTAATGTGCGACAGCATTGCGATCCATTCTACCTGTATCTGCAAACCTCAAATTAGTAGTTAGTAACATTACAGATTTATGCCTTCTCCGAATAGTTCAATTCTGACCTCACGTTTCAGTACTAGTGACCAATTTTTTTCCTTTCCCTAGTATGGATTTACACCCCTCCCGGGAAATGGTTGCTTCAGGGCAACGAGGTGGGAGAAATAGGAAAACACAAGCTCACATCAGGATTTGGAGTACGGAGACTTTACAAACGTTATACGTCTTTGGCATGGGTGAATTTGAAATAGGAGTAGCTGCAGTAGCTTTCTCGAATTTAGTAAGAGTGCAGTACTAGAAATATATTTTTGTTTAAAGTTTACAGTGCATAAATTAAACAATTTTATTAATTATTAGTAGGTAATTAAAATATAACACTATACTGTCAGTGTAATTTTTTAATTCGTCATTTTTTATAGAAATTTTGTTTTTTTTTTTAATGTGCGTTCATATTTTTTTATTTCATTTTTTTCTTAAAGGTTTTAAATCTTTTACAGTACCAAATTTGGTTGTGTACAATTATTTAAATATTTTTAGCCATTTAACATAATATAGTTGATCAACACTTACAAAAGTTATTCTACTATAAATATGTATGTATAAGCACATTACAATAATGTTTCAAAAACGAAATAATTTTAAGTAAAACTTGCATGCAATAGCCTTATGTTATACAGGGCGTCCCTGACATGCATGTACCAGCAGGGTCACTGGGATTTGAGTGATCCAATAACCAATTAAGACAAATAATCTGAATTTCTTACAAGGCATTTTTGCAAATCGATATTTAACATAAATTGCACCAAGAAACGCATTTTCTAATAATTTTGCATAAACCAAATTTAATGCGAATTGTTCAACGCATTTCCGTTTTGTAAGCGGTTATTGATATTTTTTCAAAAACTTTGGCGCCCCCTAACATTCGAACGGTGCACTTTTGCATATAGGTATATTAGCATAAATCGTTTTATTTTGAAATTAAGAGTGGTCCACTTGTACATGCATTTCAGGGACAACCTGTATTTAAAATTAATTTATTAATAATAATAATCATATACAGTGTGGAAGAAAGGTATGGAATAAATTCATTATTTCTAAAACTACGAAGTTTCATGAAATTTCCTCGGACAGGTCGATTATGCTTTTTAAAAATACTCTTTTTTCTATACCAACGCATTTCGGATGTTCATTTATTTACGCGTGATGACGTCATCGGATATTTTTTTAAATAGAACCCCTATATTTTTTCATCGGATTCTTGTAGAGCTTAACTTGCTGAATTCAAAAATGTATAATTTCAACACTTTATTCCTTCAACTTTAGCAATAGTGCAGCTATTGAAAACTGTTATCGTGTCAGGTAAAGTGCCTTTTCTACTGAAAATACAACAAAATTTTACTTGAAAAAGTTGTTCAAAACGGTAAATTATGGAGAAGTGCAAAATTTTAAAAAGATCGGCCTGCTTTGATAAAATCTTTGTGCTTTGTTGAAAAATGGTTTCAAAATCAAACCTCGCCAATTTCTCAAAATATTGCACGCCCTCATAATTTACCGTTCTAAACAACTTTTTCAAGTAACAGTTTGCTGTATTTTCAGTAGAAAAGGCACTTTACCTGAAACGATAACAGTTTTCAATAGCTGCACTATTGCTAAAGTTGAAGGAATAAAGTGTTGAAATTATACATTTTTGAATTCAGCAAGTTAAGCTTTACAAGAATCCGATGAAAAAATATAGGGGTTCTATTTAAAAAATATCCGATGACGTCATCACGCGAAAACAAATGAACGTCGGAAATGCGTTGGTATAGAAAAAAGAGTATTTTTAAAAAGCAAAATCGACCTGTCCGAGGAAATTTCATGAAACTTCGTAGTTTTAGAAATAATGAATTTATTCCATACCTTTCTTCCACACTGTATAACAAAATATTGTATACAGAGTATTCAGAAAAGAATGGGCCAAACTTCAGATGTAGATAGTTTGGATAAAAATAAGCTGAATTAACTCAACTTATCTTAATCCAAAAGTTGATACTAACGGAGCTACAGGGTGTCAAAGTTGAAAAAATAAATCACATTTTCTTTATTATTTTTCGATCGCATCGACCGTATTTTATGAAATTTGGGATAGGGGGGTTTCTTAGGACTAAAAATTCGAATATGTCGACGATTTTGGTGTATCTGCTAGAGGGCGCCACCAACGATGGTTTGGACCCCTTTAAATCGCTACGACGCTTTTTTGTGCTACACTGTATCTCAATTTGGACTGAAAAAAATGTCTTCTCTACCTTTTCTAGTTTTGAGAAAAACGCGTCTAAATCTCATAACGCATGCAATTGATCTAAAAGTAAAGTCGAATTGTTGCGTAAGTAATGGGCCATACTGTAACAGCATAATACTGCGACCAAAATAAGTCGATATACTTTGGCTTATCCTAAAAAAATCCATATGTGACTATTTTTGTAATTGAAAATTCCTCTTCTCGTAAAAGAAGCCTCATCAGTGAAGGGGATTTTACTTACAGAAAGTGAATCTTGTCTATTTTTATTTAAGACAAATCGGCAGAAATTTGTTCTTGGTCATTTGATAGCAGGTTTTGGACTGGAGTAAAATGGTAGGAGTATAATTATTGTTGTTCGTGTAAGATGTTAAACACACTACCCTGACTTAATCCAACATTGGCAGATATATGGCGGATACTTGTTGTTGGATCATCTGCAACAACAATGTTTAATACCTCCTCCTCTTGTTCAACATTGCGAACCATAGGTCCTCCATAGATCCTGTTTGGGCGAAAACAGGCATGAAAATAATTTTCGGTTAGGCTGTCTTCGATTTGGGTAAATGTCTGCGTAACTTCTTGCAGCAGCGGTTGTATTAAACTATTGTGGGCGTAAACTGAGATCATGTCTGGTCATTTCACCGTTTTAGAAAAAGTTATGTCGTGACATTATACAAAAATAGCGAATTTTATTGCATTAAAAGCTGATGCCTATAGTACATATGTAATATGTATGTAAAACTAATGTTAATAGTACGAATGCATTTGACAATTACCTGCTAGATTACAACATTTCTCTTTTCATTGTTGTATGGTGTTATTTGTTTCTGTTTATGAATAGCCAGAAGCGAAATTTCATGAAATTTGCTTCAAGCGATCGGAAGATAAGAAAATGTGATTTATTTCTTCAATTTTGACACCCTGTATTTTTGTTATTATTGATTTTGGTTAATTTTTGGATTTTTTAGGATAAGCTAAAGTAAATCCACTTATTTTGGTCGCAGTATTATGCTGTTATAGTATGGCCCATTACTTACGCAACAATTTGACTTCACTTTTGCATGCCTCATGAGATTTAGATGCGTTTTTCTCAGAAACCATTGCTTCTAGCGACATCAACAAGGTGTACCCTTTTTAACTAGAAAAGATAGGAAAGAAAATTTTTCTAGTCCAAAATGAGATACAGTATAGCACAAAAAAGTCGTAGCGATTTAAAGGTGTGCAAACCATCGTTGGTGAAACCCTCTAGCAGATACACCAAAATCGTCGACATATTCGAAAGTATTATGCACAGCTATACATTTATTACCCAAATAAATATTTTCCTTTGTGTATCTATCAAATATTTTTTTTTCCAGAATGGTGGTAGTTATGTACTGGCTGTAGATGCTGGCAGAGAAAGTATATTGTCCGTATGGCAATGGCAGTGGGGTCACTTGTTAGGAAAAGTCGCTGTAAGTATATTAGACTTTTCATACATATATTCTGTTGATAAGCATTATTTTCATGTCTGTCACGTCAAACTAAAGTAAATTGCTTAATTAATGCAATATATCATTAATAAAAAATCTATGTTGTAGAAGGTAACGACATTAAACTATATCTTTTATACACCACTTGTTTTGCAATTTATATGAAATTATGTAGTTCTTTTCAGATACAGGGTGTCTTTGAAACGTCTGTACAAAACATTGGCATACATTTCTGAGGATAAAATATGCGGATCTAACCCAATTGAATTTAGTCCAAAAGTTGATAGTTTCAGAAATATCGTATTAGCTATTATTTTTTTAAACATATTCATAAATATTTATCTTAATAATAACATGATATTCGCATGAAATTTGATTTTTTAGGATGAGAAAACGAGATGTTAACATTTTCGGTGTACATTGTTGTGGATGCCACCAGCATCATTTCGCTTACATCAAAAGCCTCATAACTTTTTGCGCCCCTGTATATTAAATTTCTAGTTAAAAATTCTTGTTTCTTAACATCTTTTGCCCAAAAAAGTTATATTTGATAGGCATAGCTTCGAAAAAATAAATTAGGATATCTGATACGTATCTTTGAATACTCAATTTTTATCAAACAAATAAATTGTATTTTTTTTTATATACATATTTTTATTAGGTATTAACAATATTGTGTTAAACTAAAGCCCCAACCAGAGTTGGATTACACTCACAATATCTACCCATATACAGGGTGTTTATTAAGTAATCTGAAACATTGTGCCTTAGTTACAGGGCGTTAACATTTAAATTTAAGTTATTTTTGAAAATCTCTGGAATAGAGCAAAATATTGTTTTTAAATTGCTGTCACTTACACATCATGATAGAAGGTATGTTTAAAATATATGCGCCTTTAACCTTCTGGCTTTTTAATTTTTTAATCCCCATTTAGTATTTAACAAAAAACGTCTCTTGACATTTTTTGGTTTAGGATGTGGTTTCGCTGGAAAACGTCATTTTAATGATAGTAGCCACTCGCATAGCCACCCCTGATATTGTGTCATAGTGTGTGACAGCAATTTAAAAAAAAATTTTTGTCCACTCCACAGATTTTCAAAAATAGCCAATTTAAATAATGAAAAAATTTTGCAGTTATAACTCAAAAACTAAGGCATATAGAAAAATCTGTATATGAACTTTTCTTCATGACATTATTTGATATATTTTAGACTACTTAGGGAACACTCTGTATTCTTTATTATTAGATTTTACAGATTTTTTGCTACATTGTAAAGGTACTAAATTAATTTTCCTGCAATTCATAGCATATGACTTAATTGATAGAAATTGTAGGAAGATTACCATACTGTAAAAAAAATAAGTTGTAACAAAAAGTATTATCCCTTCTAAGGGGCAGAAAATTTCGAAAAATTGTTGCATCTTTTAGAAGAAAATTTAATTATTATACCTTTTTTTGGTTTTTAAATTAGAGCCGTTATTCCTTATTCTTTTGGAAACTTTGAAGGGCTGGATTTCCTAACATTTTACTAAAGTTAATTTTATGCAAAATGTGTTCATTTTAGCTGTAGATTCACTGGTATTTTGTGCTATTTCTTTTGAAATTACCCTCTATAATAATCGGGAATATCAGGATCGGCGCCATTATATCTAAGGACCTGACAATACGTGTTTTGTAATGTGCCAATACGAGTACCTACTACTTGTACTAAATTATATCGATAACTACATAAATTATTAAATATCAGCATGTCAATTGCGATGTACCTGAATCATATAATTTACAAAAATCGATGAACATTTGAGTGTTCTAATGTTTTTATAACATTAAGAAGTAATTTATGGTAATTACCTAATACTTTCGAATATTTGCACTTCTAAGAAATACGATTTGACAAAGCGTATTCTTGACCTAATTTCTTTACATAAGGTACAAATAAGTAGCCGAAATAATTAAATAGAAGACAAAGCAAACAAGTTTCCCCTGCTTAGTTGTGATATACAAGTATGACTAAAAAGATTTCAAGCTACCGATATAACAATAAATTCGTTCTGCTAACTCATATAGTACAACTATAGAAATAGTAGTTATCAAATGAAATAACAACGTTTAAAAATTGAAGAAGGATTCTTATGTACATATAAATATCCTAAGAAAATGGTTTGAGAGATACAGAATATCAAATAAAAATTATTTAAAGTAAAAGGAAAATATTAAATAAAATTAAAATATTCTATTAACACGGACAATTAATTTGTGGGGTATTCTATAAACGATGAATCCGATGTAATAAATAATAAGTAATTTTTCTCATTAATTTTAACTTTTCTTTCAGAAAATAGTTTTACATTTGTGAAAGGCATGCACCATATATTTTTACTTAAATATTGTAAGTCTTTTATGAATATGTTTAGAAATTAATAAAATTTCAGATGAACTATTATTCCCTTTTGACTGAATTTTGACTTTTCTATATGTAGCAGATGATCAATAAAATAATTGTTCTGAAAGCAACTGTAAAATTTAAAACAAAAATAAAAGAAGGAAAATATAAATAGGTACTGAAAAATTAATTTTATATATTTATATTTTATATATAATTATCGCCCCCAAGTCTTAGAACTATGTTAGAAGATTATCAAATGTATCTTATTAGTTAAATGTAAAATTGGTCGTAGATGGCACTGAAATTGCATCGCATCTTAGTCACCGATTTATAAATATAGTTTCTCAAATTTTCAAGTTCCTATCCTACATATTTTATAATCGCTAAAAACAAATTCAAATTTTAAATTTTAACATCCTGTATTTCCAGAACTATCAACTTTCGGATGTTTGCACCAATGGTCACCATTTGACGTGTAGTAAATTCGGATTTCCCATTGTTAATGAATCAACTTGTGTTAAAATATTGTACAGCATATGCCTCTGTAAATAGTTATTTATGTATTAAGAGCAAAAAGTGATACACTATTGCTCGAGAGTGACAGTTACTCAAGAGTAGTAGTCACTTTTTGTTCACAATGCATACAAAGTTTTATCTACAATCACTCAACAAAATAAAATTTTTCAATAATTAACTTTATTACAACGACAACATTAATTATAACAAATAGAACTAAAGTAAGAAATTCATTTGTTAGAAATCGTAATTTGGATGCTGAAAGAACAACTTTTAATAATAATTCTGAATCCAGAAGGCATATTTTGATATGGAAAAATTTTCATTATTGCCATTGCTAATTGCTACATTCAATTTGTACATTATTTGATGGCCCAGTTAAAATTTTCTGGCTTATTTCAATTTTTTCACTGATGTTATTATCCATGTATCCTTCAGCAACTGTAGAACTCTTCCATCCCCCGTGCCACTTCAGTTGTATATAATATCACCTCCACCATTGGCCAATAAAGTAGCCGATGTTCGGGAAGGCAATGCCCTGTGTATAAATGACACTCTGGTAGGTTAAGATAATTAGCAATACGTTTGGTATTTTAGCAATAGTATTCATTCTTACTACTTGATTAAAACACTTGATTTTATTAAATTTTAAGAATAATTGTGTTTTCGTTTGTAGGTCTCAAGGCTACATGCTTCCTAGATTGACAAAAAGTTGATAGAATTATCTTGAATGGTGTGACAATAAAATGTCGACTTCTTGTATTTGAATCAGAAATAGTTACTATTAAAATGGATTCTTTGTCCTCAGTATCTTTAACATTACTAATTCGTCACGTTTGCAGGCACCCAAAATTTCAGTAATTAGAACTACCAAAAATAAGAAATTTCTATTAAATTACAGATTTTACAATAATCAATATGTACAGAATTTATCATTTTTAATAAATATGTTTTTTATCGCCTTCGCTCAAAAATATGTGTATTTCCGCTTGCAAAAAAGTTGTTGATTTCATAGGCTTATATTCAACTTCTTGCCTCTTTAACTTGCCGTCAACTTTTTGAACTTGCTTAAGGGCGCCGTATTCTTGAAATAGTGTTTTCTACAAATACAAGTGATTTTAGACATTTAGGAACTGAATAATATAAAGTTTAGTAAATAACAAAAATGTTATCTCATGCCACCTGCGAATATTCAAAAATACCGAAGTAAAAATATATAACGTCAGAAAGCTATCTATCCCGGAAATTTTTAGGTACTGAAATCTTTCAAAATACGTATTTTTTAAAATTCAACTATAGATGTAAACACTGTTATAACATAAACTTAGATAGTTCTGCATATAAGATTGTTCAGCTTTGTTTATAAGTATGTGAAAATAATTATTAAAATCTGGGGTTAGAATAACGAAATAATGTGTGTCATACAAATGCGTTTTAAAAGTTATTATATTATTTGAGGAGAGTTTAGATAGTAAAAGTGGATAAACAAAACATCTGTAATTTATTTTGCTCTACGTGTTTTATTTTTTGTGATTTCAGTACCTAAAAAACACTACAAATTTGAACATTTTACGGCGAAAAATAGGGCGACTTTAAAGTCAATATGATTATTGGTAGATAATTTAGATTTCAGCATTGAGTAAATTGACCGTAATGATGACGATTTTAGTGTCTTTGCTTTGTCTCAAAAATACGCGATTGGTACATTTTCTGAATATTCATAAATTATCTTCAACTTACACAAATAGATTATATTTGCTGGTTTTACTTTTCTGGCAACAAACTTAAAGTTACAATTTCTGCAGCATTTCTAATCTCAGGGGCTGTATTTCGGCTGTTACTGTCGCTGTTTTCAATTTCGCACTTTTTCAACTAAAATTATCTCAACTAAACTGCGCAAATGTTAAATATACTACTTAAAAAAGGACGCTGTTTACTTGGTTGTTACTGAAGACGAGCGTTTGCTAGGTTTTATCACTAAACAAGCAATAAAGTGACACTCTTCAATCAACTTTTCGTTGTCACTGTCTAGCAAAAAACCCTACTTTAATTTGTGATTGTAGTTTTTCATAATTTTCATTCGGTTACTACCAAAATATGGCATTTGTACATGATTTAGGTGACAATTTTCATGGACAAAGAATTTAACTGTTATATGCAGAGATGTAATAGTAAGCTACTTTAAGCTAACAATTTGTGTAAAGGCAAAAAATATTGAACATCCTGTAAACCAATATTAAAAAGGTTAAGTAACGCCAAATCACATAAAAAATTCACTTTCATGCAATACTGGCTTTCACACTGTGTGTATAATACATTATTCCTTCCTTCCACAAGAAACGTCATATTTTAAATAATTCATTCATAGGCTATCTGCATAAACACCGTTTTCGTGATAAGTTTTGCATATAACGACCTCACTGAGACGTTCACCACCACCGAAATGAAATGCTCGCCTTGACCTCCCCTCCTGGCGTTGCGTTGTTGATGTCGGTGTCAATTAGCAGGAATTGTTTTAATGAACAATATTGCACCATTTACATAAATACTGTATTAACGACTTTTAAAACAACCGAAGATTAGTACGTATCGGCCAGAGGTCTCATTCAGGAAATTTCACTGTTTAATAAACATGTTCCAAAATAATATACAGAGCGATTCGGAACTTAAAAAAAAATTGAATGTACATGGAACTCTGACAAATACAATTTTGTAAAAAAAGTCAAAAAGGGCAGTTCGAAAATTATTAAAAAATACACTTCTGCACGACACTGTAAAACCTAAGAAAGCATGTAATCGGTGGCCGGACAAAAAATTGAATGAAATTCTTAAGGAAAGAAATAAATAACATTTTATAACACTTATTTAAACAGCAAATTCAACTACTTTTGCCGCTATTGTTAGTACCAATTATTAATTGAATTAATTTGCGGTTTTAGTTAATAAAATAGTTTGACATACCTGATGCTACAACAACAAAATTTTGGGCCCGTGTTACTCAGTTTCTACAAACTAACGCAAATGTTCTGCTTCTTGTCCGTTTTGAACTCCTATGTTATTGGCAACAGCTTGCAGCTATGATACGTTTGCGTAAATGATTAGTGCGATATATTTCATTTTTTAAATACCTTCACAAAAAGAAGTCCAAATGATTAAAGTCAGGAGATCGTGGCGGTCATGGTACCAATCCTTCTCGCCCAATCCCTTGGTATTAATACCTGAGCACGATGTACATGATACCGGTATAATTGGGCCTTGCGTATAATACGCCACACTGCTGTATTATGTCGTGGACGTCATGGATCTCCATATTTTCCACGGTTGGGTTTCTAACTTCTCTCGCGTTGCCGTACATTTGCACACAGCAGTAAAAGTAGCTCCATTTGGCACAAATTTACCGGGAAATCGTTCTGCTAAAGCATTTTCACATTGCCATAAATTAAAACGATATCCATCAACTCCGAGATGCTACACGCGGAAGCTCTTTTTGACACTTTAAATATTTGGAATCGCTAGAGACTACAGTAGCCCAACGATGTAAAGGTTGAAAATACTACAACTTCAATAATTTTTTACTCGGAAACTATAAGTATTTTACAAACCAAATTTTTTCGATATTGACTCAATTTTTCATGACACATCTATTCCCAAATGTTTTTAGATAAGTTCAAAATCACCCTGTATAGTTGCGGCAAGAACTCAAACGACTTACTTCATACGAACAAATTAATAGTTCATATTTTCATCAAAACATTTAAGAAACTGCAACTGAATATGATAAAACGATGTACTACACTAAATATTTACACTATACAGGGTGTCCCAATATAGAAGGCCATACCATTAACCACATATTATTTGGACAAAAATAATATAACTTTCCTTATGGCATTTTTTATTTGGGCGTCGCTGTTTCAGTATACAGGGTGTTAAAGTTGCAAGTTGCAACTAAGGGGTGCATTACCCTTTATCCCCTCCTATTATTTCTAAATACGCCTATGCAGCATTTTCTTGAAATTCAACGTAGAATTTTCTTCTGATCATTTTATCTCTTTTGTAATTTTTTGTTTAAATGCTCCATTTTGGTGAAAAACGGCAATTTGTAGTGCCCATAAATCTATCATTCACTATCATTTTCAAATGAAACTGAAATTTTGTGGATATACCTATCATTACAATACCTTGCAACTTAGCAAATCGTAATACATACTGAATGAATATTTGCTAATTAAAACAAAATTAATAATTCTAAATTGTATAAAATTAGTAATACTTATGAATTGAAAAAATAATATGGGATTAAAATCTGTAATACAGTTCTCTAATCAACCAAAAAATAATAGTCTCATTTAGGAATAGTAATAATGGACGATCAACATAATAAATTTTTACCTAAATAACATTAAATAATAGTTATTTATGCAACAAGTACAAAAAGTAAGAGTTTATTGCATGCGACGTGAAATTGTCCAACGAGGCCGTCAGTCCGAGTAGGACAACACGTCGAGTGCAATAAACACTTTTTGTACGAGCTGCATACAATATTTTCTCTATGTTCATGCAGAAACCAAAAAATGTTTTATTTAGATGTAGGAAAATATAACGTCAATTTGAACGTGTATGTTTGTCATGCTGACAAAACCCTGTAGTAGAATGACAGATGAATGCAATAAACATTTTATTGCACTAGTGCAATAATGAACCACTTTTTCCACTAAATATAGTTCAATAAAGTTTTGTTTTTTGCATGAACGTAGAAAAATAATTAATTACTACTACTTTAACAACACATGTTCTACTTGCCCACCCTCCTCATTAACACATGTACGTGCTATTTTAAGTAGCGAAAACCTTATCTTTGGAAAGATATTCTCCTTTTGCCTAAGTTCATCAGCTGTCATGACTATTCTCTCTCTGAGATGGTTAATGTCGTTTATTTCTGCAGCATAAATCATATCTTTCATAGCACCCCAGCAAAAAAAAAATTAATAGATTAAGATCAGGAAATCCTGGTGGCCATTGAATAGGTGCAGTTTGTCCTTGAGCAATCCAACGATTTTGAAATAGATGGGTATTTAAATACTTCCGGACGTTTCTGCCATAATGGGGTGGAGCACCGTCAAACTGCATCCACATACCGTCACGTACGATAACAGGTAAATCACGTAAAACATCTCGGAATTCATATTGCAAAAAATTGACAAATGATGCTGAATTTAAATTATTTGGTATGAAAAGGGGACCTAACACAATATTATCCACTATTCCCGCCCAGACATTAACCCTGAATGTAAATTGATGGTGTGCTACAATGGTTGCATGGGGATTCAAATCCGTCCATACGTGGCTGTTATGCATGTTTGTCAATCCATTTCTTGTAAAGCTTGCCTCATCCGTGAATAGAATTTTTCTTACGAAGTCCCTATCTGCATCATTCTGTGTTAACAACCAACGACTAAATTGCATCCTAGAAGCAAAATCTTGGGGAAGAATATTTTGTACGCGTGGGAAGTGATACGGGTGCAGAAGTTGGGTTTTTAAAGTCCGATGAACATCCATTTTTGTACAATTTTCTATTTGTCGAGAAACAATCCTTGTACTTGTGCTTGGTTTTTTCAAATGTAACTTTAACACCCTGTATATTGAAAGAGGGCCGCCCAAATAAAAAATGGCATAAGAAAAGTCGCATTATTTTTGTCCAAAGTATATGTAGTTAACAGTATGGCCTTCTATTTTGGGACACCCTGTATATTATATTATATATAGATAAATCACAAAAAAATATTATTATTAAAGTGGCAAACTATCGAAAATTGTATTGACAATAATAACAATAAAAGCGTAACTTTAGCCGTGACGTCACGTAAGTCGTCTGATTTCTTGCCGCAACTATAGTACTGACAGAATACAGATGTTAAAATGATATAAAAATCATTTACTTTTTATGATTTCTTTAAAAGAATGTAGTTCAGCTGAAACGAACAATGTAGGAATATGTAATTAGGGTAAATTAATTTGTAGTGAATTGAAACTATCTATTCTTTTTTCCCTAAAATCACAAGAATAATCAAGACAAAAATAATAATTTAAACATCCAAAGTGAATATTCGCACCCTAATATTTTTGAGAGTTATAATTTAAATTAAATGGTTCTTTCTAAATGAGAGTTTGGTAAACACATCTCGTTAGCACAACTACCAGAAATATAAATTAAAGGCTACATACCTTTAATTGGACTTACCAATTTGTTTAATCAAACCTCAATTTGAATTTAGTATTCTCAATGAACATCGTAAACACGAATTAACTGAACACAACAAGACCACATTTTCTAGAAATTACAGACTGGAAAACTTTATTTACACAACTTTTTTTGTAGTGTAGATCTTGTGCTAATTTAGTTTAAT
Source organism: Monochamus saltuarius (assembly GCA_025584915.1). Lineage (NCBI taxonomy): Eukaryota > Metazoa > Arthropoda > Insecta > Coleoptera > Cerambycidae > Monochamus > Monochamus saltuarius. Next base: position 54,932,090 of record CM046725.1, on the reverse strand, counting down.
TGAGTGGATAAAACAAATCAAACTTCTGTGAGAATTTTAAACATACATTTTCAAAATTTCGGAACACTATTAGAAAAATATCTGTTTTGTGACAGACAAAACAAAAATAAAAATCATACATTTGACTTTTTGCCACTCTTTTTATACAGGGTCCGCCACTTAAAACGCCCAACGCCTGTATCGCCGTTCTTCTTTGAGATATCTTAGATCAATTATTTATAGGTCTGCTCGAGGTTTTCTAAGCCAACTTTTAATTTTAAAAGCCAAATTTTTGTTACAAAATCATTTGAAAATTTACCTTTGAAAATGTATTTACCCTGGTGGATTTTTTCTTTAACACACTGTATAAAAATAACTTCATTGAATAGGCCACAAAATAAACTAATTTGATGTATGAGACGACTGTTTCTGTTACTGTAGTTTTGTTAAAAATGATCAAATCATGATTGATCCTCAAACTATAATAGCAATAACCAAAACAGTATTCGGACATATTTATGGTTTCTGAGAATTATACTTAAAGTTAAAAAATGCATTTTTATATTAAATCATAGATACCCTTTGAGCAATGCAAAAATTGTAAGGATTTATCAAAACATATTAATAAAATATACTGCATACAATTAAAATATTTCCTATACCTATCATTTGACGCAGATTCAAATCTTGTACAAAAATCCTTAACTTAAAGATAAACATGAAAAATTTTGTCTTGTTTTTGTAGAATCTTTCATATTTCAAGTGGCAAAAACACATATATTTGCATATTTTGTCTCTACTTCAGAATTAAGATTATTACCGGCGAATTCCCATTTTATAGAAAATTTCAATATCCTTTTATTTAATTTTCTATTTGATGTATGTTTACTACTGAATGTGAATATAATTTAAAGATATTTGTTATATAATTTTAAATATACATCATACAGTGACGTAGATAGGCAATATCTTTAGTTTATTTTTTAAAATGATCAATTTCACCAAAAACTACATTGCAGCCACATAGCATTATAAACAAAACAAAATAATGTCGTGACAGCTGCGAATTAAAATTGTAGCATAGCCACCGATCACGTGTGAAGTTTAACGATTTCACAAAGAAAATAGCGTCGAGTTTACGTATATTGAAGAAATTGCATGCGTCTCCATATTTTCTGAAGAATTATTTCCTTTTTTGTTTCAGACATTACAAGAGGAGTTGACGGGGGCAGTTTTCCACCCCTTGGACGACAATCTGATGATAACCCACGGAAAGGGTCACCTAACTTTCTGGAATAGGCGGAAGGACGGATTTTTCGAGAGGACAGACATAATTAAACCAGTAAGAATGGAATTATTAATTTATGTTCGGTTCAGTTAAAGACCAGTAGTTTTACTAACAAAATAGTGAAAATAGGTAGTTGAATTTTTTTACTCTATTTTTATATTATTTACCATTAGGAAATATTTTTATATTTTTATAGGTACCTAACATAAATGTTGCAATATTTTCAAATTTAATTTGATCTAAAAAGGGGCGGCGAATATAAAAAAAGCTAAAGCTAGAGTTTGGAAAAGTTAGTACAAAACTTAAGACTAAAGCCAAAAAAGTAAAAAAAGTTCCTATAAACATTGGCCCTCCAGAGCAACGTTACTGAGATATGACCCTCCAAAGGGGTCGTATCATTTGAATATTTTTTATGTCTTTGAATTATCAAATAATATTATTCTTTAATGAATTAGACTTTTTAAAGTAAACATTTTTTACTTTTGTTTTCGAATTCTGCGCAGTTTGCTCAGAAATAAATATTTTTTAAATAATCTATGGTTCATAACAGTAACATTTTTTAAACATTTTCACATAGTAGGCATCTGTCATAGTGACAGTATCATCGTAATGATTGTCACTTTTGCGTGCTATCATTTAAATTCTTACGTTTATTTATTTTCTTAGTTGTCATCTTTATGCTAGACTTTGCATTTCCTTCAATTTTTTTGCAACCATGAACCATTATGCTTTTACTAAAAAGTGATTATGAAAGATTTCTGTAATGGAAATAGTCTGGTGGCTTAAAGAGTATCGGCAACATTTCCATGATAGAAACCAACCTTGTTGCAAAATTGTTTAGGGAAATTCATAAAAGAGCGATGGAATTAGGAGCCCTAATTCTAAGATATCGTAAATGTGGCCGTCCAAAGAAGTGTAGGAATGATTTAGACAAAGTAATTTTTAGATTTTTTTTAAACTTGCTATTGCGAGTGAAAGAAAAGCATCTGCTCGCTTTAGAACAAACAATACTTATGTATGGAAGTTGTTTGAGGAAAATGTATTACAATTTTCAAAGGGTTCATGATATGCTTCCAAAAGATCATGCCGCCCGCCTTTGTTTTTGTCACTCAATTCTTTTTCGTCAACAATACATGAATGAAATTTCCCACACCACTTTTGAAAATCGTCATCAACGGGTATTTTCAGTGGATGTTGGGCCTGACCTTCTGGGGCTATTATTTCTATCGAATCCATTGGGAGGCGTTGCTTTTTGGAAAATCACAGACTACTACAGACTATTTACATTACAGAAAGTGACAATCATTACAATGAAAGTGTCACCATGGCAGAAGCTTACTATGTGAAAATGTTCTGAACAATACATTATTTAAAATAATGCATTTCTGACTCAACTACGCCGAATTCGAAAAAAAAGATATTTTTTTTGTTTTTGTTTAAAAAAGTACAATTCAATAAAAAATAATATTATTTGTTTTCGAAAAATTTCTGATATAGGTAAATAGAAAATTATTCTTATTTATAACCGATTTTGATTAAACATATGATGGTTAAAGACCCTTATGGTATGGATTATTACCTACAATCTTTCCATTTTCCTAATTAGAAAGAAAATTATTTAAAAAGTATCCAAATAATAAGACCCCTTTAAACAGGCATCTCTTAGTAACGTTACAAAAACTATCTATTTTGAACGGATACAACTTTTTTCCATATGACCATTGAGTTGATGGTAAAATGTTAAATTTCATTAAAAAAACTGCTCTAATAACAAAACTTATTCTTTGTACATACTCTTTAAAGAGGTGCAATTTCTTGGAAAAGCAAAGTTCATAAGTACTTATTCTCTTATTTTGATCATCATTTTACTATCATCTTTCAAATTACATCCTGAATATCTAAATTCTAGATGGTAATGCTTTGAAGAAGCAGACGATATAAAAAGATAAACAATTTTTGTATCGACCATTTTGTTTTTTATAGCCTTCAAGGACCTTAATAACTTCACTGCAGTTCGAACAAGACGGGGATGTCATAACAGCAGACAGCGACGGTTTCATAACGATATACAGCGTTGACGCTGACGGTGCCTATTTTGTAAGAATGGAATACGAGGCACATAATAAAGGAGTCAGTTCATTGGTAATGTTGTCGGAAGGGACCCTGCTCTCTGGTGGAGAGAAAGACAGAAGGATAGCTGCCTGGGATTCGCTGCAGAATTACAAGAAAATCACGGACACCAAGGTAAGGACAAATTGAACTTTTGCAAATTGCACAAAGATGTTGTATACTGCAAGTTTTTTTAAAAGATTCTCTATCTTCACTCAAACTTTCCTCATCATTAGCAGTATTTTTAAGCAAAAGCTTTTCGTTTGTTGCTACCAAATCTGTTTCTAGTTTTTATGGTACAACCATAATTTTAGGAAGAGAGAGATAAGCCAAAAACTATTGCACATGCTGCCAATTTCCCACTCCTCTCACCCACCAATCACAGACATCAATTTATATAATCCTATATTATCGCTTGTTTTATCATTAGTAACATTGTTGGTTGATGTAGTTTGAGATTCCATAGTATACGTGGCCATATTTAATATAATGTTGTTGTTTACTACTACTTTTGGTGAAAAAGGAGAGGAATTTTGGATAACTACATTAAATTTAAGGAAAGACGATATTTTTCATTATTCTAATATGTGCTATTTTCATATAGACGGAACAAAGATCAAAACATTAAGGCTGGCGTTTCAAGGATAAAGAATGGTATCTAAAGATGCTCAAAAAATCCACCCAGTAGGTGAAGGTCCTTATATTAGCTTAGTACTAAAATATAATGCTAAAATTGATTAAAATTTTTTAACTTTTGGCGAAAAATGCGCTAGAGAACATGAAAAATCCCTTATCATTGTGTTCTATATACTATATGTTCTAATACTTAACAATTTACATCCATTCAAGTGTTACTAGTTTTTTAAATTAATTTTTGGGGATGTGATAATGTTTATAATGTCGTATACAATTTCCTCAATGTGCAGTTGACGCGCAAAATTCAGGATATTTTATGATAAAACATAACAGGTGAAAATGATGTTCTTTTTCTTATTTGAAAATGACTTCTCAGCCTGGAAGCTGTTATATAACCTGGAGAAAATGTGTATAATTGACACAGTAAAGATATTCTTTCTAACTTATTCAGATTTGCTTTAAACTGTCTCAACAAACAGCTATGAAATTCGTTGAAAATTTACGTATTAAACGGCGCTCTTAAGAATAATCCTTTAACAAAATTTAAATATTTATTTTAAAAAACAAAATATATTAATTACTTGTCACTATTCAAAGCTAATTTCATCATAACTAACAGAGTTCACTAAATTACAACAAAAATATAATGATGCAAGTAGAAACTTAAGAGCATAAACTAAGTTACTTGTAATTAAGGATCACTGACTTTCATGTTTAATATGTTTTAAATTTATAATAAAAATGTAATATAATTTAATACAAATTAACACCAGTCAGTAATCATAATTGTTGAGATTTTGGTTTGTTTCCTTTGGGAGTTATACTAAGTAGTTACTCTCTCTAATATATTTACAATAATAAACCGACAATTTGATACATGGTGATTTTCCTAGTTGTTATTCCGTGACCTCGGTAACTGGTAGCTGCCAGAAACAGAGTTAAAATGCACATCACTAGACTTAGCCGGGATGCTTTTACCTGCCCTGGTTGTTCTCGGGCTAGGCTCTGTGGGGACAGACCCGCTGTCGGTGTCTCTGGGCCTGTCCATATATTGATTTCGGTTCCTATTGTTGGTATTACAACTGCTACGGTCGGAACCGTTCCTCGGATAATGGTGGTCATCCGAGGCGTTCCGTAGCCGCCCCTGTAACTGGTCGCATCCCATGCTTCCAAACGTTTCTCCGCTCTTCACTGTCGGCATCTTCAGTGGTGACTCTGCAAAAGCTTCGCCGCGACTGAGACAGAGCCTAGCCCAAGAACAACCAGGGAAGGTAAAAGAATCCCGGCTAATGCTAGGGATGTGCATTTTAACTCTGTTTCTGGCAGCTACCAGTTACCGAGGTCACGGCATAACAACCCGGAAAATCACCATGTATCAAATTACAGCACTGGCCGTAAAAGCCTAAAAACCGACAAGAATTGTCGAATTCGTCTATGGCAATGCGATTATTTTGACAAGCGAAGATTTTGATATTTTAATATAAATAATTATACGCAATGATTCCGAATGTCGTTCATTTTTGGTACAATTTCAGCTTCCAGAAGTGTTCGGAGGCGTCAGATCAATATACCCTCAACGACCTGGACGAAATGACGGAAACATCTACGTGGGTACCACGAAGAATAACATCCTGGAGGGTTCCCTGCAGAGGAGGTTCAACCAGGTTAGTATGTCATCATGGTAGATAGCGTATCAAACATTTTTTATTCAACAGACGACCGAGACACACACATTTCAAGAGGTATTAAGAGGTGGGTTGGAGAGGGAAAATAGCAAATTCATATCACGTACGAAAAGTAAAGCACAACCGAATTTCAGACAGGTTAGCATCACAGCTCAGTGTGTTGGCTCTGGATTACGCTGCTATTCTGTCAAGCATGATACCAACCCTGACGATTCTTCTGTTGACAGTACAAAAATTAAATGTAAAAACTGCCTTTAAAATATAACAGAATAAATTTTCAATATTCTTGTCAGGGCTGCTATCTAATATTAAATAACTTCTATAAACTTTTCAAAATGATTTAAATATTTATACGGTTCATACGGTTTTTACGTATGGTTTGTACGGTACCTAATTAATATTGTAGATATTTGAGAAATGTTTCAACTGTTATTTGACGTTGAATTCAGTTATATTTTTAATTTTGATAAGCCATTTCTAATAAAAAGTTTTATGCTTCTTGTGCCTTCTGTTAGGAAGCTAAAAATGCTACTAAAACTGTCATAGTTAAATTTTTAACTGGATTGATAAAACCCGTATTTAATATCAATATTTGAGGTATCATATGAAAATATGTTACGTCAAGTTTTCTGTTAATGTTGACGACAATAATCAGTGCAAGGAATTTGTTGCGACTTATCTCTTATACCCATATATAATATACAGGGTGATTCAGAACTTAACCGAAAAAAAAAATGGAAATGTTTAACATATACGGTGTGGAAGAAAAGTATGGAATAAATTCATTATTTCTAAAATAACAAAGTTTTATGAAATTTCCTCGGACACGTCGATTTTGCTTTTTAAAAATATTCTTTTTTTTGTACCAAAGTATTTCCGACGTTCATTTGTTTTTGCGTGATGACGTCATCGGATATTTTTTTAAATAGAACCCCTATATTTTTTCATCGGATCCGTGTAGAGCTGAATTCAAAAATGTATAATTTCGACATTTTATTCTTTCAACTTTCCGAGAAAAAAAAATAATAACCGATCCAATAAAATCGGCTTAAAAAAATGTGAATATTCCCATTTGTATCTGTGATGGGCTGTTTGAGAGTAAAATGGATATAGTGAATTCATCGGCAGTATCACAAAATAAAAACTCTTTTTTAAAACAATTTAACAATAAGCAACTAATTAATTAAATAATAACTAAATTCTGGTTGCCTCAATCGTATTTGTTCCCCTAATTTATTATTTTGTTTTATTAGATTGCATGTTAGAATATTAAGTTAAGCTCTAGAAGAATCCGTTGAAAAAATATGGGGCTTCTATTTAAAAAACTATCCGATGACGTCATCACGCGAAAACAAATGAACGTCGGAAATGCGTTGGTATAGAAAAAAGAGTCTTTTTAAAAAGCAAAATCGACATGTCCGAGGAAATTTCCTGAAACTTCGCTGTTTTAGAAATAATGAATTTATTCCATACTATTCTTCCACACTGGATGTACAAATATGATAATGCAATAAAATAATAAACGCATTCTGAAAACTATTTTAAACTATTTAATTGTGCGCTGCTAGAAACTGGGCTATTGTAATGGAATGACAATGCAAACTGGCGATGTCACATGACACTAAAGAAAAACAAGTTGTGATTAAACCAACATCGGCTAAAAAAAAATTGCAGCGTTTTTACTTTAAAATAATCTTCGACATAGATAGATTTGACCAAAGTGACGTGTCTTTGTAATGAATAAGATTTTGTTACACTAATTTTGAAGAATTGCTGTAGTTGATCACTATTAGAAACATGAAATTTATAATAAATTAGCACATACCTTATTACAAAAACTGTTCAAAATTTTGTCCTTCGACTTGTACATACAATTGAACACGCTTTGTCCAGTTTTGCCATACTAAAGCGAATGTTTCTCCTGGTTGCTGTTTTTGTAAATGCAAATTATTTGCGGTAGCTGTGATACAATTTTTTAATTGGCCCCACAAAAAGAAGCCAAGAGGGTTTAAATCGGGATACTTCAAAGGCTATGCTACCGGTTGATTCCATGCAATCTACCGTATTCCGTCCACTTACTTGATGGAGATAATTTCGAACATCTGGCCGAAAGTGAGGAGGTGTCTCATAATGTAAAAACCACATGTTTTCGGACAGCTAAAGGTACATTTTCAAGAAATTCGGGTAGGTCATTGCGAAGAAATTCGAGATTGGGCAATATGAACAGTCCAATTAGACACTCATCAATAATTCCTGCCTAAGCATTTCGTGTAAAACGGTGTTGGAAGTGATCATTGCAAGTAAAAAAATCTTCATCTGCAACCAGTACATTGGCAGTAAATTGGGGAACTTCAGCATTTTGCTGCAACAGCGACTCACAAAACCTAACTCGTAATGGATGGTCTGCTGGAGACAGTGCTTGAACAGACTGGATATGTTATGGGTATAACTGACCTTCGTGTAGTAAACTCCAGGCACCTGTCTAGCAATCTGCCTTTTATTTATTCGCGGATTCTCACATACCACATTCAACACTTCTTCTTCAGCTGCTAAACTACGTTGTGGTTGCCTGGGGCCACCATCTTGTCCACGATTTGCACGTAAAGTATCACGTCCACGTTGCTCCACTGCCGTAAATATTTCATGATTTGGCGTTTGGAACATCTGCATACAAACTGTCAATTTATTTGGTGTAATTGCGTTGTACATTAACCATTTTGAAAATTTTAAAGACTGACAATACCACGATAAATAAAACAACACTACTAACCACTCGGTCGTTTACCACCTAGAGAGCATATCCCCACTCCAACCCTATTTCCTACTGCGTCCCAGGCGCAAAAACTTGCTTACTTTTTTTGTATATCAGATGCCGTTGAAGTACAATTGCCGAGTTACGTACTATTTTATAAAGTTAGAACTTTAAACATTTTTTACGCGAAATATATTAGACTTTAATTATAATTTTTTATTAATCGACTTCTTATTTAACGGTGCACATATTCTCAAAGTTCTTGGGATAAGTTCTGAATCACCCTTTATATCTACTCTAATCGACAAAATTTTTGTCGTCAGTTAGTAAAATCGTTAGTCACAATTTATTAATCTACCTGCCTCCAGAGATATTTGACAAACGTAACGTTTTCAGTAAAGCTCTTGAATTCAAATTGATTTACGAAATCACTTTGTGAATTTGCGACAAATTGTTTTTTCTAACAAACATAATGTTCTGTTTTAAAATTTTATACCTGTGTACCAGTGTTCATAAATGAAATTAGTTGGATAAATATGTACTTGCAACAGAAGTGTCTGATGGGTTACTTGTTGTTTATAGAAAATTTAAATATAGTGAGATTTGCATAAGCAAACATCAGTTGTTAAGGATGGTGAAGTTTGTTGTTCGTTGTGTTTCGTTATAATGCTGAAATAACCTCGAACTGAACATAGTGAATATTTCTTAATATATTCGACCAAATTCTCAACTAAAAAAAACCAGATATTATAGTTTCGAAACTTCAGTTATTCACTCTAGTTCATTAATCCATGTTATGTTGCTTTGTTTTGGAAGACATGTATGCACCATCATGTATTTTTTTTCACCTTCATGACAGCCTTATTATAATTTTTAGTTGTCTGATTATTCGAAATTTGGCACCTTATAAAAAAACATACAATAGATATTTTTTGATCAAATTTGGTATATGTGTATTATGATGGATGTTGAATAGCCTGGTAATATTAGCATTTTGATAAAGAAAATACCATTTTCTGGAAAATGACCCTCTTAAAAAGTCGTATTAGCCCAGGCTTCTGTCACATCAATAAAATGATTAGTAGAATATAACTACCCTTCAGGGTACTAATTGTAAAGAAACTGGCTTGCGGAAATATCACAGCCTTCTTCGCATTTCTATGGGTGTTAACCTGAAAAACGGAACACACTGTATAATTAAAAGTTCGCCCTTTGGTCATTATCTAGACAACTTCAATTATGAATTGTCAAGCTGTACAAAAAATAAATTCAAATTAGGAAATTACAGATCTGTAACATTAATTTATTTTACACATTTACAGTGACAAAGACAAAAAAAGAGGAATAAATACTTAATTGCCAGTTTGAAAAACTAAGAGAAATATATATGTTCAACACCGTCCTTTCATTTTTTTAATGCCATAAATTCATTTACAACTGAAACTCAACAGCATGTGCAATGTGTGAATTATACACCACAATACATGTTTAGTTACACACAAACGTTTATTGAGATTGTGTAATGCCAAAATCTATTTCAGGTTGTATTCGGACACGGCAGGCAACTTTGGGGTCTAGCAGTTCATCCGGATGACGAAGTTTTTGCAACCGCTGGTCATGATAAAAATATAGCTCTGTGGAGGAAGAACAAGTTGATCTGGGTGACTCAGGTAAGATTTTTTTACAACTATTCTAGTTAATCTATAGTATATTGTGTCCCAAGGGTAGAAAATGAGCTGCTAAAGCATTTTCTGCATGTGGGACACACAACTGCTTTTCGCCTACCAAAACAAAACAAAAAAACAAAACAAAAATAGGAAAATGTAACCAAAATCTTTAATTTTATAAATACAGGCAGAGTTTAATAAGAAACTTAAGTAGTAAAAATGTAGTAACTTATTTATTATAGTAATTAATGTAATCCCTCGAGCACAATTATTATGGATAATAATACCAGAATTTATAGGCATTTGGTAGGTTTGATATGGTGACTTATTTCTATGGATGAAGTTGATGGTAGAATTATCTAGATTAACTGACAATTAATTTATTTGGCCGTAATTATTTAACACTTCTGTTGTGTTTTTTATGCGAGAATAAGGCTGCTTTTCTTGGTTTGTCAAGATTTTTTGAGATATTTTAATCTTATTCGATAAGTAGTCGTCGATATATCTGCAACTGCAAAAGAACGCCAACCTCCATGTTTTTTAAGTGTTACCAAATCACTCCCACTAGAAGGGTTGCAGAGCTACGGCAGAAGCAATTTCCTGTATACGTAGTAGGTACAGGAAGTTTTTAAAAAAAGTGGCTCTTTTTCCTGGAATTTTGCTAAATGCGTTTTTTCCAATCGATTGTATTGTATGTACATGTATTATTCTTGTAATAAATGAATAGGTGATTATGAGGAGTGTGGGTTCAATTGTTTTGTTTGTGATTGTAAACGTCCTTGTAATATTATTTTTTGTTTTGGGAACTATAATAATAATCAATGTATTTCCTCTATTATCTATGTGGTCAAGCTTCATATTTAACAATTCATTTCGGCGATAAGTTCTGTATAACCCCATCATAAAAGAAATATCCAATTTAACGTTAATAAAAAAACGAAATTAGTTTTTGTTAATTTATTTGTTTACCTTTATCCTAAGATATTCAGAATCATCTGCTTTCTTAAAAAACTTGATATATTGTTCTTGAGTAAAAATTTTAGAGTTTTTGGGCAGGTAATTTACAGAATTCAGTTTCAAAAATCCTCGACCTTATGAAAATTATCAAAATTAATATTTTCCTTGATTTTAAAAATGCTTTTCAACATTGAATATTCAGAACATAGTGTACCTGCATTTACAATCTTTGATCTTTCTAATAGAGAAGCAAGTAATACATTTTTTGCTTTTTTTACTCTTTTTCAAGTTGTTAAACAATTCATAGTACTTTTCGTACAGTTGTCTCAACTTTGTATGTAACTTTAGAGAAACATTGCTAGTTTCTTCTTGCAAGTCTGGTGAAGTGTTCGTAAATTCTTCATTACTGTCTAAATTATGATTCATTCTCACAATCACAATTATTCAGAATCATAACGTATTACTATTTTATAGTTTTGTTCTTGTGATTTAATTTAAACTGACGTTTAATGAAAATTTATGTGAAACGTCAAAGTACGCAAATGACAGTTAATGGTGTATAGAAGGTGAAAAACTACAACATCGTGTCCATCGCGCCGTATACTAATAGTATACTGTGGTCCATAGTGTTGTTATGACTTTAGCAGCCCAAGGGACGATAAACATTACCTTCGGTCATAGTTTTAGAGTTTATATAATTCATTTTCACATATGGTAGGCGAAAAAATTATTTGTCTACAATACTATTTTTCTACGTTCATGCAAAAAACAAAACTTTATTGAACTATATTTAGTGGAAAAAGTGGTTCTTTATTGTACTAGTGCAATAACATGTTTATTGCATTCATCTGTCATTCTACTACAGCGTCTTGTCATCATGACAAACATAAACGTTGAAATCGACGTCACATTTTCCTAGACTTAGTGTCATCTAAATATAATTTTTCTACGTTCATGCACAAAACAAAACTTTATTGAACTATATTTAGTGGAAAAAGTGGTTCTTTACTGCACTAGTGCAATAAAGTGTTTATTGCATTCATCTGTCACTCTACAATAGCATTTTGTCATCATGACAAACATAAACGTTCAAATCGATGTCACATTTTCCTAGACTTAGTGTCATCTAAATAACATTTTTTGGTTTTTGCATGAAAGTAGAAAAAATATTGTATGCAAATCGTACAAAAAGTGCTTATTGCACGTGACGTGAAATTGTCCAACGAGGCCCTCAGGCTTTTTGCACTTGTTGCATAAATAACTATTTTTCAACTATTTCAATAAAATTTAAATGATTTGTCTATAACACTAGAATATCGATCAACAGTTGTGCCAGCTGTCATATAAAATATAAAATAATTGTATTTTTGCAGGTCTCATTTGAATGTATAGCTTTGAGCTTCCATCCGTTTGGTGTGGCTCTAGCTGTGGGCAGTACGGAAGGCCACTTGATAATAATGAATTCTGAGACAGGAGCTGTGGTTAACACGATAAGAGTGTGTGGATCTCCTCTCAATTGTGTCTCATTTAATCCATGTAAGTGAATAAATTATTTAATATAATTCTTAAACGCTACATAATATCCGCATAGCGGAAGTAATAACGACATTACTACAAATTTTCAAAAAAGATTTCTCCTCCCAAAATAAAAAGTAACAATTTTTGCTAAAACGTTTTTATTAAGATTTTTTTTAAATTGACACAAATTACTATCACGATATCAACAGACAGATATACATTCGCTACAGTATTTAACATGGTAAAGATCAGTATAGTAATGGTAACGTAGGAATCATCACTAAATTGAAAAATAAGCATTTCAGTTGTATGCAATATATTTTTTTTAAATTTATATTTTGTATACTTATAATAGGTCTTTAAATTATTAGGTACTATATTATAAATTGTCCTAGAAAAGTTAATCATGGATTTTTGAGAGCAATTTCTTCTAAATAACCAGGGTACAGTTGTTTATCTAAAATCGAGTTTTCTTGTATGCATTCGTAGTGACATATTGCGACATTCCTAAATATCATAGAAGAAAAATCATCATCTCTTTTAAAACAATTAAATTCTCTAATATTGTATTACTTTTAATAGTTCCCTTTGTTCTGAGTGCCAGCAAATATTACAAATTTCAAGGTAATTGTGAAGGTTGATAAAGGCACTAACGTTTTACCACAAAATATTCGATTTGATTCGAGATCAACATACATTTCGAACAAAATCGAAGGTATGCGGAATCTACGCTTATACACCTCAATTTGTTTGTAGTTCTTGAGGTGTCTTCCATAGATAGCACAATTAACGTTTAAAAAATACTACATTAGGTAAAAATCAGTAAATAGTGCATTTTAGGGAACAGTTTTGGAAATCATTGCATTGCATTGCATCAGCTGCAATGCAAGAAGCCTAGCAGCCTATGAATGAAATCTACTAACGAATTTGAAAAAACATTTCACAAACCTGTAATTTAAAGGCAACAGCGTTGTTATCAAGATCCATTTAAAGTGCCTTTAATTGGATAGTTTTTGTTTGAACTGTTGTTAAAACACATTTTTCATTGGTACATGGGAATGTCTAAAACCTCAGAATGGGGCCACTCAAATTATTCCTAGACTAGAAATGTGTTTCAACTTTTATAACAGTACATAGCATAGTTATTTGGGAAAACTTGTACATTATTTGGTAATAAATGAACCATGATGTTTTAATAATGTCGCATTTTGACTGATAATATGTTATTTTATTAAATTCAAAATGATTTACTAAAGCGGCACTTTACTACATTGAAATATCACTGTTAATAAAAACACTTTAATAGAAAATTGTATATTAGATATTGGAAACATTACTATACATATTAAGAAAAGTAAGTGTTCTCCTAAAAACTATTGATTATCTGTATGCATTCCTGAATGATCTTGAGGTGCCACTAATTCTTGCTGATGAAATATACTTTTTGAAATTTTCAACTTATTGACGATGCTTTCCTCGATATAACCTTCAGCCACACTAGTTGACTGCCATCCTCCATGTCTTTTAAGTGTTTGAATATCCGCTCCACTGTCAGCGAGGAAAGTGACAAACGTTCTACTCAAGCAATCGCCAGTATAACTGTAACTGCATCTTTTTCTCCGTATTTTGTATATCCTCTAAAGTTAAACTGCATAATTTTGCACAGCGACATGCCCCCTATAAGCCAAATATTAGTAGGTACCACTTTCATTAATAAGAACTTATTGTTTGGAGCCTCTTTTAAAAACATAATAACGTATTCCATAGTCAGATTTGATTTCTTTACTTCGTATGTATCATTTTGACGCTTTTAAAGGCAACTAGCTTTTATATTGTGTATATATCCACATTTTCGTTTATTTGTAGAGTACATAAAACTTTCATCAGTTCTTAGTACGTTTTTTGTTATCCTACACTTAACAAAATATTTCATATATCTTCTCGTATTTTTCCTTGGATGTTAATTAAAGTGAATTCGAAGATCCTTCTCGAGCATTTAAAATGTCTTCACACCTATTTTCCAAATTGTTTTCAGTGGCGAGACTCATTTTTATAATTAATATACTATTATATTTCACTTATAACCTTATAATTCAATTATAATACCTAGCATACGAGATATATGTATAAATATGCCCATATCATCCCAGATAATGCTGGTATGACAGTGAGCAAAATTAATCTTTTCACGCCCTCTGCTATGAGGACCCGAAAATAATGACGCTTGGGTTGTTTGAAAATATTTAGCATCAGTCATAACCACAAATCAAGAAACGTTAAAGCTATTATCTTTTATAGTTTTTATTCTGTATGAATTTATATATAAAACGTTGCATGCACCACGGAAGATACTAGGATTATTATGCTCTTAGGCGACTGCAACCTGTCGCGTGCGGGCATAATCATCCCTGTATCTCCCTTGGTACATAAATAACTATTTTTATAGCTGGAGAGCTAATATCAATTGCGTCCCAGAACGGAAGCATATATCTATTCAGGGTGAGTCGGGATGGTTTTTCATACAAGAAATCGAACAAAATCAGAGGATCCCAACCACTCATGCAGATGGATTGGAGTTCTGACAGCAATTTCCTCCAGACCGTCACTGCCGAATATGATCTTGCTTTTTGTAAGGATATTTTTCCTTGCGTTACATTTTTATTCTTTATACGAGTTTGTTATTTTAGGGGATGTGAAATCACTGTCGCCGGAAAAGAGTCCCATTGCAATGAAAGACGTTAAGTGGTATACGCACAATTCTACTGTTGGTTTCATGGTAGCAGGTAGGTGTTTTAATTCAAATGAATAACGAAAAATTGACAGAATACTCGAATTAAACGTTTGAAGAGTACCAAAATGTTAATGATAAAAGTGTTCTAAAAAAATATCTAAATAAATAAATTATAGATTGTGTATGTAATTGTACGAAGCCCTAGAAGGGCCATGTCTACAATTTTTTTTAAGTTTAGACTTTAATCTCTGAATTCATACTTTTAACTCTGAATTCAGACTTTAAACTCTGAATTCATACTTTAATTTCTGAATTCAGACTTTAATCTCTGAATTCAGACTTTAAACTCTGAATTCAGACTTTAATCTCTGAATTTACACTGCTAACGAAATTATAGGACAAGTCGTAGCACTCAGAGTTTTCTAGATAGAGAATTGAGATTTAGAGGACATACTACACAGGGGAAAATGAAACTTTACGATATTTGTCATCAACTATGAAATTTTACAACACCCTGTATAATTTTACTGTTTTTGATTCTAGAGACGATTTAAGGTGTGACGGTACTTGTTTGGGAAATGATTTAGACCACTTAATTTCCTTCAACCTATTTTTATTTCTGGATCTAGATTTCCGTGATGTGCTAACACCAATTACCTGATTAAATTTGATTGTATCATTGTCATGAACAGTATTATTTAAGAACTGGATGTCTAAATAACGTTGCATCTTTGAATTACACCGGAATTGCCTATAGCAAACAACCGCAGTTAGTCTTCAGTGGTGCCACTATTTATGTACTGGTTTCGAACTGGTTAGTTCTTATCAGTATATCACAAATGAAGCCAATAACTCGCAACTTTAGCTCTTCCCAATCTGTCATAATAGTTAACAGAACATGAGTACGCAAGATGTAGCACGTGTAGTCATTGGCTCCTCAAAGCTGGGCTTGAATACAGTCACAAGCAGAAAGCAATCCACTGTACTGAGAGTATCTACTATTAAAAGCTCCAACCATTGCCATATTTTTAAAAGCGGAATTTTAGGAAAAAACTACTCTGTGGACTAATGCCCTGACTCTATATAGCAACCAACCACGGTTAGTCGTAAGTGGTGCCATCAGACATATATCAGTTTCGAGCTGTCTCATCAGTATGCTATAGGTGAGGCCAACGACGAACAACCCTGGCTGTTCATGTTGTGTTATTACCGACGGAGCATATAAGTATGCGAGGTGTAGCATGTAGTGTCTACATTTGGTACTTACTGATTACTCAATGGCTGGGCCCCAATAAAGCTAGAAGCAGAAAACGACCCCCTACACTGTAAATATTATTGAAGGCCCTATTCGGACATTAAAGTCTGAATTCAGACATAAAAGTCTGAATTCAGAGTATAAAGTCTGAATTCAGAGTTTAAAATCTGAATTCAAAGTTTAAAGTCTGAATTCAGACATAAAAGTCTGAATTCAGAGTTTAAAGTCTGAATTCAGAGTTAAAAGTCTGAATCTAAAAAAAATTGTGGACGTGGCCCTTCTACGGCTTCGTAAAATTGAAACTGTATCTACTGAAATAATTTTTCAGGAATGTGGAACAACCGATTCTACCCGATGACGTCAGTAATAAGCACAGCAAGCAGGTCAGCCGCACACGATCTATTAGTTTCCGGTGATACCGACGGGTATATCAGATTGTTCAGGTAAGAAAAACGCGAGAACATTAGTACAAGTGTGTTTACAGGTTTTATAGATTATTTAAGCTACACTACTTCCCTTTGGTAACATGTTTGGTCTGTTCTCTTCTCTACATACTTATCTTTGAACCATTATGTGTATTACTCAACTTTTATGTCACATACATAAAAATCTGTTTTTTTTTTTTGGCTAAAATGGTGTGACAGTCATATACAGGATCCGTCACATAAAACTATCTAGACCTGTATCTTCGTTATTTTTAAAGATACCTTGGCGGTCAAGGTATCATTTTGTAGATCTGTTCAAGGCCTTCTAGGCCAATCAATCAATATACAATTAGCTTTAATTTGATGTACAGGACGATAGTTTTTGTTACTGTAGTTTTGATGAAAATAGTCAAATCATGTTTGGCTTTCAAAGTTGGCATGAAATACAAAGCACTATCGGGACATATTTACGGCTTCTGAGTCTTCTAGTTAGAGTTAAAAAATACATTGTTGTATGGAAAATATCAGTTTTATATTAAAAATAGATATAAACTAACTATTCTATTCTTGAAATCTTCAACATCTCTTAGCTTTATCTATAAGAGTAGAATGTGCTACTATTCGTGGAAATGCTCTGGGATATATAGTAAATACATAATTATTAATAACGTTATAAATTTTACTTTGGGAGCATCGAAAAGATCTTATAATTTGAAAAAATGGGTTATGTTTCCTGTCGTTTACATCTGTTTTGAAAATAAAACATATAGTTTTAATATAACAATGTAATGTTTAACTTTAATTAGATGACTCGGAAGCGGTAAATATATCCCGATAGTGATTTGTTTTCGTGCCATTGCACTTTGAAAGCCAAACACGATTTACCATTTTCAACAAAACTACAGTAACAAAGGCTATCGTCACATACAGGGTGTTTCAAAACAAAGGCGAAAAATTTCAGGGGGTGATTCCTTGTTGAAAATAAAAGGTAGTTTGTTATATAAACGTTGGGTCACAAGTCAACCATTAGGGAGATATCGCGTTGCAAAGATGGCGGAAAAAGAGTGTTTTTATTGTTCTTCTCGGAAATGAAAAGCGTGGGAATGGTAAAATTTTGTGGAAGTGTTACCATCATCGAAAGACACTTGTGACATATTTTTTCACTTTTTGAAAATAATTGGAAAAGGTTGAAATAAACTACCCCTTTCAGTTTTTTTAACTATACTTTCAAAACACTTCCTTAACGACGTAGAAAAATAAATTATGTTAAGCCGATTCATTTAGAAACTTTTTCTCTCTTATATTTTTTGATAAAATTAAATGTTTTGACGTTAAAAATAAAATGTAAAATATTGTACGTCGGGAAGAGGCAGTTTTACTACACCCATTATTAGGAAAAACTAGTTGGCTGCTGTCAATTTCCAGATGTTTCCATTGTTGCTTTGACAGATAGCAAATGGTTTGTACTTCCCGGTGTCGGCCTGTATCAAAACTTCTTTTTTTGAATTTTCCGGATTCACATAGCCTTCGATGAAGCTTAGCAAATATACTGTGATGAGGAATTCTACGATTAGGATACGCTTCTGCATAAAGGCGACAAGCATGTAAGGAATTTCCATTTGCCCGGCCGTACATAAAGTTCATGTTTGTCATTTCTGCATTTGTGAAAATAACCATTTTTGTTGTATTAACTTAGTATTGAATCCCAACGTACTCCGCAATCAAACACATCACACAACAAAAGGCAAATTATCCCGTAAACCACTCTCAAAATGTTAAAATAGTACAAACCATTTGCTATCTGTCAAAGCAACAATGGAAACATCCGGAAATTGACAGCAGCCAACTAGTTTTTCCTAATAATGGGTGTAGTAAAACTGCCTCTTCCTGACGTGCAATACTTTACATTTTATTTTTTAACGGCCGAAACAGTTAATTTTATCAAAAATATAAGAGAGAAAAAAAAGTTTCTAAATGAATCGGTTCAACTTAATTTATTTATTTTTTCTACGTTGTTAAGGAAGTTAAAAACTGAAAGGGGTAGTTTATTTCAACCCTCTCCAATTATTTTCAAAAGTGAAAAATATGTTACAAGAGTCTTTTGATAATGGTAACACTTCCACAAAATTTTACCATTCCCACGCTTTTTGTTTCCGAGAAAAACAATAAAAACACTATTTTTTCGCCATCTTTGCAACACGATATCTCCCTAATGGTTGACTTGTGACCCAACGTTTATATAACAAACTACCTTTTATTTTCAACAAGGAATCACCCCCTGAAATGTTTCGCCTTTGTTTTGAAACACCCTGTATATCAAATAAAAGCTTTGGTTTGATATGTAGGCTTCTGTGGCTTCCGTCGATGGTTTGGCTGCTTACGGGCTGTTCGTCGGTTTAAGACTCTTGACGTTTCGAGAGACATGTCGCTCTCTTCTTAAGAAGATCTGAAACCGGAGAATATGATGTCTAGTCGGTATTTATATATAGATCGTGTTCACTGGACCGTTCTGCTGCGGTAGGTAGTTTTCAGGGTTGGCTTGCTCGGTGTTCTGGCGTTCCGCTCCCACGATTCGTTTCCATACTCCTGGTAATTCTATCCCCCTATCTCTGTTGAAAAATTCCTGGGGTTTTTGTGTATCTCGATGGCTTCCCTGTAAAGTATGGGCCAGAATCGCCGTTCCCTCACCAGCATTTTTGTTTCTTCGATTGCTATCCTGTGTTCTGTGTCAGCTCTATGTTCTACAACGACTGACTTCTCCACGTGGTTATTCTTAAGATGGCTCTTGTGCTCCTTCAGTCTCGTGCTGATGTGTCTACCCGTTTGCCCTATGTACACCTTGCCACATGTACAAGGTATACTGTATACACCGGGACCATGGAGATATTCACAACTTCCAGGTATCTTGGGGAAGGCTGACATCTTTCTTGCTGTGCTGAAGATAGTGTTGATTTTCCTCTTCTTCAAGAGGCGACCAATCTTGTCGGTGCAACCCTTCACATAGGGAATATATGTTGTTGCTAGAAACTCTTCTCTCTCCTTTGGCGTGGACTTCCTCCTGATCGCGCGTTCGATATTTCTGGATGTATACAGAATGCAGAACGGCCCAGTAAACACGACCTATATAAATACCGATTGGACATCATATACTCCAGTTTCAGATCTTCTGAAGAAGAGAGCCACATGTCTCTCGAAACGTCAAGAGTCCTAAACCAACGACGTGACCAACAACCCGGAAGCAGCGAAACCAAATAAAAGCTTTTTCTGTTTTATATACAGCGTATTAAAGAAAAAATCAGGCCCGGAAAATAAACTGTCAAAATGTTTTTTTTAATAGGCACTTAAAAGGCCTTGAACATACCTACAAAATGCTACTTTGATCGCTAAGGTATCTTTAAAAATAACGGAAATATAAGAAGTTTTAAGTCTGGCCACGCCCCCACAAAACAGTTGCTGCCACAGCGTAGACATGTGACGTCAAACGCCGTTCACACGATTTCCATGCTTTCGGACAACGTAATACATAACGTTTAGAAAAGTTAATTTGTCATTTGTGATATTATTAGGTGTTAATTATGTTAAATAGACATTTGTATTTAATAATTGAAACAAGTAATGTGAAGTAAAATGGCATAATTTTATATGATGTACAGGTATCCCTGCCTCAATCCCAAGGCAGAATACAACGAGGAGAAGGTCTACAGCGGAACCGTGGCTTGCGCTAGATTCCTATTCAACGACCGAAACATCGTCACCGTAGGTGGAACCGACGCATCCCTCATGCTGTGGGTACTCACGGAAGAATAGCACAAACCCTACATGTACCTGCCATCCATAAGTAGGAAAAAGTTTGAAAATGACGACGGATCCGATTTCGAATCCGACTTAGATAGCACGACCTTTGAGGTCTTAAATTTACATTATTAAATCACCTGAAGGTTCAGGGTTGTTTGATAGAGGGAGCTGAGAGTATCTCCTTGGAGCAGGTGTTGCTGCCTTACTTCCAGACCAAGACAGAATAAGATTATTATTAGACACGGAGTCGTGAGAGTATAATAGGCAAATTATTTTATACTAGCATGTGTTGGCACTTAACAAATTGTACATAGGTATCTTAGTTTACTGTCACGTATCATAATATAACAGATGGCGAATATCATGAAAAATATACTTAGTGAAGGTAGATGAAATAGGTAGTTGCAGGGTATTTCGGAAACTACAACAGATACGGTTTTCCCAACACCTTTTCGAGAAACTTTAAATATATGTTTGGATTATATTTTAAAAGAAGCACCCTGTAGAGAAATTACAAGTACGTCTATGAACTCTACGTAAAAAATTCTATCAGAAGCAATTCCGATATCTCAACTATTCTCTGAGAGACGAAGAATGCCTTAAAAGTAGTTTATTTTCAATTTCAAACAAGAAGAGGTCTATGAGAATTCGGATTACGGCATCTTAAGTTTTTCGAAAAAGTGTTGCAAAAACTGCATCCTTCTATTCCAGTTAAAATTCCAGGACGGTATTGAAAATATTCTCATTTTTATTATTCTTCCGTTGTGCTTGAAAGATTCAGGAAAGTGTGCATGAAACACCTTAAGACAAATAACTTGATTAATCCATGATTTACTATAAAAATACAGCATAGTCACTACATATGTGACTGCAACAACAATTTTTGTACATTTAAGAGTAAGAATTACACCCTCATACGACAAAAATAACTATATATAACTATATTTAGAGCCTTTGCTATAAGGGTTTGTATTAACATTAATCTAGTTTATTATTTGTTTAGTTCTTTTTATAAAATACTGATTATTTTCAATTTGACATTGAAATCAGGTCATCACGTATCAAATTGTTTGTCAGATAGTTCTTAAACTTTAACATAAATTAAAGTTAGGTTAGGGGTTAGGAAATTCATTTTTGAAGGCTTAAAATACTAGTACTACTAAAATTCATTTGCAAATAGAACTATTTCGGTAGTTTTAGTTCTAAATATCAACAGAATCACCTAATAATATTAAAAATTTCTAATTATATTTTACAAAAATTGCTATCGAAATTACATCATCAATTTCATAAGAGCAATTTATTTTTTTTTTTCATTACCTCATAGTTTTAAATGGTTCATGATTTTCGTCAGACAAAATCACATCAAAGAAATCATCACTTTTATTGGGAGTACCTAATGATTCAAAGTGGCGTATACAGACCTAAGTTTTGGTATCGTACCTACTAGGCAAAGTATAACAAAATAGTATTTTTCTTTAATTGCATTTTTAAATTTGACATGCACTTTATTATTACAGTACAGTAGAGTAGATATACTCGTACTGACTACAAAAGGACAAGTAGAGCAAAAATTTGATTAGTTTTTTAAATCTAAATTTGAAAAAAAATAAAAGCTATTTTATGTAAAACTTAGCAATCACATTGAAATTCCCATTCTATCTTTGTGTACGCCTCTGATGATCTGATGAGTAATGATCATGTTGTTAACTTCTAGGTAATAAAAATCAATAAAAAAATATGTTAATCCTATCACTTATTTTTGTAGGTTAAATTTATAATTATATGGTAGATATACGACTCAACTCGACATTCTCATATTTTAGAAACATTTATTTTAATTAAAAAATATCACTATTTACGAAAAATAATAATAAATATTGCAGTAAAGAAATAATTGATAAATTAATGAACTGATAATGTTCTTTGGGAAACAGTATGAAGCAAAATAATGTTTAACACACCTATATTTTTATGTAAATGTAGAAAAATGAAGATTATCCTTCTATGATTCTTAATTTTCTTGGCTACTTATAGCATATATTTAATATCTGAAAAAACTGAGGTACATATTTAAATGGTAAAAATCCGTTTAAGGTATTTTAATACTGCAAACTTGTGAAGGGTTTTGGAGATACCATTTAAAAGGTTAACAGTTCTTAGTTCTCAAAATATATTATCACCAAATTTCCACCATGTATATTGTATACTAATTTATTTTTCTAGTTACCAATAAGACAAAACATTAAACACATACAATGTGTCCCACTTTTCATAGAGCCACCCTGGTATATCGCTCACCTGATATCCGAATACTTTGAAACTTTGGTGGTGAATATATACCTATAAAGTGAGTCTTTAGACGTAGCCATATTTGAGTATAGTCAGAAGCGTCCGATTCTAAGATGGAGAAAGGGGATCAATTTTCAAAAAAAAAAAAACAAAATAATAATTTTTTTAATAAGGCAAAAATTCTAATTTCTACATAGGTACATACATTTTTGACGTATTAACTTACACATAACATTTTAAGTGTTATGTGTTAACTTATTCAAGAATACATTAACACTTGGAATAACTTCTGTGTTCATGACTTACATAGGTTTTTATTGAAGATTATTTATTAGAAAAATTTAGAACTATTACCTTATTATAAAAATTATTATTTTGTTGTAGAATCATTTCCTACCAGTACAATACATTATATAAAAAATAAAGAACACATTTTTTCATTTGAGAGCCCGTTTTACAGATACAAATTATTTTAAGTTGAAAAAAATTGTTTTTCGGCGGCCCATATCTCAAACACCTTTGAACCCACAAGGATGTAATCTTGTACAAGGGGGTTTATAAAGGTGCTGATTAAGAATATCTTACTAGTTCTTTAAAAAAAAATCGCTTACATTTTTTTTTTAAATAGGTCCCCTTTCTCCATCTTAGAATCGGACGCCTCTGACTATAATCAAATATGGCTACGTCTAAAGACTCACTTTATAGGTATATATTCACCACCAAAGTTTCAAAGTATTCGGATATCAAGTGAGCGAGATACCAGGGTGGCTCCATGAAAAGTGGGACACATTGTATACTAATCAAATTAATATAATTTATGCTATTTATTAAAAAGAGAAAAGCAAATATCTAGAGCCAGAAACTAATATTTTTCCAATTAATAAAAAATCTGGGATAAAGCGGTTAGTTTCAATTTATTTTACTGAATATTTAAAGACATACATACTTTTTTATATTGACCACTTGTAGTATAACAAAATACGTGATAACATACCTCAGAATAAATAGAAATTGTTAATTAGGAATTAAATATACCTATTAGGAGCTTTAATCATATTGACGAATAAAATTATTGAAATTATCATTATCATCACATTATCATTTACATATTAACATAAGGTCACCAGAACTGCCAATAGATAATAGATTCTATTGTAATTATTATTATATAAATGATATATTATAAAAAAGAAAAATGCTTAGTGCATGATAAGCTTTCCATTCATACTTTTTAACAACAAAAATGTTTGTATTTTTAAGACAGAGTTGGTAATAATGCGGTTATTTTGTTGAAAATTTTTGAAGTGATTTGAGTTGGTACAATTGAAAATTGATATATTACTATTGTATTTGTTTAAAATAATAAAACGATATTTAAAATATTTGTGTTTTTTTCACTTTTCACATTTTAATTAAGTTAGCAATTATTCATTCAGTAAGTATTACGATTTGCTAAGTTGCCAAGGTATTGTAATAATAGGTATATCGACAATTTTAGTTTCACTTGAAAATGATAGTGAATGATTGAGTTATGGGCACTACAAATTGCCGTTTTTCTTCAAAACGGAGCATTTAAACAAAAAATTACAAAAGAGGTAAAATCATTAGAAGAAAATTCTACGTTTGGTATTTCAAGAGAAATCTGCATAGGCATACTTAGAAGTAATTGGAGGGGATAAAGGGTACTGCATCCCTTTTTCACCAAAATTACACGAAAAGTATGCCGGCATAAGATAAAAGTACGTGCAAAATTTCAAGTGTATCTTACAAAACAAACGGATTATTAACAAAAATAGAAAAAAAGTAACTTTAACACCATGTATATTGAAACAGGGGCGCCCAAAAAATGGCATAAGAAAAGTCGCATTATTTTTGTCCAAATAATATGTGGTTAATGGTATGGCCTTCTGATACATGGTGATTTTCCGGGTTGTTATGCCGTGACCTCGGTAACTGGTAGCTGCCAGAAACAGAGTTAAAATGCACATCCCTAGCATTAGTTGGGATACTTTTACCCGCCCTGGTTGTTCTCGGGCTAGGCTCTGTGGGGACAGACCCGCTATCGGTATCTCTGGACCTGTCCATATATTGATTTCGGTTCCTACTGTTGGTATTACGACTGCTACGGTCGGAACCGCTTCTCGGATACTGGTGGTCCTCCGAGGCGTTCCGTAGCCGCCGCTGTAACTGGTCGCATCCCATGCTTCCAAACGTTTCGCCGCTCTTCACTGTCGGCATCTTCAGTGGTGACTCTGCAAAAGCTTCGCCGCGACTGAGGCCGATAGGGACCTCGTTAGCGGTCTCGTAGTGTCGGTGCAGCTGCGCGCGCTTCTGCACCTGCGTAAACAGCCAGTGGACGGGGCACGATCGATATCAGCAATGACGCACGACCCGTCACGGTTGAGTAGCCGCGAAGGCGTGGCCAAGCTATTAGTCATCGATCGTGTGACGTAGGGAGTGGTACGAGCGCGCACGGATTCGCGCCGTTGGGTAGTGGGCGGGGCCTGAAGCTCGGCTTGAGAACCGATGCCCTCCTCGTCATTGGTCGGCAACCCTGTAGGCCTGGCTACGCTGTTATTAGTCATTGATCGTGTGACGTAGGGAGTGGTACGAGCGCGCACGGATTCGCGCCGTTGGGTAGTGGGCGGGGCCTGAAGCTCGGCTAGAGAACCGATGCCCTCCTCGTCATTGGTCGGCAACCCAGTAGGCGTGGCTACGCTGTTATTAGTCATCGACCGTGTAATGCGGGTGCTGGCACAAGTGAGTTCGGACATGCGCAGTCGGACGGTAGGCGGGGCCATAGGCTCAAATCCGGCGACTAGGGCCCGCCCCGTCACGGTTCGGTAGACATGTAGGAGTGGCCATGCCATTAGTTATCGAGAATGCACTACTCGCCGACGCTGTTGCTACAGCATTTCCCTGGTCACGTATCCCGATGGAGGCGTCCGTTCGCGCTGCAATTCCCACATTATCATAGCCACTCAACCCATCCCGTTGTTTGTTTTTCAATAAGGGTAGCCACGTTCTACTCATACGGAACCCTTCATCGCGGTTTATGTTATTCGGATGCTGTTCAATTTCCAGTGCCTCCCGCCTAACCAAGTTATAAAACCCCGTTGTTCTCACAAGAACGCTAGTGTTCTCGAACTGTATTACATGTCCCTCGTCCAACGCATGTTGGGCGACAGCCGACTTCTCGGTTGGTTAAGTCGTAAAGCCCTTTCATGTTCCTTTTTCCTGGTGACAACCGATCTCTGTGTCATACCTATATAGTCTTTGCCACATTCACAAGGGATGCGATAAACTCCAGGAGTGAAAAGAGGATCTAGCCGATCTTTCACTGGCCTCAACTCCTGTTGGACTTTTCGGGTAGATACTCTTTTCACTCCTGGAGTTTATCGCATCCCTTGTGAATGTGGTAAAGACTATATAGGTATGACACAGAGATCGGTTGTCACCAGGAAAAAGGAACATGAAAGGGCTTTACGACTTAACCAACCCGAGAAGTCCGCTGTCGCCCAACATGCGTTGGACGAGGGACATGTAATACAGTTCGAGAACACTAGCGTTCTTGTGAGAACAACGGGGTTTTACAACTTGGTTAGGCGGGAGGCACTGGAAATTTAACAGCATCCGAATAACATAAACCGCGATGAAGGGTTCCGTATGAGTAGAACATGACTACCCTTATTGAAAAACAAACAACGGGATGGGTTGAGTGGCTATGATAATGTGGGAATTGCAGCGCGAACGGACGCCTCCATCGGGATACGTGACCAGGGAAATGCTGTAGCAACAGCGTCGGCGAGTAGTGCATTCTCGATAACTAATGTCATGGCCACTCCTACATGTCTACCGAACCGTGACGTGGCCGGCCTAGTCGCCGGATTTGAGCCTATGGCCCCGCCTACCGGCCGACTGCGCATGTCCGAACTCACTTGTGCCAGCACCCGCATTACACGGTCGATGACTAATAACAGCGTAGCCACGCCTACTGGGTTGCCGACCAATGACGAGGAGGGCATCGGTTCTCTAGCCGAGCTTCAGGCCCCGCCCACTACCCAACGGCGCGAATCCGTGCGCGCTCGTACCACTCCCTACGTCACACGATCGATGACTAATAGCTTGGCCACGCCTTCGCGGCTACTCAACCGTGACGGGTCGTGCGTCATTGCTGATATCGATCGTGCCCCGTCCACTGGCTGTTTACGCAGGTGCAGAAGCGCGCGCAGCTGCACCGACACTACGAGACCGCTAACGAGGTCCCTATCGGCCTCAGTCGCGGCGAAGCTTTTGCAGAGTCACCACTGAAGATGCCGACAGTGAAGAGCGGCGAAACGTTTGGAAGCATGAGATGCGACCAGTTACAGCGGCGGCTACGGAACGCCTCGGAGGACCACCAGTATCCGAGAAGCGGTTCCGACCGTAGCAGTCGTAATACCAACAGTAGGAACCGAAATCAATATATGGACAGGCCCAGAGACACCGATAGCGGGTCTGTCCCCACAGAGCCTAGCCCGAGAACAACCAGGGCGGGTAAAAGTATCCCAGCTAATGCTAGGGATTTGCATTTTAACTCTGTTTCTGGCAGCTACCAGTTACCGAGGTCACGGCATAACAACCCGGAAAATCACCATGTATCAAATTACAGCACTGGCCGTGAAAGCCTAAAAACCACTACGGTATGGCCTTCTATTTTGGGACACCCTGTGTACTTAAAATTTTAAACTTTATTCAAGCGTATATGAATTAATTCAGTAATAAAGTATATTTGATATACATATTTACATACTCTTAACACCCAAGAATTCTTATAATTAATTCAACACTTTTTTTTCTTAAGATGATAGTAAATTTAAGATTTACTTAAAGAATACTGTAAAATTTAAAATGCGGTTATATTGCAATATAATAATATGTTTAGATAAAGTTAATACATTATTTACTACAAATTGTATTAAAGTTGTGCGCTTAAGTGGACCGCAAGGTTCAGCATGTGGCCAAAAGATGGGGTTCCATGTTGCATCACGTCTATTCAGGTTCCCTTCTGTCGGATAAGTTGTTGGTTGCCTCACCTACTATGGAATTCAGAGGAGAGCTAATAAGCTCAAAGGCGGTATATGTCTGGTGTGCCGCCTATGAATGACATTGACTATATGCTATGTCATTCTTTCCTTATTATATGTTATTAAATAAGATGAATACAGTACTACTCTAGAAAGGGATACAATATAGCAAGAATACTGAAATATTAATTATGTACGTCTGTTATATTTTGTCAATGTAATTGTTATTTATCATTATTTACTTTGTTCAAAATTATTTAATATTTGCAGTATTCTTTCAAGTTACTTAAAATTTCAAATAAAGAAAACATAACTTTATTTTGAGAATAACAATTATTATTAACTCAAGTAATTCATATTATCTAAATAAAACAAAACAATTCTTTAAACAAACGTAACTTTATATCATATTAAGTTAAGTAGTTTTTTTGATTTCAAATAATTTTTGTTCTTAAATAAAGTATACTTGAGGAATCGTGAAATTAATCTCAATATTAGTATAACTTTTTTTCCGTGTATCGAAAAATCTAAGAAATACTAAATCATTTTTGGAATATTCTGATTTCTTGAATATGTTTTTTATTGCAGAAAATAACCTATAAATAACCTTGAATAATTGAATTTAAAGAAAATTTCAATGAATAATTATTTGTTCAAAATAATCAAAACTTAAAGTAACTTTATTTACGTTTTTCTATAGTTAAAACAGTGGCGTTTCTATTGTAGATAAAAGAAGATTGATACGGGGTTTCTACACCACTGGTGATAATAGGAATATTAAAATGTACTGAATAATTAGACCAAATATATTTCATTACAACCTAGAACTATTGTTGTTTTATCATAAAAGGTTTTCAAATATATAAAAAATATAATAAAATTTCAAAATCTTTGACACCCTTTATCTCGGAAACGGAAACTAATTTTATTATACTCTTTCTAAAGCAACGTCCACACTGATTACAAATTTAAAAATAATTAACAACTGAAATTCATGATGTTTTTTTTATAAATTACTAATAAGGGTCAATTTTTAATGGAATGTTTTTACTGCTTATAAACCTTATTACCTAATATATTCTTAAATAAACGTTGACAAAAAAAATGTATCGTTTATTTTTGGAAGACATACGGGTACACTCTGAAACTGTAGTTTAATACTTTGAGAAAATATAAAACAGTTATTCATTTGCTCAGGTGGCACATAAGAAAAATACAATATAAATTTTATTTCATTTCTTGTAGAACCTCTCTAAGTTTGTCCAAAAATATGTCGGCATGATGTTCTTGAAACACTAGTGCTGGTCTTAGTCGTATGGATTTCGCGCCACAAGCTCCAGTTTGAACACCTAAATGAGGAGAGAGCCATGATACTAAAACGTATATTATCGTAAAGTAATTACCTTTTTGTCTCAATCTTTTCAAAATGTCGTCTCTCAACTGCGATGACGCTGCATCAGCTGCTAAAAAGGTACCACGGCCTCTTACTGAATTTATAAGGTTAGGAAATTCGCATTCAAGGTCAAATAGACCGATTTTTAGTCTCTTCCCTGTCTTCTGGACTTGACTCAGTAAATCCTGATTCTTTATTATGTCAATAATGCTTTCTAAAAGAATCAGCTTTCCGGGATCACCCATCCAAGTGTTGAATACCCTGTACGGTAGTTTGGGTCTGAAAAAAATGATACTTTAGTTTCGGATGTATCTTAGAAACGGTCGATTTAATTTTATATTCGTATTAGCATAAGACGACACTAATGAAATAATGATACTCCACAAATAACCGTTAGTAAAATCTAGGGAATGTAGGTAGGCATGCCTATGGGGTTCATCTGGTTACTAAAAGTCCAACAGACGACAGCTAAACAAAAGCTCAATCAGGTAGAAAGAATTGCCTGCCTGAACATAACTTTAGCTATACTACGCTCACCATAGCAATGAAGATAATGCTATATCTACCACCTTTGGATATTTATCTAAAAGAAGTGACTGCAACAACTATGCTTCGCCAAGAATACTGGTATACCAGATGTAGAATGCGGAGAAGTTAGGAGTCGCCTGTGGAATGAGGTCCTCAGAAGGATGCCTCTTCTACAGGCAGGCACTGACAGTATTCTCTCAAGTTTGAGTTTGACAGACTCTACACGGTAGTTATCAGGAACAAAGAGACCGCAAGCATGAAGGTAATCCACATCTTCACAGATAAATCAAAAATAAAATAAGGTGTAGAATGTGGAACCTATTCCAGATCCCTGCACATCCAATGTCAGTGAACAATGGATAGGCAGGTAGGTAGGAGATATAACTAACTATAGCTGGCAAGGACCATCAGAATTTATACAAACAGTAGACAGTCACTGCTAATCTTTCGTTATCATAAAATAACAACTAGATCAGTATGAAAATGCCACCAAGCACTGGAAGTGGCCTCAACCGACAACAGCAAGTCTTTATACTGGGTGAAGGGACACGAGCGAGATTTATGTACGAAACTCGATGTACAATTACTTTGATATATAGTTTGAGATTAAGAATAATAGGTAATGAGTTGCAACGTTGTTGCGTGTTACAGTACGTTACAGTTTGGAGGAATATTCGGAAAACTTTTATTGTTTACTTCACTAATACTGATACAAGAAGTAGATCGCAAACGAATTACTTTAGAAGGACTTTTATTTAGTCTTAATTCATCAATTTCGTGACAGTTTTGCATTTTATAGTAAACTCGCGTCAAGAATTCAGACGTCTTACGTCATGGTTGACATTAGGCAATTGTCTTTATTGTCAACGTAATTTTCTATATTTGGTCGCGTTAAAAACAACAATTTTTTGCAATTTAGTGCAATATATAATCCAAGCATTTAGTGTAGTATATAGTTTTATTACTCTCAGTTGCAGTTTCTTACATATTTTGATAAAAATATAATGAATTATTCATTTGTTCGTATGACGTAAGTCGTCTTAATTCTTGACGCGAGTATAGTTGTATTTTTATATTTAAAATGTATTTGTAGAAAAACTATTCGAATTGGACTTTTTTATTGTTTTTGGTCAGATGTACAAGCCCTTTTATTATTATTATTATTGGAATTTATGAACAATTTAATTTAATGCCGACCGTAAGTCAAGTGAGTAATCGAGACTAAATAAAAAATAAATATATTATGCACGGGGAACATTGTAGCTGTTACAGTTGACCACATAAATCGCGTACCTATTTTAAATCCACAGAGAGCAGGACAATACTTCAATTGCGATAGACAAAGTTGTCTTTTTCAGGCGCATATTCAGGAATATGATCTACATTAATACTGAGTTATAATATAATTTATTCCATTTATCTTTTAGCAGCCGCTCTGGTATCCTAATCTAAGCTAAATATTTCGTTATTAATGACGACTTCTTAATATTAAATGCAGGTTACTTTTACTAAAATGTAAACAAGTGGCAAAATATTAATGTAAAGCAAAACAATAACATTAAAAAATATTAACCAAAACTATTATTGCTTTACATGGCAACAATATGAAATAAAATCCTCTTGACTCGATACACTTACGTCATCTCCTCTGTATGGAAGTAACCGCCCATCTGCATCTTCTTACTGAAGGTTACAACGTCTGGAAGACACTCCAAGTCGAAGTATTCGTGGCACCAAAATTTTCCAGTCGGCCCACCGCCAGTTTGCACTTCATCGAGTATTAGAGCCGCACCATTATTTTTACAAATTTTCTGAAGGCATTGGAAAAACTCCGGTGATGCCTCGTTGTCCCCTCCTTCGGACTGGATAGGTTCGATTATCACTCCGGCCACTGAAATGTCTTTTTTATTGTATTTCTCTATGAGGTCTTCGATTTCGGCCAGACACTTTCTGTCTTCCTCCTTGTTTTCCCTAACGTTTTCTTCTAGAGGGTACTTGTAGCGAGGGAAATGAGCCACGGGCCAGTCGAACGCGGGAAAATCAAGTTTATGTATTGCCTGTAAAAAGTTTTAGTAACAAACATCGTCATAAAGGTTATCTCGAAAATAAACCGCTATACTTCAATTATGGATTCTACATCGACAAATAATACTAGTTTGCTACATAAACCATGCTTCAAAAATGCTTATTTATGAAAATACAGGTTGTTAAAGTTATTTTTAATAAATATCAATCTCAGCAAAACCATTTAAATTATTTTAATGAAATTTTGTAGGCATTCACAGATTGCAGTAAAAATATCCTTAGCATCTTCAGTGGCGTGCGTATATGTTACTAGTTTGCAAAGAAAAAATTATACATCACTGCTTATTTCACAATGTATTAGTTTTAAATTCCTTATTAAATTTTGAAGAAAAAAAGATGAGTTGAGTTTTTAAAATATTCTTTAATACGTAGGAGTAGTATTTCAATGCACATTTTAAACCAGCATGGCCACAACTTAAATTTAGTCGACGGTGTCAACAGGATTGCATTCAAAACATTTTTTTCTTCTAAATTGAACAAGAATGTAAAATTAATTTATAGTTTGAGAAAAAGTAGTGGCGTACCAATTAAATTTTGTAAATAAAACTATAACACCCCGTATTTTCATAACGAAGCATGGTTTATATAGCAATTAAAGTATGGGCTATTACGACTAAATATCGATTTTATGGTAATGACATAGAAATCCGAAGTAAAATAATATGTTTTTTTTTTTAAATAATAATAACTGAAGTGCTATAAGCAAAAATTATCCATGAGCATTTTTTCTTAAAATCGCTTTATTGCAGAAAATTAATCCACATAGATTATCGCATTATACTATGTATGAACAAACAGCATAGTTCCTTACTGTCATTTTAGCTTCAGATGATGAGCTGTTTAATAGATAATTAGTAACAATGTTACAATTCTTGGACATATGCTGTCTTCGCGAAAAATGAAATTTAGGCATGGATATGTTTTTAAATTCAAAAGTTTGGTAAAGTGGAATGCATCCAATTCACTCTTATTGGGGATATTCTAACCAACGCGTTTTATTTTAATATTTGTTCTGTGTGGTAATTTGTATAACAGATAGGTGCAAAATAGAAACTAATATTTCCCAACGAAAAAGAAAGGCAGTTCCCGAGAAATACACACATGAAAATATACATATTATTATGCACATCCAATATCAATGGGCAACGAATGGGCATGCTATCGTGGTACAAAAGGAACTAGCAGGTATAGCCGCCAAGGAAATTGTGCTTAGGTATATAACGGGCAAAATCATCAGAATCTACACAGATAGCAGACAATGACTATTCATCTTGCGTAATCATAAGATAACAACCAGAACAACATCGGAGTGCCACCAAGCACTAGAAGCTCAACCGACAACAGCATATCTGTATGCTGGGTAAAGGGACACAAGCGATGCTATGGCAATAAAACAGCTGAAAAGCTAGCTAGGAGTGCATTGGGTCCCAGTATTTTTGAATCTGGTTCCTCCAGTAGGCTTCCGCTGTCAGTTTTCGTTGAAATTATTAAGGAGTAGACTCATAAAGAATCCATAAGACAGTGGGATGAAACAAATAGCTGTCAATTTACTAACTGTTTTTAACTGTGTTGTTAGTACTGTTCTTAAAGTACCCCAGTAAGGATACAGCCAAATAATACTTGGCTATGACCAGAATGAATCTTTGTCTAGTGACAGGTATTCAAAGTGGACATTGTTGGCTAAGGAAGCACATATATTATGTGAAGAAGTGTGAAACACTTCTTTGTAGGGATTGCGAACAGGAGTACACAGCAGTTTTATCAACAAGAGAATCCGTGTTGAAAGAGCGATGGTCTCCTATGATCCATATTAGTGTGACCCTAAACAACGTCACCATCTTCTTCTCTTTATTAGGTTGGTTAGTGGCTCAAGTAGATTGATCTCTTAATGAAAGGACGCACAAGGAGGCTAAGTGCTGTAGCTTTTTACAATTCCAGAATTTCATATTGTTACCATACAAAGTCGTCTATTATTGAGAAAAGTTCTCATCTAACTTCTAAATAGTAGTAAAATATTTTTTCCAATTCCTCATAACGTGTTTTTCTGGACCTGTAACGTTTCTACATACATCAGTTCAACTGTTAAAACGAAACTTAATTTTTGTAATACCTAATTAACATTTTTCTAGTAATTTGATCATGTCCAATTTTGTCTTCTTAATTAAAATTTGTTATAAAAACAATAGTTTTCCATTTCACACCTCCATGCCATTGTCATATAATCAATGGTTAGTAAAAATTTTGAGCAATCATCATGTGTGGGTTTATAACACTAATTAAGTTAGAAATTCCACTTCACTCTTTACGAAATACTTTACGGCAATCAAATAAGAGCATGATTTTTGTTCGAAATTGATCACTGAATAAAAAAAACTGCTTCAAATTATTAAATTATTAAAAGCGTAAAAGTTATCAAGAAGTATCTTAAAGTATGAGCAAGCCAAGGTCTGCTCTCATGTTAGATCAAAACTAATATCACATGGTTTTAATGACTTAACGACATTCCTCAAACAAAAATTTATTTCATCTCTTGAAATTGCATCATGAAATACATGACTTACAGTTACAGTTATTATAGTTTTAGCTAATTTAATACCTGGTATTTTAGTAAATGTGGGTAATAAGACAAAAACAGTTTCTTTGTTTCAGTATGGATCGATAACTCGGTAAATTTTTGTAGGCTTACCCCAGAGCACTATGTATAGAGTGTAACAAAAAAATAAAAAAGCATCCTCTTAGAATCTTGTTTCTATAAAAATCTTCAAGTGCTTTTTTATATTGTTAAGTAAAATAAGAACTTTGTGAATATTATAAGTTAGTTATCCAAATGTAAATTTGAAATTTTTCTTCCAGTCTTCTTCGAAATGTTCAGAAAACTTGAAAATTTCCTTTTAAGATCATTTTGAGATCTGTTTATAGAAACTTTTCATCTTAGCCAGTCATAAATAATTTATTTTTAATTGAACAGACATGTTTGTTACAATTCAAGTTACATATGTTTCGCTAAAAATTTTCCGTTTTCATACTTAAAGCTACATTATTAACATATTAACACAGTGAAACTAGAAACTTGGACTTTGCAAAAGACAGATCTAGTATCGTAAGGTTTCAATTTTATAAAAAATTCTGTAACAGGAAAATGTTTGCAGTAGTAGGCAAAATAAATTAACTTTAATGAGTTACCTACATATTAATAAATAGAATGGAATATAATTTTAAAAAGACTTACTTACAACACTTAGTTTGCGAATAATCATGTCTGTTCTATTTTGAAAAACTTTATTTCATATTTGCTTATTTAATATGTTACTAATCTTTACATACTTTTGAATGTGTGGTTGATAGTGCTCCCAATGTTCGGCCATGGAAAGCGCCGTGGAACGATAATATAGAAAGTTTTGGGGCTCCCGGGGGCTGGTTTATTACACAGGACTCCTTTTCGAGGTCTGAGAAGTCAACTTTTTCACCTCTTATTCTTCTGCGATATGAAATGAATACGTTCTTAAAAGCGTTCTCATTTGAACAAGAGCCACACATCATCGTGGTAATGTGGGGTAGACCCGGAGATACCTGTGCAAACATTTATTGGTACATTATATATCCTAAAAATAAGCATAAATGTTTTAATGAAGTACTTTTGGTTACACATAATTTTTTGTTTCAAATCGACATGATATGATAAGGTAATTTTGATGTATAAGTTCGTAGCGTTCTTATCAAAATGTATTACTGTTTTTTAATAAACAAAATACATAAAGCGATACACAAAACACATTAACTAATATTTAAGAACTTATCAAAGACGAAAAAAGAAATATTGTTACGGAAGCTCACCTACCTTTTTTGTTTGTTAGTTAATGTTTGCTTACAAATTTATTATTATAAAGCCCGCATTTCACTGAGGCTGGTCCAGCCAGGCTAGTGCAGCCCGGCTGGTCCAGCCAAATTTGAAATGTAGTATAGCAAATGGCCATACACTCACACAGGCTGGTACACGATGAGCTTGCTTTCGAGCTCAGGCGGCACAAGCCATATTTGTAATAATTTACATTTTCAAGCGGGACCAGCTATGCGGGATCCTATATAGACCAATTAGATTTCTGCTTTTATACCACGTTAGCATCTAGGTCGCTTTACAATCTCAGTCACCAATATAGCAGGACCAGCCTCAATGAAATGCGGCCTGTGCACTTGGTCCAGCCACTAGCCTAGGCCGGACCAGCCTGGCTGGACCAGCCTCAATAAAATGCGGGCTTAACAGTGCTTTCGAAAAGTAACGAATAAATTCATTATTTTTGAAATTGAGAAGTTTTCGAAAAAATCACCTGGCACGTCGATTTTGTTTTTAAAGGCACTTTTGACATGCGACCCACATTTGCGACGTCATCATTGTTCGAAATATAACGTCATCGACAATTTTTTAAATAGCAACCCCCAATTTTGACCATGCCATTTGAAAGAGCGTGTCATTCTACATACATACATCATGAAAAATTATGGTGTTACATAACAGAAATTTCGAGAAAATAATGCTTGAATATTTTAAAATTTAATTTTCACAATACTGAAAATGATAATGGTTATGTAAAATCGACTAAATTAAATGTTTAAATTGTACACCGCTGGCTGCCTGACAGTAGCCAAGACGATTAATAAATTCTTTTGGACATTATCAATAACTTCAGGAGGTATACCATGTATCTCGTGACGAGTTCTTGCTTTTAAATCTTCTAAATTAACCGGTCTAGTAACGTATGCTTTGCTTTTTAAGTATCCCCACAAGAAATAATCTAGGGATGTCAAATCAGGCGATTCCTATCCCTTATTCCCCATCCAACGATTCGGGAACAGCTCATCTAAATAAGCACGGACAGGTGTTCCATAATGGGAGGTGCACAGTATTGTGAAAATTAAATTTTAAAATCTTCAAACATTATTTTCTTGAAATGACACGCTCTTTCAAATAGCATGGTCAAAATTGGGGGTTGCCATTTAAAAAAATTGTTGATGACGTCATATCTCGAACAACGATGACGTCACAAATATGGGTCGTATGTCAAAAAGTGCCTTTTTAAAAACAAAATCGACGTGCCAGGGGATTTTTCGAAAACTTATCAATTTCAAAAATAATGAATTTATTCGTTACTTTTCAAAAGCACTGTATAGGATATATTCTATTTGGTTCGAGATACGTTATCGTAGACCGCGGAAACTTTGAGAACCCTAAATATATAAGCGGATCACCTTCGCCTGGATAGTTCAGTTTGTGTAGAAACGTCGAACGCAAATCTTTGAAATGTCAAAGTAAAGATTTGACAGTTTGAATTGTTTGAAGCATATTTATTGTGAAATGATGAAAGAAACGAAGAACAGTCATGATGAAATGAGGGAATGAAGAGTAACCAATACGAAATGATGGAGGATTTTGAAAACGAAATCAAAAACAGTCGAAAGGAAGGAAGAACAGCCAAGAGAAAGTGAAAACATGTTTGGAATAAATGAAAAATAATCAAGAAGTATTAAGAAACGAAATGAAGTTTACAAGAAAACAATAAGACATTGACTACTACCCAAAATGCATCAAGAAAGTCGAACCTTTCCTAGTTTGATAAATAGTCTAATCAACAACATCTCGAAATCTTGAAATACTTATTGAAGTTCTCCAGGGTCTTGTTAACCGATTCATGTCACCATTGGAATCCGATGAAATCAATAAGTTGCAAAATTTACTGGAAAGATACCAGGATGTGGTCTCATTATCAACAATGCTTGGAGGGTGTTACTGAACTATTCCAAAGTCCATGGACTTTGCCGGTTGTTTTGGTAAAGAAGAGATATGGTTTTACCAGATTTTGCGTCGATTACGGGAGATTAAATGACGTCACTAAGGACAGCTATCCGTTGCCAATGATAGACGACACCTTGGATACACTGGATTTCAATGGTTTTCAACATTAGACCAAAGTGGCTATTGGCAAGTGCAACTTCATCCAGACGATAAAGAAAATGCAATGTTTTTAATTGAGACAGGTTTGTGGCACTTCAACTTAATGCCATTTGGTCTTTGGCAAAGTACCAACCACGTTTGGAATGACCTGGAAAATCTGTTTCTTTTATCTATATACCCATTTTCATTGGTTTACCGAGCAGCAATTAATAAGACCACGGGTAAAACAGCAGCCAGTGTGATTTTTAGCACGAAATTACGGCCTAGTAGATCTACTTATGAATCGACTGCAACGTGAAAAAAATTTAGATGATTATCTCAGCTATTTGAAAGACCGAATAAAGCTGGTATATGAAGATATACTTGAAAAACTGAAAATTAAAAACGACAGAATGAAAACCAGATAAGACTTTAGTGCCATAACAGCAGGTTCCAAGAAAATAAGACAGTGTGGTTGCAAAACGAACCAAAGATAAATCTCTGAAATCACGAAAGTCTTGGGAAGGTCCTTATACCACCGTGATAAGATTGAATGATGTGGTGTATATAATCCAGAGGAAACCTGTTTTATAGTTTCATTATAATATCACCGTATTTAAATATATATATTTTTTATTATAGATATCTGATTTCGAGCCTAGTGATTCAGATCACTTATTAGACGCATTGTCCAACTTTAGTGATGATCAAACTAACAAAAAAAGCAACAGAGCAACCAATTATTATCTTGGAATTTATATAGGTTTATCCCAGCAACATTTAGGGATTGGTTTGAAACTGTCACAAATGTCCGTCCAACTACTTCTTCGGTTAAATTCTATTGTTCTCAATTTAACTGATCGAATATTTCTAATAGTTTCAAACCTATTCCAGCTAATGCAGAAACAAGCTCATTTGAAATTAGTCATGGACAAGGTAGGCGCATTGTGTACCAAACTCAAACTGTTGCAAATTCGTTCTTCAAATATTTTTGTAAATATCCCAATATTCTGAACAAACTTTACCTGTTTCAAGATGTTCTCCAGCTTTTTAGGCCAATCCGTAGAAGGAAATACTCCTAAAGCAGGCCTGTTGATCAAAGATCTCTATAATGATTATATATACAGAACAATTGTAATATCATCTAATTGGTTTTCAGCTTACCATATTGTGTTCATCATTAAACACTTTTAATAAAGAAGGATGATTATATCCAAGAGGTATTGAAGATATCTGTGTGTAAGTATCCAAAATCACATTGTCATCTGCGTCTACAAGATAGTTTCCTATGGATTTGTCGTAGTTTGCAAACAGTTGAACTGTCCCACATTGCTGAAAGTTCACAAAAATAACTGTCTAATACTAAACTGATAGCAACTGTCTCTATTGATTTTACAGTTTCCCTTTCTAAGAAAACGAAGCGAAGGATTCAACAGCAAATTTATATGTGACTTCAGGGAGATAGGAATAAAGAGTAAAAAATATTCATTAAATATAAAAATTCCAAAGAGAACTTCGGTATATAAATAGATAATTTCACTAGTTAGAGCGAAAAGGGTACTTCTTGTCTTGAACATTCGGGTTTGTTGTCACGTCGTACGTTTTGGTTTCTTAACGTTTCGTTAGATACAGGGTGGCGCATTCAAAACGAAACAGAGGCATTTTCTAGCAGCCCAGTTCTCTTTTTGAAAAACGCTCAGACCCGTCTATTTTGTTTTCGAGGGGGACACAAAATTGGAATAAAATTACGTTTACACACGCAGCCACCTAGGCGGGGATGGCACCGCCCCTAAAATCTTAAATGGGAAGGGGGCTCGAATGATACATCGCTTTAAAGGCCTTTCAATTCCCTTTATAATGATGTAAAATACCATGTGTTTCTGTTCAGTAGTTTTGGAGATTTATTGATTAAAAGCTTAAAGTAGACTTTAATACATGATCATTAGTGGAGATCAAGTAATGCATTAAGTTTGGCAGCAAAGTAGTTTATAAATGAATAAATGAGAGTAGTTATTATTGTAATGCAGTTTTAAGTTGTGCGTCACTTACGGAGTTCTTAAGTAAGAGTTGATTTTAAAAACTTAACTCTCAAAAAAATTATAAAGTAGTGGAACATAACAAGAATGAACTTATCCGTCAGCCAAGTAAATGTTGGAAGGCATTCCTTTCTTATCTTTCTTCAAGAAAAAAATTAACACAATACCACCTTTTTTGTCACAAAAAACGCTCCAATCGCTATTTTCAACATTAAAATAATAAACAAACCATGGGTGTAGTGAACAAAGATTAAGTAAAGGCTTTTACTATTTTTTTTTTAAATAAGTACAAACTAATTTGATGTAGGTACCTATTAAAATCTACTTTAAGCTTTTAATCAATAAATCTCCAAAACTACTGAACTGAAGTACATGGTATTTTACATCATTATAAAGGAAATTGAAAGACCTTTAAAGCGATGTATCATTCGACCCCCCTTCCCATTTAAGATTTTAGAGGTGGTGCCATCCTCGCCTAGGGGGCTGCACGTGTAAACGTGATTTTATGCCAATTTTGTGTCCCCCTCGAAAACAAAATCGACGGATCTGGGCGTTTTTCAAAAAGATAACTGAGCTGCCAGAAAATGGCTCTATTTCGTTTTGGATGCCCCACCCTATATATCACTCTTTTCGTCAGAAGGAACTTGGTGGTGATAATAATTCATTAATAATTCAAAATCGCTGATCTCTGACGTTACGGTCTTTGATTTTTATGGATGAAATTGCGGGTAGTTCTAAGCCTTACTCAATAAATAAATCTCCAAAACTACTGAACTGAAGTACATGGTATTTTACATCATTATAAAGGAAATTGAAAGACCTTTAAAGCGATGTATCATTCGACCCCCCTTCCCATTTAAGATTTTAGAGGTGGTGCCATCCCCGCCTAGGGGGCTGCACGTGTAAACGTGATTTTATGCCAATTTTGTGTCCCCCTCGAAAACAAAATCGACGGATCTGGGCGTTTTTCAAAAAGATAACTGAGCTGCCAGAAAATGGCTCTATTTCGTTTTGGCTCCATTTCGTTTTGGATGCCCCACCCTATATATCACTCTTTTCGTCAGAAGGAACTTGGTGGTGATAATAATTCATTAATAATTCAAAATCGCTGATCTCTGACGTTACGGTCTTTGATTTTTATGGATGAAATTGCGGGTAGTTCTAAGCCTTACTCACAGTTGAAGTTATTACAATGTTTCTGGATTACTATAGTCTTTTCATAGAATCTCAACCAGAATCTTCTCTCTCACAGTAAAATCTTGATTTTGTCCAGGTCAACCAAATACAGCTGTTGATTTCACACTGTTCTTATTCCTTTCACTTACGAGTATGTTCATTTATTCTCATGATAACGTTTGTTGAACGTACACCTTCTAACATCTGCATCTCCAGCATCAAGTTTAAACCAAAAATTGACAGTTAAA
The DNA here is from genome assembly GCA_025584915.1 of Monochamus saltuarius. Lineage (NCBI taxonomy): Eukaryota > Metazoa > Arthropoda > Insecta > Coleoptera > Cerambycidae > Monochamus > Monochamus saltuarius. Next base: position 54,890,543 of record CM046725.1, on the reverse strand, counting down.
GAGATATAAGAGTATCTGAAGTATAAGAGTAACTGAATGCAAAACGCTAAACAAATCAGGCCTTTTCAGTGTGAGATTTTTTGGTTAAGCAAACTTAGTTTCAAAAGTAACTCTTGAATCATCCGTTTGGGGCAAGGGTTTATTTAATTAATCTTTTTTCAGAAGTGTGGCAAAATACCCAATTAAACTAAAGAAAAACTACAGGGTGTTAAATGTAAAATATTATTTTAGTTTCTGTTTTCTTTTTTCTTAATAAATAAAAAATTTTGGGGCATGGACTTCTTTGGGTCGAGGATTTGAAATTTGTTCACAGTTCATAGAGGACACCAGCTGCAGTAAATTGAATGTGTTAAAAAATATTGTTTATACTTATATCTCTTTTTTATACAGAAAGTCCCTGTCTCACATCGTTTTCGATATATTTGTCTTTGAAATGTCCAATGCTTATAGCAGAAATAATTAAAATAATTTAAAAATTCTCAAAACCAAGGATTTATTTATAATTAAGCTGCAGGATTGACTATAAACACTCATTGTCGGAATGTGTAAAAACTGTATCCGCTACCGGTTCCTGTGTTAAACACTGCGTCGTCAAAGCCGTCAAGTAAGACGGAGTGTAAATACACAAATCGTTGGATTTATGCATTGCGTGCAGTCAACTTTGCTTTTGGAAGATTAAATCTAAAGACTACAGTGACAAGCACATCAAAAAATGCGATATACAAGATTTCAATAAATTAATGTGAGAAAACTTGTTTAAACCACCACTGTTCAGATCATGTAGATCGATTCCTCTTATACTTTTTCTGTTTCGTAATTACAACTACAGTAGTTGCCGCATAAACTTAAATGTTAGACATTTCACTTCTGAACAATTTAAAAACTAAGAATAAACTGAATTATAAAGCGTTAGCTGTAAAGACACTATGCGTGTTCCGTCTTACCCGTCTTACCCTTGACTATATACACTGTGTATATAGTCAAGAGTCTTACTTAATAACTTATAACTGTACACGTAAAACGGATGAAAAAACTAAGCGTCGAAAGCGCTCTTAAAGGGTCACACTAGATATGCAACCATACAAACTCGCACAGTCCACAATCTCTCATTGCCTGATTCTATTTGAACGTAAGTGGTTACTTCGCACTTTCTTAGTTCCAAATTATAAAGTTATTATCAATTATTTTCAGAAACAGAATGTATAAATTAATTCACTGCTTTTATGATGTACATTTATTTTGGTCTTTTTTCGTTTTAAACCCTAGTTTATTCGTATAAAAAAATTTAATTTAGAGCGTCCTAGAAACTATCTTTTGTTCTAAGAAAACTGGTGCAAGCCCCATTAAAATCGGATGAGAATTGCGGGAGTTATTTTGACCGAGATTTTGACACTACTTTTAAGATGCCTAAAGAGGTTCCTTAAGGACAGATCGTAGATAATGCAACTCTTCCTTCAAATGTTCCGAGCCACAAATGGACCCATTACGGTGTTGCTACCCTGTTTCTATGCTGGATCAGTACACTACTGGCCAGAATTTATATGAGGACACCGATTCAACTAACAATTTTTGGAACATTTTGTTTTACACGCCCCAATAATCCATTGACTTCGTTTCCTTAGATACAGAGTACTTATGCCATTTAATATTTGTCCCACAAAAAGAAAATATAACTAACCTGTAATGTACTTAATTTATTCAAAAGTTCTTTGGTCTTAGGACCTGGAATAGGAGTTTTTACAGAAGGTCCATCAGGTTGGCCTGGGACTAAGCTACACACAAATCGGGCATTCCTTTCTGAAAGCAAAATGTCATTAACAAATGTATATGACTATTTATATTACTATTTAGCTAATCATGATTGTTGGTTGGTTGGATAAAAAAAAGCGCAAAAAATTTGCGGAATGAGAAGTTACAATTACATATAATAAAAATCATCTGTAAGCATGTTCTTTCAAAAATTTTGTCAGTGCCTCAATACTGTAAAGTATTTTTTATTTACTGCAGCCCAGTACTACCTATATAATTACAATATAATCATTTTTGGTCCCGTTCGAATTGGAAATTCCTTGTACAACTAAAACCCTGCTGAAATCAATCAATGTAGTACTAAACGATATTTTTTCATGGAACTTTAAATCCAGTGTGAATCAGATACGTCTTGATTGGTGTACTGGTTTTTGAATTTCTGGAAGGTCTGAGTAGAAATTTCATTAAATCGATATTAGTGATAAAACAATTAAGAACTAAAGTTAAAAGTTGAAAGTAGATTTCATTACGAATACGTTAAAGGTTCAAAAGAAATCAAAAAATTAATTTAAAAAGTGCCATTATTACTGCACACGCTTGTAAATTTTTATAATGTAACATCTCGAGTAGAATATAGTATATGGTGATGTTAAATTGCTTGTAAATTATTAAAATGTAAATTTTCTAGTACGAGTTTCATGTCAATTACACATTAACTTGTATTTTATGAAATTTAAATTTTACGAGATGTTAAAGTGTATTTGCCTTCTACAAAACTTAAAAATAATTATGTTTGTTGATTTTTATGCAAAAAATGTAAATTTTTTATTCATATAAATATAGTGTAACACTGTGTAAAGTGTAACTAAGTAATATGTATAAGATAGTACTTGAACAACATAATACTAAAACTAAAATAAATTAAATCTTCAAAAACAAATATTTAAATTTGAAATAGCTTTCGTCTCTTTAAGGCTTAAAAAAATACTTAAACTTTGTTTTTCTGGAATATAGGCCTTTTTAGTAGCGTATGTAACTATAAATTACATACATTATCAGTTATTTCGTGGAATGTAATATTAAGATAATTTTACAGTAATTTGTGTAAGTTAAGCGGCGTTTACATTAGTCAACTTCTGATCGGTCGATCGAGTTGATCGATCTGAGGTCGTTCGATAAAAGGTTTACATTTTATTCGTTGTCTGCAGACATTCTTATCGTTGAAGATGGTGCGTGTGAAACGTAAAGAAATTTTACGTGTAACATCAGCAGTTGCGGTTAATTTGTCGTTGGTGGGTTAGAGAGTGGATACATCTTCAGTTCCACTTCCACTTTTACGGCATTTTGTTATTTTAGCAACTGTTAATACCTCGAAATTCATTTCTTCTATTATTGCCTCTATTGCCGTTTTCTTCCAATTACAGTTTTTATACAGGGTGTCCAGAAACTCTCTGACAAACGAAGACCGGAGATTCCTCAGATAATTTTAAGACAATTTAACCCAATTCACCTAGTCGAAAATGCTTCCTAAGGGAACTAGAGCTCTTTGAAGATGGCGCCTTGAAAATAGTTTTGTTTAAATACCTCCAGAACGCTTCTACTTGGAAAAACAAAAACTGGTACGCTTGTTTAGCCTTCGGAGATGAATCGATTCCATCAATTGCGAATTTCTAGTACCGGTCATAGGCGTCCGTTTTGGGTAGGTCAACGGTTATTTTATCGCATAACTTCTTTATATTTAACTTTTAAGCATTTGTGACACTAGATTATTAAATTTTCAGTTATACTAGTACTAAAAGGTATTCTTACTTTAAGTCATTAGGATTCACCGTTTTCTAGAAAAATGGATTTGAAAATTTTCGTTTTTCGTCATTAAAGTTCAATTTATATTTTTTGCACTAGTTGGCTCTGAAATGCCAACAAAAGTAAAACATACGCAATTGATGAAATCGATTCATCTCTGAAGGCTAAACAAGCATACCAGTTTTTGTTTTTCTAAGTAGAAGCGCTCTGGAGGTATTTAAACAAAACTATTTACAAGGCGCTATCTTCAAAGATGTCTAGTTCCCTTAGGAAGCATTTTGGACTAGCTGAATTGGGTTAAATTGTCTTAAAATTATCTGAGGAATCTCCGGTCTTCGTTTGTCAGGAGAGTTTCTGGACACCCTGTATAAGTCACTAGAATTGTTCCACAGACGTTCATTCTGTTGATAAAGATCTATAAATTTAATGATTTTACTTCCAGTCCAATTTAATTTTGACACTTTCCTGCTTTTTACGATTAACAACAGAAACATCTGTTTTAATCGACTGTCAACTAATTCAGAAATGTTTAGACGGTCGCCTGCTAGTTGAAACGACCGAGTTGTTCCACCAAAAGTAGCCACAATGTCAACTTCTAGTTGAACGACCGGTGGTCACCCAGGCTCAGTTGAAATCGGGTTTACATGGGCGATCGTAGGCGACTTTAAGTCGATCAACTTAGTCGTTCGACCAGAAGTTGCCTAATGTAAACGCCGCTTAATAATTTTACCATTTACTGTACTCGTAGTACAGTAGGTAACATATTGTCACAGAATTTGCCCCGGTCGCACCCAAATCGACGACTGTAGTATCGTAAAATGCTAGATTGCCCCGATCGCTCCTACGTCATGGTGGTAAACAAACAATATAATGCCGTGTATCGAGGCGCGACTGGAATATTGAAAATCGACGAGAATTGTTCGAGAAAGAGAAGCTAGAACATTTCCTGAAATTTTAAAAGTGAAATAGTGTTTAATTAAGTTGTAATTAGTATTCAGTAGTGTACAGAGTAGTTAATAAATATCAGTAAAAATTAACTGTTTGCTTTTCTGGTAAAAAAAGTCGAGCTGTGAAACCCGTGCGATATAAACACTCTGACCATTTCATAACTTTGTTACAGGTATACGCCTGTGCTTACATTTTCTAACATACCTATATACCAAAAACACTCCAAGCCTCTTTTATAAAAAAATGAGGCTGTAGATCTTACTCTCAAATTACTATTGGGACTATAATATTAAATTCTGTAATTTCTCTACGCCACTATATTAAAAATATATTTTTCTTAGCAGAATTACATAAAATCAAAAAGACTATTTTTAAATTTATTCATATAGCAAGAGAGCAATTCTCACTGAATTTATATTTAAAAAATATTTAGATACATTGTTTCTAACAGTGGTATTCATAGTCCGTCTCCGGTCGCCAAAGAGCGGTCTCCGTACCGAAATTATGCGAATTTCATAATGATATGATCGGAATAGTCTAAGTAAACTATTACTAAAACCCAAATGGTCAAGTTTATATATTAATAATTCATGATTAACTTTGTCGAATGCTTTACAGAAGTCCGTGTATACCACGTCTACTTGACCTGTATTGTCAATGTTGCTTGAAACAAATTGGGTAAATTCAGCCAAATATATAATTTCGAGAAGATACCACCGTTACAGTACACTGTATTCATTGTCCGTCCGAAATTATTTGAATTTCATTATAAAATTCGCAAATTCGCATTTCGGGACGGAGATCGCTCTCCAGCGATCGGAGACAGACTATGAATACCACCGTAAGACTTACCGAATTTACTAGAAGTTTCAATCACTGGCTTGATAATTTTTGACCACATAATTTCGGTTACACTTCACAACACAACACTTATGTCTTTCCTGTCAGACACAGGCACGAAAGAGCACATCGAAAGAGAAACTACCTCAATATCGACCTACAAAATACAAAGCCATGCGTCGTTTGCTTACTAAAATTTCCAATTTCAGCTGTTCCACAGCTGTTTGGGAACTAGGCGGTGGTCTACGATTAATAAATGATGAATTTAAGAAAAACATTAACATATTTTAAATCTAAAAGTGACAGTCAAGGTTGTTCTATTTTAGTTTGTTTAGTTGAGTAGCCTGATTAGTCTAGAAGAACGTATTTGTGTTTACTTATGTTTAGAAATTAGACAAATTTAACAAAATATTTGATATTTTTGTATATGATAGTACCTACGTACTTGACATGCTTTGGTAGAGATGTATGAAAATGCTTATTGAAAAATAATGTTGTTTAAAACATTTTTTTATTATTCAGGTCGCAGTATTTATCGACGAAAAATGATCAAATTTGTGGTGTTTTAGGTACAGAAATCTCGAAAAAAAAACACGTAGAAAAAAGTAATATCAAAAATAAATTTCATTCTTCGCTTTACTATATAAATTATATTGCAATAAACTTTTACAACGCGTTTGTAGGTGAAGTATTTAAAAAAAAAACTTTTGTTGAAATCGGCCATTGCAGGAAAAAGTTCTGAAAGAAATAAATCTAGGGGTTGCTTATTCCCGCCCTCCAGAAACATAAGCTAAGGAATAGACACAACCACAAAATAGCCTTTGACTAGCTGATAGTGTACCAAAATTGAAATTTCTACATGCAACCGTTTTTAAGAAAAAATAAATAATTTTTTCCGCCATTTTGACTCTCGAATATCTCAACAGGGAGGAGCCAAATTGAAAAATTTTATATGAAGACCCCCCCCTGAAATAGCTTGTGGAAGACACTGGTAAAATATTTGACCATCATTCTGGAACACCCTGTATAAATTAATAGGAGTAGATAAAATAAATCATTGTCACAAGTTTTGAAAACGAAAATAGAGAAATTTTCGGAGACAATTACGTAGTTCTAAAATGTCGATTTGGATTAATGCGCTTTTTCCAATAAACCTCGATAACTTCGAGTTTTATTTAAAATTATTAAAAATATAAACATATTTCGAAGAAGTGTAGGAAATAATTTAAGCAGCATAAAAAACATGTTAAAGTTTAAATTTGATTATTTTGTTGTATTGAATAGAAAATCTTTACTTTATTTTATAAAATTTTTAATCAGACTAAGATATACAATTTTAGTTGCAGTCAACACTTTTTATCATTTTTTTCTAAGCCTGGCTCCTTTTTCGTATCAACATTTTTTTTCGTCCGAAGGTGGCGGACAGATGTCATCATTTTTCTTGTTTTCAATTTCTTTATTTTTTCTTATCTTATCACAATCTGTCGTACTATTCTTACTAGCTACCTGTTTTTTATCATTACACAGTGAAGACTTCCTTTTTGATTCTTTTCCACCATCACATTTCTTTGTATCTTTCTTTTTCTCATCTTCACATTTTAATACTTGACAAGGTGGATCTTTAGTGTACTTGACATCTTCTGCAGATTCCGGTTCCTTTTCCTCAGTAGAAGTCTTTTTTTGTTTTGCCCATGGTCGGGGGCAGATGGGTTTCTTTTTGCTTTTACCACCCTTCGATTTACAAAAGACCTTCTTCTTCTTTTTCTTTCCATTCTTTTCATCATCCTTATCATTTTTCATCTTATTACAAATTTTGTTGTTACTATTTTGTTTCTTCACTTTTTTAGATTTACAAACTGAAGATTTCTTTGTCAAACATGTTTCTTCTTCTTGCTTATCTTTTGTATCCCACCCTTTAACATCTAGACATTGTATTGGAGAACAAGGCGGATCTTTTGAATGTACAACGGTAGTTTCATCCACGGAATCTTTTTTTTGATCACATGGCGAAGAAGCAGCTTTAACTTCAGCGGATTTTGAAGCAGGAGGACAAACGCCTGTTTCTGAAGGTTTATCCTTTGAAGATGGTTCTATTAACTGTGTTTCCTTGATCACATGTTCCAGGTTCTCCAGAAAAATATCTGCGTATTCTTCTGTAAAGGTAAGAGCTGGTCGCACAGTAATGCCCTTTTTGCCACATTTTCCACATAAAATACCTGTAAGTAAATATTTGATAGAAAAGAGTGTATGTTCATAATGCAACATCAGTGTAGCAACTCAGTATTTATATACAGTGCTTTTGAAAAGTAACGAAAAAATTCATTATTTTTGAAAAATTCCCCTGGCACATCGATTTTGTTTTTAAAAGAGGCACTTTTTGACATACGACCCACATTTGTGACGTCGTCATTGTTCGAGATATGACGTCATCAACAATTTTTTTAAATAGCAACCCCCAATTTTGTCCATACCATTTGAAAGAGCGTGTCATTCTACATACATACATCATGAGAAATTATGGTGTTACATAACAAAAGTTTCAAGGAAATAATGTTTGAAGATTTTAAAATTTAATTTTCACAATACTAATGTAATAGATTATGTAAAAAATCGACTCAATTAAATGTTCAAATTGTGCACCGTTGCTGCCTGACAGTAGCCAAGACGATTAATAAATTCTTTTTCGACATTATCAATAACTTCAGGAGATATACGATGTATCTCATGACGAATTCTTGCTTTTAAATCTTCTAAATTAACCGGTCTAATAACGTATACTTTGCGTTTTAAGTATCCCCAAAATAAATAATCTAGGGGTGTCAAAACAAGCGATCTAGCTAGCCACTCAATCGGCCCCCTTCTCCCTATCCTACGATTCGGGAACAGCTCATCTAAATAAACACGGACAGGTGTTGCATAATGGGGAGGTGCACAGTATTGAGAAAATTAAACTTTAAAATCTTTAAACATTATTTTCTTTAAAGTTTTTTTATGTAACACCATAATTTTTAGTGATGTATGTAGAATGACACGTTCTTTCAAATGGCATGGTCAAAATTGGGGGTTGCTATTTAAAAAAATTGTCGATGACGTCATATCTCGAACAACGATGACGTCACAAATATGGGTCGTATGTCAAAAAGTGCCTTTTTTAAAAACAAAATTGACGTGCCAGGGGATTTTTTCGAAAACTTCTCAATTTCAAAAATAATGAATTTATTCGTTACTTTTCGAAAGCACTGTATACAGTGACTGAGACACGACGAAGAGCCGTTAGATATACAGGGTGAATTACAGCTTATACAAACTTTGGGAATATATGCGTCATGAAAAATGTTAATTGTTGATTTTAATGAATAAAGTTATAAGGTTATAGGTATAGAACCATTTTCTTCTTATTTTTTTGCAGTGGTATCTGAGAAATTAAATTTTCTGATTATAGTTATTTATGCAACAAGGGCAATAAACACTTTTTTGTACGAGTTGCATACAATATTTTTTCTATGTTCATGGAAAACCAAAAAATGTTTTATTTAAATGGCACTACAGTCGAGGAAAATAAAAAGCATAATTTAATAGCAAAATATTTAACAATTAATTAGCATTATTTTGAACGTTTATGTTTGTCATGATCAGAAAACGGTGTAGTATTTTGATAGATCAGTGGAATAACAATTTTATGGCACTAGATATAGTTCAATAAAGGTTTATTTTTGAACTATATTTGGTGAAAAGTGGTTCTTTATTGCACTAGATCAATAAAATGTTTATTGCATTCATGTGTCATTGTACTACAGCTTTTAGTGATCATGACAATCATAAACGTTCAAATCGATATCACATTTTCCTTTCAATGTTAAAGGTTACACATTTAATGAATAAAAATGTATAAATTCGACATTTTATCAAATTAATTCCATCCATCAAAAATTTGTACCCGACAGGAATTTGACAATTTTTTAATAATTGAAGCTCCATGTGATAAATATCTAACATTATGAAAATAATGTTAATTTTTAACTTTAGGCAGGAGCATGCCGCAGGGGCGAGTTCAGAAATTGACATGATTTCTATCATAAGCTGTGAACATTCCCGATAGCAAGATAAACAAACCTAGATCATTTGCTATAAGCACTAGATTTTGCTTACAACATATTACAACGGAAAATGTTCAGTTCAATATGATCTGATATTGCAAAATATTTAAATATAAAAAACCCAATGCAATACACAGGACACTGTTTTCGCAGATCTTATGCAACACAGGTTCTGGAATTGGGGGCAGAAATGTTAACATTGAAACGCCATGGAGGATGGAAATGTTCAGCTGTAGCTAAAAACTACACTGAGGAGTCAATTTCTAAAAGAACTGAAATAGTGGTTCAATTCCTGGAAGTTGAACCTAGTACTATTACCGAAATCTTCACAACAATCCGAAAAAGAGTTTTAAGTGAAGAACCTAAGACCTCCGCAAGCAAAAAAAACAAAATTAAAAACTACTGGAAATGAAGTTTGTCCGTTAGTTACCATAGAAAATTGCACTAACTACGATATTAAAATTGAAATTAATTAAAAAAAGTGAATAACTAGTTTTATAAAAAAAACGTTAGAACTATTCTAAGAATCAGTAATATTTCTTGTATTGTAAAATATTCTTCGATAAAGTTTGAAATAAAACAATTTGTTCATAGAAAAATGTTGTGTGCAACATGAGCAAAGAGCATATTTGTTGGTCTCAGCATGAGACGAAGTCGAGAGCTGCAAACTTGATGCAACGTGCAAGAAATACACACTTTTTGTACTAGTTGCACAAATATCCACTATTTTAATACCCGGGGAATTAAAAGTGACACTTCAGTATTTAAACTGAGGGCATGACATAATACATTTAATCTACTATGTACAAAAAGAACATTGTTTTATAATTTTCTTACCTTTCTGCCGTAATCTTTTCAATATGTCATCTCTGAGAGGGGGGCACTGGGCATCAAATGCTAAAAACATTCCCAGTCCTCTGGTGGAATGAATCAAGTCGTAATAATCGATTTCTAAATCCATTAGGCCAGATTTCAGAGTTTCTCCAGTTTTACGTACATTTTCTAGTAAATTTTGTTGTTCGATGATATTGATGATGGCTTCAAAGACCAATAGTTTGAAGGGATCTCCCATCCACGTACCTGATATCCTTGATTTGGTTTTTGGACTAGAAAAATAATGAATGATTAATTACGTTGGTGATGAATGGTGACAATAAGGACAAAATTCAATGAAAACACAATTCTTATTACTTTGTCGATGCTTCGTCACTTTTATTGAGACATGTGTTATACTATTTAAGATAGATAATTTTAAATAATCTGTATCTCATAAAAGAAGCATTTCCGGACCCATATTTATATAAACTTTTTTTCTTATTTTTAAACATAGAACTTGCCCCTATATTTTCTGTAACATGTCAGTGTTAACCTTCCAAGGTCAAATCGAATGATATAGTGGACCAAACCATCCTACACATATGTTTTTGGCGTCGCTGTATCCAAATTTGAGATTCAAACTCCATCAAGACAACTTTAAGGTCATTTAGAAGTCAAATTGAAAGACAGATATATGCAAATGGATAAAACCATCGTACTTTAATGTTTTTGAGGTCGCTGTTTCTAAATTCCCAAATTCGGATGCAGCGAGTACATACATAGGAATATATAGGTCTAGTCCGTTGCATAGACCACTTTTTTGTGGTACTATGTTATTTATCTCAGTCATACTTCTAAATACAATCTAAATATCAGTGGATATCTATTTGTAAATCCTATATGTATATTTCATTATTTGCAAATATAGATTCAAATACTTACTTCAGTTCTAGTGTATGAAAGTAACCCGACATTTGACCTTTTCCGCTAAAAGCTACGACATCGGGGGGACATTCTAGATTATAATGTTCGTAGCACCAAAACTTGCCTGTAGCACCACAGCCCGTTCGACTTTCATCGAGCATTAAGTAGACTCCACATTTCCTGGAAATTTGCTCCAACCCTTGAAAGAACTCAGGTGAAGCTATTTGTGTACACTCATTCTGAATGGGCTCTACTGCGATCCCGACAATTGGTACACCTAAAATATTTGATATAGACTGATTCTAAAACACTTCCACAAACTGCCAAAGAGAGCATAACTAAAATTTACCATTTTTAGCGCTTCTGTCTATCAAATCTTCCACCATTGCCAAACACTTCTTGTCTTGATGTTTATTGTAGCACACGAATTGCTCTAGTGGGTACTTGTACTGAGGAAAGTTCGCTATAGGCCACTTGAAGGCTGGAATATCTAACTTGGCCATGGGTCTAGAATGGGATGCTGACAGCGCTCCCATTGTAATACCATGTTCGGCGTTCGTGAATGTAAGAATAGACAATTTTGGGGATCCTGGTGGTAAATTTTTCAACGCGCAATGAAGTTCTTCTTCGGTGATTTCTCTGTCGCCTCTTTCCTCCCTCTGGTATCCTATCATCATGGCTTTAAAGGCACTTTCAACTGAAGATGAGCGGCAGGAGAATGTTGTCAGATTTGGTAAACTTGGAGAGACCTATACTAAAACTTCGGTTGGGTATAATAAGGAAAAACACGTGAAACATAATAATTCTTAAATAAAGTTATGCAAGAATTACTAAAGATTTATTTATTTATTTAAATACAAACCCAACAGGCAAAAGCCCAATTACAGGGTAGGTTACGCAAAAAAAAGAACATTGACATATAACACAGAGACTAAATTAGTTGAAAACAACATAAAATTTAAAAATATAAATAACAGTATTACAATACAATACCAACTACACTCAACAAAGCACAACAAAAATAATTAATGAAGATACACGTAACAATTAAACAAAAAACCCCTATTAACTATGGGAATACCGATTTAATTAGCACAATTGTGCAACAAAATATGTCAACCTTGCTCTCAATTTTACAATAATTATGGATCATTTGGTAAAGGGAGAAAGCTATCAATAAGTTTGATCGGGGGGTAGGCATTTTAAAGATATTAGAGCATCGGGAAGACAGTCTTGGTACCCTATATTTGATTTGATTGTGAAGTGCAACGGTATCTAATTTATTGTTTACGAGTTTGTACAGAATTATAACAGAGTGCAGCTCCCTCCTAGATTGAAGGGTTGACAGAGAAAAACGCTCTAACAACAGTTCATGTGAAAAGCCAATAGGAGGATAAGTTCCATCAATTATAAATGAAGCGGACTTCAAAAAGATTCTTTGAACCTTTTCAATTGCAGATACATGTATATTATAAATAGGATTCCAAACTGCAGAGGCATATTCCAACCGAGATCTTACAAAAGTTATAAACAGCAGACGCATTGTAGTAATGTTATGAAAAACTTTTTGAGTTGCGTATTATAAACCCTAACATTTTATATGATTAAGAAGTAATCGTCTCAATATGTTTATTAAAACTTAGTTTGTGATCAAAAATAACACCAAGATCTTTAATCGTGCTAGGACGGTGCAAAATTGAATCTCCAATTTTATAATCATACAAAACCGGCTTTAACTTTCTATGAAAGGATACAACATTGCATTTATCTGGATTTAAATGCAGGCTATTATTTATACACCAAGAAATTATTGATTGCAAGGCTATTTGAAGGTACTGACAGTCCGCAATAGATTTGATTTCCATGATCAGTTTTACATCATCCGCATACATAAGAATATTGACATGTATGTCCAAGCCAATGTCATTAATAAATAAATAAAATAGAATTAATTAATAAATATTGTCTAAAGCTATTTATTTGTGGCATAGTTTTAGTTTTTCTTTAGTTTTTTTGGGTTTTTGCCACACTTCTGAAAAAATAATAGAGATTAATTAAATAAGCCCTTGCGCCAAACGGAACAGTCAAGGGTTATTTTTGAAACTATGTTTGCCTAACCAAAAAATCTCACACTGAAAAAAACAGATAAGTAAAAAAATAACAAAAATCACATCACTATCGCGCACTTCCGTATTATTGACGTTTCGAAAACCTCTGTTTTCGTTCTCAAAATCGTATTAAAAATGTTAAACGTATGTCAAGTTTGACAGTTTAAAATTTGTTTATCTGCTTCCATAGAGATGTTAAATGATTTTTATTTTATTGTTACTTACTTCTTCTTGATACAACTGTAGCCAACAAGGATCGATGTTCACTGAACAGTTTGACACACTTATCTCCGTTCAACAAAATAATCGTGGTCATTTTTAATCTTCTTTTTGTTGCATTATCCTCCTTCTCTAAAAGTTTTGCCGAACCCCATTGAATTAAATGACCGTTTTCCCAAGCGTGTTCGCAAATTTTGGATTTTTCAAATTTCCTTTTTTTATATAACTTTTATGTTCCTCAACTCTAACATTCATAGGTTGAGACGTTTCCCTAACATACTGTTTATTGCATTCACAAGGTATGCTGTAGATGCAATTTTTTGTATATCATTTTTTGGACGCGTTTTAGACAAAAATGATCGCAAAGTATTAGTTGTCTGAAAAACTGTTCGAATATTAAATTTATTACCGATTCTTCTTAACTTTTCTGATAATATAGGAATGTATGGAATTTTTATTGTATGATTAATTTCTTTTATTTGTCTTACAGTGTTCGTTTTATCTGTAATATTTTTTAATGTTCTATCAACAAAATTTAGAGGGTATTCATTATTTATTAATACATTTTTAATAAATTTTATTTCGTTATTAAAAATATCATTGTTTGATGAAATTAATTTTGCTCTATCATATAAACATTTAACAACACCTTTCTTAATATCGATGTGATGGTTAGATCTAAAATTTAAATATCTATTGGTGTGAGTTTGTTTTCTATACACACTTGTTTCTACAGAATTATCGTGTTTTTTAATTAAAACATCTAAAAATGGTAGCATATTATTATTTTCTATTTCCAAAGTGAATTTTATTGTTAATATCATTTAAAAATTCATTTAATTCTGTAACAGTAAATGGCCAAATTGCAAAAATTTTAAACTGTCAAACTTGACATACGTTTAACATTTTTAATACGATTTTGAGAACGAAAACAGAGAGGTTTTCGAAACGTCAATAATACGGAAGTGCGCGATAGTGATGTGATTTTTGTTATTTTTTTTTACTTATCTGTTTTTTTCAGTGTGAGATTTTTTGGTTAGGCAAACATAGTTTCAAAAATAACCCTTGACTGTTCCGTTTGGCGCAAGGGCTTATTTAATTAATCTCTATTATTTTTTCAGAAGTGTGGCAAAACCCAAAACTAAAGAAAAACTAATTAATAAATAGAATTAAGTTTAAGATATAATATATATGAAATTAAATTTAAATTTGAAATAGTTCTGCTTCCTAATAGTAGTTATATATATTTAATTTGGATAAAAACTAACCAGACACAATATTTGTGAAAAAAATTTCATGTTTAAGCTAGCAATGTTTATAACGTTATCAAACTTTCTGAAATTTACTTGGTACTAATATCTACGAAAAACCTAAAGAAACACAAAGGCTGTTATAGGATCTATCCAGATTCTCTGTGATGTTGAATAAATTTTTTGGAAAGTCGTTTTTACATGTCTATAAAGTACAGTACAGTTACAGTATAAGTGTTTAATATTTAATGTGTTATAGTCAGTTTGAAAATAAACAAAAAGCTATAGAGGGCGTCTAGTAAGTATATGGCATACTTACTGTAGAGGAGAGATCAAAATAACCCTAATAACTAATGTATTCAAGTATCCCCAAACAAAGAAATCTAGAGGGTTCAGATCAGGCGATCTTGGAGGCCATAAAACAAGTCCGGTCTGATCTGGACCCTCTAGATTCCTTTTTTGGGGGGATATTTGAAGACATTAGTGTATGGTACTCCTGTAAATAGCCTGAATGAGTTGCAGCTACGGATTAATCAAAAGTGTCAAGAAATCCAAACCAAGGAGGGTGTTTTCGAAATAGTTGTTGACGAAGATGTCGTGCCTGCTTGGAAATGGACAAACGGCACTTTGAACATCTTCTGTAACTTTGTTTTTTGTTTGTTAAAAGATTCCTTTGTCGGCTTATTCCTAATAAAATAAAATGTTTGAAAATCGAATAGTGGTCCATATATCCGCAACCGTTACTTTGCGGACCCATGTTTATTAAGACTTTTCTGCTTATTTTGGTTCATACTATGACCTCCTTAAATATTTTACACTCTTTTTTTAACACCCTGTATGTTTTCTTATCCAACATTGTACTTGTCTCGAATTTGAAATGGTGTATTATTCTTTCTATCGGGTCTTCTCTGATGTGAACTGGCGTCGAATACACAAGCCGCTTTAAATTTTCCCATATAATGAAATCCAATGGAGTCATGTCGGACGATTTCGGTGGCCTCAACCTATTCATTGATAACCAAAAGTATCTGACAAGTGCTGGCGAACTAAATTACTAAAATCGGGCGGTCCACTGTCATGCATAAAGCACATCTGATTTCTAATTTCTCAGGTCACTTTTTCCAACCGTTTATGCTTTGTTGCAAGAACTAATTTAACCATTCAATCTGTTTTCAAAAAAGAATGGTTCAATGAGATGATTGCCAATAATCCCCGCCCAAATGTTAACCATAAACCTTTGTTGGTGCTTTGTCTGTACTACTGCAAGTTAATGCTATTTATTACTCCATTTCGAGTGAAATCGGCTTCGTCCGTGAACAAAACAATACTCGTAAAATTTGGATTTTGTCTAAATCGCTGCGAAAACAAATTTGCGTAATTGACAGTTGCAGGATAATTAACGGGAGACATGGCATGCACCTTTTGGACGTGCTAAAGATGTAGCAGTTGTTCTCGAAGGGTCTCCTGAACGGCCCACTTTGTCGCATGAACTTAAACCTACGCCTTTCTTACACTATTAAAGGGATTTTCAGCAATTTAATCCAGATTTCCTCCTCTAACTGAGGGATTCTTGACTTTTGACTTGACTTCTTCTCGTAAGCTACGATCAACTCTTTCAAAAGTTTTTCGATGCGGTAAACGTCGATTTAAAATGTATTAGAATACATTCTTCTTGTCTCAATACAAATTTGTAAAGCTCCATTATTTAGTCTTGCGTACTCAATCAATCTGACAATTTCGGCAAGTCATCAATATCATATTTTTGATGACAAAATATGGTAAATTTCTGGGTACCTTCTAGAGGGTCTGCACCTCCGTTAAGGTGCACTTTAGGAATTTTTTATGACATACTAAGGTTGTTTTGACATCTCTTATAAACTCCCGAGAGTGTGCCATATAATTACCAAACACCTTGTATATATATTGTCTGAAAATTAAGTGTTTCTAAGAACAAAAATGTTATCTGGAAATTTTCAAAATTCAAAATCCGAACTATGGAGTTTATCACTGCCCTGAAGAATACCATTCTAAAAAAGACTGTTTAGGAAAAAAATCTTCATACATACTTTTTCAACTATAGCTGCCACTTTAGCTGGTAAGTAGTCTCCAGGAAAAACACCAAAAGCTGGTCTGTTAACCATATATTTCTAAAAAAGTGTCTTTAGTTACTTTTGTACACTACAGCGATTTCGTTATTTACAATGTTTTGTGGATTTTGAAATAGTTTTAGCAAATCTGAATGATTGTATCCTAATGGTACCGTCGACAGTTGCATATTTAAGTCTAAGAGAACGTTAGCATCTACATCTTGTAGAAAATTTCCAATCGATTTGTCAAAATCCGCGAATAGTTCTATGCCTGCAACATTCTAAAATCGATTTAGATTAAATATTTATACAACAGGATTCCTTACCTGGAACGGTTTCAGTTTATTAATCAGATCTTGAGATTTAGGCCCTGGAATATCTGTTTTAATATTAGGCCCTTTTGGCTCTGCAGATTTATTAGCATCTTTAGGGCATTCTGCGAATTTGGTACTGGCATATTCTATGAAATTTGTATTAGTTTTAAGTTTAACAAGGCAGTTCTAGCTTAAATTACCTGCCTGAAATAATCTTGAGGGTACTGATTTCCTTGAAATGGATGAAATCATTGTCAGAGATTACTGAAGATTTTAAAAATGTTGTACTGACAGTCACCACTGTCAGTCGATCTGTCATAATAAATTAAAAAACCAGTATAGAAAATCTAGGAAGTATTTTTTTAGTTTATCCGTTGTATACAGGGTGTTCTGCATAAGAACCGATTTACCCAAACTTACTTATATACAAAGCTGCACATAAGCGGAGTTACTTACAAGTCTTCAAAGAAGGGCAAATATTTCGAAGAAAAAAAAAATTATATCTCTGAATTACTTTAACTTTTAATAACCAAATTTGGTACACGAATTAAGTTTATTATTATTTTTCTTTGACTACGAGTTTAAGTACATTGAATCACAACAAGGTGTTCATTGAGGGGAGTTACCCCTAAAATTATACAAATTTTTTTTTACCATTGATCGAATTTAAAAAGACTGATAATATCCTGCGCAGAATTGAATCGAAAACACTTGTTTTACTCTTATTAAATAAAATAAAAATGAGATTTTCAGGAAAATATGCTTTCATTAAAACAATAGTGTCACGGATTTCCCAATCCGAATTTCTCTTTCTGCCAGAAAAACAATCCGTTAATTATTCACTTCTTTATTAACTACTGAACACTACTAATTACAGCTCAACTAAACACTTATTTAATTAATCGCTATCTAAATCGCTTTGATCTCTCTAACTAAACACTTCACTTCAGACTGTAACCCTAGTAGCACGATATAGTCCCATGTACATCCGCTGAACATTCATATCAGGATATACAGTAGATCCTATGGATGTACGGAAATATCCATGGACATTTGAAGGATGTACAATTGTATTACATATGTCACAACTTCGAACATAAATTGAAGGAAATGCAAGGATATCCATACAACATCCTAAAAAGTTAAACAATATGCATCCGCAGAGAACCACAGAAGGATGATCATAATTCTACATTCACTGAACATCCACATTCATACATTCAGTACATCCTGTGGATGTACAGAAATGTCCATGGATATTTGAAGGATGAACAATGGTGATACAGAATTCACAATTTGGGAAATAAATTGATTAAACTGCAAGGATATCCATACAACGTCCTAAAAATCATTCAATACGCATCCGCAGAGACCACAGATGGATAATTATAATTCTACATTCACTGAACATCCACACTGAGACATTCAGTACATCCTGTGGATGTACAGAAATATCCATAGACATTTAAAGGACGTACAATTGTGTTACATATGTCACAACTTTGGACATAAAGTGAACGAACTGCAAGGATATCCGTACAACATCCTAAAAAGTCAAAGTCATTCAATACGCATCCGCATTCCGCAAAGAACCTCAAATGGGTTATCATAACTCCACATTCATTGAACATCCACACCGATATATTCAGTACATCT
The DNA here is from genome assembly GCA_025584915.1 of Monochamus saltuarius. NCBI lineage: Eukaryota > Metazoa > Arthropoda > Insecta > Coleoptera > Cerambycidae > Monochamus > Monochamus saltuarius. The sequence goes on along the minus strand of CM046725.1, from coordinate 54,871,732 downwards.
TGTGGATGTACAGAAACATCCATGGACATTTGAAGGGAATTGCCAGGGCCCAAATCTTGTAGATATCTTACCAAAACTCGGGTACACAGTATCAGTGAGATATAAGTGGCTCCACCTGTCGGCTATTAATATACATATAATTGACTGAATCGTTTCGTTATTTTAATAAAAAAAGCATATTTCGTTGCATCGCAACTTTTCCTTTGTAAATTATGTAACTTGCACCAAGTACTAATACCTATGTAACGTCACAGAAACTTTTGCGGTTCACTTATAACAAACTATCTAGTTACAACATTCATATGAAATGATGAACAGTAAATATGCACTTCCTTTAAGGATGTTAGTAGAACATCCCCAATGCACATAAATATTAATACGTCTTTTGAGACATTCATAGGATATCCCCAACAAGCATAAAAATATGTATGTCCTTTGAGGATGTTTGTAGAACATCCACAATTATCATAATATTTTTTATCCCAATAGGATATCCATCTAACATCCACAGTGGTTGTATTATAATTTACATCTTATTCGGATGGCCATATTACGTCCATTCATATATACTGGACGTCCATGGATGACTCGGACCTTATGTGGACATCCTCTGGACATTGAATGCTACTAGGGAATACAAGACTGTAATTCCAAGACTAACTAACTCGGCCGTCTATTCTTCTTTTATAGACCAAACGAATGTTCCAGGTATATTCTAGCATCTCTAGACCCATTTTCTCGAACGACTGGAACGCTTCTCGTCGTTTCCCCAATTTTCCAGTAACGCCTCGATTCACGGCATGTTGTTTGTTTACCAGAATCCGTAGGGGCGATCGGGGCAATTTCGCGTTTCGCGATACCACAGTTGTCGGTTTGGGAGTGAGTTGGGCAAATTTCGTGACAATAGTTTAATAGTGTTTATCCACGACTATTGTATAATACCCATTATACATCTGTTTTCTCGACCTTAATAATATCCATTAACCACGGCAGTGATTAATGAGTCATTAATCACTACTGTCACATGCTTCCTTCATTTAGCTATGATATTATATCTGTGTAAGTCTGTGTAAGTCTGTGTAACAAAAATATTTAGTAGTCGTGGATAAAGTATAGTATTCTACTCCCGTATAAGGCTATTATCCACTCGGTGATTTAGGTCACTCGCCTACGGCTCGTGACCCTAAACTTAACCTCGTGAATAATAGCCATCATTATACGCTCCTTGAATAATATACTATTGTTAGAAAAAAATCTAAAAGTCAGTAGTAGGTTCTGTCTTTATAATTTGACAGTTCAATTTTTTGGACTCATATAGTCAAAGAAGACCAATAATAATAAACATAAATCATGTACCAAATAATTTGATTATTCCAAGTTAAAGTATTTCAGAGATATTCCTGCATTTTTTTCAAAATATTTGGTCCCACTTTGAAGGTCTGTAACTTCGCTTGTAGGTATGTAATTTTAAATATAAGTGTGGTTAAATTGCAATATTTTAGGACTCCCTACATGTACCTGCTCTGTATCTGTATGTTTAGGGCTAAAGTGTAAATTTGGTTAGTTTGTAAAATAGTTGGTTAGTATACTAAGTAATTGAACCATTTGTTATTTTGATAGGAAACGTATATTTTATAATATTAGCGGATATTTTATAAATTAAACCACTGGCTTGGATAATTTACTTGAAATAATCAGAGATACTAAAATAAACTTTTCTATGCTTATTTAATACATAGTGATTATGCGGGTTGTTATGCCGTGACCTCGGTAACTGTTCGCTGCCAGAAACAGTCCTCACTCGCGGCGAGCGTTTGCGGAGTCCCCACTGAAGATGCCGACAGTGAAGAGCGGCGAAACGTTTGGAAGCATGGGATGTGACCAGTTACAGCGGGTGCTATGGGACACCTCGGAGAACCATCAGTATCCGAGGAACGGTCCCGACCCTAGAAGTCGTAATACCAACAATAGGAACCGAAATAACAGGTGGAGCAAAAGTAATCACCCTATCGGAAGTTGTTATAACTTTTGCAAATGGCGGTAAATATCAATTCTGCTTTGACATTTGTGAAATAAACAGATACGAAATACACGTCAACAAAATATGAATCGCTATACTCCTCAAGAACGCGGAATAATTGTTTCGATTTTTTTGGGGAATAATTCGTCGGTGGTGTTGGCGCAGCGTGAATTTCGGCGCAGATTTCCCGGTCGTCCGACACCAACTGTACAAACACTATGGCGTTTAACCGCTCGCCTTGAAGAGTATGGTACAACACGAGATGCTGCCAGGTCTGGCCGGCTCCGGAGCAGCCGTTCTACTGAGAATATCGCGGCTGTGGCTGAAGATGTCACAGAAGACCCCGGAGTATCGACCAGATGACGTGACACGCAATTGGGCATCAATCGGTGGTCTTTACAGAGAATTTTGTTAACGACTTGAAGATGTTCTCTTATAAAGTGCATCAGCTATTAGTTGTTGACCGCCAAACGCGTGTAACCTACCCTCAGGCCATCCTGAATTTTCACCACGAGGAAAACAATTTTTCATCGAAAAACTTCATGAGCGACGAGGCCCATTTCCATCTCTGTGGATATGTTAATAAGCAAAATTATCGCTTTGGGGCACCGAAACTCCGTGTATAACCCACGAAGAACCATTGCGTCTGCTCAAAGTTACTGCGTGGTGTGCTGTTTACGGTCATCGGGCCTTACTTCGCGAAGACGCTGCGGGTTAAACGACTACTGTGGATGGCGAGCGCTACAGAGCTATGCTCAACGACTTTCTCCTCATTCAATTCGATGAATTGGGACTGGAGAATATGTGGTTCCAACAGGATGGAGCAACAGCGCATACTGCGCAACTCACACCCGAAATTCTGAAGGCTATATTTCCGGGTCGCCAAATCTCTCGTTTTGGCGATTTGCACTGGCCGGCAAGATCCGTTCCAGACTACTTTTTGTGGGATTTTCTAAAGTCACGAGTCTATGTGAACAAGCCGCAGTCTCTTGAAACCTTCAAAGAGAATATCCGTCAAGAATGCGAGAACCTATCGCCGGAAGTTCTGGCAAAAGTGATGGAAAATGCAATAAATCGGGCCCGTATGGTCATCCCTTCTGGCGGCGGCCACTTGGCCGATATCATTTTCTCGACTTAATGTAAGACACCAAATAAACATAATCCAAAAGCAGAATCAAAGTTTTTTATTTATAAAAAAAATATAGCCAAAGAACATCGGGTGACAACTGTCCCCACAGAGCCTAGCCTGAGAAAAACCAGGACAGATAAAAGAATACCGGCTAATGCTAAAAATGTACACATTAATTCTGGCACGGACTATTATTTTTGATACTCTTTATTATATCTACTTAACCAAAATGCATTTTTTTTATATAAAAATATATTGATCTTATTTAGTTAAATGTTTTTAAATTTTTAATAGAACATGAAAGTTCAAAATCATGTTTATAAAATTAATTAGGAAAATAGAGAAATAGTTTACTAGTTTATATACTATCCAAAGAATTAGCTATTTTGTGTTACCAGAATGATTGTTTCCATTACATCTAGACCAAACTGGATAGTTTATAAACTAATTAAAGAAAAAAATATTTTAGTATCTTTGATTAAAGAAAACATTCCAAAAAATACCACAAATCTAGTGACTATTTGGGAATATTTATGGAGTTTTGCTGTGAACGAACATATGAGTTAAATTGAAGATGCGTAGAAAAACTACCATTGATACTAAAAGATTGCGCAGTCAATATGAGGAAGAAAAATGGGACAGAATTCAAAGAAGCAACACTAAAGTAATGACTACGTCGAACGTTTCGTGCAATTTTTACTGGAGAAGGCCTATAATGAAATAGCCCTAAAGGTCTTATGCGTAAATTCTACCATATTGCTGGTGCTGTAAAAATAGCGTGGTGAGAAAACGAGACAGTTGTGTCTTGATTGATTTTTTTTCAAATAAAAATGGGTCTCCAACAAATCTCATTAAATATCATGTCTTAAACCATATATTAATGGCTTATTTTAATGAGTTAGTTCTATAAGTAATAGAAGTTTGGAACTTTATTTTCGAAACACCCGATATATTGTCGTCATTTTAGTCTTCTTGTTAACTTTTGTAGTAATTTTTTAAACTTACAATTGTATAATTATTACTATTCATAACACTAATTAAATGTATCTAAATATGTTGATATCAATTATTAGTCTTTAATTGAATCATTGCTTAATTTAACAGAAAAAAGGATATCCACCGAGGATTCCTTTAGCTAAATCCAAACAATAACAAATTTAGATTCGCTGAAACTGAATCATTCCATTTGAATTTTATAGCAAAATACATTATAAACTATGGCTACTCATTTAAAGGCAGTGCATTGTACCGTTTCGTTTTTTATGGCATTTCTTCAAAAATGTTTAATAATTTGTATGAGTTCAAGTATCAATGATTTTTTATTCCATGGGGTGTGATTATAGGTCTATCTCCACAAGAGTCCAGGACTAATTTGAGACTGTCAGAAATGTTCGTCCAACTATTTCTTGAGTTACATGTACCAAAAACATATCCCCAAATTAACTGGTTGAATATTTCGAAAAGTTTGAAACCAATCTCTGACTTGTAAGATCAGACCATAGACTTATAAGCAATATATATATGGAACAGACCTATTGTTTATAATACTGCATACGATTATTTAGTATGCAGCAGGAGTATAAAATAGTAGAAAATGGAAATATGAACCATGACAAGTGAATTCTTTTTTGTTATTCTAAATGACTTGGCAGTCTATAAAGTGTTTTATATCCTGGAAAAAACTAAAATTGGCACACTGAAGATGTTTCACAAACACCTATGAATTCATTGAAATTTAAATACAGGTATACTATCTCTCTTCCTCACAATTATTTTTCAATAACTGAACACATTCATATGATGAAAAAATATTTAAAATACTTTGATGTTTTTTTTTTAATAAAAATATAAAATAAGTAATACAAACTTTATTTTCAAGAAACAAAACAAATTCGTAACAACAAATTTAATATTTTTAACAACTTATATAATCTAAACCTAACTGAACTAAGCTATGTAAGTATAATAAGAGGGATCATCCTTGTCTCTTTCTAAGTATTCTCGTTCGATCAGCAGTTCTATCCTTTTCTTTAGATCATACGGTTTAGCAGGAATATCCAACGCGTTAAACAATTCAGAAATTAACTCATTATGGTTGACTTTCTTCTTATTTTTGAGAATTCGAACAATGGCAGCATCTATCTGAAACTGCCTGTCAGCCAGTACGCTTTTCTCTGTAGCTTGCTCTTCTTCAACAGTCTCCTTCAGTTGGATTTGGTTAATTTTTACTCTAAACAGCTTATCCGTAAATTTACCGTTGAAGTAAAATATGTCGTCATTCTCGATGTCCTTGTTCCCTTTGGGTTGTTTTAGCAGAACCCTGCTTTTTCCGCAAGCAAGAGATATCAAGGTTCTCTTCAATTCTTCTCCTTCCATATTAGTCAGTTCTTGAATTTCGGTAAAAGTAAGTTTATTCGAATTATTGAACAGCAATAAAACGATAGTTTGGAATAAAGAAACTTGCAATTCTTTGTTTCCACATTCGAAGACAGCTTTAACGATGCAGTGGCCAAGATTCGGTTGCCAAACGAGTTTTCTCCCGCTGTGGTTGGCCGAGTAGAACTTTTGGAAAGTGACTTGGTAGTTTATTAGTTCGGCAGGAAGGTTTACATCGTAAGTGGGATAGTTAGGCCAGAAACTACTAGTCAAAACGTTTATACAGAGGTCAGTTGGTGATGTTGATGTATAATGATTGAGATGTTGTTTAAACGCAACGTTCATTCCTTGACTGATGTTAATGTCTTTAAACATGCCTTCTATTTTTGAGGTAAAAGCGGCACCACATTCTGCTTTTAATTTGCCTATCATGCTATCCTCTGCATCCTGGCTGGTGGATTTTGCAAGAAGTAGCCTCTTTGCTAAATCCTTCTTGTAAAATGCCTCGAAAATATCCTTGCCCTGGATATACCTAAAGAGAACCATTACTTTGTTCAAAGTTTTTTCTAGTTGTTCATCTGAAAGATCTTTGCATCTTAGTTTGACGTCGATGTATTTTGCTAACAACTGAGCCGGTTTGTTTTGCCTATTGTTGATAAATTTAACAAAACAGTTTCTTATATTGTTATTGAATATATCGTTTCCTTTGAAATAATTATCAACGATGTTATCTAATTTATCTTTAAAATCGAGTAATTCCTGAATCATAGTCTTCTCGTTGTCTGGTCTTGTTACAATTAATACGCCTTTCTTCAGTACGTGTTCTACGAAATAATCTGAGAGTGTATTAATACCCAGTGAAACTTTCTTGACCAAGTTGTATAATATACCCAATTCTTCACCTATTTGATATTCTAACAGAAGCGCAAACGCCTTTTCTAATATTTCTATCAAATGGTCTTTTATCAAATTCTTATAAACAATTTCCAGAACAGCAGCAGAAGTATATTTGTTGAGGTAATTTTTTGATCTCTCTTGTTCTTCTTTAATTCTTGCCTGGGTATGTTTTAGGTATTCGCGTATGTCTATAGATGTAACCAGTACATTTCCTTCATCAGCATAAAACTGATGAGATATTCGTAAAAATTCCGTTTGGAAAATATCGTCGTAGATTTGTAATTCCGTCAACATTCCTAGTACTGATTTTATTAAGTGAATGTCAATTTTGTCACCTTTTCTTTCCAAGTGAATGAAATGTAACATTTTTCGGGTCAGCTCTTTCTTTATTGTAGTATTTAAAACAATAATAATTTTGAATAAATTAACGCTGAGATTTTGGACAGTATTGAATTTATTCCCATTTTCTGAGGATCTGTCGCAGTTTAAGTAAATATTTTTTATAATATTTATTTGCTTACAAAATTCCGTCCAGAGATAACTGATAATAATTAGTAAATCTTCAGTGTTGTCCAACAATGCTTCAAGTTTTTGCTGTAACGCTTGCTCCAAGATTTCTTGTAATTTCTCGTACAACAGATTTCTGTGAGTGTTGTGTAGGTTCTCGATAATCCAAAACAGTTCTTGCAGAGCAGTTTTGCGTTCTTTGGAGTTAAGTATGGCACTTAAGTTATGTTCAAGCATACGCACAGCTTTTTCTATATAATTATCATGTTGCGGTAAGCCTTTAAAGTTTTTTATACAAATTTTCCGAGGCGATGACATATTCACCATTTTGGAAAATACGTAGTGATTTAATTTTAATGACTTTCTTTGCTGAGGGTATTAATCTGACAGTAGTTTGTATGCTCTTTGGTATTTCGTTTGTTTTGAAAATCATTATAAGAAAATTCTAGACTACTCGGATGATATAAAACCGAGCTAAAAAATGGTTCTATCAGGGGTTTGGGAGTCCGAATCGTCCGAATGAAATGATAAAAGGATAAAAAATGGTACCCAATGATGTTAGGCAGTTAGACAACACAACCAACACAACATACATGAAATATTTACATAAAAATAATAAATATTTTTTAATTGGTTAGAAACAGAATACCATTATTTTATTTATATAAGTTGGTAAGCCTTGTTATCCTCAGAGCTCATAAGATAAAATAGAATTCTGTAATTTTAATAGCAATCATTTTTTGACAGTGCTTCTGTTTCTGTTTTTGATGTAGTAACTTCAGGTGGAAGAATACCTATAATAAAATCAGGAAATATTAGTGAGTGTTTGTACTGACTGTTAAAAACCTTCATATTATATAATTTCATAGGAAAGTTATTAACCAATGGCTAAGCAAAACCTATCGTAAGTTGATATTTCAATTGGGAATTGTTGGTACTGACATACGTCCTATTTCAGGAATAAAAGTAATAGATTTAATAGAACACAAAAGTCGCAAAATATTAAACAGAATAAAAATTTGAGGATGAAAAATGGCATCAAGAAAAGATTATCGACATCAAAAGTGCAGGATGCCCGACAAAAAATTTTACAGAAGAAAAGAAAGACTGTTGTAGATGCTAGAGATATATTGACCAATAAAGCAAAAAATAGAGATGCAAGAAGTAAAATTAATAGAATACGAGATGGTAGATCAGGTTTGCCTTCTTCCAGTGGAAATATTAAGATAATAGGGTCAAATATCTTGAGAAAAACAGATCCTAATGGAAAAATTAGTTTAGTGACAAATAAAGCAAAACATAAATCTGATATTAATTTGGCAATACAAAAGCAGTTAGGTTTAATTTCTTCACCGAGGTCTGCAGTTAAAAAAACACCTCCCAAACGCAATGCAAGTGTGAACACAGTAAGAAATCCTGTTCAGATCCGGAAAACTATATTAAATGATATGGACTACAATACCGTAGAACCCCTAAGAGTTTACGATCCTGCACTTTATAAGTGGTCCAGGCCAGAAGTGAGAACTACTGCTTCACAAATGATAAATTCTTTAGAAACCACAAGGCAGGCTATGAGAGAAGCATTGAGAGAGGAACTAGGCAATGGCTGGCAAAATTATGTTACTGCCAAGTAAGTAATACACTTTTCTTAATTCAGTGTAATTTACAGTGTACAGAATATAGAAATAATCTCAAATTTTGTAGACCTTTACGAATGCAGCCAACTGGTTATATAGATTTGGATGCTGTGGAAGACGAAGAAATGCCTTTAGTCCAAGCGAGAAGAATGAATTTACAAGGAACTACAAGAATTTCTAACGTACATTCAAGATTAGATAGTATGCCTGCTGGTCCAGAATCACATGGCATATTTTCACAGGCAAAAGCAAAAGTTGTAGTACCAGCTGGACATAGGATAGTGGTATCTAATCTGCAGCCAACTGTAACTCAGGATGATATAAAGGTACAGTTTGAATATTTTATACTGTAATCAATAATGTTAACAATTTTAAACAAACATATAACATATCTGAGTTGCAAAATAGTAGAGAGTGATTCATTTACAACATTTATATGAGGTGAAGGTTGTATTGGACAAAATTCCATAGCCATGCTATTCGAAAAAGTTCTAAAGAACACAAAATTGCCAAAAATAATTTGACATTGAGGTTAATATTTAAAGTTTATACTCGCAGAATATCGTTTTTTTAGACGGCGATGGCTTTACGCCTACTTAATGCACATTCCATGGATATAACACTTTACACTAACATGCTTTCTGCATGTATGGTAAATAAATTATTATTACTATTAATACACCACTAAGTATTTATGTACTCACTATACACTACTCGTTATTACTGTAACGTTCACACATTAACACTTATTGTCTGGTATTACAGAGTGCATTGTCCGTTACAACCACAGCACCAGATATCAATGTGGCAAAACGGTGCCCATTTTTGTATGGACTTTATTTATCCGTGTATCGTCAGTGTAATATATTCTTCAATACAGATGTCGACCTTTTAATATTTGTATTAAATACGTAGTTTCTTCACTATATCACTGCTATTTCATCTTTAAAGTCAATTTTGTTTTATAAAATGAAAATTCTTGTCACATAATTTACAAAAGCCCTTTTCTAGATATTCTAGGCAAAGTTTTATCTGAAGGACAGTTAACGAACCAAAAATTTGTATACTGATTTTAAATCACTAATGATTATTAATTAGGCTAGATTAGGATTAGAATTAGGCTGATTTAAAAAAATTGAGAAATTTACTTTTTTATTATGATTTGACTGGATTTAGAAAATTTAACATTATTTGAGATAATTTAGGAATAGGTATTTAAAATTATTTAAGGTGATTTATATAAATTTATGTTTGTTTACTTAAAAAACAAGAAATGGCTGAGTATATTTCATTTTAAAGATGCTTTACATTTCTTATGTCGGCCACTAGTTTTAGTTTTTCAACCCTTTTAATCATAAATGTGCCCCATTTATTCTCACAAATACTAATGGGGCCATAGAATATGAATCTCCCAGTGATAAATTGAATACCTTCCCTCTTGGACCAAACATATCTTTCTAGAACTTGTTTTAGATATTTCATTTTAATTTTGTCTTCCCAAAATTCTCTTCAATGGACAATACTCAACCATTAAATCATTCTGTGTCATAAAATACGGCATAGCATTTTTCTTAACTTAATCATTATTTTATCGTCAATTTTATAATTTTGATTATCAACTTCATTCGGTGAATCAAAATAAAAAGAGTGGGGAGAAATTTTTCTTTGAGAATTTGTGATTTAATGGTGATATACGAGTCTGGCTATTAAATAACAAGACTGCTCATGAAAAAGAGTTTTAATTTAAGAATTATTATACAATAGAATGCTCCCCTTCAATGTACTCCACTCCCCTTGCCACACTCCGTTCAATTCGTTTTTTCCACTGGTCAAAGCAATGCTGGAAGTCTTCATTTGTAAGAGCATTTAGGAGCTCCGCCCATTTTTGCTTCACCTCTTCCATCTCTTCAAACAGGGTTCCTTTTAAGGCAGATTTGATCTTCGGAAACAAGAAAAAGTCACAGGGTGCTAAATTAGGCGAGTACGGTGCGTGTTTGAGCACTGGAGTGCCTCTAGCGGCTAGATAACGCTTCACAGACAGCCCGTTATGGGCAGGTGTGTTGTCCTGGTGCAAGATCTACGACTTGTTTTTCCACAACTCTAGCCGTTTCTTACTCGCTCTCGCAGTGTTGCCAAAACTTTTAAATAGTAAGTTTGGTTTAGACACATTACACATTGTTATCGGTACGAGAAGAAAACACGTTTGTTTTTAACCTCTATAGAAAAAGTACTACTACAGCAACAAAAACGTGTTTTCCTACTGGAATAGAAGACACTTCCAGCTATCCAATGCTGTATTGCACTAGTGTAATATAATGTTTATTGCATTCATCTGTCATTCTACTACAGCGTTTTGTCATCATGACAAACATAAACGTTCAAATCGTCGTCACATTTTCCTAGACTTAGTGTCATCTAAATATCATTTTTTGGGTTTTGCATGAACGTAGAAAAAATATTGTATGCAACTCGTACAAAAATGCTTATTGCACTCGACGTGTTGTCCTACTTGGCCTGACATCCTCGTTGGACAATTTTACGTCGCATGCAATAAACACTTACTTTTTGCACTTGTTGCATAAATAACTATTTTCTACGTTTGTGCAAAAAACAAAACTTTATTGAACTATATTTTGTGGAAAAAGTGGTTCTTTATTGCACTAGTGCAATAAAATGTTTATTGCATTCATCTGTCATTCTACTACAGCGTTTTGTCATCATGACAAAGATAAACATTTAAATCAACACCATATTTTCCTAGACTTAGTGTCATCTAAATAAAACATTTTTTGGTTTTTGCATGAACGTAGAAAAAATATTGTATGCAACTCGTACAAAAAGTGTTTATTGCACTACATCGCATGCAATAAACACTTACTTTTTGTACTTGTTGCATAAATAACTATTAATTTAAATGGACTGTCGTTCTTATGACAGTTTAATCCATTTTTTTAAATATTGCTATAAAACTAAATAGTGTAGCCTTTTATAGAAAACTTAAACAAAACTACTTAAGTAATATTATTATTTTGATATAATTAAGAAATAAACAAATACCCTATTGCAAGTGTTGCTATTTTGAAAGCCTGGCGATGACATCGTGTAATATAATTTCCTTTGCCAGTATATTGTCTGCTAAATCGTGTCGGGTGCATAATACTTGTCTGTCGAATAAGCTGAATTTTAATATATAGTTGCGGCAAGAATTCAGTCAATTTATGTCATGTGAACAAATAAATAAATTCATTATATTTTCATCAAAATATTTAAGAAACTGTAACTAATACTAAAACTGTACGGGGTGTCCGGATATGATGAGCAAAAAGTTCAGGGGATAATTCTAGACTGAAAATAAACATTTTTTCCAAAACTGATTATTAACGGAGTTACAGGGTGTTAAAGTTAAAATTTTATTTTCGATATTTGTAAATAACTTCTTAAGAAATCCAAATATTTACATAAAATTTGTAAATCGAGGGTTTTGGGATTTCAATATAAACTTTCTAATTGATTCAAAAGTTCTGAGGATTTTTAAAGACTTATTATTAAGTTATGATCTTTACCAAACAATACATGACCCTACAAGATTTTCCAAAAAAGGGGAATCTCTTATAGATAACATATTTATTAACTGTAACAGTATCATATCAGCAGAAGTAATAACAAATTAATTGTCAGATCATGAAGGTCAACTACTTACATTTAAGATAAACTGCGACAAGGAGAAGAAGAATGGGATAACAGCCTATAGGAAACAAGTTATGTCGGTGTCAAAAATGGAACAGTTTAGACAAGAATTGGAATTGACAAATTGGCAGGCGGTATATGCATCAAGTGATGTGAATGAGGCTTACAAAGTGTTCTCTTCTATATTTAAGCAATTGTCAGACGTCATTTTCCCAATAAAAATATTTAAACATCAAAAAAAAATAATAAATCATGGATGACGAGGGCATAAAAATATCTGCAAGAAATAAGCGACATTTATATAGACAAAAAATAAGAGGGGAAGTATCACCGCAAATTTACAACCAATATGCAAAAGTATTTAAAGCAGTCATAAATGAAGCTAAGAAAAGGTCACACTGCCATTATATAAAAAATGCTAAAAATCCAGGAAAGGCAATATGGAACCTAGTCAACAGATTTACAGGCAAACAACATAAGACCGAATGTTTTTGACAAGCATGAAAATGATGGTACTAGTAACATCACTATATTAAATAAAATCAATGAATTTTACATTAATGCATGCCAAACTTTGAACATTGATTATAATACCATTCCAGCAAGAATAAAAAACAATAATAAGAGTATTTTTTTGTTTCCTGCAACTGTTAATGAAGTATGCAATAAAATTATGAACCTCAAAAATAAAAGATCCGTTGGATATGACAACATTCCAATAGCCCTTCTAAAATATGTATCACAAGAAATCTCAGGCCCTCTAACTCATGTTATAAATTTAACTCTTAGCACTGCTACTTTTCCAGAAGACTTAAAAACAACCATGATAAAACCTATATACAAGAATAAAGGAAACAGAAAGGAGATAAAAAATTACAGGCCAGTTGCCTTATTAAATAACATCAGCAAAGTGTTTGAAGGCATTATATATGAGAGAATGATCAACTTCTTTGAACATGAAGAAATTCTTGCAGATAATCAAAATGGATTTGGAAAAAAATCTACAATCAGAGCCATTTACCAGGCACTATATATGATATTGCAAGCTTTAAACCGTAGAAGAGATACTGTTGCTATGTGTCTTGACCTGTCAAAAGCTTTTGACAGTGTGGACCATAAACTATTGCTTATAAAACTTGAAAAATATGGTGTTCGAGGACCATCAATGTGTCTAATACAGTCATATTTGAATAAGCGAAAACAGTGTGTCTATTATCGAACGCATAAGATGGACTGATTTTAACATCTTCTATGATGACTCTAAATAAAGGGATTCTAAAGGTTCAATCTTGGGCCCACTATTGTATATAGTTTATACAAACGAACTAACTAACTTGTTGAGTAACACCATCCAATTTGCAGACGATACATCAATTATACTAAGTTCTGAAACGGAAATATCTAATGGAGATGTATTTGACACTCTGGAGTTTCTTGAATCGTGGTTTTCTTCAAACAATCTCTTACTAAATGTGGACAAAACTCAGTTAATCAGATTCAATTATCAAAAAACATACAAAGAAACATCTTTCCACAGAGATAATAGAACATTAACAACAGCAAACTCGGTTAAATTCTTAGGGATCAATATTGACCATAGACTTGATTGGACATATCACATTGATATAACAGCACAAAAGTTGGCTAAATACTGTTATGCACTTAAAGTTATAGCAACAAATGTAAACCAGGAAACAGCTATCATTGCCTATCATGCACATATCCACTCCCATATAAGGTATGGAATAATATTTTGGGCTGCTAGTACTGAGGCAGAGAGAATTTTCATTATACAAAAGAGGTGTATGAGAAACATTTTTAATCTATCGATTAGAATCATGTAGGGACACCTTTAAACATAACAAAATTTTAACTTTCATATCCACCTATATTTATGAGTCGGTTATATTTATAAAAGAAAATCCTTCTCTTTTTATATCACACAGCAGAGCCCATGATTATGAAACAAGAAAAAAGAATGATCTAACTGCTGTAAAAGCAAATTTTAGTTACATACAAAGAAACGTATATCACATGATTATAAAGATTTATAATAAAGTCCCCACACGTCTAAGAGACATGAATGTAAAGCATTTTAAACAACTTTTTAGAGACCTGCTGCAACAGAGGGCATACTATACTTTGGATGAATTTTTTAATGATGAATTGTAAGTTTTTCTTGCTACTCCGACCACTGAAAAAATTCTCAATATTACAAAATTGCTAAAACTTTATGTAGTCTTCAACACACCATGTCATTGAATGTGTTTTTTTTACATGTTTTATTTTTTTACATTTTGTACTATTATGTATATATTATTCTTTGTTTTTACACTATTACTTTTTTTGTAGTTTTCATGTTTTATATTTTGCTTTAATTGTCATTTGTACCCCTAGCTATATTTTATTCTTTTTTTATACTGTTTCTGTTCTTTTTGTAGTTTCAGTAGTTATATTTCTTTAATTGTCTTTGTAAATGACATTATTTTTTTGTGACAAGTCCTACACCCTTTGGGTATTTTGTTGTAATTTTTAACATGTGGACTAATAAAACTCTATCTATCTATCTATCTTTGACGAGAAATTTAAATATGTTTCTAATTCTGATGTCACTAGTAGACTAGTAGCCACTTATGGCACATCATGTTTCTTTTAAATGACAGAACTTTTTTGCTGCTTAGTGTATCCATATAAGTCGTCTGAATTCTTGCCGCAACTATAGAGTTTTGTGTACTATAGAATAGCAACTCCAATGTCAGTATTTGGAAACATACGTATCATGCCGTAAATGTTAGAATTTAACATTTGATATTGACGCTGTAATAGCTTTTAATATTACTTACCTTTGCTTTATAAAGAATGTTATAATTTTTTTATCTACTATTTTAAAACTTTCAAATATACGATACTAATACCATTCCTATACACCACACGAAGAGCTTCTGTCTAAATATTTTACATTGTATCAATTTATAAATTTAAAAGTAATACATACAGTCCAACGGATATTTGAAATTTGCATAATTTTCAAAAAATGTCAAATTAGTGATACATACAATTGACAACAACGTTACTTGAACTGTAGTGTGCTACCACACACAGTAAGTCAATGAAATAGGACAATGAAACAGATTACATAGATAAAGCACGATTGCTGCAATTCAGCAGATGATGGTTAGCGTGATTTTGGTAATTTTGACAACTTGGCAACAATGACACAAGTCCATCGTTTAATTACTTCTGTCTAGCATGAAATTGAAATGTAATTGAAAAATATGTTGCTTTTGTAGAAATTTTGGTTTTACCGAATGTTTGCATTTTCTGTAGATTACTGAATGTAATTGTTTAATTAAATTGACAGAGGCAAAGTGTTACTAATCGTTTCTTCTATATTTTTAGGAGTTATTTGAGGATATAGGGCAACTTCTCACAGCAAAGTTAGTCCGTCCTGGTGTCGCTGAAGTTATTTACAAGAATTTGAAGGATGCACAAAAGGCAGTCGATACTTACCACAATCGCCAACTCGATGGACAGCCCATGAAATGTCTCTTAGTCAATAAAAGACCCCTTCATCAGCCGACTGCTATGCCACTTACTACTTCCGAAGGGTGAGTCATTATTTGATTTACCATCTCAAAGTACAGTAGACGATAATGTGAACAGTTCAGTAATATGAACATGTTTTTTGGAATTGGTTACTGTGTAGTGTAAAAAATATAGGTAAATTCCCTATTATAAGAAGAAAATACAATTTTTAGTTTAGTACTGGTAGAATTGAAAAAGTTCAAGAAGACAACTTTTAATTTTTGCAATAAAATTTAAAATAGCAACATAAAAATTATTAACTATTATAATTAATAAAAAAATAAACAATGAATAATTATTATTTAATATTATACCCTGTTATATTTTGTTCACATAATCGAGTGTACTGTATTGACAGTTCATATCATTCAACAAATAAGTTAAAGGTAGGAAATCATTTTTTTTAGTATTTTATTTAATTCTTCAATTGGACTTGTGTGGTGTGCGTAATAAATAAGTAAAAAAAAATAAGGTGAGGTTTTCATTATGGTTTTATACAGGGTATGTCTAGGGTATAAGTGCTTTATGTTTATTATCATGTCACAGAATACCCCAAAATAAACACAAAAGTTTCAACCTATACAGGTTAATTTATAAAATAAAACTACGGTTTAATTAAAATTACTTTGTCTGTTAGGTATCCGCGCCATTGACATATGCATACAGACCAATGGAACCACTGTGATTTTATCTAGGTAACTGTTACCCAATGCTGGAAATCGACAATTTGTGTAGTGTGCAATTTGTTTAAAATAAAAAAAAAATGAATTACAGTACAATTTTTTAATTAGAATAAAAAATTATAGTCCTAAGGTCATATAAATATGTACTAACTATAAAATGCGTAAAGAATTTTTTTTCAAATGACTTTCTAAATGAAAAAGCAACATGTGCTAGTAATGTTCACAATAAAACTCAGTGGTCACTTAATTGAATATAACACAAATGTGTGCTGTATAATGGCGGTTTTCCACTAAACGGACAGTTGAGTTTATGTTGTGTTTGTGTTTTCTAGAACCTGAAAAGCAAAAACTAAACTGAAACAATCCCCAAAAGTCTTGTTTCCATCAAGCGGGCTATATTTTGTTCGAGTTTTGTTTTCGGGTGTTTTCCACTGGTTGTCGCGAGGAAGTCAGAACACATATGTCTTTAATATAGTTACGGCAAGAATTCAGACGACTTATGTCATACGAACAAATGAATAATTCATCAGATTTTTATCAAAATATTTAAGAAATTGCCACTGAGAATAATAGTATATACTAAATGTCTGCACTGTATATTGCACTAAATTACAACAAAATATTGTTTTTAACACGACAAACTATCGAAAATTATGTTAACAGTAAAAACAATCGCGTAACGTCAGCTGTGACGTAAGTCGTCTGAATTGTTGCCGCAACTATAACCAACCAACATGTTTAGACAAGAATACTTTTTTATTTGTGGCTGGTTTATACTGAAGTCTTTGGGAAAAAAGTAAGTGTATATATGTATGGTTAAAGTGTTTACTTGGTTAGTTAGTTAAGTTTGTATAGTATCCTATACGTTTGTATACTAAACGAAAATAGAAAACACAACACGACCGTTTCTACTAAATAGATTCGAGTTTGAAAACACATTGAAACCTTTTGATGTGACCGTTTCCGAGCGGGACCCGAAAAACAAAACCCCAACAGTCGCAAAACACGCCAGTCTTCAAAAAGTTTGTCAAAAGTTACAGTTTTGTTTTATTCGACACGAGTTTGTGTTTTGTTTTTGTTTTGTCCGTTTAGTGGAAAACCGCCTTGATACATTTATTTTTATATCTATTACCTTTTTAAAATTAGAAAAAAACGAGTTTTTTCTTAAAAATCTATTATATTTCAAAGAAAACTTTGTTAAGTGCATTTATAAAAATGGGTCATCAATTATGCAACTTTTACCGAATTCTTTTTTCCAGTATAGCAAAGTTATTCCATATAATTTGTAACACTTTATATAATAAACTACTAAAGGTTTTTGTGCTATACAGTACTTATTTATATAGAAAAATACTGATTCAAGTCTTTTTACAAGGCTAAAAATTGTGACATGGGTTTGTTCCAAATGCATAGAAAACCGTACAATGTACGGTTTGGAGTCTGCGTAATAGCAAAAAACTGTTCCAAATTAAAAATTATCATTCATTGTACGATTTCCTTAGCGTTCCAAATATCTTTGGGACGAGCATTGAACCGTACAACGGCGATAATATCAGTACATGGTCATGTGTAGGAACTACTTGTGAACTGTTTGTATAGACATGTGCACTAAGTAAACTCGTTTAGATTTGACATTAAAGCTGTTCAATTGAGTCGTTATTTTTTATTGATAAATAGTAAATTGAATTTTAAAATGTCCATCCATGACTAGTTTTTAATTTTAAATAATGACTTGTATACGAGGTTGTTTACAACTTCAAAGTTAAATTCAGAGGTTATATTATGTTTGTCCCCACTCATTTTTCAGTCAAGAAAACGTTCCAAATATGCGTGATTCCATGCACGGTACAAACTTGACGCATGCACCTATTATCAGTGCGGTCATCGTGGCCGTACAAAAGTATTTATTCGGAACAAACCTTATAGTAACAGATTAAGTGAGCCTGCCTTTTGAAAACCTTCCATTTTAGTATATTTCTTTATCTTGATTAAAATTAAAAAAAAAACTATAAAACAAAGAACACACGGTACACAAACGTCAATAAAGGCAGACCTGGCAGACTATTATTACATGAAAACTTAACCTAACCACTAATTCTCATGTGCTTTTACTTATGTAAAAATATGCGGATGTGATTATAAGGCTATTTTAACAATTTTATGACGTTTAAACAGAATATTTTGTTTTTGTGAATATCCCTATTATTCATTCATAATGATGACAGATAATTCTGGATTGTTGGACTTTTCCAGAAGGCAACTTTAATCCAGTCGAAAATTCTTGAAGAACTGCCTGCATTTACTTTGGATATTGCAATTGTGCCATACATTTGTCACCATCATGTTTATTTAACTATGTAACAGTGTAATATATTCTTTGATCCAGATTTTGACCTAATATTTGTCTTAAATAGTTTCTTTTCCATATCACTATTTTGTCTTTTTTTATCAACATACTCTTTCAATTTCGTTTTATGGGAAGGAAATTCATGTCATTTATAATTGGCAAAAGCATCGTTCTAGATATTCTAAGCAAAATTTCATCCTGTAAGATAGCAACCACAATCTTTTTTTGAATATCATCCACGAATTCTTCTTTCCACAAGTTTTCACTATTTTTCATTTCACAGTTGTATGTTCTTTGCCATTCTTTATTGCACTATATACACTACTCATCACGGGCATAGCCAGGATTTAGTTTTTGGGGGGGGGGGGTTCAGTTTGAAGTAAATAAGACAACAAAAATATACTTACATGAAATTTAATATCTATATATTCATCGGAAAAATTACGACATAGGTATTTATAAAGAAAGTTCTTAACTTTAAATGAAATGGTTAAATTAATTTCGTTCCTCTGCGCTAAATCTAAAACCATTAAAGAAGAAATCTTCGGCTTTTTCTTTTAAATATATCCACTACTTCATCTGCATGAATTTCTGTTCCATAGTGAATGTTCATGAGAGCCAAACCATTAAGTCTGTTTTCACTTGTAGTGTTTCGTAGATAGTTTTTCAGTCTCCTTAGGCTGAAGAAAGACCTTTCTGGGATAGCAGTGGATACAGGAATGGTAGCCAAGATTTGTAGTAATGTGTAAATATTAGGATAAAGGTTTTTATCGCACATGTATAGGCATTCCAAACTAGATTTTGGGGTAGGCGAGATACTTGTCATCACTGTTTTCCATACTTCAAGTTCTGCTTTAACCACTGATATGTTGCTTTCGGGAAGCAGTGACGAGTACATGAAAATTGCTTCTTCAATTTCAGAACTGGCAGTAAAATTTGAAGGTAGTACACCAGATAATGCTGATACTACTTTACGATGTTTGGTAAACCTTTCAACCAATTGTTGAATTGTATGATCAAGAAATGGAATGAACAAATTAATTTTGTAATACGTGCATACATCCAATGCAGGAATGTTTGGTCTATTTAATTGTCTTCCGACGACGCATGGCATTCGCAGTATACCACCATTTTCTTCCAGTAAAACCTTTGCGTCTTCATAGAGATGAAGATATTCGACGTCAGTCTTTTTTTACTGTTTAATAATAAGGAATATATGGGTAGATATTGTGGGTGTAATTCAACGCAGGTTGGGGCTTTTGTCCACTGAGTAGTTAGTTTCACACAATATTGTTAATACCTGAAAATATATGAGAAAAAAAAAAAAAGACGTCAGTCTTGTTTCTCAGGAGTCGTAAGATATTAATAACATCATCTACATGTTTGAATGCCATGATGAGATCGATGTCAATTGTTTGTAATTGTTTTGATAGCGACAATGTATAGCTCATAACTTTTTGAAGAATCACTAAACACATCACAAAATCCGAAGATTGAAGCGTACTTAATTTAACTCTCTTTCACTCCTCGTATTTTTCGCTATAATATTAGGTAATATTTTGCTTATTTCGGGGTTGGACCCTCAAAAATCCCCTTGGCTACGCCCGTGCTACTCATATACACTCTTGTTAATGAACTACATATTTCAACCGCATCACTTACACTCATATTTTGGTCTCGAGCTCTAATTCCTTCATACATTTAAATTAGTGAACAGATATAAGAGGTGTGACAATAACCGAATTGATGTTACAAATCATTTTATTGATCACTAGTTACATTGGAAAGTTTCACCTTCAATGTACTCTCCTTGCCGAGCCCTACAATGCTTCATACAAATTTTCCACTGTTTAAAGCATTGCTGGAAATCTGCTTCTGTCAGCTTGTCGAAAACCACCGTCGCCTTTGCTTTTACCGCTTCCACACTATCAAATCTTGTCTCCTTAAGCTCTGAATAAAAAAAGTCAGAGGGCTAGGTCGGACAAATATGGTGGGTGTTTCAACAGGATGATGCCATGCCATCGTCTTCAATTGTTTCGTGTCCCTCCTTAAATCTTTTACACCACTCAAAAACTTATGTGCACGATAAACATTCATCTTTGAACACATCTTTTAACATGGCTTGAGCTTCAGTGGCAGTTTTCTCGAGTTTCACAAGAAACTTGAGGTTAACTTGTTTGATCTGAATACTTTGCATTTTTCCGACAAGACGCTAACACAAGGACTTGTTCAAATGATTGCTACAGTGAGACCAAGCAATATACAACTGTGACCATCGAGCTGAAGGTGAGGAAAGCTTCAACAAACACAGGCATGTTTAAAACTATTACGACGTGTTCGCTATTTGCGGGAGCAGCACTAGTCCATTTGTTTTATTGTCACACCTCGTACTTGGACTTTTCGTCTACATTACTGTTAGCCGTGCAGATGAAATAGCCAAATCCGAATTTGCTCACCTAATTGACGTCACGGCGTCTTTACTAGTAGAAGTTGAAAGTTCTGATATGCGTGTTAGGAGTATATTTTTAATAAGCGAGACTATTTAGCCGACGAGGTGACTAACCGGCTTAAGTAGGTGTGATATTAACATAAACATTGACAAAAGTAAGAGAGAATGTTGTCTTAAGTTCTTAGTTGGACTCCAAATGATTTTTACAGTGACAAATGACTTAATTTTTAAAATCAAGCTTGAAGGATATGTGTGCGTGTGTATTAAATTAAGTTATTGAATAGTGGACTAGACAGTTTAAATTTTAGCGACCTCTGTCGTGTGGATAATTGGGTGACTTATAGTTATCACTGAGTATCTTAGCCTGCTTATTATTTACAATAAGTTTTATTTGGTTCCAAATGTTTAATATCAAATAATCATGAACTGTTATCAAACGTAAAATGATAGAAACCTACTAGATATCGATGTAAATTAGAATTGGAAAGGAAATTATGTACTCTGAATTTTTTTGCACATTATTCGGGATCATGCTGTTGCAACGGAAGGTAAAGCAGATACTCAACAAACAATAACGAAGCTCTGTAATTGGGTGCGCTCTGTGAAGTATGTGGAACACACAATTTTTTATGAAGAATTTATGGACAGCTTGAATTTATTTTTCTGTTGACTGCTGTAAATTATGAGAGGATTTATAAAATGAGTCACGCTACTATTTTAAAATCTGATTCTAAATATAAATTTGTAATGGTTTCATGAGCAAAATGCAAATATTACAGTTAATACTAAAACATAAGTGTGAAACGTTAGTATAGAATTTAAATAAGGAAATGATGAGATAATGTTGGTCCGGTATATACTAAAGGTCTTTTGAGGTGTCATGTTGTTTATACAAACAAATAATAGTTTAATAATTAAGCTCCAGAAATCTAGAGAATACCGATTAGCAAAGTTGTTTCTTTTAATGTGTGTTTGATTTCACATATTAGACATAAGTACTTATACTGCAGATACCCTATATTATTAAAGAAAATATTTAAACAATTAGTACTGCCTAGAATAGATACAGATGACAAATCCTTTACGCAAAACCCGACCAAATCGTGAAATGGGAACATATTTCTACATTATAGAATGAAATAGTATTTTGTTTTAGGCATGTGCGAAAAAGTATTGGGAGACGCTGAACCAAGAAAACATGTAAGCGTCTTTTTGTAAATGAACATATCTTTTTTTCAGAGCTTTGACGACTAGAAAGGCTTCGTGTGCAACGCCTTCTTCTCCTAATAATAAATTAGTGCCCGATATTAGTACAATTCATAAAGTTTTATTTCAGCGGAAATAATTAACATGTTAGTTTTGTTCTGTCCTATATGTAAGGAACCGTAATATCTAGATACGGTGTTTTCTTTTTTTTTTGTATTTAATATCTTTTTTGTGTAATAATTTACTTGTGTAATAAAATAATGTTTATTTTAGACCATCAATTTAAAAAATATATATTGCTTTATTTTACCATCACCATCCTTTTGTCAGGTAAATATTTATTTTACTTATATATTATTAAACTAATCCTACATTGACATACAGGGTGTTTTCTCTAGGTTCATATCATTTGCGGTATACAAAAGTTTTACTGAGTTTAAGTTGGGTTGTGAGAACGTTTATTCTGAGAAATTTGCAAACATTTGATATCCGATCTCCTTAATAAATGGAAAAAGAAACCAGTTTATATAATTCTCCTGCAACTGAGTTCTCACTTTCCATATTTTGGTATATTTTTCAGAAGATTTACATAAAATATATAACATTGTTCTGATGATTCTGATGATTTATCATTAGGTGACAAAAACTGAGGAAATTTGGACATTGGAACTATTTTTCTTGTAAGTGTGTAAAGGTAAAAACTTGGATGGATTGTGTGTCTCGTATAGACAAATAATTCTTACTTAAGATTTGTCAATACAGAAATTTGAATTGGTAATGAAATTCTAAGTATTATCCTCGTTTATATAGGTACAGTGAAAGTCGGATATAACGTCTGCGAAGGGACAGGTAAAATGTGGACGTTATATCCGGTCAGATGTTAAATCCGGCAGCAATAAAAGGAGAATTTAAAATCAAGAAAACGACACAATTTTGTTTACCAATACATATGTATTTAAAGCAAATCAACATTTATATAAAAACAAAACATAAAACATTTATTTGTAAATAAAACAAGTTAAGCAATCACATACGTATTCGGAGAAAAATAAAAGACATTTACAGACATACATACTACATTTGTACATAATATGTATATGTATAGGTATGTAATATGTCGTATGACGCTATAGCCGACCCTAGGGCTAAAAAATGCAATAAAATCTAGCCGCTATTTGCGACTTCGATGTTATAACCGGCAACGCTAAATGCAGCCCTAGAATATATGTAAGTTCAACCAATATCGAAAAATTTCGCTGTTATAAGCAACGGGGTTATAAATGACTTTTACTGTATATGGATTATTGGCTGCTGTTGGCACTGCTAATTTAGCAATATAATGATTCACATCACAGTCACAGGATGTTCAGTAAATAATGGTATTCCTTTTTTAGCAAATGGAGTCTCAAGAGCTAGAAAAAATATGTACCAAACTTAGTGCACATTGACACTGTATGAACTACAACAATCGTCGAAACAGACATCTAAAGCTCCAACTGGTGGGTAATATCGGAAAGTAAGCTCTTAAGATTCCATTCACTGAAACTTTTTGCTTAAAATGAATATTCTTCTATCATCGGTTAAAAGGGACACCATTGTTTACTTAACAGTCTGTATAGTGTTGTTGCTTCGATTTTATTGCTGCTATTAAAAAAATGGTCCATACTCCTATCGAGTTGAATGGACTCGCCAATATTTGCATATTAAACAAACTGAGGCAGTTATTACAAACGATGAGCGATAATATATATCTCGTATATTACAAAAATATTGCTTGTTAAAATGCATAAAATGATTCGCATTGATGCTATAATATATATTTATATCTATGCGATTTACGTCTTTATATTATCGCTGACCTTCTGTAACTGACTTCATTGGCAAATATGTATATCTTTTTTCTTAAGTTTTAGGTTAAATGAACATATTTGACAGATAACAGACTTGAGGAGAAATAAAAGACAGAGACACATTCACATTTTATTTTCAAATTGCAGAATATAATCACAAATGTATAGTCCTATTCATTTTTTATTAGTAAAAATGCTACTTTCTAATTCCGAAACCTATGAATAAATAGATGGAATGTGCTATGACCTGTCGTATAAGGATCATAAATACTGCTCTTTATTTTACCCTTTTAATTATGTGGGAACTAATGGTTACTTATTGTGATTACAATTTTTCTTATTGGCACAACACGTTCGAAAATCGAACTATTTTAATGTTAAATTGTTATTATGTAATACATAATGTTCTTAAAATAAGGAATAGTGAATCTAAGAGTTATAAAATAATAGACTGATGAAATAAAAAATATGTACATACTCTCCTGATATTAAAATGAACATTATAAAACATGACATATACAAATGAATATTAAAAACATGACTTAAATAGAGAAAGAAATTAGCTACATCTTACTTTCGTCTTTGCTTTAACATCTCCCGTTTTTTCGTGTCAGCGTTTCTTAAAACCTCGGCGTAAGAAAGGTCGAGCTTCTTAAGTTTATGTAAATCTTGTGAAGCAGAGCTTGGTTTGAATTCATACTTTGTGCTGCCCTGGCTTGGTGTCGGAGAAGCTACATTTCTAGTTGATGACCAGAACTGCAAAGTGTTACCGTTCCAGTTTGCATTATTCTCAACATCTGTTGACGTATTCTTCTGATCACGTCGCCTGCGACCAGAATTAGGCCTGTTGGAGTAGTTGATTTTAGGGCTGCCGATAATGTGAGTGATGGGAGAATCAGATCTGTCTACATACTTATTTTTGCGTCTTGAGGAAGAGCGCCTACGAACCTCCACAGATAAGTATTCTAACGGTTGGCGCACCAGTGGCTTGAGTACCCGTTCTTGTTTACTAACAGTATCATTTTCTTGCTCAGGTTCTGGTTCAGGTATTGGTTGGTTTTGTGCTTGAATAATGTTCTCTATAACGGTGGTTGGTTCGTTTTGAGAAGTTGATAGTTCAGACATAGTCGATGATAGAACGCTTTGAGTATCGTCGTCAGGGAATTCAGGTAACTGATCGTTAGAGGGTGTTACTGGTGGAACCTTAGGAATTGCTTTAACAGGAGTGAAGTCATCTAAAAGAGGCAATTCATCTCCTTCCTCCTTATTTTCGGCGGCTTTTTTAAGTACCTTGAAGATTTCTTTGAATACTTCTCGATATTCTGGTCGGTCACGGAACCGGGAATCTATAGGACTAGCATCGTCATAAATACTGAATTTGCAATCTTCCCCATCCGCAATTGTACAAAGGAAGGAACCAATGCGGCCTTCGGTTTGAGTACACTTGTTGCTGGTCTCATCGGCAAATCCAGAAGAACTTGTCTCGGCTTCGGAGAAATCTGTGGGAGTTGAAAACGTTTTCCGAGTTTTCTTGTGTTTTTCAGTTCTCAAACTGTCCCCGTGTCCACTTTCCTCATCAGTATCTTTGGTGCTTAAGGTGTTGAAGTCTCCCGACATTTGCATTTCCTCTTGTAGTGACAGACTGTTGTCGTGTTTGGAACGTATCGGCTTACGATGGACTTCTACCAGGGCTTCGTATTTTTCTACAAGCTCTTTGTAAGGATTTGCGGGCTGCTTACTAATAGGAGAGGACTGATTTTCAGAATGAGCCTAGGAAAAGAAATACGTGTCAATTTTTAATTATTGGCAATATGGAAGTAGATTATTAGTAGCTACATTTTATTGAAAATCCCAATACTATATAATATAAAATTAAAGCCAAAATTAAAATCATTTCGAAAAATATGTACAGAAATTATGATTAAATTATATACAGAAGTTAATAAATAAAAAATAGAAAGAAAAGTATGTTAAATTTTCATTTTATGGTCAGCAATTATTGATATTTAACAATTTTAAAATTATTTGCTTACGTTGAATAATAATTTTATTGAATGATTACTGCTGATTAGCTTTCAGTGAAGAAGATTAATAAATTCTTATTATATGAAGAATAAATAACTTATACAGTGTGTTTTGAAAATAGTTGAGAAAAACGAAAAATTGAACCAATTTTAGAGGGGATTTTTCATGTCAAAAAAAAATAATTTTGACATCCCTTAAGGAGATACAACCCTTTAAAAGTATGTGCGGAAATCAAGTTTCTATGGTTTTTTTAAGTATTAAAACACCAACTAAACTTATAAGATTAAAAAAAAGCAATTAAATAATCTCGTAAGAACAGTTGACAACTAAAATGACAGGAACTTACTACAGAAAATACTGTTCGCAGAATCAGGGTTGAGATTTTTAAAATTTTTATTTTACTTTTTTCTACAAAAACGAAGACATTTTGTAATTTGTGTAGACAAAAAAGTTATGTTTTGAATACATTCAAAGATTTTTTTCTCTCCAAAAGTATGAACAAATTCTGATAATAAACATGCAAGAGGTATTATTTCATCCCCTTACTGTAAGGTGACGAGAGGAATATGTCAGGAACGTGATAGTTTAACACAACTGCATTCATGGAAAATATGGAGTGTTTAATTTGAGCCGGTTTTAAAATAGCCCATGGAAACTTGATTCCAATACCCACTTTTAAAGGGCTGTAACTTTCTCTCTAAAATCAACTCAGGAATCCATTGTTTCATTGCCCTCAACTATTTTTGAAACACCCTGTATACTTTGCAATTAGGTATATTCAAGGTAACCGACCGACTATTTCAGCTTGGGCTTTGAGGAAGTGAAGCACAGTGGACTTGACCATGCTCTTAGGAATGAGCTCTTACTCTGATGTGCTCTGTACCTCTAAAAGTTCTGTTCATCTCACTGGCCAAGCGTAAATGATCAGTTGGTAATTGATATATTGTTGCAGTTAGTAAATACAATTCTGAAGAAAACAGTATTCTATTCTACGGTGCTCTCGTGATTCTGTGTAGTGCAGTGCAAAACTTACCTTTTAAATTCGCAAAAAGAGGGTTTTTATTCTTTCGTAGACAATTATGAATAATTAAAATTGTTTACAGACTTCTGGTTAAGTTATGTAATTATATCAGGATCAGGTTTTCAACAAAATGTTTCATTTACAAATATAAATTGTTAATTTGCACAAGCAGATATCAAAAATGCAAGCAGAAATAAAAACTCAATATGTAAACAAAAAATATAAATTTATTTAACAACAAATACAAGCAGATTTACTTTAAGCTATCATAATTACATGCTAAAAGCACACCAAAAACTTATTTACTACAGTCTATGGGATTAATAAATGGCACAATTTTATTAATTTGAACTTTCATATTAAAAAAAATTGGAAGATTTCGCACCTAACGTTACATAATAATTTACGTCGGCCCAAAGAAATATAAGAATAGTTTTTGATGGAAATTGAAAACTTTAAACATAGACCATAATAAATTGACAACAATATATATGTACCAATATTATAATTAAAACTTAAATTCCCTCATATGTATATTATAATTTTATATACACAATATTTCTCATTTATAAAAAATGTGTTCAATATTTACATAATATAAAACCAAATTTTGTTATTCACATAATATTAGTTTTATAAACAGAAATTAGTTTAAGTGTGAGTATGACTGGATAACAATATTTGTATTACTTTAATTATTGTTATTATCACCAACGTCGGTAAATATGTCCATGCAATTCATTTATGTAATAAATTTTTCTTCAATTTCAATAACTTTATGAACTCATTTCGGGACAAGTATCACAATTTATTAGATGTCATATTATTTTGTTCAAAATATTTCAGACTCAATAATTTCCATATCTGCTATAATTGAATTGTAAGTATTAGGAGATATGAATTAATTGTGCATAAAAAGGAAATATTTGAAGAAAATAATACCCAAAGAAAATGTCACTTCTGCTCAAAAATTATATTTTTATGGTCTAACTGACTTGGTCATAAAAAAGTAACTTTTTGGCCTTGTTACTATACCTTGTTTATAATATTTCGGAATAATATTACGTACATACTATCGAAGTATTATTATTTGATAAAAAAAGTAAAATTTTTAGATACACAGATATCTATATAAAATTAAAATATCATTTCTTTTTCAATTGTCGTTAATTGTTTGTCCATTATTTCAAGACATTTTGCTTCAATATAATTGAAAATGTTCTTCTGTTAAATAACAAGTAAATCGAGTAAAGAAATTTGACAATTAAACTTTGTGTTGCCATTAAATTTCACGTTAATATTGAAACAATGGTCCGCTTTATATACTCGTAGATTTCGAATTGTCCACTCACACTTAAACACGGTAATAAAAACGTAGTAAAAAATCAGAAAAATTAGAAAAATATTCCATTACATACCTTAGCAAATTAGTGTAACTTATGTCTGAGGCAGTAGTGGAGGAGGATTAAGGGGATCTTGAAGGGTTTAGATAGTAACGGAATTAAATATACGTCTTTAACATACAGGCATAAGTCAACTAATACTGATACAATGTTTGCTGCAGGCGAGATCCATACAACGGACATCTCCCTTCGGAGAATATCCTCCAGGTGAATGTCCTGAGAAACAAACACAGCAGCTAAAACGTGCTTGGCACAATTTCCTGCTGACTTTGTTAGACTTATGAGTGTTTGTAAATCCACAAAGTAAAAATGTGATAATTTAATGAATTAAAAATTATGGACACTGTTAAATGTACAATATCATACATATATCTTTTAAAAGATAAAGCAAACCACCCTTCAATACTATTTTTTATATAAATATGTAGTTATGGTGAAATAATAGTAATGAATATGAAACTAAAATTTGTTAATAGAAAAGCCCATGATATACCAAAAATTAATCCAACATTGAAATAATATAGTTTTTAATATAACTAATTCGATATGAACACTGTAAAGTTTGATTAACAAAGTTCATAGCGAACGTTTATCATTCAAAATTTAATCTATGACGGTCCAAATAGATTTTATTTGCAGATTCGATTTATTTTAAAATCTCAGAATGTTTTCATAAATTGAAATTCAAAATTATTTGCTTTTATTTGACGATGCCATGGTAACCACAGTTATTGATACTTTTAAATTTGACAACTTCATTATTGGCATCCAATTTTGTGTCATACGTTCAGTTTTTGTGAAAAAGAATATTAATCTGGGGGATCCTGATTCCGAGAGTGTCCCTTCGGATTACAAAGACATTGCGCAAAGCGTTGTCGATTCGCTACTTCCCGAAAAATCAAGAGGGACATATGAGCAAAGTTATGAAAAAACTTGAAGATCGTTGTATAGGGAAAGGGTAGCATCAATGAAAAGGTTCTTCTAGCATATTTCGAGTATCTTTCAAAACATAACAAGCCTACGTCATTATTCTATGCTATGTTCATATCAATGAAGAAAAATACGGATTTTAGTAAGTCCTTTTAATTGCATTTATAAAAAGAAAATTGGAAAGATTTTGATTAAAAAGATCTAAGGATTTATCAAAAGAAAACATAACTCAATTTTGCTAAAAGCCGATGATAGAATTTATTTTATGATAAAAGATGCATTGATAGTGGGGCTTGCAGGTGTACTGAATTGACAAATCTGCACCTACAAAATGTTAAAGATGTATGATGACTATGTATTCATATTATTATTCTGTTTACAAAAACAAAGATCACATCAAAAATGGAAACATTGAAAGAATAAATATGGTGGAAATTGTTCGAAGATATATAGCAATGAGACCAAGATTTTTTGTGAAGTACAGAAATGGAAAATGCATCAAGCAGCCAATTGGCACTAATACTTTAGAGGAAAATGCCATGTAATATAGCATTGTTTCCGAGTCTTCAAAATCCTCAACAACACACTGGACATTGTTTTCGTAGATAATCTGCGTTGTTACTTGCAGATTCAAGAATCGATTTATTAACTGTTAAGACATGGTGGTTGGCGCACTAATATAGTGACAGAAAGTTATATAGAAGATTCCAAAGAAAATAAGAAGAAAGTGGCCTCTAATATTTTGGGTAACTTTTCAGACATTGATGGCCCTTCAACAAGTTCAAGCAGTCGGAAAATAAACTTACTTTCTAAAAATATAAGGCGAGGAAGTTGGTTCATAATAAAACTAGGAATTACAGTCAGTCTAAACACAGACATTTAATTGTAATGATTGTCATTTTCACAGCCATGTTTAAAACTCGTTTAAATGATATCAATTTATATATGGCGATTGGCGATACATGAAATATTGTGTTAGACAATTTGAGTATTATAATTTCAATTGAAGGGGTTGAATTAATTTATCAGTTTGTAAGACAGAAAGGGCATTGCTTATGAATTGTAAAATTAGCAATTTTTGAAATTTTGATTAATTAAACTAGTTTTTACATTATCAATTAAACGAGTCTTTACAAAAGTTGTATAGCAATTACAAAAATAAAAATAAAAACAAAACAAAATGATTTCTCATCAGAAACTGTAGAACAGGGTGCTCCATTCAAAGAATAACTTGTAATGGTTTGGAGTTAACTAAATTTGTTTGTAATTTTCAAAATATTTGTAACTAGCTTAAAAGTTCAAATATTTATAGTATTAGAAATACTAACGCATTGCAGTTTTTGTCCCTTGAAAATAATCTATTTGACAATAAACTTTGCTAATTCTGAGTTAAGCCACATAAAAAAAATGTATACAGGGTGGTCACTTTTACGACTTCCAGTAATTCCAGTACTCAGATTTCGGAAACAAAAATATATACAGGGTTGCTTAAATTAGGAAAAAGTTTTTATTCCTTTCAATTTCCAGAAAAGAAATATGAGATACTTTGTGTAGTTTCTGAAATAATGGCTGAAAACTGAAGAAGTGTGTTTTCTTTCTTCTTTTCTTTTTTATTTTTGAAATTTGGTACTCTTATTTCATTCAACATAAGTTTTCCAATGGAGGTAAACATTCTTTTTTCACTCTTTTCGGTAATACCAAAATCAACCATAAGAAAATCAAAAATTGACTGAAAATTTGGGAATCTAGTAGAATTCAGTTTCCACCTTTATCAAAAAACTTATAGCAAATAATAATAATAATATCTCTACTCCTCATTCTAATCACAGGGATTAGCCCAGAAGTCGGAGACTTGTGCGGGAGAAGGGGCGGCATATTATTATTAAGCAGGCCGCATTTGCGCCCAGGAACAACTAACGTTGGTAGGCCCTAACCACTATTCAGTGCAGGAATGAGGGAAACCTGGAAAACCTCATTAATTAGGGGGGTAGTCAAATATCAACCGGTATCAATCTCTCACATTAACCCAAGCTAACATTATTCCACCCTACCATACCTGCAGAGAGGGTGCCAATCCTCTCCACGAATATAGCTTATATACGGTCTACCGGCAGCTGGGTGCAAACCAACTCCAATCTAGTCACCTCGATTCAAGTACTGACGCCTTAAACCGCGCAACCACTGACCGACACAATACAATAATAATAAAAAAAATATATGAAGGAAAATGCAGTTTCAGTTTTCAACCGGTATTTTAGGAACTACACAAAATATGTCATATTTCTTTTACTCTTTACTTTTTCCCAATTTAAGCCACTCTGTATATATCACCGTTTCTAAGATCCCTGTACTGGGTGTCGTAAAAATGACTTCTCGTATGCATAACTTGATTACGGAAGACAACCCATTAATTTTTGAATACTGATGAATTGTGAATAATAATACTCGTAATTATCGATTGTACATTTTTCTGTAAAAAAATATACTGTAAACACTCAAAAGTCTAACAGTTTTCCCAAACCACAAACACCCTTGTTAAACAGATACATGCAGAGTTTACAAGCACCAAGCCCAAATCACAGAAGAGACAAATTAAACAATCTTTGGTAAAATTCAGAAGGACAGTGAAGAAACTCAAGCGCTAATCCGGTAGTTTCATTGCACAGAAATGTCAAAAGTAGCACTGTGCGAAACTGAGAAAGCCCAGATGCCTTACTAGCATATTTCTCGTATTGCTCACCTGAACGTCCATAGAGAACGATGAGCGATGTTCTGATGATGACGTCAGTTCCTCAAGCATACTGGAATCGTCATCATCTGGAACTTCACTACTATTGTTGTCTAAGCTGCGCAAGCATCTGCTGCACATTTGACCTTGTCTGGAAAGAAAAGGGCTTTAAGTAATATACTCATTAACATACAGGGTCTGACAATTAAGTTCGCAAATTTGCCATTGTACAGTTAAGTTGGCAGCATTGTATAAACGAGTTAGTATTGTTGAGCTTGGTTTGATAAGCTTCTCTATCAGGTGTAAGTCAAAGTAAGGTTTCGATTTTGGTGACAAATTTTAGGCCGTCTAAATACAGAGAGCATCAATGCCATCAAATTTAACAAATTAAGTTATTATTTATTACATGTATTATCTTTACTACCCTATTAAACAAATATAAGTAACAAATTAGCTTTTTTCCTGACAGGTTCTGAGATCTGCCGATGTCGATCGTAATGACATTTGACATTGAATTTCTGACGGCCTGCAAACATAAAAAAATATGGACAATATCAACAAATTGATGGACATATTATTCCTATAAATCTAATGGTTGTATGTTTATATCAACGTGCTGCTGTTGGGTGCAGAATGGAGTTCATTGTTATTGTTGTAGTTTTTGTGTGCTATTACGACATTAGTTATACATAATTTTGACATTTGTAGGTTGTCAAGTTTCAGAGGTAGGGTTGCCAGACGTTGGACATGCTTGGGTTTTTGCAATTTTGTCCGGCTTAAAATTGACCTCCGTCCAGTTTTCTCTTCAACATAAAACAGATGGCGACAGGCATAACATAATGAAACTTGAAATAATATGAGCTGTTCATTTTTTATGATGATGAATTGTTATACTTCTCTACTTGTAATCTGTACGTTATTTATTTAAAACATATATTTAGCGACTGACGTAGTTGGATCTGACAAATTGAGCATTCATCATTATCATTTATTATAGATATTACTTTTACTACCTGTTATAACAATTTAAGTAACAAATTGCTTCTTTTTCTAGAACAGGTTCTGAGATTTGAGTTGATCGTAACATTACCCTGTTAATATACAGTGTGATTCAGTTTTAAATAAACAAACCGACATTCAGCATAACTGAAAAATACTGCCACTTTGTGACATATACTTACCTATATCTTTTATCTTGGGCCTTTATAAGAGTTATACAGGGTGTTGAAATTTAAAAAATATTTCAATTGTTTTGTATAGTAACCATAGTAGTAGAGATATTTCTGCCATATATGGTATACAAAAAATAAATCTTAGCATCACTATCACTTTCAACAAACAGAAATATATGTCCTTAATTTAGAAAAAAAGTTGTGTATAATATTGAAATTGATTACACGGTGTAGAAAAGCTACATTTAATGATCATTCGTTACTCCATGCCTGACTGAAAACTCACAGACGCAAAGCATTCTACATTGCAGTAGTAGCATTCATAGCTATCAACCTCTATTGCAATTCGGCGAGAACGATATTTTGCAAACACGGAATTCCAGGAAAAAACTACTCTGTGGGATAATGCCTCGACCAGTATTGAATTACACCTGAAAAACCTATAGCTACAGCTAAAGTAACTCGTCAGCAGCTCACGAGACATATACCGGTTACTAAAAGTGCATATACCTTCGACGCTGGCAGTTGAAGTACTTGATACAGTGTATGTCAA
Organism: Monochamus saltuarius; assembly: GCA_025584915.1. Lineage (NCBI taxonomy): Eukaryota > Metazoa > Arthropoda > Insecta > Coleoptera > Cerambycidae > Monochamus > Monochamus saltuarius. Next base: position 54,837,527 of record CM046725.1, on the reverse strand, counting down.
ATATATGGCATAAATATCCCCATTGCCTTGATTGCTACAAAAAAGTTTATATATTTTTTTTACTTTAACACTGTATCTTCCTGATTAAGCCCTCAAAAAAAAAATGTATATAACAATCAAGCATCATTTTGTGAGGTTGTGCCTATCAAAGATTGTTCACTTAAAACTGAATTATCCTGTATATTTAATGGTAGCGAGAAAGTCGAAATTTGAAATAAAGCAAGAAACAAACCTCAAATTTCTTGTTAAATTTGGCAAGAGTGGCCAAAACAGAGATAATACTATAAAAGTAATGGTAATATAAATGAAGCAATTTTTGGAAGAGAGACAGCGTCATTGATCAAAAGATATCAGGACACTATTCCCATAAGCCTGGACTAGCATGTTCGTATATTCCTATTTAAGTGTCAAGTTCAACAAAAAATTTTTTTATTTGTTGCTCACAAAAATAGGTGTGGAACATTAACACACCAAAGTAAAAAAAATAATCAACATAAACAAACATGCAAACATTATTGTCAGTCTTTGTATTTGTCTGGTTATAGCTGGAACATATATCTAAAGTATTCTTTCCACTTACTTAACTTCTTCCAAGGTGGTAAGCTCTTCATGCATGCTCTTCATATTCAGGTCTTCTCCTCTGTGAGACAACTGCACAACCTGGTTTTCAAGAGCTTGGTTCTGTTGTACCATGGTGGACAGCTGTTCTTCTAATTCCGCTATCCTTCTTTCGTCACGGTTACACTGTGCTCTAGTTTTACTGAGTTGTGCAAGAAGCTGAGACACTTGCTCCATACCGCTGTCGGGCTCCATTTCTTCTTCATTTTGGCTGTTTGGTTTCTGGGAGTTTGTCACATTGTTTACCTGAGTGCGTGAATCAGTCTTTTTAGGAGGTGTACTGTCGCATATTTTCTGAAAAAATAAACAGTATAAGAGTAGGATTCAAATCCTTTTATGACTGAAAAGTTAAGTGTATATCACTCACCTCATCTGTATGCACAGCAGAAGAGTCAGGACTGACGAGTCTTCTTTCCTCATCATACTGACGGCCAACAGGTCTCAATGCAACGGTCTCCCTTGACGCAACGGTGGATACGTGGACATCGCTGTTTCTCTGTGAACGTCTCCTAAACACATCTACTTGTAACCTAAGGTCATCAATTGTACTTTGCAGTTCCTCGCATTTTGCTTCCAAGGATTCGATGGTGGTGTTCAAACTCTTGACATGCTTTTTCTCCGCTGAGTTTTCAAGAACTAAACGGTGATTTGCACGCTCTAAGTCTTGGATGCTGACTTCTAGCTGCTCATAGATTCTCAGCCGGGAGTCATTCACTTCTCGAAGGGCAACTGTTTGTTTTGTGAGATACTACAAAAAGAAAAAATGACTGACATAATTTATAATTTCTTCTTTTTTTTTCTTTTTAGGTTGCAGAAACGGAGACAAAGGTGTCTATAGGAAATAATTCTAAGAATCAAATGTTTTTATTCTGCAGATAAAAATTAAATACCTTTCCTTAAATTTAGAAACAAATTTTCGAGATTCTATTTTTGCAACGTACATCAAGAACTAACCTTATCCTTAATTTGGGGTGTAGAAAACGTAGTTAAATTTATGGTACTACCTTTAGAATCGCCTTGTATGAGCGGGCCCAGGGGAACTGATACCACATCTGTTCCCACAGAGCCTAATCCGAGATCAACAAGAGCATGTCAAAAAATTTCAGTTAACGTTAGAGATACCTAATACCTATTTATCAAATTTTATTTGAATAAATCATTTTTCAGCAGAACTAGCACAAATCTCTAAGTACTTTATAAGTGAACAGGAAATTAAAATACTTTGCATGAGATAATTTAAATATGACCTTAATTACGTCCTTAATATTATAATTATATGTAAATAATTATTATAAATAACATTCATAAATAAATAAATTCTCTTACTTTCAAATGGAAGAATAAAATTCTTACCTCAATTTCTTGTGCTTGATCTTCTATAATGTTTTGGTGCTGCTTTAGTCCAATTTCCAATTCCTTATTCCGCTCCAGGAGGGTTTTTCCCAATTCAGCAGCTAGCTGCAGGTCTGAAAAAATAATATTTCTTAGTAATTAGGATAGAAATGTAGTTAGTTAATAAAAATATCTCGACACGGACTAATACAACAATAATACAACTATTTACGCTAAAGAACAATATTTATTTCTTGAATCATTTGATACGGTACAAGACAGTGACGTACACAGCATTGTTTTCTGGTGTACAACGCTGGGTGTCCCGAAAATACGTGTACGACAGTTAAAACGGGGCAACGGCGAGGTTTGATTTTGAAACCATTTTTCAACAAAGCACAAAGATTTTATCAAAGCAGGCCGATCTTTTTAAAATTTTGCACTTCCCCATAATTTACCGTTCTGAACATCTTTTTCAAGCAACATTTTGCTGTAGTTTCAGTGGAAAAGGCACTTTACCTGAAACGATAACAGTTTTCAATTGCTGCACTGAATATTTCAAATACGATTATTTCAAAAATGGTTACTCCTAACGACTTCAACAAGGTATACCTTTGTCAGATATAATAGGCGGTAGTAGAATCGATTCTTTCAATAGATAGATGGATACACTAAACAGCAAAAAAGTTCTACCATTTAAAATAAACATGCTGTGCCATAAGTGGCGCCCTCTACTTGTGACGTCAAAATTAGTTAAAAATTCTTATTTGCCGTGCCAAAAAACATAATTGTGCCAATTTTTTTTTAATATTCCGACAGGTTTCAAAGTTACTGAGATATTTCAAAATAAAATTCTAGCATTTAACGCCCTGTATTTTTGAAACCAGCAACATTCGGATAAGGCATATTTGGCTCAATCGACTTTTTTTGGTGACCAGCATCTCCAGCTCCGAGATTTCCCAACCTTTCACAGACACCCTGTATGTATATATTTCATTAACCCAGTGGACTAAATATTTTTGACCAAGTAAATTTGAAGTTATTTATTTTGAAACAATAATGAATAATTCCAAATCATTTACTGAATTTTCAATCAAATTATTTTTAATTATAACACAATGAACGCAGCTCACATATCGCGCAAAAGTGATCGTATTGAAATCAAGAAGAAAGTTAATGTATTCATAGAAGAAATTTAATGCCGATTTGAAAATTACTACACCGCCGTAGAAATGTCGAAAAAAGCAACACTATACAGTAATTGTTAATAGACCATAGGAAGGAAATGAATGGATATGTGAGAAGGTAACAAGAAACTTAATAATTCCTAACAACTCTGCTGTAAAATTACAAAAGCGGAAACACGGTGTTCGCTTATCTGCAGATATGGTTAAATTCAGTGAATCAAAAGAATTTTTTAATTTCGTTCGGCGATGTTACAAAAAACCATGTTACGTGATATTAGAGGTTTTTAAAGTGAGTATATTTTCTCAGCAAATAGTATATTTACCTACTAAGGCATGTAAAATTATATAAAACTAGAATACAATAAATATTCTATAAAACTAAGAAACTAGCAGATATACAGCTTTGGACAGTAAAAAGTTTCCAATATAAACTGCTTACTATTACTAGCCGTTCAGTATGTAATACATATGGTTTAAGAAATGAAGATATTTGCACTTTACTTTAGGTAGGTACCTTGAATTGATTCGAAGATTCGAACGTTTAGTTGGACCACATTATACTAAGCAATCAGTACGGAATCTTAGACAATTTATGAATGAAATACTTCTGGCAGTTTTTAAATACCCCCACTCTAGAAAAAGTCGCCAAAAATATGGCGGATCTCACAGAACCTACGAAAAAATAGCTAATAATTTGGCGTAAACATAACCAAAGTTGTTTCGTAGTTTTAATACTTTTGCATTAATTCTTAATTAACTGTTGTAATCCAGTCAAAAATTCAAAAAACCTAACTGACACACAGAAATTTATAGTAATAACTGTCAGTCGCCAACAAGATGGCGGATTTTTGGAAGACGCGGGAAAGCTGAGTTTGCCTACTGATTGCTTAGTTACTGTGAGTTGGACAGTAGTTGATTTACTTTTATGGTTGCTATGGAAACTAAGGACAATTGTTTTCTCACAGCATACCAAGCTATTTAATAGAAACATTGCTCTTCCTTTTTACGCCGTAACTTTAATTTAGCTTTTAAGATTTGAACAATTGAAATAAATATTTAGCTTTCTGAATCATCCGGTATTTTAACAAATTTAATATTTTGTAAAGGTTTCGTTCTTGTTAGCAAATGTCTTTTACATACTCAACGGCTGTCCTCTGTTTTAGCGAATGCGCTCCCTGCATACTTAATAAACCTGTTAAGATTAATTTGAATTGAAAGAGTATTGCTTAGGTAAGTTTTTAATAATATCTGAATAAACCTACACACAAAGGTTTAAATAATATCCACGTTTAAATTTGACTCTTCGCTTTTACAAAGTAGAAAAACCATGTTTATGAAGTTGTAGGTAAGTAACGAAGCCACTTTGGATTTTATTGATTAAATAATTTAAATAATCCATTCAAATCCTAATAAAAAAGTATATAAATATTTGTTATAAAAAGGTTTGTTTTTCTTCTACACTTCAATAATTATAATAATAGAAAAGCATGGTAAAATTAAAAAATATTAAAAAATTAAAACTATTGTAACGACTTGCAAGACACCCTGTATATTTTCACCATATACCAAACAGCAAAAAAATTACTTTAAAACTTGCTGTTATAACCACTTCAACTGCACATTCTTGTTATATCTACAAATTTTGCCTGAACCGTGTATTGATTTATCTCTTCTGCACTCTACAATTTCACCTCCTACCCTATGTGCATTGGAAAACATAGTTTTCACTTATAGCACCGTTAAAAATACCGTCAAAGTAATAAAAATTGGATTCACATCGATTGATTTATTGAATCTTATAGTTTTATTTGAATCGGTTTATTCTGTGCAATAAAACGATATGTTGATTCGAATTAATTTGTATACTTGAATCGATCCATCGAAAAAAGCAAATCGAAATATCGAATGACACTGTTGAGTGAATTTATTTGAATCCACAGTTCGGTGTGGGTTAGCAGCAAACGACAAAACTATCGACTTTTAAATGGAACATCCTGTATATTTTTATTTTTTTTTTATTGAGAATGCAATGATGAATCGATTTCAAAATAAAATCGATTCGAATCCGGGCCTAGTCTGGACGGACTTCCAACATTTTTTGTATAACTTTATTGCAATTACATAGCAAGAATTTGTTTATTTTAATCTAAACGATTTGTTTTCCTTTTTATTAAATACGGAAAATAAGGCACTTATTTTGACGTGCTAGCAAAGCCAGCCATTAAATACCTAACTATTATAGTGATATAGATACTACAATTAATGATAGGTATTTCTGTTATTATTGTTAAATATAGGACATGATTTTCATACATAAAACCTTGTAGAGTTCAATGCCACGGTAGCCGCTAAACCTACCACTTTCAAATTTTAATTGATCATTTCAATAGTAATTACCGTTCTAAGAAAGTAATCGATTTAAATAATTACTATTTCTTTTATTATATGATTCGCATGCCACTGTTCACTGGGATCAAACTGGTGTAGGTGTCCTAAGAAAATGGTTATGCCTATCATGAACTTTTTTAGTGAAATAGCTAAATTTCTTTAAGAAAATGAATATTCAAAAAATTGAGAGTATACAGGGTGATTCTCAACTTATCTAAACAAAATTGGGAACATATGCGTTAAGAAAAAAGGAGACAATATCGTACATTTTTTTTGTAAAATCCTTAGTTTCCGAATAAAACATTACTGAAGTTGTATTTTTAACCTTTATATCGATGGGCTACTGTAGTCTCTAGCCAGGAGCTTCCGAATACTAAAATCCGGTTACTTATAGTAAGTATTAACGGTTTTGTGATTCGAGTATTTACATTAGTTTTCCAAGTGTCAACAATGACTTACGTATATAGCAATTCGGAGTTGATAGACATCGTTATTTTAATTCATGGTGATGTGAAAATACTTTAGCATACTTTTACCGAACATGTGGTAAATGCACGATTAACCACTTTTTAACTTTTACCGCGCGGTGCGGTAAGTGCAAGTGCAACTCGAGCGTGACAAGGAAAATTTTAAACCGAATTACGGAAAAGATGGAGTTCCAGGGTGCCCACGGCGTATTGCAGCAGCGTGGCACATAATACACGAAGCTCAATTATATCCGTACTATGTACAGCGTGTCCAGGCATTAATACCAAGGGATTGGACGAGGAGAAACGGTATCATGGCTGCCACGATCTCTTGACTTTAAATCATTTAACAACAATTGCAGCAAAAGCAGTTGAATTTTCTTGGAAATTTCTTTAAATTTTTTGTGCGGTCGCCGATTGCACGCTTTGCTTTGTCAGGTTTGCTCTTTTTGATTTTTTCTTTACAAGATTGTATTTGTACCATCTAATTTTTTAGATAAGTTCTGAATCACCCTGTATTGTATGGCCCATTTTAAAGGGTGTCTCATATGGATTTTTTTTACTTAAGCTCCCTTGAATGAGTTATGACCCTTCACAGAGAGGGTGATACATTTAAAATTTTATTTAGTTTCTTCTAAATACTTTGAAATTAAGAAATGAAGTTTGGCAAGATATAGGACAAAAAAATTAAACTAAATTTATGACCCCCTGTTAAGGGGTTGTACCACCTCCAGGGGTGTTTACATAAAAAAATCATACAAAGGACTCCTATTGAAGTAGGTCATACACGTATATACCTATACCGTATATTACACATTATTCGGGATCACCTTTATTCTACAGATTTGAAGGGACTGAATTAATATACTGAGTGATAAAGAAAGGTAAACACCCATTAAACATCACTTTATTTTGACAATTTTTTGCATGTTTGCTTTTCTCGGTGAAAGTAAAAAATGATTAAATTTTCAGGTTTATTTGTTAAGTTTTTTTTACAGTTTGCATACATATAGGTCGTACTTGGATAACGTAGCATTCTGTTTTAAAAATTTTTGCTCACATTTGTGTTGCGAGTGTTTTGAAGCTTATTGCAAACGACATTTTTTAGAGCTGATTACGCTTAGAGTACGTAGATTTGGGTAGATTTCCCAGCTTAGTTACTTAGGGGCGGATTGTTGGATTGCGCGAAGCAGATTTGTCGGTGAGAGAAATTTCTAGAAGGACTAACCGACTACCAGGCTTGGACTCAGGACTCACAAAGTGTGAAGAAGATATGGAATGACATATGACGACACCGCTTCCTGGGTAAAGAGTTGGACTGTTATGTTGCCTCTAATGAAAACTAGTGGTGATTTGCTACCATACGCGATAGCACCACATACCCATATAATGGACATGATGCCCACAAAAATAAAACAAAGTATAAAGATCCGAAATTTTAAAATTTTAGTGGTCAGTGTATTCGTAAAACTTATATATTGGCCGGGAATTAATTTATTGTTATCTATTGTCTTTAATATATAAGTGTACAGAAGTAATTAAATAAAAAAGGTTTATTGTTCGGCAAGTATGTGATTTAACTGCTCAACTAATTAGCTTAAAATTATATAACTGTTTTAGCTTTCTACGTGTGAACCTATTTAACTAGTTTTTGTTGTATTACCTACTCGATCAAGTAACTACGTTTCATCTATATGAGGTATTACAACCTCAAATTAGCTTTTTTATACGAATGAAAAAATAAAAACGCATTTTTATAATTTCATCAGTTTTAATTTATTTAAATAGCTAGATATATCAAGTAGCAACTTCAAAGTAATGTTTTTACTTTTACATTTAATTTATTCTTTTGGCACTCGTTTTCTCTTCAAATTTTAGCTAAAAACAAATTTTGAAACAAAAAAAACTAAGAAATATAGCTAAAAGTTGGGCATACGTAAAAGAAACATTTTCTCAATTTGAAAATTTAATTTATAAATATAGTGAATGTTTCTATGTCTTTATTGTTTTCAGTAATAAAAACAAAGGGCGAAGTTTAGCTGACGCTACTCTTAAATTTAACCCTTAAATTTAAAGTATATAACAGTATTAGACAATAATAAAGCAACAAATACACATACAGCTTCATAAAAAATAGTGAAAAAATACATAAAAAACATAAGCAGCAGGAAACAGGAAAACAAGAATACACATAACATAATATACAAACAATATAAAACCTAATAATGGTAGTGGTAGCATAAATATGGCATAATTAAGAATTTAAAATGACATCCTTTATTACTTTTTTAAAATGTGGTGGTGCCAGGAGTTTGAGGTTATCTTAAATTGGTTCAATTATCAACTTCGTCTTTAAAGTTACGTTAATGCATTACGTAATTTGCTAAAGGAATTTATCAGTGGTACATTTTTTTAATAAAAAATGTTTATTATTACGGTTACTAGGTTTTCATTCGAGAATAACTAGTTCTATAGCAGTACCAGTAGATATTTGTGTTTACTTCAAATAAACGACTACAGTAATTTTCTTGATTACGTTACACACTACATACGTGCACTTTGCTTCGTTCATTTATCTGTTACAAACTTCACATTAAAATAAGTCAACAAATTGGTTCTAGGAATATCGCAGTAGAAAAGTATGATGTCTTGAAGCAGTTGCGTAGCGTGGACTAATCTAGACGTGGGCGAAGTCGCATTAGCAAGGCCCTTTTCTTCCGCCATTGGATGCTGAATGAACTGAATGTTGTGACACACAGTGGCGTACCTGTTTATTATTGACATGTTTTTGATGAGATTGTTTTTTTATTAAAAAAATCTAGTTTGAAATACTTTGTTCACTGAACCCCCCCCCCATGTCAATTTTCTGGCTACACCACTGGTGACACATAATAGCTACATGCAAGGTCACAGTGTGCATCAATTTTGGTTCAAATATTTTCATAGAATCGGGAGAAATTAAAAAAAATTAAATTTTACAAAAAATTTTTAAACGCTGTATCTTGAAAACAAAAGGCGATCGGACATTACTGTATATAACTTTATTTATTTTTTTTTGGTCCTCTATCGCGTGATACTATGCATTGTAGTTTTTTCAAAGTCATCCTGTATATTTTCAAGAAAACACTGGTGAAAAATCAGAAAGTTTGTTTACAAAATTATTCATTTATGACGAAACTAGTTAAAGTAGTGAAGTCTGGATGATCTGAAAATTTCATAATTATGAGGTGTTTAAATACTAAAAATATTATTTTTTTTAACCTCTTCAGTACTAAAAAATATGTCGATAATAGAGCACACCCAGCAGAGTGTGCAAATTAATTATAATTATAGTACGTGTAAGCCTCGGTAAAGCTTATTTTTAGGATGCTATTCGTACTATTTAGAGTTCATGGCGTTCGGGGCCTCGCGCGAGGCCCCTTTAAGTGAGAGGTCGTGGGCGAGGGGCCGCTTCGCCCACGCCTAGCTACGCCACTGTCTTGAAGTGATATCCGAAAATAAATTTCACTATTCAGTATATTATGTTTTATGTAGATAGACTCATATATGATTAAAACCTATGCGTGCGTAAAAGCTATTGTAAAAATGTTAAAAATTACGGCAATATTAAGTAGATATAGTTGACCTTTTCTGCATGAATCCATGTTGGTATATGCAAATTATCAGATCTCTATAGTATTTATTTACAAAAATTGCATGGCAAGGAAATTACTCTATAATTTCATATTTCATTTTTATTGTCATTCTTGAATGCAAGACAGACGTATGTGTCTCTTTTCAAATGGGTAAGAAAACAGTGCTTTAGAATACAGTTAAAAAACAAATGTTTGATTAATGATTAATATAAACGTCCGATTCTTTATTAAAATGAACCTTTGGCTGTGATGCCAAATGTTTCAACGAGTTAGTATTGTACTTAAAATGGACAAGATAAATAATAATAATGCAATTATTCTTTAAATAACTATGCAAATTTAGCATATTTTTATATTTTCAAACCATAACTTAATATTTCAAACTTAAGTACCTTACTAACTTAATTTCATTCAATTTAGCAATTTTTCAGAGTAAGCAGAGTAACCTTTAAATTGGATACCTGTTAAGATCTGTAATTATTGACTAATACCACTCTATTTGTCATTAATTTTGTATTCAATTTATCTGGTCGAGTGTACTTGAGCTTTATGATTTGTGAAATAAATAAACTGTTCACCATTTATTTTCTACGGACATTTATAAATTGTGTTGTCCTACTCTCCCCGTATCACACTTGTCGGCTCGCTTTGACATTTTTTATTTCTACTACAAGTGTAAAAAGAACTGTACAGACTAATTTATATTATAATCTAACCAAGAATTGAACATTTAACTGTATTACTTCAACATCCTAGACATTTTTTTCTTTATAACTAAATACGTGATCCGTTCAGATCAACGTCAACGAAACCATTAACATTTCTTGGACACCGTTACTATAAATTCGTCCCGCATAGTACAAGTCTCTCTCGAGTTCCTTTCGATTCCAGTTTCAGTCAGAAGAAGTTGTTCCATTGACCGAATGGATTATTAAAATAGCTTTTATTCCGACGACACCAAGATCTATTACCCGCCATTCTACTTTACACGGTAGAGTGCGGATAAGTTATGCAGTTAACTAAGAGTAAAATGCCTCCTAGCGCGATAATTGCAATGACATCGTCTACAAAGAGGCGAAGACCGAGACCTAATTTTATTTACCTGTAGAACGCGCAAAGACAATAATCGATTTTCGCGATTGGAATTCCAGGGAAACGTTAAAAATAAATTGTGATGGAAATTGAACACTCAACAATCACTAAATATTCTGTTATTGAAGTCAATATACAGAGTGTGGCGTCTTGAATGCAGACAAATACAGATTTTTGGGAATATTCGATATAAAAAAATGTTACACCAAAAAGTCCTTTGCCAAGAAAATTGAACTTAAATTTTGTACCCAGTGGAAAAAGGGGATAAATCCCACACGGAGAAAAACCCTTCAACTAAACTGTAAAAAAATTAATTACCGGAAATATGTTTTTATCTGGTGTAAGTACCTTAAATAATACCCAAAGGTACTATATTACATACTGAGGTGATAAGTGTTTCATTAGGTCTGTTCCAACAGCCGTCGAGAACTGGTTCAGAACCGTGAAAAATGTTTAACCAACGCCGTCTTACGTCGCATTCGCCGAGAGTACATTAACAACTGCACTGACTAACTAGTTCTGGACAGTTCGTAATGGATTCTTGCTGTGTTGGAACAAACTTGTTCTTGTCGAGAGAAAAGGATGTATTTCTCGAGACAAAAAATGAAACTTTTTACCGAGGTTCGTATACTATTTTATTTACAACTATATCTTTTAAATGCAACTGACGGTTTTTGTAACAAAAATAATTACGTGAAAAAATAACAAAGCAAGATCTCTATATAACCAGATTACAGATAAAAACGTCAAGTTGACATTTTGACAATGGTCACTATGGTACTAAAAAAGTCAAACATACAAACTTAAATTAATTACATTTTTGATGGATTGTCATGAAAGAAAGTGTTTTCGAAAACAATGAGCGATTCAGAAGATTATTTGTACTCCTCCTCAACAGAAAGAAACCGCTGAAAGTTTGGAAACAGATTTGTTATCTAAGAAGAGTCGTGCAAGGTGCGATAAAGTTTATGATGTGTTCAATAGTTGGTGCTTGCAAAAATGTGTTCAGAAAGATGTTTCTGAAACGATTATGCTGGCATCTGGCTATCTCCAAATTTTCGAAGTTATTGGGATTTTTGAAACAACAAAATCTAAGATATGTATTTAAAAAGTCAAAGAGTTTCCAGTGAGAATGTGACGTTTTTGAAGAGTACACCTGATGATTTGCTACCTAAGTCAATTTCCCCAAAAAAAACAGTATTTCTAAAGCTTCACCATTGTAAAACATACAAGGGGCACTACTTCCGAAGAACGGAAGCCACGCTATTGGTAAATAGCGGTAGTGACATTCTTCAGTTGAAGATATTAGAGGGATGGAAATGTTCCACCGTAGCGGAAGGATACATCGACAAGTCTACAAATTCTCAGGTTAAAACTGCCACAAACATATCAGGGGAAATGCCAGTACTAAAAATTCAACCATTTCTACGCAGGATGTTCAGCATGAATTAAAAATTTTTGTTGCCACTTATAACCAATCGAATGCTACAATTAATTTAGTAAAATAATTTGTAATACTTAATGTGCATAAAATTTGTTGAGAATATTTTAATCTACAATAAGATATTTTTTGAAACCAACATTTTGGTTATTCAATTAATGTTGACATTTGGATCGGTCCGTGGTCGCGCGGTTTAAGGCGTCAGTACTTTAATCGAGATGACTGGATCGCTGAGCGTTTGACCCCTGCAGCCGGTAGACCGTATATAAGCTATATTCGTGGAGAGATTGGCACCCTCTCTGCGGGTATGATAGGGTGGAAGCATGTTGACTTGGGTCAATGTGAGAGATTGACACCGGTTGGCATTTAACTACCCCCCTAATTAATGAGGTTTTCCAGGTTTCCCTCATTCCTGCACTGAATGATGGTTAGGGCCTACCAACGTAAGTCTGGGTGGAAAAGTCAGAAATATGTTTCATTAAAACTTACTGTAAGTTTGAAATATCAACATTACATATATGGTTGTAAATAAAATAACATTTCTACACATGTATACCACTGACAAGCGATTGCCTTATTAACTCCAACTTCATATTTTTAACCACAAATATAAATTATTCACAGATTAGAAATTTATGTATCCTATAAATGTCTTCTGCTCGGTATACCTACAAACTTTACGGAGATGTAGTAAAAATAAATGTATTATTAAAAGCTTCGTGGATAATATATTGAAGTTCATCTGCATTAGGTTTCGTGTACACGACAGGAATTTCTTTCAGTTTTATTGCCTTAGTAGTAAACCGTTTTACGACGTTGCAGGGGCTTTTGAATATTGGGTAGATCACGATACGGTGTGATTCACTTAATGTTTTAGTTTTGTCAATACAAAATATAGAATCAATATATGTAATTTAGTGTATATTTTTACATACTTGGATTCTATGCGTAATTTTAGGGGGACTTTTATGAAGTATCCACCCCTTCCTCTTACTTTAAGAGATAGAGCAAAATGTCAAATAAATAATTTTTAAAGTGTCAAAAAGTGTGTGTTAAAGTTCAACTGTTCAACATAACATCCACCCTATATCTTTAAGCCAATCAGAGGCTCGTATTTCGTTTGGTTACCATGGAAACCCAAAATATTTCCGGAAATATTCGTCTTCCAAGGTACCCTGGACGATATTAAGAAGTCGAAATATTTATGTGAAAATAATGAAAATAGGATTTTTTGTTTATTTTCTGTGCAAATTATAATTAAACAATTAAAACATCTTTTATTATGGTTTTTTTTGCTTTATTATTAATTATATATCTTAAGTGTTTTCGAAAATCTATAAAAAAATCTTTTTCCACTAAATGTCTACGCTTAAGTAAATAAATATAATATTTTGAAACAATTCTGTTAAACTTGACTTTACAAATCCGAGAAAACTAGATTGATACATTGAGTAAATTCTTCTGTATTGTACTAAACAGATTTTCCTCTGGATTTTGTAAATCAATGAGATACGACAAATATTTTAAATAATAATTATCCCTCGTCTTCAACTCGGGATAATTTTCAAAATATTCGTGAACTCGAAAAATATTCCGGTAATAATCTATGCACTAGGGAGATTACAAATGAAAATCTTATTTTTTGCGGTAAAATTTGAAATTACAAAATAATTAAATATACTTCTCGGGGTCACATTTGTTATTAATATTTTTTTCGGAGGCTGTAGAAGTAGTTTCCGAGATATAGTCGAGAACGGATCTTAACGAGACCCGGTATATGGTATAGAAATAGATTCGAAAAATAAGAGGACATTTTCTAATAAACACACCTCAAAAAATTGCACCACAACTTAAATACAGGGTGTTAAAGATTGATGAAAAAATTTGGCTAACTATCTTTTTATGTAAATCCGCATCCACAGTATAAATTAAAAAATAGTCACAGAAATCCATAGACACGGGTACAGGAGTTACATTTTTTTTTGTAAAAATAAATAACGCACTGCCTATTTTTGAGAAAATAGATAATCCTCTAAACTTTGCATGTATTCTGAAGAATAATACATACTTGTAAAATTACATCTATAATTGTTTCACAGGTTATATAATTTCATTTCAAATTGTCAATATTATCTTGCTTGGCCTTAACCGTTCCCACAGAAAATAATTATGTGGAGTTATGTCCGGTGATATAAGTGGCCATTCTATTGGATTATTCAGTTTTATGCAGTTCGAAATATTCTCCTGTAACTCTGCATGATTTTTATCGTAAGAAATGTAAACAATTAGACATGTGAAAGGTCTCTAAAAAAATAAGGATCTGCTAAATGCTGTCCAACTATACTGTAGATACCTACTAAGTTACAGTAATACTAGTTTTCTAAAAGAATTCTGCGGGATGTGATAATGTTTATAATGTCGTAAACAAGTTTTTCAATTTGCAGTTGACCTGTAAAATACAGGATATTTTATGATAAAACATAACAGCTGAAAATTATGCCTTTTTCTTATTTTAAATGACTTGTCAGCCTGGAAACTATACTACTACTTATACAATGTGGAGAAAACTTGTATAATTGACATAGTGAAGAGATATTCTTTATAGCTTACTCAGATTTTTTTTAGACTATCCCAACAAACTGCTATGAAATTTTTTGAAAATTTGCGTATAAAAACGACCCCCTTAAACGAAAGTAACAGTTTATTATAAGTACATTTTTATAATGACCAAATTTCTCACATTCTGGGTAATAATTCCTGCTTCCAAGTAACTCATAATAAATGCCCCAATAATAAATGCCTAATCTTTATGTCTTGTATGTCTTCTTACCTGATTATTGTACCAGGTAACAGATTATATTCTATATCTATATTAAGGTCGCCATATTTCTCGTAACGAGATGATCAAATTTCTGATGTTTTTAGGTACCGAAATCTCAAAGAGTAAAGCATGTAGATGAAAAGTAAGGACAAATATAAAATTCTAATGTTTTGGTTATTCATTAAAACTATTTATATTTTTCGCGAAATAATAACTTAAAATGCAAGATATGCGTTTATTGTTATCCTGATGATACATTTTAACAATTATTTCCATATACTTATAATAAATGAAAACAATTTTTTTGACAAAATACATATACATATACAAAAAAGAAATACATTTTGTGTTAAGGTAGTCATATAGAGAAAACAACATATCCAAAGTGCAACAGCAGACTGTGGAAATGTCTGTATACTTTGTATATTTTGCCTAGTGTTGGCATTTTGCCTTGCTTTTTCTAGATCTTGTCAAGACAAAACAAGACCAATATAAGACTTGACAGGCTCGAATTGCAAGACAAGATTTAAAAAGCAAGTCTTGCGAGACAAGACCTAAAATATTGCTAAGGCAAAAAGTCTTGCAACATTTAAGTGAACATTAGCTGAAAAAATAAATATTGCATTTCTGTTGCAAGTATATACTTTATTTAAAGGACATCCATCATATAAAATTTCTAAAATAAAACTTTATTGAGTAGATCTAGTTCTACTGAACTAGAACTAATTATAAATTCACTGCCACTTGACTGAAAAAGATCAGATTTTGTTTCGCTTATTTTCAAAAATTGCAAATGTATTAAACGTAAGTCAAGTTTGACAGTTAAAATTTCTTGATCTGCTTCCATAGATATGTTAAATGATTTTTATATAATTGTTACTTACTTCTTGATACAACTGTAGCCAACAAAGATCAATGTTTACTAAACTATTTAATACACGCTTATCTCCGTTCAACAAAATAATCGCGGTCTCTTTTAATTTTCTTTTTGTCAAACTTGACTTACGTTTGATACATTTGCAATTTTTGAAAAAGAAAACAGAAAAGTTTTCGAAAAGTAAATTTCAGTGTTTTTTGATTATGTAAACTTAGTTTCAAAAACAACCCTTGATTGATCCTTTTTGTGCAAGAATTTATTCAATTAATCTTTATTTTTTCAGAAGTGTGGCAAAATACCCAACTAATCTAAAGCAAAACTACAAATATGTTCGAAATAAATAGCTTCAGAGAATATAATATCATTTTTGCATTGTTTTGTATTATGGAAATTTCGGAAGAGATTTTAGATAAATCTGCAGAAACAACGTGACAATTAATCCAGAAAAACTCGTATTACAACTAGAGTATATATTCCTATAAAGTATTAATATAATTCCAACTTAAATAAAATGAAGAAAATATTAAATAGTATTGCTAGGCAACGCACATTACGGTATCAGATACTGTAACGTTTCATTTCTCGGACGCAAACGTCTCCGGGAAATAGTCACTTCACGGACAGCATAAAAAATAAACAGATACAACATGTTTTCCACAAACATTTTGCTTACAGTGCTTTCGAAAAGTAACGAATAAATTCATTATTTTTGAAATTGAAAAGTTTTCAAAAAAATCCCCTGGCACGTCGATTTTGTTTCTAAAAAGGCACTTTTTGACGTACGACCCATATTTGTGACGTCATTGTTGTTTGAGATATGACGTTATCGACAATTTATTTAAACAGCAATTTTGTCCATGCCATTTGAAAAACCGTGTGATTCTACATACATACATCATGAAAAATTATGGTGTTACATAACAAAAATTTCCAGAAAATAATATTAGAAGATTTTAAAATTTAATTTTCACAATACTGTGCACCTCCCCATTATGCAACACCTGTCCGTGCTTATTAAGATGAGCTGTTCCCGAATCGTTGGATAGGGAGAAGGGGGCCGATTGAGTGGCCAGCCAGATCGCCTGATTTGACACCCCTAGATTATTTCTTGTGGGGATACTTAAAAAGCAAAGTATACATTATTAGACCGGTTAATTTAGATTATTTAGAATATTTAAAAGCAAGAATTCATCACGGATACATCGTATACCTCTTGAAGTTATTGATAATGTCCAAAAAGAATTTATTAATCGTCTTGGCTACTGTCAGGCAGCCAACGGTGCACAATTTGAACATTTAATTTGGTCGATTTTTTACGTAATCATTATCATTTTCAGTATTGTGAAAATTAAATTTTAAAATCTTCAATTCAATTTTCTTGAAATTTTTGTTATGTAACACCATAATGTTTCATGATGGATGTATGTAGAATGACATGCTCTTTCAAATGGCATGGTCAAAATTGTCGATGACGTCATCTGTCGAACAACGATGACGTCACAAATGTGGGTCGTATGTCAAAAATTGTCTTTTTTAAAAACAAAATCGACGTGTCGAGGGATTTTTTCGGAAACTTCTCAATTTCAAAAATAATGAATTTATCGTTACTTTTCGAAAGCACTGTATACTATTTGTTAATAAATAATAAATACCTAATAAATATTTTCAGTGAAACCTATTTACAAAATTTACATTCCATTGTTTGTTCATAGACAATTTTGTATACTCTTCATATATTAATCAGTACATTACGGACAATGTATCGCATTTTATATTGGAAAGCTGCAATTGGATTTCATATTACGATCTTAATGTCTAATTTGTGAATCGCGTGCTCGAATATTACCAAGGATGGTGTGTTCGATTCATTCAATCCGTTGATTTCTTTTTCACAATCCCGAGTACTGACTTAATGAAATGTGTACATAGCAGCTACTTACTTAGACTGCTATCTAAAGTGATGTTTACGTTTTCACTTTACTGTATATATAGGGAATTCGAAATATGGAAAATTTTAAACATTCATTAATTACAAAGTTTAATGTAACATTTTTCACATAGTAAAGTTTATGTTTTCTGAATAGCGAATGATCCTGTAAATTTGTGAGAAATTCTCAGGAAAATAAGAAACAATACCTCGTAATAACATCATAACATGAGGTAAATAGTATAAGTATCTATAATGGCTTTTACAATTATACAGTAGAAATAGTCTGTATATTATGGTAGAACAATTAAACAGATTTAGCGAGCACTGTTTATTTTTTATTGTTTCAAACAGAGAAATAATACTTTGTGAACTACAACTTCTAGCTCAGAGTATGTTTATCATGTACATACCTTACATTGGTATACTTTCGAAAATTATACTGCTAAACTTCAAAAAGTTATTGATACACCTTTACACTTATCTTTAGAAATACACACATTAGTTCTGTTACTGACAGTGACCAGTTACCTAAGTCACGGCATAACAATCCGGAAAATCACTATAGTTGAGATAATAGCACCGGCCGTGAAAGCCCTAAAACCACTATACAGTGTGGTCCGTTAAGTAATGGCCATGGAGACATGGAGTTTTCATTTAAAAATATTACGATTTAAGCTAACTTGCCTTAATAAAATTTTGATAATAAAAAATATAAAGGGTGTCAAAGTTGAAATTTAAAAAGTGTCAACTTAAAAATTTGGGAATAGATTTTTTTGGATATGAGAAATCATAATTTGTTTATTTCGACGTATTTTCTAGAGATACTCTAACGTTATCACGTTTTTTATTAAAACATATTAAAGCTATATTGTTTTTGAGGAGTTTTGAAGGTAGGTATATTTGTAATTAATTTCAGAAATTGGGCATTTTCAACAATCAACTGCATAGTTCATTGTATAATATTTTTACGTAGTAGGCGCCAAGATTTCCTTCCAAATTGGATATGTTGAAGGTAGATCATAAAATTTACACTGGTGTAAAATGGTACGGATAGTATTTTGCAAGATGCAACGTTTTTAAAACGCTTTGCCAACAAATAACATTCACATCTCTCATATCTGAATATGAAAAATTATTGTATTTTAGAATTTTTGCAACGAACTTTAACATACATTTTGTCTAGAGTCTGTTTAGAAATGAAAGAGAGTAATAAAAGCTTATTCTGTATGCAAATCGCAAATAAATGTAGTATTGGTGCTTATATTCAATGTTTTTATATTATATATTATCGGTATAGATGAGGTGTACTTTTAACAAAACTTTGTGTGACCGAACCGTACTAAATTGTAGCAGGTAGCTAAAATGAAATCCCCGACAATCCGTCTTTGTCTATGCCGCTTCAATTTCTCGGCCCATTTTTCTTAATAAGTAAACAATATAAAAGGACTCATTCGATTGGGAAGTTCACAGTGATAAGGTGGTAACCGTAGTACCGTTATTTGGCGATTTGTTGCCATTTCATCGATAACATATTTTTTCTGATCTTTATTAAGATTGACAAGTGTCAAAAGTTAATTTTTCAACATATTTGTTTCAAAAGTAATGTTTTTTCCGGATAACCATTGAATTATATCGGCTTTCCTCCAAGCAGTCGTAGGCGTCCGCTCGGTCTGCCGTGAATGGTAACTGGCGTTATTCATGACAATTACAGACCCCGGAGGAATAAGATCCAACATCTGTGTAAAGTACTCTTCGAAAACATCTGCGTTCATGTCTTCGTGATAGTCACCTGTATTTTTAGATTCAAATAAAAGTAAACCGCCATCTACAAAACCACTGGCACTACCTATATGTGTCACTATTAACCTTCGCCCTTTACCTGAAGGTGTCCTTGAACCCTGTTGAAGTCCATCCAAAAATGCTTGTCGAAAACTTTTTACATTTTTATCTTGCCATACTTTTGTTACAGTATATTCCTCGTAGACCCAAGTTTCGTCTAGATAATAAAATATTCCTCCCTTCGTCACGGAATTTTCTAATTGATCTTAAGTAGGATCTTCGCCAACAAATAATTTCATGTTTATCGATAAGAACTGACTTCCTGTTCTGCTTTTCCCAGCAAAAATTCAACTCTCGTACGACGGCCCATAATTTGCTTCTACTGAATTTTGGCAAATTGTTGTCCCCAGAAAGTTCACTTAAAATTTTGTTTAGCGTTGGTATTTCTTTTTTAAAATAAAATGAGTGTACAGCGCACATCTTTTCACGTTTAGCAGGTACGTAGTCTGATAAGCTCGACATTTTACCCAAACAATATTATATCCACTGGCACAATAGTCACTAACCACAAGTCGAATTTTACTCTACTGCACTAGCACGTCTTCGTATATTCAGCTCTAAGACTGGATTGATCTGTCACAATACACTGGCTCCTGCCCTATGATGTATCCATTAAAATATACTAATGTACCTATTACCTGTTAGCATTAGTGTTACCCGATAATTATCTGAAACGAAATATCTTGGGGTTTTATTACTCTCTTTCATTTCCAAACAGACTAAAATAATTGTTAAATTTAACTTACTATTGGTGCCTACTACGTTAAAATATTGTACAAAGAATTATGCAGCGTTTGTTGAAAATTAATCTCGAAAATGATCAATTTCTATTCTTCAATATTTTTTATTATTAAAATTTTCTTAAGGCATATGAGCTTCAATCGTAATATTTTAAAGTGTAAAATCTAGTATGTCTCAATGGGCCATTACTTATGGACCACCTTGTATAGATCATTGTTAATGACTAAGCAATCCTTGAGCAGGCAATCAAATACTTTTAACAGGCTTATGTAAAAGACAACAAAGTTACAGTGGAATCTAATACTTTACTCTGCAAACATTTGAATTATAAAAAAATCTACTTATATCAGTTATGAGGTGACGTAAATGAAACTATAATTTGTGTTATTTTCTTTTCTGGAAAATAGTTTAATAAAAAATATACATTTTCACATCCTGTTTGTGGGGCATGCCCATTATTTTCCAACTGGTTGAAGTAGATATATCTAATTATATATTGGAATTTGAGTTATGCACCTTTTAAGATACATGTTGCAATTAACACTTTTATGCTACGCTTTTGTTGATGGTAAAATCAAGATTAAAAATAAATAATTTGTTGTATAAAATAAGTGTTGCAAACATATTTATTATTAGGGCTGGACTGTTGCGAGTCATTGACGTGTCAACGGTGGGACCACAATTTACTATCCATATAAAGCAAATAACAATTTTCCGTGCCGTTCACAGCTGCATTAGACTATGAATAATTATGTATAAATTTACTTATATTATTTCTCACTCATCAGTGATGGTTTGTGTATACTTGGACCCATAATAGGTAAATCTTCGGCTGACAAACACGTTTGGCTTTTAGTTCTATATATTTCAAAGTTGAACGTTCTACGTCAAATGACGTAATATTCTCATGTGAAAACTTTTATAGTTAGTTGCTCATTTATCACAAAAACATTCACTAATAACGTACTTTCTGGATTTTTACATAAAATATTCTTCAGTTACATGCAAAAAACTGTGTTGCGAAACTTTTTAAAATAACACTTGATAATTTTGATCAATAATAACCAAATCTATCCAACTAATTGACTACCAAATTGCTGCCAACTGCCTTAAATAGAAACAGCGTCTTTAGCATTAAATTTAAAATTACTTGTTTGATAGCCGTGTTATTCAACTTGCCAATGTAGGTTGTGGAGATTCCGGAAGTTTCGAGCATGCTTTGCAAAATGCTTGAGTACGTTTTCCTGATTTCACAAAAACCATGTTTCTGTTCCCTATTTGTCTACATCTGTAGAGCTATTTGTAATCATCTTGCATAAACCACATGTCTCATCTTATGGCTAATGGTACATCTTCTAGGAGTGTGAAATTTTGAGCAAGAAAGTTAAAATATCCTAATATAATATAATAATATAATTAGATAATAGGACATTACTTAAAAATAGGGAAAGCAATAACGGTGGCTAAAGCGATTTTACATTGAACGTTAAAAATAGAAATAACTCAAAAACCGATAGAATTAGATGAAGTAAATAAAAGTACATTTTCTATATAACATTAAACTGCTCTTTAGATATTTAATTGACTTTAACCATAGTCAGTGGCGTAGCCAGAAATTTGACATGGGGGGGGGGGTTCAGTGAACAAAGTATTTCAGACTAGATTTTTTTAATAAAAAAAATAAACAATTTTTAATAAATTGAAACAATAAAAAGCAAATAAAAAAATGTTCATCATAAACATGTAAATAATAAACAGGTACGAACAATATTAGTTACAAAAATGACAAAAATAAAATTAGAACTTAGTTGCGGGCAGGGTTGTCACCTTTTGAATTTTAAGATACGGGACACATTATTTTTTTATTATATCAGTTGAAGAGGGGAGGGAGGTTAGCGCCGCAGGCGAAAATTTTGAAATTTTCAAGGTCAAATTGCTTAAAATAAGTCTAATCGCGTAGGGGCGATCGGGGCAATCTAGCGTTTTGCGATACCACAGTCGTCGAATTGGGTGCAAGCGGGGCAAATTCTGTGACAATATTTTTTTTAGTAGTTCAGAATCTTTTATAATTTTTGGTAAAAGTTTGAGCCCACAATCTAACGAATTGTAAGATTGACTATGCTTAACGCAGTGGTAGATTTGCCCAAGCTCTGCTGCAATAACATCGATAGTTTCTTGAATATTTTCTGTTTGCAAAAAAACTTGAGAAGATTTCGACATTTTCGCGTCTTCTATGCTCTTTTGTATTAGAGTGTTGTTTGACATCACTAAGGCCACCGTGACTAAATGAAAAATCCTTTTTGCATACTAGACATCTTGCAGAAAAATTGTTTGAACCCTTTATTAGCCAAATATACTCAGTCTGCCAAGTTGGTCGATAGCTGCAGAGGCGCTTTGCTTTTTTTGGTGGCGAGATGGTCCTTTTCCGAGGTCTCCATTGTCCCTATTTTTGTCGTGTTTTTCTAAATATTTATCCATATCCTTTAATTTTTAAATGATTTAATGCAGATGAACCCTAATGTAAGGTTGCCGTAGGAGATCTAGTTCACTGACCGCGTTGCTAAATCTTGGCGAATAGAGTGATTGCAGGTTTGTAGTAAGACATGTTCTGACCCCCAAAGCCCCCCCGTGGCTACGCCACTGACCATAGTTCATTACACAGAACAATGTCTTTTGATTTACTGAAGTAACAGAAAGTAATTAACGTCCTGTACGAATAGCGGCAAATTCGTCATCAAATTCGTAATTCTCATACAAAAAAACATTACTACCAACTTTCAAGTTGATTCTGGTCAACTTTTCAAAATTATTGAGAAAACTTTGTATCTCAAAATTTTTTTCGTTTTGACTCATAATAATGTAATAGACCATGAATTGAACATTTAAATTGTAAAATAATATCCCTAATCTTCAAGGTATCGACAAGATTGATAACATGCCCAACATTTCTTCAAAATCCAATCTATTTTTTTTCTAGGGACATTACAGATGACTCACCTTGCATAACCTGTAAACCAGCATCTGCAATTTTCCAAATATTTCCGGATTCCGAAGCAAGCAGGAATTTCATTATAAATGTATTCCGTTTTGAGTTAAGGTTATGAATGACTAAACACGTTTCTATTCTAAGTTCTGTTACCTGTTAAATATGTAAGGTAATTTTTACAAGCGTTACAGTTATAAATGATCCGTCAGAATGCTAGCGTAACCTTATTCGCGTAGTGATAAAATTTACGAAGAAGAAATACGAAAGGCATGATATGGCGTACATTCATATACCAAAAGGATGGTTTTATACAGTGTTGTATTTGTAACTGTACTATAACTCCACCAAAATAAAATGTGAATAGGGTAAATCACGGTGAGACGGTGAATAAAATCGCATATGTGTATTTAACGAAAAAATAGGTTTTGCACCGTTAAATATGTTAGAAATGTTCAGCATTATTTAAAAAGAAATTAAACTTATATATAAAATTAAAAATATATATATTTTTATCCAATACTTCACCATTTCACCCAACTCTATGCGATGATATAGTGAGATCAATACGGGTGTAATGGTTAATGTAATATTCACCTTTTAAGCCAGTTTTTGCTTTATACTCTTGCTACATATATCGCAAACGTTTTCATACATAGTATAATCCTCGTGTAGTTCTATAAATTACACTTTGCACATTTTGTCCAATCCAACTTCTTCTTGCTTAGATGATGTTTCTTCATAGCTAACATAACAATGTTATTCAGAATCAACATATCTTCAAATTGGATTTCTACTGATGATTCAGACCGCTTCTTCAACATGTTTTGTCACCTTTGGTTTCTTTGCTTTTGGTTTGTTTTGTTACACATTTCATTCTTCATTTCAATTTCTTTCCTTTTTGATGGATTCATGTGAGTGCTAAGCATGGTAGCCAATTTTCTGACGTTATTTTTAGCTGTTTCAACGTTAACAAAGACATGAATAGGTCAAATGTTATTCAGCACTTTCCCTGGTGTTAGTGTGTCATAGAATTATTGTCTCTCCTGACTGTATCTGTGGTCTTTGAACCACTAGGTTGGGGTAACATAGTTCTTGGTGTTAGTAGAATTAGTAGTTGTAGTAGAGGCAGCCACTATAGTTTTTGAACAGCTGGATTGGGGTCACGCAGTTCTTGATACTAGTTTCTCTTCTCTCCTCATAGTTTTCTTCCGCACCTAGTTTCACCGTCTGTCCCTTTTGTTGGAATGGAAATGAACACCAGCTCAAGGAAAATTTTGCTTGGCACTTACATTTTTTAGAATATACAAGGCTGTTACACGTAGAATGACAAAGTAAAGCTAAATTAGTTTCGTGGAATTTATCACATCAATTCTAATAGCGACTATGAAGATATCTACCACAGTAAGCACTCGCCAGCAGCTCTGAAGGATACACCGTTCTAGAGTATAATTTGAAACGTCAAAAGCTGACAGAGGATAGAAATTCTATCGTTCCTGTTAAAGTGTGTCAGTTAAAACGGGATTAATGGTGTTTTCCAACAGATCCAAATACATTTCTTCGGTTAAATTTCCGAAATTATAAAAAATGGACGAACAATACGGATCTCCAGAAATTTCTGCCCAAACCAAATGTGTACATCACGAAATATTCCTGAGTCGTCACCAAAAAAAGTATATGGTGCCGTGTAAAAAAAATGAAGTTGGTTACCTTGGCAACCACATTTTTTGTGCTACGAAACATTGCCTGATATTATATCATTAAACGGGAAATAATTTCCCCTAACACTTTTATTAAAACATGTTTTTGATATGACGAATATTTTAAGAAATATAAGCAATATTCCACAATTTGTATTCACACTGTATATCAAACTGAATGTTATGATTTAAATAAAACTTGATATTAGAAATAAGTCAACAATTTAGTGCTATTTTACTAATTTAGACATATTTTTGTTCCGATTTTATTAAAATATACAATACAGTATGATTAACCATTTTAAATAAACTAAAAACAAAAGCTTTCAACATCGTTGTATTATTTTTAAAGTGCCTGTGTATAACCTAATGACTTTGGTATACTAAAAATTTAGATAATTGATTAATTTAATTATATAGGAGAGCAATGCACTTGCATATATATGGCGGCAGTGTCAAATTCTGAAATTTCCAGGGGATATCTATTATTTATGTGGATACAGAATAACACCTTAAATTATTCATTGCCCAATTATGCTACTCATATAAACTATACTATATAAATTCAAATTATGTTCATTATGTATTTTATGAATTATTAAAATTTTTAAGGCTCTGCGTGAAATTATAAACTCATGGTAATACAATTCCAGCCTTAATGATGTTAAGAACATAAAATTTAATTGTATGAAAGTTATGAGCAATGCCTACGATGCTATTAAAACTAATTGTGATTTTGAAGAAGTCACACAATCAGTATTAAAGTACGTCAAAATCGTCATTAAAATACAAAAAATTGTCATTAAATGCATCATTTTAAGATTCTTTTTTTTTTAAGCAGGCGGGAATGACAATGACAAACCTCAAGATTATACGAAATGTAGCAAAGCTACATATAGTCCCACTAGCTACTCCCTGAACCTGAAAAGCCACAGACAAGAAGCGTTCTAACATTGTTGAGATATCATTGACAGCTCCTGGCATCTATTGCGAATCGGCGGTAACAATATTTGCAAACACGAAATTTCGGGAAATAAACTATTCTGCAGTTAATGCTCCGACCGACTAAATTGTAAACTTCAAGTCAATATTAAATTAATCCAAGGTACGATGTCCTCAAGTAATATAGAGAAAAAACACACATGTGCAGTGAATATACGATTTATGATAATTATTTATTTATCATGGACGACTAAATTACTACAGAGTACAGCCGATATTATCTAATGAAAAAGCTCATTACATACTTCACATGTTGCTTAAATTGCACGATTGATCGTTATCCAAAATATAAAACTATTATGTATATGTATAATGAATACAACACTGTCGTTATTTATCATTTTTTGTGTTTGTTAAAATTGCATGTCTTTCACTAAGAACGGAAGAGTAATTGTTTCATAACAGTTATTGACCGATTGTTGAAGTTGAGTAATAATTGTGCCGTTATTTTCTTTATTTCACATTGTAAACAGTATCATTCTTGCAATTCATGATTTCTGCAGGTGCTTATTATAGTTTTAAACCGACTTACACTTTTATAGTTTCTGTCCGTGTGCAGAAATACCTGTTATCTAATAATTGGTCGTATTTATCAACAAAAGTGTATGTACCTTATAGGTAACTACCATGATAAGTATTTTTGCACATAAATTTACAACTTATATTTAAACGCATGTAGGTATCCTTGAACAATGTACTTACTCTGTGACTTGTGCAAAAATACGTAATTTTATTTTTATTTAATGCACTACAATAGATGATAATTTCAAGAAAATAACATCTAATAAGCAGTAAAATACAAATAGTAAAAAGCACGTAACTATAATGAAATATGATTTGTCAGGAAATTAAGAAATTGTTTGTAATTAGCTATATATTTATTTATTGTACTTACTCTACAGGTTGTACAACGTGGAACAAATGACTATTGATTTTCTTACCTGCAAAAAAGAAGAAAAATACATTTAGAAAAATTGAAATACCTAAGTTACACAAAAATGAGTCAGAAATTGGGTATCCATAAAGAAAGGTCCCCAGACCAGACCGGTCAACCTATTTTTGAGATCGCTGAACATGAATCCTGTGTCAAAAAAGCCCCAACGTCCATATATTTCCCGTAGGACCAAAATAAAGCCCAAATATTCGAAATCAGATCGTCAGATTGTCTCAGCATGGCTTAGGAAATAATCAGACTAGACCGCCTAAATGTTTTTGAGGTCACTGAATATCAGTCCGCATATTTATTTGTTCAATCTCATCAGATCATTTTTAAAGTCGTTTGAAGGTTAACGTTTGTTATTAAATGGAAACGCATTTTTGAGTTGACGGATTCTGGAGTTGTGGGAAGGGTAGTTATAACACTTAGGTCCCATTGGGTGTCTTGCATTTCCTCCCATTAAGAGACCAACCATCCTGACCTACTAACCAGAGAAAAAGGTGATGATGTTGCTCAGGGAGATCTTTCTAATATATGCCATAGAAGGCTATCGTTTTCCTAACATTGATTATCTTTTTCACATGATGGTAGTGCATTCACAGAGCACGTGAAATACCTACTGTCTTCCTATTCAGAACTTTTATAAAAAGGTGTTTTTACACTTCTTCATACAATAAAGCCAATTCCTGAGCCAACATTGTCCACTTTGAATACCTGTCAACAGACGAAGATTTGTCCAAGACATAGCTAAGTACGTTTTGGCTGTATATTTACTGGGGTCTTCTAGAAACTGCTTGGCGAATTGACAGTTATTTCTTTCAGCCTACCGCCTCTTAAATTCTTTGGGGTTTTTTCCTCGATTATTTCAACAAATGCTGACAAGGGAAGCACATAATTGCCATTGCACTGTCATGTTCTTTAACTCAGCCGTATTGACGACTGATACACTATCAGTCCTTGATGACATTCCCATGCTAATCTAATTATTACTACACAAGATCAGTAGTGATTGCCTACTGTCTGTGTAGATTCTAATACCCATTTATCCGTTGAACGTCATTGCCCATTTTATTGAATACGTAGAGCCTGCAGTAGGTTCCACATTCTGTACCTTTCTTTCTTTTTGATCCGTCTGTGAATATATTAATTGCATCCTTACTGGCAGTCTCCTCTTCACCACTGATGAGTATTGTGAAGGGTCTGTAGAATACAAACTGGGGAGAAAAATATTGCCAATAACTGTCAGCAGAAGGGGCATTTTCCTGACACCCCCATACCGCAGACCATTCCTAACTTTTTCACATTGTATATTTGGTTTGAAGCCAACGTTCTTGAGGCGAATCAAAGTTGTCGAGATCATTTCATTTAGATAAATATCAAAGGTGGCAGACATCGCATTACCTCCTCTATGGTAGGTGTTTTCCACATTGTTCAACTTATGCTTAGGCAGGCATTTTTTAATTTGCTTTCCAAATAAAGTTTTGCATAAAATTTGACATCTTGGAGTCACACTTTATGCGTAACATCCGATGCAAAGCTTAGTCTAGTGTTTAGGAGAGCTGGTGCCTTTATTGGACCCAGTGTCCTCTTCTTCGTTACTTTACGAATGCTAAATGCGGAACATTTTGCGACTAGATGCGTTTGATTCATGGCCAAAGTCACCTCTAAAGGTGGTCGGAATGTCCAATCTTTCTCTTGCAATTTACATGCTAGTGTCTCGATCATTTTCCCGATAGCGAGATGTCGGGAAAATGATCTCGAAAAAAGTTGTTGAGTTCATCGAGGGTCACCACTTACAAGGGATTCCTCTTGAGTTTTTTCCATGTAGTTACGATTTCTCTTTGCAACATACAACAAAAATGTGTCATCATATTCTCATCTAACCTATCCTGATATGACCTATGGCTCATCCTAAAATAGCCAAAGTTATCCCGGAAACAATCCAAATGAGAATCCATCACATTATACCCATTACGTCTCAAGTTTCTGAAGTTCTTACTCATTTCATCTAGTAATTCGTTGTAGTTTAGAAAGTTTAGTTTTCAAAAAACTCTGAAGAACCTCTGTTCTAAACTTGTCCAGAGCCAAAATTCGTTTTTATTAAACAAACATCAACCTTAAAATGACCTTCAATATGATGGAATCTAGCAAACATCAGGTTCCAATTCAGAAAATTGAAAAATATATTGGTCTGATCATCTACTAAGGTTAAAATTCGCTTGTATTTAGGGACTTTAAGAGCATATAAATTGACCGATCTGGTCCAGGGAACATGACCTTTATTTTTGTGCATTTGTTATTTATTTAAGGACTTTTTAAACTTTGTAAATTTAAATGTTTATAAATTATAGTACCAAGTGGAAACAGAAGATATGAAACGTCTTATCATTCAAAAAGTTCCCTATGAACACACGTTTGAAAACGATTAGTAAAAAAATACAGGGCAATCTCGCAAAAACTTTATTTTTTTCAATTATTCTGCAAACGGTTTATCAGATCCAAATAAAACTGAAAATATAAATTCATGATTTCAATAATTTCGAATAGTAATTGCTTTTCATCATACACATGCCGGAGATTAAGAGCAATTATCTCTTATAATTATAATGTTTGGTAAATACATTTTTTCAAAGTCGACAGCATAAGCTTCTTCACTTGCTTTAGTGAAACTGACAAATAAACCATAAAATGAATCGTTGTCATTGAAAGATCGATAATCGAGGAAAACAATTTTAAAAAATGGTCACACTGTCGCAGGAAATAATAATAATAATATCTCTACCCCTCATTCTAATCACAGGGATTAGCCCAGAAGTCGGAGACTTGTGCGGGAGAGGGGGCGGCATATTATTATTAAGCAGGCCGCATTTGCGCCCAGGAACGACTTATGTTGGTAGGCCCTAACCACTATTCAGTGCAGGAATGAGGAAAACCTGGAAAACCTCATTAATTAGGGGGGTAGTCAAATATCAACCGGTATCAATCTCTCACATTGACCCAAGCCAACATTATTCCACCCTACCATACCCGCAGAGAGGGTGCCAATCCTCTCCACGAATATAGCTTATATACGGTCTACCGGCAGTTGGGCGCGAACCAACTCCGATTAGTCACCTCGATTCAAGTACTAACGCCTTAAACCGCGCGACCACTGGCCGATCCAAATGGAATGTTATTATTTGTTATATTAAAACTTATACCAAACTTTATTCACATACCTTGTCAGTCCTTCAGTATTTATGAAAAATCACATCAAAACTAAAACATTAATACCTTGTAATTTTTAATCAAACATTGTTTAACTTAAACCCTTAAATGCCATGATAATTATTTTTTATTCGCCTGAAAGAACTATTATTATTATATTTTGCATAACTAACGCCACTAAGTGAAACCTACAAATAAATATTAAAGAATCACAAAATATTATTTCCAAAATAGGTGATAACTTGTGCACATTTTACTATAAAAAACGTATTTTCAGACATAGGTCTTGACTAATAGACAATACAAAAGATTAAGAAAAAATAAGCATCAGGTTTTCTTTATTTCAACAAAAGTAACAATTAATAATGTTTTCTAATTTATATAAGAGATGTTGTCTACTCATCAATTGTAAAATAATATATTTTATAATGATAAATGATGGGTAAAAACAACAAAAGACAATTTTTTTTAAAGTGTACTGTCCACGGTAACATATATTTTTTTTTTATCTAAATGACAAGTTCAAGGAAATTTGGAATTCTATCTTGAATAAAAAGCGATGGGAAATACCA
This sequence comes from Monochamus saltuarius, assembly GCA_025584915.1. NCBI lineage: Eukaryota > Metazoa > Arthropoda > Insecta > Coleoptera > Cerambycidae > Monochamus > Monochamus saltuarius. The sequence continues at coordinate 54,806,758 of CM046725.1, read as the reverse complement.
CACTGTTCCTCAATTACTTATTTTTTAAAGGACTTTGTTTCCTGCAACACTTTAATAACTCTGTCAGGTAAATTTCCAGTCATTTCATACTTAATAGTACCACTTACAGCATCCATTTAGATGGATAATAATAATTCACGATTAAAATATTCCATACAAACAAATTATTCAAATTTCGTAACACGGTTTCCCAAACATTACGTTTTTAACATTTATATATGTATATGCTTTCTATAGGTATAAGGGTATAACTGACATATCAAAAAATGTAAGATAAAATATTTACTTCATATTAGGTCCACATACTTCAATGTTGATAGGGGCGTACAACGCATTTCATAATCTAGATAGTGTCTTAATTATTAAAAAATACTTCATACCTTATGCATAAGAATGCGTTGCTTATAATTCATGACTTAAGTAGCTGGAAACCTGTAGTATTTCAAATAGGTGAAGGTTAAGCTAATAAATAGCTGTAAGGAATTTCACCTTATTTAAAGCAAAAATGTGCTTCCTGCGTATAGTGTGATGTAAGGGGTGCGTGTAATATATTTGCATATAAAATAAAGTAAAATTAATTAATTTCATCAGACATTTTATTAAAATCAAGTACCAGGGTTCTTTGATGGCCTTATATGTGCAGCAAGTTGTAATGAAACCCTGATCTATTCAAATAATTTAGCGCAGGATAGGCCGACTTTGGCAGCTTTTGGAGGTTTCTCCTAACTTTACAAATAATAGAAAAGAAAACAATGAATATGTCACTTTCGAGAAAAGTTAAATGGCATGTGTAAACATTTTTTACTATGTTATATACAAAAATTAAATAAACATTTTTAATGCATTTTTTCATTAAGTATAAAATGTAAATAAGGAAAAAACATCGAATGTTCAATGTGATTATTAAAATTTTATTTTTCTCGAAATTTGTATGCATTCTTTCATTATAAAATGTAAGTAAGCGAAAAACATCGAATTTTTAATGTGATTATTAATATTTAATTTTACTCGATCGACATTAAAGACGTAGCTTTAGTGACAGCTAAAGTGTTGCATTTACTGCCTAGGCATGAGAATCATTTTTACTGCTGCTAAATTAAAAATTAAAATTTGTTCTTTAACGAAAGTAATTTTGTTTATAATTACCTTCGTACCTAAATACGTATCATCAGAGGCCTCCATTAGAAATTGTTTAATTTGTTAATTTTCTAAATCGCGTGGTTTTTTAGCACGATATCTATCAGATTGCCGCTTCAAGAATGCTTTTAATTTTATATACTTTCCAATATCGATGTCGTTTTAGACATTCAAAGTTGCTCTGAACATCGCATAATTGACCATAAGGAAGAATATTATTTCATAGTTTTGCTTAATTCAGAAAAATATGCAAATAGTACATTTTCTGAAAAAGATAAGATAATGTTATTCTCAGCCCGGTAATCAACACATTAGGTATATATGTTTGCTGATATATTTTCTTCGATTTTTATGGTAATAAATTACACTGCTTTGCTAATTCAATAATTGAGTTGAGGTTATTTTTATGGATTGAAATAGGAATAATAGGGGGTTACATTTTGCTGCATTTGCAGCGGAAACGGTTACTCGCCTAACGTCCTTAACAATATGTACCTTTTTCAAATCAAAAAGGTAGGAGGATTGACAATAATCATCTAGCTATTATATCAAGTCCCAAAAAAGTTCTGCCATTTAAAAAGCACGATGTACCATAAGTGGCGCCCTCTACTAGTAACGTCAAAATTAGAAATACATTTGAATTGCAAAATGTAGACAAATATTTGGATTTGGATTAAAAAATTTATTACAAATATCGAAAATAACACCCTGTATCTTTTTAATAATCAATTTTCGATGGCTTCTCATTAAAGTTGAAGTATGATGGATTAAAATAATCTTATTAACTATCCTTTGACCAATATGAACCCCTATATTAAAGTGATTTGTTTGAAAGCGTTAAAACAGAATCATTTATCTTTATTCTTTTTTTATCGTCATTATCTCGGTCATGTAATTGTACGACGGCTGCTAACTCATTAGGAAAAATGTCGATTCATTATTCACTTGTAAAGGCATTCTTTATTGTTTCGATAGTGATCACGAACACTACATTCTTACCCATATTTTTTTCTAAACCAAATTTAAAAAAATATTAAGTGCCTTGTGTAAACTTGCATTTTGCATAGTCTTACAGACAATAAGTATAATTATTATATTAATATATAATATTGCCCATATTAGTAGGTAATTAATAAAAACTAAAATAATATTTATATGTAGGTACGTAAACATATTTTTTAATTATACTGTTGCCTACATAATTACGTCATTTTCTAAATATTTTATATATGTTTATAGGTTTATTGTCAACGCTGTAATTTTCAAAAGAAAAAGATAGTTACCATGATATGATATAATTAATAAGTATATTAATAGATAGTAATCTCTAACACATATTCACTAAGATTAAAAGTAAAGACAATATGTGAGAAGACTGAGAGGACCAGTCGATATCAACTTTTTTAGATTTTTCAACTTTGATTTGTTAGCCTCTTACTTTTCTAAAAACATTTGGTGTCATAAAAACACATACTCGTTAATGAAAGCAAATCAATTTACATTTGAAGGAAAACATACTGACCACATTAAAGATAAAAAATGCGACTACTTTCCTAAATGGGAAATTAGACAGATATTAATTGTTTATGAATTTTAATCACCACAAATCGGAATAAAATTAGATGTCGCCTAGTAGTTATAAATGTGAATGATCTTCACACATAAAATTTTGAATATTTTCTTGAATTTATCTAAATGTACGAATTAAGTTAATATTTAAAAAGCAAATAAAGTTATCTAGAGAGCGAAGGATATATAGTTCTAGTGTCTATTTTACTTCTATAAGTATACAGTTCACTAATAAGTACTCAGAATAAATTAATGTTGTCTTTCTACGTTTCCTTAGTTTTTGTTCGAAAACTGCTTACCTATATCTACCATTTTATTATTATAGTATAATACAGACTTCAGAGGTACCTCAAGGTTCTGCACTTGGTCCTCTATTGTACAATGTTTTTATAAATTAAATCACATATTGTCGATCATTACTGTATACATGATACATGTATGATATTGTAATGACTAGTCAATGGTGTAGGTATGCATCATATTCTTAATAAATGTAATGAAATAATATTCATTTGCGACTATTAAATTTGTTTATACGCTAAATACCTAAACAACCATAACAAAATAATAATCTCGGGGGATGTGTTTTTCTTATTAATTGACAACTTAGTATCCAAAGCTATCAAGAATATCGGGTTTGTCATCGTAACAATCATCAATAATTAATATATAATAATATCTCTACCCCTCATTCTAATCACGAGGATTAGACCAGAAGTCGAAGACTTGTGCGGGAGAGGGGGCGGCATATTATTATTAAGCAGGCCGAATTTGAGCCCAGGAACGACTAACGTTGGTAGGCCCTAACCACCATTCAGTGCAGGAATGAGGAAAACCTGGAAAACCTCATTAATTAGGGGGGTAGTCAAATGTCAACCGGTATCAATCTCTTACATTAACCCTAGTCAACATTCTTTCACCCTACCATACCCGCAGAGAGGGTGCCAATATCTCCACGAATATAGTTTATATACGGTGTACCGGCTGCGGGGGTCGAACCCACAGCGATCTAGTTACCTCGATTCAAGTACTGACCTTAAACCGCGCGACCATTGCCCGATCCGAATTTGAAGGACACAGTACTCTTATAGTATTATATAACGCATTTGTAAGATCAAAGCTTTAATATGCTTCTTTTGTTTAGAGTTCTTACTATGAATGTCGTTTGAAGACCCCAAACACGATTTACTTATGGTTTAAGTATGATGGCGTATATCCCCCAATTAGTTTTTCCATTGAATAGTTGCTATCCAGATTTAATATGCTTGAATTGTCCTTACGTCGCAAATTTTAGTTTGTTTGCTGCAGGTTATAAGTTATTGAATAATTTGCTTGATTGTCCAGCAAATCTTCTTGTTACATTAAATTATTATCAGCACCAAATTTAGTAACGAGTTTCCATTCTTCTATGTTCCATATATCTGCATGCAGGACGAATGCTCTTAATAATGATCCAATGATTGTTCTGTGTTGCAATAAGTTCTTAGTTCAGAATATTTTAGATTACTGTCAGCTGAGATAAGAAATCTCTCAAATTTTGAAAAAGTCAAGTTTCTTTAAAGTCTTGCTTTTGCTGGGTCTTGCGAAAATCTTATAATTTTTTCCCGCAATTTTTCAGGACTCTTGCGAGACTTGAATACAACAGATAAACCCCTTCTTATGTTTGCAAGCTTTCTTCCGTAGCAAGACTTTTTTTTAAATCTTGTTTTAGAAAATGCAATAAATATAGTAACGTAACAGTAAAAAGTTAACAACAAAAAGTATGTAATCATATATGTTCGGTTCGTTTAAAGGCATTTTAATTTAAAAATTGTCTTGTTTCAGGGCCACTTATCTTGTTAAACATGATTTGTTTCAACCGTCTATGGTTAAGATAGCCTGCTGAAGCGATCATAAATATTTTTATAAAATAAAAAGTCATTCCATATTTATTGGATTATGATTCACTGCACTTTACATCATCTGACGTCTTGATTAATAAATTATATTTAATAAAAATCATTAAATCAAGTACAGCAATCACTATCTCCGCTCCAAATACCAATTTGTTATCTGTAGAATTAATAACCCACAACTTCATATTACAAATCAGATATTGATCTTTTATTATTTCATAAAAAGTATCTAGCCACTAAAATGAAAAATAATTTCCAACATGGCATGTTTCATTATTAATTTACTAAACTACCTAACTGCATTTTATGAACTTGATTTTATTGGTTCAAGTGTTGAACTTATTTGGCTGAGAAGGGATTGAAACATATTAGTTTATGCTAATGATTTGGTATTCCCTGCATAACAGACATGTGGTCCCAGCTATTTCCAAAATTGATTGCAAGAAATCAGTGCAAGTAAAATTATATTTTATATAGGCCAACAGAGCATTGAAATCTGTGTAATCAGTAATTGTTTACTACGATTTCTAATACTAGTATAAATATTTGATAGAAGATTGACAGATAAGATGTGTATATAGAAATGAAACAAAATATCACTGTGTTTCATTTTCTAGAAATAACATTTCTACTTATGCTAGTTAATATTGTTCAAACTGCACTGAACAAGTACCTCAGAAGAAACTGTCAGGTTCTCAAATTTGTTTTCTAGCTGCAATATGATATTCTACATCGATTCTATGTCCATATACCAATTTGGTATGTAATTTATTAGTGGCATTAGTTCTTCTAGTGCGTCTCAGATGAATCAAGCTCTGCACAGTAACACTATAAGTATGGTAAAAAGGTTTTACTGGCGGATAAAAGGATATGACTGGTGAGTCGTAGATGAGCCTGTCACCTCCTGGAGCCAGTAAAAAACGTTACCTTGGGTGCATTGTTATATATTTTATTTATTATTCATTTGTAAATATATTTAAATTTCGATTACAAAAAAAACTAATCCTCAATAATTTGTCGTAAGCTTTGGAAGCGCTACCGTGACTACATATGTTGTTTATGTAACTGTTTATTTATTTTGGTGAAAACGAAAGGAAGCCACTAGCGCAGCTTCAAGTTTACTACTTGAAAAAAAAACACCTTCAAAGTATGAGCGTGAATATAGCAACTTCAAAATCTGACAGAAAAAAATGGTGTGATTGGGCTAATAGAAGATATTCTTTGGTTTACATAAATCTGTTAGATTCAGTCCGAATACATTATGGATAAAATGGTCTAACCTAAAAAGTTGTTTAGAAATCATGGAAAATGTTCAAGATCGCAGGTTTATTTTTGATTTAAAATTAAATGGTAAAATGTGACATTTAGTTGACATTTGTAGATTTCTAAAGGTATTATAATTTCATATCTCAACTGTATTCCAAAAAATGCCAAGGTTTTATCTAGAGAAGATTTCTATTGGATGCTCTTGATGACCATTGGTTGCTTACGAAAATTGTAACAATATTCGAGATTTATGGTTGTTGTATGTGGTGAAATTCTCTCCCTGACCATAACTGGCCGAATATATGGGTAAATACGTAATTTTGACATTGCGACAAACAAAAAAATTAACAACAAGAAGATTTACAATAATCGATGGTGGCTGCAGTTTCGAGCTCTGCAGAAAATATATAAATCTTCGGCCTCTTAGAACTGAAAGCCTACGTTTTTTCAAACATATCGAAATAGAAACTGCATTTCCCTTAATGCTGACCAGCACACTATTGGCGCTGTCTCAAAATAAATTGCGAAGTATTTATGTTTAGAAGAACCAGAGTCATATAGCGGTCATTCTTTTCGCATATTTGAACAACTATGGTTGTAGATGAGTGTGGACGTATATTATCACTAAAATGTGCAGGGAGATGGAAATTCAGCGAAATTGCCACGAGTGATGTCGATGATTCTAACTTGTAAAATTGATTGTTAACCTGTAAAAAGTAGTACCTTGTGAAAATAAACTTTCTTGATTAATACGCTTTGATAAATTGATGTTTACAAATAAAGTAGATGTCATATGTTTAGAGAAATGTTATAGGAAAATATCTATTATTTTTTCATACTCTATCCTTTGCCAACTTTTATGAAGGAAAAAAAAAAAAAAAAAACGGAGACACACTAAAAAAAAATTACTAAAAAAATAATAAGCATTTATGACCAATAGCCTAGTAAAATTTCACATAAAAACGCAAAACTTCCCACCAATTTTTATTTGGATATTGTAAACATATACTCAAAAGTACCCTTAATTTGAAGAGTGCAGTTTTTTATTTTTAGGTGGTGAAATTCTAGTTTTTGTAAATATCTTGAAGAAGAAACCAAATAATTGAAATTATTACCATTTTACAGTACGTTTTACTCTAAAACGATTAGTCTAAAGAAAAAGCTTGTGTAAAAACTAGAATTCACCCCTTTCTCCCCCTATAAATAAAAAACCCACTGCTCAAATTAAAGCTACTTTTGAGGAAATGTTTAGGATATCCAAATAATGGACTGCTCAAAAACTCACCTTGGTCAAATCATCTTTTCAAAACAAAAATCAAATTTTTGCTGGAGCACAGTTTTTTTAAAACATAATAGTGACACGGAATAAGATATACAGATAGTAACAAATGTTAATAAAATAAAATTTCCTTGCAATTTGAAAAAAGGTGATGTGTCTGATTTGAAAGTTGAAATTGAATTTGAAACTTAGATAATGATGCTCTGAAATCCTATCAAAATTGACTCATTCGATATTCCATGGTTTCAAATTTCGTAAAATTATGGATTTAATTATTATAGTTTTAACCTTGTTAAAAATAAATATTTGCGAGGAAACACTATTTTAAAAAGATGACTATTAACAAATTTTTCAAGTACAGGTAAGTGTTAATATTTTATTTTATACGACTGTAAATCGACTAAAAAATTGATACTAATAGAACAGGTTCTAATTGTATGGCCAACTCTGGGAAATTTTAGCAACAAAGTGTGCAAAGAATAATGCAATAATAGTTATAACATTTACATATATCATATTTTTATGATCGAATGTTATAACCATTATCAATTTGGAAAAAAGTTGGTAGGTATGTCATATTTCCGTGGTCTTGGGTTTCTATTACGTCATCACGTGTCAGTACATCAATATCAAACTTCAGTTTGTTAAATTGCAACCAAAAGACACTTTTGCTTCTACTTATGTACAATTGCATGTAAGTATTAATGATTGCATGTCTAAATTTTTAAGACAAAATTATTTCAAAGGATAAATAGAATCATAATGAAGTGGAAAAAATATGGCGCCTTTACTTATTTTCGTTATTCTTGCTTCAATTTAGTTATAAATTTATTGTAACAATAAATCAATCAAACGAAACAGAGATGAAATTCAGAGACATTATTAATTTTTTGACATAAAGGGACTGACAATTATTGTTTCTAAGTTTTTTAATTGTTTTAACAATATTATTCCATAGTTCGTTACAATGAAAAAGAAAACATAGAAATCTTGATAAGGGTAAAATAGACAACAAAAAATAACTTAACAGGATGTGAAACATATCCTAATCGTATCCTTCTGACTCAATCTATAGTTGATCATCGACTCGCCTTCTCATCTTGTGTTTATTTCCTCACCCTGTATAATTAAAATAAAATTGTAGCGATTATGCGTGTTTTATTTGAATTATTAAAACATAATTTAGAGACATGTGTTTATAATTCCAGTTATAAAATTGGCACAATTATTATTGATATTTATTCTAAAAGTTGGCAAGTCTAAAAAATTATGTAATTTTATTCTAACACGTAAAAAAGGTGCCAAAAATATAAGGAATTCCTTGAACGATTTATTAGAACTATAGCTAAATATAAAATTCAATTAAACTTTAAAACAATTACAACTTAAAAAATAAATACATTATGTAACCGTATGATGAAGAAAACAAAAACCATAGTTATTTAAAGTTGTTATGCATTTATTCGTTTCTGATGTCCACTATGAGATAAAACTAACCTTGACTTCCACGAAGGCACTCTAATTCGATTGTATAATCCCAACAGTCCAAAGAGTTCAAAGTCTGAAGACTTTCCGGTTCATCACTCATTTTCAAACACGCGTGTCGAAAACAACCGAAATTAAGCTAATCTCCAAAATCTATCGAACCATGTTTCCCCCCGAGTGGCGTATAACCAAAACTAACACCCGAGTAACAGCCGCCAAACTTCACATTCACCCTTACTCCAACCGACCCTACTAACGCGACGGCAACCTGCCTACTACCGTTTCCCTACCTTCGAGCGCTGGTTTGTTTATGCTCAGGTAAATAAGATCGTGGTAGGGAACGTCACGACGACGACGGTACTATTATTACTCTGATGTGGTACCGAATTGAGTTCTCAGAATCGTTTTGTGCTTCTTGAGCTGGTGATTTCCTGACTGTCGGCGTCTGCCACCACTGATGGAGATGAGTCGGAGGTAATGGATGATGCTATTGTGGTGTTAATAGGTAATGGGGTTTTTGAGGAAGAAATTATTATTCCCTAATAAAACTGCACTAATCCTAAAACTGAGCCAACTGAGGAAATGTGATATAAATTAGCTCTTAAATTCGACGGAGTGGACCAGGTTTCAATGGGGAAACTCCAGCAGATGACAGAGCTATCGATTTTAAGCAAACGTTTTCGAGATAGCAGAAAGTATTGCATGCAATATACAGGGTGTTAAAAAAGAGTGTAAAATATTTCAGGAGGTAATAGTATGAACCCAAAAAGGAGAAAAGTCTTAATAAACATGGGTCCGCAAAGTAACGGTTGCGGAGATGGACCACTATTCCTTTTTCAAACATTTTATTTTAATAGGAATAAACCGACAAAGGAAGCTTTAACAAACAAAAAACAAAGTTACAGAAGATGTTAAAGGTGCCCTCCGTCCATTTCCAAGCAGGCACGACATCTTCGTCTCAACGATATTCGAACTCTTTCGAAATCACCCTCCTTGGTTTGGATTTCTTAACATGCATTTTTGATTAATCCGTAGCTGCAGCTCTTCCAGGCTATTTACAGGAGTACCATACACTAATGTCTTCAAATATCCCCAAACAAAGAAATCTAGAGGGTTCAGGTCAGGGGATCTTGGATATCACATTTTCTGAAATATATTTGAGAATGTTTAATATAGAATATGAAATGTTAACCATTTATTTTTCTAGTTTGATATAAAAAATTGGCTAGACTGCATGAACCAATGGTGAATATAGAAGATTAGCGATTACCATAAATTAAGGATGAAAATCTAGCAGACTTAGCAAATGAGATCAAATACTGTTGTTTCTCCTTTAGGGACCAATAAACTAATACCCTTGACATACATCTACTCGTACATGAAATCTTCTGAGAGATCTGAGACGTCCTGGAATTAGCAATTATAACACCAAACTGTTGATTCAGATATGAACATTCATCATATGAGCTCATAAGTACTACAATGTATACTGTAGACACTGGGGTTGGAAGAAAATGGTTCTCTTAATTTATAAATGTCAAATTAACTATATTATTTAAGGAATCTTATTCTGCTGCTCTGGTAGAATAACTTCATCTAGATTCAGCTATCACAGAAAATGAAAATATTAAAAGAAATATTTAACAAGCCATGAGGAGGACACCTACGACCAAGAAAATGGAGGAGTACCTGGCAATAACTTATTTGCTCTATATACAGAGTGTAACAGGTTTAAATATAGAAAAAAAAACATAAAAACTTTATTAAAAAAGTGTCCCTCTTCGATAGCAATTTTAAATAAAATTATAAGACAAGTCAATAAAATAAAAACTGCACTTACTGTTTGCAGAAATTAAGATGTTTTAGTTCCAGTACTAATAAAAGTAATGTTTTAGTTTTCTGTCTAAAAATAAAAAAGTAGATATTTTGACAAACACTATACCATTTGAACTCGATTTTCTGGAAATTTAATATTTCGAAAAATTGACAAGACACATTTTTTTCAAGAAAGTTATGAGGATTCAAAAAATATGGAAAAAATCCCAAACTCTCATATCTACGCCTATATGTTTAATAATGGGCAACTTTTTGCATCATTTTCTACCCTTTCCAACAGATTAACCATATCCAAATTAAAAAATATATAATATAAAACCAAAAAAGTTATGCTCGAAAACTAAATGTTTTAAAATAAAAAGGTTTAGGCAAAAAATTACACCCTCCACGTACTATCGATTCTAAAATTTTCTGTTTTTAAATCTGATAGTCTCTGTATATGTATAGGGTATATATATTTACAAGTTAGATAGCCTGCTAGGAATATACTTGTTGTACCCAGAATCATGCTTGCTGGTGATTGCCACCATCCGCCATTCAGTATGAGTTTATTGGTAAGAGATTGAAATATAAATTATATTTTTTGAATGTAAGGATAGGAGGGAGATGAGGTCCAAATTTTAATCGTGAAACTGCATACAACAGTGAGTTTAAGCAACTAGTTTCAGACTGTTGCAATTATAAGAAAATATCATATTTTCTGAAATGTTTTGAGGTTTGTATAATTATAAATCGTTTGTGGAAGTTAAGTAGGAACCATTTGTAAATAGATTATAAATGAAATATTCTAAAAGAAAAAATACTACCGATTCTTATAGTGTTTTCATTTCATAGAAGATGAATATAAATAATTATATATCTAGATATTACGGGCATTGGTTATATAAGCTTCAGTAGTCAATATATCATTATAGCCAGTGTGTCCTCTTGAGGTTCTATAAAGGGTACAGGGGACAGGGTAGATAAATTCGTTTACACATTAGATAATACAGAAGTTCTACAGCACACTATTAAAATATAAACAAGTGCGTACAGCAATAAACTAACAAAGTTGGATGTGTTGGGAGAACACAAAACATAGAGCCTACAGGACTAGGCAGTTTTAATAAAAAGTGCCAATATCAAATACAAATGAATCATCTCGGTAAAACATATATTTATAATGGACACTAAGCATTAATCGCATTCAACATACTCGTATTTACTGACATCAAAATTTTAAGACAGCTTTTATTTTCAAACGGTAGTACGTTTTGATTTCCAATTAGTATATTGTACCTCATTTTTAATCAAAATTAAGATATTTTCATTGTTACAACATACGCCATGAAATTTTAACTAGCGTCCTCTACAGATGATCACGAAATGAAATATCAAAAACCGATTTTTCTTTTATATCTGAAGACATCTGAATGAAAACGTTAAGATAGGTTTTATATGTCGGTATCTAAATGAAGCACCTTATCAATTTGTCAAATATCAACTAACAAAACATGAAATCCAGTAGGCTTTTTGATCTAGTATCAGAAATTTTGTATTGCAATTAATTCACACTTATTTATATCAGACGAAAACTTGAACAGTATTAAAGCATTTTATTAATTAATTCTGAGGGAATGTATGAAATCACGAATCATTCATTAACTATATTGAACATGACATAACTGCAAAAACCTATCCTATCTATTTTTATGAAAGTAATTTCTTAGGAATTACAACAACGTTACCACAATTTGATGATGGTCGGAAACACTCTTTCTAATCATGACTATAACTAAATAAAAATCGTGATTACGTTGAAACTCTTACTTCTAGAGTAACAGTAAGTGCTTTTATAGAGAACGTCGCCATAATTAAAGAAAACGTATGCAGTTTTATTCAATTTTGATGTTTGAACCCCCTCCTTTTAACCCGTTACCACCTATATGATATTTGAAAATAATTGTGTCGGATTGATAATATTCTATATGAAATAAAGTGATTCAACTATTTTTCTGACACTCTACGAAGATAAAACAATTGACAATTTTTACTCAAGTCAATGTCCAGAAATTACTTTTAAGCACTTGAAATAAAACGTGGATCAACAAAAAACTTGCCGTCCAAGTTTTATTTTGAAGGTAAAGGTAAAGGTAATTAAGCTTACTGGTAATTAGGCCATATTTGGCCCTTTTTACCTACTAACTTATACTACCCTTCACCCTTACAATCACAGACATCCATGGGTAGGACAGAAAAATTTCCTGCCCCGTGTTGGATTCGAACCAACTTCCGGCCGATCGTGCTTGCCCTGGCAGCGACTACTCGTCACCGCCTTGGCCGCTCGGCTACCGTCAGCCCTTATTTTGAAGGTAACATAATTTATAGTGTTTGAAATTTATAACCCTTGAAAACTTAAATTTCACTTACCCCTAAATTTACTTTTTCAAATGATAAAAATACCCACTATCAACCTCTACGCAGTACAATCGTTTGCAATAATAATGACACTCTCTTAAAACAGTTTTTGAATTTTTGGAAGTTCTGAATAGAAATATCATTAAATCTCTCTTGGTAAGTGAAACAACTAATAACTAATGTTAAAAATTTAAAGCAGATTTCAATATGAATACGTCAGAAGTTCAAAATAAATTGCAAAATTCATTTTAGTGAGTGTCATTAATATTGTAAACTATAGTACAAGTGGAGTTCTAGTCTAGTAGAAAAGCGTTGTTGGAAATGATCCCGTCGAATAGTATAATCCCAAACATGAGTATTATGTCCCATCCCATTCCGTGTAAAAATACCTTCATCTGAAACTAATACGTCAGCTTTAAATCTGGGATTTTGAGCATTTCGTTGCAACAACCATTCAGAAAATCGAATTCGTAAGGAATAAACCCTTGGTATTAAGGCTTGGACATATTGTACATGGTACGGATATAATTGAGCTTCAAATGGTTTGCCTGGTATTATTCGGAGATGCTCAATATCTAAAATACGTTCCTCAGTTGCTGTAATACACCGTGGATGCCCTGGACCTTCAACTCTACCACGATTTAGTTTCCCGTGTTACGTCCGTATTGCACTACCATCGCTTAGAGACAGAAATTTAAGGAATTAGTATACGTAGGTATTTATAAAATATGCCCCTCTCAAAGCAAAAGTTGATGCGTCCAAACGATTTTTGTTTATTTTTGCAAGGTGGCAAATTTTCGGCGGTCCACATGGCTTGACTTGACCAAAAATGCAGTCAAGTCGTAAATTCTTAATAACAATACAACATTGTTTACGTTTCATAAAAGTTATAACGTGATTCCTCAATGAAAATATTATGTAAATAATATTATTTATTATAGATAGTTGATTGATACAATTAGAAAGCAATTAATTGGCAAAATATTTCCGATTTTTTGCCAGATGCGATACATTTGTATCAAAGTAAACAAAGTATAGTTTCTTTTTCTTATAAAATTTATCATAATTATTGTAGTAAATGTTACACTTGTTTTTCTTGATCTCGAGCATAGATCACAGATGGTGATTTTACTATCCATTCCTTTCACTTTATTCAGTTGATTCTTAACAATAAATATGTAGCTGCTTAATGATTTACAAATAATGATGTAAATAAGATTTGCTTCTACATGTATACCATGGAATTTATTATTTTTTATATTTTATAAAATAGAATATACAGTTTCACTACAGGTCATGCAGTGTGCCAAATTATATAACCGATGCATTTTATATACCGAATGTGAACTTTTGAAATGAATTAAAAATGATGCCCAATTAAAGTTTCCGTATAGTGCAACTGGAACACTGCATTTAATATTATTATATAACGATTTTGAAACTCAAAGTATGAACTTTTTAGATGATTATGCTGTCTGACCCACAATCATTTTCACGCCATTCATTATTTCAACAAAAAATATTAAAATACATCAATTCACATCATTTAATTTAAACTCTTTCTTCCGGTTATCTTCCACATTGATAAAATTAAAGGTAGTACCTATTTACTGTATTTTTTTGTTATACAGGGTGGTCTAAATTTTATGCAGGAAACTTCGAGGGCAGATAGATCTCTTTAAAATAGTAGGTGTATGCCTTATAAACATAGACCTACAAAGACCTTGTTTTGAAGATACAGTGTGTTGAATTTGAAAAAAATATATATATTTTGTTTAAATCTCCGGAATCTAAATAAAATTTGATACAAATATTGTATGATGAATTTCGAGAACGCATGTTAAGGAAAAAAAATCAAGACACCTAGACGTACTTACCTTTACGTATTGTGTGCATTAGAATATAAATCCTTTACAACAACTTGTAAAAAATGCAGTGGCGTAAGTTTTTCTTATAAATAAAGGGTAACCCCTGTACAATTTGTACACAACTGGTTGAACTTTTAGAGCTCATATTTTACTATAATACATTATCTGTACCAAATTTTAACTTAAATACCTTTTATACTTTATTGTCAATATCTAACAAAAAATGTATATAATAGAAAAAAAAAACAATAACACAAAGGGTAGATTTTTGGATGGAGTAGGTCAATGTCTTTAATTTATATTTTTTCTGATAGAACGTTATTGAAATTTAATTTTTATAGTTAGATATTTGACTCATCTTAAACGAGGTCATCTAAAGAAGCTATTCCAGAAATGTGTAAATAGGTCAGATTTTATATATTATGGTTGAATTTTCCTACAATTTCGAAAGTAAACTTAATTATTGAATGTTATAGAATGAGTTTTTTGTAATAAATTTAACTAAATTTTTATTTTAGATAATCATTGAATACAGCTTTGCCTAAGGAATTGTTCATTAGCATACTTAACATTTTGGTATCAGAGAACATACATATGACTTCACTGATAGGAATTGTAGGAAAATATAGCATTTACAATACAGTAAAAAAACTATTTACTCTATATTATTGATTCTTATTCTGCCTCTAGTTGTATCAATTTTCGCATAAAAATTCATAATCAGTATAACCAATTAATTTTTATTCTGGCGCTAACGATATTATACATAGATTAAGATTTGAAAAATTATTCACATATCGATTTATTTTTTTTAATATGAATATATTAAGGTATAGGTCAATATTGTGGCTTTTTTATTGTGTCTGCTATTTATTAGAAATGAGGTTTATCAGATGCTGCATAAATATTTTACTTACATGAGAATATGTTAAATATCGTGAAATTTTCAACAGTAAGCCACTGAACTAACACTGTTAAACGTCACGCAGTTTACATAATATGCGACCTTGAAATAACGTTACTACATATAATTAGGACTGTAAATATAAATGAATTCTCTATCAGTATTAAAAAATAATTTACTGTACTTATTACAGGGCAATTAAAAAATATATATTTTGAATGTACAGGGAACAATTTTGTAAATATTTTTTAAATATCCCCGCAAACAGTCCAATCTCTAGGTATTAATGCTTAGACACGCTGTACGTGGTACGGATATAATATACGCCACACTGCTACAATACGCCGTGGACGTCTATCATCACTTTCATGATTCGGTTATAAATTTCCCGTGTCACGCCCGCATTGCACTACACTTGCACTCACTGCACACCTACGCCATTTTTTTTTTACTCTTGAAAAATTAATATAAACACTCGCATCACGAAAGCGTTAATACTATCAGTAATCGGATTTCAATATTCTGTATCGCCTGGCGCGATTTTTTATGATTTTGACTTCATCTATTTAATTTTTTTTTAGATAAGTGCTAGTTTTTATCTGAGCGTTCTTTATAACTTTATAATAATTTTGGTATGTTTTTGCGATTTATTTATTTCACCTATTGATTACTTAATATTTGAGAGAAATTATATTTTTAACGCATTTTTAATTATTTACTCTCGTACATTTACCTTACTTTCAACCTACGTATATCAGTCTGTAAAGAATTTATTCTCGCCGTACTAACATTGATTCCTTGAGAAACTATCATCGATAATTAATTTGACATTAACTGCAAAACATTTTATTCTAAGAACCTGGTTGATGTGGTGTACACAAATTTCTCCAGTGCTTTTGACATCATAATTCATAATCTATTGTTAGCTAAATTGAAGGAATTGTTTTTCCCCATCTCTGTGGTATAATTTTTTAGATCTTACTTACTTTAGGTCTTATGTTACATACGGTATGTTTAGATCTTCTCTGTATATAGATGTTCCGCAAGGGTTAGACCTTGGACCCCTCTTTTTGTTATTTATTGAGGAACTCGTGAACTATATTGCAATAGTAAATACGTGCTGGATTTTCACTTAAATTTTGTTAATAAGTGTAAAGTAATTCAGTTCTTCAGAAAAATTCTATTGTATTTGATTATTCTTTGAATAATGTCATATTGGAGAGACATTTTGGAACTAAGGGCTTAAGCATATGACAGTGACTTAACATTTCAGTGCATTTTAATACCACATTAAAATCGTTGAGTACGATTCTGGGTTAGTCGCGTCAAATTAGCATTTCACTTGCAATTTTTTGCGGAGAGGTCCGATTGAGGTGCGGTTTTCTGCAAAATATTCAGGGAATTGTTTATAACAAAAGGTACATCTAACCTCTGTACGCTCGCAAATTTTTAATTGTTTATTTAACAAATGACCCATTTTTGTTGAACATATGGCAAATGTCACACACGATTCAACGAAAATGTCTGGAAAATGTTATCTCGGGATTTTCGAGGTCCCTCTTTATCACTTTGGTATTAGCTTTATTATTTATTGCTAAATTGTTGTAACTGGGCTAATTAACAAATTAAAAACTCCACCCCGAAATCACTAGAGAACCGGAATTTTTTCCAGGATTTCTGGCTTATTAAGGCAAACCATCGGCACAAGATGTTGCAACCTCGCTAATTAACAAATTAATAACTCTACTCCCGCAATCGTTGGAAACCCAGTTTTTTTTTGCAATAACTCTGGGATCATGGGGAGAATTATCGGCAAAAGGTTGTTGCACGTAATTGTTTATTTTCCAATTGTTGCGACCTGGCTAATTAACAAATTAAAAAGTTAACGCCCGAAATCACTAGAAAACACAGATTTTTTTGCAATAGCTCTAGGATGATGAGAAGAAGCATTGCCACAATGTAATTGCAAATATAATTGTTTATTATTCGATTGTTGCAACCTCGCTAATTAACAAATTAATAACTCTACACCCGGAATCGTTAGAAAATCGGATTTTTTTTGCAATAATTCTGGGATCATGGGGAGAACCATCGGCACAAGGTTGTTGCACGAAATTGTTTATTTTTCTATTTTTGCATCCTGGCTAATTAATCCGGAAAAAATTTCGGGTCTCTAGTGATTCCGGGAGTAGAGTTATTAATTTGTTAATTAGCCAGGTCGCAACAATTGGAAAATAAACAATTACGTGCAACAACCTTGTGCCGATGGTTCTCCCCATGGATCCAGAATTATTGCAAAAAAAACTGGGTTTCCATCGATTGCGGGAGTAGAGTTATTAATTTGTTAATTAGCGCGGTTGCAACAATCGAACAATAAACAATTATATTTGCAAAAATCTTGTGCCGATGGTTTGCCTTAATAAGCCAGAAATCCTGGAAAAGACTCCGGTTCTCTAGTGATTTCGGGGGTGGAGTTTTAATTTGTTAATTAGCCCAGTTACAACAATTTAGCAATAAATAATAAAGCTAACACCAAAGTGATAAAGAGGGACCTCGAAAACCCCCGAGAGAACATTTTCCAGACATTTTCGTTGAATCGTGTGTGACATTTGCCATATGTTCAACAAAAATGGGTCATTTGTTAAATAAACAATTAAAAATTTGCGAGCGTACAGAGGTTAGATGTACCTTTTGTTATAAACAATTCCCTGAACATTTTGCAGAAAACCGCATGTCAGTCGGACTTCTCCGCAAAAAGTTGTCCATTTTCACATTTTTCATGCAAACTTGACGTGACTAGGTCTCGTTATTAGAAGCTGCCAATGCATTACAAATGATACAGCACTTAGCAAAAACAATCTATATTTCATTGATATCATATTTACGAAAATTAATAGTTTACTTTGGAATCATTTCAGCGAATTCTTAAAATCTCTTTCTTTTAAAATTAAAGATAGATATATATCCTGACCAAAGTTACGATCATGAATTACTATTATCGAACTTTGATATTCTTTTTTTAACGTATAGGCGTATTACGGGTAGTATTTTCTTATATAAACTGTTTAGTAATAACATTGATTACTTTTGTCTTTAACTTTTTGTCCTTTTAAGTAGAAGTTTTTCTGTGGAGCAAATAAATGATTTATTAACAATAATAACTATTAATAAACTAATTCAAATTAATTTAAAAAAAAATCTATAATACTCTTAAAAATTAAGTTAAACTTACATTTTTTTCTGTATATTAAATTCAAGATAATTATTAATGGTTTCCCCAATTTTTATGTAGCTTAATTTATTTATATATAATTATTTATTTATGAAAGAAGTGTTAAAATAATAACTTTATTTTATAGAATCAGGGAAGCAACACCAACAAAATAAAATTACTTTTACTCAAATGTCAAAAGTTTTTTTTTATGAAAGAAATATTTAACTATGTAATTTAATGTTAAATTAGACCATTGGTTGTTAGTATTGAAAGAAAGTTATAATTTAATGAATTTGGCATTGAAAAAAATTGGAAAGGTGTGAGAATATTGAAATTAAATTAAGTGAAATAAAGTAAGTTAAAATTTTACTCAGAAAAATAAATCTAAGCAGTCTGTTATAAAAATACATAGGATATGTATGTACTTAATTTTTTTTGGGTCAACATCTTTAATTTTTATAAAACCTTGTACACTTGAAAACTATAAGAGATAACACATGGTTAAAAGGGGACAGTTGTAGACAGTTGTATTGCTAACTAATGGTGCTTGAAGACTGGTCCTAGTATGCAAAATCTAAATATACAGTAAAATTCCTCGAAAAAACTTGCTGCGAAAAACTGTTTTTAGATTTAAAAAAATCCTCCAATTTAAAAAACAAACGCCAGATTTACTTTTTTTCAAAAAAACTCAAAAACCTGAAGAGCTAAGACAGGTCTGTAAGCGCCATTAAGTTAGCAACGGAACCAATTAAAACTTTCTCTATTTAACCATTTTCCTATTTCTTATAGTTTTCAAGGTACCAATACTTGTATCACTAAAATGGTCCACATTGTATATATACAGTGCTTTCAAAATGTAACGAATAAATTGAGTTTTCGAAAAAATCCCGGCACGTCGATTTTGTTTTTAAAAAAGACACTTTTTGACATACGACCCACATTTGTGACGTCATCGACAATTTTTTTAAATGGCAACCCCCAATTTTGACCATGCCATTTGAAAGAGCGTGTCATTCTACATACACATCATGAAAAAAATGATGGTGTTACATAACAAAAATTTCAAGAAAATAATGTTTTTAAAATTTAATTTTCACAATACTGAAAATTATAATGATTATGTAAAAAATCGACTAAATTAAATGTTCAAATTGTGCACCGTTGGCTGCCTGACAGTAGCCAAGACGATTAATAAATTCTTTTTGGACATTATCAATAACTTCAGGAGGTAGGTATACGATGTATCTCGTGACGAATTATTGCTTTTAAATCTTATAAATTAACCGGTCTAGTAACGTATACTTTGCTCTTTAAGTATCCCCACAAGAAATAATCTAGGGATGTCAAATCAAGCGATCTGGCTGGCCACTCAATCGGCCCCCTTTCGGTGATAATTAAATTTTAAAATCTTCAAACATTATTTTCTTGAAATTTTTGTTATGTAACACCATAATTGTTTTCATGATGTGTATGTAGAATGACACGTTCTTTTAAATGGCATGGTCAAAATTGGGGGTTGCCATTTAAAAAAATTGTCGATGACGTCATATCTTGAACAACGATGACGTCACAAACGTGGGTCGTATGTCAAAAAGTGCCTTTTTTTAAAAACAAAATCGACGTGCCGTGATTTTTTCAAAAACTTCTCAATTTATTCGTTACATTTTGAAAGCACTGTATATATACAATGTGGACCATTTTAATGATACAAGTATTGGAATCTTGAAAACTATAAGAGATAGGAAAATGGTTAAATAGGGAAAGTTTTAATTGGTTCCGTTTCTAACTTAATGGCGCTTACAGACCTGTCTTAGCTCTTCAGGTTTTTGAGTTTTTTTGAAAAAAAGTAAATGTGGCGTTTGTTTTTTAAATTAGAGGAATTTTTTAAATCTGAAAACAGTTTCTCGCAGCAAGTTTTTTCGAGGAATTTTACTGTATATCTAGATTTTGCATGCTAGGACCAGTCTGCAAGCACCATTAAGTTAGCAATAGAACTGTCTACAACTGTCCCCTTTTAAAAAATAACACACTTTCAAATGGCATGGTCAAAATTGGGGGTTGCCATTTAGAAAAATTGTCGTTGACGTCATATCTCGAACAACGATGACACCACAAATACGGGTCGTATGTCAAAAAGTGCCTTTTTTAGAAACAAAATCGACTTGCTAGGAGATTTTTTCGAAAACTTCTCAATTTCAAAAATAATGAACTTATTCGTTACTTTTCGAATGCACTGTATATCCTGTATAACAGCAGTTTACAAAAGTCAAGTTTATCAATCCTTTCAGGTATAATTTAGTAACACATCGTTCTCTAATATCTGTTACTTCAGAAATCCATATTGTTGTAATGTGCAGATAAAAATATTGTTGAAGTCAAAATGTATAGTGTTCAATATTGATTTATTGCAATTCTTCCTACCTTACAATAATAATTGCCCATATGAAGAGACATACATATTAAAACCTGAATGCAGTTATATCTCAAAGAAAACAATTTAAAATTGTCAGAAAGATAATTATTAATGACTATCACATAATCACAGATTGGAGTTCGAAGCTCCTATATAATTCAGTAAAATTTTATATTATTACAAAACTGTACATATGTAATCACTGTTAAGTAACACATTCAATCAGAAAGAACTCATAAAATAATTAATTTGTTTCCTTGATTACAAATATTTATTTTGTATCTAACTGTAACTATTCAGTAAACTTTAGAAATTGTTTTTACGTAAGAAAAAATGTTTGTCTTTGGAATGTCTCCAAAAATTTGTTTAGTTTTTATTTTGTACAAGGACTAAATTTTGATGTATTGAAGTGGACTAAACCTATAAATATTGTATTGTATTGTATTAATAAAAAATTAGGTTAATCACATCAGAAGAATATTTGTACCTATTAAAGGAAGAACAGTCATTAATATGGCACCAAAAAACATGTCCCAACTTATTATATTATTTATGCCTTGGAAGTTTCTACTAAATTTTGTTTAGTCACGTAATCGTAGAATTAGAATGAATGTCTTCATTACAGTGTATAACGTATTATTAACTAGAATGTCTGTCATTTTTTAGGTTTATTGTACAGAAGATTGTCAAGTTCGTTGTATTGGAAACATTAAAAGTAAATATCTCGAACACCTCGTTAACTTACCACGTATATTTTGTTGGCGTAATACAGAGAATGACAAAAAAGCATCAAATAAATTGGCATACAGAGATAAGCAAAAATGTAAATTTAGGAAAAGATTGAGCATGAAAAAATAATACGGGACTTTTTTTTACTAATTTAAGTGGCGTAGGTATGGGATCTTCTTCACATTTGAGCCCCCTAAACTTCTACCATTTATTAAATAAATAAAAGCAACGGCTTGTAAACAATTTAAATGATGCTCAAAGTCATATGCAGTTTCGTCCCTGCAACGATATCATTGATTTTTTAGGAACGTCTTGTCTGAATTATCATGAAATTATTTATTTTATCACAAGCTGTTCGAATACGATGTAGGTTCGATTATGCATAGGAGCTGCTATAAAAAGCCCCAATGAAATAAATCTAGTGGATTGAGATCCGGCGATCGAGCTAGCCAAGCAACTAAACCACATCGACTAATCCACCTTTCCCCGTAGTTCGTATTTAACTAACTTATTACAACATGCTCTAACTGCACAGAAACTACACTGATTTGACATGACATATTATGTCAGTAATCCTTAATCCTACAATTTTTGTAATATCTTTGTAATCCTATAACATAACCGTGACTGAGAAGTCAAAATATCTGAAAAATAAAGCTTTTTTCAATTTGCTCAAGAGCACGTTATTTAAAAAAATCAACCCCCTTTATCGGGGGTAATACCATAAGAGCTCAGATTTAGTCGGAATTTTTTTTATGTTTCTCTTCGAGTACTTACTGTCGAGAGCGTAGCTCGAGTGATTTTGTCGAACAGCTGGAGTTAAATTACCTAGGAAAGTCATTACGAGAAAATAAACATAAAAAAGTATCAGGCTCAAAATCTGAGCTGGAATGGTACCTATTTGGTAAGACAATTTCATGAATAGAATAATGATAATCAAAACTATTCAAAAGTCCTATTTCTTTTTCACACGTTTTACCAAATCGAGACATTTGGATAATTTTGTGATTTTCACATCTAACAATTTTAAACTGACGTTATTTTTAATAAATAAAGTAACAGCGTTGCTATGATAACGTAATTTATCTGCTTTTTTATCCAGTTGCATTTTTTCTTCATTCTCTTCCAAACCACGATTTTCGCTTTCGTCAATGGGATTTTTTACACATGAGTGGAATTGTCTTGCCAAAAACCACTCAAGCTTTTCTTTTTATGGATAATTTTTTTTTCAATTCAAAATTTTGCCAATCAGTAATTTTGCTCGAAAATAAGAAATATCCGATAAAAACAGAAGCTCTTGTAATTTTACTGTTGATAAATTAATACTTATTTCTTTGCTTTGGTACCATTGAGTTATAATTTATCACTCGACGTTTGTACATCAAATAACTTACCATAAAAGTACTCTTACTATTTAATTAAATCAGTATAAATTTTAATACAGTTTGTGCAAGTAGGTATAAAAATTGAATATTAAATTAAAGTGAAACTTAAAAAGAGTTTGGTAACACCGAGACAACACACTCTATTTAATATGTGGGACTTATCAGTTTATTACTGAATATTATTGGGCAAATATTAGCATAAAACAGCGATAAAGTGTCAATCAAGCCATTTGTTATTTATATAAGATTACTTAACATAAAATTGGAATTTGCTCAAGTACCTATTATATCCGTTTTTTCCATTTTGGATCTGCCTTTATTCTACTTCAAAATAATAATATGTTGCGCCATTATTGAAAAATGTGACCAAACATATCGTTCTTTAAAAATGCATATTAATTTCGATGTATTAAAAGTAAACTCAATAGATATACAAATAAATAATTTACAAAAACTATGCTATTCATTTTCATACGAAGCTTGAAATTATTTCACTGACGTATGCTCCGGCGATGACATCTCGGTATAAAACGTAGGAAATTTTGAAAAATTGGCCGACTGGAGGCCGGTAAGACCAAAAACTGTAAATTTGAAGTCTAGAAAGTTCCTCGTACCCGAGCGCCGGGGTGTGAGGTCGCTTTTACATTGAACTTTGCTTAAATACAAGGGAAAATAAGGTAAAAATGAGCTAGACAATATGGCAGTAGTCATTTCATTGCCGTATCGCTTCAATTTATAGTGTGATTCAAAAAAGGTTGATAGAATAAAAATTGACAAAGAAAAATAAAATTCCAAATTCGAGGAAATTTTCGGTTTTTTCGCTTCGGAATGGTTGTCGAACGTGCGAAAGACTGTTCCGTATACAAAGGGTTGAAAAAAAATGTTATAAATAACTAACGAAGCAAATACAGAGTGTTTAAAAATAACAAACCATTTTCTAAAAACCCTTTAAATTTATGGAATTAAACAGAACATTTTTGATGAAATTTGTACCATCACATAAAAACGACCCGATCCGATATTTAAAATACAGGATGTTGAAAAAAAAATTAACCAAACTCAAGAAAACACTAAAAATTACCAAAATATGCCAACCACTCTTCTAAATTATAGAGCGCCGGATTTTCCCCACCATAGAGAGTTCAGCCAAAGTCACGTTTACATTTTATTATTCACAGGCATAGAGCCGCGCGCAGTAATGAAAATGAAGTAAAACGCACTACACAGTGGTGGTCATGACGTGCGCAGCGCGGCCCCGGGTTTTAGCCCGAAGAAAGATCAAGTCGGCGATAGCCGACTCGCCACCTTTCTGGTTTGAATTATTAAACGTCGAATATCGTAGTTAACTATTTACCAACTATCGTAGTAATATCGTAGGTAGCTATGAACATGACAACTATTACGTTTGATAAGTGACTTTTCTTTAATGAAATAATCAAAATCCCAACTAGCAAAATGGAACTTTAAAAGAAGCGAATTATTTTATAACTATCGAATTGCGTTGTTTAATGAACAGTTTGGTTTTATAGAGCAAATAATTGACATAATTTTGTTCCTGAAGAAAGTAATTGTATAAAATTGTTTTATAGTAGTTTTTACAACGTGTTTTATAGAACAAATAATTTTCAGTTCTTTAAAATTGTTATAAAAGTATTATAATACGTTATACAACATTTAAAAAAATTATATATAAGGATTGTAAACATATTGTGAAAGAGTTGTATACTTAGGCAAATGACTTTTAATTATAATCTTATAAAATAGTTGTATAAACGTGTTTAATTAAGGATATATAAGGAAATTAATAAAATTATTTTTTAGCCCCGAAATGCGTTCATTTATAAAATAGTTTTATAGTTGTGTTTTTATAAACCTGTTATAGAACAAAATTGTGACTTGAGAAAACATAGTTATTGTATATACCGCGTAATAAAATTCCAAACCTAACCTTAATTTTTGAACTCCTAAGGTATTACCAAGCACTAATCAAGAAAGAATACAAACAAATTCTTGAAAGTAATATTTCCAGTGAAACGTGCAGACGTTCAATTTTACTTATAGGTTTTATTATATAAATAATGATGGTGTCCATGTTCGAGAACTCATTAAAAACGCTTCATGGCTGCGAAAAAATACGAAAAACCAGTACGAGAAAGTAACTTTGATTTAATTTTTTGGTAATGCAATAATTAGGTTAGTTTTAAATTATAATTAACTAATAGGTACTTAGCTAATACCTAACAATATTAATATAGGTAATGGTAGTATTATAATATTTTAAATTTCAAATTTTTTTATAAAACTTGGCAACTTCTTGCGATGCAAACATTATCTACTTGCGCACACACATTTTTAAATATAACTATACTATTTTATCGTATAAAGTTCTAATTTACACTAAAATATTTTGTTAAGGTTCTATGTGGAATAAAATCATTGTATTACAAGTCGCCATTTTTAAATGAATATTTGTTGGATCAGCGACTGCCGCCATTATGGAAAATTAGTTGAATGCCTTATTAAAATTATATCTAAAACGTAATTTTGCTATTTTTGAAAGACTATTTTATAATAAGATTGTTAAATATAATTACCCAACGATATTATAAATTAAAGGAAGCATGATTTTAATATTTTTAAAATTTATTTTTTATAATTTTAAAGCAAATGTGGTCTAAACTATAGCGCATAATTTTTTGTCAAAAACATATATATAGTTTATCAATAAAATTTGCGGCGCAATAAAATTTTCGTTGTTGAAACACTGATTGTTGACATGATAATATTGTAAGTATTATACCTATCTCCATTTACACAAATGATCGCCATTGAGTGACCCCGTTTTTAAATATAAGTACAAATAATTATGAATCTGCGTTATACACCAATCTTAAAATGATTTGGTTCTAATATTCTTCACTAAAAAATATAATGTTTCTTTAAATACTACCAAAATACAGCCTACAAAACGTTTTTATAGTTTCTGTATAAAATTGTTTTAAAAGTGTTGTATACATTTTTATAGAACTGTTACATTACCAAAGTGTTTTATAAAAGTGGGCCCTTTTCGATTCTATAAGTATCGTATAAAGGCATTTAACTACGTTATATGAATTTAAAGCTTCTATAAGATTTATATTATAGCAATTTATACAACCTTTATAAAATTTATTTTGCTAGTTGGGATGGTTCACAGTGAGGAAGAAAAATCCGAATATTTACAAGAAATAGATAACAAAGATTTATTTAGGAAATTTAAATATAAATAAGTAATACTCATAAAAGATGTTCGATATGTCCACCGTCATTGTCAATGCATAATTGATAACGTTGTCTTTTATTTATAATTGCACCAGAAATGGCTTCATTATTTACATTTAGATTGTTTATTTCAAGTCGAATCTTGTCTTTAATGACTTTAATAGTATTATTATTATTATTGAAAATGTCTTTTATAAATCCCCCAAAAAAATTAATCCATATGGGTCAAATCGGACTCTTATGTGCATTTAATTGTTCCATTATTCTCTATCCATGTTGGTAATATGTTATTCAAACGATTTCAAACGGGTAGAACACTACGCGGAAATTCGCCTTCCGGGAAATTCTGCAAAACAAAATTTTCTATTACTGGTATAATTATTTCCAGATAGGTAACTCCAATTAAAGAATAATCATAAATGATAAATAAGCCCAACAATTTTTTTTCTCGAAATTCAAAATTCGCGAATAAATATAGATGGGCTTACTTTCGAAATGAAGCAGTATGTGTAACTGTTTTTCCTGGTTTGCTTGAACTACACGCTTTTGTCTTCTAAAACTGCTGGTAATATTCACATTTGTGTAAATATTATTGAACGTATTTTCTGATGGTGTTGGCCGATTTGGATATAATACCTTATATGCTCTTTTTACTGCACGTTTTATTTCGTTATTTTGTATATAACAATAATAATAATACATGTATTAATCCATTAGACATACAAATGTATAGGACAAGTCAATGATTACAAACAGGAACATACAACTACTACTCTACAATGTATTACAATATGTCCGAAATATATTCGTTGACACTATAGTAGGCTTTTTCCAACAACAATTTTTTTATACCATTCTTAAAACAAACATAACTACTATTTTTAAGAAGACAGGGTAAGGGGTTGTACAATACAATTCCCTTATACAATGAGGAATTTTCAAACTTTGTTGTTCTATGTTTAGGTACACATAAATGATCACTATTTCTAGTGAAGTAACTATGATTGAAGTTATTTTTAGGCAACAGGTTGATATTATTTCTAGTGTACAATAACATGTTAAATATATAAATACAGGGAAATGTAAACAACTTATGCCGAATAAAAAATGGTTTACAGGACTCCATAGCCTTTAATGAGAACATTTTCCGTATAATACGTTTCTGTGCAATAAAGACCCTCTGACTTTCAGTGGCATTACCAAAGAATATAACATTGTAGCATAAATGACTATACACCATGCTGTAATAGACAGATACGACTGAGTGCCGGGGCAGAGAATCAAGTAAATATTTGGACTTTTTGTATATTTTAAATATGATAATGTGAGATTATGGGTTGATTCTTATCTTGAGAATATTTCTTGTGTAATTTTGTGCTATAAGGTAGTTAGTTATTTTACACTTATATAACACTTGTAACTATTTTACATTTTATTCTGTTATATCTGCTTGTCATAATACTGTTATCTTTGGTCAGAGAACAAAAGTTAAGTAAAATATGTTTTGTTACGTTATTAAGAAACACTGTATAGTATTATACAAATTTAACATCTGTATATTTGCATGCAATGATTCAGAAACGCAATTATCAACTCATTACAGATTCCTTTTTATTTTTCTAAAACAAGGCCGCGTGAACGTAATGATTCGCAGTAAATAATATAAGCCATCTATTAATTACTGTGAAAGTTACCTATATTAATAAAACTGAATCGCAATGGTCACAAAAACTGAATCTGTTGTAATACCACCAAGCCTTGTAATTGCTTATTTAAATTTCTTGTGAGTCAGTAATTTACATAGAGCTTTATTTAATTAGTATATGAAATGAACGTGAAAATAATAATGATTTCTACGAGTGCAATCGTTCAAAATAGTGAATAACATAATTACTGCCATGGAAAGTTGTCAGCAAAAAATTAGAAACAATAGGAATGAACTGGCATTCATATGTGTGTGTATTTCAATGATATAAATTAAACATCAGCAGAATACAATAATTAATGTTCTGTGGGAACACACGGTCATAATAATAGCCATTTTCAATGCATAAAAGAAGGGAATTAAGCAGTGAGAAACAAAAAGAAGAATGTTAAACACGAAACGCTGTTATAAAGAAATATTAAGAAAAACAAATTACATATAATTTCCTTTAAATAGTTAATAACATAACAATAAAGTAAGTAAATTTTAACTTAAACTAATATTCTTATATGAGAAAAAAGGCTTTGCTACTACATGCATAGTTGCGCACGTTGATTGTATGTAAGTAGGTTGTTCAACTAAACCGAAATACGTAAATTAAATATTAAATTACTAATTTCGGAATAATTAGCTTAATTTGCAAAGGTTTTTTTAAAAGGTACACTTAACTATTTCCAATTTTGAAAACCGAGACATAGAGTCGGTATGTTCTTTTGATCAATCAATCACTATATAAAAACGTTATTTGATGTTGAAGATCATGTTCTTTTATAGACTTGAATGGACCATCTCTCAGCCATTCTCCATTAAATATTATAGGCCTCTTGAGTTTTTTTTTGCACACATAGCTTATCATGAGTTGATCACAACCTCATCAGCATATCAACATTTAGCGATATATAACTGCCTATTTGCCTAACTTCGTCATTCAAATAAACGCCAATTTGTTAAATAAATTAAGTTGTTTTGATTTTTATCTATAATCTGCTACTTAAACTGTTCCTATTATAGTTGCTGAACTTGGAATCATCAAATGTGCATTCTATGAAACCAACTCAAACGGCACCAATTGCAAGAGTAATTTACTACAAACCCTGTTACAGTGTTTTATGTACACGCGGTAAGATATACATCTGGCAAAACTAACATTCTAGTGGGAGAATGAAGATCCTGCTCAAGATGTGTACTTGTTATAGCTGTTGAACTTGGAATCATAAACTGTAATATAACCAACCAATATAACCAACTCAAAATGCACACAAGATTTATATGTAAGTTACAGAAGATACTCTCAAACGTAGGCCCTTCCTAATTTCAAGGCCATTGGTTAGTTTCACATCAAATTTTCAATCTCTTAATATGAGAAAACTACCAAGTCGAAGGCTCATCAGAGAAGGAAGCAATGATAATCTAGAATATTTAGCGAACCAATTCTATGAAAAAAACGGAAGGAGCAACTGTGGGTTCAGTCTTGGCGGAACTATATGAAAACCTTCAAGGAACAGACATTGGGGTCAGCGGTTCCAAACCAAAGTGTTGGTTCAGGTATGTTGTTGACGATACACTCATCATTTGGTCTCATGCATATAATAACATACTCGTATAAGGATTTCTAGGTCATATTAAGATAATACATCCAAACATCAACTTTATTGTGGAAGTAGAAGAAAACATTTCTCTTCCTTCCCTAGATGTCTTTGTACCTTTGAACCCAGAAACAAGGTATCATCAACATCTTAGAATATCAAGTCAGAACCATGTATGAACCAGAACATTCAGAAGAACTACATTATCCACGTACGTTGTCAGAGGAAATGGATATACATTGAAAGAGAACTATATTTCTCGAAACGTCAAGAAACTTTAACCAACGACGAAGCAACCAGCCCGAGTTTAGTCGCGTAATTTATCTACAGGATGTCTGTTTTAATATATGACCCAAATATATTTTTTTTTAAATGGATTCCTTGCATATTTGTATGCAATTTAATTGAACAAAGAAAAAAATAACTACAATTATAACCAAATAAACACTTGACCGTAGCAATTAATTTCGTGAGCCGCATTCAACGTTTTTCTATCTATGAGTCTCGATTTCACACTATTAACTCTGCTCATCTCACGTAACTCAATCTTCTTATTAAGGGCCGCATAACCACTCGAATGATAGAGAGTAGTCCAGCGAGATCTCCACGGTTCTATAGTCGGCGACGGAAAATCTAGAGAGTGAGTAATGGCTAGCTTGTAGACAAGCGCAACGGGCGAAGCATGCGAGGAGCAACATTTCATAAACGTACTAAATTTGAGGGCGATCACATATAAAAAATATACAAAAATGATAAAAATAATTGCATTAATTAACATCCATTGTTTTTAGTAGAAACAGTGATATAACAATTTTGGCCAATTTCGAGGCGTTAGATAATAAAAATGATAAGAATTATTTCCAAATTTTTATCTTGTATTATCAATTACCCAAGGTCAAAAGTAATAAAGAGTGACTAATTCACAACGCAGAGACGAGTACAAAAGGCGAGGGTGGCATGATTACCTAGACGTGCCCTTGAGAAGAGTTCAAGGCACACAAAATTATCAAAAATAAGTTAACGTCGACTGAATATAGCACATTAACGATTTACTTTAAATGTGCCCTCTGTGCTATCCTCTCTACAAATTAGAATGCCGTACTTTTGGACAGCGATTGCCCACCAGCACCCACTTACATCTACCTGATGTGCACGAGTTTTGCGAGAATTTTGCAACTTTTGTTTCATTATTTATGGCGGGAAAATCTCAACTTTTAAGAAATTTTGCGAAACAGTAAAACACTAGAAATTTTATTGCTACTTTCATTATTATGTGGTCTTAATAAATTTGTTTTGAGTTTCTGACAATCTACCATGACAGTTTCATGATGAAAATGCTATAGTTGACAAAATTTGTTACAAGTAGAGATTTTTCCACCATTAAATAAATCGCTCAATTATTTGTGTATTCCGCATTCAAAAGGACATAAGGCTTTAGAATACATAGATACACATTATTCACTATTTTTGCGTGACTGTCAAATTATTATAACTCTCATAAATCACGTCCTGGTAATTGGATTAAATATTTCATTCGCCTTATACATAAGACAAACAAAATTTGAATAACTAAATATATGTTAAATATTTCAGGAAAATATGTTAATAAAGAGTAAGGATGAAAAGCGGACCAAAAATATGTTTTAGTTTCATTTTCATATTGTATTCTAATAGCGTGTCTTTATTTGTATACATTTTTTAATTTTAACAGGTATTGATGATACGTTATCAACATTTAGTGTAATTTATTACTACTTTCAGATTTCATCGTCATGAATATTTACCACAAAAATATGGTGAAAAAAATCATTTGTGTCATAATAATCCCAACAAATGTACCAGATACTAACTTAATGACTGTTAATTACTCAATAGTGATTTTGATCTGATTTACAAACGTTCACATTTTTTTATGAATTCAAAAGGTGCAAAATATGAAAACGATAACATCAGAGTAGATATATAAATCAAATTTATATCACTCAATAGCTAGCTTGGGGCGATACCACACTGCTAAATATTCTGCTTTCGATGTGACGACAGAGAAGCATCTTGAATTATTGATGATGCCAAAAAATGACCCACTAAGATGTTGAACTACAAATTTTACTTTCGGTATACATAAAAGAAACCGCAGACTTCGTTAGCAAAAAAAAATGTAGTAAAGTAAATACTGTAATGGAATGATCATGCATCTTCTCGTGAGATAATCAATCAAGCGTTTATTACAGATTAAAATTATGCGAATGTTGGTTCTATAACTGAAATCATACTTGATTTACTTTTCAAAAGTTTTCGATATACCTACATAGAAATTACATTACAATACTTTTGTCCACGATTATATTATATAATATACATTAAGTAAGAATAATGTATCTATATCTATAAGAGTGATTAGAGAGTATAAGAGTGAATAATTAATTATTCACTAGTGATTAATGTCACTTTTGTCACCAAATTTAAATTCTTCAGTGTCACGGTATCCGGAATGAATTAACAAAACTCGGTCAGTGGTCGCGCGGTTTAAGGCGTCAGTACTTGAATCGAGGTGACTGGATCGCTGTGGGTTCGACCCCCGCAGCCGGTAGACCGTATATAAGCTATATTCGTGGAGAGATTGGCACCCTCTCTGCGGGTATGGTAGGGTGGAAGAATGTTGGCTTGGGTCAAGATGAGAGATTGATACCGGTTGACATTTGACTACCCCCCTAATTAATTAGGTTTTCCTCATTCCTGCACTGAATGGTGGTTAGGGCCTACCAACGTAAGTCGTTCCTGGGCGCAAATGCGGCCTGCTTAATAATAATATGCCGCCCCCTCTCCCGCACAAGTCTTCGACTTCTGGGCTAATCCTCGTGATTAGAATGAGGGGTAGAGATATTATTATTATTATAAAACAAACATTTTCTGGCGTTAGAAATTGAACCCCCGAAATTCCTGTGTGAAAGACAAAACTCTATCCATTATAAATACCAGTAACGGCAATATTAACATTTTTCCGAATGATGGTAGAAGTCTACTAATTAAAGTTTTATTTGCTTTTTTAAATTTATCAAGTGAACGACAAATGTCAAACCTGAAAGTAAGGTGTTTTGATAGTTTTGAATTGTATACAGTAATAAGTTTGTTACAGTATTTTAATAGTAGTGCACAAAGTATACTATTGTACCTACTGTATATAATGGCTGTAATTCACTAGGGTG
The DNA here is from genome assembly GCA_025584915.1 of Monochamus saltuarius. Classification (NCBI taxonomy): domain Eukaryota; kingdom Metazoa; phylum Arthropoda; class Insecta; order Coleoptera; family Cerambycidae; genus Monochamus; species Monochamus saltuarius. The sequence continues at coordinate 54,773,623 of CM046725.1, read as the reverse complement.
ATTTACGAACTCCAAGGAACTTACCGTAACCTTTTCTCTCGTTACAGCCATCATTATATGCTCGTTGAATAATATACTATTACACTCACAATTTTTAATAAAAAAACAATATTTTTCATAAAAAAACTGTCATATATTACAAATTATAAGGTATTAAAGAAAATCCACTTCCGCAGGTATCTATATAACTGAATCATTAGATGTAGAGCCTAATAATTTTCCCCGTGATGTGTACCTATACATAAACAATATAATCAATGCCAATACCATCGAATCTCAATATGCATTTCATGGTCTATGTACGTGTGTAAATAATGAAATGATCGCATATTCCTCTCTTGTTGAAATAGGTTGTTATTCGCCAATAACTTGAAATTACTTTAAAATGATACATCTTGTGCAGAAATTAACTTGTAATCTGCTTCTTTACATTTTTAGGAAGTTGATTTTTAATCCAGTTATTCAAAGAAAATTTCTTGAAAGCATTCTAAACATTATACTATCTACTTGTGTAGACATATCATTTTGATTATATCTACACAAAATTAATTCTATATAAAGTTCAAGTTTGTATTCAGTTTACTCCCACATATAATGAAAATTTGTATGAAACAAAGCCTTTGTCAGTAGCACAACGTGCTGTGATTTCTATAAAGAAATTATGTATATTCTCACAGTTGACATAACTAAATGTATAATTATTTTACGCCATATGACAGTGCACTTACACAAGTCATATAATAACTATATTTAACAGATACGTTCCGAACCTCATACACAAGGCGTCTCTGACATAAGAAGTAGAAAACAGGTTATAAACAGTCTACTCTTTTACTTTTCATTTTCTATTATTTTAACAGTTCTGATTGCAAATCCTTCAAGACAAAGTAAGTAATATTTTTCCGTATTTATCTATTTCTCATTATGAAATTTTAAAGCAGGCAAAAATATGCGTGTTACAAACAACTTCTGATCCTTTATATAACGGGGTTTATTTACATTTTCTTAATATCTTTGACTGGATGTGTGAAAAAAATAAAATAACTAGTTGAAAAATGTTACAGATTAATACTTTCAGGCACTATTTAATCTTTATAGTTATTAAAACAAAATCACGATGTAGATATCATCATGTTATTAGATTTCCAATTAAAAAATTGTTAATATCATTTTCCAAACGTTGATAACCAGCCAGTATTAATAATAGTTATTTACTGTAAGAGCATTTTAGACAACGTTGCAGTCACATAAGAATGTTTAAATATTCTCGCATTTAATTGCGAGAACGTAATTTGAGAGTTTAATTATACTTGTATATTTTGTATAGGTACTTGTTTTACGATTCATCTTTTTCTGCACACTTTTTTTGTAATTGTAGAAATCGCAAACCTACTTGATATGTTTTACATAATATTGGTAATTGTATACCAACAACTGTTCGGTCATTCCTGTTATGACTTTAATATACTAATTATCGTATAATTATATGTTTGTGCAAGAATGTAAAGTTACGGCATACAGTTCGTTCCATGTATATGTCAATGAGGCAAAATACAATTTATAAACAGTAAATGGCAGTATTGCGGTTTATGTAAAGACATATGCCTTCGAATGAAATAATGTACAGTGTAGTCCGAGGATTAGGCTATTACACGCTTAGGGTATTAAAACGCAAGAGATTTTTACAAAACTTTATACACGGTCGATATTTAGAACACTTATAAATTTGCTATACATCATATTGTGTATTTGTAAAAATAAGTGTCTGTATGAAACTAAAATCAATTAATTGTTGTTGGAGCCGAATTGACAGTTATGACGGATGTCTAGCAATAATATCAACAAATGCGGTTTTCATTTATGCCATATTTAGTACGCAAAAACCCTCTAGCAAAGTGGAAGATTTTTTCATATATACAGGGTTAACTATGACTAAGTACAAAAAATTTAACCACGTGCTCAGGGAGGCCTAAAAGACAATAAAAAAATTATTCCAGAATTTTAGCTCGATATTTAAAAAATGGGGCAAAACCCTTTTTTCCTACGGAAAGTCGGCGCCTATGATAAGAATCGACCGAGATGGCTTAGACCCATAGATAAAACTTACAGCTGTCAACAATATCTACTACCATCGTCGTTTTTTGCAGCATTTCTAAATGTAGAAACGAAAATTAACATTCTTAATAGTAATAATACCTGATAGATAGGTAACAGTTAATCCATTTAGCTCCAGTATTTTGCATTCGTTTTTCCATTATTTCTAAACTGGTAGAACTACATATTCGCTCATTACAGCCACTCACTACCGATAAAAGACACTTCCCGTAGGTACAATTAGATAGATTAGATTCCTATTTATTATAACAAAATCGAACGAAAAGAATAATAGACGTTTTAATTTAACCGCGGAGTCTTGTCCCATAACCTAGACAACCAAACCGGCGAACTATATTGTAGGAAATTATCTGTACCCAACACAAATATCTTTATTTAATAACTATAAAACGTTTAAAAATTAAAATAAGGCACTAAAACTGCAGAAGAACACAAAATTACAACGTAAACACAGGAATTCAATTATGACATGACACATGACAGTGACACTGACTAATGAGCGACTGTTGCATGCTTGTAGAGTATGCAACCAACAAGTATTGGCGGCGTTAAATAAGGATTTAAAATAATATCGAAAAAATTTTTTATTGGCTTTATAAATAAGTTTGGAATTTTTTGAAGGGTGATTCCGTTAATTCTTATTTTTCCCTATCCCCTCTTAAAATATTTGTACTAAGTCATAGTTAACCCTGTAGATAGTAGTATCTACAGAAGACTTTTCCAGTACGCCTCTGAAATTTTTAAAGCGGCCGAGGAAGCAAAAAGAAGCCTGTTGCCGAGAAAATTTTAAAAACTTTACTACAAGACTTATGATGATTTTGTTAAATGTTGTTCCTTTAAAATTGTGAATCACTACACTGATTTCCTGGAATATTTTTTGGAAAAATGTGAGAACTGTAAGCTGTCTTCTTTATGGTCGTATTAGTCGAGGTTAACTGTACTTTTACGTCATTACATCGACATTAGTAAATATTAAGATTAATAATATTCTTAAAAAGAAAAAAAAAATGTTTATAAACTGAAGAAATCAGGAATATTGACTAGAAAGGAAACTGACACTTTTCTGAGAAACGACCCCTGATTAGCAGCACCTGATTTTTGAATAAATTTATTCCATACTTTTGCAGTTCACTGTATAAAATATGTGTTGGGTATTAATACTATTACATTAATATAGTAGTTACAAGAAAGTAAGAAAAAAAATCTGAATTAAACTTCAAAAATTAACTAATAATAACTACTCCCTTAGTGAACAAAAACTAATCCTGAAGCAGATATGTATTTTATTTATTTTAAGTCATTAAGTTGCTTCTTTTGCTCTCATAGATATTTCAGAGTTTATTCGAAGGGGAAATAGGTATAATAAAATATTAAAATTGAATTTATTTATTTCTTGTTTATTTGAATATTTTACACAGTTAATAAATTTACAAAATAAAAACTAAATTAATTTTTGATCTAAAAAGGCAGCTATTATAGAACTTTAACTCCCGGTCAAGATATGTTCATACTGTACCTACTTAATATATTTTAGAGGATACAGAGCTCTGAGCAAAACATGTGACATTTAAAATAAATATATGGTACAAAAACTTTACTGTAGTAGAAAGGTATTTTAAGCTAATATATAGATATTAAATCTCCTACAATTCCTATCAATGAAGTCATATGTATGCTTTCTGATACCAAACATATAGGTAAGCTAATGAACAATTCCACATAGACAAAGATCTATTCAATAATTATCTAAAAAAAATAATCTAGCTAAATTTACTAACCTGGTTTAATGAAATCATTCTACAAATACCTGACCTATTTCTGCATTTTTAGGATTGTTTCTTCAGGTGGCCTCCTTTAAGTTGAGTCAAATATCTAAGTATAAAAATTAATATACCAATAAATTAAAATTATTTGAAACTAAATATCGACAATGTCAAAAGTGACTTTAACCTGTCAATGAATTTTAAATTAAACATGACAATTACCTACTTAATTAATAAAAAATGTCAACCCTTTATGTAATCGTTTTTTATTTATTTTTAGGTATTAACAATATTGTACGAAACTAACTACTCTGCGGACTAAAGCCCCGACCAGCATTGAATTACACTCACAATATCTACCCATATATTGTTTATTATTAGTGTTTGTAACCTTTTTTACTGTGTTAGAAAAGTATTTTAAGCTAATATATATCAAATCTCCTACAATTCCTATTAATGAAGTCATATGTACGAGTATGATCTCTGATACCAAACATCTAGGTATACTAATGAACAATTCCACAGACAAAGCTCTATTCAATAATTATCTAAAAAAAATTAATCTAGCTAAATTTACTAACCTGGTTTAATGAAAACATTCTATAAGTACCTATCTAAGTTCACATATATAGGTACATATTGTGGGTGTAATTCAACGCTGGTCGGAGCTTTAGTCCGTAGAGTAGTTAGTTTCACACAATATTGTTAATACCTAAAATATATAAGAAAACATTAATATTAATATCTAATGTTCTGATAGTCACTGTTTTTAATTTATGGCTCAGAAATTATAATAAGGAATGTTTTGATATTCACTTCTTGCGCTGTTAATATAATGTTGGCTAACTTATATTAAGTAATTAATACGAGTACATAAATATGAACGATGTAGTAAAATCACAGCAAGCTAAAAGCTCATGCGATAAACACCGCAAAGTATTATGGACTGGGATGAATAGAAAAGATAGCAATAGGAAACGCCATCAGAGCTGCACAGTATGGCATATGTTGCACTGCTGTTCATATGCAAGGCACTGCAAGTGATAATTTTATTTATGTTCTATACAGTTAGCCGTCATCGAAAGTAATATATTAAGATACAGGTTGAGCAGCATACTTGTGTAAATTTGCAGCACGAATTTGACTTCAAATAGAGAAAGGGCAATGCCATTTATGATTGTTAATAATTATACTTGGAAAATTTCTGGTGTTGTTTTAGATGTCCTACTCCTGTGTGATATAAAATATATGTTTTAATAGTATTTTGAAAAATTGTACATTTAGTAACTAATTTGAGTTAGGAAAAACTTTTCCAAACTTTTGCGGGAAAAATACTATATTTTAACAGCAACATCAGGAGTTTCTCAAGGGTAAAATTTAGGGCTCCTGCTTTTCTTATATTGTATTAATGACCTCTGTAAGAAGCTACTATTTGCTGATGATTTGAAGCTATTTAGTAAAGTATCAGTTATAGAAGACTGTGAGAGGTTACAAAATCAATTACAACACTAACTGGTGCGCTAATAATTGTTTGCAGTGGAATATAACGAAATGGAAGATTGTAAGTTACACTCGCAAGTTCCATCGAATAACATTTGATTACACATTGAATTCGGAAATACTTGACAGGGTAAACTCTATAAAGACTTAGGTGTTTTATTTGACTCATAGCTCCTATTCACCAAGCACATTAATGAGATCACTTCATCTGCGTTAAGGATGCTGGACTGTATTATACGAAACTGCCAATCATTTTCTAATGAAACTGCTTTAAAGACTCTTTATCGCTCTTCCATTAGTTCTAAACTCGAATATTGTTCATTGGTGTGGTATCCGCGATATTATTATCTAAGGCTTTCTTTAGAAAATGTCCAGAGAAGATTTTTTAAATTTATATTACTTAAAGTAGATGGATTTTATCCAGAGAGAGATTATAACCACACTATTTTACTTAATAGATTCAATTTCGCTTCTCTGGAGTTTCGTAGAGTTTTAACCAGTGTCAAGATTGTATTCAATTTAATTCATAGCAAATTATAATGTCCAACTCTGTTGTGCCAGTGTTATTTCCATGTTCCTCGTGTAAATGTTTGTCACAATCGTACATTTGTTTGTGCCAGGGTAAGGTCAAATTGTCTTAAGATGTCCGCAGTGCATATTATGTGGCACAATTTTAATATAGTATCAGACTTATGTGATATTACTTTTAGCAACCTCTACCAGATGGTTGCAGCTGTTGGTCTGAGATTTAGTAGTGATATTTAGATGTTTGAATGTATTTTTTTAGTAGTTCTATATTTTAATGTAACTTTTAAAGAGCCTAATGCGAACTAGTCTTACTATATTCATTTGTTTAGTTTTTTTTTGTTGTAAAATATTTGTCATTTAAATGGAATTTTAACTGTTAGACAATAAAGATTATTATTGTTATTATTAAAATATAATTCTAACTAACTATTAATTTATTGTCAACTGAAATCATTTCTCATCATTATTACTAATTTTAACTGTAGGTTTTTTACAATTGGTTATGGTAAGCCCTGCGTATGTAATTGATAAGGTAGAGGTCGAGTTTGTATTTATATTGATCTCTATTTGAATATTTTTGAGGCTACTTGAAGCTTCTGTTGAACAGAATCCTATGTATATCCTTCTGCCACGTTCGTTGCTTTCCATCCACCATGCCTTTTAAGAGTGGTGATGTCTGCTCCTGCATCGGCCAGTGTCGTAGTTTACAATTTTCAATAAAATCTCATGATAATTATAGTTATTTGAGCTATTTTCAAAACACTATTAAAAATCATGTGTACAACTTGTAGGATATTCGTAGGAGAAGTGTCTTTTCCGTATATGGCATATTATAAAAAAGTCACTTTTAATTTATTACACAAATAGCTATTACATACAATAAAATCGATTCATGTCCCACCTACATAAATAACTACGTGTATATTATTTGAACTAAGACAAAATTGTTCATAATCTGTACAACACATGTGGTTCCAATGAAAGAAAGGCGATTATTTTTCTAACCATTTATCCAATTAAGTACATCACATGTTTTACATTAATTAATTTTTTGTATACATCTTACATATTATGAATATAAGTAGAACCTTGTTTATGACTGACACGTTATATTTAAAAGTAATGTGTAACATATTGCTCTTCGAATCGCAAAGATTTAGTCAATTTTAATAACAGTAAAACAATCCCAACTAGCAAAATGGAACTTTAAAAGAAGCGAATTATTTTATAACTATCGAATTGCGTTGTTTAATGAACAGTTTGGTTTTATAGAGCAAATAATTGCCATAATTTTGTTCCTGAAGAAAGTAATTGTATAAAATTGTTTTATAATAGTTTTTACAACGTGTTTTATAGAACAAATAATTTTCAGTTCTTTAAAATTGTTATAAAAGTATTATAATACGTTATACAACATTTAAAAAAATTATATATAAGGATTGTAAACATATTGTAAAAGAGTTGTATACTTAGGCAAATGACTTTTAATTATAATCTTATAAAATAGTTGTATAAACGTGTTTTATTAAAGATATATAAGGAAATTAATAAAATTATTTTTTAGCCCCGAAATACGTTTATTTATAAAATAGTTTTATAGCTGTGTTTTTATAAATCTGTTATAGAACAAAATTGTGACTTGAGAAAACATAGTTATTGTATATACCGCGTAATAAAATTCCAAACCTAACCTTAATTTTTGAACTCCTAAAGTATAGTGTATTACCAAGCACTAATCAAGAAAGAATACAAACAAATTGTTGAAAGTAACGTTTCCAGTCAAACGTGCAGACGTTCAATTTTACTTATAGGTTTTATTATATAAATAATGATGGTGTCCATGTTCGAGAACGAGAACGAAAACGCTTCATGGTGCGAAAAAATACGAAAAACCAGTACGAGAAAGTAACTTTGATTTAATTTTTTGGTAATGCAATAATTAGGTTAGTTTTAAATTAAATACCTATTATTATAATTAACTAATAATAGGTACTTAGCTAATACCTAACAATATTAATATAGGTAATGGTAGTATTATAATATTTTATAAAACTTCTTGCGATGCAAACATTATCTACTTGCGCACACACATTTTTAAATATAACTATACTATTTTATCGTATAAAGTTCTAATTTACACTAAAATATTTTGTTATGGTTTTATGCGGAATAAAATCATTGCATTATAAGTCGCCATTTTTAAATGAATATTTGTTGGATCAGCCACTGCCGCCATTATGGAAAATTAGTTGAAAGCCTTATTAAAATTATATCTAAGACGTAATTTTGCTATTTTTGGAAGACTATTTTATAACAACATCGTTAAATATAATTACCCAACGATATTATAAATTAAAGGAAGCATAATTTTAATATTTTTTAAATTTATTTTTTATAATTTAAAGCAAATGTGGTCTAAACTAAAGCGCATAATTTGTTTGTCACAAACATATATATAGTTTATCAATAAAATTTGCGGCGCAATAAAATTTTCGTTGTTGAAACACTGATTGTTGACATGATAATATTGTAAGTATTATACCTATCTACCGTTTACACAAATGATCGCCATTGAGTGACCCCGTTTTTAAATAGTACAAATAATTATGAATCTGCGTTATACACCAATCTTAAAATGATTTGGTTCTAATATTCTTCACTAAAAAATATAATGTTTCTTTAAATACTACCAAAATACAGCCTACAAAACGTTTTTATAGTTGCTGTATAAAATTGTTTTAAAAGTGTTGTATACATTTTTTATAGAACTGTTACATTACCAAAGTGTTTTATAAAAGTGGGCCCTTTTCGATTTTATAAGTATCGTATAAACCCAGTAAACACATATACGTTAGAAAAACGTTTATAATGTCCATACAACGTTTGAAAAAGGCGTGTCTTTTTTACGTACAATCAACTTAAAAATGTCGCGGTTTTACACGTTTCTGGTAACCAAAGTACAAACGTTTAATATTAGTAAATGTGGAACGATCATTTTCAGTATTAATAAGCTTTAAGTTTTACGTTTAATAATGACATTTTATTAAGGTTTTTAACTGACGTAAATTAAACCTTGTTATTTTAATGTCCAAAAATATGTTTTAGAGACGTGTTTTTTAACGTATTTACAACGTTGTTTTTGTATCATTCTGGTGGCATTGTACAAGGTTGGTCCAGAATTACGTACCATAAATGCTAGATTAGATAGTACGTTAAAAAATAAGGGTATTATATATATTTCAAGACTTAATAAGGGACATTTAATCCTGTAAAACCGCGAAATAAAAACCACTTCTTTAAATATATATAACACTTAACTAACTATAACAGTTTTATAATGAATTTACTTTTTTTAGGTTTTAGTACAATTAATTTTATGTTACCACTTTATTCCATCCCTTAAGATTAAAGCGTTGTTTTGAGTGGTAAGTATTTTTGTGAAATACATAATTTCAAATTAAAAAAAATACTTACTATCCAAAACTACCCCTTAATCATAAGTGATTGAATAAGTGGTAATAAAAAATTAATTATCCTAATATCATATACTCTCCCATGAACCCATTATTCAATAGTATCTGAAAGATATTTAAAAAAATGATTTTTATTTGTTCCCAAAGAAGGTTGTATCTCTCTTATTATTCAGTTTTGAACAAAAATTTAAGAAAAATATTACCCTTATTTTTTAACGTGCCATATGCTCTAGTATTTACGGTACATTTTGGACCACCCTGTATTAAATAAGTAATTATCAGGCAATTAAAATAATATAAATAAATAGTTACAAAATCCTGTTCCTATTAATAATTATTATCGATATTCCAATAGTGTGGCTCGAATGTTGAACTCACTATATGCCTATAAATAAGAGTATTAAAAATATCAATAACTATTGCTTAATTTCAAATTTAGGTAGGTAATAATAAATAATTGGTTTTAATATTAGTAATAGTTTATTAAATAAATAATAATACGTACATAATACAAAGTATAAAAATACCAAAATAATATATCTTATTTATGCTACGGATTGGAACCTAAAAACAATAAAATTAGGTCTGAACAAGTCTCATATTAGTACATTGGATAATATTGATTATTTAAAGAAAGTCTAAACTTTAAACATGTCTAAGTTTAATCTATTATAGTTATTAATATAATAATAATGCTAATCATAATAACCCAATATACATTTAATATGACCACGAAGGAGATAGTCAAGGAAGGAAATAAAAAAGTTTAAATAATTCCCAATAATGATTAGAAATATATCACTGTATCTTAAATAATAAATATAAAGTAAAAAAATTACCAAGTCGTAATAAATGTTACCCATTTTACAAAGTAATTTAACGTAACGAGTACAAAATTCACGCGCCTACTTTTATTAATTTTGTCATTGCCTTTGTAAATATTTTGAAACGTAAGTAGGAAAAGATATACTTAGTGGAATAAATTTAGATTCCATTATATAATTATTTGTAACGTGTAATGTAAAAAACCTAATACTTTTATATTAATAAAATAAAATTTAATACTTATAGATGTACTTACCAAAATAAAATAGGGAAATATTTCATGGATCACGGTAGGTACGTACAATGATGAATATGCAACTGACAAACTTTTACAAGAAATAACTCGAAATGGTATGTGTGGAACACGTGATCTTTATCTACCAATAAGATCATTAAATTCATACATAACGTTTAACGGCATTATAATTGACACGTGTAATAAACTGCAATTCACTTCCTTATTTCAACGAATGATTATAACGTATAATACACGTTTGAATTGTACTGTTTTTTAACACTTGTGAGGTTTATTAAAAAATAATTACTATCAAGTTATTTGTATATTTAAGTACCTATATATTCTTAATGCAGTATATTTTTATTAAATTTTATTGTATAAAATTTACTTTGGATTGGTAAATATTGATTTATGCAAAACGTTTATGATACGTTTGGTAAGCATTACTAATGCCTGTTACTCTAAAACGTTACAAACACGTTTTTGTTCAATGTAAATATATTAATCAGTTGACACAGACGTTTCATAAAGGTTTAAATAAATACGTTTTATTTAAATATTTTAAATAACGTTCATTTAACGTTACAAAGAGTTCGTCAACATTTTTGATTAAAAATATACGTATTTTAAACGTTATGTTAGACCGTTACTTTTCTAACCATAAAATAATGGTTGATTTTGTAACGTAACACGAATTATCAACCAATGGTACGTTGAAAATACGTTTAAATAACGTACGTGTGTTTACTGGGAAGGCATTTAACTACGTTATATGAATTTGAAGCTCCTATAAGATTTATATTATAGCAATTTATACAACCTTTATAAAATTTATTTTGCTAGTTGGGATTTTGCTACTTATAATCATTATTAGTATAGGTATCATCATTATATGAGGTAGCCTTCAATTAGTACGAAGTTTTTTTGAAAGAAAATTTTTTACTTTTTGTTTTATGACACATTTTCTGGATGAAAGTATTTTTTTTATTTTTAAAAATAAAACTAGAAGGCCGCGACTGGCAGAAATTGTTTCCTTTTTTGTTTGTAATTAGGGGAAAAATTCTAAATTTGAATATTTTTGTACATTTTTTTAGTTATTACCACTAAACACTTATTTATTGTATTTCCTTAACAACTCATTTATTCAAATGTAAAGAGGGTGGGCCCTATTGATTTTTTAATAAAGGATTGTTTTTCTGAACTTTGTGGTGCAACAATTTTTAAAATCCGTCAAAAAAGAAAACAATTTCTGTCAGTCGAGGCCTTCTAGTTTTATTTTAAAAAATTGAAAAAAATTACTTACATCCAGAAAATGTGTCAGAAAATTGATCCTACCAGACGTAAAATGATCCGCTGATTCCAAAAAAATCAAGAAATAGAGGGTGTCACGTTTAGAAATATAAATTTACTGTCTTTTCCGGTCAAACCAGAAATGTCATGAATTCCGAAATGACCTCAAAGAATTCATTGCACCATCTACTATAGACCCTCCCAATTTCAAATTTTTATCAGCAGTCATAAAAAAGCTACAGAGTGTTCCCACTTTCCATTATCACCCGGTATAGGTGAGATAACGGACGACTTGTTCGACAGAAAAGAACCTGTGTAGGCGTGATGCAACATGCAGTTACATCTTGCAGCCGCATGCTGAATCTTAAATTTAGTGTCATTTATTACTGAATTAATACATTATACACTTGAATGAAGTTTAAATTTTTAAGTATACTATTATACTTAAATGTAGATTAGATTTCTTCCCGTGCAGAGTCTTAGTGTTAACATTTTTCACATTGTTCCTCCTCCTCACGCAGATGAAGTTTGCAGCACGAGCCGCAGGCGAGTGCTGTAATTCATCAAGTGAGTTATGACCATTACCGCAAGTTGAATACTATACTTTATCTACGACTATAACATCTTTATGGCAATTTAATAATTTTAAAATCTTTTAATTATTCATTCCTTTCCACTCGTTAAAAATTCTTTCCACTTTACACCAATGGAACGTATTTATCGGCTTAAAAATTTCCAAGAATTTACTGCGTACACTATTTACATACCGAATTATCATTGTAGAAGCCCAGCGTGAGTTATAATATCTGTTTATTGATACTATTAATTGCTCAAAAGCAGTTGAATAATTAATATATAGAGAGTAGGTAGATAGAGATATTTACTTATTATTAAGTCGTACACTCGGATCGATGCTGAATTTTATACAGATTCCCATCCCATAGTAACAGTCAGGTGTAAAACTTTATTCTAATCCCCGGAACATGATTTCATTATGGCAAGTGCTGCAATAATAAGGGGGATTCGAATAGAATTGATGACCATGTTTTACGTTAGATCTGACATTTAGGTTCAGCTGCAAACCGTTCGTCCACACCTTTATGAAATGCACTTTGCCTAATTGCGTTTATTGGAAGATAAGGGACTGCTTCTGGTATGATCGATCTCAAAGGTATAAGAGAAATCAGTATTATAAGTATTTTAAGATCCCAAGTTTGTTTTTTTTTAATAAATAACTGCAAATGCAGTTCCTACAGTACTGACAATTAAAGGAAATAATCATGTATTTTCTTTAAATAAAGTTGGTATTGTATGACTGACAAATTAAGCATGTTAGAAATTAGTTAGGGGTAGCGTCTAAAAATTGTGATGCACGACAAACTGAAACTTTTGTTACAATTTATGATTTTGAGCAATCATAGTCGACTTTTATTTTATGTTTTTTTAGGCACGTTATTGAATATTTAAGTCACCCATAAGAGAATAGGGTTAGTTTCTCAGAACCAAAACGTTGAAATCAGAATATAGGTTGTTCAGGCTTTATGACAAACCTTGGCAGATTGTAACTGAACCATGTCAAACATATTTTCTTGTATGAACATAGATCATATTCGTTTTTCTTCAGAAATTACAAGCATTTTAAACATATATTTTCTTATTTCAATCAAAGTAACCTGATAAATAAAAATGGTGGTTGTTATAACAATAATTCGTATGTCTTTAAAGTTCAAACATTTATTAACTAAGCTAGCTAATCCTAAGACTAAAGGATTGTTCAAATGGCCACCCTCGACTCGAATGCAAGCCTCACATTGGCAAACTAAAGATTCAGTCACTCAACGAATGATATTTGGATCATTTCTTATCTGGTTAACTGCATTCTGAATTTGTAAGTAACCTCTGAGGGGTGGTGATTTCAACAAGGTAGACAAGCTGCTTCATCTGTCCCTATAAATAAAAGTCCAAAGGATTTAAATCTGAGGAACGTAGTGGTCACGCTATTGGACCTTGTTAACCTATCCATTTATTCCCGAAATTATCATTTAACCAAGCAGATACTTGTCTCCCTCTATGTGGTGGTGTATCATCGTGCTAATATCACATATTTTGTACAGTATAAGCCCTGTCGTCAATGAAATAGAAAAGGTTGTTTTCCATGAAAGTTCTATACAGATCTGCATTTAAACGATCATGTAAAATATTGTCACGGGATTTGCCCCACTCGCACCCAATTCGACGACTGTGGTATCGCGAAATGCTAGATTGCCCCGACCGCCCCTACGCGATTCTGGTAAACAAACAAATAATGCCAGGTATCGAGGCGTGACTGGAAATATGGGGAATCGACGAGAAGCGTTCGAATTGTTCGAGAAAATGGATCTAGAGATGCTAGAAAATACCTGGAATATTCGTTTGGTCTATGAAAGAAGAATAAACGGCCGAGTCAGTCAGTATGGAATTACAGTCTTGAATTGAAGTGTCTAGGTAGTTGGAAATTACCTGGAGATTCAGAGCGACTTATATAGTGAATAATTAAATAGTGTTTAGTTGAGTTGTAATTAGTATTCAGTAGTGTACAGAGTAGTTAATAAAGCTAAGTGATTAATTAACGGATTAATTTTCTGGTAAAAGAACAAGACGGGTTAGAAAATCCGTGACAATATGTAGAAGTAGTAAATTATCGTAGAAAATACTACTCTAAACGTTGACACAGAAACGTTGCTAAAATTGTCTTGATATAATTCCATGCGGATTTTATAACGCCCAGATATGTTCATTATGATTATTATTTATGCCATGCCTAGTAAAATACGCTTCATCGGACCACATGACAAGCGAAATAAACGAAATTTGTGCATGTTGTTGAAGTAACCAGCAACAAAATTATAATCGCTGAGGAGCATCCCCAGCATTTAACGCTTGTACATTTTGACGGTGAAACGGATGTAATATTTCTGTGTTCAATACACGTCATACAAAATTCTGTGATAAATTAAGATTACTTAGTATACGCCGAACACTAATTGAAGAGTTGTCAATGACAGCATCTATTACATCTTCTTCATTTTCTACATTCACTTCAATAGGACGAATGCCTTTTTTGGAGTGGAGTTACCTTTTTTCGTCTCGAAACACTGTGTGGACAGGTTGATGTCTGTTTGGGTACCTTGGTAGGTATTCTCGAGGTCCTTGTCTGGCGTTCCCATTGGAATGCCCATATACAAAGACAATATCTGCATATTCTTCAATTGTAAATAAATGTATTTTTTATTTAGCACTTTAGCACAAAATAACACAAATAAAGATTATATAGCAACCATCATTTTTATTTATCAGAATACATTAAAATTATATTTTTTAAATGCTTGTAACTTCTAAACAAAAACTAATAAGAAAAAATATTTGACAATGGCCCAGTTAGCATTTGCCAAAGTTTGGTATTTGTGAAATCAACTATAAGATGTGTTGCTTTTATGGTAAAATAGGAGGCAGTCTACTCTCCCTCTCATAATCGTTAATTGGGTTGGTCTGGTTCATACTAACATTTACCTACAAGTCTATAATAACTACTTTAAACAGTCAAAGTCAATTACACTAAGCAACTCAAGTCGCAGTATAGTTTATCGCATTTTTAAAATGAACTCACGTCTACAGACTAGAGAATTCTCATGGATGCAGGAAAAATTTACGCCCAACCTATTTTTAATTTTTTCTTATTACTAGTGATTTTTTTTTAGTTTTTTTAACCTTCCCGAATATCTAGTTATTCTTCATAATTGTAACACATTCATTTCAGTTCTCTGAAAAAAATCTTAAGCTTAATTTAAAATCTGATAATGAGAGTAGAAACTATGTAAATTATTACAAACTGGAGATACGGTTTATTCAGTGCGTTCACACTGCTAATAAAAATACTTAATTAGGTATATTCCAAAATACAAGGGGCATCGTACTTGACTGTGTTAGATTTATAATTATTTTCTCACGATTCTGAACAGGTGTTACGAGAAGAGGAAATATACTCAACTACGAGATCTGATTGTAGTAACGGATATTTATTCTAAATATTAAAGGTGCTAGATCAAGGTGCCACATAAATTAAAAGTAAAATGTTGTATGACAAGATACATTGATTAATTATTATGAATCTATAAAATTAAAAAGGTCAGTTTACTTCTACAAAATTATAAATGTGACAAAGTGTCGAGTAAAAGTTGCAATTAATTTAATTAGAAATTTCAAGCAGTTTTTTAAGGTAGAAGGTTAGACTGCTGTAACATGCTGCTGAAAAATATGAACGTGATTTTTCATTAATCTGAATCAGAAGGAGATATATTGCTGTTTCGCAGAAATTCTAGTGGAGTATATAAGAGGAGATGAAAATGTGATAGAGCAAGATCTGGAGAAAATGGTGATGCATCAAAACAAAACAACACTACAATTTCGTTAGCAAACAATTTACACAAACTGTCATGTGAATTCACTATTTGTGAATAGTGGATTGTATTTAAAATTATATTATAATTGAAAATTGATACGTGTTTTTAATGATTGATAACTTTGATTGATAGTTCTGAAAACATAACCTTGTGTAGCAAATATTGAAATAACCATTTATATTATATTCAATGTATAAAGCTAATTTAAATAATTTTAATTTGTTTCTTATACTACCTATCATCAAATAATGTCATGTACAGTTTAAAATAACTTAAAAAATGCTCTGACTCGTCAACTTTAGTTTTGAGGATGTACTCATTACCCAAATTTCTACTCCTAAGCAGAAGCAACCTTTACCCCTTTAAAATCTTAAATGGAGTGTATTGTGTCATCATTTTAAAAAATATCAATTTATGTGTATACTTTGAGTTCCTGCATGCTGAATGTGTACCTCACGAAATATGGAATCGTTGTCCAACCAATAACGGGGGTAGAAATTTGAGAAATAAAAACATTTACAAAGTTTGTCCCTCTCAACATGAAAGTTGAAGGGTTCAAGCATTTCTTTAGTTTTAGCATCAAAAGAAAGAAAATCTGGATAAGTCTTTGGCGGCTTAGACTGTATGTAGGGTAAATCAGGGTGAGAATTGCTATTCAATTCTAGGTGGTGAGGCCTATTATGCAGGCGGTCATTGTAGTGTGTGTGAATTTTGTATTTACTACGAAACTGGTTAGTAATACGAGATAATTGTTTTGACTAGTCGGTATCTTTTCCGAGATGGTCGGTATTATTAATGACAATTGTATCTGCATGATAAACGCGACAAAATTTTGTAATAAATAACATTCTTAGAGTTCATTACCCTCACATTATTTATCTTTATAACTCCTTCCTTGACCATCTCTTCCTTGGAAATGGGAGAAACCGTGAATCAATTATTGGATGAAATGACGCAAAAAACATATTTACCTGAACACCACTCTTCGGAAATTGTGCATAAGCATGATTATTGACAACTTTCGCTAACACACAGTTTACCACAACCAGGCCTTTCTAAATAGTCAGATAGCCTAGAACCTGTGGCAAGGTCAACTCAATCAGAGTTCACTGATAATTCTTGGGATGATACTATTTCAGCTCTCACTAGTACTTGTGCGGATTAAAAGTGAACAAGTAAGGAAGAATTCTAGAATATTAGTTGAGGTGTTGAAATGTGCAAGAGAGTTCAAGATTTAAACGGGAAAAAACAGAAGAAACCAAACATCATTAAACAACAACCAAGGACGAAACAAGCAAAGAATAATCAAACGAAGAAAGATATAACAAAAGCAATTGACACGGAATCGGACCTTCTGTGTTGAATGTAGCGACCAATTGCAAGAAAAAGAAGTTTGAGTGGATCCAAACTATCAATTGCAAATTGGGCCTATATGAGGACTGCACTTAATATGGATCATTGTGCCATATTTTCGGTAATATATTGAAAACAATAGCTAAACACAGTTATCATCTCACCCACAGCATGCTCACTATCTATGTGGATGTTATGGTAGTTTTATCACTAATTTTACTACTACTATTACTTGCTAAAAATGTCCTTCATCAAACTCCATGTAGTAGAAGTACTTATAGAATAAAAAGGTTACACTTGTATACGATGCGTTGTCGAAGTCTTGTAACGATTCAGGCTACGTGGCATAAATTTCAATCTAGTCCATTCAGGAATATGTCGTTTAAAAATTGTCTGCGAATCATTGCATAATGTGGAAAAGCTTCGTCTCGTTAATTAAGTTATTGGCACGGTGACGATCTTTCTGCTTAAGGATATCAGTTGAAGGGGGACTAATGGCGATTTATGTGTAAACGTTGAGTTCCTGGATGCTGGATGTGTACCTCACGAAATATCAGATTGTTGTCCAACCAACAACGGGGGTAGAAATTTGAGAAATGAGAACATTAACAAAGTATGTCCGTCACAAAACGAAAGTTGTAGGGTTCGAATATTCCTTTAGTTTTGCATCAAAATGAAGAAAACCTAGATGGAAAGCCTTAGGCGGCTCAGACTATATGTAGGGTAAACCACGGTGAGACAGAGAATTAGGTGAGATGGTGAATTGCCGTTATTTGCTATTCGATCCTAGTGGGGAATAGGCAATTAGTATACGTTCGGTTCATTGTAGTGACATGTGACAAATTGTTTTTACCACGACACTCGTTAATAATAAAAGATAATTGTTTTGATTGGTCAGTATTTTTTCCAAAATGGTCGGTATTATTAATAGCAATGGTCTCTGCATGATAAACGCGACACAATTTTGTAATGACTAACTTTCTTATCATTTCTTCTTCTTTCACCATCTCTACTTTGGAAATGGGAGAAATGGTGAATCAGTTATTTGATAAAATGGCGCAAGATAACATGTTTGCCTGAACACCGCTCTCCAGAAGCTGCGCATGAGCTCGTCACAACCTGGCAATTTAAAATGGTTAGATAGCCAAGAACCCGCCACAAGGTCATCTCAATCAGAGTCTGCACTAATAACTCTTGATGTTAGATCAGCTTTCACTAGTACTTGTGCTGAATAAAATTGAATAAGTAAGAAAACATTCTAGAACTTTAGCTGCAGTGTTGAATTGTCCAAGTAAAGTTCGATATTTAAAAGAGAAAAACAGAAGAAAATAAACATCGTTAAACGGCAACCAAGGACGAATCAAGCAAAGAAGAATCAAATGAAGAAACCTGCATAATAAAAGCACGGGATCAGACCTGCTATGTTGTTTGTGGCGAGCACAATATATTTGTACGAAAAAGAAGTTTGACTGGATCAAAACTACCAATTGTAAATTTTGGCTATATGAGGACTGCATTCATTATGAATTATTGTGCCATATTTGCAGTAATAGATTGAAAAAAAAAAACATAGCAAAACACAGCCACTATCTCAGCCACAGCATGATCACTGACTATGTGGATGTTATGGTGATTTTTGTCAAATCCAAAAGTATTTGTATAGTTCTTTAATTTCTCTTCTCTTTAAGTTTTTTATATATATTATAACTGAATATTACTTTAACTTTGCTAAAATATATATTTTTAAAACTACAAGCTACAAAATTGTTTTTACCATCTCACGTTGCGTTACTTATTCCCTTTAAAAACTAATACGTACTTATGCCAAGAGCTGGATTTACAAGCTACAATTGTAAAAGAAAACATAGAAAGTTAGGTTGCAACCTTTCAAATAGGAACTTTTCAATTTTTGTTATTTTAAGGATTGCTGTTTGAAGGAATTTAAAACAATCTTAAGTTACTATGGTTGTTGATGCCCTGTGGTTTTCCCAGGTTTCATCTGTAAATTAGATACGTTCCACATCTATTACACAACGATGGTTGCTGAAATATACGATTACTGGAAATACGCACTTATCAAGAAAACGTAAAAGCTTATGGCGACACTATCTCAAACACAGAGGAAACCTAGCACTTATCGTTGAACTTTCTTTCAAATGACCATATGAAGTAAAAAATACTGCCGGCAACCGGCGATTAATTTAGACTGCAGAACGTTTAGCAATTCAAATCTCACCACTTTTTGAGTTCAACAACCGCTTATGAAATTATTTAATGTAATTTACAGGCAACAGCTGTAGTACTCACTACATGACTGCGATTTCGTATCAACTTGCTTTAATTAGAGAACAAATTTTTAGTCGAAATAAATTAATTTTAAATTCAGTGAATACGTGATCTAAATATCGCTTCGCACTAACTGGAGAAGGTATAAGAATACAGGTTGTCTTTGAAATAAGTAGGTAAGTTTTTACAAAAAGATAATGGAGAACGTTAATATAAACAATTATTTTCATTGCGACATTGTGACATTCAAGAAACCGAAAACTCTGACAGTGTAAAATGCTAAAACAGCAATGAAATTGGAAAAATAATAGAAATAAACTAAGGTAGCATTACCAGTAAATGACCACGTAAGAGATAATCTCAATTTCATTGATTTACAGTAGTAATTCATATACTTCTCTCAAGCTATATTTTTGTGGCATAATTTTAATTTTTCTTTACTTTAATTGGGTATTTTTCACACTTTTGAAAGTGTGCGTGAAAGATTAATTGAATAAAAATAAAAAAGATAAGTAAAAAATCAAAATCATATCACTGTCGCACAATTCCGTTTTTTTAACGTTTGACAGTTTTAAATTTGTTTATCAAACTTGACTTACGTATGTCAAAAATACGGAAGTGCGCGGTAGTAATTTTTGTTATTTTTTACTTATCTGCTTTTTCAGTGTGAGATTTTGTGATTAGGAAACTTAGTTTCAAAAATAACCCTTGACTGATCCTTTTGGCGCAAGGGTTTCTTCAATTAATCTTTATTTTTTCAGAAGTGTGAAAAAATACTCAATTAAGCTAAAGAAAAACTAGAATTATGCCACAGATAAATAGCTTCAGAGAATATCTAGAATGTTTGTCATTAAAATGTTATTTTCGAGACACAAATGTATATTTGTGTTTATTTAGAGTTTCTTTTATATTTAGGTATATGATTCTTTTTATTTTTGTATGAAGTTTTTTTAAGTTTAAAGCTGTAAGTTCTTATTCACTGTGTATATCAAATGTTATACGCAGCAGTACGTATAATATTTTTCAATCAAAACCACGATACAGTTTTCATTAAAAATACTAGGTACCATTTTTCTATTTTTTTTTTATACTAAGGAAAGCATAATATACGGTCTACGTTAACGTTTTGTGCGATATTTTTCACCTGCCAAAATAACCCCATTTCGCTGCCTACTTTAGCACCCCAAAAACAAATTTCTTTCTTTGTTATCTTCTGGAATTTTTGATCACTCCTTTTAAATCGTGGAATGCTGCAGTTAATGAGACATATAGTAAAATATCAGGAAAGTGTACATGAAGTCTTAATTTTGAACACTACTCTTATTAGCGGGTGTTAAAAAGTCAAATAGGGCGCGTATTTACTATAAATCTAAATTAAAAAATTCTACAACTTTTGCGTGTGTTTTCTTCAGACATCGGCTTGATGATTTGAATAAGACATTTTTAAATAATACGTGAATCAATCTGCAATCGGGTAGATCCTCACGACGTCGCTAAACCTGAAGAACTGAATGAACTAGTGGCCTAGGTTAGTTCACTGAACGGGGTTGTTGATTTTCAAGTCTCCAATAACTCATTTGAAGGAACATACTTTCAGAAACACCCTGTATATAGAGTGAATAATTTTTCGCCGCGGCAGTTACCACTGATAATGCCGAGAGTGAAGAGCAAGGAAACGTTTGGAATCATACAGGGCCTATCCAGGGAACAGCTAGTACAGGTCAAACTACCTGCTAAAGCTAGGGATATGCCTATTAATTATAAATCAAATAGCTGTATTCTAATCTTCAGGAATATTGACTTGTTCTGTTCTTAGTGAAACATCATGTATACTGTTAAATTTTATATTTAGTATTTTGCAGAACTTTTTATATTTTCTTATTTTATTATTCTGGATAGATATATAGATTATAAGTAATCCGGATATAAATTCAACGTTATATGAATCGTAAAACTGCTTAAAAATCATAGAATTTTGGAAAGGGGCACTGTTGCATGACAACACGTTGTTTGAATTTGAAGATTAGACTTCCATTTCAAAATGAAACGCATGATCTTGAAACGATTATGTTTTTGTGTAACTATTGCACAAAGTAGAAATGAAATACATTAAGATTAATAATTTTATAGTCGGTGCATTTCAGTGTCTGCTATCTATTCAAAGAATCTTTTCTTTATGTCATATGACGTGAGATTTCACTTCTCGTCTAAAAAGCATTAGACATTTCCTGTATATTTTTGAAATATGTTAAATGCATGTGCAGAAAGATATTCACCAAGTGTTATCAGATAAATTTCACAGCCTAAGCGTTGTTATGATAATAATTTATTAATCTATTAATATCAAAACAATTGACATTGGGTAAGTCATTACAAACACGTGTCATAAGGTTAAGCAGTATTTAGGTGTCCCTTATATTGACATCTAAGCATGCGCATATGTGCGGTATTAGTAAGGCAGCAGTAACAAGGATAGTGCTCGACCACATTTATGCATGATTAAGGTAACGTTGAGCAATCCCTTATTTGATACATCGTAAAACTGCTTAAAAATCATCTTAATTTTTCAAAATATTGACTTTTATTCCTTTTCTCATTCACCATTAAAATGGCAAGAATAAAGGAATCCCATCCGTGAAATTATTAACCAATAACTATATTTTTTGGCCAAAATAAGAGCAATAAAGTCGTGCCTAATACTGTTCCGCAGTATTAAAGGGATTTCCAGTATATCTTTAATATTATTATGGGTATATAATATTTTACGTGAAATATAGCACAAGAAAAATGTAAAGAAATAGTTTATACTGCTGTTAGGTAAATATGTCTGAAATTTTATACAAACATTTTTTAACAAGGCAGGTCTTAAGTTTAGTGTTAAGTGAATTTATATATGTTCTTTTAAACATTTTTGGAAATACATTCTTTATTTTTATACCCATGTAAGAAGGTGATTTCTCATAAATTTGAATCCAAATTTCATTCATAAAATCAAAATCTTTGGCAACATATAATACAGATTTATATACAGGGTGTTTCAAAAAGACATGACAATTTCATTAGGAGTGATAAATCATTGAAAACTAAGTAGAGTTTACTTAATAAAATCAAACTTTGGATGCAATTTTTTTAAAGATCAACATATTTGATTAAAATTTGACACAGGTACGTTTTTGGTAGTGCCGAACATGATGATGTTATTAGGTTTTTTGTACAAAATAGAGGGTGCTAGTTGCTAGTATTTCCACTGGCATTTTATTATCTGACAAAACAATAATAATAAGAAGGCCTCATCTTATTTAATATTGTGTATTGTCAAATTAAGCTTATTTTTTTAATATTAAGTTTTACTAATGTTTTATGAATATTCAAATCCTGAAATGGCCAATATGGTTAACATGTATGGGCTTGCAAATGGAAATGGTACTGAAGGTAAGCGAATTTATATGGAAAGATCTCCAAATCATCAAAATCCAATAATGTCCAGAAATGTTTTTCTCGTCTTTCGGAGTCAGGCTCATTTCAGAAAGGTCCAATTCTTGGAAGACTTTGAGTGTTAGAATGTCTGAGTTGGAAGAAGCTATTCTACACGAAATTGAAGAAGACCCAGATACTAGTACTAGACAGATCGTTGCAAATTTTGATGTGAATCAGAAATTAGTTTGGTCCATTCTGAAGCATCAATAGTTACCCGTGTCACATACAAAGAGTTCAAGCCTTACATCCACAAAACTATCCTGCTGTCAATGGATTTTGCAAAAAATTTAACAAAATGTTGACTTATATTGTTTACCGACGAAGCAATTTTTTTCACCAGAATGAATTTCCAAAATATACACGTTTGGTCTGATGAAAACCCTAATGCCAGAATGGAATCTCGATTTCAACATCAGTTTTCTTTGAATGTATGGGTAGGTACTATTGGAAATTATCTTATTGATGGGCCTTACTTTTTACCAAGAACTTTAACCGGTGCTTCCAACACGTTTGGTCTGATGAAAATCCTAATGCCATAATGGAATCTCGATTTCAACATCAGTTTTCTTTGAATGTATGGCTAGGTATTATTGGAAATATTCTTGTCGGGCCTTACTTTTTACCAAGAACTTTAACCGGTGCCTCCAAACACGTTTGGTCTGATGAAAACCCTAATGCCATAATGGAATCTCGATTTCAACATCAGTTTTCTTTGAATGTATGGGTGGGTATTATTGGAAATTTTCTTGTTGGGCCTTACTTTTTACCAAGAACTTTAACCGGTGCCTCCTACAGATATTTTCTTGAAAACGTTTTACCTGAACTACTTGACGATATTCTCTATACGCTAAGACAATGTGGTTTATGAACGACGTGGCTTCACGTGAAGGATTAGGTAATAACGTGATGAACGAGGCACTCAAGGACCAGGTCAACCTTGGCCACCCGGATCACTAGGTATGAACCCTATTGATATTTTTGTTTAGGAACTCATTAGACATTATGCTCTATTTTTAAACTAAGAGGAGTAAATGAAGATGTCATATATACACAGGGAAAAGTAACTAGAAAATATAACTAGATCATTTTGGAGGTAAATTTAAAAAAAAATAGAGAAAATACACAAAAAGCAATACAATTCATTGCATTGCATTGAGTTATGAAAGGAACTATTTCATTTGCTCTAGGATTAA
Organism: Monochamus saltuarius; assembly: GCA_025584915.1. Taxonomy (NCBI): domain Eukaryota; kingdom Metazoa; phylum Arthropoda; class Insecta; order Coleoptera; family Cerambycidae; genus Monochamus; species Monochamus saltuarius. The sequence goes on along the minus strand of CM046725.1, from coordinate 54,749,143 downwards.
CGAGGAAGGAGAATAAACACAAAATACCTAATTAACAAAGTGGCAACGTTAATCTTAGCCAAATATAACTGACATTTTAGATGTAAGTAGCTGACAGGATTGACACTGACAATAAACATGAATTTATGTGAAGCTGTGTAAACTTGGCCACAAATTAAGCAATAACAAGCTAGTGTTTAAGCGCTAGAAATTTAAATCACTCCTCTTAGTTTAAAAATAAAGTATAGTTTACAAGATTCACATTGAATGTGGAGAATACTTATGTCAATAAATTATAGTTAGTTGTGATGTGATAAGAGCTATTCCTGAAATTTTTGCACGTGTTCCAGCTGCAATTTCAAGAAGATCTGAAGCTTGGCTGAAGGTGGCCATTTTCATCATTTGTTATAATAAATCATTGTAAAGTAATTCGATTGTTAATTAATTATTATGTTATTATTTTAAGTAATGTAATGAATATCGTAATAATGCACTTATCAAATAAATCAATTTTGCTGTTAATCGGTTTGAAATACAAAAAAGTATAGAAAGTGAAAATAATACAATGGCACATATGATGAAGATGACCTATTTTATTTGTAATATTATACAGAGTGATATTTATTTCTTTGGAAATGACGATTATTACATTTGGATATTATATTACGAGTACATTTATTTAAATATGACCACTTTGCTTAAGATAGTTGAAATTGTGGTACCTCTATATTAATTTTCTATTAAGGGCGCCGTATTCTTGAAATAGTGTTTTTTACAAATACAAATAATAGACATTTAAAAAACTGAATAATATATAGCTTAGCAAATAACAGGAGTGTTATGTCATGCCACCCGAAAATATTCAAAGGTACCGAAGTAAAACGACAATATAACGGCTGAAAGCGGTCAAACCGATAAATTTTTAGGTACAGAAATCTTTCAAAATACGTATTTTTTGAAACTTAACTATAGATGTAAATATTGTTATAACATAAACTTGCATAATTCTGCATATAAGATTGTTCACTTTTGTTTATAGGTATGTGAAAATAAATGTGGGTTTAATAACAAAACAATATTGTCATACAAATGCATTTTAAAAGTTATTATATTATTTAAGTAGAATTTAAATAGTAAAAGCCGATAAACAAAATATCAATAATTTTATTTTTGATATTACTTTCGCTCTACGTGTTTTATTTTTCGAGATTTCTGTACCTGAAGAACGCCACAAGTTTGATCATTTTACGGCGAGACATTGTTTGTGAGTGCTTTTTCTACGAGATGTAGGTATGTTGAACCCTATAGATTTCATATGTTTCTTTCTACCTTAAATACACTTTATTAGATTTCGATCAAATGCCAATACAATATTTATTTTTGATAAGGGAAGAACTTCTTTTTATCAATATATTGAAACACAGTTACCGATCGACTCTGGAAGTATTAAGTTCAACCAAGTATCATCAAAAATGTAAAATTATGGTATTTATTAAATACAACATATACTCTGGCGTTAATACATGCTCGAGCTGAATAATTTCACAAAACAGAATTCACACAGCGTACTGCAAAAGAAATTCAAGATCACGATTTAAAATTCCTGCAGGTAGGAGCGGACGCGCATGGCTAAGCATAATGCACCTAACTGCACTTTATATATCTCGCAAATTAATCGAAAATAAAAATGAGCATGTAATATCCACAAAGATACCGCAAAATTTTAAAATTCGCACGACGGTACGTGCCTAGATGTACGGAATTAAAAACAAGGTGGGGTTTAAAGATTTACTGCTCCTGCTTATGCTATGGGGAATCAATATAAACTAGAAGTGTGTAAATTTATCTCCCTCATTTTAAATAAGCACTAAAAAAGTGAGAGTTTCGCGGCGAAACTTTGGCGGAGTCGGCACTGAAGAAGCCGACAATGAATAGCTTTGACAGTTTTGTATGCATCCAGTTGGAGAGGCTGTTATAGAACGTCTTATACGTTTATGTTGGAGCGGCACTCCAGGCCACGACAAAAAATATGCGCTTAGCCACGACTATTCAATGTATACATTCTTATGGAGGTGAAGACTACTAAAGCCGAGCCAGGCGCTAAAGCAGAAAATCTAGCAAGGTATCATTTGCGCGCGGCACGGTACTTAGACCAGTGCTGAAGCCTTTGAGAATGGTTAAAAGTGAAAGAAAATAATAGTAGGGTGAAACCCATTGGAAAAGAAAGAAAATACAACAAAAATGAAAGGAAAAATAAGTTACGGGCGATTTGAGGTCGGGAAGTACAAGGGGGTGAGTTTTTAAGGGTAAAAAATGGTATATCTTGATTTCCGGCAAAACTACAAGTCCTATGGAAAAAAGTTAAATAGCAAAGGTGTAGGTAATAAAAAGATCTATAACTTTTATATTTACACTTTTTTCACATAATCTCAAAATTTATGTGAAAAATTCAAATAAACAAGTTTTTGGTTTTTTATTTTTCTTGTACAACAAAAATTTTTTTATAATTTGGTGAAAACTTACTTTTTTATGTCCCAAACACACTGTAATTTTTTTAATTTAAATATTTATTTTTTCATTTTATTTTGACTTAATATCGAAAAAGCACCCTAATTTTCAATAGAAAATTCTCAAGTCAAAATATCTTTTTTTAAGTCGGTGGGCTTTTGTTCGTCTCTATCTGATCTCTAATTTCTGATGGTGTAAAAATATACATTACTATGGCAAATGTTCTCAGAAAATTCGATTGAAAATTAGAGTGCATTTTCGATATTAAATCAAAATAAGCTGAAAAAATAAATATTTTAAATCAAAAAAGTTACAGTGTGTTTGGGACATAAAAAGGTAAGTTTTCACCAAATTTCGTAAAAAAAAAATTGTTTGTAAAAGATAAAAATAAAAAACCAAAATCTTAGTTATTTGAATTTTTCACATAAATTTTGAGGTTATGTGAAAAAAGTGTAAATACAAAAGTTGTAGATCTTTTGCCTACAAGTTTGCTCATTAACTTTTTCCATAGGACTTGTACTTTTGCCTGAAATCGAAATAAACCGTTTTTTACCTTTAAAAACTCAAATCGCCTGTAAATTATTTTCCCCTTAATTTGTTTGTATTCTCTTCCTTTTCCAATGGGTTTCATTCTATTATTTTTTTTTTGGTTTCAAAAATTATTCCCTGGTCCCAAATAATAGAGAGTGATTCATTCACAGTATTTAGATGAGTACGCAAAGTGAGGGAAAATTGACGGCGAAAACCGGATTCCGATATATCGATTTGTTTAAAAGTTACAGTGTGTTTCTAATTTTTTACATTTTCTATGAAGCTTTATAACTTCCTTATTTTTGTAAAACCATCATTTTTAATTTTTTTACGTAGATTCCATTGGCGCATGCAGTTTTTTAAAAATATTCTTTATTTTTTGAGTTATAATGCAAAGTTATGTTTTTGAAATGGAACTCCCTGTATTTTATTCCACTGTTGGATAACATATTTCATTGGCTGAAATGTATGTAAATACTGATTAAATAATGTTTTTACAAAAATCTAAAATATTAGAAAACAAGGAAGTTATAAAGCGACATGGAACAAGCAAAAAATAATAACAAACGCCCTGCATCGTTTAAACGAATCGAGATATCGAAATACGGTTCTACCCATTCAATTTTTCTTAAAAATCGAACTCATGCTACCTTAGATACTATTATTCTATCTCTTCGGGAAATAGGAAAAAACCTCTAAAAATGTCGCAATTGTCCCACTCTGTACAAAATATATTCTTTTTCGTATTTTATAAAGAAAATACCATTAATTGGCCGTCGACGGCAATAAAATCTCATCATCTGATGGAGACGACGATTCGGTATACATATTGTTACGATTTTAAGTTTAAAACTGTGACCAAACTGTTGAAACATTGAAATTTATAAACTAGAAGAGTCCCTGGCGCTTCGCTCCAACGTAAACACTGTCGCACTCCTCCTAGCTCTGGTCTTGAAGCTTGGCGTGCAGGATATGGCTTTTGTCGTTGCCTGGCGTGCACTTAGACAACCATCGCTGTTTAAGGAGCGGTTCTTTCTACCGTAGTATCCATAGAACCAACAACAAGTCGAAAATAATATATGAACGGGCCCAAGTAAACCTAAGAAACTGCTAGTTTTCGCATAGCCATCACTGAACATGTCGACAGTGAAGAGGGGTAAAGTGGACTATGGAACGTCTTAGAGGATCATCATCGTCTGATCTGTGAATCAAACCGAAGGACCTTAGAACCAACAACAGAAACCGAGATCTTCATATGAGCGTGCTTATATAAGGTTAGAGAAGGGCACATTAATTAAGTGACTGGTAACGATCTGTTACCTAGCCCACGGTATAATAATTAAAGCACAGTGAAGATCAAAGAATGACGAGTAGTGAGCAATTTAGTTTTCAAAATTTATTATTATGAAGTCTAAGTGTCATTATTCTTTAAAAAAAATTATCTAACAAAGTATCTTTTAATGTATTGTTAATAAATTAAAAAATTGTCTGTGAATTTTACTTTCAGTTGATTGAATTCAGGGTTTTTTTTAAAAAATAACAAAACCAAGAAATTTTGGTATAAAATGCGTTACAAACAAATAAAAAAACATTCAATACCTCTCTACTAAATAATAGTTAAATATTTATCTATATTCAAAAACGCGCTATTCACATTTTAGGTACCTAATATGTAATTATTATTGTAATTTTTGACGAAATATGATTATACTTACAAGTCGCATGTCATTACTATCAAATATAATGTATAGATGATTGATTGAACTCTATTTACCTGTAAAAGAAAATATACTATTAATAAACTCATAGTAACATAATTTAAAGGTTTTTTTTATTAACTTTATATTAATCAAGCTTTTTACCATTCTCAGTAGGTACCTACTTAAAGTTTCATTTATATGAAAATAAAAAAGTGTACATTTACATATATTGTTAATACCTAAGTATTTAGTAACAGTTTTCTAAAAATAAAGTTTATGAAATATACAGGTACTTTTGTTTAAATTAAAAAATAGTATCTAAAGTTTTAACAAGAGAATGCAAAATAAAAGTTAGTCTGAACTGATTGACTTCAATTTGTTTAGTTTAGTGCACATTGTATATCTTATGAAATAAAAATTGAAAAGAACCAAATATGATTTGATATAACTTTTTCCAGATGTATAAGGTGTTACAAATTGGTAGGTCAAGCCGTTCACTACACATTCTTTGGACCAAAATAATAGGATTTTGCTTATGCCACTTTTCATTTTAAAAATACAGGATGTTAAAATACAAATTTTAAAACTGATTTTTATTGATAACTCCGTTTTAGAGATATTTGTTTGGAATTTTGTATATATTTTGATCTTAAGTCGGCACACTTTCTCTGTAATTTTGGTCTAAAATATGAACGGAGAAGGGGGTTGTAGTACCCACAGACCTCTTCAATTTTAATTGAGTACGCCTATGGTTTCAGGATATTTTTTTTTTGATAGAGCATATTTTCATTTTATTTTTTCCCTTTTATAAGATTTTTAATTGACACTTTGTTTACGAGATACTGCATTCTTTGCATATGCTAGGTGTGGCACAAAGTAAGTATTAAATGGTAATTTATATGCTATTCAGTAAATTAAAATAAACAAAAGGTACCTGCAAATAACAGCAAGCAGTAAAAAACAAAAACTTAACTCAGTTAAACTAAATGTTCAATATGGGTACCACCTTCACTTGAGGCTCTTTTAATTGGAGATTAATGAATATTCTGGAAAATATGTGGTTTCAGCCTGAAGTGTCATCTTGTACAATTCGTTCCCTTAGCAGTTGTTTACCTAGTATTGGAACCATGTAAAATAAATATTTAGTAAATTCTAATGAATTTTTATTTCTTTTTTATAAAACTCTTTCATTTACTTGATGGTTTCCCTATGGCGGTTTGCCAAAATATGTGATTTCAACTTGATGGTGCTCCTCCGAAATATTTTCTATGGATTGTTAGAGGACAGCTTGCATATGTTAAATGGCCATCTCGTTCCCCCGACCTCAACCCGTTGTACTTTAGTTTCTAGGATTTTATGAAAGATATCATTCAGATCTCTCTCATTACACGAATTATACAAGAAGGAGAGCACTTTAGGCTGAAACCACAGATTTTCAAAAATATACGTTAATCTCTAATTAAAATAGAATTTAGTTTAACTGAGTTAAATTTCTATTTTTTTTTTACTGTTTGTTGTTAGTTATGCCGATTCATTTCAATTTACTGAATAAAATGGAAATGACCATTTAATAGAGATATTTACTTTGTGCTACACCTAGCACAATATTTTGTAAAACGAGCCTCAAAATCTTACAAAAGTGAACAAAATGGAATAATAACACGCTCTATCTAAAAAAAAAACATTCTGAAACCACAAGTGTACCCAAAAAAATTAGGAGGGTATATGAGTACTACAACCTCCCTTTTCTCCGTTTATGCTTTAATATTTTAGACAAAAATTACATAAAAAAGGTGCCGACTTAAGGTAAACATATTATACAAATTTCATACACATATCTCTAAAATCACCGGAGCTATCAATGAAAATCATTTTTAAAATTTTAATTTAGACTGGATATCAAAATATCAAAGTATTTTGAAAATGAAGCTCCAGAATGAAAAGTGGCATAAGAAAAGTCCCATTATTTTGGTCCAAAGAATATGTAAATAACGGCTTGACTAATTTACAACACTCTGTATATAATTTTAAAACTTGAAAAACAACTCCTTAAATCAGAAAAACATATTAACGCATATATTGTATTAAATTCCCTGTTAATAAAAATTACAATTTAGCTGTTGTAGCTGTTTTGGTTTTATCTTTGGTGGTTAAATACCAGGTCAATGAAAGGGAAACAGTTTTGCTACTAACAAAAGCAATTATATTCGCGTAAGAAATCCTAACAAAGGCTGATTTTAAAATGGAAACCATTTAATTGTACAATTACTGCCGATCTTTAACAATATTATCAGATGGACATATCAACGAATATACGTGTTGTGTTATTGTTAAATACCGTAAATCAGACAAATTCAATGGTAACCTACTTATAAATGGTGTGCTTGTAATAATTAGATATGAGCTATTAGTATGCGGAATTCGCTTTTTATCTGGCATGTAAATAGTACTTGTACCGAATTAACAAAATAACTTTAGGAAAGGAAAATTAAAAATTAAGAATAATTTAGTTCTTTTCCAATTCAGTATACCTAGATGTTCATATAAAGGTAGAAATAAGAGTGATCAACGGAAATATATATTTAATTACTTAATTAAATTTAAAAATCTAATATGACACCGTCAGATCTAAGTATATGTTCTAGAAAATGAGGCAATAATAGGTGTAATAAATAATAACGATAAATCCATAAATTGTCAGATATGAATGTCCTCTTCCTTAAGCCTTTCTTAAACTTGTTTGGCAGTGAAGTTTATACATATAACCAATGGTTACAATAAAAAATTTCTTGAAATTATATTACAAGCATTGCAAACTTATTATGAGCGTTCCTTCGACATATAGAAACTGGAAAATAGACACGGTATTAAATTTAGAGGTGATAATTGAAAATAATAAAGAAGTTGAAGCAACAATGGGATTATTATTTGGATCGGTCAGTGGTCGCGCGGTTTAAGGCGTCAGTACTTGAATCGAGGTGACTGGATCGCTGTGGGTTCGACCCCGCAGCCGGTAGACCGTATATAAGTTTATATTCGTGGAGAGATTGGCACCTCTCTGCGGGTATGGTAGGGTGGAAGAATGTTGGCTTGGGTCAATGTGAGAGAATGATACTGGTTGACATTTGTCTATCCCCCTAATTAATGAGGTTTTCCAGGTTTCCTCATTCCTGCACTGAATGGTGGTTAGGGCCTACCAACGTAAGTCGTTCCTGGGCGCAAATGCGGCCTGCTTAATAATAATATGCCGCCCCCTCTCCCGCACAAGTCCTCGACTTCTGGGCTAATCCTCGTGATTAGAATGAGGGGTAGAGATATTATTATTATTATTATTCCATAGTAAACCAGCTGGGGTTAGACAACATCATACTTAGACCACAAGCATTTTGTAAGTCGTCTCTGAAGTCACTCGACTCTCTTAAAAATAGCGCACATTATACCTGCACGGACCAGCAAAACTCGGGGTTGCTACCTACACGACTTCACTCACTTGTCCAGCATGGACCAGCAACTTTTAGTGAAGACGTGGCAAACACAGAAATTGAAGATCATAATTGTACCCCGACTGACAGGACCTGCTCTGACGGTCTAATTTAACTGAAACATTCACCCGAACATCTCTATATTGAGCAAGAGAGTCTAGGTTTCTGGTTATCTAATGTACAATCAAATCAAGTTTTCTAATTAATATCACTTAATTACATTTATTGCCATTCAAAAACATATTATTGAGAGTATACCATTGAACATTCTTTGAATGCTTCGAATGCCACAAAATAAATTTTATGAGCTCTTGTTCGTCCTCAGTAGAACACCAAGACACAAGATTTCACAATATCAGCTGACGATAGACTTGAAGTTTTCTTAAGGTAAGTAAATAGAAATTGCATGAACAACTCCATTTGCGGATCAATGTCTAAGCTGCGTACACACTTGTAACAGATCCTCGATGCGTAACTGCCTCTTGAACAAGGGCACTGTAGGTCGTGATACGCGTAATTTGTTTGTCTGGCTTTCCGGACAGAACTTTTTTGCATTTTGATGTTTCCATGTTGTGTGCAGTCCGGTCAACTCTGTTAGGAAAAATACGTCGACAGTGTCGACACTCTACGTAACCGCATATCATATCACCTTTGATATGACGCGTAAATAGTAACAAATGTGGGTTTGCCATTTATGGTTGCTGTGTTCTGACGTGACGAAGTTACAGGGCTCTATCCACATGGTCATATTGAAATTACGCGACGAGGTTCTGTTACAAGTGTGTACGCGGTTTTACGTCGGTTTTCAGACATAGAAATTGCAGATCATAATTGTACTCCGACCGACAGGACATGCTTTGACGGCCGTTGCGGGTGACGGTACGTGCTAGTGCTGGTCTAGTGTCGATAGATACGGCACTGGTTCGTTCGGTATAATGTGCGCGATATTTAGCGTAGTGTAGCGCTTCAAACAACAGAAGCGTATTCAAGCATTCTTAAAAGAGTGTGGTACTATGAGTGTACTGTGATATTGAAATCGACTACTATTAGGGACGTATAATCAGATCTAATAGGACAAATTAATTAATATCACTGAATTATATTTATTGATAGCTGATTATGATCGTTTCAATATCGTGCTGTAATAGAACCAACTATCAATGTGTGATGTGTGTGACCAAATATAGTTATCTCGAAGTAAAACCCGTTAAACCATTTCTAATTTTAACGTCGTTGGTTAGTTCTTTATTCAAATTTTAACTACAGAGAGCTATAAGAAAACTAAATAGTGTCAGATTATAATAGTATTATTATATTATTATAAGGTTGGTGCAAAAATAATGACCGTTTTCAAACAGCTACTTTCAACTCAGAATAAACTTTATTAATCGAAATAAAAACCATTAGATTCAATACATTTTTGCCAACGAGAAACAAGTTTATTTATTCCGGTAGCATAAAAATCCGGCGTTCTGGAGGCGATGAAGTCGTCGAAGGTCGATTCGGCATCATCTCGGCTTTTGAAGCATTTCTTGCGCAGGAAGTTGTCGAGGCGCTTGAAAAAGTGGTAGTCGGTGGGCAAGAGGTCCGGCGAGTATGGCGGATGAGGCAGATGAGTCTCGTGGCCCAATTCGTTCAAGTTCTGCAGGGTCGGTTGTGCGACGTGCGGACGAGCGTTGTCGTGGAGCAGAATTGGCCCCTTTCTGTTGACCAATGCCGGGCACATACGCTGCAGCTTCTGGTGCATATCGTTGATATGTTGACAGTACCTCTCTGCCGTAATCGTTTGGCCCAGATTGAAGAAGCTGTGGTGGATGAGACCGGCGGCAGACCACCAAACAGTAACCATAATCTTCTTTTGGTGCAATTTCTGCTTCGGAAAGTGTTGTGGAGCCTCGTCGCTGTCCAACCACTGTGCAGAACGACGCGGGTTGTCGTAGAGAATCCACTTCTCATCGCACGTTACGATCCGATCGAGAAAAGGGTCGTTTTTGTTGCGCTGAAGAAGGGCTGACGACACCTCAAAACGACGATTTCTTTGATTTTCGTTCAAATCGTGAGGCACCCATTTGTCGAGCTTCTTTGACTTCCCTATTTGCTTCAGATGGCGTAGGACTGTTGAGTGATCGACGTTGAGTTCTTGTGCGACTTCTCGTGTGGTTTTGCGAGGATCGGCTTCGATCAAGGCTTTCAATTCGTCATTGTCAACCTCAGATGGGCGGCCGCGACCTCTTCATCTTCAAGGCTGGTATCACCTGCACGAAACTTTTCAAACCATCTACGTGTGGTACGTTCGGAAGCAGTATCCTCGCCCCATGCTTTATTGACATTTCGTGTCGTCTCCGCAGCATTGTGGCCAAGTTTGAACTCGTGAAGCAAAATAATGCGAATTTCCTTCTTTGAGAGCATCGTAAAAAATGATCTGAAATCAGAGACGTATGACGATAATAAAAAGATAACTAAACTAAAAGATAGAGCGAGAAACGCGCTTTAAAACGACATATAACATGACCACATTCATCAAAAAATTTATTCAGAAATTCATACATAAAAATAAACAATGTAGAAACGGTCATTATTTTTGCACCAACCTAATTATTTTCTAAATTAGAAAGATACAGAGTTAAATTGCCAAAAACTGAGCGAAGTGCTGAAACATCTCCATATTTTTTTCCATGTCTTTTTTATTACTAATAACGTAACGTAATGAAATTGAGAATATGTACACCTATAAATCAATATGTTAGAAACCAACTTTTAAATTTATTTCTCATGGCATCTATGATTAAGTTAAATAAAATACGAAATTATGATCCCAAATAAAATAATAAGTACTCGTATGATACATCGTTGAACTTTGATGCTCTATACTGTGTGTAACTTTCAGCTTTGAGGAATCATAGAACCTTGAAGAATATAAATTTTGCTTTGTTTTTGTTTTGCTAAAAGAAATCAAGTCTTGAAAGTTCGCAACGCTGCTATTACACCCTATGCTAATATACATTTTCTATTTTCACGTCAATTTTTCTTTGCTCTAAATCGCATAAAAGTAATGGAGTGTGTAAATAGTACACTCCAAACTAATACACGCGGTTAATCGTGTTAAGCCTACTCGTAACACAAGCAATTTGATTTAGCCAACAAACCATATAAATTTCTCAATTACCAATTGCACTTACCGTTAGTGCTAGCTTCACCGACTAATTTTATGATTATTATTCCACGACAATAGTTTCATACGATACGTAGGTACCCAATTAAAGTTTTTCTCATTATATTACATGTCGCTGACATGCAGTGGGAAATATTGCATTCTATCCATCGAAAAAAAAATTCTTAACAATAATAATAACACCGATTCTTCGGAATTTGCGAGGTTAGTTTTCATAATTAGAGTTTCTCATGGTAATGGACATGCATCTCATATGCACGATGCATGTGTGGGTGAATACACGGATAAAGTGTAGAGCTACCGTTACTTCCAGCACGTTATGTTCTGAGAACCTCAGAAAAACGAAATGCTATTTAAAATAATACTTAATATGCATGGCTGAATACATATGTGACAACAATAACCAAATTAAATATCTGTTCCTAATACGTTAAAATATGTAAATAATTTTTTGTCATTATTCATATAAGAGTGATTCTTAACCTATACGCATACGAGAAATAATGACGAATAGTCAAAAAATTTGTTTTCAGTTATCGACTTTCAGTTTATTTCAAATAAAAATAGAACGTGAATTTCATAAAATTGAAAATGCTTTTAATCTTTTATACAGTGATTCAGAACAAAAAAATTTTAGTGCACACTTACAAATACAATTTTGTAAAAAAAAATCAAAAACGGCATTTCGAAAATGATTTAAAAATACACTTCTGCATGGCCACTATAAAACCTGGTAAGGCGGCAATCTGCTGCCGGACAAAACATGGAAAGAAATGTTCAAGGAAAGAAATAAATAACATTTTATAACGCCGATTTTCTACAGCAAATTTAACTGCTTTTGTCACCATTGTTATTAATTACTAATAGATTTAATTTGTGGTTTTAATTAATAAAATAGTTACAACAAATTTTGGGCACGTCTTACTCAGTTTCTGCAAACTAATAGAAATATTTCTGCTTCTTGTCCGTTTTGAACTCGTAAGTTATTGGCAGCAACTATGATACGTTTGGGTAAATCATCAATAGTATGTATCCACTTCGGTGTGATACACTTAATTTTTCAAATATCTACAGAAAAGTCCAAATTATTTAAAGTCAGGAGATCGTGGCGGCCATGGACCCGGCCCTTCTCATCCAATTAATGCTTGAACACGTTATACATGGAACGGATATAATTGAGCCGCCTGTATTTCCCTCGCGTTGCACTACACTTGCACTCACTACTACACACCGCGGTAAAAGTAGCTGCATTTGGCACATGTTTACCGGAAAATCGTTCTGTAAAAGCATTGCCACAGAGTCATAAATTGAAACAATATCCATTAACTCCGTGTTACTACTATACACACACATTTTTGAGCCAATGTATCTTTTATAGGTGGTCTTATTTTTGTATCAATTATTGTTTCAAAAATATTCATCTAGGTAAAGTCCTTTGTAATTATTACAATTTCTCTTTCTCATATATGGGGACTATTAGTAGCATATGCCAATCTTTCGATATTTGTCCTTTCCTCCACATTATATTATATATTATGATAAAATAGAAATTGAATAAGAATTTAAATACATATATCCTCAAATTAATTTCCGTTCCTTTCATTCCCATTTTATTTACCATTTCTATAGTGATTTTGTCGTATTCTGGCGCATTTTCGTTTTTTTAATTCAGATATTACTTCATTTCATTTATGTTTATATGATCGTCTATATTTATTATGATTGCTACATCATCCTTATTAACTTCTTTCATAAAATATTCTTTCCATCTACTCATAATTTCGTCATTCTCTTTTAGCAACTCTTATCTTTGATGTAATTTGTGTAGGTACCTTTTCTTTCTTAAATAATATCAAAATTCCATAAAACAGTTTTTGGTTTTCTTAGCTACCTTTCCATTTTTTCTCCAAATCTTCTCCCCATTAAAAATTGCGATTTTTAAGCGAGTGTTCATTCAAATGACAGGCGGTTGATTAGAAACATTGTGGAGTCTTTTATTGGAGTTGGTATTTAAACCCAACATACATTAATAAAAATATAACGTGGATTTTATGATATAAGTACAATCTTTTGCAATAATAATGACACTCCCTCTAATAATTTTTTTAAATAATTTAGAACTAATGTTGAAAGTAGATTTCATTACATATACGTCAGCAGTTCAAAATAAATCCCTAAGTTCGTTTCAAATAGTGCCATTATTATTGCAATAGATTGTACCTCTTTTACTTAAAAATATAAATATATATTTAATACTTTATAAGAACAGGAAAAACTAATGCAAAAACCACAAAAACTTTAGTGCCTACGAAAAGTAATCGGATTTCAATATTCGGAATCGCCTGTCTAGAGACTAAAGTAACCCAGCGATGTAAAGGTTGAAATAGTACAACTTCAATAATGTTTTACTCGGAAACTATAAGAATTTTACAAACAATTTTTTCACGATATTTACTCCATTTTTCCTGACGCATCTATTCCCAAATTCACCCTCACCCTGTTCAAAGTTATTTCCGTGATTTTCAATACACAGTTTAGCTCACCCAATTCATGAGTCCCCACAAGCCCGGCCCAAACCAGGCTGTAGTCGAAATACCTCATCGGCAACATATATGCGATTTAGCAACTCCAGTTCAGTGTTAACTTTGGTAACATACACCATAGTTTTTATGTGACTCTAAAAATAAAAGTCAAGCGGATTTAGCTCGGGCGACCGAGGAGGCCACCCAAATGGACCACCCCGACCTATCTATCGTTTAGGAAACACATGATCAAAATGTTGTTGCACTAGTCGCGCAAAATATGGTGGAGCACTAGTTAACCAATTTTCCAGAATTAAAGTGCCAAGCAGCCCACACATTTATTGAAAATCGTTGAAAGTGTGTTCGCCGAGTGACATCTGGATTTTGCAATGTCCAATAATGCGTGTTGTGAAAATTGTGTATACAATTACATGTGTAAACTGCTGCTTTATCCGTAACTTAAATATTCATGGTAAAGTTTGGGTTTAAGTGTTGCAACAACCACTCGTAAAAGTTCAATGGAAGCAGAAGATCCCTTGAAAGTATGAGCTTGTACGTGAAATGGGTAGAGTAAGTTGTGCCTTAATATTCGCCAAATTGTAGATTGTGATATCCTAAATCGTGCTGCAATTATCCTAGTGCTTATGCAAGGCTAGTCCTCGACAGCATTTAAAATCTCTTCCTCCAGATTCACAATTTGCCTAGGTCCGTCTAATGGCTCTCCCATCTTACCCAAGACTTGGCCGCAAATTACCAGTTTCGCTATCTCGTGTAAAGAGGCTTCACGTCTCGGATGATATATTTGGGGAAACCTTTGGGCATAAAGATGAGCTGCATCCCCTGAATTTTGATGTGATTCCGTATGCCAGTATTATGTCCATATTATGTTCTTAGCTATATAGCTAAGCTATAATTTTCCAAATTTATGCATAGGTACCTATGAGTTAAGAATCACTCTATACTAGTAACTTCTGATTTATCACCAACTGAATCTTTGCTTAATTTATGGCTTAATCCAAAAATATACCCTATTGTTTAAATAGACTAAATTTGTATCAATGCAGAATATTAAAAAGCTAGATTTCTGACAGCAAATGAAATAAAATGATATATGTAGACACAGCTTATTCATTACCAGCTACGATTTATTTATCCACTACAAAAGTTCATCTTGGTAAAACGTGAATATAGGAATTTTCGATTTAATACTTATTTATTCCGAATATTCCCAGGAATCCGTATATTATTTTTTTTTTGCATAAAAGACGCCACAGCCTATATATTAATATCAGCATAGAAAATACTGTAAGGAATATACCATACAGAATCATAACGTAATAATTTTAATATACAGGTACCTATGTTATATTTTAACCTAGAAAATTATTAGACTCATAAATATTATATGTGGTGTCTGTTATGTGTACTTTAACTATAGAAACAAACTCCTCTGTTAAAATACAAACAAACCAAAGGAGTACGTGTACTGTCTCTATTACATGTAAGCAATTGTCAACGTAATGTTTAAGTAACAGGTAAACATTAGGATTATGTAAATGTCACAGAAATCCAAATATTTTGGCAAAACTTTCTACTTTATATGCAGTAAATGTCTTGCTAGGTGCATAAATCATCATGATTTATACTAAACGCTGTTAGCTTCTCTATGTAAGGTACTATTTACATGCAAGTGCGTGTTATGCAACAGTAAATCAGTACCTACTTAACAATTGTTTGGTGACGTAAGTTTTAAAGTTACCTAACAGATCAAATTTAGATGCAATGAAGACAGTTTTCTGATAAAGCACTGATTCTATATTCAATAACAATGATTAATGTTTGTAATGGGTAATATGAAAAATGACTTAAACAATCATTGCGCTTAAGTTTTTAAAACTATTGTTTAGTGACTCATGTCAGAGAATTTCATCTACCTATACTCGATGAAATTATAATTTTCTGAAACAAGAATAAAAATCCAGACAAATTTAAATAACTTCGAAAAAGATGAGGGTTTAGGTAACATCTGGAATTTGGAAACAATTCGTACGTAGAATAAGGGTAGAATTCAAGAATCGGAATGTCAAGGACCAAAGTCACAGATAAATACCAACCAGAAGTCCAGTTTCAGACTTGTTTCTCAAGCAGACAGCAATGCGTGTTAAAACGCCAAAACGTAAGAACCTATCAACACCGATGAAAATGTAACCAACTCGAAAATTAGTCAACTATTAATATCACGGAATAGGCTTCCGATAAATCAAGTTATAGTGAAATGATCTGAAACAATTATTTTCATTCTTCATAAACTTTTGAATCTTAGATTTATTTAAGTATAGCTCATTTGCTTTGCTGAAAATGTTTTCATTTAAGAAAAAAGAATAAAGTATTTCCAACAACAATTTTGTTTGGTGGAGAGCATTGTACGTTCACCGTATTGAAGAATCTGAGGTTAGGCACTGACACAACCTAAGTAATTGCGGATTATCCTTAACATCAATGCTATTTCTCTATGATATATCTAGACTATTGCAGGAACTGACCTACTGAACAAAAGTCACTGATCAATAGTCATTGCAGGAAACATTTAAGTAATATTGAACTGAAGAAAGACTGGTTCTATGATAAGGATACAGATCGGATGTAAAAGAATGATGCAACCACTCAATGCAGGTTGTTTACAAACTTAGATAGGAATGCTAAGAAACTAGTTTCAAAAATTAAAATTACTTAAACTATGCCTACAATTTATAATTCATGAACATTGTTAGAACTAATGGAGAACCACTGGAATCATCTTTGACCTACATTATCTAGCATTTATTGCAAACAAAAATGGAGCTGTTGGTGACGTTGGCGATACCTATAAATATTTCTTTCTGTATTATTATGTAAGTTGGTATTTATAAAAAAATTACAAAAATATTTCTACCATTTGATCCGATTTATTACTATTCAAATATTTTCTCCAATTTCGTTCACTCTGTATATGTATTTACGCTCTATAATATGTCCCAGATTTACCTTTAATTTTACTTCTATATGAGTCTTGTGGATTATATCAGAAAATGTATGTAATTCTTCATTGTAACAACGATTCTGTTGATTAACATAATGACATAATTCCTTATAAAAACACCTCAGTTAATATTAATCTCCCTGTAACCACAAGGCAACCACACACGCAACGAGGTTCGTCGACCGACCAGAAAGGAGTGTAAAATCGCTTTAATATCGGATGCATTATTTAACCATATATGAGTATGTACGCCTACTGTATAGATAACTCAACAAACACCGAGTATATCACCACACCTATCAATAATTTAAAAGACCGCCTTGACAGCAATGCGGAAAGGAACACTTTCATTGTTCGTTATGCATTCTGCGGTCGATTTGAAGTAATTGTGACAGACACGACTCGTGGAAAGAAGCTGCAAGTATATTTATGACAAAGAAAAACATCATATCATCTTTTTCTATAGTATCTTATATCACAAATTACTTTTCCATTTTTATACTGTTTCCTCTACGATATTATTTGTTTCTACTGTTTAAATAATAACCGATCTGTTAAGAAAATAAATAATACAAGGAAGGATGAACTTATTCTTATTCTAACGTATTCTTATTTTTACGCATAATTTCCACTTTTATTAATATATACGTATTGAAATAATTGAATCGATGTGTGCTACCCTCCCAGGTTCGCATCCCGCTGAAGACCGCAGAATAGCTATACTTGTGAAGACGATTGGTACTTTCTCTGTGAATATGATAGGATTGAAGAACGCTGGTTTGGGTCAACGTGAAAGATTGATGCCGGTCTGCGTTTGACCATCCTCGTAATTAATGAGGTTTTCCAGGTTTCCCCCATTTCTGTCCTGAATGGTGGTTAGGTCCTACCAACGTAAGTAGTTCAATGAAAATCTCAAAAAACAGTGGCGAGAAATTTCATAGGTCAGCATGGACCAGCACCGCACGTACCAGAAAAACCTGCTCATGAAGGTACCCATATTATTTAATGGAACAATGCACACTAGACCAGCATCAGCACGTACCTGCAATGACAGTCAAATCAGGTCGTGCCGGTCGTGGTAGAATTATGACCTTCAATACCCATACCTTGCCGAGCTAGACCTACCTAATGTGCGAACTGACACCTGTAAAGATTCTCAAATGGTGTTGTTCATGCAATTTAGCTGAACTCGAGCACTCTTGTTTATCATCAACTTCTATTTACGTACTTTAAACAAACTGCAAGTATTTTATTGGATGACATTACTCTGTGAAATTGTGTTTTGGTGATATGTGACAATGATTGGTATCCAAGTCCTCATAAAATTTATTTTGTGACATTCAAAAGTATTGGAAGAATTTTCAATGATTTCTGTGCAGTTCAGGAAATAATAATGAAATTTCTCATATTATTTCTCATCATATCACTTTGTATTGATGGGGTGAGCCCCAAACCTCATTTTTCTAGGTAACCTCTTCTTTACATCGTTAAAATAAAAATATCTTCCTTCGAAGATTTCCGTGTTGCATACTCAACTATTACTTAAAAGAAGTCGTGTAGGTTGCAGGTTCGAGCTGTGTTTTTATGGCTTTTCGAAGTGGCGCTTCTCCAGGTTATCGTCACTCCATTCTGGAGTGTAATGATGCACCCACGTCATTTAGCAATGCGACTAAAAATCACCTAGGCCTACCCGATAGCTCACCAAAAGCCTTTCACAAACTGTACTTTCTGATTGAGCATCTCTGTACGATATTCCAATCTCTGCTGTAGTTCCCCATACTGTTCTGCACGAGTTACCTTCAATCAGATCACGGTTGCACGAATGTTTGCCTTGTTGATGCTGGTCCGGGGTCAGCGTGCATGATTCTCGACCAATTAAAAATTGGTTGTGCCAGCCATCGACTTGAAGCTTTGCAAAGGTTTTGTCAGCAAACTGTACAGTTATTAAAAAATTTCGGCGGGTATTGTGGTCACCTGCGACAAAAATTTAATAATAATGCGTTGCTCAACGGGCGTGTGTACCTCTTGCTCAGACATGAGCACCATGCTCAAAACTTTTTACTGGAAGTTCTGTCTTTTTTTAATGATGAGATGAGTTCAGCTGTACCGAAAAATCTCTATTGATTTATGAATGACGGACATCTGACAAAGAAATATTTATTTTTGTATACTGTAAATATTAGCAGTATTAAGATAATATAGTTATCTGTATTTTTATCATTTTACGTTCATAGCTATAAATTATTAATATTCTTTTACATTCTAATTGATATCTGTATCCTCAGTATGCACAAATTCGATCTACCTGAAGTTATCTAGTATATTATCGGAATGTTTGCTAGAGTATAGTTAATATATAGTTGCCTTCGATTTCCTGAGTAATTTATTCAAAACAAAAATTTTACTTTAATGAATGAAATTGGTAAATGCAAAAAGTGGTTCAAATTTATCATGAAACAATTTCTTGAATTCTTTTTATGTTTCTCAAATTTTAATTGAAACACGAAAGAGGTATAATGGGCAGACTATAAAAGAATGTACCAAGGTTTACAGAATGTAATATAAAGTGTGTTCACTGTGCAAGAATGAAAAAGTGTTTTAAATTAAATTCTGCGCGGAATATTATCAGTCTTTTTAAATTCGATCAATGGAACAGAAGTTTAGTATAATTTTAGTAGACAATCACCCTCAATTTACTTAAACTCATATTCAAAAATACCAATATTATACCTAAATCATGTAGGTTCCAGATTTGATTATTCCAAGTTAAAGTAATTCAGATATATATTTTTTTTCGAAATATTTGGCCCCACTTTGAAGACCTGTAACTCCGCCTGTGTGCAACTTTGTATATAAATATGTTTGGTTAAATTGCAATATTTTGGCGCTTTACATACACCTGCTCTGTGTCGGTTCTTATGCGGAACAACCTGTATACGTTGCTGCACTCGACCACATTTTTCTGCCGAAATTCTCCGCTGGCAATTCTAGCACACACTAGCTCACAAACATTCACTCGACAGGCACAACGTCAGGGACATTTGAGGTCGATTTGTGGCATTTCTTTGATATCGTTAAGTTATATCTTATATTCTGTAAACTTCAGTTGTATGTACACTCGCTACAACATAAAGGTTGCAAGCCGAATCAGTATTACATTTTGTTTAAATTATGAGGGCTTAAATGTTTGTTCGTCATACACGTGCCTAGACAAAAACAATTATAAGAAATGTACTACCACGACCTAATTATTGAGACCTCCCAAAATTCCTATTTATAGTCTACCTGCACATACCTGTTAAATTGGAAACCTTTATGTTGTCACCACTGTACTTACTATGCATGCTTATCTACACCATTATTTACTGAAATGTTGTTTATTGTTGATTATCTCTTTATGTGGTAAACTGTTTTTGTAAACGTAAAACACACGTTTTGTTTCAAGTACAATTATAGTCTAAGAATACACTAATTTGCACAGTGAAATGGTAATGAAATATATCAGCCTCAAGCCAATCTGCGTGCACGGTAGCTGATTTTACCATATTCAGTTACTACGGAAAGATTACCTTTTACTGCATTTTGCAACTTAATATTTTCGCAAATGAAAGGCTTCTTTCGTTTAGCTATTATTGTGCTGGTATATATCATATTACAATTTTTCTTCATTAGCTTACATTTTAATTGGCTATCGAGTTTCACAGATCGCAAAAGTAATTGAGCATAAATTGTCAAATGAAATTAATGCATGCAATTCGCAAAACAAATATTTCAAATTTTAATTATAGCTAATCTAGTAGAAATTTTTGTGTAATGTGGAACTACTAGATCAGACATGGGCAAACTTTTTAAGGAGAGGGCCAGATAAAATACAAAATTGTCTAGGCGGGCCGAAATTAAAATTTAACAAAACATTTTTTTATGTGAAACTTTATTTTTGATTTTTACATCACACACAACTTATATGTATGCTACAATGGTAAAAAAAACTTAGAAAAAAGTTACAAAAACTGATTATTTTTTAGAAGAGTATGAAGGCGTATGTGACAGATGAAACTGTAAATGAGCTTCTAAAAGTTGTTCATAGTCTGGTAGAAACTGGGATGAGCTGATTCGCAGTAATGAAGCTAAATGATGGTCAGTCAATCGGTTTCTAACGCTGTTTTTCCTAAATTTCATAGTAGAAAACTCTATCAGTTCGAGCTACAATTCTGGTTTGACTGATTCACAATCCACATTAAATGGCATGCTAAAAATGTCTAGGTCCTGTTTGATAACTTTGAAGTCTTTGAATCTTCGTACAAATTCCTCATGAAGACATTTCATGCTTTTCTCATAGCTCTTAAGTTTGTCTTCCCTAACTGCAATAGTTTTTAGTATTGGAAAATCAGTAAAGTCTTTCTTGACTAGTTGTTAGTGTTTGGAAAATAGATTCAATTATATTTTGAAACCTCTGATATGACCCCAAATATCATGGATTAATTGATTTCTTCCCTGAAGTTTAAGGTAGGTTCAATTTATTGATGTGACTGAGAAGATTCGTAAAAAATGCAAAGTTCGAAAGCCATTCAACATCTTTCTAATGTCCACACTCGTCCATTCCTTTTTCTTCCATGAAAAAGATTATTTCGTCTTTTAGATCCCAAACTCGTTCGAAAACCCTTCCTGCACTGAGCCACCTTACTTTAGTGTAGTACAGTACATGCAATGAGTCAAGAAACTCTCAAAATTGTCTATGATTGAGTGCTCGTGAACGAATGCTATTAACAAGCTAAGAAAAATGTCTGATCCTTTTTTCGTTCCCTTTAATGAGCGCATGCAAGCTAATTCTTCATGCAAGGATATTGGCGCGAACTTGCGCGTCGCGCGTTTTCATCCTTATTTTCTTCCGAGCAGCGCTGACATCCATATGTGTAACACCGGCACAGCTTAAATAACAATCAGCTCTAATACCGTACTTAAAATGCAATGAGAATGAAACCGTTATTCTACTATAGCTACGCAGAAAATACATTTTGTCCTATGTGTAATTATAGGGGTTATTCAAAACCATGTTGCAGGCCGGATTGACTAGCCCGAAGGGCCGCACTTGGCCCGCGGGCCGTACTTTGCCCATCACTGTACTAGATTCTCTATTGCATGACTGATAAGTGATTGTTCCTTTAGAATCATCAAAGAATATAGTAATGGATTTAATATAAACAGGTCATCAAAATGTAGGTATATAAAGCAAAGACAGAATTCATATTTCATGAAATTAATTTCACGAAGAAATAGTTCACAGTTTGTTACCTACACAAATTAATATTTTGCAAATGCAAAATCATTTTTGCAGGCAATATTATTGCTTACGAGACTTAAATCTTTTATTACCAAGGACATTTAAAGTGACCATGTACATGTACATGCATCAGAATAATATATACTTTGGTTACAGGAAATATCGATTTCTTGTCAAATGGTAACTGTGTAAACTATATATAGAAGTAGGTCACACGAGGTGTTGCCTACGGATATGATGGAGTTTAAACTATTAATTATTCATATAGTACGAAAAGTGTAGGAAATGAGTAATAATAGTTTTTTACGCGATAAGTGGGACAGACAACGAAAAGTAGCCGCTCTTAGTATCTTTTAAAACTATCCTTTGGTTGAAAATTGCGAAGACATGTCAACAAAGATAACAGGGGATATATTTTTAAATAAAATCCGCATTTCTGCCATCATCCCCATAGCCGTCACAGCACCTCCTCTAAATTTTCAAATGACACCACACCATATGTGGTACATCATTACAAAAGTTATTTCCACATATTCAGGAAATTTAAGGAAATGGTTAGGCATGTCAGCATTTGCTACTAATTTATCCAATTGTAAAGATTTTACTGTAATTGTATTTAATAAATGAGTTTTCATATAATCTTACATATGTTGCTTATTTAATAAATGTCTAGGTTGTGTAGTAGTTTGAGCCTAATTTTATTTAAAATGTCATTATCGACAGTGCATTAATAAAATTAAAAAACGTAATAGTTGTGGAAAAATTAAATTATAACATTCAGACTAAGCACAACCAATAAAGACTACAAATTAAAGTTCTTGTAACTGAAACAGTCACATTTCAATCATGTTTCACTTTTCCTTTCTTTCCTTTTCTCTTCATCAATGGTCAAGCAAAACACAAAGAAGTTGTTAAGATAATAGATACAGATACATTTTCATTAGGTCTTTGTTGTATACATCAATGACCCTCTGTTAATGTATGCATACATGCATAAATATTAAGCTTAACAGTTCTGTTCTCCTAGTGATGCAATGGCTTTTCATTAGTATTATTTTCATGATGAATGTATTAATAGGATATCGAAAACTATAAGATAAAAATAAATAAGTTCCGAACTATTCTACTGCTAACTTAATGATGTTCGCAACTTCAAACATTTAAAGCCTGTATAAAATTTAGTTGTGATTCGTATTAGTAATTTACGTTTTAGGGTAGGTGACTTATTAGATACAGTACGAGTTATTTACGAATAAGGTGAATGTAGAAGCCGAGTCTGATCTTAAACTGAAATATAATTAAACGGACGTAACGGTATAATATTTTATTTCGTACTGCCTTTATAATATCTTATAGTTATAATTTAAAGTAAATTACAAAGGTGGCAAGTCGGCTACGCCGACTTGACCTTTCTTCGGGAAAAAGCCCGGGACTGCGGTGCGCGCGTCATGACCACCGCTGCGTAGTGCGTTTTACTTAATTCAAACTAAAAAAAAATAAAAATTAATGACTTTAGTTAAGCAAAGTATTAAAAAGTAGAATCCTAATCTATAGTTACAGCATTCTTCGTTTACTAAAGCCGATATTTCTATTTTAAAAGTATTGTAATAATAATGACGCTCTTACAATTAATTTATTGACTTGTTTTGAACTACAGATGTGTTCGTAATGAAATCTCTTGATGAGTGGAACAATTAAGAACCAATATTAAAAAGTGAAAGCAAATTTCATTGTTTATATGCCGGCAGTTTAAAACAAGTCGGAATGTCAATATTATGCAATAGTGCATACCTCCCTAAAAGCTCGTTTACACGGTGCGTTTTTAAATAGGTGAGTTGCTGAAGCAAGTAACTAGCTTCTGAATACTAGAATCGTGTAAACATAGTTTCCAGTGGTTAGTGAGATAAGTAGAAAGCAAGTTTAACCATTGAGTAAATGTAGATACTATTTTATTACTCAATGGTTCAACTTACTTACCCATTAGCTTACTCCCACCACGGAATTATCGAATGGAATGAATGTATTGAAGCTAGTCTACTATTCTGCTACTTGATCCAGTTGAGTAGTTAGTAGCAAATTATTTCAGTTGAGCCGACGGGATACATTTGTGTATTTGTAGAATTTTAAATCTCAGTGTGTGTTTCGTGGAACTGTACAGAGAACATGAATGCCTATGGAACATGAATAGCTCAAATTAAGAAATTCCAGCACAGCAGGCAGTTTTATTAAAAATTATAGGCGAAATGGCTATAGTATCATATTTTACTTTGAAACTGATTTACTAAACGAAACATTATGTCACGTGTGAACAGTCACTGGAAAAGTTACTGGTTTGTAACATTTTTTCAGCTAGCAACTTGCTCCAGTAATTATGTATATTTACTTAGAAGTCTTAACCCAAAAGTTAGAAATACATATATTAAACATTTTGTATGTAGGAGCTTAATCTATAGTTATATAAAAAAAAATTATTTACTATAGTTGGTAGAAAAATATATTTTACAAGTAGAAGTACCTGTGTAATTCTGTCAACATTAATATACACATCAACAGCACCAACATCAAATAAAATAGAAGTTAAAAACTTTGGTTAAACAAAATAAAAATGTAAAAACTATAATTTATAGCTGCATAACATTCTTCATTTGCTAGAAATTGTTGAAAAGTATATTTCTGCTAAAACGTTATAGCTGTGGATGATTTTTCTCCACTAAAATACTTATCGGGATGTATTTTTAGTAGTATTAGTTTATTTGAATTATGAAAGTTACTTTTGTTGATTTTCATCATTATGACAAAAAAAATGTATTCAATCAGAGTAGCAATAAAATCATTGTCGTTTCAATTTGCTTCCTAATAACATGATAGTGTTGCTAAGCAACACATTACGGTATTAGATACTGGAAGGTTCTATTTACCAACCGCAAATTATTACTAAGTAGTCATTTAGCAGACAGTACCTATGAAATAAAAAGGTCTTACCGTCTCTGTGATTCAAACATAAATCGTAACCGCAAAGTGTTGTTTGTCATTGACATCTAAAAGCTAACAAGTTTGGATTCTGAAAAACATGATGTATTTTTATACCTTTTTACTTTTATGAATATTCCTAAGATTTTAGTGACAATACAAATTTTCATGAGAAGATGCCAATTAAGTTAAAGACAAATATTAAACAAACAGCTATTTCAGATTACACCACCATTATTGATCCCGAAGTATATTTACCAATTTATTAGCGGTTATCTAATCACTTTAATTGCCTATTTGAGTGATTGACGCTAACAGATGTCGCAAATTGGATTGAAGAGACAAATGACAACATAATTCTGTTCATGTTTTTCTGATTTCTGCTACTCCCCAGTGCATGCACGTTACTAAAATAGAATCTACAGATTATAGGATAAATCTAATCTTACTTCCAGCCAAATCTTCAATTAATCCACCCTGAACTAAAGCTGAATATAGACATAAGATTGGGTTTAATTTTGTTTCTGTCTTTCTTATGCCTTTCGAATACGTGGTTAAAATTAATGACATTATGACTGAATCACCCTGTATAAAAGGTGCTCCTTGTAAAAGCCATAATTTTATTTGATAAAAACTAGTCGTCTTTACATTTACCTTTTTGCCGAAGAACTGTTTTAAATATTCGGATTTATGGTAGTTAGGTATGTTATAAAATCTTAATTTTTAGTCATGAACAATTACAACAATTGTAAAGAAAAAATTACACAGTTTCTCTTTAAGAAATTTTTGGAAAAACAACCGCTTTTATATAAAAAAAAATGATCTGTGATATGAGCTTCTATATGGGCTACCTTCTAGATGTTATACAGGGTGTAAGGGACGATTCTCTGATGAACATTAATAGGGGTCTCTAGCATAAAATTTTTTGAAAATAGCCTTCCCTGAAAAGTTACAACACTTCAAAAATTACAAAAAAAATTGTTTCTCTCTTCTATCTTCCATGTATATCAAACTAAAGGAACCAAACTTGGTAAAAATTATCTGTCATAAAACTACACTCTCAAATTTTTTCAACCCTGAAGTATTTTTGTAAGGAATGATGTACACTTTCTGGGCCGTAGTCTTAACAGATAGCATCTTCAGTGCTTCTCGTATCTTGAGCGGCGGCTAAATTAATATTTTTGTTGAAATAATCAACCCCTGACATTTTTTCTTGTAATTTTTTTTCGATTTCTTCTTTAAAAAGCCACATTCATTTACTAACGTTTTGATCTCTTCAAGTTTTTTCGAAAAGTTAAGGATTTATGAGAAAACTAAATAAATGTATTTCAATGCATTGAAAAAGATGAGCTGTTTAACGCGAGTGTATTTTGCCGAAAAATCTAGTAGTCTGTTCTTTGCAATGGAATCTATAGAAACAAATGTCAATGTTATTTGTTGTTACTGTTCTTTACTCTTTCACAAGTTTTACGATCTAAAAAGTGTAGTATTATTGACAGATAATGTTCACCAAGTTTGGTTTCTATAGCTTGATATACATGGAAGATAAAAAGGAAAACAAGTTTTTTTTTTTGATATTTTTGGAGGGACGCAACTTTTCAAGGAAAATACCCTTATTCATTTTTATCAGAGAATCGTCTTATCATACATTTTACATTACATTTTTTTCGGTGTTAGATACACCTTGTATATACCGCTGGGGCACCCGGTTGATGGGCACCGGTGTTTCAACTTTCTTATTTCAAATAGAACACACCTTGTATATTTTTCAATTTTTGTATTCTTCTATAATTGTATGCGCTCAATAAGAGCTGGAACAACCGGTAAGTACATATAAAAAATAAAAATAAATAAATCATCAAAATCATCAACCTAGCATCTGTTTAACTATAGATTATTATAATAAAAACATAGCAACAAATTGGTTATTATTTATTACATAATTAAATTACTTAATTCCTAAATTACTGTGATGGGATTATTAGACAATGTATAAAACAGACATACAAAATACATAATAAACAAATATGTCACATGCGTCACATGGCAACCACAAGGTGGCAAAAATGTCCTTGTCGCTTAGAACATCATCACATTTATAATTGACGTAAATGTTGGTAACAAAATATCCATAAAAACAATAAGACTAGTCTTTTTATATATACGGGTATGTAATGCAATATTTAAAAGAATAATATATATAAATCTTTACAGTATTATTTACTCACTATTTGATAGCAAAAAGAAACGATTATTGTTTACTGGAAAATACGAGTGTATTAACTCAACTTGAAAAAATATAGAGGTAATTTTTTAAATTAACTATGAGATATAATAAAACGTGTGTAAATTAATGAACATGACTTTTAGATTTGAGCTGGTGTAATTCTGTGGTAATTATGACGTGAAAGGTGCCTATATAACTTTAATATACAGATGTAGTTGTAAATGATCCATATAAGACAAGTTCATTAAAAGCACTGTTATTCATTTTCTTGATGTGTAGATAAGACTAATATCATATCGTTAAATTGTTAACGCGATCGTATACACATGCACATGTTTAAGAAAGGAATGAGTTATGAAATTTCAACTTTTATTATTAGCTGTTGTAATTTTACGTTACTTTAAAATCATTATATTAATACAAATTCTAAAAATGCTACGATATACATTTGATTTGATAAGAATATAGATGAATTTTTACATATTTAGAATTACCTATACCACTTTTCGATTAAAAAAATACCGAGTTACTGTTACAATTATAAAAGATCTTGTATATTATGACCTTGTACCTTACTGATAATAAATACAAGAAAACCATTATGAAGTCTTGAGGATCACCTGAAGTTTAGAAGGAAATATTCTTGAAATAGTGTTTCTACAAATACAAATAATAATTTTGGAAGTGAATAATATAGAGCATAGCAAATATCAGGAATGTTATCTCATGCCACCTGCGAATATTCTGAGATGCCGAAGTAAAACGAATATATATATATATATATATATATATATATATATATATATATATATATATATACAGGGTTAACTATGACTTAGTACAAATATTTTAAGAGGGGATAGGAAAAAATCAGAATTAACGGTATCACCCTTCAAAAAAAATTTCAAACTTATTTATAAAGCGAAAAAAAATTTTTTTCAAAACCTTATTAACCCCTAATTTCTCGGCGACTATGCCGCCTGTCAGCTTCGAGGTTAGGTATGTTCTGCCAAAGTGAAAGTTGTCAAAGGTAGTGACAGAGCACCGCGTTGCCACGTGTAACGATTTACGGCGCTTTTAAAGAAAGTTTTATTTACAATATACTAGATTATTTAATGAGAAACACGATATGGTACCTAGCACTGAGAGTAAAACCTACCTTACTGATACTTCCAGGACTAATATTTGGAGATTTCAAGAAAGTTGAATTATTTTCTGTTTTCTAACTTGTTTACATTATAACTTGTTGCAAAAATTGTTATACTTGCTGGGGACGTCTTGGTTTCCCTCGACCATTTCATAAATAAAAAAATATTTTTTTTCTGTAGGTATATCTATTGTAGTTTAAAAATGCTTTATTTTTATGTCACTAAGTAAAAAAGAAGTTTCATAGAATGTTAAAAAGTATGAAATTGGTTCTTTTTTATTTTCAAGTTAGGTACATACGTATTTAAAACTCCAGCACGTGTAAAACAACATTCGTGGACGTTGTACAATTCGTACAAATGTACGAGGATTTGGCATATTCTGTCTATTTGGAAAACGTCTTTGATATTCTGCTGTTGCACGATATGCACTTTCGTCGCACTTCCCATAAATTAGTACCATATCCGTAATTTCCGCGATTACACGAATTTGAATGTGCGAAAAGCAAATACTGAAAACTAATAATAGTAACGATATTAACAATTGTTAGGGTAATATTTTCTTTGTTAATTAAATAAATACCCAATAACGTTTTACTACTTTCTTTATTTCGCACTTCCTATCTTTACAACAACAACTCAACTCTGACACACCTCTTCCTCTTCTTCTTACATTCTTTCTGATCTACATTTTACAAAACATATATTTATGCCTACTTACTAAGAAATTTTTATTAACAAAATAATTGTCCACACAATAATCGACCATGTTTGCATATAATAATATTGTAGTATTATTATTTTAAATTTCCCGAGGCGTTCACAGTGCTCTGTAATATTACTTTTCTGACCACTACTGTTTGACATTTGTAGAGTATTAGACACAATGCAACCAACAATACAGTATAGGTTTATATCGACTGACAAGTGCTATGTGCGTGTAACCCCATGTCACGGAGGAAATGTCAAAACAATACTAGAATGAAGAAACCCACGATCGTACATAAAAGAAGATAATATTGATTATATTGATTGCCATAAGAATATTTATCTGAAGAATATTAAGTTCTCGGTGTAGGCGGACCGAAGACTGAACGGTTGCGTTGACACTGTTGACATTGTAATTTTAGCTGTGTTTTTTTGCACCACAACTTTGAATCATGATTGACAAATCAGATCCAAATATTGCAATCCAATCTGTGATGCAAAAGAACACGTATTTTTCAGATTCAAACTATATCTTGTAACCTGCAAAATCAAACAATACATACACAGCATAAATATTATTTATGTCCTTTTTATTTATATAGTTAATCTGTGTAGGTATTTATGCTTTGCTAATAAGTATTTAATTGTGAAACTCCTGAAACATTAGTCGGACCGACCACAGAAAACCCTGTTCTGTGGTCGGATCCTGATTTAATAAAAATGATCACAGAAATTTTACGATCCAGAGGGGAAGAGGGAAAACGGAACACGATCTTTAAATCCGGATCTAATTTTATCGAAAAAACAACATTTGATTAAAACTGACTCGTTCGATCCAATCATCTACATCAAAAAACACGGCTTTTAGTTTTCCGTTTTTAGTGACAGTTTCAGTTTTAAACGTTTTATTCATTAAATAATGGATATTTGCGATATATTGGGACATGTGTAGTTTTCCACAATTTTCTTTAAACGTACGTGGAGATATTTCCTAGAGTTGAGAGCAATGCAGTGGAGTGACTGTTATCGGACAAAATTTTATAAATTAAAAACTGCCACGGGTGTATTCGAAGTTTTCTGTTAGTATTTCTTTCACAATCAATTTTCTTAAAATAAATGGGCAGTTTTATTAACTGCATCTACGCGAAGTGTGTATTTTGTGGCGAGTAATTCTGACGGACCTGTAATGAGTGAAAATGAAGTTTAGGCAGTTTGGAACGAAGGAACGAAAAACGAATGCAAAATACTGTAGCTAACCGGATTAACTGTTATCTATCAGGTACTTAGGTATTATTATTAATAAAAATGTTTACTTTCGTTGTTTCTACATTCGGCAACGTTGGAACGTTGTGAGAAACGACCTCATGGTACCTAGTTGCACATAACATATACATAGTTGACATATGTATCCATCTTGTACGATGACTGATGACATAGGCGCCGACTTTCCGTAGGAAAAGAGGGTTTTGCCCCATTTTTTAAACATCGAGCTAGAATTCCGAAATAAATTTTTTATTGTCTTTTAGACCTCCCTGAGCACGTGGTTAAAATTTTTGTACTTAGTCATAGTTAACCCTGTATATAACGGCAGAAAGCGGTCTAACCAACAAATTTTTAGTTACATAAAACTGTCAAAATACGTATTTTTTTAAATTTAACTGTAGATATAAATATTGCTATAACATAAGATTGTTTATGTATGTATATGAAAATAGTTGTTAAAATGTGAGGTTATAATAGCAAAATAATGTGTTTTACAATCGCTTTTTTTTAAATTATTAGTTTATTTGAGAAAAATTTTAATAGTAAAAGTGAATAAACAAAATATTGTTACGGAAGCTCACCTACCCTTTTAGTTTGTTAATTATGTTCCTGTTTGGGTTAAAATTTATAATTTTTGTTTTAGTTACTCTTCTTCATTTCTTCCTTCATATCTTGTTGACTCTTCTTCATTTCTTCCTCCATATCTTCTTGACTCTTCTTCATTTCTTCCTCCATATCTTCTTGACTCTTCTTCATTTCTTCCTTCATATCTTATTGGCTCCTTTTCATATCTTTCATCATCTCCATTAACTGTTTGAATATTTCCTCCATTTCCGTCGCTCTTGATCTCGTGACTGGCATTCACTTGTCTACACCAAGTCTTTGCGGAACCAATGACTTCTGACACCAATGTAACCTCTAAATTGCCTTAGCGTGGGAACACGTCACGTAGACAAGCAACTTTATTGTCACTCTTGATTATACAGAAAATCTCCTTCAACGAAATCACAACTGTCAAATGCTTTACTTTGACGGTTCAGTCATTCGCGTGCTCTATATAAAACTGACTGTGATGGCGGAATTGATCCGCTTATATAGATTTTTAGAGTACGAGTTCTCAAAGTTTCTGCGATCTCGAGAACTTGTCGAGAAACAAATAGAACAATAGCCTGGAATATTCCGGAAAACGTCAAAATAAAGGTATTACAAAAATTTTAAATTCTAACGCAAATAGGAACATAATTAACAAACTAAAAAAGTAGGTGAGCTTCCGTAACAATATTAAAAATTTTATTTTTGATATTACTTTTATTCTACGCGTTATATTTTTTAAGAAATCTGTATAATCGTCTGCATTAATAATGACTCTTTAAAATGAATTTTGCGATTATGAATTTGACACCTCTGAAGAAAAGTATATAGTGTAGAGTAGACGTCCGATTTTTTATCAATAAAATTGTAAACTATAAAATCTACTCAATTTATATCAAATCTGCATTTTAATAAGCACTCCAATTGTCAAGTCAAGTTCTGTGAAAAAGATCTGTGCACAATACTGAAAATGACAATGATTATGTAGAAAATCGACTAAATTAAATGTTAAAATTGTTGCACCGTTGGCTGCCTGACAGTAGCCAAGACGATTAATAAATTCTTTTTGGACATTATCAATAAGTTCAGGATGTATACGATGTATCTCGTGACGAATTCTTGCTTTTAAATCTTCGAAATTAACCGGTGTAGTAACGTATACTTTGCTTTTTAAGTATCCCCACAAGAAATAATCTAGGAGTGCCAAATCAGGCGATCTGGCTGGCCACGCAATCGGCCCCATTTTCCCTAACCAACGATTCGGAAACAGCTCATCTGAATAAACACAAACAGATGTTGCATAATGAGGAGGTGCACAGTATTGTGAAAATTATATGTTACAATCTTCAAACATTATTTTCTTGAAATTGTTGTTATATAACACCATAATTGTACATGATGTATGTATGTAGAATGACACGCTCTTTCAAATGGCATGGGTAAAATTGTCGATGACATCATATCTCGAACAACGATGACGTCACAAATATGGGTCGTATGTCAAAAAGTGCTTTCTTTAATAACAAAATTGACGTGCCAGGGGATTTTTTCGAAAACTTCTCAATTTTAAAATTAATGAATTTATTCGTTACTTTTCGAAAGCAATGTATTTATGGATTTGCATTGTGTTATTTTTGTTTTGCTGTTTTGGTTTGAGTAACAACGGTACTGAACAATATTCTTTTAACGCTGCTCTTCTTTGCAATCGAATAGAGTCACTTTCAGTGATTCACGTCGTGTATGGTCCCCTTAACGAGAAAGTGTGGGAGTTTGGTATTTAGCAAAATAATTGGCGTCGCCTCAAATAACTTTAATTAATAGCTTTCGAATACTTCTTGTACACTACCGTACATACCATAAACTGACGAATGCACGCTGTTAATAGCCAAGCCATTATGTAACCGCCTATACTCAAACGAGTGATAGATAATTCATCAGACTGATTGAAACAGTCATGTCTAGATATTTTCATTAAAATTTTAAAGAGCAGCAGACCCGTAGCACATAAATTGGTTCATAACTGCGTGGCATTCCTCCGTAACGTGCACGTGCCTATGTCTTTAACGCTCTAATGTGAAACTTGATAACCTAGAATTAGAATTGCTACGGAAAAATGCACAGTGAAAATACGTGCGATTGATATTTCGTAACGATAATACCAAACGGGTAAATAAAACTTAGATAAGGTCTTTCAGTTTCCTTGATTATCTCTTTCAATTATACTGTTCAGGAATTTAAACTCAGAACCGGAATTGGTTTCGTTATTTAGCTGTTTAGCTTTTTAGATATATTCCGTTGATTGAGATATCTATAAATATTATATTGATGTGTAAGGCTTGCTATAGACAAATTTGTGAATAGTGGGCCTTGTTCTTTAAAATCCATTCATAAAAACCCTACACATCATCCAGGAATTCCATACAAATCACGAATCCTGAATGTCTTGGGTTTCCACGGCTAAAATGGCCTCGAAATCAATTGTTAGACACATATTTTTAGGTATTAATAATATTGTGTGAAACTAACTATTCTGTGGACTAAGGCCCAACCAGCGTTGAATTACACCCACAATATATCCTTATTAATAGCTCTCCATTTCTCCCCCAATTCACCCCTCGCGCACACCAACAGAGCCACCCAAGTGCATCCCCGGGTAATTCTAATGCCAGAATCGAGTTCGGCAGCCCCGAAAACCCCCCGAGTAACGATTTCCGAGCGATTTTTCCGAGTTTTCAGTCGTTCCTATAATGATGCAATTGGAAAATGCATCATTACTTCCAGCCCAGAAGACATTTTTCAAAAAATGCCTAAACCAGATGATATAGACTTTTTTCCTGGGACCTTCCTGAACACAATGCAGAAAACCGCATCTCGATATCTGCTGTGCCTAAAAATTTCCGCTATTCCGGTCGATTTTGATCAAACAAGGTTTTTACTGGCGGACAGAAGTATATGACGTCACGTCGTAGACGCACCTGTCACCTTCTGGATGCAGTAAAAACCGTGCCAGCATTGTTATATAGTTTATTTGTTATTCATTTTTAAATATAGATAGATATTTCAATCACAAAAAAAATCCTTAATAATTTGTCATAAGCTTTGGGAGCGCTACCATGACTAGGTACGTATGTTGTTTCACTATTTAGTTATTTTGGTGAAAATGAATTTGTCCGAAGCAATTATTAAGGAAGCCACTAGCGTAGTTTATTGCCAGAAAAATCATCTTCAAGGTATGACCGTGATTAGGTATAGCGATTTCAAAAATTGTCAAAAAATGGTGTGAAGTAACATAAGACGTTCTGTGTGTTGTTTAGAAATCGAGGGAAATGTTCAAGTTCGATTTGTGTTTTATATGGTAAAATGTGACGTTTAGTTGACATTTCTAAAGGTAATTGCGTTTCTCAAATGAAAGAGATATATTTCAAAAAATATCAAGATTTAACTGAAGAAGATATTGAACGATATGGGAAATAAGTTATTTCTTAGTAAATAGTCTATAAATGCTATGTCAGTGCCTTCTACTTCAGCAGACTTTGCACCATGGTGGTGGATGGTTCAGTTTCCTCTATTTCATCTACCAAATTTTATATTACCGGAAATAACAG
Source organism: Monochamus saltuarius (assembly GCA_025584915.1). Classification (NCBI taxonomy): domain Eukaryota; kingdom Metazoa; phylum Arthropoda; class Insecta; order Coleoptera; family Cerambycidae; genus Monochamus; species Monochamus saltuarius. The sequence continues at coordinate 54,714,440 of CM046725.1, read as the reverse complement.
TTGTACCATACAATATTTAACATATAAGATACAAATAAAACATTCTCTAATAAAAATCATGCAACTAACTTGTAAAATTGCCAGTTAACCAGTAAAAATTTAACAAGTTAGTACCTAGCTTGTAAAAATAAACTGTCTTGAAATGGAAGTTTACAAGTGATTAACAAATAAAATTATTTTCTTATGTTGTGATGAAGAAACTCGGAAATACCCATCAGAACGGGAATTTACTAGTATGATTATTTGTGACTAGATGACCATAGTTATGATACTTATATCATCTGTGGTATAACATAGACGAAATTCAAAAGTTTACTGTACGGGTGCTGCATTCTTTGAGTAAAATCAACATATCGACATTTGTGCTCATTGTTTTTGTCCTAGATCGTTACTGACAATGAAAAATGATGCTTCTACGACAGCGCCAACATGATTAATTACGAGTATGGGGAATATCGTTAACATGCAGCATGCCGACTGGCTAAAGATCAGGAAATACATGTTTGACAAATTCTATTAAATCGGATGAAACAAACTGAGAAAGGAATTCTCAACATTAATATTGCCTCCCTCTCACAATAAATTAATTTTACTGCGCGAAAACAATTGAACTTATCTACAGGACGTTTTAGGAGGAGATGTACATACTTCAGCATGTTATTCTACATTCAATTTTAAGCAAAAAAAATCCTATAAACTTAAGTCTCGAACACTGCGTTTGAGATATACAGGATGTCAAATTAAAAAAATAAAATTACATTTTCTTTAATAACTCTCGACCTCTTTGAGGTTAATTCATGGAATTTTGTATGCAAGTGTTTCTTGGGACGGAAATTCAAATTTTATGCACAATTGGCTGTATCTCCAAGAGGGCGCCACAAGCGGCCATTAGGATCCTTTTAAATCGCTTCAACTTTTTTGTGTATATTCTAAAGTTTAGAATCTAAACGAAGCGTTTCCAGACCTAAGTTCATATCAAATGTTTTGCTTAAAATTGAACATAAAATAACATACTGAAGTATGTAGGTACATCTCCTCCTGAAACTCTGTATATCACATTCATGTACAAACGTTACAACTAAAAAACCATCCTGCCAGGGTTCGTTTTCTTAGTAATTATTAAAAAAAAAATAATGAAAATAAACGTTTCGCTATATGTGTAGCAACTTTAATATTATCCACAATTTCGAAAAAAAAAAGAATTTAATCTGACATATGATGTATCTCAAAAGATTATAGTCTGTTCCAAATTAATTATTGTTAACTTAGTAACTTTTTTTTGTTAATTGTTATAGTAAAAACAGAAAAAAGAACTGAACATTAAATTTGCGAGATATTTACAAATGAGTGTTTTTTAATGAAAGAAAATAATAGGCTCCTTTATTTTTTTTTCCTCTACAACAAAAAATATCACAGTTATTTCAATTTAAAATTCAAGTACAAAAGTGAAAAAAGGGTAATACAAGCTCAAATATTGCCTAGTTTAGCCGATGCTTTGAGAAGCAGAAAACAATAAATAATAAATATTGAACGTAACGAAGCTTTTAACTAAAACTGTCAATTATTTAAGCGGTACATTTTGTCGCCTGTGCCAGTGCAAGGGAAATTTAGAGGTTCTTTTTAAATTTATCTGTTACTCACGGCAATAATTTGTACAAAATTGAAGATTATCCGTAAAGCAGAAACATAAGAACAAGTATTTTAATGTATCTGGCCATGTGGTGCACCTTTGGCATCATCAAAGAAAGCAATTAGTCAATATTCTAGTACTAGCAATGAGAAGAGAGACGTAGGGATTCTAGAAAACTGTCAAATATTTTAGATTTGTATAAAGTCAAGTACAACCTAGTAAGATACATAAATAACCACACTTTTTGCAAGATGAACGATCTCTGGAAGTACCTTGGGGCAAGCAGTTCTCCTCCAAGGTTTAGACGATCGACACTTTACCGTCACTGTTAACTAAATTGATTAGGATTCAAGTGAAATTCATATGGTCATTTCTTAAGGCTATTCCTTATATATAGATAGATTTATAAAGTGTCTAGTTTAATATTAATTCGTTACATTATATTTTCTTTTTTTTGTTAACTATTTATCTTCTGCCATTGTTATCAAAAACCTTTCATTGGAAATTTGGCGTTTCCTTTTTAATAAGTTCAAGAAGTGTTGTAGTTGAGTAGTTCAAATTAAAGTTCTCCAACAGTGTTGCCTCTTTCATTTTTATATTTAAACTTCTTTATTTTTTTTTTTAGATTTTAATGCTTAATCTGATAATGTAAAAATGTACAGGTTATTTAATTTCAAAAATATAATATTTTGTAAATATCTCAGAAATGAGATCTTTGATATAACTATTAATTTAACCGACATTGTAGCTAAGCTAATAAAAATAAAGTTATCAGTACTATTCACTTCATTTGGAACACAGTGTATATTTTTATTATATTAGAACTAATATTTTAGTAGGTGTTACTCCTACAAGATAAATTTAACTACTAAATATCTGTATTGCCGATGATAAAAAAACTTTTTTCACCGTTAATACATGTGCCACTGAAAAGCGAATAGTAAAACCATTTATTGTGTAAAGCGTTCTGTGGCGCATTTGCCCAGCATCATGTCTTTATTTAATTCTAAATTTTACAATGTCTTTTTGATAATTGACATTTTAATATCAAAATTATTAAATCAAATCAATAACTCTTTGTTCATAACATTTTTACTACTATAATAATCCTGATTCTTTACCTTTCCTGCTTATATTTTAACTACTTTAATTACACCACCCTTTTCATTTCCCCGACTGATAAATTGCCATTTGAAAATATTTATGTTTATTAATTTTATATGTGACCCCCTTGTTATTTATACATTTCCATTCATCACACTATATTATTTATCTAAATAACATTTCACACTTAAAATTGTGGTTATATGATTACCTGGTTGCTAAGTATAACTTTTTCATTGAAAATTAGCTACAATTGAACTAATTTATTGTTGACTAATATATGAAAAGCAAACAATTTAACGTTTATTCAAGTTTTCGTAACACTTTTAACAAAGAACATTTTCTATGGTAAGAAACGGTTTGTGTTTGACACACCAACCATAAATCGATAATGCACTTTAAAAAGTAAAAGGATATTGTTAACAATGCATTTGTTCGGGATCATCATTACTATTCCAAATTGCCAAATGGTCGACTTTATTTACTAACAAGTCAGTCAGGCAAATCCAGAATAATAAAGACATTCGTTATACAACACGATTTTGGGTATAGAATGTATTAAAAAACATTTTGACTGACAATCTTTTATGGCCTGCCAAAAATGTAATTTCTTCCTTCTTACATGCTTCAAATACTACAACGATTAGAAAAACTTTGTCTAACAGGAATTCTTTATTCTCGGTTTGTTACATAATTCTATTTCCAGCTTAGTAAATATTTTTTATTTCTGTAGGTGAAATCCGAAAGCCTTCCTTTTTAAAATGCAAATAGGTTTGTAAATTTGCTAATGTCTAAGTTTTTATTCAGGTAAATTATGGTGCAGAGCATCGAATATTTACTCCACATAGTAAGGAAATAGACTACCTACCTTTTCTGTAAAATGTTTTTCTTTGACCCAGTTGTTGCAGGCTTTTTTGTCTCAGCCTCTGCAGCTTGTTACCCAAAGACTTATCATTATCACTCATTTTTGGCGATATTTTCGCAAAACTTTGTAGGAAATACCTCCTGCCTACTCTTCAAAATGTTTCAAAACACAAGTAAAAGCATACAAATATCATATTCTCCGCTTTCGCAAAAAATCTTGTAAGATATTGCAAAATCGATGTGATATAAGAACTCGTCTTTCGCCTTGTTGGACAATTTTGAGTCCCGGCTTAAAACACTCTTTTCGCATCTTGTTACATAAATAGATATTTTTGTATTACTTAGGCTCCGTGTCCCAAACTTCCCTTCTCACAAAATAAAATGTCACTTTTAGCACTTATATCATAACTATTTTAGTTCGAAACTTACACAAAAATTTTTGGAAAACTATATTTGGGAAAAGAGCAATTTATAATATCTCAATTTTTCTCCACTTTGTGTCATTAACAACTTTAATCGAAGAAGTCAAGACTCATGACTGCTGAAAAATTCCGATCGTTCCGATTGACTTGTCGTTTTGTAAGTGATTCTAGATTTAATTTTCAAATTTAGACAGCTCAGCAGGGTGGAGAATGTAGCGCGCATTTCACTTGATTTTATCACAGTTTCTACGCTAATTGCTACCAAAGAAAGTAAGTGATAAGGCCGTTCCATTTCCAGAGTGCGTACTTTCAGAAGTTGCTCGTTGGTTGCGTTTGATAATCTTCTGGCGGAAGGCAGTGATCCAAAACTGGCCGTTGCTAAATAGTTTCCATTACGAATCGCAAATTGAATTATACGGTGTGAATTGATTCGGCGATGGACCAGATTAATCAAAGTGATCGTTAACGAAAGCAGATTTAATCTACGACTTTTAGGAATGAAAAATTAGTATCAGATGCCAAAGTTAACACGAAGGTAATCGATAAATAGTCTAAGCAACAAAGGGTTGTAGAGTGCATTGAGGGGGGATATATTTCTCTGCGAGAGAGTTTAGGGTAGTTAGGACGTAAACATACTACAAGTCCTCACCCCGAAAAAATCTTTAATTTCATGAAAATGAGAGCTTATATATAATATTCTATAAGAATTATTTTACACATTTTTTTGCTACGATACATTATTTCCGAGATATCTGCTCTCAAAAGCTTGCAAACGCAGGCTGACTTAGTATCTCTACATGCTACCCTCTCTGCGGGTATGGTAGGGTGGAAGAATATTAACTTGGGTCAATGTCAGCGATTGATACCGGTCGACATTTGACTACTCACTAAATTAATGAGATTTTACAGGTTTCCCTCATTCCTGCCTATCAACATAAGTCGTTCCTAAGAGCCGTAAATTCGGCCTGCTTAATAATAATATGCCGCCCTCTCTCCCGCACAAATCTTCGACTTTTGAACTAATCCTCGCGATTAGAATGAGGGGTAAATATATTATATTATTATTATTATGGTGTCCACTGAACGGCATGGACTTGAATGCCTCTATATGTCACATCACGCGATTTCACTACTCTCACAACCCACTCATTTTTAACTACAAACTAAATGGTGTTGCTCTTTGCTCAGTTATCGGATTCACTGACCTAGGTGTTACTCTTGACTCCTACCTTAGATTCGATACTCACATTTCATGCGTCTGTCGCAAAGCCTCTGGAGTCCGCATTATTTGCCTTACAAGCTGAAACTGAAATTCTTACATATATTTCCTATGTTTCAGTTTTATAATGACTACGTTTATATTGAGCAACTCTTGCACATATTTACCACTCGAACTTCGAAAAAAGCGCAGGGACATGATTCTCTTGTTTAAGATTATTAATAGCAGACGCGACAGTCCTCAGCTTTTTTCGAAAATTAACTTACTTGTTCCGTCACGCTTCACCCGATCAATATAAATATTTTATGTGTCTTTCCACAGACGTAACTATACTTTTAACATATTTTTACCCAGAACACAGATTAGCTAATACGTTGATTCATCTGAAATTATTTGACTTGTCTCTCAATAGATTTAAAACCGAAATGCTTAAAGATGACATTTTATATTTTATAGATATTTATCTTTTACTTTCTTATAAATTCAATTTTGTGTCTGGTCTGATTTTATAGACTTTTTCATACGGATTCATCAACAAGGCGTAACGTTAGTCAGACTAGCGGAGGTTACGCGAAAAATTTACGCATCTGTTGCACTAATTTAAATAAAAAGCAAACTCCTATTCACTACTATGTATAATACTTACTTTATGATATGTTAACTAATCCGTAGCACTGAAAAGTACAGTTTTTGAATATAAATACTAAATATACAATGGGAAGCGCAAGGAACTAGAGGCCGAAGTTACGCGATCTTTAGACAGGTACAATACTGGGTCTAACTTTTGGCGCAAATATGGACGTAAATAAACAGCCTACCTAGCAACGCATGCTTCGCTACCTAGCAACGCATGTTTCGTGAATGAGCGCAGAGCTGGTTAGGCCAACTAACGCGCTTTACACGGGCGTAAACTCGTTAGTCCGACTAGCGCTACGCCCGTTTCATGAATCCGGCTGTTGTATTTTCCTATGTCGTTATTTTGTTATTTTTATTTTTTACAATTTTCTGTCTTCTTAATATCATTGTTTTTTTTTTACTGAATTGGATTTAAATAAGTCGGTAGTTAAAAAAAAATTGTTTGGCAAACGTTTTACAGGCATAGCACTCCTTTTTTCCTCTGTCAATTCATCTATCAAGCTCCCTGATGAAAAAGTTGTAGTAAAGTTTTCCTTAGCTTTATTCAATGAGGGTTGTATGAGGAAAACAAAGTCCGTACTTTATAAGTTATTTAAACCAACCAGCGAAACGACATTTGCCAAACTTTGATGATTGATGGAGGCTTTCTCTTACAGATCTCATCTATCAAAGAGAATCCTCAATTTCCACAAGAAACGTAAGGCACAAGATGTACCACTGTTTTCGATAGATATAGCAGCCTTTCCAACAGAACCAAGTAGAAGAAAATTTCAGTGACTCAAGAATAATTTCTCTCACCAGAACAAAGATAGGCTGATCACCTATTCAGCTCCAAACTCCAGGAAAACGGCATCACAACTATTAAGCATCACATAACGATGACATGTGGATTTTAAGCGTAGCTATTGACCAGTCCGTAAGTGAAACAGCCAATGCGATTGTTATAAGGGAAGACGTTGACCTTGTTGTGCTACTTCATAAAACCTGACAGAGGAAAAGTACAAACCAACATTTATTCTGCCCATTAAATGAAACAGTGGAGAGTCAAGGAAATGTTGTTCTTACACGCATTCACTGGATGTGACCTACTAGCACGACATTCCGGAATACTAAACTTGGTTTTGTAAAAATTTAAACATTTAAAAACATCCGAACATAAAAAATGGTAAGGTGACTCTGCAAAAATAAGCTTTCTGAACACTTTCAGGTACGACTCATTTTTTAAATCGGCATCGAATGTAAAGCGTGATCTCACTTCCACCCAGCGACGGGGCAGCGAAAGACCATGAGACATGTGGGGTTGGGAACACAAAGGCAATATCCTGTGATGACAAAAAAAACAACCAGCATCCAGAGAAACTTTGGACCTCATAGTGGAAGATCTAGAAGTAGCGGGAACAAACTTGATGCCAAATTCTCCTATAAATTTTATGCGCAGAACCTGTAAATCATTTTTTAAACAATTTAAATAGGTTTTGATAGATGATTTTTCTTTGTTTTAATATTGTGTTTCTTTAACATAGATTTAGTTATTTTTCCATTCTGCACCTTCTTGTTCTGTAGTTAGGTGAAAACCCATAGAACAGTGTAGAACTGTAGATCAAATAAGAATCTTGTGACGTTGTGTCTGCAATTATTATTCTCCTACCAAAGGAAGAAACTAAGGCCATTGGTACCATAGAACTTGTAAAATATCTACTACTGTTTTATGAAAACCAAGTTATGATAAATATGATAATGCATTGGTTCACGGTTGCGTATAACAGTTTATTATATTATAAATACAAATTATAGGAACAAAATCAATTTTCTCCAAGATTATGTATATCATTAAACTATGTAGCACCTGCCAGAAAATATGAAAGTGTATAGCTATAAAAGTTAAGTACATTAGAAGAAACTTTTAATGTGCAACATAAAAAATCCAATACAAAATGATTATTTTTTGAACAGCGTGAAGCGCATCAAATATGTAAAATTAAAATTTTACTCAGCAGTTGAAATCCTATTATTGAAGTTTTATAAAAACATGTACTGCCATGTAATCCGCACTATGTATTCATGTTAATGACTTAGTTACTTTATTTTGTTACTTGAAAGATGCATTTAGATAAAACACAGAGCAGCATATGAAGTTAATACTAACAAATAATGAGTCAAGAAAATATGATAACGACATCGAAATGCAGGATGTACGCCTAGACAAACTGCATAGCAGTACTTATTCGCTTTACTTCGACTCCAATTTGACGTCCCAAGGTCAACTAGATGGTTAACTTAGTGACTCAGTGACATGTTCTTGAAAACCCACAGCAATTATAAAAGCTTGTAATATCCAGTCTCAATTTTAACAGATACTAAAAGTTCATCGGCAATCATTTCAGACAACTGGAATTACAGTACATTACTATGTTTTTATTAATTAAAATAATTAAACTTTCGAGAAAGTTGCTGTATTTTCTTGATGCTCTTTTCGTTAGCCTTTGAGGATATTTAATATAAAATAATGAAGGATTTAGAGTAGGGATCTATTTCGGTAGTTGACTGACTAAATTCCTCCAATAAGTACTGGATTATAATAAATCTTTTAGTAGAACTACCCCATTACTTTACTATACCATATTTAGAGACTTAGTAAAATACATAAAGATTTTGGACATTTTTGATGAAGTAAATTTGAACTATGGTAGCATACGTACATAAAATGTTATAGGGAAAGTTGTTTCTAATGCCAGTATAACCTCAGATATGAAGATTATAACTTATAAATATGCATTTTTTATATAGTAAAATCGTGTTTTTCTACATGTGAAAAGTAATTTTACATCGTTATTATGTATTTTTTAAAAAAATCATTTAATTTTAGATTAAAGATGTGAATTTACGGTATTCACATGAATTTGGTGTTTTTTTATATGAATTTGTGATGTGAACAACATGTCATCAATCAATCATTTTTATCAGTGTATGTTATTCAACTTTTTTATTAACTCTCAAACGTAATTTACTGAAACTTTCAAGAGTTTTTTTTTAATTCCTTTTCATCACTATTTTAAAAACCAAAAATTTAAGTTTTCATATTCAAAGTATAATATTTTTAATTTTTTCTTGAAATAGTAGAACTTTACTCTTGACACAATTCTACATTTTCTTATGTTTCTTACATCCTGTATTTTTCAATGCCATTTTCACAGTTGCTATGTATATTTCAAGGGAAACAAAACTTATTTCCAAGATTTATTTTTTTCAAAAACGTGAAATAAAAAATTTCATATAGTTAGATCAATCCGTGATCACACACTTAAATCATTAAACAAAACTGTCCTACGTAAAATTTCTGATGCCCTATTAATACCAATTATAGCTACGACCATGCCACAACATTATACACATTCCAAATATGTTTTCTTGCAACACACATTGACGAATTCATTAGATGTGAAACTCATGATAAAAACAATGGTTGTACCTAATAATAGGTGAAATATTTAGTATCTTATTAAAACATGTATTCAGAGATATTGCTGAGTCATAAATGAGTAATACAAAATTGAAACTCTGGAATACCACTGTAATTATATTTATTGTTGTCAGAAAATTTCAAATATTCAAAACTATCGAAGGGTAGTACTCTAAAGTTCCTTGGCAATAGTCATAATACTCGCAGTAATTAGCTTCCTTAACGATCTTAACTTATAATGTGACTCTGTGAGTAATTTATTTAACAATTTAATGAGGTCAATGATCCGTGGTAAATTATTTGAGCCGTTGAATTATCTCATTACAAACATTCCTAAAATAAACACGCTTTTATATTATAGTGAATAAATACTGTGCGGAGATCTAGTTGGCTGTTTAATTGCATTCTTTTGTCGCTTCGATATTCATCAAGTTATCCATGAATAACATTACAACAGAAACGAACTATGAATCAATCAGTACTGCAGATATTTCACTGAGATAAGTATAAGGAACATGTATTTAATGCTGAAATTTCGTCTATTTCAATGGAGTTTTTCGAAACGATCTATTTAAAATTTAATAAAACATGTAGTTGTTTCGCAACTACACTAGAATTTACTCTGCTGTTTGTTTATACATTCAAAATAAGTGTCATATATTTAGATTAACGTGGGCTACGCGGAATTCATATTTTTTTTAACAAGACTGTACCTTGAATACGCAGAACACGTTCGAGAATTTTGAATATCTAACGGTTTAAGTTATATATTAGGCAGGTATCAATTTAATGTCATGATATATCAATATTAATTGATAAATTATGACATCAGTCACACAATAAATATCGCAGTTAGCATTAACATGTAGAATAATTTGTAAGGGAATTTATGTTGGTTATTTAAAGATTTAATTTAACCAAATTAAAAATGTAAATAATTAACCACGAAGCAACATTGAATAATGGTTGTGCTAATATTAAAAGACTTAAATATGTAAGAAAATCGTTCATCAAGCATCTGAGACTCAAAATCTCAAAAACAAATTTTCTTCTTAAAGATCGCACACATTATACCTCCACAGACCAGCACAACGCATACCTGCAAATCTGCACGACTTTGCACACTTGTCCAGCACGGACCAGCAACCTTGTGTGCAGGTTATGTGTGTGGCAGACGTTTTGAAGTTTTTAAGTAGTAGCTGATTGTATTTAGGAAGAAGAAAGTTTATTTTAACAATGTTGTACAAAGGGGAGGAGGATAAAGTCAGAAAAATGAGAAAGTTTTGGGTTCACCCTATCAACAAAATGAGAAAGCTGTGAAGAAAGGTGAATTTGAACATTAATTTTCTGAACTGGAGAGATTAACAAAAATTTTTTCAGTATTTTTGAATGTCACAAAAAAAAATTTCGAGCTCTTGGATCATCTTCGGCTACAGTACCAAAACACAAGATTTAGCAGAGCAGTTTTGTGAGATCAGAACTTACGTTGACCTGCAGTAACAGTCGTTGTAGGTGACAGTACATGTTAGTGCTGGTCTAGTGTGCAATGCTTCATTAAATAGTATCGGAACATTTATGAGCAGGCATACTGTGCACTATCTTTAAACCGCCCTATTCAGTGCAGCTATACTCGAGTTCCAAGTTAGTAGATAATTATTGCTCACAATTTACAGCAGTCAACACAAAGGGATACGTACTCCTATTACACAGCTCTTCTACAGCAAATATGCATGCTTCGCATCAAAGGACCTATTTCTATTGGTAATGAAGCCATGCCGGATACTCCTTTTCCATTTGAGCAGCTAACAAGAGTGTGTGTTTGTGTTCTTAAGAATAGAATTCCACCCGTACTTAATAGTTTCCACTGATTTGATAGAAAAGTACATGGAAAATACAGTTTTATAAACAATACATCAATATAGTCATCCTTGTCTATCGCACGGATTTCTATACTTTACTTTGTCGCTCTCATGTAAACTCAGATAGACCATCAGCGTTTTCCGACCCTGTATGCAGTTTATTAACAAGTGTATCCGTGAGTAGTGTAGGTATATCCTGCAATAAAGAGTGACAAAGAAAACCATGCAGCTGCGAAACGGAAAATAGTGGAAACTCACGAATGGAAGATGATAAACGTTGATCACAGCACAAAATGTGGTATTTTAAAAATGACGAGCCCTTGGAGACGACAACAGTTCGTGATGAATACGACAGTTCTCATGATGACAGTGATAGTTACAAAACTAGCTAGTGACCAGTCATGTCTATAATAATTGTAGTGTAGTGTATAATAAGTGTTGAAGTGTCACTATTTTAGTGATAGTGTATATGTATAGTGCAGCATATAAGTGTGATATCCGCCGAGTGCATATCAGGTAAGTGTAAGTGGATGATGGTTTGCATTCTACAATAGCACCGGAGAGGAACACAGGTGAATTTATTAACTTTTTAAAGTAAACTATTATTTTTAATAATTTTGTTCTCTTGGAACCCTTCTCCATTGGAACGCCTATGGTATCGCATCCAAGTGCTGTGAATTAGTCACTTTCTACTACTTTGAGACACGAGTACAGTACCGGAGATACAATTCAGCCGCATGTCATTCTTTTGCCAAAAAATAAAGTGCTGATGTGTGCCGAGCTTTAAGTTTAAATTAATAGATTGCATGAAGTTAGTTTTGGGTTAGTTAGGTTTTTTTATAATACAACATAGCTCATAGGTGAATTTGTTGAACCCGAAATTACGCTATGATTGAGTCTAGGTTTTTTTACCATTGATAGAAAATGAAAGCCAGTAATTTTTACCTAGGAAGCCTACATAATTTAAAACAAAAATCACTCTAAGCATCTTTGAACATGTGTGAATTGTAACGTTAATTAAATATTTCTAAAAGTAATTACTTGACATCTAATTTAAAATTAAAAACCAGGCCATTCGATTTTTAAATGTAAAGGCATAAAAACTATATTTTTTACAAATTATTGTTAGTAGATAGCAAATTAAAAATTCTTAAAATTTAATTTGACGTAAAATTGAACAAAAAATTATGATTTTCTGAGAATTACAAAAAAATTCTAAATGTGGCTAAATATATATCAGTTAAATAATAATTAAAAAATCAATTTTTCTCTAGGTGAATATTTGAAAAAAGTTAATTTATTTTAAATGAAGCAATTTGTTTAAGCTCATTTTAAGCTATCCACAAAAGAATTTGCTGTATGACTAAACAATACTTTTGTCACTGTATTTTTTCCAAATATTTTTAATTTATATATTTATGTAACTTATTATTTATTACCCCGTAAAAAAAATTGAATAAATATTCAGTCAAAATCAACACAACTGGTTGTTAAATTGAGTCCACACCTCATTGTGCTGAAATAATAACAATTCGATGAGTTTGCTCAGTTATTTGTTAGCTAAATAAAGCTTTTATTTGTTAAAACTTAATAACTTTTTAAATTACTTACTAACTATGCGTTATTACAAATATAAAATGATTTTTTTTTACAAACAAATTGTAACCAAAAATTATGAAGTGATATGTTTATTTTTTTGCCATAATGTTATATTACCACAGATAAATATTTATCTGTGATATTACTTAAAATCCAACATCAAAACAATTTCTCTCACAAATCAGTTTCAATGTATACATTATAACCTACAATTCCTATCAATGAAGTCATATGTATGTTCTCTGATACCAAACATCCAGGTATGCTAATGAACAATTCCACAGACAAAACTCTATTCAATAATTATCTAAAGAAATTAATAATAATATAGCTAAATTTACTAACCTAAAGGAGGCCACCTGATAAAGTAATCCTAAAAATGCAGAAATAGGTCAGATTTCATCTATTGTGGTTGAATTTTCGAGTTCCCACATTTTCAAGAGTGAACTTAGATATTTATAGAGTGTTTTCATTAAACCAGGTTAGTATATTTAGCTAGATTATTTTTTTTAGATAACTATTGAATAGAGCCTTGTCTATGGAATTGTTCATTGGCATACCTAATTGTAAGAGATTTGATATATATTAGCTTAAAATACCTTTCTAATGCAGTAAATTAAAATGTGGCTCCTAAATCTAAATTTACTAACCTGCTTTAATGCAAACACTCTATAAATCTCTAACTTCACTTTTGGCAGTGGGAACACAACAATTCAACCACAATAGATGAGATCTGACCTATTTCTGCATTTTTAGGATTGCTCCTTCAGGTGGCCTCGTTTAAATTGAGTCAAATATCTAACTATAAAAATTATTCCAAACATTAAAATTATTTGAAGTTAAAAATCGACAATGACAAAAGTGACAGCCTGTCACTGAATTAAATATTACATATCTACTTGAAAGTTTTTATATATTTTTAGGTATTAATAATATTGTGTGAAACTAACTACTCCGTTTGCAATGTTTCTAAATTTATTTATGTTTACTATTATTATTGAATAATGTTATAAGGAACCGTGGAAAAATATAACTCAAATTTAAAAAAATAATAATAAATATGGTTGCAGTTAGTTTTTTCACAGTTGCTGGATTTCATTTGTTCGCCATAACTGCATCTAATAGAATGATATAACATATTATATAAATCATGTATGTTTTTTATTATCGTTTGATTTCTTGTATTTCGCTTTTCTTCCTGGTGTATTGTTATTAGGAACAATGTATAATTTATAGTTTTACTTATAACATTTTCTTATACATATGTTTCGCATCATTTAGATTTTTGAGTCTACAGTTGGTGAACAAATGTTTTTTGAATACAAGATCAGACCTTTTGTAAAGGATTAAACAAAAAAAGGAGGTAATGACAAAGACCAACAGTAATCCATCGACAAAGAAAATAACCGAGGGGTAAACCACTGAGGTATTTTACTGTACTTACAAGCTGTAGGTAAAGGTATTTTTTGCATTTTTTTGGTATTTATGTACATTTATCGATATTTTTTCGGTATCATTACTTTGTGTATTTTTGGGTACTATCAACGTAATAATGGGTATTTACTGGGTATTTAATGGGTATTACGAATATAATTAATGTGTATTTTAAGAGAAAACTAGTATTTTCCCGCCAATTTTTAAATACAATGACGATCGCGCCTGCCTTATTAGATGGCACAGTTTAAATATAAGTAAAGAACTGACCGACGCAATGGCAAATATAAAAATTATTAAAAATAGATACGAAAATATTTTCTCTAAAATTTTTCGGAGGCACTGTTAAACCACTATGTGGCCTTTTATTGTCTTCGTAAGTCTTTTGTTTAGAAAATAATATAGGGTGATTCGAATTAGATACATTCAAATGCAAAAATAATGACACTTCCTCAAATCAGTGGGTAGATTTCATTACGAATATGTCAGCAATTCGAAATAAATAGCCAAATTCAACTAAACAGTGCCTTTATTATTGCAATAGATTGTACCGTACAGGACCATATAAACAAGTATCATATGAATGTTTTATAAGGCGTTTACGCAGAATATATCCACTCACATAGTAGCACATTCCCCTCTTCTGTTAGCAAATTTTACAACGATATTTTAGGTCGCCTTCTGCAAGTCGAGCCGCTTAGGCCGAGCAGGAAGTAGCAGACCAGTTACATCTCACCTGCACTCGATTTATATGTGAAACTACATATGAAGGAACAGCCAGTTCAATTGTCGGCCATCTCACCTATGGCATACTGATGAGGGCTAACAAGCCCGAAACCGGTCTATGTCTGGTGGAGTGGCCGACAAGGGTTCTTGGCTGTTTCACACAGATACTGCAGGTATAATTCAATGCCGGTCGGGGCATTAGCCCGCGGAGTAGTTGTTTCCTGCAGTATCATTTATAGATTTAATGGCGCATCGCCCGGGGCGAGAGGTCTGCGGTTAAGTACCTACGATATTGTAGGTCGCTTTCTGCAAGTCGAGCCGCTTAGGCCGAGCAGGAAGTAACAGACCAGTTACATCTCACCAACGATAAGTTAGGTCAAACTTCTCCGACATATTCTATTGATCAAAAATATGTAATAAAAAGAGAATGAGAAATTAAAATATTGCTAAATTAGGTTTTCCTATCATATTCATATTCTATTTAATAAAAAAGGAGCATTTTTATGTAAACAACCGCTAATTATCTAATTCTAATCATACATGACGGAAAGCAAGCTAGGGCTAAAATTGAATTCTCCCTCGATACCCATGCATTTACACTCGCTATTGAAAGATTTTGGTTGTACTTTGTACTGGAGAGGCCGATGGTACCCGATGAGTATTTGGGTCCGGACAATAATTTTAGGGACACCCCGTATAGACCGAATATTATGACTTCATAGACAAGGAAGTTTGTTTTAGTTCGTTTGAAGGGGGCATGGTGTAGGTATTGACACCATTCTTGGGTGCTCCAATGGGTTTATGATACATTTTATGTAATCCAAAATGTTCTTTCCAGATGATGTATTCAGATCAAGTCAAAGGAGCCCTTAAAAAAATCTATATTATTTACGTGGATCTGTAAATGGAATCATTTCTAAGGAAATGAAAGACTGTTTGAGAAAATTAAAGGGATATTAAGTAAAATCATGGGTCAATTAATGTATTATTTGTTTCTTAGATATCTGGATATTTAAGGGTATTTCTGGGTACTGAACGTGATTTATAGGTACTTAAGTAGAGACTTAAGTATATTATTGGGTAATAGTCATAGGTATTGTTTGGGCATTTGGAGTAATTCATGCTTATTTGATGAGGTATTTTTTTGGGAAAAAAGGTATTTACGGGTAATATTTTTTTTAAATGGTATTTCATTGTACAAATTTGCAGCAAATAACCTAATATTAAAATAAAAAAACGAAGACTATTGTCGATAAATGTCAATCTTAATTTTTAATCGATTTTAATCGATACTATTCCAGTGATAAATATATCTACGATGTCTCAGTATTGAACTCTTTTGACGATATAGTTAAAACACAACAAAGATGAGAAAAAGTATGAATGGGAAAAATGAAATAAGTAGAAAGACCGAATAGTTCTCTTGCACTGTAACTTTGTATAACAATGTGGAACAATCAATATGTTCACAACGCAACGAAGTTTTGATTGGCGAAAAATTTTACTCATATCACAACCTATTTTGTCGAACTGGGGTCTCTCATAGAGCTTCTGTTACAAGTGTGTACGCGACTTAAGAGCGCTAGACGCCATGCCATGGTATATTATAAATTTCCTAGAAGTAAACAGGTCCCATTCCTGCAAAATTTAATATACGTAAAAAGCAGCATAGCAAGATTCTTATATGTTCAATCTATATGTATATGATGTAAAAAATATACTCCAAATTGAATATGATTCAGCAAGAACGAGTATCAGACAGTGTCAATTTTGAGAGGAAAGATGTTTGTAGAGAACCCCGAATGTTTTCAATAGATAGGAAAACAATATAAATAATCTTTATCGGTAAACTATACCTTGAACTTAGATCAATGGGTGTTTAAATTGTTGTTACTTATATAATGATTTCAATAAAATTGTCAAGATAAGGTTTATAGAAAAAATATAAATCAAGATAATGATCTTGTTACTTTGTATAAGGGAAGTGAAATTATTTTATCGGTTCATAAATATACCTGAACAATGGACTAAAAAAAAATAAGTAATATTTTTCGTTCCTTCAACACTAACTTATTTCAGTTCGAAGTTATTATTACCATGTACTATTCAAAATATCACCAAGGTTTATTTTTTCAAACACAAGGTTAATTATCAACATCAGAAACTAGTATTTTAAGATTCTGTACATACCTAATGTTTGTCAATTGATTCTCAAGGCTGCTGCTAAATATCATTCTTGAATACGTTTTTAGTTTTAGCAACCCACAAATTTATCACTGAATATGTATAGTTCATGGTTTCTACGAAAGTAATAGCTAATTTATATTTCATGATAGGAACACCTTAAATATTTCAAATTCGCATGGGGGAAAGATTTTGATACTATCTAAAGGTATTTCTATAGAATGGCCTCATCTTTGGTCAATTAAGAAGAAATTCAAATGTAAATTTTTCCTAGGAAACATTTCCTTCATTTTTTAACCACTTTAAAAAATGGGCAAAGCAATGTTTCTCAATTGTATGAAAGAGTCTAGCAAGAGTCTTGTAAAATTGCGAGACAAAGAATTTTCGAGACTCTCGCAAGACAAGACAAGACATGACCTTGCAAGAACAAAATTTTAAAGACAGAACAAGCTTATCAAAAGCTGAGCATTATTCGTAGTTTTAAGAGCTTTTGCTTTTTATTTATAACATAAAAATAAAAATATTGTGTCTATTATGTAAGCCCATTATTATACAGGGTGTCCCGGAATAAATGCAACATAGAGCAAGAGTAGCATTCCGACGACAATATAATGCGATGTTTCCAAATTTACCTTAGTCAAAAGTGGTTGATGGTTAAAAAGATGCAGGGTTGCAGTTAAAATTTTATTTCCAATATTTGTAAATAACTTTTTAATAGATCTAAAATCCAAAAAATTGCATACATTCCGGATATCGGGGGTTTTTAGGGGCGAGAAATTCAAATTTGTTCCTAATTTTGACATGACTAGTGGAGGGCGCCATTTATTGCACAACATACTTCTTCTAAACGGCAGAACCTTTTTGCAGCTTAATGTATCCATGTTACTATTGAAACAGTCGATTCTTTTATCTGAAAAAGGTATATCTTGTTGAAATCGTTAGGAGTTTGAAATAATCCTATTTGAAATATTCAGTGCACCGAGTAGAAACTGTTTTGGTTTCAGGTAAAGAGGCTTTTCCGCTGAAAATACAGCAGCATGTTATTAGAAAAAGTTAATAATTATTTCTGAGCTGCTGTCTTTTTTAAATATTTTTGTCTGTTCCAGAAACTCTACGATATCCAGTTTTTTTGTATTATTATTAGGTATTTTTTTTAATGTATACGAATGAGGAAGGGTGTTTGCCGAAAGTAATAAAAAGTAATATGTACAAAACCAGTTTTTCTCTCAAACAATGTATTGAACCATGCCTCAACGAAGGTATTACGAAAAATATGTTGAAAAAATGAAGGATGTGATTATTTGGCTCATTTTAAGAAAAAAGTTCTTATTAACGTGGGTCTTCAAACGCACCGATTTGGACATACCTATAGGGTGTCAAAAAACATTTATTTTTTAGTTTTTTTTGACGATATCTCAAGAATCGTTTGAGATACAAAACACAAATTTTGTAGACGTATTTTTACTAATAGTAGCTACTTTCAAGAGTTAATTAAATTTTTATTCATATAACAACGGCGGAAATTTTAGAATACTTTCTTTGAAACACCTATACCTACGTTAAGTGCCGATATATACACGTTACTACGGTTAACAATTATTGTTTCAGTAACAATTTGCTGCGCTGGATATTATGACATTATGACTTTGATTTCACCGGGGCATATAAGGGTAAGGTTCAATAGTAAATAAACAAATATATCTGTTATTCTATTGACAGCGTTTGACTCAACATATATATTTTATAACATAATAGACTTTGGAAAGACTATACTTGAAACATTATCTATTATCGTACCCAAACTCTAACCATTTTTATTTAGCTTGATCATGTCTGATACATATTTAAATAATATGTATACTTTCCTATATATGGTATCTATATTTTAAATCAAGCCACATATGAGTAAATAATTTCAGCACATTGCAGTGTAGATAAAAACTCTGATATCATTCCCCCTATGCACCTTACCCTTAATAGTATGCACCCATGAAAAAGGCACTAACGGCTACCCTCTTCAAAAAGGCACAAGGCTAAACACTTACTGCCTTCCCAGTGAATCATATCCGGATCGATAACACACAGGCATCGTTCAAAATTTAAACACATTATTAGATATATTAATATCATTAATATTTATATTTTACAAATAACAACACTGATATCAGTAAATTGTCAGATAAATATAAAAATCACCCAAAATGAATTGCAGCAATCTTAAATTATTCTGTAAGTATGAAATTAGTTTGTGTTTATATTTTCTTTGATTGAAATTGGATTTTAGAACCTTTTCCACTCAACTATAGCTATCTATCATTAGATGTATCAGAAGTAATATGTAGGAATGTCGGTTTTATAAAGTGGACTTTAACCGACACATGAAGGTGAAACAATAATTAGTTAGTCGCAGATTTGTTTAATGAATCAACAAAAGGTTTATTATTTAGAAAGAGAATGGATTATTTTTATCCAACTTCCTTGTTCTTTATCTCTTTATTTGGGTATTATAAAACTAGAAATTTTGTAAAATATATTTAAATATATCATCAGGTTGTTTTTATGAAATTACGCCTAGCCAAGAATCTGAAAATATTGGATTATTTACATCAGAATTAGTTGGTTGAATTCTATTCTTCTCAACTTTGGCACTCTTCGAGATATGAAAATTTAAGTAATATCGTTCCCAAAGTATTTCTTTAGGAATTACACAAACATCTTTTCCAAATATATTTGTTTCATCGTATTCTTAAAAGCTTATAATATATCCCAAGTTTGATGGATGGTTTGCCTTTTATATAATCCACATTTATTTGAGTCCGAAAAAATGGAGTTAGCTAATCTCGCAGTCGAAATCCATCGTCAATTTATTCATTAAAATAGTCTTACAGAATAATAGAAGCTATAGAAAAGCGTAACTTTTCTTTAATTTGGATTTGCAAGGTTAAGTTTGTCCGCTTACAACGAATTCAATTAATCAAATATTTGTCACTAACTGTCTAAACTACACTATCTAAATAACGTAACATTGTGATGCTAAATTAAAATTATATGAACGGAAAACACATAGAGCATTAATTGGAAGCATAATTTTACTAGTACAAAAGGTTGTCATACTTCTCTCAACTGAATAGTTATTACATGTGCAACAGTTTTGACTAAAAAGTTAGTTTTACTGCGAAAAACTGAGTGATAATGAACAGGAACAGAGTGTATTTTAGCAGTTTTCCTTGTAAATAGTTATTTATATATCATAAGCGTTAAGTATGCATTTAAGAATATGTACAGAAGATATGCGCCCCTTCGTCGACAGGATACTGAGCGTCGACGTTATTTTTTGTATATTATAATAATAACAAATGTTCCAAGCAAGTGGTTGGGAAAAATACGTCCTGTAGAACAAGTAGAAAATGGACTGTTACTTGTATTGTAAACACAGTGAAAACAGTAACACTTATAACCCGAAAAATCATCTGTAGTTACAATACTCCAAATTCCAAAACTATTTTTCTCAGACGCTGTCTAATGTAACATAGGATCTTATAATTTTAAGGTATCGAAATGTTGATTCTTTTAGAATAATTTTTTCGGAGAACATCTGTAAATTTAAAAACATGCTCACAAAATTAACCAGACAATGTTTCTAGAACGTGCCCTGAAAAGTGACATTTATTTTGTCGCTAATGACACTATTTACTAGTTTCAGCGACCTTATAATGACGGAAGTTTGGAACAAGTACGACAATTTAAAATAAACACGAAACGTTCTTATTATTTTCGAGAAATTACGGTTGAGACATTATAAATAGGTATATACAGGATGATCCATTAATGTTTGTACATACGCCAACTGGATATTCCTAGGTTGGAAATATGAAGAATGGACACTCTTAGATAAAATATGGCTACAGGATGTTTTATTTTAAAATTTTTGCCGATTACTTTAACTCTGTTTGATATTTCTCTACCATATTTGGCATACAGTTTAGACACTTATGAATATAGTAAAAAATGCTACAAAATGGCTACTACAAGAGACGTACAATAGGGTTATAGGGGTAATTTTCCATTCCTAACTTCTATGCCACTGGCGGAATTTTTTATTTTAGTACAATTTTTCCTACTCCTTCATAGCAGTAAAGTAATTATTTCTCGAATAATAAATAAATTACATAATGAAATAAAAATTTATGCGCAGACCTATCTTTAACTTGATGGGCAAAAATCATTTAAAATTTCTTAAATAAAACACACTGTAACTGGAAGGAGCCATATTTTATCGAAGTGTCATGTGTCAATTCTTCATTTTTTTCAGCCCAGGATTATCCAGCTAGCGTATGTATAATTATTACTGAAACACCCTGTATAACCTGCGGCGCCAAAACATGAAAAGGCCAGACAATGAATGGTGGGGATATAATCGATCTCGCGGCTAATTATGCGGCAAAGGATTTTTAATGGAAATAATTACTTCAGCAATTAGGACCCAACACTTAACACTAATTAGACGCGTGTGTTTTCTATAAATCATATGCATCATTAGCAATTAGCTAAACACAGTCCGCCGATTTGGAAAACGGCGATAGGATATCGATTACGCGTACCATTGGGGAATGCTATTCAATTATAATATAATACATTCGAAGTTGGTGAGTAATGTCTGAGTCGATTGCTATGGACAACGGTAATTAGCAGAACTGTGGCGAATCGTATGAATCACGGCGTTTGGTCGTTTTCTCCTCTAAGAAACTCACCGTCTAGCATGACGCTCCTTGCGTAATCCTCCTCGGAGGGCTCACTGCACATTTTCTTCAACGCACTCATTTTCCTGCGGCAATCAATGGGGGACCGCGAGGAACATGTCACTTCACCTGCGATCGCATTCCGTCTGGAATCGCGATTAATATGGTTCCAGGCCGCGGTTTCTCGAATGAAACCAACTATCGCCCGGAGATTGTTTACGACCGACTAAATAGCGAAGTGTGCTTTGACGGGACAGCTGATCGGCGCGATTACGAGGCAAGGCCTTATTTCGCGAGACAAGGTTCACGGATAGTGGATGGCATAGCTAGGTTGATGTTTTGTTCGTGGCCTGCGGACAAGCGCACAAGTGGAGTCCGAGACCTTCGATCGATCGCACCAGGACGATGGTGACAGAGGGTGAAACAGGAATTTCTTCGATAGAGGCGTTAACGGATTTTTTCGTAAAAGCGTACGCAGTAAATTACAAAAGTAAAGAACTATTCATGCTACTTATGCGTGCTAATTTGTCTGAGAAATACAGGGTGATTCAGTCATACCATCATTAATTTTAACTACATATTTACAAAGCCTAATAAAGACAGAAAATCGAAAGATAAACAAATCACCCTATAACAAACGGCAACACGATGCTCCTGGTACGCTACAAATTTTCTTATGACGGGTACGAGTGTGGAAGCTATATAGAAGTCCAGCAGTGTTGCCAGGACCACATGCATAATGATAATAATAATACCTTTAATACCCAACAGATTTCTCCAATTATATGACAACATTATCCAACATATGTGTTAAACATATTACTGTGCTTTAAAATAATAATAATGATAATAAAACTATCTAATCTTATAACTAAGGCCAAATTATGATAACATCATACGATATATACCCACAAATCAAAATTGAAAATTAGCAATTATTTTTTTAGAGATACTATACTGTGAAAGGTTGGGAAATCTCGGAGCTGGAGATACTGGTGATCAAAAAAAGTCGATTGATCCAAATATGCCTTATCGCAATGTGGCTGGTTTCTAAAATACAGGGCGTTCAATGCTAGAATTTTATTTTGAAATATCTCAATAACTTTGAAACCTGTCAGAGTATTAAAAAAAATTGGCACCTTTCACAGACACCCTGTATAAACTATCAAAATGTATATAACACACTTCTGCGACTATATTAAACATATTACACAAAGGACAATTACGCCCAAATTTTAGTGTTCGTATGAGGTTGATGAAAAGCAATACAAAAACGCGTTCTAAAATGAGGTACATGAAATACAATTCTCGATAATATACTCTATGAATGAACTTTGTGGTGTAACAACATGTAAACAAACTTGTAACTCAGTAAAGTTCTTCTTAACTCAAGTAAATGCATGTTAGACTCTGTTAGAAGTAAAACATTATCATAGTCCCTAGGAGGAGAGAACCCATTCGTTTTAAAGCTAAGCAGTTTCAAAAACTCTTTGAACTCTTTCCAAAGCAAGTTTATGTGTACCATAAGTTGGAGACCAATCAAAACTACAATATTCAAGTCTTGATCTGACATATGAAAAGTAAAGAGTTTTTAATGCACTAATATTATCGAATCTACTGCAATTCCTGATAATAAATCCTAACATTTTGTATGTTGATGTTGATATATTTTGTGACTCCTAAATCCTTAATGACATCACAGCGTTGCAATACATGTGAACACACGTTTTCGAGTGTAGGTCATAACCTTACACTTAGACTTTGCATGTTCTCACGTTGGAAACAGTATAATAACAGCATGTTTGGTTAGTGGAGTGATTTATTTTTTTCTAATGACAAACTTCTTGTTTGAAATTAAAATGTATGCATTTTGTATATACTTTGAGGTAAATTCATTCATCATGCCTTCGTATTGCAAGTTCAAAAGCTCCGCAAAATTTTATACAGTAAATAATTTGGGATAAAACATTAAAAACATACCTATATTGTGCCACATTTTCCTTATGATCTTGAAAGCAGAATCAAGTTGAGCTAGTATGTTGATATTTACAAATAATGCAAATCGCATTTAATTATGAATATGAATCAGAATCAAATCTATTACTCATGATCAGTAAGTACCGAAAAACACAGACGCAAATGTCTATTACTTTTATATATTTTTTTCACTTTACCCAACTTGAATTGCATTTTTATTTAGGTAAATAGCAAATTTGATTAATAACTATAAACTACACTGGCGACACAAACACACGAAATTCACCAATCTCTACCACGTAAATATAATGGCTGATGATTGAAGAAGAGAGAAAAGTCGGACCGTCTGCATCTGTTCCATATCGAAGGCGGGCTCGCTTTCGGAAAAGGGACCCGAACGATGTTCGACTTATTTCTCCGGTAACGTATTAAACGGGAATTTGAACTGCAAACCTTTTAGCTGTGCTAATGTCGACGCTGATTACAGCGGTTGTCATTTATTACAAAATTCTCATAATTTTTCATTAATTACATGGGTGTTTATAGAAATGCAAATTTAATTATTGTTTATTTCTGTTATTATTTAGCGGTTCTGGAACTCTGCAGCGCTTGTTATTGACTAACATTAAAAACTAAACGCGATGCCAATATCCTTTTCGCAGCAGTCACATTCCTCTGCATGGCCTTCTGGAGTTTCACCTGAAATAGAAAGGTTTTGAATAACTTCCTTATGCTATGAGAGTTTGACATAGGTATTGTTCCCAGTTTTCATGACAATTGCTCAGTAAACTTGCCGCATTGTCAAGGTATTTCCTGTAGGTGATAACCTTTCAAAAGATATTCCTCTTTTCAATAGGGTACAGAGTTTTTTGTGAGGTCATCAGATCGGTAGTTTAATTCCTTTCATATCCTTAATTCCATCAATTTTCTTTAGAATATCCCATATAGCTTTCAACTTTAATATTTCCCAATCCTGTCCCAAAATATTAACTGATTAATCTTTTCGGGAATTTGCAGCGAATTTAAAAATGGTATAAGGCCGAACCAATTTGTACAGATCCACGTCCTGATTGCATTTCAGTTCACGTGTAAAAGTTGGCATTATTTGTGAACCTGTCTGTCAAAAAAATTGTATAATGCCAATTGGCGTAGATAAAAAGCCTCCTGGACATTGATTTTGGGTAAAGGATGAACCTGTTGTAAGTCAAAACAAAAAGTTAGGGTATTTTCCGGCTTTTCCGTACTTGCCTCGGTTTTTAATTTTTCATCAGATGAATTTTTTAATATGTTATCTAACATAAGGCAAGTACTGCATATATATGTCACCAGAATACCGAAGCCAAGGTTAAAATGATACAAGAATATGTTATAGAAGAATCTATATTTTACTTGTAAGTTATCAGAGACCGTGTTGTTGTACATTTGGTGTAGTTTAGCTACAAATAATTCAGATTCAGAAACAATATACTATATCTTCTCAGTGAAAATTTTTAATTTTAGTGATGAAAGGTGCAAGGTCCATTATAAGAGATCATTTATTAGACCTTATGGCAGAGAGTTCTAAATCCTTAAGGTGCCTTTTTCACTAAATATTACTATATTTATTATTATTACTGGAAACTGTACTGGCAAGAACAAGAATCAATATAAAAATTGGCAATTAAAAAATTACTTATTGATTTTCAAATAGTTAAAGTAAGTTAGTAAAAATTAAATTGTTTTCAAAAACGAAACAAATTTTAGTAGAATGTCTCTCTATTATATCGAAATTCTATAGCCACCAAAAACAGCTTTTCTCTATCAATTTGATCGTTATCAAGTATTTTCATATCATTAACTGACTGTATAACATCTACTGGACGACATTATAGCGACAGGTGTGGTAACATAACCCATTAATATTCAAATACACCTTGCTAGTATTACTCTTATGTAAAAAACTATAAAAATATATATTACGAGAGCATTAAGTAATTTTATATTACAATTAATAGAAGGGAAACCCAGGAATCGCAATATAAAATGCATTTACGGAAATAATGAAGTCATAATGTATTCCAAGTGTTCTTTAAAATAAAATTTTACAAAAAAAAGGGTTATATATATCTGTGCTCCTCAGTGATTTACCTTTTTCTACACAGTTTTAATTTTTGCTCTTATAGAGTAAAGCCTTGGTTTATAAAATTGGAACGATGGATATTTTCAGCTAGTGCAGGTTTATTTTTAACGCTATCTAGCGACCATTTCCTACTCCATGCCGGACAACAAGCGTTCTACATCGCGGTAGTGTAGTTGCAAACACGGAATTCCAGGAAATAAATACTCTGCTAACTAATGCCCCGACCAGTATTGAATTACACCTGGAAAACTTATATCAAACAGCAAAAGTCACTCGTCAGCAGTTCACCAGACATATACCGGTTTCGACATATCATTATCGCCGAATCGTAATAAAGGTCGCTAGATTTCAATTGTTTCTACTGCACTGTAGAACGCTTCGTGTCTGTAAAGGTACGGATTCGCTAGTGCGACTGCGGCTGCGACTCGTCGCCGACCAATAGACAGTCTGAATGTTCTCATCAACTCCAGCATTTAGACTGCCTATTGACCGGCAACGAGTCGCAGTCGCGAGCCGCAGCCGCAGTCGCACTAGCAAATCTAACTTTAACGAATGGTTGCTAGATGTAGTTTTGCCAGTCCGCGTTAGTCGTGGTTCCTACTGTTGGGTTAGACAGACTAAAACAGCTAAGGTTATTCGTCAGTTACCTCACCTATGACATACTGATGAGAGTTGATAAGCTCGGTATATGTTTGGAGAACTGCTGACCAGTGACTTTAGCAGTTTGCTATAGATTTTCCAAGAGTAATTCAATGCAATGAGTAATTGTTTCCTGGAATTGTGTTTTCAGGTTTATTTTTGTTTAATATGCTAAACACACAACAATAAGTATATTCTTTATTGTAGTGTAACATTCAAAATATTTACCTGGTCTATCTAAAATGAAATGTTAAAAATACATCTCAAAATCTAAATTCTGTTACTATATGACAAAGCAGTCCTTCATTTCATCATCAGCGTTAATCGAATGTTAGATAATAATCTCTATAATGTATTACATAGTCCTGTGTTTCAAACATAATTTAATATACATATACCCAGATGAGATAATATACGTCGATATGAAAATTAGAATAGGTTAACTTTTCCAAATTCCATGTATTACACCATACGCTGGGATATCTAAATTAGAAAGTAAATTGTTTTACACTAATCAATTCAGTTGATATCAAACAGGTCTTGATTCAAAATTTTGATAATCTTTGAAACACAGTTTACACTTTAACTATTATTGAAGACATGCGAATAGTATTACATCAAAGACAATTGGTATAAATATATTTCTTAATGGCTCATGTTGTGTCGATAATATTACAGAATTTCTATTTTTTCGGATAAATAAATTTTTAGAGCAATCAAATAAATACACGATTACAGATAATTATAAAAATAGATCTAATAATGCAAGGAGATCTCTCTTAAAAAGCTTTATAAAAAAATTAGGCGTCTACAGAATTTAGTAATAATAGCTGAATACAAATATCCCCGTGACAAAATTAAAAAGTACAAAAATTAGGTAGTTAAATATAGGTTACTGCATTCGAAGGATTAGAGCATATGTCATTTGGAATTTATTGCTAAGTTAAATATTTAAAATTGTAATACCCACTATACTGCCCTGTTGATAATAGAAGTCGTATCTACATTTTGTATTATTTTCAGTTTATGACACCCACAACTTGGTAATTAGCATATGTATGCACATGTAAAACCGAAACTCGTATTATCTTCTTTGATGATATATAGTAATATGTTAAATATTTTTGTTAAAAATTTAAAATTTGATGGCATAGAAAATTACCTAATCCAGGCAATATCTCAGAATGAAGATTTTGTCAGTTACGCCTTCTCTTTATTTATTTATTTTATTTACTTAACTCGTATACTCCACCCGACAGCCTAAGCCAACTAATGGGTGGGGATAACATATAAGATTTGTAAAAAAACCTTAAATATACATATAAAGTAAACAGATAATATAGGGAAAAAAAAAGTTATACATATGTAACAAAATAATTACAGATGAAATACAAACTAAGAAATTGAATAAAAGAGAAAACAAATTAACTTATATAGGTTCACATATAAATGAAGGAACAGCCACTTCAATTGTCGGTCATCTCACCTATGGCATACTGATGAGGGCTAAGAAGCCCGAAACCGGTCTATGTCTGGTGGAGTGGCCGACAAGGGCTCTTGGCTGTTCACACAGATACTGCAGGTAGTTGTTTCCTGCAGTATCATTTATAGATTTAACGCCTGAAATACTTCGAAATGTTCGTTTGGAAGTGGAGGGAACATTTTATTGTTGTATGGAAGCGGAGTGTAACCAATTTAAATAACATTCTCTCCTTCAATGATATTTTGTCTTATTTTTTAAGCCATGATTTTATTGTGATATTCAAAGCAACATTTAAACAGTCGTATGTCATCGTGAGCAGAATCGAAAAAGCTTTAAAATAAGATGTCACTTAACATAGATTGATATTTAAAGTTTAGGAGTATTTTACGCCCCTATCTAAGGAGTAAGTTCCAAGACATCAAAACTTCCGCCATAATATGTCCTTCTTGAAAAGAAAGTCGACATCTCTCAGATTTTTTTTGTTTTTTTTTATTCCGATAATTACCAGATAAGTTTTAATTGAAATACCTTGTATAATATATTAATCGACGCCATGATAAATTTTTAAACGAATAATTTTTTTGATTAAACGGTTAGATCACAAGAACTACAAAATATTTACTTCAATTGTTACATAAAATTTGAAAGTATAATCTAGTCAAATTGTATTCATAATATAAACATATTTCTGACATATTGAAATTTTAGAATGTTGCCGCAAAACATTTTACTCCTATTTTTATTTTTATCGTTTAAACTTTTTGGGCCAAGTAAACCCAACTTTGAAATTTGACTACGTCAAATACTTATCTGATGAGAACAAATAAGCTAAATCATTAATCACTGCCTTCACCAAACGCACCAGACGCACCATAAAAGAAAGGCGCTTCCGGTTTTTTTCACCCACGAAAACAAACAACACCCGTATATCCTGCGACAGTCATGCTTCTTTTAAAAGACCAGCTGAAAAATCCACATAAAAATATCTACCGCAGTTAATGAACCGTGATTTCTTCTTGGTCATTTCCCCCGGTCTTCGACGGATAAGCTAGTGCTTAATTGTAGCTTACAGCCTGTAAATTAATTAATCATTTACATACAGGCTCACTAATAGCCGGTTATTTCGTCGATTGTTTTATTTTCAATTAGGATATGTCGGTATTTTTCTCGCCTTTATCAAAAGTGCTATTAATTCATCAGATTCAATTAATGAGATAATAATCCGTTCTAAAGATATAATTATTTTCTTCTTGTTAGTTTATTCCTTATGTTTAATATTTCCATAAAATTATCCTAATATGGCGATGCTTACAAATGTAATTTTGAATTTAGTTTTAATCACTATAATTTGTTAAAAATACTGTGACAATATTGTGTAGATATTGACTACTGGTATAAATGGTCATTTTAGTAAAAGCCATCTAAATTCATGTGAATACTGGTACAAGTGATCATTTTAGTAAAGAACATCTAAAATCTTGTTATGAAATTAACTTCACACCATGCGTTAATCGATGTTAGATGTCATGCATAAATACATTAAACAGGTGCGGCCCTGAAACCGAGCCTTGGGGAACACTTGACGTTACATACTTTAACGGACTTGAATTTGCGGTACTAAACTTGCAACACTCTATGAGATATGTAAGACTGGTGAAAAATAATAAAGTTTAATATCAACCCACAGAAAAATTATTCTACCAATAGCAAATTATGGCCAAATCTGTCGAAGATTTGAGTAGATCGGTATATACGAGGTGACAAAAGCAGAATTTCCGGAAACAACTACTCCGGGGACTAATGCCTCAAACCGTGTTCTGGTTTGTGCGAAAAGTGGATATGAAAAGTTGAAAAATTAATCTGAAGAAAAACTGTCATCAGATATGGAAGAATCTTATGTAAAAAATTAATTAATATATGAAAAATATAAATGCTTCAGAAAAATAAAGTGAGAGGAGTTAGATACTGGCTTAAGTTTCTCAAAAATTGGAAAAAACAATATTATGACCTTCTGAAGTGTATGCTACTGGTGAATGAAAATTGTCACGTCAAAGTAATAGCATTGTCTTAAATCTGTAAATGATACTGCAGGAAACAACTACTCCGCGGACTAATGCCCCGACCGGCATTGAATTACTGCTGCAGTATCTGTATCTCACCAGCATTGTCTTCTTGCTACCTTTGCATTCGATGTGCACTGCGAACAGAACCATCCTTTATTATTAGAGCTGATAGTGGTGTCTAATACATTATTCTACAGAATTAAAAATACTATTAAAGATATATTATAAATAATAACAATTTGTTAGGGTTCTTTGAAAAAGTCCATATATTTCATAAACTCCTAACATATCTGTTACTCAAATGAGTTGACCTTCTTCAACACAATAATAATTAACTGAAACATACCTTCATAATAAAGACTAGAGCATAATTACTTAAAATTGCGCTAATTTTCATAATTATTGATAATTGAGCTGGTGTAAAATTACCGCGTAGTTCAAATTTGAACATTTGATACAGTTTTTCTTCAGGTGAGTCTGCAGATACAGAGATATGAAAGCCTAGTGGTGGCCGTCATTTGAACAAGTATACTGGCATCATGTTGTATCGTACAACCAAATCATCATGTATTAGGTGATTATCTTGAATAGCTGATTGTAAGATAACGGCATCTAACAAAACTTAAATCCTCAGTGGGAGGCAGTGACAAAAAATATTTGCAATTTGAACTAAAAGTGAAAGCAACGAAAGTAAAATTGAAAAAAAAACGTCTAAATCTAGAATGTCATTCATATCTACTCGATATGAGATCTTAGTATTGGAAAATCTGAATTTAGATTTGCAAGTAATGTGAAGGATTAAATACACGTCAAAATTTAAACCTACTACAGATGACTTAAATCTTTATAAGACTGTAATATTCTACTTTGGCTCTGGATTTATATCGAAATATGTTTGTGTTTTTTATGTAAATAAGTCAGTATTTAATAAGTCTCTGATAAGTACAGTAAATCAAGAAGTACACTATAGTTGCTGTAAAAATGATGAGCTAGATACTTTATTTTGAATATATTAACAGTTTCTCTGATCGAACAACATTTTACAAAAAAGTTATTAATATAATATACTCCACTTTTGTTAACTATATTATAAGGTTGTGGAAAATTAATCGTCATCCTTTAAATTAAGCATTCTTTTGAACAACATTCAAAAGTCCATAAAAATATAACGCTCTGCTAATGCTGTTATTTTCTAACAGTTCCACCCAACAGTGCAGTTTTTTTTATTAAATCACAATGAAATGTCCTGCATGGACTGCTATTTTACTTTATTTTTATTTTGAAGCCAATTTTCTTTAAACCCCTTTTTCCTTTCGATATGATTTTTTTATATACAGTGTTTAGTGACATTTCTAGAACATTTGATTTGAAAAGACAAACTTTTGCGAAATTTAAGCTAAGACTTTCCCGTCATTAAACAATTTAAATAAGAAACTGTGAATATCCGCGAATTTTGCGTCCATGAGGAGATGTATCAAAAATATGAGTATCAAGGCTGGTTTAGCAGTTTTGAGAAACTCCAGTTTCGAAGGCGTGTCACAGTTTTGTACATAGCGAGTAATACCCGACTTCCGTCCACTACGATGAAACAGTTTGTATGCGCTGCAGACAAAGACAGCGAAAATCAGTAAAGCTCGCATAAAACCAGACGCATTTTGTAACCGCCCATATACGAGAGCCACATGTATATTTTACGTTTGTTCATTTCAGAATGAGCGTGACCCGTCTTCGCAGCTGTTCACAAATAATATTGAAGCGATTTCAAATATTAATTTACAAGAAACAGTGTACGGACAAAACATATAGGGCGATTTAATATCTGTAGTAGTGTATCCATAAATAATTTGAAATGATTTCAAATATAAATTTACAAGAAACAGTATATCGACAAAATATACAGGGCGACTAATAGTTGCAGTAATGTATCTTCACAGCTGAAACAGTATATTGAAAAATTTACAGGGCGATTATATTTGTTGGTAGGTACTACTTTATGTTTCTAAAATTATAAATATAATAGATCTGTAAATATCTATACTTTGTATCTATGTACTTCAAATATTTGCATATTTACCGCAAATAAACAGTAAACTGAAATAATCAATATGACACATTTAATATATTTTTTGTTTTAGTTGTAAAGTGTGTATAATGTAGTTCTTTGTGTGGATACATTTTTATTATTATTATGTGATAAACCGGGTGTTCACGGAAGGAAAAGCTTCGTCTTTTAAAATGTATAACTCATGTAGCATTCAATCTCTAACATTTCTATTTAGTTAGGGTGTCTCACTTTTAATTAGCAGAACTTTCTCTTTAAAAATAAATGAATGCGGTTTATTTATTTCCGAAGAACACCTTTATCTAGGAGCTAGCCCAGATGGTATCATAGACAAAAATAATATTGCAGAAATTAAATGTCCTTACTCGGCGGCTGCAAAACTTACACCCGAAGAAGCTATTTCTAGTAATAAAATAAAATTTTTACAAAATGAAAACGGGCAATGGAAATTGAAAAAGGGCATAGTTATTATTATCAGATACAAGGGCAGATGTCAATAACTCGGGCTAAATACTGTTATTTTATAGTTTGGACTACTCTAGGAATGGTTGTAGATAAGGTAATTTAAGAACAATATAGCAAATATTTATGCCCATTAATTATTTTGTATCTATCTATTTATAGGTTGAAAGAGAATAAAGAGATGATCAGTTTTGGGAATGCATGGTGTCAAAATTAAAGCATTTCCACTATGATCATATGTTACCTGAAATAGTAAAGATATCATAACTAAATAAAATTATTTATACATATAAGTATGTAGTTTAACGTGTCTGTAATATATGAAAGTACAAATAATAATAAAAGAGTGAATGAAATCCTCCCGTTTTTGCGTAGTGTGGAGCAAGAACGGGGAAGGTTGTACAGAGGTCTCCGTGGGCTTAAATTGATCGTCATGAAAAATCTAGGTGAGCATAATTCGATTTTTCCAATATTTGCATGACTTACCCCTACTTAAGGGGTGGAAACCACCCCTAACACAAGAAACGTGAAAAATGGTCGATCAATTCTTGGTAAAAATTGGCGGGATCTTGAATGGCAAGGAGGAGATCAGGGATGTTCTTCCAAAAAAGCTCAAGGTGAAAAACACCCCCGTGTGGGGGGTAAAACCACACCTATTGCCAAAACCGGCGGCAAATGATGTTCCTTTCATGAATTGCCTTTTTTGCGCCGCTATTCCTCATAACTCCAATTGATATGGAATCTAGACCCCCATAATTCGTTCTTCGGCCAAATTCTGATCAGTTACCTCTAATTAAGGTTTTTCATAACAATCAATTTAAGCCCACGGAAACCTCTGGACGACCTTCCCCGTTCTTGCTACACACGAAAAATGGGGTTTTTTGCTGTTACTCTTGGACGTTTGGATATTTTTTCCGTGTTATTGTTGTTCCAGAAGTTAATAAGTTAGATCTATTCAATTTAAAATTAATGTCTAATTTAAAAATCGCATAACTGTTGATATTTACTGAAAAAATTATTTGAAATGTAATACTTAAGATTTGACTAAAACGTCTTCTTTTCCTGCAAAACAATCCTTCTGTTTAAAGTACGGCCAAATATTTTAAACAAAAATCACTGAAAATAGTGGTTCGATTAAACATTTATGAAGGGCTGCACATTGACTATACTCACCACACTATACAAATAGCTATACACACTGTATAACTAAAATAAATAATCTGCATAACGTGTGATTATTTCTTTCAGTACATTAATTATTTCAGATTCTTATGTTTTATAAATATACGTAATTATTATAAATTATGTGTCCTATACCTACCTACAAAATTAATTACCTTCAAATTCAGAAATTAAATAAAGTACAATTAAAATAAATAAATTTTGAGGTTGTTTAGAGATTGGTCAGGTTTCTTTAAACATCCTAAATTTTTTTCATTGATTAGTGTTCTAATAGAGTCTTGTTAAAACATTTTTTTCTAATTCCATAAATTTCTGGTTATTAAATATTGGTTAGGCTCTTTTAAACACCTTATATTTTTGTCCGTTAATTAGTTTTCTAATAGACTCTGTTAAATATTTTATCAAAAATTTTTATATTTCCATAAATTTGTATAGTTTTCAGAGATTGGTTAGGCTTTTTAAACACCCTGTATTTTTTCATTAATTAGTGTTCTAACAGACCTTTGTTAAATATTGTATCCAAATTTTTATAGCTCTATACATTTTAGGGTTTTTAGAGATTGGTTAGCTTTTAAACACCTTGTATTTTTTCATTAATTCCTTCTTGACCCTTGTTAAATGTTTCGTCAAAAATGTTTTGTAGTTCCATAAATTTTAGTGTTTTTAGAGATTGGTTAGGCTTTTTAACACCCTGTATTTTTCGTTAATTAATGTTCTAATAGACCCTTGTTAAATGTTTCATCAAAAATGTTTTGTAGTTCCATATATTTCTAGGGTTTTAGAGATTGATTAGGCTCCTTCAAACACCCTGTATTTGTTTCGTTAATTAGTCTTCTAATAAATTCTTGTTAAATGTTTCATCAAAAATTTTGTGTATTTTCATAAATTTTTAAGGTGTTTAGAAATTGTTAAGCTTTTTACACACCCTGTATTTCTTTCTTTAATTAGTGTTCTGATAGACCCTTGTTCAATGTTTCATCAAAAATGTTTTGTAGTTTTGTTAATTAGTGTTCTAATAGACCCTTGTTAAATGTTTTATCAAAAATGTTTTGTAGTTCCATATATTTCTAGGGTTTTTAGAGATTGGTTAGGCTCCTTCAAACATCCTGTATTTGTTTCGTTAATTAGTCTTCTAATAAATTCTTGTTAAATGTTTCATCAAAAATTTTGTGTATTTTCATAAATGTTTAAGGTGTTTAGAAATTGTTAAGCTTTTTACACACCCTGTATTTTTTCTTTAATTAGTGTTCTGATAGACCCTTGTTAAGTGTTTCAACAAAAATTTTTGTATTTCCATAAATTTTTAGGGTTTTAGACATTGTTAAGCTTTTTAGACACCCGTATATTTTTCTTTAATTAGTATTTTAATAGACCCTCGTCAAAAGTTAGATATAATTTTTTAAATTCATTAATTTTCAGGGTTTTAAAGATTTAAACACCCTGTATTTTTTCATTAATTAATGTTTTAATAGACCCTTGTTAAATCTCTGAACAACATTTTTATTATTCCATTAATTTTTAAGGTTTTTAGATATTGTTGGGTTTTTAAATACCCTGTATTTTTCGTTAATTAGTGATCTAATAGACCCTTATTAAAGATTTCATCTATTTTTTTTTAAGTCCATTAATTATCGGGATTTTAGAGATTGTTTAGTTATTTTAAACACCCTGTATTTTGTTCGTTAATTATTGTTGTAATAGGTCCTTGTTAAAAGTTTAATCAAAACTTATTTTCAAATTTTATTAATTGAGGGTTTTAAGAGATTGGTTCAGTTTTCTTTTAAATACCCTGTATTTTTTCGTTAATTAGTGATCTAATAGACTCTTCTTAAAAGTTTCATATAATTTTTTTAATCCATTCATTTTTAGGGGTTTTAGAGATTGTTAAGTTGTTTTCAACACTCTGTATATTTTTCATTAATTAGTGTTAAATAGACCTTTGTTAAAAGTTTAATCAAAAACTCTATTGAAATTTTATTATTTTGAGGGTTTTAAGAGATTGGTTAATTTTTAAAATACCCTGTATTTTTCGTTAATTAGTAAGGTAATAAATAGTCCCTTTTGAAAGATTCATCTAAAATTTTTTTAAATCCATTAATTTTCAGGGTTTTTAGAAATTGTAGTTTTTTTTTAAACACCCTGTATTTTTGTATTAATTAATATTCTAATAGACCCTTGTTCAATCTCTGATCAAAAATTTTTTTATTCCCTTCATTTTTAGGGTTTTTTAGAAATTGGTTGGGGTCTTTTAAACACCCTGTATTTTTTCGTTAATTATTATTCTAAAGAACCCTTGTTAGACGTTTTATCAAAAACAATTTTTTAGCTCTCTTGATTTTAAGTTTTTTTTAATGGTGAAAAATTTTTCAACACTTTGTATACAGAACGGTCTTTCGCACGTTTAATAACCGTTCCGAAGTTAAATCTTCAAAAATTAAATTTCCTCGAAATTGGAAATTTTATTTTCTCCTTATCGATTTTATATTAAGACCCTGTCTATCACTCTGTTAAATTATAGGAGTAACATCTTCGAATTTTATGAATGAATTGTGACGTGTAAAGGCGGAGCTTTATTTCAAGTTCCACCCAAACGTCTCACGTACCAAGTTAAAATTTCAGTAAATTTAAGAAATTATTGGAAAATTTGAACCCATTTTTCTCAGTCATTTTTGTATATATTGGTATGGGACAAACGTGAAAAATCATTAAAAATATATCTATAACTTGCTCGTGGCCGAATTTCCGCTTATAAGGGAACCAAAATCGAAAATTATTTTTGCTGTATTTCTGAATTTATTATCAAAATTTTAACGCGAGGAAGTAATAGATAATTATTAAATAGAACTACACTTAAAAAATGAAATTATTCTGTCGGAAAATAAATGAGAAAAATGGGTTACCGCTTATTCAGGCACTGCGAAACCAGCCTTAACAAATTATTGAATTCTTTATTACAATTCAGCTTAGTATAGGACAGTTTTTAAGGTAGCTAAATATTAATATTGTAAGTAATCAATTTTTTTAATATTTTTCTATTGGTAGAAATTTTGAAGAATATATGTTTTTTGAAGCTTCAGAGTAAAAATTCACAGGTAGCTAGGTACGTCTAAATCTTAAAAAATATTCAATTTAGTTACAAATTTAGCAAAAAAGTGACATTTGTTTATACTGGAATAGGTACTGTATTGTGCTGTATTTTGACATAGTAGAGTAGAAACACAGTGCAAGCAGGTTTCCTGCTTACTGTTATTCCGCGCCGACACGCGCTTATTTTTTTTGAAAATTATAACATATTTTTAAATGGACACATACACAGTGAAAGCAGGTTGAAGCATGTCAGAGCACTCGCTTTTACCAGAATGAAAATTTAATTTATTACATATTTTACTATTAAAATTTTATTTA
The DNA here is from genome assembly GCA_025584915.1 of Monochamus saltuarius. Taxonomy (NCBI): domain Eukaryota; kingdom Metazoa; phylum Arthropoda; class Insecta; order Coleoptera; family Cerambycidae; genus Monochamus; species Monochamus saltuarius. Next base: position 54,677,172 of record CM046725.1, on the reverse strand, counting down.
TTTTTTTGTAACTTGGTGATTAAACAGTTTAAAATAATAAGATGATCAATATATATTAAGACATTTGGCGAGGAAATAAAGGCACAACTGATTAAATTTTCGTTTTTCCAGCTCGTAACGGCTTTTACTCTGTGTGAGTCCCGGCGCGGGAAAACCACGCTTATAAGCGCGAGAAGAAAACCTGCTTTCACTATATTTTTACCTCATCGCCAGTATCAATTAGTTTTATCGGGAACAGGTAATCCAAAAGAAATGCTTGTAAATAAAAACAGAAAAAATAATCAAAACAAAAATGAAATATGTACCTATATGAAATACTACGAAAATAATAAATGGTAAAAAAATCACGTTTTTCCTTTTGAAACGCTTTTCTCTCGAAAATTGTTATCAAAAGTTGACATTTTCGTTAAATTTTCAGTTGAGAAAGTGAATCTTTTTTGTCACCTAGCTACGAAATACTTTTATGTTCTAGAACGCCAAAGTCTTTTTGGTTGTAGAACATAAAACAAATGTCAAAATAATTTGTTATTTTTTCGAAACTTGTTTATGAATTTATTAATTAAACTAAATATACATTTTAAGTATATAACATTTCAATACAAAACAGTAACTGTTATAAACAGAACGATTATAATTTATTTTGCAACTACATGTAAATTGAAAATGCCGATATTTCAGTTAGTTATCAGATCGTTATTTTTAGTTCTGAGTGTTCAATGAGGCTGTTGCTGTAATTGTTTAAGTTTACTACGCATGTTGTATTATTGGTAAGTTCCATAGGCTCTGCTGAAGATGGTAACAATTTATTTGTAATTGGAATTTTATTTTGAATAGAATCCTCTATATATTTCTCTGTTACCATACTAGAACGCCCACCCCGCATGTCGTTTAATGGTGGTAATATCGACCCCTGCGTCGGCTAAAAGAGTGGTGGAAGAACGCCTAAGTGCTCTGCATAAGTTTCCGGAAAAAACAAATTGAGATGAGTTTCTACTTCTTAAGGCATATTTCGTATTTTGTTGATACCAACCATTTGGTTAATACATTTTTTCTTGACATACTTCACCAAAAATCTTCGACTTGTAGTAACTGCTGGATGTAAAGCACAGTATTTGCGGAATATCTGCTTTTGGAATCGGGAATTCTTATAATACTAATTGAATCTTTGGCTTCTAATTCATCGATCTTTATTTTCGGATACTTTTTGAGTTTTATGCTAACTACACCACCCTTTGAATTCGTTGTAGGCGGTCTCGTACTGTCTCGACGATATTTTGAGGATTCATTATTGTGAAACAGCACTGTGTGCCAGTTCCAATACTTCCCCTGGCAAACCTCGCACCTACATAATCTGAATTTCAGTATATTATAATTCTGACACTACCTTTTCAAACAACTAATTTTTATTATTTATCAGGTTGCTATCGATATGATAGTCACCCCTAAACCATCTTGTTTCAAACACGGTTCAAACGATTTCAAATATAAATTAAATAGTCGTACATAACACAATCGCATCTTATTTTATTACAGTTTTCGAAAAAATATTGTTTGTATCTCAAACGCGAAATTCTTTTGCGTTCTCAAGTAACTTCCATTCTTGAACGCAAAAGTACCGTTTCGCGTTCTAGATACAAGTATAACTATTTTGACAAATATAAATTATTTTTGATAGCAGTTTACTAATGATGATTTGAAAATTTCTATTAGAAATTCCCTATTAATAATACGGGGTTATGACTATAGCCTAATTCACTACACTTATTTTCACCTGTAAAAATTAATTTACAACCCATTATAAAAAGGCAAATTGCTATTATAAATCACCACTTGCGCCAATTACAGTTTCCATTGTTCTCAGCTCAGCCTGTAAACAGAATTCCAAAGGTGCGCGACCTCCATCGAGACCGTCAACCAAATGAATGAAAAAGAACCCGTTCCTTCCTTCACTGCTGTCACAAGGAAGATGAAAGTAGTGAGCAGAACGTGATATCCGGCAGTACTTTTTTTTTCGGCAAAGCGATTAATTTTTATTGGCAGACATGCCGCCTAGGGAGCATCCTAGTTTTTATGCTACTCACGATTGAGTGTGGAATCGCACAGTTTTTTTAACTGTATACGTCTTATATGGGAACCATATAGTCGGTAGAAGTAATAGAGATTATTTCATTAAGAGTGAAATCAGCATAACACAATGCAACTTAAATAAAGAACACTATTTGGTCTTGGGTGTTGTCTTTTCGCTTAATTTTAGAAGTACTTTGGCAATAGCTCCATAAAGTTAAAAATTTCAGTGATATACTCATCGGTTGAACAGCTACTGTATCTCATTTGCTGCAGTTTCCCAGGTTTTTATTATCTTCAATAATATACATATTTTTTTGTTCTTGGATACAAATGTCTTGAAAATTCGATGTTATTTTTCGATATCGACAATAGAGATATATGGCGGTTGATTGTGATAATTTATTAATGTAGGAACTTTACTTTGCACATTGGATAATAAATATGACTATTTTCCATCTAATTTCGTACATATAAACAAACAATTTGTATAAAAATCATATAGGTACCTATTTCGGAAAAAAAATCAAACCTTTCTCAAACAAATATGACACCTTCAACATTTATCTGTTGACACTACTTTTCCGAACACTTATACTGACTTTGAGTATGTTAGACTCCAATTTAAAAATTATAAAAAATTACAATTTTTTATGAAATTTTCATTATGATGAAGTGATAAATATGAGAATTTCTGCATTTAGTTACAATCAATAAAAGTGAATTATGCTAGAAAAAAGAATTTTTTAAACATTGTTTCGTAAAATTTTCAAGTATTATGATGAAGTTGTAAATATGAGTATATCTGCAGTGGAATTATTTAGTTATAATCAATAAAAGTACATTATGCTAGGAAAAAAACAAAACAAGAATTTTTGAAAGTAACAACAAATACAAAAGTTATATACCTAGGTATATGAACATATCTGCAGTGGAGTTATTATTTAAGTAGAGGTCAAAAATCCAAGGGTGTATTCTGTGGCCAAAAATAAGGGTTTTCTGTTATATAAATGTGGGGCCATTGTCCAACTACAGTGAGTCAAAAATTTTAAAAAAATTATTTTTATTTTCTAAACCTCTTGAAATAATGTAACCAAATTTGATGTGCATATTTAGTATGACAGTAGATATGGCACAAAAAATTACCAGCTTTAGAACTTACCATCAGTGTCGGAGGTGTGGATATCATCGATCATTATTTATCAAAAGAAAATATATCACGCTGTGTAATATTACAAATATAATAGGTCATCATATGCACCACTGTATTATCTTCACTTTTTGTTTCTTTACACTTTTTTGTATTTTATACCGATTAACAACAAAGTATATTTGATAGGAAAAAATCGAAACAAGACTTTTTGAAAATAACACATACAAAATATAAAAACAAAATAAAAAATCTTTGGCCTGTATTCTTTTTTTATGAGTTACTTTAGAGTAACAGCGAAAAATAACAATTTATGCCGAGAGTCAACTCAATAATTGGAATAGTTACACAACTACTGCAGCATTTTATTCGACACTGAAACAAAGTGTTTTTTTTTATTTGATATAATATGCATAAATGTTTTGCTAAATATACTAATAAAATAGGTAGATTAAAATTATTTAGTCAAATATAATGATGATATTGTAGCATCAATTTTTCAAATAGCATTTTAGAAATTAGAACAAAAAGAATAACAAATTTTATAGTTATTTTCTACTGGATTAGGTCTAAGTATAGTGTGAAGTCAGTTTGTTTTTCTTGGTCCTGGTACATAGTCAAAAATACTTAATAATTTACATCAATTCAAGTCTTTTTAATTTGTTTAAAACAATTTTTCGAGGTGTGATATTGTTTATAATGCCGGACCTATATATTTTTTTCAGTTTGCAGTTGGATTCAGGGAACTTTATTCTAAGTGATATGTCTGTATATGCCCTCCTCCTATATGCCCTGCATAAAAATTATACAGGGTGTCATTTTTTCCGAAAGTTAAAGTTAACATTTTATTTTCAATATTTGTAAATAACTTCTTAAGAAATCCAAATATTTACATAAAATTTGCAAATCGGGGGTTTTTGCGGACGAGAAATTCAGATATGTTTCTAATTTTGACGTCACTAGTAAAGGGCGCCAGTTATGGCACACCATGTTTCTTTTAAATGGCAGAACTTTTTTGCATCTTAATGTATCCATATGACTATTGAAACAATCGATTCTCCTAACTGTTTTATTTGAAAAAGGTATACCTTGCTGAAGTCGGTAGGCGTAACCATTTTTGAAATAATCCTATTTGAAATAGTGCACCGAGTAAAAACTGTTTTGGTTTCAGGTAAAGTGCCTTTTCTGCTGAAAATACAGCAAAATGTTACTTAAAAAAATTGTTCAGAATCATAAATTATGTAGACGTGCAAAATTTCAAGAAGTTTTGATGAAACTAATTTTCAAAAAAAACACAATTTTATCAAAGCAGGCTAATTTCTTTAGAATTTTGCACATCTCCATAATTTACCGTTCTGAACAACTTTTTTTCAAGTAACATTTGCTGTATTTTCAGTAGAAAAGGCATTTTAACTGAAACGATAACTGTTTTCAATCGGTGCACTAGGTAAATATTTCAATCAAATAAGATTATTTCGAAAACTGTTACTTACTCCTAACGACATCAACAAGGTATACCTTTTTCAGGTATAACAGGTAGGAGAATTGATTGTTTCAATAGTCAGATGGATACACTAAGCAGCAAAAAAGTTCTGTCATTTAAACGAAACATGATGTGCCATAAGTGGCGCCCTCTACTAGCGACGTCAAAATTAGAAACATATTTGAATTTCTCGTCCGCAAAAACCCTCAATTTATAAATTTTATGAAAATATTTGGATTTCTTAAGAAGTTATTTACAAATATCAAAAATAAAATTTTATCTTTAACACCTTGTAACTCCGTTATAACCAGTTTTGGAAAAAATGTTATAGAAAGAGGTAGCATTTATTTTCGGTCTAGAATTATCCCCTGAATTTTTTGCTCATCATTTCAAGACACTCCGTATAATCGGCACAGTTAAGAGATATTTTTTGAACATGCTGAAAGCATTTTTACACTGCCTCTGAAAACAGCCGTAAATTGCGTATAGAAAACGGCACCTTTAACGTTTATAAGCTACACGTCGAATACAACATTATCTGGGCTTAAACTGAGAGTACCAGTAATGTGTCATTATATAACTACTTGGTTATCATCAGTAATATGGTATGTTTGTCAAAATCTTAATTGTCTATGTTCTCAATAATGTTTCCAACATTCCCTTTCATTTACATTGGACTGCTTGCATTTTAAAATAAAACACCTTGTATATTTTTTCATATTTGATTGGGAAACTTCCTCAAAATTATGATAATATATATAAGGTGGTTGTATGAAACGATGGAATCTATCGTCATACTGCTCCCGATATAATTAATGTCATAAAATGCTTTTTCTTTGGATATTTCTTTTGTTTTAGATAACAGGAAACAATATTCACGGATTAGGTTCTATAAACAGGAAGGATGTGTAGACAGTGCAGCATTATCCGGCGCATTGTTGTTATGGATAATTAGTTCACGTTGCCTTTTGATTACTACCAAATAGTGTAAAAATACTCGTATATGGAATGTCCAATATGTACGGAATAATATATATATAACTTTTTAAATGTATAAAAAAGAAACGTTCAAAAGTTTTTTAGTTGTGTTTTACACCATTTGTTAACCTTGAGTTTGTTTCAAAGCCAATAATTTCGGTAACCAATTCTGTTTTTTTTTAACGGCAGCATACTGTTTTCTGTCCTTATTGGCAATCAACTATTTTTTTGTGTAGGACGTATGATACGTATATGGGGTTGCATTATAAAACTCGCAAAAGCACTCAACAGTTTTTTTTGACTTAAGGCATGTTGATAAGTTGATTATTTTACAGACAGAAGTTTTACTAGCCACCGCTTTATCTTCGGTAAAGCTCTAGAATTTAGATTTTTGCATATTTACTGAAATGTTACACATCTGTAGGACAACAAAAATAGTTGGTTTCAAATAAGGACAAAAAATAGTGTGATGCCATTTATAAAATCAAAATTGGTAATAATAACAAAATTACTGGCTCCGAAACAAACCTAAAGTTATAGTTGCGGTAAGAATTCAGACGACTTACGTTACGGCATACGACACGCAATTGTTTTTAATGTCAACATAATTTTCAATAGTTTGCCGCGTCAAAAACAATCATTTTTTTATGATTTAGTGTAATATATAGTGCAAACATTGAGTGCAGTATATAGTTTATTATTATCAGTTGCAGTTTCCTAAATATTTTGATAAAAATATAATGAATTATCATTTGTTCGTATGACGTAAGTCGTCTGAATTTTTGCCGCAACTATACCAAAGATGTAAAAATTAAAAAACTCTTTGTCTGAATAATTTTTTATACAGAGTATTTTTAAAAAGTTATAGAAATTATTCCATACACATTAAGCAAAATGCTATTAAAAAAATTTGAAACGACATATTCCTAGGAAACCAGGTAAGTCTTCGTTTAACACATCAGTGTTTATGGCACATAATTTTAGCCATCTTATGTCATAACTATTAAGACAAAGTTACGTCCAATATTCACTATATTCAACTATGTATTCATTTGTATTTACGAATATAAATAAACATATAATATTATAATAATCATAGTTTCTAAATCTATTCTGTATGACGCAATATATATCTATTACCATGGACCTTAATTCTCAAGTAGATGTCATATACACTGACTTTACGAAGGCTTTCGATTGACTTGGCCATGGTATCTATAAATGATACTGAAGGAAACAACTACTCCGCGGGCTAATGCCCCGACCGGCATTGAATTATACCTGCAGTATCTGTGTGAAACAGCCAAGAACCCTTATCGGCCACTCCACCAGACATAGACCGGTTTCGGGCTTGTTAGCCCTCATCAGTATGCCATAGGTGAGATGACCGACAATTGAACTGGCTGTTTCTTCATATGTAGTTTCACATATAAATCGAGTGCAGGTGAGATGTAACTGGTCTGCTACTTCCTGCTCGGCCTAAGCGGCTCGACTTGCAGAAAGCAACCTACAATATCGTAGGTACTTAACCGCAGACCTCTCGCCCCGGGCGATGCGCCATTAAATCTATAAATGATACTGCTACTCTTCAAGGTAATTTCCATTTTCAATAAAAATAAATAGAACACACAGGGATCTTCCTTGGACTCCTTTTCAATATTTTTATGAATGAAATTGTTACTGAGGTTGAAGTTACTTGCTTACTGATGATATGAAATTATATAAAAGAATAAATAACTTTGATGGTAATAACAAGCTACAAGTTAATATTAGCAAATGCAATGTCGTTCCAAGCAGCAAGTATTAAAGTTTGAATATACCATTGATAATTCCATTCTAGACAGACCTGGGCGATTTGAGTGCAATTTTTGATAGCAAGATGTCATTCCCACGTTACATAAATGCGCTGCTCTCATAAATTTGGTAATTTTGATTAGAATTGAAATTATTATATGAGATTTATGTTAGATCTAAATAGTTTATTATATGATCTCAGTATAATTTATGTACAAGATATGGAAAGAAATCAGACGTTTCTTGGCTTACAGAGGGGACGGTATTTATCTAGAAGTGTAACTAGGTTTCAATTTCAGAGTCTACAATCACGTAGAGCTATTGCACAGGTAGTTGTTTCTGCAAGGTCTTGAATAGCATATTGATTCTCTTTCTATATTGTTGTCGATAAATTTTCGTTTACCTAGATTTTCATCTCGTGTTAACACAAATATTTAAAAATTCTCCTCTCATTTTAGAATTTGTGACAATTATAGCTCTTTTCATAACAAGTTTGATATTTTTAACTGTAAATTATTTGTAATTAAAAAATTACTCTTAGCAATGTATAGACACTCGTAGATATTTAGTTAGTTTATATAATTGTACCTACTTTGTCTAATTTTATTTATCACTGTTTGTTGTTTATGTCATTGTATTTTTTTATGTTGTAAAATGTTGATTTTAATTATTGTTTTGTCCTACCCTGTAACTAGAGTTTGATCGGTATGAAAGTAAAATAGTTAAAGGGTACCATGTTATTTAAATGTTTTTGTACACTACTTGACAGATATATACCATCACAAAAAAATATAATTAATGAGTGACGATATACAAACAAGACATAATTTATAGGAAGGACATACTTTCACCTGCAATTAGTAATTTGCTTAAACGATCTTTATCAGTCAAAATATGGACATCAATTATTAAATGTGATGACAAATTAACATAACTTCATGGCTTTCAAGCTGTGACATAGGAAGACAATGTCATTATCTTCTAATTGATCAGTTGCAAACTTTCCATGTATCTATTAATTATCAAACATATACATCCACAAGTGTTCAATACCTAATTGCACTGCCGATTATCAATGCACTTTTACAACGTTTGTCATCTTAAAAATTATTAAGCAATTGATAATTAAGTTAATTAAAGAAAATTCTGATGGAATTGTGACTTTCTAAAATTACGATTGTGGGAAAATATCTTCTGACTATAAAATTCTATTTAAGTGCCATAATCTATCCATAAATCTTCCAGTTTTTCATTACCCGACAGAAATATTACTTTATTGTGAAATATTCGACTAATAAGTACCTACACTAGTACATACTCGTTTCTTATTCACTTTTAATCCCCTAATTACTTTACCATTTCGTAGAAAAGGTCTAGGTAACGTTGGTTGTACCATTTTATCTGATATAATATATGCTAATGAGAAACGCTGGTTACTTTATTTGCAAAATCACGTTTTTGCAAACTCGTGATGTGGCAAAATTTCGTAGTATCCATTAGATGCCCACGAATTTCGTATTTAAATTAATTTAAGCCCTGCTTTTAACGAAATCCTGTATCATTTCAAGCGTCAGCATCCGCTTTCACTTATTTGTGTGAAGATACTACTAGTCCTTACATTGCAACAAACATTGTGCTGCTTAGCAGTTCAAACCTAAGTGGATACTCGATCGTATGGGCCTACTATGCGAATACAAAACATTTCAATAAAATTTGTGACATCTGGTGTTAAATCACTTTTGTGATTACAAAATGTTTTCTTATTCAGAAAAAGCTGATATGTTGCTAATTTACGACGAGTAACAAAAAAATTCAAGAATAGCTGTAGAGTTATATCGAGAAAGGTATCCAGAGCGCCTCATTCCTGATCATAAAACATTTACAAGCTTGAAGGCGACCTTGCGATGAAATGAAGTTGCATTTTCTGTTCGGAAGAATCAAATAATTGACCAAAGAGTAAGAAACAATGTTAATACAGCTAGACTTTTAGAGTATTTAGAACAAAATCCACGAAATTCTATGTGGTAGGGTATCCAGGAATTTAATTTGGATAAATTAATCGTTCAACGAATTTTAAAGACCAATGAGTACCACGACGAGCGTCACATTGAAAACAGGCTTAATTTTATAGCACAAATTGTAGTAAATGTAGAAATTATTGATTAGAATCTTGGCAGTAAGTAATGGTTTGCCAAACATGCGCAACGAAGACGAAGACCATTGAAAATCACCACAATGTTCAGTTTAGTTCAGTCCTAAACCAAGACCATGTTGAAGTAAATTTATGGTGCGGCATCATCAGTAGGTATTTAATTAGGCCTTACTTTTATGAACATACATTGAACAGCATGAGTTACTTATCCTTTCCTACAAGAAAAACTTTCTACACTTCTGGAGAGTTGTGCGTTTACAGCTATGGTTTCAGCACGACGGAGCTCCACCCCACAAGGCCAGGATTGTGCAGCAATATTTAGATAATACTTTCACTGCCAAATGAATTAAGATTAATAGACTTCAGTGGCCTCGAAAATCACCAGATCGAACACCCCTCGATTTTTTTCAGGGGGGGTTTAAAAAATAAAGTTTACAAAACACCTTCGCAAGATATTAATCATTTGAAGGAAAAAATAACGAACTCTTGTAATGAATTAAATGACAAAATGTTAATAAACGCAGTCTACAAAGCAGTCAGACAAAGGCTGGATATGTGAGGTCAAATGGAGAATAAATTATAATATGTATATAGTATGAGGACGTTTGTCTCATTTTTAAAGTGTTTTATTATCATCACCCTTTGTTTTAATTGTGTTAAAAAATGATCGAGTATTATCCTATTATTTATTCTTCAAACAGTAAAGTCCAAGAATGAAGGCACTACAACCACCACATTGCCATCCATCCCCAATGTAACAGACAGAATCGCGAACTCGAAAGAACTGAATCCGTTATAAATTTCGTGGAGTACTGGGACAAAGTATACGTGGGAATGCCCAAACGAACCGTAGAACGTTACTGAACATGATTGGAAAGAGGGACAGAGAACCTCACTAGAAGACACTAGAGTGCTGGTTCGTACCAATGGGTATTGCAACTTAGCACGAAGAGATGCTCTGGAGATTAATACCCGAACAACATGAACAGGGGCAAAGGATTGATGATTAGTCATAGTTGGATCCATTTGCTTAAAAATAAATAAGTAAATAGGAGCATACTTGAACCATTTATACGTAACATGCCTGAGCCAGTCAACCTAAACAGTGAACTAAGCGACCTTGCCTTACCGACTAGTATAAAAGCTTAAGACACCGAGGTAACCATTCAGCGGTTTCTCAAGATACGAGAAGCATTGAAGATGCCATCGGTTAAGTATGGCGAAACCTCTGCAGTTAAGCACCAACAACATACGAACTACAGTTACTATTCTTATTGGTCTGCAACTTTGGTTCTATTAGGCTGACGTCAATTCGACGTCCGGCTTTTGATTTATCTCTGGTCACAAGATATTTGCCGTCACTTTAAGATAAGATAAAGTTATATATTTGTATCATTCTTGTATGGAATTCAATAACGTAGCAATACCATAGACGATCGACTAATCAATATCTCTTATGACCTGGTCTTCAGACTAGGATCACATTCATGTAACTTCCTAGCCATACCAAATTATCCAAACAGCGCCATTGCAGCTTGGATTAAATCTGCTATGATAATAGAATGGTTATTGACCGATTTCGGAAATTTATGTGTAATATTCTTTCATTATTGCCAAATCCGTGTCTTTTAACCAGTGGGTCTTGAAGTCTTGCCTCGGCGATCGTGGTCGCAAGTCAGATAAAAATAAAAAAAGCAAAGGTTGTAGTTCCTACAAATTACAATAAAAATACACAATTTCACTGAGAAAACTGTGGCTGTTTATTATTTAATAATTTGTCGAATCGCCAGAATTTTGTAGTTGTAAAGGGGAAAAGCATTGTTCAACGTATATGGAAAATAGTATGCCAATACCTGTTTGTTTTTATAGACGTGTTAGTCAGTTGCAAAGCATAGTCTAAATGTATCATTGTTGGTGGTTTAATGCATATAGCCATTGGTTACATAAATTTCGTTTCTTATTACCTAAAAACAGGTATGTATGTGGTACAAACATGCAACCAGAATTTCATCGGTGTTACACCTGCTGCCTATTTTGGACAGTATTTAAAGTTAATAATAAAGAGACGTATACGTATACGTCTTTAGTTAAATTTTTGTTATCTAATGCCACTAACGTAATATCATTATATAGGTATCATTTATTCAAGAACTATATAAAAAATTTACAGAATTTGCCATTAAGTAAACTTCTAAAATGTATTTTTATCATGGCCAAAATAAAACGCCCCACTACTGGTATATTCATGAATTTATTTATCTATTTATATAAATACTGGCAGAAATGACAATTTAGTAAATACAGGCGCGAAACACAAAACGATCAAATTCTAGACATGAACGTAATAACATTTTTAAAAATGTAAATGCATTTCAACAGAGGTTAATTAAAATAGCCAAAATGTAGATGTTCACCTCGTATATTTGTCTCATCTTAACTTATTCTCAAAAAAATCAAATGCATACGGATATAAGATGGATACATTATGTAACTTTATGCATGTCTTCCCATGGCTAATATAATATAATTTTTAATGCGAACAATCAACTAGTTTAATATGCAAATACGAATTCAAATAACAATCGCACACTTTCTTCGTATGACACGAGTTCTATAATTTATCATCTCTACAGATATATCTGCAAAAACTGCAAAAACTACAATGTCCTATAGAATTTCTAATATTATTTCTCACGTCTACTCGTCTAAAAACTTATAATGCTAATCTTGTTAAGTAATAGTAATCAAAGAAAGAATATTCTCCTCAATAAAACAATGGCCGCTGTAGGATACTTAAAACTATTAGTATTATATTATTCATAATTTTTTTCTCGATACAATTTATATCTTATAGGTGACAACACAAATTCATGGATAATAAAATTAACTATTATCTACATATAGCTTGGCAGAATTATATTTCTGAAGTAACTTGTTGAACAGTACTATCGAAGCATGAACAACTAATTATTCACGGCATAGTATAACCATGTTTCAAAAATAATTAAAAGGCTTCAAAGAACTTTAACGAATATCTGCCAATTAAAGTAAATTATAAAAACAATTATTCTTGCTTTTTTTAACAGAATTTTGAATCGAAATTGTATAATCACATCAATATTTATATACAGTGTCCCACCACGAACGACCGTGATACGATATATAGAAAAGTATATACAGGATACATTGAAATAAACGCTCCAAGTAAAATATGATTACTAAAACATAATTCATTGTCATAACTGAACCCATTATTGTCACAGCGGTACAAATGGGTACCACAAGTAATTATGTTGCTACCACAAGTAAATTGGATTAGCTATTACCGTCGAATGCGTCACGAATAAAGGCGAAATGTACCGAAGTACATGATTTAAATTCGGCCATGTTATCAAGTTTTGTGAGGTTATACGTCGAAGCGGTATAATTTATGCTTTTTGTGAAATTTAATTATTGCATCAGTGGAATTCAACTTTAAACGCTTAAATGGAAGTTTTGATAATACCATGTTTTTATTCGTAGATAATAATTTCTCACTCTAATATGGCCGCATCATAATCATCCATCACTTCATTCAAGAATGGTTAAAACCGTGTCCATGTTTCATGCTATAAAGAAGTATAAGTACTGTAAGTGCCCGAGTTTTGTTTCTTCCGTCCATGTGCGCGTATGATCAGTTTCAATTTCTTTTTATTATTCAAATTTTCAGTGTATTTTCAACAATTTTGTCTTGTCTTTAATTATTTATAAATTTTCTCTTTGCACAAGTAAGTATATAATTTTTTGCATGATTATGTCTGTTTTGTTTTCACATTAGCAATTAAGCTACGTTTGTATTTACATATTGAGCATAAGTATCTAATACATTTTGTATTTGTTCTGATGGTATGTTTATATTAAAAATATATTTGCCGGCGTAACATTCATCCTAGTCCTAGTCATTGTTAGAGTTTATTATCTCAATGTGGCAGTATCGGGAATGAACTAACATAACAGAAATGGTCAGTTGTTAGAAATTGAACCCGAACCTCCTGTGTGAAAGCCAAATACTCTATCCACTGTACCGGCAATATTGATATTTTCCCGAATGATGGTAGAAGTTAACTAATTAAGTTTTATTTGATTTTTATATATACCTAAATTATGCGCAATCGTTGTATTACACTCGGTATATAAGTGTTCACGTTTTGAAAGACAGAATAGATCAACCAACTGAATCTCCGCTCTTAATAATAATGACTCGTAGTGTCCAATCTTTCCATCATCTTTCTTAAGGATATCTCGATCGCAGTTTAGAAATGAAAGCAGTAATTATTTCACAGAAAGTACTTGTTACTATCAGTCCACGTTGGCGATTAATAAATAAATCATGAGTAATCAAACACGAACCAGCTATTCTCGTTCGTAACATAACAAGATTACCTTAAGGTACGCCCACCAAAGCTTGTAATTGCTAGTAGTTGTAGCCTATTAGTTTTATTATATTGTTCACTTTAATTCAGAATAATTGTATTTTAACTTTCATTGTAGTTTATTAATAACACTCTTTGATGATTTATCTTTAGAGAGAAATTGTGGTACAGGACACAGCTAAATAATACATTGATTGTTGTTATCTGTTTTAAGGTAATTTGAAATTTAGTAGGTTATTCCTAAAGGGTTACATATACTTTTTTAAGAAAAATACTTTTGTTGATGTCATAGTGTTATAGATCAATTCTGATCTCGAATTCATGTTCAGCGACCTTCGAAAACTCTCATACAGCTTGTCCAATATTGTGAGTTTTTGTTTTAGAAAGTTTGTGATGGGGGGGGGGGGTATAGTAGAGCAGAACCAAAGTATGTTTTTTTGCTTTTATCGGATTCAGCAAGAAAAAATACATCAGGCATCACAGTTCAGATTTCTAGATCAAAACTTTTTTTTGTAAAACTGTTTATTACTCCATTAATTTTTCACCTAAATTTAATTAAGTTAATGTGTATTTATTTATTAAATTGTCTATTCTTAAGACCACAATATTATCAAATTTTTGGTGTCTCTAAATACCGAAGTCTCGAAAATTACAACACGCGGAACACAACTAAACACGAAAATGCAATTCCTGAAGTTGCCACAGTTTGGGGTAATTCAGGGTTTAATTTGGGGTCCTTTGTTATTTAACATTTATGTTAATAATATATCTTCATGTTTTGATGTTAAGTACTTACGCTCATCATATGAAAATCTACTGGTCAGTATCTACCGCCTGCACATTGTGAATTATTACAGAATAACCTAGACCGAATTAGTGACTGGTACAACTCGAATCATTTTAACTTAATATTAAAAAGTGCAATATTTTGTCATTTTCTCGTAAACAAAGTTAGTCTTTTCTTACAACATTAACAACACTCCTCTTCTTAGACCCAAAACAGTTAGAGATCTAAGAGTTGCTTTTGATCCTGGACTCTCATTTAATCATCATATTCACGCTACCACTCCGCATACCAACAGGAATATGGGTTTTATTAAACGCAATTCGAGAGAATTTAAGTCAGTCGATGTATTACTTTATCTTTTCTTTAATACGCTCAAAATTAGAACAATGCTCCTCAGTTTGGCATCATATGTATGGCAATCAAAAGCACATGATTGTAAACGTTCAAAGAAAATTTCTAAAGAACGTTTACTCATGGACTCTCATAGACTCTGTACCTCTTTGATTTTATTGTACAAAATTGCAAATGATTTGTTTGATGGTCCTGAAATCCTGAGCAGACTGGAATTTAATGTACCTCGCGTAAATTCAAGACATCGTAACACATTTAGACTTCCTGTACCGAAAACAAATATTTTGTTGTCACTGTATCAAATGTGCAAGATTTATATGTCCTTGCAGGATTCGATTGACCTGTTTGATACCTCGGCTTCTAAAATTATGACTATTATATTGCGACCTTAGTACATGCTTGTTGCTGTGTTTCCTTTAGCATAATTTGAGCTTTTCGTTTTTCTATTTGTTATTTGCTTTTAATCTGTTTCTGTTCTTCTGTTTGTATTACTATTATGTTTGTATGGTTTTTATTTTTATATATAAATATTTGTTTTTAACATTATGTATCCAGCCTGCCTTGTAACTGGTTTTCACTGTTGGACACTTGCACTCGTATACTAAATAAATAAAATAAATAAATTTGTTGCTATCCTTTTATAGTTCAATTATTATTAAATGTTTAAACTCAAATTTGTAAAAATACTATTTCAAAGAATATAACCCTTAAAACACAACAACAATATTTTATATAAACACTGAGAAATCACAAATTAACTGATAACTAACTGTAAGTATAATAAGAATAATAGACATGAGTGTAAATATATTTAAGAACTAAGATATTCTTGTTACCAATTGCGGCTGTCGATACGAATTACAACGGTCCGGCAGTGCTGTCAAAACAAAGGACTGTCATCATTTGCAGAAGACAAATCTTTAAACATAAGCCTGCATTTCTCGACTACTGTCAAATCCTAAGAATTCTTTTAGTAAATATCCCTTCGATTCCTCCGATATTTTCTAAATTCCGTACTTACTGTAGCATCATCTTCAGCATATAAGTCGATTTGATTAAGAGCTGCCTTTGAGACATATTTTTAAAAAGTCTGAAGAATATTTTTACCATTCTACCATTTGTTAAGTATAAATTGCAATTTTTAAAAGTATTTTTGGAACCATTTTAAGATACGATAAATGTATCTGAATTGCGTTTTTAGTATAAGTATCTTCTTATTAGAAAATTATATCCACATTGCACTAATTGAAGCAGAAACAATGTATACATATTAAAAGAGTATATAATGTACAAACACAATTTTTTATAATTTGGCGAATGCGCCTGTGTTAATTGTAACCAATGCCCAATTATTATTAATTTCTCATCCATTCATTTGCACGTATCCATTTTTATAGATATAAAATTATTGATCCTCGTTTAATTTTTGATTTTAAGGAAAAAGTTTCTTATAAAGCTGTTGGTTATGTAATTTATTTGTTTCTATTGTAATCAACATGATTTTCATTTTAAAATGACCACTAATGGCACTACTAGTAGTCTACTACTAGTAATCATGTATCAACGAATTCCAGATAATATAAGTTACTGCTTACTTTAAGAACACGGTTTTTTGACCAACATCGTCTGTGGGTTTTCCAATTCAAATGCGAGTCAGTTTTCACTCACTGTTAATTTGAATACATAATTTCAATAATGTACTAAATTTTTATAGTTAGATATTTTAATTCAATTTAAATGAGGCTACCCAAAGAAACAATCCTAAAAATGCAGAAATAGGTCAGATCTCATCTTATTGTGGTTTGATTGTTGTAAGTTTTTGAATGCTGCCAGATGTCTTTTATATTTAGATAATTATTTAATCCAATGTTATCTATGTAATTGTTCGTTAGATACCAAAGCTCTTGTGAGAAAGCCAAATACACTACCCGTACAATACTTCGAATATCCTACATTTGAATCTTTTTGTTTGAATAATGATCGAACTTTATTAATTAGGTAAGTTTTATTTGCTTTTTTAAATTTATCAAGTGACGACGAACATGAAACTTGAAACTAAGGTGTTTTGACAGTGCAAATAATAGTATTCTACTTGCATATAACGCCTGTAATTCACTAGAGTATATGCTCGTTGAATAATATACTATTATATCATTTGTGGAACGTGTGTTATAAAACATATAACAAAGGGCTTAATGTACACCCCTGAGGTACAACTTTCTTTATGAATATTACGTTAGACTTTCATGCCCCACTGTTTTCTATTAAATAGGTAAGATAATATTAAATTCAGTACAATACTTTGAATACACTACATTTGAATCTTTCTATTTGAATGATGGTAGAAGTGTACTACTAATTATGTAAGTTTTATTTGCATTTTTAAATTTGTCAAGTGACGACGAACGTCAAACCTGAAAGTAAGGTATTTTGACAGTATGAAGAATAATATTCTACTTGCATATAATGAATGTAATTCATTCGGGTGATTATATGCTCATTGAATAATATACTATTGCATCATTTGTGGAACGTGGGGGAAGGCATTTTATAAAAACATATAACAAAGGGCTTCATGTAGACTCTTTTTATGAATATTACGTTAGACTCTATATAACACTGTTTTCTATGTAAGATGTAAGATCCTATTAATACTAATACAATACTTCGAATACCCTATACATTTAAATCTTTTTATTGAAAATACATTATCCACAGAATCAAATGTTTTGAATAGATCCGATCGTACAGCCATGCAGTACGGTTTTATTTTTTGTTTTCTTCCAGTTTGTAATTGTAAATGAGTAATTTCACAGAAAGCTTGATATGTAGCTCTTGTTTTTGTTTTATTTTCCCTAAATCCGTTTTGTGAAATTGTAAGCAGATCGTGACACTATAACTACATTCACATTTTTTCAGAAGTGTGGCAAAACCCAATAAAACTAAAGAAAAACTAAAATTATGCCACAAATAAATAGCTTCAGACAATACATTCACATTCTTCAATGGGAAAATATTACATAGTTCGAACCGAACACATTTCATAATTGAATTAAGCGCTATTAGTATCATATCCGGTCTCTTTTATAATTAACTAGATTCGTTGTAAAGAGAAAAACTCAACATTGTAGTAGAACACGACCATTCATCATTACCTGTCGAATTACCGAAACCGACACCGACAGGTTCCCAAAGAAAGTAAAATGAATTAACCTGCTGCCGGCAGAAGTTTCATTTTGTTTTTTTATGGCCATAATTAGCTTACCTACACCTGGCCTAAACGTTGACACACAAAGTTAAGATGGGACGTAGATGTTAAAAATGTTAATTAGTAATTGCGTGTACGCCATTGTTTATCTAGATAATGTTTCCATTTTGGTATGAATTGGGTATGAGCTTTAACGGTCATTAATTGATCGCTGAGCGGTGCAATTTAGAAGAAAGTAAAGTTTAGACTGTAATTAGTGATCGTATCTCTCAGCGGTTACTAAATAGGGCTAGTTTATCGTCATTTCCTCTACCGGATCCAGTGCATTGATTGAACAATTCACATATTCAATTTTAGATATGACATTTTGTAACGTTAGAAATGTTTAAGGAATCGGTAATGTAACGCTAAATGCATAGGGGCCTATAATAAATTTTCAGAATGTAACAAATGTTCAGTGGGGATCTCTGGAGGCGGTAGTGGTTCGACCGAAATTTTGATGTCGGTACATGTCGTTATTTGAATGCAACGTTCTAACATAACAAAAATAATATAACCGCTTTCTGTGCATCACGGAAATGAGTCATTGTCTTTATAAAATTTTGTCCTTTAACAAGTATCAAATATGTATCTATATGACATCTCGAATTATTAGCACTTTGCATTTTTTTATTTCGTTTATGTTCCTCGCCTGCCTGGAGCATTGGAACGGATACTAAAGCTTTACAATATATAATTTAGGATACAATTCAGACATGTGTCAAATATTGCTATACTCGTACATATTTATCTCACGCAAAAATCTAATTACCTATATTATTAAAATTAGCTGTAGGATGTAGAACTGATTTAAAGTTTCCCGATATGTTGTACCGTTCACGGATTTCAGCATACACTGGGACATCTAAAAGAACACTGTAGTGTCAGGCGCCTGTTGCAAGTTGCACATGAGGATGGATTGGAGGCCGTCTTTAGGTAACCATGTGTGACACAGGTGTGTCCAATTCGCAAATTGGCAGTAACGTTTTTAAGAAGTCGTTTTATGAACTACGGCAACTACGCAGCCTCTCGTCTACCAACTCGCCGACATACGTCGTTCTTGAACACCGTAAGGAAGACAAAGTGGACAGTTAACGATGCAACGTAGATTATTACTTGTTTTGTTTTGCTGGCAATTCAGGACAACACTTTCAGAAAGAATACTAGATACTGACACAAACAAAAAGATATTCAAGAATTTTTTCAAATCCATAATATTGCGTACGATACTAATTTAAAGACAGATGAGTCGCTGCATATAATCAATAATTTTGCAAGGAAATACGTTATTGATGAGATGGCTACACCTGAGAGACATATAGTTGCGGCAAGAATTCAGAGGATTTACGTCAGGTGAACAAATGAATAATTCATTATATTTTCATCAAAATATTTAAAAAACTGTAACTGAGAATAGTACGAGTATTACATTAAATTACAAATAATTATTGTTTTTAACGCGACAAACTATCAAAAATTATGTTGCCAATAAAAACAGTTGCCTAACGTAAGTTTTCTGAATTCTTGCTGAAAATATTTTTATTACTTATTTCTTGTATCTATACAGTGGGGTCACTTTTATGACGCCCAGCATAGGGTTCGAGAAACGGTAATGTGCACATAATGTGGCTTAAATTAAGGAAAAATTCTGCATTTTATGCCTTTCAATGTTCTGAAAAGAAGTATTTTGCGTACTTTGTGAAATAGTGGCAGAAAATTGAATAAGTACATTTTCGTTCTGCATACCTACTTGTTATTTCTTTGCAGTTTTGGTCCCCTTATCCTCACCATATCCAATCGTAATACCACCCTCCTGACAGAGAACGTTCGTATCTCCACATAGTCTTTGCTGGCGAATACTGGTATCTGACATAAATATGGTCGTATCTACACCTCACAGGGGCACATGTCAGAAGCCTTTGATAACAGTTCTTAAGCCGTTTTTTTGTTATTTTATATTGATGAGATAAACTGTACAACATTAATTTAAAAATGCATATTTTTCTATTTACCCCCGTAAGTTAGAAATAAAGAGTGTTATAAAAATGTTGTTAACACTTTTAACTATTTCTCAGAAAAGAAGCACATTATTTCGAAAACATCATGAATGCAATTGAAAATTTTACACACTGTACATTTAATAGTAAAGATGGAAATAAATATAGGTACAAATGACCCCGTGTATAAACTGCTACCTTTCATACCGTCTCCGATTAAATCTTTATTGCACCTTCGGCGTGCTGTATCAAAATGGTCAAATAAGGAATTACCGAGTTAATGACAACAATATATATGTCAATTCTAGCTACGGGTCTTTGGGAGAGAAGAGAAACGTTAGAAATGTTATTAACTGGGCGGCTTGAGATGGTTGTCTGCCGCACATTTTGAATCGAACGTGCAGTTTTTAACTATAATTGGATATATACATTAGAATGGCACAGTTGCTGGAGAAAGGAGAAATGGAAAGAATATATTATACAAGAAAAGCACCAGTATCTCTGTCAAAGGCATTTTCAACATTAATTAAGGTGTAAAATGGATCACTCAGATAAATATATGACTACTGCTTGTTTAAAATGCCGATTAATTTCTGATACAATATTTACATTAACATGTATTGAGAACTGCTCACGATCTATATATCGGTTCAGATTTTGATTGATTATTTCTTTTATTATCAATCTATTTAATCAATCCTAAACACCGCATATAAAAAGGAAAGAGTGAGCTTTCGAATATAAATTATTATTTACTGTTTTAGTTAGATAAACAACCATCATACAAGTCACATACTGGGTAGATTTTTCAAAGGAACATGTTCCTCTGTTACTATTATTTTACAAAACAGGTTCTTTTTAAGTTTTTCAAAATAATAGTTTATACAATATCGAATAGCGACGAAAATACTGTGCACTATTTCAATATATTAAAATTAACAACATAAATAGATTTGATTAAGAGTAAGCTCATATACAGTGTGATTTATTTCAAATGGAAAGAGGCTTGTAAAAGTGGTATTTATTATTTATTTATTATCGTATTAAGTTCGGGTTTTTTTCTAAAAAGGTAGCAGTAGTAACCCAATTCTGATGTAAAATATTAAAATTTGCTTCCCATTTTCAAGAAAAGACAAGAATTTTTTTCACTGCCAAATTTTACAAAAACTATCTAGCGACTTTTTCTTCATATATAACTACAGCACTGGATTTAGCATCCCCTAAGATGATTGTATGCCAAATTTTGTAAATAAATATTAATAATGAAGGATTTATAACAATTCTAATGAAGAATTAATTTTATGAAATACTTTTCTAATTTTCTAAAAAAAATACTGGCTATGAAAAATGACGTAAAACAGTGAAAAATCAATTTTAAGTATTTAAATATCAAATTATTATTAAAGATCATTAATATTTATTTACTAAATTTTGTATAAAATCGTTTTAGAAGATACTGAATCCAATGCAGAAGTTAGATTTGAAGAAAAAAAGCCTATTTTATTTCTTCTTGTGAACATTATTAAAATCTTATGTTAATTAATGCATTTTTCTTCAAAACCATAAATTTAACAAGGGTAAAAAAGTGTTTTAAATTATAGTCTGTGTTCGCGCTCAACAAAAATTAGTATATTAATTAAATTGTTTTTCTCTTAAATATATATATTTTTTTCCTTTTAAGTTATTAATTTCACCAGTATGCTTATGATTCGTTAGGTATATAGCATAGTTTAAGTCACGTATTCTAATCTCACTCGGTATTGGCAACGCCTTGACCCGCCGCGCGAGCGGACAGAACAAAAATTGAACTCGCGCGTGTAACAAGACGGTGTGCTTCATTCAGCCTTGTGTTTTCCCGCTGCAAATTTCCTCATCACTCGATCAGGAGGTGCAACCGATCTTCATAACAGGTAGGTCATAGGTTAGACCTTACCGAGTTGAGGCCTTTTTTAAATCATTCAAAACAGTCTGCGCGAGACATTATCATTCATTTTAAATTCTATCGATAAATCATAAACCTAAATCATGTACCAAATTTGTCTATTCCAAGTTAAAGTAATTCAGACATATTAATATTTTTATAAATATTTGGTCCCACTTTAAGGACCTGTAACTCCGCCTGTGTGCAATTGCAATATTTTGTGACCCTTTACATGCACCTACTTAGTGTCGGTTTTTATGCGGAACACCTTGTATACAGAGTGATTAAGACATAATGTAATTAATTTTAGATAGTGAAAAATGAGTACAATACGAATACACGATTTAAAAAAGAATTAAATGCATATTTACGCTGAAAAAATATAAAATATTATAAAACCATTATTTAAACCCCCTTTTCAGACTGTCACTGACAGCTGCCGGTAATTCATGTCAGTGTGGTTTTAACGTGACGTTGCCAAATTTAAATATTTTTCTGTAGTAGGTACTTATTGTAACATATAATTAATGATATAATTTATTTTTTAAAAGTATGCAATTAACATATTGAGTTTCAACATAAAAAATATTTAATATTGAAATCACAAAACTCCAACGGATCAAAATAAACCATTCGCATTTCATTACACAAATAGTGAAATAAAATACAATACTCACTAGGTTAAATTATTAAGAGAGGGTGAAACGTATTTTATATTTAACTACACACAGTAATAAACAATTCTCACGTGCTGTCAACAAAAAACAGTCCGAGATATTCAGTGATATACAATCCAGCCATCCGAGTCTTGACCTACAGGATTTAGATCAATTACTTTGTTTTTAGTGTCTACTTAATTACAGGCGCTACAGAGCTGCAGAACCGCTAAATAATAACAGACACGAACAATAATTAAATTTGCATTTTTATAAACACCCGGTGTAATCAATAGGAAATCATGAGAATTTTATAATAAATGCCTAACCGTTGTAATCAGCACCGACATCAGATAGACTGTAATCGGTACAGCTAAAAAGTTGGTAGTTTAAATTCCCGTTTAATACGTTACCGGCGGAATAAGCCGAACATCGTTTGGGCCGTTTTCCTATTCAGGCGAGTCCGCCGTCAACTTCATCTGGAACAGATGCACGCGGCCCGACTTATCTCCTTTCTTCATCCATCAGTCAGGTGAATTTCGTGTGTTTGTGCTGCCTGTGTAGTTTATACCTAATTATTAATAAAATTTGCTATTTGCCTAAATAAAAATGCAACTCAAGTTGAGTAAAGTAAAATAGTGAAAGACCGCATTTGGCTTTTTCTGAACAGAGCCGTGGAAGCATTTATAAAATACATTTTAAGAGACATTTGTGTCTGTGTTTCGTGTGCATCTGTGTTTTTCGGTACCTACAGATCATGAATAACGGATTTCATTCTGATTCATATTCTTAGTCAAATGCAACTTGCATTATATCAACGTAGGTGCTCAATTTGATTCTGATTTCAAGAACGAAAAGGTGACAAATAATAGGTGTTTAATGTTTTATCCAATATTACTTACTGTATAAAATGTTGCTTTTGAACTTGCATTACGAGGGCATGATGAATGAATTTTACTTCAGAACAAGACAAAACACTTAATAAATATCTTTAAAATGCTACAGTTTTTAAAGGTACCTCAATGAATATAAAAAGTGCATACATTTTAGATTGCAAACAAGAAGTTTGTCATTAAAAAAAAATTCCATCACCTCAGTACTGCTGTTATTATATGAATGTGGTCCTGAGTGGCAACGCTGCTGGACTTTTATATAGCTTCAATACTCGTACGCGTCATCAGAAACGGTACCGTACCAGGAGCGTCGTGTTACCGATTGTTATAGGGTGACTTGTTTATCTTTTGAAAAATCCAACAAAAAATTTTTTTTCGATTTTATGTTTTTATTCCGCCTTCCGAATAGGTTAAATTTAATAACATTATGACTGAATCACTCTGTATTATGATTTCTTTATGTTGTAAATTGTTGATTTTAATTTTTGTTTACCCCTGCCCTGTAACTGAACTTTGATCTGTAGGGTAGTGTAACGTTTAAATAAATATGTATTATTGATCAACCAGACTTTGGGAATCCACTTAGTTAAATATTATTTTGTCATATCTGTACTGCTGAATGAATATCACCCTGTATAGAATACGCATTAGCTAGAAGAGCGACTGGAGACGAAGCAATAGTAAACACAGGAACGCGGGGCGGGATTCAACGGGTAGTTACTAGTTAGTTAGTTGGGTTTTAAGACTTCGGCAGGTTGGCTAGAAGACAGTGAATGGTGATAAGTGGTGCATCTGCTCTTACAGGTCAGTAACTTGTTTTTGTATATTGTATTTAAGACTAAATGTCATTGTGTTATTTTTATTATTTTCGTGTTTAATATTTTATTACAGTTTCATTATGTTTTATTATAATTTTAAAGTAAAACAAAACTTTGTTGGTTGTTGTTTAAATTATATGTACAACTTTAGCTTATGCTGTTGCAAATGGTATTGTTAGTTATTATTAATCTACTACTACTGCTTTATTACTTGAATTAGCTGTTTGCTTGTCAGATGTTTGTAAGAGCCTTGATGATTCTATTAATATTTTCTCCTGTGACTGGACAAACATCCGATAAAACATATTACTATGATGCATGAGATATCATTTGAAATTTTTGTTCAACCCCTCAACTAATAGCTGGGTAGCCTCCCGTATGGGACCTCAGTACCTTCTGACGCAAGTCGGCTAACTAACCAAAACACTCTTCAGTTTTGTATGTTGAATTATGATTATATTACCGTGTATTCAAGTACTGAAGTACAGATATATTTCTATTATTGATATCATTATTGCAATAGCAACAGCGATTCTTTGAATTGTGATCGGGGTTTTCTCTGCCGTGCTCTTTTCTCCCGTGAATTCAAGGCCGAGTCACTGATAGGTGGTTAGGTAAGCTAGTACATCATTGACAGAAAAGTAATAAACGAGGTGTATTTAGTAATTTGTTTTGTTTTATTTAAAACTACTCAAATCTCCCTAATTTCGTAAATATGTAGCACATTCGAGGTAAGTTAGTAACTAATATCAATAAACACAACGTAGGTAAATCTTCTCGATTATTAGCCAAATACTTCCTCTTTCAACAATGTTGAACGAACCCGGGTATGTTACACTACAAGACCAAGGTAGTAGTAGAAAAAATATTTGTTTCAGGTAAGTATGTTCTATTCTCTATACGAGTAGATATACCTAATAGGTAAGATAAAAACGAATGCAGAAGCTTAACGGTAGCTGTTAATAGATAATTATTTAAAAAGTACAGGTTAAATCCATCCATTATATTACCTACAAAAAATGGATAGCTTTCCGTAATTAATAATTAAAAATAAAAATACCTAGACCGGCACGTGGTTACATCCATCACTTAAAATTATGGACTTTCATCGTAACGCATTCGAATTTCCGATGAACCTTCCTCGGCTTTCAGCTGCTTAATGATAGGGTATGAGCGATTTATTACCCAACTGGGTTAATTATACAAGGTGTTACAATGTTTGGGTATAATTTATTCGCGGAACGGATGAGCTTTTATAAATTAACTTTATAGCCATTCGGAGATTGCTCTAAATGGAGTAACTGATCACTTTTTTATCAGTTAGCGAAACGCTAGCAACAATGTTTATTATTTATGCAGATGACGAGGATTTATCTCGTTTAACTGCACTAAATAAAGCGGCAGTAAAGATAATTCAATTTAAGGTGGTTATAAATTTTATTAGTAAGTTGAGTATGGAAGATTCTGTATATGATTGCACATACAGGGTGTACTTGCATGATACTACATATTCATGTCCATTAAGCTTTATGCTCGTAATGTTTTATGATATTCTTAAGTTTTGTGTTCAAAATGTTCTACAGGACTAAGTAAAATAAGTGAGTGTGATACTAAGTTGTAATTCCTCATAATGGAATATACAGGATGTCACGAAATTAATGCAACAGATTTCTGACGACAAGATAATGCAATGTAGCCGAACTTATCTTAGTCAAAAGTTGATCGTTAACTTTCAAAAAAGACCAAATATTTGCATACATTTTGGAGATCGGAAATTTTTCGGATCGAGAAATTCAATTTTTTTTTCTAATTTTGACGTCACCAATAGAGGACGCCACTTATGGCACATCATACTTTTTAAATGGCAGAACATTTTTAGGCTTAGTGTATACGTCTGACTATTTAAACAATCGATTTTCTACCTCTTTTTGTGACAAAAGTATACCTTGTTGAAGTCGTTAGAAGTAACCGTTTTCGAAATAATCAATCCCATTAGAAATATACGAGTAAAAACTGTTTTGGTTTCAGCTAAAACGCCTTTTCCGTGTAGCGGATGCAGTAAGCAAATTGGAAAATAATTTAAAAATTCCATAACAACCTAGATAATAAGATGATTAGAATTGTCAGTTAGACAGAAGAATTTTGTTATACAGATTGTAAAAAATATATACATAGTTAAGTTCTTCAGTGTATTATTGCCGCGACCCCGCAACCTAAAACTGGTGACCCCGACGTGATTCGCACGGCAACGAGTTACTGAAGAATAGAAGTGACATGATCCAAAGCCCCACGATGCAAGACGGCACGCAGTTTGATGAAAATTCAATGACACAGGTTAGTCGCGTAGCTATCAAAATACCGCCATTCTGGCAGAAAAACCCAACGAGGTGGTTTTCCCAAGTAGAGCACAATTTGCACAACAAAATTACGCAGGATGAAACGAAATTTCATTACATCGTCGCGCATCTAGACCCGCATATCGCCGAAGAGGTCGGTGACATAATTGACGCACCGCCAATGACAGGCAAATATGAAAAACTAAAAATTGAACTGATTGCCCGTCTATCGGCGTCCGCCGAACAGCAAATCCGTCGTCTTCTGGAAGGTGAAGAAATGGGCGACAGACGCCCATCGCAATTTCTCCGACACCTCCGTGGACTTGCAGGAAATACCGTAAACGACGCAATCCTTCGTTCCCTGTGGATGAGCCGACTCCCAAACCATGCGCAGGCCATCCTGGCCATGGACGACGATGTAGCGCTAGATAAGGTGGCGCAAAAAGCGGATAAAATAGTCGAAACTATTAGACAAGGCCAACCGCAGGTAGCAGAAACTTCTAAATACAGAGATGAGTACCTGTATCAAGAAATGGAAGCGTTACGAAAAGACGTATCGAAACTACTCCAGGAAAGTTGCCAACAATCACGAGCACGTCAGCCACCACGACAAAGAAGTCATTCTCGACAGCGTTCAAGATCGCGTAGAAATAACGAACAGGATGGTGATATGTGTTGGTATCACAACTGTTTCGGAAGCAGAGCTACAAAGTGCCGCCCACCCTGTAAGTACGCTCAGGGAAACGTGTAGAACCGTCGTTGATAAAAGCTATCAACGACGGGCCCTCGACGTCACGTAGAATTTTTGTAACTGATGAACATTCCAAAATTTCGTTTCTAGTGGACACTGGCGCAGATTTATGTGTATATCCCCGTGCACGTATCAATGAACAACGTCAAAGTGCGACTATGATTTATATGCTGCTAACGGAGCACCGATCGCGACATACGGCACAATAACACTAGAGTTAAACTTTCGACTTCGTCGTAGTTTCAAGTGGCAATTCGTTGTGTCGGATGTTGACAAGCCTATAATCGGCATAGACTTTTTAGCTTTTTATGGACTATTAGTCGACACGCGTGCACGCCGCCTCATCGATTCCACCACGTTACTTGCAACAACAGGAAGAGAGGTAAACGGAGATATAGCTTCTATAAAAACAGTGTTGGTAGAGTCAGAATATCACCGCTTACTTAGCGAATTTCCTGAGATTACCCGACTCACGGAAAACGATCGCGCAGTAGCGAAACATGACATCGTTCATCACATCACTACGACGCCTGGACCCCCCGTATTCTGTCGCCCTCGACGTCTAGCTCCGGATCGTTTAAAATCCGCCAAAACGGAGTTTGAGTTCATGCTACAGCAAGGTATCATACGTCCATCTAAAAGCCCTGGGCATCACCTTTACATTTAGTAGCAAAGAAAAACAGCGAATGGAGACCATGCGGAGACTACCGAGCCCTCAACGCGAGGACGATACCCGACCGGTACCCCGTTCCACATATAGAGGATTTCGCACATGCTCTTCACGGCAAGTCAATTTTTTCTACAATTGATCTAGTAAGAGCATACCACCAAATACCTGTAGCAGCAGAAGATGTAGAAAAAACAGCTATTACTACACCGTTTGGACTGTTCGAATTTCTGAAAACTCCGTTTGGATTACGCAACGCCGCACAAACATTTCAACGATTTATCGACCACGTACTTAGAGGACTGAACTTCTGTTATGCCTACATCGACGACATATTAGTTGCTTCGGGAAGTGAAGAGGAACATCAGCAACATTTAAGAACACTTTTCAAACGTTTTAGTGAGTACGGACTAGTAATTAACCAATCAAAATGTGTTTTTGGTGCACAGGAGGTTAAATTCTAGGATACTCCGTCAACCACCAGGGGACAAGACCCTTGGCAGAACGCGTACAGGCAATTACGGAGTTCCCTAAACCAGTAACAGTACGTCAACTACGAAGATTTCTCGGTATGATAAACTTTTATCGACGTTTCATATCAAAAGCCGCAGATCTACAACAACCTCTTAACGAGTTATTGAAGGGACCAAAAATGGAAACGCAGCAGTAGAATGGACAGAAGTCGCAGAGATGGCATACGAAAACATAAAAACTGGCCTCGCAAATGCTGCAATGCTCGCCCATCCTGTTCCTGAAGCTATGTTGTCCATAACAGTCGACGCCTCGGACTACGCCATAGGCGCCACGCTGCAACAACAAGTCAACGGGACATCACAACCATTAGCTTTCTATACAAAAGTCTTACGTCAGCACAACGCAAGTACAGTGCATACGATCGAGAACTTTTGCAATTTACTCCGCCGTAAAACGATTCCGCTACACGTTGGAAGGTCGGCAGTTTGTAATTTTACAGACCACAAACCGCTAACCTTTGCGTTCCAACAGAAACCAGAAAGGAGTTCCCCAAGGCAGTTTAGGTACCTTGATTTTATTGGACAATTTTCTACAGACATACGCCACATCGCAGGAACAGATAATAGTGTCGCAGACGCATTGTCGCGAGTGGAAGCTGTTTCACAGGCCGTCGATTACCAGACGCTGGCTGAAGCTCAAAAGAATGATCCAGAACTTCAGGCAATTCTCCTCGATGAGACAAATTCGTTGAAGTTACGAAAAATACATATGCCGGACTTCAATTGCGATTTATATTATGACTGTGATACAAAAACGGCAAGAATCTATGTACCTGAACCATTACGACGCCAAGTTTTCAACTCGCTGCACGGACTTTCACACCCTGGCGTTCGAGCGACACAGAAGCTAGTAACGTCACGTTTCGTATGGCCGTCAATCAACAAGAATTGTCGCGAATGGTCAAGAAACTGTATCCCATGTCAGCGGGCTAAAACTACGCGACACGTGACTGCACCGGTGGGGAATTTTACAAACCCAGGAAGTAGATTCGAACACGTGCACATAGACATCGTAGGACCTCTACCGAGTTCACAAGGTTTTCGCTATTGTCTTACGTGTGTAGATAGATATACGCGCTGGCCAGAAGTAGCCCCATGGCAAATATCGAAGCGGAAACAGTAGCCCGTGCTTTTCTTGAGATCTGGATAGCACGATTTGGAGTACCTCTAAGGGTTACGACAGATCAAGGTCGTCAATTTGAATCCAAACTCTTTAAGGAACTTTTACGTCTGACTGGAGCAACTCATCTACGAACGACAGCATACCACCCTGCAGCCAACGGCATGATAGAGAGATTCCACCGACAGCTGAAAGCTGCAATTAAATGCCACGAAACGGAGCGGTGGGTCGAAGCTTTACCCATCGTGTTACTCGGAATCCGAACGGCTGTGAAGGAGGACCTTAAGGCCTCAACAGCAGAAATGGTTTACGGTTCAACTATTCGTTTACCAGGTGAATTTTTTAGCCAGTCTAAAAAGTCAGCGAAGTCGATTTCGTTGCACAGCTTCGACGTCACATCGACAAATTGAGACCAGTATCGGCAACAAGACACGGTACGAGAAAAACTTTCTCCTTTAAAGAGTTAACCACTTCACCATATGTTTTGTACGAAATGATGCAGTACGTGGCCCATTACAGTCACCATACGATGGACCATTCGAAGTGAAAAGTCGTTCTACCCACAACTTCGTGGTGCGTATAAAAGGAAAAGACACACGAATAAATGTAGAACGTTTGAAACCCGCCCATGTGTTAACAGAAGACAACACTGAGCAGTCAAACGCGAAGAAAGAAGAAAGAAAGAAGACGAGCCAAATCAACAGGCGATACTCAGCCCACGTACCCGGTCAGGCAGACGTGTACGATTTCCCGATCGACTACAAGCAGGAACGAGTTAATTAATACATTTTTTAGTTAACATTAACACTAGCAAGGGGTGATGTAGCGGATGCAGTAAGCAAATTGGAAAATAATTTAAAAATTCCATAACAACCTAGATAATAAGATGATTAGAATTGTCAGTTAGACAGGAGAATTTTGTTATACAGATTGTAAAAATATATACATAGTTAAGTTCTTCAGTGTATTATTGCCGCGACCCACCTAAATCCGCAAAATACAGCAAAATGTGACTTGAAAAAATTATTCAGAGTGCTAAATGATGTCGACATGCAAAATTACAAGAAATTCGGTCTACTTTCAAGAAATCTTTATGCTTTGATGAAATCAATCTTGAAACTCTAAAGATAACGGTTTCATGAATCCTTTCGAATCTTCTTAAAACTTGCACATCGCCATAATTTATCATTTTGAGAAACTTTTTCAATAACATCCAATTTTAAAGTATATACATACTTTATAAGGCGTCTCTAACATTTTTTACGATATTGACAATAGGCAACCAAACTTACTTCTTTACTTTTATTACTTCATACTTATTTTTGGCAAATTATTTTGTATAATGTTAAATATTTATAACCAATTAATTATCAACCAATTAGCTAAATAATAAAACTCTTATTTCAGTATTTTTACGAATTTCTTAAAATAATACAAATATTATACACTTTATTTGTGTAAAATCTTACTTCTTCTTATCTTACGGATTATTTTCCGTCAATTTTAACTAAATGTTAAGAGTCAATATCGTAAAATATTTTTTGTAAAATTCTTATAGTTTCCGAGAATAAAATTATTGAAGTTCTAGTAGCTTCAACTTTTACACCACTTTTTTCACGATTTGGTGAAATTAAATGCTGGAATTTCACGTGTCACGTCCGCGTTGCACTGCCGCGGTAAAAGTAACTGCATTTAGCATATGTTTGGAAATTGTTCTGCGTACAGACGACAAGCTACTAAAGATTTTACCCTACTTCACCAGAAAATGAAACAATACAAGCTGGGGTAACAAGGAAAATGTTTTTGTAAAATCAATAAAAATGTATAAGGATGGTAAACCTTTGACTAATACTAAGGAGACATTGTTTTAAATGCTCTTTGAGTAAAGATAGTATGTTCTGAACAAGCAACTAATTATAAATAACACTTATCTTAAAGATTTTTTCAAATACTTATTTAGTTAAAATTCATGACTAAGACTTGCTACAGACAATCCGTGTATTTGCGATCCGTTATGCGCGATTCGTGATATGTTAGGAATTCACGAATAGTGTGTAGAGTATTGTTCGTCAGAAATCCATTCATAAAAACCCTACACACTATGCACGAATTAATTACGAATCACAAATCGCGCATCACGAATTTACGCATAGTCTGTAGCCAGCATAAGAGTTATTGGGCTATGGCTATTATCTGCTTAAGCCAATTCCTTTTCAATTTGATTATTGACATACATGTAACTAAAGTGCTGAACAATGAATGGAAAAAATCAGGAATGTTCCAGATTTTTCATTAATGTACTAGAAACACAATAATTAATATTAAAATTAAATTAATTTAATTAATGAAAGGTACTTTATTCATGTCGTATATATGCAAATTTTTTATAGTTCCGTAGCCTGAAGTAGAATACTTTTTTTGCATGTACTTATTAAATTCCAATTAAATCCAGATTAATTGTAGAACGAAACACAGATAATTAGTTCTGTATAAGCTTGGCTTAAACGAGTACGCAGTAGAAATATCAGATATGAACATAAAAAATAACATGAATTAATCAGTTGTGGTTCTACCAGCAGTAGAAAAAGCACAGAACCCATCATCACGATATTCGACTTAGAAAGGTGAAACGCCATCCAGAGCTACCGCCTTCACTACGAGACAAGTTGTTTACTGAAAGTGCGTAGTTTATGCATTTTCGCGATAACTGAACTTGGTATTGGCGAAAGGAATACTTGAAATGAGAGTACTTACTGGTAGTTTATATGATCTCGAGAATCCTTTGAGGAGCCGATGCTTGAGCGTTGACCGAACCATTAACTTTATTTGTAGCAATTTTATCAGTATGTTAAGTAATTTATTGGGACTGGAATCAGAGGAAACCATGTACGTAATTAAACGGTAATTTCCTTTAATGATGCTCAATGCTTGTCGCGATAGTGACAGTAAAAGTCACAAGAAGAAACTGCTTTACAGCAGGTAAGCCAACACGTAATAATTCCTGTCGGTTTTCTAAAGGATGATTAATTACATGGAATGTTTTCCTGGTCCGACAACGTATGATTGGTTGACATTTTCTTGTGTTTCTACGAGTACACGGTGTAAATTGATATTCTGATACACATTCAAACCCTTTTAAACTAAACAAATAAAAAACATATTATTTAAAACGATACCTACCTCAACGAGTTTAGTACGGTGTGCTTTTGTCATGACATCATGATGTGTCTAATTTAAAATGGTGATATCTTGTTCTATAAGATTATAGTAAAGCCCTTGATATCATAAATTTTGAGCTGTTGCTAAATATATTACACAATATACAGGGCAAGTCATTAATAATGGAACATTGTCAACGTCAAAATAAAGAGATTTAGCCCAACATGCCTTATTCATTGTTGCTCCTTTTCATTTTACAGTATGTTAAAGTTGGAATTATATCGAGATAACAGACAATCCGATCATAGACTATTTAAGAGATTGTACGATAGATTAGGTGAAACAGGATCATTTTGCCCGAAAAGAAACGTTGGCCGACCGAAAATATTAGATAATAATGGATCAAGATGTTATGTTTTAGTGCGAATTGCTAAAAACACTACTGGCATCAGTCAGTCTTCCGTTGGCAGAATACTCTACAAAGAAAAATTGTATTCTTATCATTTTACTCCAGTTCAACATTTAATGCCACAAGACCCTCTAGCTGAATTACGGTTGGCACAAAAAAAAACAAAACAAAATGATGACCCAACATTTTATAATAAAATATAATTTACTGATAAAACCACATTTACCCGACAAGGTATTTTTAATTAGAGAAATAGTCATTCCTGGGAACTAGAAAATCCTCATCTGCCAAGAGAGGTACATTTTTAGCAAGAGTTCTCTATCAATATTTGGTGTAGAATTCTCTCCGATAATATTGTGGAACCGTTCGTACTAAACAACTGGCACAATGTTGATCCACACTTTTTAAGCAAGGTGCTGTTTACAGACGAAGCCACATTTACCCGGGGCGTTTTCAACTTCAGAAATAAACATGTTTGGGATAATGAAAACCCGTATGCATTAAGAGAACGTCATTTTAAACATGAATTTAAGATAAACATTTAGTGTGGTATTGTTGGGCCCCGTTGAATTGCCATATAATCTGAATGGCCGTTCTTACTTACATTTCTCAGAACATGATTTTGAGGAAGTTATTTATGATTTACCATTAAATGTGAGACACAATATGTCTTTTATGCAAGACAGTGCCCCTGCCCATTTTTCTGTACAGATGCGAAACTATCTTAACGCACAATTTCCCCAACGGTGGATAGGTCGCGGCAGCACGTTTTCATGGCCCGCACGAAGCCCAGATTTAAACCCCATGGATTTCAGTATTTGGGGTATTTTTAAATCAAAAGTGACCCTATTAATACACGAAATGAGCTGTAGCAAGCAATTTTAAATGCTAGGAATTTATTACGAAATGAAAAACACTATTTAATATTAGTAGTAGTAAAGTGCGCGGCCTTAGCCTGGCAAATAGGCCACACGTGGGCCCTTTTGCCTACCCTGGCATCCCATCACCCCTCCACTATTCGCCCTCGGCCTTCCTCGAACCTACCCGACGTCCTAATGAACGCCAGGATCCTGGTCCATGGTAGGCCCCTCATCTAGGCCTTTGCAGCTCCTCGGTGCCAAAGATTCTATATCTTAGTCTTCCAAGAGCCGCACAGTATCCTAGAAAATGGATAGGGGTCTCTCCTCCTCTCCGCATTCCGGACATAAGGGACTATCCTCTATGCCTATCAAATTCAAATGCCTCCTGAGTCTGCAGTGGCCTGTCAGGACCCCCACCATTTGGTTCAGGGACCTTCGACTAAGGCTCAGCAGCCACTTCGTCCTAGATTTATTAGGTTCATTGAAGAAGTCATGGGCCTGTCTACATCCCCCATTCCTTCTCCAATTCCCTCCTAGTGTTTGATAGGCCCATTTATTAAGGGCACTATTCATACTGCCTCGCGTAATTCCCAAAAAGGGTTTGGGTCCCTGGCACGGTGCCCCAGATCCAAGACGAGCCAGCAAGTCAGCCGTCTCATTACCGGGGATTCCCTTATGGCCAGGAACCCAGACCAACTCCACCTCTCTTTGTCTGGCCAGGGACTCCAGGGCATCTCCATACTCCTGGACAAGATTAGATCTAATCACCGGAGAGCTAAGATCCCTGAGTGCAGCCTGGCTGTCCGAGCAGATGAAGATTTTCTCCTCCACACAATTCCTTACTTCTTCCTTGCTTGCTACCATCAAAATAGCAAAAACCTCCACCTGGAAAACCGCGGAGTGTGTACCCAACGAAAAGCTCTGTCGGATGTCCAGGTTTTCCAGATAAATTCCTGCTCCAGAAAACTCATCCCCTACCCGGGATCCATCTGTATAGCATATCAGAGATCCCGGGGGAAACATGTTTTCTGCCCTCTCCCACTGCTCTCTCGAAGGGAAAACAGTGGTATACCTCCTACCCAGCCTTAGTTTATCCTTTGCTTCAATAACCCTCAGAGCGGATACTGGAATTTCATTCTCCGCCCTCAAGGCTATAGAAGCGTGACCCTCCACACGACCCTCTGCCTTCCAGCAGCCTGCATCCCTTGTTCTCAGGTAGGTCGCCATCGCCTCCTTTACAATCCATGTTGGGAGGGGTGGCAACCCCAGCAAAACTTCTAGGGCGGCAGTTGGGGTTGTCCTCATTGCTCCTGTAATACTTAAGCAAGCCAGTCTTTGGATTCTCGACAACACCTTGGCCACCAGACCAAGGCCCCATATTGTAGCCTCGGCCTGATCACCGCCGTGTACACCCAGTGAAGTACCCTTGGGTTGAGTCCCCAGTTTTGCCTACTACTTTCCTTAATTGCCAAAGGTTGCCATCGATTTCCGGGTAACCCGTTCAATCTGTGGCCCCCAAGACAACTTACTGTCCAAGGTTACGCCCAAGTATTTTACCTCCTTACTTAGAGTAAGGGTTTTCATACATAGTTGGGGCCCTGAAATCTTCTATCTTCCTCATTTTTGTGAAGAGGATCAACTCAGTCTTACTTGCATTGACCGAGAGACCCGTCTCGTCACACCATCTCTCTACAATCCTACAAGCTCCTGCATTCTGTCGTATACTACGCCCAGAAACCGGCCTACCACTAAAACCACGCCATCATCGGCGTAGGCTTGAGTGTCCCTGTATCCCTCTTGAGTAAGGCTATTTAATATTAGACAATCATTTATTAAACGAATAAGATTGTGTATTAATGTAAACGGAGGTCATATTGAGAATTTAATGTAGCCACCTGAATGTAATTAAATTATTATTAAAAATAATATTTAGTTTTTTACGTAACTACAAACTTTTATTTTCTTGCATCTAATAGAAAAACAAAAAA
Organism: Monochamus saltuarius; assembly: GCA_025584915.1. Classification (NCBI taxonomy): domain Eukaryota; kingdom Metazoa; phylum Arthropoda; class Insecta; order Coleoptera; family Cerambycidae; genus Monochamus; species Monochamus saltuarius. Next base: position 54,640,646 of record CM046725.1, on the reverse strand, counting down.
TAAATCGAAAACGGTTAAATTTATCGACATAAAACAAGTATAGCTTATTTGTGAAAAATAGATAGGAGAACAATATTTTCTATTAAAACGTTCGTACACACACTGATGAAAAAGTTTTAACCAGTTTTTATCAACCAAGAGTACATTTCGTAACGCCCTCTAGCGTCTACAGCACAATTAAGTACGAATTCGTTTTTCTTTGTTTTCGAATCCTTTGAAAACTTTCTAAGAGTCTTAAGAATTTCGAATTCAAAATTTGAACTTTAACGCCCTGTAACTTTTTATTAGCCACAAATGAACCAAGTTTGGCTTAATCGCATTATTTTGATGTAAGGAATCTACTCCTGCTCTGTGTTCCATAATTTCGGGACACCCTGTATACACTAAAATTATGATTTGCAATTAAATTTTAAATTATTTTAAAACTTTTGATCACCCTCTGAGCTGTTACAGACGTGCTCGAAATGTAATTTGACGTCACATTATTTCTTGTATCTACTACTTGTCACCTTGAACTAACGTACTCATTTTCGTTTTCTCTGCGTTCTAATATAGATAGATAGATAGATAGATAGATTTTTTATTACCCATTTAGCCATAACATCATGAAGGTTCGTCAATCTACTATGATACATAGTACCAACTACAATACAACTATCCATTAAAATTAATCATTTTTATCAAAGATTTAAAAAATATATAACGTATACATAACATACCATTCAAACAATAAAAACATAACTATCCTATAACACACAAACAACAACTACAATTAAAGACAATCTAAAATGTTCGGGTTAAAATATCTTCAAACTGAGTTGTAAACAACAGAGTCCAGAATACATTTTTTAAGTATTTCTTAAATTTGCCTAGAGATAAGGTCTTTATATGGAGTGGGAGTATATTGTACAGGCGAGACCCTGCACAATCCGGGGATCTTTGTAGAACATGTGCTGAAATTTGCTCAAATACAAGTTTGACTGACTACGTGTGCTATCATTATGTACTTCTGAAACCACTTTATATCTGCTTTTATTTTTGTGAATATATAGTAAGAGTTTAAATATATATATCCCTGCTACAGTTAAAATACGTTTCGTTCTGCATGATTCTTGCGGTTTTAAATAGAATATCAACCTAACAATTCTTTTCTGAATCACAAATACACGCAATATTTCAGTTGCCTGTCCACAAGAAACTATATTATAACTAATTACAGAGTTTGCCATAGCATAGTAAACACTTAATAAGGCATCATGATTCAAATATTTTTTTAGTGAGTATACAGCATAGCAAACCTTATTAAGCTTGCCACATATGCAGTCTACCTGATTTACCCATGTTAATTTTGAGTCAAGTGACGTACCCAAAAAATCTATATTATTGCTCCATTCTGTATTTATATTAGGTATAGACAAGCCGGCCTCTATTGGAGATTTATATCTTTCGGTAAACTGAATAAACTTTGTCTTAGCATGGTAAACAATTAAGTTATTTATCTCGCACCATAGGAAGAATTGCCCAACAATAGCTTCCATTTTCAGGTTAATATCATTAGCCGTGTTTCCCGAAATCACTACAGTCACGTCATCTGCATACATGAACAATCTGCCTTCCTCAATGAAGTCCGGCAGATCATTCACATACAGGACAAACAACAAGGGTCCGAGTACACTTCCTTGAGGAGTGCCAAGTTCTATTTTTTCACTGTCTGATATAGTATTTTCGATTTTTACCAATGCATTTCGATTTACAGTAAAAGAAATTAACCATTCATTGAGTACACCACGTATACCAATAGCATCAAGTTTGTCTTGTAGTAACTGCGGATCCAAGGTATCAAATGCTTTAGAGAGGTCGAAAGAAATCCCAATTACAATAACATTCTTATCTAGAAGGTCATATATATATTGTACCATGCTAGAAGTTGCAGTCTCAGTAGACTTTCTTAAATATGGGAACTGTTTTTGAGATTTTTAACTGACTAGGAAACTTACCATTTGCAACAGAAACATTTATTATTTTGGTGACATAATAAGCCAACACATCACAACACTCCTTGACCAGCCTAGTAGGTACCTCATCGATACTAACTGACTTTGTTTTACAAGTTTCTCATCACATTCACAACTTCATTTTCAGAATATTCCTCAAAAACATTGAATTGGAAACATATTTACTTGTGGTGCCAGATGTTTGTTGTGCGGTTGCACTGGCATTAACCATAGCTTTTGCTGATTTAGCGAAATATTTAGCAAAAATATCCGCAACTCTTTGATATCGCTTACAATTATACTATCTATTTTTAAAGTTATTTTCTAGAAGTAATATTTTTTATTCAATTTTTCGTTAACAATTTTCCATACCATCCCTATCTGATTGTCAGAATTTGATATCAAATCCGCAAAAAAGCAGTCCTTTTTATGTAAATTGTTATTGAAATTAGTTTTTTCCATCTTATAATGAACACGAGCAAGCTCATTTACAGTATGTTTTCTTTGCCAATTCAAATGTCTTAGATTTTTTGCTGCCTCTGTAAGTTCAAGAGGCCATCTAAACTTAAATGTATTCCTACATTACTGATTTGCGACAGTAAATGTTCTTATAGGATGAGAAACCTGAAAACTATAGTCAAAGTGCTTCCAGAAAATATCATAAAGTTCGTCAATTTCGCATGCCTGTTCCAAATCACTTAAATTCAGAAATTGTGCTAGAATTTATTGATCTCTTATGTACCCGATATTTCGTATTACTCATAGGAATAGACAAAGACCACCGCATGTGTTGAGCCAAATGGTCCGAGAACCCTGGTTCCAAAGTATATGTTTTAACTGTTATTTATAAGTTATAAGACAATTTAATTATTTTAATTATTCAATATGTGAAAATGGGAGATAGCAGTTTTGAAATGGCGTTCAGCGATAATTTGCCAAACATAGATGCATTTATGCTTACGCAGTTTATACAGTCAAGTGGTGTTTTAATGCTGAAATTCGAGGAATAAAGGCACGCTTTGTTTTCTTTGTTTGGATGCAAAAGCTAAAAGGACGCTCGGGCCCCACAACCTTTGTTTTGATGGCGACAAATTTTATGAGTGTACTCATTCTTGAAATTTCTGCTCATAAGCAATATTGCACTCTTAAAATCTTAAATGGAAAGTGATATTGCGGATGCATAATTTTTAAGGACATTCAATTATCCTTTCAACGCCATATGATTTTTAATTTGGTATAATCAATTATCAAGAAATTAATGCTGAAACGCCCAAATCATCAAATTCGTTTACCACTAAATTTACCTTATTAGAATAGAAAATGCCCCACAGCAACATTCATGCAGTAGTTTCTTGCTATATATAAGGCCCTTTGCTTCATTTCTGAATGCATCGATAAAAAAGATAAAGTGGCGGGAATATTTTTTGATTTCTCTCGAGCCTTCGAGTCAATCAATCATGAGCTGTTACTCTATAAACTAGAGATTTACGGTATAAGAGGTAAATGTCTTGACCTTTTTAATTCTTACTTGAGGAATAGAACCCAACAGATATCCATAAAAACGGTAGTCACGAATTGCTCAGGCAATAAAATAGAAACAAATATATCATCAGAGAAAAAAGTAATTATACAGGGAGTACCGCAAGGTTCTATCCTGGGCCCCCTATTGTTTCTTATGTATGTCAACGATATGCCCTCCTTCATTGACCTCATCTCATTCTATCAGTTTGCAGATGACAGCACGGCCATTCTGAACAGCGATACTATAAAAATCTCTCAATTGCATGTAACAATACAATTCAGAAAATGAAGAACTGGTCAATAAGCAACACTATTCTTCTAAACCCAGATAAAACTACCTAGTGGTCTTTAATAAAACTTTTAATAATACCGAATCATTATATGCCACTTTAAATGCTAAATCCATTCAAAATTCTGAGTCAACAAAATTCCTAGGACTAACAATCCAAAACACCATGTCGTGGCAGATCCATATCGATGGCTTAGTGGCTAAACTGAATAGCGCCACCCACGTATGTCGATTTATTAAACAGCAAGTGTCAACAGATTCTTTAAAAGTGTATTATTTTGCCCACATACAATCTCATTTGCTTTATGGCGTTATATTCTGGGGTGCAGACTCCCACATCTGCAGATTGTTTTCAGCGCAAAAAAAATATATCCGATGCATGTTGGGACTACCAAATCGAACACCCTGTAAACAACATTTTATATCTTTGGGCATATTATCCTTACCTTCTTTATATATCTACTCTACCGTCTGGTTAACTTTGTCAAAACAAACAAACACCTCTTTCTAAGAAATAATGAAGTCAGTAATAGGACTACTAGAGGTGGAAGTGACTTAAGGGTTCCACAGCATTACACAAGTTTTTATTCAAAAAGTGTTCATTATAGAGCTATAAAAGCCTATAATTGCCTTCCTTCGGAATACAAGTTGATAAATAATTATAATATGTTAAAAAAAAACAAAGCAATTTTTATAAGTAAGTGCTTCTACTCATTTAATGAATGTATTGACCAGTAAAAGGCTATTAAATAATATTTTTGATATTTTATATTTTTAATATTTTTATATTTTGTATAGTACAGTTAAATGTATGTGATATTGTGATGTACATACTTACTTGTATTTTATTATTTGTTATTGTTATTCTCATGTACACTCTCCTACCTTGACAATGTCAATGTTCATGTTTGTTGAATTTATGACAATAAAGATTTATTATTATTATTATTATTATAAATGTTCTCTAACAATTGTGGACTAACTGTCAGTTACATGATTCAAACTGTAGGAAAAAATGTTTGTTTTTAAATGGCTCTATGTTGATTTTAAAACTGTTTAATTATTTCCTGCATTTATATATTTGTAATCTATTTAGTAATACCATATTCCCTTATACTTCATAAATTATAAATGAGTTTTATTTGTAATTACCACTTTTTATTTAAGTAAAAAATAATAACTCTAATTATAGATATGAACATTTACAAAAAGCATATTATAATTTAACAAAATTGAATTAAATTTGAAAAATAGTTATTTTTTGATATAATAATTAAAAATATAAAACTATTAAATGATTCATACTTATACTTTTACAGAATAATTTTTTTCCTAATCTACACTTCCTTTACCTTTGATGCTTACCAACACAAAGGCAAACTTTCATTCAATTTCGCAACGTTCAAATTTTCTATTATAATTCATATTATGTTATGCCAATTAATAATAATAAACGTACATGAATAAGCACTTTTAATTATCTATTGAAACAATATTTCTCATTAATCGAAGTTTTTATAATATAGTAATTAGTTTACAAGATAATTTCACCACACAATGGGTCAAATATGAAATTTGAATCTTCTAGGTTTCGCATTTCCCATACAAATTTCATAACTGCTTGTAGTTATTTGGAAGTTAATTTATATTTAAGATGACACGGCAAATAGATAACCAGCAAGTATGTATCCCATTTTGGTTAAAATAACATTCACGTTATTTCAAGGTCAAATGTAATATTTCATCACCTTAAATTTTGTAGTATGTGTCCCCCTGTAACTGTTAAGAAATAACGGCGATGTTGTTTCTTACACGTTGTGTAGAATTTTATCAGAGTTTCTTAAAGATTTTTGATAGGTGGATTGGTTCTAGTATTTGTAAAATTATTATTTTTAACATAAGGTAGTTACCAGACTTGTATTAGTCATAATTTCAATTTAGGACTCAAAAATCAGTTAACATTAACAACATTACGTAACATCATAATTAAATTAATTATCATATTTACATCATATAAAATTAACAATAGTAAAATGGTCAACAATCATTTAAGCAGGAAATGCACACGCCTGTTATCTGCATAATAGCATTCAAAGAACTTGCAGAAAGATGCTATGATATGTGTGTTCATCAATAAATTGCCGTATTAAAGCTATACTGAATCTAAATAATTATTATTTGAAATACTTCATCAGGCAAATCGATCTTCGTTGAATGTTTTGATTTAAATTTTACAATTTACTTTCGATGTAGATTTATAAAACCGTTAATTAAATGTAAATTTGATACGCCATTCATTTTCGAATAACACATACGTTAAACTATAGCAACATGTGTTTAAGAGACTCTGTTAAAATTGTGCATAACGTGTTAGAAGTAACATCATCGTTACAGTTACAGGATGATACATATTACAAAAATTTAAGGTGATAAAATATAAAATTTAACATTGAAATAACGTAAATGTTATTATGATCAAAATAGGAAACATACTTGGGCTGAATACCATTTACCTATTTAATTATTTTCTCACAACAGTACTTAATGTAGTAGAAATATTAATACATTATATTAAGATTCGATGTAGCAATTTCATTTCCATAACAACAGCCTGAGCTATAGTGTAGAGAAATATAGATATTTTGCTTGATATACGTATAACATGACAGTTATCATTAATTCTTTTGTATTTCTGTTTGATTCTCATTGAAAATGGAACAGTCCAAACATATTTATTTTTCTAAAGTCAGAAAAAATGTTATTATATCGTTGTCGAGAGATTCCCATTCATTCACGTGTGAAGAGTCACACAAAAAAAAGTAATCAGATTTTCTAATGCAAATAAGCTGGCCATAACAATTAAAATATATCGAGATCTCGCCTTATTGTAATCTTCCAGAACGAAACCGGTTCAGATCTAAAGGTTCTATTTGCATGAAGAGGCTGATGAACTGATAGATTACGTCTAGATCTTTAACTATTCTAATACTCAGAGTCAAAGATGAATTTAATGAAGAGAAATGTAGGAATATTTCTTCTATCGACCTACTAGTAGGTAATATATGAGTACACTAGATGCAAAACTCTGTATTTGATTTATATGTAGTTCTGAGTTATCATAAAAAACATTATTTTTTAATCTATTTTCATTATCAAGCAACTATATTTTTATATATTTATATGTCACTTAGGTTAAAAGGTTTTTCTTACAAACGAATTATGTTCCTCAAAAAAGGGAAAAATCCTTTGCATTTACAGAGTTTTGCAAATGATATACAAATACTGATTTTTGCAGGTGAAATAAAATATTATTTTTGAAAATAATTCTTTTAGAAACAATGAAAATTTGTATGGCTTTATTTAAACAAGTTGTTAAAACGTTAAATGAAATATTTATAAATACTATGTTTTTCTCTTTCCTGCCGAATTCTAACATGTGTCAGTCACATGACTAGCAATAGTAATATGATTGGTTTAACGTATAAACATAGTTATGTATCTGACAAAGCTCGACAAATACAAAGTTTTGCTTCCGAATTGAGATTTCCCATGTATTTCTATTGGCAAATATTGCATTTTGCATGTGAGTTTCCATATAAATAGTTAGTAATGACCCTTAGTATAATATTTACAATCAAAACTCTGTTTTTGCAAATTTCTCAAATACCGAGTGTTGCATCTATCGTACTCATATATAGAATATTTATTTATATTAATTCCATATATATTTATATGTTGAAAGTATGTAGGTAAGGTATGTATATTTATTTTGACAAAATTTGACCATTTAATAAATTCTACTTTTGTCGTCTTGTGTTGTATGGCCTGTTGCGATCCAAAAATGCTAGAAAAAAATTGGATACATAAGGTCTTAGGACTCATTCTTCTATCAATGAAGACATATTATGTACGTTCTCTGATACCAAATATCTAGATATGCTAATGAACAATTCCATAGACAAAGTTATATTCAATAATTATATGAAATAAAAACTTTATTTAGCTAAATTTACTAACCTGGTTCAATGAAAACATTATATAAATACTTAAGTTCAGTTTTGAAACTATGGACTCCTTGAAATTGAATCCAAAATAGTCGTCTTTTTGCAAATAAATATCTGTTGAACTGCTAGAGTAATGTAAAAGTATGAGTAAAAAACCCTCAAATACAGGAACTATTTGTACCTGTCGGTTATTTGAATATATATACCATTATGACTAAATTTGTAAGAATAGTCCAGTTTTTACCAAAATCGAATATCTACTTGTTCTAATAGAATATGATATGTTACTGTAGACAGTCTATCTGAACATAACTAATATAATAATTTTACCAAGTGACACAGGGGGTGTTTCTATGCGTAATGTTATCTAGTATTTTTATTTTATGCTTATTATTGTTCTGGCAGACTCAAAACAGTTTCACTTTGCACAAAAAAGTAGTTTTTATACTTTTTTATTTATGGGTTAATTTACTAGAAAACATCAGTGCAGAATGTAGTGACCTGCCTGTCTGCCATTGGCAGGTTCGAAAATGTATATAATAGAAAAAGTGGCTCTGGCAATAATTAAAATAAATTGAAAGATAAAAATGATAATTGATGTTACGCGTTGCTGTAATATTATTTTAATAAACTATGAAATTTAATAGAATTTTGTTTAATTAACTTTTACAAATACCAAGTTGGATATGAAGTGAATATCTGTTCGTGCATTTGGAAAATATTTGTCTTGTTCTCATGACCTGGGCGTCAAATTTGGTTTCCGAATTTTTGAATTCCATTGGCAAACACTATTCCTTTAGGAGCTTTTTCTAGAAAATTAAGTCTCCAATAAAAAAGGTAATACAGATATACTGTTTTGTGAACTGAGAACGTACGATAAAAAAAAATAAAAGAAAAATAGAGAATAATTTTTAAAAACTAAGCTAACTAGCATTACGCATAACTACTGGATCAAATTCCAAGAGGCTAGATTCTATAACCGAAAATTGCAATTCGTGGAAACAGGTACAAGCCAAATCGTTTCTCAAGTTCACTGTACGTGCCTATTTTTCCTATAGTATTTGTAAATCGCTCTGTATTAGATGGCAACATTTTGTTTTAAAGCCCTAACAAGATTTTATTTATCACCCCTTTGAAAAAGTTGGCCGGTTACACCTCTGGGTATTTTCAAGTCACTAAATTTAAACTCACTTTAGTGTGAAATTACTGCGACTTATTAAAACAATTTTTGATTAAATAAATCAAAACATATGTTAGTGAGAAGTGTGAGAACATATTGTGCAAAATAGCTCCGGCCATTGTAGATACTACATTTTTTCAGGGTACCAGATACCAGTGCACAGTTCGGATTTTGCTGCTGAAAAGTGCTGTATTCTTACCAACATACATGGATCGAAAATATATTTTTTCAAATTCCAGTTTGTGTGCAAAAAAGTATAGAGTAAAATGCATACATACAAATAAATTGGTACTTTAGCTAGAGTAAATTTTGCGGAATTTGGTGATATGTAATCTCGATTGTCCTAAATTGGGAGAAAATATACTGTTTATTTATATTAAACTAAACTATTCTCAACTAAATAATCCGTCATGTACTGTCATGTAGTAATTTCAACAAAAATAATTAGAACCTTGTTGAGTAGATACATAATATATTTATAAAAATTATACTTAATTAGATAAACTCAAAATTTGTTTTACTCAAATAATAATTAAATTATTTATTTACCCACTATTGATTTAAATGGTATGCCAATTAGGACAAAACAAAGCATGACAATATAAACAGAAAATTGTTTAGTAAGCTAACTCAGAAGTTATTCTCTATGCCCATAAAGATTTTACTTTCGGTATTCATTCACTGCAAAAGTAAGTTTGAATGATTAGGAGTGGTTTCGATAGTAAATTTCGTAAGGCGATTTCGCCGCACCCTTCGATTCGTCTCGTCACCTTATTTGGACCTCGTGTCATTAACTACGAATAAATTAAGATAATAGATGACAAATTAGAAACAAAAGATTGACTATTGATTTATTTATTGACTTTTCTAGATAGCCATCACTTTATTAGTTTACATAATAAGTTCTACGAAATTGACTTTCATTGTAGTGCTTCGACAATAAATATGAAAAGTAAAAGAAGGTTCACTTCTCCGTTCATCAATATATGAAGTAGTTTAAATGATTAGAAGATACATTTCATTGTTTCAAATTGTACAATATTCTATGTAAGTTGGTTCACTTGACATTTCCCGCCTGAAATTTCTTTCCTATCGCTGACTTAATAGTAGGGGAGCCCAAGCGGGGATTTCGGGATTTACTATAGCGCGGCAGATTAATATACAGGGGGATACCTTGTACCCTTAAGTGCTTCCACCAAATATGTGCCCCATATATATGGCCGCCCGTCAAGGATAAAGGATCAGATTAGTAAAAAAAAATTGATCATCTGAAATTCTCGAGCGCGTCAGATTAAGATAGGGTGAGTTAGTTACATGCTAAAACGTGTATATTCCACTAATCTGACAATTTGAGAGTGACGTAAAGAAGGGGGACGGCTACAAAGTTGTAAAAAAAACGTCATCTCGACATTCTCGAGCGTGGCTAAATTTTTTTATTTTTAAGGAAATAATTCAAGGATTACGAAAAATATATAATCTGACGATTTCCACAAGCCGAAGTAACAAAAATTCATTGATAAAGTTTAATGCGTGCAGCTGCGTGATGCATATATTTCTCTCTCCGCGTTTCTATTCTATTCTATTCTCTCACTCCGTTAGACGATGTCAATCAAGCCAGGATTGTCATCTTCAATAAGACGTACAAGGTAAAAGACAAATCACAACCCTTCTCCTTGAGTATCCAGAATTACGATGCGTGCAACTTGCCACCCTGTCAATCGGAGTTACTCCAACAAGTGTTACGCACAAGATTCATGGCATGCTTGTGGAGTAATGCCCATAATGCAAAAATTATTGATCTTTTACCAACGGACTATGGATGGAAAGTAGTCGACGGAAAGTTCGAAATGATCTGGTTTGCAGGTGATCAATTGCCGAAAGCGTATGAAGATGTAGTCATAACACCTGATATTCTTGAGAATACTCCAGAATCAGGTATATTCTAATAATGGCAGCGCGTTTGCGTCACATCCAAATCGTCAGATTATTATATAAGAGCATTTTTTAGGTTCACTTAAAACCCCTTAGAAAATCTGACGCGCTCGATACATTTTTTTTTTTCATTTTCAACCCTTACGTACGACCACCCCCATCATGAAAACAGTCAGATTAACATACGTACATTTTTAAAAATACGTAGGACATGGATGATATCAATATCTGACGCGCTTGAGTATGTCCATGTAACAGTTTTTTTTTTACATATTTGAAAATCTATAGCCGCTCACCCCACCGATGAAATGGTATATATTATATGACATTTTTCTTTTTGTCATATAAGCTTCTCAACCCAATAAGTCTCTATGACGCTCGAGTAAATCCCGATTTAGCATCGTGGGCTCCCCTACTATAACCGGAGATTCAATTTATAGTTTGATTAATATACAGTGTGGTACGTAAGTGTGCCCGCGATACATTAGAATAAAGATAATGACGTAATGAATTTTATTGAGATTGTGCATAACACTATATAGAATTATTAAATGAATATCTTGATGAAAAAACAATCAAAATATTGCACCAATCGTATACCAGTGTATAAAAATTTCTAATTACCTACTAAAATTTATTGAAAGAAGAAGGATGTGCATTGGTATATGGAGCCGGATATGTTATAAATTATTATTCATCTAGTTCAAATTTACATTATTTTGTGAACTAAAAACTTATAAACACATTAACGGACTATTTAGTAGTTTAACAGTATTTTTTTACTGTATTAAGGTACAGTTTTGCTGGTGCGACTGCGGCTCGCGACTGCGGCTCGTTACCATCCAATAGACAGTCTGAATGTTCTCATCAACTGCAGCATTTAGACTGTCTATTGGTCGGCGACGGAGTCGCAGCTGCGAGCCGCAGCCGCAGTCACACCAGCGAAGCCGTATTTTTAGAAAGGTATTTTAAGCTAATATAAATCAAATCTCCTACAATTCCTATCAATGAAGTCATATGTATGCTCTCTCATACCAAACATCTAGATATGCTAATGAACAATTCCACAGACAAAGCTCTATTCAATAATTATCTAAAAAAATTAATCTAGCTAAATTTACTAACCTGGTTTAATGAAAACACTATAAATATCTAAGTTCACTTTAGAAACTGTGGGAACTCGAAAATTCAACCTCAATAGATGAGATCTGATCTATTTATGCATTTTTAGGATTGCTTCTTCAGGTGGCCTCCTTTAAGTTGAGACAAATATCTAACTATAAATATTATTATACCAATAAATTAAAATTATTTCAAAAGTGACTTAAACTTGTCAATGAATTTTAATTTAAATATGACAAATACCTACTTAAATAATGTTTACCCTTTATGTAATTGTTTTTTATATATTTTTAGGTATTAACAATATTGTGTGAAACTAACTACTCTGTGGTTGAATTTTTGAGTTCCTACAGTTTCAAAAGTGAACTTAGATATTTATAGAGTGCTTTCTAATGAAAACACATGGGTTAATGGAACATGGTTTAATAACCAGGTTAGTAAATTTAGCTAGATTAATTTTATTAGATAATTATTGAATAAAGCTTTGTCTGTGGAATTGTTCATTAGCATACCTAGATGTTTGGTATCAGAGAGCATACATATGACATCATTGATAGGAATTGTAGATTTTACTTATATTAGCTTAAAATACCTTTCTGATACAGTAACAAATGAATGTTACAAAAGCTAATAATAAAGTATATATGGGTAGATATTGTGGGTGTAATTCAACGCTGGTCGGGGGTTTAGTCCGCAGAGTAGTTAGTTTCAAACAATATTGTTAATACCTAAAAATATATAAAATTTAACAGTGTTCTCAAAAAATGTTAGAGATTATTTAATATCTTCATCTACGACGGTGTCATTATGACACATTTAGCATCCTCATTTGGATGCCATTATGGCCTTCATAATAACACTCAGTGCTATTATGAACTCATTAACTATAAAAATTTCAACAATATTTATTTACTGTAAACATTAAACATACTTCTAAACAATTTGTTAAATTAATTGCAGCAAATCATAAGTAGGCTGTATTTTTAGAAAATAAGTTTTTTCCCGAGTCCTTGAACTTTTTGAAGAGCCAATAATGCCTCAAATGTTACCCAAAATATTAGAGGCTCTCTTCTTATTTTCTTTTGAATCTTTTGTATATCTTTCTGCCATTGTGTTAATAAATATAATAATAAATCGATTCCTGAATCAGCAAGCAACAACGCAGAATATCTACGAATACAATGTTCAGTATATTGTTGAGGATTTGAAAGAACCAGGAACAATACTATATTACATGCTCGATTACATGGGATTTTCCAAAAATTGTTAATGGCAATTGGCTGCTTAATACATTTTCCATTTCTGTAGGTATACCCCATAAAAAATTGAGTATGATCTGTGTTATTTGGCTTCACCGCTATATAACTTCTAACCATTTCCACCATATTTATTCCTCCAATGTTTCCGTTTGTGTAAATCATGATATTTCTATTTTCGTAAGCGAAATAATAATATCAATGCATTCTCCTTCATCATTAGCATTTTGTAGGTGCAGATTTGTCAATTCAGTACGTCTGCCGGCACCTGCAAGCCTCACTATCAATGCTACGCGCCGTTATTTTATTGGCGAACGGTGTCCTTGTATGGATTAGGATCGAGCGGTATTATCGCTCTTTATCCTTCACCATCTCTGTAGACCTGGGCGGCCTCGTAGAGGTGGGTTCTCTTCTCCGGTCAGCCTCGACCGCTATTGCGGCCGATGCTGGCAGCTCGAGAAACCTCCTCCTGCCCTGGCTGACCCCCGCCGGCAGGGGGCCTCTTCTGGCGCTCTTCGTGTCTTCTAGGTTTTGTCAGGGAGGAAGGTCAAGGAATTGGTGTTTTGGACGTTTGTGTTTGTCTGTCGGGGCGGGGGCGTAGTCGACGGCTTGCCTAAGCAGGGGGTTGTCGTGGTCTGTGGCTTTGTTAATGGTTTTTTGTGCGTGTGTGTGTATGGTATGTGTTAGGTCGGTGTAGTCTAGGTCTCGTTTTATGTCTGTGTTTCTGAAATACCAAGGCGCAGCGACGGCTGTGCGTAAGGCTATGTTTTCCACGGCCTGTAGTCTTTTTATGTGGCTTTTTGCCGCGTAGCTCCATGCCGCGGAGCCGTACTCTATCAATGCTATACTTTTAACATAAAATGAGCTTCCAGCAAAAATTTAGTTGTTGAGATGTTTTCTTTTGTTAAAATCTTAGATCTTTTTGACCGAAATCCGTTCGATTCTCTTTTTAGAAACGCAATTAAACGGACGTATTTATTATATCCCTATTTTTCTTCATTGATATAACTGAACGTAGCATAGAATAATATACTCAAAGCGACGAAGGCTTGCTATGTTTTGAAATATATTTGAAATATACCAGAAAACCTTTTCATTTCTGCCATTCTTGATTCCTTTATCTTTACACCAATCTGTTTTGAATACCTTGCTCGTACGTCTTGGTTTTTCGGGAAGTATATAGGGAATCGCTTTGCGCAATATCTTCGATATCCGAAATCTTTTGGAATCAGAATCACCCATATTAATATCCTTTTTCACTAAAACTGAACGCATGACATATGGACATAAAATTGGACGCCAATAATGTAGTTGTCAAAGTCAAATTTAAAACAATTAATCACTGTGGTTACATGACATGGTCAAATAATAACACATAATTTTGAATTTCAATTTATGAAAACGTTTCTGATATTTTAAGATAAATCGATTCTGCAACTAACATCCATTTAGACCGTTGTAAATATATGTAACTAAGTAAATAACACGTTTTTACATAACGTTTTAATAATAAAAATAAAACGTATGTATTATATACTACTACATATACTACATATGTTTACAACTGAAGATAGAAATAAACACCGTTTTCTAATAACATTTACCTCACGATGCATTTAAATGTATAATATTTAAACTGCGGGGTAAGTGCAACGTTTGTAAAATATCGATTTAAATACTGTTTAATATTTTAAACATGTTATACACGTTTTCTACACAACGTTTTTGTAACAAAAATCAGTGTATAGTATTGATACTATATCTGTTTTTTATTGAAGGTAAAAATAAATATCAACATAATATTTTCTGGAAACGTGTACCTACTTCATGGAATATTAAACGTAGTTTAGTAAACGTTTCTTTTCTAGTTAAACGTTTTTCCGTGCGATATATTTTCGTCGTGTAAACCATTTGTTTTCAACCACTTTTAAATGTTTGTTAAACATATGCGTGTCCATTGAGTTGTACAGTCAAGTAGATAGCAATATATCTAAAAAAAAATTGTAATGATAAAATTTCAGTTTTACTTGAAAATGATAGTGAATTATAGATTTATGGGCACTACAAATTGTCGTTTTTGTCCAGAACGGAGCATTTAAACAAAAAAATACAAAAGAGATAAAATGGTCAGAAAAAATTCTACGTTTGATACTTTAAGAAAAAGCTGCATAGGCGTACTTAGAAATAATTGGAGGGGATAAAGGGTACTGCATCCCACAGTTACCTCCATTCGCCCTTCGATTTTTTTCACCAAAATTACATGATAAGTATGCCGAAATAAGATAAAAGTACATGCAAAATTTCAAGTGTGTATCTTACAAAACAATGGAATTATTAACAAGAATAGTTTTTTAAAACGTAACTTTAACACCCTGTATATTGAAATAGGGACTCCCAAATAAAAAATGGCATAAGGAAAGTCGCATTATTTTTGTCCAAAGAATATGTGGTTAATGGTATGGCCTTCTATTTTGGGACACCCTGTATAACAAAAATTTAATTTTTTTTTTCTGACAAACCTCATTTTTAAGCATACATAATATTTTATTTTGGTTAAATCATATTCTCACGCTGATTAAAAAAAGTTTATATTTAAGAAAACGTGTAATCACCCATTTTTCGGAAATATTCCCAGAATTTCAATATCCTGACATCAGCTACTCGCATTCCAAAACAAATGAACATTAAATTTCATCGATAATTACCGCGCAGCAACTAATAACCATTCTATGCATAGACCGTAACTATTTATAGCTACAATTTTTAAATACCTACCCACTTTCAGCAATAACTGTCTCCGTTTCTTAATATCACAGATTTATATTGGGGTACCAAATGATTACCTGTAAATAAAAGACACCGGTTAATGATCAGCAGAATACATAAACATGAATTATTTCTCACAGGAACTGTCATCAATAATTAGTGATTTTCCTTAATGGTAATTTAGTGTGTTACTATCTATACATATCCACAGGGTGATTTAGTTATAATGGCATTCATTTTAAGAGGAGATTGGGAAAAATGGGTTTACTTGCGGCAAGAATTCAGACGTATTACGTCATGGCTGATGTTAGGTAATTGTTTTTATTGTCAATGTAATTTTCGATATTTGCTCGCATTAAAAACAATCATTTTTTTGCAATTTAGTGCAATATATAATGCAAACTTTTAGTGTACTATATAGTTTTATTATCCTCAGTTGCAGTTTCTTAAATATTTTGATGAAAATATAATGAATTATTCATTTGTTTATATGACGTAAGTCGTCTGAATTCTTGCCGCGAGTATGTAATACGATAATATGGTTAAAAAAAAATAAATGCATTTTTATGCTGAAATAAATATTTTTAAATCATTATTTAAATACTGTCACTGATCGATTTCTACAGCTTCGAATACGTGTATAAAATTAATGACGTTATGACTGAATCACCCTGTATATACATTATGCGAAAATAAAGTGAACTGTCAAATGATAAATTTAAACTTAAACTTTCAAACAATATACAATTATTCTTCTTTATTTTATGTGTTTGAGAAGTTTTCGAAAAAATCCCCTGGCACGTCGATTTTGTTTTTAAAAAGGCACTTTTTGACATACGACCCATATTTGTGACGTCATTGTTGTTCGAGGTATGACGTCATCGACAATTTTTTTAAATAGCAACCCCCAATATTGACCATGCCATTTGAAAGACCGTGTCATTCTACATATACACATCATGAAAAATTATGGTGTTACATAAAAAAACTTTAAAAAAATAATGTTTGAAAATTTTAAAACGTAATTTTCTAAAAGTTAATCGTTTGGTACAACAAAAAACAAACATAATATATAAAAAATAAACTAATCTTAACTAAAAACAACAAAAATACAAAGAAAAAAAAATTGACAGATGATAATAATAATAATAATAATAATAATAAAGTAATAATCAAACAAATAAAATGAAATTGAACAAATTGAAAATAACCAAAAAATGCCAGATTTCTTAGTGCAATAATGTTCTAGAAATGGTTGACAAAGAACAGCTGAAGATATCTAAATTAAATTCCCTGTTGTACATATAGCATATTGAATATAACGGAGGGAACTTCAAAACATTTGTCCTCGTCGTTGGTAAATAAAAAACTAACATGTCCTTGATTGACTCTAGGTACGTACAAATTCAATTTCAATGAAATATCTGAGCAGTCAACAAAGTTATTAACTATCTTGTATATCATTACCAACATGAAGTATGCTCTTCTTTTTCTTAGGGAAGAAAAATTACACCTTCTTAGCAATTCATCATGTGGAAAGCTTTTAAAAGTCACATACTTTAAAAATCTTCGCTGTATTTTTTCTAAGTTATCAGCGAGAACCTTATAGCCTGGAGCCCATACTACTGCCGCATATTCTAGCTTAGATCTCACATAAGACGTATAGTCTTAAATGCAGCACTATCTGTAAAATCTCGTGTACATCAAACAATAAAACGAAAAGATTTCAAAGCTTCAGAAATAACTGCATTTACATGAGGAGAAAACGATAATTTGCTGTCAAATAGAACGCCAAGGTCTCTGAATATGTCCACTCGCGAAATAGGAACGTCATTTAGAACGTCATAAGCAATTAGCGTTGATTTTTTCGTAAAAGACATAACATTGCATTTTTTATGTTTAGTTGAAGATTGTTTGAAATACACCATTCACTAATTTATTCCAGATTTCTATGAAGTTCGATGCACTCCTGTACACACTAGATCCTTTTATACAATTTAACATCATCAGCATATAATAAAAAGTATCCAGTTTGTAGCCAACCAATATCATTGATAAACAAATTGAATAACACAATTTCCGAAAAGTATGCCAATAAAACGTTCTCATAGTATTGCGTCACAGTTTTTCCAATACACCATTTCTCCAACGTGACAAAGGCAGCTATTTAAATATTTGTATTGACAGTTGCAAGTACGCATCTATGGTAACAATAAGTAAAGGTATATACAGTGAAATAAATTAAAGATTCAATCTTCATTTAAAATTCGTTTTCTTCTTAGTTATTTTAATCATTTTACCCAAAATGTATAACGTTTAAAGAAAAAATAGTATACAGGGTTAATTATGATTAAGTACAAAAATGTACTCAGGAATGCCTTAAAGACAATAAAAAAATTATTCAAGAATTTTAGCTCGATATTTAAAAAATGGAACAAAACCTTCTTTTCCCGCGGAAAGTAGGCGCCTATGATAAGCATCGGCTGAGATGGCTTCGATCCATAGATAAAGCTTACATGTCAACAATGCCAACTACTATGCGGTCGTTTTTTTTGTAGCGTTTCTAACTGCATGAACAACACAAATTAACATGCATATTAGTAATAAGTAATATCTGATAGATAGGTAACAGTAGTTCATCCAGTTAGCTGCAGTATTTTCAATTCGTTCGTTTAGTGTCCTTTTAAAAAAAGGCACTAAACACTGAAGAACACAAAACTACAACGTAAACACAGGAATTAAATGACATGACAGCGAATTTCACCGATGCTGGTTGTCTACTCTGATTCTGTAAATGTTAAATGTGTGGCAGATTGGAGCATAGGTGGCGTTAAATATAAGGATTTAATATAATATCAAAAAAAAAAAAAATGTTTTCGCTTTAAAAGTTTGGAATATTCCCTCATAAAATATTTGTACTTCCCCTTGATGCCTATCAGGGGGGGGATTCAAATCATCCTGTATCTAAAGATCACCCTCCCCATTTGTATAAACCAGTTAAAAGTATAACGCAGTTTTAGATAGTCATCGTATGTTTAGGTTAATAAATCCCACAAGAAAAAGACACTTTCATCTGACTTCCTTTGTAAGGCGTCACCGTCATAGTTTCCAATCGAGCTTATCTCACATATCTAAATAAGTATATCTCGCGCCAAAGGGTAACAACCTGTTCTCTAATCTACAAAACGATCTGTAACAATAACCTACAGTCCCGCGACTTTTTCTTTCCGTATAAAACGCCCCTTAAACACAATGACGCCGTGCTTTAAGAGTTCCCGGAACGCGGCGTTATTATCCTATTCCAATTAAACACAAAAGAGTCACGAACCACTCTCGCATCGGCGCTGGTAACTTAATTAGAGAAAGCGAGCTTTATTTTTTCGACAACCGCCTAAATCGTGAGGTGCGCGCTAAAAAATCGACAAACCTTCGAATTGTCCTGCCCCCTAAGAAGCGGAACACGAAAACTATTAGAGGCATCAGAGTTGGCTAATTGCTCGCGTCGAGCCTAGGATGTATTGTATGTTAATGTTTATATAAGACATGTTTTGATGGGCTAGTGAAATCTTTGAAAAGCATCACTTGGTAATTGCTAAGGTCACGTTGGGGTTACGCCCGAGTACGTGATTTGGAATGAAAATCTGGGAATATCAGAGCGTGACGCTCCATGACGTTTCGACATTATTATAAGTTCATTTAGTTTATGGAGTGTCCTTAAATTAGTTTGCAATATTTTACCAACGCAATCTAGGGTTCAAAATAAGGGACATAGCCAGGCAGTCCCTTAAAGGTGTGTCTTTATATATACAGGGTATCCCAACGAAATTTTGACCCTCCTTATAATTGGAAAACCGAATAATATTTCAAAATTCGCCAAGACCCGTCGATTTTTGTTCTTGGGGGGAGCTTTTTTGACAGTCAAACCAACTCGATATGTTCATCCCCCTAATGCCTAGCAACCCCAACTTAAAAATTTCAAATGCAACAAATGCCCACTTGTGGCACATCATTATAAAGCCCTTTTCATTGCGAATACAGTGACGTACCGTTTTTAGAAATCGGTTGAGATTTGACAGAATTATTGGTTACAAACGAAAAGATAACAAACCAACTTACGCGTAGTAATTTCTACACAAATACCCACCACTAATAAGTTTTTCATCTACTACACGACCGCATTACCTAATTTTTATTGATGTGTCTATCAGTTTACAAAAAGTCAGAAATGAAATAAAAAGCTGAAGCAAATAAAACTAGATACTAAAATAGTTATTAGTAGAAGATACTTAAGTTTATAAGAATTCAGACCTTTTCAAAATAACAAAAAATTAGTACTACAAAAAAAGTCGGTGTTTTTTGTTTGTGACCAAGAAATCGTTTATTCTATCGCGGAAAGAGTAGAAATTGTTGCAATTTATTATCGAAATCACGATTGCGCTAAAGCTACAGTAGGAATTTTTAATGCCAATCATCCTGAAAAAAATGTAAACCACCAGTACGTTAAACACCTGATTGACAAATTTGTTGCAACAGGTTCGCTTTTAAACAAGAAACGTGAAGTAGTTGGGCCAGTTCGAAATGAAGCAGTTGAAGTGGCGGCAGTTTTGGGTCATGTACAGATGGATAATAAGCAATCGATTACAACTGTGTCTCAAGCTTCTGGCGTATCCCGTTCCAGTGTTCATCGAATTTTGAAAAAACACAAGTTTCATCCATTTAAGATGACGCTAGTTCAAGAGTTACATGAAGATGACTTTGATCGCCGTAACCAATTTTGCGAATACTTTAGTGAACAACTTCTACTGAATCTAAATCTTCTCTACAATACATGTTTCTCCAACGAATGCACATTTATGTTGAATGGCGAAGTGAATAGACACAATTGTCGTTATTGGAGTGATACTAATCCGCATTTAATCAGGGAATTTCATACTCAGACACCTCAAAAATTGAATGTTTGGGCAGGCATTTTGGGCGACCATCTTGTTGGACCATTTTCATCCAAGGTAATCTCAATGGAAACACCTATCTAGAATTATTGGAAAGTACAATTGATCCTAGGATAACAGAGATTTTAGAAAGTGACGACAATTTACTAGAAAATGAAATAACCTTCCAACAAGATGGTGCATTTTTGGATGACCATTTCCCGGGGCATTGGATTGGCAGAAGAGGTCCCGTCGAATGGCCACCAAGATCTCCGGATCTGTCCCCTTTGGACTTTTTTCTGTGGGGTCATTTAAAATCACGAGTGTACGCCACTCAGCCGGAAACATTGCAAGTGCTACGTCAGAGAATTGTAGAAGAATGCCGATTAATAACTGCGGATGTCTTTAATAATGTTCGAACAGAATTTGAAAACAGACTGTATTATTGTTTGGAAGTTAACGGGGTCATTTTGAGCAATTCATCAAATAAATCTGATTTATTATTTGCTTCAGCTTTTTATTTCATTTCTGACTTTTTTGTAAACTGATAGACACATCAATAACAATTAAGTAATGCGGTCATGTGTAGTAGATGAAAAACTTATTAGTGGTGGGCATTTGTGTAGAAATTACTACGCGTAAGTTGGTTTGTCATCTTTTCGTTTGTAACCAATAATTCTGTCAAATCTCAACCGATTTCTAAAGACGGTACGTCACTGTATTCGCAATGAAAAGGGCTTTAAAATGATGTGCCACAAGTGGGGTAGTTGCATTTGAAATTTTTAAGTTGGGGTTGCTCCCCCCAAGAACAAAAATCGACGGGTCTTGGCGAATTTTGAAATATTATTCGGTTTTCCAATTATAGGAGGGGTCAAATTTTCGTTGGGATACCCTGTAGTTTTTCCCGTTTGTTCCGTCTTGTCGACATTAAGAAATATCCAATAAAATATGTATAAAAAACGATAAGAAGTGTTTGAATAAAGTAGGTTAATAATGGAATTTCAAGTATATGTCTGGTGGGCCGCCTACCAATGACTTTAGCTGTTGCTATAGGTTTTTCAGGTATTATTCAATGCTGGTCGGGGCACTAGCCCGCAGAGTAGTTGTTTCCTGGAATTCCATTTTTGCAACACATGGAAGTGCGCATTTCTATAAGATGCACGTCTGGAAACCCCTCTCCCGACTACTTCCACCAC
The DNA here is from genome assembly GCA_025584915.1 of Monochamus saltuarius. Lineage (NCBI taxonomy): Eukaryota > Metazoa > Arthropoda > Insecta > Coleoptera > Cerambycidae > Monochamus > Monochamus saltuarius. Next base: position 54,618,458 of record CM046725.1, on the reverse strand, counting down.
CACCATACAAAAATATATTAATAAGTCGATCCACTTTCCACTTCGCGCCTAAATTGTCTCTCTTGCTGATGCCCTCCCTGTTGCCTATCTATCATATGCTGTTCGCTAGCGATTGATACGTCAGTATGACACGCAGTGTCCCACAGTAAAAGTGAAATATTTGATTTTGTCGAGTAAGGATTTAAGATGCACCCACTATAAAAGGACTATATTATTTAGATCTCCCAACATTGCTATATCTAGACGAACTTGGCTATCATACAAATGTGTTACTTTGTTTATGTTATGCAAAACATAGTTTTCAAAACCTACTTTATAAATATTTTTAATACGAATACCTACCTATACCAGAATAGGTACACATTTTACTGCTAATAATTTCTACTTGTCATTACTAATGTTAAATAGCAAATTTTGAAATATTTATCTGACAATCTTTGACCGGTTGCATTTATACAACCAGATAATTAATTGCAAAACTAAACAATTTTTCATTTATCTATTAATATACATGTCAAGAAATAATAACAATTAATTATAACAATGCTGTTTTTCAGATGCTGCACCAGATAAGCTGTAATTTATTTACCTTAACAACATATCGGGATAAGAAATATAAGTAACACTTATGCACATATTGTTTCTCTTTTTATTATAGAGATATTTATAATTCTATAAAACGTATCTATTGTTTTGGTGTCAAACTAATATAACAAAATTCTAAAAATTGGAAATAGTAACTATTTGTATTATTTACCTTTATTATATTATATTACTTAAGTACAAAATTACTTATATTAATTAATTAAAATTACAATCAATTATTTAATTACAACTATAAAATTATAAAATAGTGCTTTCAAAACGTTACTATGAAACAAATGCAATCCAATATACCCAACATGCATTTATCAAAAAATGTTAGTAGATATTTTATACCTACTCATCTTTAGCCAAAACAGAAGAGAGGAAAACCATACATCGCTTTGTTTTTGTGATATTGAGCAGTAAAATTAAAAAAATATTTTAATATGATTATTATTTATTTATATATTTATTATATTTTTATTCTTATTTATTTTACATAATTTTTAATTCACCACGTTTACAATTTTCTTTAGTCCTGTAATGTATGAGTTATTTTCCGAAATAGTCAACCAACTGGTACCTCCTTTTTGGTTTCCGCGAATTTATTGTTTTATATTTGAATTTTTTGATATTCTAACTTTCTTTTGCATTGTTAATAATAACTTAAGCTATATGACAAATCTATAGTGAGTGAGGTTTAAGTAAATGAAATTAATAGAAGGTTTTCCAGTGGGAAGCAGAAGGATGATGGCTGACGTTTGCAACCAATGTACAGGGCGTCTCAAACTCAATAGTATGAGCCTACTGTGAGGATACAAAATATTTAAATAACATTTGGAACACATACTACAATTTGAGCTATAAAATTAAGTCTGTTTTAAATGTAACGCTAAGGCAAATATTCCAAATTGTGAATTTTTTAGCCACTGATCTTTAAAATTCGTTGAACGGTTGATTTATCCAAATTCAATTCCCGGCTAGCCTGCCGTATAGATTTTTGTCGATTTTGTTCGAAATACTGTAACAGTCTAGCTGTATTAACATTATTTCTTACTTTTTGGTCAATTATCTGATTCTCCCGAATAGAAAATGCATCCAATCTTGTAAAAGTTCTATGATCAGGAATGAGGCGCTCTGGCACCTTTCTCGATATAAATCTATGGTTCTTCTTGAATTTGCTTCTGACTTGCCTTAAATTAGCAACACATCAACTTGTTTGAATGAGAAAACATTTTGTAAGCACAAATGTTATACGTTTGACGTTCGTATTAAGTAATGACAAGTATTTTGTGACAATATGATTTTTAGGTGGTATTTCTTTCGAGACTCTTTAGAACGACATTGCTTATAACTTTTAAACGGCAAGTAGGAACACAGAGAAATGTCTCTAATAAAAGTTTATTAGAAGAAAGAGAACTTTTTAACAGGAAACGAATTTGGTTGATGACGTCATTAGTAATTTCTGTCGAATCCTAAAGTGAATATTTTCAATTGAAAATGGAGTTTACCTCTTCCCATTTAACACCACGTGTCCCAAGTTTTATTTAAATTTTTTTATTCTCACAGTAGCCCATACTATCGAATTTGAGACACCCTGTACAAAGGATACCAACAAATGGCTAATTTCTTTCTACAAAATATGTATTTTTGACCAACTTTTATTCGTTTCTAATATAATTATCGTTGCTCCCCTGGCAAATTTTTTGTGAACGTCCATGGACTAATAATACGATTTCAAATCTGGACATAAAAGCGCCGTTTTCTTGAAATAGTGTTTTCTAAAAATACAAATAATTTTTGATATTTAATAACTGAATAATCAAGGACTTACAGAGAATAATAAAAATGTTATCTCATGCCATTTGCAAATTGTGAATTGTGAAACGAATAAACAACGAAAAAAAACGATCCAACCAAAAAATTTGTAGGTACAAAAATCTTTGAAAATACATATTTTTTAAAATAAATTAATAAATATTGTAATAACATAAACTTAGTATCACATAACAGATGGTTCACGTATATTGTACATGAGAATAATTGTTAAAAAGTGTGGTTGGAATAGTAAAATAATGTGCTACAAACGCCTTTTAAAAATTATTGTTTTTTTTTTAGGAAAATTTAAATAGTAACAATGAATTAATAAAATATCAATAATTTTGTTTTTGATATTATTTATGCTTATATGATAAATAATAAATAAATAAATAATAATAAACCGTTATCACCTTGTATATTAAAAACGAAATTATGTTTCATCAAAAAATCACTTACACCCATTTTGTCAATATTACAATGACATATAGAACTCTACAATATTTCTATACCAGTTACCATCAACTTCCTGCGGAGGTACTTTCTCGCTGCTAATGAAATTTTGTACCCCTCATGTTTTTCCGCGTCTTAATCGCCAATTATTATTTATTTTGAAGAGGTTAAAACATGCAGGGGAAGAGCATTAAATAAATCAAGATGCTGTTCGTATCAGAGTAAAAGTAATAAAAGTAAATCTTGTGTGAGCAGGTCAATACGGTCGATGGGATAAAATATATTCAACGTCAATATAAATTGATCGATACCGATCTGTGCTGGAGTGAGTGAGTTCAGGCTGTCTGCGGCTGCCACGGACTCTGAACGCGAAAGCTAATTTTTTTCTTGACAAAAGAAACTTGTCAGGGTAGCAACAGGATTCTGAATAAATAATGAAATACATGGTGTTAAGGTTAAGGCCTCATTTTGATCAAAAAAATAAATCTGGTTATGAATTTTGCGCCCTCACAATAATTCAGCGGATAAATTAGCAGTTTAGGGGAAAATAAATTCACTCAGTTTTTATTTCTTGGCCTTTTCAAGGCCAAATACAAATAAAACTTATTAAGGATGAATACCATTTTTTTAAATAGGTATGCTGTATTACTATATTATTGCAGTGTTAATTTTCTTGTACGAGTATGGCAGGTTCTTTGGTTAGGCAATGTTACATGTAATAATGTTTTTATTTATTTCTTTAGTTTGTCTTATAATGTGTAATTTTTATATTTGTTTTATTTATAGAATTCAAAGAAACACAATAAAGGTATCGAAACTAGCTTATCAATTTAGTCTTTGTTGAAGCCATGGATTAGACTTTAAAAGTCTTTTGTATGTACTTAAATGTAATTTATTCTAAGATTTGCAAAAACATATTTGGTGATATTTACTATATACCTGCTATAGGTATACAGTGATTGCTACGAAATATTTTATCAAGAAATTTTGGGCATAATCATAACACTTAATAGTCGAGGCAATAAACTAGTAAAAAGTCCAAAAGTTCTAAAACTAGTTGTGGTGGACGGATCGGAATGCAGTTTTCTGCATTCTCTCCCAAAAATTATTTGTATAAAATGTAGCGACATGGAATTTCTGACAAATCGTAAATTGCATTGCTGCAGCCAAAAATACATTAAAAAAATGCATTGTTTGAGAGGCCTCTTGGAAGATGCCAAAACTTGGTAAATAACTGTCAGAGCTGGCCCAGTTCGGGTACTCGGGGATTTTCGAGATTGCTGATCACGAATATGATGTTCAAATTGACCCCCCGAACACCTGGAGCTCAGGAACGCCGATGAACGTCATCTCCGTGGGACTCTCCCACAAATCACGCGGGAAAGAAGAGAAACTCGGCGCCCGAGGTTTTTTTGGGTCGCTGAATTCAAATCTGGCATCGGCGAACATCCCACAGGCACCTGGTGCGCCGGAACCTGGACGCGGACGTCATCTCCGAGAATTTTCCTGAGAGGAGTGCCAAAAACCCGAAAATCATAATAGGGGCGTTATGTGGGGCGTTGAATTCGAATTTCACGTCTGAAACGACCCCAAAACACCTAGTGCACCAGAACCTGACCCTAAACGTCATCTCCGTGGCTTTTCCTGACACAATCAAAAAAGGCGAACCGAAAATCGTTATGGGGGTTTTTTGGGGCGCTGAATCCGAATTTCACGTCGATAACGACCCCCCGAACCCCTGGTGCACCGGAACCTCACCCTGAACATCTTCTCCGTGGCTTTTCCAGACACAATCGAAAAAGACGGACCGAAAATCTTTATGGGGGGTTTTTTGGGTCGCTGAATCCAAATATGACATCGGCGAACACCCCACCGGCACCTGGTGGCTCCGAACCCGGACGTGAACGTCATCTCCGCTTTATTCCAATTCCAAATAACATGTTCTGTATTTGCGCCTATCATTTACCTGATGTAGAATGTTATTTGAAGCATTTATAAAATTTTTATATCTATCTTCACTACAGTAAATTACCTGTTTTATTCTGAAAACATAATAAACAAAATTAATAAATAAGGATTTTTTTAATGTTTAAGGAGAAATAAAATCAGTAATAAATAGCAATAAATATTCATTAAAAATTTAAAAATTTAAAAATTTTAAAAACCTACCTAAATGTTAAATATCATTATTCATTACTTATTATTTTTCAAATTAAAACAAGTAGTTTAATGTGAAATCAGATGGTATAATTTTATAAATACCTCAAGTAAAACCATCTATTTGGAACTTGCCCAACAGCATTGTTGCCGTATTTGTCACGAGCGGATTTACATTGCAAACAAAGGAATAAGTTACGTTTAACAATAGCGTAAGTTCATTAGGTATACCTCTAACAATTAGGTATGGTATTACTTAGACAGTATTTGTGTATTTGTGATCCACAAATGCCAGAGAAACTGTCACAATCACCAATAACATAACCTGCACCAGTATTCACGGAAACAATTGTGCTGAACGGCGTGTAACGTCACACCAATGACATCGCGGTTTTGGCCACGTGGTTTTGTTTGCATTCTATGAAAATGTATTACTATTAATATTTTAATTATTATGGATTATTGTCGCCAAACACATGTTTTGACTTTTCAATATGTTTGAAAAATTACCCTGCAATACATTTAAACCAATATGAAATTCATGCCCTTACCCATTATCTAAATATTTCAGGACAATATATTTCTACTTATACGAACCATTAGTTTTGTTTATTGAAAAAAGCCTATCAAATTATTATATTTAGTCAAAATTACAAAGATACTCAAGTGTGATTTAAAAGATTGCATATTTCTACTAACAACTAACATCTAAGTGTTGTTTTGTACAACGTTTACAACAAATTGAAACATATTGAAAGTTAATTGATATTTTTGAACTTAGTCTTATGTTAATTTTCTGCTAATTAAAATTTTTCGTTACTTATATCTATGTAGTTACCTATTTAATTAATTGCATGTTTAATTAATAATAATATATACGTTTGAACCTTTTACATTTGAAATACATTTGAGTTCATTATTCTCGTAGTACCTTCTTCGTAGCTTAAACCATCAAGTATCTCAACAAACCATGAAAACAGCTTACCACAGTCTTATTCATTCTGTGATATCATATGCAATTTTAGTTTGGGGTCACTCTACTTCAGCCTCTGATGTATTTGCATTACAAAGAAGAGCTATAAGATTAATTGGTGGACTTAAATATAGAGATGACTGTAGACTGAAGTTTGTTGAACTTAATATATTAACAGTTCCATGCATATATATTTTACAATGCCTTATGCATATAAAAAACAATATAGGTAGTTATACGTCCAGAAATGAAATTCATTCCCACTTCACAAGAAATAGAGACAATTTGCAAAATGATTATCAGAGACTCTCGAAAACTCGAAATGGTACCTCTTACTGGGGTATCAAATTTTATAATTCATTACCTAAAACAGTTACTGACTTAAATATTACAACTTTTAAGTACAGAATAATGCATTTTATAGCTCTGAGGAATTTGTAACCAGTACCTTGTCCATATTATCGCTTTAACTTATGCTATTTTTAACATCCTGTTATTCTATTTTAATTTTAACTTGAGTTTTAACTATATGTGTTTTTGTGCTGTTATCACATTTTATAGATTTTTATAGATTTTTTATAGTTTTAACTATTTTTAGTGTTTAGTGTTCTTAACGTTAGTCTATTTTGCTGTAGTTTGTAATTTTTATTTTGTGTTTCTCCCTATTTGACCTGTGTAAATACATTATTGTATATTGACACCAATAAATAAATAAATAAATATTATATTATATTTTTAAAAATAATACTAATTTTTCTATATTATGGCGGATGCGCTGATGTGAATAACTGATATAAGGAAATATTAATAAAGTATCTAATATTTAAATAGTAACAAAACAAGTTTTGAATAATTTTATTTTGGCTCACCCAGGAATAAAAGGAATTAAAAATGTTAAGAGAAAGCCACTATGGACAACTGGATGCAAGAACTTCTGATATTTATGTAATAAATTATACTCAAATTATTAATAAATTATTATTGTCTAACTCTGTAAAGCTAAATCATTCGTACTACTTCAGACTTTTAATATAGTTGATTAGTCGATATTTTACAGTGATGTATTGTCGTGTATGAAAATGGGAAGGGCAGATTTAACCGTTAGATTGTATTAGATGAAAGGCCATATTTCAGTCACTAGGCAGATCGTACGAAAGAGAAACTGTGATACTTTATTTGTACAGTATGTAAAAACAATTAAAGGAAGCTAGATTAGCAAAAATTTCTGTAGATTTGTCGTATATATATAAGTCCAATTATAGTTATAGGATGTCACAGAAGTGCTGTAAGTTACAGAGTGTTAAAGTAAAATGTAGTTATTCACTCTGGCCATTAAATTACGTTTTCAAAATACTTTTAGATGAAATTTTGCGAATAATAAATAATTCAGTGGAGTACATATCTGTATATTTATGTGAATCAGGCATTTTTAAGAAAAAAAATTAAGTATGTGTAACTTCTATTTTCGAATTATAGAGAGTAATTATGACGTGAAAATAAAGGACCATATAGAGTAAAATATATGGAGTTTTTAAAGTATATTAGTATTTATTATAAAATTGTGTTTATATTTTGATGCAAGAAAGCGTTTTTTAATAAAGTTATTAAACTTATTAGAACTCGAGGTTTTAGAGTAAAGAACAGTGTAGCCTTTATATAAATACTTTAAATATGCTAAATTCGTCCAAAAATTTGACATTTAAGAAAAATATTTAATGAAAATAAATGTTACCTTTGTCCTATATCTGTAATAGAATTCACTTCTAAGAGAAATCTGTCAGTGTGATATAATTAGTTTACAGGACAATGAAAATCGTAATTGTCTTCTGTCTTATTTTGTCCACAACGATCCTGTAAAATTTTAATTATACATGTTATTCCTAAATAATAATAACAATATTCATTATTCACTATAATGAAATCATTATTCACTGGTTTCAAAGAATAGTAAATGACCCACTATACCAGTTACGGAAATATTAACATTTTTCCGAATGATATGGTAGAAGCTTACAAAGTATAGTATTCTACTAGTATTATTCTGATTTTACCTGTACCTTCGTGAATTACAGTCATTATATGCTCGTTGAATAATATACTATTATTTAAAAATTAACAATAAAAAAATAAAAATGCAACTTTAAACCACCACAATATATTCACAAAATATTTTTTCCCGATGTTTCCTATTATTGTTTTTGTTACTTATTTGCGTTGTTTACTTATCTAAGATAATATTCGCTTATTTAAAACTTACCTATGCTCTTTTTTTTATAGAACTGGGAGAGAATTCAAGTAAAATGTATTTGTCTAATCGTTAATTTTGAATGACGAATTCTACTACTGGCCTCGCTCTGAAGAATAATAATCCTTCAGGGGTGCAACTGTAACATTGTATCATTGAATTTATAACTCTAAGTATGGTTAAATTACAATATTTTGAACTACTCCACATGCCCTGTGTCGGTTTTTATGCAGGATACCACGTATATTGAAACTGACTGGATTTGTCAACTTTAAATAAAATTAATTTTATCTATTGTGAATTGTATATCATAGCTATAGTAACAGAAGAATTGAATTTTTTTCTTATCTAATATGTAGTATCATCCCCTGAAAATATATTATAGACCAGATGTTGAGTAAAAATCTATCTGTTCATATAAATATACTTACACTCGTTAATTTCAAAGCAAAAATTATCTTTTACATTTTTATATTTGGTTTGAAATGAAATGTATACTTTATAAAAATTCTTTGAAGGAAACATTTTCTATATTATGGCGGATGCGCTACGGTAAATGAAACTACTTATATACAGGGTGTGGGGAAAAATGTGTGAAATCTCAGGTGCAGATAGAACATGAAGAAATAAGATGACAAGTTCCTACAATTTTTTTTCCTACAGGCCCTCCCTACGGGGATATGTGTCTCTGAAGGACGCCGCTGGATTTTCGATCGGATCGGATTTTCTGGAATAACTCTTAAAGTCCTTGAAACATATTTAGCTTTTTTAGTTAGTTTGAGCTTTACAAGTTAATGCCTAAATTTTTAATACCCTATATCATAAAAACTTTAAAATAATAAATCTGGGTTCAACTTTAGACTAAAAAAATACTCTTGTTTATTGTCCATACAATGAACCGTTTATGAGAAGTGCAATAATATATTACATTTTTTAATTGGCTTCTGTTGCACTATTCAGGTTAAACAAAATAAAAATATTTGAACATTTGCATATTGTTCGATTTTTTACACATTGCTATTCAGTAATATAAGTGAAATAATATTAGTTATTGAAAAGTTTCTCTGTCTATATTTTTCAATGTTATAAAGGTACAGGTATAAAATATAAGAAAATTTAAATTATCTACTCAGTAAAGTTACATATCTATAATTTACAATTTACAACGAATACAAATTATAGTGAAGCAATTTTACGATGGAATTTAGCAAATGTAGTTGTAAATTCACATCACACAATATAGAATTTTAGCCATGAATATTTCTATAATATTACAGTGTACTTATTTCATTTACAAAATTTATATGTAATTTTACATAATTTTACGCCGGTCACAAATTGCCAACGTAAAGTTATGTGAAATTGCATACAAATTTTTATCAGTGCACGGTAATAGATAAAATTCTATTCTTGAATAATATAAAAATCACACGTGTTAAACTTAACAATTCATATAATGTTCAGTGGAAAGAAAGTCGAGCAGAATAATTTCTGCCAATTTAGTTAACTGCTATCTTTTTACATACTTTACAGATCAAGTTGGCAAGATCATTAAAGGAAATGTCACAATGCCACTTTCGATATTTCCTCTTATAAAGCGCTATTTGTTTGTCGGACAATTAACCTGTCTGCAACCTGTCCTCGGCGAACCAAATTCTTCAAATCGCAAGCAGCGTAGGCGTTGTACCCGACAACTCTCACTTTCCCCATAAGAAATGTATCAACAGATGAGAGTAACCCGATAAGTCAGTCGCCTTTCTCCGAGAGTTTCTGTTAATTTAATTACCCTTTATAAAAAGGAACCGATAGGAGAGACTATCACCTTACTGTATACGGCGAATAATGAAAAGTGATGTAAAAAAGGATGTGATAAAATATGTGAGAGCTAGAATTTGTACTCGTGAGTAAAATTAATCAAAAGTCAGCTAAGAAGATGTCTTCTTAAAGAAAGAAATTAAAAATTTTAGTACGTGTACAGTTAGGTGTAATTATAATTTCTATAATAATACCTAATATTCACAAAAATATGACTAATCCAAGAAAAATGTAAGGTTGTGACAGGTTCAATACACACTTAATATACGTAGAGCTCAAAAATCCAAGGGCGTATTCTATAACTAAAATAAGGGTTTTTTATTATACAGGGTGAGTCAGTCAAAATGTCCCAAAAATTATTATTATTATTATTATTATTATTATTATTATTATTATTATTATTATTATTATTATTATTATTATTATTATTATTATTATTATTATTATTATTATTATTATTATTATTATTATTATATTTACGCCAAAAATAAATATTTTCAAATCATTATGTAAACCCTCTTTTCAAACTGTTACTGACCGCTCACAGTCTTGGTCGTTTATAGCTCACAGTTCAACTCGATGTCGACCTGATGCTACGTTGCCAAATTGAAAAAATTTCCTAGTATGGACTCTTTAGAATCTCATATTTTTTCTTGCTCAGTTCAGCCAATGATAATTTAAAATGTTAATATCCAATGAAATCAAATAATAGTAATCAAATAATGTAGGTGGTAGGGGTACTACTACCATTCTTGCTTCTCTCAATCCACTAACATCATTTGCGAAACAGAAATGTAGGTCTGATGGAATAAGGTTTATGGTGAATTTGTTGTAGTTGCATAATAATATGTAAGTCTTCTTCGTTTCATTGTTCAAATATAATATTTTATTCATTAAGAACAGTTTTTTAAATTTTGTACTATCAACTCCGCTTAGTAAGCCACTACAAGAGAAGTTTTGCACATTCTCGTGACATAACAGAAACGCTTCAAACATATGTTTGACCGATAATTACCGCTTTATTAATAAATAATATTTATCTATACCATCTACACAATACCAGCATTGCGCAGACATGAAAAATCTACACGACTTCGCACACTTGTCCAGTACATCCAACTTTTTGTACAGGTCCTGTGTGTGGCAGATGTAATAGTTGAGTGTAGCTTGGAAGAAAAAATATTTATTTTAGAGATGTTGTACTAAGAGGAGGACGAGGAAGAAGCCAGGAAAATGAGAATGTTTTGGGTTCATTCTATCAATAAAATTAGAGAAGGTCAATGAAATTTCTTTCAGTATTTCCGAATGTTACTAACAAATTTTTTCGAGTCCTTAGATTGTCGTCATCTACAGCACCAAAACACAAAGCTTTGAAGAGTCATGTGACGATATACCTGCAGTTTGTTTATGGTAAGTGAATATAGGTTGCTGATAAGCGAGGGTGACTGACAGTTCAGCGACACATTCACCACTTAACTGAATGATAATATCTAACCGTTTGAAACCAACCCTGACTTTTGTGAGAGCAGATCTTACGTCGGACTAGTGAGGCTAGGCATAGAAATTGCAGGCGACCAACACGACCTGCTGTGACGGTCGTTGTGGGTAACGGTATCTGCTAGTGCTGATGTAGTGTGCGTTGCTCCATTAAATAACATAAACAGGCTTTGCTGGTCCGTGCAGGTATAATGTGAGCGATCTTTTGTTCAACTTGAAGACCCCCAAGTAATACACATTTTCTAAACTGTTTCAACATAGACACGATCATTTCTTCGTTTTTAGTGGTAACAACGTCGAGAATAATTCGGTCAATAATATTTAAATAAATTTACCACATTTTTTTAACATTACTAAATAGCCATAGTTTTTGCGTGATACGCTTTGATAAAATAATATTAAATTTTAGACAGAAATTAATCAATGAATGAGCGACTAATTACTAATATATGAAAAGTGAAAATAATTATGCCCATACTCGTTTACGTATTTACCACATTATATCACACCAGGTAAATTTTCTATTCACAGTTCTCTATAAGTATTTAACATTCGAAATTTGTTTCGTAAATATTCGCAGTAAGGTAACTAACAAATTTAGAAAATGAGGCTGACATTTGGTGTTCATCATATGTATATATACGTATATAAATTACATGTTAACGAAATATTTATTTAACAGGAACTTCTTAATGTACTATAATATTCTAGAAATCACCTCTCCAACAGACAGCTAATGCAGACTACAATGTTGCAGATGTTAATACAAGCTGTGTTATTTATTAATTATATGTTTTATAGATAGCCAGATTTTGAAAAAAGTATATTAGAAACAACTATAAAAAAATTATTATTTCCCAATTTCAATAAATTTTGCAAATTTTCTTTTATTTCTTATCAAAATCGGACAAATATTATTACAGAAAACATATTTCTTAATAGTACCTCTCATATGGAAAAATATCAAGTCTCCACATTTTGCATTTATAAAAATTAGAAAAATTCATGCATAAAAAGATTAAAGCGAACGTTATTACATTTGTGTCAGTTTATCGAAACTGGGTAACGGACGGACCCAAAATTTTGTTGTATTAGGTAGGTATGTCAAACTATTTTACTAATTATATACCACAAATTAATTTTATTAATAATTAATAACAATAACGCCAAAAGCAGTTGAATTTGCTGCATTAAAATATATGTTGTAAAATGTTATTTATTTCTTTCTCTGGACATTTTTTTCAATTTTTTATCCGATCGTCAATTATACGCATACATTTATTTTTTTTAGATAAGTTTTGAATCACCCTGTATAATGTATATTAAAATAGGTTTATTATGTTATCTTATACTTCCGCTCTTCTGCACCGTGCATTTTTCTAAATGCAGTTTACCAGACTCAGTGACCGTATATATGTAGCGTTATCATCGTTTAACGAATAACCGTGATCTGTTATCTCGTATTTACGTTAATTTAATACCTGCACATTAGTTACGAACATTTATAACCTTAATAACAAATTGAATACACTTATACCGTTTAATAATCACCGGCATAAAACGTTTATGAATGTTATTTCACGATAGGATGTGTGTGAAATTGCCGGCATTCACTTTGCGCTATATAAGGTCAACAGATTTAAATCTCGGATGCGACGGACGAAAATATGTTTTAAAAACGCCCTGGGACTGTATGAAGGCCGAAATACTTTTCCTTTGCTCTGTGGTAATCCCTGTTCTTTCAAGACGCTTTCTTAGCGTTCAAAACTAGATGAGAAAGTAAACTTTTTAAATGCCGATCAGTCGTAAAAGTCTGATGAATTACTTGCTCATTTTGTTACATCCTCTGTACCTGAGAAAAAAATTAAAAAATAGCTTATGTTCATTAGGAAATACTCCAAAACTATTTTTGATATTTTTTACAGTTTTAACAGTTCCGACAAAATCCTAAGCGCTGTATGAATTGGAGTACCAAAAATTTGAAGTGTCTGAGAAAATCCTTTTGGCATATTTTTCCGGAAAGCAACACTCGCAGAAACCTTCTACACTATGGCCTCACTATTCAATGATGAAATCTATAACTTCAGTTAAGAAAAATTAAGATATAAGAAGATTTACTCAACTAATTGCATTTTTGAAAAGAAGTTCAGGTGGTTACAAGGCCAAAAAGTCCAGAATGTTTACAAAGGAAGAAGTATACAGGGTGTCGCATCCAAAACGAAACAGAGGCATTTTCTGGCAGCTCAGTTCTCTTTTTGAAAAACGCTCAGACCCGTCGATTTTGTTTTCGAGAGGGACAAAATTGGCATAAAATCACGATTACACGTGCAGCTCCCTAAGCAGGGATGGTACCACCCCTAAAATCTTAAATGGGAAGGGGGGTCGAATGATACATCGCTTTATAGGCCTTTCAATTCCCTTTATAATGATGTAAAATACCATGTACTTCAGTTCAGTAGTTTTGGAAATTTATTGATTAAAAGCTTAAAGTAGACTTTAATACATGATCATTAGTGAAGATCAAGTAATGCATTAAATTTTGCAGCAAAAAGTTTTCTGCTGTTCTACTAGCGCACTGATTATTTCCGAAAAATATTTCGATAATTTCAACCCTTTCTGCCGTGGAATATACCATGGTTAATTTATAAAGCGTTAAAAGGTATTTTAACAACAAAGTTTGGTCGTATCAATCGCAAACTATGTATTAAATTCCTGTTTAAAATAAGTACGAGGCATTCCTTTCTTATCTTTCTTCAAGAAAAAAATTAACACAATACCACCTTCTTTCGTCACAAAAATCGCTCCAATCGCTATTTTCAACACTAAAATAATAAAGAAACCATGGGTGTAGTGAAAAAAAATTAAGTAAATGCTTTTACTAAAATTTCTTTAAATAAGTACAAACTAATCTGATGTAGGTACCAATTAAAGTCTACTTTAAGCTTTTAATTAATAAATCTCCAAAACTACTGAACTGAACTGAAGTACATGGTATTTTATTGATTATAAAGAGTATTGAAAGACCTTTAAAGCGATGTATCATTCGACCCCCCTTCCCATTTAAGATTTTAGGGGTGGTGCCATCCCCACCTAGAGGGCTGCACGTGTAAACGTGATTTTATGCCAATTTTGTGTCCCCTTAGAAAACAAAATCGACGGGTCTGAGCGTTTTTCAAAAAGAAAACTGAGCTGCCAGAAAATGCTTTGTTTTGGATGCGCCACCCTGTATAAATTTCTAAGTACTGCAGATGATGAAACATACTTACTCATGAAGGTTGCCATAATAATTGGCATTTTTAGGGCCTATCGTCGTGAAAAATCAATTAAGCTTTGTCCGAGAAATTATAACAGAAAAATGTAGCAAATATCAACTGTTTAATTATTTTTGATTTCAAAAATGATTGCAACAAAGCTTGGATTGGAAAATTCTGAGGAATACACTGGACATTGTTTTAAAAGGTCTTCATCCATCATTCTGGTTAATGTCAGTACAGATATGGAGATATTCATGGGGGCTGGAAGTCTTCTACGGCAGAGGCTATGTCGAGAATTCTATAAAGAATTAGAAATAGATAACAAAGAAGATCCTGGGGCCAAAGACGGATTTAACGTTTGAAAATTCGAACTTAAACAGATCTATCACGTCTACTTCTGATATATAAATTTCTAATTATTGTAAAATATGTAATATTAATGTTTGTAATAAATAAACCTTAGGTTTTATAATTTTTTAAAAAGTAAATAAATCATTCTTCTAAAAAGCGGGGTTTTATTTAACAAAAAATTGTTAATAAAAACGGTTTTTTTTTCATTACAGCACTAGTATTGTAAGGGCATCTATTACTGCACAACTGTGCTATTTATAATATTTATAGAACTGGAAAATTAATATTACTAAATTAAAGTAGATAAATAAAATTTTAAATCATGGATAAAGTAATAGTAAGTAAATGCTATACTGAGACTTCGGTTGAAATGCAGTTAATAAAAATAAAAAAAAGTAGAGCCCTAAATTAGAGCCTTAGGAAACCCCTAAAGTTGATCTATAAGTGTCAAATTTTCCTCCAGCATATTCTACAAAGTGACGAGGATTTAATAAATATGTGAATTTTCTTGTGCGGTTTACATCCTGTTTCGCTAGTGAGCTATGATTTGTATTGTGATTTTGGCCTCTTTTCATGTGTTTGTTCTTTTTCGTTTCTGTTTCCGTTTTTATTTGCTCTTACTCTAAAAGCTGGTATGTTGTATATTTTACTGATTTCCCTATGTTTTTGATATTATAATTATCAGATAAAAAAGGTGTTTTAAGAGTCTGATGGATACATTAAGTTGCAAAAAGGTCTGTCATTTAAAAGAATAAGCATGATGTGCCATACGTAGCGCCTTCTACAGTGACGTCAAAATTAGAAATAATTTTGAATTTCTCGCTTCCAAAAACCGCCGATCTCCAAAATGTATGCAAATATTTGGATTTTTAAACAAACATTTACAAATATCGAAAATAAAATTTTAACTAACTTTGGCGACACGTCAGTGGTCGCGCGGTTTAAGGCGTCAGTACTTGAATCGAGGTGACTGGATTGCTGTGGGTTCGACTCCCGCAGCCGGTAGACCGTATATAAGCTATATTCGTGGAGAGATTGGCACCCTCTCTGCGGGTATGGTAGGGTGGAAGAATGTTGGCTTGGGTCAATGTGAGAGACTGATACCGGTTGACATTTGACTACCCCCCTAATTAATGAGGTTTTCCAGGTTTCCCTCATTCCTGCACTGAATGGTGGTTAGGGCCTACCAACGTAAGTCGTTCCTGAGCGCAAATGCGGCCTGCTTAATAATAATATGCCGCCCCCTCTCCCGCACAAGTCTTCGACTTCTGGGCTAATCCTCGTGATTAGAATGAGCGGTAGAGATATTATTATTATTTGACACCCCGTATCTTTTTAACCATCAACTTTTGACCAAGGTAGACTTGGCAACATCGCATTATTTTGTGCTCCGGGATCTACTCTCGCTCTATGTTGCATTTATTTCCGCACACCCTGTATACTCCCGCGAGATTATTAGATACCTGTTTACAGGACACCCTGTAAGTAGACGTTCTTACAATAATATTTATTACTCCCACTAGTAGTAAACATAAACCTCTGTTTACAACCGGAAGAATTTACATCAACATGTAGTGCTGTTGCAGCTGTGGGCGCTAACCGTACCATATAAAATCTTGCAATATCACGTGCGATGCATAAATAAAACAACGTTGTGCGCTGTGTACGATGAGACGGCAAAAATACCAAATTTTAACTGAATTACATTTACATTGAGAGTGGAAAGCGACAGTGAAAGTCCAATAAATCGCAGCTTCGAAAAAGAAGTACAGCCTTTTTCGGAACGTATGCGCCCTCCATTCCGAAGCGAAACGATCAATTAAATGTGGCAGCGCGTATCCTTTGACCATTGTTTCGGAAGTAATGAGACTGCCGCTATGAAAGTACATAGTGTGCGAATAAGGAAATTCTAATTTCAAAACGTCTATGACGAAGCTAACCAAGTTTGTCACCTAGGAGAATAATAGACCAGTAACACACTTCAATCGTGAATTTTTTTACTTATAGCTTACAAAATGAATAATTATATTTTGGGTCCAGTCCTCAATATTACACAATTGTTTGCCATGTAGTATGCGTTTGTCCTACTACGTGCACAAGGTTTAAAGAGTTTTAAAGCAGGCCCTATCCAACTGATGCTGCTCTCTCCTAGCATCCCGCCTAGTAGTTGTTTAAAGTGTTTATGTATTACGGCAGGGGAACTAAGGGATAGTGGGTGTGTGATATATGTGTGAAGCAGATAGTTTTATATTAGAACATTTAATCAAGGAGATGATTTGAATTCTTACACCTTAACAGAGAGCCAATAGAGTTAATAACTTGTTGTATTATACTGTTTTAGTGTTGCATGCGCCATAGATTTGTCCATGGTACCTATAGTATCTGGTTCTGCGATATTCCTCATTTGAAAAGCTTCCCGGATAAACTGGTTGCTGCCAGGATAAGGTCTCTTAAGATGGAGTGCTGCCTTCGACTATAGGGACAAAATACAAGATTAATTTTGAACCAAAAACCAAGAGTTCGCTATTACAAGTTTTTTGAATTATAGATACCACGATTGTCATTTCCACAGAGGAACGACAAGGATACCTGTTGTCTTTTCAGTAAAAATTTTCTGCAATACTCGTAGAATAAATGCAAATGAAGGAATAAAAATCGAAATTTCTCCAATTAACTGTAAAGATATCTGGCCTCTGGTCCAGGATTCCATAGCCAGGAGATATATAGCATGCGCCAAAAGTATGGAATAAATTCAATAAAAACGAAACATTTATTTTTTGGGAAAAATCCTCGAACAGGTCGATTTTTAATTTAAAAAATACATAATTTAGCGTAAAATGCGATTTTCAAATGTCATTTGTTTTCGAGTAATGACGTCATCGATTTTTTTTAAATGGCAACACCATATTTTTTTCCTTGATTCTGAAAGATCGTTTAATTCTCTATCAGACAGTACTAAAATTTTGCCCTCTTACATAGGAAAGTTTTCGAGTAAATGACGATTGAATGTTAGAAAACGTAAATTTTATCCATAAAAAACAATTCTGAGGTATGTAAAATAAAATACAATTGATTAAATTTTATACTTAAATTAAATGTCTGAATTGCCATCCACCAACTTCTTGACAATGCGTCTGTGAAGAAATTCTTCTTGCACATTATGAATGATTTCTGGGGTAACGTCCCAAATGCGATTTTAAGTTCTTCTAAATTACGTGGCTTATTAATGTACACTTTTGACATAAATCCAAACAATCAATACATTGAATAGCATAAACTACATGTGACAGATAAGAGTTTTCCAGTTTGCCTTTCATAGGTGAATATAGTTGACCAATTGTCCTGTTATGGTTAAAAAATAACACGTAAATTTTCACTATTTAGAATCATTTCTCTGATGAACTTTTTACAAAGGGTATTTTAACGTATCTAATATTATCTCGATTATCTGTTTCTGAACTCACAAATGAACTATTGTTATTATTAATATTATTACTATAATAAACATGATTATTATTCAAAATTACGTTAACAGGAAATGTGGGATAATCGTGATATTTTAGTTTTGGCTTGAAATGATGAATATTATTCTTTTTTTGCATTCATGAGTGAGATGAATAGTAATTTAAAAGTCTTCCCGATAAAGTTATAGGTTTTTCATACCAATTGATAATAGTGGTTTGGTCTGGATTTCTTATTAACACCATTAACTTCAAAAGTACTTGGTAAATTGTCACTTTTTACAACGTTTGCATTTGATTTCAAATCATTTTGCTGACATTACTATTAGAGTACATTCTAAATTCTTTCTTAATATATTGCAAAATTTGAACTATGTGACAGATTTATCATATACGTATTTCAAATTGAGAACACTCATGTCTTACCAAAAAAAAAGAAATAATATAACTCGAAGTGAGAGATATTATCCTAAACGCATATGTTATACAAGTGTGAGCTATATCCATTTCATGACATTGTTTTTATCAAAATATGTTACAGGTATTTCAACCAGCTACATTCATATAAGGAAATATCAATTTCAAACTTAATCATGTGGAACATTTGTATTACTCAGTAATAAAGTGCTGTTGCTCTTGCAATCCAATTTTAATATCACACTCTAATTTCCTGTAACGAACGTGCGAAGAATAACGACCATGATTATCGTAATTATTAGTTTATTAATATTAGTAGAAATACTCATCTCTAACTTAACACATGAAGAAGTTGCAACTACAAATTTTTGTTATAAATATATCTGACAGTTTTGCTTAACATTTTTTTACTTTTTTTAAATCTAGGCTGGGATATAATTGTCTGGATATTTTGGCAAGGCTTAGAAGCCTAAAAGATGCGACCTTAGCCTTAGAAAATTACCATTGGGGAAAGAAAATTGTTGATGAGTATTATGAGTCGTTTGCCTTGAGTAGCATAAATTCAGCAAAGAGGCATAGAGGGTCATAGCAGGGTATATACAGGACTAACATCATGCATTGTGTGAGGCTCCAGTTTCGTTCCGTGTACTTTAGACATTTGTTGTTGCGTCTAGAGACATTTAAAAAATATTTTGATCTGTCTCAAGCTATATGTATATACAGTGGTCGCAACATAAAGGTTTCCAACATAATGCTACTATTAAAGGGGGTGTACCAGTGAATTATTAATATTAGAAACTTTGCGTCAGTTATTAGGTCCAGTCAATAATTAATTGTTTTTGTATAGGTGTAACAGACAAGCGGTTAAACCATCACTAATTTAAACAAAATATACTGATATAAATACTGATTCTTTATGTTGCAGGGAGTGTACCTAAATTTAAACAGTCTGTGATGCATGTTAAACAATGTTGCGGTCTGGTTACTGATGACAATGGACAAAAAGTAGAGAGAACCATTTTCTCCGTGAAGTTGCTCCGTATGAAAAGGGTACCGTAATGTTTTGGGGTGGAATAACGTTCAACCCCCGCACCCCATTAATTTGCATACCACATAATATGACCAGCCAAATTTACGTCGAACAAGTTATTACACCCATTATCTACCCCCTACGAAACGAATTCTGTGAAAATTTTATGTTTATGAACGATAACGCTCGACCAAATCGCGCAAGAAGGGTTCAAGAGACACTCGAAGCAAGACATATCAATAGATTAGATTGGCCAGCTAATTTTCCTGACATGAATCCTATCGAAAACATGTGGGATTTCGTTGCTAGAGCCATTCATAATCATATTCCTCCACCTCAGACTGCAGATGAGTTAGTCGTGGCGACAAAAGGGGAATGGGACAATATTCCGCAAGAGATCGTTAACCGCTTGATTATCTCAATGTACAGACGTGCCAATATGCTATTGGAATGTGGTGGAGTTCATTATCCAACATGTTCTTTTCACAAAAAAAAAGAAAACAATATACTTTTATAAATGTATTTGGTTTTTCTGACAAAAAGATTTCTTTAACAAGAATGCCCGGGTCCAAGACTTTTGACGTATGTATTATAGGATCTAACAATAATCTTGCTAAAAAATTATGCTTTTATTCACATCTTCCTTAACATTAAACTTATTATCTACATACCCAAAAAAAAATCTAAGAGAATATGAAAAAATTGAAAAGATATTACATAAAAAACAAACAAAGAAATAAACGTATGAAAGATGAATGAATAAATCATGAAAAGCACGAAATTACAGTCCCATGTAATATGTTCGTATCATCACTGTGTACACATAGTATGTTCACGGTTATTACTGTTTTTTTTTCGCTCTTACACTAAACTAGTGTGGCCTGAGACGAGAAATCTTGCAAATCTTGCAAAACAAGACAAGAATTTCATTAAAGCCTTGTTTTTGCTCGATCTTGTAAGGTCATGACTTGCATTGTCTTGCGAGAGTTTCGCAAATTTTAAATATGACAAATACCTACTTTTATTGTCATGTTTAATTTAAAATTCATTGACAAGTTAAAGGCACGTTTGACATTGTCTATATTTAATTTCAAATAATTTTAATTTTGTGATATATTAATTTTTATAGTTAGATATTTGACTCAACTTAAAGGAGGCCACCTGAAGAAATAATCCTAAAAATGCAGAAATAGGTCAGATCTCATCTATTGTGGTTGAATTTTGGAGTTCCCACAGTTTCAAAAGTGAACTTAGATATTTTAGAGTGTTTTCATTAAACCAGGTTAGCAAATTTAGCTAGATTATTTTTTTAGATAATTATTGAATAAAGCTTTGTCTCTGGTATTGTTTGCATACATATGACTTCATTGATAGGAATTGTAGGAGATTTGATTTATATTAGTTTAAAATACCTTTTTAATACAGTAAAAAAAATGTTTTTATCTCGCAAGACTTTTTTTAAATCTTGCCTTTCAATTCCAGCTGTCAAGTCTTGTCTTGGTCAAGATCAAAAAAGAGCAAGACAAGATGCCAGCACTATACTAAAACCACATAAATGCAAATTGGTAATAAATTAATCGTTATATGCTTTTGGTACTCCTCTAGATTTATAAGTATAAAGGTGTGTTACAAGTCGCAAGCATGTACTAAAGTCGCAAGATAGGTACTAAATCAATTTCGAATAAATTTAAGATAATTTATGCAATGTTTGACTTATGACTAGGTATAAGGGAGGCATCATTACCTTAAAAGGTCAAACAATATAATTTGTTGATACCTTAGAAAGTATTTTTCCAGTTTGTCTTTCATTGGTGAATAACATGTAAATTTTCAGTATTTAGAATAATTTTTCTGATTAACCTTTTACATTGGGTATTTTAACGTATCTAATATTATCGGGATTTTCTGTTTCTGAACTCACAAATGAACTATTGTTATTATCAATATTATTACTATAATAAACATGATTATTATTCAAAATTTTTTGCATTCATGGGTGAGGTGAATAGTAATTTAAAAGTGTTCCCGATGAAGTTATAGGTTTTTTATACCAATTGGTAATAGCGGTCTGGTCTTATTAACACCATTAACTTCAAAAGTACATGGTAAATTACTTAAATCAATTTTGAAGAAATTTAAGATGACTTATGCAATGTTTGACTTATGACTAGGTGTAAGGGTGGCGTCATTACCTTAAAAGGTCAAACAATATAATTTGTTGATAACTTAGAAAGTATTATTCAGACTATGTAAAACCATATAATATTTTACAACTTACTAATAAGTAAGGTTGCGGCTATTATCATAAAAAATAAGATGCGTTAATAAAATTACTGCTTTCACATCTGCCTTTTACCAACTTATTCTTAACTTTTAAGAGGATTAAGAGTATTTTCCGTGATGTAAGAGCAGCATCTAAAAGTGTTATTTGATTTGAAATCGTCAGATGTCACAGTTCATTGACTGCTTCTCGTTTATCTTACACCGCATTTATATTTATCAGATAAATAGTAAATAACTTAAGCACTGTATCCTCAAATCAAATACACTGCTGCTGTGCGTCTATTTGCTGAAGTGATACTGAAAACGAAAGCTCTCTGAAAAGTAAACACAATGACGCAATTAATGAATCAAATGTTTTCCGTATCAATGATTGAGTGCTTTATTTTGAAGTAGAGTGAAAATCTAAGAAATGCCATAAACACTTTCAGAAAATACAAGTAGCCATCTGTTTTAAAATGTACGTATAATTAAGTCAAACGTTCAAACTATCTATTCGTAAATAGCCTAGTTATGTCGGATTTATTTTGACTGCATAATTTTGAAATAAATTCAATATATTATTATGACCATTGCCCATCGATACATTCTAAAAACACTCACTTTTAGATGTCCCATAAATATCGAGTTACGATTAAAAGCAGGAGAAACTGTAATAATTACCATTTTTAACTGCGTATTAGGCAACGGAAATTTTATTTAATTAGGTACAACATAAAAAATAAGCAGAATTCCTTCCTAATATCGTACTAATTCAACAAATTTAAATCCTAAATAAGTAGATATCTATAACAGTAGCTGCTCGTGACTTCTAGGGTATGTCCGGGGTCATGAACAAATTTTTTTGACCGTAGTATGAGTTTAAAGATCATAAGAAGATAATTGTTTTGGTACATTGTTTAGATTATATCATGCCTATAAAATACATCGAATATAATGAGCGTACAAAAATTTTAGAAATGTAAAATCACAACAATTGGCCATCTCTCCCACATATCATAGAGAAGAGGGTCATATCACTATAGGCTATAGTAAGAAATGTGTTTTTTATTTAAAGAACCAACAAATAAATGAAATAATGCTTTGCAAACTAACATTTATATTACCTAAGTATACATTAAGTTTTTCTTGAAATAGCATAAGTAGTAGATGGATTTCTAATAGAGGAACTATTTTTAACAGCTTTGACGGCACGGAGAAGATTCTCATGAACTACTCCAGGTTATTTGATATACTCGTTTGGCATCTGATAAAATGATACAAATTGGTTGTATACAAGGTGTTCCGAATAAGAACTAACACAGAGCAGGAGCTTGTAGTGTGAGTTTCAAAATGTCTTCAAAGTAGAGCCAAATATATCGAAAAAAATTCTCTAAATCTCTGAATTACTGTAACGTGGAATAACCAAATTTAGTACATGTTTAGGTTCACTACTGTTCTTTTTTGGCTACAAATTCAAGTAAATTGAAACACTACGAGACTTTTTTGCAGCGATCAGATTTAAAAAGAATGCTAAGGTCTAGCGCAGTATTAAATTTAAAATACTTTTTTTTATTCTTAAATTTTAAAAAACTTCAAGGTTTTCAAGAAAAAATGCATGAATTGAAACAAGATTATAATAGTGTTTATTAGAAGTCAAAAAGTACAGTAGTAGGATTTGCCTTTAAAATTTGACAGTCAAATCAAATATACATTATTACTGAATTAATAGTTACATATGAATACACTTGAATATAGTTTAAAATTTTAAGTATATTATTATACTTAAATATAGATTAGATTTCTTTCCATGTATTAAAAATGTCTTCAATATTTTATTGTACCTATTTATAAAGCTGGTTATAGGCCTTTTAGGCCCAGAGCTGTGTTATTCTCCTCCACTCCATTCTGTTCTTCGCCTTTCTTTTCCAATCCGTTACATTTTTCTCCCTTAGATCTATTGCCACTGCCTCTCTCCATCGTTTCCTCGGTCTGCCTTTTCTTTCTTGTAGTTAGGTTTACTCCCTACTATTTTCTTAACTGCCCTTTCATCTTCCATACGTTCAAACTGCCCTAGCCGCTGCACTCTTCTGGCTTTTACAACTTCGTCTATTGTTGGTACTTGGTACATTGCATATACTTCCTCATTATTTCTCCTTACATAGCCTTCCTCCGTTTTCTTACTTCCAAGAATTCTTCTTAAGATCTTCCTTTCCCACCTCAAAAGGTTTTCTCTTGACTTCTTATTGATAACTAAGGGTTCACTACCATACAGCGCTGTCGGTCTCAAAATTGCTTTATACATTCAAAATTTTACTCCTTTCCAAGGTCAAGATATCTCGAACCGAACCGTTATATCTGAATTTGAAAGTTATGGTCATACTATAAATTCACGATATTTATGCATTAGGAATTTGTCTGTATATATACAAAGGATTATACCATAAAACACGTTCCTGGCAATTAAAAGCTTTATTATCTTAGTGGTTGTTGATCACCCCTACATCCGACATCTTGAATTTTACAGCGCCATCTACTGGTTTGCGAATTTCGCGAATAATAACTACACCATACCTTATATGATGTGTTTTAATTGATAATTAATTTAATTGTCATTACAGTTTAAGATCAAAATTCTGAAATATACATTGTCGGAAAGCACTCGATATCTCTTTATCAAACGTATTAACAATGATTATCCCATAGACGTCCGACAGTTAAATTTCTGAAAAACAAACTTTTATAATTATTATTATCCATATTAAAGTCCGAAGATAATATGCATTATTCCGACAACTCAGTTCTTTATATAGTTGCATAAATCATCGAATATTAAAAGTCCAAGACGAATAGTTATGATTTTCCTTAGCCTACAGGTGATTTGTAATGCAACTCTAAAAATGAACTATTTACGAGTAATTTAATTAAACCATTAGATCGGACAACATCTCCAGGCAAGTATTGTTCGTTATGCCTGTTAGGTAGGTATCGTTTGAAGTAGTATCATTAGAATAAGAATTAACTAAACGTTAATCTTGAAGTGAATCAAAGCCATGAAAGAATACAGTGATTGTTATTATTAAATCAGTCGCCCAAAGACACGTTCCGGACAGGAATTTACAGGGCGAACGTTCTAACCTCGTATAATATGATATAGTGCAAATAAATATACTTCATCTCAACGATATAACAAAAGATGGGGAAACTAAGTCCTGGGATGGGGTGATGCAATATAATTTCAAGCAAGTGACATAAAATCATTAGAATGTGTGCATAATATATTATCATAATTCTATAGATGACGTCTATTTTAATCATCTAAATAGATATTATTCAAAATTCTCGTCGTCAAATCAGTATCATTTTACCCCAGTTCAACCCACTGTTCGAATATATATCGGAAGGGCGGCTACAAGCCGCTATTTGAATGCAACGTTGTAACATCTCACCGAATAAGGTAACCGTACATCACGAAAATGGGTCTTTTTCTTTATAAAATTTAGTCTTTTAGCAGGTAACAAATATGTATCATTATGACATATAGAATTATTAGCACTTTGCAAATTCGAAATAACGTTTTTAAGAAGTTGTTTAATTTTATGAATCGTAAGCAACAATCTTGATAACTATGCAATCTCTCGTCTACCAACTCGCCGACATACATCGTTCTTGAACACCGTAAGAAAAACAAAGAGGGCAGTTAACGATGCAACTTATATTATTACTTGTTTACTTTGCTGACAGCGCAGAACAGTACTTTTTAGTGCTAGGTGATTTCGCAGGCTCGAACGTGTTAAAATTTCTGTTTTCCTGATATACTGGGTGTTTTTTAATTAGGGTTGTGAATACATAATTGTTTAAACAGTATTCAATAATACATTAGTTATGAGTACTCAATGTTGTGTGTGTGTTTTAATCGATCTAGTACTTAGTATCTATTAGTTTTTTGACTTTAAAAATTTTGTGGTATTAGATACTGTATATCTTATAAGATGGGGAGATAATATTCAAACCTTAAGAGGATTTCTCAGAAGAACCTCAACCTAATACAAGTGAATATCAAGATAGAGATAGAGAAGATGCGGAGGTTAGGACGGACAACGAGCAGGCTCAGTTAATTAGATATAATGAATATAAAAGTATAAACAATGAAGGAGAATAGAGGGCATTAAAAATAACAGCTTATTTAATAATTTTATTAGACAACGCTCCATATCATTTAAGACTTTCAGAAAAGATTCCAGATAATGACACAAAAAAAAGAATATTCAAAAAATTGTTAAAATCCATAAAATTGCGTACAATGCTAGTTTAAACAAAGATGAGTTGCTGCATATAGTCGAGAGCAATAATTTTACAACGAAATACGTTACTGATGAGATGGCTACTGCAATGTTTGTAAAATTGACTTAATATGGAGCCAATTAAAAAAGACATGCTATAAGAAGTGAAGTAACTAAAATTACATGAGTTAAAAAATGCATCAAATATGTCATAAAAATTGAAGAGGAGAAGACTTTCAGAAAAGATTCCAGATAATGACACAAAAAAAAGAATATTTAAAAAATTATTAAAATCCATAAAATTGCGTACAATGCTAGTTTAAACAAAGATGAGTTGCTACATATAATCGAGAGCAATAATTTTACAAAGAAATACGTTATTGATGAGATGGCTACTGCAATGGTTGTTAAATTGACTAAATATGGAGCCAATTAACAAAGACATGCTATAAGAAGTGAAGTAAATAAAATTACATGAGTTAAAAAATGCATCAAATATGTCATAAAAATTGAAGAGGATTATAGAAAACTGCACCAATTGATTAGAATAAATAATAATAATAATATCTCTACCCCTCACTCTAATTACAAGGATTAGCCCAGAAGTCGCAGACATGTGCGGGAGAGAGGGCGGCCACATTTGCGCCCAGGAACGACTTACGTTGGTAGGCACTAACCACTATTCAGTACAGGGATGAGAGAAACCTGGAAAACCTCATTAATTAGGGGAATAGTCAAATATCAACCGGTATCAATCTCTCACATTGACCCAAGCTATCATTCTTTCACCCTACCATACCCGCAGAGAGGGTGCCAATCCTCTCTACGAATATAGCTTATATACGGTCTACCGACAGCGGGGCGCGAACCGACACCGATCTAGCCACCTCGATTCAAGTAGACTAAAAGTGGTTTTATCACAACTTTTGACGAAAAATCGGATGAAGTGCCGTTAATAGTGACTCTGGCGAGTAGTGCTAGTGTGTTTTTCTTATTATAATGTATAAGTACACACATTTACATAGATTTTTATATACTTAACTTTATTTTAAATTATTGTTAGTGAAATTAGGCTAA
The DNA here is from genome assembly GCA_025584915.1 of Monochamus saltuarius. Lineage (NCBI taxonomy): Eukaryota > Metazoa > Arthropoda > Insecta > Coleoptera > Cerambycidae > Monochamus > Monochamus saltuarius. The sequence continues at coordinate 54,590,783 of CM046725.1, read as the reverse complement.
TACTATCTAACGTAAATACGGTCCTGCCTATGGCTCCCTTGGGATAAACCATAACTATATATTTTCTCTTACAAATGCTATTATGCGGTAGATAGAGGTAATTCGACTGCGCAAAAACACCTCTATGATTTTTCTCTCGATTAACGACAGCAGCTATTGACAACAGCTTTACATTGTAGGGCAAGAGGAAGAATTTTATGTTTTGTATCAGTCAAATATGCCTAGTTGGGAAATTTATACCTTACGTGTTAGAAACCACGTAGAAAGCGATGCAGAATATTTAAAAAATGTGCGTTGTAATTTCCCGGATATTGTCTTTCATACTTTACGTAAGCTTAAAAAAATGCAATTAACGAGATAGAGATATTAACTTAGTTATAATAATAAACACCTATTACAGGAAACGTTTAATTATATTTGTCCAAAAAAAGTCTGTCTCACTCTTAGCCGTTTTACATGTTAATAAGTCCAATTACTACACAACGCAAACACTATCTTAAAGGTAAATGTAATCTCGAAAAAATATCCTAATCAGCATCTATTACCAAATTACTTTTTCTTTGATATTGTACCGATCCTGTATTTCCAGTAATAACATGAATAGTGTCGTCTTATTTTGAAACGACATAGTTATTTAAAATGTCTGCCTAAAATTCAATAGGAATTTAAATTTCAAAAATATAGACTCCCTCAAATTTTCCGTCAATTTATATTTTTAATGTTAGCTCTATTTCAATATGAGACATTGAACTTGCTGCTAAAAGCCGCTTTACAGTAAGTACCTCCAATTCTTTCTGCAAGTTGCAAGTCCCTTACACGTAGGCATGCGCACTGAACAGCAACATATTGCAAAAGCCGTCATATCTGAAAGACTCTCGCACTTTCACAATATAGGTATTACACGATTTTTTATTGTAGCTTTTCTGCAATTCTGGGGAATAATTTAATGATTTGTATGGCAAAATTTCCTAGGCTGAACTGTCAATTTCAAACTGCCTTCTTTCACTTCTACTTGAGTTTTGCATTGCTTGAGCTTGCAAAACATATTAACTGAAACCTTTATTTTATATGCTATGCTGTTTGTTATTGTTACTTGTCAAAATTGGATAAACAGTTTAGTGTGCATTCGCGTTAAAGTGTTGGTATCACTTCTATCGCAATTTTGAATTGACAAATGTAAAACAAACTGCAAGTAATACTTTTGGGAAAGGTATTGTAAGTCCAGGGTCTTGCTGCAAGCCATTGCAAAAAGAATTGCGGACTGTAAAGCGGTTTTAGGAAACTTAATAACAGAATGACTTCAGGTCCTGACCTTATATATTCCCTTATAGTTAAAGATTGGATTAGTGTGCTATCGTTGCTGTTGTTGACAGGTGGATAATAAATATACTGATTATACTAAAGCCTTTGATCACAAAAATCATAGCTTATTATTAGTGAAATTGTATTTGGCTTTAAGAAAACTTGGTTACAATTTTATGTTTAATAAATAGCCAACAATTTGTATCTTATAACGGTTATAGATCAGCAGTTATGTATCATCAGTTATGCAGGTTCGTTGTTCCGCAGGGATTTAATCTCGGACTCTTATTGTTTTTATTATTTGTTAATAACCTGTGTAGTGCGCTATGTTTGCTGATAATCTAAAGATCTACAAATCAATGTTTAAGCAAATGACTGTATACAACAACTTCAAAACCAGCTTAGCAAGATTGCAGATTGGTGTGTTTTAAATAATGTCGACATTAATATTGGCAAGTGCAAAATAATATCGTTTACAATAAAAAACAATACATTACTTACAGTTACAATATTAACGATACTGCTTTGGAAAGAAAATTTACAATAAAAGATTTGGGTATTCTTTTTGATATGATATACATTATATTTTGTGAAACATAATAACTGATATCTCATTAAATATGATTTTACATTTAAAATTTTTTGCATGCTTTCTGCTCTCGGTATGATTAAATTTTCAGATTTATCTGTTATGTTCTTTTAGAGTTTACATGGGTCGTGCAGATTTCCCAGCTAAGTGATACTGAAAGAGGCTAATTGTTGGGTTGCGCGAAGCAGGTTTATCAGTGAGATAAATTTCTAGAAGGACTAACAGATCCTTACGTACCATACACTCAGAAAAGTCGTAGACACAAAGCGAAAGATACCGGCCCTTACAGAGAACCACAATTAATTAATTTTGTCAGTAAGTACTTACTTTCGACCAAGCTCGAATATTTTAGTTATTAGGTAGTTCTTTTAATTATTAATATAGTAATAGATAGATGACGCCGGATTAGAGAGCTTACCGACCCTGGAGGGTAAATAATCTAAGTGTGGTATCCCGCGCCGACACGCACTTATATACTTTGGAAATTTTAACATACATTTATACACATACACAGTGAAAGCAGATTAAAATAGGTCTGCGCCCGCTTTTATATGTATGAAAATTTAATGTATTTATTTTTTTATGATTGAAATTTAGTTTGTTTTTCAACTTGGTAACTGAAAAATCCGAAACAGCCAGATGATCATCACATTATAACAAAACAAATCAAAAACAGAAAAGATTATTTATTTATTATTAATAAATTATTTTTGTACTGACTTTTATAACTACTGTGAATAAATTATATATTGTCTACGCATTTAACATTCAGTTAATTGCAATTTAAAAAATCAATACATTTTGATATAGAATAAGTTAGAACTAGAAAGTTAATATTCAGTACCTTTCCTACCTAAACCTACCTAAATAGTATTAACAATGTTCATTACCATTTATCTGTTATCAAAAACGTACCATTAACATTATAGTAATATGCAGTTCATATTGTAATTTTTGATAAAAACAAATTGTGTATACTTACAAATCACACGCCAATATTGTCAAATTTAATAGACTGGTTGATTGATTGGGAGAGCTATTTACCTGCAAGAGAAAATATGGTATTAATGTATTTATTTTGTTTAAATGATAATATGAGCAAGAAGTTTCGCATTAACCAGATTTAATTCTTAAATTTTCAGTAAATAAGAATAGTGTATTTATAAAAAAAAAAATCTTTAAAATAAAAAAATTGAAAACGTTGTCCTGCAAAACAAAATAAAAGCTTCTTTAAAACCTTGTTTTTATTCGATCTTGTGTAATATCATGTCTTGTATTGTTTTGAGAGGGTCTCTTGACAGACTCTTGCATACAAATCAGAAACATGAAACCTTATTACGAATTTGATAACACTGGTGGTTACTCTCGGTAAGAAAAAGAAGAAATTTGCAAGATTATCGCAAGACAAACATGATCTTGCAAGATCTAGCAAAAATGAAACACGACTTATTCAAAATTAATTCAGCTAACACTAATAATATTAAGAAGCTTTTTATGGCCTTATTATAACCCAAGAATAACATTCTCGGCTCTAACTCTTTGTTTTTTTAAGGTCAATTCACACATGCAGTACTGTGCGTCGACTGTGTCGTAACCGTGCACCGACTGTGTTGTGTTGTACATATTCACACCAATCATGTTATTACGTGCCACAGTTGGTTAGTTTATATCATGGATCAAAGAGAGGAGGAATACCAGCGGCAAAATCGCGACACCCGAAAATGAACGAGCGCTGGCCGAAACATGACGACCGCCCTCTGGTCGCCTTCCAATAGTTCTCACTAGAGCGGTTATGCACGTACCGTGCTCCTACTGTGTCGGACCGTAACCTTGAGAAATCGCTTTCAAAGCGGTCGGAAGCAACACAGTCAGAGCACAGTCTGTGCCTAGACCTACATGTGTGAATTAAACAGTGCAATTCAATACATTTTCAATGGAAACTTCAGGTGATAGATTTAGTTCAAATCGACACAGTCGGTGCACAGTGGGTGCCCAGTACCGTATGTGTGAATTGACCTTTAAGGTCAATTCACACATACGGTACTGGGCACCCACTGTGCACCGACTGTGTCGATTTGAACTAAATCTATCACCTGAAGTTTCCATTGAAAATGTATTGAATTGCACTGTTTAATTCACACATGTAGGTCTAGGCACAGACTGTGCTCTGACTGTGTTGCTTCCGACCGCTCTGAAAGCGATTTCTCAAGGTTACGGTCCGACACGGTAGGAGCACGGTACGTGCATAACCGCTCTAGTGAGAACTATTGGAAGGCGACCAGAGGGCGGTCGTCATGTTTCGGCCAGCGCTCGTTCATTTTCGGGTGTTGCGATTTTGCCGCTGGTATTCTTCATCGCGGTTAGTGTAAATTCATCGATGTGACGAGTAGGCCAAAAATGCCTGTTAATGAAGAATTTTTAAATAAAGTTTCAGCAGATTGTAAAATTTCAGGAAAGTCATGCGAAAGTATCGAACAAATTGTTCTGGATCATCTTTGAGTCGAGCAAATGCTGTGTGAATTCTCCTTTTTCCTCGCTAGCTCTCCATAAACGGTTAATCCAAATCTTCCTCTTTCTTTTTTTCACCTCTTCCGTTAATACTAGATACGCTCCGCATGATATAACCACGTCCTCCTCTCTTGGATCCATGATACAAACTAACCAACTGTGGCACGTAATAACATGATTGGTGTGAATATGCACAACACAACACAGTCGGTGCACGGTTACGACACAGTCGGCGCACAGTACCGCATGTGTGAATTGACCTTTAGAGGTCAGTTGGAAAACAAAAACCCCAATTTTATAATCGTCGACGTTTCATTTTATTATTTTCAGGACTCTGAAGAAAATGATAAATAAAATGATAGGTAATTATAATATAATAAAAACGTACAAATACGCAAACTGTATAAACATCTTACAAAGAAACTAGTAATATATAAATTTAGATTTTTTTTTCATTCTAATACTAGAAATATAGGAAGTTTTGTTATGCCAGTTATTTACGAGTAAATTTATTCGGAATGTAAACAACAATAACGAAATATTAAAAATCTTTTTAATAACCAGAATTTTATAAATTTTTCCTTGAAATTTTTTAATTAAAACTTTTACAATATAAAAAGGTGGTTAACAACATAGTGATGCATTGAAATATGTATACCAATTTTAATAGAATTTTATTATTTTCAAAATGTACAGTTTCAATTATTTTATTTTTCTTTAATTTTGCTCAACAGATTATAATAACATGGATTTAGATTTTGAATGTCCTGTTTTAGGTTTATACTATTTTTACTTTTTTTAATATTAGTCGTCTTCTTGTAGAAGTATATTTTGTAGTTACTTTGTTTACCAATGATTTTTGTGTTATCAAATTTAAAGTTATGCAAATAATTTCGACAATGTTCTGCAAGAACTGTGTTTTTATATATTTTTATGTATTAATAATATTGTGTGAAACTAACTACTCTGTGGACTAAAGCTCCAACCAGCGTTGAATTACACCCACAATATTTACCCATATATTCTTTATTATTAGCTTTTGTAACATTTTTTACTGTATTAGAAAGGTATTTTAAGCTAATATAAATAAAATCTCCTACAATTCCTATCAATGAAGTCAGGTTAGTAGATTTGGCTAGATTAATTTTTTTATATAATTATTGAATAGAGCTTTGTATGTGGAATTATTCATTAGCATACCTAGATGTTTGGTATCAGAGAGCATACATACTTCATTGATAGAAATTGTAAGAGATTTGATTCATATTAGCTTATATTACCTTTCTAATACAGTAAAAAAAAGAAACTGTTTTATTCTGTTAATTAAGTAATGACAAAAGCTTTACATTTCTGGTGTGTTCTGAAATTTTTGTTTTCTAATATCTGCTGCTATGTTCAATATATACCCTATCACAATGCAAGTGTTTTTTGTGGTTACTTCTAATTCTTTTGGAGTTTTTGCTTTAGTTCAAGTAATTATTTTTTATTGCGTTTTCATTACTATAAGCAAATTGGCATTATTCAAAATTCTAGATATTTTTTCTGAGAAACCATTTATGTAAGGGATTTTAAAATATTTTCAATATATCAAGTGATATTTGATTATTTTTTGAGTAACTTGAGTATTATTTGAAAAGAGTAATTAAATTTAATTTTTTTATGGAACATAAGATAAGTTTAAAACTCTTGTTTTGAGGATTTTAATTACGTTTAATTTTTGTGAAAAGCAATGTTGGGAGTGAAAATTTAAAAAAAAATCCGAAAAAGTGGGCTTTTGATGCCAATCTGTAATGAGAGTGTTGTCAGATGTTTGTGTAATTGTTAAATAAAGAAATTATATTCTTTTATTAATTTCACTTTAGATTTTAAACTGGGTGAAATTCGTTATAAATATTAAAAATGTCTGTTGTTTTATTTTCAGGCACGCAAGTGAGAATATAATCAACATAAAGTTTAGAAAAAGGTAATGTAAATGAAAGTTTATTGATACATTTGCTTTGTATTTCTGACGAAACAATATCTGAGCATACTGGTGAGAGACGCCCATACCAAGACCAAAAGTCTGTTTATAAAATTATCATTAAAATAACTGTTACCAAAAATCAATTCAAGTAAATCAAAGAATTCATCTAAATAAAATTTACAACAATTTTTTATCAATGACCAATCTGTATTTTCCTAAAAACATTACTAAATCTCTGGGTATATTTGTAAAAAGAGAAACAACAAGAGAAACTAGTATATAACGTTCAGGGATTTCTAATTTTTTAAATTTTGTAACAAACTCAAAAGAATTTTTTTCAAAGTACTGATTTTTGGAAGAGGCATGTTTCAATATGTCACTAACAAATTTTGATGTACGTATATCGGAGAACCAACAAAACTAAGAATAGGTTTCAGAGGAGTATCAGATTTTTGAATTTTAGGGAGGCAGTACATTTTGGGAAAACGCCATTTCCAAATTTTAACGAGTCAATTCTGAAACATTTAATACTAATACTATTTTCAGTTTCGTCATGGCAGATTATACTTTATGCCACTGAAATATCTTAAAGAAATAAATTTTACTACTGGTTATCTTGTAGGTATATTTTTATGTCCATAATTTTACTCGACAAACAAGAAAAAATCCTAGATACTATTCAAGACATTTATTCGACGTCCCGGGAATTGTGATAGATAAACAGTTTAGATTATGACAAAGCTCGTAACTCATATCAAGCGCTTGTTGAATTGTCATTATCTTTGTATAGATAATGGCTTCGAATAGAATCCGTGTGCTCACAAAGCATGAAGCGTGTAAACGAACCATTTTAGATCTTTGTAAGAGCGGATCTTCAACGTGCCGATTTAATTGTATTATTAAACTGATTGATGCTTTAATGTTAATATTTAATAAAAAAAATGAGTTACAACGCTCAGATATTTAGGTTATATGCTTTCTGCCAGAGTTCATGAGAGGGCAATTTAGAAAATGTTGTAGCTTATTAAAGACTTAATTTATAGTCTTTGGCGTATTACAGTACTCCAGATGTATAAATAATAATCACTGCCCAAGACAGCAATTCAGTGTTTAGTGTAATCTTGAAACAGACATGATTGAATATTGCATGAATATTATATTGACCCCTTAGGCTGTTCTCATGCTCTTGCGGAAAATAAAACAGAATGAGACGTGATTTCAATTTGATATATTTTGAAATTATTTCCTGCAATTATGTAAATGCTTATATTGATATTTTTGTAAATTATGTCACTGCCTGATAGAATCAACAAATTTCAAATAGAAAACATCTCTAAAACTATTAAGAATCTGCAACAACATCTGTAGCGTAAACCTAAAGCCTATTTGACTGACGAAGTACTTTCAAAGTCATGTCAATGTAAAACTAATAATCGAATCCATGTATGTAGAAACATCACATGTTCACAAATGCACATTATAAGGAAATGGAAAAATTATACTATTATTTATAATATATTTTGCTTCATATAAACCTTTAGAAAAATGTCTGCGATGTTTTTTGACCAATAGGCATGTGACGAAGGTGAAAGTGTAACAATTAACATCATTTAATCAAGTTTGTGTTTCAGAAATGTTACAAAAAAAAACTCTTAATATTTAATCAGTTGCAGTTAGCCAAGGAAGAAATATTGTTATATTCTTGATAAGCTTCTTCTACAAATTTTGCACATTTTCGTATATGTTCCATTTTTGTCGATGGGAACTTTCCTCAATGGATAGACGATTTTAGCTGATGTGGTGGTATGGTATGTAAGTACCACACAGAACGATATATAAATGAAACATTACAACGAATTCACCTGAATAGCAAGTGACCCACCAATTTGATAATCTGTTTAGTTGGCGCAAATGCACACCATGGAGTCTGGTTTTAAAGTCAGTAGTTCGGTATGGTGGATTCCATCTATCCAATTTATTTATTTATTTATTTATTTCCATTTATTCACATAAGCCATATACAGGTTGTGAACGTCATATAATAAATGATACATACATATAGATTTAAAAAAAAAACATAAAAAGTAAGTAACACATAATATAAATAACAGCTTAACCAAACACTGAACAAATTTGTTTATAAAATTACTTAAGTATATAACTAAATTACAAAATACAATATTATTTTACAAATTCAAAGTATTATTTTATACTATAAAAACCGTTTGTAGAGAGAAACAGGTGAAGTGATTTCCTAAAAGGCTTATAACTTTCAATTTCTTTAATGTCTTTAGGCAAACTATTATATACTCTACTACAAAAATTGTGTGCGCTTTTTTCGGACAAAGCTAAATTTAAATTACTTCTATAAATATCCATTGCCGAACGTGTATTGTAATAATGAACATCACAGTTACGTATCATTTCATTAATATTTTTTTTTATAAACAATGCTGATTATAAAATTATCAAGGAGTAAAAAGTTAATATTTTGTTCTCTTTAAACGTTGGCCTACACGAATCGAGGGGACCAAAAGAAAATATCAGTCTGATTAAACGTTTCTGCAAAATAAACACTCTATATGAATTGGTAGCGTGGGCCAAAAAATTATTAAGAATTTTAAGTGGGAATAAGCCAATGCATAATATACATTTAATAAATATTTGCGAGACATTATATGAATAAGGTTTCTCAGAGCATAATATGCAGAATTCAGTTTTGATACGACATGGTCAATGTGGTTATTCCAACTCAAATTTTCGTCCAGATGTAAACCCAAAAATTTAATATGTTCTGTTTTTTGCAGAATACAGTCTCTCATTACTATATTAATGTCACTTGGTTTGCGCCTTTTGTAAAACATCATATACTTGGTTTTTTCCGTATTTATCACCAGTTTATTAGTATGACACCAATCATAAAAAAGTGTTAATAAACTGTTGGTTTTCGTTTGAAGCTCGTCCAAAGACTTAGTTGCAATTAGAAATTAGAATTCTTTAAACAAACCAATAAGAGGGCATTGGTGAATTTCGCTTTACCAAACTGCTCAATTTAAAAATAGATATTTAGTTTTGTAGGAATTTATAAAACTAATAAAATAGATCGATGCGTAAATTTCATATTTCACAAAAACAACATATGTGCTGAATATTGTCTGTAGCTAAAGTAGGGGCATATGATGTTTGTTCATAGTACGATATGATGACCTATGTGAACCTATTTTCCACAATAACTTAATTACGAGCAAAAATGGACATTTGTCATATCTGCTTATACCTTTTCAATTAGTCATCTAATAAAATGACTAAAAAGAATATTATCCACATTATTTGAAGATAAACCCTTTTGCACAGAAAATTCAGTAGGAGAAAAAATATCCAAATCTTGACGGAAATGTTCTCAAATTCTTAGTTTAAAATAAGAATCCTTCATCCCGATGACAAGAAAAATTAATTTTTTAATGTTATCAGTAAATTAATTTTAACAGGTACTGATATTATCAAATTAATTTCATTATCTTCACTTCTTTTGAATTTGACCCAAGACGATTTACATACTGTGAATTTTAAATACATCTATTATTTGATGATTTAAATTGAAACTTAAATATCGTTAATATTTGTTGGTTTTCTGTACACTTGTTTCGTATATCATTATTCTTTTTCATCAGATCGTATAAGTATGGAAGTTACCCTTTTCAAATTTTAATATAAATTATACATATAATAATCGATTGTTTTTTGTCATTTATAAAGTTAGTAAAACAATTATTAAATTGATAGAAATTATGTGGTGAATTAGCAAAAATGTAATCATCCTCGTATCTTCACCAAATTATTATTGCTTAAGTTATTAATATAGTTATTCTCAGAATATTTCATAAATATACAAATTAATATTGGACATACTTTTTAAGTTGAAAATATGTTGTTCTACACATTATATTTCAATGTTTTAAACTTGAACTGTTTAGTTTTGACAATGTGTATTGTTCCTCATCATAATTTACAATAAATATTAAGCTAGTTTATTACAAAAATAATTTATAGAATTAACTATTAGTCTTCATCAAGATTTGTAAATTTTTAAAAAAGTAAGTAAGTAAAAGTGAATAAGTAGTAGGATATTTATACAATATTCTATATACATATATTTATACAACATTGTTATAATGTTTTAGGAGTGCTACTGTGTATACATATATCCAAAAGTTCACAATATTAAATTAAAAAATGTATTCAGAACTAATGGAATTTCTTTAACAATGATTATGTTTCATACTTAAAAATCAAAATCAAGATACTAATATATTGAATACAGTCCTCATCTAGGTTAACCTATTACATAATATATTTTACTATAATCGACTAAAATAGTACAGTTTCAGAAGGAAAATAATATAATAAAATATTTGTACTTCAGTTTACAATTTATTCGTCGATGAAAATAGCGAAGGATTATAACATAAAGCCACCTGTGTGTAGTAAGCTCGAAATATTTCAGCTATTTAATATTTAATTTTTTCATCAAAATGCCACTTTTAACAATCAATCATTAAGATGTTTCAATTATAATTAACCAAAAGAAGGTTAAGGTTAAAATTACGTATCATAAGAAAGATACAAGGAGTTTAAATTCACGATTTTCGGCTGTACCTCAGAAATCATAAATCTAATTTAAATATAGATTAGCTTATAAACCGTCGGGTGTAATAATAGCTATTTATGCCATCAGTTACGAAATGCCTAATTTTGTGTAACGCGCAAAAACTCACAAGTTACATAAAATTTCATTTCGTAACGTATTGCATACAAGATTTTGTAAAAAGTCTAGACGGAAGGTTTTTAGCGAGATTGATATATTTTTAGTTTTATTTTTAAAAAATGAGTGATTCAAGTTCTGAAGAGCTACCAAGCGATATTGAAGAGGCAGCAGGTAATGCTCTATTATCAGTAATTCCCAAAAAGTCAAAGGCAGTTTATGATTTGGCATACGAAACATTTTTTACGTGGTGTGATGAGAAGAAAATTAAACATGTTAATGAGAAAGTTTTACTTGCATATTTTGAGGGTAAGAAAGATCTAAAAGTTTCCACATTATGGACACTTTACTCAATGTTAAGGTCTGAACTAAATCTGAAAAGGAATATTGATATTAAAAAAATATACAAATTTGGTAGCATATATTAAAAGGCAAGCGGACGGATACAGTGCTAAAAAGTCAAAAGTTTTTATTAAAGAAGATTTTGCCAAATTTTGAGTGGAAGCTGATGACAAAGAATACTTAATGGCTGAGGTTGCAATGATAATTGGAATGGCAGGAGCATGCATAGAAGCAGAATTAACATTTCTTCCAGATGAAAATGTTATAGACGAAGGAAGCCATTTTCGTGTTGATACCTTCAAAAACAAAAGTTATACGGCAGTTTGCAATTATCACTGGAGACATTGAAAATACGAATCTTGTTGAAATATTAAGAAAATATATTAAGTTGCGTCCCCAGGTTCTTACACACACAACAGATTTTTGTAAAATATGCGAATGGAAAATGTATCAGAAATCCTGTGGGAATTAACACATTTAGCAGTATGCCAAAAGTTATTGCACAATTTCTTGGTCTTTCAAATCCTGTTCTATATACTGGCCACAGCTTCAGAAGAAGCTCTGCCACTTTCCTAGCAGACAGTGGCGCTGATATTTTAAAATTAAAGAGGCACGGAGGTTGGAAATCTAGCTCTGTTGCGGAGGGATATGTTGAAAATTCCATGAATAATAAAAAACTTATAGCGCAAGAAATATTTGGTGAAACATCTTATGCAATGTGCGCCGCTTCCCAAATAACGGCAAGTTCGAGCAATGAAAAAAATATGTCGTCGGGAATTAATTTGAATAATTGCAATAATTGTGTTATCAATATTTATAATAATTAATTAATTTATAATTTATGTTTTTAACTTGTATTATAACAGTTTAATAAATAGAATAATTCTTTTTGTCACTAATTTTGAAATACATTTTTCGTCACCAATTGCATAAAATTTTACTTTATGCAACTACTTACAAAAAGTAGACGTTTCATAATGTCAATCAGTTTTAAAAAGTGTTACTTTATATGTCAAAATTAGAAAAAGCAAATTATTGCTAATATTCAGTTTCATATAGCAATGGTGTGCATAGGAGTGCGTGATATTTTTAACAACTCTATTGACGTCTTTAGAATAGTACGTTTTAGGCCCACTTTTCTCTGATATTAAGAATTTTTAAATTTTATTTGCGAAATTTCGTACATAAACATATAGCTAAGTATCTATAAAAAATTGAAAGAAGTGATTGATATTTCAAATTTCTTTCCATTTATTGTATTGCAAATGTTTAAATTCTTCAAAACAACAAATATTACCTTCCCGTAAAATCGAAAAATATAATATGCTGTACTGCGGATTAAAAATTACCTAGATGTTATTTGGAAAATATTTAATTTTTTAATAAAACTTATAAACAAATATATTTTACGCGCTTTACGTTCCCATTGATTTAACCAAATAATGAACTTAAAGTCCAAGGATATAAAAATATGAGTATGCAATTCATATTTTTAAATTCGTATAATTATAGTTATTTCATTAGCTAATTGCATCAAGTTTTACATTTTTTCTAAACGATAGGTAGTTTCTCATTTCCCACTACTGGCTTTTACCTGCTTATTTTAAATGCGCAGTTAAATTCTCTTGCAGTTTTTCAATGCATATATTATAATCAGAAATAGAAAAACATTGCCACATACTGCAAACAAACATGAAGGTACCTGCAGCAATAATTATGTTTTTCTGTGCTACCACATCTGTTCTGATAAAAATAAGTAAATACCTTCACTTTTAGCTTTAGTCAACGACTGAGCAATGACATGCCGTAAATTCTCGAATCTAATCTCTTATTTTATATCTATATAGACTGACACAAATATTCTCGCCTGGCAAAGTTTTTATCAAGTTCTTGGGAAAGTAAGGCAGAACATGAATCAAGACGAAGTAAAGGGAGCCATATCGATTGTTAGCAATCTCAAAGTTTTTCCTGAAACGAGTAATTGTAATGACGCTCCTTCTTAGCTGGATTTAACAGTAAGTGCTTCAGTGGTTCGCATGGTCACACCCAGGGATGGTGGTAGAGAAAGTAATCAGTTTACTACAACCATGGGCGTTATTGCAAAAACCAATTTGCCTACGTTCGAAAAAAATAGCAAATTTCGCAGATTGAAAATGTACAGTCATTTTATGAACCTGTTTTAATAGTTTGTGATATTTCAATCTCTGTAACTAGTTCTATTTAAACTGAAATTAACTGCCAATTAATTTTCTTGATTCATTTTGAAGCCGATTAAATTACTTAGTTAATTTATAGCTGGTTAGAGTGTAAAATTTCTTGCTGACAAAATTACTAATATCCAGGATGTTTCACCAATTGTTCGGAAAACGTAATAGTATATTAAATATTAAGAACGGTAAGGGTAATTTACCATTTGAAGACACCCTTAACCCCTAACGTTCGTGATGCTTATACTATTTTCTGCATGGTCGCACTAAATGAAAACGAAGTTATATATACGTATTTAATATGTTATGTAATATCCAAAGTTATGTTTTTGAATAAATTTGCAAAGCAGATTTTTTTTAAATCTATTGATGTTTATTGTTGTCACAGCTTTCTTAATTTACGAAATTGGTAGTTCTTAAATTTTATGACGCGTTACTGCATTTACGAGAATTTAAAAGAGCAAAGTGTTGTAAAATGAGCGACTCGTCTTCAGATGCAGAGCTAGAAGAAGCGTGAATTGTTAGATGTTCCACATTCATTCCTGAGAAATCAATGGAGTGATATGAAAATACATACAAGGTTTTCAATAAATAGTGTGATACAAAAATCCAGCAAAGGAGAAAAAAATTAAAAGCTCCAGGAAGCTTATGGGCAGAGTACAGGGTTTTTGTATACTGTATAACGTAACTAATTGTTCATAAAACAGTGTTGAATACTACCAGTTCTTAGACAAACAATTGAGTTAATGGTTATGGCCACTTTAGGTAACACATTCACGTGGTAAGTGCTTAAAGAAGAAGTCAGGTTAGGTCAAGATTTTTGTTTACGAAAAGAACTAAATATAACTTGACCTAACCTTGACAGTTTTAACTCAAAAATATAGAAATATAGGTCGTTAGTATAAAATTGCAGTTTGATAATATTTTTAAAAATTCTAATCCGTCCTACATCGATAAAAACAATCTATAGTTTATATAAGGCGAAGGAAGCATTATATTGAAAAAGTTTAGAGAATTTTTCCTTAGAACAAAGTGATAAAAAAGTTTCTTTAAAAAATGCAGGCCTGTAAAAATGCATTTACTTTTAAATCCGTTGTTTGAACATTTAACTCATTTATTAAAGCAAACAAATATCTCTAAATAACACTAGAAATAAAAATCTAAGAAATGGAAGGCAAGATCGTCGCACCTAAATACTTTTCATTATTAACATTAACACGCTTCTATTAGCTTGACCTGTATGTATGTAACGGAATCTTTCAGCGTAATTTTCACCAATTTCAAGAAGTCTGATCAGCTTGAAAAATTGCACAGGGGTCAAGGACTGATGACAATATAATTATTTAATAACTTTGTTCTAATGTCCTGACTAGGATCATCAGAATAAAAAAAGAAACTATTTAGATTAGTTTGCAGGTTAAGTGTATACACTCCATAGAACGATGGTAAATGACATTCTGCTTTACCGTGCAGTAGCCCAGCGATGTAAAGGTTGAAAATACTATCAGAAATTATAAGGATTTTACATTTTTTTTAAGATATTGACATTTTTTATGGCGCATCTATTCCAATTTTTCAATTTTTTTTTTTAGATAAGTTCTGAATTGCTCTGTATTTTATTGACGAATCGTAAGCTGAAAGCCTGTCTTGTATATTTATTACCTTTTAGAGCAGCTAAAAAATTAATTCTAATATAATCCTGTAAATTTTATTTACAAAAATTATTACCGGCAGCTTACTAGATATTTCAGATAAACAAAATTTTAAAACTCAGTCCGATAAATATACTTTGATTTCTTCTATAAATTGTTTGCTTTCAATTACTGTAAGAAATAGAAGTCAAATATATATATATCAATTACTTTCAGTATTAGTACTGATTATCTTGTTAACATATCTGAGGCTTACTAATTTGTCATAATTTAAATTTAACATTTTAATTAATTATAAACATGATTGAATACCATAGAATATAAAATTACTAGGATTTAATTGCAACAATTAATTGCGTTTAATGCCAAATTAGGTATTTGTATTAACAAATCATTTCAGCTAGCAAAGCATATTTACTTTCTGACTGCACATAAATATCTGCTGATAGGTGAAAGCCCAAAAATAAATAATAGTCACAATGATATATGTTTTTTAATTATTCTGCATTGTGTTTAAGAAAGAAAAACCTTCCTTTCATCTAAATCGAAATCAGAGCAAAATTCTGTATCATGAATACAAATCGAAAGGTCAAATAATTAGAGAGGTGTAACACGATTTGAACGAATCAAAACAACAAGGGAGGTTACAAAATATACAGCAAACGTTAGTCGTGACGCTCTGAAGCGTGCAGCCAAAAACTGGCGTAAGAATATCTACTATGTGGGGCACAAATTTTGGGTGCGCCTAGGTTTGCCAATATTTTGATCTTAATTTAATTTGATATGGCAGTATGGGTATCCACCTTTCTATCCTAAAAATATGTGGGTCTTCATTTGAAAAATATTGAAAGCATTGCAACATATTAGGTAAGATTATTAATTTCAAATTTAGTGTTGTTGTGTTGTTATTTTTCAGTTAATAGAGTTATTGAAAATCGCTTTAATACTGCGAAACAGTATTAGGAAAGACTTTATTTAAATACTGCTTGCTCTTATTTTGTTCAGAAAAATATAGTTATTGGTTAATAATTTGACGCATGGGATTCCCTTATTCTTTTGTTTATATTTGTCAACTATTGCCATTTTAACGGTGAATGAGAAAAGGAATATGTCAATATTTTGAAAAAATTAAAATAAGTTTACTTATCTTTATTTCATTTTTCTTGAAACATGCGACAGAGCTTATTTAAAAAAACGAAAAACATTTTATTTTTACGGGTAGGACGGGTATGACCGATTACGGCCGAACGACCCGATCTATCAAATAAGGGATTGCTCAATGTTACCTTAATCATGCATAAATATGGTCGAGCACTATCCTTATTGCTGCCTTAATAATACAGCACGTATGCGCATGTTTAGATGTCGATCCTTACGACACGTCCAATAACTCTCTATTTACTATAAATAAATGGACATTATTTTTTATATTTATTAACTTTAATTAGATATGGATAATAATTACATAGGTAACAATTACTTATACAGTGTTCAGTGACGAATGGATCATACTTTAAGACTAAATAATTAAAAGTAATGTGATTGAAGTCAATTTACTTTAGTACAATGTTGCTCCTTTAAAAAGTTCTAGACCTGAGTTAAACACAAATATCTAGTTGATTTTTGAGTTAAATATACAGGGCGTTCGGCGAGCCTGTGCCACTATACTATTCCAGATTTTTTTAAGGCTAGAAATTTTTTATAATGATTAATTATTTTGAAGCAGACTTCAATAATTAGATTTAAAAATGGTATACTTACCGCCAAACTGCACCATTTTAATGAAAACTATGTTTAACCTATTTGTTAAGCTTGGAAATTTTAAAATAATTTTGTTTGTGCTCTTGCATTGAACATGGAAGTCGTTATTTTTATTTTATTAAATTATTTTTTTCATGTTGCTTTCTATCATTTCATATTTTTCTGTGTTGTGTTTCATGTTGTTTTATAAGAATGAAGAATTTTATTTGTTAGGATGTATTGATTTCTAAGCGTAATTTTCTCTAAATTTGTGCATGTAGCCGACATATTATTATAAGAAGTAGGTATATCTATATGCAGTGTTATTTGTTTAGAAAAATGTATAAAAGGAGTACATATATTCTTTTGATATTGAATAGAACAACTAATTTATTGTTGCATTTAGTTTCAGTTGTGTTGCAAAAAATCAATAACTACCTTGTGTCATATAAGTTAGCTACCTTAAACACACTTCACGTCATATTGATGTAAACTAACAAATGATAGCTAATTAAACTCCATTGATTCCAAATCGACACTTATAGTAGGTAACAAAATTTTGCTGCATTTTTCTATTCCATTATTAAATCATTTTGTTACATAATTTATTCTTGGAAAACAATTTTTTGGTGTATAGCTCTGCCCACTTTTTGTCAAAAATTAATTGGTTTATTTGGTAAGAAAATTTCATTTTTTGACGGGTATTTATTTAAATAAAACAAATATTCCATTTGAACATATTATGAAAACTTAAAAATTTTATTTTTCAAATAATTTTTCATTTCTCTAAACAATTTGTTGAAACCAGTATAAAATTACCATTTTAAAATAAAAAAAATATTTTTGAAATGAATGTGCATTTCGAATTAAACAATGCGTTTATTTAACTGCATATTTTTAATTGAAAGATGTTGGAAAGATAAATATGTGTTTTAATTCTTTTTGTAAAGTTCTTAAATGAAGTTTGGTTAGGTTATATAATCTTTTGAAAAAACTCAATTTCTTAATATAGTCGTATTGTCGAAAAAAAGTATTTGTTTTAAATCGAATTGCTTCCTATAAACTAAAAATAACTGTCAATGGATGTCCGTTAGATGTAGCTGTGCTACATTTCGCGTACTCAGGTGTGTCGGGATTGAGAGATATGAAT
Organism: Monochamus saltuarius; assembly: GCA_025584915.1. Lineage (NCBI taxonomy): Eukaryota > Metazoa > Arthropoda > Insecta > Coleoptera > Cerambycidae > Monochamus > Monochamus saltuarius. Next base: position 54,572,568 of record CM046725.1, on the reverse strand, counting down.
AGCCAGGAATAGTAGTCAGTTAACTCACCACTCACCAGTGTCGTACTAACGAGAGCTAATAAGCTCGAAACCTGTACATGTTGACTATTTGCTATAGTTGTTATCTGAAATTTCTGGGCAATAAGTTATTGAATTAATAAGCATATGTTTAATTGGAAAACAAATCATTGAAATATACAAATATTATTTTATCATAGAATACAGGCTGACAATGGAAAGTGGGAACACGCTGTAACTTTTTTATGACTGCTGGTAAAAATTTTAAATTTGGTAGGTTTATACTAGATGGTGCCATGAATTCTTTGAGGTCATTTCAGATTTCATGACATTTCCGATTTGCCCGGAGATGACCGTAAATTTATATTTTTAAATGAGACGTCCTGTATTTTTTGACAATTTTGGAATCAGCGGATCATTTTACGTATGGTAGGACTAATTTTCTGACACATTTTCTGGATATAAGTAATTTTCTTTGATTTTTAGAAATAAAACTAGAAGGCCGCGACTGGCAGAAATTGTTTTCTTTTTTGTTTGTAATTATGGGAAAAATTCTAAATTTGAATATTTTTGTACATTTTTTTAGTTATTACCACTAAAAATTTCGATTTATTGTATTTCCTTAAAAACTTATTTCTTTCAAATGTAAAGAGGGTGGGCCCTATTGATTTTTTAATAAAGGATTTTTTTCTGAATTTTGTACTACAACAATTTTTAAAACCCGTCAAAAAATTTCTGCCTGTCGCGGCCTTCTAGTTTTATTTTAACAAATTTAAAAAAATGACTTACATCCAGAAAATGTTTCAGAAAATTGGTTCTACCATACGTAAAATGATCGGCTGATTCCAGAAATGTCAAAAAATAGAGGGTGTCCCATTCAAAAATATAAATTTACGGTCATTTCCGGTCAAATCGGAAATGTCATGAAATCCGAAATGACCTCAAAGAATTCATGGCACCATCTAGTATAGACCCACTCAATTTCAAATTTTTATCAGCAGTCATAAAAAAGTAACAGCGTGTTCCCACTTTCCGTTGTCACCCGGTATAGTTAAATCATCACCAGAAGTGTGTCATTGAAAAGGAAATAATGTTTTTTTAATTTAAACAAATGCTCTTTTTACAGAAAATAACTGTATTTTTGCTTTAATAAAAATTATTTTGTATCAGGAAATAACATATAATTTATTTTCATGAAACAACATTTTTTTACATGCACCAATTTGATGTTTTTTTAATTTTCATATTATACGAAAATGTAAATTATAATATAAACTTTAGTTTATTTACTAATATTTTATACGTTTCTTGCTTTCTTGAAATAATTTATGATTTTATTTTTGAGAAAGGACAAACCCAGCCTATACTTTTTTCCTAACATATCAACTTTCTCACAGTCAAGTTGGTCCGCCAGACTGGAGAAAATGGGTATTCTAATTAATCAATTACCTATATCTTCATGTGAACCGTGCACTGGCGCTGTAATTTTTCAAAACAATGAAATTAATTGCACCGCATTACGAACGAAGTACAACGCTTGTACGTTCGGGCAAATCGTGTTGAGATAATCAAGAAAACAGACTGTATGCCGCCGTTTCCTGTCGACTCTAATTAGTTAACCGTGTTCCTCACGTTTAAGTAAAAAACCGTCGACGACGCAGTATTTTCGCTCTAGATAATGACCACCTTTCTCCAAGTAGTCCAAGTGATGTCCGTTCCAACTCTGGTAAACTGTCAGGATGAAATGTTATTAGCTTAGGTTCATAGTGAATTGACCAAACGTCAGCCCTGCACTACTTCTGTGTAGTCCATTGTGGTTTTCACCTAAGGTCCATTTACACGTATGCTCCAACCAGTTGGTTTTGGAAGGACGAATTGGAGTGCCGCGCTGGAGCTAAATTTTTAAGCTTATGCTCCAAATGTGCATTTTAAAAAGAATTACGCTAGACGTTAGGATTGCAGATATGGATCATCCAGTCCAAAAATGTCTACATTTGGAGGTATTGTATTTGAGTGGCGTGTGGAATTTCTACCAAGTTCCACATGACCCGCCAACCCTTCTTTAGTTGTTCATAGCCAAATTACATGTCCATATCGTATTGCAGTTAGTTTCTGCCAACTTCAAGTTTTCAAAAAAAAAATAAAGCTTGACGAAAAATTTGGGTTAAAAATGACAGGGAAATAGAGATCGTCATAGCCATATACCTCCCTTGAACTTCGAAAGAATAATCCTTAACATTTAAAAAATTACTTACGAATAATTTCATTTTAAATTAAGTTAGCACATATTTGGAAAGTGAGGATCTTGATGGTGAATTGTGTTTTGCCGCTTGCGTGTATTTGTGTCATGCTGCACGCATACTTCCACCACAGCGTGCTCGCATAAGGCAGTGTTGCCAGGTGGGAAAAATTCAGTGCATGAGAATAATTTCAAAATAGCATGAGGTTTGGAGAAAAAGGCATGACATGGCTTAATTTATCAAAAAACACCTCTTGACACAGTTTAATTTTTAATTACTTTTGTATTGCCATTTTTATTTCATTAAAAAGCATTATGTTATGCTATTTTATCATAATATTACATTGTAAGTAGGTACTTACAGGTACTTACTTAAAATTTATTAACCACGTAACCTATCTAATTTATTTTATTGTTAGGTCGGGCGAACGTTGAGGCGCAGTTGACGTGACGCAGGGTGACTCACGGGTCGTAAAATCTGTTGTTTCCAGAAAATGTAGGTACCCTTACGGAATAGAGTTAAGAATCACTGCAATACAGCGTGAATACAGCACACACACCGCATATCCGTCGACTGTCATACCTGTTTATGTATTCATTGCTCATTATTAAGAGAGCAGTCTACAATAAAGGACATTTCAAGTACCCAAATATTGTAGATACTTACCTCTATCTATTCAATTTTGCCCTCAATTTTGCCTTTATTTCTTGTTAGGTCTTTATTTTGGTAGATTTCAAAGAGTAATTTTAAAAATTTTATTATATCTTTTTGTGTCTATTAAAAAGCATGAGATTTTGTAATCAAAATATGAGAGCATGAGATTTCCTCGAAATGCATGAGATCTCATGCAAAAGCATTAGACCTGGCAACACTGGCATCAGGTGACCGGATTGAGGTCTGTAATCTGTGAGGATACCGTTTTTGTTGTGCGGCTCTCGTTAGCTCTCGCCTACCATCGGCCGTTATCGGAGATTGTAGACGCGCTAAATGGACATTCAAAATTTAAAGATCTTATTCACGCCGTGTTTTATTCGTTACTCTTTCCAAATAAATTAATACACGTCAGCATTTTAAATGCAATAAAAGGACTTTGAGAAGAATAGGGCAGATATACAAATAAAATTTAGTTTTCTATTATACTACTAAATAGCTGTACTTAGCGCCACTTATACTTCGTACCTTCCCTGGGATGAAGCGGCAATTTCTACTTTCTCTGTAAAGATCCGCAATTTCCGATTCTGTATATGATACCAGAACACAGTAATGCGAAAAAGCATAAATGCAGAAGAAGGATTAATAGCAGCTTTACAGTTCTTAGCAACTTGGCGATATTTTCAAGATTTAAAATTTTATACTTGTGTGTAAACAGGCCTAATGTCTTTACATCTATAAATTTTTCTTTAGAATTAAAAGGTAGAACATTTTAAATCTTGAAAAGATCGCCCGGTTGCCAAAACCGTAAAGTTGCTGTTCATTGTTCTTCTGCACTTATACATTTTCTCTGTGTCCTGTTTTGATATATTATATCATATATTACTAAATTTAAAATGTAATCAAATATTCAGTTGTCCATTCGTGAGTAATTTTTGAAATGTTGAGGATTATTTTCTCAAAGTTTATTTTTTCTCAATTAATAAAAACATATAAGCCAGCACATTAACCTTTTCTATTTCTTTTTCAAAACTTTTGAAATTAGCAGAAACTAACTACAATACGATACAGATATATAATTCGGCTATGGATAACTTAAAAGAGGTGGGGGCATCATGTGAATCTTCCAAGCTAGACACTCGTAATCTTCAATCTTGGCATCTAGGATTGGAACGTTATTCCTATTAACAAGATACAGTTAAATCAAAGGCATCAAAACCTAGCTCCAAGGTGACACTGCAACCCGTCGTTTCAAAACATACGATTGGCGCGTCCACGGGTCTAATAAACTTATTGGGCAAGATTGTCCACATCTTCGAGTAAGAGTTGCGCCTTGCCAAATAAGGAAAATCTATTCGGTTTTCCTGCAAGACAATGATATAACACAAGGTGTTTACAAACTTATAGACATTTTTCCACACGTCACTTCAATAGCTTTAATAGCCAATTTTGGACTGGACACTCTCAATCTTCAATATTGGCGTCTAGGCTTGGAACGTTATTCGTTTTAACAAGACATAGTTAAATCATAAGCATCAAAACCTAGCTCCAGGGTGACACTCCAACCCATCGTTTCAAAACATACATTTTTTTTAATGCTAAATAGAAAACAGTAATAGTAAGCTTGGTAAAATAATATTACACAGTTAGGGCCACTGGAATCATGCCATCCATCGCCCCCCATTCGTTTTGATGTAAAATCTGAGAAAGCTCGGTCTCGTTAACTCTATCATACCATGTAAAAAATTCTCATTTGAACATCCCCTGTGAAGATACAACCCCTTAAAGGGTGCCAAAAAAGTAGCTTTTATTATTTTTTCTCAAATACAAAAAAGTGACACAAATGAAATTAAGGAAATATTTTCTGCCATCGAGAAAGCACTGAGTAAACAATTTGTTGATCCATTGTGTGCTAAATGGCGTCGCCTTTATAATACTTGTCTCTCGAATCATCCGAAGAATTTGACATTTGATATTGACACTATATAATAGTTTATGTTTTAAACGAATCTACTTATTTAATTTGGTTTGAAAAAATGTACGTACTTTGTGTCTACTATTTTAAAACATTAAAATATTCAGCACTGATACCATTCCAACTCTTCACACACAGCTTTTGTGTCTAAATATTGTACATTTTTCATAAAACTGGGTACATACGTAATAGTAATGGACTGCTACTCTTGCATTTTCACCATAAGAACACAATACTTGTTATTTTAAGTTATAATAATAATAATAAGGGTAGGGGTCGGCATATTATTATTAAGCAGGCCGCATGTGCGCCCAGGAACGACTTACGTTGGTAGGCCCTAACCACCATTCAGTTCAGGAATGAGGGAAACCTGGAAAACCTCATTAAATAGGGGGGTAGTCAAATGTCAACCGGTATCAATCTCTCACATTGACCCAAGCCAACATTCTTCCACCCTACCATACCCGCAGAGAGGGTGCCAATCTCTCCACGAATATAGCTTATATACGGTCTACCGGCTACGGGGGTCGAACCCACAGCGATCCAGTCACCTCGATTCAAGTACTGACGCCTTAAACCGCGCGACCACTGACCGATCCGTTGTATCAATTTATAAATTTAAAAATGACACGTATACCTTAACAGATATTTGACATTTGTCATAATTTCTATGAAACAGTTGACGACTATGTCCGACTACGTCATTTGTGTTGTAGCATTGAATAATAAGCTTTGTTGTAGTGTGCTACCACGTGCAAACGGGCAATGTTCTATACTAGAAAAAGCACGGTTGTTGCGATTTAGCCGACGATGGTTGATCTTTCCCTACGGTTGTAAGGGATAGAACAATCCGCTCTTAAGACGTGTTTAAGGGGTAGAACAATCCACTCTTAAGACGTGTTTTATGCGCAATATTTTTTCTTATTGCTACCATGTCATTTAAACATGTATTTCAAATAACCCGATTCATTCTAAACCAATAAAGGTCTCTTGTAATTTTATCGAAAAAATTAACGATTTCTGAACAAAAAAATATTGAAAATCAAAATATGGCACAATTGGCATGTGGTTGAAATTTAATGGAACTAATTTCTCTAGTAGGCGGCTGTCACGTCACATTTTGTCATGGAAACTTAATTATTTTAATTAATGCAAAATATCAGCATGACAGCTGCCTACTAGATAAATTACAGTTCAATTAAATTTCTATCCTATGCCGTTCATGTCATGTACCAATGTAGATGGTACCAAAAACTACTTCTTTGGCACCATCTTTAAGGGGTTGTATCGTCATAGGGAATGTTCAAATGAGAAAGACCTATCTCATTTTTTTTCACAGGGAATCACTCCATGAATTTTTTCGCACTAATTTGTTTAGACCCTGTATGATGCATTTTGTGTAAGAAATTATTATTAATTATATAAGTAAACCTTGACTATAAGAAAGCAATTGCTACAGCTCATTTGTCACAGTACAATATAAATTTCATTTAATTATTTTCTGGAAATGTCTTCAATTACACAGGTAATTAGCAAACGGTTATCAGGTGATTAATTCATTACTAGCACATACTAAAAATAAATTACACATTAAGGCTGGAGACAGGTGTGCGTTTAAATGACGGATACACAATGTACTTTACAGCAGCATATTGTTTTATATGCAGTGCTTTCGAAAAGTAGCGAATAAATTCATTATTTCTGAAATTGAGAAGTTTCGATAAAATTCCCAGGCACGTGGATTTTGTTTTTTAAAAAGGCACTTTTTGTCATACGACCCACATTTGTGACGTCATTGTTGTTCGAGATATGATGTCATCGACAATTTTTTTAAATAGCCCCAATTTTGACCATGCCAATTGAAAGGGCGTGTCATTCTACATACACATCATGAAAAGTTATGGTGTTACATAACAAAAATTTCAAGAAAATAATGTTTGACGATTTTAAAATTTAATTTTCACAATACTGAAAATGATAACGATTATGTAAAAAATCGACTAAATTAAATGTTCAAATTGTGCACCGTTGGCTGCCTGACAGTAGCCAAGACGATTAATAAATTCTTTTTGGACATTATCAATAACTTCAGGAGGTATACGATGTATCTCGTGATGAATTCGTGCTTTTAAATCTTCTAAATTAACCGGTCTAGTAACGTACTTTGCTTTTTAAGTATCCCCACAAGAAATAATCTAGGGGTGTCAAATCAGGCGATCTGGCTGGCCACTCAATCGACTCCCTTCTCCCTATCCAACGATTCGGGAACAGTTCATCTAAATAAGCACGGACAGGTGTTGCATAATGGGAGGAGCACAGTATTGTGAAAAGTAAATTTTAAAATCTTCAAACATTATTTTCTTGAAATTTTTGTTATGTAACACCATAATTTTTCATGATGTATGTATGTAAAATGACACGCTCTTTCAAATGGCATGGTCAAAATTGGGGAAATTTAAAATTTAAAAAAAATTCGAAGACGTCATATCTCGAACAACGATGACGTCATAAATGTGGGTCGTATGACAAAAACTGCCTTTTTAAAAAACAAAATCCACGTCCCTGGGAATTTTTTCGAAAACTTCTCATTATTCGTTACTTTTCAAAGGCACTGTATAAGACGAACGCAGTGATATGGAATAGATTCCACATCCTGCACCTTGTTTCCTTTTTGATTTGTCTGTGATTCCAGATACAGCTCAACATACTCGATAAAACCATCAGCATCTACAGATAGTAGACAGCATGAAAATGCCACTAGGCACTGGTAGTGGTCTCAATCGACAATAACATATCTGTATGCTCGGTTAAGGATCAGGGGCAATACAATTGGAATAAAGAAACATGAGAGAGAATTATATTTTGTGACGTAATAAGCAACATTTATTTCTATAATTTGCTATGTTTTCAGAATATTTAATAGTATACGATCTTCGACACGTATGCTGACATAATAACGAATTATTAAAACTTATTTTGCTTATGCTTATTACGTCATAAAACAGACTTATATCTCATCATTCTTCTACTGCAGGGTTGCATTGGATCTCAATATTTTTTCTGACTTGGTCCCTCTAGTTTGCTCCTTGTCAACATTTGTTGATATTATTAAGGAAGACACCCACAAAGAGTTTAGGAGGGATGGGATAAATACAAATAGATGTCAATTTGCCAAGGAGCTCCTAGAATATTCCTGCAAAAATACATCCAAAAAGTCCATGGTCATGTCTAGGACAAATTATCGCCTGGCGACAGGTATTCAAATTGGTCACTGTTGACTAAGGACACATCTTTACTATACGAGGAAGTCTGGAATATCGAGAAGAATTTCCTGAACCCTGTGAGTGCACTGTCGTCTTTTCAACAAGCGTATCCGTGTTGGAAGAGCGATGGTCTTCTATGGTCCACAATAGAGAGCAACGTCATCATCTTTTCTCTTTAACAGTTTGGTTGATGGCTGAGGTTGATGGGAGTAGGTACGTTGTGGTAGTTTTTCTATTCCACCTCAATCAATTTAATACCGCAACTTCGCTTTTAAAGGAAATGCCTCGAAGATTTTTCTATAAATAGCGGAAGAGATAGGAATCTGATGACAAGGGCGGAATGGAATAGCCTTTCAATTGAACTCCTGAGTAGTCAGTTTTGGAATAACTCTACAAAATAACTCTATGATGTCTTTCCAAACTTTCTTCTTGAATTACAGTCTGAAAATGTTGAAATAATCCTCAGCAGCAGTCGTGAATTTTCTCTAAACCAATACATTATAGACAACGGCTCCTTTATATTGCCATATAGAAATATCGTACTATGGTCGACTGGTTGAAACCAATTTTTGATCGCTTCAACTATCTTCATTATATCATAGTCTTTTTGAACGTAGAGAATTGTTCATGTCAAAATGGTCTTCTTTGAAACGTGTCCATTTTGTTCGACAGCATTCCATACCTTAACTACTTTATTGAATTTAAACAGTAGGACGTTGGAAAATACTTTTTTCACTTTAACATTCCATTTTATTTTCCAGATAATTTACATAAGTTAGACAAACTAAAGGATTAAGTTTTATAATAAAATTTCTTATAACTTACGTACGGGTTGGTATGCCGCGACCTAGATACGGGATAATGGTACTACGGCTGCTACGGCTAGATCAGTTGCTCAGATAACGCTGATCTTCTGAAATTTCTCGTAGTAACCTACGCAACTGATTACCTACATCTCATGCTTTCAACCCGAGAAATAGTAGATTAAATAACAATATGCTCCGTGAAGCATTAAAACCGCTATTTCTGATTATAATTTATTTTTGAACAGAAAAAACTTTACCAGAAATTGTGATTGAAGATTAAAGTTGTCACCCTATCATTTAATCATTCAAAGTGAGCAGCATTTAATTCAATTATATTAATTGTTATAGTATGTAATTATTACTGAAATTATTGCTCTAATGCACATTAAGAAACTATATGCATAAATTAATTAAAACCCGTGTGAACTTAAATATGCTAATGTATGCATAATGTGACAGTTATATTAACAGGTTTTACATACCTAGGAATAAACAAGTTTCACGTTGACAAATGATTAAAAAATTTTCACCTTGAAAAGTATTTAAATACATATAAAATAATGTATCAAATTAGGAATAACTCTTCATGAAAAATTAAAATTGGTCTGTAAAAAGAAAAATACACCAACGCTACCCTCTTTAGCAATATTTAAAGAAATTGAAGTAGTCACTACAAAATTACACAGCATTCAAGGTGGGGGTAAATTAAAGAAAATTACAAATACAGTCACGAAATAAAAATAAATGAAAAACTGACATAATTAGCGGTTTAATTGAATTTATCTCTATTGGTTAGCCAACTCCTACTGAGATATACGGGTGTTTTATAATTGAATGTCAATATTGAAGGACGTTAATCTACGCATGATTTTAAGACAAAAGTTTCATAGAAACATAGGTCCGTTTCCGCAAAATTTTTGATTTACAGGGTGATAAAAATTTAATTTTTTTTAAATAACTCCTAAACTGCATTAAATACTTTTGTGGAACTTGTCAAAATTAGTAAAACAAAAGAGTATTTGTGTCATTTCTAATTGAACAATCACAGCTCACTATTACTATTCTGCTTTTAGTACACACAGAATTAAGAATTATTATTGTTCTTTATTTTGTTACTGCAAAACCGTTCAAGATACGAAAAAATATCAAGAAATCTTTTTTTATTGAAAAATGATGAGCCTTTCATAAAATATTTTTTATTTTTGAAGAAGGCAGTGGTGTACCATTTTTTTCATTGACAATAGTGAAAGTGAAATTAATAGCGATGCCGCTGGTTAAGACTGAAAATTCATTTCTTTAACAAAACATATGTCTTTGCGTCTAGTTTACGCTATTTTACGCTGGAACGCTATTTTGAAAGCTGTAGTTGGATCAAAAAAAGCAGTTTTCGATGACATTTAAAATAAAAAAAATATTTATTGGATTATCTTAAGGTCGCCGTATTTCTCGCCGTAAAATGATCAAATTTGTGGTGTTTTTTAGGTACTGAAATCTCGAAAAATAAAACACGTAGAGCAAAAATAATATCAAAAATAAAATTATTAATGTTTTGTTTATACACTTTTACTATTTAAACACTCCTCAAATAATATAACAACTTTTAAACTGCATTTGTATGACACACATTATTTCGCTATTCTAACCCCACATTTTAATAATTATTTTCACATACTTATAAACAAAAGTGAACAATCTTATATGCAGAACTATCTAAGTTTATGTTATAACAATGTTTACATCTATAGTTGAATTTAAAGAAACACGTATTTTGAAAGATATCAGTACCTAAAAATTTGGTGGATAAATCGCATTCTGACGTTATATATTGATTTTACTTCGGTACCTTTGAATATTCGCAGATGGCATGAGATAACATTCTTGTTATTTGCTAAACTCTATATCATTCAGTTATTAAATGTTTAAAATTACTTGTATCTGTAGAAAACATTATTTCAAGAATACGGCGCCCTTAAAGAATTAAGTTTCTACGGATTTGTACACAAATAAAAGTAATTCATTAATTTTTCAGCTATTTACTAAACTTTTTATAAATTTCTAAAGTATAAAAAAATCATAGTAGACCGGGTTCTCACTAATGAAAATCCAGGACAAAACATTGGATTATCTTGAAGAATAAAACTTTTACGGATTTGAACACAAACAAAAGTAGACCCACTGTATATTATATTCATTCATTTTCAGCTGTTTACTGAGCATTTTATGAATTTTAAATGTATGAAAAAAATCATAGCAGACCTTGGAACGCAAGGGCGCCGTATTCTTGAAATAGTGTTTTCTACAAATACAAGTAATTTAGTTTAGCAAATAAAAGAAATGTTATCTCATGCCACCGGTCTAACCAACAGATTTTTAGGTACAGAAATCTTTCAAAATACATATTTTCTAAATTCAACTGTAGATGTAAATATTTTTATAACATAAACTTACATAGTTCTGCATTTAAGATTGTTCACGTTTGCTTATAAGTGTGTGACAATAATTATTAAAATGTTATGTTAACAAAATAATGTGTGTCATGCAAATGCATTTTAAGAGTTATTATTTGAGAAGAATTTAAACATTAAAAGTGGATAAACAAAGTTGTTGATTTTACTTTCGCTCTAACGTGTTTTATTTTTCATGATTTCTGTACCTACAAAACACCACAAATTTGATCATTTTACGATGAGAAATACGGCGATCTTAAAAGTTGTCGTATGGAAAAATAGAGTTAGTACGGATTTGTACACAAATAAAAGTAAAACCACTGCATTTACTGTAATCATTCATTTTCAGCTATTCTGAACTTTCTACGCATTTTTATTATTATAATTAGAAATTATATTTAGTGTCAAGCATCTTAATTAACAAAGCTAATCCAGATTAATAATAATAGTGATTAATTATTACACAAATATGGGCACTTGCAGGTTTTGCATAGAAAGTGACATATATCTATAAATATTTTTACTGTCCGATGTTATGATACCGTACGCGTGCATATATGAATATATTAAAAGATCAGCAGCTTAACGGTAATTCAGCTAAAAATGCTTTCGGTGTTTGCAAAATAAAGTATCACCACATAGTCAATTGTTTACATAAAAGGTGCGCTGTTATACAACTATTGTATAAGATATTGTATTATTAATAACGATATTTTTAATTTAATTCAAATTACTAAAAAACACGCGTTAAATATTAATGCCGCTAAAACTAAAATTCTATTATTTGGCCCTCCAAAAGAAAGAAAAAATATAAATAACTTTTCCCTGACTATTGATGATCAAGTAATATTCTCTAGTAATGAAGCAAAAAATTTAGGTCTCTTTTATGATACAAGTTTAAGGTTTAAACCTCATATTAGTGACTGCATTCGCAGAGCTTACTGTAATATTAAATTAATTTATAATAGTAGGCACTTGTTATCAAGGAAAGTTAAATCCATTTTATGTGAATCTTTAGTCTTGTCCAAATTTAACTTTGCTAATTCTATTTATGGCCCGTGCATTGATGCTATTGATTCTAAAAGAATCCAGTTAGTACAAAACTCTTGCTTAAGATTAATTTTTGGAATTAGGAGACGTCAACATATTTCTCATAAACTATGCGAAATTGGCTGGCTCAATATGTATAATCGTCGGTTTTACATAGTGCGTGTTTATATCACAAAATAATTCTATATAAAGCACCTTCTTATCTTTATAATAAAATTTCTTTCAGGACTGATGTTCACAATATTAATATTCGATTTAAAGGTACATTGACTCCTCCCCAACACCGTACTGAATTTTTTAAACGCTCGTTTTCATACCAGATCTCTAAAGTTTATAATTCAATACCATCTAACTTTAAAAGTAAGAACATTACTCAATTTAAAAAACTATTAAAGTCTAAACTTCTCCTTGAACAGAATAGAAAAAACCAAATTTGGCATGTGTAGCTGTCATGTGTTCAGTCTTACACTGTCTCTTGTTCGTTTTTTTGTTACTGTTGTGTATTAGTATGCACAGATTAGAAGTAGGTGAATAGGATGATATTATTTTTTATACTGATTAATTTGTTTATATTGTATATTGCTGCGATCAGCTTAGGATTAATACCAGAGGCTGAGCATTAACCTGCTCATTCATCTGATCCTCGGCTTTTTCCTTTTGTAATTGTTTCTTTTCTCTATACCAATACTGTATATTAATTATCTTGGAAAAATAAAGACTATTATTATTATTATATAACCTCAGATAGGCACGTCTTGAATTATTCATTGCACCGCTAGGTGAAAACGTAATTATTTTCACATTTCAGTTGTTTTACTATCTTGAAAATGCGCCAGCTGGTGCAATAAACATGAAGAAAATTCATACATGGTAACAATAGGATTTATTATTATGATTTTCCTTCCTTCTTTCTTTATAGAGGTTATAAGCATACGTATTCTTATAGCAAATATTGTAAGTAGAAAGGTTGTAAATTGTTCTCAAAAATGTTTGTACATTGCAACATTCAATAAATGAAGGTAAAAAGGCACCACAACACAAAACAAATTTTTCCCATTTTACATGTTAACCCATATAAAATGTTGCTCATGGAGCAATTATATATCAGAAAAACACTTATAAAACTCTTGTGTAAGTATATTTATAAAGAGAAGCAAAAAACAGAAAAAAACATATATGCTGCCGAAATTAGACACACATACATTAACAATATAAATATAACACATACCTACTCAAATAAATGTCTTACAAAAAAAAAGATTACCTAAAGTACAGAAGAAAAAAAAACAAATGCCAAAATACATTAGTGATAGTACAAAACAAATTGACAAAGCAAGCAAAAAAACAGATACTTTCTAATTCTGTCTGAGTAAATAAATCATGCAAAACAAATGAACGCAGTTTCAAGAAACCCACAACAAAATTTAGCAATAACTTCGCACTCCCAGGCGTTAGGTTATCCAGTAGAGAAATAAGAAATAAGAGGTTAAAATTCTCAATTCAGGTGGTTTTAAACTCGCGTACATGAAATTTATAAAGATTATTAAAATTATCTTGCAAATGTATCATTTTGCAGAACAAATCAATTTTATAAATGCAGACAATAAGAACAGTATAGGTTTTTATATAAACAGGATGATTCGCAACTTATCCAAAAAAGTCATGAAAAATGGAGTCAATATCGTAAAGAAATGTTTGTAAAAGTTTCCGAGAGAAAAAATTATTTTATTTTACATGCTGGGTTACTGTAGTACTACTGAAATTCGTATTGTAGTATTAATGTCTTTACGACAGTGATAACATTAGATTATTAGTGTCAAAAATGCCTTACGTGAATAGTAGGTACCTCGGAGTTGATGGATGTTGTTTTAATTTATGGTGAAGACAAAATGTATTAGAAGGGATTTCCCGGCAGACATTCCAAATGCAGCTATTTTTAACGCGACAGTGCACCACGGGCGTGACTTGGGAAATTTTCAACCAAATCGTGGAAGAGATGGAGATACAAGGAGTCAACAGCTTATTGCAGCAGCTGAGAAGACACACTTTAGAGATTGAAGAGAATCCCCGAATAAGTAGCAAGCAAATCGCTTAGCCCTTAGGTGTCTGACTCCGAATGTGGTTCTTGCACGATGGTGCTCGGCCATTTTCAACAAAATATTCTGGTGTATCTTAATGAAGTTCAAGAGATACAATGGATTAGACGAGGAGGATTTTATTAATTAATAATAACAATAGCGGCAAAAGCAGTTGAATTTGCTTATATAAAAACGTGTTATATTTTATTTATTTCTTCCTTTGAGAAATTTTTTAAATTTTTTGTTCATTTTTTATTACACTTTGCCGCCATGCCGGTCACCCACTGATTGCTTTGCCTTATGCAAGGCGAGTTTAGTTTCCAGTGCCGTGCAAAAGGGTATTTTTAAATCATTTTCGAACTGCCTTTTTGATATAAAAATGTTCAAACTTATTTAAAAAATATTTCTATACCATAATAAACCTTTATTTGTTTACGCCTATAGCAGCCCATAAACTGCGGGATTATATTTCGCATAAGGCAAAGGTATTAATTTACTGCGCATTAAAAAAAAACTTTTATTTTCAAAATATAGATAATTATTGTTTAATGGGAAACATAAATAGTTGCACCGAGGGTAGCACATTTCTTTCCTAAGATTTGCAGGTTTAATATTTGGAGAAATTACAAGAATTTTCAACAATTTTCTGTTTCCTTATTTACATTAAAACTTATCATTGCAAACATTTTTGTTCGTTCAAAGAGTATTTCGGCATATTTTGCTTACTCATCTTTAGTAATCCACTAAGTTTGATATACATTTTCGTTCCATAAATCAGCATATCGCAACGCACTAAAGAAGGAAATGCACTATACGGACGCGGTCTAGGCGCACCGCGAACCATGTTAGTCTCGTTCTCGTCTAGTGAAGAATGCTCTAATGATTTTAAAAGTACATTTACATTAGTAAGTCGGGAATTGGACAGTGAACACGCTTGCGTCGCTGTTTCACTTAGAGAATTTAGGCCAGTCGCGTAAAATAAAAGAGCTAATAAAAATACATCTTCCACAGAACATATTCTAAGACCTAGTTTTTAAAATTTTATAGTATCTAATTAATTAATGAAGTTTATTTTTCTAGAGTCGAGAGCACATCCAGCGGAGCTACGGTTATTGGACGAAATTTTATAATTAAACTACTATTATCATGGCTGCATTCCGAGTTCATTAGTATTAGTGTTTACTTCGAATAAATGTTCATTTTATTTAATTGTATGCGAAGTGTGTATTATGTTGTTAGTGGGTAATCCTGACAGATCTGTAATGTGAGATATGGTAAGATATAAGTGGTCTGCTTACTTTCTGCTCGGTCTAAGCGGCTCTAGTTACAGGAAGCGACCTACATTGCAGCCGGTACTTAGATTATTTACAGACCTGTAATGAATAACAATATAGTTTTGTTTGCAATAAATGAACAAACAACGAATGCAGTGAGATACTAGTTAACTGTAAATGTAAATTTTTGTCGTTTCTATATAATAAAATTTCTTTCATAAGAGATTAGAAATTAGTTTCAGAAATAATAAAAAAAACACGTTTCAGATTAATATGTATTTCTTGTGCATTTTAAATATTTGAAGCCTCTTAAATACAAAAAAATGTGAAACATTAGGTACAAAAACACCTAGTGAACGTAAATGTTCAAGATGGTGACCTATTGCTTAAAGCAATATTGGTTAAATGGGCACAAGTGCTCTTTATACTAATATTTGCCGTAAGCCTCTCGAGATATTGACTTTTTAGTATAAATTACGTTTCATGTACTCTTCAGAAAACGTTTTAATATCTCAGGATCAGTACTACATCTTGGTAAATCACTAACCGGTTTATAATCTCTCATCTTTTACAGGGAAATGCTAACACGCTCTAAACTATCTAATATTCAGCTGATGATGCATCTCACTTTATACAGGGTGTATATCTGACCAAAAGCAACAAAAAACATTTATGAAAAAAATGTCGAAGACGAATAGTTTTTCTACAAATGCATTTCAAAGATATAAATACAACTGCAATAAAATGCAAACTGTGTTACGAAATTACAAACTAAGGTACAATTATTGTTAATTAAATACTCCTGTAACGCAATTTGTTATTTTTATCAGTATTAATCAAATAAACTATATAATTTCTCAAAAAATCATTAAAAATAATGCACGACAACACTGCATATATTGCTTCCTGCTGTTAACTTGAAATTCCAATTTCATTGTAATTGTGGAGTATCTAAGAAACCACAGAAGATAGAAGAATATAGTGTTTCATATAAACAAATGTATGTTTGATTCATATTTTAAATGAGGCACACTGTAGATAAAATACAATTACGCCCCTGAACTCTACGTAAAAAAGCAATTATCATCATTCCAATATCACAGATATTCTCTGAGATACAAGGAATCCATTAAAAGTCGTTGTTGGTTCTATCTTCATACCTCGCGTTAAACAGCTTATCTCTTTAAAAATGCATTTATTTCTTTTCTCATGAATCCTAAATAACTTTTTGAAAAAACTTAAAGAGATCAAAAATTTAGTAATTAAATGGGGCTTTTTTGACATATTCTTTAAAAGGAAGAATATTCAACGAAAAGAAATTATAAGAAAAAAATTAATAAAGGTTGATTATTTCAACCTCTTACTCACAGTTGAAAAATGTCAAAAAATGTAGTTTTATTGACAGATAATGTTAATGAAGTTTGATTCCTTTAACTTCATATACATGGAAGGTAAAAAAGAAAAACAATTTTTTTTGGGGATTTTTGGAAGAAAGTAACTTTTCAGAGAAAGATTTTTTCAAAAAATTGTATACTAAAGATCACTACTAATTTTCATCAGGTGTTATTTAGATACACCCTTTATAAATTACAAATCATAATATGTGAATCTTGAATGAAATATCACTTTAAAAATATTGATAAAATTGTACGACAAACTGTTGCTTCAATTTCAACGAGAAATACAGCTTCAGGCTGTACATTTTTTAATTGACTTGTTTTCCAAACAAATGTGGCCATAACTTTCAATAAGTAAGCATTACATTACAAACATAATTGGTACTGTGACATCAATTAGTACAAAATAGTGGGAAGTTACCTTCAAAGAAAAAGTTTTAACGTTAACTACACAATCTGAGATCGCTTAAAGCAACTCCTGACAGCTGGTACTCCACCCTAAGGAGTGTTCGGCAGTTACATTCATAAACATTTTCAGATTTCTGAATGCGCAAATTTATCTACTAAATCAATGATTTTTAACTCATGGAAGATTGGACCGCCTACAGGAATAGTAAAAGTGTTGTAAATTAATCAAGGCGTGTATATTTTTTAATTTTTAACAAGGAATGTAAAAATTGGGAACTCAAAATTACATTAAATGGAACCAAATTTATTTAAAATTAATTAAAATATGCAAGGCGAAATCAAAATACTTGATCTAACTTTAGATATAGGGTGATGAATTTTGTTTTTTATTTTCTAGGGAAGCGGCAAATTGTTAAATTAAAAGTTTTACTTTTTGATTATACATAAGGGGTATAAACGGTGATTCAGGATGGTCAGGTGATTTCCGGGCTGGTTGCCGCGTCGTCTGTTTAGAACTCTTGACGTTTCGAGAGACATATCGCTCTCTTCTTCAGAAGTACAAATACTACAATTTCAATATTTTTTCTCTCCGAAACTATAAGGACTTTAAAACAATTTATTTACGATATTGACTCCATTCGCTCATTATAAAACATATTATTTTCGAAACTAATGCACTCTCATAACAAGAAAAAAATCTATAATGCGATGAAAAGAAGAATATTAACAGATAGTTATTGAAAATATCAGTAACACATTTTTGTCACAAAATATATACCAAAATATGTTGTTATAATTTTATTGCATATGATTATTTACACATACAGAAGTCGTGCATCGATGCATTCCATTATTTTCACTCGTTTTGAAATTGAGCCAACGGCTTTTTATAGACGGATAGAATTTGTACGCCTAGTTTCTCTGTGCGCAACACAAAGGTTGTGCCTAACAAAGAACCAAACAAGTGTTTACAAGATTCCCTTTCGTAGCGACTCCGACTACATTGTAGCCACGATGTGATCGAGCTCTATGGAGAGGCTTGCACGTTCTAACACAAAAACGTGTCTTAAGAGGCCTATGTTGGAGATACTGACAATAAAATAGAAAACAATTATAATAAAAGTCAAAATAACATCTATTACGCCAATAAATGGAAAATTAATAAAATAGTCAAAATATATGTATCTGATTGTAGATAGTAAATTTAAACATGACTACTATAACAATTTTATCAAGTGACACAGAAAGCGTTAATTATGCGTAATGCTATTTAATTTTTCAGAATTATTTTCTAGTCAATCAGAAACGCAGTTTCACTATGCACAAAAAGTGGGTCCTCTACTTTTTTATTAGAAAACATCACTAAATCCATAATAGGTGCCATTGGCAGACTCAAAATTTCATGAAATAGAAACGGTGGCTGTGACATATAGCAGCAATATAAACTTCAAATTTTTGTAAAATAACACTGTAGGTATACTTTTTTGTGGAGAATGTACGCTAGAAAAGATTTGGAAGAAAATTGGAATAGAACTTAACAAAATAGCATTACCCACACCTAGTACCCTCTGCGTCACTTGATAAAACTGTGATATTCGACTTCTATATGCAGGAGATATTTACAAAATATCTAAATTTTAAGTCCACGTCCAAGATACCATTTCTAAGGATCGTATAGAAATCCTAAAAATTAAAAATCTGGAAACAGAGGTCAAACAATATCTCAAGTTGACGTATGTGTCAATCTTTCCTAGTATTTTTAAATCACTATGTATAATAAGGCAAAATTTTGGTTTAGAGCGTCTCCAAAATTTCATTTGGTATCTCTCCCCTTGAAAAAGTTGACTGACTACGACTTTAGTTAGGTATTATACAGGGTGTTCTACAAACTATATGACAAGCTTTGCCAGATAGTAGCTGGGTTAACGTCAAAAATTGTTTCTTATATGGACATACGTCCGATTCGTTTTTGTTTAGAAGTTACAAGTATTTCAAAAAATATAATTTAATATTACAAACAATGTCTAATAAATAAAAATTATGGTTGCTATAACAATAATTAGTATTTGTATCAAAATGCAAAATGCATTTATTTACATCTGAAGAGTATGCAGATATTGTTTCTTTATATGGGCATTCCAATGGGAACGGCAGACGAACAGCCCGAGAATACCGATGAGGATACCTAATTAGACATCAATCTGTCCACAGTCTTTAGTGCATCATTTTGTACAGAGTGTCCAGCGTAACGGTCTCACTCGATTTGTGGCTTTACTTCGATAAATAATTGTTTCAATTCGATGTTCTATTGTTGTTGTTTTTTCTAAGACACGTCCAATCATCTATAAAAATGACACAATTTTTGTATTTGATATTTTTTGTCACTATGACATTAAAACTACAAATCGAATAAGAGCGTTACGCTGGACACCCGGTACACCTCGAGAACAAGGTACGCCGCTCCAAAAAAGGTTATTCATGCTACTGAAGTGCATGTACAAAATGAAGAAGATATAATAGATGGTCATTGACTACTCTTCAATTAATCTACGTATAGCAAGTAATCTTCACAAAATGATATATTCATTTTGGTTATCATGTGGTCTGGTGATGCGTCCTTTACTAGGGAGGGCATAAATAATAATCATGATGAACATATCTGGGCATTACAAAATCTTCATGCAATTAGATCAAAACGATTTCAGAAACATTCCAACAGTGCCAACGTTTGAGGCATTTTCAACAATATTACTGTTTGTACATGTTTTAAATGATCCTTTAAATGCAGACCTCCATGGAACTTTCTTGGAAAACAACCTTTTTGATTTAATTGATGAGGTAGGGCTTAATATTTCACACAATTTGTGGTAGCAGCTTGATGATGCACCACTGGATAGAGTAAGGCAAGTAACTGCTTGGTCAAATTATCATTTCCGCAATAAATGGATAGGTCAACAATGGCAAATAGCATGGCCACCGCATTCCCCTGATCTAAATCTATTGGACTTTTATTTATGGGAACGTATGAAGCAGCTTGTCTACCTCGTTGAAATCACTACCAGTTAGAAGTTACTTGAAAGAATTCAGGATGCAGTTAACCAGACAAGAAATGATCCAAATTTTTATAGTCTTAAATTAATTAATTTGTTAATAAAGGTTAACTAATATTTAAACTTTAATCACTAATAATAAATATTTTTATAAGGACCATCATTTTCATTTATCAGGCTACTTTGATTGAAATATGAAATTATATTTTTTTAAATGCCATCTACTAAAGTTTGTCATAGAGCTTGTACAACTTGTATTACTCAGTAAATAAAAAATAAATCACTAGTATTTTAATGTTTAATTAGGGTATTTAATTAAACCGTTGCATCATGACTAAGATGCAGGGTGTCTGGAAACGATATGTCAAACGTCAAGGAAGCTAAACCGACGACGTGGCGACCAATCCGGAAAATGTTCTACCAAAATTAGAATAAATTAGTTAAATGTCTATTTTCTCATAAAAGGTTGCGTTTCTATTTTTATCTTGTATGCACGAAGCGTATAAGGTAATTACCGTCAAAGCAGTTATGACAACTATCTATCATTCAACTGTTTTCAAAGTATACTTTGCTTAATTGTAAAAAAATTAGATTCATCAGTATGTCCAAAAAATGTAAATGTCGATTTTCTTGCAATACTATCAAATTTTTAGACTTTCATTCTTTAAAGGAATGTCAATAAAGTCTTAATAAAATCAAAGACAAAAAAAGTTATGACCTTCTTTTCACCTAACACGTGCCCTTTCATCTCTTTAAGGTGATACAATTTTAGAAATATTTTACAAGAAACTGCGCCTCTATAAATATAACGTGTGAGAAAAATCGTTCCAGTATTAAAAAAAAGATATAGCAAAAAAAACAATTAAAGAAAATAAATTTGAGGTTACGTAGCTCTGTTAATATTACATGAATTGACACATTATTTTTTTGAGTACCATCACTCCCTAAATTTTCTGCACAGAGTTTGCGGACACCCTGTATATGAAATACAAAAGTAGTTGTGTAATCATCAAATAATAAAAAAAAATTAACCTATAAATACCCAAATTATGGGCCCAACTTCGCGTACAGCTAAGCTCTATCAAGAAGAACCATCATATTAGATAAATAATTTTTCTAAACCTAATTATAAGTAAATGTATGACTATGTTCGAAAACATAGGGCTCTTAATGATCATCTCACTATAGCGAACCTGTCTAAGAAGAATCTCTTCTAAGTTCGACTGGAGAATGTTACACGAGCACTCGTAGCGCACCAGTCGCCGTAAAAACTGGAGATATCAATAGGCGATGAAGAAGCCAACGTTTTCAAGCGACGACTCCCGGACAGTCGAAGGCCGTTGAACTTTAATTTCATCTTCGGTTCGGGCTGCTGCGGTACAAAAATATGTCGATTTGCATATTTACGTATTACCAGGAATGGAGGTGTATCTGATTATACACATATTCGTATTCAAAATCATTTCATTTCTTCTTGGAAGCAACGCTAGACGCACTTACGTTTTACTTTTTTTAATCTTTATGAAGAAGGTATACCAGATATACTTTTTTCTGTTGAATAACAGAATGATAACCGTTTATAAAACGGTCAATTAGAACACAACAGTTAAGTACGAGGTGTCTCAATTGTGTTATAACTGCACACTATAAAAAAAGTACAACTATATTTTAAGTTTTTCTTTTGTTATGTTTTATTGTCCAACTTCATAATAAATCATCAACGTTAGTTGTCACAGTGAACTCGGGGTAAGTTGTTACGTGTGACAACTAAGAAAAAAAAAGCAGAATGTACAGAACGGCACGGGGAAGATGAAGACACCTCTGATGAAGAAAAAACCGATTCCTATCACTCTCCTACAACTTATTTTACCACTATATGCACGTAATATTTTTAATTTTTACTATTTAACAAATGTGAGAACTAACCCCGACTATTGTCACTTAGGTATAACATTTTTTGTGTAACATTCAATTACCTTCTGTCGTTGAGTGAAATCTCACTCAACGCTTCTGTATACAAAATGTTGTTGACGAATGTTACTTTATTTTAATAAAAATATTGAGATATTATCAATATCAATAATTTTGAAAATTTTCCTCTGAAATTCCAATTTGTGAAAATTAACCCCGACTATTGTGACAACTTGACCCTTTCTTAGGGTAACCTGTCACATATGCATCGTTTATAAAAAAAATGGAATAAAATTTTTTGTTTTTGTTTTTTGTTCAATTCTATACACATAATGTAACTGACGAATGTTACTTTATTTTAACAAAAAAAAAACTTGAAAATATACTGAATTTGTGAAATATTTACATGTGTACACCATTTCATGAAAATTTAATACGCATCTGTATTCCTACTTCTTATTGGTTAAGCACAACTGCGCAACTGTTCCAACACACTTTACTACGCCATATTGGTTGTATAGCGTTGTTTCCAGTGTGTAATTTAGGATGTGTCAAATTTTCGTGTCAATAGTTTTACACACTATAGATTTTTATACATTTTACCCAAAATGTGTTAAAATGACTAGTATTATAATAAAATGTAATGAATTTGTGCAATATTTACCACTGTTGTGTTAAAAGTACACCATTTTGTGTAAACTTAACACACCTTTGTGTTCCATCTCCCTACTCCTAACTGGTTGAGCACAACTGCTGTTCCAATACACGTCACTACGCCATGTTGGTCGTGTAGCGTTGTTGTGTTCAGTTAGCTCACTTTATTAACTATAACAAGTATCGCTGATAATTATGACAAAAAGCTAAAACTAATTAGGAATAAAACTTTTAAAAATATTAGGAGTTCAATTTAACGTTTTAGATTATGTATTCTGATTTTCTTGTAACATAGAAAGAAAAAAATGATATGCTCAGATCACTACTAGTTAGTTTTCGTATATTCCTATTATGTAGTGCTGAAATACATCTTTGTTTAATATTTGTTGTTTTATTGTTTATGATTTACTAGAACGTTATTACTTTATAAGTCCCGTATTAAAGTACTACCACTATCGCTACTATTAATTTTGTCAAATATATTGTTAGAACATTTGGTTGTTATTCATTTCAGCTGAATTATATATCATTTATTGTTACTGTAACGCCATAATTCTGAAAATGGTTTGTTAATTATGTTTCTGTTTACATTTGAAATTACAATTTTTGTAATACGTTTATTTTAACGTTTTTTAGAACATTCCAGGCTATATTCTATGCACTGGGTAAACTTCTAGAAAACGTCAGAATAAATGTATTACAAAAATTACGTTTATTAAAAAATATTTCGAAAGCAATCAGGAACATAATTAAGAAACTGCAAAGTTATGTGAGTTTCCATATCGATACCTATTATACAATAAAAAAACATGTTAAGTCTACACCTTTAATAATACAATTAATACTGAAACGTGTAAAAATATATACAATCCCGTGTGGACTTCGATTAACATATAGTATTCAGTTCTTTTGTGTTAAAAAATGTTTACATAGAGAAAAATGTTATAAGAATGAAATTATTATTTTGTTCTTTTTATCTTTTATCTTTTCCAAATTTAAGAACGAATAACTGGAAACCCTCCGTATAGAAATATTTAATTAATATTTTAAACTGTATGTAAATAAAGTTATTTGTAGTAGTTTATTGTTTGTTATTTTCATTGAATTTGTTTCTTATTCCTGCCCTGTAATTGAAGTTATTATGCCTGGCCTAAAATAAATAAATACATTATATTGGGTACCCTTCACAGCTTTTTTACTCGTATATGTTTGTACCAAAACGTATTTTTCAAAATATCCTTGACATTATTAGTAAGATACCTGCAGCGTTGTTATAATTTTAAACCAATTTCTCAACTTGATTTTATGCACACCGTACCTTTTTTTCTTATGAATGAATACTGAGCGGACAAGTCACGTTTTATTCATTCATACCAACCTGTCTCAATTTTTAAAAGGCAAATATTCGATTTTTGCATAACGATTTATTGCGTGATTTTATGCTCTAATTAGATTGTACAACAATAATAATATCTGAAGCCGCGAACTTACATGAATTACGCTGGCTTGATACATTATTTTCAATGTCTAATAAATCTCTTTGGCACAGCCGCAAGTAACGGATGTTAATTTTTCTAATACGAGAATAATCTCCGTAATTACAGGTAATTTATAAAATTATTTATTGTGCATTTTCCAGAGGCAGGTAGTCGGGTAATAACAACAATTATTTTTATAGACTCTATTAATGACGAAGGTAATAATATCAGTTACGTGTCTATAGGAGGTCTGGGTCTACGAAAGAAAATAATATAAATAAAGTGGTGCAGAAGCGAATAGAATAATAAAACAAGCATGGGTATAATAAAGATTTTTATAATTATACTAGAAATGTTAATTGATAAATTAAAAGCAGTTAGTAAATTATTTCAAACTGTTATTACATGTCGTAAATGTAAAATATTCATGAAATCGATTGAATTATCTTTGCTAGAGTTTGTCGATTATTATTAGAGATAGAATGCTGCGGTTTTCACATAGTTTGGCATTTCTTGGAGAAAAAGAGATTTTGTTATTTCCCTGTCCAGTCGGTATTCAGAGAATTACTTGGTAAAAAATTCAGTTTATGTCATAGATGACACATTTAAGATAAACCCACATACGTCATACATATGTGTCTACTGTATGATCTACTAAAAGTGTACGCGAAGGTTTATGAATTAAAGTCTTGTTGCCTGGCAACAGTAAAAAAATCTTTATCTGCTGTATTTCTCCAGGTTTTCTGACTGTGTGTCCTTTACGGCTGGCGCTTCAAAGACAAATAATCGTATCTAAAGATGCACAAAGAAAATACACCCAGTAGGTGGAGGTTCTTATTAGCATAGTACTAAAATATAATGCCGAAACTGAATCATTTTCTTTAGCGTTTGAAGGGAAAATTTGCTAGAAAACATGAAAATTCGAGAATTTGTACTTTATCACTGTGTTCTATACACCGTAAAAAATACTTGATAATTTTATTAAATTCAAGTATTACTAGCTTTTTAAAGAATTCTGCCGGATGTGATAATGTTTATAATGTGGTATACAATTTTTTCAATGTGCATTTGACTTGTAAAATTCAGGAGATTTTATGATAAAACATAATAGGTGAAAATGATGATCTTTTTTCTTATTCTAAATGACTTGTCAGCTTAGAAATTGTTTTATATCTTGGAGAAAACTTGTATAATTGATATAGTGAAGAGTCTCAGTAAACAGCTATGATATTCTTTGAAAATTTGCATATAAATAGTTTTTATCAGTTCAATGGTTGTACAAATGGTAATGGTCGAATATTAGACTTATTTTTGTCCAACTATTCTGAAATCACAGTGAAGAGGTGTGATTGTTCTCTAGTTAAAGAAGCTGTACATCATGTGTCAGTTGATATTCAAATTGATATTTCATTCATCGAAATAATAGTTATTTATGCAACAAGTGCAAAAAGTAAGTGTTTATTGGACGTGAAATTGTCCAACGAGGCCGTCAGGCCGAGTAGGACAACACGTCGCGTGCAATAAGCATTTTTTGTACAAGTTGCATACAATATTGTTTCTACGTTCATGCAAAAACCAAAAAATGTTATTTAAATGACACTAAGTCTAGAAAAATGTGACGTCGATTTGAAGGTTTATGTTTGTCATAATGACAAAACGCTGCAGTAGAATGACAGATGAGTGCAATAAAGAACCACTTTTTCGACTAAATATAGTTCAATAAAGTATTGTTTTTTGCATGAACGTAGAAAAAATAATTTAAAGTGTGACATTCCTCATTTAATTTTCAAAGCTGACTATAATAAAATTAACGCCGTCAATTGGGAATTTTTATTTCATAAGACATCTACCGATAATGCCGCTTCCAAATTTTATGAAATTTTATGACACGGAAAATAATGTCATATGTTTCACACGTTAGAAGTACTAATACTATTCCTTGCAACACGAATTATAACAACAATGTTATAAATCATTATCCAGACGAGCTAAAATTTTTGGTAAATTTTTTGCTCCTGTGTATGAGCCATATCATAAGCCTGTACTTGCTAACGATTCTATATGCTTTAATAATGCTATTAATATTACTTCTATTGAGATTAATCACATATTAGATGAAATTAATTGCTTGGATATTATAAGAGTGCTGGGTGTGATAATATTCCTCCAATATTTATAAAATCGTGTCATCATATTAAGGAACCGCTGTTTTTAATATTTAATAAATCTACTGGATGTTGCTTCTCAGATAAGTGGAGGATTGCTAATTTTTTTAGTGGCAGAACTACTGTGTCTAACCTTGCCCCTTTTCTTTAGTTCATCTCTGTCCGTATGGATAGAAATGTTCTGGTGGATGCTGTATACTTTTGGAAAGCATTTGTTAAGAATCACTGATACTCTTTTCAATAAGCTTCGGAGTGTTGATATATATGGAAACCTTCTGGAATGGATTAATCGTATTAATCCAACCGTGCTCAGTACGTTGTGATTATGAATTGCAGCTCTGATATAACTAAAGTTACGTCGGGTGTTCCTCAGGGGAGTCATATAGGCCCATTACTTTTTTCAATACACAGAGTGTTAAACAAAGAGTGTAAAATATTTCAGGAGGTAATAGTATGAACCAAAATAAGCAGAAAAGTATTAATAAACATGGGTCCGCAAAGTAACGGTTGCGGAGATATGGACCACTATCCGTTTTTCAAACATTTTATTTTATTAGGAATAAACCGACAAAGGAAGCTTTTAACAAACAAAAAACAAAGTTACAGAAGATGTTCAAAGTGCCCTCCGTCCATTTCCAAGCAGGCACGACATCTTCGTCTCAACGATATTCGAACTCTTTCGAAAACACCCTCCTTGGTTTGGATTTCTTGACACTTTTGAATAATCCGTAGCTGCAGCTTTTCCAGGCTATTTACAGAAATACCATACACTAACTGCTTTAAGCATTGTCATTTCATATTTTAGATGACCTTAAGATGTTATCTCAAGTGATAATGATGTTATTGACTTTCAGGAAGATATGAATAAATTTGATAGTTTTTGTAAATCTAATTACTTAATTATTAAGGCTAAAAAGTCATATTTCTTTTACTAGAAATAGGCATACATTTCAGAACAACTTTATTATAAGTTCCATTGTTGTTGAAAAAGTTTAGTGTTAAAGATCTCGAAGTCATCTTAGATGACAAGTTGATTTTTGATGTTTATATAGATAACGTAGTTCGATGCAAATGTTGGTATTCATTTTGAGAATAACTAAAGATTTTAAGAATATTAGAAGTATGTTTTATCTATTTTTCTCTAGTTGGGTCTCAATTAGAATATAATACTGTAATTTGTTCACCTCTGTATTTTAAATATATTAACAGGATCGAGCTTGTTCAAATTAAATTTGTTAATTGTATTAATTGTAGATTTAATCGCGAATTGTTACATGTTTCGTACAAGTCTCTTATTAATACTCATAAATTACTAAGTTTAGAAGAGCGTAGAATTTTTTATTTTTTGACTGTGTTTCGTTATATAAAATTGTTCATGGATGTTTTGATACTGATATTGTGTCTGTTATAAAATTTTTAGTTCCGACGTATGTTAACCATTAGTTTTCGTAGTTCTATATTCAATTTTCACATAGTAATTATAATTTAAACTCTCCTTTTCATAAAATACCCAGATATTTTAATAACAAGGTATGTCAACTCGTTGATATTATGTTTCTTTGGATAGATACAAAAGTTCTGTGAGGAAATTTCTAATATATCTTTTTATAATATGTGATAGGTAAAAGTTTTGTACCATTTGATAGTTTTTCTGTGTGTATATACTTTTTTTATATATGTTATAAGTATAGTTATGTTTAAATGGTACTTCATACATTCATATTTAATTGTTTAGTTACCCTGTTATTGGAATTTTAAAGCCTGTTGGGTTCCTTAATTCTTAAATAAATGAATAAAATAAATAAGAGAAAAACGTCCTAAGAATGTCCTTAAGATGTATATTAATGGGCATGAGACATGACATTTGGAGAAAAAAATGTTTATAATTTTTCATAAGAATTAAATATACCTATATAGCAATATATGAATGTCCGTTCAGGAACGTTAGACGTTCGAGTGGTGACCCTACCAGATTCATTTTCCACATAATTGGATATGGCTGGGATGTCCAAGTGGACGTTTTGGATCCTATATCTATTAATATTGGTAGAATTTTTGACTCCAATTTTAGTTTATTTTTGAGAGTTGCACTATAGGCCTGTTCATAGACCAGATGGAAACAGTTTCCAACCATCAGACAAACACGCATTACGTTTATAATACCCACATAAGGTTAAAAATGCTTTGTTGTAAAACTCTAAGAAATTTTCAGTACTTTCCGAGATTCTACCAAGTTCACCGTTCTTCGTACTTACAAGCAGTGTTAAGGAGGCCACTTTAATTACAGGTAGATACTTATGAAAGTAGGATAATTGTTTAAATTATGCATCATGTTCTTGCAGACAATATTTCAACGTCTAAGGCAAGCTCAAACTCATGTCTATACCTATAAGATAAATGGATAATTAGCTCTCATATTAAATTAATAAGTGGCAAGTGTGTTTACCCATTGAGCATACTAATCTAAATGTATAATTAACACATTTCTGTAACAAAAACAAATAATAGTCCAGGCGTCAGAGATTATGTTGGCCGTAAAGTTCCTACTGAAAGATTGAACAAAATGGTTCAGGAAAAAATTAATTCATGTTCCAAATCTGCTGTAAAGTACGTAAGAATTCAAATAACCAGCTTTGTCGTCGATCATAAACTAACTTTCTTGGCTTTTATAGATGGGCTCACGTTATGTAACAGTAATAACACGTTTAGATGATTACATGCACTTTTGACGTAATAGGTATTTCGTCTTCAATCATCTTCTAAAATGATCGGTAAATCAATCGGTCTTTCGACAATAACATGTAAGTGCTTCTATTAGAAACTGATGAGTTGGAAATTGCATATTTTCAACACCTGTGTTTAGTCCCGCAATCTTATTTTAACTTCAAGTAGGTGTGGTATGTACGTATTACGTACGTACGTTACGATTGCCTACAAGTAAACTTATAAAATACCTACTCCTATCTAAAATACAAAGGGGTAATACAGGATGTCATTTAGCAATCCAAGAAAATTTGTAAACAGTCCCTACTACTACTTCTATTAGTATTAAAAATATTATGTGTACATTTATTAATGTATCTAAATTATTTTACATTATACTTAACCTAACCTATACTTTCTCTCAAACCTTTATTGAAGTAATTTATCTCGGAATCTACTAATCCTAAAGCTTTCAGAAAAAATATTGTTAACAAAAGTGACTTCCAGAAGCATATTGAAATTAATTTTCGCTTTCAAATTTTACGCTAGATGGCGAAGTTTTAATTCGAAAAGTGAAATTTTCTCTATAAATAGTTAAGGTATGTCACGTTGAACGGTTTTGGACTCTCCTATTGACACTTTAGAAATTGTTTATTTGACATTTTGCTCTATATCTTAAAAGGAAGGGGTAGGGGTAGATCGTATTGCAGAAAAAGTTTGAAAACTCCCAACTACGTTAATCGATTTTAGGAAACTTGTGCTGGAATTTTGTTCCCACTTGCTTTCTAAAGCTAACTTCATTATCGTAATTTTTTTAATTTTGTTTACATTTGTCTATTACTTCTCTTGCTCCATCTCGTTACTTCTAGTTACCTATCGAAATGTAGATATTGACCGAAATGTAATTACAGTAATTTACGAAGATACAAAATACCGAAGTTTATTTTATAGAGTGATGTTTGCTTTCGACTATTATCGAAAATAGGCGAAAACAAAATCCCACTACTGATCTTGTATTAAAGCTTTTGACAGCGGAATCATAATATATAATAATACTTGTTACAGATGATGATTCGCTAAAATAAGTTAACGTAGTAGTTTTCAATTTTTTTCTGCAGTGCTATTCTATCCTCTGCTGTATTTCTTAATAGAGCAGTATGGAATCATATTGCAGGCAAAGTTCAACACAGTCTTATAACTAAGAATAATAAAATTTAAAATGCGTGCATTATTCGACTGTGACACGTACACACGTCAAAAGTCATGGAATAACGCTCATTCTTGTTAAAGAAATCTTTTTGTCAGAAAAACCAAATACATTTATAAAAGTATATTGTTTTCTGAATCTTTTTGGGGAAAAGAATATTTTCGATAAACTGAGTACTTAGAAAATTAAAAACCAGCTAATGTGTGACATTTTTGACAAAATTTATTAAATCAAAAAGAATTAATAAAGCAAGTTCTCTACTTGATTAATAGTCGGAATGACGTCCACCACGTTCCAATAGCATGTTGACACGTCTGTGCATTGAGATAATCAAGCGGTTAACGATCTTTTGCGGAATATTGTTCAACTGCTCTTCTGCCGCCACAACTAACTCATCAGCAGTCTGAGGTGGAGGAATATGACTATGAATGGCTCTAGCAACAATATCCTACATGTTTTCCATGGGATTCATGTCAGAAGAGTTGGCTGGCCAATCTGATCTATTGATGTGTCCTGCTTCGAGTGTCCCTTGAACCCTTCTTGCGTGATGTGGTCGAGCGTTGTCGTCCATAAACACAAAATTTTCACAGCAGCACGATGACTTGGAAGTAGAGTGGGGGCCCGTAATATTCTTCTAGCACGTAGATTTGTGTTCGAATAGAAGGTATAGATATAACACGGCTAAACGTACCTTGAAAGTGGGCCCTGAGAGCTAAAGCTGAAGATGTCCGGTGTCTACGAGCATATTGCACCAAATACCGATCCTCCCTTTCATTAGTAACTCGATGACGTCCACTACGTGGTCTGTTTTTCACTGTATCAAAATGTTCATATCTGGGTACTATTCGTACAACAGATGATCTAGAAATGCCCAACATGTTCGATATCTGATAATTAGAATGTCCTGCATCATGTAAAGCAGTCAATCTTGCTCGGGTAAATGCAGATATTTCACGTCTGGCATTAAAATGTACAAACATTCAAAGGAACACTTGGCTGAATACACTGCCCAACTGACCAGATTTGTAAAAATATTGGTAATAAAGTAAAGGTACATGATCTGCAATTTCGTATTGTCTTTTTTGTTCCTTAAGTACATGGACTTTTTTATCACATAAAAAAAAACACTAGATTTAATCGAATCATTTTATATACAGCGAGTCCAAGACTTTTGACGTTGTGTACAGTACAAAATTATTACACTTCGGGAACGCCCGCAAGAGCTGGACAAATGGTCAGAAATTTTGAATTTATTTAAAATTTAATCGCAAATGATCTATTTCTTTAAATATAGACTATATGCTCGGATTATAGTACAGTGGTACATTTTGAGGTATTATATATTCAGTAAAATTTTATTTGATTCTAAATCTCCTACATGCCTAGGAGCCTATTCTACATCTTTTGCGTGCGTTTACTCCAGATTTCTGTCTAATTTCATAGACTGTATCTAAAATACATCGATGAAGATACAATTGACGGACAATTTCTCAGGGCATCGACACGTTTAATACACAGACACTCTTAACATGTCTTCTAATTCCTGATTTGAATAAGGTAAGTTTAACCAAAACAATTTTGCAGTCGCCAAGATACCGTCCGCACTGCTTCGCTAGACATAAAAGGATTGAATGAAGTATACTGAAAATAATAACTTGTGATTTTACTTATAATAAGGGTATTAATATACCCTTATTCATTATTGTATCAATATGTTTACAAATATCTTGTAGTTTTACAATTTGATGACGTAAGGGTAACCGTGACGTAAATAAGGGTAACTGTGACAAAAGGAAAGTGGACGGGGGTCGTCCAACCGCCCCTTTACCTACTGAATGTTCAAACTATTTTAGGATATCTTGAAAAGGAAACGAGAAAAGGCACTAGTTGGTTTAGCCAAAAATGCAGTAACCTTTAAAAACCGGCTAATTTGAACCACTCTGTACAGGTCAGATTTGCTATTTGTTCCTATTTTTTAATTAAAGTGATAAAAATGATTAGTGATATTACACGGTGGATTGTTAATTATTTATTATGTAAGAAAATAGAGTAAAATAACTTAATATAGGTCTTGCAATACTAAAAATCTAATGCAACACTACTACTTATTAATAAGCATTTTTTCATAATAAAACCGTATTTTTGTACACATGAAATATAATTTTACGTATTATGTTTGTTTAGAAAAAAATCATATATGAATGATATAAATATAGCGTATTTACATGGATAGGTAGAGATTTAATGTATCATGTGAACAACGTGCAAGTATACTAACCTATTTTTATCAGTGTAGTAGTGATTCAAGTTAGTTATAAATAGTTCAATAGGATCAGCCCAAAGGACAATGTTAAAAATAGCCGATTTTTGGCTTATCAGGGGGAACGCATAAATCATAAAAAAATCAATTGATTATTGTTAATTAACATTAGAAATGGCCCAGAAACATGTCAGATAGCTGGGGAAATGTCGCTACTACCCCTAACCCTATATAAACTACCCTTAAATAGCTTTAAATGGATAATCATTAATTATTGTTATAAAATTCGTGTAAAATGAAAAAAATGCTTGAAAATGATTTGAACAGACAGTATGTCAATATAAAAAGTGATAAATAACTGTAAAAATGTCAGTTCCACCCCTAAAAATTAATAAAACTACTTTAAAAAGCTAATGGTGAGTTTACTTCGACATCAAAAATAGATAATGCTTAAATGTTCAAGGGAACGCTTATTGCTAGAAAAAAATTATAGATTACTGTCAAAAAAATGCAAAAACTGATACATACTAGAGTACATTAAGTAAGTGGGGAAATATTAATTGCACTCCTAAATCTATATAAACTGCCTTTAAATAGCTTAAAATAGATAATCATTATTTATTGTTGTAAAATTCGTTTAGAATGAAAAAAATGCTTAAAAATGATTTGAACAGACAGTATGTCAACATAAAAAGTGATAAATGACTGTAAAAGTGCCCATTCAATGGCGAAATAGGGCCAATTGTTCTCACTTTGCGAGCGCGTACTGAAAAAATGGCAATTTATCCAGTTATTTATCACTTTTTATATTGACATACTGTCTGTTCAAATCATTTTCAAGCATTTTTTTCATTTTACACGAATTTTATAACAATAATTAATGATTATCCATTTAAAGCTATTTAAGGGTAGTTTATATAGGTTTAGGGGTAGTAGCGACATTTCCCCATCTATCTGACGTATTTCTGGGTCATTTCTAATGTTAATTCACAATAACCAATTGATTTTTTTATGATTTATGCGTTCCCCCGGATAAGCCAAAAATCGGCTATTTTTAACATTGTCCTTCCTCATAAGAAATTTTCATAAATTTCTTGAATAACTTTAGACTACTGCTTGCTTCGATAATAGTTTATTATCGCGTCCTCGATAACCCCTTTGAGGAAAACTTATCCCAGAAACACCCTGTATATCAAATATATTGAATCAAAAATTGATAAAATAAACACAACTGTACTGTTCATGACTTTCGATTATGATTCATTACATGTTTTGTACTGATTAAAGAGAATTAACTTTTTAGATAAATTAATTTTATTTTATACGGATTTGCCGACAAAGGAATGTAATAATAGAAATTGTAATTAAAAGTTTTTTCAAACCGTTAATTTACTTTCATCTAGTGATGTTAATGACACGCATTACGGTCATATAAGTATAAAATTAATTACTTAATTTATATAAAAGAATTTGCTGTAAATTATTCACTGTCAAGAATCAATTTTATGTAACTCCATGGCTAAGCAAAGAACAGAAGCCAGAACAGAGGTATTGTATGCACATAAAACACATCTGAGCTTTCATATGTTAATAACAAAACTTATACTGAAAATTACTATATTAAAATGTTTATATTTTAATTAGTATCACTTTGTTTGACGTTAATCTTGAATAATGTTTAAACGCACAATAATTTTCTATGTATCACATAAACGTTGTGATATATTAACTGTATCTCAATTAAGATATTTCGTGAAAGTAACATTTTATCATTCATTGCTTATACAGTAGATATAGTACTGATATGGTAATAGAATAGACGAAAATATTAAATTAAAGCAAAATGTTAATTTCAAGAACCAATAGGTACTTATAATTCATGTGTCAAAATGTACAGCAACATTCAACTTTTCTTATCTTCTAAATAAATGTCTTCGGAATATTTTTCTTTTGTAATAAATGTGTATAATTATTGCAACAATTCACCAAAAATATTTCCTTACTATTCTGTAAAATTTTTACTGTCCAATTTTATACCTTACTATCATTTTTTAGCTGTTATAAAGGAATTCTATTCATTCAGAAATATAAATGTATATACCGAGGGACGTCTCACCTATAGCAGTATATGAACTATACAGGGTGATATCTTATAAAATTTGGGAATAGATGCGTCATGAAAATGTAAAGCAGATAAAAGATGGTTTTTATCCTGTTTGTGGATTCCAAATGAAAGATGAATGTCATCAATTCTAAAATTGGTAGCTTCAAATATGTACATCGTATAATTAAACAGGAATAGTTACATAGTAACATAGAAAAAAGTTACGTATGAAACAAGTCTTAGGAGTGGCTTTTTCACTCTCTACAAACATCACGGAAAATCAACAAATAGCTTACTGAATCCTTCCCGATAGTAGAAAATGTGTACTTAATTTCATTTCCGTTACTTATTTAATATGTAATATGGCATGTTCAAATGAGTTATTTTGATACAAAAGACCCACAGGGAAACACTTCTATTTATTTACACCCTGTATATACAGGGTGGTCGCGATGTAATGGGCCAAAATTCATGACTAGATTCCTGGCGTGAAAATATTGCGATTTAGACAAACTCACCTTAGTCCAAAAGTTGATACTTACAGAGATACAGGGTGTTTAATGCAAAATATTATTTTAGTTTTTTCTTATTTATTTCATAATAAATGCTCATATCGAGATGAAATTTTGGTGTTAGGGGTTTTCTGGGGCGAGAGATTGAAATATATCCATGGTTTGCTTGTAGCTCATAGAGAGCGCCACCTGCGCTAGGTCGAATGCGTTGAAAACGACAGAACTTTTTTATCTTTCAAAAATCTAATTCTCAGGTAGCAAATTCTGATTTTACAACTTCTTTTACACAAAAAAGCTATACTTTTTGATAGTCGCTATCTTGCACAGTTCTCATAAAATTGGCCATTGAAAATTCCAATGTATTTGCATTCAATTACAAATCGGCAAAAATTTTCAAATAGGCTTATGTTAAAATCCAATTTTGACATGTTCCACTTATCTTAGTGCTGTCAGTAATATTACAGTATTATTCGTGCCTTATTAAAAGTATTCTTTACTTTATGATCTAAATCGTAATGCGAGATAACATACCACGCCATAATTTATTTTCAAATGGAGAAATGCGCGATATGGTTTGCGTTTATGTGCAATCAGATTATGTTGGACGTCGAGCGCTTCGTCGGTATTCAGAGTTGTATACTGTCCCGACGATTTTTTTTTGGGATTAATTGTGAAAAAGCACTTTGTGCCGCTTTAAATACTTCCCCTGGTATATGCTCGTATCACTTTTCGAGCTCATTTTGAATTAAACACTCTTAGAATATCACGATAAAAAACTCTGACATTACTTTTTCAAACAACTAATTTTGAAATATAAACTAAATTGTTGTACATACATCTTATGCAGTTTTCAAAAAAATATTGTTTGTATATCGATTGCGAAATGCTTTTTCTTTCGGCAAAATAACTTCCATTCTTGAACGCACCAGTACCATTCCGCGTTCTCGATATAAAAATAACTATTTAGACGCCGACGTCATGCGTTAAAAATTATATTTCTACCGACGTTTGTAGAAAAATGGTATTACAGTTGTCTACTTTATTAACCATCATTCAGTAAATCCGCCCAACAGACGACAAATTTGACTTGCACCTCAAACCAATCTGATTGCATATTTTTACAATTCTCTATGGTACAACCATTACATGTATAAGCGTAAACTGCGAAGCCATAAATTTAAACAAAATTCTCTTGAAGAGGTACACATTACATCTGTTAATTGCCTCTCTCACACTTATTAAAGTCATGCTGGCTATAAAACACTGCTTCGCAACCTGTTATTGTCTACAAACGCATGCATACTCGTTCATAGAAATATAGATACACGTTGCATCGCCCTTCGAAAGTGTCCCGAATTTTTATACATACTAACCTAGGAACCCACTTAGCAAACTGCATTCGCCTAGACATTAGTTCCCTGTTACTTCTGATCTTTCATTTGGTTGTTTTTTATGCGGTGAAATATTTTGAATTCTGCGATCATATCAACGAAGAAAACATACAAATGAGGCTAGTAAGGTCAATATCATGGAGAATAGAGGGGTACCACGCAGGATTTTGCATTGGGCCTTCATAGTTACATTTTATGCAAGATGATAAAATGTTATTTCACCATTTACTGAAAAAGACCGGGAGATAATATAGAATTTTATCGTCGTGTGTAAACCAATGTTTGTTTCTATAGTTTGGTATCGGTTTATATGGTATATGATTATTTAGCAAATTCATCCCTTTGGATTGTAATTGTACGATCATTGTGGTGTCAACATTTATTTCTTCTTTGCTGTCGTTTTATGTGGTTGTTGGGAGCAGAAATGTCTGAAACCGAGTTAGAAGAGGAACTATTACCATCCGATGTTTGGACTGAGGCGTCATTGGAAAGGGATCAAAAATGAAAGATTGCAAGAAACATGAAGGATCTAAGTGAGAATGTATTGTTAGCATGTTTGTCTGAAAAATTAAAGAAAATGCAGCCTTCAAGTTTATGGTCGTATTATTCATTGCTTAAAAGTACCATAATACTGGTGAATGAAAATATCGTTATTTCAAGGTAAATATAAACTGAGGAGCTGCTTAAAATCACGTAGTATCAATTGGACTTTTGTTTGTAGTTACAGCCGGCTTATAGCTTTCCTAAAACAATCAACTAGCGGTTACAAACCAAAAAAGTTAAAAAATCTTTAACACGGAAGATGTGATAAAATTTCTACAAACTGCTGCAAATGATGAGTATTTCCTGGTCAATGTAAAACTCAGAATAGCCTCTAAAATAAATGAGTATATTACTAGTTTGACTTACAGGTTGTTGCTATAATGGTTTTTTTACATATGCAGCATTCAGATGGACAAATTAGAAGTTGAAAATATTGACGATCGACAATCTATAATACTTGTTTCTCTTTTCGATATCAAAATCAAGAAAAATCGGTACTTCTGTATTACGCACAAGAAATATGGAGACAGCGTCTTGAAGATTATAACAAAAAAACATCGTCCTACGCCCTCATAATGCACCCCATAACAAATTCTTCATGAACTATCTACAGAATAAATGCACTATTCAACCTGTGGGAATAACACCATTTACACAATTACACGGAAGATAGTTGAGTTTTTAAAGCTGCCAAATCTAGTAAAGAGAATTGTAAGAGCTTTCAAAATAAATATCACCCCCAATGTCATTTAAATATGTTGGGGTGATGCTTACCCTTGCTTGGGGGTGAAAGTGGCGCAGTCAAAAATACCAGCAAAGAATGTCCCCCTTTAATCTAAAATCGACGGGTCTGAGCGTTTTACTACAATCTTGACGCAGTTTCTGAAAATATTCGGGCACAGACAGACTTTAGTGAGGACGTTTTGCAAATAGACTAGCTTTGACCTGCGCTTTAAAGGCACGTACAGTCTTGGATGATTTAATACTAGGAGGTATTTCATTATAAAGAACAACAGCATTATAAGAGAAAAATCTTTGAAATACAACAACTGTATACATAGCTATTTTTTAAAAGCTTATTAAAAATATATTTGGAGGTCATGTGAATGTTAATTTTATAAATTAGACTAGACATGTGCAAATAATAACGCTCATTGAGATTTAACCATTTGGATTCATTGAGCGTAGAACTAATATGATCATATTTTCTAAGACCGTAAGAAAATCTAATGCCAGCATTTTGGATCCTTTGAAGGCTTTCTTTGTCCCTATTAATGATAGCCGGCCAGTAAACAGTCGCAATAAGCGATATTACTAAGAATAAGTGAGTCGCATAATTTTAATTTAATATTGGTACCTACTTAGCGAATCTCGGTGAAAGTAAAGATTTCTGAAGTAACAAACTGACATGTCCGGAAAATCGGAGATCCCTATCGAAAAGAACCCTAAGCTTTTTAGAAAAATTAGTTAGTAGGAATTAGTACGACTCCATTTAATAAAATAGTGAACGCAGGATTTTGAGTGATGACGTTTTTATGAGGACCAAGAAAAAGTAGTAGTATTTTAGATGTATTCAAAATCAGTCCATGCGCTTGTGAAATCTTTGAAATGGAATCTAAATCAGTTTTTATGCTTTCAACGGAAGGTGCCAAGTTATCATTCGAAAATTTAAAAAATTACTGAAAATCATCAGCATATTGGTGAGAGTCAACAAATTTAATAACATTGGGGAAGTCAGTAGCGTAAACAGAAAACAATAGCGAACCCAAAAGGATTTATCTGAATATAAGAGGAAAATGACGAACCGTAACTAGGTGCACTGGGAATCAACATAAATCAACATGGTATGTATGGAGAGCTTGATTGAAGAAAATTTCAATCACAGCAATTTCAAAAGATCTGTAGACATTTTGATGAAAAATGTCTCTCTTAACATGACTTTATGGCAACGCGAACCTTTTAATGTTTCCATATTGCGTACAGTTTGGTCAACTGTGTTGAAAACACATTCTGCGTAACCGCATACCGTATCATCCTTTGATATGATGCGGAAATCCCGACAACTACTGGTAACGCTGCGAACATCCATGTTCGCTGCGATGTGATGCGACGAGGTTACAGGGTCCCATCCACACAGTTGTGTTAAAGTAATGCGTCGAGCTTCAGTTACAAGTGTGTACACGGTTTTACTGATTTAAAGTACCCTTTACCAAAATAACATTGTGTAAATTAAGGCAATTCAACGAAAGTTAATAAAATTTTTGTTTTTCAAGACGCAGGGGTTTTGAATTTTGCTAAATATGTTCAATATGATTTCATTAAATGAAAGGAGAAATTGAGTGCCATATCATTTTTGTATAACTTAGTACACCA
The DNA here is from genome assembly GCA_025584915.1 of Monochamus saltuarius. NCBI lineage: Eukaryota > Metazoa > Arthropoda > Insecta > Coleoptera > Cerambycidae > Monochamus > Monochamus saltuarius. Next base: position 54,532,631 of record CM046725.1, on the reverse strand, counting down.
TAATGTTGAGTGCATGAGTGGATGTTTCTTATTAATAGGCTCTGTTGTTTGGTTCCTTGTGAAATAAATGAATGAAATTCAGGTGAAGTTCAATATTTCCAACTACAACCGTCCAGCAAAGCAACAGTTGCGCATAATATAACTGAGAAAAACAAAACCCTCTCTATAAAATCTTTGCTTCATAGAAATAAAACTGACAGTGGGGATGTTGCCAGCAGCACTACATTGTTTTCTGAAGGTGGTTAACTTGCACGATATTCATAACTGATTTTTATTTACAATAACACAAATTTTTATGGCAATATCACCGTTAATGAGAAAATTATACTCGTAGCATTATCTATAACATTGATGTGGTTATAATTCGTACAATCGTTTTCATTAAAATTTCTAAAAAAACATCATAAAGTGAAGGTAAAACCAGACCCAAAATTAAATAGGCGTTTCAGTAATAATCTAAAATTATCTCTTAGTTAGAATCCATTATAAAACAACGACAGAAATGTATTTCACTTTAATTAATCCACTAAATTAAGACAGAGTTATTCCTTAGTGTTCATGTAATCGCTGATATATGACGTTACGAATCCCGTTACTAAAACTGGAGGTCTCTGCCCGAAGGTATCGATAAAATATTCAGCACCTGGAGCAACACCTATAGATGTTAGGCTAGTCAGGCTTTTTTATATGCAAACATCTATTTATAGTATTTACAACAGCCCGTAAACCGTTGACACCCGCAATAATTTCAAATAAGTGGCCAGTAATTTATTGTGCGATAAATTCCTGATACAATTTATTATTATTCAAATGTCGCAATAACAGCCAACCTCTTCAGCATAGGAATAGTTTTATTAACGGTTGCCTTGAGAATCTATGGAATTCCTTCAGTGTCTGACCGACAGGTTGCCGATGAAGTGTAAACATATGCTTGGATATTCATTCAAAAAGTAATTTTTTGACTACGAGTAACAAAACGTATTAATAAGCTTGTTCAAATGGAAACATTCAAACAGGGTTAACAGAATTGTAAAATTTATTAAATCAATGCCAAATGCAAATATGCCATTTTAGGCAATACTCAGTATGTTCTCTGCACATTCATTGCTTTGGTGCTTGAATACCTGAAGAAACAAAACATTTGTCTTAAAACGCATATAATTTCTGGACTATTTGTACACCAAAAATAAAGGTTTATGAAGTCAAAATGGGAAGGAAAATCAGGAAAAAATATATAATACAAAACATATTTAAAACAAAAAAGGGGAGATATTAATTGATGACCAAGCAATAATGAATAGATGGAAAGAATACTTTAAGAACTGTTTGGAACGGAGGATGAAATGGAGGACAATAGATTCGAGGAACAAGATGAAATTAATGAAGGAATTAACCTACAAAAAATAACGCTAACAGAATTACAAGAAATAATAAAAGAACAAAAAAATGGAAAAGCTCCAGGTTTCGATAAAATAACAGTGGAAATGAATATGGGGGAACAAGGAACAGAATTGTTGCTAGAAATTTATAAGAAAGTATAGGAAACAGAACAAATCCCTAAGGATTGGCAAACAGCATTAATAGTGCCTATATACAAGAAGGGGGACAAAAAACTGTGCGAGAATTATAGAGGGATAACTCTGCTATGTGAAGCAATGAAAATTTTTGAAAAATTACTGGATAAAAGATTAAGAGACAAAGTAGAGAACTCACTAGATGAGTCACAAAGCGGTTTTAGGAAAGGACGAAGTGCTCAAGACCATATATTTACAGTTAAACAGTTAACAGAGAAGTGTGAACAGCAAGGAAAGACAATTTACATGGGATTTATTGATTTAGAGAAAGCTTTTGACAAGATACCTAGAAGTATATTATGGAATATATTGAAAAATCGTGGAATTGATAACAAAATAATAAGACTTATAAGAAATATATACACAAATAATAACAATATGGTCATAAGCAATAACAAAATATCCGAGGCGTTTTCAACAAAGGATGGCATTCGTCAAGGAGGAGGACTAAGTCCAACACTATTTATTGTTTTCATGGATGAAATAATAAAGAAATGTTCAGGTCTAAGCAAGAAAATATATATAGTGTCACGGAATTTGCCCCACTCACTCCCAAACCGACGACTGTGGCACCGCGAATTACCTAAGATTGCCCCGATCGCCCCTACGCCATTCTGGTAAACAAACAACATGCGTGAATCGAGGCCTTACTAGAAAATCGTGGAAACGACGAGAAGCGTTCCAGTCGTACTAGAAAATGGATCTAGAGATACTGGAATATACCTGGAATATTCGTTAGGTCTATAAAAGAATAATAAACGGCCGAGTTAGTTAGTCTTGTATAAGTCTTATATTACAGTCTGAATTAAAGTGTTTAGTTGGAGATATCAAAGTGATTTAGATAGCGATTAATTAAATAAGTGTTTAGTTGACCTGTAATTAGTAGTGTTCAGTAGTTAATAAAGAAGTAATTTATTAACGGATCGTTTTTCTGGAAGTAAGAAAAAGACGGATTGGGAAATCTGTGACAATTTGGTGTCCGAAGTGGATTTAACTGGAGGTTTTAAAGAGCTTTCTGGAACCCTGTCCACAAAGTGGGATTTAAGTGGAAGTTTGAAGAACTTTCTGGAACCCTGTGCGCGGGTGGAATAAATACCTAAGTGTGGCATATCACCGCACTCGTCGTGACTCAAGGAAGTGAACGGTGGTATTCGCGAAGGACAATCTCGAACATTCTAGAACTTTGTACAGGAGTGAGACAAATACCCAAGTGTGATATATCACCGCACTCGTCGTGACTCAAGGAAGTGAACGGTGGTATTCGCGAAGGACAATCTCGAACATTCTAGAACTTTGTACAGGAGTGAGACAAATACCCAAGTGTGATATATCACCGCACTCGTCGTGACTCAAGGAAGTGAACGGTGGTATTCGCGAAGGACAATCTCGAACACTTCTAGAACTTTATACGGGAGTTAAACAAAGACATAAGTGTGACACATCACCGCACTCGTCGTCATTTAAGGAAGTGAACGGTGGTATTCGCGAAGGACAATCTCGAACATTCTAGAACTTTATCCGGCAGTGAGACAAAGACCCAAGTGTGGCATATCACCGCACTCGTCGTGACTTAAGGAAGTGAACGGTGGTATTTGCGAAGGACAATCTCGAACATTCTAGAACTTTGTACGGGAGTGCGACAAAGACCCAAGTGTGGCATATCACCGCACTCGTCGTGACTTAAGGAAGTGAACGGTGGTATTTGCGAAGGAACAATCTCGAACATTCTAGAACTTTCTACCGAAGTGAGACAAAGACCCAAGTGTGACATATCACCGCACTCGTCGTGACTTAAGGAAGTGAACGGTGTTATTCGCGAAGGATATTCTCGAACATTCTAGAACTTTCTACCGAAGTGAGACAAAGACCCAAGTGTGATATATCACCGCACTCGTCGTGACTTAAGGAAGTGAACGGTGTTATTCGCGAAGGACATTCTCGAACATTCTAGAACTTTCTACCGAAGTGAGACAAAGACCCAAGTGTGGCATATCAGTGCACTCGTATCATTGTAAGGAAGTCAACGGTGACATTTACAAACACATTCCTGGACATTCTAGAACTTTCCAAATAGAGTGAATGCCTGTAACTAGAAGTCAAGGCAACATGGATGCGCAACTAGCAAAGCTGTTAGAAATGATGCAAACGATGCAGGAACAGGGACGTATGATGCAAGAAAAGTTGGAAGAACAAGGACGAACAACACAAGAAAAATTAGAAGAACAGGGACAAACAATAGAAAAGAAATTTGAAGAACAAGGGCATAAAATCGAAGATCAGTCCCAAACGATGCAGGAAAAATTAGAAAAGAAATTGGAGGAGCAGGGACAGACGATGCAAAAGAAATTAGAAGAACAAGGACAAACGATGCAAAATAAATTAGAAGAACAGGGACGGACTATGCAAGAGAAATTAGAAGAACAAGGGCGTAAAATGGAAAACCAGACGAAAGAAATGCAGACAAAGTTAGAAAAATTGGAGAATACACTAGAAGAAAAACTAGAGGAGCAGTCACATAAAGTAGAAACACAAGTAGAAGAGAAACTATTGGCACAAAAAAGGAAATAGACGAAGAAATAAACTTGGTTAGAGAAACCTGTGAAGAACTCCGACATAAGCTAGACAACATAAGAAAGGAAGGCGTAATAAAATCAGAAGGATCTGTTATCCGAACGCAGAAAACAAAGCCTCCTGAATTCGACGGCAAGGTCTCTTGGAATGTCTATCTGCGTCAGTTTGAAGCAGCAGCTGCAGCAAACGAATGGTCTGATTGTGAAAAGGCTACTGCTTTAATAGTTGCTCTACGAGGGGAAGCTCTTGACGTCTTGCAAGGAGTTCCTGCTGGGCAGCAGAGTAACTATGACCTTCTGAAACAGCATATGGAAATGAGATATGGTGATAAGCACCTGCAGCAAGTGTACCAGGCACAATTGAAAAATCGTCACCAGCAGAGTGGAGAGAATTTACAACACTTTGAGACAGACGTTGCTCGACTGGTTCGATTGGCATATCCAACAGCCCCGTCCGAATTTGTAGACCAGCTCTCCATCCAAGTGTTTATCGACGGCCTAAGAGATTGTGAAACCCAGCAGGCACTGCGACTCGCTAGACCTAAAACTTTGAATGACGCCCTCTCGCATGCACTGGAATTCGAGGCAGCAAAGATGGCATCTGGTAGACATGTTAAAATTCGGACCATCCGTGATAATAGCAATAGGATGGCAAATAGAGAGATAATCAAAACACTGAAGGAGGCCATTGATAAATTCAGCCTAACTACCGGACAAAAGAGAGGACAACCCGATAGACGAAGAGAACGCCCACTTCAATGTTGGAACTGTGGGCGGGCGGGTCATTTAAAGGGGCAGTGTAGAGCGCCAGTCGCGAATCGGCAATGGCGCGACTCCCAGGCAGGCAAGGAACATGGAAACGCAGACGCCCTGTCTAGACCTTGTCCTACCAACAACAACAAGCACTGTAGTAGTCTTGAAAGGAAAGAGGACATCTCATCAGTTCCTTGCAAGGTGGTAGCAGCCCAACCTGAAGACAGATGGAGTTCAGCGGCGATTCGGGAAGACCAGCAAGCTGACTGTGACATCAAGCCGTTATTAGACTGGAAAGAAGCCAACAACCGACCCTCTTGGGCCGAAGTCAGTAGTAAAAGCCCAACATTAAAGAGCTATTGGGCTCAATGGAATTTCCTGGTGTTGGAAGACGGTGTCCTAAAATGAACATGGGAGAACAATGACGGAACTGAGGTCAAGAAACAAGTACTACTCCAGAGGTCACGGGTCAAGGACGTCCTGCAGGAAGTACATGGAGGAACTGGGGGTGGACATTTCGGTATCAATAGGACTCTACAGAAGATTAGGGAGCGTTTCTACTGGTTGAGCTGTAGGACGGATGTAGAAGATTGGTGCCGAAAATGTGACATATGTGCAGCCAGCAAGGGACCGAAGACCCGTTCCAGAGGCAAAATGCGCCAGTACATCGTAGGAGCACCGTTCGAGAGGATTGCCATTGATATCGCTGGCCCATTTCCGAAAACCCAAAGTGGCAACCGATATCTGCTAGTAGCCATGGACTACTTCAGCAAATGGCCGGAAGTATACCCTCTTCCCAATCAAGAGACCACGACCGTAGCAGAAGCCCTAGTCAACAACCTGTTCTGCAGATTTGGTGTGCCCATGGAACTGCATTCAGATCAGGGCAGAAATTTCGAATCAGGTGTGTTCCGAAAGGTCTGCGAGCTTATGGGAATCCGAAAACCAGGACCACCCCACTGCATCCCCAGTCAGATGGTATGGTGGAACGCTTCAATGCCACACTAGAAACCAATCTGAGGATGTTTGTGAACGAAAACCAGACAGACTGGGACAAGCTCATTCCACTCTTCCTGTTAGCTTACCGCTCAGCTGTCCATGAAACTACTGGGAAGACTCCCGCAAGGATCATCTTTGGAAGAGAGCTTCGCCTTCCAGCAGATTTGGTATTTGGTCGTCCTGCGGAACAGCCCACAGAGCCAGACACTTACACCCATGAGCTAGAACGAAGACTAGCAGCCGTACACGATCAAGTCAGATCTCGAATGCGACTAGAGAGCGATCGCATGAAGACTCGATACGACGTCCGGGCCAATACAGTTGGATTCCAACAAGGTGACCTGGTGTGGCTGTACAACCCCACGCGGAAGAAAGGAAGATCGCCTAAACTACAGAACCGTTGGGAGGGCCCCTACACAGTCATTAAAAGAATAAATGATGTCGTCTACCGGATACAGAGGACTCCCAGGAGTAAGATGAAGGTCGTCCATCTGGAGCGTCTGTCCCCGTATAGAGGTGTATCCGATCGGGACGATCGGTCCTAAGGAGGGGCAGTGTCACGGAATTTGCCCCACTCACTCCCAAACCGACGACTGTGGCACCGCGAATTACCTAAGATTGCCCCGATCGCCCCTACGCCATTCTGGTAAACAAACAACATGCGTGAATCGAGGCCTTACTAGAAAATCGTGGAAACGACGAGAAGCGTTCCAGTCGTACTAGAAAATGGATCTAGAGATACTGGAATATACCTGGAATATTCGTTAGGTCTATAAAAGAAGAATAAACGGCCGAGTTAGTTAGTCTTGTATAAGTCTTATATTACAGTCTGAATTAAAGTGTTTAGTTGGAGATATCAAAGTGATTTAGATAGCGATTAATTAAATAAGTGTTTAGTTGACCTGTAATTAGTAGTGTTCAGTAGTTAATAAAGAAGTAATTTATTAACGGATCGTTTTTCTGGAAGTAAGAAAAGACGGATTGGGAAATCCGTGACAATAGGACACAGAAAGATGCAACGAGTATACGGAATATCAGAAGGAGCGTTTGCGGATGACGTAATGATAATAACAGAGAGCAAAGAAGATCTACAGAAAAATTTGGATATATGGAATAAAGTACTGACAGATTATAAAATGAGGATAAATAAAAACAAAAGTAATGATCATAGGAAGGGAAAAACAGAAGTTAGATATAAAGATAGAGGATGTACCAATAGAACAAGTAAATGATTTTAAATATTTAGGAATAGCAATAGAGAGCAATGGAAAATAAGATATAGAGATTAACAGTAGGATAGAGAAAACGATGAGATTATATCACTCAATGAACAATAGTTTAATAAGTAAGATGGAAATATCTAGTGACACGAAAATTAAAGTATTTAAAGCGATATATAGACCAATACTAACGTTCGGCTGCGAGTCATGGGTACTATCAAAAGCACAGAAAAGTAAAATCCAAGCCATAGATATGAAGTATCTTAGAGGAGCTAGAGGGATCACAAAATTGGACAGAGTTAGAAACATAAAAGTTAGAGAAGAACTTAAAATAGAATCAACATTAAAATACGTGGAAAAAGACAATTAAGTTGGTGGGGACATTTGCATCGCATGGACGATAAAAGACCAGTGAAACGGATATGGGAGGCTAAAATAGATAAGAGAAGGAAACGAGGAAGACCAAGGCAAGCATGGGATGTAACCATTGGAGCAATATTAAAGGAGAAAGGAAAGACATGGATAGAGGCATAAAGGATGGGTTAAGTTTGTACATGGAAAATAAAAGTAGAACAAAATTTTGAAAATACCCTACACCATCTAATGGTAAAAGGGATTCTGATAAGACCATCTATCTGGCTTATCCAAAAGCACTGTCGCTGTAATCGTGACGAATGGATCTATACACACAACAAAGGACGTTTAATAATACTGTAAGTTCACAACATCACCACTAATAATTGTGGCATTACCTACATAAAACGCAAAAATACAAGAAACAAATGTCTGTTTACATCACCAACACCGTAACCTGTACCTGTATCCACGGAAACAAGCCACGCTGAACGGCGTGTAACGTCACACCAATGAAATCGCGTTTTTAGCCACGTGGTTTTTGTTTACATTCTATGGCAATTTATTAATATACTATACTATTATGTAATTATTGCCGCCAGACACATATTCTGATCTTCAATATGTTTGAAATATTACCCTGCAATACATTTTCCTTTCATAACATGTTAAAATAAATGTTATAAAATTTGATACCCTTATATTGCTACATAAGCTATCCAATGGAGGTGGAAGTTTGCCTACTATATTATATCCCTATTTATCGCCGTCACTGACCTTCTGTCAGCTGCGAGGTTAGGTATATTCTGGCAGTCAAAGGTGTCAAATATAGTGACAGGTCCATTGACACGTTAATTCGCTTTGAAAGGAAAAAAAAAACATTTACAAAATGTAGATTATTATTTAATGATTTAATGAGAAATACGGTATGGTAGCACAGAGGCAGCACCTACTTTACTAATATTTATTTCCAGGATTGATACTTGGAGAGATATTAAAAATGTTGAATCATCTTCTGTGTTCTTACTTGTTTAAATTAAAACTTGCAAAGATTTTTGTACTTCCTGTGAACCTCTCCTTCCCTCGATCGTTATTTTTATGTAAAGCGAGGTACCTGCCTGGTTTGGCGGTCTTGACCAGGTCGATTACTTAAGTTGGGAAAAAGCACAAACGATAACAACAAAATACACGTAAATGTACACAAATACATAAAAACACTGCCACACGTTTACCGCCACGGCATAAAACAGCTGTTCGATGTGGTTCAAAAAGTATTCAGCAAAATATTTTGTATACTTGGGAAACGTCACACACCCATAAATCAGCACCTTATCCGTCATCTAGACATTTGAATACAACATGTTTGTAAATACACATAAAATACGCGAAAACTTAAATTTGCGAAAAACAAGTACTGAAAAATTATTTCAAACTAATCCGTAGCCGTAACCGTATATTTACGCTATTTGACATCTACAGACGACATCTGACGACATACGAGTATGTCGGCCACTAATGCAAGGTGCACTCGCCGATAAATTTTTAAACTTCATGAGTTGTTGTGTAATTAAATTCTGTTGATACTAATTATAGCAACAATATTAACAGTAATCGACGATATTTGGATAAAATAATTAGTAATATTTTAAACTATAACATCCCAAGATGTTTACAGTGTTCTGTAAAAATGACCCTTAGATTATAACTAACTTCGCTATTCTGGATGGTTTGGATCATGGAGGGTATGCAATTAGCAATGCCCTGATTGCCCTGGACGACAGCCATAAAAAGAAGAAGAAGATAGCCTAGAACTTACTGTTACTTTAAATCAGCTAAGTGACTAATTTTAAACGTGTTATAGTAATTAAATAAAGTATTTTATGTTGGATATGTTATTATGAATCTGCAAGGAGTGAAAATGTAGTTTTGGCAGTGTGCAACGAAAGAACAAATACAAAATACTACATTATTATTATTAATACAAATGTTTCGTTTCCTTGTTTCTACACTTGACAATTGTTGAAAAAACGACCAGTAGTTGACATATCTAGCCATGACTGATGATGATTGATTGTCATAGGCGCCGACTTTCCGTAGGAAAAGATGGTTTTGCCCCATTTTTTAAACATTGAGGTAGAATACTGAAATAATTTTTTTATTGTCTTTTAGACCTTTCTGAGCACGTGGTTAAAATTTTTGTACTTAGTTATAGTTAACCCTGTATATAAGAGCACGAAATTTCAAAACATTTATTTTAAAAATAAAAAAGAAACTGCATTTTTTCAGTTTCAGAAGGTATTTCAAGAACTACACAAAATATCTCATATTTCTTTTCAGAAAATTGAAAGGCATACAAATGTGCAACTTTCTCCTAATTTAAGCCACCCTGCATAAAGGGCTTTTGAAAACATTTATAGGAAAATATAATTTGTGATCTTTGGTTTTTTCTTAGAAAACAGTTTTTATTAGCAGGGGTCCGCAAATGCACAGTTTTCAAGATATCTATAGGCTGTCGAAAGAAAGATTTTTTGACGATATCTCAGGAACCCTTAGAGCTTTCGATGATGAGATAGAAGACAATGGTGGCTGAAAATTTACTTTTAAAGTGCCAGTTTTTCCAGAGTCGTAGAAATTAGGGCCAAAAAAACCTCACGCAATCCTAAAATCTCCACCACTGTCATATGAATAAAAATTGAATTATCGCTCAAAAGTAGCTTATATTAATGACATGTACAAATTTGAGTTATGTATCTTAAAAGGTTCCTCAGATATCAAAATCTGAAAGAAAAAGCTTTGTCTTGACACTCTATATTACGAAAACGGTACGTTTACACCATGTTAATACAACTTTTTCTCATAATGAGATAAAAAATCACTCCCTTAATATTCCTACACCAGTTTTGAAACTTCCTGCATATTATCATTTCCAAGATCCCTGTAGATACTGGACATCGTAAAAGTGACCACTCTGCATACTCTTTTGATAAATTAAGGCATATTTATAGGCAATTATTTAAATTTTCCTATGCATGTGTTTCTAAAACTTTTACATTTGCTGTCTCTTATAGTATGGTTGTATTGAAACGGCCTTCTAGGCAAAGAATAACTAGTTTAGGTACATCAATGTCAATTACAGCTTGTTCGTGAAATCTATATACAAGGACAAACGTATTTTAGCTTCTATGCAATGTAAACTAGTTTCGAGAGCTTTTCCTTTTTAATTTAAATAATCAAACAATTACATGTGCTTTACTACAGATACATGTGGAAAAAACATATTTTTGAACTAAGATAGCACGAAATAAATTGAGTAAAGCTTCCGGTATTTGATAATCCAATGATATTATGATTACTGGAATTTTATATATATAAAAATATGAATTAACCATAAGGTACAAAAAATGTAATTTAACAAATTTTTGACAAATTAAATTGAAGCATATTTGTTTAAGTGATGTATGATTGCACAATGATTTAAGGGCACCGTATTCTTGAAATAGTGTTTTGTACACATACAACTAATTTTAGACGTTTAAGAACTGAATAATATAGAGTTTAGCAAATAACAAGAATGTTATATCATACCATCAGCGAACATTCAAAGGTACCGAAGTAAGATCAATATGTAATGTCAGAAAGCGATCTATCCAGCAAATTTTTAGGTACCTACTGAAATCTTTCAAAATTCGTATTTTTTAAATCCAGCTACAGATATAAACATTGTTATAACATAAACTTACTTAGGTCTGCATATAAGATTGTTCACTTTTGTTTATAAGTATCTGAAAATAATTGTTAAAATGTAGGGTTAGAATAGCGAAATAATGTGCCATACAAAGCATTTTAAAAGTTATTATATTATTTGAAAAGAGTTTAAATAGTAAAAGTGGATAAACAAAATATCAGTAATTTTTTTTTGATATTACTTTTGCTCTATGTATTTTATTTTTCGAGATTTTAGTACCTAAAAAACACCACAAATTTGATCATTTTACGGCGAGAAATATGGCGACCTTAATCAATATTATTTAATAGGTTAAATTGTTAATAATATTTAATCATGGCACGTGTATTGACATAGCCTTCTAAAAAAATATATTAATTATTCACACTTTTAGATTCCGCTAAAAATACATGGTTTTGTGAATAAACAAACATGAATAACACACAAGTCACGCAATTGTTCCATGTTGCAAGTATATGTTTAATCAATGTTTTAAAACGCGTAATTAGGAGATTATATCATTATGGAAAGTCCTGTAATGCGGCATTTCTCAGTTATAAAAAATGTAACGAACAAGTATAGGATATTTGACTTAAAAGTTAAAGGTAAAAAGTTTTGGAATGTTCAAGCTTCCAATCGTCTCAAATTCAACTTATAATTCGTAACTTTTAAATATCAAGCAGCCTTTTGCCAGTTTGATTTTTGCTTAAAAGTATTATCTCTGTTCAAGCAAGAAACAGACCTATTATTAATTGAACCAGGCGCAAATGTTTCTAATAGCAACAAGAAAACCAAATTTCAACTTTATTTTTACTTGTAGCAAGAAAAATGTTTACTATTATTATGGTAAGCACCACATACTATAGTGGTTCAAAAATTGTCACGTATGTACTATTTGTATCTTTTCACATATTACAATAAACTTTACCAACTTTCAAAAATGAATGAATGAAATATTCAATTTTTTGAAATGAAAATAAATAAATTAGGACCAAATAATGTATTCAGTTGTTGTCCAATATGAATAAGTGACTAAGTGAAATTACAAGCAACGTGTTGTGATTCAATTTTTAATGAAATATGGCAAAAAACCCTCGGAAATCCTTCGAAAATTACAGGTGGTGTATGGAGATGAGTGCATGTCGAAAACGGTTCAAGGAAGGGCGTGAATCGGTAAAAGACGATCCATGTGAAGGAGCTCCCGTCACCTCTCGCACTGACGCAAATGTGACTGTTTGTGTGTACTGATTACGTCTGACCGGCGTCTAAGCATTCGTGTGTTGTCTGCCGAGTTAAACGTCAACAAAAAAACCGTTCGTAAGATGTTACACGAAAATTTGATTATGTGAAAGAATTGAGCAAAGATGGTGCCAAATGTTCTCACCCGTGAACAGAAAGACATGGGAAAATTGATCTGCAAAGATTTGTTATCCCGCATTCAGAGCGACGGTAGAGACTGGATGAGTCGGGTAGTCACTGGAGACAAGACCTGGATATTTGAGTATGACCTCGAGTCCCATAAACAAAGTCAGCAATGGGTGGAACAGGGTGGAGAGCGGCCAACGAAAGCGAGGATGTCCAAGTCACGACTGAAGGTAATTTTGATCGTTTTTTTCGATATCCACGGCATCATTCATCGTAAATATGTTCCTGCCTGCCAGAGAGTGACTACTATGTTGGCATCCTGGAACGGCTGCAGGCCCGCGTTTTCCGTGTGCGAACCATAGAAATCATAAAATATATAGAACGCCAGAAGCCTTTACATTACACACGGTAAAATAGTGAGACTATGGAAGAGCTTAGAAAGCAGATCTAGAGAAAACTTAATGTAAGCAGTTGGTTACACTGCATTGTAAGCCTAGCATACAATTGAATTCAAAACGGAAGGACTATAGAAACCACAAATTGAACGTAAAATTTTTATATTTTGAAATTCCCGCCTATTAGTGTGAAACTGCCTCGTTAGTGTAACCAACCCATGACAGCTAAGTTACTGCAATATTACCAGACTCGCCTTTTGTCCATAGATTGACTATTTTCGATACCTCTTTGGCGTTCTATATATTATATGATTTCTATGGTGCGACCCGAATTCGCCGAGAACGACTGGATCTTGCACCACGACAACGCGCCAGCCCATTCCCCGTTCATTGTGCAAGAGTTTTTGGCAAAAAAGGCATTCCAACGTTACCGCACCCACTGTATAGCCCCGATATTGCCCCCTGCAATTTTTTTTATTCCCCAAGATCAAGTCGCACCTAAAGGGAACTCATCATGGCGGTGTACAGGAGGTCAAAAAAGCTGTAACCGTGGTGCTGGACGGGTTAACTGCGGAGGATTACCAAGGGTACTTCCAATCGTGGCAGCAACGTTGGAATCATTGTGTAGAGTTATAGGGAGACTATTGTGAAGGTCGATAATAAAATTTAATTTGATTGTTTTTTCATTGACAAATTCCCGCAACGCCGTCAATGTATTTTTGTGTTTTCTGAACCCTTCTCAAGTGGCACGACTATGGAACCTTGTCCCTTGCAGCCCTCACCTCCCGTACTCATCTAAGTATTGTGAATGAATCAGTCTTGTTATTTTGGAACTCGGATGTAGAATCAATTTAATACATTTCTATATTACAGGTACCAATATAATTTGGCCAATTATTGATAAATTGCGTCTGGATAAAGTAAAACATGTTTAAAAAGTGTATGCTTGAGAATTTGGAATAATTTACAATTAAAATTTTGCATATATTTATTTTTCCACTTTCATTTGTAGTTCTTTAAGTTGGTAATGGTTGATTACATCTTTATAGTATAGCTCATGTTGACATAAACATGCTGCAAGAAATCAAATGTATCTTATTAATGTCGTTTTTTTGAATTGAAAGCTAAAGTAACTACTTATAATAGAAGTGCTAAAATAAGTCACGCATTATACATATTTTCACTTTGTTATTTCTCAATAGCAGATGACTTGAACCATCCATTAAATTAATTACAATATAATTTTGTTGTATTGGTGCACATTCCAACTGCTGTAAGAAAAAATTAAACACTATTTCCTGCAAGATGATATCATTTTACATAGTCGTGAAATTCTTAACCCACTTTTGACGCTTAATTAATATTTAATAGATTATAAAAAAATGTATCGCGATCTAGATTCTCAAATGTTTTCATTTAGATATAAAGGTAGCATGCATAAAAGTGGCTAATTAAAAATAAATGTTTAGCGTGTAAAGAAAAAGTGCGAAGTCCCTTCGATTTCATCTAAACTTTCGATTTCTAGGTTCTAGAGAATATATATTTTTTTTATTCGAAATCAAATTACTTTTAAACGATATAATTAGTTCCTCTCTGGTCCACCAGACTGAGGTAGTCATGGTGAAGCTTTTGCCAAAACAGCAGATGTGACAGGCGAGTTACAGAAGATCACCCTTGTCTGAGCAGCAGTTTTGACTGTAATAGTCTCTAACCAACAATTGAAATCATTGTTATCAGTTTAAGATTTGTTTAATGTTTTGTTGTAAGATTACAGTTTAATTCAAATCCTTAATTTGTTAGTAGTAAATTTTATTCTAAACAGTGTTTAGCAAACTAACAACAATTTGTTAGGTTTTAAAATAGATTAGAATGGCATCATTTTGATTGTATTGAATATCAAATTATTTTTATTCATGTTAAGTGTTTGTACATGTAGATATTATAATAAAAAAAATATTTGGCTTAATTTCAGCGGCAACAAATTATTTTAAAAATATCTTTATATATGGGCTACTTAAATACAGAAACTTTCAGAATCGATAGTACATTTAAAGGGGATAATTTTTGGGCTCATTGAGATACAGGGAGGATTTAACAAAATATTTTCAAATATCCTATTTTACTTTTAAAATGGGCTTTCAAACCCCAACATTTATATCTATGTGATTGATAATGGACAAGTTTTTGCATCATTGTGTGCTCTTTCTAACAAATTAACCATACCCAAATTTAAAAAATATATAATATGAAACCAAAAAAAGTTATGCTGCGGAACTCTTTAAAAAATTAAAATTGAACTCCTTTTATGAGATAAACTAAGCATGTTAAGAGAAAATGTTACAAACCAAAAAATTATCTACTATCGAATTATCTATTCTGAAATTTTCTATATTTAAAGCTGATACAACCTGTGTAGATAGAGGGTTGTATCTCTAGATGCTAGATGGATGTGAACTAAGTAGATGTTTTTCAAGCTAAGCATTTTAAATTTAATTATGCATGGAAGACCATTAAAGCACTGCACAAAAATAATCTTATTACACAATACTATATAGGATGTATCATTTCTGTCATGATCATTCTTCCTAAAAAATATAATTTTAAATAGATAAGTCACTTTTTGGTAATAGTTCTGTATCTCTTCATTGAAGCCTTTATTCCGGAAAACATTTTGTATTTCAAGGAACATGAAATATTTCAAGAGTGGAAATATTAAGAAATAAAGTAATATATGCAAATGAGAGCGTAATGTTAGCTTACTTTCGGAGATGGTACGTTTAATTTTATTTAATTTCAGTTCATGTTCTTACTGATATTATAATTTAGTCGGAAAAATATTCTCTAAATATGGACAAAATATGCCATTATAAATTCTACATTAATTGTTAACGAAAGTAACGACATTTTTCATTTTTCACGTGTTATATCATTTTTGAAAACTAAATCTAAAGAATATGTAGAAGAAAGAAGGAAGAAATAAAAAGTACTGGAAGGAGGTCAAGTTCTAAGTACTATAAATATAACTCCATATTAGATTTATCTTTTTCATAAAGTAGGTTTTTGAGGATTAAGGAGAGACAACTTATAAACTAAAACTGGTACGTCAAAAGAATACGCTATTGTTAAGGAAGATAAAATAGGTGCTTTGAAACTGGTCAGGAAATATGTTTCACTAAGACCAAAAGGAATCAAAGAGCGAAGATGTTTCCTTAGATATAGAAATAGTCGATCCACCGTTCAGTTTGTTGAAAAAAAAAACAATATAGGAAATGTACCTTAAAATGACTGTAAAATTTTTGAAATTAGAAAATGCAAATTAATACACTGGGCACTGTTTAAGAAGAACTTTATCAGCCCTTTTAGTTGAGGCTGGTGCATCGGTAGAGACCTTAAAAATGCATGGGAAATGGAAAAATACATCTAGAGCATAAGGATACATAAAACAGAGCATTTTTTCTAAGAATCAAGTATGCACTATGATCTTAGATTCAGTTACGGCGTGTGAATTGCCAAAGTACTAGCGGTCAAGGTCACGTTTTCCCTTCAAAGTTCTAACAAATCCAAATATAATTTTACCGGAAAAATTGTACTTTCCATATTGTTAATAAATAATTACAAATTTTCTTTTGGCTTTCAGCAGACTTGTACAAAATTAAAATGTTTATTGTACAAAAATTGATAATTAACATTAAATAAATTAGTACTTTTACATCTGCTCATTATGCCCTAGTGCGATATGAGTCTGTTTATAGTACAATATAATTTAAGAATACCTACTGAATACAAAATAAATTTTAGATATGTTAAATATATTTTTCATTAAAATACATTATTTTCTAATAAAACATTACGTAAGTATTTGTTTTTAATTATATTTTCGTATATGATTTTCAGATTAAAATATGAAATTAGAGCAGGGTTGTTAAATTTAAAAATTTACGAGGGATTTTTTTTTAATTCAACCAACCAGCTGCTTTGAAATTTAAAAATATGCTTAAAATAAATAAAAATACATAGCTTCCTATTTTCGGTATAACATGTATTCAATTCAATTAGAAAAATATATTTTTTGTTATTTTTAAATAACAAAAAAAGTTTTAATATATCTCATCTATCTATCGATCTAATCACAGAAGCAGTACTTGAGCTGAACCAACAAATTCTAAATAAGGAGTTGACACAAGAACGAGACAACTTTCATTTTTTTATTTACCTATAAAAGGTAGACTGCCTAGTTTTGATTGCAACAAAATTATCTATTCCTAACAATTTTGAAAGTAAAAGTAGTGCTACACGCTGAACTTGACATTACTTCGGAAGGTAAAAGTGTGACAAGAGCATTTTGTGTAAGACACATTATAAATAACAGCATCTATTCGTTACGTAAAACCAACGAATTAATATATCTAACGTTTATCAGTTCCTACGTTAAAGTGTTACTAAAAATTGTCATGTTGTGATATTATATTATCAGATAAAAACCACATTCCATTTGTATAGCAAGAACATGAACAAAAAACACATTTGAATGAAATGTTTAAAGTCGGTGTAGGTTAAATTATTTTTGTTTGTGTATGTTTACCTGCATTCGTCCAGTCATCCTCAGTGCATAACATCGACCAGTCAAGCTGCAGATCTTTAAAAGTTGCCATTTTGACACTTTTTCACTAAAACTAAATTTCGCGTGCGGAAAAAACTGTGTGTAAAACCGAGCCCGAGTTACACCTGTCCAGTCATGACACAACGTATTGAGGATCAATTTTCCGAAAACACTGGCGGCCGAAATTGGTTCATTTAAGAGAAGATCAGTTCAAATTTGACGGGCGAGAGGATATTCGCGAAGCACATGTTATGAAGAGAGGCTACGTACAATCCTTGATTCAAAACGGCGCAGTCTCTATAAGAATT
The DNA here is from genome assembly GCA_025584915.1 of Monochamus saltuarius. Lineage (NCBI taxonomy): Eukaryota > Metazoa > Arthropoda > Insecta > Coleoptera > Cerambycidae > Monochamus > Monochamus saltuarius. The sequence goes on along the minus strand of CM046725.1, from coordinate 54,514,769 downwards.
CCACCGGTGGTCATTCAGCAGATACCTGTTTTTACAATCTCTCTCGCGCACACACACGCTCCTGCCGCGAAAAAAAGACGGGTAGCTTCTCGCGGCAGGCCGCGGTTCCAGTCGGCTTTTTAATAGTTTTTTGCCGATTTACTTACGATAGAGAATGAATTTTAGTTAATTTGCATAATTATATAAACACAATGCGGAACAAAATTTATTACGTGTGGAGCCAGTATACGCGAATGAACTGAATTTTTATTTTGCATCGTTTGTGATTTCATTACACAGACTGGTTCATTCTCATTACATTACATTAATTCATAGAATGCATAATTATAATGACAAAGTTCGAATCCACTGTTGTTATGTTGCTGTTATAACCTCATGCAGTGTGACAATTTGAAAACTTGGCAGTACAGTGTGTCCCGTTTTTTTCAGACATCTCTGAAAATATCAGAAGGCTGTGTAATTTGCGCAAGCCAATTTCTTTTACAATTTGTACTCTGAAAATAAGTTATATTCTACTGTGATTCTACTATAATCGCGGCAATAATTCATATGAACAAATGAATAATTCATTATATTTTAATCAAAATATTTGGGAAATTGCAACTGAAAATAATAAAACTATATACATACTACATTAAATGTTTGCACTTACAGGGTGTTCCGGTTTGTTTGGAACAAATTGAAACGGTAGACAGAATAAGCGATTTTAAGAGGAAAACTTTATATGAACATGGTATCTTTCTCGATCAGTAGCGGAGTTACGGGGAGCTAAAGTTAAAAAAAATATATATTTTTTTTATTACCAAGTCCGTATTACACACAGCGCCTTCAAATTTGATACATGTACTGTTCAACTAGTCAACAGTTCATTTTTTGAAATCGTTATACAGGGTGTTATTTTCAAGGATCTGCTATCATCAAACCCTTCAGAAATTTTTATTGTACGTCCCTGGTAAAGTTTGAAACGTTTTTTTACTCGGTTGATTCATTGTCTAAATTTCGTCTCCCTTGACTTTTGAATGTATTCTTGTAAATTTTCTTGTAAAACGTTAATTTTCGTGTATCGAAGTGAAATTATCAACATCATATTTGAATAATTACGTAGGATAATTTGTAAAGAAATGAAGAATTTTATAAAATTACTATTTTAGGGTAAAATCCACTTGAAGCACGATCTAGAAATTTTCAGAGAATTTAATATTAATATCTGGATGGAAATAATTGGTGACGAAGTTTTGGGACCTTACGAACTTCCAAACACAGTTACGTGACCCATATTCCTAAATATCCTGCGTGAAAATCACAATGATTTTGTGGAAAATATGCCACTAAATATGAGAAATAATATATTTTTCCAAATGTACGGATGTCCAGTCCATTACTATAGACCGGTTAGAGACTGGATGGATACAAATTACCCACATAGGTGCATTGGTAGAGGTGGTCCTATAGAATGGCCACCTCGCTGTCCTGACCTAAATCCTATAGATCTTTTCGTTTGGGGGTATATGAAATACCAAGTGTATGCAACGTCAGTAAATACACGGGAAGAATTATTCCAAAGATTTGAAGGTGCCGGAAACTATTTCACCGTAACATGGTTTAATGTACGGCAGTCGATTCGTCGATTAGACTTCTGCATGTAGCAAAATGGTGGACACTTCGAACAGTTTATGTAAAAATAGTTTTTATAATGAACAAATAAGTAGCCTAATGTATGCCATATGTATGTATTTATTTGTTTGTTAGTTGGTAGTAGTGAAATGCAAGTTTGTTGATATTTCAATGTATGTTTCGGTTTAAGTGTTTTCATTAAATGTGTTAATTAAAATAAGGAAAATCCAAGTTGAATACGTAACGTTAAGAATTATGCTTATGCTTATGTCAGTAATATCTAAACAATTTCTTTCTGTTTCATTTTTAAATTTCTCTATCGAAGGCGTAAGCTGTAGATATTTTCAACACATAATAATTGCACTTAAAATTTGGTTGCACCTTAAAATAGTAATTTTATAAAATTCTTCATTTTTTACAAATTATCCTACGTAATTATTCAAATATGATACTTGTTGATAATTTCACTTCGATACACGAAAATTAACGTTTTACAAGAATGCATTCAAAAGTCAAGAGAGACGAAATTTAGACAATGAATCAACCGAGCAGAAAAACGTTTCAAACTTTAACAGGGACGTACAAGAAAAAATTTCTGAAGGGTTTGATGATAGCAGACCCTTGAAAAAATAACACCCTGTATAACGATTTCAAAAAATTGAAGACGCTGTGTGTAATGCGGACTTGGTAATAAAAAAAATTATTTATTATTTCGAAACTTTACGCCCCCTTAACTCCGCTACTGATCGAGAGAGAGACCATGTTCATATAAAGTTTTCCTCTTAAAATCGCTTATTCTGTCTACCGTTTCAATTTGTTCCAAACAATCCGGAACACCCTGTATATTGCAGTAAATTGCAAAAAATAATTGTGTTTAACGCGACCAAATATCAAAAACTATGTTGACAATAAAAACAATTGTGTAACGTCTACCGTGACATAGACGTCTGAATTCTTGCCGCGACTATAATCATTTTATTAATGTGACAAAAGCCTGGCCTACTACGATTTTTTTAAAAGGGTTGTTTTTCTAGAAAGTGGATTGGAGTCGGCGTTTTAATATTTTTTGCCGATAGAAAATGAATTTTAGTTAATTTGCATAATTATATAAACACAATGCGGAACAACATTTATTACGTGTGGAGTCAGTATACGCGAAATGACTGATTTTTTATTTGGCATTGTTTGTGGTTTCATTACAAAGACCAGATCATTCTCATTACATTACATTAATTAATAGAATGCATAATTTTAAATGCAAAGTTCGAATGTACTGATGATATGTCGCTGATATAACCTCATACAGTGTGACAATTTGAAAACTTGGCTGTACAGTGCGACCCGTTTTTTCAGACGTCTCTGGAAATGTCAGATGGCTGTGAAATTTGAGCAAGCCAATATGTTTACAATTAGTAGTCTGAAGGGAAATTATATTCTACTAATCATTTTATTAATGTGACAAAAGCCTGGCCTACTACAATTTTTTTTAAATGGTTGTTTTTCCATCAGAACGTGGAGTGGAGTCGGCGTTTTAATATTTTTTGCCGATTTGCTTACGATAGAGAATGCATTTTAGTTAATTTGCATAATTATATAAACACAATGCGGAACAAAATTTATTACGTGTGGAGGCAGTATACGCGAAAGAATTGATTTTTTTTATTTCGCATCGTTTGTGGTTTCATTACACAGATTAGTTAATTCTGATTACATTACAATAATAATAAAGTGCATAATTTTAATGACAGTTTGAATTTACTGATGTTATGTTGCTGATATAATCTCATTCGGTGTGACAATTTTAACTTACAATGGCTATACAGTGAAAAAAAATGTCAGAAGGCTGTAAAATTTCCGCAGGACAATTTTTTACAATTAGTACTCTGAAAGCAGGTTATATTCTACTAATCATTTTAGTGATGTGACAAAAACCTGGTCTACTACAATTTTTTAAAAAGGTTGTATTTCCAGAAAGTGGTATTAGGCATTTTTAACAATAAATAATATTACCAGGCTATTTAGTACCCATCAAAATACCATAATAAATTTGATCGACAAATGTCGAGTTTTTTTATGGGATGCCAAAATGAGACAACTAAATATTACAATAAGTAAGTCAAAGATTGCTATGAAAGTGAATATAATGAATTTGAATATGTACTAAATTGTTAAACAAAAAAGTACAAAACGTTAATCTAAATAATATTTTAGTTTTCTTCTTCTTCACACTTCCTTCCAGTCGAACACACTTTCCAATCGTCTTCTTAAATTACTTTAGACATCATTGTTTAACAGCTTAATATTTATAATTCAATGCATTTTTTGTAAGTTATTTATTTTTACTGTGGCCGCATAAAGTAATTTTAAATTTAAGAAAATTGGAAAAATGTGTTCGACTTGAAAGAGGTGTGGTGGAGAAAACTAAAATATAATTTAGATTAACGTTTTGTAATTTTTTGTTCAACAATTTAGTGTTCATAAATCATGTTTTGTACTTTTGTTCATTAATTTTACTGTAACCAAAATCAAAAGTGTTAAACTTGTAGTGTGTGTGCGTGTGTTTATTTTGCTTTCACTTTCATGGCAATGTTTGACCTGGGTATTGTTAATTTAGCAAATTTAGTATATGGGTATTTTGATTGGTGCTGAAACTCCTAGTAATCTGTTAAAAAATGCCTAATAGAGGAGAGTGTCTAAATATCACACAGGCGGCCAATAAGGCACAGGCAGCTAATTTCCAAACTAATAAGCAGTGTTCCCCATTTTAATTTCGCCTTCTTAGGCCTTAGGGCGCCTCCCACGCATGTTGAGTTTTTGGGAGCATCGAAAATCGGGTAAGTAAAATATTCTAATCTGTATGTACCTTTTATAAATAAGATCTATTCTTTTATTTCTAGCATATAAAATTAATTATAACTAATTGTAAATAATATTTCTTGACATATTATTCTCAAATTATCGTGCATCCTAATATCACATACTACAAGAGTCCTAATCTCGCAATATCGCAGTGTGTGATATTATGACAAAAGAGAAAAAAATAGTTATTGTTTCAGATAAAATATCCCTCACCCAAATGCGTCATAATATCAGATATATATGCGATATTCAGTTTTAACAGAAAGTGTAACTTTTTTGTTTATGTTTTATACGTTCTATACTTGATTTTCTCCATCAAATTAAATTAAATACATTTTTGACACAATATATTGTTTATTGATACCCATAACACATTGGAAGCTCATGATCCCAATTTTGTATTTTTACTTTACTACATAAACATATGCATCAGTCTCCTCGAATTTATAAAATTATTTATTTTATTTCAGCCAACTATGTTTCAAGCCCAATAGATTTTTAATGAAATTTAACCCAGATATTAAATTCCATTTTTCGCGAAAACGTTGCCGAAATTGAATTTCCACAAGAATATCTATCTTTTGTATGTTAAAAGTTCTCAATTTTGTTATGAAATTAAAAAATATGTATGCAGAATTAATTTGAATATTTTTGAAGCACTACCCGCTTTTTTTTACCCGCTCCTGAAGAAACCGCGTTTTTTCTTTTTAGATTACAAAAAAGTTATAGGATTCTACCAAATTTCATTGATACTCGTATATTTATACACATTTCGGATATATTAATAATTGAAAACAGGAACTCACCTTTCACACCCTGTTTGTCAAAAATTAAGCATTTTAAGATACATGTATATAAGCTCAAAACGTTTCAACCAACGTTTAGGTGTTTATAGGACCTTTTTTTACGATTTCGGGCAATCTTAATTTCTTCCTTCACTGTACTCAACTGAAGTTCTTGGTGAAGAACCTTATTCCACTGTTCCACACATACTATGTTACTTAGTACTTGGTTTTGGAACACTTAAAGACAGCTATACTTGTTTTCTTCGATATAGTTCTACAGCTAAGGTCGTATGACAACTCAAAAATCAAAGCGCTTTTCGATGCGAATTTGTACACAGATAAAACTAAACACATTGTAACCTATATTGTAAAGCCAGATAACTAACATTTGTTTTAACAAATTAATCCAAGTAACTTTAGATAAAATATTGTTCAGCTCTCCCCAAACTTAAATTGCCGAAAGATTACCCAAATATGCACTAAAACCACAAGCTTATTATGAGAAATGTTACATATTCAAGGTGCAAGGTCATACGAGACGGACGAATTATAAATTCAACCCAAAATAATACAAATTTTGCAAATTCTTGCTTTGCGTTATAAATTGTGTTCCCACGTTTGTTCAAATATTTCCTCATAAAAAGCAAAGTCATATTTCATACATCAACCCACTGATGCACTGATTTTAAATTAGCATTTTTAACTTTCATAATTTTTCTCACACTTTACATACATACCATTTTTTTATTAGTTATGGGTGAATGAATGTAATAGTGGATAATATAGAAATCTAATATCAGATCAATTTCATCTCACCTAAGAGCTATTATTTTTTATTGTTACCATCGACCCCCTGCAGAATAGAATTAGAATTCATATTCATTTTGAGTGTGATCCTTCACGATTTTTCTCACAGTTGTATGCCAAATTAGCTATGGGTAAATGGTTTCATTTATCTAGACGGGTACACAGGCGCAACTAGTGGGCGCTAAAATTTAAAAATGCCAAAGGCTTAAAAAATCACCTAATTTTGTTTTTCAATAATTCAATTTTATATGCAAAATTGGCACTTTTATAATATTTATCTCAAAAATTCTAATAAATAAAAATCCATAATGGTCAAATCAAGGTTCCAAGATAGCATAGGATCATTATCTTATCCATTCTATTACATACTAAAAATACTATAAACCAGTTACAAATTAGAGTAATTGATTAGGATATCAACGACATCTTCAATGGCATCTTTATTAAGCAAAATTTTATTTTGTTCCTTTGGTCATTTAATTATATTCTCATTCGTAATTGGTTAGATCTTACACTTAGTATATATTTTATTCGGCCTCTGCACTTGATTTTGCCATTATGAATTTTTATCATATGTTAGTAAGCAATTGAAACAAAAAGTTTATGAAAATGTTTCAGAAATAATATTGAATTACCAACAAAGTTAATTGAATACAGCATTGCCTTCATTAGATGAGATACAAAAATTATTAGAAAATTTTAAAAAGTTTGAAATGTGTCTGTTTCGATAGATTCACATTTGATTATGATTTTAGATCTGTTTGCAATATTTACCATTTACCAATACAATTATTCTTACAAAAGTCAAACTTGAAACTTGATCTTATTTTGTAGATACAAACAATAGTTTCATATGCCTTTTGCATAAAAAAAATAAATTCACCTTTCTCTTCGAATATGTCACATTATTTCCAAATGTTTGTTTTCTTAAACAAATAAGAAATTAAAAATTTTTCATCTCTCTGGATAGTAATCATGAACGCACTACTAGTTTTGATTTCGGCGGTGCTAATTTTAGATCGTAGCATGCACCAGTTTCTCCTTGTTACACCTACGTATAACCGATGTTGCAGTAGTTTCAAAGCTGATTCAAAATCAATTAAAAAAACAGGAGGATATTTGTTCTAAAACAATTTCTTATGGTTCTCTATGTGCTTTCAAAGAATATTTTTTTATCATATTGTAGCTATCAATCCTCATATCTGATGTAATGACGATGTCTTCAGGCCCAGATAAACATACACCTCTTATATGTAATTAGAATAGAAAATAATGCATCTGATTATAATAGGGGAATTACAATATTTCAGATGTCAGCAATAATAGTTAATTATAGTACAAGTGGGATATATGCATTATTATACATGAGTGATACATTTGCACGATGAGTTGTGTAATTTCACGAATGTAATAAAAAATGTTATCCCACGTGTGCTATATAAAATTTTATCTAAAACTGCAGCTTAAATTGAGAAAAACTCAAAATCAGTTTTGAATCAAAATCAAGAAACAAATGCTTTGTTATGGTAACCTGTCAAACTTGTTATAAATAAAATTGCGTTTTCATTTTTAAATTTTCTTGTGAAAATAGTGATGTTGATTGAAATAATGATTGATTGATAAACAGAAAACTTGCCTCTTGAAATTGAAAAAGCTGCTACAGCTGCAGTAGCTTCACTTTTACCAGATAAATCGAGAACCAAGTACGAACAATTTTATAAACGACTCACTGATTGGTGTGCATCTAAAAATATAAAGTATGAAGCAAAAGGAAAGGTATTATTAGCATTTTTTGAAGAATTATCCAAGAAGTACAAATCATCTAATGTTTGGGCGTTCTATTAATAGTCTCTGTTCGAAACTTGCCACGCAGATATTTCTTATGAGGCAATTAAGACCAGACTTATCCTATGGGGTACCCCTGTGGGGAAACTCTAGTGGTGCACATAGAGTGTTTATATTGCAGAAGACAGCAATACGTCTTCTTGCGGATGCTCCAACTGGAGCTCCTTGTAAAGAACTTTTTTTAAAATATAAAGTATTACCCCTGGCATGTCTGTATTTGCTTGATTCTCTTGCACTTATACATTATAATTCACAAAATATACAATCTCATTCAGATATTCACAAATATGATACTCGCCATGCCAGTAATTTGATTATACCTTTTTCTCGATTGGACCTAACCAAGCGTAATAAGGTACCAGTGGACCTTTACAACAAATTTGTAAATATTTTTACACAGCAAAATGTTAGAGATATGTCATCCAAGGTCTTCCACAGGTTTACTAAAAAATTTCTAGTATCACATTGTTTTTTTAATATTGTAGAATTTTTATGTTTTATTAACAATATGCACTCCAGATTATGACTGTAAATGTACTACCTACTGTATATAATGGTCAATAAATATCTATCTATCTATCTATTATCTGCTGCGGTCTACAATCTCTATGAGGCAAAATGTTGATATCAGTAAATTTAACAATTTAATTGCTTTTGTAAAAAAGCAATCAGTGGGATACAAACCAAAAAAGTCAAGAATATTAACGAAAAAGAATGTTTCAAGATTTTTACAAGATGCCGATGACACAAAATTCTTTCTAACGAAGGTAAGAACAAGAAAACGTTTGCTATTTGAAATTATGAATGCATAATTTAAGGTTGCCTTAATTATTGGACTTGGAGGTGCCTGCAGAGCGGACGAGTTAACTAATTTGCTGTTAGAAAACGTAAAAATGAAGAAAACATTTTTCATATCTTCATACCGCATACGAAAACAAAAGTTTCCCGAGAATTCTTTATCACTGCAGGGGGAATCGAAAATGTGAATATGGTCCAAGTAATACGAAAATACCTCGCCCTGCGTCCTAGTCCTGCCGATCATGGAAGATTTTTTGTTGGTTACAGAGGTGGTAAATGAATGAAACTAACTGTTGGTATAAATACTTTTAGCGTAATGCCAAAGAATAGTGATTTTCTTTCTCAATTTGGATCGGTCAGTGGTCGCGCGGTTTAAGGCGTCAGTACTTGAATCGAGGTGACTGGATCGCTGTGGGTTCGACCCCCGCAGCCGGTAGACCGTATATAAGCTATATTCGTGGAGAGATTGGCACCCTCTCTGCGGGTATGGTAGGGTGGAAGAATGTTGGCTTGGGTCAATGTGAAAGATTGATACCGGTTGACATTTGACTATCCCCCTAATTAATGAGGTTTTCCAGGTTTTCCTCAATCTTGCACTGAATGGTGGTTAGGGTATATCAACGTAAGTTGTTCCTGGGCACAAATGCCGCCTGCTTAATAGTAATATGCCGCCCCCTCTCCCGCACAAGTCTTCGACTTCTGAGCTAATCCTCGTGATTAGAATGAGGGGTAGAGATATTATTATTATTATTTATCACAGCCTAAACAATATATAGGGTACTGTTTTCACCTACTTCGCTTCTAGCCAACACACAAGCAGATCTTGATTGATACGTCTCTTGAAAACAAGAACAAAATCGCCACAAAAGTTCTTGGAGGAGAGATTGCCGTCATTTAAGCATTGTTAATACAAATACAGACTAGCTGCATTCATCTGGTATTAAACTTACCAATTGCCAAAGTTGTGTTGTTAATAATTATGATAAGTAATTCAATTTAATTTAAGTTAATTAGATAAAATAATTTCAAGCGCAATTGTGTCATAATTGATGCTTGTAATCTTCAAATGTAATGTAACGTAATGTTGTAATTTTCAAATTTGGTGTAGTTCAGGTTGAATAATTTCCGTGTTGCTACGTGCTCTGTTTAGTTTTCGTTATGTTTCGAGACACATATGGCTCTCGTCCTCAAAAGTAACTCTGTAACTAGAGATTAAGTCCTTTATAGTTGCCGCAAGAATTTAGACGACTTACGTCATACGAACAAATGAATAATTCATTATATTTATTTTAATCAAAATATTTAGGAAAGTGCAACTGAGAATAATAAAACTATATACTACAGTAAATGTTTACACTAATACTGCACTAAATTAGAAAAAATGATTGTTTTTAATGCGATACACTATCGAAGATTATGTTGACAATGAAAACAATTGCGTAACGGCAGCCGTGACGTAAGTCGTCTGAATTCTTGCCGCAACTATAATTAGTGTTTATAGTTGTGTAAAATGATACAAAGCGTTCGATCCTTGGTTTGAAGTCACTGGTCAAGCCTGAGATGTTCCCGCCCTTGATTGTCATTTCCAAACGTCAGATACTTTAGGTCCTCGCCTCGATTGAAATTATTGAGATCCTTTTGAATTATGTTGGTTCTCTGTAGAGTCACCGCCAAAATCTTCTTCACTAGAATCTTGGTATTATCCAGGTCCATCAAATGCCCTGTATCAATGCTCCCCAACTGCAGATTTTTCGTTATTGTTATTTCTTAGGTGGAACTTGTCCTCCTCCAACCTCATACTAACGTATTTCCATGTTCGTCCAATGTGCATTTTGCCACTGGTACACAGAATGCTGTATGCACAAGAGCCTTAGAATAATTGCTCGTGTATTTGGTTTTAAGAAAAGCTGCCCTATCTTTCTCGAAGAATTATGAAATATTAATATTATTGATCATAAAACGTCGCATCTTTTAGATATGTTGTTGTCAGATATTCCTTCTTTGCCTTGATCTTAGAGGTACCATTGACGGTTTGTTCGATGTTTCTGTTGGTATAATTCTTCTTCCAAGTGTTGTGGTTCAGAAATGGCTCATGGTCGATTGATTAAGGTTGGACGATAGGTTGTTTTTGAGCAGGGTGGTTGATACTTATCAGTGTAAATAGGCGCTCTATAAACACCGTGCTGAACTATCAGTGATAATATGGGGTATTCAAATAAAATATTCCTCCTCGCTGTCATTTTATTTGAAACCGAGAGAGAAACTGATTACTTTCAGCATGCAGTTCCGATTTCTGAGTCATTAATTTTGCATTTGTTGAAGTCACTGTTGACAGACATTCTTAACTTTCTTTATGCTTTTTAATCGTACGTCAACAAAAACAAATACTAAATTGCAAAACTTATATTTAGCTAATGAATGTTGGATAACTAAACTGCTGACCGCTCGAACTTACACATAGAGATTTTTAGGCAAAATTTAAAGTTCAATATTTTCAAGAGGAATGCAAATTTTTGAACGCAGTTTGCAAATTTTAAAACATAGTTTTTTTCGGATTAAGCTGCATGACGTATATTTGTCGTAGAACTATAGGCTTATTATATACGGAGTGATCAATGAAGTCATGCAAAAAATCAAAAAGTTTGTATGAGTGAAATTTCCGCAAACATTTTGTGGTCGTTGCAATACGGTTCGTTACTAAGGTAACGTTTTTGTCAGTTTTTGGATTAAGGTCCTTAGGCTTTGTACACACTACTCAACATAAAATTTGGGTAGCAAACATTAAATAAAAACAACTTGAGGTGACAATTTATTTTTACAAACGTTAAATAATGCCAAACCTTAGAGCGCGTCGTACCTTACGTTTTTGTTTATTATCGACCCGGTATAATGTGTAAATTTCAACCTTCAAATTAAATGCTTAGACAATAGAAAATCTGCGTGAAATAAGGATTCCAAATGTGCAAAAATCATCAAGAACCGTCCATCCAATGTCAAGTTATAGCATTTTAAAAATTTTGCTACCCAAATTTTATGTTGAGTAGTGTGTACAAAGCCTAAGGGTCTTAATCCAAAAACTGACAAAAACGTCTAGAGATATTGATGTTACCTTAGTAACCAACCATATTGGAACGACCAAAAAAATTTTTTGCGGAAATTTCATACAATCTCTTTGATTTCTTGCATGACTTCATTGATCACCATGTATATAATAAACTTACGGTCCTACGATAAATATACATCATGCAGCTTAATCCGAAAAAAACTAGCTCTTAAAATTTGCAAGCTGCATTAAAAAATTTGCATTCCTGCTGAAAATATTTAATTTTAAATTTTGCTTAAAAATCTCTATGTGTAAGTTCGAGTGGCCAGCAGCTTAGTCATAAAGCTTTTCTGACATTCGTGCATAAAATGAAAATATGCCGTTTTAAAACAACAAACAACCAGTGATCGATTAGTAAGTAAATGATCAATGAGAGCTAATAATAAAGAATATATGGGTGATATAATAATAATAATAATAATAAATGTCTTTTATTGCAAAAAAATAAAATTGAGTACATTATAAACACAAAAGAATTAATAAAGGGGCGAAGTGTCAGTTTAAAACTGCTTTTCAACTTAACCCCAAGGAACAGTATGAGAGAAAAAAAATATATATATCCTTATATACCTAAATTATAAAATTGATAATATGATATACACCATAAACTTATATGAATATATTATATGAATCAAAAACAAAAACTTATAGTAACAATAAAAACCCATGACAACATCCCAAAAAACACAAATAAAAGAAGGTAAGGAGTTCAGTGAAAGTAGATTATTAGCGTATTAGCTACCAGTAAATTTCTGCATAAGAAATTGCTTTAACTTTTTTTTAAAATTCAAGATAGTGTACGATTTGAAAGAAACAGGCAGAGAATTATATTCTTTACAGGCGTGATAAATAAAACTTCTAGTATACAGGGCAGTGGCGTGGCGAGGAATTTCTAATAAGCGCGAATAACGTGGATTAAACGTAGAAGTGGCTTTATGTAGCTTGTTAAATTTTTATGTAGGTACTCAGGACATTTTTGTTGAATAACTTTATGAGTTAAACATAGCGAATGCAATTTACGCAAGTACGAAAGATTAAGAAAATTTTGTTTTTTAATTAAATCAGTAATTCCTCGATCAAATTTTCTAATCCCATAAGCAAACCTGAAACAACTATTTTGAATTCTCTGCAGACGTTGAGTATCAGAATGTAGAAGAGCCGGGCCATAAATGCAGTCACAATAAGAGAGCTTCGAGAATATTAAGGAGTTACATAAACTGATTTTCAAATATGAATCCATGATGGCGCGATGGGGGTAAAGTTGTTTTAAAGTATTATATGATGATCGACACAGAATGTTAACGTGCTTGGAAAATCTCAGCTCCTCATCAAACCAAAGCCCCAGGTTATTACATTCACTAGTAAAATTTAAGGAAATATCTCCTAATTTTAAATTAATTGCCGTTTTCGCCATGATACGTTTCTTTTTGGGACCGAAAATTATAACCTTAGATTTGTCAGGATTAAGTTTCAATCTATGAGCAGCAGATATATTTAGCAATGAGTTTAAATCGTAATTAATTGAATCGTTAAATAAAGCCACTTCCGCGACGGGACAACTGAGATACACTTGGGTGTCGTCAGCATAATGATGTACAGAACATTTATTCAGAAATGTATAAAAGTCAGCTATATAAATAGAAAACAGCAAGGGCCCTAAGATGGAGCCCTGAGGAACCCCATGAGTCACCGGCAAGGCATTAGACACATTAGAATTTATGATTACTTGCTGTGTTCTATCAGACAAATAGCTAAAAATATAAGAAGCAGCATTATTATCAAAACCGAAGTACATTAACTTTTTACAAAGAATAGAATGATTTAGTGTGTCAAAAGCCTTACTATAATCTAAAAGAATCAAACAAGTAATTAAATTATTATCGGTGGCGTTATAAATTTCATCTGAAATATGTGCTAAAGCAGTAGTAGTGCTGTGCTGGGGCCTAAAGCCGGACTGAAATGGAGGTATAATCTTGTTATCAAAAGCAAACTGCGACATTTGTGTCTTCATAACCATTTCGAGAACTTTGGCTATGGTAGGCAAAATACTAATAGGTCGAAGATGATTAAGTTCTGTAGCATTAGGTACTTTCGGCAAAGGAATAACATTAGCATTCTTCCAACATCTGGGAAAAGTATGTGTTAAAATGGATGTATTAATTATATAAGTGAGGTGATTTAATAAGTGTTCAGCAACTAATTTAAGCATTATAACTGAGATATGATCAGAGCCAGCTGATTGAGATTTAATCAAATTAATGTACTTACAAATGTCATTAGTGCTCACAGTATGAAAATAAAATTTATCAATATTTCTAAATGGAGTATAAGTGTTATATTTGTTAAGCAATTCAATTTGTTCAGTGGAGGGTGAAATTGGTAAAATATTATTAAAATAAGTATTTATTATATTGGGATCATGTAAGTGAACAGGAAGATCATGCTCTCTAGCTGAGCCGACAATATCTAGTGATCTTAACGTATTCCAAGTGGATCTACTATTTTTATTTTTAAGCACCCATGATAAATACGACTTCTTTTCCCTACGGATAGCCCCAGTGACATAGTTTCTAAGATCTTTATAACAGTTCCAGTCTCTACCTAAACGAGCTTTATCCCTTAACTTAATTATCTCCTTGATAGTGTCGGTGAGCCAAGAAGCACGTCTTTTAGTCACTCTAACAGTACGCAAAGGTGCATGCCTACCAAAAAGTTCAAGTAAATTAGAATTAAAATATTCAAGCATCCTGCAAACTATAAATATGTTCCCAATTTAAAATAGACAAATCATGACGAAATAAATTATCATCGAAATATTTAAAATCTCTATACGTAATAAACCGTACGGGATTGATGCGCTTGCTAAAACTCATAGAGCATGAAACGATAGAATGGTCAGAAATCCCTCCAGAATGAGTTACCTTGGAAGAGATAACTAAATTTGCATCAGATGTTAGCAAAATATCAAGTAAAATTTGTGAATTTGCCGTGATACGTGTTGGCTCGTTAATTAATTGCGATAAATTGTAAGATTCAATAAAATTAAGAAAGTAAGTAAAACCAGGGGATTAGGTAACATAAAATCCATATTTAAATCGCCCGCTAAAAACAAAATCAGAGGAGTGTAAAATCTGTGACATAGCTTCATCAAATAAATTAAAAGCATCAGGAATACTTTGACTAGGTGGACGGTAGAAAACCCCAAAAGCACCGCATCGACCTGAAATCTTAACAGAAATCCAAAGTTGTTCCAAACACTGAGATATATTTGAAAAAATTACTTTAAAAGGTAAATTATTCTTTACAAAAAACCCAACGCCTCCGCCTCTGCCAAGTCTATCCGCCGTAACTAGAGTATAATTTGGTATATTAATGAAAGCCGGCACATTATTTGGTTCTAACCAAGTTTCCGTTACAGCAAATATATCAATATCTTCCGCTAAAATATAGCTTTTTAGGATGTCAAAATGGGTAAAAATTGATTGAACATTAAGATGTACAAAACTTAAATGCATTCGAAGTAGATATCAGAATTCTAAAATAAACATTAATTACAGTAAACGTGATATTTTATCAAATTAATGAAAAAAAAAACAAAAATATAGTAACAGAAAGAGAAAAAAAATTGAGAAGTACAATCTCACTGAATAACAATAACACTATGACTGTATAGTAAAATAAAAAAATATATATAAAAGTAAAACTAGACTATAATAATGTATATATAGAGAATAAAATAAGGCAGTAATTAATTATGTAATAGGTATATACTTAACTAACAAATAAAAAAGTTATGGGAGAAGTAACAAAATGAATGACGTCATTGGACGGCCCACCATTATTCCAACAATTTGTCCAAGTCCTCACTCGTATAAATCACATGAATTTTGTTATTTTTCTTTACATGAATTTTACCTTGAAGACTCCACACATTTGTTTTTCCAAATTTTTCTTTAGCCGAATTTAAAAGCTCAAATCTCATTTTGGTGAGATCACACCAGATAAAAATTTTAGAGTTTTTAGAACTCTCTTCTTACGCAAAAGTGCTGCACTGTAATAATCAGAGGAAAATTTCACATATATTGGCATTGCATTCTTATTATTTATTTTTTCCCTATTCTATAAACTTTTTGAACACAATCTGCAGTGAAATTAATATCAGGGAATTTGTTAAAGACTTGTTCAGTAACTATATTTAATAAATCTTCTTTTTGATTATCAGACTTATTAATAGGGATTCCGTATATACGAATTCCGGAATTTTTAGCTTGCTGCTCCAGAAAATCCACTTTATTACATAACTTATTGTTAAGAGTTTGTAAATCCTGGACTGCATTTTCCAAATAAGTACACTTTAAATTTAATGCTGTTATTTGATCTTCCATTTTTTTTGCAACCACATTAGCACATTTAGTAGCAAACATATCAATGAATTCCTTATCAGCGAAACATTCCAAGATAGAGTTTTTTGTAATTTTTTGTATATCTGCTTCCTGAGCCTTGGTAAATACCATATTGTAAAAGGAAAATAATAAATAACTCAGAGCCACAATACAGTAGCAACTATGCAACTTCAAATAGTCGTGTAAAATACGTTGACAGACTTACTGCACCAAAACTATAAAAATGCAACTATGGAAAAACCACTAAAAACTTAAATTTAGCAGGACCGAACCAACTAGCGTCTACTCACTGCTACTATACATACTGTTCTCCCATATTGTGGGTGTAATTCAACGCTGGTTGGCACTTTTGTTCACAGAGTTGTTAGTTTCATACAATACCTACAAATATATAAAAAAGAGAGCTTATTGTGCTGAACATCGAAAAACTGAAAACATACGTTGAATTTCAGAAAGTCCAAAATTATTCCAGGCAATTGAAGAAGGTGTAAAAGAAATCATGTCTCCTGATACATTAAACTAATATCAAATATACATTTTTTATCTTGTACCATAATCTAGAAATATCTCTAGACGATACTACAGTAAATAACATCTGCCATTCATACATTCTAATATCTATAGGAGTACGTAAATTAATTCTAGCTGCTCAGATATATGTCTTCGTTTTTCTTATAATTTTAGAGAAAGATTCGTTTAAATCACTATTAGCTAATTTTTGTACGTCTCTTATACAATACATTTCCATCGTATCACATTAAATAAATAGAGTAGCAGGTGTTACCTTACATATACTTATATTATTTTGGTAGAATTCAAACATATGCTATTGAGATATTTATAGTGGTATATTTTGTAATTCGTAGGTACGTAGTTGTAATACTTTTGAAATAACTATGAGAAATGGTAGGCAAAGAAACGGAATAACTCATATAGATTAAATCTGCCCATAGTAAATCCATTCGTGATCTTGACATTGAGTAGGATGACTGGAAAACAGCGGTAAAAGAGGTGAGGTATATTAAAATATTTCACTAATAAAGAGTGAAACGAAGTAGGTTGGGTAGGTACATACTATGTGATATGTGTTTCTTGTAAACATAATTAATTTTCATTTCTAATATCATTGAAAAGATATTGATATCAATAATATCCATCAAGACTGCTGCACATATTTTTGACAAAACTAGAAACTTGGTAGTTATTTAAATTTTTACTTAAAATTTACTCACGTAAAATACAGAAATCGAAAAGTAGTAGGTATATATAGTTAGTTTCTATTTGTCTTCAATCGAATCAGTTGATCCGTTTTGGAAATTTATCTGTAATAATTGTACCTGCACAAAAGTAGCTCATTTTCTTTCCAATTCCCTCTGTATAATAGACAATATAATATTATACGACTGAAAATATTAATTTTTGTTTAATGACAAGTAGTCATTAAAAAATGAAAAGATACAAGTCAATTTGAAATGATGTTGGTAATGATAGTATTTGTTTAATCTTCACTATATTATACAAACTAATAGATTTAGTGTCTTACGAACTAGATAGATAGATACCGGGGCATTTATTTATAACACATAAATTAGTATAAATAGTGTGAAAGGAATAGGCTATAGTACCTATAAAGAAGTAATTTATAGCAGTTCACATAACAAATACATACAAGTGGATGTTATTATTCATCCGCTATATTTCATGCTGCATCTATTGTAATGGTCTGCTATTAATCTTATAATAAATGTCTAATATAAAAGAACCCACTACAGAGACAAAGCAAAGTTGTATAGTAATCACGAAGAAACCAAAAATCTCTGATTCTGTGATTCTCTACCTGTGACCTATATATTGTAAATTGAACATAAATATGTATTATAGGACCGGTCACGGTTTTTATACATCTCTCAATAAGGATAATACTTAATTTTAACAACGGAAATTTGGAACACAATCATTAAAAACTCGATGGAGAAAGTTGTAGACAACAACAGGTCTCAGGACTCGTCATTCTTCATCGTGTCTTAAACTCTTCCGGTAACTTAATGATGACGAATGACTTTACTGAGTATTGTAAATGACAGTGTATCAGTTACATTTCTTTTGATGTTGTAATACACAAGCAGTCACAATTATATTGTTTCTCCTCAACTAAATTAACGTAGGTACCTAACTATAAAACGACATTTTTAGTTATGACAAACTTAAATGAGTTTGTACTTAATCCAATGTCAGTCCCTGGACACATTTAATTAATACAATAATAGTTAATAATGGTTTGTATTCTTTCTTTTGAAACTAGGGATAGAGAAATATTGTAAGCAAATATAAATCAGACTGGCGATCGACCAGCATAAAGGCCGCTTTACATTTAGGCAATGGAGCATGCAATGCAATGAAAACTATTTTGCAGCAAAATCTTTCAAGCAATATTGCAAGGTGTCATTTGTTTTACATTTATGCAATATATTGCCCATTGCCCATTGCCAAATTAGTAAAATGAAAATGATTTCAATGACTTTCAATGGATGAAATAAAAAAGAAAATTATTATGGTTAATTGAGGTTAATTCACTTTTTACTTAATTCTTCGCTGTTAGTTCATTTTGTGTAGGATGGCAAAACTGAATATTACCAGAAAAGGAACCAGAACTTCACGTGCAATGCAATAAAATTAGAGCAGACTCTATATTCGTGCAATGGACTGAAAAGTACGTCGGTCATTAATTTTAACTTTAATGCGCATGCAATAAGAATTGCATAAATGTAAAGCGGTCTTAAGGATAGAAATTAGTTTGAAAATAAATAAAGAATTCCTAACTGACATTGCATTGTTCTGAGCACCTACAGAATTTTAAAAGACAATGCTTGCTTCTTTACACACACTTTTCTTCCAAAGCCTATAAGGAAGCTAGCTGTATTCTTATCATTGCTTCTATATTTTGAAAGTATTGATGTGGAGATATCTGGTCTATCGTTAACTGTTGAAAAATATGTATACTGTCATTGTATGCATTAATTTTTTGAAAACGCTGATGTTGATTTTTCCCACATTTCGGTTATAAAATAATTAATTTTTGTTTAACTTCTTAACCCCCAGCTACCCCTACTTTTTTTCAAATGGAAATATAAGGCATGAGGGGGCTTGTTGAGAAGCTTATAGAAAACCGAATCCAGCCATACCAAATAAACAAGTTTTATGTTTTCAATAACAAGTTTTTTTTCATGTAGAAATTGAAACAGCTAGATAATTTAACAAAATAAGCTCAATGCTGAAAATATTCTCCATTCACTATTTGGCATTCTCCAAGACGATAGTAAAAGCTGTCCACAGCATTCCGAATGACTTCAGCTGATAAATTATGCATCTCCGCCCTAATCTTGTTCTTTATATACATTCTCAATATTATCCGGTCCTGGTAGACTATTTTTTTCAAATATCCCCAAAGAAAATAATCCAGGGGCGTTAAGTTGGGGGATCTTGGCGGCCATTCAACTGTACATCCACCAATCCAACGATTTGGAAACATTTCATCTAAGTATCTTCAAACATTAATACCAAAATCTGGGGGAGCGCCATCTTGTTGGAACCAAATTCTTTCATTCGGTATATCTGGATGAATTTCATGAGGAAAATTCCCAGCTAGAGCAGGTATGAGGTCAAATGTTAGGAAATCCAGGTAGCGTGCGGCAGTAAGATTTTCTTCAAAAAAGAATGAGACCAAGATGCTGTTGTTAATGATACCTGCTCATACATTAATCTGTGGGTGCTGCGTATGCGATTTGCATGCCCAGTGTGGATTTTCCTGGGACGAAAAGCGATAGCTGTGCCTGTTAACAACTCCATTTAAATAAAACGTAGCTTCATCCGAGAAAAGTACGTCTCGTTGAAAACCATTATACACCGTCTCATCATTTCTTCACAAAATTGTAATCATCGTCTTCATCGTAATCATAATCGTCTTCGAAAAGCTCTTGCACAAGACATACCTTATAGGGGTCGTATGTTGAAGTATGAGGATTTTCAACAAGTTCTAATGCAAAGTCGCAGTTCGCATTAGATAAGTCACGTCCTTCTGCCTGACTTCTCATTTTGTCTCCACATCCAAGCAATATCAAAATTTCGATGCGTTGCTTTCCGACAATACTATTGCGATTCAGTAAATAACTTGATTTTGACACAATAGTAACGTTTTGAACTCCAATTTGCAACTAAAGCGAAAAATTAACCAGAAAACCTGGCAAGTAATAATAATAATAATAATAATATCTCTACCCCTCATTCTAATCACGAGGATTAGCCCAGCAGTCGAAGACTTGTGCGGGGGGCGGCATATTATTATTAAGCAGGCCGCATTTGCGCCCAGGAACGACTTACGTTGGTAGGCCCTAACCACCATTCAGTGCAGGAATGAGGGAAACCTGGAAAACCTCATTAATTAGGGGGGTAGTTAAATGCCAATCGGTATCAATCTCTCACATTGACCCAAGTCAACATTCTTCCACCCTACCATACCCGCAGAGAGGGTGCCAATCTCTCCACGAATATAGCTTTATACGGTCTACCGGCTGCAGGGGTCGAACCCACAGCGATCCAGTCACCTCGATTCAAGTACTGACGCCTTAAACCGCGCGACCACTGACCGATCCAAGTAAGTGGTACCAAAAAAACCCAACATAAAAAAATATATTTTTTGCGTTAGCAGTGATAGGTACAGTTTCAAATTCTTTATTTTATTCTGTGCAAATTCATGGAGGAGAACACTGAAGATAATTAAATTTTATTTCACTTGTTAAGTAGATGTTTTATACAACCCTAAAAACCTTGCTATTGAAAACATAAAAACTTGTTAATTTGTTATAGCTGCATTCGGTTTTCTATAAACTTTTCAATGAGCCCCCTCATGAATTATGTTTCCATTTGAAAAAAAGTAGGGGTAGCTGGGGGTTAGGGGGTTGAAGAAAAATAATAAAAATAAAAATAATTATTATATAACCAAAAGATGGGAAAAAATCAAGATCAGTTAACGTGATTCGGCGTTTTAAAAAAAAATTACTCATTAAAAAGATATGAATTTTATTCCGTACTTCTGGCCATCCCTGTATAAGTAGGTAGTGGAAAAATATACATATTTTGTTACTATATTTATTACTATACTTCGTAACGTTTTTGGTAAATAGTAGAAAGTTAAATTTATGTTTTTCTATTAAACTAAAGTTCTAATTTCAGAAATGCGTATACAAGTATCTGATGTTATTCTCATACTGTAATCCTGTTATGAAAAATAGCACTTTATTTTCATCAAACATATTTATATACAAAGATTACAAAGTTGCACACGGGCGGAATTACAGGCCATCAAAGTGGGGCCAAATATTAAAAAAAAAATTGCAATGTACATCTCTGCCCCCTCTCTCTGACGTCACACTGTTGTCAAAATATATAGGAGTTATATTGCAATTTCAAGCTAATGTAATGTATACATATAGAGGTTGCACTTTTGAAATTTTTTTTTTTTTGAAAACTACATGCAAGCGCCGAAATCTGATTCGTGATCAGCACCCTGGAAAATAGGGGGGTAGGAATTTTTTTGTTAAGATTGGAGAGTTTTACGCTAATGTAAATAATTACCTAAAGGACTATAACTTATTAGGGACAACCAAGGAAAACCTCTGAATTTTCTGTATAAACTTATTCAACACCCTGTATATATAAATCTGATTCTCCTGTACTTTTGAACTACTGAAACATTAGTAGGCCCACCGACTCTGACAAAAAACGATGAAAAACAAATTGTAAACATAACCTATCATTTCGCATATATCACGAAAGTTGTGCTTTTACATTAGTGTTAAAAAATAGTAATTAAAAATGTCTTTAGCAGATGAGTTGCTAGCAGATTTAGAAGAAAATGATCAAGATGAATTTGGGGACACCATGGATGCTGAAGAAGAAATGCCCGAAAAAGAGGAAAAGCCTGATATCAAAGACCTGATGGAAGTGGATACTACTCAAATAACATCAGTGCGAGAGTTATGCACATTAAGAGATTCTCAAAAATTGAGAGATATCATAATACAAATTGAGAGTTATGGTACAAAGGTTAGAAAAGCTGCAGAGATTATAGGACCCGTCGAAGCAGATCCTGAATATCAACTAATCGTAGAAGCAAACAATATTGCTCAAGATGTTGATAACGAAATAGGTATAGTTATAGTATGTGAGTTGTAAGAGTGATTATATTAAATGATTTATTTTTCCAGTTGCTGTTCACAAATTTGTTCGCGATAAATATCAAAAAAGATTTCCTGAATTAGAATCACTAGTTGTTAGTCCTCTGGAATATGTCAGAACAGTTAAGGAATTAGGAAATGATTTAGATCAAGCAAAAAATAATGAAATATTACAACAGTTCCTCACACAGGCTACTATTATGGTTGTATCAGTAACTGCTTCTACAACTCAGGGGTAAACATTAATTACATTATTTTTATTAAATTAACACTGTATTGATTTCTGTTTTATAGGACTATGTTGACGAGATTCGAAAAAGAACAAATTGACGAGGCCTGCAACATGGCCATGGAACTAAATAATTTTAAATTAAAAATATATGAATATGTAGAAAGTCGTATGGCATTTATAGCGCCAAATATATCAGTTATTCTTGGCGCTTCTATAGCAGCCAAGCTGATGGGCGTAGCAGGAGGATTAACTAGACTCTCTAAAATACCAGCTTGCAATGTATTACTTCTTGGTCAACAGAAAAAATCATTATCGGGATTTTCACAGACAACCATGTTGCCACACACAGGATTTATTTATTATTCTGAGATAGTACAAAATACACCTCCAGTATGTCTACTTCAAGAGTAATTGTTAATAGATGTAGTATTTACCACTGATTTTATTTTTAGGATTTGAGAAGAAAAGCTGCGAGACTTGTGGCAACAAAGTGCACACTTGCTGCAAGAGTAGATGCTTGTCATGAGAGTGCTGACGGAAGAATAGGTAGAATGCTTAGAGATGAAATTGAACGTAAATTAGACAAGCTTCAAGAACCACCGCCAGTTAAATTTGTTAAACCTTTGCCCAAACCCATCGATCAACCAAAGAAGAAGAGAGGAGGTAAGAGGGTTAGAAAAATGAAGGAAAGATACGCTATGACTGAATTTAGGAAACAAGCCAACAGAATGAACTTTGCAGATGTAAGTTATATGCAATTATATTTACAAAGGGTGGATTTGTTAAAATTAGATGCATTTTAGATTGAGGACGATGCCTATCAAGAAGATTTGGGCTATACTCGAGGCACCATTGGAAAGGCTGGTACAGGCAGAATTCGATTACCACAAGTTGATGAAAAAACTAAAGTTAGGATATCAAAAACTTTACAGAAAAATCTCCAGAAACAACAAATTTGGGGTGGTAGTACAACAGTGAAAAAGCAAATTTCTGGAACTGCATCTAGTGTGGCATTCACACCGTTGCAGGTAAGACAAATTCGTTTGTGTTTACACTTATACCCAACTGCCGAAAATCTAGAGAATGACTCATTGCTAGCTTGTAGACAAGCGCTGCGGGCGAAGCAAAAATGTGCAAGAAAGACAATTAAAATAATTGTATTACATAACATCCATTATTCTTATTAGATACAGTGATATAACAGTTTTTTCCAATTTTGAGAGATAATAAAAATCGAGTTTGGTTCAAAGCACACAAAATTAACATCGAGTGAACCTTTTTAACAGTTTATGGCGATTGCCTACCACCACTCACTTTCACCTACCTGATGCGCACTCCGCAGATATCACACTTTAACACTTCAGCGTTATCCTCATGGATGCAAAATTCACGGATATTAACACAAACTATTTTGCAACTTTTGTTTTAATTTACCACTTTTGTTTTAATTATTTATGTCAGGAAAATCTCAACTTTTGACAAATTTTGGAAAACAGTAGGTACAAATATCAGTGCTAGTTTCATTATTATGTGGCGTTAATAAGTATTACGAGCTTTTGACAATCTACCATCACAGACAATGACAGGTTCATGATGAAAAGGATAGAAGATGTTATAGTCGACAAAACTCGTTAGAAGTAGATGCATGCGAATTTGCTGCAGCAGAAGCTGTGTAATTGGGTATGCTCTCAGATATATGCAGCACTTACAGTTTTATAGGAAAATACAGGGTTAACTATGACTAAGTAAGTACAATATTTTAAGAGGGGATAGAGAAAATTAAGAATGAACAGAATCACCCTTCAAAAAAAATCCAATTATTTATAAAGCAAAAAAAAAAATGTTTTTGTAATTATATTAAATCCTTATTTAACGTTGCTTATGCGAGTCAGAGTAGGCGACTAGCAACACGACGGTAAATTTCCCCGTCAATCCCGTTATATCATAATTTAATTCCTGTGTTTACCATGTGTTTACGTTGTAGTTTTGTGTTCTTCTTCAGTTTTTAGTGCCTTTTTTAATTTATGTTGGGTGCAGATATTTTCCCACAATATACAGTAAAGCTCGGTTACAACATACACGCTTATTACGTGCTTATGGTTATAACGTACTGAATAAACAAGTCCCGGCATTATTTATTTCTTCTGTTACTGCTTTTTGTTAAACATGTACATACATATGTTTGTATTTTTGTTAAGAATTAATAGAAATTTTTTAAAATTTAATATATTTTTTTATAACGTACTTCTGATATAACGTATCGATTTTTGAAGTGCCCGCCGGTACGTTACAATCGAGCTTTACTGTAGTTTGTCGGTTTGTTTTTCTAGGTTATGGGACAAGACTGCGTGGGTACATTAAAAGTTTTCTATTATCTATTCCTTTCGTTCCATTTTGTTGTAATAAATAGGCATTTTAACTAACTGTACGGGAAGTGTGTTTTATCGGTAGTTTGTGGTTGTAATGAATGAAAATGTTGCAGTTTTGCCAGTTTGTAATGAAATGAAGAACGAATGCAAAATAGTGGAGCTTACTGGATTAACTGTTTCCTATCTATCAGCTATTATTACTAATAAGAATTTTAATTTTTGCTGCAAAAAATAAAACGACCGCATAGTAGTAGATATTGTTGACAGATGTAAGCTTTATCTATAGATCTAAGCCATCTCAGTCGATGCTTATCATAAGCGCCGACTTTCCGCAGGAGAAGAGGGTTTTGGCCCATTTTGTAAATATCAAGCTAAAATTTTGGATAAATTTTTTTATTGTCTTAGGTCTTCCTGAGCACGTGGCTAAAATTTTTGTACTTATTCATAGTTAACCCTGTATATAGGTGCATGTATTTTTCTTTGTGTCGACTGCTGTAAATTGTGAGCGGATTTTTATATGAGTCACTCTCTAGATTTTTGACAGTTGGGTATAGTTTAATTTGTGAATTTATCTAATTTCTTTATGAATACCAAAAATCAACTTAATATTTATTTCCGTGAATAAGCTGTGGGCACCTCCATAAATCTTAGCATGTCATTTTTTTCTTAATAAATTTATATTGCAAAATCTGTAACTCCCCATTTAAAATTCTGAAGTTACTGTTGAATATTTTAGTTGTGTTTGCCCCAGAGACTTGTTGAATGTTGTTGAATTTTTCAGATCGTAATTTATTTTTCCAGTTAATGATCGGCACAGTTCCTCGTGGGACACACTGTCCTCCACATCTCCTAATTAGAAAACAAATTATGTTTCGGAATTTTGTTAAAGTTATTTAAAAGCACCGAAAATTTTAGCAAACAATGGGGAAGGTTGCTACAGTAGCTAAATTTGTAGCATATCTTGTATTTTTTCAGTCCTCTATAAAAACTGAAGATCTATGAAACAGAGTTTAAATGCATATATTTAGTTGCATTTGAAATTTCAAATCCAAGGAAATAGTTATTCCTACCTGTTTCACTCGAAAAATTAGCAGAATTAAATGTTTCACTAGTCTCAACTATACATTCAATTGCAGAAAAGTTTTACTATTTAAAAAGCATGATGTTCTATTACCTATGAATGAAGCTTAAATTCTCACCACAAAACAATCTCCGAATACCTTGTTTATTGTCATTATTTTGATTTTATATTGATAGAAGTCACAGAAATAAATACCACTTTGGCATATCTCATTTTGCTGTGTATTCTAATTAGTGACACCCTGTATATTATTTGTGTCATTTTTTTATAGGGTTTGGAGATAGTAAATCCTCAAGCTGCTGAGGTGAAGGTTAATGAAGCCAATGCAAAGTATTTCTCAAATACTTCAGGATTTTTAAAGTTGGATAAAAAATAAGTTAGTAAAATGAAGAAAATCAACTACTTTAAAAAAGTTTAATGACCAATGAAAATTTTATTTAACATTGTGGGGCAGTTATTTTTTGGTGTAAAAAAATACTTTTTTAAATTAATAATTTATTGTGTTAATTCCAAGATTTAAAATTTTTCTAAAAATATTATTTGTCTAAAAAATAAAACAATATAATATTTGTTATAATTTTTATTGTTACACATTGTTTTTTCTCAGTACAATGGCAAATTATGAAATTATAAAAAAATCTGTAATAAAATGATGGAAACGCAATAACAAAAATATACTAAACATTTCTCTTTATTCACTCTTCGACTTCTTCCCCTCATCCTCCTTCAAATGTAAAAAGACGAACGAGAAAAGGAAAACCCCAAACATCATAGAGAACGCTGCTGTGTAATATGGATAAGCGCTCGTAATAAACCTTTCATACTGGGTATGTTGCAGAGGACGGACAGATACTTGCGTAGTACTGAAAAGCCTCGTGTAACCAACTCGGTCATAATCCACCTTGAACTGATACACTCCGTAGACGTCTGGTATCTTAAACTTAGCTTCGTACTCTCCTGACGGTTTTCTCTGTAGAGTTGTACGAACAAAGGGGTCGATTCTCACAAATTCAAGTTGGATGTCGTTAGCGTTAAATGGCTTCCACTGACCATCTTGGAAAATGTCAATTTCAATAGTGTACACCTAAAATAATATTTTTCGATAATCATTTTATTAAATACAAGAAACTAAAAGTTAATAGTTTTTCAATTTCAATTTTTTTTATGACAGGTGTATCACTTTTAAATTAAGTTTTGAAAATTTGGGAATAGATGCTTCATGAAAAACAGAGTCAATATCGTAAAAAAATTTGTTGTAAAATCCTTATAGTTCTCGAGGAAAAAAATTATTGAAGTTTTAGTAACTTCAACCTTTACATTTTTCAAATATTCGATTACTTATCGTAATAACTTTTTAGTGATGCAAGTATTTACATTAGTTTTTCAAATTTAAAAAACGGCTTATGTCTACAGCAACTCGCACTTGATGGATATCGTTTTAACTTACGGTGAAGTGAAATTGCAGAACGATTTCCCGGTAAATATATTCTAAATGCAGCTACTTTTAGAACGATGTGCAGTGAGTGCAAGTGTAGTGCAAACGCAGACGTAACACGGAAAATTCGCAACCAAACCATAGAAGAGATTGGACAAGGAGGACCGGTACTCAGTAAATAATACTTACTACATCATCCATGATGGTATAGGCTTGAGGTGGTTTGTCTTCTCCTACTTTATGGTGTTTTACAGACCTCACCCTTAACTGACCGTGCTCTTTAAATACCCACTGGCTAATAGCAACGGCTACATCTTCATTACCAGATACCGGAATTAACTTGCCTCCCTGAAATTTATTTTTACTTCAAAAATAATTTTAACTAAAAGTAATCTGTGTAAACAGAATTCACTTTACTCATACCTGTGCCCTTTGTACAGAGGAAGTGAAGAATTCGTCCGAAAAAAACGACAGAGAACCACTAAATACAACTCTAGCATTGTTTCTCGCTTGCAATCCTGCAATAAGAACAGTGTCTTTGCCAACGGCATGAGGGTACTGCAAAAATAAATAATTATAAAGTTAAAAACTTCAACTGAAAAAAATATTTAACCTCTTTAATTTGTTGATCTGGGTTATAACTGTAGGCAGTACTGTCACCAGTCAAAAGTGGAAGTACTAGAGGATTTTCAGCATCAACTAATATGCCAGTCCCTTGATAAAGCAATGCAGATATATCCTTTTTATTTCCGACTATTACAGGGGCATCAATGAGATTTTCTGAAGATATCACAAGTTTGGTGTGTTGACCTTCATCCGTTATATCATAGTTCAGATGATCAATTACAAAAGCGCCTTCTTCATCCACCTGGCCATAAAAACAATATTCAGTACCTATATGTTTCATCCAACTTAAAAGTCATTACCTCAAAACCACATTCAGATGCTAATTCTCTAAGAACATCCCCTGTGACACTACTACCGGCTACTAAAACATTGCCCCCGTCATCAATAAACTGCGTGATGGTCTCCACGTTCAAAGATCCACCAAACTCTTCTACTGTTGGAGCAAATACAATTAAGTTCTTATACAGATATTCCCCATATCTTGACAAAACTAAGGAGGAATCATCAGCTATTTTAAAAGTTAAAGTGTATCCTCTTTCTGCAAAAATAAGAACAAATTAGCATTAGCCGACAATATAACCTTAATAAATTCACACCTTGGAGAGATCTAAAGAAAATCGAATGAGTTTCTTTAATAACTTGATTATCTAACAATACTAGAGTAGGTCCTTGTGCAAATGAGGCACTTATTATAGAAAAAAATAAAATTATTAACAAATTCATTTTAAATTTACAATAAACACGTCACCAAACTACCACCACCTCACAATCACGGAACACAATTAAATTCGAATCATAGAAAAAAGATAATGTGTCTGTATTCTGTGATTCGAATATAGATTCTGCAATCGCAAACTATAAATTATAAACATTGTTTATAAAATATCTATCTGGACTTAGTGGACTTTGTCCTCCGTTCCATATTTCCATACCACAGCATAAATAAATTCTGTGTCCATACCATAGTATAGTCCATACTAAGAAGGAACAGATATCCCACTTATGGACGAAAATTACGTGGCTGACATCTGTTGACAGACTTCGAAACTGCTGTGAACAACCAAATACTTGCATAAAGAATAGTCTGTTTTTTAATATTTTCCTATAATTTTTCTACATAAAAAGTACCAGAACAGTTTGAAAATAGTATATTTTTATCTTGAATGAGGGAAAGTGCAGAATCTACATAAGACAATTTGTAATAAGTTCGATGTAGGGATAAACAATAACATACGGATTCATCAACAAGGCGTAACATTAGTCAGACTAGCGGAGGTTACGCGAAAAATTTACGCATCTGTTGCACTAATTTAAATAAAAGCATATTCCTATTCACTACTATGTATAATACTTACTTTATGATATGTTAACTAATCCGTAGTACTGAAAAGTACAGTTTTTGAATATAAATACTAAATATACAATGGGACACGCAAGGAACTAGAGGCCGAAGTTACGCGATTTTTAGACAGGTACAATACTGGGTCTAACTTTTGGCGCAAATATGGACGTAAATAAACAGCCTACCTAGCAACGCATGTTTCGGGAATGAACGCAAAGCTGGTTAGGCCAATTAACGTGCTTTACACGGGCGTAAACTCGTTAGTCGGACTAGCGTACGCCCGTTTTATGAATCCGGCTGTAAATATACAATGGGAAACGCAAGGAACTAGAGGCCGAAGTTACGCGATTTTTAGACAGGTACAATACTGGGTCTAACTTTTGGCGCAAATATGGACGTAAATAAACAGCCTACCTAGCAACGCATGTTTCGTGAATGAGCGCAAAGCTGGTTAGGCCAACTAACGCGCTTTACACGGGCGTAAACTCGTTAGTCGGACTAGCGTACGCCCGTTTCATGAATCCGGCTGTAAGAATCCAACAAATCGGTATGTGTAGGTGTAGTGGATATTTTACATAACTTTGCAAACACTATTGAGATCGTACGATATTTAGTTATAAAAAGTGCACAAAAATGCAAAACATACTCAAAAGCTCGGTGCTGTTCCCCAGTGTTCCTCTTACTTACTGCATATAAACTTCCGATCGACCCAAAACTTAGAATTAATGAGAGTCGGAAAATCAATAAGAAAACACAAGTATATAGCAAACATATTCTTATAGAGGACTTTATGACAGGTAATTGTAACAAGGTTAGGTTGTGAATTAATTAAAAAGTTTTTAAATTTGTATTACACATTACACTGCCAATTTTCTCCATTTAATATTTATGGGGTGGCTGAACTAAAGTAGACGTCTGTAAACACAGGCTTTTGACAACTTTCTCACAATCTACCCCAGACAAAACTTGTGTGGCCTCGCCTCACGTTTTTTTAGAGGTGGGACACGATCCCCCAAGACATCTGAATCCGAGAGGTGGGAGTTAAGAACATAAAAGGGATTCATACGATATTGCATATATCGTATATGCTCTAGGAATTTGCCTTAAGTTTGATAACTTACACTTTCGCCTAAAAAAATAAAAAGAATTACACCATAAAACTTGATCTTCCTAGTAATTAAAACTTTTAAAAGCTTTATAACCTTTAGCAGCCAACGTAAACAAACATATTAGTTTTACCCTTACCTGTGACATCATGAATTTTACGCCGTCTAGTGGTTCCTGAATAATAAACTTCATTGAACACATCAGCAAAATTAGTTCTAAATTTATTTGTAAAATCCTACCTTATGATAAAGTGAAAAAGTTTCTGTTGTTATATTTCACTCATAGCAGATTATGCTGTATGTAGAAGTTTAAGTTAGATTTTGTTCAGTAAGTAGGTACTTGGATTTTGTTACCTCTTTAATTCTAAAGCTTCACTACTTTACTATTCTCATTTTGGTATTTTGTTTCCATGGGCGTATTCAGAAGAGGTCAGCCGCTGAGTAAGAATTCTGGATTTTTCAGAGGCTGACCTCGTCTGAATACGACCCATTTTTCTAATATACTCGCGTCAAGAATTCAGACGACTTACGTCATACGAACAAATGAATAATTCATTATATTTTTTATCAAAATATTTAAGAAACTGCAACAGAGTAATAAAACTATATACTACACTAAATGTTTGCATTATATATTGTACGAAATTGCAAAAAAAAAAATTGTTTTTAATGCGACCAAATATCGAAAATTACGTTGACAATAAAAACAATTGCCTAATGTCAACCATGACGCAAGACGTCTGAATTCTTGACGCGAGTATACCCCTCATGCTCCATTTCATTATTTTCGGTTCGTTTTTATTATACTGTTGAAGTCCTATCGAAATAGTTTACAATACAAAATAAATAGTTTACGAAGAAACAAAATAAGTACCAAAGTTTGTTTTATAGTGACGTTTCGTTCTTTACTATATAGAATATTCTATTATCGAAAATAGGCGAGAACAAAATCCTACCACAGGATCAATTTTAAAATAAGATTAAATTGGCACTGCTATTATTTATCGTTTTATTTTGGATTTTACTAACTCAATACCTACTAATTAATAATATAGAATTTTTTAAATTAAATTTGAATAACATAACTAAATTTATTATTTAAGATTCAATTGTAACCCTATATCAACTTCTCCGTTATATCCATTATGTGCAATTCTTCTAAGAAATTTTTGGTACTCTTCAGGCAATCCAGATTCATTTGCCCCTTTCAACATAGTTTTTATGTACACTGCAGATGGTTTACGTTCTGGAGGTAAATCTTCTAATGGCACCAATTTTGGAATTTTTGCAGTTTGAATATAAACCCTACAGTTTAATTTCTTCCCTATTGGAGTTTCAACTTCCACAGTCAGTGGAAAGTAAATATTATCTTCAACCCCTTCTTGACTAAAAATCATGAAAGTTCAAAAAACGATAATTTTATGACTTTTTGCAAGTTAAAAGTTTTCTAATATTGGTGAATGGTTTTTGTACAAAAAATATGTATTTAATGAATACATTAAAAATAAAGAATGTTGTTAACACGTGCGACCATGGTTAAATTTAAATAATTTGGATGCCTGGTTTGAGGGAATTTAAACAACAATTAAACAGAGACATTTAATCAATGGTATTTTAGATATTATGGAGTTATTAGTGCCAGATTTATTTATAATAAAGGTCATATTTTTATCTACAATAAG
This sequence comes from Monochamus saltuarius, assembly GCA_025584915.1. Taxonomy (NCBI): domain Eukaryota; kingdom Metazoa; phylum Arthropoda; class Insecta; order Coleoptera; family Cerambycidae; genus Monochamus; species Monochamus saltuarius. The sequence goes on along the minus strand of CM046725.1, from coordinate 54,482,448 downwards.
GGATCACTTCCTGTAAAATATAAGTTATTCCAAAGATCTGCTTATCTACAGAAGATCATTGATTTAAATTATTGCGAATTTCGTAAATCTTTGATTTAAATTATTAACAGCAGAAAAGTGTCAACTTTCACAAAACCACCATTTACCATTATATGGGATTAGTAAGTTCAACTTGAGTTTCTGACAATCACCACGACATGGTGGTTTTTAGGCTTTCACGGCCAGTGTTGTAATTTGATACATGGTGATTTTCCGGGTTGTTATGCCGTGACCTCGGTAACTGGTAGCTGCCAGAAACAGAGTTAAAATGCACATCCCTAGCATTAGCTGGGATACTTTTACCTGCCCTGGTTGTTCTCGACTGACTCAGTCGCGGCGAAGCTTTTGCAGAGTCACCACTGAAGATGCCGACAGTGAAGAGCGGCGAAACGTTTGGAAGCATGGGATGCGACCAGTTACAGCGGCGGCTACGGAACGCCTCGGAGGACCACCAGTATCCGAGAAGCGGTTCCGACCGTAGCAGTCGTAATACCAACAGTAGGAACCGAAATAATATGGACAGGCCCAGAGACACCGACAGCGGGTCTGTCCCCAGAGCCGCCGAGAACAACCAGGGCAGGTAAAAGTATCCCAGCTAATGCTAGGGATGTGCATTTTAACTCTGTTTCTGGCAGCTACCAGTTACCGAGGTCACGGCATAACAACCCGGAAAATCACCATGTATCAAATCACCACGACAGTTTTATAATGAAAACTATAGAAATATTGCAATTGGAAAAATGGATTAAAAGTTAAGACTTTTCCCTCCATAAAATAATTCGCCCAAATTTCGCGTTACTGAGGACAAGGCTTTAGTAGTTTGTAGTTATTCCCATTTATTTTCAAACAATTGTCTTGTCAGCTTCATGAAAGCAATTTTGTTTTGAAGTAACCAGTTTGTGATAAACTAGACAACTAGAGAGATGCAACCGAAGAACCAATATTGGTTGATCTAATAGATAGACGTAAAAAATCGCTTTAGAAATCAGATACAAATCGGATAATGGCGGTATTGTCAGATGGTAAATATTTTCTTCACATTACAGAACATTTATTTACTTAAAATTTCACTGTGCGAAAATCAGATTTTGATAAATCAGTAAAATGTGAACAATTTCAGATCTTTTTATAGATATCAAGATGATCACTACAAAGTATGTACATATTTAGGTATTATATATAGGTATTTGTAGAATAGTTTATATAGTATTACAACTATATTTAAGACAAGATACCAGAATAATGAACATTTTATTTTTTATGTAATAAGGTTTTTATTACGTGAAGAAATGAAGGATATTTGGAAGCTGTATGAGAAAAATGTGGAAACGAAATTAACTTTGGCAACACTGGAGATTGCAGAACATTCAAAAATGTCTTAATGCAATGTTAATGTAAATTTGCAATGTTAATGTTAATTTAAATATCTTATCCCTATATAATTATTAAATTATATTATACCTACTCATCTAAATGCTTCATGTCCTTCATATCAATTTCCCAAAGAGCCCCCCAAACGTGACTTTTTTTTAGGGGGACTATAGTAGCTGATGCACCATTCCACCTTTGAGAGTAAGTGACAAAATCCAGTTGATAGTCCTGTGTACAAATTAAAATATACAACTCGTAATTTAAAAAATATCTAATTACTTTTTCAAAGTTAGATTTATACCCATTACCCAGTCCCAATTACCTACCTCTAATTTGCCTATACCCTGTCTAACTGCAGTTGGATTATTAATATGGATTCTTTGTTTCAACAAATTGCTACCATAAGCAAAATACAAGAATTTTCCACTCATTTTGCTTTTTCTCAAAACACAATGGTCTAAAATAGCAGCACTAAAACAACATACAAACTGTTAGATTTTAGGTTATGCTATGAAAACTTGAAAGTGGTATGTAAGTATCTAGAAAACAGTGTGAGTGAATTAATGAAGGTAAATATTATATTTGTTAGATAATTGTTAACGAAAATATTCTAAGCAGATATAAATCAACTTATATAAGTAGGTATTTGCTTTAAATTACATACTGCATAAAACCAGATACAAACTGGCCTCTATTTTTTCATTGTCTTTAGATACCTACTTGTTTTAGTGTATTTGATACCATTATACAACTTTTTCAATTAAAATAGAATTAATACATACAAAAATATAAGAACTTTAATTGTGTACTTCTGATAATAATTACCAAATCACCTAAGTACGATATTGTATTATCATGTTACATATTCAATACACAAGCTTAGTTTACGAGTATACTAGTGGGTGGGAATTGCAGATATGTTTAATTATGGGTCAAATATTATTTATATTGATAACAGGTTTTAATAATTCAAATAATAAACTGTATATATTGTATTTATTATGCTAACCCAGATAGCATTATATATTCACAGAATATTACAGGAATAATCGTTTTTGGATATTGGAATACTCCTAGAAGATGCTGTCAATATATATATCCAAAGAATATTCTTAGAAAGTGCAAGTGGGACACTTTTCGATAATCTGGGAATAATCGTAATAAATATCAATAGAATAATCGAAAATATTCCTGGAATAGTTACAGGATATCAATAGCATAAAAATCTAGATATTCCTGGATTAATCTAACTGTATTATTTTATGTTATTCAGGTACAGTTCAAAAATATTCTTAGAACATCTACAGCTTTTTAACAGGGTGTATACAGGATGTTTTAAATTAGACAAAAGTTCCGCCTTTTCATGGCTCAACCTAAACAGATCCAAGATATATGTTGTCATTGTTGAAATATTTATGAAAAATTGAAAACAGCGATTTTAGAAAATGCCACTTAGTGTCATTATTTCGCAACAGAAAGAACTAATATTTGGTACAGAGGGATAAGAATATATTTCGTTCAAGAAAATTCACAAACGCTGGATTTGGTTCTGCAACATTCAATTGCTTTTTCCTTTTGGGTGTCATATTGGATCTTGGTAGTAACAGATAGAGAGAGAAAAATTACAAACAATTTAATATTTAACAGTACTATTTTATTTAAAAATAACCCAGACAATTAAAAAATTAATTGATGAATATTGTATAGCCAAATTAGTGGCTGTAGAAATTTTCTATCCGAAATTGGATTTCTCGTATATTCTTATGCCCCTTAACTCTTTCTGTTGTGGAATGGTGGCACTAGATGACATTTTCTGAAATTGCTAGTTTTCAGTTTTTTCACAACATTTTAGCAATAGCAGCAGATATCTTGGATATGTTTGTTTTATCTTACTGGTCGTGAAAAGGTGCAACTTTTTTCTAATTTGAGCCATCCTATATGTTTTATGGTTTTCTAGATGCCAATGGTAAGGCACAAAACGGACCAATCTGTATACAAAAGCTCCAGATTTGAGTTCATAAAACCCAGGTCATCTGCTTATACTTACCTTAGATTACTATATCTCCTGAAAAAGTTACCACTAATTACTTTAAAATGTTATTATGATATATATTAGTATAAATCTGAGCGAGAAACTATTTTTATAAATATGTTCTGACACATCATAGAAAAGTAATACTTGTAACACGTAGTGACTAGACGCTTTGTCTAAACGCAATAGATGAACCCTAGCTTAAGATTCTGCAAATTAATTATGACATTCTGTAATTGTATATCATCAGAATGTAAATATGATTGCCAACATACAGTAAAATGCTCAAATTATATACATATAGATATATATTTATTCTTTAACGTTTACCATCTTTACAAAATATTATAGATTATTGTAAATCTTCATCTTCAGCTGATATCTGAAATATTAAAGAAAAATAACATTAACCTACAAATTATTAAACTTTATTTTATTTTTTGTATTTTCTGGAAACACTTACCAATAGTATTTTTTCCAATACAATAAAATATCTGAATTTTGCTGGAAAAAATACACTTAATTTATCCACTAATAAGATCTGTAAATTTAAAACACCAGTCACCTCATTTTTACAAGACCTACCACGTGCTGCTATTTGTCATTGGTAATTTAGTCATGTTTAATTATTTAAATATAAACAGATTTAGAAAACTGATTTTTGAATCAATTATATGCAGGTACAAGAATGTTAAAAACTTTTATACTTTACATTTTTAAGTTATAGACAACATATGAATATTTCCACTATATAAATAAAAACAAACTTCTTCAGCACAATAATTGACATTTGACACAATTTCAGCCAGCTCGCTTGCAATTTGCTAGTTATGCCCCACGTGACGTGACGTTTTGAGGCGCATTATTCAATTCTGTCGAAACGAGGCAGTTTTCCATTGTTTAAAATTTTACTCTGTCAAGTAATAAGCCAAAAAGCCCAAGAAATATAATGAAGTAGGCAATGATTTCTCTTTCGATAACCACACATATTTTAGTAGGATTTGAAAATTTTTAATTAAAATAATTATTGTATACCTACTGCGTTATTGACAGAATTTGAGATAAAAAGTAATAATCTGAAATCGAATGTTAAATATATGACGGTAGTTTCAATTGTTTTAGCGTTACACATAATCTCATCACAACTATAGGTATATAGTTCAATAAAAGTAGGTATATGTTTGTTGTTTAATCCAGGAGATTTATTTACAGAATATTCTTAGAATACTGAATAACGAATAATCATTTAATATTCCTGTATATCGTATAAGAATATTTGTGAAATATTATAATATGAATATTTGAAGAATATTTGTATGGGAGATATTTATTCTAAAAATATTAAAGGATTATTCAGATTATATATATGCAATTAAGGAAATTTACAGATCATTCCCTGAATATCCGGTGCTATCTGGGAAGAAGCTAGACTTTACTAAAATTATCTTAAATGCTAATTTAACTTTAATAAAATCAAAAGTATTTATCAGAATTCGCAATACCTAGGTATATTACATATATTTTTATTAAGTAGATAAAACTTAATCTCTTCCCCAAGAATGAGTAGCTATAGGCTTGTCAATTCGATAAATTTCATCGCCAGTATTAAAATATCCTAAATATTCAACAGTATCAGGAGTTGTATCGTAGTGGTAATGGCCAGCTTCACCGTGGTGGCTAAAGCTATGAAAATGTTGCACTCTTAAGTCAAGCCCCTAAAAAATAATACATAAAACAGAAGATCACAAACATAAAAAGTTCATATACTCCATCTCCATTAACTAATGTTCCTACAGCCACTAATGGGGCAGACATATTATAAAATTTCAGCCAGTTGTTGAGTGCTTCTTCATTTTCCAAAGGAGTTTTTGAGAAATCTCTCATTACGTGCTGTTTTACCTTGCCTTCTTTTATCAAAAATGCCCCTCCTAATCCTACAACCAAAAACATGCATAGAATTTAATATAATAAAAAATCTGTATTTGACTTACCAACTAATTTGTCTTTATATGTTTCTTCTAACACAGTTCTGATGCTAGTTATAAAGTCCTTAGGCCCAGTGCGTTTTTTAACATGTACTTTAAGTACCTGAAAATTGTGTATATGTATAAAAAGTGTAAATGAACAGAAAATGTATACCTATGAACATACTTTTCCTGGTTTTCCTTCAGAGAATAATAAATTTGCTAGAAGAGCTAAGCGAGATTCGCTATTAGGCAATATCTCTTGAATGGAGTTTTCGTCATTTTGATCAATTTTCGATATTCTTGAGTGCTGTTCTACTGACCCATTTATGACATTGAGATTTAAGATGCCCTGGAATGTTTAAAAGGAGTTGAAGATTTTTTATATTTTTATATACTTAATGTAATACTGTATGATAGTTCGGTTTGTGATTATTTTTTAGTTTTCTAATTTCTCAAAAGTAGTGTACATACTTCACAGTTGACACCCACATAAGGGTGAGGGCCTGCACCAGCTCCAATTATAAATGCTGGGTTGGAATTGATTAAATTTGCAATATCTTTTAAATCGTACACTTTTTTGCGATCAACCACAGGTAGCAAATAAGGAGGTCCCCCGATTTCAACTATTTTCGGATTTCCTCCTAGACCTAAATAAAAATAGGTTGAACGTTATGGTCACTTTAGTGATACTATAATATATTCGACTTGCTGCTTCTTACCTTTGCTTGCTAAACTAAATGGTTTTTGTGTCAAGTCAGGACTATCTACAACTTCAACATTCACTTCCGCAAAATTAGTCGTTAAACCTTTGTTTAGAGCTGTAAATAGAAGTATATAAGAATTTAATATAAGTCAAATAGGTGCTTGCCTTATTTTTTCATTACCATCAGCTATTTCTTGTAATGGAGGTACATACAACAATTTTTTTTCTACTGGTAAACTTTTAGGATCCAGCGCCATGTTCCTGGAATATAATACTTAATTTTAATGTAAAAAAACTTAGCTTAAATAATTTAATAAAAATATGGTAGCATAAAAGTAGCATGCACCTGTTCTAAAATATCATGCAATCAATAAGCATCATATAATATTTACCATTTTAGTAAAATGGCATAGAAGATATACAAGAACAAATTCATCGTTACTAAGTGCTCTTATAGTTTCCACGGTTGAATTTAGTTTCAATTTTTTAATGCGATTTCTAAATATTTAATCTATATACCCTGAAGGGAAAAGTTTCAAAACAACTATTCAGATTTAAGAATAAAATATTACCTGAGGATAAATAATAATATCCAATCGTTAAATACCTGGCTATTGAGAGACCAATTATATTTCCTTCAGACACAGTATAACTGAAAATTAATTGTAATCATATCTTTAATTATATAATTTATTCTTAATAACAGGTCAAATAAAGTTATCAAAATGTGTAAATAAAAGATAATTTATTTTATGCTTGAAGTAAAAATAATTCCACTGATTTATAAGGTCATTGATCAAGTGAATGAAGTGGGAACAGTATTACTTGCTATTTTATAAACTTTATCCTTTGTGACCTTGCATTCTATTCATATCTTTATAATAAATTATTTAAAATAATGTACTGTTCAAATTTAAACTTTGCCGCTCTTTCATACCGATTTCATTGGTGGGTTACAGGAGCTCATGTGATTGGACATTTTACTAAACGAGTTTATTGAACAACAGCTCAGCAAATCAGATACCGGTATCAAAAAGAAAAACAACAGAAAATCCAAGCGTTTCGTTTGTGTTTGCGGTATAAATTCCGTGATACACCATGTTGGTTTAGATATTAATTTAAGAGTAAATGCTTGAATAAATACAGAACTATATAAAATATAGTTTAGTTCATCATTTAGGCAATTTCCGATAAACAGATTGCAGGATTGTAACCGCATTTAGGTGAGTGAAATTTGTACCTTTGTCGATATTTGTAGCAAACTCTACCTGACGCGTCTGTTCACAAAATAGAATCTTTGTTTTTTTTTTAGATTGAGGTTGCTTAGGCCATGTCTCGTTACAACTCTGACTGTAAAGTATATGTGGGGGATTTAGGAAATAGTGCCTCTAAGCAAGAAATCGAGGACGCTTTTAGATACTATGGTCCACTCAGAAACGTTTGGGTAGCCCGAAATCCGCCAGGTTTTGCTTTTGTAGAATTTGAAGATGCCAGAGACGCGGAGGACTCGATCAGAGGATTAGGTATACAATCAATTTTCTTGTATTCGTGTGCTACGATTACACTAAGTTATATTTCATCTTTATTTGTTAGATGGTCGTAGACTCTGTGGTCGAAGAGCAAGAGTAGAAAAATGTATGAATTTCAATACATAAACATTTGGTTATTAACATTTTCATCTTTTACTAGATGGTCGTACAATATGTGGCCGACGAGCGAGAGTTGAAATGTCCAATGGGAAAAGTGGCAGCGGAAGGTACAGGGGACCACCCCCAAGATCTCGCGGTAGACCCTTTCATCCTGACGATCGCTGTTACGAGTGCGGAGATAGAGGACATTATGCACGAGACTGTAACAGATATAGGCGTGGTGGGAGGCACAGGTATGACATTCAGTTCAATTATCTTTACTATAAATTTTTTGTCATGTGCTTTTTTAAAAAATACTTTTGTTCCTTTCAATTTTTTTATAAATCAGATATTGTGTTAATGCTGTACAGCAAGATGTTAACAGTAAATTTGAAACTTTGGTTGAAAAATATATTAATAGTATGTTTTTCTTCACATAAATTTACATTTATTTTTTGAAGTAAGGGAAAATTTAATAATATGAATTTCACGAGGGGTGTGGCACAATGCAATAAAATGTACATCTAATGAAACTCAAATCTTGTAATTTTTTTATATATTTTTTTTTAACCTTTTGACATATAAGAATTAATAAACTTAAGGCTGGTTTTGCTGTTGAGTGAAATTATGATTTGGAAGGGGCGTGGCATTTACTTTACGGAATATATTAAAAATTATATACTGTTCTAAGTTTCAAATTGTCCTCGGTGCATATTGGTTTTATTCGACGCAGTGCATGGAAATCAAATCCAAAATATCATAAGTACCTTCTATATTTTTTAAAACCCCAGCATAAATATTCCTCACTTGTGACTACCAAAATTCTTTATTTTGTTTAATTAGCAAACCTTATTTGCTGACATCGGCGAAAGTATTCTTGTTAGTAGTGTGTTACTCAGTAATCAGTATACAATTCTAAATGATTTCATTTCTTAGTACGACTTTAAATTAGTAATTTTTATTTAAAGTATTCTTATAACATCTGTTCAATTATTATCAAAAAGTGGAAACTTTCTGTTTTATTTCAGTCAATGTGTAAATTTGGACAAATATTTTTAGATAGAGTAGCGATTAAATATATTATTTAAGAAGTATGTGACGTACTTTCAAGGTTCGGTCGCAGATGCCGAACCAGTACAGCCACTTGACTCTGTCCGGGTTCACTCGGTGGAGAGGTTATGTCCAAGGTTCAGGAATATTATAAGACTCGGTATTGAAAATAAAATATTTATTTCATAAAATAAAATGTCATCCTGTAAACAACTAATACGAATAATAATTCCCCAACATAAATAAACTAGGTCCTGAAATAATAATACGAAATAATAAATTAACAAAGAGGGCGGTAAGGAATGTACTGTGTAGACGCTGAGTGTCGCGGAAAGAGCCTGCTAAACACCCAGTGTCGAAGACCACGGGGACGACGTCGAGTACCGCGGAATAACACCTGTTAAATACTCAGAGTCGACGGAATACGGGCTAGACCTCGATATATGTGATGTCGCTCATATACCATGTTAGGATTGTCAGGTGTTTGTACATAATAATTATAAGTACACCTAAATATACTTACTGTGAATGGTTTTCTTAGAGTTCTTTTCACAACATAGAATAATGATGTGAAATAATAACAAGTGTTCAAATTGACTTATGTTGCTTGCGAAAAGCATTTACCGTACAAACGTCTTGCAGCAAGTCCATTTAGTATCTGCATTTATATTTCGAACACTCTGTATATTGCAATATCCTTAAAAAAATATGTCTATAACTTGCTTGTGATTAAATTTCTGCTTATAAGGAAAACATTATTTTTATCTGAAATGATCCAAATTCTAATTTGAAGAAGAACAAATAACTACTAAATAGACTTATAGTTAAAAAATTAAGTCATTGTGTCGAAGATAAAGGAGAAAAATTATTTACAACTTATTCAGGTACTGCAAAACCAGCCTCAGCTATCTAAAAGTTTACCGTTTCCGAGATACAGGGTATCAAAAATTTTAAAATTTTTATTATATTTTTTATTTACTTGGAAACCCTTTGTGATAAAACAACAATCCTAGATTGTAATGGGATATCTTTCGTCTAATTATTCAGTATGTTTAAATATTCCTATTATCATCAGTGGTGTAGATACTAAGCCTGTCAATCCTGGAAAAAATTTCTATCCCAGAATTTCCTGGATAAGAAATGAATAATAATAATAATAATAATATATAAGAATAATCCTGAGTCCCGGGATGGATTGCTGTCGACAATGTCTATATATTATGAAAAATTAATATTATTTTAAGTTTTACTTTTTAAAATAACAGAATGGTAAATATAAAAACCGGGTCTGTGTCGGACCAGACGGTGGAAGTTACTTCTTTTTTAAAAAAAAAAAACTTCCTTTCAAAGCCTGAACGTACAAAAAAAAATAACAAAAAAATAAAAAAATATATTATTATTATTATATATTAATATATTAAAAGTTCTTAAAAAAAAGTTCTTAAAAATTTGTTCTTACAAATTTGTTCTTCCTTTTGAGCGTGACGTGGTTTCTCGACCAACATCCCATCCCAACGTGTCTAACGGGCGCAAAGAAGTATAACTTCAAAAACGCTATATTATACTTAATATGAATAATCATATATATGAAATTTATTTTTTATTCATATTTTGGAAAAAATATATAAGAAAAACTAATTCTTCCATCACATTGAGATTCAGACTCAAATTTTGGTGGACTATCCATTAGACCGTAAAGCAGTTATTACTTTGTAAAAATGTGATCAATGTTCAATTTTTTAGACCTGGTCACTAAATTAAATATAATATCTGTGTATTAAGTAATTAATTATTCTGTGGTCTCGTATTCCACATTAGACTGCAACACATCTATAAAATTGACAAGGTCAAATCTGACAATCCCGTAAACGAAGCTGGTGGCATCCCGGAATTTTAGGGATTGAAAATTAGCAGAATTGACAGCCCTAGTAGAAACCTCGGCACTCTTTTATTTACAATAAAAATAGTACATCTCTGTCTTTTTTAAAAAACGTAAGATATTTGAGGTTTTTATTATTTTGAATAAATAATAATTTTTTGAAACTTTCGCATTGTCTTTAAGTAATTGTTCATTTAAAATATCTGCATTTTGCAGTTTGTGCTTGATGAGGTCTGCCATGCTTTAGTAATATATTATTTATCTAATTATTTGTTCAAAATAATCAAAACTTAATGGGGTTTCTACCCCACTGGTGATAATGGGAATATTTAAACATACTAGAATAAAATTTAAAATGATTGTTTTATCACAAAGAGTTTCCAAATAAATAAAAAATATAATAAAAATTTGGACATTTTTAACACTGTATTTTGGAAACGAACTTTTAGACCCCATATTTTGACTGTCCAATCATCCCTTCCGAGAATGGCAGTCTTATCTGAGAATACACCCTGAATATTCCAGAAATTGCTTGTGACATACCCCTTGAAGTTTAATTTAGCAGTTCTTTTTAATTATCAAATTGTTGAATCTTGTTGTACAGTCTCCAGAGAAAGTAAAAAGTAAGTGCACTTAAAAGGGTGCGAAAGGTGAGAAAAATTGGCTTGACGTTCCTGCCATGTTTATAGGTTTAAGAGTCTGTGGCCGATAGTCAGGTAACGCATTGAGTACATTCACTCGTCTAAGAGTTGTCGCCCACTGACTTCGTAGAGCTGCCACGTAGTGTACATCGCTCACTCTGTTCTACAATACGACTGCTTAAAACTAACGAGAGACTACTGTGAGCCAGTGAGAACTAGCCAGCTCTTTCGGGTGTACCCCTAGCTACTACCTAGTTGATTTGATCACTCTACTACTACCTACAAAGTTAACGTCACGACAACTACTGTCTCACAAGCTCACAAACAAATGGTAAAAAAAACCTCTTTACAAATTATAATATATTTAACATTTTGTTCGAGTCTGCCGAGTTAGCTATTCACTAATAATTTGATTATGAAAAATTACTTTTAAGATTAATTTCAAGTCATTTAGAATGTTTTAATTGTATCTGAAATATTTTGGCCGAGAATTAAAAATATATTGCAGTCGTGAATAGTCAAATGTTTAAATAAGTTTATCGTATTATTATGAATAAAATAACTCACTTATGTGTTGAATATTTTGAATTACATTTATGAATAAAAGCATTTCATACAAGATTTTGTGATTTAACCAGGATTATTTATTTGTTTAATTATAAAAAAAACATTAAAATATTTAATCAAAATGAAGAATATGTCCGATAAAAAATACTCTGCTTTGTTGTCGGGTTTTAGTTAAGTTTAAAATATCCTGGAATATACAGTGTGCTCTGATTTATGCAGTGGAGGTTGGTGAAAAGTAAAGTTGCCATTTTTTGATAATGAAAATAATAATGTTTTGAGGGAATGATTTCTATGGTCACAAAAAAAATTTTTGTGTCGAAAATATTTCTAATGAAATTAGCAGAATAAAGGATTGAAATAGGAGGCGGTTTCTTCAGAGATATCAGAAAGAATTGGACCGGTACCTAATCAACTGATAGATACAAAGAGAGACTTCTTTTCATTGTCCTTTCTTTAAAGTTATACTAGTTTAAATTTGTTACTATTTCATTTTCATAATGCATAATTTAAGAAATATTTACATTTGTGAATAATAAACTAAAATTCACTGTATCTATCAATTGGTTACATAAAAATAAAAATATTGTGTATTGTTGTGCAACTCTTTTCGAGATCTCAGTGGAAACTACCTTTATTTTCACTTTTTACAAATTTTGTGGAAAATATTTCATAAAAATTCTTTTTTTTTTTTTTTGGAAATACTTCCTAAGTAATGATATTCATTATCAAAGTATGATGTATAATTTTACCAGCTGCCACTGCTGTACAGGCGATTTACCCTAATATGAATTAACATAAGTTCAATGAATTATTTTTAATTTTTTTCTATTAAAGAAGTCATTAAAATTATTGCAAGTGCTAGGTTTTCTGATTTTTTTTAGATGCTAATTTTTTAAAAATTGTATTGCAAATTTTAATTGTTTAAAGCAACATTATTCTACACCTTTAATGACCATTTGGCGGAGTGTGTCGCAACTTAAAAGTTAGGTTTGTTTTTTATAAAAAGAAAAAATGCATCCAAATTTTTATTTTTATATTTATTTAATATTTAAACATACAACAAAAATTAATATTTAATTTGAAAATACAATTTGAACAATTATTTAAGAGTTGCCTCAAGATTTTTGAATGAAATTTACATTTCTCTCAAGCTCATTATATTTTTCTTGATTTGTCAAAAGCAGTATTTCCCTGCTCTCGTTGGTCTTTCATGATTTTGTTTGATTCAGATAACATTTGTTATTGATTTTTTTGTTTGTCTACTTGGCCATTGTTGGTATCTGCAAAAATTTTGTGAGCATTTTTGTCCCTGGATTAACTAACACTATTCTTTCAGTGTAACCTTTTGAAACCAATGTGGATTTCCATCCAGCTTAATGTGTACATTTTGTCAGATTCTGCTGAAAGTATAGCAGAAAGTTGTGTAACACAGTGTCATGTGAATTCTTCTGATTTGGGTAGATCCACATATTGCCAGTGGTGTTTTATTGTATTTGATTTTTTCATTTTTATAAAATATAAAAAATCTGTATGTTCAGTGCTTATTAGTTGGTCTTACAAAAATAATTTGGACTGATCTACAAAACTTAGTAGATTTCTTTCACTATCAACTACCACAAAGATTGTGTTAAATTTAGTTTTCGACTGCAATTGTTTTTATTGTCAACAAAATTTTCAATAGCATTAAAAACAATAATTTTTTGTAATTAAGTGCTATATGTAGTGCTAACATTCATTTATTGCAGTATTATATAGTGTTTTTATTCTCAGTTGCAGTTTCTTAAATATTTTGATGAAAATGTAATGAATTATTCATTTATTCATGTGATGTAAGTCATCTGAATTCTTGCCGCAACTATAAGAAGAAACTTTTCCATCTCCTAGATATCACGGAGTTTTGTTAGCTCTTCCCTTCTGAATGCTCCAAACACATCAAACAACTTTCAACAGCAAATATGTTTTATCTTGAGCTTTTAGTAAATGTTCTTATATCATTTATACTCAAAATTCATATCATATGGTCTTTGGTACATTTCAATTATTTTATTTTCATTCACTTAAATTTTTCTGTAGCTAAAAGGAGACACAACTAATTTACACTTCTCTTGCATACTATATAGATAAACAATTTTAAATAATATAAAAGCATACTAATTAGATTTTAGGTTAACAAATTGCTATACCTTAGCTTGCAACATTTTTTATGAGACATCTAGTATAATTTCTCAATTATTATCGACATAAAAATCCTAGCAGGCAAGATAATTGTATTTGTAACAAAAATATTTGAACCTCACTTTTTTTAGCTTACTGTGTTAATGGCTTGTACACCAGTAAAATCAAACATGCTGTATATAATTACTTTAAAAAAAAAAATTTCAAAAAAATTTCCAACATCCTGTATGTCCATGCTAAGAGAATAAAAATGCCGATGCAGTTACTAATTTTTTAGTTTATTTTTAATTCATATACTTGTTTCATATTTTTATAGATTAATATTTCGAGTTTCAGTACTTTTCATTAAGATAACTTTCAAATATACTAAAAATGACTAAAATATATCTACAACTGTGTTTAGTTTGTTAAATACATAATTGGGTGGAAAAGTTTTAGTTTTCATACAGATATTATACCGTTTTCATTGCATTGTGTTATCAGGTCTCGCAGTCGTTCTAGAAGTCGATCAAGGGACCGCAGAAGTCGTTCTCGAAGCAATTCAAGATCACGCAGCCGCTCCAGAAACCATTCACGATCTCGTTCTGCATCCGCGAAAAGAAGCCGTAGTCGTTCCCGCAGCGCCGAGAAGAATTCAAGATCTAGGTCTAGGTCTCGTAGCCGTTCCGCCGTTAAAGAGAACGGCAATTCAGGAGAGAAAGATTAGATGAAAGGATTTAAACATTCGATGTTTTGTTCTTTCTTGGTATGTGTATTTTTTATATTAAGCCTTAAGATTCAGTTATTTGCACATTAGAGTTTACGTTAATAAATTGCATAATTAGTAGAGATAATTTTATTTATTTAGAATATATTGTTTATGAATTTTTTGTACTCGTATCTTGTGGCAATAAAAACTGCAAAATAATACACACGTTCTTTTATTTTCAGTAATATATATTTTTAAATAAATTACATGCAGTTGTATAAACCTTTTTTTGTTTGAATTTCAATAACATCGCGTTCTTGCACCGAAGAGAGGACATAAAAGATTAAAAAATATTGTATTGATAGTTCTTTAATAAAAAATAACATATAATGTTCCAGTTTCAAAAGTTTTGCGGGGTTTTTCTTATTTACTGAACAAACAAGAAGTAGTTCAAATGTCCCAGGCTTGTTTTTTGAGAAAAATTGAATGGTATAAATGCATTTGGATCTCTTAATTTCTTTAAGATAACTTTTTTGGCTGTTTGTCAAATAACTTTATAAAATAGTGGTTTTTAGGCTTTCACGGCCAGTGCTGTAATTACATGGTGATTTTTCGGGTTGTTGTGCCGTGACCTCGGTAGCTGGTAGCTGCCAGAAACAGAGTTAAAATGCACATCCCTGGCATTAGCCGCGATTCTTTTACCTGCCCTGGTTGTTCTCGGGCTAGGTTCTGTGGGGACAGACTCGCTATCGGTGTCTCTGGGCCTGTCCATATATTGATTTCGGTTCCTATTGTTGGTATTACGATTGATACGGTCGGAACCGTTCCTCGGATAATGATGGTGGTTCACTGTCGGCATCTTCAGTGGTCAACCCAGAAAATCACCATGTATCAAACTTCATAAAATTTCCCATTGACTCACACTTGTACATAGTCTATGAATTTAGGTTTTTCTATTCAAACCCAAGCATATATTTTTTAAGTAAATGATTTAACTTCTGATCCAATGAAGAAAAAAATTGTATTACCAAGAAACTTTTATTGATATTTAAATGTACAGAATTTCTGGAAATTATGAGCAACAAAAAATTCTACTTGTAAAAATTATTTTTTTGATTTCACAATCTCAAATTTTTATCAATTCGGTGATTTTTTTTAAATTGCGGAAAAAATAATCAAGTTTCTAAAGTCGTAATTATTATTTTTAAGATTAAAAAAGTTAACAATAAGTATAAAAACTGGTAAAAGATCTATTTGCCAAAAACATTAATTGTTCCTGATATGCCCTTTATAACTAAATGTTTTTCTTTAAAAATTACAGTTTATTAATAATAAGTACCAAATTTGAAAACAAAATTTTGATATTTTATAGCTTTGCTAATATTGAGTTTGGAGTTTCTGAACAATGTGCATATACCTAAAAAATTGTAGGAGTTTAAACAGGGAAAATAATTTTATTTTATTTTTATATTTTCAATTACATAAATTTTCCTCTTTTTAACTCTTAATTTTTTTATGTATCTTTTTGTTTTTTTATTCAACTTTCTAAGAGGATCGCTCATGGTAGTCTAATTTACACACATGAGGGAATCACAGATTGGGGGTTATTCATACAATAGGAAATTACAAAGGATTTTTTTAAAATAAGGTTCCTGTAGAGAATTTTAAGTTTACATATACCGGATGTAGATCAAAATAGTTATCGTTATCCCTACTTTCATCCCGCTCTGGAATAATAAAAAAAATCAGTTGGTAAATAAAGAGGTGAAAATTGGCTATTCAAGAAGTATGAAAAGAAAACCATTGCAGCACATTTTGTTTTATCTGATTTTTGATGTTTTTAATTATCTTTTTTGAAATTTGTAAATGCTGTGATGGTCTTCATCATGATAATTATTGTAACTTCTTTTACTCGTAGGGATTTGAAACCAATTTTGATGTAGAAATATAACTATAGATATCACAAAAAAACCTTTGAATTTATATAGAGGTGCCCTTTTTCTCAGATACAGATCACCCGCTATGTGGTAGCTTGCAATGAAATAATAAAAGACAAAGTCTAAAGGCTAAACCAGCTATTATTGCTCGTGCTATTATGCCTCGTGTAGGAAAATTTAAATCCAGCAATCATTGATAGTGATTTTCCGGGTTGTTAGGTCCTGACCCTAGTCACTGGTCGCTGCCAGTAACAGAATTAAAATGCACATCCCTAGCTTTAACTGGGATTCTTTGACCTACCTTTATTGTTCTTCGGTTAGGCTCTGTAGAGGCAGACCCGTTATCTCTGGGCCACCTCATTTATTGATTTCGGCTTCTATTGTTGGTGTAATGACTGTTACGGTCGGAACCGTTCTTTGGATAATTTTGATGTCTGAGCCGTCTTGTAGCTGTCTCTGTACCTGGTTGCATCCTATGCTTCTAAACTGTATCAGCAGTAATACCAACAATCTGAGTTCCCACAGAGCCTAGCGGAGAACAACAAGGGCAGCTCAAAGAATCCCAGCTAAAGCTAGGGATGTGCATTTTAATTCAGTTACTGAGAGTGACTAGTTACTATGGGAATTTGCAGTAGTGAATTAAAAACTCAGAAATAATACGCAGCTTTATATTTGCTTAACTTGTTCGTACAATGGCTGACAGAGAGCTTCTACTACTAAATAAGTGA
The DNA here is from genome assembly GCA_025584915.1 of Monochamus saltuarius. Classification (NCBI taxonomy): domain Eukaryota; kingdom Metazoa; phylum Arthropoda; class Insecta; order Coleoptera; family Cerambycidae; genus Monochamus; species Monochamus saltuarius. The sequence goes on along the minus strand of CM046725.1, from coordinate 54,465,043 downwards.
ATACATACTTAATATATAGGACAAACTGAGTTATGTGTTATGCTTACTCGAAAGTTTACAGTATCACATTATACAGATTAGAAATTCTGCGTAACGAAGATGATGTAATTTTTGTCAATACTTCCAATACACCCCCTCAAAAATTCATCAACTTATAATCTCAGCTATTATAAACAAACAAATCTAATTGAATTACTTACTGCGTTTTACGGGGATTTTAACATGGTTCAGCATTTGCTGCAAGGACTAGGGAAAACCCCAATTCAAAAACCTAGTCAAACCATTTAAATTTAACTTATAATAATACCATGCAGGTATAACAAATTTCAAAAGAATTTGCTCATTTACAGATGTTCATCCTGTAATCCCAGCTTGTACCGCAACTCCTTAAAGCGCGGGGCTGGCAGCGACTTGGTCAACAGATCAGCCTCCTGGTTACCTGTAGAAACATATTTTAGGCAGATTATTTTGTTCTCTACTTGTTCTCGTGTAAAATGATATTTTATATCTATATGTTTTGAGCGTTTGTGACTTGTCGGATTAGTCGCTATCGCTATACAACTTTGATTATCTTCAAACAAGATAATTGGATTTAGAATTTGGATTTTTACGCTGTTTAGCAATGATTTCAGCCACAGAGCTTCTTTTACGGCTTCAAATAAGGCCATATACTCTGCTTCGGTTGAGGATGCTGCAACTGAGTTCTGCCGTTTTGTGTTCCAAGTTACTGTACAATTATCAAACATTTTAAACACATACCCTGTTGTGCTTCGTCGGTCAGTTTCATCAGTTGCCCAGTCTGCGTCAACATATCCGATTAATTTTTCTACAAAGTCACATCTTTTGTAAATCAATTTTAATTTTATTGTACCTTTTACATACCTTAGAACACGCTTCAAGGATTGCCACAATTCCTTGTTTGATTTGCTTTGATATTTACTCAACATATTTAGTGAGGTACATAGATCTGGACGTGTACCAAGCATTGCATATAGTAAACAGCCAATCAAATTTCGACAGGGTGCTCCACAGTCTTTATCTGACTCTAAAGCTTTATAGTTTAATTTAGTTGGTAATGGTGTACTTACTGCATTGCATTCGCTCATATTGTATTTTTTTCAAGACAGATTTTAAATATGTACTTTGATCTAAAGAAATTTCACGTTCCGTTCTCTGTATTCTAATTCCAAGAAAATAATGTATTTCTTTTAAATCAACCATTTGAAATTTATTCATTAAAAAATCTTTAATTGCATACATTGTATCGGTTTCTCGTGTTACAATTACTATGTCATCTACGTATAAGAGAACATAAATATTTTTATCTAGGTGACCCTGATCTCGAAAATATAAACAATGATCGACAGAAGAATTTATGAAACCGTGTTGTTTTAGAGTTTTATCAAAACATTCATTCCAGCAACGAGCTGACTGTTTTAAACCGTATAATGATTTGTTGAGCTTGCATACCATGTTTTCATGTTCAAAGTTAATGCCGTCGGGTACTTTCATAAATATATCCTCTTTTAAATTTCCATTGAGAAAAGCTGTCTTTACGTCCATTTGATGTATTAACAGTTTATATTGATTAGCAAATGCTAACAGACATCGAAAAGTACTGATTCGCGCTACAGGCGCAAATGTTTCATCGTAATCTAACTTATATAACTGATTGAAACCTCGAGCTACCAAACGTGCTTTATACTTTGTCAGATTTCCGTTACTATCTTGTTTTATTGTAAACACCCATTTATTATCAACAATATTTACATTCTTGGGCTTACGCACCAACGTCCAAGTTTTATTTTGTAATAAAGAGTTAAGTTCCTCTTCAACTGCTTTTTCCCACTTGATCCTGTTTTGATTTTTAGCTATATCTTGATAGCACGTGGGAATTATTTCATCTAAGACCTGAATATTTAATATATTATAATTGTTTATTTCTAAGTCACGATCTTTATATGAAATTGGAGATTTTGTTTTGAGCCTTTCGCTCCGTTTCACATCCTGTATTTTATCTCTCTTTCTCAACTTGGAGGAAGACGGAGAAGACAGATTTCTATTTTCTGGTTCAGAGACGTCTCTTACTGGAGATGTTTGACCTTGCCCTTCTGACTCTAGAGTACTGTTTGTTGGAATACATTTATCAGTGACACCTTGTTTATTCAGGGTTTGATTGTATTTATTTATTATTTTATCTGCTTTACCAGGATGGATTTCTTTTACGGATTTTTCACCAGCACCCCTGTTGCTGAGATCTCTTCAGTACTTGAATTTTGTACCAAAACATCCGTATTTTCACTTATAAATCTATCAATTTCGATCGTGTCATCAAGTTCCTTTCTTGATGTTTTAAATTTTAATTCGTCGAAAATTACATCGCGAGCTACAATGAATTTTCGCGTATTTGCAATATAGATTTTGTACCCATTCGGTACATACCCTACAAGAATTCCTTTTATTGATTTATTATCAAATTTATGCTTTCTTGTTTTATTATGCACATATGCTGTGCAACCGAATACCCTTAAAAATTTTAATTTCGGTTTTTATTGTGCCACAATTCATACGGTGTCTTTTCTATTTTAATCGCTTTTGAGGGAATAATATTTACTAAGTAGGTAGCAGTTAACACTGCTTCACCCCAGAAGCGCTTATTTAAACCTGCACTATGCACCATTGCACGTGCCTTCTCTGTCAACGTTCGATTCATGCGTTCCGCAACAGAATTCTGTTGCGGAGTGTATGGCACCGTTAAATGATATGTGATCCCCTTTTGGTTACAAAATTCCTTCATCTCTCCAGATAAATATTCACCTCCGTTATCGCAATATAAGTAGACCATTTTTAAGTTAAAAAATGACTCACTTTTCTCTACATAGTCTTTAAAAAAACGTAAATACTTCTGATTTATGAGTCATCAGATATGTAACAGTATAGTGAGTATATTCGTCAATAAAAGTTACAAAATAATTTTTGTCATCAATTGTGGGTGGTGTTATCGGACCACATACGTCCGAATGCACAATTTGTAATGGTCTTTGAATGTGATTTTTATTTTTAGCTTTAGCAAACGGAAGTCGTGTTTGTTTACCAGTTATACAAGATTCGCACAATGAATCTAGGTTTTTAATTTCTTTTAGATAAAAATTGCTATCTTCGGCTAGTACTTTAATTTTTATTTGAGTAAATTTATTTTTACTTATGTGGCCTAACCGTTCATGCCATAGCTTATCTTTATTTTCTAGTCTAATTGTAGCCGCCTGACCATTTACTTGCATTAATGACGCATTTTGAACAGTAAAATATAAAATATACATATCGTTCATGCGCTTACCTGTTAATATGGTCTTCTGGCCGATTTTGGCGATTACTTCACCATTGTGACTAAAAATCACGGAAACCCCAGCTTCTTGCATTCTTCTTACTGACAGAAGATTTAACGGGACCTCTTGAGCATAAAGGACTCCTTGCAGGACTCCAACATAGTCCAAATTAGTTACCACTTCAATGTTGCCTACATGTGTTGCCCAAATGCATACTTCCTTTTTCGCAACTGCAATTTTTATTGGTTCCTTTAATTGCTCGTAGTCCTTGTAGTAGCTTAGGTCGTTTACGAGATGTTCTGTCGCTCCAGAATCCAATACAAATTTTAATTTTCCCTTCAACCTGTTACCTCTATCTTCAGTATACATCATAAAAACGAATCCATCCTCCTTTTCTGTAGAAGGTAACGCAACAGTCATCATTCCAGGAGTATTCTCAGTTCTGCTGGATTTTTCTTCATACCTTTTGGTTGGTGATGTTCTTGTCTTTTCAGTTCCTGCTTATAATAATAGCAATCTTTCTTTATATGATTTCTGCGACCACAAAAGAAACATTTTTGTCCAGTTTTAAATATAGGTTTTGTATATGGTTTGCGAGAATAATTTCCTTTATTTCTTTGCTTGCGTTTATTTGAATATTTATTTATTAGTTGAAATTGCAATGCTTTCGTACTTGTATCAGTACTATCTTTCTTTAATTTTTGTTCGTGTTCCAGTAGCAATTTCTTAACAAAAGCCAAAGTGAGACGATCATCGGACATTGTTTTTATTGCTGTCACCACGCCATCGTATGAGTGTGGTAAGGTGTTTAATAAATACCATACTTTCGTCATCTCATTTACACTATTTCCACATGCAATAAGATCTCTTATCATTTCATCTAAGTCTACGAAATGTTTCTTCAAAGGCATTTCAGATCGTAATTTATAATTAAACAGCTTATCTTGAACATTTAACTGTGTGGCGAGATTCTTACAGGCGTAGGTGGAGTCGAATTTTTTAAGAATTTGGCAGGCTGTTGCACCGTCTGGTATTTCGCCTAACATTGAATCTTCAATGTTTTCGATTATTTGGCCTTTTACAAATCTCTCCCAATTTTTCCATTGGTCTGTCAGGATTTCTGGTGGCTCTTCATCTAACACAGGTAACGCTCCTTCCTGTTCCACAATAGCACGTAATCGGTATTTCCATACTAAATAGTTATCACCATTAAAAGGCTTAATGTTTCGTTTGGTACGTTTTTCACTGGCCATTTTAGTTTTTTTTTTTTTCAGTTTTCGCACTTCAAACTTGCACTTGATTAAAAAAAAAAACACACTAGACTATTCAAAAACACTAACTAGACTGTTCAAAAAAAAACTAGACTGGGCCCATAACCTATGGGAATTTGCAGTGGTGAATTAAAAACTCAGAAATAATACGCAGCTTTATATTTGCTTAACTTGTTCGTACAATGGCTGACAGAGAGCTTCTACTACTAAATAAGTGAATACATACTTAATATATAGGACAAACTGAGTTATGTGTTATGCTTACTCGAAAGTTTACAGTATCACATTATACAGATTAGAAATTCTGCGTAACGAAGATGATGTAATTTTTGTCAATACTTCCAATAGTTACCGAGGTCATGGCATATTCCAGAATATCACTAATCTGACATAATACCACCAGCCGGGAGCAAATAACAAACCACTAGTTTCCAATCTTGTCTATTCTATCTGTGAAAATAAAAAAAACTAAAAAGTTATATAAAATATGTATAAAATGGAAACACCCTGTACAGTTGCACTTATACATTTTCTTTTGGCGACTTAACTATACTTTTTCTTTGCCTTCTCGGAATTATTATAAACCCCGCTCAAAAGTATAGAAATTGCTTTAGGTATACGTACCGTTCAGTCCCTTTATGCACATTTACAAGAGTACACAGTTTGTTGAGCAAGTACACAGTTTGTGGTAGGGATACAATACACACGTTTTATAAGAATAGTTCGATTTTATACAAAAAACATTTTATTTATAAAATCTACATATTTAACATTTATTTACATAATAATTAACGAATTGTAATTATTAAAACATAACATTAAAGTATCTTATAACGACTTAACATTATTAGATCTAGAAATTTATAAATATATTAGGAAATAGGCAACCACAAAAATGGTGAGGTAAGAGTTCACAGACAGTATCAAAGAAGTACATGAATTAGCTGTACCATTTTTCCGTTTTTCTTGTTCGGCTGTATGCTCAGGAGTGTGATGTGCTGCCCTTTTTCTTCTATTTCCAGTTTCTGTATCCCCTTTTCTAACCCTGGATAACCTTGTTAAACCTTGGGGTAAATATGAAGACGACGGGAGGGAAGGAGTATCTAAATCACGACTTAGCACCCCAGATTTTGATTGCAGTTGCGGAGCATTCTTATCGATGAATGCTGGATTTAGGGGTGGTAGTTCTCCCTTAAATTTACCTACTTGAGGCATCGTCTTAATGTACTGTGAAGCTTTTGATAATCGTTGATCTAAAATAGGAGAATGGTCCGTTAGTTTAGCCGTCAGACTTTGCCCTGACACTCTTCTCCCATCGTAAGCCACCACGACATCGGGAGGCGAATCTATATTGGAAAAATCTGGTGCTTCGATGTCTATATTCGAAGGCTTCCTTACGATATCTATAGGTTTGTTTCTATTGTTAGATGGAGGCAAGTAGTAAGTCTCCACTCTCTCGGCAGCTTCAGCAATTGGCTCTTCCATGGGTTCAGGCAAGCTGCGGGGACGTTTTAACACTATTTTTGTATAGGGGTAGTAGCGTTTCTTCAATATTCTTTTTTGAACTTTAGTACGCTTCTCTTTAACAGTTTTGTCGGTGGGAGAAGGTACGAACATAGGCTCAAAGCTTTGAATAGGTTTAAATTCATACTGATCTGTGTTATTTAAATCAACTACTCCCATTTCGCTTTCATACTCGATATTAAGATCATCATTATCCATTCTGTCTTGGAATTCCTTACTTATAATAGGTTTAAATCCACTTTCTATCTTTACTGAGCCTGGTTTGAAGCCAGTGTTGTATGCCGGTCGTATAAAAGTCGGAGTTATATCCATAATCGAGGTGCTAGGGGCTGTTTGGATCTCAGGCTCTCTTTCTGTCGATGCCTGCTGTGGAGATATCTCCACGTTTCTTACTTCATCTGTTCTGCTAGATTCAGTAACAATGACATTTATCATTTGGTTTTGGACAGGGAGAGACTGTGTGGAATAAACGGGAGAAGCTGGTCGAGATAAGAAATATGAGGGCGCTGCTGGGGTTTTAGGAGGCATATGGGGGATAAACATGGGTTTGTTTTCGAAAGGAAGAGCATAGGGTCTGATGTGTGACATGGCCGGTGAAATTTTGTACTGTTGTGGCCTGTAAATTTTCTTGTACGTTACTTTTTGCATGGGAAACTGTCGCATGGGTGCCCGCATTATCATTTTTACTGGGAATTGCATGGGACGTTTAGGAAAACTAAGTGGAGGGCCAGGAGGTCTACGCAGTACTAATGTGGTAAACTTTGCTGGTAAACTAACAGGAGGAGGCATAATAAAACTTAGATTTTGCCTATCAGTGGCAGCGACGGCAATGTTGTCAGTAAATTTTTGAGGGTACTGAGTTGTCGTACTCGGTTTTTCTGTATTAGTAGTGGTTTTCTCTGTAATACTTGCAATTGTGGTGGCAGTTGTGCTTGAGGATGTCGTGGTGGAGGATAGTACGATTTCCTGGATAAAATTTGGTGTAGCGTTTTCATGTACAGTGTTCAGAAGTGTGCTGGGCCTGAAGTATTGAGGAGGTTGATGTTGAGTTTGATCGAATGGGTTTGGAATGTGTGTGAGCTGTGCAAAGTACGGTCCAGTGCTCTGATAAAACGGGTCAAAATAGCTCTGCTGTGAACGGGTTGGGATTGGTTCATTTGGTAACTTCTCTTGAGGTTGCCTGGGCGATGGAAGAGGATCTATTGTGGAAGGAATGATTTTCTTCTCTGAAACTGTGGATTTAAACTCTTTATCTTCCTTGTCTTCTTTAAATAAACTATTTGCATTTACCCTTGTCTCGATGCGAACTGACGGACTTTCGTCCAAGTCAATGTCCGATTTGTCCTGTAATTCGGCAGGGGCCTCTACTTTAACTGGTTTAATTTCACTGGCTGCAGGCTGTTCGTCACAGGAGTCGTGGACGTTGATTTTCCACCCCAAGTAACGATGAGTGAAACACTGGGGAAAAATAATCGGGTTCAGTAAAATAATATAAAACAGTGTTAAAATTAAACTTTCTTTGGTTAGAATATTTTTCTGTTACAAATTTATAAATTATATATTGATATGTATGTACGTGTAGGTAGATATAAATATGTACCCTTTTAGTTTTCTCAATTTCTTTGTGCATCAGTTCTAAGAAAATATTTTCATGTAAGTCTGAAAAAAATTCTTTATCACAGGTATTTTCTTTAATGTTTTAATGAATGCTAAAGCTAACATTGTTGGTACTTTCCCCTTTGCAATTTCTTTAGGTTTAGTGCCCTGGACAGTTTTAATGTTAATTACGTTCCAATAAATAATATCTGTTGAAAAATTAATTATTAAGGTTGGCTGCATTTTGAATCATAAAAATCACAGTTGGCGGCGCTAACAGCACTTGCGTTTGGTGGTCAGTTCTTTTCAAGTTTTTTTGAACAAAAACTTGTATGCTTTATTTATTTCTAAAAAAGGTAGTCTGTATTCATTTGTGTTTTGTGGTGTTACGTGTGTGCTGGTCGTCAGTTTCATCAGTTTTTCAATATATAAAATGATTTAGGTAAGTGAAAATAACATATAACAACAATATTTTGATTTATTGACTTATACAGGGTGTAAAAAAATAGGTAATCCCATAGAACTACGTATTTTCGGCATGACGATTTAACTGTACCTACTAGGTACAACATACGTACAAAAATGCCTTCCTTAAAAAATACATCTGAACTTTAAAAATTGTTCTTTCACAATAATTTTGTCAATTATTTTTCACATATCAAGTTTGAATTTATAGTTTTATAATTTTCATTCTGCCTTCTCTTTTTATGCAAGTACGAAATAAATTCGTTATTAATATCATAGTATATAGAGGTAGTACTTAGGTATTTTTTTTTAAATATTTTGAGTGCTAAAAATGTTGCCACTTTTCCCGTTTGCATCTTTTTTAGGTTAGTGCATTTCGGTAAATAATTTTTGTTGGAAATCACAACAAATAAGTATAAGTAACCCTTAAATTCAACAAATGAACAGAACAGTATGCATTATGTGTACTAACAGCGCTTGCGCTGGGGTGATCAATGCCATAAACAAAAGAGCAGTTCTTTTGAAGTTTTTTTGAGTGAAATAAACTATTGTTAATTCTGAAAAAGGTATCTATTTAGTGCTATTTAGTACTGATTTGTGTTTTGTGGTGTTGCGTGACGGCTGGTCGTCTAAGTTTTTTTTATATAAATTCTATAGGTAAGTGAAAATCTAGATGTTTTCTATTTCAGTATTTAACCGAACTTACTTCGTAATACAAAAATGCCTCCATTAAAATATACCTACAATTATTGAACTTTAAAAATTGTTTTTTTCGCAATAATGTCAATTTTTCACATACCATTTTGAAATTAAAGTTGAGTTCGGCAAAATAGATCTAAATGCTCTAGATCTATCTATCTCTCTTGTTATCCCATAAAATTAAAAAAGGAAAAAACACATTTAGAGCATCCATCAGATCTATTTGCCGAACTTGCCTTTAGTAGGAATACTTCTTGTGATTACCCAGTCCACAACAGCAAACATTGTTGTAAACGACGCCCGAAAAGCAAACGGAGCAACTCATGATATTAAGGGGTTAGGTATTTTTGTATGCCTCGCTTTTTCCGATCGCACGCTCATGTACAATTTCTCTTTTAAAACATAGGGACAATTTGTGGATTACTCAGGGATTAAATGTTCTAATTGATTTTATGCAAAGTATTTTGAACATAGGGCTAGCCAGATTTACCATTTTTACTCAGATAAAAGTTAATTAGGAACAATTAAAACAGTTTTTGTTTCAAAAACATATTAAGTAGATAGTTTAACACACTACAATAATTTAACATTCAAATTTTAATATTTCTATTCACCAATTCAACATCTGAATTTACTCTAATTGCTCATGTTGAGCATATATATATATATATCTATTTCAAACATGCATAAAAGGAAAAGGGCTTCTTTAGTTACAGAAAATCTAATGTTTGGAAAACTTTGTGGTTATTGCTCAAATTTTTCAGCTGCATCTAAACAGGTGTACGTATTTTGATCAATAGTTTCTGTTGATTCAGAATAGACGTTTATTATCTAACAAATCTCCAGACATTGAAATCCAATGGACATATGTATATCGGAAGGTCGTGGTGCCATTGAATAGTTAGTTACTTCCGTGTCTATAAATTGTTTCTTGGGCGTTCCTTTGTAATTTAAAATTGTTATTAAGTGGTTATTTTTAACTTTATACAGGGTGGTCAGTTTTTCATGGATCACCATTAGCATGTATCGGAAACCGTAAAATATACAGAGGGACGTAAATTGGAAAAAAGTTGCGCCTTTTGATGAATATTAAGATAAACGAAACAGATCCAAGATATCTGCTACCGCGGCTGCTAAAATATTGTGAAAATAGCTATTTCTGAAAATGCCATCAAGCCTCATTATTTGTCAGGAGAAAGAGCCGAAATTTGCTACAGAGAGATAAGAATATACAAGTAATCGATTTTCGTCGAAAGAAGATTTCTACGGGCACTAACTTCAGTTATGCAACATTCAATTGTTTTTTTTTCTTACGGGCGTCATATTGGATCTTTGCAGTAACGACTGTTTTATTTGAAGAATAACCCATGAAGTTAAAAATATACAATAATTTAAATAAAAAACCTAGTTGTTGAATAAATTCAATACTTAACCAAAAATACAGATATTCTATAAATCTTACTTAATTGCTTCCAAGTGACGATAATTTTCGCCCAGCTTAGTTCTAAATCTAACGTTGTTAACAACGTTTTGAATACTTTATGAAATAAGACCTAAAAACAGCAGACATTCTGTTGCGTAGATCTTCTATATTTCCACAGATACTAAAAAGATTTAAACACTTCTGACAAGTAAGATTTTCAACAATAGAAACAACGTTGGCAAATATCGTATCTGTTTATTCTTCAAATAAAATAGTAGTATTACATATTCGTAGTTTCTACATCTATTACTGCCAAGATCCAATATGGCGCCCATAAGAAAAAAAAACAATTGAATGTTGAATAACCGAAACTAGTGGGTGTAGAAATTTTATTTCGACGTAAATATATTTTTCGTATAATTCTTATCCCTCTGTATCAAATTTTAGCTTTTTCTGTCCTGAGAAGCTACATATCATTTTCTAAAGTAGCTGTTTTCAGTTTTCTTTTACAATATTTTAGCAACGGATAAAAACATCTGTTATATTTTGAACCTGTTTTATCTTAATGGCCATCAAAAGTAGCAGCTTTATTCCAATTTGAGCCACCCTGTACATTTTATGATTCCCGAGATGTCAGTGGTGAGCCATGAAAAACGGACCACCCTCTATGACATCGAAAATCGAGTTCATGTCGAAAAAGAAGAGTTTTATGAACGTTCCATGAACGTTCATTATAAATGAATCGGCTGGTAAAGTACCTACCTCTTACCTCCCTAGTTTCGACGTTTGTTTTTTAAACATCGCTTACAATAATGCCCTTGATAATTCGAGGTATCTGTACCAAATTTCAAAGTGATATATGACAAATTGACAAAATTATTGCGAAAAAAAATTTTAAAGGTTCAACTTTAACACCCTGTTTCTCTTAAGGAAGGCATTTTTTTATAAGTATTGGTAAGTAGGTAGGGTTAAATACGTAGCCATATTTTGTCGCCGAAAATTCGCAGTTAATGACATGACCATCTTTATTGCCCTGTATATGTGTATTTTCATTGTGCTAAGATACCGTACTTAAATTCAGTTACATTAATAGGTAGATAGGTACCTACTTACACAAACATATTTTAATTTAATTTTTTGATATAAGTCATTAAGGGGTTAAGGGTTTAACAGCTTGTGTTTGTTAAGCAATGATCCACTGTGTTTAAAATTGAAAATCGTCCAGAATATTTAATCAAAGGCGCATGGGCGCCCGCAGGGGGGAGGCAGTAGTCGAGAATTTACATTCTGGACTTTTTCTTCAGATATTTCCATGTATTAGAACATAAATATTAAAATATTGGCATTATAAAACGCGAGAGTTTACGTTGCTGCCAAATATTTCATTTATCAAAATGCTGCTCATAACACGATTATTGGCCCCCGTTGAGAATGTATTCTGCGGGCGCTCATGCAATCGCATGGTGTAGAAAGTTAGTTTAAGATAGACAGTGGTACAATGATACATTCTTTAAAACATAAAAATATTAAATTCAAATTGAAATTAGAAGTCTTGTCATCCGCAGTGGCGTGTTAGGTATTTTGGCGCTACAATTAGGTGTATGTCTGTTAAACTATCTACTTAATTTGGGTTTGTTTGCAATATTTTTTTCTTTAATCGTTTCTTAGCCTGTTTCATGTATATAACGCCACTAAATTATTATTATTATTACTATTAACTTAAACTTTTCATTATACAGGGTGTCTGAACTATGAATGCCTTAATTTTGTAATATAATAGGTTGTACTAAACAAAACATATTGGACTTAACAATTTTTCCTCTCTGACCAACGGTAACAGAATTATAATAGCAAAACAGGTCTTGAATATGTGACAACGTCGCTCACATACTATGCTAGGATTGTTATGTATTTGTACATAATAATTACAAATGGGTACACCTAAACGTAGGTACTTAGAGCTCTTTCCACAATACAGAATAATAGTCACAGGTGTTTAAAAGAGTTCTGTTCCTTGCATGAAGCGTTTATCGTGCACACGCCTCGAAGCCAGAGTTTTGTCTAAATTCGCCGTAAATTAATATGTCATACAGCTGGTCATAGTGATACAAATTGTTCCATTTTTGTTTATGTACACTTACAAACATCAAAGAAAAGCTAGAGAAAATAAAACGCACTAGCTATACGCACTATTATGACTAATATTATTTTTAGGTTATCAGCAGTAGCCTGACACATTGCAGCATTGTTGAACGTTACAGTACGTTACAGTTTTAACGAGTTTCTCGGAAGCTTCAATTGTGTACTTCATTAATACTGATCCAAAAAAACAAATTATGTTACAGGTGCTTTTACTTAACCTCAATTGTACCTTAGTTTGTAATTTCGCAATATAGTTTTGCATATTATTGCAGTTGTACTTTTATTTTTGAATTGTATTTGTGGACAAACGATTCGGTGTAGACTTTTTATCATAAGAGTTTGTTATTGCTTTTGGTCAGATATGTAAATAAGCCCTTAATATTATGGCACTCATATTCCGTACATCCTGTATTTAACTGTAAAGTGAAATCAAGCAAATATTAGCAAAGCAAAATGAAATTAATTTACTTCATCATCTTAAAAAGTACTGCCTTTTATTTGATAGACCCAATATAACTGGCTAACTGAATTTGAATTAAAATAATCTATACGAGATATGCGAGCCAAAATTAATATTTTGAACGCCCCTGCGCTGTAGCAAAATTTAAAGAATATGTGTACGTTGCGTCAGTTTTCGATTTTCAATATTCATTCCTACATTATTCCCCTGCCGTTTTGCCTAGCAGGTTTTAGCAGGCGAAGTTCGGCCGGCTATTACATGGACAATGGAAAAGTCATTATTGCCATTACACCTGTGCTAGCTCACGTTCTTTGGTTCGTAAGAAGAAAGATGCCAACAGAGTGCGATCCAACGTATATACAGGACGTTCCTTAATGATATGTGAATATTTAAAAGGAGGTGATTCTACATGGAAAATTGATGATAGTTTGCATTGGTCCAAACATGTTCCGTTACAAAAACACGGGGTGTTAAAGTTTTCAGAGAAAAATATATTTTCATGAGATTTGGTATGTAGTGACTACTAATAAAGGCGCATTATCTTCCAATATAAATATAATATTTAGCTTTAACAGAGGCGTGCGCACGAGCAATGACTCACTAATGATATTTTTAAAGAAAAATGATACGCCAATGGCTTTTTTCCAAATAAAAATTATTTTTGAATTCCTCGTTCAATTTGAAAAATAAGAGTTCTCTTGAGTTTTTCGACAGCAATGCGGCGTGTTTGAGAAAAAAAAATCGTTGGAATGTTGAAGAGAATTAATGCAATAATTATTAAAGGATGCAATTTTGATAAAAAACAATAACTAACAACATAATATTACAACTACCGAATTACAACTAATAATTTCAATAATGGTAACAAATAATTATTACAGAAATTGTTGAAAATTGCCTGCATTATTTAATATGCATGCTTTCGCTTTCCTTTGCATGGAATTGCGTTTAAATATTTCCAGAGTATTTCGTGTTCAACACATGCTGCAACTATTCTTTTCTAAATTCCTGTTCAGTGTTAATGGGACTTGTGTACACGAGAGTCTTAAGGCGGCCCCACAAAAAAAAAAATCATACACGTAATGCATTTCCACCATTTTCACATTTGAACACTTCACTATTATTAGCGGATTTGTAATAATAAGATATTCACAGCATAAAGCAAGTGACATATTTCAGGCCAACTAGATTTATTGCAAAATTGTGCCCTTTAATAATATTATCTTTCTTTAATCAATGTAACTATATAATTACATTGATTATCTCGGACAATCCAATGATTTTAATTTTTTTCTCAAAAACGGCGCATTGCAATCCAAAAACTCAAACGGACTCTTATTTTTCAAATTTAACTGGGAATTCAAAAATGATTTTTATTTGGAAAAAAGCCATTGGCGTACTATTTTTTTCCAAAAATATCAGTCAGTGCTTGTGCACACATCACTGTTAAAGATAAAAATTATGTTTATGTTGGAAAATATGCGCCTTTATTAATAGTCCCTACATGCCAAATTTCATGAAAATATCTAAAGTGGTTTCGAAAATAATTATTTTCCTTTTCTTTCCTAAAAGTTTAACACCCCGTGTTTCTGTTTTGTAACAGAACATTTTTGGAACATAGTTTTAAAAGCAAACTATCATGGAAATCTTGTCACAAATCTTGCGAAATCCTGCGAAATCGTGCGAAATCCAGAAAAATCGTGCGAAATCACGCGAAATTCCTCGTCGTCTAGATGTAAATTTACCCGTGAAGACTGACAATACTGTCCACCTTGCGTCATTTTCGACGTTATACTTATTCGCGTTCCCATTTCGCGAATAACGCAGGTTCCAGCTTACATTATTAAATGTGCGACACATATTACGGTTGTTTTGAATTACTGGAAGGCTGTTTGTCTTCAAAGTTTCTTTTTTGTTTCATTTTATTGACTTTGCACTTCGACGTTAATTTTTGAATTAATGCCCCTATCCACTAGTTTCTCTAAAAGTTTGTAAACATTAAAACCGGACACCCTGTATCTGGGGAGCGGGTCAAGTCGATGGTTAACTCAAGAGTTAACTTCGGCACTTCGCACCTTGGGAAACAATTTAACTATTGTGAAAAACAAAAAAATCGCTATTTCTAAGAAACTGTCAATTTCACATTTTTTGTCAATGTGAGAGTTTCAGCCAATGTCGTAAAGCGCCATCTTTCGCATCTTCGCCACTGGCATCGTTAATTTTTTTTTAGAGTTTTTTTCTTGTTGTACAGGGTGTGACTAGGATCAAAATCAGTTTTTTGACTGTCATAATGTTTTGAATGTCATAATTCTGCGCAATCTTAGAAATATTCTTTTTTGTTGAGTTAATACATTAGGATGTTATTGAAATTTTTATATATCTCACGTCTGTAAGGATGGAAAAATATACTACCACATACTCCGAGGGTCAAAATGTGTTGATTTAAATTAAGTTACTTTACAAACACGGAATTCCAGGAAACAACTACTCTGCGGGCTAATGCCCCGACCAGCATTGAATTACACCTGGAAAACCTATAGCAACAGCTAGAGTCATTCGTTCATCGTTTCTCGCCGATCGCGATAAAGGTCGACAGCTTTCAATGGTGTCTACTGCATGTAGAACGCTTCGTGCCTGTGACGTTTTCAGTCCGGCATGGAGTAGCGAACGGCCGATAGATGTAGTTAGTTCTACACCGCGTACTCGTAAGTTACTTTAATCTAAAATTTTATAGTTTCCGAGATATGGGGTGTTGAAAATACAATTTTATTTTAGTTTTTCCTCAATACAGGGTGATTTTAAATAAAGTAGTAAAAATGAGACCACATATTCCTTAGGTGAAAATAAACCGATTTAACCTAACATACCTATATCCCAAGTCGCTTAATAAAAAAGATACAGGGTGTCAAAGTTAAAATTTTATTTTCGATATTTGTAAATTACTTCTTAAAAAATTCAAATATTTACTTAAAATTTGTAAACCAGGGGTTTTTGCGGGTGAGAAATTCAAATTTGTTTCTAATTTTGACGTCAGTAGTAGAAGGCGCCACCTATGGCACATCATGTTTCTTTTAAATACCAGAACTTTTTTGCTGCTTAGTGTATCCATCTGACTATCGAAACAATCGATTCTCCTACCTGTTATATCTGAAAAAGGTATACCTTGTTGAAGTCGTTAGGAGTAACAGTTTTCGAAATAATCCTATTCGAATTATTCAGTGCACCGATTGAAAACTGTTACCGTTTCAGGTAAATTGTATACTGAAAATATAGCAAAATGTTACTTGAAAAAGTTGTTCAGAACGGTAAATTATGGATGTGCAAAATTTCAAAAAGATCGGCCTGCTTTGATAAAATCTTTGTGCTTTGTTGGAAAATGGTTTCATCAAACCTCGCCGATCTTCTTGACCCTGCACGTCTTCATAATTTACCATTCTGAACAACTTTTTCAAGTAATATTTTGCTATATCTTCAGCAGAAAAGGCACTTTACCTCAAACCAAAATAGTTTTTACTCGGTGCACTCAGCATTTCAAATAGGATTATTTAAAAAATGGTTACTCCTAACGACTTTAGCAAGGTATATCTTTTTCAAATAAAACAGGTAGAATCAATTATTTCTATAGTCAGGTAAGGATACACTAAGCTGCAAAAAAGTTCTGCCATTTAAAAGTAACATGATCCCTGGTTTACAAAGTTTAAGTAAATATTTGTTTTTTTAAGAAGTTATCGAAAGTAAAATTTTAACTTTGACACCCTGTATCTTTTTTATTAAGCGACTTGGGATATAGGTATGTTGGCGCGAAAAATTGAAATATGTTTGCTGATTTGCTGTCAACTATAAAAGGTCACCTACAGTACTTCTATCCATTTAAATCGTCTTAACTTTATGATGCCTATACATCCTGCACAGACGGTCTCTAAAATATCCGATCTAACCCAAATTACCTTAGTCCAAAATTTGATAGTACTTAATTGAACAAAATATGAAAGAAGACAATGGGTTTATGATTATGAAATAAAACCTTAAAATCAAATCCAAAAAACGGTTGTTCAAGACGTTTCTTTAAGAAAAAAAAAACGTCAAGGAATAAGATTTATTGATTAAATAATCAATACACCAGTGCACGCAAAATGTATAACAATTTCAATGTATGTGAAGTGGCGCCCTCTAGGATTGACAGTAAATTCGAGGCCATATTTCAATTTGGTGTGTCACAAAACTGACCACTACCAAGCTTTATGTATTTATTACAATTTATAAAAGTTATCGAGAAAAAACTAAAAAATTTCAACACCCTGTATCTCGAAAGTTATAAAATTTTGGACTAAGGTAATTTGATTTAGGCCATCATATTTTGGCCCCCGGAATATCCAGCTTTTTCTCAAACTTTTACAGACACCTTATATAACTATAGTAATTTTTGAGGTAGGTACTTTTTACAAATGCTGCGAAATCCTTGGAAACTCCTTGAAATTACCCGGAATTCCGAGAAATCCCTTGAAAATCTGTATTTTACGAAATCTTCACAATTTTGATTCCAGTTGTTACTCTCTCTACTTTTATTCCCCCATCAATCGGCCGACTATTTTACGGGCAGTACATCATGTCTTGCACCTAGCTTTTATATATATGTCGGTCTTAGATTTTTGGGTTCTATAAAAATTGGCCCTTAAAAAGCTCAGGCTTGTTAGGAGTATGTGCTAATACGCCATTATTCATTGAAATTCGCAAGTTTTATGGTATATTATGTAAATTTTACTTTAATTTTATAAATCAAAACCTACCTGATAGTAAACAGTATCTGGCGTGTTTTTATCTGGAGTCCACTCAATGACTCCAGGTTCACCTGGATCACATTTCAGCTCTAGAGTTCTCTGATACGCCCCAAAGGATTCAAAGTCATCTGCTTCCGAATCTCCAGTTTGGGTCCAGTGACACAAACGGCCTGTTCCTGTCGGTTCTAAAGATCCTGTTTGCCCTTGGCGGACACCAGCAAATATGCGAATATTCTGAAAGTCAGAAATACATGACTGATACTGATTACATTCATTCGAATAAATTTACTAACCTGTCTTTCTTCTTGCGTCTTATACTCGTACCCTCCAATAGGGTCGTCTGTGATGTAGAAAGGATGGTACTTGGCTGACACTTCGGGATCATGTCCACCTTCTACCACAAACGTATACGTTTTTCCTCTTACTACGTTAATCTCGGGGATCAAGAGGCCGTTGATGTACCAAGATATACCCCATCCGACGTGACCTGCAAAAATAACAGTGACGTGTCCAGACCTTTTTGAATGAGGCAAGCTGGTCCAAAAATCTTAGTAAATATTTACAAATCATCATTCATCAAATATAACATTATATCAAACAATGTATCTCATTTAAATTAAGTATTTTCGTCTAAAGAAATAGCAATAAACATTGTTTCGTAAGGTAAAGGCGAGGGGGTAACCAAACCTTATCACAAATCTTGCGAAATCCCGAAAAATTGTGCGAAATTACGAGAAATCGTGCGAAATCATACGAAATCGCGAGATATCTCGAGAAATCGCTGGATTAGCGAATAACACAGGATTTCTTGTTTCATTTTATTGATTTTGCACATCGACGTTAAATTTTGAATTAGTGCCTCCATCCACTAGTCTATCTAAAAGTTTGTAAACATTAAAACCGAACACCCTGTACCGGGGAGAACGGAGGAGGATGTATAGCAATTCTCGAGGTAATTTGTATCAAATGGGAAATCCTTGGGGAAACTCCTTGAAATTGTCCAGAATTCCGCGAAATTTCTTGAAAAGCTCTATTTTGCGAAATCTTGTCACAAATTTGACCCCAGTGGTTACCCTTTAGTGTAAAGGATGAAGCACGCAAAAGTAATACAGGTCTTTTATAAAACTTTTTATCTCACAACTACTTTTTGTGATATAAGTTTTGCGGAATAATTTTAATATTTTTTAAAATTAAATCAAAATTTCATAATTACACCACTACATTTTGCTAAGTAAAACAAATTTCGTATGTTAAGAATACATCTGGACCAAACCTCACTTTCTTCTCCAGTCAAATTTATTTTGTTGTCTTATTTTGTCACATTTTTTTTTACCTGTGATCGCTGGATATCCTCTTTTTCCACCAGTAGGTCCCATTTGTGCGTAAAATACTCCATCTTCAGGTTCGTAACACATGATGGGTGGAATAACCCAAGCATCCCTCTTTGCTACAGGAGCGGGAGAAGGGACTGCTCTTATAGAAGTACCACCAGTCCTCTGACTACCCCGTCTACGTTGTTGAGCCACGCTGGAACTCTTCTCCGAATCGTCAGTTTCCACCTCAGTTGGTTGTGGTCTACGGTTGCCTCCTTTTCTTCTGTTTGGATTTCTCCTTGACGCGCTGGTTGTTGGTGGTTCAGATGCTGCTGTCTCAGTCGATTGAATGTTACTGCTGCTTTGAGTGGGAAGCATTGGAGGTTGTTCATTCTCCGGCATCGGGCAGTTCCATTTCGCTGGTCTACCGAAATCCATGAAAACGGTGTTTCTGAGATAGTGACTGTGAAACGATACTTCTTTTCTTTGGTTGAGTGGCCCTATAGCCCAGATGATCGGTTGGGAAGTATTGGTCAGAATTGGAAGATCGTATATGTCGGCCGCTTTCAGAGGACGTTGGTAGGTGATAATGGAGTAACCGTTCACTAATGCTGCGTTCAAAAGCTTGACACTGTTGCTCTCTTCCTAAAAAGCAAAACATATTCGTTTTTCATTTGACTCTTTCGTACTAAAAACTATACAGGGTGTAACTAAATAAGTGTAAAACATTTAAGGGGGTGATTCCTCATCGAAAAAAAGATAGGATCTTTCATATAAAGAAACTTCATTGGAGCATCCCTTGTTAAGATACAGCCCCTTAAAGGGGGTACATAAAATTTGTTTAACAATTTTTTTCACAAGCACTAAACAAGTTACAATATTGAAATTAACCTGACATTTTCTACTACCAAAAAGACACTTAGCCAGTAATTTATTTGGTTTACCCCATGGTTGTAAGGGGTGGAAAACGCAACCCCTAAAATTTATTTCCAACGTAACTTTTTGTATTATTATTTGTTTACCATTTAAAAATTTATTTCCGATAGTTTGTTTCATTCTAAAAAAAATGTCTCTTGAATTTTTTGCCCAAATTAAACCAGTTCGCAGCAAAAAATTATTTTACGAACAACTACAGAGATACATCGTCATAAATGCGAACTGGATTTACTGTTATTTTGTAGTTACTACCTGCATTAAATGATTAAAGGGGAATAATCAAAACTAATTTATTAATAACAAAACATACAACATGTAGAAATCATAGTAAATGTTCAATATCTCAACCTTCAGACATTACGCATGCGTCTAGACGTCGGCGCATTGAGCCACGTATTCGCTCAAATATTCTTGGAGTGTAATTTTTTGCTGCGAACTGGTTTATTTTGGGCCAAAAATTCAAGAGAATTTTTTTTTAGAATGAAATAGGCTATTGGAAATACATTTTTAAGTGGTAAACAAATAATAAGACAAAAAGTTACTTTGGAAATACATTTTAGAGGTTGCGTTTTCCACCCCTTACAACCATGGGGTAAACCAAATAAATTACTGGCTAAGTGTCTTTTTGTTAGTAGAAAATGTCAGGTTAATTTCAATATTGTAACTTGTTTAGTGCTTGTGAAAAAATGTTAAACAAATTTTATGTACCCCCTTTAAGGGGCTGTATCTTAACAAGGGATGCTCCAATGAAGTTTCTTTATATGAAAATCCTGTCTTTTTTTCGATGAGGAATCACCCCCTTAAATGTTTTACACTTATTTTGTTTTTTAAAAAAAGCACTTTTTGACATACGACCCACATTTGTGACGTCATCGTTGTTCGAGATATGACGTCATCGACAATTTTTTTAAATGGCAACCCCCAATTTTGACCATGCCATTTGAAAGAGCGTGTCATTCTACATACACATATCATGAAAAATTATGGTGTTACATAACAAAAATTTCAAGAAAATTATGTTTGAAGATTTTAAAATTTAATTGTCATTGCCATTTAAAAAAATTGTCGATGGCGTCATATCTCGAACAACGATGATGTCACAAATGTGGGTCGTATGTCAAAAAGTGACTTTTTTAAAAGCAAAATTGACGTGCCCGGTGATTGTTTCGAAAACTTCTCAATTTCAGAAATAATGAATTTATTCTTTACTTTTCGAAAGTACTGTATAGCGGTTACATGATAGCAATTTTATCGTATTATTGTTCCATTTGAGACTTTTTTGTTAACAGCCGCTATTTTGCTGTTTAAATTACCTGTGACAATAATGTAATCCCTACAAGAAAACCGTTTTATAGAAATTATTTTAAACTATATTCAGAACGTTCTTGTGTCTGTACTTATACAATATTTTTACTTCAAAAGGTCATTTTACTGTATAATGTCTATAGTAGTAATCTACACGACCGACTATAAAGCGTTGTAAACCAATGTTGTAGTGGTCGGAAGAGAAATATTTGAGAAGTAAAAATAAAAGTATTTTATAGAAGTTATTTAAATTACGTCTTACGCCATTTATGCAGCACTTTAATATCAGAAAGCTGTTTAGCTGTATAATTACCACACTTGTTTTATAAATGCTGTATTAAAATTTGTTTGCGCGAAAATAAAATAAAACTGCTTCTTAGTAGGTAGTTAACACGAGCAAACGATTTTCTACAATACATAATGTTGTTATGTCTCGCTTTTACATAACATTAAAGTATTTTAAATGCTTCTGAAGTGACAAAACTGTTTTATTATTTTAGCGTCATGTTTATTCACTTAATTCCAATAGCTTCTTGAAAAAAAATCAAACTTTTACGTGTAATTTTTCTTGAAAATAACTTCCGTTGCTCATTAAAAATAAGAGTTTTTATTACATGGAATTTAGAATTCGAACTGGGAACTGGGAATATTTTTTAGCAGCAAATGTGCATGTATTTAAATTTTCAGTTTTTTTTGTGAACGAAAATAGTATCTTTATTTTTTAGTAATATGCAGGCGCGTTATGACTTTTCGACCTACTTTATTCGTTTATCACAGTAAAATTTTATTCGTACTCGAAATTCAGCTTTGAATTAGATATTTTATAAGTTTATAAGTATAACATCGTATACTTGATATAAAGATGCTTGTAATAGACAAACAGTATGCGCCAAAAGTATGGAATAAATTCAATAAAAACGAAACAAATTATTTTTTGGGAAAAATCCTCGAACAGGTCGATTTTTAATTTAAAATATACATATTTTAGCGTAAAATGCGATTTTCAAATGTCATTTGTTTTCGAGTAATGACGTCATCGATTTTTTTTAAATGGCAACACCATATTTTTTCCTTGATTCTGAAAGATCGTTTAATTCTTTATCAGACAGTACTAAAATTTTGCCCTCTTACATAGGAAAGTTTTCGAGTAAACGACGATTGAATGTTAGAAAACGTAAATCAATTAAAATAAAGCAAACACGTTATCAAGTTTAGTTTTTCGAATTCCATAGTATTTTTTATGGGGATACTTGAAGTCAAAAGTGTACATTAATAAACCACGTAATTTAGAAGAACTTCAAAATCGCATTCGGGACGAAATACGCAGAGTTACCCCAGAAATCATTCATAATGTACAAGAAGAATTTCTTCACAGACTTGCGCATTGTCGAACATTTAATTTAAGTATAAAATTTAATCAATTGTATTTTATTTTACATACCTCAGAATTGTTACTTTTTTATGGATAAAATTTACGTTTTCTAACATTCAATCGTCATTTACTCGAAAACTTTCCTATGTAAGAGGGCAAAATTTTAGTACTGTCTGATAGAGAATTAAACGATCTTTCAGAATCAAGAAACAAAATATGGTGTTGCCATTAAAAAAAAATCGATGACATCATTACTCGAAAACAAATGACATTTTAAAATCGCATTTTTCGCAAAAATATGTATTTTTTAAATTAAAATTCGACCTGTTCGAGGATTTTTCCCAAAAAATAATTGTTTCGTTTTTATTGAATTTATTCCATACTTTTGGCGCATACTGTATGTTTATAGTTGTGATGAGCTTGTAAATAATAATAATAATAATATATCTACCCCTCATTCTAATCACAGGGATTAGCCCAGAAGTCGGAGACTTGTGCGGGAGAGGGGGCGGCATATTATTATTAAGCAGGCCGCATTTGCGCCCAGGAACGACTTACGTTCGATCTAGTCACCTCGATTCAAGTACTGACGCCTTAAACCGCGCGACCACTGACCAAATAAAGCAGAATGATTATTGTATAACGTTTCTATAAGACATGCTTTATTGGAATCGTATAGTTGGTTTGTATCAATGCTGTAAGCTCATTGTCAAAACATAACTCGTTTTTATATAGAACTCTTACAACACAATTACATAATTTTTATACAGCAACTATGTTTTATAAAAATGTACCTATTTTATGCTATTAGCTGCTGTGTTAATGACAATAAGATGTTTATGAGACTAAACCTTGCAACTTTAACTCCAAAAATTGGTTACAGGAACATTCTTAACCGCTGCTATAAAATATCTTGTGTTACTTGGGAACTGATTATTTAGATTTAATTCTCTTTTTCGTGACTATGGACTTTAAATATTATTAGTCAACTTACCACTGCCAACTTGTTGTCCGGGCAAGATCCCGTAGGACCCGAACACTGAGATTTATCTTTCAAGTAGTAGTCATCGGCAAACCCTTTAAGGTTATTTTTATCTACCCAGGCTACAGTAACATCACCTCCAATCATAACACTTCTCGAAGTATCTCCAGAAAGTCCAAATGACATGTATTCTACCTCATCTGAAAGCAATGCAACAAAGGGTTGTAAGTTATTTGTATTTTTTTCATATCGAAATTTACATAGTTCATGTCATACGTTAACGAGCTTCTCGTTTCAGGTGTTCAAAGCATAGAAATCATAAAATATATAGAACGCTAAAAGAGGTACCGAAAATATTCAACCTATGAAGAAAACTCGAGTCTGGTAATATTGCAGTAACTTGAGTAATGGGGGAAATTTAAAAATATGAAAATGTTACGTCCAATTCATAGAAACATATGATTTCTATGGTCCAATTACAAACATGGTATCAGTTGTATGCTGGCATTAAAATGCAGTATAACCAACAGCTTGTATTAAGTTATGTATGTTGCTTTGTAAGCTCTTCCATAGTCTGACTATTTTTGAGTGCCTAATGTAAAGGCTTCTGGCGTTCTATATGTTTTATGATGTCTAAAGCCACTAGTTTTTGAGATGTAGGGTGGATATTTATTAAAATATCACTGAATATATCTGGTGTATGTTAATGAAACATCCTCCCAATAATTTATTTTAGATTTTGATGGAGAAATTACCTAACATTGTGTGTGTGTTGTGAGTATTGTCATACCCCAGCTAACAATTTCTTGTTCTGTAAAAATTGTAAGAACGTTTCCCGAGCAAATTTTATAGAGCAATGTTTGTTCTAAGAACATTTTCAAAACGTTCTTACAACACTTATACCATTTTATAAAAATGGGCACCGCTCTATAGAACCTTTTAGTTCTTTAAGCGGTTCTGTAAAGCTTGCAGAAAATAAGTATAGAAGTCTGAAAGAATTTTTATAACACAGTGACACAGCAATCTCATAAAAATTCTATAGCACTTCGCTATACAATTTTTGTGTTGCATGGTGTTATATTTAAAGAACTTTAAAATCCTTTAATTGTATCTTTTAAAAACAAAATGTTTCTGTATCGCACATATTAGAAATAATATGGACGGAACAATAAGAACCAATAAGATGGGCCTAATCAGCCTGCATAGGAGTACTTACATTATTACGAATTGCTTAGTTTGTTTGTCCATCAGGGAGCAGTATATTTTAATGCGGAAAAAGTTTTATCCTGAAATATGTGGTACATAATGGTAATTTTTTGACGCGCCCTTAGTTAACCTTATATTTCCTATGATGCTGGAAATTTAATAAAAATTTTTTTTTTAAATTGATGAATGTAACAACCAACTGTACATAAAATAGTCAGAAAGTAAGTATATCCATATTATTGATATCATTTCACCTATTTATATTGTACATATTTTTAATTAAAATTTTTTTTTCCTTCTTCACAATATGGCGACAGAAAGAAAGGCTTCATCTTGTACTTCCAATGGATTCTCACTAATATGACATTTTTGTGTCGATTGCAATGATTATAGAGCAAATATGCAAATGCAAATGTAAGCAACTACTTCATTCACAGTGTTGTCATATTTTATTGTGGTAATTTCACTTATTTCAATCTTATTTAATAAATCTATTAAAATTCTTTAACTTCAACATCTAAAAGTGAAAATATTTAAGGTTTGGAATGGTCTAAATTAAATATGTTACTAAATTTCTATAAGAAAATCAATTTCTCTTAGCAATGAAATAAATCTTATCTATCGTAATGAAATTTTCTTTCTGCAAGCAGATAATAATTTTTACTATGTTATACAAATTTCCCCATCATACTTTGATCAAAATATTTCGTACTATTACAGGCAGGTCTCGTCAGATGGGGCTATGGGAAACCTACATATATAAAAAATGATAGTTCTATAGCGTTTCTTTATGGAACAAAAGGCTTTTGTTACTTATTTACTGTATAATGATTTTATAACAACTGTATTATTATTTTTTACAACTGCTTTAAAGATCTCTTAAGTTCGATAGCAGCTTCCATATTTGTAATTTGTTTTCCGCAGCAGAATTGTAACTTAACAACGCCTTATACAATAGTTCTATAATTAAACTATAAGCGACATTACGGAATAATTTTATAAGAGTGTCACAGGAGATGGTATAATTCTATAAAGCAGTATTTTGCATCGGTTTTACAGTAATTTTATTCTATAAGCACCGTTTCTGTAAAATTGTGTTATTGTACACACTTATAGGGCTACATTAGCAGTTATCTTATAACTGCTCTATAAATTATGCTCTAAGAACGTTCTTGCAACAAATTTAAAAAACAATTCAGTTTCTGAAGGCAAAATAGTCTCATGTGCCACATTAATGCAACAATTTAGTATTTTAAATACAACTATAAAATATTAACAGAATATAAAACTCCTATTACTCTAAATTTATAGAACTATTTTCTAGCTGGGACTTATTTGCAATTAACAAATATTTTTGTTATCTACACAGCTGCCGATAACATAATAGCTATAATGAGCTGTTAATGATAACTTAATTACTTAAAGCCATTAGATGTTATTCATAAAAGAATAATTATTAAAATAATATTTGGTAAAGATATTCTTTTTCCAACTGAAATATTATTTAGGGAAAATAAATTTATTTAATATAAGACAATTGCATTGTTATACCTGTGTTTCTCACCAACATAAATTTAAAAACGATTGTATGAAAATTGACCATGATTATGGTACTAGATGCAAGGAAGGTGGTTTTTTAATTACTGAAAAAATAGTCAAAGCTATCGGGCAGAAGTGTTACACATATTTACCACCTAAATTGTATAATAGATTACCGAAAGAATTAAAAGGCATTCAAAATATTTACAGGTTTAGGAGTACAATTAAAAAGTGGATTAAGGATAAAGGAATCTATTTATTCAATGATTGTTTTTAACCCTTCGGGTATTATATTGTGTGTCAAGCGTGTGTTATATTAATTTAGACTTTTTAGTTTATGTAATTTTTAATTTAAGTCTGTTAGTGGGATATGAACCTATACGAGTTAACTTTTTCATTTTCATTTTAATATCAAATATGCAGCATTAAATAATAATGATGATAATGTATTACATATTACATTACAACTCAACTAAACACTCCAATTCAAGATTGACTGACTCGGCCGTTTATTCTTCTTTTATAGACCAAACGAATATTCCAGGTATTTTCTAGCAGCTCTAGATCCATTTCTCGAACGATTCTCGTCGATTCTCAATATTCCAGTCGCGCCTCGATACACGGCATTATTTTGTTTGTTTACCAGCATCGCGTAGGGGCGATCGGGGCAATCTAGCGTTTTACGGTACCACAGTCGTCGAACTGTGTGCGAGCGGGGCAAATGCTGTGACAATATCTTTCTTTTTTTACTGATATACAAAATTTATAGGTACTGTTACAAAAACAAATATATATGTATATAGATATGTGTGTATGTATTGTATGTAAAAATGTTTAATGCATATTGAATATAAATAAATTTCAAATTACAAATTAAATTACAAAATGATTGGTGGTGTTCTTTAAGTACAGAAATCTCGAAAAATAAAACAAGTAGAGGAAAAGTAATATCAAAAATAAAATTAATGCATTTGTATGACACACATGTATTTTGCTATTCTAACCCCACATTTTAATAATTATTTTCACATACTTATAAGCAAAAGTGAACAATGTTATATGCAAAACTGTGCAAGTTTATGTTATAACAATATTTACAACTACAGTTGAATTTTAAAAATAAGTACCTACCAAATTGTTGGTTAGACCGTTTTCCATACAGGGTGAGTCAGTCATAATGTCATTAATTTTAAGAGGAGATAGGGAATAATGAGTATAATGCGAATACGCGATTAAAAAAATCTAAATGCATATTTACGCCAAAAAAAATATTTTCAAATTATTATGTAAACTTCCTTTTCAGACTGTCACTGACCGCTTACAGCCTTGGTAGTTTACAGCTCACAGTTCAACTCGATGTCGACCTGCTGCAATGTTGCCAAGTTGAAATATTTTTCTAGTATCTACCTACTTAGGTTTTAGACATCACAAATAAACGGTTGTACTGACTATTTTAGAATATCATTTTTTATTGCTCAGTTTAACTTCAGCCAATAATAATTTGAATTATTAATATCTAATGAAATCAAATAATGATAATCAAATAATTCTATTAAAAATTGCAAGTAACGGGATCCACTCAGGTTTTCCGGTAGAACATACGGTCCAATCAAACGATACCCGTACACTGCTGCCCATACGTTGACAACAAATCACCTCTAAAAGCTAAATCGACAAGTAACGTATGGATTTCCTCTGAGCAAATGTAGCTGTCATGACTGCAAAGAAATTAGCTTAGTTACATTGAAATCACAAAACTCCAACGTATCTAATAATAAACCGAGTAATAAACCATTTACGTACATTAGTTAAAAAACTATACCCAATGGGTAAATTATTAAAAGACGCTGAAAAGTGTTTCGTGTTTATTAAATACTGAGTAAAAAAACAACCATCGTGTTGTCGACAGAAAACTATCCAATACCGAAATGGCACGCCTCTGATCTGATGCTCAAAAATGTTATCGAGAGTAAATCTTGACCTACCGTATTATTAGGTCAATAACCTACTTCGAATGTTAGGTTATTACAGTTTAATAATTTTGATATTACGTTTTCACTACCTACGTTTTACAAATAAATATGAATTTTTACTATTACTCGTAAGTACAATTAATTATTCGTTTGTATTTACGTACATCTAGCCCATAAATTTATTGTTTTTTAAGTAGTGTGGTACCTACTAACTTGTTTAAAATGCCAGTTCGAGTAAAACTGCACTCATCCGTCCATAGCACTTTATTAATAAAACGTAACAGCGCCATTCGCATTTCGTAAACATTCTCCGTATAATACTATCATTTCCCAATATTCGGAATTTGTAAAATTATGCATTGTGAATTTACAACGAATACGCGATACCGAAATAAACAAACTACTGCTTACTGCTTGTATTCTCTCCATCCCCTTTCCAAATGTGGCGTGATCTACAAATTTTGGGGGAAAGAAATGCGGGAAATGCAGAAAGTGCTAAATGGGGGTAAATTTGAATAACACGCTGAAGTGTTAGACGATATTATGTATGTAAACATGATGTGGCAACGATGTTTAATCCGGCATTCGATTGTCGTATGGGTGCGTCATCAGAAAGCTCGTAACGCACCAGGAGCGTCGTGCTACCGATGTTTATAGGGTCATTTGTTTATTTTTTTAAAGGTCGAGTAACATTTTTTTTTCGATTTTCTGCCTTTATGTGGTCTCCCGAATACGTGGTTAAAATTAATGACATTATGACTGACTCACCCTGTATATTCGTTTTAGATACTTGGGTACCTTTGAATATTTGCAGGTGACATGAGATAAATTCCTATTAGTTGCTAACACCGCGCCCTTAACAAATACCTAAGTACGGTTTATTCATGTCGACTTCAACATATTGTATATGCAAACTTAAATTTTTCCACAGCAACCTTAAGTTACAAAACAAGCATTTTTTGTATTAGGAGTGATTTAATTTGAAAATATTAAGAATAAATCATTTTTCTTCTTGCTCACTCTAACCGCAAACTGTGCGTCTCTATTTTAGTGTCACATTTATGTCCACAAACGACGGTGCCACCCCTATCTAACTTTACGCAAGATGGGTGTTTTAGCGATTACGATCATTAAAAATCGTTGATCCTAAAATTCCGAGAAATAGCTGAGTAATTCCTTTTTATGCAAACATTTCGTACTTTACTGTCCCATTCCCACCCTATTAAGTAGACCCTTTCGTCAAATACAAAAGTAGTGAAATGTGAAAATAGGCATTATAAAAAACCCTCGTTGTCATAATGATATTTTTTGCGAACACATCATTAATTTTTATAATTTTATTATTTAAGTATGGTACCACCTGAATACTATTGTTAAATAACATTTTAAACATTCTTGATAATGTTTCGATCAAAGAAGAACCACTGAAAATATTTCACGTCTGTTAAATAAACCTAGAAAAATTCATGTTTTCATTATTTTATAAAAACGCAATAGTATATTAAACAACAAGGTTTGAAAACGACTGTTTGCACACGAGCGAGACATATTGGTGGACCGAGCCGAAGACGAGGTCCACAAGTCGGGCGATACTTTTTATACGACTGCAAACAGAGACCACAAAAATCAAATTTTAATTTAAACTCAGCCAACTTGAAACATTGCATAATTTGGGTGACAACATCAAACAAAAACCACAATCTGGAGACGCGTGTGCAAAAATGACATAACCGTGTGTAAAATGTTTAGCACACGGCGTGTGCAAAATACCGTTTTCAGAGCGTGTTTTCCGTATGCAAAACCTCCTTTTGCAAGTCGTATAAAAAAATATTTATTATATAGTTGCCACAAATTCATGTAAAATGGTTTGAGTTTTATAAAGCTCTAATTTTTCGGCCCCGCAAGTAGGTATATAGGGTGAACTTAAAAATACAAATATTTTAACTACAGGTGTAGTTTATCATATGGATGAGTATACTCATTTTTAAAAATTTCATATATTTACGAACACATTAATTTAAAAAAAAAACCCACATTCTGAGGACCGCTGACTAGATACTGACCTAACACATTAAACCATAATACTGATCTGCTATAGGCAAAGTTGCTGCTTTGCGATTGCATCTAATTTAAAAATATTTGTTTTCAGCGATAAGCAAAGTAAAATTAGGTAGGTAGTACGCTACACAGTAATATTAACCAAAATTTTAAGTTCTTAACTGACCTTACCCTAACCGATTAAAAATTGAATTTCCGTAAATTTGATACTACCAGTTATATTATTTAGAAAGTTACTTTGTTCAATGATTGCAAAAATGATACATAAACGTGCATAAAAGCTTACCTACTTGCTGAAAAAAAAAACAAGTAGGTTTTAAACAGTTATCCACATTTCACAAGTTAATACCATTGTACACTGCTAGAAAGATACATTTCTAAACCGCTTGAGATAATTTAACAAAATTGGGTGTGCATATTTAGTGTGACACTAAGTATGAAATAAAAAATTATCAACTTTCGAAACTTACCAGTGACGGAGGTGTGGGTATCATCGATCATTATTTGCCAAAAAAAATATAACACACTGTACTACCCATTATATTCTCCTCACTTTTTATTTCTTTACACTTTTTTTGTATTCCAAACCAATTAACAACAAATTTGATTTATTTGATCAAGTGCAGTTTTACGATACATTACATAAAATAGTAACAGAATAATTAACAATGTAATTACTTTACTATGACTTATTATAATAAATGTTGGAAATGGCCACCTTCAGCCAAAATACATGCTTCAGATCTTCTTGTAATTACAGCTCCAACACGTGTAAAAATTGCAAGAGTAGTTCTTATCACATCACAATCAGCTAGAATTGTTTGAAGTAAAAGTGTTCCTCGGATTCAATGTGAACCTTTTAAACTAATGTCCCCAAACAAAAAAATCAATCGGGTTCATATCAGGTGATCTGGATGGCCAAGGTTAACCTGGTTCTTGAATGTCTTGCCCAATCACGTTATTACCGAATGTTTCATTTAAAAATTCACGAACAGTCAAACTAAAATGTGGGGAGGCCCGTCCTTCATAAACCATATTCTTTGTCTTAGCGCATAGGAAACCTTGTCAAGTGGTTCAGGTAAAACGTTTTCAAGAAAATGTATGTAGGTGGCATCGGTTCTTGGTAAAATGTAAGGCCCAACAAGAAAATTTCTAATAATATCCACCCATACATTCAAAGAAAACTGATGCTGAAATCGAAATTCCATTATGACATTAGGGTTTTCATTAAACCAAACGTGTTTATTGTGGAAGTTCATTATAGCATCTCTGGAAAACTTAGCATTGTGGGTAAACAATATGCCAGGGGTAAAGTCAACATTTTGTTAATTTTTTTTGCAAAATCCAGTGGCATAATTATTGTAGGCTAGCAGGATATAAGTCTTGCGGCATTAAAGCTTGAACCCTTTGTATGTGATACGGGTATAACTGTTGATGCTTCAGAACAGACCAAACTAGTTCACTTTAAGATTTGCAACGATTTTCCTAGTATTTGGATATTCTTCAACTTTGTGTAGAATAGCTTTTTCCAATACAGGCGTTCTACTATTCAAAGCTCTTCCAGGAATTGGACCTTTCTGAAATGAACCTGACTCCTAAATACGTTGAAAAACATTTCTAAACATTCTTGAATTTGGAGTTGGATGGAAATTTGGAAAGGCCTAGTCTCGGTACCATTTCCATCTGTAAGTTCATAAATACTTATTTTTGGCAACAGAATACGCCCCTGGCCTCTATTTAAGAAACACTCTGTATTACTTGTTGTTATGTAGTTGAGCAATATGTGAATGGTGGAATGTTTTGTATAATCTAACATGCATCGACAAATTGTGCTTGTTGCCTTGATATCCAGGTAAGGTATGTCATCCGATGTGACTGCACAGTGCACACTCTACCGAAACATCATAAAAAATGTTTGTTTTCTTGGCACATAAATCTTGCAAAAATAGACTCTCCCTTGAACTTTTGAAATGCTGTTCTTCGGGTAATTGACATCAGAATTATTGATTCGCCAGGGTCAGTGAATGGCGCTAATATTAGAGTAATTATAAAATTATAATATTTTAATATTAATGAATGCAAAACGCGGGAATATTCCTTTGTTGGAATATCTGATATTCTGCATTTTCCATTATTATCTTCCTGCTTCCAGCATATAAACTTTAAATGAATCTAAAGACTTGTTATACAGGACGTTAGAGGATTTACTGCCATACAGCAGGCGATAGTATATGTAATATAAACAAAAATGTCCTATGTAACATGGGTCCCAATTCGAACCATTTTCAAGAAAAAAATATCAAAATGTACCTTTTGATGTGCAAAAGTTCAGTTAATTTAGGAATCTCCATAATTTCTGCATGGCACATCGTAAAATTCAATGTTTACTGCCTCTGTTATTTGTTTTTAGTTAGAATAATAATTTATCTCTTAATTAATAAAATTCGATATAGTTGATAACGCGCGATGTGGCTGAACAGCACTTATATAGTTGATTAAGAAAAAACAAAAAATTCTATTACTAAAAGTAAATAGTAGAGATAGAAGTAAACATAGCATTTTATGATATTCTATGCAGAAAATTATAGAGCGATTGCTAAATTATCTGAACATCAAACCCGATATTTTGATAATATTTTTTCTCGAAAATGATTGGAATTATATACGGCTTTTTTCAGGGCCGATCCTGAGGTATTTGCCGCCCCGTGCAAAATATAAAAAAGCCGCCCCTTCTTCTGCAAGTTCTGTTAGTGGTATAATTTTTTTTAATTTATGACTGTTTATAGGTTCTTTTCTAATAAATCTATATTTTATTCTAAAATAATTATCATTAGTTTGGGTTTTACAGCGCTGTGAAGTGAACACTAATTTTCCCTACTGATAAGTATTTTAAATCAATGATATGGCATAGTTTTTAATTATTACTAATGAATATAATAAAAAAGGTATATAATAAAAATTCTTCGTTGAAAATCACTCTACAAAAATGCTCTGACGTCATTTTTTTTAAATAAGAAAATAAATAAATTATGGCGTCCAAAAGAAAATTTGTCTAAAAATTTTGATTGTTTTTCTTTAATATCTTAATATCTATTATTGCAATAAAAATGTTTTTAAAAAAATTTTGTATGACCAATAGTTTACCTGATAAATGTTAAAAACAATTTAACCCCCTTTTCCAAGATGGCGGCCAAAGTTGAAGAGTTGTGACCCCACAAACTTCAAGTTAAGCTTTTTTTGACCCCCCTCCTTCACATCTAAACAATAAAATTGCGACCTGTAAAAAATGTAATCCTAAATGTAACTTTTCAATGGACTATATAGGGAAAATTAGTGTTCACTTCACAGCGCTGTAAAACCAAAACTAATGAATATAAAAAAGTATATAATAAAAATTCTTCGTTGAAAGCCACTCTACAAAAATGCTATAATGTCATTTTTTTAAATAAAAAAATAAATAAATTATGGCGCCCAAAAGAAAATTTTGATTGTTTTTCTTTAATATCTTTGTTATTTTTAATATTACAACAAAAAGTTACTGGACTAACCAATAAAATTGCGTCCTCTAAAAAATGCAACTCCAAATGTAACTTTTCAATGGACTATATTGTGATTTGTGATATAAGTAATCGGCACGTGTGGACTGTCGCGACCAATAAATTTTAAATACGGCCGCCCCGTGCAGCTGCACAATTCGCACCCCCGCCGGGATCGGCCCTGACTTTTTTGTTTATTTTGATGTATATTATTGTTTATTAAAATTGTGGCAGTCAAACCTGCAACACCCTGTGTAATTAAAAATTGATCATTATTTTTACCTTTTTATCAAATCTAAACCAGTTTTAAAAAAATCAATTAAACGTACAAAATAGCAATTATTGTTAATGAACATAAACTTAAAAGTGGATTAAAATAGTATTAGTAAGATCAAATAAATAATGTATCTTTTCTTTTCGCTTGACTTTATAAAATTTATTTAGGTAAGCACAATTACTGTCTTAAATTAGATCATTCAGTTTTCAAGTTTCGTATTAATCACAATTTTCAATTTTAAGTTGGTTCATATATTATTCAGCATTTTAATCTTCAGGCGGATTTAAGATTAACACACTTTACGTAGTTTACGTATATCAATTAATCCAACTGTAGCGGTTTCTTTGCAAAAGGTAGCTTAAATAAATAATTAGTTAACTAAAAGTTTTGTTCCTGAAATATTGAAGAAATGTGCTCAGGAAGTTATAGAACATGCACACAATATAGCTTGACTAATTCCAGATATTATAAGTAGTATAAAAGTAGTTAAGTTACAGAAAAGTTTAATTTAAAGTTAAAATTAAATTTAAATTAATAAATTAACGATTATTTATTTTTATAATTCTATAATTATGTAGTCATACAGGGTGGGCCATTTTAATCAGTACAGTCGAATATCTCGAGATTTGTGAGTGTTACGAAAAAATGACTCAGACAAAAGTTGCTCAAACATCTGGGGGCCAACTAGCTGTGCATTCAGATCTGACTTTGACATTGATTTTGAAGGTTATTTGAAGGTCAAAATCAAATTTTTAAATAGAAACCCATATTTTTGAAGCCGGATTCGAAAAGAACAAGAAATCTTACGTCTGAAGCCACTTTAAAAAAAATTTTGCTTGTTACTTTTAGATCGTAATTACAAGGTGAAATACCGGGAAGGCTGCAGTCAATCCTGTAGCTACGTAACTTGAAATCGCATTTAGGCTAACTTCCTATAATCTAAGCCAGGTAGTTAACTGGATAAATAACATCATGAAAACGAAGAACGCCATTGATAATTCTTAGACTCTTAGGTATCATGCGTACCACATAACTGCTCCAAGAATTAAAACCAATCCACATGCAAATGCGGATTGAATTTTCCAATTGGGCTTTGAACATGATCCAGAATGTTCAGCAGACAGATATTGCCCCTTGATTTTGATGCCCGATTGAGATTTAGTCATTTTATTTGGTAAAGAAGAAACATTGGTATTCATTTTCAAAACTTGTTTACTAACGAAGCGTGTTTCAGAAGAAGAGGCACAACTAACTTCCATAACGAACGTTGAAGGAAATCCGCCCGCTATAAGACACTTTTCACATGAAATTAGAATAAATGTATGGGCCGGTATAATAGGATCAAAGCTAATAGGTCCCATTTTTGTACCAGATAACTTAATTACAGAGAGCTATTTGTACGTTATTCAAGAAAAATTACCAGTGTTGCTTGAGGACTTACCCTTGGATAAATGAATAATTTTGAATTTTGTACATAAATAAAGTCATCAGCTAGATGTGTTCTTCTCGGAAACCGTTACTCCTAACAGCTTCAATAAGGTATACCTTAATATTATGTAAAATATGTGGTATCCGCACGATTGTGCACCACCACATAGAGGGACACAAGTAACTGCTTGGTTAAATGATCATTTTCTGAATAAATTTCTTCTTCCATTTATAATATACACTATTAAGGTGCGTACAAATCAAAGATACTGTTCGCGAGTAGTTCGGGACCTATTCGCGAACAGCTCCTGAGCAGTTCACGAGCTTAACGTCCACACTAGGTATAATTCTGTACACTACATGTTCCGGTATGAAGTTAGGGTTCGTCAGGAGTTCTAAGTAGGTTGTTAGGTTTTAACGAAATAAGATTAAAATGTCGAGTGATGATGAAGATATTTTAATTGCCTGTGCCATTCCTCATTCTTAATGCCTTAGCACGGGCTCTTCTATATTGGGCTAAAATCACAGTTATTTTGCGTTTTACTTCATCTGGAGATATGTAACACCGCACTCATTTTCTGTATTGAGTCTTTTTAATATATTTTTTGTTGTTGTTTTATAATTCGGATTTATTGGATTCCATAGACTTGGATGGCACTGATATTGTTCGATCAAATTCACAATTTGATCTGTATTCCACTGCATTTTACTTCAATATACTTACTTGCTTGGTAAAACGTCCCCACTGCAAGTGCTATTCAACACGTGCTCGCTAACAATTTCTTTGATCTTACCGCTCATGTACCGAACTTCAGCCGAACTCGCAAAGCGAACACGAGCTGTTCGCGAGCTTTGGTACACATGCAGTTCGTCAAGTGTTAGCTAACAGCTGTTTGAGTTTCCATTTTATACGCTTTTCAAAAAAATGTCTAAATCGAAGGAATGAAAAAGGAAATTAAATGGTTCGACTTACTTTGATACGTGCTTGCTTTCTTGTGATGTTTAATTATGGACTTCTGACTTTGAATGCTTTTCGATGTTGCTTATCCGTCTCGAATGGACCAAAATATAGGAACTGTCTTTATAGATTCGTGACTTAGAATAAGGCAAAAATTTAGTTGCACCCTGTACATATGAATTTTTTTCACCGCCCATCCCACTATAGTATAAGATTGTGTTATTCCTCTGTAGCGATTCTGTAATTCATCGTGAAATAAATGTCAGTCTCATGTACCTGTCGATTGGCGATGATTATTCATTGTTACATGCTATACGTGGGCTGGCAGAATGTGGGCCATTTTTTGTTGAGACAGACAGCGACGTCTAAGAAGAGCGCAGCTTGGTAAATGTCGAAAAAGATTGCTCAATTTTTCTTAATGTGCGTTGACCCCGTTTATGTAATATTCATTATAGCCTCAGTTTTTCGCAACGTTAACATAGGAGAGTGGCCGTGGGAGTGTCGCCGCGCAAAAAAGAAAATGAAAAGTAAAAAGGCGCTTGGTAGAATCGCCGACAGTAACTAATTGCCTGCTATAGTGGTGGCATTATGTACCTATCACTCTTCAGCCACGCAATCTATTTGGCGGCAATTACTATTAGAATTAATACAGGGTGAATCTTATCCCAACTAGCAATTTGGTTACAACAGCTACAAAAACGTTTTAGAAACAAATCTTATACAATGCATAACTCATAAAAACATTGTAATAATGTTTATACA
Organism: Monochamus saltuarius; assembly: GCA_025584915.1. Classification (NCBI taxonomy): domain Eukaryota; kingdom Metazoa; phylum Arthropoda; class Insecta; order Coleoptera; family Cerambycidae; genus Monochamus; species Monochamus saltuarius. Next base: position 54,427,714 of record CM046725.1, on the reverse strand, counting down.
TCAACTATACAACCAACATTGGCATCATATTATAGAGCAGTTTAGTCGCCGTTGAGATTTTGTAAGGACTATTGGAAACAATTTAAAAATAATTATACTAGTAGCAGCAAATCAACTATTTTATAAGAGCTCTATTTTGCTATCTTTTGTAGCCATAATAATATATTTTTTAGCATAAAATCTGTCAATAAAACTAAATTACTTATTAATTGTATCGTAATAAAGAGATCAGAAGGTATAAACTAATGAGCATCTCTAATCACAATGTCTGCAACTGAAATGTTATGTGGTATATAACTCAATATCATTTTACGTGTTTTACTGCACTTTGTAAGAAAGTAATTTTTATTGCGGAGAAAATTGTATTGTGATTATTTACAATATATACAATATATCATAATTAAAATAAAATTGGTTTTTTGAAATTTCATTTTTTTTACGTTAAAATTAGCACCAAACGCATTAAATGACTGTAGGAGGCACCGTTTACAATTCTTGGTAAAATGTAAGGTCCAACAAGCAAATGTACAATAATATCTACCTACACATTCAAATAAAATTGATGTTGAAATCGAGATTCCATTATGATATTAGAGTTTTCATCAAACCAAATGTGTTTTTATAGAAGTGAATTATAGCATCTCTGGAAAAATTTGCTTCATTGTTAAACAATATGCCAGTGGTATAAAGTCAACATTTTGTTCAATTTTTTTTTGCAAAACCTAATGGCAAGTGGTACTGTTAAAATTAATACAGGGCGAATCTTATCTCAATTGGTATTTGGTATTTTATAATAGCTACAAAAACGTTTTCGAAACAGACCTTATAAAACAGCATTTAAAAACATTGTAACAATAACAATACATAGTTATCTAATATCAACAAATTAATTAAACAACAATTTTATAAGAGTTCTATTTTGCTATAATTAGTAGTCATAATACATTTTTGTAGCATAAAATCCATGAATAAAAAGAAATTATTTATTAACTCTATCGTAAAGGTATCAGAAAGTATAAACTTCAGTATAAACTAACGAGCATCTCTAATCACAATGTGTGCAACTGAAATGTTATGTGACATATTACTCAATATGATTTTACGTGTTTTACTGCACTTTGTGAAAGCAATTTTTTATTGTGGAGAAAATTTTATTGTGCTTTGTATGGTCCATATCTAGTAAATTTTACATAAGCCGCGTATTATGTGATTATTTACAATATTGTCATAATTAAATAAAATTGTTTTTTTGAAATTTCAATTTAAAACCTACACAAATAGATAGTAATAGAGATTTTTCTTATATATTCAAATAGTAAAGCATATAATCAATTAATAAGAATTCATACATTTGGAAAAATCTTAAAACAATTTGCAGCGTTTTTCAAATTTAAGGATGCTCACCAATATACAGGACATTGTTTCCCTTCAGCTACACTATTAATAAATTCTGGAGCTGATATCATGGTGGAAGGAAATCTTCAACTGTAGCTGAAGGCTACATTGAGGAGTTCATAACTCTAAATCAGTTCTTAGCAAAAAATACTCTACTGCAAGTACTATCGTTTGCAATAATAATGACACTCATTAAAATGAATTTTGCGATTTCTTTAGAACTTCTGATGTATTTGTAATGAAATCTACTTCACATTTTTAATATTAATTATTAGTTGTTTCACTCACCGATAGAGATTTAATGAAATTTCTACTCAGAGCTTCCAGAAGTTCAAAAACTGTTTTAAGACAGTGTCATTATTATTGCAAATGATTGTACATCAAGTGATGGAAGGGATTGTTCAGATAATTGAACCACTTGGGATTTAATAGTTCATAAACCCAATCTCTGATTTTTTAAGCAGAACTTAACGTTGGACTAGCACCACCAAGCATACAAATTGCAGGCCACCGACACGACCTGCAGTAACGGTCGTTGTAGGTGTCGGTCCATGCAGGTGCTGGTCTAGAGTGCGCTGCTCCATTAAATAACATAGGAACCTTCATGAATCGGTTTTACAGGTCCGTGCTATGCAGGTGCGTGCAGGCATAATGTGCACAATCTTTAATGCTTGATACAAATTTCATCACAACTTATAACGCAACATGTAATGATACGGATCTCATCGTCTGTGGTCCGCTTAAGAGCGCCGTCACCGTATATTAGTCTATAGGACAGTAAGATTTTAAACCCTTGACAGATATATAATAATAGCTAAACCATTTATGGTTAAAAAATACTAATAACTGTATATTACGTGATCTTACTATTGCTAAATATGGCAATAATCAAAACAACGTGCATATAGACATAGGTAATTTTAAGTTTACCTACCCTACTGCTGCAAAATGTACATAAAGGATGAATTTAGGAAAGGTTTGTGTTTATTTTTCTTACTTATCTTTTAAATGTGAAATTTTGTTGTTGAAGTTTATGTAAAAATGCCATAAAAAGAGTCACATTCAATAAATATTTAAGTATAAAATCGCTACATATTGGCAATATGAATACTAACACTACCTAAATTAAACTTTATCCAATAACGTATAATTCTTTTTGGTAAATTTAACAGGGTTTAAAATTCCTAACTTTAAAATTACATCGACATTCCACTATTTTGGGCCACAAATGTGGCCACCTTAACTTAAAAGCGATTCAGCGATATAATAGCCAGTTACAAGCCGGAAAAGTAATAAAAACAATATATTCCACTCAGTGACTATAAACACACTAAATCCGTACATACCGATGTGGTATGACAATGGGTTTAGATGCCTGAAAGCTGGACTGCTAGTAAACCGTATTGTGTATGACCACCCTGAATTGAATAAATATCAAATTACATGTACGGAGATCGTCGATTTGTGTCGTCGGCACCACTCCCGCATTTTGCACGTAATATGCGACTTACGACTTACCTAATTTTGCAACCAGTTGCACCACAATGCTCTCTCCTGCGACCGCCCAACGTACCTCAAATGCCAGATCATCGAGCAGCACCTCGCAGTTCAGCTTGGACTGAAACAATTTTTCGTTGTTAGTAATTGTTATGCGATGAAATATTACACAGTCAAGAATAATAATAATAAGTATTTATTCATGTCAGCCTTTACAGGATATGAAACGTCAGAAAACACGGAAACATACAGTACAATACAAATTAAAATACAGTATTAAAAATTTGTTCTAATGACTATCATGATCATAAAATTCCTGCAAACTGTAAAACCAGTTTTACAAGAGAAAAGAGCGAAGCTCCCTATGAAATTTATTAATATTTCTTCTCGTATCAGTGCCGACAAGTTATTAAATATCGTTCAGGAGATGGAGATTGCAAATTTTTGTATCATCTGCATATTATACAACTTTGACATTTTCTGCGAAAGACTGGTCCATGTTATTGACAAATAAAATAAAAAGTTATGGAGATAACACACTCCCTTGTGGGACCCCTAAGTTAACTGATTCTGGAGTGGAAAAATCATTAATCTTTACTATGGTTTTTCGGTCTGAGAGAAAAGAGTAAACCCAGTCATTTATCGGTTGCCTTATACCCAAATTAATTTTATTTTTTTACTCTCCTTGTTAACTCAATTGAAAGATTTCGTTAGGTCAAAAAAGAGAGTTACATATAGATTTTTATCAAGTGAATCATATATATGGTTCATTAATGAAAGCGCAGCCGTGTTTGTTGAATATTTAGATCGAAAACCGTGTTGATTGATACTTAAAAGACCTTTTTTATTTATGAAATTATAAATACGATCAATGAACTATTCTCTCAAAAAGTTTTGAGAAACAGGATAATAAAGTTTAAGTATACAGTTTTCAATAAGGTCAACTTCTCCGCTTTTGTGAAGTGGTATTATGTTTGAGATTTTAAGATCATTTGGAAAAATTCTGGATTGAATTGACAAATTAAATATAAAACATAAAGGGTCTACTATATATACTGAGAAAAATACTTTGTACAGATCCAAGCACAGATCTATATGTACCCCATGCCAGCACACTTTTTTTATGTGATATCAGTTTAAAATAAACGCTAGTAAGGGAAAAAAGATTGTAGCAGTCATTTAATCTCCACAATTTTGTGTTCTGTGCACGCGTATAGGTTAATATTTTTTTACAATCATTCCTTTCTCCTTTTTTTCAGTTCAAGTCAGTCAAGTAATTAAATAAAGGAATTTGTGTCGAGTACAGATGTTTTCCTATAATATAGTCCACTGGTTTGATTTTTTAGCATCGAAGCAAATCAAGTGGAGCTACAGTTATCGGACAAGATTCTATAATTTATGACCGCCGCGGGTGCAAGTTTTATATTATCTATTATTCCTTTTTGTACGATTTTCTTAGAACAAATGGATTTTTTATTTAACTGTACGCGGAGTGTGTTTTGTTGTTAATGGGTAATTTTGATGGACCTGTAATGAGTGAAAATGTAGTTTTGACAGTTTTAAACGAAAGAACGAATGCAAATTGCAGCCAACCGGAAATGTTATCAGGTATTATTATTAATAAAGTTAATTTTTGTCGTTTCTACGTTTTGAAATGCTATAAAAACCGCATATTGGCGGACAGATCTGTAAAGGTCCCTACTGGCTCTTCCTACGATCGCCCATGGCATAATATGAAATATGAACATTGACGAGAGTTTTGGATAAATCTTCTTACTTATTTAGATTTATTTGAAATCGTTATTTTAAGTCGGTTCTATATTAGAAGTCTTAGAGTTAGAGGATAGTAAAGACGAGGAATCAATATCAAAAATTAAATATTGAGCATGTCTACCAACACTGCGAATATAGGGTCTGATTTCTTTCAATGCAGAGAACCGTGGCCTTTCTACAATTCGTGTTTGCAAAGGACAGATAAATAGTAATTATTTGGGTCGGCTTCTCCACTTCTTAATGATCCTTTACTTTGTAATTTAATGTAGGTATATCTCTATTTCCGTTTCATAAATAAATATATGGATTATTCCGTGACGAAACAGATTTATTCTATATATCCAACTAACAATTTTTTTTACTTTAACTTTGACATCTGTATCTTAAAAATGAGATATGTATGTACAATGCAAAAAAAATCATGTTTTCATCCAAATAATCTATGGTTAACGGTTTCACTTACTTTTTTTATGCGCTGTATACATGTTGGTCCTTAATATGAGGGCATAATAAAGAAAAAAATGTTTTCTTGTTATGGACATAATTAATAAACGAAACGTCCAATCATGTTGAAATTTGGTACAGTTATATTTCACTGTTTCAGGTAAGTACAAGCATTGCGAAGGAGGAATTAGTGCCGCATATAGTAGAGGGCGCTCTTGGCAGTTTTTTTGTAAATCATATTCTGATACGCTTGAAAATTATGATGTAGAAATTAATTTTACGTAGAAAATCTATACTTACTCCTTCGCAATGCTTGTATTTATTTAACACATAACTGTACCAAATTTCAACATGATTATTAATTATTCCCATAATAACAAAACAATTTTTTGAAGCCCTGTAACTTTTAAACAAGGCACTTTTGGACTAAGCTAAGTTTGTCTAAATCGGTTCTATTTGACCACAGTAATCTATGCTTAAGCTGGGTTCCATTAGCTTCCGGACACCCTGTATAACTTCTGCATTTACTTCCTAGTAGTAAAATTATAATAATCAGCATTTGCATCTGTTCATTTCGTTTGTACTTCCTCGAAATCTAAACAAGTCATTATACTTCAAACGGAGGTTAAAAAATCGAAACTAAATAAAGGTTACTACAAACGATTAGATTATCTTTGATATCATAAGAAAAATGACTAGATTTAAATTTTTCAGTTGAGGATAGAAATAATACAACTTTATTTTTGTACAAAAGCATTTATTTTATAAAAATATAAAAAGGGTAAAAAAATATAAAAAAATACATAGCACATATTTTACAAAAAAATATTACAGTTTCAGACTGGCCTTGAAAGTAAAAAATATTGATGCATTCTACATATTTTAGAAAAGTTAATGCAACAGAAAATAGCCATGTTATTATGATATAATATAATTGTAATTATTGAATCCTATAATTATTGTTAGGCATTGCGACAATGTACAACTTATAATTAAGTTTTTGCTAGAAAGCAGAGGTCAGTTTGTATGTAATACTTCAAATGAAAAGTACTATCTTAGCCTCTTTTCCCATTTTGCAACAGTACTAAAGCTGTTAGCTGTGCAGGTACTATTACTGACTCGTACTGTCTATAACCATTGTATTAATAATGTTATTTATTACTATTACGTGGAATATAGAAAATAAATCTAAAGGCACATATTGGCAGCCTCAATTATTAATTAGTATCTGTCTTTTAAGTTGATTGTCTTTTGATTTTGTAACGAGATGTTTATATCTGAGTTCCTATCCAAGGTGTCTCTACATACAGGGTGTCTCAAATATAACGTCTTTCCCTAGTTACGAGTTATAAACACAAAAAAGAGTAATGCCATAATCGACAACTGTTTCCATTAAGATGGTAGTCGCATCTGGGACAACAAATTCAGATATTTGTTTTTGTATTTTTTTTTATTGTAGTAAGACCGAGGCATAAAGTTTGAAACACCTTGTAGTATACATATTGATGTATACAGTGATACAAAAAGTATATTTTTGTGTAATGCGTTCCAAAAATAACCTGTTTATTCAATTCAATTTTTATTATTTTCTCTAATATACAGTGCTTTCTAAAAGCAACGAATAAATGAATTATTTTTTAAATTGAGATGTTTTCTAAAAAATCCCCTCGCACGTCGATTTTGTTTCTAAAAAAGGCACTTTTTGACATACGACCCACATTTGTGACATCATCGTTGTTCGAGATATGACGTCATCGACAATTTTAAAATCTTCAAACATTATTTTCTTGAAATATTTGTTATGTAACACCATAATTTTTCATGATGTATGTATGTAGAATGACACGCTCTCTCAAATGGCATGGTCAAAATTGGGGGTTGCTATTTAAAAAAATTGTCAATGACGGCATGTCTCGAACAACGCTGACGTCACAAATATGGGTCGTATGTCAGCACTTTTAATTACGTACAAAGTTAGCCAAGTCGTCAACTTTCCTGATTCAAATGAATTAAAGGAATGGAAGTCGAAAACATATACAGGGTGGCCACTTTTACGACGCTCGGAAAGGGTAATGTATATATACTGGCAACAAGAATTTAAATACGAACAAATTCATTCATTGTATTTTCATCAAAATATTTAAGAAACTGCAACTGATAGTAATAAAACTATATACTACACTAAAAGTTTGCATTATATTTTGCACTAAATTGTAAAAAATGATTGTTTTTAGCGTCACCAAATGTCGAAAATTACGTTGACAATAAAAACAAATGTGTAACGTTGACGCGGGTATAAAACGAAAATGTACTTTATCAGATTTCTAGCGCTATTTTAGAAAGTACGCAAAATATATTTTCAGAAAATTGAAAGGTATAAAAATGCACAATTTTTTCTTATTTTAAGCACATTACCGTTTCCGAGACCTTATGCTGTTCGTTGTAAAAGTGACCACCCTGTAGCGTACTCTATAGAAATGATATGATAAGTTATTCAATATTGTGTTTAACCCTGATATATACTTTGTAGGGGTTCAATTCACAATTCTGCAATTTTTTCCGATTTTCAAGAATGTCTTGTTGAAGTTATTATCATCGTTAACTTTATATAATGTGAAAAAATATTGGATGCTGTATTTGAAATAAGATAGTTTACTTAATCCTTAAGCGTAATATTTTGGAACTTCTATACAACACCTTCAGATTTTATGGCATATTTAAAATTAAATGTGTGGCTGTTATACGAAAAAAGTTCTAGATGTTATTACAAACCTCATTAGCTGTCAATTTTTTTAAAATATAAATACTTCGACTGGTTTTATTTATAGGCTACATTATTTTTATCTTTTTAAAATTTGATGTTCCAAAAATACTGTTACGCACAATCGTTTAATTCATATTTATAGGGGTGTTCCGTAAGGAAGTATATTAGGCCCATTACTATTTATAATTTATGCAGCTGATTTATCCAAATGGTCAGACCATTCTACATGCATCTGTATATCTATGACTGATAACAAATATTTAGTTTTCATAAGAATGGTATTACTTTAGGTAATATTAATGTAGCTTGGCAAGTATTGCTGCTGTATCTCTTAAGCATGGTCTAATTTTTAACGAAGCTCAGAGTTTCTTATTTAGTTAGAATAATAATAAAATGATAAAAACCCTAGCTTTACAATAAGAGTTAATGGTAAGCTTATCATTCCTAGGAATAATTATTAATAACTCATTTGTTAAGTTATACTGTTTCTATATTTATAAAAAAAAATCTCAGTCAGCAGGTAAAATTAATATTATGCGATTCTTTAAATTTTATTTATTTATCTTACTGTTACTTATACAGATTACCAGCCAGTAAATTTAAGAAAGTTTACAAAAAACTGAAGGTGCCTAAGATTTAGGAGGTGAGAAAGTATGATCATATTACGCTATTATTTGTGCATTCTATAGTGGCTGAATCTTGGTGAGAGCTTTCAGTTGCATTCGTCTGGTCTCATTTCCAAAGTGGACAAATTTAATCCTCCTCAATATCTAACTTTGTGGTAGGTGACCTTGTATAAACGGAGTATTTACACTAAGCTTTCTCTAAAGAGTTGAAAAAAGTTGAAAAACACGAAACCGAGGACCGCACACCACCTTTGGTACTTTTCCGTGGAATAATAAATTAAACTTTGACAGTTTTGGACGTGTTTTAGAGTAGGCCATTTGCCGGCTTAAATATCGCACGACCTCCGGAGGAATCCATTAATCCGACTTTCGGTTGGGAGAAACTTATCGCGCGTCGTTGAACCAAATTCCTGCGGGGCCACCCCCGTCCCTCCCGGCTGCTTTGAGCAAAAATAATCGAATCAGCTGGGTAATATAAACTCACGATTTGTTCTTTTCTTTGGCCGTTGATATTCCCAGAGGATATTGGATCATGTACTCGCCAGCTACGGCTACAATCCTATCAGAAAGTGGCTTTATTTGGGCGATGGCGCTTTTCAATTAGTTAAATCGGATCTTTTTAAGTTACTGAAGTATGATTTTCTATTTAGGTCATTGACACTTAACATAATGACCTGCACATGTTGATTATTGATCGAAGACTTTCGCTACACTGGCGAGCAAAAAATTTAGATCACTAGTTTAGGTCACGTTATTGCAAATAACTTTAGGAATTACTTTTGTAGTAGGCCCTTAGTTACTTGTTTTCTGAGCACCAGTAATACTAATTATCTGTCATGTATTTACGATATTTATGATATATTGTCCATTCGCTCTAATTGAAGATTCATATTTTGTTGAGTCTTTTTCAGTTTTGTGTTGATTATTATCTATAAATCTTATCGGTAGCACGGTGTAATGTTTGTAGTGTTTATTTCACACGTTGCAATGTCTGTAGATCCTATTGTTGTGGCAAAAATGATACAAGATGATCTAGGACAGCGTGAAACTGCAATTGTTGGTAAGAGTCTTTGGGTTGTACAAAATGTGTACCAGTGCTACGAACAGACTGATTTGATAATCAGAAGACTAGGATGCGGGAGAAAAGTGTCAAAGAGATGCTTCTGCGGTTTTGCGACGAAATGAACTTCAAGAAGTCAGAGACATAAACGTAACGCTGCTGGCTGCTGGATTGTCTTATAGAAAAATTGCTACAGCTCTACTATTGCAATACCAGCATCGAATTGCAATATTGGCTTTTGCCCGAAATCACTTGGCATGAAATGATGAGGATTGGAATAAAGTACTGTTTTCGGATGAGTCGCGTTTTTACCTTATAATGTCAGACGGATGTCGATGTGGATGGAGAACACCCGGAGAAAGATATGCTCCAGTTTGTATCGACGAGCGATTTCCACTACGCGGTGGGACGATTGCGCGCAAAAAGTTAGTCTTTATAGAAAGTGGCTTCCTGGTGACTCAGAAGTACATTATGAAGATTCATAGCTACTATGAGCAAGTATTATATTTTCATGCAAGATAATGCTGGACCTCATGCAGCCAGAGCTGTCAGGGAATATATGATTGATGTGCGAATTAGGCAGTTTAATTGGCCAGCACTCAGTCCAGACATGAATCTCATCGAACATGTTTGTGATGTCTGCTTCAAGAAATGCCCAGGAGATGAGAGAGTTGCTATTCCGGGAATGGAGCAACTAGAGTGTGATTCTTAATTTAATAGAAAGTTTGTTTCGCCCACTTCAAGCAAATTAATGATTAATTTTTCTAGTTCCTACTAACAGTAAAGCTAATTTCCTTTTTAATGTAAATTTCAGTATAATTATAAAAATCTAAAATATGCTCTCCAGTTCAATACTGAATATTAAATCAAGTCTAAAAAATGTACTATAATTGTTTACAATTTGCAAACATAACCTTAAAACAGAATTGCAAAAATACATTACAATATTAATGTCACGTATATTTTTTGCTTGTCAGTTTGTGTAGGGCCTTGCAATAAGGACGTATTATCATGTGAACCTAGTTAGTATGATATTTAACATGCGTTTACAGTTAGTTGCCAAATTATTATTGAAAATTTCATGATGCCACAGTGCGTACATGTTGTTAAGATGTATTATGAAAATGCTCTAACTGTTTACGGGGAAAGAAATTGGATAATTTGTGGCCCAGACTGCAAAGGGTTTTAATATTTTTCCCCATATTCTTCACTACAACTTGGCATTACAACAAAAAAAAAATTAAACACCAAATCATCCAAAACTAATATCGTCGTTGCGCCTGCAAAATCAGCTATGTGACACTTTCCCCCAAAATAATATTTATGCATACAGTTATTAAGACATACATTTAGAATAGGTCTGTAAAACCATTTATGTGTATGCCAATATAGTAATTAGGATAAAAGCACTATAATTAAAACCATCTATGTAATTTGTACAAAAATTGTGCGTGCAAAATCTTCCATGTAAAGTATATCATTAAAATAGCTTAGTAATTGGCGTCAAAAGTGTGCTGTGTTAAAAATTTATCTTGTATAATATCTTATTTTATTTCCAGCAAAGCATTAATTTAGGTTAATTTAATATCACATACTATTTTTGTTTTATAATTATCTTTTTTCATTTTATTATCATTGTTTTATAATTATTTTTTTTTTAAATTTTTTAATAGATATTTATTATGGCTCATTTTTCAAGAGCAAAAAGATTTGTAGACATGTCTACTTCTTTAAATACTGCTAACAGTCACAACAATAATTTGGAAATAAACAATTCCTATAGCAATACAAATTGCAGTGACAATAATTCCAATGATAATACTAAAATTATTCCAGAACAAGTTTTTAATGTAGAGTGCAGTTTACAACTAGATTTACCTGCAGATATTTTTCATAGTATGAGTTATTCTGTAGATAATGCGCAAAAAGAAGTAACTGATGTGGAGGAGGATAATAGGTATGTGTGAAACCATAGTTGCTAATGATAAAAATATTTGATGTGGAAAATTCTGATGTATTGGTGGCAATAATATTAATGTAATTCAAGTAATAGAAATAATGGATAATAATAATATGTGTGAAAATATAGCAATGGATAATTTATCTCATATAGAAAATGCTGAGGAAAATAGTATTAATACAACGTACAAGTTAATTTTGTAGACTGACCATGGCTCAGAAAATCAAAACATCCATATGAATAATCCAGAATGTTTACCTGATAGTGATGTCGAAAATAATTAAGGTACTGGAAACTTAATTAGTGAAACTATTAACAGAAAGTCCAAGAGAGCTAAAGAAGAAACTACGTTTGCTTGGCCAGAAATACCAACGGTTTAGTAAAACACAAGCAGGAAAAATAGTAGACATTGATAAAGAAAAAAGAAAACTCAAACTTAAGATGTGCCCACACCATAGATCAACTACTAAATCAAATTGCAGTTTTATGTGTGCACTATTAGATGAAGGACGTCGCAGACAAATTTTCAAAAGTTTCGGGGGTTTAGGTTCATGGGAGGCGAAGAAAGCATACTTGAAATGTGTTATGGAATTTAGAAAAGTAAAGAGAAGAAGAAAAGAAACCATTGAGCTAAAAGAGGAATATGGTGATGACTGCTTTTTACCAACTGTTGAGGACACAATGATAGAGTTTGTTGAAATTTTTTCCTCTCTACGCTTGATATAAAAAAGTATTGTATCAATGTATACCTATTTTTTATTTCGCATTTCGCATCTTATTTTGGGTTAAGTCATATTAGAAAAGAGACTAGTGATGAAATGGGCACTTAACCGCCTATGTGCTAAAATAGCTAGAATTAAAACAGCTATCTGCAAGCAAAAGTAATAACATTACAAATATAATTTATAATAAACTTTGAACAAAAAAATAATTCACTAAGCATTTGCAAACGATATATTGAAGACAAAAAAACTCATAGATCAATTATTTCAGTAAATAATGTAATACAAAGTTTTTTGTTGCTCCTGTAAAATTTTAAAAAGTGTACATGGCTGCACAACGACGATATGTAAATTATTCTCAAACAAGAAGGGAAATATGTTTCAATATTAAGTATCTCGACTATTAGTCGATACCGTCACGTATTTAACCGACATCCATTTCTATACATAATTCGATTGTATTTACTGTACAAATAAATAAATGCGGCATTATTATATCATTTACATACTTTGTTATATTTCAGTTGAAAAGTAGGACATTTGCATTGAAAAACTTTACCTATGAAATTTCCGTAGATATAAAAAATTTCCTTAAGAGACATTTTTCTACAAAAAATCCTGTTCCTTGTAAATATTGTAAAATTAAAGCTTGTTTAGCATAAAAAATAATATAATTCTTTTTAAAAAGATAATAGTATGGAAAATAGTTTGCCATGTATGCTTAAGAAACTAATCCCAAAGACTATAAAATCCATATAGAAAATTCCAGAAAGTTTTCTTCTGTATAATATACATATAGTGGTGTAAGTGGTTATTTAGAATCCTTTGAAAATTGTCTTTGAATAACAGCCATACATTTTACATTTGGAACCCCTTCGCACATTGATCGGAAAACAGATTTAAGAAAAAGGACATCGTGGGAATGTTGATATTGTTGTTGTTGTTTCTATAATTTTTTGGACATTTTGTTTTAAGAAGAGTATAAGCTTTTAATGAGACTTTCTATGTACAGGGTGTTATTCTCATAATATTTTACCCCTTATCCATTTTGCCTTGGTCACGGAGACCAAAATTTTACCAAACTTTGTTACGATCTTAAAGAAATACGCAAACAATAGAATGTTGCATTTCGGAGATATACCTAAATCAAGCTTGTACTTTAATGGAAGGCTGTGTATTTGTTGTTTTTTATATTGTTTTTCTGATTATACGAATATAAATGTCATGTATATACTCGCGACACGAATTCAGACGATTTACGTCATTAGAACAAACGAATAATTCATTATATTTTCATTAAAATATGTAAGAAACTGCAACTGATAGTAATAAAACTATATACTACACTAAAAGTTTGCATTATGTATTGTACTAAATTGCAAAAACGGTTGTTTTTAACGTGACCAAAAATCGAAAATTACGTTGACAATAAAAACAAATGTGTAACGTCAGCCGTGACGTAAGACGTCTGAATTCTTGACTCGAGTCTACTAGTATTTTCTGTGAAAATAACGCAATATATTGGTTTATTTGTTGCTTCTTCGCATTATTAAATTTGATTTTGTTGCTTTGACTGACGATAAATTTCAGTTTTTCCAATATAATTTATCCACACTTAATATTACTAGTGGCAACAATTTAATGATTCTTGTATTTTTAAACGATTTGCAGGTTTGCAGCAGGAGATTTCTGTCATATTTTATTTTGTTCGATGAAAAAAAAATCGTCGTCGTTTCGTCTCTTTATCAAGACATCTTCAGGACTTTTAAAGTTACCAATAATAACAATATAATATATTTTGATACATAGTGATTTTCTGGGTGACCTCGGTAATTGATCGCTGCCAGAAGCAGGATTAAAGTGCATATACCTAGCATTAGCAGGGATTCTTTTACCTGCCCTGGTTGTTCTCAGGCTAGGCTCTGTAAGGGCAGAGCCTAGCCCGAGTCTGTGAGGACAGAGCCTAGCCCGAATCCCGGCTAATGCTAGGGATGTGCACTTTAATTCTGTTTCTGGCAGCGACCAGTTACCAACGTCACGACAGAACCTGGAAAATCACTATGTATCAAATGATGGCACATGCCGTCAAGACCTAAAATCCAATATAATATATTGTTAACTAAATAATTTAGTTAACTAAATTTTACTTTAGATTAATAAGAATATTGTAATTATTGGTTTAAAGGAAAAAACAACAACAAAAGGATCTTGAATATTTATGTTATTGATACATATGTTTTTCCAGTTATTGTTAAAGATATTGCTTGTATATGTAAGAGATGAAACGTCGACAAAGTTTAAAAAGTTCTTTGAAAAAAAAAGAATACTCGTTGAAGAGAATAATCAATCCGTGGAAGTTGTGTTGTTATTCGTTAGTAATTTTACTAAAATATCATGGTACTTAATTCCTCACTGTTTGAAATATCTGTGCGCATTTTTAGTATATTTATTCTTGGCATACAAGGAACACAAAAAATGCACCTTTTTGAATCACTGTATATTATAGAATCTGTGACTTTACGACTACAGAGCTAACATTTTATGGAAAAGGTTTTCAGGAGATAATCGACTCTTTAATATAAAAAATCCTATCCTGAATTTTAATTCCCTTTTTATGTAAAGTTACGCGTGCCCTAAAATTGGGAGTATATTTTTCTGTTGATACCACTTGGGAGGACGAAGATAATAAAACCACTAGGGCGGCTGAGGTAACAAGGAGATATAGGGGCATAATACTCGTATTTCTGCTGTAGTAAAAGCGGAAATTTTAATTATATGCCAGAGGGGGTATCCCTATCAATAACATAAAAACATTTCCAAATGCTTGTCAACAGATTAAATAACCCTTCGGCGTCATAATAATGAATGAATTTGATGAAATTCGGGGCATATAATTCTTTCGATTCCATTCGGGTTATGATTTTATTTTTATATACTCTGTTCAGCTTTTTGCACTAAAATATCAAGATAAATATTCTTTAGTGTATTTCATATTATGTGACAAAAATAACGGATTGAAGTCAAAATGCACTTGTTTATTTTGAAAATGAAAGCAAGTTTACACGAGTCAAGTAACGATCATGTAAAGCGGTATACTCAGGGAATAGTTATTTATGTACCAAGCGAGATACAGGGATGATTATGTACGCAGGCGACATGGCCGTTTAGGTATAGAGCATAATCATCCTAGTATCTCCCGTGGTGCATACAATGCTTTATATTTCACTTCATACGAAATAAAAGCTATAAAAGGTCATAGGTTTGACGTTTCTTGATTTGTGTTTATGACTGATGCTAGAAATTTTCAAACATATCCATAATAATCCAGGCGTCATTATTTTCGGGTTCTCATAACAACGGGTATTATGAATGTCCGGGGTGATATAGGTAGGTATGTTTATATAGGGTGTTTCAGGAGGAGATGTACATACTTCAGTATGTTATTCTACGTTCAATTTTAAGCAAAAAGTTTCCTATGAACTTAGGTTTGGAAACGTTTCGTTTAGGATATACAGGATGTCAAATTAAAGAAAAATATATTACACATTCTTTAGTAACTCTCGACTACTTTGAGTTAAATTCATGAAATTTTGTATGCGCTGGCTTCTTGGGACGGCAAATTCAAATTTAATGCACAATTGACTGTATCTCTAAGAGGGCGCCACAAGCGGCTATTAGGATACTTTTAAATCGGTTCAAATTTCTTGTGCCACAGTGTATGTCATTTCGGAATAGAAAAATGTTTTTCCCTACCTTTTCCATTTAAAAAATTTATAACTTATTGCAGTCTCTAGGAGCAGCCAGTTTCGTTAAAAACTCATCTAAAGATGGTGATGCATGCAAATTATGTATTAGAGTGATTCGAAAGTTATTGTACATTTTGTTTAGAGATTTTATTATTGCAATTCTCACAACAAATTTAGGGCGTTTTAATTAAAAACTGAAACGTTCTTAGTCTGTAAAATGTTATGTCTTGTTTTTTAGATAAAAGTAAGGTGTAAAGATGGTGATGCATGGAAATTATGGAAATTATGTATTAGAGCGCTACCTTACTTTTATCTAAAAACAAGACATAACACTTTAAAGACTAAGAACGTTTTAGTTTTTAATTAAAACACCCTAAATTTTTTGTGAGAATTGCAAAAATAAAATCTCTAAACAAAATGTACAATAACTTTCGAATCACTCTAATACATAATTTGCATGCATCGCCACACCATCTTTAGATGAGTTTTTGACGGAAATGGTTGTTCCATGAGACATTAATAAGGTATACATTTCTAAAGTAGAAAAGGTAGGGAACAATATGTTTCTATTCCAAAATGACATACACCGTGGCACAAAAGAGTTGAAGCGATTTAAAAGGATCCTAATGTTCGCTTGTGGCGCCCTCTTGGAGATACAGTCAATTGTGCATAAAATTTGAATTTGCCGTCCCAAGAAGCCACCCCATACAAAATTTCGTGAATTTAACTCGAAGTGGTCGAGAGTTATTGAAGAACATGTATGTAGGAAACAACTAGAAAGAAAGAAGAAAGACAACTAGAAAAGAAAATGTAATTAATTTTTTTAAATTTGACATCCTGTATATCCTAAACGAAGCGCTTCCAGACCTAAGTTCATAGGAAATTTTTTACCTAAAGTTGAACTAGAATAACATACTGAAGTATGTACATCTTCTCCTGAAACACCCTGTAATCTCGTATCCTAGGTATTATAACTAAATTATAAGGAAATGAAATATAAAATATTCTTGTTGCATCGTTTACTTTAACAGTTCCAATCAAGTCAAGTACCTACTAACTTGCGTAACTTGACTGCTACCTGTTACATAAATTTTATCACTTGAATACATACTTGACCGCTTACCTTCCTAAAGAAATCACACGTAATCAAGTGTAAAGGTAAGTTACCTGACTCGTGACTTGACACGTGTAAACGCGTCTTTAGAGTCGGAAAAATGGAGAAACTATTAAACTAACGTTTATGTAAAATTATTAAGTACATTCAATTTATCTAATATTTTATATTAAAGTGGTGGAACCTATAGTATATACTCGGAGGAAGTACCTCTTGCAAACTTTTTTTACTGTTTCTTTTACGTTCATGCGAAGAAACGAAACCTTATTGAACTCTATTTAGTGGAAAAGTGGTTCTTTATTGCACTAGTGCAATAACATTTTTATTGCACTCATATGTCATTCTGCTGCAGCGTTTTGTTATCATGAAGAATATAAACATTCAAATTGACGTCATATTTAGTCTATTTTCTGTGAGATTGTATTACGTTTTAAGCAATTGCATATTTTATATTATTTTCAATCATATTTATTATACAGTATGCGCCAAAAGTATGGAATAAATTCAATAAAAACGAAACAATTATTTTTTGGGAAAAATCCTCGATCAGGTCGATTTTTAATTTAAAAAATACATATTTTAGCGTAAAATGCGATTTTCAAATGTCATTTGTTTTCGAGTAATGACGTCATCGATTTTTTTTAAATGGAAACACCATATTTTTTTCCTTGATTCTGAAAGATCATTTAATTCCACCATCCACCAAAACATTGTGTACATTAATAAACCACGTAATTTAGAAGAACTTCAAAATCGTATTCGGGACGAAATACGCAGAGTTACCCCAGAAATCATTCACAATGTGCAAGAAGAATTTCTTCACAGACTTGCGCATTGTCAAGAAATTGGTGGATGGCAATTCAAACATTTAATTTAAGTATAAAATTTAATCAATTGTATTTTATTTTACATACCTCAGAATTGTTACTTTTTTATGGATAAAATTTACGTTTTCTAACATTCAATCGTCATTTACTCGAAAACTTTCCTATGTACTAAATTTTAGTACTGTCTGATAGAGAATTAAACGATCTTTCAGAATCAAGGAAAAAATATGGTGTTGCCATTTAAAAAAAAAATCGATGACGTCATTACTCGAAAACAAATGACATTTGAAAATCGCATTTTACGCTAAAATATGTATTTTTAAATTAAAAATCGACCTGTTCGAGGATTTTTCCCAAAAAATAATTGTTTCGTTTTTATTGAATTTATTCCATACTTTTGGCGCATACTGTATATTGAATTATGAAGTTCCTAGAAAATGCAAATTATTAAAAATAAAATTAGTTTCCTTTGAATATCCACTGAATTACAAAATATTTTTTGGTTTTTGCATGAACGTATAAGAAATATTGTATTTTCCGAGAAAAAGTTATTCTTAATAAAAATCTAGGGAGCCACAAGCAGTAATCAAAGATGTAATCAAATCATCAAATTGATTTATTGCTTATTTTTTGATATTTGTTAAAAACTGTACAAAGTAATTTCAATACTCAAGAAGTATATAAATATGGGATTTAATCAAGGAAGGATAATAATCACTTTTCTTAAATAGACCCCACGATGGGGGTTTAACATGCTTAAAGAAATAAAAGCTATTTCAAGTAGAAACCTAAATATTTGTATATGAAGATTTAATTTTTGCTCGCCCTGTATACTTGATTACATTTCCTTTTACTGCTTATCGCTTCCCAAGATAAACAAAACATTTTCTTAAAAATTCTGGAGAAAAACTATACAGAATTGTTCTCAATTGTTGTAAAGGAAGAAGTTTTGCTCATGACGATGAATCAAATTATCAAAATAATAAACAAGTTAATAACATTTGATATTAAGATTATATATTTTTAAGATCGTAATATTAATTGTAAATTTTCTAGTAAATTAAAATATTTCAATAACTGATACTCTTTAAAAACAATATATTTTTTCATTTTATATAAATTTGCCATGCCAAATACCTTAATCGGATTAGTAAAATTTCCATGAATTGGAAGCTTTCTCCTAGAATTTTAATTTTCCGCAAATTAGAACAGCCGATAATTGAACAGAAATTAGTCAAATATTAAATTTGAAGTAGAATGTCCACTTCTTTATTGATATTACGGAATTACCGTGCATTCATTATTATAAATTTACGCAATTATTAGTCAATATATAAAAAGAATTGGACTAATTCCTGAAAACCCATTCACTGGGATATGAATTAAAACCGTTTTGTTGTGCAGCAACTATTCCTCATCACTAAAATGTCATAAATACGTAATAAATAATAATATATATCTCGTTAATTAATTTACGTTTTATCCACGATTAACCGAAATGGAAGTACGTGTTCTGGCTTCCGGATAAGTCAAACCTGCTGTGCTGTCTGGCCAGTTGTGCTCTTATCTGTTCATCCTGGAGCCTTTTGTTCTGCACGAATTGTTCGTAGGCCAACTGGTCTTGATACTGTCTTTGATTGAGGTTGATGGGCAAGTACGGAACCGGTTGTCGCTGTTGATGGTACTGTTGCTGATGAATGACTTGCGGCTGTTGTTGAATGACTTGCGGCTGTTGTTGAATGATTTGCGGCTGTTGTTGAATGACTTGCGGCTGTTGTTGAATTACTTGCGACTGTTGTGAAATTATCTGAGGTTGGTGTTGAACTTCCTGCGGGAACTGTTGACTAGCCGCTTGTGGCTGGAGGTAGACCTGTTGGTGGTAGATCTGCTGCGGAGGCACGTACTGCAGGGAGTTCAGTTGGGGTTGCAAGCTGATGGCGCGATGCACCAGGTCGTGCCCTTGCTGGTCGGCGTCGTTACGTCGTGTGAAGAACGAGAGCAGGTTAGGCGGTCGAAATGTTGTTGGCTGCAAGTGTCCCCCGATTCTTGGCCTCGTGTGCGACACTTCACTCGGCACGGCGAGCTCCTGTTGTCGCTTCTGTAACAACAGAAACATATTTCAGTCCAAGCGACGACCGTACCAAGTCCTACCTGATGAGCTGTCAAGATGACACGTGGTTAAAGCAATAACATAACTTTCCTAGAAACGTGTGCCAGCAATTTTTTAAATTGGTGTGGTCGAACATACCAAGGGAATGCTAGTTTTGACTGCAAGTGTTTTACGTTGCCTGCTTGATCGAACGTTAGAGTCGTATTTGTATAGGACAATATGAAAAGACCTTAAGGTGAAATATCTACCATTTACATATTCAAATTATTCTGTAACAAGCTATGTCCGTCTACCGTTGGTTGATAATCGCAAATGTGCAGATCTCATTATTTTGAAATGATCTGACTAATAATAAATTTCTAAGTAGATGAAAGTTGG
Source organism: Monochamus saltuarius (assembly GCA_025584915.1). Taxonomy (NCBI): domain Eukaryota; kingdom Metazoa; phylum Arthropoda; class Insecta; order Coleoptera; family Cerambycidae; genus Monochamus; species Monochamus saltuarius. Next base: position 54,407,298 of record CM046725.1, on the reverse strand, counting down.
AGAAGAGATAAAAAATTACTAGAGAATTTTTCGTTCTACTACATCTATGGTTAGACTATATTGATATGGTCATCATCATGAAAATCTCTTTGGTCAGTACTAATAACAATAATAAATATCATCTGGGCGGAAACGAAAAATGCAGTATAATTTGGGTATTGTTAAAATTCTAAGTAGCAATTATGTTAAATATAATTTATTTTATTAATATCATTTGGAGATAGCAGAACAATCCTAAATGTGGAGGATTATTCTGTCATTTCCAAATTTCTCTTCAATATTTAACATAATTGCTCTTTGGCATTTTAATATACAGGGCGTTTCCGAATTGCATGCAGAAAATCCAGGGGCGTACTCTATGTTAAAAATTCAAGTAATTTTGTTAAGTAAGTATAGGGTTCTGATGGCGTCGTCTCCGAAATATAGGGTTGACAAAGTTGACAACATTTAAAATTCATAACTTCTAAACCTCTTTAGATATTTTTGGCAAATGAGGCTTAAGTTTTTAGTATATTGGTAGGCATAAAATATAAAATTTGCAGTTTACGAAAAGTATCAGTGGCGTACCTGCCAAAAAATGAAATTTGTCTCTAAACGGCTAAATACAAAAAAATGCGCAGAGTAAAAAATGATGAAGTTGCAATGGATCATTTGAAAACCAATTTTGTTGCATGATTATACTGGATAATATACTTTTTCTTGGAAAAAAGTCATGACTACGCAAATTTTGTATTTTATACTTACCATCATACCTACTAAAAATTGTGGCAAGTTTGTCAAAAATATCTAAAGGGGTTTCTTATTTAACAAAATAAGATGAATTTGAATCATAAAATACGCCTTGGATTTTCTGCACACAATTAGGATACATCCTGTATATCTTCTCTATGTTTTACTGTTTTGTTATAGTAGTAAGAACCAAAGAAACATAATTTTCACATCCTGATGATGACAATGTAAGGCGAAAAGTTGATGTAGTGTGTTGTCTACCATTTTTTATCTCTTTCGTAACGTATCCACTGGAGAATTTATCATTCAAAGTTACTACTATAACCAGCTAAAAGAGAAGAGAAATGATTGTTCTACTTTGCCAAAATATAATACCAAACTGAAACAGGGTATATAAAATGTCATTATTTTAAGTAAACAGATTCCTGTAAATATAAATCTAAAAACGCTTAGTAAAAAGTTACAAGGTGATAAATATGCACTGTTCAAATCAAATATTTTGCTTTCAACTGATGCTTATATATTATACTAAATCAAATAAGAAAAAGCTAATAAGAATATTGGTTCTAAAATGTATTCTTTCTCTGATAAGAGTATGTTAGGATATAATAGAATAAAATATAATTTATTTCAATGTTAATTTATTTATTATCATTAAATGTGATGTTAGAGGATTCCACCATCAATTTTCTTAGAAATAGTTTTTCTTATTTTAATTAATACATTGTCTGTAAAATTTGAAACAGTCCATGGCACAATTATATTTCAAGGCTTGAATTATCGGAATGCGTACATATGCTTGCCAGCAATTTTTTTTAAAACTATGAAGATTTTTGATACCGAATAAAGATATCTTTTTTGTATCGTCTTTAAGATGTTTTTTTTCTGAAAAATATATTATTTTATCAAAAATGCCACGGACTTTTTTTGGATAAGAACACCGTTATCCTACATCTCCATCACTGCATATGGCATTGTTACAACTGATAATCTAAAGACCTAATTCTAATAATCTATTTGAAGATAATCGTGGCTTTGGTATTCATCCTTGTAACTTTTTTTTTTACTAAGCGCTGTTGAATCTCTCTTAATAGGAAACAATTTACTAATCACATTTATTATATCCTGTTTTACATTGGCTCCAGACTATATTCTAGAACTAGAAATTGTTTCGCTTTCCGATTAGTCAGATCACTCGCAAAATATGCAGTCAGTCAAATATTCTGGACTATCGGTACCATAGTAAATTGATATAGCTTGGTAGGAGACAATTGATTTAATTGATATGAAATGTAGGTATTTCTCACAGCTTATGACAATTGTTGCTAGATAAAAGTTTTCTCGTAGCTACTCATCTCTTAATATCGTCCTATACAAATACGATTCTTAGATGACGCAACTGAAGGTGTTTCGACCATATCAATTTAAAATTAACTTGTGGGAGAGATCTCAAGGAATATTATATTACTGGTATAATCACATTTTGTCCTGATAGCTTATTCAGGTAGGGTTTGGTACAGTCGTCGCTTGAACTATTAGCCTGACGATCCAAGGTAGGGGGGGACACTTGTTTAGCACCCGTTTTAGTATTGCTCAAGCCAGACATTCATTCAGGGCACAATAATTATGAGTGTATTATTATATTTGTTATATAAGCGGTTATTTTCCTGTAACATGATGTAGGTTGCCTTAAAAGCAGACTCTGTGGAGTCATCGACGCCGACGTTGCGTAATAGTTAATGTGGTGTTGCGTTACGTACACACTCATATCAACCTCTTTTGAATTGATTGTGGGAAATGGTGTAATGTTTGGGTGGTCTCTGGTTAAAGTATCTGAATATAGTTAACGCGTTTGGATCCTGCCTAACTCTCTCTTAGAATTAGGTCTTATGTATTATTTAGAACTGCATGGAACACATTATCTGTTTATAAATATACTGGGTGATTTATTGAGAATGGCCAGAGACACAAAAATATAAGGATTAGGTCTTAATACACTATTGATGGTATGATGGTCTACACGAGCATAGTTTTATAAACTATGACTAGGATGGTAAGCTAGTATTCCGAAGTTCTATTTTGACTTACTATACTGTCTTGGCACAATGCTAGAGTGGTACACACGATGCTGATAATTTTGAATCGAAGCCAGTATTATTGCTGTTTACAGTGAAGAAAAATGAACAACTTATTCAAAGAAACACAATTATTAGACTTAAACATTTGCTTGGATGATTGTGTCAAGTTGCATGGGATCAATTATTAGAAAAGTTGCTAGAAAAACGTATTCATTTGTAATAGTGAATCACGCATCTGTGTGTCTACAACAAAGAATAGTGATATTCCAGAGACACTCTTACGATATAGGTACTTGAACGAATTTTAAATTAATTTCATTATTTAATTTAGGCAATTTTGAAGCTTGTATATAGGGTGTTCTGAAAACTCTATAACAATCTTTGGCAGATGGTAGCTGGGTTTATGCCAACATTTTTTTATATGAACATAGGTCCGATTCGTTTTAAGTTACAACCAAAAAAACCTATACTTTCATATTTCAATCAAAGTAGCCTGACAAATAAAAATGCAATTACAATAATTATTATTTGTCTTTAAAGAGTAAACATTAGTTAACACTTCAATAGGCTGAATGGTCGTTTTTTGGAGCAGGGTTACCTTCTTCTCGAAGTTTACGAAATGTATGTAGTGACTGTGTGGGCAGGTTGGTATCTATTTGGGTATCTTCGTGGGTATTCTTGGGTTGCTTGTCTGTTATACCCATATACAAAGACAATATCTGCATACTCCTTTAGTTCTAAATAAATGCATTTTTTATTTAGCACTTTAACGCTACGTGACACATAAATAAACAGCAACTATCATTTATATTATTTATCAGACTACTTAGAAATATGCAATAACATTAATCCAATCAATTAATTTCATAAATAAAACTCGCGTCTACCATGTAGGTACTAGCCTGGTAATGCCTGGTTTACACGAGGCTAGTCTTACAAACTAGAATAACAAGCTAGTATTCTAATGCCGGGTCCAGACTAAGCAGACAAAAAGTGAACACGATTTTGAAACAAAAACACGACAAAATTGCGACAAAATTTTAGGTATTCAGACAAGACAAAATTGAGACAAAATTCCGGGTCCAGACCAAGCAGACAAAACAGTGACAAGACAAAGACATTCATGTTTAGCGACAAAGTGGCGATAAATCCGATACATTTCTGCAACATATTTGTCTTATTTTTGTTTTGTTTCCAAATTCTGAGACAGTTGCACGTCCCGTCTCGAGTCGGTAAAGATCAAAGGGTCTCTGTTTTGTCTGCATATTTTAAAAGTTGTCGGCGCAGTGTGGACGGTGTGCGCTGACAAATGTAGGAGACCAATATATCAGCGGAAAATCACACATATTTAGTTCTGTTATGTTATTGTAGTGGAGTAAGTAAGTCTTTTGGCAACTGCAGGACCAACAAGGCATATCAGATTCTCGAAATCTTCGCTGGGCATTCTTAAAAAATTCTTAAAGCTTGAACGAATCTCACCACTTAGTCCAATATGATCCTCACGTAACTGAACTAACAATTTATTTATGGACGCTTTTAAGCTTGGTCTCATCCAAAAACGTTTGCGTTTCATTTTTCCAACATTGGATGAAGAAGAGAAAGATATAACAACTGGCGGCTAGCAATAAATCTTCATTTTTTAAATTTTCTTCCTGGTGGAAACGCCACATGGTTAAACCACTGATTCGCACCAACTGAATTTTATTGCACATTTGTTCTTGTGGTGTGGACAGTTTGTCTCAATTTTGTCTTGTCTGAATACCTAAAAGGTTGTCGCAATATTGTCGTGTTTTTGTCTCAAAATCGTGTTCACTTTTTGTCTACTTGGTCTGGACCCGGCACTGTCCGCACCATAAGGACAAATGTGCAACAAAATTCAGTTGTTGTGAATCAGTTGTTTAATCACGTGGCGTTTTCACCAGGAAGAAAATTTAAAAAATGAAGATTTATTGCTAGCCGCCAGTTTCTATATCCTTTTCTCTTCTTTATCCAATGTTGGAAAAATGAAACGCAAACGTTTTTGAATGAGACCAAGCTTAAAAAAGCGTCTATAAATAAATTGTTAGTTCAGTTACGTGAGGATGATATTGGACTAAGTGGTGAGATTCGTTCAAGCTTTAGGAATTTTTTAAGAATGTCCACCGAAGATTTCGAGAATTTGATATGCCTTGTTAGTACTGCAGTTGCCAAAAAACATACTAATTACTCCACTACAACATACCAGAACTAAATATGTGTGATTTTCTACTGATTTATTGATCTCCTACATTTGTCAGCGCACACCGTCCACAGTGCGCCGACAACTTGTCGTAAAATATGCAGACAAAACAGAGACCCTTTGATCTTTACCGACTTGAGACGGGACTTGCAACTGTCTCCGAATTTGGAAACAAAACAAAAATAAGACAAAAACGTTGCAGAAATATATCGGATTTGTCTGCTTGGTCTGGACCCGGCATTACATTCTATTCTGGCTTACTGTACTGGCTTGGCATAATGCTAGAGCGATACACACGATACTGGAAATTTTAAGTCAAATCCAATATCATTGTAGTCTACCGTGGAGAAAAAAGAACAAAAGAAAAACGTATTTCTTTGTAACGATTAATCACGCATGTTTGTCTCTATAACAGGGGATAGTGACATTCCATTTAAAATTAATTTCATTATAATAATCTAGGCATTTTCGAAGCGTGTTTATATGCAGAAAATGCGAAACAGTACGTCGTCACCATATAATACCTGATCATGTACTAACTTCGCCGTTCACACGAAGCCATGATAGTAAATTTGGTGGTGGTGCGAGGCGCCACTAACATGAATAATAAAACACCACCGTATTGAAACTATCCTGGCTTAGATGATAGCTTACTGGGTTTTTCACTAGATTACTATCTTGAAAACTGCGCTAGTTTACTTGGAGTTAGAGTTACTGACTTGTTAGCTTACTAGCACTAGCTTGCTTTAATAACTTAAAAAGTAGCCTCAGGTAGGTCGGGAATAACGTTTTTCCGTTTAGATGAAGCCAATACGCCAACCAGGATAGTAAATTTGGTGGTGGGAGGCGCTACTAACACAGAATCTATTGAAACTATCCTGGTGCAGATGATAGCTTGCTAAATAAAAGATAAATTTTCTGTAGAAGCCAGCAATAGTGTAGGCTCAAACTCAGAAGCTTATGTTTCAAAATTATTTTTTAATGAAGCTATGGAAATTTTCTGAACAATTAAAAATATTTTTTTTGTAGAACTACTTTTCCGATTTTGAAGGCCAAAAAATATGTCGTGGAATGACAGGGTAACACTGTAAAAAAATTGCACAACTTTTTTTCACTGGTAAAATTTTTTTTAATAGAAATTTTGATGGGCTACTCTGCAGATACTATCACTATGTTCTACCATAAAAATGTTTGATTTATTTAGTATAAGATATAAAATTGTCAAACTGATTAAAAGAGTATTTCATAGGTTAAAATAGTTGGAACGCAAATACATGGTATCCTCGGTTTTTCGTCCTTTGGGAAATAATAAAACATAAAACAATAATAGTTGTCTTTCCTATAACATTTTTCTCTATGACACTCCGTTTTCTTGATACAAGGCCTTCGATTTTTAAACACTTAAACAACTGAATGTTGCATAACCGAAACTAGTGGTCGTAAACATTTTCTATCAACGAATATAGATTTCTCGTATATTCTTCTTGAGAAATAATGACGCTACATGGCATTTTCTAAAATCGCTATTTTCAGTTTTTTCACAATATTTCAGCAGCGGCAGCAGACATCTTGGATCTGTTTGGTGTATCTCAATGGCTATCAAATGGCTATCATCCTGTATATTTTACAGTTTCCGAGATACCAATGGAGAGCCATGACCTAGGTAATTGGCCGCTGCCAGTAACTGAATTAAATTGCACATCCCTAGTTTTAGCTGGCATTTTTTAACCTGCCTTTGTTGTCCTCGGGCTAGGTTATGTGGGAGCGGACCCGCTATCGGTAGGAACCGAAATCAATATACAGCGTGATTTTGAAAGTGGGGTATTTTAACTGATGACAGCTAGTATTGAAATAAATTATTTTACAAAATATTGCCCTAATAAAAGTATTTTAATAACCAACATAACTGAGTTTAAAGTTATTGCAAATTTTGAAGCTGACTCTGTAATAAAACTCTAACAGAACGGATGTTTCATGAATGTTGGCCAATGCGTCATTGATAAGCGACATGTGACACGATGGCGCGCAGTCGTTGCTGTATATCTTTTGGGCAACCTTACTAACCCTAAACTTCCATTCCAAGTGAACCCACGTATTATACGTGTTAGAAAAGAATCGTGTTGTGGTTAAAATTTTGGTGTTTTGTAGTGTGTGCGTTGTAATTTTTGTGTTGAACGTAATTTTCTGACACAGTGATATAACAATAGTACAAGTGTAGTGATAATAGTGACCTGTGGATATGTTATTTGTGTGCAGATAGTGTAATCCAAATCGAGTGCACTGCTGGACGAATTACACAGAAATTACATTATAGCTTCCCGCTGAACTACGATTTGTTTATTTACACAACAACCCGGGATACAGATAAACAGGGAAACGGGGATATAATTTTGAACATTTACCATGAGTGTACAGGACCGGCGACATAATTTAAAAATGCAAAAATAGATGAGTTATACATGATTTTTTATATTAACATTTTATTAGGTTATATTTTGCATATCACTTGTTCTTCGAATAAGTGGGCATATACTAAAATTACTACCCCTCTTTCAAAATCACCCTGTATGGACAGGACCAGGAGTATTGACAGTGGGTCCGTATCTACAGAGTCTAGTCAGAGAACAACAATGATAGCTTGCCGTAGAGATATTAGGGTTCTTCTACAGGATCCACCAAAGTAGAATATTTGGAACATACGGGTAAAAATTATTTGGATCATGAAAAGAAGATTTGACATCTGTTACTGCTTTCATTTACTAATTTTGATTGTTTTTAATTTTCGTTAGCTACGAATAGAGCAAAGAATATTTATCAGCTTATCAAACTAGCTAAAATAGTAAGATTAATAAGCATCTTTCCACATTCTTGTAAGTCACAGTTATTGTTATACAAATATATTGCTCGCCAAAAGCACATAAATAAATTATAACATATCCTTACCTGGGGGCTAACTCCAAGCATCTTCAGAGACGGTGGAATATTAAGTCCTTGGGGTAGGAGCACGTGACCAAAGTCCACAGTAAACTGTTCGCACCAAATACCGAAGTGGCCTATATCGAAGACGGTGAGATCACCAGGTAGAGTGAGAACCACTGTCTTTCTGTCGTACCTTCTCAGTGGAAGTTCCTTACCATTTTCATCGGGAACTCTGATACCTTGGGGCGATGGTTTGGAACCGCTGCCGACCCAAAATTTGGCATCTGGAAATAAACAGAACCATTTAAAGCATGCATAAACATAAAATTAATTATTCTAACATTCTAGTCGATGATGTTCAAGGCTAAATTTCGCAAAATCTTGGAACTCATTGATTATGTTGTCAGGCTTGTATATAATTATAGACAGCAATATAACTACTTAATAATAAGTATCGTTATTCACTATTAAATTACAATAAATATCACAAACAGTGACTTTAAAACAATATAATTTTGGATGGAAATGAGCCAATTATGTCGTTTGTTATATAATATAATTATTGTTAAAGTTAAATTTGTAACAACCAGTCTGTTTGCATTAAAGATTGTTCAACATTAATAAATGTTTGAAACTTTACCCAATATGTTTCTGAAGATCTTAGTTACAATACAAGTTATTATAATTTTTACAAATTTTACTGAAGGTTTAAATTAGGCGGATTATAAAACCTTGATGGAGAAGTAAGAGAAGTAGAACTAATTATGTTCAACATAAAAAATTTAAATCACAGTTGTGTATGTTGCTACAAGTGGCATAACCCAGGGTTCTAATTTGTCGCAATAAGTTAATTATTATTTTTTTTAATATGTGATGACGATGTAAAAACTATGAAGTTTTGAGAATATTTACATGCTGATATACAATTTGTGTATTTAGTTCCAAATGTTTAATATACAGCACTATTTGGTATGAAAGGACCATGAACTGTCATTAAATGCAAAATGATATAAACCTATTATATATGGATGTGTAAATTAGATATTGGAAAGGAAACTATGTGCGTGTAGGGTCATGAACTTTTACTCACAACTTAACAAAAAATTGCAAGAGAATATCTTTATAATTTTCGCTCTTCAACTACATATAATCTATTCCTCATTATAAATATATACAGTGTATGAAAAATTTTGAAAATATATTTATAAATACTAAGCAGTTTTTCACTATTGGCTTTGTAAAGATTATTTGTTGGTCGCTATGAGCAGTGTAGTGTTGCTTGGTGTCCACATTATAATGCCCGACTGAATGTAAGTTTTGAAAATATTATTTTTTTTTTAGGTTTAAAAGATTAAAATATATCTAGTGGTTTGTTTACTTACATAACCTTTTTAAAGCAATTCATTAAAAATTTCTAGCAGGTTATATTTAGAATCTTACTCACGGACAAGTAGATACTTCAGGTTTTAGAACAAGTACAGCAGTTTAATATTAGAAGATTCTATATAAGATATTGCCCATCTTTTAAATATAGTAGGTATTTATTTACGTAAAAACCTATCACTTAATGATATTTGTCAATAACTTTACTTTCTAGTGTAGACAATTTAATGAAATGATGTTTGCAGTTGTTGAAAATTATATTACAAATCTTTGTGATGTGTGAAAGATGCAGTTATAACTAACTTCAATTATGTCATCTTCCATTCTGTTGGTGTTTTTTAATTTAAAATGTATGTATATTTAAAATTTTGTATGTATCCACTTTTCTAAATGCATGTAGAAAATTCGGGGGCGTATGATTAAAAATAATGTAATTTCGTTAAAGAAGCATAAGCTCCCAAGGGCATTTTCCGAGATGTAGGGTTTCCAAAGTTGAGAAAAAAAATTTAAATTCATAATTAAACCCCTTGAGATATTTTTAGCAATTTTGGTCTAATAGTTTTGTGTATTGGTAAATATAAAATAAAAACGAAATAGACAAAAGATTATGATTTCTCGTATCCAAAAACATCTATTCCCAAACTTGTAAGATGATACATTCAAAGACTGTGTAATTATTACAAAAAGTCACTTTTTAAATTCCAACTTTGACACCCTGTATTTTTTTTATTATCAACATTTTGTTCGGGCAAGTTGGCTTAAATATTTTGAAATGAAAAAATGTTTCAATGGGACATTACTAACGGACTACCCTGTATATTTTTATTTTAAAATGCAGGTAGATATACAAAATTTTGGAGTTTTTGGTATACATAATTCTCTAATTCATACATAAACGAAGTATACTCGCGTCAAGAATTCAGACGTCTTACCACGGCTGACGTTACACATTTGTTTCTATTGTCAACGTAATTTTCGATATTTGGTCGCGTTAAAAACAATCATTTTTTGCTATTTAATGCAATATATAATGCAAAATTTTAGTGTATTATATAGTTTTATTACTATCAGTTGCAGTTTCTTAAATATTTTGATGAAAATATAATGAATTATTCATTTGTTCGTATGACGTAAGTCGTCTGAAATCTTGTCGCGAGTATATAAATTAAAATATAGCAGATTGAAATAATTTAAAATAATTTTAATTATTTAATTAATGAAAAATAAAGTATCTGTATAGAGAGATTCTTAAAATAATAAAAAGTTTTTTCTTACTGAAGAAACTTTATGAGTGTGTGTTTACTTTGGTGGTCAAAGCAATTACATATGTCAACGAATAGCAGAAACCGCCCAAAGGTCACCCAAAGGTCATTTTAGGATCTCTTTCCTACAATCCGAACAGGAAACGGTCTATAACTTGACATTCAGGTTTGCGTAGAAATGTTTTTTTCAGTAGCACGGATGTGAATTTACTTTCTTTGTCCCTGCATCTAATCCTATAAATTTCTTTCTGTAGGTAGTGATTCGGTTTAATCTAAATTCTGTTTATATTTTAGTTTATGCTTTAAGGTATATGCGATTATATTTATTAAGCTAAACGTCATTAAAACTAGTTTTAATATGAATTAGCAACTTTGTTTTTATAATTAGTTGAAACAGAAATAATGTTAGAAATTAGACTGGTTTTATTAAGAACTTCAACTGTTTTTTTACTGTTTAAGAAAGGTATTTTAAGCTAATATGTATCAAATCTCCTACAATTCCTATCAATGAAGTCATATGTATGTTCTCTGATACCAAACATCTAGGTATGCTAATTAACATCCACAGACAAAACTCTATTCAATAATTATCTAAAGAATTTAATCTATTTACTAACCTCTGGAGTGGGAACTCGAAATTCAACCACAATATATGAGATCTGACCTATTTCTGCATTTTTAGGATTGCTTCATCAGGTGGCCTCCTTTAACTCGAGTCAAATATCTTACTATAAAGATTATTATACCAATAGATTAAAATTATTTGAAATTGAATGTCGACAGTGTCAAAATGAAATTAAATATCGACAACGTCAAACTGATTAACTGTCAATGAATATCATAACAACCTACTAAAATATTTAATTATGCTTGCCTCCCGCTTTGACAGATAAACGCAGTTGTAGTAGGCTTGTGACGTCAGAAACAGTTTTGTGGATCTCCGTACAGAAAGAATTTTAGTTTGGTAATTACAGCCCTTACACATTTTTGTTTTAATAAAATCAATCGTTTACAAATATGTTGTATGAATCCGTAAGTTATAATTTTACACTAAAAATTATTTTTTGCTCGTATGTCTGAACCCACCTATTGTATTCCTTTTATTGATTCTCCCTAACCCCAACCAGTGTTATCAATTTCTCTATAATAAATGTATAAACCGAAAGACATCAATTCAAATCCAACAAAGTTTCCCTTTCTTTGTATTTGCTCTGATTCCTCTCGAGTAAGTCCCAGGTGCTTCTAGAGAATCGCCTTGAATCTTTTATAAATTCAAGATGGGATGGAAATGACAGCGGCTTATGTGGAATTATACGCGATGGGTGGCGGTACATCATTTTCGAAGATGACGAATACGAAACTTAATCATTGCCAGCCAGTATTTATCCCGGTACTAGCTTCTAAAGTTCTAACACCTTTTGTTGGCCAGGGACGAGACTGTGCTCACCTTTTACTCATTTAATTAATTGGCAGTACAACTGAAGGTATTCGCGTTGAATGAAAAATGACACTTTACGATCTCTTGGGAAACGACAGAGAAACTTTTTGGGGTGTAACACATTTGTGCATGTGATGGATCGCTGTCAATAATTCAACTCGAATGTGGAAAATAAATATTTAGTTTTGCGTTGAGATATTATTCTTAACTTGCGCCGTTGGGCAAACAGAATGTGGAAAACCTCATGAGTTTTGTCAATATCTAATCTGCATTGTATAAATATAATGAGAACTATTTAGTTTTAAGTTAAATGAGGTGAGATGATCATTTCTGTAATAATGGTGAATGTCGTACGGCGCAGATGAAACTGTGTAGATTTATTTAATTTGTTTTTGGGAAATCGTTTGATCTGCACATATACGATATGGGCAAATTTATCGTCATATGTGTAGCTGGCTTAAAAGAGACAGTGATAGACGTATAGCTGTACAGGGTTAACTATGATTAAGAAACAAAATAACCACGTACGTGCCCAGAGAGGGCTTAAAGACAATAAAAAATATTTCGGAATTCTGGGTCGATGCTTAAAAATTGGGAAGAAGAACCCTTTTCCCCGGAAAATCGACGCCTATGACATTCCTTGCCCAAGATGATAAAGTACAAATACGTTATATAGAAATCTCTGTACACAATAATCCCCAAGAGGGTGCCAATCTCTCCACGAATATAGCTTATATACGGTCTACCGCCTGCGGGGGTCGAACCCACAGCGATCTAGTCACCTCGATTCAAGTACTGACTCCTTAAACCGCGCGACCACTGACCGACACATAAATTGCATTTTCTAGTAATTTCGTAATCCAGAATTGAAATTAATATAAAATATGCAATTGCTTAAAACGTAATACAATCTCACTGAAAATGGACTAAATGACGTCGATTTGAACGTTTATATATGTCATAATCACAAAACGCTGTAGTACAATGACAGATGAGTGCAATAATTTTTTTATTGCACTCATTAATTTAACAGAAAAATTTTCTAAATCTCTTCAAGTACCATGGAAAGAAATATCAGTAAGGTAGTTGCTACGCTACCTCCCTGTGCTGCCATATCGCTTTTGTCATTAGGTAAATCATTAAATAATCATCTACATTTTGTAAATATATACAGGCGGGCCAAATGAAAATGAAACAGAGACATTTTCAGGAACTTCGTCAAGATAGTAGAAAAATGCTCAGACCCGTCGATTTTAGACTAAAGGGTGACATCCTTTCCTGGTATTTTTGACTTTGCCACTTTCACCCCCAAGCAAGGGTAAGCATCACCCCAAAATAGTTAAATGGCATTGGAGATTGAGTAATATTTATTGCAAAAGCTCTTACAATTCTCTTTACAACAAACTTTAAATTTTATAATTCCACCCAATACTTAATAAGAATTAACGATTTATATTATGTCATCATCAGAACGGGAAAAAATGGCTAATAAAAAAACAGTAAATGAATTCATTATTTTTTTTTAAATTGTACTTTAACAATTACAATATTGCATTGAAATCAATTTGCCTACTAAAAGTGATTTTGCACAGATACATCAAATTGTATGAACTGATAATTCGCTTCTGTTGCAAAACATTGATGTTGCATCCCAATTTAGAATCTGATCTAAACTAATTTAATCTAATGTTTTCCAGTTTAGAATTTTAATTTCTTAAAAACACCCAACTGCGTCCCAGAAGCATCTAATACGTAACAATTATAGCAATATTATGTAGCAAGTATTTAGTAGCATTAGGAAATCATTTGGGTTTATTTAAAATGGGCGGAAAGACGCTCTTTCCTCTGCAGTGTCATTTGCCGCTTAAAAAAGTAACTACCATCAATTTAGAAAATTAAATTGTAAGCTCCTTATAATGTCGCAACGCTTAAATTAAGAAGATTATTTGACAAATTAAATTTACTAAGAACACTCGCGGAGAATGGGTGAGCCGAATTTTAAATAATTGTTTTGAAAATTTTATTTAAATTATTTAAGGCAATGCTGCGAAGCTGCTGTTAGTTTCTCTCTCTACACGAGAATATAATGTTACGCAATTATAAATCTTATTATGTCCCTTCTGTAGAAAGAGGCAGTGATTTCTTCATGAGAACGAATTAAGTAAATATTTATTTTGCAGTGTAGTATAAGGTCACTCGAGAGTATTAACTTCTACTGTAACTATGCTGTCTTTTAAGATATTCAATTATAAAACGTTGTATAAAGGCAAGATTGGGTGATATTAATAAAAACAGAGTACATGGTCTTATTAGGTGCTCATGAAGAATCGAAGTTGATGCTAACAATTGAACACATACCTACTTATTTTTGGTATTAAGAAACTTTTGGTATGAAAATAGAGCACCAGCTTCGACTTTCTAAGTCATACTCAAAATCGCAAAAGTGTAGACGTCATAATTTGCAACTTGATTTGACTATGATTTTTTTTATTTCACTGAAAGGCAGTCCTGTATTTAATAAAACATTATAATAATAAAGGTAAAATGCATATGTCATGTGTCTATTCTACATTTAACCACGCTGAATGGAATTTAATAAAACTGCGTAAATTATCATTAGGAAGATTGTACATTAAAGCGTTCTATCTCTGTATAACATTTTTTTACATAATTTACATACTGTAAATTTTCTGCAGTTTCTGATCTCCAGGGTTTACTCTACCATATTATGTACTAATCGCCACGTTTAGTCTTAAGTCATAAATTAATCATATTTTATCCCTTCTTAGTTGTTTTCTCTAGCGTATAAGTGCCTCGCCATAATCTGCAGCAATTTGTAAAGCATAATCGCCTTTTTTGACATCTTCAAACACCTTTCTTATTAAGGGTACTTTGCAAAATAAAGTAGCTTAATACAAAAGATGGAACTTTTTTGGTATTAATTAGAATTGTGTTTTGTAATATATCATAACGCTGTTTACCTTAGCCAAAACACAACCTCGAGTCAAACATCTGTACAAGTTTTGCTTAGTCCATAATCCAAATCTCCAAGAAGAGAGCCACTAGCTGTATTCCACTGCATACTGTTAAAAACGTCCGAATTTCTCTATTTAGACCAATAGCCAAGGAAAATAGTAGGTAAAAACTGAGGATTCAATCTGAGGGTACATCACTGGATGGACATGGCTGTAACCAGGCCGAGGCAACAATATGGGGTCATGGTGTAGTGGCCAAGTGTGGACCGGGTGACAGTAACCAAGGAGTTATCGAAAAATCTAAAGATGGGCCTGCTTAGATATTACTGATGGGATAAGGATGACACCAACTGCGGCTCTGGAGGTTGTGCTGGGGTTACCACCCTTCCCAACATGGATTGTGGGAGGCGATGGCGACCTATCTCAGAATAAGAGATGCGAGCAGTTGGTAAAGGGTCGAGCAGAGGATTTACGGTTACTTAAAGAGAGATGTATATGTACCTTCCGCTAGAGAGAACGGTGGCCGTAGGTAGAATATTTGTTCCCTGGATATACACCACGGTCTTCCGGGCAGAGTTCTTTGCTATTTTGATAGTAGCAAGCAAGGAAGAAGTAAGCAATTGTGTGGAGGAGAAAACCGTCATCTGCTCTGAGAGTCAAGCTGCACTCCGGGCCCTTAGCTTTTCAAGTACGAGATCTACTCCGTTCGGGAGTATGGAGATGAGTCTCTGGCCAGGCATAGACAGTTGATCTGGGTTTCAGGCCATAAAGGAATCCCTGATAACGAGTAGGCTGATCAGCTACCTCGTATCAGATCTGGGGCGCCTGATCAGGTACCCAAACCCATTATTGGAATTGCGCGAGGTAGTATTAAATAGCGCCCTTAATAAATGGACCTATCAAATATAAGGATGGAATTGGAGAAGGAATAGAGGATGTAGACAGGCCTATGACTTTTTAGATGCATCCAATAGATCTAACACGGTGTGGCTGCTGAACTTCAGTCGAAGACCCTGAACCAAATAGTGGAGATTCTGACAGGTCATTGCAGACTCAGAAAGCGTCAAGTTTGATAGGGATAGAGGATGATCGTTTATACCTGGAATATGGAGAAGAGGAGAATTCTCCCATCCACTTTCTAGGGCACTGTACGGCTTTTGGAAGACTAAGGCGTAAGATATTTGGTGCCGAGGAATTGCAAAGGGAAGAGATGAGGAGCTTATCATGGACTAAGATTCTGGCGTTCATCGAGCGTCGTGTAGGTGATGGGATGGCGGGGTAGGCAAAAAGGCCCTCCTGTGGTCTAATTGCTAGGCTGTCGCCGCCCTGTTATACTACTACTACTGTATAGGCCAGTCATTAACAATCCTCCGGTCAAGACATATCGACGTTAGTAAACTCCTCTCGAACGCTATATTCATTTTCGTGGTTTAATGATAGGGATGTGAGATAAACCATTTGCAGTAGTAGTGGAAGAAGAGATGTACTTTTTTTGACACTCCACAACCGTTACAGATACTATTTGGTGCACTTCAATGTTTTCATGTCACTTTGAAATCCTAAGTCACCGAGCTTTCAAAATCGTCTCCTTAACTTAAATTATTTATGTGGCTCCTTCATTTCTAAAGTACCTATATGCTCAATTTTTTAAATGGCCCTACAGAAAAATGTCCAATTTGGTGAAGGTGTAGGCCATTCTGTAGACCTTCGTCTTCTAATTCATTCTCAATTAAATTTTCAGCAAGATAGCGATCGCCTGGCTCGAGTATGTCGGTTAAAACGAAATTAATGGCGTTTTCCAGCAGATCCAATTAGATATATCCGGTTAAATTTCCAGATAAAAATGTCCTACCTAAACATTGAGTTTTTCTGGATGCTGCAACGCATTGTATAAAAAATATTATTACTCCACGTTTCCCCAACATTTTGAACTAAACCTCTATTGAATTGAGCTTGATGATGGGCATTTTCAACAGAATAAACCTTTAATTTTTTTTTAAATTGATCATCTAATATTAAAAAACTACATGACGTTAAAGTAGTATTTTATACTTTTTACTTTATTTTTCTTTATCGTACATTAAAGGTCAATTTTTCGTCCTAAAAATGCATCATTATTGAATAGTATGAAATAGACATAACTGAATGCGTTTTGAAAGATGT
Organism: Monochamus saltuarius; assembly: GCA_025584915.1. NCBI lineage: Eukaryota > Metazoa > Arthropoda > Insecta > Coleoptera > Cerambycidae > Monochamus > Monochamus saltuarius. The sequence continues at coordinate 54,390,133 of CM046725.1, read as the reverse complement.
ATCACGCAGTACCACATTTCATTTCAAGATCTTAAAACATTTCGGGAATGTGCACACGGTATAGCAGTTGGCTTGAATAAAATGTACGTTAGATTTGTGCCAAGAAAATACTTTACTGATTTGCGCTACGCGAGAAAAGACATCGCTAAGTTCGTGGAAAGTAAACAGCAAAAGATTGGATGATAAAAATTTGAGTAGATCAAAAGGTCAGGGTGTAACAGTAAAAACGTTTGAAATTTAATTCTAGAGAAGCTTATATGAGAGTTTTATGGGATAATCCTGAAAGATAATAAATTATGCAGGTACACGCAGCATTGTAAAAAAGAAAATTTCTGTGGCGCAGTTGTAATAAAAGTTAATAATAAATAGTTGAAGTCGCAAAATATCAAAACGGGAGGAATATGCCGCATTTTAGTAGTCAACTATCATATAAAACGCGGTGTTAATTAATTAAGGGTTAATAATTACTACAGAATAATGGGGAAGGTGCATGCATTTTATATTGGTTTAAAATGTATTACAGAGTAACCTTTCAAACGTATTGAAAGGTCAGAAAGATGTGTCTGGCGGCAATAATCATATAATAATTAAAACATTAATATTAATATATTGGAACACGTAATATCATTGGTGTGAGGTCACAGGACGTTCAGCGCGGTTTATGTTTCCATAGAGACAGGTGTTAAGTGTTGATGATGTAAACAGACGTTTGTTTCATGTTTTTTGCGTTTTTGTAGCATCTTTGAGTCATAGGTAGTGTAAATACCGTGTAAGTAAAGCCGTGCAAATTCCACGACGACAGAAGCGGGTTTTGTGTGCATAATCGGATGATTATTATTCATTTGCCTCAATGGATTCATTTATCATCGTTTTATACTTATAAACGTTATTGGTGCGAATCTCATATTTATTAGTGCAGCAAATACGGAGGTCAAAGCAAGCAGCTATTCTCCTTAACATTACCATAACTAATAGTGGTGATGTGGTGAACATACATTATTGTTAAATGTAACATATTTCTTTGTTTAAAATATAGATGCGCTAGTGAAAATTACGGCAACAGTGCTGTTGGTTACGTCTATATAGAGGGTGTTACTTGCAGTATTTATTAAATTATGCCATCTGATTTCATATTAAGCTACTTGTTTTAATTTGAAAAATAAGAAGTACAAGTAATAACATTTGTTATTATTATTTTTAAATTCATTTATTAATTTTGTATTGCTATTTACTACTGATTTAATTTCTCCTTAGAAATTTTTAAAAAGTCTGTATTACTTATTACTTTTGTTTATTATATGTTCATATTAGAGCAGGTAATTTAATGTAGTGAAATCAGATAGCAACATTTTATAAATGCCTCATAACCCCGCCACTGATACTTTATGTAAACTGCAAATTTTACATTATATGCCTACCAATATACTAAAAAATTATATCAAATTAGACAAAAGTATTTCAAGTTTTTATTTAGAAGGTGAATTTTAAATTAATTTTTTTGTCAGATTTGGAACAAGATTCCCTTTATTTTAACCATAGAATACTCCCTGGATTCTCTGGACGCAGTAGGTATATAAATTATTTAATTTTGATGAAATATGATATCGAAAAAGTAATAATGCTGTATAATTCATTAAATAAAAATTATTTAAATGATAATATTAGAAACTACAACTTTCGAAGCCGTGATTTCCACAAAATCTAGAAAGGTCAGATGTTTCTTAAAACGAATTGTTTCAGACATTCAGTAAGCAGGTGAATTGTAAGTATTTAATGAATGAGTTCCAACGTCTCTAACCTACTTACAAACTACTAAAATTCCGGACATAAATAATAAAGTAGCGTTGACAGTGATAGCAAACGGTTCTATTCAGATTAACTATTAACTAAGCTTTCAGTAAATGCAAATTTACACTTAGAATGTTAATTTTAATACCCACAGTTAGAAACTAAAAGAGACGCAGAGACAATGAAATTATAAAAGTTGACTTCATTGGCCATTCAGTCTTCGTTATAGAGAACCCTCGTGATTAAAATTTATTAGATAGTTGGTATAAAAGTCTGATGTGACTTTGTGCTCTCTAGTTGTGCTTCTAGAAGTACTCTTTATGATAAAATTCAAATTAAGCGTTACAAATTGACTAATTAGTTGCTGCTGTGGGAATATATTCATCCTAATTTGGCACAAATAACTGTAACTGTGCCAATATATCAATATTTTTGCAATATGATTATTAGGTGCAGTCCAAATAAGTCATTCTTATTAGAACTATCATTTTTGTTATCTAGAATTTCGTATACAGTTGTTCCATATTCGTTTCTTACTTAAGCCCGGCCGTATATAAAGTTCCGTCTATTTTTTCATACATGTGACGATACAGTTGACGGTCTAGAAATAATGGCTACTTAGGTATCTATTTTTGGCAAAATAATTGGAACTATTTTTTTATTCAAACATAGGAATACAAAAATGTAATGATATAAAACTATTTATTCACCAATTGTAGCTAATAATCCCTTTTAAGGCAATTTCAGGCGGCCAGTTAAGTTTTCCGTTCAGTTTTAAGTTCAGTTGCCAGTTCTTTATGTGTAAACACATACAAATGGAGAGAAACTGATATATTGAGTGTTTGCAATAAAGGTCTTTTTTCACAGTTTTAGTTGTCAATTATCTTTAAGGTTTTTTTAGACCATCAGTTCTCATTTAGTTTAAATCTCAGTTATATTGTTAATTATTTTTGTGTAAATAGGTACACAAAAATTAAAGAAATTGAAATTTTTGTGAATTTATACAAAAAAAATAATGGAAAACTGAACTGGCTATCTAGTTAACATTATGTTTATGTATAAACATTTAAAAAAATCAGTTTTCTCCATTTTTTGTATGTTTACACAAAAATACTTGAACTGAAACTGAAAATACCTTTAAAGGGATTATATTACGTAATGGTTACTCATATATACTTATTACTGCCAAAACAATTTGAACTCTTTTTTTTCGTTCTCAAGTGTTGGAATCGTATAAAAATATTTATTTACCAGTTGTAGTAAATAATCCATTTTAAAGTGTTTTAGACGGTCCGTTCAGTTTCAGTTCAATTGTCAGTTATCTCTATGTATAAACACAATAAAATGGAGAGAAATTCATATTATTGAGTGCTTAAAAGTCCTTTTGACGGCCAGTTCAGTTTACTGTTTAGTTGTCTGTTATCTTTAAAGGTTTTTGAGGCCGTCAGTTTCCATTTAGTTTCAATTTCAGTTAAGCAGTTAGTTATTTTTGTGTAAGTAGACCAAAATGAAAGACATTACAATTTTTGTGTTTATACATAAAGATAATCGACAACCAAGCTGATATTCTAAAGTTCAGTAGTCTTTATGTGTGTATACGATAATTAATTGAGCTAAAACTGAAACTTGACGGAAAACTGAACTGATCTAAATCTTTAAGTGTAAACACCCAAAAATTTCAGTTCAATATCGTTTTTATTTTTGTGCTTTTTACACATAAAATCATGATTATCTAAAGGTCCTTTAAAATGGTCATTTCAGTTTCAGTTTAGTTGTCAGTAATCTTATGTGTAAACACACCAAAATTAAAGGAAACTGGAATTATTAGGTGTTTACACGTAACTGACAACTGAACTGAAACTGAACAAAAAATTCAACGGATCATCGGTCATTTTAGAAGATCAGTTTAGTTTTCGTCCAGTTTCACATTAGTTATCAGTTATCTTTATGTGTAAACACAAAAGTGAATGAAAACTGAAAATTTAGTGTGTTTACACATACAATTAACTGAAAATAAAATTAAATGGAAACCTAAGCCGATAATTTAAAGCCCCTCTTAGACGGACAGTTCAATTTTAGTTTCATTAAACACACAAAAAGAAATCACTCTGTAATGTTTGTGTTTACACATATAGATAACGGACAATTGAACTCAAATTGTAACTTTAAAGTGCCTTTATAGATTTGACATTCAATTGTACTTTTTACATTTCAACTCAACAAAATAGCTTCACAAATACGGCATTTTATTATTAACCCGCCCAGCATATTAATTTGACAGGTTTTAAAATTTGTTTGAACGGAACAATCTCCATCAGTTGGTGAAATACACTAAACGAGGCATGAGTACTGTGCGATAGGGCGACAACGTATAGGTTCATCCGAACTCTAGACAAATATATACATATATTTACACACCGAAATGAACTTGATTTAAAAGTAATATGGAAATGTTATGTCTCACCTGGTGCTTCTCCATCATATGACAGATGAGGTACCAATAAGGTCTGAGCATCTACGATGACAATGTTGTCCGAAGAGATGCCGTGGACACCTTTCAAGGGTTCAATTTTTTGTGGGCGAGGGTAGTCAAAATTTCTCGGTATTTTTACGTCACCAAAATTCACCTGAAAGGAATAGATCAAGAATTTCATATATTGCTACAAGATATTGAAAAATCGAAAAAATAAAATATTAATAAACAGATATTGGAAATATAACTATATGTATTTTCTGCATATATATACGCTTCAGAAATTCTTAACTTAATTATAGTTATTAATTATAATAAGGGAATTAACAAGCCTTTAATCCAGGAGAAAAAAATTGACGCTCGAGGCGCAGCAAAAGTTACATATTTTCGAGAGGATTAAAGGCTGGTTAATTTCGCGAATGCAATTCAACGTTTTATCCACCATCACGACCAAAACCGGTCAATTAGGAGAGGGAAAGCCCGTGTGAGAGCAGCTGAAAAATTACTATTTTGAAAGAATGCATATTGCAATGCTGTAGAAATGTTGTCGAAAATCTGCGACCTAAAATACCGGTGGGAGATTTGTCTTGCGATATGTGGCTGGAAAATGTACGACACAACATGTAGGCATTAACACAATTTCGAAAACGTTTTTGTGGCTGCATTTCTTGGACTCCCTGATCCAGAAAGTATTTTTATTTTATTTTATTTACACTATTCAACAGGTCAAGACCCAGTTATAGAATAGGAAAACACACAAAAGCATACATAAAGTAAACTACACAATACTTAGACATAACTAACACATGTAAACAAATATGAAAACATTATCATCTAAACATCTAGATAAAGACAATAACAATTACAAAACAAGTCTTTTCAGAGTTGAAATATTGCAATCCAAAAAATCTACGGGCTATATAACTTCATTACATAAATCACACATATTATGAAGTAGAGAGTGTTGCAGAATGTTTGTCCTAGCAGGTGGCAAATAAAACATGTTAAATTGTCTAGCTTCAATTCTGGGAACATGAAAGTTCAACATTTGCGAGATGGCACTGCAGTCAATGACATTATTCATTACTTTATGTAAACAAATTAAATAAGCCTTTTTACGTCGATTTTCCAAAGTTTCAAGGCCAAATCTGTTAAGCATTTCAACTTGAGGGAACCCAGCAGAGGGATACTCACCATCAGCTTTAAAACTAACATAATTCCAAAATTTACGTTGAACATTTTCAAGAGCATCCACATGTACAGCATAATTAGGACACCAAACAATTGATGCATATTCACAATTGCACCTGACAAAAGTAGAGTATAAAATTTTCAAAGTGTTAGAATTCCGAAACTGTTTACTATTTCTTATAATAAAACCAAGAGATCTATAAGTTCCTGCAGTAATATAATGTACATGGTTATTAAAAGATAATTTTCTGTCAAAAATAACACCTAAGTCACAGAAAGTATCAGGTCTAGACAGCGTATGTTGCTCGATGGAATAATCAAAAGAAATTAATTGTTTCTTTGTAGAAAAAACAGTACATGATACTTACTAATATTTAGTGACAGATTATTAACCCTGCACCATTCATTAATGACATTAAGATTGTACTGAAGTTCAGCAGCATCATCAGCGTTCTTGATCGTACTAAAAATTTTCAGATCATCTGCATACAACAGGCAGGGCACAGTTAAATTATTAATGATGTCATTAATGAATAGGCTAAAGAATAAGGGTCCCAAATTAGACCCTTGAGGGACACCCGAGGTGGCTCGTACCTCAGAAAACTTGCAACCGCGGTAAACAACATGAAGACATCTGTTAGAAAGATAAGAGCTAATAAGACTTAACTAAGTTGAAGGAGAAACCATAAAAATTATCTAATTAACCATAATTATTACCATGGACATATAATGAAGTATACTAGCAATACTAGCTTGCTGTCTTAGCTTGAAAAAATTTGCTTTGTGTAGACTGGATATAATGGAATCCTATCCTATTGAAACTCTCCTAGCTTAGATGATAGCTTCTAGTGTAGACCGGACATTATTTGGTGTTAAAGAACATAAATATTACATCATTGAAAGAAATTGATATGAATTAACATTTATAATAAAGCAAAAAAACTTTAATAAGTTGCTGTAGAATCTATAATTCCATTAAAGTTTATGCAAACGTACCACGAACATATAAATAAAATTTTAGATTTAACTTGCAGGGTAATTACATAACTCTCACGAAAAATAATTCAATATCTAATTACAGTCTTCGTCACATACCCAGCGCAGAGTGTCAGAGTTCAGCAAAAGGAGCAAGTCTGTTCCGTTTCGTAACAACTTTCGAGAGGTATTCAACATCTCTGAAAAGTTTCCTAAGACAACTTCTAGAATTCAAATTCGGTGAAAGATTTTCAACTTTGCCCGACCTCATAATCTATATGGTAATGATCGGGTTCGGTTAATTTACAAGTTTAATGTCATACGTTGTTCTTATACTTAAGAGATTTTAGCTATGTGTGAGAAATCATGATTATTAATTGTGTGAATACCAAAAGCTTTCGTAAATATTAAACTTATGCAAGGAAAAATTTTGCATTATATTATCATTATACCTGTTTAATAGCCCTCTAGTTTACATATTGACTTGTTGTCTGTATTGAAAATGAGGTTATTAAAGATTGTTTGTCTAGTTTTGTCATACAGGTTGTTCCGAGATTATTTTACAATGTTTTACCTGCGTTTTCCCGTTTAGAAATAGAAGAAAAAAGTAATGGTTCATGGAGATATCCTAGATTTTTCTCTTGAAAATATTACGATTTAAGCCAACTTATGTTAGTAAAATGTTGATATTAAAAAAGATACAAGGTATTTAAGTTGAAATTTAAAGTGATTTTTTTGTTATAATTACACTGTCTTAATGTATCAACTTAAAAATTTGGGAGTAGACGTTTTTGGACATGAAAAATCATAAACCGTTGTCAATTTCGACGTACTATCGCTTGCAATAATAATGACACTCTCTTAAAACAGTTTTGAACTTCTGGAAGTTCTAAATAGAAATTTTATTAAAATTTCTCTTGATGAGTGAAACAACTAATAACTAATGTTAAAAATTTAATGTAGATTTCAATATGAATACGTCAGAAGTTCAAAAGAAAACGCAAAATTCATTTTAGTGAGTGTCATTATTCTTGCAAACAATAGTACTTACTCCCTAGTGGGCTCCATATTTGTGACGTAAATGTGAGTGTAACTTTTTTGACCCTAACGAATCAATTTTTTTTTATTAAACAATATTAAACCTACATTGTTTTTGAGGAAAAAAGGTATACGTGTCATTAGTCTCAGAAATTGGCCATTTTCGAGAAAATAGCTTTTCAACAATCAGCTGTATAGTTCATTGTATAATATTTTAATATAGCAGGTGCCAAAATTCCCTTGAAAAATGGATATATTGAAGGTAGATTGACAAGCAATAAAATTTGCACTGGTGTAAAATGGTACGGATAGTACTTCTCAACATGCAACGTTTTTAAAATTAAAGTCATACTGCTTCTTGCAGCTCCAGATAGTCGTCCTGAATTAGTTTGTGGATAATCCGCAATGTGAACAAATTTTTCGTTTTTTTCTCTAAATTCCTAAACAAATTTTTTAAATTGTTGATTATCAGGTTGTAATCTATTTCTAATTGTTAAAATTTAATTTACTATTAGCGCCTACTAAGTTAAAATATTGTAGGTACAATGAAATATGCAGCTGACTGTTGAAAAGCTATTATCTCGAAAATGGTCAGTTTCTAAGATTAATGACAAGTATACCTTTTCTCCTCAAGAACAATGCAGGTTTAATAATTTTTAATAAAAAAACGTGAACGTTATGTCCAAAAAAGTTACGCTTACATTTACATCACAAATATGGCGGATGTGGCGGAGATAGGTGAAAATAAAAAACAGATTATGATTTCTTATATCCAAAAACATCTATCTCAAAATATTTAAGTTGATACAGTCAAACTTTTTACACTCTGTTTCTTTTTTATTATCAACATTTTGAAGTGGAATATCTAGTATGTTTCCACGGGCAATTACTTACGGACCACCCTGTATATTGTCATACCAAGCAAACGCACAAAATAAAGGAACATAAGGTATTAAAAATGTTTAGCCTGTTCCATCTTCTATCTTTTATGGTAGTGAAAATAATTTGAATTTTGTGCAACCTTACCATGTGAAAAATTTTTGCCGCTCTTTTTTCACTTATAATACCACTAGAGCTTTATTTATTAATTATTACTGGAAATTTTTTCGAGCACACGAATTTTCTAAAAAATATTCGTGTGCAAGAAAAAATTTCCAGTTTTTAATTGAAGCTAGAGTGGTATTCGGTAAGAAAATTTCACAATGAAGTGTACTTATTAAATTATGATAGAATAAATTTGAAGTTAAATATAAATGTCATTTTATTTATAAATGTCAAAAAATTTCCAGAGTAATTTCATGCTCCTTACCCCAAGAAAGAGAAAAATTTCCGGAAATTTTCTTAGTTGCTATAGTAACGCTACAAAATATAGGCCTTTAATTGGCTGAAAAATACTATTGTGAAATTTTCCTCTAAATTTTTCTTACATACGCCGTGAATCATCTAGCATACTTAGATATGCGGTCAACTGATGAATAATTACTATTCCTTTAATTTATTGATGTTGACTATCATTTCATACATTTTAATATTGAATAAATGCAAAAATTTTAACATATTTGAATTATCATTATCTAAATATCGTTTTGCCAAGCAAAACAATGAAGAAGATTCGAAAGATAAATATTTGCAGTAAATAGTTATCGATTATATGGTTACAGTAAAATTTGTATCTTCTTATTCTTCGTTATAAAAAACAATAAATTGTGATTGGCTGTGCTACGGTTTGCAAAATTTTGGCGGTATTATTTTAGCAATTAATTAGTATTGCATAATTGTACCCTAATAAACTGCTTTAAATGCCTTACAGGTTTCATCCAAATTATTCCACAGTAATTAATTAGTTGCACTGAGGAATGAGGTCAAACGGTGGTTAAAGCAATTATACTGCAATTAATTAAATTTCAGGCATACTTTTGTTTACATTACTATTAAGAAAAAATTAGTTAGGTTAGATCCAGAATTTATAAAAATCCTGATTTGAGAAAATATCAATTTTTTTTTAAAACATTTGTATTTTTTGAAAGTAATTGAATTTAGCTCGGAGTTTAGTAACGTGGTTTATTACATAAATAAATAAAATTGTTTTCTGTTAAGTACGCCGTCTTCGTGAAATAGTGTTTACTACAAATTCAAGCAAATTTAGGCATTTAAGAACAATAATATAGAGCAGTACAGTAATGTTATTTCATGTCACAAATATTCAAAGGTACCGACATAAAACGAATATAATTATTATTATGTATAACGACATAAGCGTTTTAACCAACAAATTTTTAGGTACAGAAATCTACTGTAGATGTAAATATTGAACACTGAAAGTGGTTTAATCAACAAATTTTTAGATACAGAAGTCCTTTAAAATACGTACTTTTTTAAATTAAACTGTAGATGTAAATATTGTTATAACATAAACTTACATAGTTCTGCATATAAGATTGTTTACTTTTGTGTATAAGTATGTGAATATAATTGTTAAAATGTGGGGTTAGATTAGGAACATAATGTGTGTCATACAAATGCATTTTAAAAGTTATTAATTGAGGAGAAATTAAATAGTAGAATTAGATAAACGAAACATCAATATTTTTATTTTACATATTACTATTGCTCTACGTGTTTTATTTTTCCATATTTCTGTACCTAAAAAACACAAATTTGATCATTTCATGGTGAGAAATATTGCGACCTTAAAGCCAGTGAAATTTAGTTTTGACAATATCAGTAAAAACATGGACGACTGCAGAAAGTTCTCAGTAGGGGTCAGACTCGAAAACATTCTGAACAATATTTTAATAAATTAGAAAATCACTTTTGTGTCAAAAAGAAAATTAAAAAATATCGTCGTGTAAAAACTGTATCGATATAATTAATTTTTATGTTTATTCTTCACATAGCTTTATATGAATCAGATATGCCAATTAGATCTATGTGTTGATATACATAAATACAAGATATGTCGCTAATATCGCAGCTAAAACACATCTACACCCTACCTATACGTTAGCGCTAGCGCGTTGAGCTGAGTTCAGATCAGAGTAAGAGCAAAGATATATTTTCCACGAATGCTCGGATGGTGTGGACGTATCCTCAAGTGAGCAAGTTATATTTTCCAATAATTGAGCCAATAAATTATAAAAAAAATGTCCAAGACCTATTATTATATTATACCTCAGTGTCAACGATCTATGAATAATTCTTTTGGAGCTGGAGTTGATTTAATTCCATACAGGGTGTAACTTTGAATGGGGATCCGGTTTGGAGGAGAGAGGAGGTACAATCGTTTGCAATAATAATGACACTCTCTTAAAACAGTTTTGAACTTCTGGAAGTTCTGAATAGATATTTCATTAAATCTCTTGGTAAGTGAAACAACTAATAACTAATGTTAAAAATTTAAACCAGATTTCAATATGAATACGTCACAAGTTCAAAATAAATACCAAAATTCATTTTAGTGAGTGACATTAATATTGCAAACGATAGTACATGTGACCTTTACAAACACATATCATAAGTTTGTTTTCTTAAATTCCGCCTCAAAAACTAATTTTTTTGCTGAAGAACATGAAAACGTGAGGAATGTTACCGACATTATTATTTATTTAATAAATAAGCACCTCTTCTTCTAGATTATTTTAAGTATACTAAGAAACTAACGTCAGGAGTTAATATATTTAGCGTTGAACCATGAACAATTAGACTAGTGAATGGAATACTTTACAATAAGCAACTAGTGAATTGAATGACAATGATTGCTGGGGCTTGATATTTATATGTATTCCTATTTAATTTTAAAATAGATATGGTTGTCAAAAAATCATTGATGACTAATAAAACAAAATAATGTCCATAAAAGGAGAATATTATAATTCCGGCTTGCAAAATGGATATTCCATATTGTCGCGTATTAATATTTCATAAAAAGATACTGATTGTATTTTTTCAAACTGCTAATTAAAATTGATAAGTATCTACATGTAAATAAAATATTACAATCGGATTGGACGATGCGCATAAAATAGAAATCAAAAATTGATTAATTTGAAAATTCGAAAAAATTGTCAAAGAATTAAAAAACTTTTAGCTACTTAGATGAATTTATTCGCCTAACAAAGTAGAACAATTTCAAATAATTCTGTATTTGTATTATCTGATTTATCAATAAATAATGATTAAAAAAAAGTAAAAAAAAAATATTTCAACTCTATCAGATTAATAAGTAAATTTACTTATTTTGAATTATGTACATGTTATAAAATAACTACTTTAAAATATAAGCTTTATTAGCAATAATTAGTAATGTATGTTTGTATTCCTATCAAAATTTGTATTTGATAATGTCAGGCTAGAATTATTTACACACTTCCCATATGCTTCGTTCGGGTAGATATAAAAAAGTATGTCTAGTTGCAATGTCATACAAAAGCAGTCTGTAATATTTACAAAATTATGAATTGCCGATTTTTCCTTTTTGTATACCTAGTTGATTTAAAGTGGTAGGTGACAACTGGCAACGCCATAAATATGACTTAGCAGTAAAAAAAATATTATTACTTCACTATTTATTTGACTAAAAAAAACCCTTATGTCAGATTAGCTAACACGTACTAGTACCCCTCAAAATGGAACCCTTCAGTTAAAGTTACACCCTGTAAATTTTATGTTGATTTGTAAATGGCAAAATTCTCTTATTATCATAAATTTAGAAATAAAGTCAGTGATTCGTGATGGACACGTTTGTTCTGACAGAGATACAATATATTATTTCTTTCCATTGAATTGAAAACACCATTTTATTTTAACAAGAAAGTAATTTTTAAATGTTAATTTTTGGTGAGGATTATGAAAACGAATAGATAATATTTATGTAACATCCTGTCGTGAGATTCAGTGTTCAAGATTAATAACGTCGGAATATTCATTATCTTTCTTTTTCTCAGATGTAATATATATTAAACGATTTGCTTTATAAGGAAAAGGAAACATTTAAATGGTAAAATATTCAACATTAACAGCAACATATACAATAATTATAAATCTCTGCATCTTTAATGGCATACAATTTAATCTGTTATGTAATAAACGGTAAAAGTATGTCTTAATAAGCCGACGAGTTCGATACTGCTATGTAGTGAGCTGTATTTAATTTTTGCGCGATTTATCCTCAGTAGAATCTCTGAAGTAATAGGAGATATTGCGGAATAGTGGTATGGGTTCAAAAAACTGTAAAGCATATTACGAGTAGGTATAGCACTTTCGCTATGTTGTCTGTCAGTGATTTCAAGATTTTTAGCTGCCCTATTCTAAAGCTATATCAATACATATCAAGCTATGCTTGATGTATACGTTTAAATCAGTATAAATAGTGAATCCATTTATTTTTCCAAAATTTTCTATATATAGCTATATTCTAATATTTTATTTTTATGAAACAGTATACTTTTGTATATATTTATTAGGGCGATGACACACACAACAGCTTATGCCAACTCAGCAACCAAATGCTGTGACCATTGGCTAAAAGTTTGATTAAAAACGAGGCGGCAAAAACTGATGTGTCATGGTCTATGTAGAGCTTAGTAAATAAGCGACTCACACCAATCAGAAATTTTATCCACGTTCGACGCAGTCATTAATATCTGACACAGACAGATAAAATTTGAGGTCATCTGCATACGCAAGGGTCTCGCAAAATAAGAATCCGTTCAATGTCATCTATAATGATTAGAAACAATAGTGGGCTGAGAACCGATCCTTGAGGAATCCCAGAGGTAGCACTTATTTCTATAGTGCGGAAACCGCGATACCTCCACTGTCAGTCTCCTTCGAGAGAGATAAGAGGTGAAGAAATTAATAAATGGTTTAGTGAAGCCATATTTGATAATTTCTACAGTATACCATGGTTCAGCCGATTTAATGCTTTGGAGAAATTAGTATACATGACATCTACCTGACCACCGTCATCCAATTTAGTTGCGATATATATACAGGGTGGCGCATCCAAAATGAAACAGAGGCATTTTCTGGCAGCTCAGTTCTCTTTTTGAAAAACGCTCAGACCCGTCGATTTTGTTTTCGAGGGGGACACAAAATTGGCATAAAATCACGTTTACACGTGCAGCCCTCTAGGCGGGGATGGCACCACCCCTAAAATCTTAAATGGGAAGGGGCGTGGAATGATACATTGCTTTAATGCGATTAATGTTTATGCTAAAAAATTGTCTACCAAGGTACAGTATTTTTCATAAGATTTTCTGCTAAAACAATTTTTTTTTAAATGTTACTCATAAGCAGAAAGTTTTGCCTAGATTTCCAAAAAATGTTACGAAGGCTTCGTGGCATCAGTTTTTGTGTGAATATTAACGCATCATTTTTCTATAGATGTTTAGTGATAGTAGCTTTCGCGAATGTTAGGAATCAATATAAACTTGAAATAAAATTTAACTTTAATAGAAAGGTATAGTGACGCTAGAGAAAGAAATTTGTTCAATAGCAATTACCAATTTCAATTAGAAAGGAATCTATAAAACGTAGGTACACTATTGTTAAGATGAAAGATTCGTTTACACTTATCATTTTCTGAAATAAATTTGGCAATAAAATGTAAGTGTCGGTATGTACGTTACAATGGAACCTTGAAAGAAACGTTTTGTGTTGGAATGCATAATGTTACCTTGAATATGTTTCCCTTAAAAAACGGTAAACAATCATTGCAGCAATTAAAGCTACACTTAAAAATAGCCTTTATTAGTCGATGAGAGAATGGTATTCACTATTAATAATAACTAAACGGCATGAACAATGGCATAAATTCCACTGCATGCTTTTCTATTAGTGCTACATTTGAAAATAAACAAAGGTACATATTTAAGTTGTTGTAATAACTGAAATATTGGGAAATCTTTTGGGAAGTAAATAGTAAATTGCCATTAATGTATTTCATTTCTTTACAAAAAAATACCATGTGAAAATATTATTTTTTAATGAAGGCTGTACATGAGATAACTTGTCATAAGGTACAAAGAAAAATTACTCAGTGCGGCGACAAAGTCTTTTTGGTTTTTAAATACATAGCGTCAAAAATAATGAACATGTTTGACATCTTTCTCAAAAACAATTTTTATTAAACTGCTAATGATATTATTGGTTTATGAAGACAGATGGCAAATACCATGTTAAAGTATGACTAATCTGAAGAAAGGAAATTCCATAGTCTACAAAGTGTTATTTAAACATTTATTACCTACTGCATTATTTATAAAAGCCTTAATTAATATAAATCTATACAGAGACATGTCATATGCAAATCATGTACTAATAGTCAGTTAGTAATATTATGGCGCATAAATTATGGAAATAATTTTATACTTTAATGGAAACCATATGCTTTGTAAAATTATATTACTATATTGTCATGAGCAAATACAGTTCGAATTCGTATTTTTATTACTGAATTTTAGATCTAGTTCAGGTTAATGTATACAGTGTGAAAGAAACGTATGGAATAAATTCATTATTTCTAAAACAACAAAGTTTCATGAAATTTCCTCGGACCCGTCAATTTTGCTTTTTAAAAAGACTCTTTTTTCTATACCAATGCATTTCCCACGTTCATTTGTTTTCGCGTGATGACGTCATCGGATATTTTTTTAAATAGAACCCCTATATTTTTTCATCGGATTCTTGTAGCATGTCTTTTTCTCTGGGTAAAAGTAAAAAATGATTGAATTTTAACGTTGATATACTCGCGTCAAGAATTCAGACGTCCTACGTCATGGCTGACGTTACACATTTGTTTTTATTGTCAACGTAATTTTCAATATTTGGTCGCATTAAAACAATCATTTTTAGCAATTTAGTGCAATATATAACGGTTTCTTAAATACTTTGATAAAAATATAATGAATTATTCATTTGTTCGTATGACGTAAGTCGTCCGAATTCTTGTCGCGAGTATAACATAGCATTCATTTTGTTTTAAAAATTTCTGCCCACATTTTGAATTGAATTGAATCGAAAATTTATTAAAAAACAGAAATGTTTACAATACAAGTGTGTATATAAAAAAAGATGACAAACTGTTTACAAATACATACTAACAAAACTATAAGTATATGACAAAACAAACAGAACAGTTACAAACATAATAATTTACATGAAAAGTATAAAAAAAGGAAAAAAATGTATAAAAAACGTATAATTGCTGACAACAAATGTTCAAAAATGTTTGTTTTGAAAATTGCAAGAGTACTAGATTCTTTAATATTAGATGGAAGTTTATCAAATTCATGTATTCCGGCATTACCCTGTTAATATTTAAATGACCTTTATGGCGCGTATTATATGTATGAATGTCATAACGGTACTGCAAGTTAGCTGACAGATAATCAGGGAGCATGTCATTAACTAGTTTGAAATTAAAAATCAGTGTTCTGACTTTGATTAACTTTCTTATATTCAACCAGTTTAGTTGCTGTAGCATGCTACTAATACTAACAAATCTGTTACATTTTAATAGAAAACGCATGCATCTATTTTGTAAGATCTGTAGTTTATTTATAACAGATTCGTGACACATAAATAAAACAGAGGAACAATATTCAAAGTGAGGTTTGATGATACAGTTATATATTAGAAATTTACTATACTGGGACAAGTTTTTACTGACTCGGTATGCAAATTCAATCTTTTTAGCAATTTTTTTTAACGAGGTAATCTATATGTTCACTAAAGATGAGTTTGTTATCAATTATAATTCCTAAATATTTTGTGTTGCAAGTATTGTGAAGCATTTTGCAAACGACATTTTTTACAGCTGATTATGCCTAGAGTACGTAAATTTGGGCATATATCTCAGATTGGTGACTTTGAGAGGGGGCGGATTGTTGGGTTGCGCGAAGCAGGTTTGTAGGTGAGATAAATTTATAGAAGGACTAACAGATTCTTACGTACTATAGTACGGTGCTACCAGGCGTGGACTTAGGAAGGCTGTAAACACAGAGCGAGTGGCACCCGCCCTGGTAAAGAAACCACAGAATGTGAAGATTGTCGATTGAGACTTTTAGCTCTCAGAAACTGATTTAATAACAATCGCACTATTGCAGGTCAGTGGTTTGAAGAATATGTGAGATGGTCTTATCGTTCATATTGGGTGTTGGCAAGAAATTATTTAAGCAGCTGTTGTAATTTATTAGGCAATTGTGGCACCTTTTCATGCATTTGACCAAATTGGCCAATGTATTGGTTAAATTTAAAGTTACCGCCTTTTGGAGTGAAAACCGTATTGATAACAACAAATTACACACGATAATTATGACCTTATTAGTATTATCAATATTTCTAGAATGTAAATAAACCTAATTATTAAATACATTTTCAGGTATTAGTTCTATGGTCTCCATTTATTATTATTTATGTGTAGGTGCCATATTAGTACAAGGTCAATTTATTGGTCAACTTATTGGATTCAGAATTGGTAAATATAAAACTAGTTTTACGCATTGAGTAAATTACTCAATGCTTCAATTCATTAAGTCAGCAATTTTTTAACTGATATGGGGTTGGTCTGTAACAACGCAAATCATATTTTTTTGGATTTAAAATTTAGAAAAATAAATCTGGAGTGAAAATCAGTAATAATACCGTCTACTACTCGTACAATAACCTGGAAGTGGTTTTAATTTTTTTATATTCATAAAAACCATTCAAGTATTTTCATACAAACTCATCTTAGCAAAATAGGTCAGTTATAAATATTTTTAAATGCTTAGCTACACTGACTGACTAAAGATATATTTTTTATCGATTTAGATGTTTATTATGGTTTGTTAATTATGCATCGGATATAAGTGAAGTTAAAATCAATTAAATGAATTTAAGCGACATTGGTTACGTTTCTGTAAGTACTTACGTCAAAGTCTTCACACCACACGTAGAATATTTTTATGTTGTTCAAATTTTTGCCCTCGGGGAAGGTGATTGTTACTCCTTCTTTTCGGTATCTTCTAATCACTGCTCCTTTGCCATTTTCGTCTCGCAGTCGAAATCCATTTTTGTCCGCTACTTTGTGGGTACTGGCGTAGAAATATGCAGCTGGAAAAACGATTAAATGCTTTAATATTGTTAAAAAGATACATTGATACATTTATATGCAATTTTTCGGATAATTGTGTATCGATCGGTTACTTGTAATCTGTAAGAGGCATTTAGTCCCTTCCCTTTGTTGATGCAAACATTTTGTAAAAATGGCTTTTCAACAAATGTATAGGTATTGTTGCTTAGTATTTTATACATACAGTGTGGTTATATGTTACGGGTATGTGGTCTAGGGCTGTTAATTCTGGAATCTCGGGAATCTGCTAATTCTCAGTCCCAAAAATTCCAGGATGCCTTCAACTTGATTCCCGGGATTTTCGGGTCTGACCTTGTCAATTTTATAGATAGGTATGTTATATGTATAATGTGAAATATGAGGCCACATAATAATTAATTAATACACAGATATTATATTTAATTTAGTAAGCAGGTCTAAAAAATTGTCTAAACATTGATGACATTTTGACAAAGTAATAACTGATTTACAGTCTAATAGATATTTTTAATATGGTTTTGATTAATACACAAAAGCAAGGTCTGAATGAGTCTTTGTAGTCATTTCAACCAGGTTCCAATACAGATAAGAAAATTTTGTTATTTTCCACTTTAACAAAAAAAACAAAACGGAATGATAAAAAAATGGCGTATTTTACGATTTTTTATTATCAGTTTTACCTACATGTGTAAAATCAGAGAGGGCCTACTTGACGGTTGGAATGTACCTAGTTCCCTAAAATTCGTTCGAGTTTCACTCGAAATGTGCTGGATGAATTGATTTTTCTTATATCAATCAATCCCGGGATCGATACCGGGATTCGGGATTATAAATTTCTAATCCCAAAATCCCGGGATCGATATTTTGTTCCAGAATTGATAGCCCTAATGAGGTTATGAAACTACTATGGGGTCAAACTAATACCATTTAACTAAGTTACATTATTTAGTCTTTAGAGAGCATCAAAGTTGGTCCGATTGAAATGGAATTATTAGTGTGCTAGTATTTGTATATTATAGATGTCACTTTTTGGTATAGAATCGAAATAATTATGTTTATACAAATTTTAAAAATACCCCCACTACTAAGCGAATATATTCACATTTTTTACAAGTATAGCTTCTTGTTATTTCTTTCGTATAAATGAAGATTTTTGTAAATTTTTTGTTATATATTTTTTATTTTAGTGGTTCTCCAAATTTTTCTATATAAATTTGTCATAAAAATTATGATTTGTTTGTTAATAAAAAAGAGATACTGCTTTGTGAAATTCAGAAATAGTGTTAGCTGAGGCAAGAAATCTTGCGAAATTTGAAAAACTCTTGTCTTAACAAGGCAATAGTTTCTTTAAAGTTTTGTTGTGGCTCGATCTTGAAAGATCATGTCTTGTCTTGCCATGCTAGAGTTTCGCAAACTTCTTCTATCGCATTTTCTTGCGTAATACTTGCGAGACTCTTGCATACAAATGAGAAACATGGAAGTTTATACGAATTTATATTAAATATATTATTGCTTCTTGTACCCCTCAACTTCTTCACGCCACTGTTCTTCCATTAACTTAGTAGAGGGTTTTAGTTAGAACCCTACAACATTTCTTCGAAACTCTATTTTGTATCCATAATAATAATGGCAGTAAACGATGGCCTAAATATAATAAATAACCCTGTACATGTATTATTAGCATAACCTGTGTAGGAAGAAAGGTAAACATTAGTTTGACCTAGGCGCTGAGTCAGTTACTCAAGTAAAGATTGGCTCATTAAAACAAAATCATCTATGTTAATATTTAACCATCTAGTTTGTTTTATTATTTGGCATAAGTTACAACGTGAATAGGCAAATACAAATAATAATGTGAGTACAGACGTATCTTGTTTCATGAGATTTTCAAAGAAATTCCGATTATTCTAAAAATACTGAACAAGGTAGGATAGGAAATAGTTTGTGCAATTATGGTGATCGTTATTCGTACAAGTGTGAAGTGCATGATTATAAATCAATTATTCACAGCAAACTCACATATAATAATATAAAATAGCAAAACAATGTTATTAACATAATGAATTAATGTATAATTTATGTTTTATATTAAACCAACGGTGCGTCAAAATATACTATGATGAATTATTGATTATAAAAATAACTAATAATATTTATTTGATGAAAAACCTTTCACGGTAATTTATAATGCAGACCATTAAAATGAAAGCTTAAATTTATTAGGTACAGAATAATTTGAAAGCTTGGGTAAGGTTACTTTTTTATAACAACATTATGTTTCGCCAATACCAATCCATATATATTAGTTACATGTCATTGAACTATTTTTTATCTTTATAATATATTTAGATTATTCGGTGCCTTCTACGAAATATTACGTCTATTTAGGCAAATGTTACCTAGTTTCAAACATCAATAATATTTCGTTCAGCTAAGTTATGAATGTGTTCTTAGTAAACATAAGCGCAGTTTCACACAGGCCGATATTACCGGTGTCGGTATCGGCTAGGCCGCGCTAGTCCAACTTAAGTTCTGTTTCCACAAAAGTCAGGGATTGATTTCAAAGTGTTAGAAATATTCGACCAGTTAAGTCGTGAATGTGCCACTGAACTGTCGGAGACCCTCGCTTATCAACAACCTCTATTTACTTACCTTAAACGAACTGCAAGATTTTCGTCAGATGACACCGTGTTGCGAAATCTAGTGTTTTGACAGCGAGGACGATCTAAGAGGTCAATTTTTTTTGTGACCATCGGAAATACTGACATATTTTTTGTTGATCTCTCTTCAGTTCAGAATATAAATTATAAAATTCACCATACAGCCTTCTCATTTTACTGATAGGGTGTATCCAAAACTTTCTCATTTTCTCGCTTTTTTCCCTCCTCTGCTTCATACAGCATCGTTAAAATAAATAATTCTTCTTCCGAGCCGCACTCAACTACTACTTAAAAACTTTAAAACGTCTGCCACACATATAATCTGCAGAAAAAGTTGCTGGTCCGTACAAAGTCATGTAGGTTTGCAGGTTCGCATTAAAACCACAAATTAAATCTGTTAGTAATTAATAACAATAGCGACAAAAGCAATTAAATTTGCTGTATAAATTCGGCGTTATAAAATTTATTTCTCTCCTTGAGCATAACATAACTGCTGCTTGAACAAACCAATCAATATTTTATGGTTATAGTGTTCAATTCAACGTTTGTGATCTTTAGTGAATTAATCGATCTAATTAGCCGATCTTTGCGATCGAATCTTCAGTAAATTAACTGGAAACTGGAACGTAGGTTTAAAGTTTTACAAATATGTATTAATATATACTTAAAATTGAAACAAGGATTATTATCTTTGCCGATTTGTTCCGTTAGTCTATTTCGAATAAGCTTACCAAAAGTGTGAGGAGGTACTCGTATGTCTCAAATTTTCTATGCGTCCAATAAGTAAAGATGGAATGACGTATACCTGTTCTGCTGATAAATACATTTTAAATACCCTTATCTGCTCGGTAAAATGTAGGTATTTATTTAAAACACTGCATGCTGTTTCTGAACATTACGTTACACATATTGCAACGCATAACCTAATTTTATTCGTTTGTTACGATATAAGGTTATAGATGTATACTTAGGTTTTATATGTTTAGAATGGGGTATGAAGTAGAAAAAAAAACATTATGAATGATTAAAATGCAAATTGGGTTATTTTGGTTTCTATTTTTAGAATTTTTGTAGTTTTATATTGCATGATGTTGCTACACAATTTTATTTAGTATGGTATATTCAGTTGTTTCTAATGTTTACATAAAAACAAAAATTTTTAATAAAATTGCACACAATTTTTCTTTTCTTAAATTACATGATATCTTAATATTCACTATAAGGTCATTTCATTTTTGAGCTGGTCATCACGCATACCGTTTTGTTTCTTTGTCGGCTGTAAGTAGGTTTGGTAAGCCTATTTCTTGGATTTCTTTTTGTGGGGATATTTAAACAATGAAGTGTATCGCACCGAAGTGGACACTATTGATGTTTTATGCATAGCTGTTGCCAATAACTTAGGAAGTCAAAACAGAGAAGAAGTAGAAACATTTGTGTTAGTTTGTAGGAAGTGGGTAAGAGGGATCCAAAATTTTGTTGTTGTAACATCGGGTATGTATGCATATTTAATTAATTCAAAAAAGAAATTAAATCTATTAGCAATTTTTAAGTAAGTAAGTAAGTAAGTAAGTAAGTTTATTCAGGTGCAAGTAACAAGTAAAGTATTAATACAGGAATAGATTTAATTATAAAACAAAGTAAATAAACATAAGTAGCATGAATCGCACCTAAGTGAAACTTGTGTTGTGCGATTCACTCCACTATACAACATGAAAGAAAAAATGAAAGAAAAAAACACAAAAAAAATTCAATGTTTTGATTACTTATAAGAACAGTAATAAAATAATATTTTACACGTAAAATATAAGGGGGACGCAGAAGTGTGCCCTTAAAGCCTATACTAACCGAAAATGGGTTCAATCAAAGCATAATTTTCAAATATAAATGACTTTAGTTCTCTCTTTAAAACTGACTTTTTTGCAATACTTTTTATTCTTTTAGGCAATATATTAAATAGTTTAGGACCCAAATAATATGAGAATTTTTGAGAGTGACTTTTTTTACAACGGGGATGACTGTATTAATATTGGCCAAAGAACGAGTGTTATGAGAATGGGAAATATAAGGAATATCAGTACTAAATACTCGTATTAAACATTGATAAGCAAAGAATTCTCTAAGTTTAAAGACCTTGGCTTCTTTATACAAAGTTTCCGTTGAATAAATCTTATCTTTTAACATAATTTTCAATATAGTATTTTGTACAACATTTAAACTATGGATCAATGACTTACCTAAACCACCCCATACAGTTATACAATATCTTAAAACAGACACTGCTAGCGCCTCATAAACAATAAACATATGTTTTCTATCCAAAATGTCCCTTAATTGGTAAAATTTATAAATGAGTTTTCTTAATTTTTTACAGTGTATTCAACATGCTCAGCCCATCGCAGAAATTGATCTATCATTATTCCTAAATATTTGAGAGAATTTACTTTTTAATATTAGGACATGGACAATTTAAGTGGTTTGTACAAGAATGTTTGTGAATTCTAATAATATCAATTGAAGGCTGCTCAGTTATTAATGAAGTAAAAGCAATAAATCTAGTCTTCTCCACGTTAAGACTAAGGAGGCTGCAACTCAACCAATTAGAAAATATTTTAAGTTCTGTTTCAGCTTTGTGGTATACCTCAGGCCAATAATCACCAGTAAACAATATAGCAGTGTCGTCTGCATATGAAATAACTGTAGCAGTGGTATCTGATAATTTGGAGATATTATTTATATAAACTAGAAACAAAATAGGTCCCAAGACTGTTCCCTGAGGTACGCCCATGGTTATCGGTAATGAGTTACTACATACTTGATTCACTCTTACAACCTGATGTCTATCTGTTAAATAGTTTTTAAATAATTCTAAAGATACACTAATACCAGCATCCTCCAAACGTTCGAACAAAATAGCATGATTAACTGTATCAGAATGCTTTGGCGAGGTCAAGAAAAACAGTTAAACATTTTTTGCTTGTCTAATTTTCAACAATATCACATACAAGTTGATGAACAGCGTCTTCGGTTGACATTTGTTCTCTAAAACCATACTGACCACTAGCTAAAATTTTATTCTGCTCTAAAAATATTGCAACTTATTTTTCAATGCTTTCTCAAACACCTTTGCGAAATTGTTTATAAGGGTGATTGGCCGATAATTAGTTACAAGTTTTTATCGCCAGATTTAAAAATAGGAACAGTTACAGACTCCTTAAATGCTTTAGGAACAAGCCCTGTAGAAAGTTAAATTTATTATATACACCAATGGGTCAATGAAGTACATATGAAATTTTTTACGATATAAACAGGTACTCCATCAGGGCCTGGACAGGAATTATTTTTAAATTTGAAATTATTGAAACAATATCATTTCTATTAATAGGAGGTAAAAAGGGACTCGTTTTTGTTAAGTTTGTTTCTGACTAAGATATCAGAAGGAATCTTATCAATCCCACTCGCCATTTTCGTACCAATATTTGCAAAATTATTAAAGAAATTAGCTTTTTCTGCATCAGTTAAAATTTCATGATTGTCGTTATTTATGATACAAAAAGATGATTTGCTCCTAAAATTAGAATCAGAGTTAGTTATAGTATTAATCTCACGCCATATTTTCCTATAATTATTTTGTGCCTCTGAAATCTTATTATGATAATATGAGGATTTAGTTTGTTTAAGTAAACTGTTTAGAAAATTTCTATAGGTTTTGTATGCAGATTTTGAAGTATCTGTACCTGTCCTATTAAACTCTCTTTTAGACAATCCCTATGGCGAATGGAATTAAGAAGTCCCTGCGTCATCCAAGGTTTTAATTTAATATTTTCTTTTGTAAAGTGTTTTATAGTGGTACTTCTGTTGATATAATCAAGGACTTTATTGATAAATACATTATAGGCGACGTTTGGATCATTTTGATTAAGAACTTCTGTCCAATTTTCATGTTTAAAATAATTTTCAAGACTAAAATAGTTGGTAAATTTTGTTTCTTCATGAGAAACATTCTTAGAGTTATTTTTAATTAATTAATTAATAACAATAGCGACAAAAGTAGTTAAATTTGCTGTATAAAATCGGCGTTATAAAATGTTATTTATTTCTTTCCATTTTTTGTCCAGTCGCAGATTGTCGCCTTATCAGATGTTACAGTGGACCAGTTTCCAGTGCCGTGCAGAGGTGTATTTTTAAATAATTTTTGAACTACTCTTTTTGATTTTTTTTTACAAAATTATATTTGTAAGATGCCCCTGTACAATCAAAATTTATTTTTGCAGATATGTTCTGAATAAAATAGAATTACTGATATGACAGTATTTTCCTAGTTACTTATGCTCATAAATAACATATATAGATGCTTTACTAAATTATTTGGAGATTGATGGTCACAATCTACAGTAAGCTTTTCTCCCATTTTAAATAACATAAATCGGCTTTAGTGATCCCTTTGTCCCCGTATTTATCCCTAACCGTTAAATAAATTACCCTCAACAGGAAAACGACAGCAGAAAATAAGGAAGAAAAGTATTCTCAGAAAACGTATACGAAAGCCTATTGCAATCAGGCGACGTAATAACCCGCACAATAATTGAGAAAATGTGTAATAATTTACTGTGCTGGCGAAATTTTCACTTTCTCTACTGTACCAGAAAATTGCAGAAAAAAGTTATGTCGGTATGGCATACGATTTGTGCTGAGAAATAAAATATTCTGTAAATTGTGTTGATTGCTAAGCTACTTGTCTCAAGTAATTTGCGAATTTTAAATTAAATACTTATATTTCAAATGTAGTTGAAAAATTTAAGTTCAAGAAAACATTCTCTACCCCTCATCACGGAGATTAGCCCAGAAGTCCGAGACTTGTGCGGGAGAGGGGGCGGCATGTTATTATTAAGCAGGCCGCTTTTGCGTCCAACAACGACTTACATTGGTAGGCCCTAACCACTATTCACTGCAGGAATGAGAGAAACCTGGAAAACCTCATTAATTAGGGGGGTAGTCAAATGTCAACCGGTATCAATCTCTCACATTGGCCCAAGCCAACATTATTTCACCCTACCATACCCGCAGAAAGAGTGCCAATCATCTCCACGAATATAGCTTATATACGGTCTACAGGCAGCGGGGCGCGAACCCACATCGATCTAGTCACCTCGATTCAAGTACTGACGCCTTAAACCGTGCGACCACTGACTGCCTATGTGAGTATGAATAAAATCGACTCAAATCGAATCTACTAAGATTTTTAGAAAGGCTATTGAATAAATTTTTTTTGTTTATCTCTTGTGTTTTTTATGTGAAATATGAACTGCATCTAAATTCACTATTGTCACAGACCAACATATCTACTATGCTTTCTAATCACCTTGTGAACTTTTTGAATATTGGCCAAATGGGCCACCATAACCACATATTGAATAGCAACACTAGATGCAGTGACTATCATAAATTTGTAAGATCAGCCAAATCTAATATAGAAAACGATCCTAATCAATTGTGGAATTTTATAAATTCCAAAAAAAGTTTATAAAGGATTCCTGAAGTAATGTATTACGAAAATTATTTATTACCACTTCTCAAGACATCGTTGAAGGCTTTGCATCTTACTTCAAGAATTTATTTTTAAACGCTGAACGACGTCACACCAATGAATATACTTTTATGGATTTTAATGTTTCACAATTGACATTTTTGATATTAAAAGTGCTACTTAGAAAATGAAAGCCAAAAATGCTGATCCAATAAATATAATTACAAATTACAGGCCCATAGCAATTATTCCTGGCAATGAAAAATTTTTTGAATCGGTTATATCCTCTGTTGTGTCTAATCATATCTGTAGACAAATCTGTAACAACCATGGTTTCATTAAAGGTCGTTCAACATTGTCATATGTTTGTAATTTTACTCAGTACCTACCTATATATCTGAAGCTCTTAATAATAAATCTCCGGTTGATGTAGTTTCTACAGATTTTACTAAAGCATTTAATAAAGTAGACCATCGTATTTTAATAAATAAATTGAGACATTTTGGTTTGATTCATGACTCGATTAAATTATTTATTAATCGCAGGAGGTTGATTATAAGTGTTTCAAATCATAGCTGTATACTTCAAGTGGTGTTACCCAGGGTTCTAACTTGGGTCCAATTGTGTTCCTCATGTTTATTGATTACATTATAAAAACTGTGAAGTCTCAAGTATTTCTAAATGCAGATGATTTAAAAATGGTAAACATTATAAATAATGAAAATGATTGCCTCTCTCTGCAGTCTGATATTGATCTTCTGCATTCTTAGTGTTTGGCAAATAATTTAAAATTAAATATTAGTAACTGTGATGCATTGTCATTCTCAAAGAAAAACAATATAGTGTACGACTATAATATAAATGGTGTCTCTATTAAACAAACCTGCCAAAAAAACGTCTTGGTATAATGCTTGATCCTCAATCATCTGTTTCACTTCATTATGACAACATTAACAATGAGAGTATGAAAATGCTTTTGTTTATGATTAGAAATACTAAACAGTTCTCTAGTATTGATTGTCTACAAATTTTATATTATTCATTTGGTAGAACTTATTTTGACACTGTAGTGTCGCATGGAATATAATGTCCATATATAAAGCAACTTGAGCGTATCCAGCGTAATCTGGAAATATTATTTTTTTATAAAATATAAAAATATTCTGATCAGAACTATAGTTGTAGTGATCTACTGAGATAATTTGATATACAGTGTCTGCTTATACACTTAGGTCATTTCTACTATTTATTCTTTAAAAATAACTAATGATTCTATTTTTTGACAAACTTTTTTCGAACAAAGTAAGTCATGAAATCCAGGTAGGAACAAAAATTACATCATGGTAAAGCAAACTTCATGGACATTTGAAATACGGTAGTGCTACTCAAAGTGGAACATATCTCATTTTTATATATGTGATATTAATGTGGTTCATTTTTCATTTAGTGTGTTGGTGCAACATGTCATTGAAAATGTTTGTGCCTCGATAATAATTATAGATATTACCTGTACATTGCGTAAATATGTGTAGATTCTGCTGTCAGATTTAACTACTCAATATTTTATCTGTATAACTTAAAATTAACGCCTGAAACGTGTCAACATGTTATCAAAATATGCTTAAAATAATGTGGCTGATGATTAATAATTTTCTTTTTATTTAAATTGATTTATTTGCTCTTAAAACATTTGAATAAATTAAATTATAGACTGTTGAATTAATACTGATAGAAGTTTCTACATCAAATTAATTTATTTGTGCTGTTTTAAATAATTAATAGTACGTAATAAATTTTACCACTTAATTTCTTTTCAAATAATTTATTTATTTAATTTTTAAATATGATTTATCAGGTGATAAAAATAAGATAGAAATATCTAATTAAAAATTTACATCTGTTGGAATAAATAATCTTGTTAATAGGTCGTTTTGACAAACATTTTTAAAATATTAAGAAGAAGAAGAAGAAATGTATTTATTGGCGACGTTAATACATTTAACAATATTATAGTATAGTATAATATAGTACCAAGTCTTATAAATACAAACATCGGGATATTAATGCAAAAAGTACAAGTCACACTATAATACATTAAAATAATACATTTAAAAACAATGATAACTAAGTCAAATGAATTGCATAATTATATTTTTGAAACTAAAACACTACATAAAAAACTAAACAAACAGTTATAAGCAATGAGGGAAATACTAAAAACACTTAAAGAACTGAAAACAGGTTTAACACAATAATAATTTACTTACGCCAATTTATATATGTATATAGTATAGAACACAAAAAAACCCGAAACAAAATTTATAGTAGTATATATTCCTGCACTGAGTAGAAACAATATTTGTGCATAATTTTTTAAATTAAATTTCATGGTGCATAATGTTTTTACTTCCAAAGAAGCTTTGTAGTATGATCTCAAGTCGAGAAAATTATTTATTGATCTCTGTAGTCGAAGTCTTTGAGTTCTGAATAAATTGGCAGATCTCGTTGGGTAATTGTGGAAACTGGAATTTGTATTAAATTTTAAATAATTACAATGCATTTCGATCAAATAATAAAATATATATACAGGGTGTCCCGAACTTAATGGGACACAGAGCAATAGTAGATTCCTTACATCAAAATAATATGATGAAGCCAAACTTATCCTTTTCCATTTGTGGCTAATAAACAAGTTATAGGGCGTTAAAGTTCAAATTTTGAATTCGAAATTCTTATAAAGTTTTCAAAAGATTCTTTTAAAAATTTGGATTAGGAGGTTTTCTGGGACGAGAAAAACGAATTCGTACTTCCAACCCGTGCAATTATATAAACAACCTTTTCTTGGAGTTTGAAAACTCCTCGGAAAACTCTAAATGCTGATGACTCGTTCCTTAAAGAAGTTAAACATGAATGTACAACACCATAATCTGTATTCAAAAGCATATCATTATTTAACACCTTTCTAAGTTGTCTTAGAAATCTTCATACTGAGATTATCAATATGATAAGTCCATCGAAAGCCATCAAGAGTAATGCCTAAGAGGTTAGACATGGTTTCCATCTTGAGAAACATCACTGGAGAGAATAACACTAAGTTTTTTCTTTGTTTAGTTTTAACTTATTAGCTGACAACCATGATTCAGCTTTAAGGACACTATTGCTAGTAAATTCAAGAGTATGCTCTATACTTTTATCTGAGCCTTATAATATTGTGTCGTCAGCAAATAAAATGCACCCTTCAGAAGCCGTATGATAATAAAGGTTATTAATGTAAATAACAAACAGAAGAGGCCTCAAGACATACCCCTAAAGCACTTCATAAGATACACATTTAAAATCGGATAAAATATTAAAACTACACTGTTTCCTGCTCTTAAGATAATATTTGATCAATGATAGAGGAGTTTACGAACATATAATAATAATTTCTCCAGCAGCGTTTCATGACACATGCCTCATTATTTCCATAGTGATAAAAATAATAAATGAATATGATTTCTAAAATATATTGTCTGGTGTCAAACAATTCATTGTTAAAGTGTTTCATGTATTTTCAATATTACTTCATAATCATAGACTTAATTGTTCTATACATAAATATTTACAGTGTTCAGGTTCATAATAACACTATAAGTCTTAGGCGGAACAGTCTTTAGTTTTCAAGGGCTAGGACGTTGAAATATGTTTGTCAATGGATTTTGCCAATATCTATCGGATTAAAATTCGCCATGTATGCGTTTCGAGAATTTTTTAATAACTTAGTTTAATTAGATTTAATAAAGTAGTACCTGGCGTTTGCTGCAATCCAGAAATATTTTAGGTCGCAGAGGTTGCTGTTTTGGGGTCCTTTTATATTTTGTAATCCTATACACGAAATATACGTTACTAAAAATTAGCTAAACGGCTTCAATATCGACCTAAATACATGTTTTAACACATTTACGAAATTGGTAACAGTTTTAGATACTTTGAATTAGCTGTATACTTAAAGTAACGTAGATATATTTTTTATTATGTACAAAATGTTCTAGTAGTTTTTTCGAAAACGGTATTTTGTATATTGTTGAAAAAAAGATTTAGAATTCTGTAGCAAATTATCTGACACAATAAAACGCTTTAAGGATGAATATTTGTTTATATTCATTATACAAATATTGTGCAAGGAAATAAAATTATTTACTGTTTTACTTTTTCAAAGCATACGTAAATAACAAATCTACTGTGGGTTTGCGCTAAATATGATGCATTTAAAATTGATTCCATTATACATATATCTAATTATGTTTTATATGCACGAGTATTCAAGTCCTTCACAACCATCATTCAATTTAATTCCTTTAAAAAAGAAAATTATTGTATTTATCGATTTTTATTCTCTACATTACATTATTTATGATGGAAATAGAAACAAGAATAAACAGTTGAATACTTAAATAGATTTGTGGAAACGGAGAAAGTGTGTTCTGCTTCCGACTGAGAGAAAACTTGTGAAAATGGGATTTTCTTATATTATTTTCTTAATTTATTCACATCTAATTTATACTCAGTCTAGATAGAAGGCATTGTGAAATTGTTATGTTCGTAACGATTTTTCACAGATATGTGTCTATAATACGAGATTTTACTCTATATTTTTTAATGTTACACTGATTCAAAGTGTAGTGTGTGAATTACGTTTTATTTCAACACACACTGAATAAAGTGTTAAGTCAGTTTATTTAAAAATATTTTCTTAAATATTTATTCCTTGAAATTATCGAGATATATGGAGCTGCAGTTGAATGAATGCATTAAAATGAAATTTTGTATGCTATAAATATAATTTTGAATTTATCTGATGGTTATGATCTTTATAAATTGTTATGCTGTACAAAAAGGTAAAAACTATGCGTTAAAAAACTTTCGTTCAAAATTTAATTTCTTGGTTTTGTCTTGGTCTTGCAAGACAAAACTTGCCAGCTCGAATTGTAAGGTAAGACACAATTTTAAAAAAGTTTTGCCTAACAAGACAAGAATTATTACCACGGCAAAAAGTATTACAAATATAAGAAGGGTACTGTTCTGCTGAACTAAACTAATTATTTTTTTATTAACTGCCACTTAGATTGAATGCAAGAGCTTCGCAAGACAAAACAAGACTCTTAAATTTTACAAGATTTTTTGTCTCAACCACTATATGTTATTATAATGAAATTATTTTTGGGGCTAACTAAAAGAAATAAAAAATAAATATTTTTTTTGTTAACATATACTTTCTGATGGAAGATTTGGATGTTCCACTTGTCACTTTAATGTTAATGAAAATGCTGTCAATTATGAAACAAAACAAAATAATATTTTTTGCCTATAACGCTGTTGCAATTTTTGAGTCTAGATTCTAGGAACTAAGGCTCTAAAGGTAATTATGACATCTAGTTAAACAACAACTTTCAGAATAATATACGGATATTTTAAAAGTAACTTGTTACTAAATGGATATTACTGCTGCGATGTAAATTATGACAATTGATTTTTATTTCTATTTTTAGTTTTTCAACTACAATATTGGATAAAAATGAATTTTAGAACAATAAGGACAATTAATAAACCGGTAATAGGCCACTGATTTATTTTTTTAATTGCATCCTTTCATATCAAAGTATATCTTAATTACCTTATTACATGACCAAAAATAAAAAATATATATTTGTTTGTTTTTAGTTGTCGTCAAAAATAGTTAAACTAAATATGGGTAAGGTAAATTTGCAACATTGTTGATGCTCTTCCCTCTGAATAGTTTCACTCATATTTTTTAACACCTTATAAAAAATATTCTTAAATTCAGACGAAGATGTCGTGCCTGCTTGGAAATGGACGGCGGGCACTTTGAACATCTTCTGTAACTTTGTTTTTTGTTTGTTAAAAGCTTCCTTTATCGGTTTATTCCTAATAAAATAAAATGTTTGAAAAACGAATAGTGGTCCATATCTCCGCAACCGTTACTTTGCGGACCCATGTTTATTAAGACTTTTCTGCTTACTTTGGTTACCTCCTGAAATATTTTACACTCGTTTTTTAACACCCTGTATTAAAGTAGTCTGTACAATATGAAGTATCGAATAAAAACAAAATAATACAGACGATACAGTAGTATCTTAGATATTTTTTATATCATCGTCATCACAAATATTTTTAATTTCAATACGGATCAGGTGACCTTCATGAAGGTACATTAATTGAATCTTATTCAAAGTTTTTTAAGTGGTTTGTATTATTTTATCTATACTGGTTTTACGGGTAGTTATGCCGTGACCTAGGTAGCTGGTAGTTACCAGTAACAGAATTGGTGCACATCCCTAGCCTTAGCTGAGATTCTTTGACCTTCCCTGGCTGTTCTCGGGTTACGTTTTGTGGGGGGCGGATCCACTACCAATATCCCTAAACCCGCTCATATATATTGATTTTAGCCGTCTCAGTAACGCTTTGGCACCTTCAGAGGTGACTGTGCAGTAACCGTTGAAGATGTTCTTCAGTAAAGGGAGTTAACAGGGATGCTGATAGGGATAGATAGCACGGGGGCAAGTCAAAGAAATTCAGTTAAGACTAGGGATGTGCACTTTAATTCTGTTACTGAAAGCGACCAGTAACCTAGATCACGACATAACCCGGACAGCCACTATAGATCAGTTATAAATAAGATCTGATAGGTTGGCATAAATGTTGACACTCCTAAGTCAAAAAACTTATACGATGAATTTTGTCGTAAGAATAATGTAAGCTTAGAACCAAAAAATATACATATATGGAACGAAAAGTACAAGACTTGTTAAAACATATCTTTTCATAAACCATTTTGGGGCATCCGGTAGACAATATTTACTAAAAATAATAATTTCTCAGAAATCAGAGATCGCGTCTGTTATTTACCTTATAGGGACAACTTATGCTATTTTCCATCTAAGAAAGATTCGTTCATATAAAAGACATATTAAACAAAATATATAACGTTTGACTAAGCAAACGTTCACAACGGGATTTTATGAAAATTGCAGGAATTTCATCTGGACTGAGCACACTTTTAAGGATTTAAAATTTTCAAAATATTATGAATTTTTTACTTTGTAAGAGATTTTTATTGAAACCGGCGATATAGAATGATTCTTCATAAACATTCATTTTGTCTTGCTTATTATTGATCTTGTCTTACTCTCGCAGGACAAAACAAGTCAAAATAAGACAGGATAAAGACAATAATTAACACCTTGAATTGCAAGACAATACAAGTTTTAAAATAATCTTGCAAGAAAAAGCACGAAATATTTCTACGGCAAGAAGTCTTGCAAACATAGGAAGGGCTAATATTTAAATAAACATTAGCTGAAAAAATAAATATTGCATATCTATTATTGTAGCTATATACTTTGTATAAAGGACATACATCACTGTTTTTAAAATAAAAGTTTATTGAGTCTTGGTCTACTTCTGGTGAACTAGAACTATATATTTTAGGTATTAACAATATTGTGTGAAACTAATTACTCTGCGGACTAAAGCCCCGACCAGTGTTGAATTACACCCACAATATCTACCCATATATTTTTTATCATTAGCTTTTGTAACATTTTTTTACTATATTGAAAAGGTATTTTAAGCTAATATAAATCAAATCTCCTACAATTCCTATCAATGAAGTCACATGTATGCCATCTGAAACCATTCATTTATGTATGCTAATAAACAAAAGTTCAAAAGTCTGTACTATCAAATTTGAAATATTCTAAAAAAAAATTGAAGAAATCAATCTTACAAATGAAGTCTAAAAACATTTATATGCATATCTGTTGATCTTATACATTTGATAATTTCAATACCAACAACCACGCTTCTTAACCCTTGTAAGTTTAGATTAACTCGAGAAACACATGCTCGTGAAAGAGTTGGTCCGTAAAAATTGTTTCGTTACCGGCTAAAACTTACCTGGACCCTGGCCGTCGTAGGTAAAGTCCTTAATATGTAAAGTTCGTCCGTCCACCGCATAAACTTCACCAGAGACGCCATGATGTAATTCTGAAAGTTTTCCCAAAAACTTTCCCAGATACTGGGCACTGTGTGTACCACCTGAAATCAGAACGGACAAATTAGAAAGAGACAGAGATAATCTATAACATACTGATGATTCCAACGTAACAATTGAATCTCGCATTGAAATATGTTAATGAGTAGATATATGGGTTTTATTTTATACAAATTTAGTCCAAGAAAAGTTAATAAATGTAGCATTTGTTTATGTTGCTCATATCTAGTGATATTGTTTAATGAAGTAGCATAGTTTTAATTATAAGCTTATTTAGATATCACTGTATCTGCAGAAATGTTTTAAAATTAACTATGTAGACTCTCGAAAAGTGTTTTACAAGATATCACAATGTAGTCAAGTAAATTGAATACTAATGTGTATACCACTTCAGTCAAATAAATGAATTAAGTTAGTTACATTATATGTAAAACATGGTACATAGTGTCTGGCAAATTAGGCCCCATATTATGACCATAAAGAATCAGTCAAAGGATGTTTTTTTGACCTGTCTCAAATGAAAAGATGCAGGTAAAGACTTTATTTCGTCTTTCACAATTTTTATGATGTTTCAGATATCCAGAATATTTTGAAGATCCAAATAAATGCGAAAATATTATCAAGTCACTTTAATTTGATATACAGTTGACGTAATAATTCAGACATACATACATACGAACAAATAAATAATTTGTTATATATTCTTAAAAATATTTATGAAACTGCAACTGAGAATAATAAAACTATATACTACACTAAATGTTTGCACTATACAGGGTGATTGAGAAATTATCTAAAAGAATTCGGGGATAGATGTTTCATGAAATATTTTTTTGTAAAATTTTTATAGTTTCCGAGAAAAAATAAATTGAAGTTCTAGTAGTTACTACTTTTACATCGCTGGGCTACTGTGGTCTCTAGCCAGGCGATATCAAATATCCGATTACTTATCGTATTAATTTTAAGGCTCAATTATATCCGTACGATGTACAGCGTGTCCAAGCATTAATACCGAGGAATTGGACGAGGAGAACCGGTATTATGGCCGCCACGATCACTTAACTTAAATCATTTGGACTACTTTTTGTGGGGATATTTAAAAAAGTGTTTCGCACCGAAGTGGACACTAGTGATGATCTATGCGAACGTATCATAGTTGCTGCCAATGCTTAGCTTATGACAAGCTTACGGGTTCAAAATGTGCCGGTCGCCATCTGATTGTTTTGCCTTGGCAAGGTCAAGGGTATTTCTAAATAATTTTGGAAGTGCCCTTCTTGATTTTTTTTACAAAATTGTATTTGTAAGAGTCTCCTGTACATTCAAAGATTTACTTTGGAGAAGTTCTAAGTCACCCTGTATTTGTATCTACCGCAACACAGTCTCAGGATATTATGTCTACTATAAACTTTTTTTATTTGAAGAAATTATATTACTTCACCTGATATTTCTTATTAGGTGTATTTGTTACATATTGTATACCTTGAAGTTATCGGCAAAATAAGTGTAAGCAAAGCACGCAACTTCTATAAACTTTGTTGGTAAATCATTATTCAATTTCCGTTTTATAATTTCTAGTTTCAACGTTATAAGTAAACAAAATAAACAATTGAACCTACTTATTTATATCCTTAGGTCATATCGCTTCATTTTAATTTAGTTCATGGTTTGAAGGAAGATATGGTATGTATAATGTACTAATTTTGTTAGGAAATATTCATCAGTTTAGATATTTACTCCAAAGTTTCCAATCGAGTTTTGTTCTAGTAAACGTTATATATTAAGTACCTAATAAATTTATATTGACATAATAAAGCTAAAACCTTGAGTAAATTAATATTATGTAAATATAATATATTCATAAAATCATACAGATCAGGTTATTAAATTAATAATTGTATGCTATTTTCTGATATTCGTTAATATTTACCTTTTTTTATTTATAGCTATGTAGCCCTAAATATATACTTTCAAATTTTACCGCTAGATGATGAACCTTTAAATTCAAAGCGGAAAAATAAGATTTTCTTCATTAAATCAATAGTGAAGGTATGTTATATTGAACGGTTTTAGACTCTTCTATTGACACATGTTTCAAAGGATATTTTGATCGCCAGTTTACTGTAGGATTTAGACGAAATTTTAGAACTGAAATTGTCATGCATGTGTACTACGCACATAACCTAAAAATACCTATTTACAATGTTCTCCTTCGTAAATATTATCTGGTTCATCTTCTGGATTCCGGAATTGTAAGAGGGTAGCCTTAAAATGCCACATCACTTAGACCCCATTCGACCCTTTGTGATTCCTCCCAATAAGATACCAATCTACCTGAACCGCTGACCAGCCTAATAAAATAAAAAAGGTGGTGACGTTGCTCAGTGGGATTCCTCTAATGTAGGTCATAGAAGGCCATTATTCTCCCAACACGGATTCTCTTATTGACGAAATGGCAGCGCACTCACAGAGTGCATATGGAGTATCATACTGGTCATAGCCAGGTATTTTTTGACTGTATCTTTGCTGGAGTACTCTAGGAATTCCTTAGCAAATTGACAGCTATTTGTTTCATCCCACTGTGTTTTGGATTCTTTGTGAGTGTTCTTGATAATTTCAACTAAAGCTGACAGTGGAAGCATACTGGAGGGACCAGGTCCAAACATATCGAGACCCGATGCACTTCTGGTCAGCTTATTAGCAGTTGTATTGCCATAGCACCGCTTATGTCCCTTTACCCAGCATACAGATATACTATTGTCGGTTGAGACCACTTCCAGTGCTTGATGGCACTCCCATGCTGATCAGTAGTGATTGTGTACTATCTATGTAGATGGTTTGCCCGTTATATTGCCTGTGGACAATTTACTTGGCGGCTATGGTTATACCTGCTAGTTCTGGTTGTTCTACGATAGCATGCATATCCATTGCTTGATGGCACTCCCATGCTGATCTAGTTCTTATCTTATGATAAGACATAAGATCAGTAGTGATTGTGTACTATCTGTGTAGATGGTTTTGCCCGTTATATTGCCTGTGCACAATTTACTTGGCGGCTATGGTTATACCTGCTAGTTCTGGTTGTTCTACGATAGCATGCATATCCATTGCCTACGGATATTGGATGTGCAGCGATCTCGAGAAAATTCCACATCCTGCACCTCCCTTTCATTTTGATCCGTCCGTAAAGTTGTTGATTATACCCTCGCGGGCGGTCTCATCATTCCTGATAATTACCGTGTAGGGTCTGTCAAAAACTTGGGAGAAATACTGCCGGCGTCTGCCTGTAGAACGAGCATTCTTCTGACGACCCCATTCCTCAGGCGACTTCTAATCTCTCCACATCTTACATTTGGTATAATACCAGCATACTTGAGGCGAAGCATAGTTTTGTCAGAGCCATTTCCTTTAGATAAATATCGAAAGGTGGCAGACATAGCATTATCTTCATTGCTATGGTGGACGTAGTTCGCATAGCTCCAGTTATGCTCAAGCGGGCAATCCTTTGTACCTGACTGAGCTTTTGTTTAGCTGTTGTCTGTTGGACTTTCGGCAACCAAACGACAGCCGCATAGGCTAATATGGTTCATATTCCATCTTCCTTTAGGAGCGGTAGACCAGAAAATGCAGGGATATATAGTCCAAAGCTTCTTAGATTGGGAATATTATAAGCCGTGAACACTACCATCAAACGCACTTGATAAATGCAGAAAAGGATTCCAAAGGATACTGAAGAAAAATGAACAGAAAATCACGCCAGGAAAGCTCTAGATCATAAGAAGCAAAAAAAAAATAAGACAGCCAAAGGACAAAGCTGAAGAATACAAGGAAAGTCAAGTCATTCGAAATGTATCGAAAAATCCAGAGGTAATTCCTCATTTTCAGAGTGGATGATATGGATTTGAATGGAAATTAATATTTTGATCATTAAGAGAATGAATGCAATAAATACTAACTAGACGAAACGAAAATATTACATAAAAATCGGATAATATGGTTTTGAATGGATATTAATATTTTGGTCATTTAGAGAATGAGTGAAATAAAAACTAACCAGACGAAACAAACAGATTACTGGATTAAGTGTTTATTGTGCTCGAGATGGTTACATGAAGGCTGTACATGCTATAATAACGTTTGTCAAATATGAGGTACCAGTGCAATGAAGAAAAAGTTATACAATTTTGAGGACCATCTATCTTACCCTTGATGGTCTGTCTCACCTAACTTAGGAAGGTCTATAACTTTACCAAAGTAATACCAAAGCTTACAGTTTGTTCTGTGTTTTACATATTTTTATTTAGCAAAACATACTCCTGGCAGTCTTGAGACTGAAAACCTAAAAATTATAGAGTACTAATTAACCTCGTAAACACTTAAACAAAATTGTCACATCTAGTTGCAAAATTTGCTATGAATTAGGAAATGTGTTCGTTAATTATATTATTAATTAAAAAAACACACATTATAAATGAACATTGTAAATAAATAAACTGTTGCCACATAACATATATTCTTACTATTTAGTGCATATAGTTCAGTTTCGTATATCGTTCTTCGAACACGGATTTAATTAAAATAATTTTCCTTCTTGATATATCACGCACCATTTAATATTGCCCTATTTTTATAATCGAGTTCACATTCACGCACGTTCTTATGACTTTACACGTGCTAATTAGAAATAATAATTTCGAGTTATGAGCATTTATGTGACCCCGTTGCAGTAGCAGATCCGTAGGGATAAGAAACCGATCACTTAAAAGAATTGAACATTTTTTCCTCTAAATGTTTTATGCATGGCCTCATTAAATTATTTTTTGTAACGTTCCACCTGGGCACGCAGTTACCAGTAAATTTATTCTTATTAAAAGATTAAAACGTAGGCAATACAAGAAGCAGCTAAGAACTCAAAAACGGTGTATACAGGGTGATTCATAACATATCCAAACAAATTTGGAAATAGATGCGTCAATATCGTAAAAAATCCTTATAGTTTCTGAGAAAAAAATATTGTAAAAACTACTAAGTTAAAGTACTTTCATCTTAGCTACTGCGTAGTCTCTAGCGCCATCGGAATGCAGACGATTCCGATTACTGAGATACGATTGTAGTGTTTACATTAGTTTTTCAAGTGTCAAAAATGGCTTACGTGTATAGCAACTCGGACTTGATGAATATTGTTTTAATTTATGGTTCAGTCTTTAAGTAGAACGATTTACCAGTAGATATGTGCCAAATGCAGCTGCTTTTACCGCAGTAGTGCAACGCGGGTGTATCACCGGAATAGATGGAGGTCCAGGGCGTACGAAGCGTATTGCAGCAGCTGAAGGACACACTTTAGAGATTGTTGAAGATAATCCCCTAATAAGTACTAGGCAAATCGCTCAACAAGTACAAGGAATGTCCCAATTAACAGTGTGGCGTATCATACATGAGGCTTAATTATATCCGTACCATCTACAGCGTGTCCAAGTATTAATACCATAAGCGATTATCCACTGCGAATTAGATTTGGTGAATGGTTGTTGCAACAAACTGCTCATAGTTCCAGATTTACAGCTGACGTGTTAGTTACAGCTGTATTGTTACAAATCAATCTGTTTTTACACGGAATGATATGTATAACATTCATAATACTCATGTTTGGGATTTTAAAAATCGAGATCATTTCCAACAACGCTTTTTCTTAAATATTTGGGCAAGGATTGCCGATGATCGCTTGATTGGACCATGCTTATTACCGAAGCGAATGGATGGGGTTTAGTATCTCGAGTTCCTTCAAAATAATCTGCCTGGACTTTTGAAACATGTGCCCTTAGAGCTTCTTATAATGTGTCCGACTCCAAATGTGGTTCTTGCACGATGATGCTCCTCGTCATTTTCGACAAAAGGTTCGAGAGTACGTTAATGAAGTTCAAAGAGTACTATGGATTGGACGAGGAGAACCGGTACCATGGCTACCACGATCTCCTGACTTAAATCTCTTGGACTTCTGTTTGTGGGGATATTTAAAAAATGAAGTGTATCGCACCAAAATGGACACTAGTGACGATTTACGCGAACTTATCATAGCTGCTGCCAATAACTTACGAGTTCAAAACGGCCAAGAACCAGAAACATTTGTGTTAGTTCATAAGATGGACCCAAATGTGTTTGCATATCGGTGGACAAATTAATTTCATTAAATAATAATAACAATAGCAGCAAAAGTTAGCAGTTATATTTCCTGACATAAAATAGGTGTTTTGAAATTTTATTTTTTTCTTTCTATGAGAAATTCTTTAATTTTTTTGTCCATTCAGTTTTATTACACCTTGCAGCTGACTGCATGCTTTGCAGTGTTGCCAGTGGTTTGCAAAAAATGTACTCATTGATGAGAAAAAAATGTACTTTAGCCATTAAAAATGTACTTCTGTCATTACCCCCTTCATAAAACTATCTGAGAGATTACCCTTTGGCCCAACGATCTCCTTCCTATGGCTCATTAAGCCTTCGTTTTGAAAATTTTTCTCATAAATGAGCACAAATTATTCAACATAGAGACAGTGGCGCACCGAGAAATTTCACTTGGGTGTGGGGTTTCTTCAAAACTGATTCAGAAAATTCATTAGTCGAATTTTTTTTGACACGTTCTCCATTTCAATAAAGACATTAATAGCGGTACTTTTTTATAAGAAGGAACTACCAATTTCATAGAAAGTAAACGTGTTTGCTTTTGCAATGTATCATAAAAAACTAAAGGAAAATTGCGGACTTTAAGAATAGAAAATGGCGCTTCTTCCTATGCATAAAATTATATCTCGTTTTGAAGTCTGTTATTATAAAGAAACAAATAACACAAACACAATAATTCTTTGGGTTTGTATCTTGTAAGAGTTCGGCTATACTTTACTTACTCGTTCCTCGATCAATTAAAATTGTCAATAATTAAGCTGTCAACGTGTAAATTAACGAAAATGTACTAAATCTGTGAAAGATGTGCTTTTGTACTCCGGCCCAGAAAATGTACTGAAAAAGTACAATTGTACCCCTACTGGCAACAGTGATGCTTTGTCTTCGCAAGGTTAGCTTTTACAGTGAACCAATTTCCAGTACCGCGTAGAAATGTATTTTAAAATCATTTTCGAACTGCTCTTAGATTTTTTTTTACAAATTTGTTTTTATCCCTTGTATATTCAAAAATTTGTTTTTGGATACCTTCTAAATCACCCTGTATGTATAAACTTTACTTAATATTTTCAAAATGAAACAAAAGCAGAACATACAGCATTGTACAGAAGCATATGTACAAAAATTATGTAATATAATAATAATAATAATAATAATAATAATAATAATAATAATAATAATAATAATAATAATAATAATAATAATAATAATAATAATAATAATAATAATAATAATAATAATAATAATAATAATAATAATAATAATAATAATAATAATAATAATATCTCTACCCCTCATTCTAATCACGAGGATTAGCCCAGAAGTCGAAGACTTGTGCGGGAGAGGGGGCGGCATATTATTATTAAGCAGGCCGCATTTGCGCCCAGGAACGACTTACGTTGGTAGGCCCTAATCACCATTCAGTGCAGGAATGAGGGAAACCTGGAAAACCTCATTAATTAGGAGGGTAGTCAAATGTCGACCGGTATCAATCTCTCACATTGACCCAAGCCAACATTCTTCCACCCTACCATATCCGCAGAGAGGGTGCCAATCCTCTCCACGAATATAGCTGATATACGGTCTACTGGCTGCGGGGCTCGAACCCACATCGATTCAAGTACTGACGCCTTAAACCAAAATGCAAAAGCGACCACTTGTACCGATCCAATATATTTTATAGGAAAGAAATAATTATGTAGTTTTGTCTACAATGATCGTATAAAATGTTTATCCTTTCATTTTATATTCTCAATTTCAGCTTCAGAAATCAGTTGCTAACCCTCTCAAAACGTTTGATTTAGGAACATTTACCTTATTTTTCTGCGTATATATTTTTAAACAAATCCAAATATAAATAAAACATAAAATAGGGTAGGTAGCTCCTAAATAAACATTTTAATACAATTTTATTGGTTTGTTTACCAAGGCAAATCGTTTTACGAATATAAATGATTATATTAATTAGAAATTGCTTTCCAATCGAATCGATATTTGAATATACATTACCAAAATTCGAGTCCTCTTTAAAACCTACGCCTTCGCCATAATATGAAATATTACTCAGCCGACCCACAATAATGACAAAATATCATGAGTAGAACCACTCGAGATTCCGCCATTAGTACATCTATATTTGTTTATCTTTCTATTATTAGATTATCAATAAATGATTCTGTATGTCGCTTACATATCGCCACATCGAGATCAATTCGGGTTTCAGTAACCATAATGGTTTGTCATAAATAAAATATAAATAATACATTTGATATGATTTCTAGATTTCAGTGTCTAATTTACGTTTATTTTTGTAGTCGCAATAACTATAAGTACTTTGTTACGTGTTTGTCTATAAATATTACTTTGA
The DNA here is from genome assembly GCA_025584915.1 of Monochamus saltuarius. NCBI lineage: Eukaryota > Metazoa > Arthropoda > Insecta > Coleoptera > Cerambycidae > Monochamus > Monochamus saltuarius. The sequence goes on along the minus strand of CM046725.1, from coordinate 54,347,802 downwards.
GTGGGTATATTCTAGTACTGCAGCAACTTAAATATTTGTGGTAAAACCAGATTGCAATGAATGTATTATTTTTTTAATGACCATTCAGCTCAGCTCATTTAGTTTAAAGTAAAGAAAATTGAGAAAATTGTTTATCCCATAAAAAAACGTATTTTCAGTGAAGCTAATTTTCAGCGATTTTATCAATTTATTGAAACTGAAGAGTGGAATGAAGTCTTTGGTTCGCAGACTGTTGATACTGCATTTAAAAGTTTTTCTGAAATAATGCTTTATTACATTGATTTAAGTTTTCATTAACTATAGTTCGAAAACGGTCTAGTTCTAAGTCTTCTTGGATAACGAAAGGTATTCGTGTGTCTTCTGAAAAACTTAAGTTACTCTATAATATAAAAATGCAAAGTGATAATCCCGACCACGAATTTTATTATCGTTCTTATAAAAAAGTTTATCGGAAAGTATGTAGAGCTGCAAAAATTGCTGAATGATAGGATATATCAGTCTCATGAAAATATGTAGGTCAAAGGCTGTCTGGTCGATTCTAGATAATGAGATAGGTTGTAAAAAATATGAAAATACAAATATACATGAAATAATATTTGACAATAACAAAATTAATGATTCCCAACAGTTGCCTGATATTTTTAATGAATATTTTGTTAATATAGCTGGTACACTTTTAAACAATACAGATAATAATAATATTGACACATCTGCCATAAATTATAATATGACTTCGATATTTGTATATGATGTTGATGAAAATGAGGTCTTCAATGTTATTTCAGAGCTCAAGAATACAAACTGTTGTGGTGTGGACGATATTAGCTCTAATATGTTAAAATATGTAATTTCATTTGTTGTTTAAACCTTTGGTGTATTTAGTGAACTTTTCATTGCAGCAAGGTATTTTTCCCAGTATACTAAAAACGGCTAAGATTGTACCGATTTACAATAAAGGAAATCGTTGTTTGGTTGATAACTATAGACCAATTTCTATGCTGTCCAAAATTTCAAAAATTATAGAAAAAATAGTACATAAAAAAATGATAGCATTTGCGGCTAAGTTTAGTCTACTTCACAATAGTCAACACGGTTTTAGAGCTGGTAGGTCCACTCAATCAGCAATTATGAGTTTCTTAAACGATTTGTATTTTAATATCAATAACAATAAAAATGTCTAGGAATCTTTATGGATCTGAGTAAAGCATTTGATCTTGTTAATCATGACATATTGCTTCAGAAGTTATATAAATATGGATTTAGAGGTAAACTTGGTGATTGGCTCAATTCGTATTTGAATGAGAGAAAACAGCTTACAGAAGTTAACAGCATATGTTCAAAACCTGAAATTATTACTTGTGGTCCACAGTCAGTATTGGGACCTTTATTATTTATCATATTTGTTAATGATTTAATTTGTAGTGTTAGTGATGGAAGTCTTGTATTGTTTGCAGATGATACCTCATATTTGGTGTTTGAAAATGATTTTGTTAGTTTAAGAAATACTTCTCAGTCAAAGTTAAACGATCTTTGTAATTGGTTCAGGAAAAATCGTCTTATTGTAAATAAAGATAAGACTGTTATTATGAATTTCATGCCTAGAGCAAGCAATACAAATTTTAGTCATTTGCTTAGAATTGGTCGACTCCATAAAGCAGGTACATGAAACCAAATTTTTGGGTCTGTATTTGAATATTGATTTGAGTTGGGAATCTCCTATAGATGTCCTCTGTAAAAACTTGCAAGTGTTTGCTTTGTGTTATATAGACTTAGACATATTGTCAATAAATCAGTACTTTTATCTTATTATTATGCCCATTGTGTCTCAAGGCTTAAGTATGGGATAATTTTTTGGGGTTCATCTAGTCGTGCAGATAGAGCTTTCATAATGCAAAAAAGGGCTATAAGAAATATTCTGTCACTAGGCGCAAGAGAGTCATATAGATCTAGGTTTAAAAATTTAAATATGCCGCTTCCCTGTATGTATATTTTAGAATTACTGTCGTATGTAAAAACTAATATCAGCGATTTTAGAATGAATAACTTTTATCATAATTATCTAACGAGATCTTGTAATGACTTGATTGTTCCTATACATAGTTTAACTTTCTTTGAAAAGAGTCCGCAATATATGGGTATATTATTGTACAATAAGTTGCCTGATAGAATAAAATTAATAACTAATTTAAAAATCTACATGCGGGAGGTTGAAATTTTATTATTGGAACACTGTTTCTATTCTGTACATGAATATTTGCCTACTGTGCTAATTTAACTTTACATTTACATTTAGTTTTTTATTTTCATTGACTTTTGTTATTTTTTTGTGTGTAAGAGTATGGATTTTACTTCTTACTTGTTAGTTTCACCATCTATTTTAACGTGTCCCATGTCATTGTAATGATCTAATGGACAATAAAATTATTATTATTATTATTATTATTATTAACCGTATTTTTTTTAAGCGTACCGTATACAGGGTGTTAGTGAGTAAAGGGTTACAGACCATCAAAATATTAAGAATGCCTTTAGTAATGAAAGGGTCATATGTCCTTGGGTAAAAATAATGTGATTTAAGGTCGTCGGATTTTCGTCGTAAAATGATCAATTCTCTGGTGTTTTTATGTACAAAAATCTCGAAAAATAAAACACGTAGAACAAAAGTAATTTCAGCGTCTAGATGTTTTGTTTATCTACTTTTACTATTTACCGTCTCATCAAATATAATAATAATTTAAAAAGCATTTGTATTTACTCATAAACAAAAGTGAACAATTTCTCTCGTATATGCAGAATCGTTTTACTTGGGTACCTTTGAATATTTGCAGGGGCATGAGACAACATTCCTGTTATTTGCTAAGCCCTATATCATTTAGCTCTTAAATGTCTAACATTATGTGTATTTGTAGAAAACACTTTTTCTAGAATACGGCATCCTTAAATCAAGTTACCTTAGTACAATTTTACGTCAACAACAGTAAAAGTTATTAGAAATTTTCGTAACAAAATACTTTACATCAACACCCTGTATCTCACATACACTACTTGTGTCTTTCAGCAGTACTTAATACTAACTCAAAAATATTACTGCACAGTTTAGATGATGTAAATTTTTTAAAAAAGATACCAAACTAAAAAACATTCATATTTAAATGAACAAAAAAAAAAAAATGGATTACCTATCACAACTTGAAATTAATTGATCATTGGAAATAATCTGCAATTTATTCTTGGTATTCTTTTTAGTATTTTTTTTTAATTTAATTATTTAATGTTATTAATATACCAATATATTAAATATAATGTAAATGTGAAATTTGTATTATGTAAAACTCTTGAAAAACACATATTATGTACATACTTAAAATGTTCATTTTTCTTTCATCGCTATTTATGTTCAGCAGGAGAATTCCTAGTGTAGAGAAAAACAGGTAACCAATTAACTTTATGAGAGACCTAAGCTGTGTTAGAGTAAACCCCAGATATGAATAGACGTGGGTAGTGAACACTTTGCTACTAGTTTCCAGGCTCACAAATTATACTGTAATTTTCGTAGAAATTGCACGTTACCTACTTGGGAACGCCATATGTGGTCGAACTCAATGCAAACTGAATCTAGTTTAGACCCTTCTCAGTCTAGTGACAACGTAATTTTTTGTTCTCCGGTTAAGATGTTTATTGTTCTAGTATTTTAATATACACAATGCTTGGTTAAGGCTAGTGTTTCAAGGACAAAGAAGCGTATCTAAAGATGCACAAAAAATCTACCTGATAGGCCTAGGTGTTATTAGCGTAAACCTATAATGGTGAAATTGAATCATTTTCTTTAATTGATTTTAAAGTTGAAACTTATGTACAAACAATTAGTAACGGTAAAAATGTCACTCATTCGAGTTAAGTACGTATAAATTTAGTATTTCTTGCGTTCATTGGTTTTTGGCTATTTGTTATCCCTTTCATAAAAGAAAACACAATTGAAAAAAAAACAGAAATGAATATTATACACACAACGAACGTAAAATGAGTGGATTTCAAATGTATTTTCTAGTATTGGATGGTAGTTTATTTAATTGTGCTTTTGAAAAGTAAAAACTATGGTTTATTCCATTGCGGAAAGGGTAGATATCATTTGGCTTCACTTTATGAACAATAAATGTGCGAATAGAACAGCTCAGTTATTTAATGAACAGCATCAAGATCGACATGTCAGGAGGAAGTATGTTCGAGAGTTAGTAAAAAAACTTCAAGAGACAGGGAACGTAGCCAATAAAAAACGAGAAATTGAAAAACCTATAGTTAATGAAGCTAGTGAAGTTGCAGTTTTTGGACAAGTTTATGTTGATCCTACATTAAGTACGAGGCAGCTGGCATCTGTGTCTGGGATCAATCGAACTAGCATACAAACCATTTTGAAGAAGAATAAATTTCACCCATACAAAATACTTTTAGTCCAGCAATTTCATGAGGATGATTATGACCGCCGTTTGAAATTTTGCAAAATAATAAGTGAGCGAGCAGGGAACGATCCACAGTTCCTTTTTAACATAATGAACTAAGTAGTAAGTATAAGCAACTAAAACATAATTTAAATTTTAAAAGCGAAATTATAAAATTTAAAGTCTGTTGTAAAGAGAATTGTAAGAGCTTTCAAAATAAATATTGCTCAGCCCCCAATCCCATTTAAATATTTTGGTGTGATGCTTACCCTTGTTTGGGGGTGAAAGTGGAGGAGTTAAAAATACCAGCAAAGAATGTCCTCCTTTAATCTAAAACGTGTCTGAGCATTTTTATACAATCTTGAAATCCTGAAAATGGCTGTTTCGTTTTCATTTGGCCGCTGTGTATATACTTATTTGTTCAAGTGAATTCAATGTCATTAATTAATTGCATACGTAGAAAAACTGACGTTCAGTGTAATTATGGAACATTAGTTGCTAGATGAAATCGTCTATTATTTACATAGCAAACATCGCTTAATACAAACATATTTACCTACATTTAAAGTTCAGATCGGCAGTCGAGAGAAGTTGCTAACATACTTTCACTATTAACAATTAAAAAAGGAACACATCCTTCATTTTTAATTGCTCTCAGTTGAACTAAAATCCGACAAGGATTTGCGCAATTCTTTGATGCGCCGGCTTTATGAAATGTTTAATTATAGCATGGCTTATTAGGCAACCTGCTTAATTGCTACCAATTCGGATTTTCTGTCAACCTTATAAAAACATTTTTTAAACCAAAAACTTGAGGTTGACCATTTGCAGTACTGCTTGAATACCTTTTAAGAAGGGATATACCTGAAGATTTAGTATTGTGGTTGATGATTAATCATTCTAATATAAAGATGAGATAACAATGAGGACGTGAGTTACCTGTTCTTCACAAAAATGGGGCTGATATTATCTGTAATTGAATTGAATTTTTTGTACGACGAAAAGCATATCTAACCGTTCAGAATTTGAATTTGCCTGGAAAAAATAATGTATATTTGTAATAAACTAACAGGAGAATATAACCAACTTTTTTAATTACTTCACAAGATATTTTGACCTTAGACAAAAAATCAATTTAGTTAATCACATCCCCTAAATAAATGCTTGGCAAAAACTAAAAAGTTCATAAACACTAAACCTTTACAAAATTATAAGTGGCAGGTTTTTTTTACCAGTGTATCTATAATACCCCCTTAATATTGCTAAATGCAGTGTCATGTCATTTACAAGAAATTTGTCTTGTGTTACTTTTGATTACGATATAGATGGTATAAAATTAGAGAGACCAGCCACGTTCCGAGATCTCGGTATAGTCTTTGATCCAAAATTAACGTTTTCATCCCATATTCAAACTATTGCTGGAGAAGCCCTTCGAACACTGGGATTCATTATACGTAACAGTCGGGATTTTGTTAGTGTAAATACTCTTTTCTTTACTGCTCCTTTGTTAGAAGTAAACTTGAATATGCGTCGCTTGTTTGGTGTCCCAATTATAATATTCATATAAATACGTTAGAATATATACAAAGAAGATTTTTGAAACTTTTGTATTTTAGGTCTCATGGTGCTTATCCACCTGTGGGGTATTCACATTGCAATTTACTCAATGAATTTGAATTTTTGTCACTCAATGCTAGACGTGAATACTTTTCGCAGATTTTTCTTTATAAAATTATACATAATAACCTAGATTGCCCACCTATTCTGACTAAATTGAATCTATCAGTCCCACGACTGAATTCTAGACGAACTAGAACCTTTCACCTAGAGGTTGCACGGACGAATTTGCTACAAAATTCACCACTGCATTTTATGTGTAGAATCCATAATAGGATCTGCAGTAATGTTGATATTTTTAACACCAGCCTTAATAATCTGAAGTCATATTTAAATAGATTTCAATAATTTATGTGAAATAGTTTTTTTGTTTCTTTTTTTTATCTTGTTACAACCGCTACAACATAATATTATTATTTATATTTTCTCACATGCTGTACCCACCTGTTCTGTAATTGGGTGCAAACCTGTAGAACAGTGTATATAATAAATAAATAAATAAATAAATAAATAAATAAATAAATAAATAAATAAATAATACTATAAAATTGTAACTCCGTGACTTAGACCTGTTTCATTCATGGTGTTTTATTTTGCAATTAAATCTTACTACTAGCTTCGAATCTTTGCTTAATCCTAATATTAAGTAATTCTAATGTTTTTTAACCTTCACAACTTATCTTAAGAACTAAATACAAAGAAGTGACTCACTTACCTATATCAATTGTAATTTATGTTAACTCTATCAAAATTGGGCATGTAAAAAATATAGAAAAATAAATGGTAATTATAATATGACGTAAGAGTATTTGGCGTTAGCTGAAAAATAAAAGATAAGGTTTTTTGAGGTCAACCTTCAAGCCTCATTATAATGTAGATCAGTTTAAGATTTGACACAAGGATCTTATTTTTCCTATATTCCAATTATCTCATAGGATATAGGGAATTTTTGTATTTATTCCGTTTAAACCTCCGGGTAGTGCAGGTGTTTCTTTTTAGTTATAATTAATATATCATATGTGGAGAGTAAATCTGATAAACACGTACAGAGTGGCCTATTTTTTATACACTTAGACAAAAATTTCATCAAGGTTTTACTTATACAGTTTGTACAAGAATTAAACTGTTATTAAGAACTATATTCATCTCACTGAAATTAGATTATGAGCCATGCTTTTATCAAAATAAGCTTTAAATAGCTGTGATATAAGCATTCGTTGGAGTACAACTGTTTTTCCAATAAAAATGATACAGCGACTTGCAAATGTGAATTTAATATCAAAATATAAAATGCTTGAACGATATCACAAAAGATTTTGGTATCGTTCAAAAGTTGAACATGAAACATAGATATTAGCTATACAACTTATCTAAAAAAAATTTGGAGAGAGCATCGTGAAAAATGGAGACAATATCGTAAAATCCGTATAGTATTTTCAACTTTTACATCCCTGGGATACTATACTGTATTCTAACCAGTGGATTCCGAATATTAAAATTCAATTACATATAGTAGGTATTAACGTTTTTGTGACGCAAGTTTTTACATTAGTTTTTCAAGTGCTATAAATGGCTTACGTGTATAGCAACTCGGAGTTGATAGATATCGTTTTAATTTATGTGATGGAGAATGCTTTAGCAGAACGATTTCCCGGTAAACATGTACCAAATGTAGCTACTTTTACCGCGGTGTGCGGTGAGTGTGGGTGTAGTGCAATGCCAGCGTGACACGGGAAATTTTAAGCCGAATCGTAGAAGAAATGAAGGTGCAGGACGTCTGCGGCGTACTGAAGTGGACACTATTGATGATTTACGCAAATGTATGATAGCTGTTGATAATAATAACTTACGACATTTTTGTTAGTTTGTAGAAGCTGACTAAGACGGGCTCAAGATTTTGTTGTTGTAACGTCAGGTATGTCAAACTATTTTATTAATTAAAACCTCAAATTATATTAATTATAATACTTAATAACATTAGCGGTAGAAGCAGTTACTGTAACAAATAGGTGTTATAAAATGTTACTTATTTCTCTCCTTGACATTTTTTTAAATTTTTTGCCCGGTCGTCGATTGTATGCTTTGCCTTGTCAGGTTTTACAGTATTTTTATCATTAAATCATTTTACTGCTCGTTTTGATTTTTTCTTTGTATTTGTAAGAGTCCCCTGTACATTCTAAACGATACCATTTAATTGTAAAATTTTATAGTATAAATAAACTACGCCTTTTTTATAGCAACCAAATTCTTGAAGAATATGTTACCTCTATTTTTATCTGTTACACAATCATCATTAATTAATTACAAAATGTTCATATAATAATCTGGCCCGTTTTTATTCATGATTACTGTTTCTGAATGAGCAAACCATCAAATGAGCTATTAAGAAAAACTTGAACTTAAATACATTGTTGCTGAGAGAACAACTTTGCAACACTTAATTCAGTTCTGTAATTACATTAACGCCATTTTTAACAGTGATTAAACAGTAATTTGCAATAATTTATTCTACTTCAAATTAGCATTCAAGTTAATCCAGTTTCTTTGTGACATCCGACGGAATGGAAGCAACGGTAAATGCCAAGTATACATGTGAAAAGAGAATTTGCATTCTAACACTATAAATAACATTTTTTATGCGATGACGACCAACCGCGCATCTAAATTTAGATACCTAATTTTAATGTTCTTACCGTTCGATTTTGTCATCGGTTCTGCCATAACATACTTTCTCCTACTTACAAAAAAATTGCGTGTAATATAAACAAATTTTATAAATTGCTGTAGGTACGTTCTCTTCGATTATGTCTCAATAATAGTTGATGTATATTTTACGCGGCGCAAAAAGTTTTAATAATAAATATGTTGCAATAAAATTATTCGATATTTTTATAGAGGGTCACGTTTATGACGTAAATATGAATGTTACTTTTTTATCCGTAACGTAAACGTTTTTTCTTAAACCTACATTATTTTCGTGAAAAAAGGTATACTTCTCGTTAACGCTAAAAAATGAGAGAATAACGAGAACTTCCTCATTCCGGCTGAAATCCAGCAAGAAGCCCAAGAAGTAGCATTGCGTCTATTGCCAGCGAAGAGTAAGCGTATGTACGAGAAGGAATTGGTGGAATTCGATAACTTTTTTCTTAAACCTACATTATTTTCATGAAAAAGGTGTACTTTCCGTTACCCCTAAAAATTTACCATTTCCAAAAAAATCCAATTTCAACAATCTGCTGCAATTTTCATCATAGGAAATTTTGTCATAGTGTGCACTAATGAATTTGGCAATTAAATATTATTGTTTTGAATATATTAGAATACAAATTATCTAATACAAAGTAAAAAATGATATGTAACGATAAAAAAGAAAATATTTCATTGCAAATTTTCAATATGTCCACCATTCACTCGATATACTTGTCTATACAATTCATGAAAGATCTTCTAATTAAATAATACCACAGAATATATAGGTACGCAAAGCTTTATATTCTGTGATAATACCATTGGATAAAAAAAGTGAACTGAATTACTAATTTCTTGCCAAAATTGTATGCGAGTATTTATAGCGTTTTTATAAACAATTTCTTCATTGTGGCCCATACCCAAAAATCTAATGGTTGCAGTCTGGACTACGTAGGGGCCAATGAAATATACTATCATGGTCAATCCAATGTTCAGGAAAATGTTGATTTAGACAAATTTTTACATGATGGGTAAAATGGAGAGGGGCACCATCTTGCATAAACTATATACAGCCTCAAATTCAGTGGTAATGCATCCAATAGATCAATAAAGTCATTTTCTAGAAAATATAAATAACTGATACCATTTAAATTTCCTGGCACTTCATATGGACCTAGAAATGATCCAACACAAAACGTTAATCTTAAACTCATGTTGCAAATGTCGTTCTTGGGTTAAATAAGGATTTTCAACAACAATGGTTATTTCTTAAACTGAAAATACCTCGGCGAGTAAATGTTGTTTCATCTGTAAATGATATTCTGTTGACAAATGTATGGTCAGTATTTTGTTTGTTTCGGATATCACTTGTAAATAGATATCTTGAAGGAAGATCGACAGGCAGTACAGTTTGAACAGGTGTAAAATGACACGGATGGTATTTTTCTTCATGCAATATATTTAAAATTGATGTTTTACTAATTCCCGTGGCTTCAGCTAATATTCTTGAACTAATTTGCGGAAAATCTGCAATGCGAACTAGTATTTTGTCTTTTGATCAAGCTTCAATAATTTCCACCTAAATTCGAGATAATGCTGTGAATATCTTCATTCCGGCTCAAATCCAGCAAGTAGCTCAAGAAGCACGTTTCCAACGCAAAGCAAGGGGATAGAAGAAGGAGCAATTCCAGAAGAGGTGCTACTATCCCACTTTTTCAATGTGGAGAAACAGTTTGCTGCCTCTTCGATGTAGGCAAAATATTCCATGCTAACATCAATGTTGAAAGTGTATTTCGAAGTATGGTAAACTTACTTCAGATTTGAAAATAGAATAAAAAAATTATAATCCGAAGAAGGCAAAGATACTAGAGAAAAACCAAATCGAAGAATTTTTGGAAAAGCACTGGATGAGGAATATTTACAAGTGAAGGTAGAAAATACACGATTTTAATATTGCAATTTATACAGTATGCGTTTTATTTTGAACTCTTTACAGGTTGCAACGATCATGGGAGGAGCAGGTGTTTGTCGATGCAATGAATTAACCTTTTTAGACATCACCCATATACAAGACAAAGGCAGTTATCTATACGTACTCATTCAGGACACAAAAACAAATATTTTAAGAAGTTTCACGATCAGGGAAGAATCTTTTACAGCCAATGCTGTAGAAATGTGTCGAAAATACATCTATCTGCGACCTAAAAATGTCGGTGGGAGATTTGTGACTGGAAAATGTACTACACAACATGTAGGTATCAACACAATTTTGAAAACGTTTTCAAAAGTGGCTGCATTTCTTGGGCTCTCTAATCCAGAATGTTTTACTGGACATGGAATGAGATCATTGGCAACATTAGTGGCCAATGCTGGAAGTGATATTACCGTTGTGAAGCGTCATGGTGGTTGGAAATCGACTACGGTAGCGGAAAGTTATGTTGAAGATTCACTGTCTAGCAAGATGGCATTTGATGAAAAGATGAAGTTGGAGGCCTCTTCAGTCTTTCAGAAACTCCTAATCGACTGAGTTTAAATAATGCCTGGCAAAATTTAAGCGTGGTATTATGAATTCTAATCCAGTAGTGTGTTTAAAGGCCTTTAGTCCTCGGAAAACAGACGTATTAAACCTTCTTAATATAATGGTCGTGGATAAAAGATTTGTTTAACAAAGGAAGCGTTAACGTTATGGATAAAAACGCTCATATCGTCTTCTTTAGTATTTAGTAAATTTGTCAGGAGAGCTAAAAAATGAAAAAGGGGTAACCTTAAATCAGCGCAGTCAGCTTAACTTTAAAGCAATTTATTTCTAGTTTTTTTATTTAGTTAGGTAATTTAGTTCAATTTAAGTATATAATGGTGGTCTTTGTAAAAATTTAAAGATAGTTTGCATTTTTATAATTACATGTAGATAAGCCACTACGTGAGAAATTGTTTTTGTGGTATCTCAGTTATACCTTAGGAAAAATATGTAGATAAGCCACTACGTGAGGCTTTTTTTGTGTTATGCCAATTAGGCCTTAGTTTTGATACATTTCTGATTTTTTTAGAGAAAAAAAATAAAACGACAGTTATATTGTCTTAAATTTTAATGGAAATAAAGTAAATTATGAAGAATAAAATGTTGGATATACACAACTACAAAACTTTTTCATTTTACTTTGGTTTTAATCTTAAAGTAATAGTAATACAAAACAACATTCTTAGCTAATCTATTCATGAGGTAGGTTTTTATAAAACTCTTGAATTTCGGGCGAACGAACTACGGGTGTGCGACCTTGATATAAGAAAATTAAGTCGTTAAATTTTCTTTTAGTGAGTTTCACAGGCTCTTTATTTTTAATGGTTGAAGTCTTATTTGCTTTATGTTTTTTTATTAGTCTTTTAAGTTCTATGGCATCATAGTTATCGTTACAATGACTGCACTTGAAAAAAAGTTTGGTGGGCTTATCTTTTGTTACCATAAACTGTCTGGAGATTGGCCTCTTTGTGTTAATATTATTGTGATAATGTGGGAGGAACTTAGCACACGAAGAGACCTATCTTCAGATAAGTCGCTTCGTGTGAATATGTTTTTGGGTATTTGCAGTTAGACCAAAAGTGTTTTTATTAATCAAGTCTGAACTATTAGTAATGCAGATATGCCACTTCGTGAGACCAAAGAGTTGCATGAGAACAGTTAGACCAATTTTTATTTATTTGTTAGCTTGGTCCCTTCGTGAGAAAGGCGACGATATTTACATCATAAGCAATTCTTATGTGGCGCCCTTTAGAAAAAACATTCAAATTCCAACTTTAACACCCTGTATCTTTTTTATTATGCACAATTTATTAAGGTATGTTGGTTCGAATCGTAATATGTATATTGAAGTAAAAAATCTAGTATATCTCCACATACCACCCTGTACATAAAATTGTAAAAATTGTATTTTTTGCACTTGCACACTTGCTTTATACTTGACATTATTTGAAAGAGATATGAAGATAAAGATAGTTGAAATGAAAAAATACGTATGTAGTGAACTTGATCTATATTTTCTTGTTATACTTTTACTGCTACTTCAACTAATCATACTGAACAACTATTTAAAGAAAGATCTAGTGGCAGTGATTCAAGGCAAGCGAGTCACAACTATGCTTCTAACGATAACGATCGTAATAAAAAAATGTAATTTTAATATACCTACTCGGTATAATATGCTGGTGATACTTAAACAGATAATGGAATGGCTAAATATAGAGGTTTAATTCATCTGGTAAACAATCTGAAAGGCTTCTTAATAACGCTTGGATTTGATGCATTTCCTGTGATAAGTTTGCCAACTTGTGAAAGGAATATATTTTTTAGCTCTATATTTTTTGTTGCCTTCTATGCAAATAGCGTTAAATTATCTCTTTGCAAATCACTGGAGAAATTTAATTAGAGAAATTACAATTTCTTACTGGAAGTTGAAATAAAGGATACCGTGAAGTAACTAACAAATTTAAACGAAATGACAGAATTACAAGCATTTTTGTGTAAAGAGTATTATTAAATAAGGAATTATCGTGTTAAGTAGTATTTATTTATTTAAAGGATTTACATGCCACTGTGAATACGTGCGGCAGCTAAATTACATAGTTGATACAATACAGATTGGAAAAACTAATTTGGACAAAATAAATTTACATAAGTATGTAATTAATATACAGGATGTAATAATAGCTCAATTCATTCAATTGACAGCATGTTTTTGGCGACTTAACCCTAATGTATTGTCTGAAGCTATTTATTTGTGGCATAATTTTAGTTTTTCTTTAGTTTTATTCGGTTTTTGCCACACTTTTGAAAAAATAAAGATTAATTAAATAAGCGTTTGCGCCAAACGGATCAGTCAAGGGTTATTTTTTAAACTAAGTTTGCCTAACCAAAGAATCTCACACTCAAAAGAGCAGATAAGTAAAAAATAACAAAAATCACATCACTATCGCAAACTTCCGTATTTTTGACGTTTCGAAAATAAATCTCTCTGTTTTCGTTTTCAAAATAGTAATAAAAATATTAAATGTATGTCAGGTTTGGCAGTTTAAAATTTGTTAAGTATTAATTGTCTGAAAAACTGTTCGAATATTAAATTTATTACCAATTCTTCTCAACTTTTCTGATACTACAGGAATGTATGGATTTTTTATTGTATGATTGTAGAAATTGTAGTATTTTCAACCTTTACATCGCTGGACTACTGTAGTCTTTAGACAGGAGATTCTAAATATTGAAATCCGGTTACTTTTTGTAGGTATTAAAGTTTCTGTGATACCAGTCTTTACATTAGTTTTTCAAGTGTCAAAAATGACTTACGTGTATAGCAACTCAGAGTTGATGGATATCGCTTTAATTTCTACACGAGTTCAAAACGGACAAAAAGCTGAAACATTTGTGTTAGTTTGTAGAAACTGGGTAAGACGGCCCTAAAATTTTGTTCTAACATAGTTGATTAATAAAATAGTTGAACATACCTGATGTCAAAGTATTTTATAAATTAAAACCACAAATTAGTAATAATAAATTAATAATTAATAACAATAGCGGCAAAAGTAGTTGAATTTGCTGTATAAAGTAGGTGTTATAAAATGTTATTTATTCCTTGGGAATTTCTTTCCATATTTAGTCCAGTCGCCGGTTGCATGATTTGTCGCCTTATAAGGTTTTACAGAGGACCATTTTCCAGTGCCATGCAGAAATGTATTTTTAAATCATTTTTGAACTGCTCTTTTTGATTGTTTTTGTAAAATTGTACTTGTAAGTCTCCTGCACATTTAAAAATTTTCTTTTAGATAAGTTCTGAATCACCCTTGTCAATACAAATGGTTGACCTAAATTTCAGGCCATGCATATTACATACAGAATTAGGTAGCCTTCAGAAAGGTAAAAATAATAAATTAAAATTACCTTACTAAGTTACATTTTTTGTGCTGACATTTGCAGTTCATATACCTATACAGATCGAAAATAAATTATTTCCTTCAATGTGGATACAGAGAATGTGATTTTCATTAAGCAACCTTTAGTCTAAAGTATCTAGTGTTTCAAAAAAAATAAATCAAGAGCTTTTATGCTAGTCGGTAAGTTAGGCCGACCATGCGTCACCTAATATCAGCTGTTCAAAATGCAAAGTGGCTTAAAGCAGTACAGATATTTTAAGAAGAGGTAGAGAAAAATAAGAATTAACCGAATCACCCTTCAAACAATTTGCAAACTTATTTATAAAGGGGGAAAAATGTTTCGAAAGTTTGGAGATTACGGTCACCAGCAACACAACTACAGGGGACGGAATACTAAGTGGTAAAATTAGTTGATATCGGACAGGATTTTGTAATTAAAAACTGCTGCAAATGCATTCGAAGTATTCTATTACTTATTATTAGTATTTCGTTCGTTCAATTTTCTTAACATAAAGGGGCATTTTATTTAACTGTAAGCGGAGTGTGTTTTGTTGTTAACGTGTAATCCTGACGGACGAGAGAAAATGAAGTGTTGCTGTTTAAACTCAAAGAACGAATGCAAATTGCTGCAGCTGAAATGATAATTAAATTAGTGTTTGAAATTTTACGGTGTTGTGCTACTGAACCTTTATTATATAAAACTTATGCAGGTTTTTAGAGAGTATCTGGAACAATTATTGTATTATCTATAGGAACATTTAAACGGTACCGCATATTTAGAGTTTCTAACAAATACTCTTCCCTATGTATTAGATAACGTCCCATTACGTGGACAATGGTACTCTGCATGTTGCTCGGGCAATTTCTGGCTTTTTACAAACTTATCTTCCACATAGATGGATAGGACGAATTGAATTGCGAGATAATTTTCAACGCAGTTTAGAATCTTGTTTATTAGACGATGGAAATAATTTTGAGATATTTTTGTAAAATTACCTAATGTCTATTTATGGAGAATAGTTTATTTTTATTAATTTTTGAAGTTTCATTCTCAGTAATGTTTCAATACATTTTATCCTAAAAAAGTATTTTAAAATTATCTATTTCATTGATTTAACTTAAGCCTTAATGAACATTCTTTACTTTTACGCACTTATTTCAGAAACACTCCATATACACCCAACCGATTAAACTGCTTTCAAATCACATTTTCCGGCTTTATTCACGTTCAAATCAAAATTAACGTGCAGCAGACGAATCGAGGAAGTTCACTGAACCAACATTGTACTTATTTTGATTCAAATTATTCAGATGTGGAAACAGCGAAACGTACATACAATTGGTTATGCAATTTCTTTTTGCAGAGCTCCAATCAGTCGAGTTTCGAAAAGCAGACAGTCGCTGCAGCTAGTCGCAAAGTCGATTATACTAGAATCACTAGAGTGAGAAGCACTTCGAAGGTATTAGAAGCTTTGGCCTCGGGATTATTGATATTGTGTCACAGCATTGCGAATTAAAATTTACTGCAGTCTGACAAAAATGGGAGTAATTTTTCCTAATTGGTTATGTATTTTTGCGTAATGTGTATGTATGTAGTATGAACAAAATATGTAATAATACAATACAAGTTTTATACAGCTTATAAAACATGAAAGAACTTCTTTTTAAATACATACATATTGTTAATCGTCCTCATAGACGCAAAGTTCACGGATAATTGTGTGAATTATTTAATTAGGTGGAAACGTGACAACTTTTAGCAAATTTTGCCAACTGTACATTTTCTATTATTTTCAAGATTCAAAGTTGTCATTGATTGTCATGGTAGATTGTGAGAAGCTCAAACAGAACTTACTAACTCCATATAATGTTGAAAATAACGATAATATTTCAACAATTTACTGTTTTGCGAAAGTTGACACTTTCTCGTCATTAATAATTTAAATTAAAAACTACGAAACTCACGCGAATATCTTGAAATTTCGCACTCATGAGGACAAGGCTTAATATACTATCTATATTATCAATTCAAGAAAGTGGCTCATATGATTTGCTGGCAAGCAATATTTTTAATTTTAACAACATATTTTGCATACTCCAAATAGCAAATTTGAAAATATAAATCCAGAGCTTAAGTTATAAGTGAATTTTTCATGTAGCTAACAAGTTATATTTCAGGTAGCAAAAATTAATTATTCGATTCATTAGCAATGTAAAAAATGCAGGCATAATTTCTTGAATAATTATATGCTTATTAAAATTAATTTAATTAATTAATAAATGTACTTGTTACTAACATTTAATTTCTTATGTTGAGGCTTAGATTAAACGAGTAAAAAAACGAGAAAAGATCCGAATGTCCTTGGTTATTTGTTTATAATTAGCTACAATATTTAATAACTGCTGCTATTAATCGTAAAAGATGATGAACGTGTATCTTAAAGGCTCCGATTTTATAATTAATTCAACATTCTCAGACAAAATTCTAACAGAAAAAAAATTATCATAATGTTTTGTAACAGTCCCGAGAGTTGAATAAATTGATTGTTATTGGGAGGTACTACACTTTTCCAAATAAATTGTAGAAATCAAATTGCCTGTGTAGGTGCTTATTTGCATATAGAATAATTTAAATTTTCTCTTGAAAGGTGCCAGATACTGCTTTTTTACAGAGATACAAATATTTATGAGTTGTATTGGCCATCCTTTTCCTAATAATAATTTTGTTGGGGCATATAACTTATAGATCAGGGCTGTCCATAATTCATCATTCATCAACGATGAAATGATGAAATAAAATAACATAGACATAGCCAATGTGACTGGATAGAACACTGCAACGAAGTTACTAGAACATTGGAGATTTTGCTGGACCGTTCTCGAACATTCGAGTAACCAAGACCTCGTATATAAGGTTGTCAAGCGGGACGGACAAAATAAATAGTTAATAGTGTAGAATAGAGACTCGTAGACCGGAAAACGTTGGTTACGGTTTGCCAAGTTACTTGTTACGGTCAAATGTTTATTTGTCTATAACTGTAGTTATTTGTTCTGGTGTGCGGTCACGCAACAAGTCAATTTAAGGTTTGTTGATGGACATATTCACAGAAAAGAAAAATGACGAACGAACATCTAGTTTATAATGACGCTTAGGATTCACGACTATTTAATCAAAAACAATAATAATAAACATTTTCTACGTTCATGCAAAAAACAAAACTTTATTGAACTATATTTAGTGGAAAAGTGGTTCTTTATTGCACTAGTGCAATAAAATGTTTATTGCATTCATCTGTCATTCTACTACAGCGTTTTGTCATCATGGCAAACAGAAACGTTCAAATCGACGTCACATTTTCCTAGACTTAGTGTCATCTAAATATCATTTTCTGGTTTCTCCATGAAGGTAGAAAAAAGTATTGTGCAATCAAAATGGCATAACAATTCAATGAAACAAAAACTACCGACATTTAACAGCCTCTTTGTCGCATCAAAGAATTGTAAATCGTGTAGATCACATTAATGAATATACAGGGTCGGAAAACGCTGGTGGTCTATCTGGTTTTACATGAGAGCGACAAAGTAAAGTATGGAAATCCGTGCGATAGACAAGGATGACTATATTGACGACGTTTTAAAATCTAAATAGTGACCGCCCGTTTTGTCATTCAACAAGTAAAATCCACTCCCACTTATATCTCAGTGACCAATCGCCATCTTCGCTCGGTTAGAAGTGGGAGTGACTGCTCAGATGTTATTCTAATTTATAAAACGTCTTCCTATAGCCATCCTTGTCTATCGCACGGGTTTCTATACTTTACTTTGTCGCTCTCATGTAACTTCAGATAGACCATCAGCGATTTCCGACCCTGTATATCCAAAATCTGAACTATCCGACATCAGCCAACTTGTAATTTTTGTTCGAACTATTCAAGAGGTCTTCAATGTAACAGAGGAGATGCTTGATGAGATTCCTCTCCATGGTACACCTAAGGCTATATTTTTGAAGATATAAATAAGGTGGTACCAGATTATGGGGGATTAGATAATTGTCCCTGATGGGGCCAGAGCTATGATAAGAACTGAAATTGAATTTGCAGGACTTTTAAAACAATACAATATCAACTATCCTGTGCTACATTGTTCACTAAATGGTTCACTAAGAGGCTGTATGTGGAAAGTCCTTACGTCAAATAAATGCCATGAAAGTACATATGGAGACTTGTTACTTTACACCGATATTCGTTGGTTAAGCGCTGGCGTTTCAAGGACGAATAATCATATCTAAATATGCACACAAAAATACACACAGTAGGCGGAGGTCCTTATTAATGTAGTACTAAAATATAATGCTGAAATTGAATCATTTTCTTTAACTTTTGCAGAAAAATGCGATAGAGAACATAAAAACTGTGAATTTGTACCTTATCACTGTGTTCTATACACGTAAAAATACTTAATAATTTACATAAATTCAAGTGTTACTAATTTTTTTAAAGAATTCTGCGGGGTATAACAATGTTTATAATGTCGTATACAATTTTCTCAATATGCAGTTGACTTGTAAAATTACAGATTTTATGATAAAACGTAATAGGTGAAAATGATGCTCTTTTTTCTTATTCTAAATGACTTGTCAGCCTGAAAATTGTTTTATATCCCGGAGAAAACTTGTATAATTGACATAGTGAAGAGATATTCTTTCTAACTTACTCAGATTTTTTAGACTGTCTCAACAAACAGCTATGAAATTCGTTGAAAATTTGCCTATAAAACGGCGCCCTTAAGCGCTGGAAACTGTTTGCAACGTTTCTTCGCTCAAGAAAAGGAATTTCTTAATAATGAAGTGATGAAGCTTATAAAATCAAAATATAGTTGTTTCCTGTCTGATAAGTTACATCAAATATTAATGTTAATATTGACACATCCCCAAATTTCCCATTATTTTTTTTTGTATATTTGTTATTTATTTGAATAAATAAAAATAACACAGGTGTGTGCTGAGGGTCCCATTATAATTTTTCCATGTATTTTTTTCCGCTGAACACGAATCTGAAGTCAAAATGGGGGGTCGCACAGCAAATTGTAGAGAAAACCCATACATAAAAACAATAAAAATCACATCAAAAGTTTACACAGGTCCACAAAAAAAAAGTCATGTGTGCTGGGAATAAGACTATATTTTTTTTTTGTATTTTTTCCCGCTGAACATAAATCTGAAGTTCAAATTGGGGGTTACACAGCAAATATTTGAGAAAACCTAAAAAATCGATAGAAATGACTTTCTCGTAATTTATTCCGTATGATACTCTCTAAAAATTAACAATGAGAAATGCTGTGAATTAGTGAATATTTACTATTTTACAGCTATAAGTATACCAAAGTAGCTGTAAAATAGTAAATATTCACTAATTCACAGCATTTCTCATTGTTTCAGTTTTAGAGAGTATCATACAGAATAAATTACGAGAGAGTGATCTTTATTGATTTTTTTAGGTTTTCTCAAATATTTGCTGTGTAACCCCCAATTTTAACATTAGATTCGTGTTCAGCGGGAAAAAATACAAAAGAAAAATATAGTCTAACTCCCAGCACACATGACTTATTTTTGTGGATCTGTGTAAACTTTTGATGTGATTTTTATCGGTTTTATGGGTTTTATCTAAAATTTGCTGTGCGACCCCCCATTTTGACTTCAGATTCGTGTTCAGCGGGAAAAAATACATGGAAAAAATATAATGGGACCCTCAGCACACACCACTTTTTTGTGGACCTGTGTAATTCACAAACAAACATGTTTTTTGTATCTATTACAAATCATTGATATAATATTACATGCGAAGTATTTTATCATGTAGCCCTCGTACCTGCAATTTTATTTACAACGGCCTCTGGGCCATTGGAAGTTGGAAAGCTCTGATATGGATCTTCCATATTTTAATATTTACGTAAATATTAGTAACTAATTGAGATTGTGGTAAATATATAAAAAAATATATTATTTTTTACTGCTAGAACATGTTCAATTATTTCAGGGTTGTAATAATTATTAGCTGTTTTAATAAATTATAACTGGATTAAGCATCAACACACTCGGAAATAATTTAAATAATTTTTGCAATGCCATTCGGCTGTATTAATATAGATATACTTGTAAACACGTCCCACATTCAATATGTATAGAGAAATACATATGGGTTATGTAATGCATTAGAACATATCTAATAGGTAGGATCCAAAGTAGGTAGTCATGTTTCTTGTGTAATATGAAACGATATCTGTTAAATAACATTGTTGCAAATATTATATTTAAGATCGTAGCAAATTTCAGATTCATAAAATAATTATTTAAATATTTAGTTAAATATAGCGCATAAGCACCATTTTTTTCTAATAATATATAAATGTATTTATTGTAGGAATGTGAGATTTGACTACTAAAGGCCAACCGCTAATGTAATCAAGAGAGATAACTGCATAAGGAACTGCTATAAATATTTCCAGTTAGGTAAGTTTAAATTTACATTTAAAAAATATCAAAAATATTTACTTTTGATTGTAAAATATGTATGGAAAGTAAAATTATAAATTTAGATTCTATATATGTATATATATAAATGGTAAAATGTTTTGTTTATTAAGTCAACACGGAAAATATGGCATTATATCTTATGTGTACAGGGTGAGTCAAAAGTAAGTGTATAAAATTTAACTGAAGGTATTTTTCGCCAAAACAAAGATTTTATTCAAATATATTTTTGTTCTAACATGCCTCCTTACAAATATACAGGGTGTTGAAATGCAGAAGGCACGTTGGAACAACAATTTATTTGAATAACAACTTCGTTTTGGTGAGAAGAATCGTCAGTTAAATTTTTTACACCTACTTTTGACTCACCACTATATATTATTAATTATTTATTTCAATAACTTTTCAGATAAATGCATTTTTCAATGCCAGTAGCATTGTACATACATTCATTATATCACATATATCTATAAACTTAAAATACAGTGATTGTTATTATTTTTAACCGTTGTATAATCTTATGCGCATTCATTTTCTGTTTAACCTTTAACACAAGTTTATTTGTTAGCTTTCTATGAATATTTAGTTGTAAAGTAATCTCCGATAATTACTAGACATCTTGAAAAAAATGTTTGTTAGAGAAATATACGTTTTTACTTCTTATAAAAAATGGAAAGTTAATAAATTCAAAAATACATTTCATATTCCAGCGAAAATTGGGCATTCTGTATGAAAATTAGAATGTCATAATGTGTATAATTAATTTACCGCGAAACTAATTTTTTATGACTCTCTCAAATCTTCCTGCTTATTTTGCTTTAATTTTTTTAAGATAATTAATAAATCTCCAGAATAATATTCGACAGATTTATTAAAATTAAGTATGTTTCAGAATGTTTGCTCATCTTCAGATTTTACAGAAAAATCAAGTTAACATACTAAAAATAATCAAAATTTTAATATATTTTTGTTTATAAAGATACAGTGTAATTATGAGCAACAATTCTACGTAACATATGCAATTCTTATAAAAAATAATCAGAATGTTTTTCAAATTAATGAAAGATTTATAAACTATTATTATAATAATATAATTTTTAATATGATTTAAAGAACAAAATTAAGCAAGGACAAATATTGAAATGTCTCAAAAAAATATCAAGAAAAAATATTTTAATGCCACAAAAGGAAAACAAATTTGAAAAATAACAAAATTACATGTTTTAGTAATATACAAGTGGAAGAATTTGCAAAAATATTTTGTAAAATTTTATTATTTATTAAATAAAAATAAATGTGTCTATCAATATCGGCTTTATTAGTTATAGACTTTGATTCTGTTAATATGCATTTCGAGAATATATTTTTTTGAAAACTGCTTTCATTGTTCAGAATTTCAACATTATTAAAATCAAAATTATGATAATTTCCCAACGCATGGCCAAACAAAGCAATGTTTACACAATAGAATATCTAGTCATAAAGTCGTACCATTACCATCAATATAAATTCCACTGAAATCTTTAAAAATGTTTAAGTTCGATGTAGACTTTTTATTTACTTTTTTAAGTAGTAATATGGTTCTTCTGTAAAATATAAACTCGAGAAAAAATCATAAAACGCACATAATTTATATAAAACTGCAGTTTTCTTGTGAACATTTTAACTGCCCAGGAAATAAAATTTTTAGATTATTTGTACATTCCGGCCAGGAAGTTATATTTGTTGTTTTTATACTTTATATAGAAAACGACGTATTTTTTATTGCATAAACTATCTTTTTTGTATTCTATCCAATGAACCATTAGTTTTTAGTATGTTCTAAACAATAGCCCACAAGCACTAAAAGGGAAAACTAAGCAAGGACAAATATTGGATTGTCTGAAAAACCTAGCAAGAAAAAATATTTTTAATGCGATAAAACGGAAACGAATTTGAAGACAAAATTTGCAAAAATATTTTATCATTTTATTTATTAATTGAAAATAAATGTACCGATCAATATCGGCTTTATTAGTAACTTATAGACTTTGATTCTTTTACTGCGTATCATTTCGAGAAGATATTTTTTTGAAAACTACTTTCATTGTTCAGAATATCAACATTATTAAAATAAAAATTATGGTAATTTTCGAACGCATGGTCAAACAAAACAATGTTTACACAAGAGAATATAGAGTCTTAAATAGAGTCGTACCATTTCTATTCCACTGAAATGTTTAAAAATTCTTAAGTCCGATGTAGACTGGAGGGAATTACAAATTATTTTCGAGAAGCAAGGTCAAATATTGGAAAAATATGTCTGAAAAAACTAGACAAAATATTTTTAATGCCAAAAAGGGGAACAACTTTAAAATAAAGATCTCAAATTTTTCTGTACAAATGTAAAATGTTGCAAAAATATTTTGCAATATGCCCATCAATATCGGCTTTATTTGTTATAGCCTTTGATTATTGTAATGTGTATCATTTCGAGAATATATATTTTTTTGAAACTGCTTTCATTGTTCAAAATTTCAATATTGGTAAAACAAAAATTATGATAATTTTCGAACGCATGGTCAAACAAAACAATGATTACATAGAAGAACACAGACTCATAGAGCCTTACTACAATTACCATCAATAATAATTCCACTGGAATCTTTTAAAATTGTTAAGGCCGGTGCAGAATCTAGGGAACTACAAATTATTTTCGAGAAGAAACCCACATATAATTACATTTTTTTATTGTTCGTTTCTTAATTTAGTAAGTTAGCAATATGTTTTTTTTTCTATAAAATCATAAAACATGCATAATTTATATAAAACTCCAGACTTTTCGTGAGAAAATTTTGACTTCTCAGAAAATACAATTTTTTATTATTTCTACTACAAGTTATTGTTGTTTTTATACAGAATTCGACGTATTTTCTATTCCCTAAATTCTGTTTTTTGTATTCTAAATACTATCCAATGAACCATTAGTTTTTAGTATGCCCTAAACAATAGCCCAGAAGCACTACAACATTAATGTCGGCGAATGAGTAGAGGCACTTCACTATCCTGCCACAAAAGCTCCGTTGTAAAAGGACTCAAAGCTGGCCACTCACCGATAAAACATAGGGCGATCACGAATGCAACAATGGGCCCAATCCCGGCCATCGTGTTGCTGCACAACTGTCTGGTTTCTCACTAACACTGCCTGACCACCTTCTGTGTCTTTCACTTTAAATCTCATATATGTTGGAAATATACAAGAACTTGACTGTATACCTGTGCACGGTCCCCACTTTTTGCATTCTCGCCGTTCGAATAGGCTCTCTTGTCCGTTTCGATCACCCGGAATGCATCTTTTATTTTCACTGGACAATTCGGAGTTGCAGATCGCCGATTTATTTATTCGAAACCTATTCACCGCCGGCCAAGTCTAAAATGTAGCTGTAGCGATTGTCCAGAGAAAGGACAGCTTATATAAAATTTCGTATTTAAGCGGTTTATTGGTATGCATCGAGTGAAATCCGAGAGTAGGACGGATTTCCCCTTTTCTGTTTCCAGTGACAAAAATATGATAATTGTTCCTTGTGTAGAATATTATTTGATTGTGTTATAACAGGGTGGGTTAATCATGACTAAGTACAAAAAATTTAACCACGTTCTCAGGGAGGCCTAAAAGACAATACAAAAATTATTCCAGAATTTTAGCTCGATATTTAAAAAATGGGGCAAAACCCTTTTTTTCCTACGGAAAGAAAAATGGGGCACAACCCTTTTTCCTACGGAAAGTC
The DNA here is from genome assembly GCA_025584915.1 of Monochamus saltuarius. Taxonomy (NCBI): domain Eukaryota; kingdom Metazoa; phylum Arthropoda; class Insecta; order Coleoptera; family Cerambycidae; genus Monochamus; species Monochamus saltuarius. The sequence goes on along the minus strand of CM046725.1, from coordinate 54,322,846 downwards.
GGCGCCTATGATAAGAACCGACTGAGATGGCTTAGATGCATAGATAAAACTTGCATCTGTCAACAATATCTACTACCATCGTCGTTTTTTTGCAGCATTTCTAAATGTAGAAACGAAAATTAACATTCTTATTAGTAATAATACCTGATAGATAGGTAACAGTTAATCCACTTAGCTCCAGTATTTTGCATTCGTTTTCCATTATTTCTTTATAAACTGGTAGAACTACATATTAGCACATTACAGCCACTCACTACCGATAAAAGACACTTCCCGTAGGTACAATTAGATAGATTAGATTCCTATTCATTATAACAAAATCGAACGAAAGGAATAATAGACGTTTTAATGTAACCGCGGCAGTCTTGTCCCATAACCTAGAAAACCAAACCGGCGAACTATATTGTGTGAAAGTTTCTGCACCCAACAGAAATGTCTTTATTTAATAACTATAAAACGTTTAAAAATTAAAAAAGGTACTCTAAAAACTGAAGAAGAACAGAACACAAAATTACAACGTAAACACAGGAATTCTATTACTACCTATGCCATGACAGCGATACCGACTGTTGCATGCTTGTAGAGTATGCAACCAACAAGCAAGTTAACATTGGCGGCGTTAAATAAGGATTTAAACAATTATCGAAACAAATTTTTTTGGCTTTATAAATAAGTTTGGAATTTTTTTGATGGGTGTTTCCGTTACTTCTTATTTTTCCCTATCCCCTCTTAAAATATTTGTACTAAGTCATAGTTAACCCTGTAGAACGCCAGAAGCCTTTACATTAGGCACTCAAAAATAGTCTGACTATGGAGGGACTTAGAAAGCAGCCATCTAGGAAAAACTTAATGTAAGCAGTTGGTTACACTACATTTTAATGCCAACATACAATTGAATCCAAAACGGAATGTTTGTAATTGGACCACTGGACTCACAACGGACAATTGGACGTAAATTTTCAAATTTTGAAATTCCCGCCTATTAGTGTGAAGGTACCCCGTTTATGTAACAACTCACGAAAGCTAAGTTACTCTAATATAACCAGACTCGCGTTTTATCCATAGGTTGACTATTTTCGATATCTCTTTTGGCGTTCTATGTATTTTATGATTTCTATGGGCAAAACCCATTTTTCCTACGGAAAGTCAGCGCCTATGATAAGCATCGATTGAGATGGCTTAGATCCATAGATAAAGCTTACATGTGTCAACAGTGTCAACTACCATGCAACGCTTCTAAATGCTGAAACGACAAAAATTAACATTGTTATTAGTTTTAATACTTGACAGATAGGTAACAGTTAATACAGTTAGCTCCAAAACTACAATTTCACTCAATACAACCACTCACTACCGATAAAACACACTTCCCGTAAGTACAGTTAGATAAAATGCCTATTTATTATTAGAAAATTGAACGAAAGGAATGTGTAGCTACTAATAGATACCTAATAGAAAACTTTTAATGTACCCGCGGCAGTCTTGTCCCATAACCTAGAAAAACAAACCGGTGAACTATATTGTGGGAAAATATTTGTACCCGACACATATTCCATTATTTAATAACTATAAAACATTCAAAATTAAAATAAGGTACTAAAAACTGAGGAAGAACACAAAACTACAACGTAAACACATGAATTATGACATGACAACGAATTTTATCGTTGCTTGCTGGTTGCCTACTCTGACTCTGTAAATGTGCGGCGGACGGGTCGCATAGGTGGCGTTAAATAAGGATTTAATATGATTTAGAAAAATTTTTTTCTCTGTATAAATAGGTTTGTAACTTTTTTGAAGGGCGATTCCGTTAATTCATATTTTTTTCTATACCCTCTTAAAATATTTGTACTTAGTCATAGTTAACCCTGTATAACGAAGATGCCACTACATACAGATGTATAATCATATAATATTTTACCTTCTTGGACCTACTTTCTGATATATATAAAAAAAAATTATATAGACCAAGGCGTTAGGAAATCTTGTTGTGATTTTAAAATAGTTATTTTTATATTAAGTACGTAAAACCAGTGTTTTTTTTAACGGCACATGATAATGTGAATTTTTGGCCGAGCAATTTTTATCTAACGTTAGTGTCAATGTCAAAAGTGACATGATTGTGAAAAAAAGTACCTATGTACCCGAGCTGTGAGAAAAAACTTTTTTCTACAAGCGTGCGTCTTTTTCACACGGAAAGTGTGATTTTTCCGTACGAATACTTGATTATAATTTTGTATCGTATACATTAATAATTTTTGCTGCAGCAATTAAAAATAACATTTGGTTCTGACTGTTTATGTGACACATCTTGCTTGACATATCAGTCTACAGTAAATTTCGATCCGTCTTTTCAATTTTATCAAATCGGCAATGAATTCTTCATATGGAGAACTCTCTGAAGAAATTTTAGCAAAAGCTAATGTAGCAAGTTTGATTAAATAGAATATTTACTACTATTATAGACATTGCGAATCATTTATTTTTATTTTTCATTTACTAAAAACACATTTTTCTATGTATACGTATAGGAGATATTCCTCCATGCTATGAAAAAGTACCCCTTCTTAGCACAATTGTTTGCAATTTTCAAAAAAGTAAAGTGAAGTAAGAGGAGCCTTTTAAGAATAAAAGAACGAAACTTAAATTAAAATTGTTATTTCATCAAAGGTAATTTTTTTAAGGTAATCAAATTTAACACGAAAATACGAAATACCTCAGACTGGTTTTTCTCAAAAATTGTCCAAAAAGTCAAATATTTATTTTAATATTCTTTTTCTACTATTGCTATAGATATCTTGTTTTATTTCTCTCTTCAAACTAGCGCAATCCTTTGTAAAATCACATTGTTTTAGATTTTTTTCTGGTTCAGAATTAAGCCACATTAAACTTATAAACCCACAAATATATTAGTTCAATTTTGACTTTACGTTAATAATTTTTTTTTAAAGGGTTTTCCATAAGAGACATATGTTCAAGGAAAGAAAGTCACATTTCATTTCATTTGGTTGCATCAATCTTGGAACACCCTATATAATTGCATTATATAACAGTGTGCTTCTTTTAATGCATACAATAATAATTATTAGTACATTTTGTATTCAAATTAATTGATTGTACAATTTTTGCGATCATTGAATTATTGAGAAAATGAAAATTAATAAAGTCCTAACAATAACTATTACACCTATATTTGATTAAATTCTCCAGACTCATATATCATTCTGCATTGATATAAATATTGAAGTGATGGGAACAGATTTAAAAGCGAGTTTACACGAGTCAACTAACGCTTCCGTGTTTGCCGGTAGTAATCAAGTCAAGCTATTTGTCCGCCATGTAGAGCCACTTAACTTGCCTCAACATGTGAATTAGGTCAGGATATGACTTGACTGGAACAACTGTTTATACGAATAAAAAACATTCTAGTTTACCGCTATATATGACTGTTTACTTGAAGCGTGTAAACCTTGCTTAAGCGAGGTTTGTTAGTGTCAAGTCGCGGGTCAAGTACTTAGCTTCACCGGAACTGTTTACACGAAGTAAGAAGAATATTCTACTTTGCCGCTCTATGTGATCATTTACTTGCATGTGTGAAGTCGTGGTCAAATAATTTGCCTACGCAATTGCTTGGTTTTGTTCTACTTCAAGTAGGTAAGCGATTAAATGATAATATTGATGTGGGGATAACAGTGAAGTCAAGCTACTTATCCAATGTGCAGAACTACTTGACTTGCCTCAATATGTGATGTAAGTCAGTTCTTGGCTTGATCAGAAGTGTTTACACGAAGCAAAAATAATATTTTGCTTTACCGCTCTACGTGACCGTTTACTTGATCCGTAAATACCTTGCTTTAGTGAAGTTTGCATATGTCAAGTCGCCAGTCGAATAACTTACCACCGCATCTGCGTGGTTATATTATATTTGAACTTTGTAGGTGATCAAGTGATAACATTCATGTGGGGATAGCAGTGAAGTCAAAGTACTTGTTCACCGTACTTGACTTGTCTCAATATGTGATGCAAGTCAGTACTTGGCTTGATCAGAAGTTTTTACACGAAGCAAGAAATATATTTTACTTTATCGCTCTACGTGCCGTTTACTTGACCCAGTAAACCTTGCTTAAGTGTAGTTGCCTACAAGTAAGTTGCCTAATTGCGTCGTTTTGTTCTACTTGAAGTTGGTAAGCGATCAAATGATACAATTGAGGATAGCAGGCAAGTCACGCTACTTGTCCACCATGCAGCGCTACTTGACTTCAACATAATTATGATGCAAGTCAGTATTTGGCTAGACCAGAAGTGTTTACACTTAGCAAGAAGAATATTTTGCTCTACCGCTTTACTGACCTGTGCAAACCTTTGTTAAGTGAAGTTTGCATCGGTTCAAACAGCTGGTTAGGTAATTTGCAACCGCAATTACATGGTTATGTTCTTTTTGAACTTAGTAGGAGTCAAATTCAAGCTACTTGTTCACCGTGCAAAGCCACTTGCCTTGCCTGACCATATGATGCAAGTCAGTACCTACTTGACTTGACGGGAATTGTTTACATGATACAAGAATAATATTCTACTTGACTACTATATTACACAACCGTTTGCTTGACCCAAGCAAACTTTTCTTTCGATTACTTGTGCAGCAAATGAAAAATAAACGTATGATGTTTAACGAAAAAATGAGCCTCGTGTGTCTTTGTCCGTAATGCAAATTGAATTAGTTGTAACCTTACGTATTACTGTTTAAAACAGACACTAAATACCTGCGAGTAACGAGTCTGTTATCCCTAGAGCTCATTCAAACTAAGGAGAACTTCATTAGTTTCAGCCGCAGTGCATGATAATGTATTAGCTAAATGTTTATCAAAGCGGTGCATGTGTTAATATTAAACATCAAAGCGTCACTATTATGACGTCATTATACCTAGTTTTATCCGGAAATATTCGAAATGGTTACAACTATCGGAAGCCAGTAACCCTTTGCATGTGGGAAAATAGCAGATTAACTGTTATTATTGTAAATTAATGCAAAACTATCCGCATGTCTCATTTAGTGCAGCAACATATACCACGAAACCATAATAAATTTTCTACACGATCATTAGTGAATGTAATAATTTCGAAATCATTTTTAATAATATAATGTAAAAATCTTCACTCTTATGTTTGAATATTTATTCTGAAACGCTTTTTATGAGTTTTGCATGTAAAGAGTTACTAATAAAATGTTATAAATTTTGCATTGCTCATAATGGGGAAAGCTTCGAAGACAAAAAAAGTAAGTTCTGTTTCATGCGGTGTATATCCATTCTTTAAACAAAATTGTATATTTCCTGTAACAATGTATTCTTTAATTTTAATTAGAGAACCCGGAAGCCATAAATATGTCTCGGTAGCATTTTGTTTACATGCTATTGTACATTAAAAGCCAAACATGATTTGATCATTTTTAATTTAGAAAAATAAACGATTTACGCGGTTTTGACAAAATTTGCTTATACCTGCGAGTTTTGTGACCACATTACCTAATTAATGAGGGTTTCCAGGTTTTCCTCATTCCTGCACTGGATAGTGGTTAGGGCCTACCAACGTAAGTCGTCCCTGGGTGCAAATGCGGCCTGCTTAATAATAATATACTGCCCCCTCTCCCGCACAAGTCTCCGACTTCTGGGCTAATTCTTGTGATTAGAATGAGGGGTAGAGATATTATTATTATATTGGTATGTTGTCAAAGGATAATTTAAACACAATAATAATGGCAGAATTAATATTTATTTGCAAACATTCATCATTAAACCAAAATCTTAAAAACGGAAAGAGCAACAAAACAAAAGTATAATGGAACACTACCTTATAGAAAATAAATTGTCAAAAAAAAATAATAATAATAAATCTCAAAACTAGGACCTGGAAAATGGCTACTGTTTCAAGCAGATAACAAATAATTTTTATTCATGTGACAGACATTTTCATTAAGTGATTTAAAATTTGCAGGTATGCTTTTTTATATTACAGAGGTTTTGAAAGAGGGCGTTATAAGAATTAAAAACTATGAATTAACTTATGAGCGTTAGCAATTTAAAAGAATCCGCTATTTGCAAACTTTACTCACCACAAATGCATAAATGACAAAATATCTACTTATGAGGTTTTGCACTTTAACCATCGATATGTAAAAATATATACAAATTTTAACCATTCACTATTTATGACAAAACCTATAACTTATTTATTTTTTTGACATTTTTTTTAAGACAGATGGAAAAAATTGCTTAGGTAACTCGAAAGCTAAATTTACCATGGGACCTGACAGAATATCATCTTTTTTTACGTGATGATACTAGTGTTTTAATAGCGTTGTTGAAAATTACAGACCCATTGCTATTGTAAATAATTTTTCAAAACATTATTTTCTTGAAATTTTTGTTATCTAACACCATAATTTTTCATGATGTATGTATGTAGAATGACACTCTCTTTCAAATGGCATGGTCAAAATTGGGGGTTGCTATTTAAAAAAATTGTCGATGATGTCATATCTCGAACAACGATGACGTCACAAATATGGGTCGTATGTTAAAAAGTGCCTTTATTAAAAACAAAATCGACGTGCCAGGGGATTTTTTCGAAAACTTCTGAATTTAAAAAAATAATGAATTTATTCGTTACTTTTTGAAAGAACTGTATGTAAAGAACAAATTAACTGAATATCAACACGGACTTCTCAAAAGTAAGTCAAAATCGACAGATTTATTCTGTTTAACGGAGTTTATAACTGATGCATTTAACCAGAAATCGTAGGTATATGTTATTTCTACTGATTTCGGCAAAGCTTTTGACATATTAAATCGGTTATACAGTATTACTATTTAAATTAAATGAAATTAAACAACCTAATGTATCTTCTCATAATATGTTAACATTTTACAAATCTTACCTGGAGAATCGTCAACAACATGTCGAATTTTCTGGTCAACAATCCCATCAGTTTATACTACCACCAGGGGTACTACAGGGTTGAGTCCTTGAACCATTGCTTTTTAACATTTTTATAAATGACATAGTTACTGAAATAAATGTTAAATGTCTTTTGTATGCAGATAACATGAAAATATATAATAGAATTGACTGCTTTAATGATTGATCTGCAAAATTCTAGTTAGAATTAAATGTGATAAAATGCGCTGTTTTTACTTTTACACTTAAAAATAGCGCCATAATATCATATAAATTGAATGATGTTATTGTTTCCAGATCATTTACATTTTGTAACCTGGGGATAACACTTGATAGTAAATTATCCTTTACGCCTCATATTCAGAAAATTGCCCCCGATGGATTTAAAAAACTGCACTTAATTCATAAAATGAACGATTTTTTTTCGAATCACCCAGAATTAGTACAACAAAATATTTACCCATTCACCAGATTTGACAAAATTATAATAAACTGCAAAGTTGTTTTGGTATATTTAACTGCACTGGAGCTTCAATGAAATTCCAAGATTTTGATGCTTTTACTAATTTGATGTAACATACCTTTTTTCTGTAAACTCATATGTATGCATTTTGTTTAGCATTTATATTCTGCTTTATCTTAATTATAAACTGTACTTCCTACCCTGTAATTGGCTGTGTACTGTAGGGTAGTGCATTTGTTAAAATAAAAATAAATGAAATAAGTACAGAGAATATTTAGTATTCCACGAGTGAGCAGCACGCATGGACTATCTAGTAGTCCTGAACGGTGATGGTGAATAAAAAATTACCTACTATTTATTTTTATATTCCTCTTCAGTACTGGCATGTAAATTTTCGCCTCCATTTTAAGAGCTATGTCTTATGTCCTTGGATAATAACAAAAAGTTGTTTGTCAACTTGATACATCAGAACACGTTTGCTTTCCTTTCAACACTTTCGCAACCGTTAGTCTGCTGTGAAGAAACTACGCTTCCTTTTTTTTATAAATAATAGCAACTAAATGCAGATTATTGGTCGTTATATTTGCAATAAAACGAGGATATCAAAAAAGACGAAACCGAGAATTTCTAGAGTTGAACGTTCACAATGCCCTTATAGGTCAGTTAGAGAAATCGAACGCTGGATGGAATAATTAATATAACTTGATGAAGATCTCCATGTGAAGACGAAGTATAAAATATTTTAATTTTAAAATTTTAGAGACTCAAAACTTTAAATTTGGTACCAATTTTAACAATTGACAGGAGTTGAATTGATGCAATGAAAGATAGTGACTTTACTTGAGTTCTTAAAATTTGAAAAGTGATTTAAATACTTTCCTTACAATACCATAAAAGAGCCAGGTAAAGAAAAAAAATACAACTATGATAAACATGACTTCTACTTATCTTGTGCCACAATCCCTGAGGTAAGTTCAATAATTAATTTTATTATTGCTATAAAGTCAGATATGAAAGGCTCTCGAACGTAGTGATGAATCTCAATTTTACGATATTTGTGAAATTAAATTTTATTCACTTTCACGTTGTGAGATGTTGGACAAGACAATAGCTTACTTAGAAATCAGCCACTTATTAATCCTTTTACATTTTTATAAGTGACGGTGTAAATTTTCGAGTTCTAGACTTGTACCAGTAACAAATCAAATCCAAAGTACCAATTGTATTTCTTTCTCTGTAGTGTAGTCTCTGTGTTTACTACTTGTCGTTCATTAAAAGGTAAGATCTTTTATTAATTAGTTTACTCACCAAAGAAATGAAAGATATTATCTGCCGATCAGTTACGAATCCTGGAGTTTCACAATTATGACTAGTTATTAAGAGATGCAATTTTTATCTTGAATACATTGTAACCTACGATTTGTAAATATGAACAGTAGAATAACATATATTGCCTACCGTAGTGGCAGATTATATTTTCAACATGGAACTACCATTAGTTGCGTAACAAAATATATTGTTCAACATCAAAATTTAGAAAATCGACAACAACAACAATGTAATAGTCATGGTTTACGGCAATATTCAGTCTCCATGTTAGTAGAAAATGGAGATTTGCTCATAGACATGGAGGTTGGCGTCCATCTCCTATGACTGGAAGGTATACAGAGGAATAGTAATAAAGAAAAACTGATGCAAACTGTACCTCAATAGAACCTCTCACTTCCACTTTTGTTACGAAGAATATACTGTGACAAAATGAATTGCTGCAAAAAGGGTTAAATATTTACTGTAACACAAATTACATTATTAATAATATACGTAAAATTAATACACTGAGTTTAAAGCCTCAAAAAAAATACTGTACTAAAAAAAATTACCATAAATATTTTTTATGTGGTATTGGTATCTTAAATATTACCCATAGGTAATTGATTACATCACTTGTGGTCAGTAAAGTATTTTATTAAACTTTAAAATTCACTTCCGGTATGACATTAGTTTACTTGTAAGTATTTTTACACTTAATAGTAGTTGGTAAATATGATTACTAAAACTTAAATTATTGTGTTAACTGAAACCCATTAATGTTACAGCAGTAAAGATCGATACCACCAATTGTGTTGCTGTGAACTTGTTTCTTGTCTCCGCCGAATACGTCATAAAGGCGAAATGTGCCGAAGGATCGCGAATCAGTTCAATTCGGCGCCATTAAACTTTGTGCGGTTATAGTGTATACATTCACGCGGTACAGTTGATGTGTCTTGGGTAATTTTAATAACCATGGAATACCAAATAATATTATTGCATCAGTAGGATTCAACTCTAAGCGCTTATATGAAGGTCCATCAATCAATTCATTTAAGAATGGTTATGAGCGTTACCTGGTTAGTGCGTGCGTTTGGTTGTTACTCCGTGTGGCATATGGCCTGTTTCGATTTATTTTTTTATTACCTAACTTTTCAGTGTACTTTCAACCATTTTGCTGTGATTATTTATGGATTTTCTATTTATACAAGTAGGCTTACACTTTTTGTCTTTATTTGCCTATTCTTTTTTCACATTATGAATTGAGCTATTTTTGTAGTTACCAACCTATTGGCATATCATTCATTCTAGTTATTAGTCATAAATGAGTTTGTAAGAACTATTACGTGAAGTTTTCAAATGATTCAAATTATTCATTAAAGAGTTTAATTATAAAGAGTTAAGTTGTGATTATTTAATTATTGTGTCTTTATTTTAGATATGCCTTTATCTTGTGATTTGTATAAATAAGTATGAAAAAAAATTGAAAGAAATTTCTGATCTGTATATAAAAATATGTTTCTATAATATATTCGCGTCAATAATTCAGACGTCTTACGTCATGGTTGACATTAGACAATTGTCTTTATTGTCAACGTAATTTTCTATATTGGGTCGCGTTAAAGACAATTTAGTGCAGTGTATAATGTAAACATTTAGTGTATTATATAGTTTTATTACTCTCAGTTGCAGTTTCTTAAATATTTCGATAAAGATATACCTAATGAATTATTCATTGGTTCGTATGACGTAAGTCGTCTGAATTCTTGACGCGAGTATACCTTACTTCTATTTCGCATTATACAGGGTGTACGGAAATGATGAGAAAAATTCAGGGGATAATTCTAAACCCAAAATAAATGCTACCTCTTTCAATAACATTTTTTCCAAAACTGATTATTAACGGAGTTACAGGGTGTTAGTTAAAATATTATTTTCGATATTTGTAAATAACTTCTTAAGAAATCTAAATATTTACATAAAATTTGTAAATCGGGGGTTTTTGCGAACGAGAAATTCAAATACTTATGTTTCTAATTTTGACGTCACTACTAGAGGGCACCACTTATGGTACTCCATGTTTCTTTTAAATGGCAGAACTTTTTTGCATCTTAATGTATCCATCTGACTATCGAAACAATCGATTCTCCTATCTGTTTTATTTGAAAAAGGTATACCTTGCTGAAGTCGGTAGGCGTAACCATTTTTGAAATAATCCCATTTGAAATGCTCAGTGCACTGAGTAAAAACTGTTTTGGTTTCAGAAAAAGTGCCTTTTCCGCTACAGCAAAACATTACTTGAAAAAGTTGATTAGAATCGTAAATTATGGAGAAGTGCAAGAAGATCGGCGAGGTTTGATGAGACCATTTTTCAACAAAGCACAATAATATTTCCTTTGCTTTTTGGCCAACTAATTTTTCAATATATGCTTAAAATGATTAGATCTGTAATAATATTGACAAATTCAGATAAAATTTGATTGCATCAAATCACCTCATTGAATAGGTACCTTCCAAAATAATGTATATTGTTTGTTGTTCCGACAACGTTTTTTTCACAATTCAGAGTTACTAAACCATTTCAATAGTAAGAACTATTAAGCGATGACAAGCGGAATGCTATGATTATTAAAACTGTTTTAGGATCATTTAAATTTGAATCCAATGCAAGCCTCAAGTAATAACAAAAGAGTGTAAAATATTTCAGATTCGATAGTCGATTCTAATCTCACTCGTGCCTTCCGGACTGTTTCCAGATCCTGTAAGAGGAACGACACGAGCCGATTTCGTAATACCTTGGGTGATGAATAGGCATGACTCGAAATTGTTCGTTTCATCCGCGATACTGTGAAAGTGCGGTTTTCGTTCGTCTGATTTAGAGCCACGGATCGAGATTATCACTTTCATCGGCCTTGAACTGGCTTCGGTTTCATTTTTGCGGATTACGCGGAGTAAATATTCAGATGAAAGTAAGTTTCCAAAACGTGTTCTGGCCAGGGTCAAAGTAGCTACAATGATAAGTATCTGTGTTACACAGATATATGAATTGTAATGAAACCTACGCTATTTTCAGATAACCATTCTGTGTAAATGTAATAGCTCGTAAAATGGTATGGGTAGTGCTTATGAATATTGAATAGCGATTTAACGAAGGTTTGAAATTATTCGTTTTGAATGTAAAATGTAGTAAACAGCTTTAATTTATTAGTCCACTGGGTGTTAGGTTTCCCATTTGATAAAGAGAGGTTAGCACAATCGGGACAATTCATTAAAGATGTGGCTAGAATAAATTGGTATTCTCCACATGCGGCTCATAAGTTAATTAGAAAGTTTAAAATTACGAAAATCTAGTAATCTTCTGAATTGAAATAAACCAAATATGTATATTGTCTTAATTACAGTTTAGATATATTTAAATATAATCTTAGGAAAACAAAATACCTAATGTTAACATTTATAAATATCAGTTCAATCAGACATAGTAGGTACCTGCATGGAAAGCATGAGTGAATGAAAGAACTACCAGCGCTATCTGACTGATACACTGATATATTTACCAAATGTTGATCCAAGAATAAAGAAATTCATTAAATTAGACAAAAAGTTAAAGACCGGGTTTTATTTTATTGAAGATTTTTGGCATAATCTTCTATTATTCATCCAATTATATTAATTCTATGGGAAGAAGATTTGAAGAAGAAGAAAATGAAAACAAATACCAAGAAGACAAAAGTAATGCCAATAGGGAAATAACATAATATAGTAATGAATTTCACAATAAATCAATACAACAAATACCTACATTTTAACATTTATAAATATCTAGGAGTTCAAATAGACAGAGAAAGGAACGTGGAAACTGAAGTGAATGAAAGAACTACCAGCGCTATGAGAATGTAGTACTTAGGGCCGGTTTTACAAAGGCGGCTTAAGGTAAGCTTAACACTGAACCTGCGTTGAGCTCCTGAACTAACATTATTGGCGTTTTACAATTGAGGTTCAAGGCCAAGCTCGGCTCATTCAGTTAGTTCAGTTGAGCTTCCAATTTTGACGGTTTAAGTTTGGTCTGCAAGTTGACATTAAGGTTATAAATACATAAAGTTGTAAATAATAAGGAAGAACATCAGATATGGATCAACTAAATTGAATTTTAACTGATGATGAAGATATCATAGAGTTGATAAACATAGTTGACCATCCTCAGGCCTCTCGACAGTTTCGTAATCGAGATCAATTTGAAAAATGGAATGACATCAGCTTCTTACAAGGTTTCGTTTGTCGAAGAATGCTGTTCGTTTTATTTTAGAAAATATTAGAGAACAAATCATCGCTCTCAGAAAGGTAGTAAAACTATAAGATGATAATTAATTATCATTTTTCTACTTTAAAATATTAGCATTTTGATAAAATTTCTCTATATGAAATGAATGTTGAATACAAATAATGTATATGAATGTTAATTGTAAATGTACCATTTTTTTAGTTATTGTTCATGTTCATAATGTTTAAATAAAATAAACAAAAATATAAACTAAATTCTTTATTAATTTTTACATAAGTTTGTCTTCGAATCTGATAGCTTACACTCCACAATTTCTTTATATTTTTTTTCTAGAGATTTAAATTGATTCCTCTTTAACGAAAAATTTGCAGATATGTTTCTATCATCCATATTCTATGAAATAAAAAAATATATAAATATTTGCAGGAATGAATTCCAAAAAACAGTATATTTTCTTTAAATTATATACTTACCTAATTCTTTTGACAGTTCAGAATTCAAACTTCAAATCACATCAAACTGGCTATATTTCACAAAACGTTCTTCTGCAAGCGCCAGCAATACCAACATATACAAGAAAAAGCTGAGCAGAGGTTTTACTAAACTAAGTCCAATTCTGTTTTGTAAAACGTAAATTATTCTGAACCTGTGCTCAGCTTGAGCTGTGGTTCACTTGAGCTTGTGCTGAACTTGGTATTGTAAAACCGGCCCTTAGTCAGACGTTTGTTGAAATAAAAGGAGATAAGTAGTTAAACTGCATTTCGACCCATATTGATATATGACAGTGAAAGTTGGGTGCGACAATGAAAAGTAAAATAGAAGCCATAGACATGAAATACATAAGAAAAGTAAAAGGAATAATCAAATGAAACAGGCAGAGTAATGACATAGTACGAGAAAAACTAAGGGCAGAATCCAGTCTTAACGTCATTGAGAGAAGTCAACCAAAACGGGTTGGTCATTTAAGTAGAATGAAAGATACTAGATAAGTTAGAACAATTTGGGAAGCACGAATACACTGTAAAAGAAGCAAAGAAAACAAAACAAAAATGGCCAGAAGCTAAAAGAATGGCAAAGAACAAAAAATAATAAAAATTTATGTATATTATAACTAGATAATGAAATCTAGAAACTTCACACTTTAGGGTATACGAGATTTACCTATTATGTATGTATTTATTTTAGTTCATTCATTTGTTTAATTTAAACATTGTAGCAGAATAATGGAGTAGAATTAAAGATTGCTCAGCGCGATCGATGCCTGAACCCGGAACCTTCTGCTTTCCGGGTGGATGCTCTAGCCACTAAGTTATAACGTTACGCTTTTAATTTATTTTATTAGCATACCTTATGGTCGGTCAACCTGACAACAGAGTCATCCTCGGCTATCAGCCATAATCTGGAAGGGAGAGGGCGAGAAGATGACAAAATGCCAAATTTTAAAAAAATTGCTTGATATGTCGAAACTTTTTTGATTTGCTTAAGACCGCTTTACATTAACAATTTCTTTGTCAATTAATTGATCAAGTGACTTCGTCAAGTCAATTGACAAATGTAATACTAAAATTTGGACGTCAAATAAATTGATGAAGAACTTCGTCAAGTTATCGACGACTTAAAACTTGTTCTAATTTTTCGTCAATTTTTACTTCAATTCAGGAATACCAACCTAAAATAAATGTAAATATTTAACCAGTAACCGAGCAGCAGCAATAATAAATGCAATGGAAGCTTTTTTTGCCCTAAAATATGATTATTAAAATTACTTTTCGTTTTTAACAGTTTTTGTTTCGTATACAAATGGGAATGATATAATGTCAAAAGTTAAAATTACTTTTAGGTTGGTACGGGTGACATCTGACAACAAAATTGTTAAGAAACTTTGCCAAGCCCTGAACATAATGTAAAACCAAAGTAGACCTTGAAGAAATTGATGAATTAATTCATCAATTTCTTCATCAATAAATTGTTAGTGTAAAGCCCGCTTTAGTATAACACCATCGCATCTTGACCAATCATAATCTGTAATGGTTTGACGTCATTTGTGTTTTGTGCTTCTGTAGTTAAAGAAATGTAGATGGCGAAATAACCGTTTCAACGCCTATCGAGAGATTTTACACCACAGAAAACATTTTCATCAACATGTTAATATTAATCTAAATTATAGCTTATAAAATTTTCTCGAGATACAATTTTATTGTCATTTAATATAAAACTTAACTCGAGCAAGCTGACGAAATGAGCAAAATGCCAGTTATCTTATTTGATAGATTTTTTTTAAAGCCCAGTGTCAAAAAGAAGAGGATAAAGATATTTAGAGAAAATAAAAATGGGATAAATTAAAAATAAAAGACAACCAAAAGAATAGCTGAAATCAAAAAGAGACGTAAAAAAGTACACGGACAATTTATTTATTAGTTATTTGGTAAGAAAATGAATATTGAAATCGTTGAGTTTTGTGGATTGTATAGATGCTTGCTTACGTTTAAACCTACATTATGTACTTACAATAGTTTCATATAGGTTATTTTATGATAAAGGCAGTGCCTTGTAATTTATAATTTTAAAATATAAGCAAGCATAATGCAGCAATCGCCTATTAGACATACTAAGTATTAGGAGAAATATGGTCGAATATTATCGGAATTAATATCTACAGGAGCTATAAATGGTGTCAGGATAATACTACAGATTTAGTCAGAACAATTTTTTTAATATATTTTTAGATATTAACAGTATTGTGTGAAACTCTGCGGAGTAAAAAATTACAAAAGCTAATAATAAAAAATATATGGGTAGATATTGTGGGTGTAATTCAATGCTGGTCGGGGCTTTAGACCGCAGAGTAGTTAGTTTCACATAATATTGTTAATACTTAAAAATATATGTATATAAAAAAACATTACATAAAGAATTTTTTTATTAATAAATAAGTACGTAAATGTCAAGTCTAATTTAAAATTTCTGTACAGTCCAACATCGCTTTTGACATTGTCGATATTTAGTTTAAAATTATTTTATTATTATTTGTAAGTATCATCATCATCATCATTAGCATGCTTAGATATTTGGCATCAGAGAGCATACATATGACTTCATTGATAGAAATTGTAGGAGAATTAATTTACATTAGCTAAAGTACCTTTACAGTACAGTAAACAAATGAACTTTATTTTTTAAAATAATATTGATAATTGTAAATTTTTATTTCTTAACAAGGTGTCAAAGATAGATATCTTTTTGGTTAATACTATTTTTATAATAATTCTGCACGTACTGTTTGTTTAATAATTTGTAATTTCATATATTAATTGGTAAACTTTATTCACGTTGTAATAAAATGGATGATGGACTTTTTGGTATTTGTGCTATTCGTGCATATAGTTTCTACTATATTAGATACTAACTCATGAATAATATGAATAATTACAGTTTTATAAAGTGGAAGGTCGCAATATGTATATATAATAACATTTTTATAGTTATTAATTAATTTTGAAAATTAATAATTTCATAATATATTTACAGAATGTAATATTTGCTACTAAACTGGAGAAAATTCCAATGGAATACAGTTTTCGAGGGATCCAAGAGGCAATTCAATGCCCAATATCAGAATTGCCCAAAAATTGTACAAACAAGTCTGTACCCATATTACAAATAAATAGAATATTCTGCAGTGTGGAATAAATATGTGTACAATTTAAACCTTTATACAATAAAATAATCCTAAATAACTGTCAGCATAGAAAATTGACACTAATACAGTAAGAAATTAGCATATGTTTTTCAATTATACAGATCTAACGATTAAACAGATCTGGATGAATAAAATAATCATTATAATTCTTCTCTAAGATACGTAACGAGATTTACTTGCATAATTAGTTTGACGTGATGAAATATAAATAAGATTAACATATCAAGAAAAATATGGATGGGCATTTTGCTGAGAATATGGGAGAGATCAACATTACTGGTACACAATCTAATTCGTAATACAAATTTGTATCTATTATGTAATTTGTAATACAAAGATAATTCTTTAATTTATAATGACTGTACAAAAGAGTATCATATTGTAAATTATTTGTAACTAATGCATTATAAAATAAAATAAGAGAAGGGTTACTGAAATTCTTTGTGCTCTATTTAGTCAATATAAGTGTCACAAAAGATAATTCAATTGGGAAAGCTCTACCTCATATTTAAAGCAAAACATATTGAACAGCTTTTGATAATTTAAAATCATCAGCAAATAAATTATAAATAACATAAATACTTAAAACAGGAACAAGTGTTATCTATAAACAAATAAAAAGGAGAGTCCCAGGAACTAGGTTTATATTATGGTTCTCGGAAAAACATATTCATCTTATACATCTGTTTCTACTAGTAATATAAAACTTCAGCCAGTGAAGCAATTCATTATGAATTCCAAAATTCTTAACCATGTCGTATGAGAACTTTTGAAAATACATTATACACTGTGTCCGTCTGTATTTTCTTGTCTATAGCTTCAGGAGGCGTTTGCAATAAAAGTATTAAATTAGTAATTATAGATGTACCCCAAAAAGTAAAGAACTGGAATGATAACTGGCGACTTGATTCTTAGAACCACATTTAAAAAGGGAATGTTACTATTCGTTTCCAATAGTTAAGAAAGTAACCAGAAGTCAAGGATTTGTTGAATATAGTCAACAACGGTAAAGTTAGAAACTGCCCTTGATTTTATATATCCTCCGGACCAAGATTTTTATTAATACGAAGACGTTAAACATCCTGTTTCTTTGATAGTATAGCTATACTCTTAATGACTGTCAATTCAAGCAGATGTATCACTTACGTTAGAAGATCATTTGGTTCATTATAGAACTCCTAACTCATAACACTTGAAACACGCTTATTGCTGGATTTATTAGAAATGAATTACCAAAGATATTTTATATTATTCTCAATATTATCTTCAATATCGCACTCATACTTTTTATAATCAACTTTGATAGAATATTTTACATCTTTCCTGAGATTTTGTAATGGTTCATACGCATCAATATACTGCATTGTGTATGTATATTTCTTTTCATTTCATAAGATTTTTCGAGCTATGAGGGAAAATATTTACGCTAAATATGATTATCAAATATAATTTTCAATGATTTGTAAAGGAATAGAACTACTTCATCTGACATTATTTCCAAGATATTTGTCCACTTTGCATTATACATATTTTGGTTAATAATAATAATTTGAAATCGTGCTTAGAACAATAATAGTTAATGAATTTAATGTTATTATTAAAATTTAAATATTCAGTGTCTTACTATAAAAATTATCATTCACAAAAGCGCTACTACAGTCTATGACTTGGACATTCGTCGAAAGTGAATAAAATATTATTATTAGGCAAGCAGCTTACTGCATGCGTTAGTAACATCGTTGAATTGATTGAGATCTAAGAATTTAGATTTAATAACAAGAATTACTCCAAAGGCAAGATTTATATTGGAAAAAAAATTATAAGGGATACCTAGTACTAGTTTTCATTCATTAACATATAGATAAAGATCAAATTGATGATATTGTGGAAGATGGTGATAATAATAATGCTAATTAAATTCAAAAGTTGGCTCATCTTTCTTAAATTAAATTTAAAAAACTGAATGTAATGGAAATTAATTATTTTACTTGCAAATACCTACAAGTTCGAATTTCTCCATCATACGAAATAATCTAAAAATTCTTGTTTCCACATCCAACTTCATCTGACGGCAAGCAGAATTGTGTTACAGATATTGAATATCAATTGACATAATTTAATGAAAGGCTGATTAATGTATTTTTTAGAAACATAATACAGCCTTTCCTCCTACTATTTGGATTTGATATATTAATTTTGTAAGTTTAGTTACATTATTTGCATATGGAAATTCTTAGACGCAAGAAATATTGTGGATAATTTATATTTATGAGATCGTATTCATAATCCAGAAAGATTCTCGGGACAAAATGTACCTTGGGAGTCATATATTCCTAAATGGCTCATAAAAATGCTTTAAAAACCCGAATATGCTTTTCACGACAAATTACTAGGATTTATTAATGAAGACTGCATCTGGGAATTTGCTTGTGGCTAAAATTTTTACTTAGTATGTAATAAAGTATGTAAAAATAAAACCACGAAATTTAAGTAATTGCATAAAAAAATATTATTTACAGATTTCTGGAGTGTAAAGTGATGGGTCCATGAACAGGAACCAGCAGCTGTTTTTGTTCTTTAATGAACCGTCATAGTGTAAAATAGCCAATTTAACAATATATAATCGATTGCTTAAATTTGTTTTGCAAGATTGATCTAAGTACAACAATTCAAAGTCTTTTTTATCAAAAAGTTGCTTCTATGAACCAAATTAATCAACTGGTTATGGTACTTTTAGCAAAGTCATACTGTCATTGCCCTTGAACAAAAAGGGAATGGGATAGAAATTAGTTGCATTGAATAGTTTTGAAAAAGAAGTTAAGATAAGTTTATTACATTTTTAAGTGATAACTTTATACAAGGTTTTCTACAAACTCTGCGACAAACCTTAGCAGATGGTAGCTGAGTTAATGTCAAACTTTTTTTCTTATGTGAACATAGTTACAAGCATTATAAAAATATAATTTCAATCAAAGTAGTCCGATAAAATAAAAAGTATGGTTCCTATAGCAATAATTATTATTTGTATAATTTTGTTTATTCCTTTGATACATAGCGTTAAATTGCTAAATGAAAAAAGGGATTTTTTTACAACTCAAGAGTATGCAGATATGGTCTAACCCCTCTCCAAAAAAACACCATTTACTTTATTGAAGGGAATGTAGAAAATTAAGAAGATATAATAGGCTCTGTAATTGACAATTCCTCAATTCGTGTTCGGCGTACAGCAAGTAAATCATCAAATTTTGTATATTGAACAGACAAATGTTTTGTGCACGTCAAATGATAGATTCATTTCGCTTGTCATGTGGCCTGATGAAGCGTGTTTTAATAAGGATAAATCATAGTGCACATATCTTTTCGTTACAAAATCCACGTGCAATTAGATCAAAAAGATTTTAGCAACGTCTCAGTGTCAACATAATTTACTGCATGTACATGTTTAAAATGATCATTTAAATGCAGATCCGTATAGAACTCTCTTGGAAAAGAACCTTTTTCATCCCATTGATGATATAGAGCTTAATATTGTTCAAAATATGTGGTATCACCAAAAAGGTGCACCACAACATCGGGAGAGACAAGGCCAATATCATGGCTACAGTGTTCTCCACATCTATACCTTTTGGACTTTTATTTATGAGAATATATGAAGCAGTTTGTCCATGTTGAAATCACTACATATGAAATAATTCAGGATGCAGCTAACTAGATAATGGAGGATGAACATTTTGAACAAATTTTATAGTAGTAAGATTTGTTAATTTGGTTAATAAAGTTTAATTAATGAGTACGCCGTGTAGAACTAACTACATATATCGGTCATTCGCTACTCCATGCCGGACTGAAAATGTCACAACCACGAAGCGTTCTACATGCAGTAGACACCATTGAAAGCTGTCGACCTTCATCGCGTTCGGCGAGAAACGATAATTTGCAAACACGGAATTCCAGGAAACAACTACTCTGCGGGCTAATGCCCCGACCAGCATTGAATTACACCTGGAAAAGATATAGCAACAGCTAGAGTCATTCGTCAGAAGCCCACCAAACATATACCGGTACCTATATCCATTATTTGACAAACGTAGCTGCTATTAACGAATTTGATTTAGAACTAAACTGTTACATTTTTACACTTCTCATTCTAGCAGTTACAGATTGGTCCATCACCATAATTAAATCTACCATTGACAGATTAGACAAAATGTTTTAAATAACTCGGTGTGAATTTTAATAGTAATGAACTTTTGATAGTCTGTTTTAATTTAACACGGAAAGACCTTTGCCCGAGTTCAAAATGGATGAGTACCTTGAATATGTAGGAGGCAATGACGTTACGTCTCACGATCCGGAGATTCCAATTTGACCACGTATATTTCGAAAACTGCTTATCAGATTGACTTCAAATTTTCAGGGTTGACCATACATAAAAACTAGGCAAATAGTGTAATTTAAGGTTTGACCAAATGACCCTATTAATATACATACAAATTACAGATCCCAAAGTGCAACCGTTCTCTCAAAATGAATAAAAGAAATAAACTCTTGTATTGAGGTAGTCAGATAGAGAAAAAAAGACACATTCACCGTTACTGAAATGTGGAAATCGTACAACTTCTGTTATTTGCATAAATAGAAATCAACACATGGAGTCAATATATTAAATTTCAAGTAACCATCCAATATTTATAAAAAATGTTTTTTCCGTCTAATAATTCTCTTCTGACAACGCTTTTCTTCTTGCTCATCAACTCCATATCGATGGAGAACGTGCATCTGTTTGATTGTCCGTGATTGCCAATGATTTTTATTTTATGAAATAAGAATTTAAGATTCTGCCACTACAACTTACCCAAAAACAATAATAGGTAGACATGTACAATCGTTTGCAATAATAATGGCACTCTCTTAAAACAGTTTTTAACTTCTGGAAGTTCTGAACAGAAATTTCATTAAATATCTCTTGGTAAGTGAAACAACTAATAACTAATGTTCAAAATTTAAAGCAGATTTCAATATGAATACGCCAGAAGTTCAAAAGAAATCGCAAAATTCATTTTAGTGAGTGTCATTAATATTGCAAACGATAGTACTTCCTGAATTTGCATAATATAAAAATATATAATAATAATTATGCATACCTATTCGTCATAGACAATAAACTATATCTAAAACCTCTGAGCATATTTTTGTTATATTCATAATGAATTTGTATCGATATTCACTATAAACTTGTTTAAGGAAATATGTACCAGTGAATATAAGTTATATATTAATTTAATACATTTTATTACTGTTTACGATTGCAGCCGATCTTGCTCATGCAGTTTTTATTACATATAATCCTTCAAGCACGACCATAAAGTACCATTATTTATAGAAGTATATTGTTGTTTTAATGCTTTTCTTACGGTGAAGATACTAGACATGCCTGGATGGGTTTTATAATTATACTTTATATTAGCCATGGATCAAAGCACTTATAGATAATTTATTTGTTGTTTGAACGCGAATGATTTGCGAAGAAATATTTGCTTGTATATTCATACAATATTAAAGAAATGATTGGCCACGGCGTTATTCACCTACTTCAAAGGAAGTGTTACAAATTTGTTATCCCATAAGCGGTTATGATACTGATCCTACTTATTAGGTAATAAATGTGAGATAACCTTGTTTAGAAAATACGAAATTGATTAAAATATCGAATATGCAGTGTTTTATTGGGAAACGAGATAAACAACTTAGGGCTCCCACACAAAACTGCGAACTCGCATCGCATCGCAAATATCTGCTCTCGCACGAATGCACCGCAAGAACGTCCGATCTCATTCGCATCGCGCATTCCTGCGATATTACGGTATACTTGGTGACGCCCCTTTTAAAAGACTTTTAGTCCGCTCTGAGACAGATTTAGAAAAAAAAGCGCGGCGCTTGCGCTACTTTCTTTGTTTATAGAATGGCGGAATATGGTGTAGATTTGCGAACGGTTTGCCGCACAAAATCGTATCGCAGAAATTCGCATCGCAAGTTCCTGTGATGCGGCATCGCACCGCATTGCATCGCAGTTTTGTGTGGGACCCCATAGGTCCAAAACCAATAATCTTTCTTTTAAAGCGAAGAATGATTTTTTTTCAAAGTTTCTAATGAAACCAGAAAGGGAAAAGGCTTACGAAAATCATCGCTATCTCTTTTTAAGTACTTTTTGCGAATATAGATCAGTGATAAGTTACTCTCTACAGGGTGTTTTTTAAGTAGAGGTCAAAAGTCCAGGGTATTCTGCGGCCAAAAATAGGTTTTTTTTTTGTTATATAAACGTGGGGTCTTAGCACAGCCATTATCCAGCTACAGCGTGTCAAAATTGAAAAGAAAATCAGTGTGTGATTTCTAAACCACTTGAGATAATTTAACCAAATTCGATGTGCGTATTTATGATAGTAGGTATGAAAAATTACCAGTGGTGGAGGTGCGGGTATCATCGATCATTATTTGCCAGAAAAATATATGTATCACCCTGTATAATATTACAAATAAAATAGATCATATGCGCTATTGTACTATCTTCACTTTTTGTTTCTTTACAATTTTTGTATTCCAACCCGATTAACAACAAGATTGATTTATTTGATCAAATGCGTTTTTACATTACTCATTATATTACTTAAAATAATAACAAAAGAATGAAGTAACAATGGAATTATATAAAGCTGTTTACAGGCATTTTAGGCCCAGAGCTGTGTTATTCTCCTCCATTCCATTCTGTCCTTCGGCTTTCCTTTCCAATCCGTTACATTTTTCTTCCTTAGATCTATTGCCACTGCCTCTCTCCTTTGCTTCCTCGGTCTACCTCTTTTTTTCTTGTAGTTAGGTTTACTCCCTACTATTTTCTTAACTGCCCTTTCATCTTCCATACGTTCTAGATGCCCTAGCCACTGCACTCATCTGGCTTTTACAATTTCGTCTATTGTTGGTGCCTGTTACATTGCATATATTTCTTCATTATTTCTCTTTGCATAGCCTTCCTCCGTCTTCTTACCCCCTAGAATTCTCCTTAAGATTTTCCTTTCCCACCTTAAAAGGTTTTCTCTTGACTTCTTATTGAGAACTCAGGTTTCACTACCATACAGCGCTGTCGGTCTCAAAATTGTTTTATACATTCTAAATTTTACTCCTCTGGACAAATTTTTTGATTTCAATAAGTGGTTGACTGCTGCCGAACTTCTGTTTGCTTTTATTATTCTCCTATTTATTTCTTGTTCCTCATCACAGTTAGCTGTTATTAGCGCCCCCAAATATACATATTCTTGAACTTCCTCAAACTCCATCTCTCCATGCTCTGTTCTCAATTTAAAATTGGTATCCTTTTTTTGTTCTCCTATTCTCAAAAGCTTACTTTTCTTGATTTATCTGCAATCCCACTTTACGTGCTTCCTCCACAAGTTTTCTCGTTACTTCTTCTAATTCCCTACTATATCTAGCAATAATAGCCACGTCATCTGCATAACTTACAATTTGATGACTTTTAAACAATATGTGTCCTTCTCTGTTCAACTGACTATCTCTTATGACCTTTTCTAGTACTAAATTAAAAAGAAGCGTTGAGAGTGGGTCTCCTTGTCTCAGTCCTGTATCAACTGTAAAGCCTTCCGAACATTCACCTTTTTCTCGTACTTTGGATTTGGTATTTTCTAAGGTCATATTCAATATCCTAATCAGTCTGGTTGGTATCCCAAATTGTTTCAAAATTTTACTTAGTTTATTCCTTTTGATCGAATCATATGCTTTCTTCAAGTCCACAAATAAAACCATTGCTTTGATCCCATCCCATGTAGTCAGAATTTCCTTCACCATGAAGATTTGGTCCGTTGTTGACCTTCCTTTTCTAAAACCTGCTTGATACTCCCCTTTTTGTAGTTCTGCTATAGGTTCTATTCTCTGTTTTTCTTTAGTTTTTTTGTTTGCCACTTCTGAAAAATAATAGAGATTAATTAAATAAGCCCTTGCGCCAAACGGAACAGTCAAGGGTTATTTTTGAAACTATATTTGCCTAAAAATCTCACACTGAAAAAACAGATAAGTAAAATAACAAAATCACATCACTATCGCGCACTTCCGTATTATTGACGTCAATAATTCTTCCGTATTATTGACGTCAATAATACGGAAGTGCGCGATAGTGATGTGATTTTTGCTATTTTTTTACTTATCTGTTTTTCAGTGTGAGATTTTTGGTTAGGCAAACATAGTTTCAAAATAACCCTTGACTGTTCCGTTTGGCGCAAGTTATTATTTAATTAATCTATATTATTTTTTCATAAGTGTGGCAAAAAAAAAAAAAAAAAAAAAAAACTAAAACTATGCCACAAATAAATAGCTTTAGACAATATTCTATTCTCTGTTTTATTAACGTTGCCATAATTTTATACCCTATATCTAACAATGATATATCTATAGTTTCTGCAGTCTGTTGCATCTCCCTTTTTTAAGATTGGTATAATCAAAGCATCTCCAATTTTCAGGCATACATTCTCTTCTCCAGATCATTCGTATCATTTCGTATATTCTTTGTCTTAAATCCTCTCTTATGTACTTAAAGTTCTCTGCTGTTATTCCGTTTTTTTCCTGGACTTTTGTTATTCTTTAAAGCTTTTATAATTGTGTCTATTTCCTTTTTTGTAGGTAGGTTTTCTATATCCACTTCCTCTTCCCTTCCCGGTATCATCTCCTCGTGCTCCTCTCCTTCCCTTACACTCTCTCCATTCAACATATCTGCAAAGTATTACCTCCATCTTTCTCTCACTTCTGTTTCCACTGCAATTAGATTTCCACTTTCATGCCTCACATATATTACTTCTTTCTTTATCTTTTTTCCCTTTTTTATCTCTCTGTAGAAGTTACGTATTTCCTTCCTCTTATAATGTTGCTCTATTTCATCTATTTTCTTAACCTGTTCTGCTCTCTTCTGTTGTCTAAACACTTTATTTGCCTTTCGTCTTTGTTCACTGTATTTTTCTTTATCTTCCTCTTGTACTGACTGAAGTGCTTTAATTCTTAGCTTATTTCTCTTCTCCGCCTCTCTTATACACTCCTCATTCCACCATATTTTGCACCCTACAAACTCTTTTTGATATTACTTTCTCACTTGCTGTTTGTATGACATTTTCGATCTTTATCCATTCTTCATTTATATTTGCTTCCAATATCTGTATGTTTTCTTGCAAACCCTTTCTTATCTATTATAACGAATGTTTTAAATGACCACTTTCAGCCAAAATACGTGCTTCAGATCTTCTTGAAATTGCACCTTGAACACGTAAAAAAATTCCAGGATTAGCTCTTATCATATAATAACCAGCTACAATTTGTTGACGGTAGTGCTCCTCAGATTCAAGACGTTTTGAGACGTTCCCAAACATAAAGGTTTTGGTAAAAAGTAAGGCCCTACAAGAAAATTTCCAATAATATCCACCCATACATTCAAACAAAAGTCATGTTGAAATCGAGATTCCATTATGGCATTAGTGTTTTCATCAGACCAAGTGTGTTTATTGTGGAAGTTCATTATAGCATCTCTGGAAAAATAGCTTCGCCTGTAGACAATATGCTGGTCAAGTCAACATTTTGTTCAATTTTTTGCACAATCCAGCTAATCCATCTACGTAATATTCTACATTAAAGACACCACACTCTATATATCTACTCCTTTAAATGATCTATTTGAAGTTGCAGCTTATTACACATAAATGAGCAGATATATTCCAACATAGTTACGCTTCGATGACCAACACAGTATCTCTAGACATCAGAATGTACATAAATAATAATGCAGTTATTTATTGTAAATTATCCACAGCGTACAAATTGCTGTGGTACATATACTTCATGCCTGGAATGCTTTGCAGCATGCAACAATATCGAGGCTATGCGGTTCTGCAGTTTAACGTGCACTCCAAATTCACGAAAGTTTGTAATTCATCTTTGGATAACCTACAATGAGGATTTATGCTGCGAGCTAAAAAATAGAGCACCGTATAATATTGTATATGTACAGGGTGGCTCGCGTAAGATGGAGATATTTCGTAAAAAAGTTATTGTAACGTAAGATGGAGATATCCTTGTAAAAATGTATTTGTATTCATGACCTTTTAATGACATTAAAGTTTTCATTTATAAAGATATATTAAAAATGCTTGTTTAAATGCATAGTATTTAACTTATTGTTGACAGTGTATCGGACTTAGAATATAAAAATCGCCAGCAAAGACTGATATTTATCAGTGGGTGATAGTTATTTAAGTAGGCAGTGGAGTAAAAGATTTAATGCCGCGTCTGGATATTTAATGGATGAGATGCAGCCAAGGCATTAAATCTACTTTACTGCTGACTTTTGCAAAAAATGTATTATTGGTATATTTTTCTGAAATAAGCAAACGTGAAATCTTCTTCATTATGATCAATATATGCCAGAGCTACTTTGAATGTCCATAACAGCATCGATATTGGAAAGTATCTGAAATTAAAAGCATTCCTGGAATGACAATCAGATGGATGTCGTGCTAAAAAATTATGCGTTTTAGAAAATCTACGAATTAAAAATGTTCTAATGGAGACCTCTGAGGATCCGTATTTAGGTGCGAAGGTAATTATAAACAAAATATGTTTGTAAACGAAGAATACTATTATTATTTTAGGTGGCAATGCTTTGAGCCATATATGGGGTGTCGATGTGATGAATTACTTCAAATACAAATTGAGATAATTAAAATATGGGAAATAGATTGCTGATCACTTTGCGAACTAGAAAAACAAAGACAAAAATGTATTGTAAGCGAATATTTAGACATATCGGAAATTTAGTACCGCAAAATCTACACAAATACATAGTGATATTTTTTAAGAATATTTGAATGGTAAATGATACAACAAATTAATAGGAATTCATACATTTGGGAAAATGTCAAATTACACTATTAATAAAGTCAGGACCTGATATCACAACTTTAGAAATGCATGATGGATGGAAATATTTAACGGTAGCTGCTAAGCTACATTAAGAAGTCTATAACTCGTAAGCTAGTTGTTAGCAAAAAAATCCTTTCATCAAGTGCTGGAAGGGATTTTTTAAATAATTCAACTACTTTGGAGGATTCAGTAATTCAGAAGCCATCTACAAGCGAAAACACTTCAACCTACATCGTCGAAATAAATGTTTACAGTTTTTCTTTAGATTTTATTGGGTTTTTGTCACACTTCTGCAAAAATAAAGATTAATTAAATAGCCCTTGCGCCAAACGGATCAGTTAAGAGTTATTTTTGAAACTAAGTTTGCCTAACCAAAAAATCTCACACTGAAAAAAGCAGATAAGTAAAACGTTTCGAAAATCTCTTTGTTTTCGTTTTCAAAATAGTAATAAAAAAATATACGTATGTCAAGTTTGACAGTTTAAAATTTGTTTATCTGCTTCCATAGAGATGTTAAATGATTTTTATTTTATTGTTACTTACTTCTTCTTGATACAACTGTAGCCAACAATGATCGTTGTTTACTGAACAGTTTGATGCACACTTATCTCAGTTCAACAAAATAATAGCGGTCTCTTTTAATTTTCTTTTTGCTGCGTTATCTTCCTTCTCTAAAATTTTTGCCGAACCCCATTGAATTAAATGGCCGTTTTCCCAAGCATGTTCGCAGGTTGTTCCAATTTCACTATAAATGTTTACAATCAAAAAAATCATACATCCTTGTTAAGGAACAAATTTTAATTTAGCGACAGTAAAAATTTTAAATGCCTAGGCAGTAAATGTGACACTTTAGCACCTAATAGCTGTCACTAAAAGTACCTTTAATGTCGATCGGCAAAAACTTTATTAACTATGTGACCTATTCCTATTAATATTTAGTTACCAAAGCCTAGTTATATTTATGTTTACAATCTCAAAATCCGACACATTGCCAACAATGTCTGGATTGCATTGTTACATTTAGACAGGCATTTTTAATAAATCGTTACAAAGCAAAACATTTTAGCATTTGCACGTAGGTTCAATCGTTTGCAATAATAATGACACTCACATAAAACAGTTTTTGAACTTCTGGAAGTTCTGAGTAGAAATTTCATTAAATTTCAATCGATGTGTGAAACAACAAATAACTAATATTAAAAATGTGAAGTAGATTTCATTACAAATACATCAGAAGTTCTAAAGAAATCGCAAAATTCATTTTAATGAGTGTCATTATTATTGCAAACGATAGTACATGCTCTTTAAATCGTCTCGTAAAATTTATAAATAACCCTTTATCGGTTTTTGTTACCATATGGCTACATTGATTGATAGGACACGAGACAAAATTCTTATAATTCTGGTATAATATTTAAAAGTCTCTTATAACTCTGCAACAGTCTTCTTTTCTTCATAACTTCAGTCTGTTAAAAAACAACAAATGTATCCATATGGTCACACTGGCTACCTAGTACCTAGATTTTTTTTAGAAAAGGGAATATTACTTTGGTAATATCAGTAATAGCAAACAGTTTTGTAATATATCTGGGGTGAATTCGTATTTATTTTCGAGTAAATCTTCTTTGGTCCAACTAAAAATAATTTCAGTTTTTGTTTTTAGGGAGGAAGTTCATTTAATTCATTGAATTAGTATTCTCAGACTCGCTAGATTTGTTTTTTCGTTATTTGTAAAAATTATTTAGTAATATACTTAAGTACAATCAAAAAGTTATAACATATGCCTATTTATTTTACCTGTAACGAAATACCTACTTTGATAAATTTTCTCTCGAAGTTGTTCCACAGTCATTTCATCTTTGTCATCTGATGAATCAGAAATATCAGATACTTGAGGAGGGGGCGGTAATCTGCATTTATGTATGCCATAAAATGAAGAAGCATTTATTGTTGTATAATCATCCATGATTACGATTTTTAAAAAATGGTTTATTATAGATGGCCTGTAAAAATTGACCTCCATATCAGGCAGTGTGACCGAATGGTTACAAATATTTTACTTTAATTCTTATTTGCTTATATTCAGCATATACATGGAAACAGATATCATAGTGCAATAATTAGTATCTATAGAATACTATACTATGTGTATAGCTATTAGAAATATTGTTTACTTAGCGAAATCAGGCAGAAGCAAACAGGTGTCCACATAACCTCAAAGCGTAACTGTTGGAGGCATACAAAATACAATCACCAGATGGCGTAGTTGAGGTTTAAATGTTATCCTCCACTTTTGTAACGTTGTTGTCATACGGTAACATTATCCGGAATGCTCTAAGTAGTGACAACCGAGTGTAACAGACTTTTGAAATCAATGTACCCATATGGTTACATAGTCCAAAAAACAATATAAAAATATTCTCAAAAAAGTCCGATAATGGGTTAAACCAAAGAAAATGAAAAGGAATGAGTCTTTTATTGATTTGGATAGATGACAACATAAAGAAATGTATACAGCAGTGTGGACACCTTATGAATGATAGATAAATTTAGAAAAAGTAGACATCGAATCGAATGTGCTTTTGCTGATGATGGGGTAATCATAGCAGGGAAAGAATGAGACTTGTGAGAGCAATTATTAATGATTTTGGCGAGGAAATGGAAAATGTGGTAATGCAACTAAATAACAGTGAAACAAAAATAATGGATATTACGGATGGAAACTTAGAACTAAATAATAATAATGATATCTCTACCTCTCATTCTAATCACGAGAATTTGCCCAGAAGTCGAAGACTTGTACGGGAGAGGGGGCGCATCATATTATTAAGCAGGCCGCATTTGCGCCCAAGAACGATTTACGTTGGTAGGCCCTAACCACTAATCAGTGCAGTAATGAGGGTAACCTGTAAAACCTCCTTAACTAGGGGGGTAGTCAAAAGTCAACCGGTATCAATCCCTCACATTGACCCAGGCCAACATTTTTCCACCCTACCATACCCGCAGAGAGGGTGCCACGAATATAGCTTATATACGGTCCACCGGTTGCGGAGGTCGAACCCACACCGATCTAGTCACCTCGATTCACGCCGTAAACCACGCGACTACTGACCAATCCAAATATAGTAATAGATGGCACAAAAACGAATGAACGAGAGTGCTAGTATCTAGGTGTCATAGTCAATGAGCGTGGAAGAGTAGGTTTGAAGTTTAAGAAGGAATAACAGTACCATTGAGTTTTTATAGTGAAGCTTAATCAAACAACAAAGGTGAAGGTGTATAGAGAAATTTACAGACCGATACTGACATATACCTAGATACGAATCATGGGTACCAACAAGAAATCAAAAGAGTAAGATCCAAGCAGTAGAAATGCAGTATTTAAAACGGGAGACGAAACAATAAGTTAGTGAGAGATGAATTTCAAATCGAATCAATACTAGAGTTTATAGAGAAAAGGTAATTGAGCTGGTGGGGACATTTAAACGAAATGAGTCCGAGCAGACCAGAGAATATAGGAGACAGATATTAAGTAAAAAATGTAGAGAAAGAGGTCAAAGGAGACGTGGGATAACATACATGGAAAAATCCTGAGGAAGAACAAAACATGGACGGAGGCAAAGGATCTAACACGAAATAGGAAAAATGGGGTGCATTTGTGGAAAAGATTCTGGCACGAACCCTTTTCTCACACTTAACAGTATAACTGATTAAAGATTAAAAAAACTTAAATAGATCAAAAATTATTTTGCAAAAATATAAACGTAAGAGTATTTCTTTTGTATCTGTACCCGTACAGAATTATTTTCATTTCTAATTCCACTGATTTATATGCAAGGGAACATAAATATTTACTACACTTTGCTGTCCCGGAAATGACTGCGTAATTAGAGAGAATTACATGTTGTATCCATTCGAACTTCTGCAGTGGATGCCTTTCATCATTAAGTGTATTTGTTCAGCAAATGTTGCCGTAATTAAATTAGCTATTACTTGGAGGTGAAATAAAAAGGGTTAATTTACGTTTTACACTGCACGATGGCATGTTCAACAATACGGCGCCGTGTAAATACAGTGTTACAGTTCCATCGTAGTCTGACAGCAACAGAATGGTATCTAGCGGATTAGGTGCTTAATTAATTTAAAATGTATGTTGCCTCTGACCAAGGCCATAATAATACAGGGTGTCACAAATTAGAAGGTCATAAGAAGGTCGTTAGTCTTTCAAGACTCTGCTTATGCCATTTTTGATTTTTTTGATTTGATTTGGGCGATTTGAATTTTATCTTATCTTACCTTGTCTTGTCTTGTTTTGCCTTGTGAGATATAGACAAAAACAAGAAAATGCAAGACAATATGCAAGCCAACACTTTTTCTAAGTTCAATCTTTAATTAGTTAATTGCCCTGTAATCTTAAAATAGTGTTTTATACAAAAATTTTAAACATTTAATACTGCACTATACATATAAGGGAATGTTCTTATACCACCTGGGTATTTTCAAGGATACCGTAAATATAAAAACATATTATTGGAACAAAACCGGATCGTTCCGAAATCTATGAAAATACATATTTTTTATATTTAATTTTAGATGTAATCATTCTTAATATAAATTTACTTAATACTAGATATAAAATTGTTTAGTTTTATTTATTGCTACGTAAAAATATATGTAAAATATGACTTTAGAATAGCAGTAAAATCATGTTTTTCAATCCATTTTTAAAAGTTAATATTTTTTCTGTGGATAATTATTAAAAAAATAACAAAATTTTGTGTTTGCTTACTTTTGTTCTACATATTTCATTTTTCTAGATTTCGGTACCTAAAGACCAGATTATTTTGCGGCGAGAAATGGGGCGACCTTAACTAAATAAAATTGATAATAAGAAAAAGAAGTAAAACCTGTGCTCGGATTTTATTCCCGTTTGCTTTTTAATACTAATTTCACTACAGTCAGTTTGGTATTTTGTTTCCTATTCCTATTTTCTATTACCCCGTCATTATTTCTATCTACCTATCTAATTGTAGAAGTCGAACGCAATACCAAAGTTTATTTTATAGAATGACGTTTGCTTTCGACTATGGAATTCTATTATCGAAAATAGGCGAGAACAAAATCCTACTACTGATTCTTTGATTAACCAGTAGGTATGTGAATAGAAAGATGCAATGCACAGTACCGGTGTGAAAGCAGCACCCAAAGATAGCAACCGAAATTTCCGAAGATAGCCGAATGACCATGGACGTTCGTTGACTAAGGTATACAAAATATCAAAATGATATTGTGAGTTCAAAGGCGTTATCTCATAGTAAGCAACATCCTGGGGATGATATTAGTATCAGAGTTCTTCAAGGAATGCTTATCAGTCAGACAAAATATGATCAACTAGAAATGGGTCCCAGGGGGTAAAATACGACGTAAAATATGATAGCACCCGAAAAATATTTTCCAATTTCTCGGAAAATACATGCCGTTGCAACTTGCCACTCGGTATGTAGTTTCCTCAAGGATACACATCATGTAGAAAAATATGATCGACTAGAAATGGGTCCTAGGGGTGGAATATGATAGCACCAGAAAAAATATTTTCCAATATCTCGGAAAATACACGCCGTTGCAACTTGCCACTCGGTATGTAGTTTCCTTAAGGGATACACATCATGTAGCAAAATATGATCGACTAGAAATGGGTCCCAGGGGTGAAATATGATAGCACCAGAAAAAAATATTTTCCAATATCTCGGAAAATACATGCCGTTGCAACTTGCCACTCGGTATGTAGTTTCCTCAAGGGATACATCATGTAGAAAAATATCATCAACTAGACATGGCTCCCATGGGGTGAAATACGACGTAAAATATTATAGCCCACGAAAAAATATTTTCCAATATCTCGGAAAATACATGCCGTTGCAACTTGCCACTCGGTATGTAGTTTCCTTAAGGATACACATCATGTAGAAAAAATATGATCAACTAGAAATGGGTCCCAGGGGGTGAAATATGATAGCACCAGAAAAAAATTTTTTCCAATATCTCGGAAAATACATGCCGTTGCAACTTGCCACTCGGTATGTAGTTTCCTTAAGGGATACACATCATGTAGAAAAAATATGATCGACTAGAAATGGGTCCCAGGGGGTAAAATACGACGTAAAATATGATAGCACCCGAAAAAATATTTTCCAATATCTCGAAAAATACATGCCGTTGCAACTTGTCAGTCGGTATGTAGTTTCCTCAAAGGATACACATCTTATGGAAAAAATATGATCGACTAGAAATGGGTCCCAGGGGGTGAAATATGATTGCAACAAAAAATACATATTATTCAATATCTCTGAAAATATACGCCGTGCCAACTTGGCCCTTGACGCGAGAATTCCTAAAGGCATACGTATCACCCAGAAGAAATATGATCAACTTGAAATGGGTCCCAGGAAATAGAAGCTTCCTTGAGCGATTTTTATATCCATTTCAAGTTCATCAATATTACATTTTATAATTTACATCAACCCAAAATTTTATTTAATTGCCTATCTCTGTACACATTAAAATGTAGAAAAATTATTATAAAATATTTAAAATTTAAATGGAAATATTTCCTGGGACCCATTTCAAGTTGATCATATTTCTTCTGGGTGATACGTATGCCTTTAGGAATTCTCGCGTCAAGGGCCAAGTTGGCACGGCGTATATTTTCAGAGATATTGAATAATATGTATTTTTTGTTGCAATCATATTTCACCCCCTGGGACCCATTTCTAGTCGATCATATTTTTTCCATAAGATGTGTATCCTTTGAGGAAACTACATACCGACTGACAAGTTGCAACGGCATGTATTTTCCGAGATATTGGAAAATATTTTTTCGGGTGCTATCATAATTCACCCCCAGGGACCCATTTCTAGTTGATCATATTTTTCTACATGATGTGTATCCCTTGAGGAAACTACATACCGAGTGGCAAGTTGCAACGGAATGTATTTTCCGAGATATTGGAAAATATTTTTTCTGGTGCTATCATATTTCACCCGGACCCATTTCTAGTCGATCATATTTTTCTACATGATGTGTATCCCTTAAGGAAACTACATACCGAGTGGCAAGTTGCAACGGCATGTATTTTCCGAGATATTGGAAAATATTTTTTTCTTGTGCTATCATATTTCACCCACTGGGACCCATTTCTAGTCGGTCATATTTTTTCCACAAGATGTGTATCCCTTGAGGAAACTACATACCGAGTGACAAGTTGCAACGGCATGTATTTTCTGAGATATTGGAAAATATTTTTTCTGGTTCTATCATATTTCACCCCTGGGACCCATTTCTAGTCGATCATATTTTTCTACATGATGTGTATCCGATAAGGAAACTACATACTGAGTGGCAAATTGCAACGGCATGTATTTTCCGAGATATTGGAAAATATTTTTTCGGGTGCTATCATATTTAACCCCATGGGACCCATTGCTAGTCGATAAAATTTTTCTACATGATGTGTATCCCTTAAGGAAACTACATACCGAGTGGCAAGTTGCAACGGCATATATTTTCCGAGATATTGGAAAATATTTTTCCGGGGGCTATCATATTTTACGTCGTATTTTACCCCCTGGGACCCATTTCTAGTTGATCATATTTTTTCTACATGATGTGTATCCCTTGAGGAAACTACATACCGAGTGGCAAGTTGCAACGGCATGTATTTTCCGAGATATTGGAAAATATTTTTTTCTGGTGCTATCATATTTCACCCTGGGACCCATTTCTAGTCGATCATATTTTTCTACATGATGTGTATCCCTTAAGGAAACTACATACCGAGTGGCAAGTTGCAACGGCATGTATTTTCCGAGATATTGGAAAATATTTTTTTCTGGTGCTATCATATTTCACCCCTGGGACCCATTTCTAGTCGATCATATTTTTCTACATGATGTGTATCCTTAAGGAAACTACATACCGAGTGGCAAGTTGCAACGGCATGTATTTTCCGAGATATTGGAAAATATTTTTTCTGGTGCTATCATATTTCACCCCTGGGACCCATTTCTAGTCGATCATATTTTTCTACATGATGTGTATCCTTGAGGAAACTACATACCGAATGGCAAGTTGCAACGGCATGTATTTTCCGAGATATTGGAAAATATTTTTTCTGGTTCTATCATATTTCACCCTGGGACCCATTTCTAGTCGATCATATTTTTCTACATGATGTGTATCCGATAAGGAAACTACATACCGAGTGGCAAATTGCAACGGCATGTATTTTCCGAGATATTGGAAAATATTTTTTCTGGTGCTATCATATTTCACCCCTGGGACCCATTTCTAGTCGATCATATTTTTCTACATGATGTGTATCGAGGAAACTACATACCGAGTT
Organism: Monochamus saltuarius; assembly: GCA_025584915.1. Lineage (NCBI taxonomy): Eukaryota > Metazoa > Arthropoda > Insecta > Coleoptera > Cerambycidae > Monochamus > Monochamus saltuarius. The sequence continues at coordinate 54,286,772 of CM046725.1, read as the reverse complement.
TCAAGTTGCAACGGCATGTATTTTCCGAGAAATTGGAAAATATTTTTCGGGTGCTATCATAATTTACGTCGTATTTTACCCCTGGGACCCATTTCTAGTTGATCATATTTTTCTGAGTGATAAGCATCCCTTGAAGAACTCTGATACTAATATCATCCCCAGGATGTTGCTTACTATGAGATAACGCCTTTGAACTCACAATATCATTTTGATATTTTGTATACCTTAGTCAACGAACGTCCATGGTCATTCGGCTATCTTCGGAAATTTCGGTTGCTATCTTTGGGTGCTGCTTTCACACCGGTATGCACAGTTTGCTAATGGCAAGAAAATAACTTACTACTCTATATTCGCATATTAACATTCAAAATGTTAAATGATGGTTACAGATTTCAGTTGTTTTCATTTTTTTCAAATACATTCGATTTCTATGTTGTATTAAATACGATAACAACATATCTTTCCATTTGAAAATGCAAGGCTTCTTTGTTGTTCAACTGTGTACATTATTTATTCAAAATGAAACAAGTTTTGTTATTAATATTAGGTCGGTGGCTATATGACGGAGAGCTAAATTCAAAACATAAGGCAACAGGGAAAGCTACTACTATCATATATACATGCAGTACTTCAGAAAGCAGACACTGCCATAAAAAATATTGATTTAAATGATCAGTGTATGACCAGAAATGTATGACTAATACCTACTTCTAACGAGTACAAAACAATTACTATTTTTGAAATTCTTACCCTAAGAAGCAATTCTACAACTGTTGTCAACATAGTGAATCCCAAAATGTTCCAAAATTATTATTTTTTAACTTTGTCACTATAACTGAAAACAATTTTAATTAAAACGTATTTGACACAATCGCCCTATTAACCCTAATGCTTTGTCTCATTTTTTAATAGAGTACTCTTATATTATTTATATTATTGTGTACAGGATAATACCAAATTGCTTCCTATTATTTTCAAGCTGGATAATATTCGTACATCTATTAAAAAATAAGGGTACTTTTTTGTATGAACTTTTTTCCAAAAAATTGTAACAGCGGTTTTTTTAAGGGAAATGATAATAACACAATTGTTCGATTTCTAAAAAATGTTTCGAAATATTTATATTTTAAACATGAGTTAAGACAGTTGAACATTAATTTGCACAGTATTATTAAAATTCTCCATATTGCGTAAAGGTAGTTTAAAAGGTCCATCCATCAACCATCGTTTTATTTTTTTAAATATTCATCTCTTGACTATTGAAGAAAGAAAAATAAACTTTCCTAACTTTGACAAATTTAATGTATGTGACTGTAGTTGCATGCCTAATTTGTATGTGTACCACTTACCCTTACATTAATGTTTTTTCAGCTCTCAAATAAAATATATTTCAAATATTAAAAAGATCATACAGTCTAGGCAAGTTTTAAAATGTAGGTGAACTGTCACGGGATGTTGCCAAATGGAATAACAAACCTATTTTTATGTAATTTCGGTGCACTATAATTGTCTTGCATCAAGTCATGCAATTTTCATCAAAATAAGTTAATTATCAGCGTTTTAGCAATATCGTATTCAGTTTCATAAACGGGAAAGTAGGATTGCAGCTGTTCAGGCCATTCTCTGCTCATTATGACTGTTATGTTATTGGGCCGACAAATAGTTATTTTTTTTACAAGACGATACAATATTATTTTATCGTCGACCGAATTAATTGACGAGTGATAATATCGCAAGTGAATTAATTTCGGTACAAGATAATGAAATTTTATTCTCGTGCGTAAAACAATGTTTTTTCTATAGCCCAAAGATGGACGCGTTTAATGAAAAAAAATTTATTTGAAGTGATTTTAAATTATCGAAACTTTTGCATAATTAACATTGGTCTCTAGGGAATTTGATATTGAACAATGTCATTCCTTTGGGTTGTCATTCTGCAGTCATTGTGGTGTCCACATTTTATTTCTTCTTTGGTGTCGTTTTGCGATAAAAGACGAATTATTACCTTCCGATTTTCGAACTGAGGCGGCGTGCAGAGTTATTAGAATCAAAATCTCGATTGACCTATGAAAAGGAATATAAAAAGTATAAACAATGGAAGAACGTCAACAATCTAAGTGAGAGTGTATTCTTAGCATATTTTTCGGAAAAATCAAAGAAAATGTAATCTTCAAGTTTATTGTCGTAGTTTTCAATGCTTAGAAAGTAAGGACGAACTGAGGAGCCGCTTAAAATCACGTAGTATCAATTGAACTTTTGTTTATAGATAGCTCATAGCTTTCCTAAAACAACCAAATAGAGGTTCCAAATTTTTTAACCCAAAACATACGATAAAATTTCTACAAACTGCTGCAGGTGATGGATATCTCCTTGTCAAGATTGAACTGAGAATAACCTCTAACATAAATGTCTATATTACTCGTTAAGCTTATAAGTTGTAGATGTAATGGGTTTACATGGAGCGTACCTTTCGGATGAGTTGCACAGAGTAGAAATTGGAAACATTGACGATAGCCAATCTGTAATGTTTGTTTCTCTTCTCGACACCAAGCCCAAGCAAGACCGATCGTTCTGTACTATGAATAAGAAATTTTGCAGATTATAGGCAAATACATCGCCCTATGTCCTCTGAACAAATTCTTCATCAACTGTCAACAGAAAAAATACACTGTTCAAACTATGAGCATAAACACCATTTATAAACTTCCACAGAAGATAGATGTGTGTTTATGGCACAGAAATGTATACTTGACATTGCTTTCGTCGCTTTGCTACAGCTACAGCTATCGCAGACTTGGTAACAGTAAAGCGATTGGTTAGGCAGTCTTCTTTTGCAGCAGATACATACATCGAGGAATCAGGCGCCAATAAAATTGCTGTATCAGAATGCACAGCTAACAACGCGGAAAATCAGACCATTGGCGTTAATATATCGGTATTGTGGTCGGAACTAAAAAAGTATTCTTCCCTTCCCACGCATATTGTTAATTATTGTAATATTTGTATTCACAAATAGTAGTAATGGTTGAAAGTGGTTATAGGTACTTACTTAAAAAATAATTATTATTTATTTAATCAGTGAAATAATGGCATTATTAACATACGAATACGAGCATTGAGCAAACGAGGGCGTTAGCCAGAGTTATCGTAAGAGCATGAATATGTTAATGGCTGTTAGCACACGCTTAAATACAACTTTTTATCTGCGACTGATGTACGACTGTTAAAAGCGAAAAAAACATAAAATAGATCTTTTTTATTTCAATCGAAGGAGCATGGTTTCCGACGCCATGGAAAGTAGAAAATTTGTACGTCAACAATTTTGCAAATTTGTTTTATCATAAAGACTGACTCTCTTCTATCAGACGTGGAAAAAACTGCAACGAACATAGCTTTGTAAATTTTACCTGAAAAGTCAATAATTAAGTATGAACATTTGAACAAGCACGTTTATGCGAATGATGCAATGGGAAGAAAATTAAGATCGAGGACAATGAAAATATACTGTTAGCTTATTTCAAGAATTTTTCCAAACGCTATAAGCCTTCAAGTCTTTGGGCGTATTATTGATGATACGAGTAACTATATCTATGAAGAAAAACGTGGACATCAGTAAATACATTCAGCTCGTGGCATTTCTCAAGAGAAAATCTGAAGGATAAAAACCGAAAAAATCAAATATTTTAACTAAACAAGACGTAATGAAGTTTTTGCAGGTAGCCAAAGGTGAAACATGATTACTAACAAAAGTAAATTATTTAGATCATTGATTTATATACCTAAAGAAACAGTTTTTTTAGGGTTGTAGGTACTCACTTATATGCAGGTAAAAGACGTGAAAGACAAAGGAAATGTTTTCTGCATCATAATACCCAACACAAAAACTAAGATTTTGCGTGAATCGCGTAAATAATGGAGACATTGAAGAAATCAATTTAGTAGAAGTAATTCGAAAATATATAGCTCTGCGTTCTTCAAATTGCGTTCATGGAAACTGGAAGAGTTGCTAAGTGAAAATGAAGAGGTGTTTGCACTTAAATCAAGCGACTTTGGGAGAATCAATGTAGTGAAGCATCGAATCGATACTGGTTTATCGTCTCCTATAAAGCAGCCACCACGAGGACTTCCACTAGCCAAGCAAGAAGAAGTTAACAAGATGTTAAGTGAGATGCAAAACCAAGGCACCATAGGGCCATCTCAGAGTCCTTGGGCTTCTCCTGTAGTCCTGGTCAAGAAGAAAGAAGGCTCCACCCGATTTTGTGTGGACTACAGAAAATTAAATGACGTCACCAAGAAAGACAGTTACCCACTACCATGAATTGATGATACTCTGGACACCTTGGCTGGTGCGCAATGGTTTTCCACTTTGGATTTAAAGAGAAGATATTGGCAAGTCGAAGTCAGCCCAGAAGACAAGGAAAAGACAGCGTTCACTACCGGAATTCTTTGTTAGATATAAGAATGACATATATACAAAACAGCCAGTGGATATTAACACAATTGGCACCATGCCGAAAAATGTTGCATCTGTTTTAAAACTGTCAAATGTAAAAGATTACACCGGGCACTGCTTTCGAAGATCATCAACTTCCTTGCTTATACATTTAGGCATGGGGACTCAAAAAGTAACATGGTGGCTAAAGGATATATCGAAACGTCGATTGAAAATAAGAGATGAATAGCTACAAACATTCTGGGAGTAAAGAATATACAGATGGATGTTGCAACTAGTAACAACATTAGCAATTTAGAAATCAACAAAGCGTCAAAGGAATTGTGTTCATTTGGAACAAGTTTTTCAAAATGCAGACATGTTGTTAATGTTTACAATAAATAATATAGATAGTTTTTATTAATTTTTAATAAAAGTTTTCATAAACTGTCTAAAAATTTCAAAAGTTCTTATCCCACTGAGTGTAGCAATGAAGTTCTTATACCACTCAAAATAAGTTAAGGCTTACGGTGAGCGCTCGATCCAACGGATATAGTTTTCGCTCAGTAACTCCTCAGGAAAAATGATAAAAATATGCGGTTTTTTTAATAAACTACAAATAATATTTTACGTCGGCGCTGTGTTTTGAAATTTAAAAAATATGCAAAATTCATTTAACAAAAAATTAATTTTACACTTTTTCAAAATTTCAAAACCCAGCGCCGACGTAAAATAATATTTGTAATCTATTAAAAAACATATTTTTATCATTATCCGTTAAGGAGCAACTGAGCGAAAACTACGGGTTTGTTCCAACACAGCAAGAATCGATTCCGAACCGTCCAGAATTAGTCAGTCAGTTCAGTTGTAAATGTACTCTCGGCGAATGCGGCGTAAGACGGTGTTGGTCAAACATTTCTCACGGTTCTGAACCAGTTCTTAACGGTTTTGGACCAGATCTTATATATCGTTTGATAGAGCGCTCACCGTAAGCCTTAACATTAACTATCGAAAAATGTAAATTAAAGTGATATTTTTGTAACCAATAAGAACGACTTAAATTTCATTCAAATCGTCGATTGAAGATATTAATAAAAATACACTAATAAGTAAAAAAATCTTAACACGTTGTATACGAATTGAAGTAAAATGTTAAATGTCGTGTACAAACTATTTGTTATTATTATATAATAATGATTGACCTTTATATGCATATTTGCTTCCTGCAATCCTATTACTAAATATTCGTAAGACAAGATGAATATTTTTATTTTAAACATATTTCGCAACAGTTAGTGGTAACTAATGAAATAGTAAACATAATGTTTTATAATTTTAGAGCTAATTCAAGGCCTGCTTGTCAAAATTATGATTGATGGTTGATGCATTATAATCCTAATTCTAAAGCATCCCCTATCGGTCGTAATGTGTGGCAAAGTTCCGGGTTGCAAAACAATGCGGGTTTCACTAAATTTCGCCTAAAATGTAATATAAGTCTTAATATAGCATTTTCGTACAGATGGCAGTTTATATTTTGTTATTAATTCTGATATATATGTATTGTATAGCAATACAATAAAACAAAGAATAGTAAAGTAGGTAAATATGCAATTTCCCATTAATAATATTCCGATTCAATTTCCAATGTTTTGTTTTAACACTTTCAGTTAGGAAATGTTTGATTGTTCCTTACTAGTGCGGGACGCAAAAATTACACCGTAATTCTCGAACTATTTATTTATTATCATTTTAAATCATTTTAAATCATTTTTTATCATTATCATAAATTTTAACTATACTTTTGTACAGTTGGTTCTGGAAAGCCCTGTGCATGTATTTGATGAAGCAGAGGTCGAGTTTGTATTTATATTGAGCTCTCTTTGACCCAATATTTTTTATTTTACTTGAAGTTGTTGTTGAACGGAATTCTCTATACTTCAATGCAATATACATTCTTTAAATATCCCCCCAAAAATAGGTTCAAATAATCTGTACATGGTACGGATATAATTGAGCCTCGTGTATGATACGCACTGTTGCAATACGGCGTGAACACCTTGGACCTCCATCTCTTCCAGAATTCGGTTGCAAATTTCTCGCGTTACGCCTGCGTTTGCCCTACAGTGAACTATTTTTGATATTTGAAAAACTAATGTAAATACTTGCATCACAAAAAAGTTAATACGATAATTAATCGAATATTTGAAATCGTCTGGCTAGAGGCTAAAATACTAGAACTTCAACATTTTTTTTCTCGGAAACTGTTTTTTATATAAGTTCCGAATCACTCTGTCTCGTATCCTTCCGCCACGTTCTAAAAGTGATGATGTCTGCTCCTGCATCGTTCTCTGGAAACAGTGACCGGTGTAATACCCAGCTTTCAGCAATTTCAAGAATTCTGCAATTTTTTTAGGGAAACCTTGTGTATAACTGATACCCACGCATTTTCTTGTATAGTTTCCATTTCTATATCCTAGGAAGAATCCGTCTTGGTAACGGACGAAGACTAAACATTGACTTCTTCGATGTGCACCTTAGAGAAATAGTAAATTCTCTTTTCACGTTCGCTTTTATGTTGGGAATCTCTATCAATATAAATTCGCCCATGTCTTTTACATGTTCAAGCTGAAGAAATATAATTTTTTTACGACGACATGCTCCATTGACACCAATAACCAACACTGTCTAAAATAAGAAATAATTTCATAATTTGAAGAGAAGTTTGAAAATTACATTTGTCCATCATCAAGTAGGTTTTATCATCTGCTTACAAAATTGTTTTAAAACACTTAACGTCGTGGATTCGTCCTACCTATTTCTGTTTAAAGAAAGCAATTAAACTTGGAAATTACTTGTTAATATTCTTTTTCACTGACAATGTTATTCTTATCATTGAGTGATTTCACAGCGTAGAACTCTGGTATACTCTGGATTTTTGTTCAAAATAGGGTAATAGAACTGCCTCAGTGACAATAGCTGCTCTCTTTTGATGACTTCAAAAAAGCTTTACTCTTTTTCATATTTATATTTGGATTTTGTTGGCAATAATGATATATTATCTACATTATCGTTGTAATCAGATTTCGGCATTTTTCATAATGATGGTAGAAATGAACACCGAAATAGAATGTTTTATAGTAACGTTTTCATTACCATGTACAGTGCCTTCATAAATGATTACAAGACAGCTCGTATGCAAATAGATTTCTTGTCTCTCTCAATTGCCGTAGTGAGGAAAAGGATATTCGCATATGAATTGCTCTGCGATTGATTTGAGAATCTCAACTCTGATCACGTGGCTTGTAATCAGTTATGAAGGCACTGTATATAATATAGGTTTATACTACAGAAGATTTAAATACACGTTAAGTGGAACGTTTGCAAAACGTTTTACTCAAAGTCTAATAAAACGTTTATTTCACGTTATATGTACGTCCAAATCAACAAAATATTAATCTAATGGCCAATAGATGTAGACAGTTATAAAGCCAATATGCCTTATTCAATTGTTGCTCCTTTTCATTCTACAGGGTGTTAAAATTGAAAAAATATTTTCGATTTTTTGCTATATTTTAAGAAAGTATAGACCGATTGTCTTGAAAATTTATAGTCTTATGTTTTTTCAGGTGGCAATTACGAATATGCTAACAGTATTGAGGTCACGACTAGGAGATCTAACTTTTTGTATTTTACAAAATTTAAATAAGAGGCTAAGAAAGTGCATTGATGTCGCTTGTGGTCACTTAGAGAATATTTTCGATTAATAATTTGTTAAGATATACATAATAAAATTTCAGTTGTTGTAGTGTTCGTTTTATTGTTTGTTAATTCAGTTTTGATATCTTAAGACTCCCTAAGTTTCTAATTTAATTCACGCCGAATCTCAAACACTTGAGACGGTTGAATTTATCGATTTTTAACAGGTATACCTTTCTATTTAGAATTGAAGGTAGTTCAATAGTTTCTTATTAAAAATTCAAAAGTGTAAAATACAAAAAGTTAGACATATTTTTACAGAAATGGTACGGTAGAACTAGTGCCCCTAGTCGTGACGTCATCACTGTTAGCATATTAGTAATTGCCACCTCAAAAAACATAAGACTATAAATTTTCAATACAATGGGTCCATACGTTCTTAAAATATAGCAGAAAATCGAGAACATTTTTTAACTTTAACGCTCTGTAGAATTAAGAGTACAGAACAATAAGGCATGTTGGGCTCATTTATTTTGACGTTAACAATCTGCTTTTAAGCTATGTACCATTATTAATGACACACTCTGTATATAGCTGCTGATCCTATATATTCGATCTTATAATTATTATTATAGCAGATTGATCAAGTAATTAAACCGTCGTGAACGTGCGATATTTTATATTTCTGAAGACAATAAAGTGAAGAGATCACTAAACATCATTCCTTGCCTTGTGTGGAAATTATATTCTGTCCCATTGTATTTCGTGAATAAGGGCATCTAAGCCGATATAGCCGTTAACCACTTACTTAAGAGTATCATTAATATCTCCTTATAATCTGTGTCGTAAAATGAGGGAGGTCCGACTATTTTTCATTTTTATTCTCATAAATATACTTTTTCAGGGGTATGATTTCACAAGAACTGGCACGTGGCATATGATATAATGGTCAGAGACATACAGCCAAAAAAGTGTGCTATAAAAGTTATGGGTTAGACAAAGATAAATAAGCTCTGCGTTCATGGCTTACTCGGATAGTTGCCGTACTGTTAGAGATAGACCTATGAAACATTATATCACTGTGATCCTAAGAAAATGATTTATCCAAGCGTCTAAAAATAAAATAAATAATGGTCTTCACCTGTACAGGGTGTCTCAAGTATTACTGGCTTCCTTGGAAGGGACAATTGTACAGTCAAAATAAATGAGATTTGCCCAAATATCCGAGATACAGGGTGTCAAAGATTTTGAAATTTTTATTATATATTTTATTTACTTGGAAACTCTTCGTGATAAAACAGCAATAATTGTAGTTTGTAATGGGATACCTTAGGTCTAATTATTCAGCATGTTTAAATATTCCAAATGTCACCAATGGCGTAGAAACTCTGATCCATTCTTCATTTATTTACAATAAAAATAGAACGTATAAAAAACGTAAGGTATTTTAAGTCTCGATTATTTTGAGCAAATAATTATTCTTTGTATTGTATTTTCTTTAAAATGCATTGTATTCAAGTAGTTGGTCATCTAAAATATCTCTGCATTCCGTAGTTTATGCATATTTGTATCAAAAACTGAAGGAAACTTGAAAATCCACTAGTAAAATTTTGCATATGGCCATAATTTATCATTTTGAGTAACTTTTTCAAAAAAAATGTTATGCCATTTCAAAGAAGCATGATGTGGCGGCCCTCTACTAGTAGCGTCAAAATTTGAAACAAATTTGAATTTCCCGCTCCCAAAAACTCCAAATTTCCAAAATGTATCCAAATATTTGAATTTCTTAAAAAAATATTTACACATAATGAAAATAATTTTTTATTTTGATACTCTGTATTTTTTTAACCATCAACTTGTAACTAAAGTAAGTTTAGCTATATTGCAGTCTTTTGTCGTCAGGAATCTACTCTTGGCCTATGGTGCATTAACTTCGGGACATCCTGTATTACTGAAGCATAATAGGTCTCACCATGCAGAAACTACGAAATTCAGAGATATTTTTAAAGAACAATTACCGTATTACAATGCATTTAAAAAAAAAATAATTTTATAATTACCACAGTGGCGTACCAATTTCATTTGAAATAAAAGAAGGGTAGGTAACACAAGGTTTCTACGCCACTGGTGATAATGGGAATATTTAAACATACTGAACATTTAGACTAAATATATCTCATTATAACTTAGAACTATTGCTGTTTTAAAGGTTTCCAAGTAAATAAAAATATTAATAAAATTTTCAAAATTGTTGACACCCTGTATCTCGGAAACGGTGAACTTTTACATATAGGTGTAGTAATACCTGAGAGACCCTATATGCAGGGTAATTCTGAGTGGTGTTTTTGATGTATTTTTTCAAAAGGACACGTAATACAGGACGTGAAAATATACAATTTTCATCAAGCAATCTGGGAATAAATATCATAGTTTGAAACTGGTCTTCTAACATTTTTTACAGTCGAAATGTTTACTTTTATACACTTATTTGGGAACTCTCGATTAAAAAGTGTTTGAAATAAGCTACTTTCCATAAATCGATTTTAGGTAATTCTACAGAAATAACCCCTGAAATTACTTTCACGACCTAATAAGCACGCTTCAAAGCGGCGGTAAAAATTATTTCTCTTGTACGGTACACTTCACGTTAGATGTAAATAAATATAATGTCTGTCGGTGTCTGCCACGGTACTTGTCTGAAACGCACCGTGTCTGTAGATATAAATGAACCTTTGAGGTTCAGACACCATTTATTTACATCTAACGTGAAGTGGACCGTGTCAGACATCGACAGACACTATCGTCGGTGTCGGCCGCGACCGCTCTCACTGGCAGTTACTAAATACAAAACACGTATGTACGGTCCCGATACTCTATTTACACTGCCCGGTAAGTAGCCACAGACACGTACAGACATGAACCGCGCAGACAAAATATTCTTTCCGAGAATACTGGCCAGCACAAGGATCTAGCGATACCCTCGCAACATCGATGCCGAAGCTGCGCGCATGGCAAGTGTGATTTGTTTTGAATCTGACAGATCTAATCCATAACCTGTCTTTTTAAAAATATATGAAAAATATATTCTGATTGGATTGCAGTAAGTCTGTGGATTGCGTTCTAATTCGAACATTTGTGTATGTCTTTGCAGGTCCGGTATTTGGATTTTATTGATGTCATTGTGTTTTACTTACGTGATTGCTGTGTTCACAAATATTTTAAATATCTGGAGTTGTGTTTTTTATATTTTACAGTTTTTATAACCTTAAAGCGCTGGCCAGCCTCGACCCGTGTCTGTCGGCGTCTGCGCGACCGTGTTACGATAGATATAAATACGTTAATACATATTGTATAGAATACTATTATTTTGTCTGGCACCGCATGTATCTGACACGCTGGATGTCTGTAGATAGCCCTGTTCGCGGTAGCGATTCCGAACTAGTTCAGGATTAATTTACGGATGTGCTCAGGCGCAGTTTGAATTTGATCGTCAGAAATGCAAACTGCGCTTGCTCTCATCCGTAAATTAATCCTGAACTAGTTCGAGATCGCTACCGCGAACAAGGCTGATATAAACGGACCTTAACTCTGAAACAAGTTGAGAAAAATTTATGAAATTTAGTAACTGGCTTAATTCTTACGTATTAGTCCGCTACTAAAAACAAAATTTAAATATTTACCGCGTGCACTAAAATTTACCATAACTTTTTTTGCGCTTTAACTTCTTTATTTTTGACTGAAATTTCAGAATTGTTTAGTAAATAAAAGTCTCTTGGTTCATATTGAGTAAATTCCGTTTAAAAGTTTTAGTCGTTACCATTTACACTTTATATTAGTATTTTTTATCCGAAGAAAAATATTGCGGTTCTCAAAAAAACATACATATTAATAAAAAGTTGCAAATTTAATACAAAATTTCTTGAAAAGAATTTTTATTGTTGACCGAAGTTACCTGAATGGGGAAATTGTATGAATTTTATATTGATTTGAAATGTATTCCATGATAATCTTTCAAACATATTGAAAGGCCAGAACATCTGGCGGTAATAATGACATAATTAATATGTTAACATTAATAAATTATCACGAAACGTCAACAAAACCACGTGGTCGAAAATGTGGGGCATCACACGACGTTCAGCACAGTTTTATTTCCGTACATATACTCGCGTCAAGAATTCAGACGTCTTACGTCACGACTGACGTTACACATTTGTTTTTATTGTTAACATAATTTTCGATATTTGGTCGCGTTAAAAACAATCATTTTTTGTAATTTAGTGCAATATATAATGGAAACTTTTAGTGTAGTATATAGTTTTATTACTATCAGTTGCAGTTTCTGAAATATTTTGATGAAAATATAATGAATTATTCATTTGTTCGTATGACGTAGGTCGTCTGAATTCTTGTCGCGAGTTTACACGTATATACAGGGTGTTTCTAAACTATGGTGCCAAATGAATATGACAGATAGAAAATGTCATTTTGAGCAAAAAGTTTCATGTAAACATAGATCCGAAAATGCATAATAAAAAAGTTACAGGGTGATAAAGGTACAGTTTGAGAAACAATTTTTTGCAATAACTTCTACAAAAGTTAGTCAATTTAAATGAATCTTGGTGCAGTTTCTTAGACACTAAAATGCAACAATTTCGTGCAAAAACAATTTATTCCCATCGCCCAGGAGCGGAGAGCCGGGGTAGCACATAGGATTTTATTATGAAAAAAAAATTGTCCTTTGCATTTTCGGAAAATTGATCAAATTTTTGAAAAATAAACTAATATGTCACATAAAAGGTACTCTTGTTCAATGTCGCCAACATCAACCGTTCTCTTTAAAATTTGCAAAATTTATTGTCGTGCACCGACAAGATAGAGGTAGCAATGGAAGTTCGTCATCATAGTAGCCATGAAATTTAAAATAACCTTTCAGTTTTCCTGTCAAAAGTTAATTGTAAGTTTTGATAGCATAAAATTTAGGTGGCGGTACTCATTAAAAGTTGTTATGGCAGAACAATACACCTTTGGAGAACTTACAGATATGCATTTAATTTACGGAAAATGTGGCTGTAATACAAGAATGGCAAGTAGATTATATGAACAAACCTATCCAAATAGGAGAATATCTTCTCGAAAATTGTTTATGTCCATCGACCGGCGCCTTAGAGAAACAGGTACTTTTAAAAAAAGTCATTATGACACTGGCCGTCCCAGAACGATCCGAACTCCAGGGGCTGAAGAGCGTGTTCTCCAACGTTTTGAAGAAGATGATACTTTAAGCACCAGAAGAATTGCTTTCGCCGAAAATACCCCACATTCCTTGGTATGGAGGATTGCTAGGTAACAACAACTGCATCCATATCATATGACTAAAGTACAAGAATTGCTTGCTGAAGATTTGCCAAAACGACTACAATTTTGCAACTTGATGTCAGAAAAGGTTCGTGTTGATGCGATGTTCGCCAAACGTATTTTGTTTACTGATTAGTGTTGTTTCACGAAAAATTGCATTTTCAATTTAAGAAATAGTCATCACTGGAATGATGAAAATCCAAATGCAACAGTTGTGCGATGGGAATAAATTGTTTTTGCACGAAATTGTTGCATTTTAGTGTCTAAGAAACTGCACCAAGATTCATTTAAATTAACTAACTTTTGAAGAAGTTATTGCGAAAAATTGTTTCTCAAACTGTACCTTTATCACCCTGTAACTTTTTTATTATGCATTTTCGGACCTATGTTTACATGAAACTTTTTGCTCAAAATGATATTTTCTATCTGTCATATTTATTTGGCACCATAGTTTAGAAACACCCTGTATATTGGTGATGTAAACAGGAGCTTGTTTTCGATGTTTATGCGTGTTTTGTGGCATTTTTGGATCATAGATAGTGTAAATACTGAGTAGGATTCCGCGATGACCGAGGCGTGTTTTATGTAAGCAAAATCGGATAATTTGCACGAGTGGATTAATTAATTTTATGCTTATGAACTCCATTGGTGCGAATTACAAGTTCATTAGTCAAAGCAAGCAGATGTCTGATGTGATGAACTTACGGTATTGTTAAACGTAGTTTATTCCTTTGTTTATAATATAGATCTGCTTGTAAAAATCACCAAGACGATGTTGCTGATTTTGTTCGGATTGAAGATGTTTCTTGAGATATTTGTAAAATTATGCCACTTCACATTAAACTACTTGTTTTAATTTGAAAAATTATAAATAAAATTAATGATTATTAATTTTTTTTAATTATTTTTTATTGCTATTTACTACTGATTGCATTTCTTCTTAAATATTTTTAAAATTTCTTATTCTGCCTATTATGTTTTCCGATTAAAACTGGTAATTTAATGTAGTAAAATAAGTTATCATAGTTTTATAAATACCTGAAATATCATTCTACATCTTGTAAAAGGTAGGAGCAAATACAGAAGATGTTATTCGGGATCGGAATGAAGCGCTGAATACAATAGATGAAAAAAATGCAAGTTAATTTTTTCATTGATTTTTTAATTGCCCTGTATACATTCTGGTAGCTTAATAGAAAAGTTTAATTGATTCTTTTCAACGTTACATTTTAATTTTTTTGATGATGATACTTTGAAAAAATCCATGTGAGTTTTTATCAACTCATAAGTGATTGTTATGAAAATTTTGTATAGAATTTCTTGAAAAACTTGCCTCGTTAGTAAACAAAACGCCATATAAAAAATTGGGATTTTGAGCGGTTACATGAAGAATTCATTTGCAAAAAAACTAGACGCGGTAAAAAGTCTCGAGGTAGTAGAGCCTGTACACGTTGAATATCAATCTTTTAGAATTTTAAATACGGTGAAGTTGCTTACATTCAATATGTTGGCAATTTTTCGAGTGCTAGTTTCAGGTGACTCCGAAACTATATCGAGAACTGCTTCTTCTAGAAATTAAAATTAAAATTTAAACACTGTATATCTCGGAAACGAGGCATACTTCGACCTACGTTTATATGAACTTTCAACAAAATAATTTTGACAACCACCCCCTAAAATATTTCGCACTTATAAACATCCTGTATAATAAATGTAAGAAAAATAAAAGCCTTCTTCGAATTCTAATTGGATAGTATATCAAGTATAGATTCAAACGCCAAAAATAACTTAATAAATCATCATCAGGAAACTCACTAACAAACTTAAAGACCCAATTACTACGAACCATGCCGTCTTTATGTATGTACCTACTCGTGAAGCACTAACGTTCATCTGAAAGTAACGAACACGATGGGTGCTAGGCACTGTCAAGAGATAATAATCCATGTATCAGTGATGCTGCAGGGGACTTAACAACTCTCACTCGGTAAGTAGGTGAACCAGATGTGAATAAATGACTAGATTCTCGATTGCGAAACTCCATCACGGTTTTTTCACAACAGGCAAGATGATTTCGATAGTAGGATTGCGAAGTTGAGGGTGATTACCAAGTCTGAACGGAACAGAAGCGGTTTTATTTAATAATCTCTGACAAAATGCAGAAAATATTATGCAAGTGGAATAGATATATCAAATATATTTTGAAACAATAATGCAGTAAAATCGATTAAATATAAATGAAATATATACTTGGAAAATACAGGGTGATTGAGAACCTATCCGAAAAAAGGGAATGTTTAACACACATGAACATATGATAATGAAAAAAAAAATAATATACAGATTCTGAAAACTATTTAAAAATATTTAATTGAATGCCGTTGGAATCTAGTCTACTGTTACTGTAATGGAGTGACAGTGCAAACTGGCGAACTTAAAGATAGACAGATCTGAAGATAGACTGAAAGTGACGTGAGATATAAGTGGTCCGCTTCCTGCTCGGCCTAAGCGGCTCGACTTACAGGAAGCGACCTACACTGCAGCAGGTACTTAACGCAGATGATACCGCAGGAAACAACTACTTCGTCGAATAATGCCCCGACCGGCATTGAATTACTCCTGCAGTAGCTGTGTGAACAGCCAAGAACCCTTGTCGGACACACCACCAGACACAGACCGGTTTAGGGCTTGTTAGCCCTCATCAGTATGCTATAGGTGAGATGACCGACAATTGAACTGGCTGTTCCTTCATATGCATGTTCACATATAAACTGAGTGCAGGTGAGATATATATCTTATATCACACAGAGATACTGCTGGAGTAATTCAATGCCGGTCGAGGCATTAGTCCGCGGAGTAGTTGTTTCCTGCGGTATCATTTACGTGACGTGTCTTTAAAATGAAAAAAAAAATTGTTACATTAATTTTGAAGAATTGCGGTACTTGATCACTATTATAGAAACATGAAATTTATAAAAAATTTGCACATACCTTGTTACAAAAACTGTTCGACTTGTATACACATTTGGACATGCCTTATCCAATTTTGCCGTACTAAAGTGAATAATCATCCTGGTTGCTGTTCTTGCAAACGCAAATTATTTACGGTACCTCTGATACGCTCGCGCAAATCCTCGACGGTCACTATTTCGATACGATATAGATTAGTTAAATGGCCCCACAAAAAGAGTTCAAGAGGGTTTAAATCGGGATGCCATGCCACCGGTCTACCCCGTTTAATCCACCGTACTTCATGCATTTGATGGAGATAGTCTCGAACATCTAGCTGAAAGTGAGAAGGTGCTCCATCATGTAAAAACCACATGAATTGTCGGATAGCTAGGTGTATATTTCAAGAAGGATGGGCAGGTCGTTGCGAAGAAATTTGAGATATTATAAAACATCCATACGATTGAGCAATATGAACTAATCGAATTAGGCGCTCATCAATAATTCCTGCTAAAACATTAAGTGAAAAACAGTGTTGGAAGCGGTCCCGTTCAACTGCGTGATGATTTTCATTTGTATATAGTACATCAACAGTAAATTGGGGATTCTCAACGTTTTGCTTACAACAACCCGTTATAAAACTCGTAATACGTAATCCGCTGGCAACAATGCATGAACACGCTGAGTATGATATGGGTACTGAGCTTCGTATAGTCAGCGCCACACCATTGATTGGGATACTCCAGGCAACTGTCTAGCAATCTGCCTTGTACTTATTTGTGGATTTTTACGGGCCGCATTCAACATTTGTTCTTAAGCTAACATTGTGGTCGCTGGGTACACCATCACATCCAAGATCTTCGCGTAAATTACCAGTACCGATCACGTCCACGTTCCACCGCTGTCGTAAAAGTTTCATGATTTGACATGTGTCGATCGGGAAATCGATGCATTTTGTCTAACTTCACCATAACTAACAATCATGTCAATTTACTGTTGTTGTACACATGAGTTACTTTGAAAGATTGACACTCCCACGACCAATAAAACAACACTACTGACTTCGTTAGTTTACCACCTAGAGAGCATATCCCCAAAAACTTTTTTACTTTTTTTGTATATCAGATGCCGTTAAAGTACAGTTGTCCAACTATGTGTTTCTTTATAATGTTAGAACTTAAATTTGTTTGGTGATATCGACTTCTTATATAAGTGTGCACATATCCTCAAAGTTTAACGCAGACGTTAACTTTCTACCGTTCATTAATAGTAATGCTTTTGTTATAGTTTTAAGCTTTTAATACACATTTTCTGAAAAATTCTTTGATAGTCTCTTAAACCCCCTTTACTTCAGGCTCCACTGAGTAGATTTTATTGAAAAGTATCTGGATACTTGGTATGAAGCAACTACACTGTACCCAGTTTGAAGTGTTCTGTGTTCCACAACTGATATTTGTAGAACTTTTATATAATGTATTAGAAAATAATAGACATTTATTTTTATCAATCAGTACTTCAACATAAATTAACGTTTGAAATTTTTCAATGCCACATATCAACGTTGTTTAGTTAATTCTATTCAGGTAATCATATTATGCCATGTAATTTTTTCAATGTCGAAATGAAAATACGTGTGTAGTAGGCAATTTATTTTCAATCTTGTTTTACTGTATCTGGCACAACCAGGAACAAAAAGAAATCGGTTATACAGGACGAACCTCAAATAAGTTCAAATAATTGAACACAGCAGTAAGCAGGTAAGCAGCTCGTCTTTGCCTTTCCTATACTTTACCAAAAAAGTATATATATGTACACGAAATTGAATTGAAAACAATCAAAATTTGATTATTGTCACTTTTTACTACTGCAAGTGATTTATCATAATACTATCGTTTTTACTGTCACTGCACTCCATGGCAACTTTTTCACTGTTTGAATAATGTTCCACATTTTGCTTCACTGTATTTCACAATTAATATTAATTAAATACACAATACACCTAAAAGAAAAACACTGCCCGTGAAAATAATAAAACGATTTATACATTAGCGCAACAACTCTAAAATCAGATGCGTTGGTTTTTTCTTTGCCACAAGTATTACATGATTTCATTTAAATTGTATCTTGCTCTGTATTTCCTGCAACGGTATCATCATAACCTCTTTGTCGACCTCGCTGACTCTCTGTGAAAAGAATAAAACGATTTATATATGTTTTATACCTTACTGTGAAAACAGATACGTTAGACACTGCCTTACCACAAATATTACATGCATTATTTTCTCTTGTTCCTTGCCCTGTAGTCTGTGCATCGGTATCCCTACGGGACATTGTGCCTACTGCCCACCGCCCGGTCTGTGACACTTGTGGCTATGACACCACAACCTTGCGCAGAACTTTTAATAATCTGTGACCGGATCCTGACTTAAACCAAGCCGTTTTTTGTTTACGACTGCGTTTTAGTGCAGAGAGGATTATTTCTTGTTAAGGAGTTAATATTTGGATTAATATTATTGCGTAGCAATTTTACTTTACTTATCTCTTAAAACAAGTATTTTTAAATTAGAAACAATCTTAAAGATTTAATTTACGTTAAAGTAAAAATATTTATATTTATTTTAGAGGCGATATGGCAATCTCGCCTTCAATAGATTATATAGTTTATTAGGTTTATCAGCGCTCTACGTGATTAGCGGTTCTCAAAATGAGGGTAAATAAAAAAATAATAATGTCTCCATAAGTATTTGAAATTTTAAAAAATGACTCACTAGACTCATCTATATGATGAAGTACATCTGTAATTAAAATATTTGTACTTTTTTAAAGTTCGCTCTGTATATTGGTCGATATTGTATTGTATTTATTCCAACATCTTTAGGACTCTATAACTTATGATTAGCCACAATTATCTTCAAAGTTGTAAAGACTAGATACTAGGAAAAATATTGATATTTTTTTAAAAATCAGTTAAATCAGTCATTCATGCATCAAGCTTTTATGCATTTTTTAGCTATAATTTTGTTCCAATTCGCCAAAATCGGTGCAATGACTATTGAACCGTGCAAATTTTCTGTTTTATTTTAAAGCCAATGCCGCTTAACAAATATTCTTTAAAAGTGATGAATTTTTTTTTAATGCTCCAAATCCCATTGTCGATATTAATACACCATATGAGAAGTTATTGTAAGCGATTACTAAAATAACAATTTAAACGAGTAATTGAAATGTTTTGTAATATTAGTATTTGTAGAAGAATTTATAATTTTTTTCTTTATTAGAAAGGTATTTTAAGCTAGTATAAATCAAATCTCCTACAATTCCTCTCAATGAAGTCATATGTATGCTCTCTGATACCAAACATCTAGGTATGCCAATGAACAATTCCACAGACAAAGCTCTATTCAATAATAATATAAAAAAATTAATCTAACTAAATTTACTAACCTGATGTAATGAAAACACTCTATAAATATCTAAGTTATTGTGGGTGTAATTCAACGCTGGTCGGGGCTTTAGTCCGCAGAGTAGTTAGTTTCACATAATATTGTTAATACCTAAAAATATATAAAAAAAGAATTTATAATTGTTCACAAATATTACAGAACAGGTCATTTTCTCAATTAAATTTGTCTTATAATCATTGGGTTCACTATCAGATCACATTAGATCTTATGTTTTTTTTGCTTTGTCATTTTAAACTACAAATACTGTCCCTGAACGTCTAGTAATCAAGTAAAGTAACAACTGACATAATGAATTGAGTACGATTCTGTAAGGAGACATGCCCTCCGAGATCTATTTGTGAGAAAGAAATATAGAAACTGATTCAATAATACTAATTCCTTAGCATTAAATATTGTTACTTAACTAACGGCTAAGATCAATGCATTTCTCGATGCTTCCATGTTATTTTAATATTGAAAAAGGAAATAAAACTTACTACTGCAAAGAAACCTTGACAAATGATATATTCAGCTCAGAGTTGACATTTATAACGATATTCATTCAATTCAAAAATGTAAACAAACAAATGCAAATCATACTAATGAAATCTACGGCCTTCTGGTCTGATAGAGACAAAAATTGTTAAGACAAATTAAATTTCTATATTAGCATATATTTTAATTTTGAAAAAGTACCCATTACGATGTTTTTATACAGTGGAAAGTTTGGAAAGACTGAAATAAATTCTGTAACTTAATAAATAAAGCTTTGCGGCAAAATTCTTGAAACATATCAGGTTTGTTTAGTTGTTTAATTATGTGGTTATTGTCCGATATCGAGTTTCGATTTTGCTAATCGTATTTCGATTAATTGGAGGCATTTCTGGACGAAAGCAAACAAACGAGCAACATCAGCCTGTGTTCGACTTCTGTCCCCATAACCGATCATCATTAAAATTTCGATACTATGCGTCTCGGTTAAATAGGGCATTTTCTTATTTTTGATTTTTAAATTATACGTTGAAATGCAAACAAGTACTAACAAATCAATTATATTCAGTTCAAATTGGCCAAAAAACTATCGAGCGGGTGATAAGGTATGGAATTTTTATTGTGGCTTATCAAGGAATAAAAAAATTTATACATTAAAAAAGTTTCAGTAAACATGTCCTTATATTGTTTTTTTTCTAGCACATTGCTTATAAAAAGTAACAAAAAAATACGTAATTGTATTTGCAATTGAGAAAGCTTTAAAATAAAAAAAATACCCATCTACCTATCCATTAAGAAAAAGTAGGGGGTTGCTGCACTCTTCCTCATAATCGAAAAACTTCATTATAATATTCCCTACGGATTTTTGGGACAAACCTTTATTTATTCTGTATGATCTCAACGAGTAAAAGAAGTTAACCAAATCATATTTGCGTCAGCTATTTATGGAAAGGAAGAGGCGAACTTTACCTCTAAGCGAGAGGGAGAGAGAGAGAGGGATAATCTTTGTTATGTTGCTATAAGAGACTGACACCAGCAGGCTATACCCTTTACTAATTAGTTTTCCATGTCTCTCTTATTCGTACTGTAAATAGTGGTAGGTAAATCATTCCATCATTCCTGTGGGAGGTGATGCGTTCTGCTGAATAATAATATGCACCCCTCACGATGTTGCCACAATGTGGCACGCATTCATTTTACACAATTAGATCTAAGAAGCTTACTAAATACAAAGCTTTTCTAGAATGTATATTCCAAGATCGTTATTTTCTTGCACATTTATTTCAATTTTGTTTTCGATACATAAATTTTATCATATGTTTTATCATTTTTAATTACGAGGGTTCAAGGTAAAAAGCTGCAACTTGTCCCAAATTGTTATTTACCTATTGTAGTATCAATTTCCACCGTTCCTAAAAACTGGAACACTGTAATGTTTTCTTATTGGGTTCTAAAAAGTAGCAAACTAATAATTTGTGTTTCTTAAGATAAGCATTACAATATCTTGGAAACTATTTCCGCTATTGATCTGAATATTTGCATCAACAAATAAAATACTATAGCGTTTACTACAGTGCATACTAGGTTTAAAAAAAATGATCATTTTTCCAAAAATTAATTCTACATTGAAAACACATGAAATATATATTGAAAATTTCGTTATGCGGACAACTATATGAAATACTATTTTTTGATATTTACATATATCAAATAAAATGTAGATAACAGATTAGAAAAGTTTTTAATAAAGAAAGAATTGTACAAAAAAACTTGATCGCTTGCAATGCTTCTATAGTTAACAATGTCAAAATTCTGCATCAAGAATTTCGATATACAGTAAACTACAAAAAATATTGAAAATTTGTATACACATATGTCGAATCAGGTTGTAAAAAGTTTTTAAAACATTAATATTCTATAAAACGTTAATAATTATCAAATTAATTAATTTAAAGGCAAAATGAACTTCATCAAACAACGAAATTTTTAACAACGAACTAAAATTTATTGAAAATATTTTAATAAATAATTAATACCCTGCAAATTTTGATGATAGACCATTCAAAAATATTCCAGATAAAGCAAACACTTTTAAGACAAATAAGCAAAACTAATTACACAATACAGTTTCCATACATTCCTATATTATCAGAAAGGTTAAGAGAAAAATTACTATGTCGCGAATAGTTAACGATTGAGTTTCTGTTCTTTATTTAAAAACTGTTCTAGTCTTTTATCTACATATCATTCAATATACTATGTCCATGCACAGAAAAAAATAATATTTCATATAGTTGTCTGCATGTCGAAGTTTTCAATACATATTTAATGAGTTTTCAATTTAGGATTAATTTTTGCTAAAGTATGCACTTTTTATATATTTTCAGGTATTAACAATATTGTGTGCAACTAACTACTCTGTGGGCTAAAGCCCCAACCAGCGTTGAATTACACCCACAATATGTACCCATATATTCTTTATTATTAGCTTTTGTAACATTTTTTACTGTTTAAGAAAGGTATTTTAAGCTAATATATATCTAATCTCCTACAATTCCTATCAATGAAGTCATATGTATGTTCTCTGATACCAAACATCTAGGTATGCTATTGAACAATTCCACAGGCAAAAGGTCTATTCAATAATAATTATCTAAATAAATTAATATATCTAAATTTACTAACCTGGTTTAATGAAAACACTTTATAGATCTATAGAACTTCTGACAGTGGGAACTCGATATTCAACCACAATAGATCAGATCTGACCTATTTCTGCATTTTTTGAACTGCTTCATCAGGTGGCCTCCTTTAAGTTGAGTCAAATATCTAACTATAAAAATTATTATACCAATAAATTAAAATTATTTGAAATTAAATGTCGACACAATGTCAAACTGGTTAATCTGCCAATGAATTTAAACATCATAACGACCTACTAAAATAAATAAAAAAATGTTACCCTTTATGTATAGTTTTTTATATATTTTCAGGTATTAACAATATTGTGCGAAACTAACTACTCTGTGGGCTAAATCCCCAACCAGCGTTGAATTACACCCACAATATCTACCCATATATTCTTTATTATTAGCTTTTGTGGAATTCTTCAATAGCATACCTAGATGTTTGGTATCAAAGAACATACATATGACTTCATTGATAGGAATTGTAGGAGATTAGATATATATTAGCTTCAAATACCTTTCTTAAACAGTAAAAAATTAGTATGCACTGTCGGAAGCGCTGTAATATTTTGTTTGTTGATGCAAAAATTCAGATGAATAACAAAAACAGTTTATTAATTTGCGATTTTTTTAGTCGTTTAATCCCTATTAAAAAAACCTCCCAGTGCGATTTTTGTACAACCGGTGGAAATTAATACTCCAATGGGTATATAATGATTTGGGACAGGTCGTAGTTTTTTGCGTTATATAATTTCAGATTTTATCGAGAAAATCGCAAGGTAAACAAGAAAAACTGTCTTTTTGCAATATTTAATGATGAATCAAATTTATATTCTTGGAGTCTTTAAAGGTAAATAGAATTATCAAGGTCAATATAATAAAATTAATAAGAGGATATAAACAAATAACAAATAACCTTAGATGCGTCTTGTCTAGATTGTGTACAAAGGTATGTAACATTTATAGGAAGTGTCTTCTTATGAAATGTAATACTTTGTGGCATTTCAGGTTATTGTAGTTTATAGCAGAGAATAACTATTTATACACTAGCTTATACAGTGTGGTCAAATTAAAATGAAAGTTTCGTTGAAAAAGAAGTATTTCTTAGTTTCAGATTTGTTTAGTTTTTCGAAAGATAAGAAGATTTACTTTGCTCTAACTTAATAGATTTTTAGTTTAGTTGTCAAATTTGAACAAAATATTTTCCAGTCACGAACTTATATCTTGAATTTTCTTAATTGAAACCATAGTTCTCAACACAGTAGGGAATATATAGTGTAGATGGTTTCTGGGAACGTTGCTTTCCGAAAAAATAACCCAAAATGACTTTCTTAGACACTTCCTGTACGTTTTTAGCTTTGCACCAATTTTCAAAGGATTTTATCGGAGACCGCTCCGTTTGCCGCTGCTTCTATATCAGACACTTATTTTGAAAAGCACTTTTTATTTGACAGTAACCATGCGAAAGGTAACAAAAGAAAATGCGTAAACTTAACAGGTACTTTCTT
This sequence comes from Monochamus saltuarius, assembly GCA_025584915.1. Taxonomy (NCBI): domain Eukaryota; kingdom Metazoa; phylum Arthropoda; class Insecta; order Coleoptera; family Cerambycidae; genus Monochamus; species Monochamus saltuarius. Next base: position 54,262,210 of record CM046725.1, on the reverse strand, counting down.
CATTTCATAGAAAATACACCAGCTTCTTGTCGCGTCACTTGGTTGATGACTCGTTTGATAACATCTTCGCAACACTTATATTAGCAAATAACTAACCAGAAATATAGCAGCTATTCATGATAGTGACCTTAAGGCGCTAGATTGATATTGACGATATAGACTAAAGAACTTTAGAAGCTGCTCTGGGCAGATTCAAAACTACAATATGTATAAAATAATTTTAACATTTTTACATTTATAAAATATAATTTATAGCAAATCCTAAAACGTTTATGTAGAAGTACAGTGCTAAACCCTTAACTTATGAGCGAAATAGTGAAAGCGAAGCATTTGAAAAATAGAATAGCACAAAATTGTTCAATTTGATCAAATGCTTTTTGGAGGTCCTGATATTTTGGATTTGTTGATCCAATGTGAGAAGATAGAAACAAGACACATGATTTTCCTTATTGTTCCGTGGTTAGAATATTCATAATATTGTCCGATAATAGCAACCACATGCTTTTGTCGGGCATCGGTATGAAGTATAAATAATAAAGATATTATTTTATGAAATACCTTAACGCGTATCAATGGCTAATAAACCGTAATTTAAAATTATTATATTTTTTTCTTCAAAATAATCATGGGAAATCATAATACGTTCACGAATTTTAAGATACAAATTTTCTTGGTATTATGCTGTTATCTTCATACTTGGAGAAGTACTTCTATCTAGCTTAATGTATCAGAATTTATAAGATCGTGTATGACTAACAAGTAACAGGTTATAAAGTGTGCAATTGCAATGTATGTCTTTTGCAAGCCTCACAGCAATTGTGAGTCGATATCTGAAACTAGTTTAACTGTTTCCATTTGTGAAGTAATTTCAACCTTTTTATAAGCATTACTTGTTAAGATAATATAATGATCATTAGTTATCATTTACATACTTTTATAGTTTTGGAATAAAATTTCCATATTTGATGTGCTTAAAATTTATATTTATTGATTCATCGTTAAATAGAGATAAAGTTGGAATATCCCGCAAATATATAGAGGATAAAATTAATTATTTAAAAAAAAAATTGGAGAAATAAAAATGCAGTAGATTTGATATAATTGCCTGTGTTGTGATTTTATACTTTATATAATTTTTTTTATGAAGTTATTACACGAATATACGATATATTTTTAAACTATTAACAACTGTATTACGTCAGCTTTATTTAAGTTTCATACGACACAAAAGTAGAAATAACGTATTGGTATTCCATTCTAGTTTAAAAATGATTGTAAAGGTGGCCATACACGAGCCGGTATGACAAAAAATTGAAGGTATTGGAGTGGCGAGTGGAGTTTCCGCCAAGTTGGAGGTTGCACATAACGCGCCAACCCTTCTTTAGTTATTAGCCAAATTACATGTCCATATCGTATTGTAGCTAGTTTCTGGCAATTTCAAAAGTTTTGAAAAAGAGATAGATAAAATCACGCATGTGTTGGTTTATATGTTTTTATCAATTCAGAAAAAAACTTTAAGAAAAATTTGAGTTAAGAATGGTGGGAGTAGAGTTTACTAATATATTTATTTTTCATATGCCCGATTTGTGTGATTTTTATTTTTATAATCGTCACTTAATTTTCCATGAGCACAGATATTAATATTAATCCAAAAACTGTTAGCATATGACACCTATTTTCAGTGTAGATTCTATGCTCTATTCTTAATAGCTCTAGGCATAGACGAACACATTTTTCAGCACATTTGCACGCAGCGGTCAAATGTGACGGATTCGCTCGCGGCGAGCCACATTGAGTCTTTTTACAATCGATGCCATAAACATTCACACAAATTGTACGACTTATGTGTCGTTTTGGCTTGACACATGCAAATCCGTTAGTTTGTGGACAAAATCCTCCATGCACGCGACGATTTTGTGTGGCTCGCGGCCTTCTGGAAATTCTAAGAGATCACGAGCCGAGTTTCGTTGATACAGTTCACAATTTGTAGTGAGCGCAACTGAAAATGTCGCAAACCAATAAAAAAAAATAACAGTTGCTAGTGCTGGTGCTCTAATATGTTATACAATTTTAGTTAATAGTAATAAAACGGAGAAAAGGAAACGACAGATTTGGCAAAAGAAATGGTTACGTGAAAGGGAGAAATATAGTGATGTAAATCTTCTAAAGAGCTGCGAATTAATGAAAATGATGACTATAAAAATTACTTACGGATGGATTCTAATACATTTGATGATCTTTTACAACGACTTGAGCCTTATCTTAAGAAAAAAAACACTGTAATGCGTGAGAGCATCCCTCCAAATGAACGATTTACCGCCACTCTTAGATTTTTAGCGACAGGTCATAGTTATGAGGATTTAAAATTTAGCACCGGCATATCACCACAAGCTTTGGGATATATAATTCCGGAAACATGCAGGGTGATATATGAAGTTTTGACAGGAGAGTTCTTAAAGGTAAGTTAGTAACGAAAATATTTATTCATTAGCTGCTTATTGAAATAAGTATATAATAATGTATTTTACTTATATCATAAATGAACACTTGCCATTATAACAAAAAATAAAATTTGTAAATTATTAAATGTACGTATAATATAATGTGTATAAGTTAGCTTAACTCATATTTGATTTTAAAGTCTATTTTATTTTTTTTTGTGTCCAGAAACAATATTTTTGGCTATTGATTTTATGATCCTTTTCTAATGTGGCTAAAGCCTTTGCTAAGCCTATTCTTATATTCGTTAATAAATTATCTGACTGAATTTTTTTCTTAACTATCTCTTCTGTGCCATTCATTTTAAATTTTTTATATACTTCAATCAAAGCTGCATATTCCGCTCTTTTTAAATTTTTGTTTACATACTGAAGACATTTTATTTTCCACAGGGCAGTGTGCTGTCTATAAACTTCAATGAAGTCAGTTAAAAGCTCCTTGCTACTCATTATTATGCTTATTTTTATGTGCCACACTATGCACTACCAATACTATATTTAAATTTTGCACGTCACACTGATGTGTTTGTCTATGTCGGCGAAAATGTGACACGCCGGTTGCGCCTTGTTGTGGCTGCGCGCGGCTCGTGATTCAGCTCGAGGTGTGGCACGATAAGTTCACATACATGCAGGGATTTATGGGTTACTTTTGCTCGCCGCATGCAAATGTGTCAGAAAATGTGCCCGTCTATGCCTAGCTAATTGGAAATTTTGCTTTAGAAATATTTAAGACATGGAATTTATTCAGTTTTTTCATTTATTATTTTATGAATGAATAATGAATTAATTTTTTTAAATCTATCGTAACTCTGCGCTATCTTATTTCTACACAAATGTACAAATTTTATTCTAAATAGGTACAATGGTTTCCTTTACCTTGATACAAAAATTTCTTTTAAGTCCAATCAGTCCTTTCTTGACCCTTGCTCTCTACATTGTTTTCCTCCCGTTTTCTTTATTTCCTTTTAAATCTTGGTTTTGGTAAAAAGTTCCTTGATTTTTAAAATTGTTGTGTGATGAACCAACTCCTTATTCAATATCAGACGCAACTACTTTCTTGATATTGATACTATTTCACTTTGATATACTTTTAGATAACTTTCACTAATTTTAACTGGTTTATACTTTTTTTTTAATTCTTCATGTGGTTTATTTTTTATTACTGAAATACCACAATTTTGCACTGCACTCTTAAATCTAATTATTTACAACTTATACATGCAATTTAGATTCCAACTAATGACATTGAAGCTATGATATGATATTATTTAAATTTCTTTTAACTACCCCTGTATATTTCTACAAAGAAATGTTCTCTTTTACTTTCCCGTTATTGAATTTACACTCTAATATAATTTCGAATTTAGAAGTTTTGATTTCTAGTTGTCATACACATATTTGGCGTTTGCGATTGGAGCGTACGCAGAAGGCAAACTAGTAGGAAAATTTCAAGCTTGCGCAGTTTTATATTTGCCATTTCGACTAATACAACATTAACGTTACGGTTTTCCGACCGGTTTGCTAACCAGAAGGCCTGCCTTCAGGTAAACCGCGTCGTGTATGCCCACCATAAGAGTTGAATACATTTATACTCGTATTCTTATTATGCAAAGCCCAGTCTCTCATTCCACAATTTTTGCATATTCTAACTCACATTTAAGACAAACATGCGATTGCAACCAGTCAAAATAAAAATCGGGATGCGTTGACAGGCTCGTCAAGGAAACGAATGTTGGTCTCATAACTTTCTCTCATTTGTTAGATATGCCATTGTGTGTACTTAATCGTGGTATATTAATGTTAGGTGAATTGCATAATATGATTTTTTAAATACATCTGCTTATTATTTATGCACAATCATGGGTTATTAACACTAATCTTGTTGTGATCTCCTGAGGTATAAAATATATTTGACTTTTCCAGCTAAATTTACTTATGTAGTAGGTACTTATAATTATTGTCCATTATCATTTAAGTAAAAAAGTTAGTTAATTATTTAAAATGGAACAAATCGACATCAATCATTATTTTATTAGTGCTTTAAGAAAAAATACTTGTATGTCTTTATTGTTGTTGCTTCTGTTTTTTAATTTTACCATTTTTTCTTACAGATATATTTCAATAGGATAAAATATAAATATAAGCAAAACATTTGAATATGCTGGTGGAATTTCAAAAGATTTTTAGAAAGTTTAATAAATTATTTTTTTTTGTCTGGTGTTTTTTTATGTAAAATGTAGTAAAGTGACTAATTTATAGTACTTAGATGCTTAAGGAAGATCAGGGTGGCAGGGAACATGGTTCCATAGGCGTATCAATTGAGAAGGATATAAAGAACACAAAATTACCGATAGCAACCTAGCACACAAAGCGTCAATTTACTTTTGTGCTCTTTGAATTCTTCTCAACTGGCACGATAATAGAATCTTGTCCCTTGCAACTCTTACCTCCATTATTCACCCACTACTGTAAATTAGCCAGCTTCTACTATTTTGAAACCCGGATATAAACAAAACAGCATAATTTTACTTAAATACAACATAAAAAACGACTTTCAGTAACATTTCTAAAACTCTTGTGATATTTATTTGCTCTGTCTGTGGAATTTTTTTAGCAGAAGAAAATACCCTTCTGCTCTCTCGATTATTTATACATATCCACATTATTTATTGGCTTCGTAAAGCTCCCTGAAAATTTTCATTATATTTACTTTTCCTAAAAAAAGAATTGTCATAAAAACTTCTTTTGTAGTTGCAACTTTTAAGGTCTCTAACTGAAAAACGTTTTTAGTCATAATTTTTATGCACTAGCACCACCCAAAGTTGCACATAATTTACGGGGCACCCTGTATATAGGAACGTATTTAAAAACAGTAAAATACCTCTAAATTGTGATCTATATTAGAGGTATTAAATTAAAGTAATTTTTAACAATTTTTCATTATGATATATTTTTTTCTAGCACAAGGTCTATAATGATTTTATTTTTATATTTTCTGTTCACCGTTTTATTTATAAAAAATATTCAGTTTTATTGATAGTTCAACATAACATATGTTTTTTTCTCAGAAAATAATTTTTTAGACAGTCTAATTATCTAAGTTGTAATGTTAAATGAATTTTACATTTACAATTTATACATATATTTAATAAGAATGAGGCGTTGTGGTGTAATAATTAATTTTACAATAACACTTTTAATTGGTCTTACGGTGTTAGAGTATATATACACGAATTATAATGATTTGTAAATAAATTATATTTACACATTACCTGTTGGTACCTTCATTATTCATTCATTCATTTATTGTTAGGGTTATTGCATATGTAAAGATGCGGCGAATTTAATCCAAAACCGAGGTTAAAACCAAGGATAATGTTATACATCGTACCACTCAAATAAGTTGGTACGCTAAAATAATAATTATACAGGAAGTCCGGAATATGAGTGTCTTTATTTTTCTGAATGATAAATTATACCAAGCAAAATATATTTGGCTTTAATTTATTTTTTCTCTGACCAACGGTGACAAAATTATGACATCAATCACGTCTTAAGTTTGTGACAACATCGCACATGTACCATATCAAGTGTTTGTACATTATAATTACAAATACACCTAAAGATACTTACCGTGGGTGGTTTTCTTAGAGCTCTTTTCACAACACAGAACAAAATGTGAATTAGTTACAAGTGTTCAAAATGACTCAGGTTGTTTGCGAAAAGCGTTTACTGTACAGTACTCTCTTAGCCATAGAACATGTCCTGCATCTGGTCATGGTTACTATAAATTATTCTATTTTTGTTTATGTACGCTCACAAATATCAAGCAAGCACTAGATGCAGAAAAACTAAATGCGATAGCCATAATACAACTATAATAATAACTAATAATATTTTTAGGTTAACAGCAGCAGCTGATGAACCACAATGTTGTCATGCATTACAGTACGTTACAGTTTTAATGATTTCTGGAAAATTTCTATTGTTTACTTCATTAAGAATAGGGATACAAGAAACCATGATTCCGTATGTACAAATACGTAATAGGATAGATGTGCGATGTTGTCACATATTCAAAATCTGTTTGCTGCCATTATTATACAGAATTGTGCCAAATAAAATATGTTTGACTTAACATTTTTTCTTCTCTAACAAACGGAAACAGAATTATGACAGCAAACAGGTCTTGAATATGCGACAACGTCGCTTACATACCATGTCATAATTGTCAGCTGTTTGTACATAGTAATTACAAATACTTCTATACCCTAAACGGTTTTCGCAGAGCTTTTTCATAACACATAATAAAATATGAAATAGTTACAAATGTTCAAAATAACTCTGTTGCTTGTGAATAACATTTACCGTACAAACGTCTTGTATTCAGAAAGTTTTGCCCAGATTCGCTGTAAATTAACATGTTCTATACCTGGTCATGGTTTCTATAAATTGTTTTTGTTTATCTACACTCACAAATATCAAGCAAGCACAGAAAAACCAAACGCACTAGCCACAATACTACTATGACTAATAATACTATTACGTTGATAGTAGCAGGTGATAGATTGCAATGTACGTTACAGTTTTAAAGATTTTCAGGGGACACTTCAATTGTTTACTTTATTAATACTTATATAAAAAACAAATTACCTTACAGAAGCTTTTATTTAACCTTAGTTGTACCTTATTTTGTAATTTCGTAACACGGTATTACATTTTATTGCAGTTGTATTTTTGTTTTTGGAATTTATTTGTAGAAAAACTATTCGTTTTAGACATTTATTTCATAAAAGTTTTTTTGTTGCTTTTGGTCATATACAAGTTATTTTAATATCGGCCCTTATATTCAGGACACCTTGTATCTTCATATGTATGTATATACTGTTCAAAAACTATTTTCCTTATTTGCTTCATCAAGATGTATGCTACCTAAATAGGTTGAACTTTTAGTGGAGTGTTTATCTATATTTATATATGACCTGGGAGTTGATCTAAATATTGCATCTTCATCTGATAGACAGATGGAATAAGAAATTCTAGATATTTACTTTTATTTTGGAGACGACCATGTATTTGCAGCAGCATTTTAATATTTATAAATTGAACTTTTACATAGGAAGGAATACAATTTTTGAGTATATCATATATTTAAAAAAATGGAATCACATAAAATTGAATATCACTGAAAAACAGCATGGTTTTGTATCAAATAGTTATGTTATTACAAACTTATTGGAATTCAATACTGATGTAAATGAAGCATTTCAGTAGGGTACTCAAGTAGATACAATTTACACATATTTCAGAGTAATCATGTTTAAAGTTAAGTATAAGAATAAAACTACTAATAAATTTATTTCCTTCTCAGGTATCCCACAAGGGTCGAATTAAGGGCTCCTGTTATTTATACTTTTTATAAATAATTTACCAGATCATTTAATCAGTAATTGCCAACTCTTTACTGATAACCTAAAATTTTATAGACATATCATAAGATAAGCTGACTGTGACGTATTGCAAAAAGGTATTGATGAGCTATATAGTTAAACTTATCGCAACAATCTACCTTTAAACATAAACAAATTTTGTGGTATGACCTTAACAAGAAATAATAGAAATAGAATATGAAAAATACATTTTTTAATAGTCTAACAAAAATCGTAAGTAAATACGACCTCAAATCAATGAAAAGTATTTGTACACAGAATTATCACTATGTTTTGTTGATACGAATAGCTCTAGATTTCCATTTTTCTACAAAATAAGTATTTGCACATATATGTATAATGAATAAAGGGTCTATAAAATTTCACAGAAAATCATGCTGATTTGAGAAATACACACAAAACTTCATTCAACTTACATTATATTTCATTCAGTAAACCTAGTTTACAACGAGAAAATAAGTAATCTTCCGTAGAGTTTATTAAATTCCATATTTGTTGACCATAATAAGCTTTTTTAACATCGTTTCTTTGAGCTCTCGGTCGAAACTAATAAGAAAGCAAATGAATAATAAATAGAAGTTTCAGTCTACTGTAAACTTCAAATTTGATGTCAGATATTGTGTTGTAATAGAAATATGCTTTATAAAGAGTTTTTATAGGAAAGATAACATAACATAATTATTTATAGGCATGAATATAAGATGTTCATATTTATTCTAAGCAATAATACATTTTAACTTGGTATTTATTCAATAGTAATTTAGGTAAAACTATAGGTATATGTACGTAATATACAGTATACATACATGATATGTTCCGATAATAAATAATTGTAATAGCGGCACAAACAGATACATTAAAGTAGCGTGGAAAAATCGTTACTTTTAGCTTTGAAAGAAACATGGGATTCATTAAAATTTTACTATAACCGTAATAATGATCTGATTTTAATGCGGTTTGCACCAGTGTTCTGAGAAAAAAATTTAGTTTCTAGAATGCCCTAAATCATATCTTATGACACAAGTAAACTAGGATTTAAAACGTAAAGAGAACAAAATAAATGGCCATCCTAGAAGCGGCGAATTATTTTATTAATTTATATACACTTTGTTTCTGAAAATAATTCATAATAATTTTGTAAATTTGGAACTAAGAAAGTGCATTTTAAGTTAAAGTCTGCTAAAGGAGCTGCTTGCGTTAAAAAATGTAGCAAATTATTGAGATGCTACCAGACGAGTAGAAAACAGTTCGTTGAGTTCTATGGCACACGATCTTTGGACTTTAATCTTGATATGGACGTGCCTCAGGGTAGCGTTCTTGGACCCTTGCTGTTTTTGTTGTAAATGATGTGAATGGTTGTGTATCTATTTATTTCTGCGCATTTGCTAATGATATTATAATTGCATCAACTGGAAAATCTATCGAACAAGTAATTCGTGACTTGAATTCAAACTTAAAGTGTTTGAGCCAGTATTTTACAGATTCTAGATTAGTCTTGAATTGTGAAAATACTTTTTGCATGCAGTTTCATGCCATTCCAGCTAACTATGTATGCAGTCCTGTTATAAAATTAGATGAAAAATCAATTCAGCATGTTTAAAATTTTAAGCTTTTGGGTATTAATATAGATGTCATTAAATTGGAAAGTGCATAGATATGAACTTAATAAAAATTGTACCACTTGGTTTTCTATAAATTGATTGTCTAAAATATGTAGTGAATATGTTGTCAGGACTTTTTATTTTTCAAGACTTGAGTTTCGGCTTAGGTATGGTGCGATCTTTTGGGCAAGTGATAGTACCTCTGTAAACCGTATATCTATATTGCAGAAACAGCTATTCGTTCGATATATCATCTTAACTATTGTGAATCTTGTAGGAAAATATTTAAGGAAAAGCAGATCGTAACATTGCCATGTATTTATATATTGGAATTACTGTGTTTTTAAAAAAATATATTTCAAGTTTTATATATCAAAATGACGATCACAGTCATTCTACGCGAAATGGACTTGATTTGCAATGACCATCGTTTGAAGTTGTATAGAAGCCGATCAATATTATATTGCTGATGTTGTTTATAATAAATTAGAAACTAATATAAAATCATTGACAAGTATTAGTAAATATCTAATAAAAAAGGCATTTTTGGTATATTTTCTCTGAAAGAGACACTCTTATTACCAGTGTTCTCGAAAATTTGTGGTTGCTTCCAAATTTCACCTTTACTAAATATAATAAGAAAAAAATCTGGTAGAATCCTTTAATATCATATTTAAGAGCTATTGAAAGGAAACTAGGACAGAAATATCTAAATACTAAATACTCAGCTGGAAAAAATTTGATTTTACAAACAATATTATTAATAATTTTCTTATTTTAGATTATGATATGAGCATAGTTCAAAAACGTGACAATTTTTACCGTGTAGATTACCGATGTCTAACAGTGGTATATGTCATGATTTTAAGATGATTTTTCAACAAAATATATGCTATGAATTTTATCATACATAAAATACTTATCTTATTGTAACAGTTTAATTAATGTAATTTGTGTAAAAGGAATATAAAATTAAATAAAACGACATACTCTATGTTATTTAACTTGTATTATATATTTCCTACATGACATGAATGAATGAAGTAAACCGGATGAGCAGTAAACCTTTACACAACACCATACATTTTTAGAATACATAAAAGTGAAAACATATGTTTGTGGCAGCGGAGAAATGCCCTGAATAATATTAATGAACATATTAAAATACTGGTTACCCACTTACAGACAGCTCTAATTAGAAAATTGCGCTGTTTGTGTTACAGAAGTAAATCACGATAACACGCTATTCGGGCGGTGAGCTTCTAATTGTGTTTCAGCCGAGGTAGAACTTTTTACTTTCTTTAATACTGCCAGGGTAGAATTTCTCTTGCTTCAGTAATCCTTTTGAAATTGGTATCAAATATATACGTGTCCGAGACTTCGGTACGAAGACGACGTCGGATCCACGTACGACGGCCCGCATACCGAAAAATATATGCGCTAGTAGTAAGTAATCTATTCTTATCTATTATCGACCTCAGAGCAGGTGAGACTACCCGCTGAATTTAAGCATATTACTAAGCGGAGGGAAATAAACTAACTAGGATTCCCTCAGTAGCTGCGAGCGAACAGGGATGAGCCCAGCACCGAATCCCGCGGCCGATACCGGGCGCCGGAAAATGTGGTGTTAGGGAGGATCCGTTTATCCCAAGGTCGCGCGGCGCGTCCATGTCCTTCTTGAACGGGGCCACAGCCTACAGAGGGTGCCATCTCTCCTCAGATTTCAGAGTCGGGTTGCTTGAGAGTGCAGCCCTAAGTGGGTGGTAAACTCCATCTATACTAATTATTTTTAATATTGTTACGGAGACTCACCTACCTTTTTGGTTTGTTAATTGTGTTCCTGTTTACGTTAGAATTTATAATTGAAGCTCACCTAACTCTTTTGTTTCTAAATTATGTTTCTGTTTATGTTAGAATTTATAATTTTTGGATGCCTTTATTTTGATGTTTTCTGGAACATTGTCGGCCACATTCTATTTGATTCTCAAGACCGCCGAAAACTTCTAGAACCCTAAAAACCTATATAAGCGGATCATTTTCGTCGCTGGAGTCAGTTTATATTGAGCAGCCAAACGCCAGTGACAAACGTTAAAAGTAAAGCTTTGACAGTTGCGAAGTTTGTTTGAAGGATATTTCTTGTATAATCCACAGTGACAATCAAGTTTGTTTGTCTACGTGACGTGGTTCTACGCTAACCTAATTTAGAGGTTACAATATTAACAGAAAGCAATATCTAAAATTAAGTTCTTAAAGTGTATTGAATTAATAGATTAGTTCAGCGGCTTTTAAGCCTTTTTTTACATACCTCTTAATGTTAGTGTTTAATAATATAGCCCTAACGTCTAACTATTAAACATTTTATTAGAATAGGGCGATTTCAGAATGGTAAAACAGTAAAATTATTTATAAAAAAAAACAATGTTGCAATATTCTTAACATGAATAAGTGTAAAAACTCGGTCAGTGATGGTATTGAACATGTTACTTTTGTCTGATCCGCGTACCACAGTTTGAGAACTGCAGGATTATAAAAACATAAATGTTAAACCCAGCACATTATCACATTACAGAAAGGCAGAAATTGAAGCAAATAGCTTCTTCAATCATAAATGATAAATTAATAAATAAATATAGGGTGTTTATGCTCTATGGTTAATACAGCAAAAATTCAAGGGGTTGTTCCGTGAGATGTTCTAAGAATATTTTGTCCTTTGCCGATTTTTACAAATCTGTTTTCTTTGGAAGATACATATAATACCGATAATTTCCATATCTTTAAAATTTTTTGTGTAATTATAATATAACTATGGGACCATTTGTTGTATCCATACCACATACAACGCGTTCAGGCACCTCTTCATGCTGATTTTCCTTCACGTATTACCTTTTGTAGATAGTTTTTACACACTTAAAACCATATAAAACTACTGTCGTTGTCTACCTACAGCAAATCCACACGAGATACATGAAGATCGTTTTCAACATCAATTTTTGTCGGACGTTTCGGTTGGAGGTGTAGGTGATTGGCTAATTAGACTGGACGACTTACGGCGAGGTCTATTGAAATTTTTTTTAACAACCATTGCCTAGGTTTCTGGAGGAATTCAGTTGTCAACGCTAAATGCAGTGTGGTTTATGCACGTTGGTACCAGCGTATTCTAGTGTGGCTGTTGGTTTTAAAAGCATGTACATATAGAGATTACTGAATCGGTCGGAGTAGACCTCACTCGTGGCCAGCTCGATTCCTAGACTTCCTGGATTATTACATCTGATGTCATTATTTTACACTACTTCATTGAAAAAAGTGAAAGATTTAAGAAATCACATAATTACTTGGTGTTTAATAAGTAACCAAACTGGCCTTTTTGAAAGAGTTCGACAGTCAATGAAGAGAGGATTGGGTTAATGCATCTTAGCTGGTGGTGGTCATTTTCAACAGTATATGTAATAATTAAGAAGATTTGTAATATTTAGGTAATAAAATATTGTAGAACTTCTCAAAAATCATTAAAGAATAAAATATTTTCAGAATAATCCAGTGAGTAACCCCTTCACGTTTCAACCCCCTTCAAGCAGTGAAGTAATAATCCATTTAGTAGACTACAGAAAATTAAGAATCGTCTTGTAGCTTGAAAATAATAAAAGATACCATCTTAAATATATTTTTGCCACCTGCCCTCAATCACAAAACTTTGAAAGCTACTGCAAATGCTGCCGTCATCCAAATTGCACATCGACAGTCTTGCAAAAAACACAGATTCATCATTTTCTTTTTCTTTCCCCAATGCCACTCCTATAATTGTGGAATGACCAGTTCACTTCTATTCCATGCATGCAGAAACAATCACCAAAATCACTTTGATCAGATCAGCAGTCTTGACGGAATATTATTGATTACATTTTGAGTTTATTACAATTTTCTATACATCTATAATTATTTTTCTTTAAACTATGGATGCAATAACCATTTTCCTTGATCAGGATCATAATTCATCAGCTTTATTAGATGCAAATTAATGAATTTCATTTTCTTTTTCTATACTGTTCAAGTGTATTTATTTGGACGCTGCTAGTTTTCCATACATTGAACTCATAGTGACCGAGCAACTAATTAATATTTTTATTACATTTACTGATGACATCACACTAAGTTTTAGTTTTCATGTAATTGATAACTTCACACTGATTCTTTCGGTTCTTAAAATTTGTGTATGATTCCATAACATAACGTGTTAGTTTTGCCACACATATTCAGTGACAAGTGACAAGAGGTGATGTATAGTGTTGGCTGAGACAAGAGTTTCTTAAAGTCTTGTTCTTGATCGATCTTGAGAGATCTTGAAGATCATGTCTTGCGAGTCTCGCAAAATTTTTGTCTCGCAATTTTGCAAGGCTTACTACAAATAAGAAACAATGAATTTTATTACAAATTTGGTAATAGTGGTGGTTATTCTCGGTCGGATTCGGAAACGATCAGTTTTATATAATAAGTTATAAATAATGGACGAAATAGGCGAAACAGAATCGGAGCTCCTTCAATGAAGAGACTGGTCAGGTCAGAACTGGAACTAGACTCAATAAACTTTAATTTTTTAATCAGTCTTGTATGCTGGATGTTCTTTTAAGGTATACGGGGATGTCTTGCAAGTCCTTACAATAATTTTAAGGGGTGGTAGAATACGTGATTTTGAGCCTATGAAAACAAACATACCTACCCAGTGCTACAATATTTGTGATAATTAATTTTTTAATTTGACCGTGAAAAGCAAACGTTTTTATAACAAATATTTCTATACTTTTTTTATTAGGAATGAATGGATTATTTAAATTATTTAACCAATAAAATCCAAAGTGGCTTCGTTACTTACCTAGAACTTCATAAACATAGTTTTTCTACTTTGTAAATGCGAAGAGTTAAATTTAAACGTGGATTTTATTTAAACCTTTGTGTGTAGGTTTATTCAGATATTATTTTAGCAATAGTGCAGCTATTGAAAACTGTTATCGTTTCAGGTAAGGTGCCTTTTCTACTGAAAATACAGCAAAATTTTACTTGAAAAAGTTGTTCAAAACGGTAAATTATGGAGACGTGCAAAATTTTAAAAAGATCGGCCTGCTTTGATAAAATCTTTGTGCTTTGTTGAAAAATGGTTTCAAAATCAAACCTCGTCGATCTTCTTAAAATTTTGCACGTCCTCATAATTTACCGTTCTGAACAACTTTTTCAAGTAACATTTTGCTGTATTTTCAGTAGAAAAGGCACTTTACCTGAAAAGATAACAGTTTTCAATAGCTGCACTATTGCTAAAATTGAAGGAATAAAGTGTTGAAATTATACATTTTTAAATTCAGCAAGTTAAGCTCTACAAGAATCCGATGAAAAAATATAGGGTTTCTATTTAAAAAAATATCCGATGACGTCATCACGCGAAAACAAATGAACGTCGGAAATGGTATAGAAAAAAGAGTCTTTTTAAAAAGCAAAATCGACGGGTCCGAGGAAATTCCATGAAACTTCGTTGTTTTAGAAATAATGAATTTATTCCATACCTTTCTTCCACACTGTATATGTCTAATATCGAAATTAAATATAATTATTAGGATTTATTTAATTTTAATTTTATTTATTACCTTACCTACGTATCAATTTTTAGCTAAAGGGGGAAGGAGTGACGATTTTTTAAATGTTAAATTTTACTTAAAATATTAAAAAGGGGCGGCAAATTATGGTTTGCATACGGGCGGCCGAAAAGCTTGGCGCGGCCCTGTAGCTTGGTATGCCATGAGAGAACAAATTGTCCTTAGTTTCCATAGCAACAGTAAATGTAGATCAACTGTCAAACTATACGTTCGAATCTCAGTTAAAGTGTAAAGTAAAGTGCAAATCTCTTCATTTCTAGGTATATAGGTCACTTAAATATTACACCTTATATGTGCAAAACTTGTTGCCATAGCAATATTTCTTATCTTCTCTCGCAAGATGCTTTTTATAAAATCTTATCTTGTCTCGCAAGATGTTATTTTATAAAATCTTATCTTGTCTTAATCTTGTCTTATCTTGCGAGACCAAGACAAGAACAAGAAAAAAACAGGACAAAATTGCCAACACTAGTGAGGTATCACGCAATACTACTTTCCACCACTTCTACTTGAGGATATAAATTTGTGCAATACGTACATATCTCTAAAGAAAAAAAACTGGGTTACAAGTTTTGGTGACCCACGCTGTATAAAAAAATTTACAAACTATTTAATTCTTTCTTCTCAGATCATCCACGGAATGAAGGTGTAATTAATTATGGTAAATAATAACTACTTAATTAGTTGTTTATCTGTGGCACTGAGCTTTTATTATGTTAATTGAAGAAACACTGATTCCAGTTCTAAGTTATACTGTGACTAAAACAAACTAAATGATGTATTACCTACGATTAAAGAGAACTGATAAAGTTAAATCAATATTTCTACTTAAATTAACGTTTAGTCTGGCTTATGCAATCATGGTAGAAAAATCCAGGTCATACCTACAATAATTCAACCAGTAAGCAACGATCACTGTTTGACCTTATAAATGATAGGTTAGAGAGTGTTTGTCGTGGTACACCTAGACGGTTGCTGTCATTTTAATCATATTTTAGTGACATTGAGGGCTGAACGGGAGTGAAAATAGATCACTATCAAGGTATTTGTGTTGTGTGTTTTGGTTTTTATCATTGATAAAATAACTTACGTGTTGTACACAACGGAGCAGGTATGGGGCCAATTAGTCACGTTAATTAAGCTCACGATTTCGTAATGCTATTCCAATTTAGACATTGTTGAAAGGATAATTTGAATTAATCTATAACTGATTTATGTAGGGGTCTGATTAATGGAATAATCATTTATATTAAGCCGAGTGTGAATATTTATCAGTTCTCAGCTGAATTGAATATTTTAATGATGCAGCTCTGCTGCTTAACTCATTCCTGTGATAATCTGGTTATTTAAGAAGTGTACACGGTGACCTATTTTAATAATATACGCATTGGAATGAGTCATTATTGTACATATATGAGGGTCCATCTAGTAGAGATATTGCATGAATTTTGTATTGAATGTATTATGGGGTAATCTTTCAAACATATTGAAATCTCCTTACGTGTCTGGCGGCAATAGTCAGATAATAATTAACATATTAACATCCCAACTAGCAAAATGGAACTTTAAAAGAAGCGAATTATTTTATAACTATCGAATTGCGTGGTTTAATGAACAGTTTGGTTTTATAGAGCAAATAATTGCCATAATTTTGTTCCTGAAGAAAGTAATAGTATAAAATTGTTTTATAATAGTTTTTACAACGTGTTTTATAGAACAAATAATTTTCAGTTCTTTAAAATTGTTATAAAAGTATTATAATACGTTATACAACATTTAAAAAAATTATTGTAAACATATTGTGAAAGAGTTGTATACTTAGGCAAATGAATTTTAATTATAATATTATAAAATAGTTGTAAAAACGTGTTTTATTAAGGATATATAAGGAAATTAATAAAATTATTTTACAGCCCCGAAATGCGTTTATTTATAAAATACTTTTATAGTTGTGTTTTTATAAATCTGTTATAGAACAAAATTGTAACTTGAGAAAACAGTTATTGTATATACCTCGTAATAAAATTCCAAACCTAACCTTAATTTTTGAACTCCTAAGGTATAGTGTATTACCAAGCACTAATCAAGAAAGAATACAAACAAATTCTTGAAAGTAACGTTTCCAGTCAAACGTGCAGACGTTCAATTTTACTTATAGGTTTTATTATATAAATAATGATGGTGTCCATGTTCGAGAACTCATTAAAAACGCTTCATGGCTACGAAAAAATACGAAAAACCAGTACGAGAAAGTAACTTTGATTTAATTTTTTGGTAATGCAATAATTAGGTTAGTTTTAAATTAAATACCTATTATTATAATTAACTAATAATATGTACTTAGCTAATACCTAACAATATTAATATAGGTAATGGTAGTATTATAATATTTCAAATTTTTTTATAAAACTTGGCAACTTCTTGCGATGCAAACATTATCTACTTGCGCACACACATTTTTAAATATAACTATACTATTTTATCGTATAAAGTTCTAATTTACACTAAAATATTTTGTTATGGTTTTATGTGGAATAAAATCATTGTATTATAAATCGCCATTTTTAAATTAATATTTGTTGGATCAGCGACTGCCGCCATTATGGAAAATTAGTTGAAAGCCTTATTAAAATTATATCTAAAACGTAATTTTGCTATTTTTGGAAGACTATTTTATAACAAGAACATTAAATATAATTACACAACGATATTATAAATTAAAGGAAGCATAATTTTAATATTTTTTAAATTTATTTTTTATAATTTTAAAGCAAATGTGGTCTAAACTAAAGCGCATAATTTTTTTGTCACAAACATATACTTAGGTATATAGTTTATCAATAAAATTTGCGGCGCAATAAAACTTTTGTTGTTGAAACACTGATTGTTGACATGATAATATTGTAAGTATTATACCTATCTACCATTTACACAAATGATCGCCATTGAGTGACCCCGTTTTTAAATATAAAAATAATTATGATTCTGCGTTAGACACCGATCTTAAAATGATTTGGTTCTAATATTCTTCACTACAAAATATAATGTTTCTTTAAATACTACCAAAATACAGCCTACAAAACGTTTTTATAGTTGCTGTATAAAATTGTTTTAAAAGTGTTGTATACATTTTTTATAGAACTGTTACATTACCAAAGTGTTTTATAAAAGTGGGCTCTTTTCGATTCTATAAGTATCGTATAAAAGCATTTAACTACGTTATATGAATTTGAAGCTCCTATAAGGTTTATATTATAGCAATTTATACAACCTTTATAAAATTTATTTTGCTAGTTGGGATTAATACATTGTAAACAAAACTTCGTGACCAAAAACGTGATATCATTGGTGTGACGTTACACGCCGTTCAGCGCGATTTATTTCCAGGTTACGGTGTTGGTGACGTAAACATGCGTTTGTTTCTTGTATTTCTATGGCATTTGTAAGTCATAGAGACATGGTGTAAATACTATGTAGGTAATGAGATAATTATTAGTGGTGATATGTATTGTTAAACGTAGCTTATTCCTTTGTTTAAAATATAGATCCGCTCGTGACAATGACGGCGACAATGTTGTTGAGTAAGTACCAGATAGATCATTTTACTTGAGATATTTATAAAATTATGCCATCTAATTTCACATTAAACTAATTTCAAAAATAATAAGTAAAAGTAATGAATAACGATATTTAACATTTCTTAATTTCTACATTTTACAATTACAATTAATTTAATACATTTTTATTGCTATTTACTACTGATTTCATTTCTTCTTAAAACATTTAAAAAAAATCCTTATTTATATTCCTCCTTATATTATTATTACTTTTGTACTTTTGCTTTCAGAATAAAACAGGTAATTTAATGTAGTGACAGACAGTAGAAAAATTTTATAAATGCCTCAAGTAATATTATACATCAAGTAAATTGTTGGGGAACGTTGCTTTGTATCCAAACAGAGTGATGTGTGTTGAGTGGCTTGTTGCAGGATTGACGTTGTTGTCAAAATGAAAGTCCAATATTCTAACTTTACGTTTAGTACTGACAATAAACTATAAAAATTCTCGAAGGACCATATCAAAATATAATTAAAAACTGAAGTTGACACAGTGCAACAGGCACAACAAACTTATGCTACAATGATGCACATAATAGTGTTACAAATGAGTGATGTATATGGAATGAATGAATTTATTTTCGTAAACTGTGAGGAAGCCTCTTGTATCTAATTAGGAGGGTTTCTGCCTCGTCTTCGATCTCCCACCCTCTCTCTGGGTATTCACAACTTTCCCTTGTAGGAAAGGCAATTTGGGAATTCCAAATCGGTGCAGGACGTAGCAAAGCACTCTTTTATAATTACAATGCTATAAAGTATAAGTAGTGAGATAATAAATAAACAACCCTTAATATAAATGTTTACAACAGATATTATTATTTATGTCTTAAATCTACAAAACAACTAAAATAAGGTACAGTTGATGTACAGGGTGAATAAACCTTTCTAACCTATCTTTGTTGAGGGGAATTCTCAACATAAATGATGAGAGAGGATACAGAACATGCTATTTGGATTCGCAATAAAGTGCTGAAATGAGAAAATATATAAATTTGTGTTGCCAATGATATTCTAAACGCTCTGTATACATTAGCTTAATAGAAAAGTTTAATAGATTCCTTACAATTTTACATTTTAATTTTTGCGATGAAGTTAAACCTACCTGTATTTCTAATTAAACTTACATTTGCCCGGTGTGATGCACTTGCTGAACCCATTTTATGATCTATTTTGCAACTTTATTCAATACCAATGGCTATTTAACACAATAATACCTAATAATATCACAAATGACAATTGACGCTTCTAAACTTATGCACTGCGTTGTCCAGAAGCATGGAAATCGTATGCATGTCTTACTCCACAGGTCTACACTGTCGCGTTGCCTACAATTTTAGATGAGCTTCGGCCGTCTACAGCCAAGGGCCGAATAGTCGGTGTTTTGAGCATTGCAAGCTGTTGTAATTAGATAGCAAAGGTAATAAATGTACTAAATGGTGATGATAAATGTTTAATGTATCAGATTTAAAGATGTAAATCACTCTGATCCATTTGACAGGTTATAATATGTGTGGGCAAAAGTCAGCCATGTTATAATTTATTATAGAATGGCTGACTTTCGGATACTGAAACTGACGGAATAAGCATTAAATGGGAAAAGCTGAAAATTAAACGTAATGGATTCATAAATTAGTCTAGCTGTTTTTTCGAAATATTCTGGAAAAAATCGAATGTTGCATTTTCAAAATTCTACTGTAATTTATTTCTAAGATTTTTTTAAATTTATAGAAATATATCTATAACTACTTTGACAAATTAATTCCCTGTGCTCTGAATAATTGTCATCAGCTTTCTGTTTATAAGTAGACAACAAAATAAAGTTGACGATTGAAACAAAAGTTAGAAATTTTTGAAATTCTTTACAATAAGTTGTGACAGAAGTAAAAATGAGTTTAAATATTTAAAAAATAAGCAGATTTTTAAAAATACAACAGGTGTCTTTTTATACAGGGTGAGTCAGTCATAATGTCATTAATTTTAACCACGTATTCGGAAGGCCTAATAAAGCCAGAAAATCGAAAAAAAAAATTTTACTCGACCTTTAAAAAAATAAACAAATCACCCTATAAAAATCGGTAACACGACACTCCTGGTACGCTCAAACTTTCTGATGTCGCAGCCATATGATAATCTAATTCCGATGGAAGGCATCGTTGCCACATGTTTACATACATAACGTCGTCTAACACTTCAGCGTGCGTATTATTCAAATTTGCCACCATTTAGTCGCACTTTCCGCATTTCTTTCCTCCCAGATTTAGAGATCACACCACACATTTAGAGGGGGGATGGAGAGAATACGAGCAGTAGTTTGTTTATTTCGGTCGTGTATTGGTCTTAAATTCACATCACAATGCCTAATTTTACTAATTTAGAATATGCGGAAATGCTAGTTTTATACGGGGAATGTTTACGAAATGCGAATGCCGCTGCTGTCGAATACCGGAGACGTAGGCTTCACCCAAGTGCGCGAATCTTTGTCCAAGTGTTTCAATGTGTTCGCGATACGGGATGTGTTAAACCGCGCCGAGAACTTGCTGGGCATCCTCAAAATGACTTAAATGTAATAGAAGCTGTTTTAAATTTAGTTGAGGAGGAACCTACAATTTCTACAAGAACCATTTCAAGGCGATTGGAGATATCCCAAAGCAAGGTCTGCAGAATATCAAAATTATTAAAAATAAATAACCTAATATTCGAAAACATTTATTTATTATCTACATTTGTCTTTATTAAAAATAAATCAATATTTAAGGAAAATTCATTCATGTATCTAGATAAAAAGTTAATTTTACTCCTTGTCGTTAAATAACAGTACAAAAACTAGGTAACTAGGTTATTGACCTAGTCTTGGACAGTGTTTTGTCGACAACACAATGTTTTTTTTATTACTTTGTATTTAAACACGTTTTAAACGTTTTTTATGTAATGTAAGTACCTAAATGGTTTATTACTCAGTTTATTATTAGATACGTTGGAGTTTTTTAATTTCAATATTAAATACTTTTTAAACAAACCAAGCTAATTTCTTTGCAGTCATAACAGTCACATTTGGTCGGACGAAAATCCACACGCTACTCATCGGTTTAGCTTTATTGTTCTCAACGTATGGGCAGGAGTTTACGGGAATCATTTGATTGGGCCGTATTTTCTACCGGAGAACCTGAATGGACCGCGTTACTTGCAATTTTAATAGAATTGATTGGAAAGCGTTCATTGAACATTAACATTTTAAATTATTATTGGCTGAACTGAGCAAGAAATAATATGAGATTCTAAAATAGTCAGTACAATCGTTTATTTATGATGTCTAATGCCTAGGTAGGTAGGTACTAGAAAAATATTTCAACTTGGCAACATTGCATCAAGTCGACATCGAGTGGAACTGTCAGCTGTAGCCGACCAAGGCTGTGAACGGTCAGTGACAGTCTGAAAAGGGGGTTTAAATAATGATTTGAAAATATTTTTTTTCGGCGTAAATATGCATTTAGATTTTTTTTTAATCGCGTATTCGCATTATACTCATTATTCCCTATCTCCTCTTAAAATTAATGACATTATGACTGACTCACCCTGTATTGTTGAATATCCAGTCTGTCTGCCAACATCATTAAGTAATACATTTTCCAACTGTATTATCTTCCTATATACAGAAAAGCGAAATGCACTAGTCGCACTAATACTATTATTATTAATAATTTGAGGTTAGCATGAGCAGGTAATGGATATAATGTTGTCGTACATTGCAGTTTTAAGAGTTTCTTCGGAAACCTCTATTGTTTATTTCATTAGCACTGTTAAAAAACGAATTACGTTACGAGAACTTTTACCTAACATTATTTATACCTGCATTTTATTGCAGTTATATTTTTATCATTTAAATGTATTTGTAGAAAAATTATTCGTTTTGGACATATTTTTCATAACATCTTTGTTGGTTTTGGTTAGATATACAAGCCTCTTTAGTATCTACACTTATATTCCGGATACACTGTATATTATGTATTTCTTTATATTTTATTATACAGCTATTTCAAAACAAACCAATGCAAATTTGGTCATACATACCAATTTTGCAAAGGTGTTGATGCACAAATTCCGGATTGAATACTTCGTTACTAAAGAATGAAATAAATAAAAACAATCAGGAGGACTTAGAATATAAAATATATTTAATCACCACTTCAAAGATTCTTTGTCAAAATGTTATTTAATAAGTCAAATACTATCTGAAATTCCAAATATACGTCCCAATGATTAAAGCCTTTTATTGAAAAGGTCTGGGTTGTACTCTCGAATGCTGCTTGTTTGCTGCTGCTCGGCGTACATTCGCCGACTGAAAATACGTTTGTCTCCCACAGGGAACATATTTCGTAGTTTATAATTAAAAACTGTATATTGCAGCACAGAACAGCAGCAAAGTTGGAATATTTATTCTTCTTGAAAAATACACAACATTAGTATATTTCAGAGGTAGAATTCAAACCTACTTCCGATCCCGCTCTATATGAAGCCAGTTGAAAAAGTAAATACAAATTGACATCATTTTATGGAAGTATTCATAGCTTGGCTTGGTTTAATGGTGTCACATAGTTATATATCTTTAGCGATTTCCTGTATGGTATGTGAATGGACCTACATTGGAGCTCTGTGAACATAAGTGTTCTTTCTCATTGTAAAAACGGATTAATATTGCAGTAACAAATGCCCTGTCTGGGACCGATATTTAATATCTCACAACTTTTGCTTTACTTTGGCTTCTTCTGATTGTCATGCTGAAGAGCATGACATGGCTTCTTCTGGTTGTCATGCTGAAGAGCATTTTGGGAGAACAATAATTTAGCAAAAAGTTAATCACGCTCTATAGGATTAATAGCGGCTGCTTTATTAGGCTCTGGTTTTTCTTTTCAAACAGTAAAATCGTATTCTTGCTAACCTCACACATTAAGTTTGCTGTTGTTCTCCTTTTCGTTGTTGAGAGCATACGTAAGCTGTCTTCCTCTAGACCAATGTTACTCATATATTTCCTAGGTTTGCAATGTCCTACTGTTATCCTTATTGATCTGCGAAGTAGGTTTGTTTGTCGTTAACTTAATCGTTGGTCTTTAAAAGAATTTCCTATCTTGTTTGTATCTAGAGGTTTCTTATCGCTATTTGTGGATCATTTCTTCCACTAATTTCTAGATGGGCATTTTAATATCGCACTTAAAAACATCGCAGGAGGGTTTAAGCTTCTGTAAAGCTATAGATGAACTTGCACTGACTAACTCATCACCTATTGCCCCGATATCTCATGTCCTTATCATCTAAGCTAGGATTACACATACCATGGTGACTTCTTAGCTTGACCAAAGTATCCAAATAACTACATAACAACATTTGATCTGGTGCGAGCTAATTGCCTTTATCGTATTTATTAATTTATTAATTGATTTAACCGTTAACCCTTGCACAGTAATCAATGGTCATCGTTTCTGCCTAGGAAGCTAAATTGTGGGAAACACAATCGATAGCATTTATTACTCTCACAAAAATGACAACTTTCTTATCTCTATAATCACTTTTATCTTGTTTTTAACTATCTGTCTTATACCACCTGAACTCAAAGTTAAAATAAAAATACGCTACTACAAATTTATACAGGGTGATTTTGAAAGTGGGGGTAGTAATAATTTTAGTATAAGCCTACTTCGTCGAAGAACAATAATAATAAAATGTTAATATAAAAACAGTAACAGTAGTAAGTTGCGTCACAAACAAATCGTCGTGCAGAGGAATTAAATCCATAAGAAAATGTATGTGTATTTTGACCTGCAGTCCTTATTTTGATAACACTTTCCGTACAGAAGTAACATATCCACAGGTCATTATTATCAATATATTTAGGCCATTGTTATATCACTGTATCAGCAAATTACGTTTAACACAAATTGATACAACGCACACACCACAAAACATCAAAATTTTAACCAATACACGATTTTTTTTCTAACACGTATAATGCGTTGGTTCGGTTGGAATGGAAGTTTAAAGTTAGTAAGATTACCCAGAGGAGCGTGACATTCAACAACAACTGCGCGCCATCATGCCGCATGTCGCTAATCGATGACATATCGGACAACCTTAATGAAAGCCGTTCGGTTAGGGCTTTATTACAGAGCCAGCTTCAATTTTTACAGTAACTTTAAACTCAGTTATAAATTAAAATACATTTATTAAGGCAATAATTTGTAAAATAATTTTTTTAATGCCTAGTGTCATCAGTTAATATTAATATCCCATTTTCAAAATCACCCTGTATTGTTAGTTATTTTTTTATTCTCTATTTAATTTTCAAGGGACTGTTGTATTACTTGTTTGTAGTTGATTTTGATACTGCTGCAGACATGAATGGGAGATACAAATAAATATCTTACATACTTATGTGTCCTTAAATATATTTGAGAGAACAGCATTTTGCTTCTTGTGATACATTTTGTCTTTGTTTTAAGATTGCGATATTTTTATTTCTATTTTAAACCTCTGTGTTCTATTTGCCAATAATTTCATCTTGTACCTCTACAGGGTGTATGGTGTATCTAAATTACACCTTGAAGTATTTTTGTAAGGGGTTGAAATAATCAATGACATTGATATTCCTATGAAATTTTCTCTTATCATTTTTTTTCGATAAAATTTGTTTTGTTTTAAAAAATTTGCCTAAAAAGCCCTATTCTTTTACTAACTTTCTGATTTTTTAAGTTTTTTCGAAATGTAAAGGATTAATGAAAAAAAATAAATGGATAAAGGGCATTGCACCTTTTAAATAGATAAGCTGATTAACGCGAGTGTTGCCGAAAGATCTAGTTTGCAATGGAATCCATATAAACAAATGTCAATGTCATTTATTGTTACTGTTTTTACTTTCTCAACACACAAGTTGAGTTTGTGTAGAAAATATTAGTTGATAAACCGAAAAATTTGTTAATTATTCGAATTTTGAAATGAAACAGTTAACATGCGCATGCGTGTTAAACAGCTTATCTTTTTAAAAATACATTATTTTCTCATAAATTCTTAACATTTCGAAAAAACTTTTGGAGCTTTTTAGACATATTAGAAAAAAATATATTTAAATTAAAAATTATAAGAAAGAATGTCATAGAGGATAATTATTTGAACCCCTTACAAAAATACTTCAGGGGTGAAAAAATTTGAAAAAGTGTTTATTGACAGATAATGTTTACTTAGTTTGGTTTCTTTAGCTTGATATACATGGAAGATAAGAAACAATTTTTTTTTTGAATTTTTGGAGGAGCGCATCTCTTCAGAGAAGGGTTTTTCAAAAAATTTTATACCACAGACACCTATTAATTTTCATCAGAGAATCGCTTCTTACAATTTTTCGGTGTTATTTAGATACACCCTGTATAAAATCTTAGTAAAATGAGTTAATTTCAATATATGCAAACAATTTCTAAAATTACTCTAGCATTTTTTTACACTAAATTTTTAGACTAAATTTCTTATAGGCACATATTTACTAGTTAATTGCATATAAAATAAACGCCAGGCTATAATTTCTGCATTTATTTTACGTTATGCGCCCGTTTAACTACGATAAAACTAACACGCGTAGTAGTTAATTAGGTTTGTCAAATGGAAAGTAATTAAAATCATACTTTGTACAAAGGGAGTTCGGAGCAAATTAGTTATCAGCGAAATTAGTTACTGTTTTTGACATTTATATTGCCCTAATTCTCGACATCAGAGAAATCCATAATATATACTCGCGTCAAGAATTCAGACGTCTTACGTCACGGCTGACGTTACACATTTGTTTTTATTGTCAACGTAATTTTCGATATTTGGTCGCGTTAAAAACAATCATTTTTTGCAATTTAGTGCAATATATGATGCAAACTTTTAGTGTAATATATAGTTTTATTACTATCAGTTGCAGTTTCTTAAATATTTTGTTGAAAATATAATGAATTATTCAGTTGTTCGTATGACGTAAGACGTCTGAATTCTTGTCTCGAGTATACTAATAAAGCGAAACCTCTACGAAATATATCAAGATATGGAACTAGTTTACTGTTTTTCTATCGAAATCGTCGTTTGCAAAGAAATTGGCTTACACAGGCTAGAATTTGAGATTTCTCTTTACGGTCTTATATGATTATTTAATTCAGTCAAAAATATGTACGTATTCCTATGAAATATTTTTTGTCAATATATTCGACAGTATTGAATCTCGGTCCAATCAAATTATTTGTTGGCTTCATAAAGTTTAAGGATTTTTACAGACATTGAGGTTTCATAACCAATTAAGGATTATTTTAAATTTAAAGAGAATTTAATTATTTCAGCCTTTAATAGTATCGATGTGGGTTTGAGATATAGTTGCATAACTTTTTATGCTTTTCCGTTCCGTTATATAACTCATGAATAACTAAGAGAGAAAATGATTATATTCCCAGTATTAGAATGGTACGAATCATCGATTCAAATTCACAATTACTTATCCGCTGTATTCAAATCGGATTTCAGATAAAGGAGAGAACTGATTCCAAACCTTTGACATATTCAGGTCGTCAACTAATAATTCACCCCTTCGAGTGGAGAAGATAAAGTTCCGAATCAATTATATATTGAGGAAGGTTTCAATTTCCAGTATTAGATGCACGAATTAGATGATTTTATTTGGTATTCTCTCATAAAACTATTGTTGGCACTGAAGAGATAATAATAATATTTTTATTGACCAACATAAGCGTAAAAGATATTACACCTGTGCTATATAACAATAACAAAATTACTGTCTAAACTAAGTACAAATTATAATAACATCGTACGAATATATACATTGAGAAAAAAATTTACTAGTTGTAGGTACAAATACACTTTCTCCAGCAATCAATTTGTATAAAATATAGAACAGATAAACAATCCAATTGTAGCAGCTAAATCTAGTTTTCTGACAACCAATCACTAGTTACGAGTGAAGTAATCTAACTGTGGCTGTCAACATTAACATGATCAAATTTCTTACTAGAGTAATTGAAATGAGTTGCTACAGTTAAAACTTTTAACTAAAGGTATATTTTTAAGGGCAAGTGAACTGTACATTAAAGGTTAGTTACTGTCATTCAATAATAATTGTACTTGCTATTGCGATTTTAGTCTAGAATCTGAAATTGTGGGAAGGGTAGCAGAGAGACTACAGCGCTTAAGCCCCATTGGGATCCTTGTACCTCCTCTCATTAGGAGATCAATCCATCTGAGCCACAGACCGACGTAATAATGAGAGAAAAAGTGGTGACGTTGTTCAGGGGATCTCCCTTATGTAGGCCACAGAAGATTCTCCCAACACAAATTCTCTTATTGATGAAATGGCAGGGCACTCACAGAGTGCATGGAGTACTTCCTCATGTAATAGAGGTGCTTCCTTAACCAACAATATCCAGTTTAAATATCTGTCATCAGGCGAAGATTTGTCCTAAACATTTGCAGGGGCACTCTAAGGACTCCTTAGCAAATTGGCAGCTATTTGTTTTATTCTCCGTTTCCAAAACTGTTTGTGAGGTGACAATTTGAACAAATGTTGACAAAGAAACCATACTGGAGGGACCATGTCCAAAAATATTGAGACCCGATGCATTTCTAGCCAGCTTACCAGTCACTTTATTGCGATGGTAGTACTCTTTAACTTGTAAATTATATATATTTTAGACAATAAATTAAGTATAAATAATAATAATGTTTGGTAAAGCTACAGCGTTACAATATATGTGCAGCATGTGTTATCATATACAATAGGAAAACGTTTCCGAGTGTAGGTCAAGGTTATAATTAGAAACGTCCATATTTAGATTGTTTTCCAGACACCACTGATGAATTTTTATTAACTGATCTTAAATATTCCCGCGGTGGGAAATAGTACTAACTTTAGAGAAGAGCTCAAGATCATCCACAAATAATAAGTAGGTATGTACTTAATTACAATCAATAACACAAACCATCCATAAATATTCCAAATGGTAGTGGACCCAAATTTAACCGATGAGGTACATCAGGGGTAGTTAAAAATTATTTCATTTGAAAATATTTTGCTCCAATTTCTGAACCATAAGCAATAATTATAGAAAGGTTGAATCTATCCGTGCATTATATTTAAGTAAATGCGAATTTGTTATTGCACCAATACCTACTAAAGATGATTGATGCTGAAAAAAAACAACATGATTGCATTATTATTATAGCTATTCGATTCTTGACAGCGAACGGATATGAAAAAATTAAGAAGCACAGATTTATTAAGAAATAGTACAAATTTATACAAGATACGTTGTGACGTCGAATAACTAATGTTCTGTCAGTTAAAGCCCCTAATTTTTTTTCCCTGGTTAGATTTTTATCTAATTTTATATGTAGGTAATTATAGAAGATATCGTTTATTTCTTCATGGTTTAGTAAAACCAATTCTCGCAATCCAATTCAAATTTGAAAGAAGAGTCCCTTCAGGAGTGCGCTTAGTTATCTTTCCTTTCTTTTTCGTTTATTTTATCAGGAAAAATCAAGCCTTAATAGTTCGTGACAACGTTACTGTTATATCCTGCATATAATAGTTCATATCGTCATTCGTTATTATTAGATCAAAGTGTTTCCTAATTTTTGGGTTAAAGCTCATGTTTGATGGAACTTAACAATTTCATGTAACTAAGGGCACAAAAGGTTTAAACTAAACCACTGTACTGCAACTGTAAATCCATGCTTAAATTCAGTTATCAGTTTGCTAATTCATTCATATTTATCGTGCAACAGCTATCTCGTCCAACCGATCCCTTTAATTCACATTGGCTCAGTTTAAGAGGGACTAAAAGAAAAAAAAACGTTATACTTTCATTCAATAAGCAAGTTAATATGCATATTTCCATTATCTGAAGCAGAAAGTATCATATAGAGGAAAATTAATAATACTATATAGGGTGATTCACAACTTATCCACAAAAAAATATATGCGTCATGAAAAATGGATCAAATTTTTTTTTTAAATTCCTTATATTTTCCGAGAAAAAAAATGTAGGCATAATATATATTTTCAACAATTACTTTGCTCTGCTACTGTAGTTTCTAGCTAGCATCTAGCTTCTCGTATGTACGCAAAACAATTTCCTAGTAGACATGTGCCAAATGCAGTTACTTTTACCGCGGTAGTGCAATGCGGGCGTGACGCGGGAAATTTGCGTCCGAATCGTGGAAAAGATGGCGACTCAGGGCGTCCACAGCGCATTGCTGCAGCTGAGGAATACATATAGATTATTGAACAGAATCTCCTAATAAACACCAGGTAAATCGTTCAACAAGTACAAGGAACGTCCCTATCAACAGTGCGGCGCATCACACACGAGGCTCAATTATATCCGTACCATGTATCCAAGCTATTCCTTACAAATTACATTTTTTGAATACTGTGATTGGTTGCTGCAACAAAATGCTCAAAATCCCAGATTTACATTTGACGTGTCGATTACACATGTAGCTATTTTGACATAGAATGGGCCGTATACCAAACATTCGTCAAACACATTTCTAACAACGTTTTTCCTTAATGTTTAGGCAGAAATTGTCGATGATCGCTTGATTGGATCATTCATATTCCCAAATCGAATGGATGGAGTTCACTATCTCGAATTCCTTAGAAATGATCTGCTTGGACTTCTGCAGGATGTGCTCTTAGCTGCCTCACTATGTACGTGGTTCTTGCACGATGATGTTTCCCCTCATTTTCGCCAAAATGTTCAGGAGCACCTTAATGAAATTCTAGGGGTACTATGAATTCGAGGAGGATCGGAACTATGGCCACCATGATCTCCTGACTTAGATCCTTTGGACTTATTTTTGTGGGGATATTTAAAAGATGTCAATGTATCGTACCGATGTGGACACTATTGATTTACGCGAACGTATAATAGCTGCTGCCAGTAACTTACGAGTTCAAAAGGGAACAGAGCCAGAAACATTTTTGCTAGTTCGTAGAAATTTGGTAAGACGAGTCCAAATGTGTTTACACGTCGGTGGACAACATTTTGAACAATATTTTATTAATTACAGCAACAAATTAATTTTATTAATTAATAATAATAGTACCGGCAACAATAGTTGAATTTACTGGCTGATATAAAATAATTGATATTTCCTTCTTTGGGAAATTACTTTAATTTTTTTTCTCTTCATTTGTTATTACACTTTGCCGCCGTGCCGTGCAAGGTCAGGTGTTACAGTGGAACAAGTTCCAGAGCCGTGTGGAGGTGTAGTTTTAAATAATAATAATAATAATAATAATAAAAGGTCTTTATTAGTGTTTACAAAAAACACATAACATCTGGGCGAAGTCTAGCTTTCGCTACCCTACTTAACCCAGTATAAGGTACAAAAAAATATAAAAACTAACAACAAAAACAACTTAATGTTACTATTATAATCATTACAATTCAAATGTTTTGTTTTATCATTAGCACGTTACTGACAAGATAAGAAAAACTCTTTAATTCTTTTACGGAAAGTGTTCAGAGATAGAATCTTTAGTTCATCATTAAGGCTATTATAAATTTTAATAGAGTTGTAAGTAAAAGATCTTGTAAATACTGCTCTTTTTGATTTTTAATTTACACAATCGTATTTGTAAGAATTTACATTCAATTTTGTTTTTGGATAAATTCTGAATCATCCTGTATATTAATAATTACATGCATGGATATATATATAGTGCTTAACTTTTTACTTATAATAATTTTTGTTATACTCGTATACCTTCCAATTCAAAAAGTTAAAATTATAGGTCATGCTGAACCAAGCTAAGTGCATATAGTAATCTCAAGAAAATCGCGATAAAAAAACTCATTAGCAATTACAGTAAGCTTAGAATGTAATAATAAACAAAAAGTTAAAAAAGTAACCATTAGTCGGATTCTTTAGCAAAATTATTTTTGTAATGAATGCGACATACCAATTTCTGGATCTACTTAATATAGATATTTTATTAGGGCTAATCAATTTCTACTTATGGTAAACATTATTTCCCTCAGTGTAGAATATAGATTATTATTTCTACAAAAATTCTGTTTTAAAAATCAACTGATATTGCTTAGTAATTGTTTAAACACGTTAAATAGTGTCAGAAATGAGAGGATGTGGTAACTAGGATTATATCAATAGATGTCTTTTACTTTAACATTATGTAAAATATTTCGGTATTTACTTATTAACATGAGGACCGGCTAAAATTATACAAGAATTATTAATTCCTGACGTGTGTTAGTGTCAGAATATATAATAGTTTAACGGAAAATATGGATCTATACTAATAAATTATAAAATAAAAAAACTTTTGTGTGAATAACCTGTTCAGCTCATCAGCTTCGACTTAAATATTTTAAACTTCGCGACATGCGATTGTAAAGCAGTGCTGAGAATGATGTAAACCGATACCACTAGGTTTTTTCGTATGCAGTACTAAATGTAGAAGGCAGGAAAAGCGAGAAAGCATAATAATTTATAGCTCATTTACCAGAGAAAGACGAAAATAAGGGCGGGAAAATCAATATAGAATACGTTCCGGTACGACGTAGTAACGCGAGAGGTCGCCAGTTTCCAACGAAAAGCTCACAAATCCATGGTAAGATCGGTAAGGGTCGGCAGTGCTTTCTCTTAACGAGGAAACACGAGAATTGGAACCTTAACCTTGTGGTACTTTACCGAATATGCGCACACGAACTCTGGTTATTTCACGTTTTCGGTTCTATTTTATATCATTAAGTTGGCTAACGTGCTACTTCGAGGGTGGTTGGCGTTAAAACAAATTGTAAAACATATTTCGAGCACATTTCACTGGGTGAGTTCTGATTTAAAATTTTCCTATGCTTTTTACTACACCATACGCATATTTTCATAGGTATGCCTTAATCCCCCCCAATGACCTATAAACAAATTGTTACGTTATTATTATATTCTGCAATGAATTTAACTTAAATAACGAATTAAATGAATGGACTGTTATACTTTAGATATATCAATTAAAGTAAATATTTTCAATTTTTTTTCTATTAGCAGAAGGGTTTCAAATTTTATAAATATTTTCATAGTGCTGCGATCTGGAAAAGTAAATGTTTTCCTATCTATTTTTAAACCTAACCCCAAAACGTAGAATCAATATGACTTATCTCTGCATTAATTTCATTGATTATACACCAACATTAAGTACTTGTAATTGTATAAATCAGCACGTCCGATATGCTTGAGTACAACGTGTGACGTATCTGCTTGAAAAGAGAAAATCGTGTATCAATTTTTAATTTACAATTTTCTACGATGAAGTGTAGTTAATTACTTTTTTCTATCGAGGTCGGTCTTCACAGCTATTTATTAAGTTATGATTAAAGGATCCTTTTTAATATTTATTTTTATAATCTCCTTTCAGAAACCTTGAACAGTTCTTGATTTTGCTATGAATCCTTTTTTCAACCGGTACCTACATATTAAATGATTCTTGATTTGTTCTTTGGTCAAGTGAGATATGTACTCGTACCTATCTTCATAGGTTTAGATGCATTCTACAGTGTAAACACTGCCTGTCAGCATGTTAAATCCAATATTTTAAGTAATTTAAAAAAGCATACACTTTCTTGACCTAAATTTATTTGAGTAAAGTAGCTATGTCGTAACTTTAAAAATACTTGTGTCAGTCATAATCTTAAATCACCATATTTGAATTTTAAAAAGAAGCTCAAATTAAACAAATTATGAACTGGCATGCCATTAATTTTGGAAATTATTCAGTTCCAATTATATTTCAAATCCTTTGTCAATATAGAACTAATAACTAGCAGCAGTATTTTGGAAAAATTATAGTCTATAGTCCAGTAATCATATACTGACCTTTCGTCAGATCTGCTAGTTTTGATTTTTTGCTGAGTTGTTGGTCCAATGAAAAATCCAAAAAACCGCCTTTCTTCAGTTTTTAGATATTTTAATCTTGAAGCACTAGTTTGTTCAGTTATAACTACGAGTGGGTACGGTTTCAAAGTACAGTAAATTTGCTACATTTGAATCCAGAACTGTCTCTGTAACTCAATGGTTTCCAAAGTACTTATCAAAGTTTATCAATTCTTGAACTCGGAAATTTTTTGCAATATTTTGTTGTTCTGTAGCTATTTCAACCCTATAGGCCTATTTTCTTTGAGAAATGCCTTCCTTCCCATATCCCAATGGATGCTGGAATAGGTTTGAGGGTACCTACATTATCTTTCTCACTAAATGCTGTACGCAGCATTTAGGAAATTTTAGAGGAGAGCTGAAAAACGACATACGTCAAACCTCAGTATTGAAAAAACAGTACAAATTGCTAGTACATATATTTTTTCACGGCTTATACGTCTAACGTCGGGATTTAATAACCTCGTTGGAAATATTGATGTATTTTTTTGAAGAAATGTAAGTACGCACATACGACAGTTAGTGTCCTTTTAGGTGGTATTTGCAATTACAAAGCGGTAATTATTGTTATGTTACTGCTAAAAAATGTAAGACTAAGATGACAAAAATAACAAAAATGAAATAAATTTATTAAACAAATTTAAGGGAATATCTATTACTACTACTCATGATGAAAACGCAAAAAAGCGAAAGCGCAAAAAATGTTATTTCTTCTCGTCTTGAATTTAATTTTTATCACTGGCGTTAGAACACTGCATAAAGAAATTTTTCTTTTGTAATTATGTGGCTTACTATTTTGACTTTAAAGTGCATCAATATTGGCAATGTGTTCTTTAGTAGCTATCTTTTGAATCCAGTGACATTATAGTTATTCTCTAGATGGCTGAAAAATTGTTATGATCATCCTAACATAGACGTACGAACTGCTAGATGTCTCAGCTTTTCCGAGTTGTCTTTTAAAGTCAATAAAATCCGTATAACTGCACTATAGTGATTGCATTATCACAACGTATTTACAAATACGGTTAATTTTATGAAATCACAGT
This sequence comes from Monochamus saltuarius, assembly GCA_025584915.1. NCBI lineage: Eukaryota > Metazoa > Arthropoda > Insecta > Coleoptera > Cerambycidae > Monochamus > Monochamus saltuarius. Next base: position 54,227,383 of record CM046725.1, on the reverse strand, counting down.
CGGCGAATGCAGTTACGACATCAAAGATCTTGTAAAGAGGTACTTTTGGACTTTTTACCAACTTTGTAAGGTCACTTACAACTCTACGTAATCTACGTGATATAGAATTTTTAATATTTGTTAGATACGACCTCTGTAAGAATTCGAGACCTCCTGATTGGCAAATAATGGAGTAACTACACATATACCAACCTTTGTATAATAAGTAAATCCGTCGTAACGCGATTTTGTAATTTTTGTCAGATACGACCCTTCGTGAATAAGGCAACGATCTCTCTGTTACATTATCGGAACCTTATCTGAACTTTTCATGACCATAAATCCCTTCCCATCCATGACAAAAATTCTGAAAATATTATATATCGGGTAATATTGTTCTGCTCATTTCACTTATTATGAGGAGATATTATGAAGGAAAACGTGAAATTTGAATGATTATTTTAATTTCAATTATTCAAAATTAAAACATACTTTACTGTAATCCAGTCAGAGCCAGATTTACAAAAATGTATCTACCCAAACCGTCACAGCACAATATGTTTAAATCTACTGTGCCCAGGATAATAACAAATTAGCAGTATTAAAAAACCAAATACAATGTACACATATCAAAACTTCTTATAACTTCTAAATATTGTAATTGATTAGACAAAAAAATATATATTATTGAAAATAGAAGAAAAGAAAAAACGTTTATTGGAAATTAAACATTTGGAAAAAAAATGAATTATTTAGGTTGATTTGCTAATCAACACAAAAATATTCTGTTTACAATATGATTTTTTTTGTCTAATAATAATAATACTATCTCTACCCCTCATTCTAATCACAAGGATTAACCCAGAAGTCAGAGAGTTAAGCGGGAGAGGGGGCGGCATATTATCATGCAGGCCGCATTTGCTCTCAGGAACGACTTATGTTGGTAGGCCCTAACCACCATTCATTCCAGAAATGAGGGAAAGGTAGAAAACCTCATTAATTAGGGGAGTGGTCACTTGTCGACCGGTATCAATCTCTCACATTGACCCAAGCCAACATTCTTACATCCTATCACAGAGAGGGTGCCAATCTTCTCCGCAAATATAGCAGGTCTACGGTCTACCTGTCGCAGGAAGTAGAATCAATTGTTATCGTTAGAAGTTATAAGAACTACTAACTAACTAACTAACTAACTCTAGAAATGGCCAAGGCGACAAGGTCATTTGCTCAGTGACAGGTTGATGTCCGTATTAATTTCTCCCTCCATTTCTTTTAAGAAGACTCAATAGGTTTTCTAAGGAATAAACAAATTAAAGGAAAGGCAAAAAAAAACATCACAATTAATTATTTTTAACAATCTTACAGCTAACTTTTGGTATTTATTTATTTTTTAACTTTTTTTTATAAGTACAATAAATTTAAACATATTGTGCTGTGGCGGTTTTGAGTAGATAGATTTAGTAAATCATTCATAATTCAAGTTTCCCAAAAAAAAAATGGGCCTATAGGGTCGACATTTCTACCGAGCAACAAAATATTGCTAAAAAATTCCAGGTTCGAAAAAAATGAATAAACTTTGAAAAGTTGTGTTTCGGAAACTATTTGATCTACAAAGTCAGTTCTGGACTCAAACTGCAAGTATACTATACTTTGAAAACGTACTCGTAATCATAATCGAAAAAACTAGTGCTTCAAGATGAAAATCGTCACAAATTGAAGAAAGGTAGAAGTTATAAAATTTTCTACCTTTTTTGGGTTATTGGACTTAGATTATTCATTGGGTCAACAACTCAGCAAAAAATCAGAACTACCAGATAGTTAATACTTATATAGAATTAATATCAAACAATTGTGACACTTTTGTAGCAAACAACCGTGGTTTTAGTTTTCTGGCATCTATACAATTAACAGTATTTGATTATTTTTTCTAAATTGTAATTTCGTTACCTACCTATACCTATTAATAAAACTGAAGGATCAATAAAAGACCCATTAAGAATAATTGGTATTTAACAGTACAGAATTATAGAAATCATAACTGAAGATAGAAGTAAATTTTTAAGTTCTAAGTCATGTATATTAAAAATTATTTCGTATATATTTGAAAATATGTCGCGTGAAAATATTGTATTAATATTCCATTCCATTCTGTGAAAATGATGATAAATAGGTTATTTTATTTGTGTGTGAATATAATGTAGGTGTTTCACGAAACCATCCCTTCTACCAATAAATTCTTTATTTATTTGTTTATGTTTATGAACATTATGTTTAACAGACTACTTAAGAGAATTTATTAAAGTAACTTACTTAAAATAAAAAAAACATAATTTCGCTACACTTTTGAATTATTGAGGAGCAAACAGGACCAAGGCACTTAAGATATGGGTAAGGCGTAGAATGGCGAACGATGAGCCATTCCAAGAACTGATGCCTATTAAGCTTGGTATATTCCTGAATTCTCGTCATTTTTTACAAATTCAGCGTCATGATAACATCGAAAGGTTAGTGATACAAGGAGAACCAGAGGGTATGAGGAACGATACGGTTGCTCGCTTCAACATCGTATCGAAGTAAAAGGACAGTTGCTGTACACTGAGAGTATAAAGAAATTGACAAAATGAACCACATTGTTTTAAAATGCGGAGTAAGAAAGAAATATTTATTTATTTTCGCGTAAGGTAAAGTATCGTATCAGATATTTAAAAATAAGATATTGCAGTAATACAGAATGAAAATTGTGGTATACATTTTAGTACTTATTGAAATAGGCATGCAGTATTATATTTGTCCTTGAAAAGTAATGACAGTAATTATAGTGGTCCAGTTTCCTATATGAAAATTTGGAGTAACAACAGAACATTGAAAAACAATTATAATTGCAGAAGAGAAGTTTTGTGTAAATCAATTATTAGCTACTATGGCGAAGTTGCAGGACACTTCTCTCCATATTTAACATCACTATCACTGTTGACGACTTGTTTAGAAAATTTAGAGCTCTACAAGATAATTTACATACCTAACCAAATATTTTGTATGTTTTAAATTCCTATTGGTTTGAGAGAAATTTAAAAAATAATCTGTCTTACACTCGTGAGGCTGCAATCTCACATAATATATCTAAACAGTGATTCAGAACTTAGTGCGATACATTCCATTTTTCCCCATGAAAAGAATTCCAAATGATTTAGTCAGGAGATCGTGGCGGCCATGGGACCGGTCCTCCTCGTCCAATCCCTTGGTATTAATGCTTGGACACGCTGTACATGGATATAACTTTTGAGACTCATATACGATACGCCACACTGCTACAATACGCCGTGGACGCTCTGAATCCCCATCTCTTCCACGATTCGGTTTCAAATTTCCCTCGCGTTGCACTCCACTTGCACTCACTGTACACCGCGGGAAAAGTAGCTGCATTTGACACATATTTACTGGAAAATCGTTCTGCTAAAGCATTTTCACATCACCATAAATTAAAACAATATCCGTAAACTTTTGACACTTAAAAAACTAATATAAATACTGGCATCACAAAAACTTTAATACCTACAAAAAGTAATCGGATTTCAAGAGACTAACCCAGCGATGTAAAGGTTGAAAATACTACAACATCAATAATTTTTTACTTGGAAGCTATAGGGATTTGACAACATATTTTTTACGATATAGACACCATTTTTCATGACGTATCTATTTCCAATTTTTTTAGATAAGTTCTGAAACACCCTATATATACATTAAAATATATTTTATAGACTAGCAAACCAGTCATGATTGTAAAATTTGCATGTAATTGAAATTTTTATCTATTCGTGGAAAAGATAACTAATGGGTAATTTCGGCTGAGGAATATGATGTGGGTGTTACACGAAACCTTGTATTTCTTGAAGTTAAAAATAATCTGTTCTAGAAATCTGTATCAGAATAATTATTTTGTACACTCCCCTAAATGGATGTACAATCATACAATAATTTACTTTTGTATAAATGTACCTCAGAGTCAGACTATGTTTAGTCCAAAAAATTAATTTGACTAAAGTATCTAACATAAACTTTAAATTTCAGAGTTTTTGCTATTGTAAAATTATCAGTATTTGTGAATATACTCTACTGAAACTTTTATTAGCTACGTTCTGTTATTTTAAAGAATACTCTACAGTAAAATAAATATAATAAAATTTCATTAATAATTAACTATTTAACATACTACATTTTGGACTTAACACCATACTCTGGCTCTGAGGTACATAATAATTGTGTGTATATAAAATAATGCTTCAAGAATATGTGTTCCTAACACGAAGTTTAACAAATTTAAAAAATTGACGTTTTTTTAAATGATATAGGTACTTAATGATCAGGGCTTTAATAAAACTGTCGCAAGACTGATTTAAATCTGAAAAAAAAAACGCTGACATTTCAGATGTAAATGCAAACATTATTTTGTTCTTTATTGATCCTTGGCGAGTTTTATGGATCTGAGCCAAGTTTGACTGTGACCTATAACTGGTCTGTAAAGTATAAAATATGTTAAACCATTTTAGATCTCAGTGTCAAGTACAGTATAAACTTTACTTATTTATTAGATTTGAAAACATGATTGATTAAAAATTATTATAATTACGACACATTCGTATGGTCTTATAGTTATTGGGACCTTTATTGTGTCATTTTTATTTATGAAATAGGTATGTCTGGAAGTGGAAAACATATTTGTAATGGTTATAGATGATATGTCAAACATTTCCTAAGTACGCACTGTATGATTTTAACGCTTTCATTATTACTTTATTAGAAGTGTTTGTTTACTAAGTGATACAGACGCCGTCGGTATTGTTTGTTTCTGTTTCTGAATTGTACGGTGTTTGAAGGATGGGAATGGCACATTGTTTTGATGATTTGATCTTGTTTACGTTCCATTTCTTGACATTCCCAGTACTAATAATGGCATGTTTCATAATTGGCTTCTTCTTTCATCTTATCATTCCATATCTTCGACCTTCTTGTTTATTACTGTTCTTTTACATTCGTCATCTGTTTTGTTTTTATGAGATTGGTATCTCAAAACATCTTAAACTAACCTTAAACATATTTTTTTGTTTCTCATGGTCGTATGTCTTAGTTGTCTTTGCTCGTTTAAATAATTCTGGATATTGCGTCACAGTTTTCTAATTAATTTAATTTTTAATTGTCCTGGAATACGTTTTCACTGATATCTAATTCAAGTATTGACAACAGGTAATTTATGTACAAAATGTCTTGTTTTCGATGGTGGCTCGTAAAAAGTTTGTCTTTTTAATTAAAAGTTTTGTTTTATCTGAAAGAAATTTACAGTGACTAAATAATATGACTTTAGGAATCTGAACAGCAGAAAGAAAGAAGAAATCTGTTGTTGACGGCCTATTTAAAACAAAATTACTGATCCAAAAATTAAATAATCAAATTATTTTTTTGCGAAATACTATGTAATTTCCATATTTACCTTTCTATATAAACAGCTAGATAATATATCATTATACAAACTATAAGGAAAACACTTTATCAATTTTTAACAACGTATTTGTAAAAGAGCGTATAATACAGGGTTCCCCGAAATTAGGAGCCGATATCTCTCCATTGTGTTATATGCTGAAAAGATTACTTTTTCTTCATATAAACGGGAGTCTAAAAATTATTTCTACGGAAGTCACTTACGGGCGCCACTCTGATGATGATTTTTTCCACTCCAAAATAAGTCGAGAAAAATTTATGAAATTTGTTAGTTAACTTAACTCTTAAGCCTAGTCCAGACTGTAGACAAATGTTTCGAAACACTGTTGAACATGTTCCCAAATAGTTAAACAGTTCCGAAACCAGACTTTCCAGTCAGTGTTTCTCCAGTTTTGAACATGTCGAGTGAGGCTATTGCAGGAATTTGTGCTCCCAGTTTATTTATTTTACTTAACAAGCAAATGAATAGAATAAACAAAAGAAGGTGGTGGATATGAAAAGCACTAATGGAAGGCACCAGTTATGGCAATGACCTTATGAGGGACCTAAAATTGGAAGATGGGGCAGGTTTCAGAAATTTTACTAGGATGTCCCCAAGTGATTTTGAAGAATTGTTAGTTATGATTGGAGAGAAAATATCCCGAAAAAATACTACATTTAGACAATCAATTCCAGAGTCGATTAGGCTAGCTGTCACAGTTCGGTTTCTTGCCAGCGGCGATTCCTATACAAGTCTTACATTCAAAATATCTAAGCAATCTATATCTGAAATTGTTCCTGAAGTGTGTGAGGCCCTCATAACTTCATTAAATCAGTATTGTAGTTGTAATTGTAAACAAATGAAGTAAGTAAACAAATGAACTGTGCTCAGGAACACGTCCAGACTTGTCGCAACTTGTTCAATGTTCCCGTGTTTTCCATCTCCAACGGGAAACAAGGAACAGGGCTGATTTTGTTTCGCAACATTTCTGAACAGTTCCGGAACAAGTCATAAACAAATTTGAGCTGTTCAGGAACATCGGGAACATTATTCCTGAACACTGTTCCGAAAGATTTGTTTACAGTCTGGACTAGGCTTTACGTGTTCAGTCCGCTACTTAATTTATAAATGTTTGTCACATACGTTCCAACCGGAGGGAAGAGGTAAAATTTACCATAAGATTTTTGTGCTTAGAATTTTTCGACTTTTAACTAAAAAATACTAAATTTGAGTTTTCTAGTGGGCACAAATGTTCTTGATTCATACTGACAAAATGTTATGGCATTAAAAACGGTGAATCGAAATTGTAATTACCTTCTATCATAGCAGGTTGTGTATATATTTGGCGTATTTTGCATTGATAGGTAAGTAAGTAATTTAAATCAATATAATTTGAAATTATTCGATGAATTATAACGTTGAGTGAGTCACTCAATGGTTATAAATAGTAATATATTATGTTCAAAAGTGAAAATTACTTTATGATTTTATTTGTCCGGTATGCCTTTTTCGTCAGTAAATTTGGCTATACCCGACTTCCAGAATAGTAGAAAGTGATTTATTTACAGCACATAGATGAATATGAGAGGCGAGGGCTGTAGGTGTCAAGAATCCATAGGCGTGCCACTTGAGAAGGTTTCAAAGAACACAAAATTACGAAAAATAAATTGACTTTGACTGAAATTAGCACTATAGTTTATTTCAAAAAGTTTATGCTCACAAGTAGATTTTTCCTTTCAGACGACGATGGTCTACCACTATCCTCTCTAACACACAATATTGCTGTACTTTTTATACATACTATTGATTACTAGCACTGTCACTGTAAAGGTCACGCATTAACACTTACCGTCGGATCTTGGTGCATTATTCATTACAACCACAGCACCAGGTTCCATACGTGGCCTACATTTATCTATGTTTCATCAGTGTAATATATTCTTCGATTCAGATTTCGACCTTCTAATACTTGTCTTAGTACACCGAGTTATGAAAAGACTAGACGCAAAGTGCATATTCTCGCCATGGTACCCCAAACGTCAAATCCGCCACATTGGTATACTCGCGACAAGAATTCAGACTATTTACGTCATACGATCAAATGAACAATTCATTATATTTTTATCAAAATATTTACGAAACTGCAACTGATAGTAATAAAACTATATACTACACTAAAAGTTTGCATCATATATTGCACTAAATTGCAAAAAAATATTGTTTTTAATGCGACCAAATAGCGAAAATTACGTTGACAATAAAAACAAATGTGTAACGTCAGCCGTGACGTAAGACGTCTGAATTCTTGATTCGAGTATATAACTATGTTTATATTTAGTTTTCTAGTAGTGAACGTAACTTATATTACGTCTAGTAGGAAATGCGCATGTTCCTGCCGTGGTATGCCTGCGCCATATTGGTATCATCATGTTTTCTAGTAGATAGGCGTAATGTACATTCGTCTAGTCTTTTCTTAACTCGGTGCTTAAATAGTTTCTTAGCTTTATCACTATATCACTATTTCACTTCTTCTGCCAGCATACTCTTTCTATTTAGTTTTATAAAACGAAAATTCATTGCAAGCATAATTCGCAGAAGCGTCTTTCTTGATATCCTAAGCAAAGTTTCATCCTGTGAAATAGCAACCTGATTTGTTTTTTGTTGGAGCTCATTTTTAACATACTATTCATGAATTGTTTTACTAATCGCGTATCTTCTTCCCCCTATCTTCTTCCTTCCGCGAATTTCCACCGTTTTCCGTTTCGCAGTTGTATAATTCTTCTTTACTATTCTTTATACACATTTCAACTGTATCACTTACAATCATATTTTTGTCTCGAGCATTAATTCTTTCATACAACTTTTTATCATCCGATATTCCTTACTTGTTAAATTAGGGCGTTTACGATTTTGATAACACGCTGTAGACCATGAATTATTCTCCATTCTTAAGAATAAAAACACAACATCACTAATAAGTTAAATGGAATCACAATTAAATTAGCGGAAGGCTATATCCGAAATAATCCCACGCGCACTTCCATGGTAGCGCTGCAGTTGGAACAGTTGGATCCGTCAATTTGTTACGATCAATAGAACTTGAGCATTCTGAAGTGGCGTATGCGTATTTGCTGCAGCAGAAGCTGTGTAATAGGGTATGATCTGTCAGATATGCAGAACATGTGATTTGATACAGTTTTATAGAAAAATATGCGAACAGCATCTTTGTGGCAACTACTATAAATTGTTAGCAGGTTTATAACATGAATCACTCCCTACTATTTTTAAACCCGACTATAGGTTAACTTTAATGTTAGATATTATATAATAATAATATCTCTACCCCTCATTCTAATCACGAGGATGAAGTTGAAGACTTGTGCGGGAGAGGGGACGGCATATTATTATTAAGCAGGCCGCATTTGCGCCCAGGAACGACTTACGTTGGTAGGCCCTAACCACCATTCAGTGCAGGAATGAGCGAAACCTGGAAAACCTCGTTAATTAGAGGGGTAGTCAAATGTCAACCAGTGTCAATCTCTCACATTGACCCAAGCCAACATTCTTCCACCCTACCATACCTGCAGAGAGGGTGCCAATCTCTCCACGAATATAGCTTATATACGGTCTATCGGCTGCGGGGATCGAACCCACAGCGATCCAGTTACCTCGATTCAGGTACTGACGCCTTAAACCGCGCGACCACTGACCGATCGCTCGATATTTAGTGAATAGATATTTGACATCAAAGAACATACACATGACTAGGGAAAATTGATTTGAATTCGATCTTTATCCATGACCATTATATTAAGAAGGTTTAATGCGTCTGTTTTCCGTGTCTTTTAACACACTAGTGGATTAGAATTCATAATACCACGCTTCGATTTTATGTCACAGGAACGATTCCGAGACTTTCTAGTATTCAGCTGACAATCAATATTCTGGATTAAAATAAATTTGTCAAATATGACGTTTTTCAAAACCATAACTTTTCATTTATTATTACACGGCTTTCACTCTCGTAATTGACCAATTTTGGCTGTGGTTGTGAATAAAACGTTAAATTACATTCGGATAACTAACCAGCCTTTAATCGTCTTTAAAAATATAACTCTCGGCTGGGCCCCGACTGTGCATTTTATTTGTCTCGATTAAAGGCTTATTAATTCCCCTATGTAATTAATAACTATTACCATTGTATAAATAAATTTATTTATACAATGCTATTACAATACAGTGAAAATTAATTATTTGTTATAATGGATAAAGTAAAACAAAGGCCGTCTTTCAGTAATTCGCAGTAAGCGTAAATGGAACAAAAACAAACAAATCCACTTAATTTTAATGAGATAGATTTTCCTCCTGGCAAATAGAGCCAGCGGGATGGACGTCCTTCAAACATCCCCACAGAAATACAGAACATAACTTTATTTACTAGACATGAGCCTCATTCGATTAAAAGGGACCCCGGGGATATTATCGGAACTGTGCAGATCAAACTCCACACACACATCCGGGCGATGTAATGACGGTCCAAACCGCACGGCGCAGTACAGTTTGCAATTTGCATTATTATTTTGCGAAAACTTATTTGCTCACAAAATTCTGTTGGCAGCTGGCCTGTAATAATTTTAATATGTTGCGCTGCTTTCCACTTAATTATTGTTTGTATTTTAATTATTTGCCATTAATAACGTTTGATTGCCTTCGTGCTTTCTAATAGCGTGACAAATTTACACTTTGTTATGTTATGCAGAATATACAGGATGTTGATTACAAGATAGAGCAAAAGTGCATTTCTGACGACAAAATCATGCGATGTACAGGGTGCCTCAAACTCGATAGTCTGGGCCTACTGTGAGGATACAAATTTGGGGCAGGTGGTGATAAATGGAATGAGATAAGCCCCATTTCCCCCCAAGTATTATCTTTGGGATTTGACAGAAACCACTAATGACGACATCAATTATATTTTTTCCAGAAACATATCCAAATTTTTTTTCGCGTTAAAATGCTCTATTTTTTCTAATAAACTTTTATTAGAGAAATGTTCTGTATTACTTCCCTTTTAGTGGTAAAAGTGCGGGCGGCCTCAGCCTGGCAATTAGGCCACACATGGGCCCTTTTTGCTTACCCTGGCATCCACTATTCGCCCTCGGCCTTCCTCGAACATACCCGACGCCCTAATGAACGCCAGGTCCATGGTAGGCCCCTCATCTCTTCCCTTTGCAACTCCTCGGTGCCAAAAATCCTATATCTTAGTCTTCCAAGAGCCGCACAATATCCTAGGAAATGGATAATGGATTCGACTAAGGCTCAGCAGCCACTTCGTCCTAGATTTATTAGGTTAATTGAAGAAGTTGTGGGCCTGTCTACATCCCCCGTTCCTTCTCCAACTCCCTCCTAGTATTTGATATGCCCATTTATTAAGGGCACTATTCATACTACCTCGCGTAATTCCCAAAAAAGGTTCGGGTCCCTGGCAAGGTGCCTCAGATCCGAGACGAGCTAGCAAGTCAGCCGTCTCATTACACAGGATTCCGTTATGGCCAGGAACTCAGACCAACTACACCTCTCTTTGTCTGGCTAAGGACTCCAGGGCATCTCCATTCTCTTGAACAAGACTAGATCTCGTCATCGGGCAGCTAAGGGCCCTGAGTGCAGCCTCACTATCGGAGCAGATGAAGATTTTCTCCTCCACACAATTCCTTACTTCTTCCTTGCCTCCTACCATCAAAATAGCAAAAACCTCCGCCTGGAAAACCGTAAAGTGTGTGCCTAGCGAATAGCTCTGCCGGATGTCTAGGTTTTCCAGATATATTCCTGCCCCAGAAAACTCATCCCCTACCCGGGATCCATCTGTATAGCATACCAGAGATCCTGGGCGAAACATGTTCTCTGCCCTCTCCCACTGCTCTCTCGAAGGGAAAACAGTGGTATACCTCCTTCCCAACCTTAATTTATCCTTTGCTTCAATAACCCTCAAAGCGGATACTAGAATCTCATTCTCCGCCCTTACTTCCCGTTTAAAAGTTATCGTCCTAAAGAGTATCGGAAGAAGTACCACCTAAAAATCACATTAGCGGTGGAAGGATCAAGTAGTAGTTAGAATGTTCGTTGTTTAAAGTGCGTAAATGTCATTATGAATTAACAAAAGGATTAAACTCGGTAATTCTGTATTATAGTTAAAACAAAATGTGATAATAACAATAACTAAACTTAAAAAATGAGGCAAACACATGAGGATACCACATAAATATTACAATCTATTCTCTATATGACCTCCTCTCATTTTAAGACACACATCCAATCTTCGCCTGACTTCTTTGCGGACTGCATTTATTAACATTTCGCCGTTTATCTCATTACAAGCACTTGTGATTTTTTCTTTCAAATGATTAATATCTCGCGATGTTTTGAAAAACTTATGTTTTGAAAACCCCTCAAAAAATATCGAGGCGTGTTAGATCTAGTGACTTTCCGTACTACTGAATAGGTCCATTAATCCCAATCAATTTTTCTGGAAAAACACTTGCTGTACAATCCTGGCCTTGTGGGGTGGAGCTCCGTCATGTTGCTGCTAGGTTTCTCCTTAGCTACAAAGGCACATTCTCCAGAAGTGTAGGAGATTTAGGTAACTTATGCTGTTCAATATATGTTCATAAAAATAAGGCCCAATTAAATGCCTACCGATGATGCCGCACCATATATTTACCCCAAAATGGCCTTGGTTTTGGACTGGATTTACAATGTCGGGATTTTCAATGGACCATTAGTACAATTTGGGCTATACAATTAAGTGTGTTTTCAACGTAACGCTCAAGCAAATACCCCAAATTGTGAATTTTGTGTAATTGGTCTTTAAGGTTTGTTGAACGGTTGATTTATCCAAATTCACTTCCTAACCTGCCATATCGAATTTGTTCTAAATACTGTAACAGTCTAGGTATCAACATTTCTTACCCTTCGGTCAATTATTTTATTCTTCCGAACAGAAAATGCATCTTCATTTCGTCGCAAAGTCGCCTTCAATCTTGTAAAGGTTCTATAATCAGGTATGAGGCTCTGGATACCTTTCTCGATATAACTCTACAGCTCTTCTTGATTTTTTTTGTGACTCGCCGTAAATTAGCAACATATCAAATTTTTCTGAATTAGAAAACATTTGGTAAGCACAAAAGTTATACGTTTGACGTTCGTATTGAATAATGACAAGTATTTTGTGACATTTATGCACTTTAAACAACGAACATTCAATTATTTTCCAACCACTACTTGATCCTTCCATCGATGATGTGATTTTTAGGAGGTATTTCTTTTGAGACTTTAGGACGATATTGCTGATAAGTTTTAAACGTGGAGTAATACAGAAACATTTCTCTAATAAAAGTTTATTAGAAAAAATAGAGCTTTTAACAGGAAAAAATTTGGGTATGTTTCTGGAAAAAATATAATTGATGACATCATTAGATCTTTCTGTCAAGTCCCAAAGATAATATTTTTGATTGAAAATGGAGCTTGCCTCATCTCACGTATCCCAAATTTTATTTAAATTTTACACGCTGTTACTTTAATCAAAACCACGTGTTCAGGGAGGCGTAAGACAGTAAAGAAAATATTGCAGAAGTCTAGCTCGATATTTAAAAAATGAGGCAAAACCCTCTTTTCCTGCGGAAAGTCGGCGCCTATGATAAGCATCGACTGAGATGGCTTAAATCCATAGATAAAGCTTACATCTGTCAACTACCATGTGGTCGTTTTTGCAGCGTTTCTAAATGCAGAAACAACAAAAATTAACATGCTTTCTGACGCTATGGTCAGACAAACGTAGTAGACTGTATGAATTTAGGTAACTGAAAAATCAAATAAAATTTCAGCGAATTGAAAAAGGCTTATCTAACTGTCTTCTTGTAACAAAACGAAGGAAGGGCCCTTCAGGATGTGGATCGGCACACGGCACGGCACGCTCACACCTTTCGCTGACTATATTCTAAGTGTGTCTACTGCTTATCTATGTAGAAACACAAAAACATTTTCCAAAAAAAATCGCGAAAAAATAACAATATTGGAAATGAAGTTAATTTGAACTACGTTGTTGCAACAAATTAATTTTTATTATATTTTATAAGAAAAGATAATTATGAGAATAATTTGCGGTGAAGCCGCACCATGCTTATTAGTAATAATACCTGATAGATAGATAACAGTTAATTCAGTTAGCTCCATTATTTTGCATTCGATTTTCATAATTTCATTACAAACTGGCAAAACTACATTTTCACCCCTTACAACCACTAACTACTTATAAAACACACTTCCCGTAGGTACAGTTAGATAAAATGCCTATTTATTATAAGAAAATCGGCGATATGAATAGATAGGTACTAATAGATAAAAAAAAACTTTTAACGGACCCGCGACAGTCTTGTCCCATAACCTAGAAAATCAAACCGGCGAACTATATTGTGGAAAAATATCTGTAGCCAACACAAATACCTTTATTTAATAACTGAAAAACGTTTAATTTTAAAATAAGACACTAAAAACTAAAAAAGAACACAAAACTACAACGTAAGTACAGGAATGAATTATGACATGAGAGCGAATTTTACCGTTGTCTTGCTGGTTGCCTGCTCTGATTCTGTAAACGTTAAACGTGCGGCTGACGGGTTGCATAGGTGGCGTTAAATAAGGATTTAATATAATATCGAAAAAAAATGCCACTTAATAAATTTTTTGAAGCGTGACTCCTTTAATTCTTAATTCTCTGTATCCCCTCTTAAAATATTTGTACTTAGTCATAGTTAACCCTGTATAGAAACTATTAGCATTTTTTGAAAATAATATTAAATAACTACAATGTCAATGATCTTAAAATTCTTACGTAAATATGGCTGGAGACTACACTAGATCAGAGATACTAATCAAACGCACCCTGAATCCCATACTACGGTATGATTTGCAATTTGCATTATTATTCAACCGGCACGTATTCGCACACAAACAGAACTGTTTGTATTTTAGTGCACGTTGTAATAATTTAATACGATGCGCCCGTTTTCCATTTAAATACTGTTGACTTTGTTTAAATTTGCATTTTAAACGTTCGACAACATTTGTTACAATTAATAATCTTCCATTATCTGCTGTTTCCTAAGTTGATAGCTGAATGCGCGGTGATGTGATTTACACTCCCCAAATCCCAGTTAAATCGGATCAAATGTGGGTGATCTCGCCCACACTGGCTTTATTGAAAATGCAAATGATGGCGGATTTTTTAAATTAACCTCTAGCTAAACTGACTCTGATTTATTCCCCCTTTATTTTTATGTATGTATTAAAATGATGTTACGAACTGAAAAGAGTTCCACCAGTTTTGCTAAATGTTTATCTTTGCAGGGATATTGATGTAGTGAGTTATTTTTTATCAAATGAACGCATATACGTATCATATACCTGTTATCAAATATTTGGTATGGGAAACAATAGGGATGTTCACAAAAAAATATATATATTTAAACGTCATTAAAATAGCAAATTTGCAAAATTTTACAAAAATAAAAAAAAACTTGTATGGGAAAAAAACAAAGAGAAATACCAATAATCGTTTGAACGCGCCAAACGCTCTGTGATGTCACACAGTTAGTTAGGTTAAGTTTTCTTGTAGCCTGCCAGGTCTGCCTTTGCCAGACCTTTGCGTAACGTTGTGTCCTTCGTTTTGTAATTTTTTTAAAATTTTAATTAAGGTAAGGAAATACATATACTAAGAAGAAAGACGATTAAAGAGCAGATTCACATAATCTGCCGACTATTGACATTACTATGGGGTCAAAATATTTAACCTTGGAAATACTTGAATCATTTAAGAACTGAATAATATCGAGTTTAGCAACTAATAGGAATGTTTTTTTACTGTTTAAGAAAGGTATTTTAAGCTAATATATATTAAATCTCCTACAATTCCTATCAATGAAGTCATATGTATGTTCTCTGATACCAAACATCTAGGTATGCTAATGAACAATTCCACAGACAAAGCTCTATTCAATAATTATCTAAAGAATTTAATCTATTTCAATTTACTAACCTCGTTTAATGGAAACACTCCATATATATTAACCTCTGGAGTGGGAACTCGAAATTCAAGCACAATAGATGAGATCTGACCTATTTCTGCATTTTTAGGATTGCTTCATCAGGTGGCCTTTTTTAACTTGAGTCAAATATCTAAGTATAAAAATTATTATACCAATAAATTAAAATTATTTGAAATTAAATGTCGACAATGTCAAAATGAAATTAAATGTCGACAATGTCAAACTGATTAACTGTCAATGAATTTAAACATCATAACGACCTACTAAAATAAATAAAAAAAATTACCTTTTATGTATAGTTTTTTCATATATTTTCAGGTATTAACAATATTGTGTGAAACTAACTACTCAGTGGACAAAAGCCCCAACCTGCGTTGAATTACACCCACAATATGTACCCATATATTCCTTATATATTATTAGCTTTTGTAACATTTTTTACTGTTTAAGATAGGAATTGTAGGAGATTTAATATATATTAGCTTAAAATACCTTTCTTAAACAGTAAAAAATGTTACAAAAGCTAATAATAAGGAATATATGGGTAGATATTGTGGGTGTAATTCAACGCAGGTTGGGGCTTTTGTCCACTGAGTATTTAGTTTCACACAATATTGTTAATACCTGAAAATATATGAACAATAATAGGAATGTTATGTCATGTCACCTGCGAATATTCAAAGGTACCCAAGTACCTAAAACGCTTTATGTCGTTATATATATAGTTATATATATATATATATAACGACATAAAGCGTTTTAACCAACACATTTTTAGATACATAAAACTACTGTAGATGTAAATACTTTTATAACATAAACTTACATATAAGATTGTTAATTTCTGTTATGTCAAAATAATTGTTAAAATTGGGGGTAAGAGTAGCAAAATAATGTGTCTTACAAAGGCTTTTTAAAAGGAAATACTTTGAGGATATTTTAAATAGTAAAAGTGGATAAACAAACCATCAAGAATTTTATTTTTGATATTATTTTTATTCTACTTGTATTATTTTTCGAGATTTATGTACCTAAAAAATATTATAAATTTGATCATTTTACGGTGATAAATATTGTAATGCCTCTACTGCCAGGGCTCAGGTTCTTAAGTGAGACGAGACAGGAAGCATTTTCCTGACTAATATCTATTTTAATATTCTACTCGTAAGTCTACATGACGTCTACTAAACTTCTTGAATAATGAACTTAAATTACTTTTATAACAATATCTTCAACTTGCACTCTAATTACTTATAATTAATCGTAAAAGCCTGTGCTGGACTCTTTTATGTCCTGTCTCAAAGATATTTTAACACATTTAAATTACGAAATCTATAAATCTACGAATCCAGTACAACACGGTGACCTTAAGTGATTACCGAATTTTATTGTGAACGCTCCCACATCACTAGTAAACTTTGATTTTTCATTTAAAAATTCATTTGAAATTCATTCGTGTAATTTTATTTATTTTTTTATTGATTTCTTTATTTGTAACAGTAGACTATTGTCTGAAGCTATTTATTTTTTCAGAAGTGTGGCAAAAACCCTATAAAACTAAAGAATAACAGTAGACTACTTTATTTGAATCCTATATTTACTTCAAAAATTACATTTTCGTTCTGCCAGAGAAAACTATGGGGCCATTGGTTATGTTCAAGTTAAAAGACTAAAAATTTAATAAAAAAAAATTGAAAAGTATACATAACAAAAGATGACTTAATTACTCTATCATCTAACATTGGAGTAAAAACACTGTGGAAGCAGATTCCTGCTAGCGCTTATCGGTGCGATTTTCTCTGTGCTTCTACTCTAAAGCCCGCATTTCACTGAGGCTGGTCCAGCCAGGCTGGTCCGGCCTAGGCTAGTGGCTGGAACAAGTGCAGCTATAAACTAATTGGGCTGCATTTCTAGCATATTTTTTTAGTTACGTACACTCCATAGACAAATTTTTCATTTGAATTATGTTCAGTATACGTCAGACCAGCGACAGTAAAGACGAAGCGCTCGCGAGCAAAAAGAAAACGAAAAGTTAAGATACTGGGTACACGATATTACCGTCTTTTAATTATTCCCGTAATTTTAACTACCTCCAGCCAGGCATTTTTCTTAATTTCTATATCTTTATAGCCCACATTTTGAGGGTCGTATAAGCATGGAAATCTTTTCACAGAGTCTATAAACATTTCTGTATTGTTACTATCTGTCTATCTTCTTCCATTAGTAGAAAACAAAAATAACCTCACAGTGGAACTATACGGCTGTCTACTGGTGACTGAGATTGTACAGCGATGTAGATACTCACGTGGTATAAAAGCAGAAATCTAATTGGTCTATATAGGATCCCGCTTAGCTGGTCCCGCTTGAAAATGTAAATTATTACAAACATGGCTTGTGCCGCCTGAGCTCGAAAGCAAGCTCATCGTGTACCAGCCTGTGTGAGTATAGCAAATGGTCATATTTGCTATACTACATTTCAAATTTGGCTGGACCAGTCGCGCTGCACTAGCCTGGCTGGACCAGCCTCAATGAAATGCGTGCTTAAGGGTAGGAAACACAGTTGCAAAATATTGGTGTTTAGCAGGCGACGTGAAGTTTTAACGTAACACTTTAAGTGCCTAAAACATCTATTTCGCAACATGTGTCGAACAAGATTTTTCGTAAAATCGTCAAATATATATTCAAAATAGTTTTGACATAATCTTCGATTGCATTTTTTAATATAATCGCTATACTCGCGATAAGAATTCAGACGACTTATGTCATACGAACAAATGAATAATTCATTATATTTTCATCAAAATATTTAAGAAACTGCAACTGATAGTAATAAAACTATATACTATACGTATATACTTCACTAGAAATTTGCACTAAATTGCAAATAATGATTTTTTTTAACGCAACCAAATATCGAAAATTACGTTGACAATAAAAACAAATGTTAACGTCAGCCGTGACGTAAGACGTCTGAATTCTTGACGCGAGTATAGACTATTTTATTTAAACAGATTTAACTAAGTTGCCTATAAGGCCGTTGTTATGGAGCAGTTGATATGGTACGATATTTAGACACTATACACACATTATTAAGTGTATGTGTTAAAGATTGTTTTAAGCACATGTGCCTAAAAGAATGTCATTTCGATAAAAAAAATGACAATCGAACTGTCATTATTATGCAACGATTTTACAAAAATATAATTTTCAATTTCCTGCAGCTCTATGACGTTAAATAACACATGTACTTGTCTTGACAGGGCCATGCGAATCATTTTCGTGTTATTGAGGTATTCTATATTTAAGGAACGTCGGATATGGGGGAAAACAATAAAAACTGGATAACATATATCAAGCTTTTTGTACTCGTTGACAGATTTCGATGGCCTTTATTTGTTTGAATGGTGTTTCAGGAATCACTATGTCAGTTTCTGTCCCAGGGGAGCCTTTAAATAAAATATATGGCATTAAATATCTTCTTAGCAGCCAAAAAGATAATGTGCACGGCAGACATTACTACTTCAGTAAATAATTTATATTCAAATGATTTTTTTTATAAATTAAAAATAAACATAAGATAAATTTAGTTTTAAAAAACTTTAAAAGACGATAGGACATTTTAATAAGCGATTGTTAAAATCAAGTCTGAAATTATTTTTTTTTATTAATTACTTTCCAAATTTTAGAATCAACAAATTTTGTACAATTAATAATATTAAGCGAGGAAGATTTCAATATGAGCACCTTAAGTTTCTATACATTTTCTAAAATTGTCTAAAAACCATCATTGGACAGGAAACAACATGGTGGGGACATTTTGATTTTCTTACCTGAAAATACTAACTTCATTATTAATAAATTATTATATATTACTTCATTAAATATGCCTTTATCTCGCAAATGGGATAAGATATTATCGAATAAAGCAAGATTTATCTTTTTGCAGGAAATCGATAAGGGAATCGAACTACGAATGCAAAATATCAAATTGTATAAATTTTAAAACTACTTGTATAATGAAGTACGCCCTGTAAATAATGTCTGTAAAATTTCAAAGAAATAGTTTATATTTACTTAATATGTAGCATATTAGTTGTGGCCATTTTATAGTT
The DNA here is from genome assembly GCA_025584915.1 of Monochamus saltuarius. Taxonomy (NCBI): domain Eukaryota; kingdom Metazoa; phylum Arthropoda; class Insecta; order Coleoptera; family Cerambycidae; genus Monochamus; species Monochamus saltuarius. Next base: position 54,207,716 of record CM046725.1, on the reverse strand, counting down.
ATCTCAAGTAATTTTACAAATATTAAGGGAATTTACAATATTAATTGGACGACTACCTGCGCATAATTAGTAGATCAATCGACTTACCTGTAAGGAAGTTTGATCATAATTATATGAGCAATTTCGTCGAAGAATTATAAATTTAACTACTTGTAGTTTGCACTTTTCAAACTCACCCGGTACGTACTTTAAAGACAAAAAACCCCTTATCTCTGTTACCACACATTCCCAACACGCTCTTACTATCATTGTATTTTCCTATCTAGATCGCCTAGGGTGGGAATTTTGGGCGGGAATTTATAATTCTTCGACGAAATTGCTCATATAATTATGATCAAACTTCCTTACAGGTAAGTCGATTGATCTACTAATTATATTTCGCAATTTCGTCTCGAATTATAAATTTAACTACTTGTAGATGTTGAAAGAATTATAGGCGATCTAGTGTGCAGACAGAAACTTTATATCCTGCATCTTACATATTGACCAGTTATCGTTCTTTTGATAATTAAAACATTTTTATACTGCTTTATATATGTATATATACAAATATACATAACTATATATTATATATCAAAAATATATTTATATTTAGCGTCTACCTGCATTTTTAGTTATATATTAATGCATAAAATATATATTGATTCCGTGTGACAGTAAATGCATCCACAATAATGGAATGAGGGGATTTCATTTCTACGATATCTTTTTTATTTATTATTATTTATTTTTTTTTTTTTTTTTTTTTGCATTGCAAACACGTCTAATTCAGGCTGTTTGAAAATGTTAAATAATATTTCGAATACCCGTTTGAACGTTCGGTTTCTATTCTTAAACACCGAAATACTGTTATGTATTTTATTATTTTATATTTATTTGTTTTTTCCGGGTACACTAAAGGAAATATGTTTTAGCCTTTAATAGACATTGTTTAATCCCAGCAAAATATCTGCATTAAATAGACTCAACTGGGACCCATTATTTTATTACAGTAGTTTTTGCAACTTTTGACACTAGCAAAAATGTATATTGCAGCTGACAGTCTTTCATCCTAGGTAACTTTAGTCAGTAACTGTATAGCTACTATTATGAATTCTAGTTCATTTATCCTTTGTCTCCAAATTTTCATTTTACTGTAAAGAAGTTACCATCATTGATTATATAAGTTATATATAACTCAATGGCATGGTATATGGAAGATACCTACAGTTTGAACAAACTCGACTACCACTCGCCCTTCAATTTTAGCTTTTTTAATAGCAAACAAAAATTCGTTAACGTTGATGGCTAATGAACACTGTCACATGCCCTATTCACACTCTTTCATGTATCATGTATATATTATTGCTTTTTATATAACTTACTTCGCATAATGTATACATATCACAAAATAAATATTGTTGGTTATATTACCTATATTGGTAATAATATATTTTTTAAGGTCTTGTCCATCCGTTCTTCCTGTTGTAATGCTGAGCATAAAATGGCTATGCATTCGCGCATTTGTAAAGATTAGCCACGAGATAGATATTACCTATATTGGTAATAATATATTTATTAAGGTCTTGTCCAGTCCGTTCTTCCTGTTGTAATGTTAAGCATAAAATGGCTATGCATTCGCGCATTTGTAAAGATTAGCCACGAGATAGATATTACCTATATTGGTAATAATATATTTATTAAGGTCTTGTCCAGTCCGTTCTTCCTGTTGTAATGTTAAGCATAAAATGGCTATGCATTCGTGCATATGTAAATATTACCCACGACGCGCTAACCAAATATAGCTTTGTTACACATTTCACAGCTTGAAGCCTTTCAGCTACAGGTAAATTATTATTATTATTTATATATATGCATATACATATATATCTATATCCTACTACGCACCTACTTTAACCGTTAATAAGTAGTCATTTACCTACTCATTAAGTTATCTAGTTACCTTTAGTAAAAGTAGTGATAGAAAATACGTCTATTCAACCTGAGAGTCTATTGTTTTAGCAAAACTCCGACTGAATGTAATAAAATCGGGCAAATAAATAAATTATTCTTGGTACATGCATTGCAGTACTAACAGAATATTCCAACGATGATAAAGATTATATTAGCAAACTTTTTTATTGTTCGATATCTCTCAGTATATTGATGTAGAATGCATATATCCCTATTTTTCTTATTTCACACCATTCCCATATTTCTTTCCCTACGTTATTATTAAGCTTTATCTGTCTACACACAGTACACAGTCCCCATCAGGTTATTACAAGAAATAGCAATTGTGTTATCGATTTGCAATAACTAACATTTTTGAAAATGATTTTTGAGCATTGAAAACTGTTAATAATTCTTAGGACAATATGTAAAGCCCATGTTGTCTTCACCTCCTGCTCTCCCCCTACAAGGGAGGCATCTAAATAGATTTCTAGAGTTGAATATAGGATTTTATCTTTTTTTTTCTCTCCATAAAAAGTTATTCGTTATATTTGAGATACCTACGTATATATTTATCGAAATATCCTCTATTATATATTTAAGAGAGGTCTTTGTATACCTTCCATCCAGAACATTACTGCAGAACGAGCTGCAACTAACGTTCCTCCAAAACCTAACCACTCTCTAATTTTACAGCAGGTGTGATTTCAAATTTTTATTTTATTTATTCATTTTATTTTTATATATTCTTTGAAATGTCCTATCTTTCTGTCAAGGGAGTGTAAAGTTATTAGTATTATAAATAAAGCTTAGACCTTACAGTCCAGGTTAGGTACAAGCAAAGCTTGACTATTTTTATTAATATTTTTATCGTTATAAAATAAACATTCTGTTTGATATTTTCCATTTATTAAAATATCATTTAAATATTATGTGCAAGTAATTGTACCTAAGACCTTAAAGGTTATAATAAAGGTATTAAGCATGTCCGTAAACACATAAGGTGCCGTACAGAGGCGAAAAGTAGTGTTGGATGGGAGACAAAAATTGTTGCAAAAATTTGAAAAACCTTGTCTTGTCTAGCAGAAGAAAACAAAAGTTTCTATAAAGCCTTGTGCTTGCTTGATTTTTCAACATTATGTCTTTTATATTGTCTTGCGAAAGGTCTCGCAAATTTGCATGATTCTTGTGAGACTTTTGCATAGAAATCAGAAACATGAAACTTTATTACCAATCTAATAACAGTGGTAGTTACTTTCGGTCGGACATGGTGGCGCTCGGAACTTACTTAGCTCAGATATTGGTCGATTGGTAAACGTTATAAAATATAGAAACGGCTAGTTTTACATAATAAATAATAATAATAAGCAATGGACGAGATAGGCGTGCCAAATCGGAGCTCTTTCAGTCAACTGGCACTATAATTAGTTGTATTCAGCAGAGCTACACCTAAGCACCTTGAATTTTAATTTTATATGCTTAATTCTTTTAAATAAAGAATATGCCTACATTAGAAATGCAATGTGTGTTTATTTAGTCACTTATTTATTTATTTATTTCAACTAACGTTCATTTAAATTTCACCCCAAACCTTCTAGCAATATTTCTTGCCAAGTCTAGTCTTGTCTTGCGGGACCAAGACAAAATCAAGACCAAGATGTCACTGCTAGCCAAACAGTTACATTAATGTTTCTGTTTTATAGATGTTATATAACACTATGCGTTCTTGAGATCATTGCTTTAGGATTTATTTTTAATATTGTATTTATTTTATTTTTAAAACCTCTGTATAAGTAAAATTCAATATAGAGTGATAACCCTCTAATCTGGGGTGGGGATTTAACGATTATAAACCTAAAAGTCCCACACTTTTTGATAGCAAATATGAAGAAATAAATTCACCTCCTGTCTCCAAAAGTTAATAACTTCTATCTAGCAGTTTCACTATTGTTTACCTGCTTCAGATTTACTTGGGTCCTCACTTTATTATTACCATTACATCAGCACTTAATCCAGGTGTGTCCCTACACCTCAGATTTTGCTTTGGAACTCCTCCATGTGGAAGTCGTCCTATGAGGTTGAATCTAATCGATATGTGTATAGAAAATATGAATATGTATTCATCTATAAACAACAGTAACAACAGTCCATTAGACGTTGTATCTAAATGTATGTATAACTCTATACATTTCATTATAAAGATATTGAAGGTTAATTAAAATTATGTGTGTTGTGTATAATATTAGCTTTTATTATTAGCTATATGAGTCATATCTACTTTTCTTGATTCACCCTATATTATATGTTTATTAATAGTTTTAAAAACTTTTATGAGAATACTCCTATTTTATATTTTTATCGGTACAGTAATTATTAAAAACTGTTGGAGCAAAACTTGCGAACTTGACAAAACTGTCAGTTCTCTTTACTTATTGCATTAATTATTCCATCTATTTAACATTTGGGGATATTATAACTCATATATAATTTTACATTTACTCAGTAGATTAACCCTTTAATTATTTACTTACTTGCATGTCCGGATACATATGTACAGGGAGTTAGAAAGTATATGCAAGTCATGTGACTGCGAATTAAAGTTCACACATATGTGGAACGTACTTTCGTGTTATATGAGAGTTCATGTGAACCTCGAACACCAGAGAGGAATATATATATATCCTTCTATAAACTGCCCTGATGAGTATGTAGAGGGAGTTAGGAAGTATATGCAAGTCATGTGACTGCAAATTAAAGTTCTGTGGAACGTTCTTTCGTGTTATGTGAGAATTCATGTGAACCTCAAACACCAGAAAATAATACATCCTTCCATTGACTGATTTCTGAAAAAAAAAAGAAAAACGGAAAATCTACATACTTGAAGAACTTGAGCATTTTTCTAAATTTCATCTTCAGATTTTCACTTTTATGCCCATTCATTTTTACAACAGTGTGTCATATAATAACGGTGGCAGAAGCGTTATATTGCAACTTCAACCATGTTTTCCTGCGAGATTTCCTATTTCGCACTATTTCCGACACCAATAAACACTTTTTCACTCTGTCTCTCTTATTTCACGTCGTAGCCGGGCCGGTACGAAAAATACAATGATAGTAAGAGCGTGTTGGGAATGTGTGGTAACAGAGATAAGGGTTTTTGTCTTTAAAGTACGTACCGGGTGAGTTTGAAAAGTGCAAACTACAAGTAGTTAAATTTATAATTCGAGACGAAATTGCGAAATATAATAGTCCTGTGATTCACATTGTAATAGTTTTATATATCTTATATATCTACGAGTATATCGCCTAATGTTCTGTAAATTTAATAAAATTACCAGTATTATGTATTTTCACAGAGGTAGTTATGGTAAACACGTTCCAACGCATGCGCCTACTGCGTCCCGATTCAGTAATGGTCGGCTTGTCTATACAATCATGTGCGTTATAGATATTGTAGTGCAGTTGACATTAAAGTGGTACGGAACATTTTAAGTGTGTTTAGGGTTTAGTTGTGCTGTAAAATAGTGTATGAGAGGTTCTCTGAACCTGATTTAAAAAATACATTATAGCTGCCCGAAAATACAACACTTCCATACATACAAGTCTTGATTGATGATGTTAAAATTGTTTCTTTTCTTTCATTTAAAAGTCAAAGAATTAGCATGCACCCAGATATAAAAACCCATTTTGCTCAAAAACTGTTGCCGACGTCGAATTTCAACAAGAGGACTTTTTTATATAAAAATTCTAAGAGTTTCCGTTTCCGATATACATCCTTACACAAAAGAGTTTGGGCATTTTTGAAGTACTATCGCCCTTGCTTTACCCGCTTCTGAACAAACTGTATTCATTTATTTTTAGATTTTCGAAAAAATTATGGGATTGTTCAAATTTCGTTAATTTATATTTACGCGTTTGGGAAATACAAATTAAAAATCGTCATGAAGAACTAATCTTTCACACCGTGTATGTTGAAAACGAAGCGTTTTGGGATACACTAGGACTTGAGGTCTTATCTTGAGGCCTAGAAAATGTTGTTAAATTTATGTTACTACATTTAAAATCACCTTGTATGTGGTATGTTCAATAAATACTACCTACTTGAAAGCATTGTTTATACAGGGTGATAAAGGTTTGACTGCCATAATTTTAACAAACGGTAGTATAATAACAGAGGTAGTAAATATTACATTTTACGATATTCTATGCAGAAAATGGGGGGGTGATTTCTAATTTAACTGAACTTTTGCACATCCAATCCGATAGTTTGATAATTTTTTTCTCGAAAACGGTTGGGTTTAGGAGTTGATATATAAGACTTTTTGTTAATAATGCAATAACACGTCTAACCTATACAGTAGTAGTATGTAAGAAGACGAACTCAACAATAAATCAACCGTGAAATTAATTTATTTTTCTTGTTGTTTGTACTAGTAAAATGCGTAGCCCATAACCAATTCCCAATAAATTGATATTAATACCATAATACCTAGATTACTGGTGATGTATTTGCCTTCTATTCCATCGAACATACTTTACATAACACGTACAATAGCAACATTTCAGAAAACAAAAAAATTTATGTTGTAGACTTATTTTTCTTGACTTATCTTTCCTAAGTAACTAATCATTTGCGGATTCATGTTTATAGAAAATTTTCATTAACAGAATGCCGTTCAGTTTTGAAATACAGTATATCTTTATTTAATTACATTCGAGTTTTAGAATTAGTAAATTTTTATATTATGTATGTAGGAATACCTATACATAACTTCCATAGTAAAAATACATAATTTTTACATGTATTACATTAAAATTTTATAGAACATTAGCACCTTTACAAATCATAAGTAAAATTCCCATGGCATAAATCATTTTTTTGGTGTCTGTAATTACAATTTGAACAGTGAAAGTTTTATTACTCTACGTTACTACTATCACCCAAATTTCGAGGTTGCCAAGATAAAAGTTTACTTGGAAGCCCTGTCTATTCATAAGGAAGCCAGATAGATCAGAAATGTTTGTGAAGTACTACCATTATTATGGCCACTCTGTATGCCCTCTCATTTTGACCACTAGTTTCTGGACATCCTGTATATAATGCAAATGTTACAATAGAAGGGGTGATAAATGTGTATCTTATCGTATTCTTTCGTTCCACTCAGAAGTTAAAAAATGCTATTTATAAGTAATATATTTTTTTTTGCTTATGTATTTCATTTGTTTCGCTATTTCTGTCTCTTTGTTTTCTTTTTTACCGATATTGTACGTCTACCTTGCTTACATAATATGTAAGATTTATTTAAGGTTTTGTCTGCTTGTTAGGTGCACTGTGTTCTATTGTTGTGCTGTTTTACTGTATGTATTTATAATTTCTACCGTATCCTGTAATTGGGCAGGTGCCTGTTTGGATATGTACTAAATAAATAAATATATAAGTTAATTAATAATCACAAGAATGTTTAAACTTAGAAGCTAGTAAATATTGTAACCCAGAGTTCTTACTAAATTAATATGGTTCGTATTAAAGTGTTGTAATAAAGGAAGACATTGTCCCACAGTATCAGCTCTAAAAGTATTGCTAGCACCTGGCTCACAGTGATCACTTTTTGATGATTTACTTAACTATAAAGTTCAGATATCGAATTTCGATCACTCCGGCGGTGTCATTTTTTTACCAGCTACTTCCTTCGGAGTAAGTTCCAATGAAAACTGGTAAAGTATATGAGCGATGGCTATAAAGTCAAAGTGTCGCTGTGAAAGTATGCTACATCGCGGGAAACAATTTTTGCCACATGTGAATAGAAGGCATGTTTTATAAACGTGCTTTAGCTAAAGAAAAATACTACAAGGTATTTCTGAATTAAGGACGTTATTTTAAAGCGGTAATGAAAGATGTAGAAAATAATAATTTTCATTAGGAACTCGGTGTTCCAAAATTTCATACTTTCAGGATTAAACTCACACCAAGTCTGCAAATTCTTGATTTGAATAAAACTGTAAATAAAACAACATAAATTAACTTTTAAACGGGCCGTACATTATGAAACTTGTACGATAAGTTGTATGTCAACTGCACTACCTCCCACTTACATCTACATGATGCGCATTTCGCGGATATCACACTTGAATACTTATAGATACACTATACTGTGCATTCACACTATACACAGATTCAAACCATTTTTCAAATACTTTGCTATCCTTATCCTTATGATAGTCCTCATGTTTGTCGTGTTCAAAAACAAGTAAACCTGTTTCAAAAATTTGTCTATACTTCCAATATGCGAATTTATTAGACGCTGTCCTTTTCCAGTCAAAAATGCTCAAGAAATGCCTGCCGTTTGCTTTGGATATTGCAATCGTGCCACACTTTCGTCACTGTATGGCCTTCATTTATCCATGTTTCATTAGTATAATATATTCTTTCTTTGCCATATCACTATCTCGCCTTTTTCTATCAGCATACCTTCACAAAAGCACCTTTCTAGATATTCTGGGCAAAGTTACATACTGTGAGATAGCAATCTGATTTTTTTTATTGTCGGAAGCTCATTTTTAAAATAACCATCCATGAATTGTCCTACTCATCGCGTATTTTGTGTTTCATCCACCGCTTTTTCCTTCGGCGAGTTTCTGCTATTTGAGAGTTTACCGCAGTCACTGTTTATTGCAAAATACACTACTCACGGACACACCAGTTAATAAACTATATATTTCAACCGCGTCACACTCTTATGTTAGTCTCGCGCCCTAATCCCTTCATACAAGTTTTTTTATCTTCAGATATTCTTAACTTGTTACATTAGGGCGTTTACGATTTTGAAAACACGCTGTAGATCCCGAATTATTCTCCATTCTTAAAAAAATAAACAAAAAAGCAGTAATAAATTTATTATAATCACAATTAAATTGGCGGAAAGATATACTCGAAATTTATACACGCATACGCCCATGGTAGCTGTCCAGATGGAATAGGTGGGGTCTGTCAACAAAAGAGATCAAGCATTCGGATGTGGCGCATGCGTATTTGCTACAGTAGAGCTTTGTATTCTGGGTATATTCTTTGAGGTATACCGAACAGACAATTTTATACAAACAATCGCTCCTATATTTCATTGTGTTACTGCTATAAATCGTATAAGTTAAAATTTCAGTTGATTTGAAAATATTTAAATTAAATTATCAATGAACGTTAAGGCGAAAAATAGCGCCAATAAATATTATTATGTTTTTGATGTACCCACTAACTAGGCTAGAAGTCACAATCTCAGATAAGAGAGGATTTGCTGAATATTTCATCCATATTTCTGTTCTGTATTTTAAGTTTTACTGAAGCAAATGATTTAATTCAAAGAGAAGCATATACATAATTTGATTGTTCTTAAGAAAGCATAAAGTATCAATTTTGATAAAATAATTAATGATGTATAACCGTGTGTACAAACACTTGCTTGTGGTGATTCCATTAAGGAGGTAAAACGTTACTTTTAATTAAAAAAATTGGACAATAATAAAAACTTTTAAATGGTATCTGTAGTTTTCGATTTGGAGATCCCGTTTGAATTTATTGCGACATTTTTAAATTCTTCTCTTTGGAGAGTCTGGGCCAAAATCTCCCTCTCAGTAAAATCTTTGGTTTCCAGTTCTATTGAATGCCCTCCATTCTATGATCCGCAACTGCTGATTTTTCGTCGTTATTATTTGTTTCTCAAGCTGGATCTTTCCATTTGATCAACGAATACCTTGCTGCTAGGGCTGTCAATCCCGGAAAAGAATTCGATCCCGGGATTTCGGTATTAGAAATTTATAATCCCGAATCCCGGGATTGATTGCTGTCGACAATGTTGATATATGAAAAATTAATATTATTTTTAATTTTCTTTATTTAAAAAGAACAGAGTGATAAATGTGAAAAAAGTTGTATTATAATTGATATGAATAAATACACACGAGTATATGAAATGTATTTATCATTCATATTTTGGAAAAAATAAAAAAATATATATAAAAACTAATTCATCCAGCATATTTGCACTTAAATTCGAACGAATTTTCATTGACTACGTGCCAACTGTTGAGAAGGCCCTCTCCGATTTTACAATTGTAGCTGAAATTGATAATAAAAATTGTTGGTTTAAGTACAAAATAACGAAAGTTTCTTATTTCTACTTGAACCTGAATGAAATGGCTACATAGACTCTTTCAGACCTTGCTTTTATGTACTGAACAAAGTCGTATTAAAAATATCTATTAGACTGTAAATCAGTTCTTACTTTGTAAAAATGTGATCAATTTTCAATTTTTTAGACCTGGTCACTAAATTAAATATAATATATGTGTATTAATTAATTATTCTGTGGCCTCGTATTTCACATTAGACTGCAACGTATCTATAAAATTGACAAGATTAAACCCTAAAATCCCGGGAACCAAGCTGGCGACATCCCGGGATTTTTGGGTCTGAAAATTAGCAGAATCCCGGTCTCGAATTTTCCATCCCCCCTCATCTTTTTTGAAGTGTTGTAGATGATATTAATACTGATTTCCTTGCGGTCTATCTTGTCAGTACATCCTTGATATAGGGTATATAGGATCCCTCTGTTTCCTTGGTCTTAGGCGTTCTCCTAGTACTTTGTTCAATACTCCTATTGGCGTATCCTTTTTCTGTAAATAGAGGTCGTTCACAATTGTTCAAGCCGTCGAAGGATTCGTTTCCTTCAGATGATGATAATACTATCCGAATGCAATCGGGGCGAATCATTGAGGTTATGTTTTTAAAGATGTTACGTTCATGTTCATTATTTTAGCGATTTGCGCTTTCCATCTATGTGTATTAATTAGTTAGTTATATTAATTATTATTTGTCAATGTGTTTTTCAATACATTTACTCACTCGTATGTGTGCCTATACCGGTGATGACGTGTTCATTTCCAATGTGTCAGAAGTTTGCTTTGTGGTGAATTTTGTAAATTTATTTGTTAATTATCGATATGGGAAGTGTTTTGTGTAAGCAGTTGATGTTCAAATATTTACAAAGGTTCATTGTGAAACTGACAAATATTTACGTTTGGAATATTCGGAGTTTTGTGGAGCTTTTCAGAGAAATCGATGTATTAAATCCTAAACGCACACGAAATTAAATCATTTTTAGCACTACCTATTTGACACATGCCAGATTTGTTGTTTTTCAAATACTTATATCTATAAAAAATGTTATATAATATAGAATTTGTTCTACAAAGATCATTAAAGGACAAATCAACGCACTTATCACGTTATTAAATTTGTAAAATATTATTTTGAAATGCAATTGTCCATGAAGGTTGCTGTTACTAATGAAAGTTTGATCGTTTGTTGACAAGTAACTTCAAATCTCGTGACACGGAAAGTGATAAAGAAAATGAATTTTTCACAAAGAGAAGCCACTTTCGAGTTACTGCCTAGTGAGTCATACAAATAATTATTGAACAAATTTAGCAGACATGATAAGAGGTAATGTTTTGGAATTAGTAAAATCTTATTTAGAAAATAGAAAGCAATATGTGTTATTGGAAGGATGTAAATCACAAGTGAAAAATGTAACGTGTGGCGTGCCCCAGGGATCCATCCTTGGGCCCCTATTATTCGTCATTTACATTAACGATCTACCTTCAAATATTGCATGTGAGAATACAATATTATTTGCTGATGATACCAGCTTTTTGCATGTCGCATGTAAAACGACAGAACTTATCCAAAAGACAGATGGTATACTACAGGAGGCTACAGATTGGTTTAATGCCAACAAATTAAAAATGAATGCCAATAAAACACAACGGTTAGTTTTTGAAACTAAGATCGATTGAAATTTTTGGGGATATACTTTGACCATAGTCTAAAATTTACTAAACATATACAAGAACTAGACAAGAAGTTATCTAAATCTACATTCATCTTAAGACGTCTGATGAGGATCGCTACTCCAGAAGTCGCCAGATCAGCATATTATGTTTCATTCCACAGCCATCTTGTGTATGGAATATTGGTATGGGGCCATTCACCTGAAACAATAATAGTGTTCATTAAACAAAAATGTATAGTGCCACTTAGCAAAAGCAGAGCAAAGTGCAAGTGCAAAACAGTGCTTCATAAATCAAGGTATATTTACCTTTTACTCTATTTACATACTTACCTGTTTAATATATATTCATAATAACAAACAACTTTATGTGCTAAATAATAGTTTTCATAACCACAATACTAGAATGGCTCAGAATATAATGATCCCATACCATAGATTAAATACTAGTCAATGCAGTACAAATTACTTAGCTATAAAAATGTATAACAAATTATCTAAATGGTACAAAAACCTTAATGCTAAAAATTTTAAGAAAAATTTCAAGAATAAACTGTTACAAGGTGCCTACTATAGCATTAATGAATATTTCTGTGATACAAATTTTTAACTTACTTTATTTTAACTTCATATTAATCTGTTTTATGTTTGTTTTAATTAATAATTTAATTGTCTTGTTTATTTTAATCTATAGTTTTAATGTAAGTACTTTATAGCTACTAAGTTTTATACCCAGCGACATGTTAGTTGTTAAGTATTCTACAAATATTTATGTACACCAAAAATTGTACCTACTGCTGACATTCCATGTAATTTCTTAATGGTAATAAACTAAACTAAAAAAAAAAACTAAACTAAAAATAATACGAGTTTTCGTAAAATCGTTTCTTGAGATGGTGTGATCTGAAAAATATTAGTGGTAAGTTTAGTGAAAAGGAGTTTTTGGCATACCTACTTTGAAGAATGGTCCAAAACATGAAAATGGTCAAGGCTTTGGTCAGATTACTCCAGTTGAAGGCGATCATGAACATATAAATAATCAAGAGATAACTAAATATTACAAGTTTGTTGCTCCTTTGAAGCGATAGGACGAAGGATATCGACCGAAAACGTTGAAAGTATTGACCATTGTACACGTGAATATGATGTAGCATGCATAAAATGCGCATTAAAGATTTGCAAGCATGAATGTATCTATATAGTATAAAACGAAAACGCTATAGAAAACAAATTATGAGAGAAGCTTAGGAACAAATTACACAGGAAATGTTTCTCACAGCACATTGTTAATGAAACAATATACATTTTAACGACTCTAGCTAAATGGATTAGGGTATTTAAATGCATTCATCCTCGACTCACAATTTGAGTTTGACCTTCTTCTGATATGAACTATTACTTAAATTGATGGAATTATCGAATATAACGTAACGTGGCATCGCATGGCGTGGTAACAGTGTGCACATAGAGTACATACCACACCACGTCACGTGGCATAGCATGGCGTGGCATCAGAGCAATGTGTCCCCGGCTTAAATGTGCCACAACACCTGTTGGAATCAACACATTTAGTAAGATACCTTCCAATATTGCTGAATTTCTGGATTTGCCTGATTCTCACCTTTATACTGGACATTGCTTCGGCTAGATTGTTAGCAGACTGGTGCTAATCTTACTACAGTTATGAGACACGGTGGATAGAAGTCCAGTACAGTAGTGGAGGGTAGAAGACTTGTTCTAAAACAAGGCCAAATTTTATCCAAAACTTCGGCGGATAACATTGCTCCCTATCCTACTACTACGGCTGCTAATGAGATTGACTATGGAGTTAGATACTTATTCTAATTGAAATTTCTTTAACTCTACATTTAATTAAATAAATATTTCTTTAATTTAAAATTTCTTTATTGTTTTCTATTTTCGCACCAATGGTCATTTCTATTAAATTATTTTTGTCTAATTAAAAAGTCTGACGTTGAAAAAGCAGACATATGACGAAACTAAAAATCCTCATCACAGTATAATGCAGTTCACATTTCGAAAATTATAATTTCAGATTTATTTAACTTAGTAAAATATATATAATTTTGTCACATAATTATGCTTTCAAAGTGATGCATAACGAGATTTACAAAGTTCAAAATACAATTGTTTCTAGTACATCCTATTAGTCTAAGAGCCAGTGGCCGGCAACCTATAAGTAAATGATTATACCTGAAATTTTGAGTGAGTCTCTTATACCCATCACTTATGAGGTGGCGAGGCGAGGCCGACCCAACTGTTACTCAGGTGCGAGATGTATGAAAATTTAACCAACTTCGTTATTAAATGAACAAAGTTGCCGTTTGAAAATTTTAAAATATGCAAATATTATTATATAAAAATAACAAAGGCAGACGATTACCGCGCTTCCAAGGGCATGGCAGACATTTGTGAAATGACAAAAGTATTTGATTAAATTTGATTTTTTTATATGTTGTTCATTAAAGTATTAGAAACCTATATTTATCACGGCAGACGTTTTTTCCGAATATAATATGCCGGCAGACAGCAAAACCTTACCTACTGCTCGAGCGTTAGTATTACTAGGCAACATATAGTCACATCTTTTTATTATCTTCGATATAGTACCATTGGTTTTCTAAGCGGGCATTGCGATCAACACATCAGATCTAACAAATTAAGTTTACCTTACCATATAAACCTAATTACAAGACAAGATTAAGAAGAAAATAGAACTAACAAAAACATTAACAGTAGGGTACAAAAAAAAAACATGATAATAAATCAAACTAACAAACAGATTGAAATTACAAATAAATAAGAACTACAACAAGAGTGAAGAAATAACAAAGTGAGGTAAATATGAAAATGAAAAATAAAATAATAATAATATGAAACTAAAAATTAAAAAAACGAGATGAAAAGAAAGAAAAGAAAATGCAAGTGTTTTCAGTGCTGCAAGATCCAGAAATGGCTGACAGACAACAGCTAAATATTTAGATTAAATTCACTGTTGCATATATCACATATTGAATATAATGGAGAGAACTTCAATAAATTTGTTCTCCGCCGGTCATGTCTTTGAACTCTAGGCACATGTAAATTCAGTCTCAATAAAACAGTCAATAAGGTTATTAATTATCTTATATGACTTTATCAGCATGAATTATGTTTTGCGTTTTTTTAGCAAAGAAAAGTTACACCTCCTGAGCAGGTCATCATAAGGCAAGAATTTCCACATGATGAACTGCTCAGGAGGTATAACTTTTCTTAGGATAAAACCGAGGATAAAACATTGTAGCTCGTAGCCCAGGATACTGTCACATATTCTGGTTTTGATCTCACATATGAAGTATAAAAAGTCTTAATTGCTTCGTTATTTGTAAAATCCCATGTACATCGTACAATAAAACTAACACATTTCAGTGCTTTGGAAACAACTGCATTTGCGTGTGGAGAAAACAATAATTTGCAGTCAAATCAACGCCAAGGTCTCTGAACATGTCCATTCGCGAAATGGCGTCTAGTGAGTAGTGATAAGCAATTGGCATTGCTTTTTTAATGAATACATGATATTGCATTTTTTGATGTTTAATTGAAGATTGTTTGTAATACACCACTCACAAATTAATTCGATGACGTTTTTTGCAGTCCTTTTAGAGATACAATTTGACATCGTCAGCGTATAATAAGAACTTGGTATCAAGGTTACACCCGAGGTTACACCTATATCATTGATAAATAAATTGAATAACAGAGGACCCAACACTGAACTCTGTGGTACACTTGATGTTGCAATATATTGTGCTGATCTGAAGCCATTAATCTTAACATATTATTGGGTACGACCTTTGAGATAAAATTACTTACTTATTATAACTACTGTCACGGATTTCCCAATCCGTCTTTTTCTTACTTCCAGAAAAAACAATCCGTTAATTAATTACTTCTTTATTAACTACTGAACACTACTAATTACAGGTCAACTAAACACTTATTTAATTAATCGCTATCTAAATCGCTTTGATCTCTCTAAATAAACACTTCACTTCAGACTGTAACACAAGACTAATACAAGACTAACTAACTCGGCCGTTTATTCTTCTTTATAGACCCAACGAATATTCCAGGTATATTCCAGTATCTCTAGATCCATTTTCTCGTACGACTCGAATGCTTCTCGTCGATTCCCGATTTTCCAGGCCGATCTCGATCAGCTGCATGTTGTTTGTTTACCAGAATCGCGTAGGGGCGATCAGGGCAATCTTAGGCAATTCGCGGTGCCACAGTCGTCGGTTTGGGAGTGAGTGGGGCAAATTCCGTGACACTACTTTAAAGTTTATTCTGTGTTGCGAGAAAAACATTCACAATATGTTTAGGAATACTTTTGATTGTTTGCAGATAGAGCTGATGTGGTAGGTCTAAGATGTTGTCACCTATTCAAATTCTGTTTTCTGTCATAACTCTAACACCACTGGTTAGAGATTTTTTTTTAAATTATAATTAATTATGTTTGCCACGATTTATCATACAGTAAAGTAAATACACATATATTCCGATCACCCTGTATTTTAGATATAAAATTAGTAACGAAGATTATATCACTGAAGGGCAAGGTGTGTATTTGTAAAATCTTATTTAATATAATATGAAATACATTGTTAATTATGAATTAAACTTGCTACATCATTTTATGGAAGGATTGTTAAGTCTTATAAAAGGAAAAGTAATTCTGTAAAATCGGATTATAAAGAAAGCTACTAAGAAGAAGGAGAAATTCAAACTCGAATTGAAAAGTAATGCTACGGGATTAAATGTTATTTTTTAGTACGAAGTAAGCCTCTCCCCCTGAAGGTTAGACAGTTGTTACGATTTAATTCAAAAGTTCGTAGATAATACTACATCTTTTTCCATTAGCTTTAAAGTTTTATAAAATTTCTGTTCATAAAAATATAATTTTGTAAAAACGGTTTGATTGTACGAATATTCCGAAACTGGCGAATTCTATAATTAACAATAAGCCCTAAAGAAGAGACAGCGTGTTAAAACTATTAAGCAGTTCAAAGCGAATATCTCCAAATATCTTCAAAGCTGTTTCAGATAAGACACTGAAATTTTATTACCATTTATTTACGCAATGTTACAGTAGGAAATGTTTAATAAATTCGATAGGTTCAGTTTGACCGTTTGGGAATTAAATTGATTTAATTACTTCATTTGAATCATTTGAATTGTAAATCAGGAAAAAAGAAAGTAGGTAGTAGTTTTTATAAATTTTACATAAAAAGTTAGTATCAGCATCTTTGTGCTGATAACGAAAAAAAGTAATAAAGAGGTATTGAAAAAACAAGCTACTAGTAGATTCACATTATGTCTGTATTGTATAAACAAACAGATCTAATCAAAACTTATCATAGTCAGTGACTATTTATCATGTGGTATAGATTGCATATAATATGCACATGTTAGTTTTATAGTTAATGTAGAATAGCCTACTACTTCTGTTATTAATTGTAGGCACATGAAAATCTATCAAAGACAATAGAGACGAACAATTTACTTATTGTGGAAAATTTTAAATAGAAGCAGTACAGCTGTGATACTCCTCCTGTTTTCTAAATTGCTCATGTTAAACCTCTCCAAGAAATAATTATAAGGTGTGTCTTTCAATGGATATACACGATCCAATCAATTGGTTTCATACAATATATGAATACTCCAGTTTAAATCTGACAAACGTGATAAAGAGAGATTTACAGTTTTTTGAACATGAGGTACAAAGGTTAGTTTCAAATCAAAGGTGACACCGAGATCGCATATAGTTTCAGACAAATTTAAAGTAATACTGTCCAACCTGTAGTCATAAACTAGCACAAGAGACTTTCGAAAATATGACATTACATTGTAATTGGCAACATTTACAGATAATTTGTTACTAATACACTACAAATTAATAAGATTTTTTTTTACTGCAATTTATTTTAATCAGTGTATGACTCAATATTAGAAAGGATCTTAACATCATCCTCATAAATTAGAACGTTTACATACAGGTCAGCAGTAATACTGTCAATGAATAAAATAAACAATAACGGACCAATAGTAGATCCCTGTGGGACACCTGACTTCTGTGGGTATTTCACAGACTGATACCACGATACTGCACATACTGCGATGTATCCACTAAGTATCAATAAAATAAGGCAATAAGGTACTTAGGCCAATCTCATCCAATTTGCCATCTGGACAGTCAAATGCTTTTGAGAAGTATGTATAGACAATTAACGTCTACTTGACTAGTGCGATCTAAAACGTCAATAATAAATTGAGGTTTGCAACAAAGACTGTTCTTCACAAAAACCGTGTTCTGGTGCAATAATATTACTTACGTAGTTTGATAAATAAAAGTAAATAACATTTTCATAAATTGCAGAGTATTGTAATGTGGCGATAATTGGATATATCATTCAAATTACCTTTTTTAAACACCGGACCTATTCTAGAAACTTTCTATACATCTGGATATGTAGAAGTTTTTAGAATAAGATTAAAAAAATACATAATGACTCATACAGAGCACTATCACAATCTTTAATTAAAAATTCCGGAATGAGATCAGGGCCCGTAGTCATATTTGCCTTTATCTTTTTAACAGCCGACAGTACATCATTATTATGAATTGAATTTACCATAATAGAGTTATCATTAATGGTATTATTTGTAATTCTAAATAAACTAGGATCAATATAAGCAGTGGGAAAAAAATCTGTAAAATTATTAACAATATCGTGGGGACGCGAGTTTTATTAGTATTGTAAGTCATAAGAGATGGAATGGAGGAGGAACCTTCCTTAGCATTATTAAATTCCCAAAATTGCTTAAGGTCAGACTTAATTGACGTTTCAGTGTTGTTAATATATTTATTATAAGCAATTAATATTTAGTTTAGTGCTAGCTCTAAGATGTTTAAAGTTTTCAAAAGCATCCTGTGCTTGGGTTACACGGTATTTTTCCGTACTTTTGTTTTTTTTTGCTTCACATTATGTGTATATTAAATCAAATATCGAACTTGGCCTATGTTACTGGAAGAAAATGATATCTCTTCGTCCTTAGATGTCTTTGACACACCAATAGGTATGTGAATGGTGAGCCTCATCACCATCTGATCTATATTTTAGTGCATAGCTCACACACCACAAGTACTGAATATAGAATACTCTGAAGAAGAACTACAATATCTAGTAACTGAGAAATTGAACATGCTATCAGATCTGACTGCAAAGCTTTTCATTAGAGAAAACTGTACAGAGAAGTAATGCGACTAGTACTTAAAAACTAATAGTTAGAGTTCTAATTTAAAATTCAGGAACAGGAACGTCACAGTCCAGTGATTGAAAACCATGTATTAGAACGTCCTAATGACGTCATTAGTGCACCCAGCAAATACAAATACAGATAAGAGGGCTTAATCCAGAGTTCCCTTCTGAATAAGTGAGATATATCTTTCGAAACGTCAACAAACCATAAGCGGCAAAGTGGCAAGGAACTCGAAATTGTTCAGTTAAAGTAATGACTTCGAATAAGACATATTTTGGAAATATACACAAATACAATGTCTAGAAATTGTGAAAACCAAGTTATATTTTCTGCTTCTCATTTAATTAAAGAACAACTTTTTCGGCCAATTATTTTCTAGAAATCACACTGTTCATAAATTGTAAATTTAAATAGTATAAATTATTAACAACAGTTTTGAAAGTAACAAACATAAAAATAAATTCTCTGAAATTAAAATTATCTACTTAAGAAGTTAAATCCACGTGTGAAAAGATTGTAGCAATATTTATTTGCAACTAACTACTTTTTCCCTCCTAGTTTGGGACGATTTTAGAGACATCTCAAAAATTAACTTTTGGAGGTTGCTTTAAGGGACTGCAACTTATTGCGTTCGTTTGAAAACATAATAGAGGACGCGAAAAAAACTAATTTTCTTTAAGTAAGTTGCGATACAGAGGATCATATTTTCAAGATAAAGAAATAGTCAACAAGAAATAAACAGCAAATTTTAATACCTGCTGTATAAACGCACATAAAAACGTCAGCTTGCAACGTTTCTTTTTCAGTCGTTTACTTTCTATTAAAAAGTGTCGAAACACTGCTAAAATTAATAAAAGAGAAATAATATAAATAAACTACATATTATTATGAACCGATATTAGGGAACATACCTACGCCACACACGGCTGGGAATTGTCTCCATAAGATATAAAATGTGTTCCTCCCTATGTGGGACGTTGCGGTCTTTCTTGTCGTCGGCCTTCATATATTGGGTTTACTTTAGCAGTGTCCTGTACGCTTTCAACAGCATTTTACACAGTTCTGTGATTCAGTTGTTGTGTTTGGGGGCAACTATTTGCATACATACGTATCATTTACAATATATTCGCACTCCTGATACATTAATACCATATCTGCTAATTCTTGATTTGAATAAGGCATTGTGAAATAAAACAATGATAGATGCGGTCGCGTCCGCACTGAACTTAAACTAGTTAACCAGTAGAGCGATGCAGGGTTTATCTAAGTTCCACATAATAATTTTACATTATTTTTTTTAAACAAATGATACTTTAGACCATAATTCTCCCCCAATGATTTTTTTCAAGTTTTTCAAGGATTTTATATTAAAAGAAACGCACTTGTTCCAGAAACACCCTGTATACATGTTTTTAGTGGAAAACGTTCAGCTCTGGTACCTTTATCAAGTTTTTCTAATTGTAGGCCTGATGAACGAACTGATAAGAAACAAAAATATATGTGTTGTTATACAAAAGAATAAATTTGGAATTTTTCTAGTTATCGGAATGATAAAAGTCATGCTATAATGGAATAAAATTCTTTAAGCTATTATTAAATGTCATAGCAACTAAGTGTCAAATAATTTAATACCGTAATAAACATTCCAATTATCTTTTATGTGGTTTTAACATTTAATATACGCTTGATGGAATTTGAAATGAAGTTTATAAAAAAGGTGGTTCAGGCTTAACTTCACTGAATTGTTGCTCTAAATTAAAAAAAAATGTTGGATTACTTATTCATCCAGTCCCTTAATTTCAATTCTATTTAAATTTTGTCGAGTGCTACAAAGATGGATTCTCAAATTTAATTTCCAATTTAAAATTTTTTATTGCAATTAGCGATTATAATAATTGTCTGTGGCAAACATGTGTATTTAGGTATTTAATTAGACTCTTTTCTAACAACAAAATACTTGAAAATATTTCCGGAGCAGATAAATTAGGTAAGGGTCTATTTAATTAGTAAATGGTTTAATTAGGAGATTCAAATATAAATTTTAAAAGACAATCAATTTTGAGGCTGGTTGTTAAGTCGTCAGTTTAGACTTCTTAATGTTTTGAGAGACTTGTCTTCAGAAGAACCTGCGGAACTGGCCAGTATTTATATTTGCTTGTACAGAGTTATTCAGAACTTATCTAAAATAATTTGGGAATAGATGCGCCATAGAAAATTGAGTTAACATCGTAGTTACCAAATATAAAATTATCGAAGTTGTAGCATTTTCAATATTTACATCGTTGGGTTACTGTAGTCTCTCTAGCTAGGCGATTCCGAATATTGAAATCCTATTAATTTTTGTAGATATTATACGTTTTTCAAAAATGGCTTATGTGTATAGCAACTCGGAGTTGATGTATATCGTTTTAATTTGAAACGATGTGAAAATGCTTGAGTAGTGCAACGCGAGAGAAATTGAAACCAAATCGTGAAAGAGATGGGAGGTTCAGGACGTCAAAGGCGTATTGCGTGCCCAAGAATTAATACCAAGGGATTGGACGAGAAGGACCGGTATCATGTCCGCCACGGTCTTTTGACTTTAAATCTTTTCGACTTCTTTTTGTGGAGATATTTAAAAAGTGAAGTGTATCGCACGAAGAGGATACATACTATTGATGATTTAGGCCCGCTACAGACTATGCGTGAATTCGCGATTCGCGATGCGTGATTTGTAAGGAATTCGTGCATCGTGTGTAGGGTTTTTATGAATGCCGCATCCACACTCTCGGCGAGAGGGCTATAGCGAGCGCGATACTCGACGAGGGCTCCATCCACACTCTCGTGTTCGACCGGTATCGGACTGTCTCGCCGAGAGTGTGGATGCGGCATTATATTTACTGCCAATAACTTACGAGTTACGAGTACAGAAAGCAGAAACATTTGTTTTAGTTTGTAGAAACTGGGTAAGACGGGCCCAAAATGTGGTTGTAGCATCAGGTATGTCAAACTATTTTATTTAGTAAAACTGCTAATTATATATATAAAGCTGTTTACAGGCCTTTTAGGGCCAGAGCTGTGTTATTCTCATCCACTCCATTCTGTCATTAGCCTTTCTTTTCCAATACGTTACATTTTTATCCATTAGATCTATTGCCACTGCCTCTCCATCGCTTCCTCGGTCTACCTCTTTTTTTCTTGTAGTTAGGTTTACTCCTACTATTTTCTTAACTGCCCTTTCATCCTCCATACGTTCTAGATGCCCTAGCCATTGCACTCTCCTGGCTTTTACAAATTCGTCTGTTGTTGGTGCCTGGTACATTCCATATATTTCCACATTATTTCTCCTTACATAGCCTTCCTCTGTCCTCTTACCACCTAGAATTCTTCTTAAGATCTTCCTTTCCCACCTTAAAAGGTTTTCTCTTGACTTCTTATTGAGAACCCAGGTTTCACTACCATACAGCGCTGTCGGTCTCAAAATTGTTTTATACATTCGAAATTTTACTCGTCTGGACAGATTTTTTGATTTCAATAAGTGGTTGACTGCTGCCGAACTTCTGTTTGCTTTTATTATTCTCCTATTTATTTCTTGTTCCTCATCACAGTTAGCTGTTATTAGCGCCCCCAAATACACATATTCTTGAACTTCTTCAAACTCCATCTCTCCATGCTCTGTTCTCAATTTAAAATTTGTATCCTTTTTTTGTTCTCCTATTCTCAGCAGCTTACTTTTCTCGTGATTTATCTGTAATCTCACTTTCCGTGCTTCCTCCACAAGTTTTCTCGTTACTTCTTCTAACTCCCTACTATCTCTAGCACTTATGGCCACGTCATCTGCATAACTTACTATTTGGTGACTTGTAAACAATATGTGTCCTTCTCTGTTCAGCTGACTATCTCTTATGACCTTTTCTGGTTCAAATTAAAAAGAAGCATTGAAAGTGGATCTCCTTTTCTCAGTCCTGTATCAATAGTAAAGCCTTCCGAACATTCACCTTTTATTCGTACTTTGGCTTTAGTATTTTCTAAGGTCATTTTCAATAGCCTAATCAGTTTAGTTGGTATCACAAATTGTTCCAGAATTTTACTTAGCTTATTCCTTTTGATCGAATCATAAGCTTTCCTGAAGTCCACAAATAAAACCATTGCTTTGATCTCATACTCATAGCATGTAGTCAGCATTTCCTTCACCATGAAGATTTGGTCCGTTGTTGACCTGTCCTTTCTAAAACCTGCTTGATACTCCCCTATTTGTCGTTCTGCTATAGGTTCTATTCTCTGCTTTATTAACGTTGCCATAATTTTATACCCTATATCTAACAATGATATACCCCTGTAGTTTCTGCAGTCTGTTGCATCTCCCTTTAAGATTGGTATAATCATAGCATCTCTCAATTTTCAGGCATACATTCTCTTCTCCAGATCATTCGTATCATTTAGTATATTCTCTGTCTTAAATCCTCTCCTGCGTACTTATGTTCTTTGCCGTTATTCCTTTTTCTCTGCACTTCTGTTGTTCTTTAAAGCCTCTATAATTATATCTATTTCCTTTTTTGTAGGTTCTTCTACTTCCCCTTCCTCTTCTCTTCCCGGTATCATCTCCTCGTGCACCTCTTCTTCCCTTACACTCTCTTCATTCAACATATCTGCAAAGTATTGCCTCCATCTTTCTCTCACTTCTGTTTCCTCTCCAATTAGATTGCCACTTTCATCTCTCACATATATTACTTCCTTCTTTATCTTTTTTCCCTTTTTTATCTCTCTGTAGAAGTTACGTATTTCTTTCCTCTTATAATGTTGCTCTATTTCCTCTATTTTCTTAACCTGCTCTGCTCTCTTCTTTTGTCTAAACACTTTCTTTGCCTTTTTTCTTTGTTCCCTGTGTATTTTCCTTATCTTCCTCTTGTAGTGACTGAAGTGCTAATTAAGTCTTATTAATAATTAATAACAATAGCGGCAGAAGCAGTTGAATTTGCTGTATAAAATCGGCGTTATAAAATATTATTTATTTATTTCCTTGAGCATTTCTTTCCATTTTTTGTCCTGTCGCAGATTGCATGCTTTACAGAGAACCATTTTCCAGCACTGTGCAGAAGTGTATTTTTAAATCATTTTCGAACTGCCCTTTTTGATTTTCTTTTACAAAATTGTACGTGCAAGAGTCTGTACACTCAAATTTTTATTTAAATAAGTTCTGAATCATACAGTGCCTTCATAAATGATTACAAGCCACGTGACCAGGACTGTGATTCTCGAAGAACAACTCGTATGCAAATAGATTTCTTGTCTCTCTCAATTGCCGTAGTGAGGAAAAGGATATTCGCATATGAATTGCTCTGCGATTGATTTGAGAATCTCGACTCTGATCACGTGGCTTTTAATCATTTATGAAGGCACTGTATATTGGTCTATTGAGTTCTTGATCACTCGTCTGTAATATTCCAGACATCCATTACTTCACTGTAGTCGTGGCTAAAATATTTTTTCTCTTAAAATTCTGATGTTGTAAAGCCTATTAAGACTCTGTTTCTTCTCGGTGCTGTAATACTGCTGATTATTCTGCAGTGTTATTCGTGTTACTCGTGTTATTTATTCGATATACTTGTGTCAATGTCTCTTCTGTCTGTCTTCTATCTAATACTTTGCCATCTCTACATTAACGTATCTTTAATTGGAAAAGGAAGTATAAATCACGACTAAATTTCTTAATCTCATTTAATGAAAACCAGCGGTAGGTTAAAGGCACGTAAACTGAAGGTTACACAATTTTATAATTGAAAAAGAAAGGTAGGGATTGAAGAAAACGTGTCGTTGATGAAATTTCATTATGGTAAAAGTAATTGTTTAGTGAACTGAACAGTGGTTTAAATCCTGTAATCAGTTTAGACTTTATTAATTATACAAGTGATTAAATAAATTTATTTCCTGCCTTGTCAAATATATATATACCAATTTACGAGTTATCATGCTTTGATCGGAAAATATTTATAAATAATAGTGTAGTATTAGATAATGTAATAAATTGAATTTGATGTATTTTCGTTTTTAACCTCAAAAACAGATTTTGAAAATTTCCGTGACATACCTTTAAAAGGAAAGTGTGTTTATTAATTATACAAGTGATTAAATAAATTTATTTCCTGTCTTCTCAAACATACAGGGTGATGCAGAACTTATCTAAAAAAAAATCAGAGTGTACAGGGGACTATTACAAATACAATTTTATTTTTATTTTTCATTTAAGTTCAAGATTGTTTTTCCGAAGTGATGAAAGACACACTAAGTTTTGTCATAACTACTTATCCCTTTTAGTCGTCTTATACAAATGCGATTCTGATGTTTGGTCGCATAAACAGGAGATACACTAAAAATGAGTGCCACGAAGCTTTATAACATTTTTTCGAATACTCAACATTAGCAGGATTACAGGGCGTAAGAAAAATTATTTTTTATGAATTTCTTGAAATTTATAAAAATAAATTGAAACAAAAAAGTTCTAAATTATTATTTAAAGGAGACAGTTTAGCTCCTTTGGCGTTGGATGAAATGTGTTAAATTACGAACGTGGATATAAAGTACTACACTAGTGATACTAGTGTACAAAATTAGAAACAAATCGGTAGATTGGCAACAAATTATTAGAGAAATTCATAAAAAAGTTTGGCTGCCTGTAACCCCGCTATTGGCTTTGAGTCATTAATTTTTCGTGTAGAATCATCCCCGGAGATATTGACGCATCATTTCCCAGACTTCCTGTAGATATATTTTTGGTATACATTTATACTGTTTTATATACAGGGTGTTTCTTAAATAAAGTTCAACAATCCAGTAGCGTATCCTGGGGCTAAAAATAAGATTTTTTATATAAATGTGGGGTCAGCCATTGCCCAGCGTGTCAAATATTAGAAAAAAATCAGTATTTAAATCTAAACCGATTGAGATAATTTGACTAATTCGGTGTGCATATTTAGTATGACAGTAGGTATGAAATAAAATAGCAGTTTTAGAAACTTAGGTACCAGTGACGGAGGTGTGGGTATAATCAATCATTATTTGCCAAGAAATAATATGTTACCCTATTCCAAATAATCTAGGGCATCATATGAGTCATTGCTTTGTATTCACTTTTAGTTTCCTTACACTTTTTTGTATTCCTAACTGATTCACAACAAAATTAATTTGTTTGATCAAGTGCATTTTTACACAGTTACTACAAGAAGCCGTCATCTTATTTAATATTGTGTATTGTCAAATTAAACTTGTTTTTTGAAAAGAATAAGTTTTAGTAATGGCTTAAATTCAAATGCCGAAATGGCCAATATGGTTTACATTTATGGCTTTGCAGATGGAAATGGTACTGAGATTAGGCGAATTTATATGGAAAGATTTCCAAATCAATCAACTCCAGATCCTAGAACGATGACGTCATTATAAGGGGTGCACTTAGGACGCCAACGTTATTGTTTGTGGAAATCAAGTAAATACGTACATTTATTGTCAAATACAGTTAATATCAAAGTCTTACCTTGTATTGCTGATATGTATGTTGTTCAATATGGTCCATATTAAGTTGTGTAGTTTATAGAACACTATACTATTCACTTTTAGTACTGAAATAAAACTGAATAACCAGCAACTATTGTAAATGTTCAGTTGTTAAGTTGTGATGTTTATCACTTAAAATCCATATCAGTTTTGGAAACGTACGTTCAACGTCCACAGAGGTCACTGGCGCACTGCAAAACGGTATTAAATTTCTTCTTCATACGTTTAGCACTAGATCCTGGTACCTGAGAAATAAACTGTCGCAAGTCTAAAACACTATTTACGGCATTATTTATTGAATAGCCTGATGCTGTCACAGGTTCTTTGTGTTGTTCCCAGCGCATATGTTCCACAATACGTGTTTTATAATTCCACGATATAACTCTTTCACAAATTTTGCACTTTCATTCTGTCCCGTCAAACTCTAAATGTGGATAATCTGTAATCCATTTCTCCACCGTAGAACGAGTGGGAGGCCGACGGAACATACTCAAGCAGCGAAACAGACAAACCAACAAGAAACTAACATTTGCTTATAACGCGTACCTACAAAGATCCGACACGCATAACGTTTCACTGCAAGATTGATACTAGCAATTGGAAAGCGGATGCGCTACACGTCGGGGAATGACTACTGTAGATGGACTGCCACATTCACACATGTCGGTAAATAAACAGGGTGAGGTTTATTAACACTGGCCACTATTTTGAAGATGATATTTGTTTGTAATTAGGAATATTTAAATATTACGATTTTCAACCGACGGACCTGAGTACGGACCTGAGATGTACGAACGACATACTATCTTTAGTAATGACTATCGTGAAATTGAAATTGATCAAATAAATTTTTTTTTTTTGTTAATCGGTTTGGAATACAAAAAGTGTGAAGAAACAAAAACTGAAGATAATACATATGATGCATATGACCTATTTTATTTGTAATATTATTTAGGGTGATATATTTTTTTTTTGCCACATAATGCTCGATGACACCCCCGCCACTGAAATTTAGAAATTAAACATTTATATAACAAAGAGCCCCTTACTTTTTCCATAGAATATGCCTCTGAATTTTGTATCTATACTTAAGAAACATCCTGAATAACTGTAACAAACTTAATAAATATTGCAGAAGCATTATTTTAATAAAGTAGTTTCTGAATATTAGAATCTTTGAGTGGAAACAGAAAATGGTATTTCAATTTATGACCTTTTCATCTCCTGGAGCAACGAGTTCCTTAGAGAAAATGCTATTTGGAAAAAGGATTTTTATGAATACAGCTGGAAAACCAAGTCCTTTAGGCCCCTAAATGATTTTTCTTATGAGACTTTATATCTGATATTCCTTTATAAACGGAGCCATAGATGAGAAATTTCTTTTGTAATAAATCTCACAGTTGTTACAGCCCTTTGTTTTATGTTCTTTTTATGAAATATCGGGGTATATGAAGTAATATTCCGATATTTTTTATGAGTTTCTTATAGAGGTACCTTCGTTGATTCCAGTAATAATAAAAAATACTAAAAATAATTGAAAATGAGTAAATATAGCTTCGAAAATGAAAGTTAGCGAAATTTGATTTTTTTGTTTCGAAAATCAAACATAAAGCAATATTTTCAAGTATTGAAAATATAAATTAAACTGTAAAACATAGTTAAACCTGTGATAGGGTTAATGGATTCGCGGAAAAGATTTTGAAAATGGTATATGTTTGGATAGAAGGACTGAAACTACGATTAACTATTTTTCAGATTTTACTATTGCTAAGGCAGAAAATATAAAAAAACTGACATATTTTATGATGATTTCAAATTCACTTTTGGGCGTGTTGATCTTTAAAATAGAAGATATACAAATTTTAACAAAACAAAACAAAAATGTATTTATTTTATAAATAAAAATTGATAATAATACTCTACTACAAGACACACATGATGCAGGGTCAGAGTAGGCAACCAACAAGCAACGGTAAAATTCGCTGTTATGTCATAATTCAATTCCTGTGTTTACGTTGTAGTTGTGTGTTCTTCAGTTTTAAGAGCCTTGTTTTAATTTTAAACGTTTTATAGTTATTAAATAAAGGAATTTGTGCCAGATACAGATATTTTCCCACAATGCAGTTGGCCGGTTTGTTTTTATAGGTTATGGGACAAGACTGTCGCGGGTGTATTAAAAGTGAGTTAGTGAGTGGTTGCAATGAGTGAAAAATAAGAATGTTAATTTTTGTCGTTTCTGCATTTAGAAACGCTGCGAAAAGATATTGACATTATTAACAGATATAACCTTTATTTATGAACCTAAGCCATCTCAGTCGATGCTTATCATAGGCGCAGACTTTCCGAAGGAAAAAGGGTTTTGCCCTGTTTTTAAATATCGAGCTAAAATTCTGAAACAATTTTTATTGTCTTTTAGGATCTTTGAGCACGTGGTTAATATTTTTGTACTTAGTAATAGTTAACCCTGTATAAATAATATCCACTTTGTCTGAAACACGGTCGACAATACACCGCCACTATTAATATTATAATAAACTATAATAATGTAATTGATTTCCATAGTTTCTACATATTTTGAGTTTTATATTTCTGACTGCCTTCTAAGTCCCATAGATTTTCTATGGCATTTAAAACAGTGATTGCTATGGCTATCTCAGTACATGTATGTTATTAGTTTGAAAAACTGTTAGCTCTGTTTGATGTGTGTTAGGATCATTATCATCTTCAAACATCCATACCAAAGGCACATTTTCCCCGGCAAAAGGTACCATAATGTTTCGAAAGATGACATACTCCTGTTGGTCCATTGGAGTCCGTACCAAGAAAAAGCTCCTGATAGTTTAATATTACCTCTTCCATGTTTAACCGTTATTCGGTATATTGTGGAGGTTTCCTTAAATAACGTCTGCCGTCAGGTCCTATCAAATTTATCTTTCTTTCGTCACACCATAATGTGTGTCTCCATTTTTAATGCCTTCCCTCTCACTTCAGTTCTCATGATGTATTGCAAATTCTAATCTTTGTTTGCTACTTTTAGACGATGAAAGAGGACTTTTCTCAACTCCGCCATGCAAGCTGTGTTCTTGAAGTCGTCTTTTATCGTTAAATCCGTCGGACAGTTTACGGTGTTTACGTTAACTACTCCACTTTTTTCTGTATTTAGAGTTTCCTAATTTTTTTGAATATAAACAATTGTTTCCATCTCTCGTTATGATTTACCTTCTGCTCGAAAAGTGAGGATTTTTCTCCTTTCAATTTCTGTACAGTATACTAGCCCACGTCCCGTTTTGTACTTCAAGTATGTAGTAAAAATATGTAATTTTTACCTATTTTATTTATAATAAAACCTGAATTATTTTTTAAGTCTTATGATTGGCTCTATTATTATGATGACTACAACACGAACAACACTATTTCGGTTATTGTCATTTACTATAATACAGACTTTTGTTCTGCTTCTCATCACATAATGACGTTTCATTAAAAACCATAACATATAAGCCGATTTTTTTAAGCTTACCACAAGTAACTATGGTTAGATATTTTCATTACGTCACGGTATGTTGCGGTTAGTCAGATGTCAAAAGTCAAAATATAAACAGTAAACAAAATAGGTTATATGTAATTTCCTTATTGACGAAGTTGCTGATTGATTTACAGTTTTTAGTTACAACTATATGTTGATATTGATTTTGTTTGTTTTTATAATAATTGTGAAATGGAACCTATTCCAAAAAGGGCAAAATTGGCGATAGTTACAGCCGTTATTGAAGAGTTTTGTGATCCTACCGACTTGCTTTTGATTATGAGTATTCTGGCAAGTAGTGCAAGCAATCTAAGTCTAATAATTCAACCCTGTTTACTTTTAAAAAATGAGCATTGGAGGATTCCCGATTTTTATGAAAAATGGATAGACCTTTACTTGGACTATGATTTTTATTTACATTTTAGATTAAGCAAAGACAGTTTTAAAACTTTAGTTAGTGAAATTACTGTTGGTGTTCCTCCACGGTACCGCAATCATCCCAAACCTGTCACATTAGAAAAAGCATTGTTAATAATGTTATGGTATTTAGGGAAGGGAGAGACAATACTTTCTGTAGGAGACAGATTTAATATTGTTCCATCAACGGTTCATTATGTATTAAGTGCTGTTTTTAAATATGTAAAACTAATAACGGATATATATATTAAGTGGCCCAACCAAAGGCAGTGTGTTAAAATTGCTGAAGACTTTCGACAAAAGGCTAATTTTCCTGGTGTTATTGGTGCTATAGACGGTTGCCATTTCAGTTGCAAAATTCCAGTAGCACAACAAGACAGCTATCAGGATCGCTATTTCCAGCATTCAATAGGTATTCAAGCTATTTGTACAGCAGAAATGATTTTAACAAATATATCAACTGGATATCCAGGATCTTTACATGATGCCAGGATTTTGAGAGAGTCAAATCTGCATAAAAAAATCATGCGGGAGGGATATAAATCTTTATTTTATGATAATGAATACCACCTTGTTGGAGATTCTGCGTATCCATGTACCACTTGGCTAATGACACCATATAAGAGCAGAGGTAATTTGACCCGGGAAAAGAGGAGATATAACTTTTTGCACAGCCAAACAAGAGTTGTTATAGAACACACATTTGGACAATTAAAAGGCCGATGGGTAATTCTAAAATATATTAATGTGTATAGTATAGAACGAGCTGTGGACATTATAAACACTTGCTGTTTTTTACATAATTTTTGTTTAATAAACAAAGATTATTTTAAATCTTCTATATCTGAAGTTACTTCAAGAAGCGCAGAAAATATATTACGAGACGATAATATGGGGACGGCAAAAAGAGACAATATATGTGCATTATTAAATTCACTGTAAATTTTTTTTATTGTATTAAAAATATTTAATTTCATAAAACATTTTTTATAACAAAATATACAGAATTATATAAAATGTAATTTAAAAGTGTATGTAAGTGATGTGTTATATATCTTATTAATTTATTAAAATTATTTTCACACATTTTTTTAATAGAACTAAATTTATAGTAAGTGGAAACATGTATTTTAAGATAACAAGTATTATAGAAAACTGATTATTTGACCACATTAAAGCTTAGCATCCAGACAAAGTTATAAACAATTGCAAAAGTATTTCTAAAATAAACAAAGCTTTAAAATACCTTATTATAATAATCTTAAGAGAGATCTAATATATAATAATAATATATAAAAAACAGAAGATAATATAGTAAAATAAAAAATAAGTTTACGGCAGGGAATAGTACCTACTACTCTGATTCTGATTCGGAATGACGTCTCTTTTTTGATTTTTGTTTAGGTTTTAAAAATTCTTTTAATAAGTCTACTAATTGAGCCCTCTGCTCTGTTTGTTTTTCTAATATATTATGTAACTTATTAAAATGATCTTCTTGTTGCTCACTTTGTCGCCGAAATTGTTCACTAATTAAATTTAAAATGTTTTCCTTAGTCACTTTTTGTGGTTTATTAGCACTTCTTGAAGTAGATTGAGTTGACTGAGTGGTCACATTTTCTGTAACGTCAATTGATGGAGATTCATCAGGTGGGTAAAAATGGGGGACTTCTGAACTTGGGCCAGGAATTGCCAAGTTATCTTGGAAAACTGTGTCACTGCTGCTACTTTGTAAAGTATCCGACGTATACTCCAACGTAACCTTGTCCTTGTTCCCAAGAATTTTATGTAATTCGTCATAAAAATCAGGTTGTTTTCTTTTTTCTTCGCCTGTTGTATGTACGTGCCTTACAAAACTTATGTACATTTTAGACAAATTACTAAATTTTTGGCGACACTTTTCGGCATCAACTTCGAACCCTCTTTCCTTTAAACATGATGCAATTTCCTTCCATAAATTTAATTTGTGTGTCTTTTTATCATTAAATCTTGCTACAAATTTTTCATTTCCCCTCAACTGCAGCAATAAATCTGTAGCTTCTATATCTTTCTCTGTAGGTTTTGCTTTCGATGTCCATACAGGAATAAGTTTCTCAGATTCTGTTGTTTGTTCTGCGTTAGCTTCTGAAGAATTTCCATCAACTCTAACAATTTCTAAATTTGCTAAATTTGAATTAGGATCGATGAATTCTACCAATCCACCTCTGATAGCCCTCACTACATAGTCGATTAAAAATTCGTCATCTATATAAGAAAACATTAATTAATTTTTATTTATGCTACATAATTTTTATTTTTTACCTTCTTTCATCTGTTTTATAACTTCACTAACGTCGGTAAAGGCTATTAAGTTATCATTTAAATATATTTCAATTGAATCCATTTTTTCTCACAAATTTGACTCTCACACAACTGTACAAACGACTTAACAGTTTAAAGTATAATAATTGTATATTAAGGGTCTTAAAGAATTTTAAGATCATTTTTAAGTGTTATTTAAACAAACAAACAAACCCTCCACGCCTCGACTGAAATTTGAAATATTAGATATTTATGTCAATCAACGGATCGCGCCTTTTTAACTGCGCGCTGACACCTATTTCTTTCTCTAACTAAAAAGAGATGAACATAGATACCAGACCATGTAACTATCCTTTTGAAATGGTAAGGTACGGTTACGACTTCTGGTATGTCACGTGACATACTACGTTCATAAAATTTGCATGGTTAGTTGTGGTTACACTTGGTATGTTGTGGTAAGCTTAAAATTAAAAAAATTCGGCTATAGTCTCTATTTTAAAACGATCATACTAACAAGTAGTCAAAATATAATCAAATAAAAATATATTATTAATTAATTGAAATACTCTGTATATGATAATAATAATATCTCTACCCCTCATTCTAATAACAGAGATTAGCCCAGAAGTCGGAGACTTGTGCGGGAGAGGGGGCGGCATATTATTATTAAGCAGGCCGCATTTGCGCCCAGGAACGACTTACGTTGGTAGGCCCTAACCACTATTCAGTGCAGGAATGAGGGAAACCTGGAAAACTTCATTAGTTAGGGGGGTAGTCAAATATCACCCGGTATCAATCTCTCACATTGATCCAAGCTAACATTCTTCCACCCTACCATCCCCGCAGAGAGGGTGCCAATCCTCTCCACGAATATAGCTTATATATGGTCTACTGGCAGCTGGGCGCGAACCTACACCGATGTAATCACCTCGATTCAAGTAGTGACGCTTTAAACCGCGCGACCACTGACCGACTAATAATATGATCAAGTAAATGAGGGCAATTGTCTCGTTTCGACGATAATCGTTTGTTTCAATTTTAATGAATTTGAAGAGATTTGAGACTAATCGAAGTTACGTACATTTCGTTTATAGATATCTACATCCACCATTATTTATGGACGTTCCCATGCTACAATTTTTATCCTGCATATTTTGCAATATCTTATGTAAATTATTCGAAATGTCACACCAAATGCCATAGAATTAATTCGATCACTTAGTATTCAAAATGCATAAATGCATAAAAGTGAATGGAGGACACCAATTATTGACTGATACGTTCAAATTTGTAATATTTCGTTTGTTGTAAGTTCTGTTGTGTTGTAATCAATTGTCAGTTACAGAGCTGCAGTACTCGTATTATTCCACATTTCATTTACAGTTTTCCCTCACAGGAACCTAGCACAAGTGGCATGTCAATTGTTTAGCTGAAGCAGAAACAAAATGATTTTATTACTGTAAAAATTTAAACACACGACCTACTACTGACTTTTTGATTTCTTCTAATAAACACTATTAAAATCTTGTTTTAATTAATGCATTTTTTCTTAAAAACCTTAAGCTTTTTTAAAATTTAACTAGGGTTAAAAAGTGCTTTAAATTAAATTCTGCCCGGGATACTATCATTCTTTTTAAATTCGATCAATATAAAAAAAAGTTTGGTATAATTTTAAGAGTGACTCTCACCCTCAATTAGTACCTTGTAGTGTTTCAATTTACTTGAACTCATAGTCAACGAAGATCGATAATAAACCTAAATCATGTACCAAATTTCGTTATTCCAAGTTAACGTTAGTCCGCCTCTATGCAACTTTATATATAAGTATATTTGGTTAAATTGCTATTTTTTGGGACCCCCTACATGCACCTGCTATGTGTAGGTTCTTATGCAGAATCATAATTTTTCTAAACTATTCCAACCTTAGATTATACGTTACGAACATATATTGAGAGTCAAATAATAATAATGTACGAAAATGGTTTTATACAGGATTAACTATGACTAAGTACAAAAAATTTAACCACGTGCTCAGGGAGGCCTAAAAGACAATACAAAAAATGATTCCAGAATTTTAGCTCGATATTTAAAAAATGGAGCAAAACCCTTTTTTCCTACGGAAAGTCGGCGCCTATGATAAGAATCGACTAAGATGGCTTAGATTCATAGATAAAGCTTACATCTGTCAACAATGTCAACTACCATGCGGTCGTCTTTTTGTAGCGTTTCTAAATAAATGTAATGACGACAAAAATTAACCTTCTTATCAGTAATAATAGGTATCTTATAGATAGGTAACAGTTACTCCAATTAGCTCCAGTATTTTCCATTCGTTTTTCATTATTTCGTTATAAACCGGTAAAACTACATATTCGCTCATTACAGCCACTCACTGTCGATAAAAGAGACTTCCCGTAGGTACAATTAGGTAAAATGCCTATTTATTATAAGAAAATTGGACGAAAAGAATGGGTGGTACTAATAAGTAGGTAATAGAAAACTTTTAATGCACCCGCGGCAGTCTTGTCCCATAACCTAGAAAAACAAACCGGCGAACTGTGTTGTGGGAAAATATCTGCACCCGACACATAATCCTTTATTTAATAACTATAAAACGTTTAAAATTAAGATAAGGCACTAAAAACTGAAGAAGAACAAAAAATTACAATGTAAACACGAGAATCGAATTATGACATGACAGCGATACCGACTCAGCGACTGTTGCATGACTTGCTTGTTGGTTACCTACTCTACATTGGCGGCGTTAAATAAGGATTTAAAATAATATTGAAAAAAATTTGTTTTTAAAGGGTGATTTCGTTAATTCTTATTGTTCCTATCCCCTCTTAAACTATTTGTACTAAGTCATAGAGCCCTGTATAGAGTCTTCAATGTACTTCCTACACTGAATTCACACGAAAGCTTTTGGCTGGACCACAGAATTTTACTTAGTAAAGTTCAAAACGCTCTCATCATTACCTTCAGCTTTCCTTTAAATGTATTTGTTTGAATAATAGAAGACAAATTGTGTAATGCCGCAGTTGTATGTCTGTTGATATCCAAACTGTTTTTGGAGCACCACAGGTTTCTATC
The DNA here is from genome assembly GCA_025584915.1 of Monochamus saltuarius. NCBI lineage: Eukaryota > Metazoa > Arthropoda > Insecta > Coleoptera > Cerambycidae > Monochamus > Monochamus saltuarius. The sequence goes on along the minus strand of CM046725.1, from coordinate 54,171,761 downwards.
ATAGGCCACTTTTAATATTCATTATTTATTAACGATATAGCATAAAACATACATATTATTGTACCTTGTATCCAGTGATGTCAAGATCATTTCTCTCGTACATACTGTAACACTCAATTGTTAATGCATTATAATGTCGTACAGCAGAAAAATGTTCCTTTTTTATATAAATAGGTATACCTTGCTGATATCTCTAAAGCCAACAATTTTCAACTAAAAGGTAATTAAATTTGTAAATGCATAAAAATAATTGTTTTTTTCACTATTGACACTAATCTCAGATAAAAGCGTGTTGAAAAATAATAAACCAACAGTGACAAATATTTTGGACAGTTGGACACAAAATATTGTTTATAATTCGGGCACGAAATCTGTGTTTTATGGCGCTTTTGAATCTTTTTTTTCTTGACCTACAGTCTCGACCAAAAATTAAATTTACTTCTTACGTTCAAAACACTGATTTTGCGAACTTAATAAATAATCTATTAGGTATCCTTTGGAGTTCATAAAGTCGTTAAGGTATTTAAGACATTTTAACTTTAACTATTTTTTTCTTCAAATAAATCCCTCAAATTACCTGCATTTACACCACTGATATTAAAAATAAAACATGCGTGTGCTTATCCAGATACAGTTGATATTAATTCGAGTGCACTTTTTTCTTCAGATGATTTAGAGATAATTTTAAAACAAAACCTCTTTAGATTAAGAACTTAATTTAAAAAACTAACCACCTCCACAATTTTTCCAAGAGACATTTCCCCCAAGCTGTTTTTAAGTACAACCGGGATATACCTGCCAACTAGTAAGGCATAGTATAACAATTTCATTTGACTCTGCCTTGTACAAATGCTGAAAACAGAAAAGATGTTATGTATAATAATTTGAAATGTGTTTCAGTCAAAGTTGTCCGTATTTCGTTAAGAATTTTTATTAGTGATCACAGTCGATTGACATCAAATGCTACGTTCTAAAGTAATTTCCTTTTAGAAATGAACTTTCCACAAGGTTGATTAATTTTAAAAGAACACCGAAATGTGTTTATGCAGGCCGTAAAAAACAAGCCAATAAAAATAGGTCCCCTAAGTTCTTCCTTGTTGTTTACATTTTCGGTTATTTTCCTCTTTTTCGGGGCAGAATATTTTTATAACCCAATAAAGAAAGTTATGGTAGGCAATATTTTACGTCGCGTCAGCCGGAAAACCTAATTTTAGAGATTAAAAATGTCAGAAAATGTGTAAAAACTTTTCACTTTGCCATTGAACTGTACGTATTTTAGACATACGTGTACTGGATGAACAATGCATATAGACTAAGTTCTCTGATCAAAATAAAAAGAAAACAAATAGTTGATTGGAAATTTAGTCAAAGAGTTAACTTTGTCATAGTTAAACAATATACAGGTTTAACCATGACGTAAGTACAAATAATTTAACCACGTGCTCAGGGAAGCCTAAAAGACAATAAAAAAATTATTTCGGAATTCTGGCTCAATGTTTAAAAAATGAGGCAAAACACTATTTTCCTACGAAAAGTCGGCGGCTATGACAATCAGTCACCGTCCGAAATGGCTAGATATGTCAACTACTTACAGTGCGGTCGTGTTTTGCAGCGTTGTCAAGTGTAGAAACGACGAAAATAAACTTTTTTATTAATAATAAGAATGCATAAGTACCGGATTAATCCGGTTAGCTGCAGTATTTTTTATTCGTTTTTTGTTCTTTCGTTGCACCCTGCTAAAACTACATTTTAACTCTTTGCAGATTCGTCATAATTATCCACTAACATATCCGACATAAAATACCTTATTTAATTACTATAAAACGTTTAAAATCACTGTTATAAAATAACATAACCTAGAATACTGCATTGCTAGTTGCATATTCTCCAAACCTCAAAGAACATGCGAGTTTAGTTTTATGTAAGGGTCTAAGAAACATTTTTACAGAACACTGCAAACATTTTGGGATGTTATAGTTTAAAATATTACTTATTGTTTTATGCAAACATCGTCGATTACTGTTAATATTGTTGCTATTATTAGTATTAACAGAATTTCATTGCTCAACAACACAAGAAGTTTAAAAATTTATCGGCGTGAAGTGCACCTTGCATGAGTGGCCTACAGATGGTAGATGGCCTCTACAGATCAATATTGACTACGATACTCTGATTAGTTTGAAATAATTTTTCAGTAGTTGTTTTTCGCAAATTTAATTATTGTTCGCGTATTTTTTAATGTATTTACACACATGTCGTATTCAAATGCCTAAATGACGGATAATGTGCTGATTTATGGGAGTTTGAACAGTGCATATTATTGTGTGGCAGTGTAATACCAAAGACATTTTCCGAGTATGCAAAATATTATGCTGAATACTTTTTGAACCACATTCAACAACTGTTATAATGTCTTGGCGGTAAAAGTGTGGCAGTGTATTTTTGTACATTTGCGTGCATTTTTTTGTTATCCTTTGTGATGACCGCCGGACCAAGTGGTACCTCGCTTTAAACAAAAAGAACGTTCGGGGGAAGGAGAGGTCCACAGCAAGTATAAAAATCTTTGCCATGGCAGGTTTTAATTTAAACAAGAAAACAGAAAACGATACAACATTCTTAAAATCGTTGCGAAATTGACAAATTTTAATATTGATTAGAATTAAATGACACTCTTTTAGGCACTAGTGCTAAATGTAAAAATGAAACATTAAAAATAATGAAAATATTTATTTATTATAAATGTTAAAGGTACAATTACGTAAATTGTTAAAGTAAATATTAGACCCATCCAGTTTCTCTTCTCTAACTAGTAGTCGGAATGAATAAATTGCTAGTAGTGGCAATGCTGCTAGCTTCTGCGCGCACTTCTTTTAATTCCTTATTTGGTGTAGATTTATGACCTGTTAGTTGTTCTTTTTCTATTTCGTTTTTCTATGCTATGGAATTTTCGATATAACCCTCGGCAATTTCACAAAGCCCTGGCTTATACAATATCCCGCATACATTCGGCACAAGGCCGAAGGAAGACATGGGTCACCTAAGAAATGAAAATAGTAAGTCAGCAGTAATGGAACACAGGGCGGCAACTAAACTTTAAAAGTGTCATGTCCGCTCCAGAATCTGCCAACATTGTTGCAGAGCTGCGCCGGAAGCAATGGCCAGTGTATTAATTTCTTCTGGCGGGGCACAGCATTTATTACTTCGATATGTCTACAAAAATCGCTGATGTGTCGTATTGAGTGAAGGAAGTTTTACGTGCCTACGAAATATGTAACTATCTATTCATCTCTCATTAATCGTAAAGATTTTTGGAACATGAGTTTTTGTGCTCGGAAATTTGACAAAATATCAAATTGTTTGCTTTTCCAAAAAATCTTGATTGAAATTGCGATATCTGTGTTTTAAACCTTCGACGCATTGTCCAACTCGGCTTTCGCCTGATTGGACGTTCCGTGCTTAAACCACACTCTTTTCAGAACTTGAGCAATTACCTAATGGGACAGCCAACTAAAGAAAATCGCATACTTCCAGTACTTCATCACTAAAGCTTCCGTGCCGTCCGCCGTGCAAAGGGATGAAATATAAAATTCTGTGAATATCGTCGAATTTTGATTACACTGTCTGTATATTAACATATATATATAACATACACAAATTTATTGTTATCAAACACATGAGCCATATTGTTATATCACTCTGTCAGCAGATTATAATAACACAAAACGATACTACGTACACTCTGCAAAACATCAAAATGATAACGATAACATGATTCGATTATATCACTCATTACTCCACTACCATAGTATGTAATCGTATTCCATTTTAAATCTAACGAGACAACAAAGTAAAATCTACGTACGTGTATTAGTAAAATGTTTACAGTTGCTGTATACAAAACCAAAAGTCTTGAGTATATTCAACAGAGCATTATTATGTTCAACAAATGTACCAAAATTTGTTATCAAACGTCTGAGCTTGAGAACATAGACTCTAAATTTTTGCAAACTTTTTTGAATACTGATGACCAAAAAATTGGGGAAAAAATAGAAACCTATCCGTGTATTCAAAAGTACGAAGGTTTTATTTAAGGCTTGTGTATAGAATTTTCCTCAGTTTATTTTCTATTTCTCTTTGAACTGAAAATATGCCAACACAAACAAACTCTACGCTAAAATATTTAACACCTCTCCATTTCCCTCAAATTTATATGTGCGATATAGTCAATTATTTTGAATTAATTAGAGGGTAAGATTAATAGGAGATGTACACATATACACTCAGTATTTAGTTAAATTATATGAGGTGGCTAATCTCTTTGGGTCTGGCTATGCTACACTTTAACACCAGCAACATTTCAGTAATATGTAATCTAGACGGGCCCCATTACGTTACCCAGACAAGTATTATCTTGTATTTTCAACAAATAGCTTTGCGCTATTGTTCACACTACATAGTTTCGATTCAGAAGTAATGCCACGGGCCTCGGGATATAATGTGTCTCATAATTTATTCCAGCAAAACATCAGTTATCTAGTAATTTTCATATCAAATACGGGGAGTCCTAATAAAGGGACTATTTGAATAGCTTAGATAGAGTGGGAATAGTCAGTATGAAAGTATTATTTTCTAGTTCTGGTGAGAACTTTCGATAAGTGAAATAAAAAAAATCAATATTGACCCCATTAAGTATGCTTCCTTTATTTTTGGCCGAAACTGTTCCTAGACAAAATGACCGCTCTTTTTTTTAAGAATTAATCCTGAAACTGGAATATACAGGGTTAACTATGACTTAGTACAAATATTTTAAGAGGGGATAGGGAAAAAATAAGAATTAACGGAATCACCCTTCAAAAAAATTCCAATCCTTATTTAACGCCGCAAATGCTTGTTGGTTGCATACTCTACAAGCATGCAACAGTCGCTCATTAGTCAGTATCGTTGTCATGTCATAATTGAATTCCTGTGTTTACGTTGTAATTTTGTGTTCTTCTTCAGTTTTTAGTGCCTTATTTTAATTTTTAAACGTTTTATAGTTATTAAATAAAGATATTTGTGTTGGATGCAGATACTTTCCCACAATATAGTTCGCCGGTTTGGTTTTCTAGGTTATGGGACAAGACTGCCGCGGTTACATTAAAACGTCTATTATTCCTTTCGTTCGATTTTGTTATAATAAATAGGAATCTAATCTATCTAATTGTACCTACGGGAAGTGTCTTTTATCGGTAGTGAGTGGCTGTAATGAGCGAATATGTAGTTCTACCAGTTTATAACGAAATAATGGAAAACGAATGCAAAATACTGGAGCTAAGTGGATTAACTATTACCTATCTATCAGGTACTTATTACTATTAAGAATGTTAATGTTCGTTTCTACATTTAGAAATGCTGCAAAAACCGACGATGGTAGTAGATATTGTTGACAGCTGTAAGTTTTATCTATGGAGCTGAGCAATCTCAGTCGGTTCTTATCATAGGCGCCGACTTTCCATAGGAAAAAAAGGGTTTTGCCCCATTTTTTAAATATCGAGCTAAAATTCTGGAAAAAATTTGTTATTGTCTTTTAGGTCTCCCTGAGGACGTGGTTAAATTTTTTGTACCTAGTCATAGTTAACCCTGTATACCTATCTCACAATCCTGAAACACACGAAATGTAGCAAACTACATCTAGTGGCTACTAGCCGCTCCATACTGGACCTGTGAGGCGACAGACACAAGGTGTTCTACATTGCAGTAGATACCATCGGCGTACCATTTTTTTCATTAAAATTTCCCGAAGATCTGTCTGTGCGCACGCCACTGGTGGAGGAAAAATAATATTTTTTACGTAAAAATATGTATCTAGATTATCTATTCAAATGTTCCAAATTTCATTTAAATATGTAAAGTAGTTTTAAAAAATATTAATAAATTTTTGATAAAAATTTTGACACTCTGTATCTTTGTAACGAAGCAATTTTCGAATATAGTTTATAATACAAACTGATATTATTTTGTGGTTCTCTGTCTGCCTCTAAAATTTCCGCTTTCGAAAGTAGACCACCCTGTATAATGCCTTTCTTTCTTTACATAGAATATACATAGATTAATTCTTTCGTATAATATCCACATATTTTTTCCCAGGTTTCCCTTTACTTTCAAATTCCCTTTTTGTTTCCGTAAGGCTGTGGTTGTGTTATACCGCAACCAAACTAAATCAAAATCACGTAAACTTAATTCAGAAGTGTCTCGTTTTCCAGAAAAAAGGCTGATTTATGCGCTCTGTTTCGAAGTTTTATTACAATAGAAATTCCGGACATATTTCTTGTTTTGTACTACTTACCCTTACGTAGTAGATTCCACGCTGAGGAGAATCAAGGAAGCTTTGCAGAAAACTTTATTAAAAATACTTTGCACGTTTCGCTACTTCAAATATTTTCTTGTGCAAAAAATAGCCATATAAAAGTGTCACTTATTCCAGGAACGCAGGATAATAAATTACAACCAACATTTTCAAGATTTTTTCATAAAGCAAATTATCACGACTTTCATTAGTGATTATATTCTAAGTTAAAACGTTTGAAGATCAGTTTAGTTTTTATTATCATAACCATCTTGTTATTTTTTTGTAAATTAATATTTTAAAATATGAAATAAAAAAGATAAATAAATCTGGTCTTGCAAATCACTTGTAAGTTACTTGCAATTATCTCAGCAGCCGTGCTGTTTCTAGTCTGTTCTATTGCCCATTTGCAGTGACTCACCGCGCGTGGCAGCACAAATGACATAGTCGTCAATTGTTTCATATAAACTGTGACAAATGTCAAATATCTGTTAAGGTGTACGTTTCTGTTTACGTGTCATTTTTAAATTTATAAATTGATGCTATATAAAATAACAAGTATTGTGTCCTTATAATTAAAATGCAGGAGTAGCCGTCCATTATTAATATGTATGTACCCAGTTTTATGAAAAATGTCAATATTAGACACAAAAACTTTGTGTGAAATACTGGACCGGTATCAGTGCCGTGTATTTTAATGTTTTAAAATAGTAGACAAAAATTACGTACAGTTTTGCAAAGCAAATTAAATGAGTAGGTTCTATTAAAAGATAAGCTATTATAGTGCCAATATCAAATGTCAAATTCTGACATTTATGACATTATGTGTATGTTTCGAAATACTAACGTTGGTGTCGCCACACTGCAGCACATTCAGGTGATTCGATAGACAAGTATTACAAAGGCGATTTAGCAGACGATGTATCTACATACAGGGTTAATTACCACTAAGTACAAACATTTTAACCACGTCCCCTAAAACAATACAAAAATAATTTGTCCTTTGTAAAATCAGCGCCTATGATATCGCTTAGATCTGTCAATTATTGTATTATGTAAAAACAACAAAAATTAAAATTTTTATCAATATTAGTTCCTTATAGGTGACAGTTAATTCAGTTAGCTGCAATATTTTGCATACAGTTCTTTTGTTCCAAACGGTCAGAATTACATTTTCACGTATTATAGATCCGTCAGGATTACCTACTGACAACAAAACACATACTTCTCGTACAGTTAAATAAAATGCAAATAAAAAAAAACAATATTAATAGATAATAGAAAAACTAATGTAAGTGCTTGCATCACAAAAAAGTTACGATACTATAAAGATTTTACGAAATATTTTTTAACGCAATTGACTTCCTAACGCATCTCTTCCCAATTTTTTTTAGATAAGTTCTGAATCACTCTGTAGAAACAGTTGAAAAAGTTTTTGATTCATTTTGTTTGCAATTTATTAAAGGTAGCAGGTTGTACAACTGTGCAAACATCAGAAATATCTACGTCAATGATTCTGGTATGGAAAAAATCGCGAATAACATTTATTTGGGATGCCTGATTATGACTCATTTAATTAAGTGAAGTAAATTTACTTAATTCAAAATTGTCATGTTCTTGTATAAATATATGCTAATAAATCATTTAATTTGCTTTATTTACATTTTATTTGCAATTTATTGCAAGCCTCAGAGACACCGGCTTAATGTTTTAAGCAAATATGAATCATATTTCGGACTAGTTACTAAATATATGCATAAAATAACGATTAAATATTTAGTTGGATCAATAATGATTGATTAGTGTAATGTTCCATCATTATTGGACAGCATCATGACGTCTGAATGAATTCTTAAGTAATTCTCATTAATATTTAGACCCAGAAGTATTCTTATAGATGACAAAAAGAAATTAAAGTTACAATGTTATCATATCGACATTAATTTGTAAAATTTTCTTCAGACAGACGAAAATGATTTATGTGGATATTGGTTTTAAACTTAATCGTTAATAACGGAAAAGTTCTAGTATTTTACTGAATTTTAGGTATGTAAATATAGATGATTAATATACTCGCGACAAGAATTCAGACGACTTACATCATACGAATAATTCATTATATTTTCATCAAAATATTTAAGAAACTGCAACAGATAGTAATAAAACTATATACTACACTAAAAGTTTGCATCATATATTGCACTAAATTGCAATAAAACATTGTTTTTAACGCGACCAAATATCGAAATTTACGTTGACAATAAAAACAAATGTGTAACGTCAGCCGTGACGTCTGAATTCTTGATTCGAGTATAGAACTCGTGTTAAATTTATTTTCATTGTTGCGATTGACCTCTTAATGATTTGAGTTCTTAAATAAAATGTGTGAAGCCACCAACTGATTTATGACAAAGAAAAATAAAATGGAATTTTTATCATATACTGGGAGTAATAAAGATGGCTCAAAGATTCACAGCCAAAACTAGGGATGTGCACTTTAATTGTATTACTGGCAGCAACCAGTTACCTAGATCGCGGTATAACAACCGGAAACCATAGCAAATAAGAAATGGTGTTCGAGCCATGTTATAGATTCGTATAATTTGTCTAAAGATTCTTAGAAAGATGAAGTTATTGGGAGGGAAATGGTGCTAAACACTATTATTAGTTATTGTGTAGTATTATACTAGAAAAACAAATATTGGTGATTTATCTTTGGCTTCTTCATTTGTTATTCTTTTGTGATTATTGGTAATGTTTTGTTTGTAACCAAACCTTTTCTTTTCTAGGTAAGCTTAGTTTTGGATCATTTTCTGAATAAGTAAATCGTAAGTATTATCTTTAATGTATCTCATTAAATCTAACGTCACATACTAGCAATTAATGATAACAACAGAACATTTCAGAATATCCTATCATACATTCTAGAGATTTCTTTTAAAATACAGAGCGTTCAAGTTTTAATAAATTTATCAACATCTCCATACGTAAGAAATATACATTTGGCTTACTCGACTTGGAGGCCTTAAATAATCTGATTGGTTCTAAAATCATTAACGGCTTGTCACGGCTGACGCTACCCAATTCTTTTTATTATCAACATAATTTTTGATAGTTTGTTGCTTTAAAAACAATAATTTTTTGTAATTTAGTGCAATATATTTAGTGCAAACATTAAGTGTAGTATATAGTTTTATATTATTCTCAGTTGCAGTTTCTTAACTGTGTTGACGAGAATATAATGAATTATATAATGAATTATTAATTTGTTCGTATGACGAAGTCGTCTGAATTCTTGCCGCAACTTTACATGGTCTATGCTATAAGCCAGCAATATTTTGGATTAAAACTATTTCAAGATTGGATTGGTTCAAATAGACATTTGTTTATATAGGTATAGGTATTATACAATATTATCGATTGTGAAAATAGTTGCAAATACTAATTAATCTATACATAATTTTTAGTTAATGTAAAAAAACAATAAACATGTCAAATTAATTTAAAAAAATTTCAACGAAAGTAATTCTGAAGACTGTAACAAGCGCGTTCTTATTCAAATATTTACTAATCAAATAAGGCTCTTTAGGATTTCTTAAGATATGCTTACCAAATATCTATACTGTGTGAATTAATAATAATATTGCTTTTATTAAATTAATTGCTTTGGGAGATATTAATAAAATTAATTAAAAATATTTTTAAAATGTCTTGTCACACGACAATAGACATTCATAACAAAATATTTAAACAATACAGGGTGAGTCAGTCATAATGTCATTAATTTTAAAGGAGATAGGGAATAATGAGTATAATGCGAATACGCGATTAAAAAAAATCTAAATGCATATTTACGCCGAAAAAAAATAGTTTCAAATTATTTAAACCCCCTTTTCAGACTGTCACTGACCGCTCACAGCCTTGGTCGTTTACAGCTCACAGTTCAACTCGATGTCGACCTGATGCAATGTTGCCAAGTTGAAATATTTTTCTAGTACCTACCTACCTAGGTTTTAGACATCACAAATAAACGGTTGTACTGACTATTTCAGAATATCATTTTTTCTTGCTCAGTTCAACTTCAGCCAATAATAATTTAAAATGTTAATATCCAATGAAATCAAATAATAATAATCAAATAATTCTATTAAAAATTGCAAGTAAAGCGGTTCACTCAGGTTTTCCGGTAGAAAATACGGCCCAATCAAACGATACCCGTGCACTCCTGCCCATACGTTGACAACAAATCGCCTCTGAAAGCTAAACCGACAAGTAGCGTGTGGATTTTTCTCTGAGCAAATGTAGCTGTTATGACTGCAACAAAACTCCAACGTGTCTAGTAATAAACCGAGTAATAAACAATTTTCGTACATTACATAAAAAACCTATACCCAATGAGTAAATTATTAAGAGAAGCTGAAAAGTGTTTCGTGTTTAAATATTAAATAATAAAAAAACCATCGTCGACAGAAAACTGTCCAAGACTGAAATGGCACGCCTCTGATCTGATGCTCAAAAAAATTATCGAGAGTAAACCTTGACCTACCGTATTATTAGGTCAATAACCTAGTTACCTAGTTTTTGTACTGTTATTTAACGACAAGGAGTAAAACTATTTTTTAAATCTAGATACATGAATGAATTTTTCTTAAATCTTGATTTATTTGTTAATAAAAACAAATGTAGATAAATAAATGTTTTCGAATATTAGGTTATTACAGTTTAATAATTTTGATATTACGTTTTCACTACGTTTTACAAATAATTATGAATTTTTAGTATTACTCATAAGTACAATTAATTATTCAGTTTGTAGTTACGTACATCTTGAATAGAAATTTATTGGTTTTAAAGTAGTATGGTCCTAACCTGTTTAAAATGCGAGTAAAACTGCACTCATCGGCCCAAGGCACTTAATTAATATAATTAGAATCAGCCGCAATTGGATTTTGATGCCAATAATTGCAAATTTCACGACGGCTGGGGAACTCAGCAGGTTCTAAAGTATCTAAAGCTTGAACTTTCTGGAAATGATGCGGGTGCAGTGAGTTTTCTCGTAATATTCTGCAGACCTTGCTTTGGAATCTCCAATCGCCTTGAAATGGTTCTTGTAGAAATAGTAGGCTGCTCTAAACTAATTTTAAAACAGTCTCACCCGACGCAGTTTCACAGAACCCGTATCGCGAAGGCACTTAGGTACACAAAGTTCGCGCATCTGGTAGGTTGACATCTCCAATAACACTACTATTTCCGCATATTCAGAAAATTTGTAAAATTATGCATTGTTAATTTACGACGAATACGCGAGACCGAAATAAACAAACTACTGCTTACTGCTTGTATTTTCTCCATCCCCCTTCCAAATGTGTGGCGTAATCTACAAATTTCGGGGGAAAGAAATGCGAGAAATGCAGATAGTGCTAAATGGGGGTAAATTTGAATAACACGTTGAAGTGTTAGACGATAATATGTATGTAAACATGATGTGTTTACATTTATTTGTCGTATGGGTGCGTCACCAGAAAGTTCGTAGCGCACCAGGAGCGTCGTGTTACCGATTTTTTAGGGTGATTTGTTTATATGAGGTCGAGTAAATTTTTTTTTTTGATTTTCTGCCTTTATTAGCCCTCCCGAATACGTGGTCAAAATTAATGACATTATGACTGACTCACCCTGTATATATAACCTAGACATTTTTGACACGTTAGTATGAAACACTAAATACTTGTAAAAATAAAATTCAACCATTCAAGAAAATCGAAAATTCAAACTCCAATGTTTAATTTTGTAGAATTCTGTAGTTATTGTCATGAATATCCGTTACATAAAAAAGTGTTGTAGTAGGTAAATGAAGAGAAAATCATATTATGTAGCTATATAGTTTTTAAAAACATTGTGCTAGTACTTCTATTTATTTTATAACTTGAATAAATACATTCCATTCGATGGTGAAGGTTAGAAGCGAAATATGTTATTTATATCTTTATTTGGAAATTCTAATTCAGCCTGAGACGATGTTGCGTAAAAAATATATGTTACATAATAGGAAGATTAACAAATTATGTAATATTAAGATAGACATGATCTTACTTTTGTGAACACATCAGTTGCGGCAAATTCAGCTTTCCTATTACTCGTTCTAATAACGAAATATATCAAAGTTGCAAGTTAATTTAAAAAAAGAATATATATTAAATTTAGAAACAAAACAAATGAGGAAGTGAAAAATGTATCTAAAAGGTTCTAAATTCAAAGTTACATGAAATGTATTTAGAGCTACATGATGACTGTATAAAAAATTACTATCTACAGGGTGTTCGAAATAGAAGTGCCGATACTAAAGGGGCTGATCAAACTGTCTTTGGAAATTAGAAACTAACCTAAGTTAAACAAAAGCTCATTTAACGTAATTTGTTTGCCATTTATTCTTTTTATCAGTATTAATGAAATAAACAATAGAAATTTTCCAAAAAACCTGTAAGACTGTATCGTACGACAACATTGCAATGCATTACCTGCTGCTGTTAACCTCAAATTATTATTGTTAGTAGTATTATGATAGTGCGTTTCAATTTCCGTACCTAATAGTGTTTGCATGATATTTGTGAATGAGTGAAATAAAAATAGAACAATTTATACTGCATGAAATTTTCATTTATTGCGACTGAATCAGAAATGGTTTGTTACTCAAATAAAGACAAATACGATTTAATAAAATGTTTTAATCGTAGAAATGAAAATGCAGATTTAGCAAGAGATTCCTATCTTCTACTGTAGATAATTATAATTTGAATGTGGTTGACTTGTGTTAACACGCTTCTAATAATATTAAATGTCAAACTTCTTTATCTTCAAAGTCTTCTCAGTCAGAAAACTTAAATATCGTTGATATTTTTGAAACGCATTTTTAGCTTTTTTTCCCGGGTTTGAAATAAAATAAAGGGTATTTCATATAAAAAATAAACGTTGTGGTCATATCACAAAATCTAAAAATATTATTACATTTATTTTTATGTTATCGAAAGGGTGCCTGTAGAATTTCAAACCGGTTTAAGATATCTTGAAAGGGAAACGAGAAAATAGCATCAATCGATTTAGCCAAAGATCGAGAAACGCCCTGTACCTGAAAACGGTAAAAGACAGAGTGGGACATGTGGTTTGCACCATTGCTATTTTCTCGAAAAAAATGAGCTCTGGACTCGTCTATTAAGATTTGCTCTACCTATGACAGATTTGCAGTAACCCTTGAAAACTGACCAATTTGGACCACCCTGTACAGTTGTCACAATCAACGGCAGTCATTTTGAATATTTACACTTATCACTAACCATTCCACATTTTATCGTGTTGATGCTTAGGTGTATTTTTTAAGACTTGTTTGTTGTCATAATTATATTACCATTGGTTGTCCAGAGAAAAATAAATTGTTAAGTCAAATATGTTTTTTTTTTTGGTGCAATTTATCATATAATAAAAAAGGCACTCATATTCCGGACACTTTGTATATGCATTTAGAATCATTTGTAATATTTTATTTCCTAATTTTTTTTTTATTTCTATACGCGTATTGCCTTTCGTAAGTATAAAATTAATGACACAATAATATTGTTGAAACAAATTTTTTGTAAGACTAATAAAAATAATTTTTATTTAATTCTAAGTAAACAGTAGATATAAGATGGTCCAAGGCTGCATAGGAAATAACTTTCTCTTATTAAAGAAAATATAAATGTAAGAATTAATAATTCAGTCTAGGCAACTGTTAGGCCTCATTATTACTTATGAAATGAATTCAACTGAGCAATAAGAAATCATGATGTTACAGATGCAATATTATTTAGATAAGTTCCATTAAACAGCAGAAGTTATTGGATATTCCTATTTTAAAGATTTGTATTGTAACAATATATAAATAAATTACTTTTTTGTGAAACAAATTAAGTTTTGTGCTGCAAAAATCAGTCAAGGGTTATTTTTTAATAATTTTTACTTAATTTAAAATAGGAGAGTCGAGCAAATTCAATTTATATAATTTAGTGGAAAATATCAGTAGGAATTAACAATTTAGGAGTGCGAAACATTATTGAATGTAGATTACAGAGAATATTAAGAAGTGACAAGAAAAAATTGCATTAGGAATCATCAATTTTTCATGCCATTATATCTGTTAATGGATTTCTCATTTCCTTATGATTTTTTCATTTCCTGTTGAGCTTTCAATAATTCTATACTTAATTTTGTTTACGAGATTATATCACTTGGCGGAGAACATCTTTCTTTTTAGCATCGACGTAAAAATGGATGAAAAATGCTACATTTTCGAATACGTGAATAATTTAAAAGGATAAATATATAAGATGGGGAGACTTGGGAAAATATTTAATATTTAATGAACTGAGAGTTGCGTTAGGAGCATTTCATCTTTATTTCAATATGTTTAAAGCACGGGAATGATATATTTATTATAATTGAGATATATATTACATAGTTTTTGTTGTTTGAGGTAACAACCTTAAAAAGGTTTAATTTGTGCATTTTTTATATATTTTTAGGCATTAATAATGCTATCTGAAACTAACTACTCTGCGGACTAAACCCCGACCAGCGTTGAATTACACCCACAATATCTACCCATACATTCTTTATTACTTACTAGCGTTTGTAAATTTTTACTGTATTGTAAAGGCATTTCCGCTAATATAAATCAATTTTCCTACAATTCCTATTAATGATGATTTGATACCAAAGGTCTAGGTACCTATGTTAAAGAACATTTACGTTCGACAATAGTTATCTAAAATAAAAATTCTCTCTAAATTACCTAATAAAAGAATTTGAATTTTGAAAGTTATTGAATGTTTTCATTAAGCCAAGTATGTCTCTTTTATTTTTCCAAACTTTATTCTTCAAGTTAATCCAACAATTTGTTTTTTCACTTAAATGGTACGAAACCTGCTTCTTGCTATTTTTTTACTCTCAATTTCTGTAGAAACGCTTAGCGATTTTTTTATTTAAAGTTTGATAAGGTGGTGTTACTTAACTTTTTTTAATTTTTTTAATTGATAATACAGCTTTTCAAAAAAAAATCTTAAATCTGGAGGTCAGACCATGTTTAATATATGTTTTTTGGATCGCTGAATCCAAATCAGGGGTCCGTTTAACCGCATCAAGTCAGAATTTTGCCATAACCTGAAAATATTCAATAATTTAGGCTTTTGCATTATTGAACACGTATAACTTTAACTCAAACGTTAAATGCAAAACCCAAGCTATTAACGCTTAAACCCATAAATAAATTACTACATAATCCCAGAACCAAGAAACCCAATAACCACGTTACTCAGTATTTGTACTTATCTCGCATCACTCGATTTGTCAGTCTTTAAACCCATCAACCTCAGAACACAAGAACCCTATAACCCTAGAACCCCATAAACAATAACTGGTGCATTTTCCCGAAAAACGAAATGGGGCTGTCGCATTGGTATTTGAATTACCCAATTACATCACGAGCAGATTGCAAGAGCGAATTTTGTACATCATGTAGTTCTTAAAAAAGTGTTTGATAAGATATATGAACTACGATGACATACTTATACTTATGTGAGATGTAACTGGTCTGCTGTAACAAGGGTTCTTGGCTGTTCACACAGATACTGCAGGTGTAATTCAATGCCGGTCGGGGCATTAGCCCGCGGAGTAGTTGTTTTCTGCAGTATCATTT
Source organism: Monochamus saltuarius (assembly GCA_025584915.1). NCBI lineage: Eukaryota > Metazoa > Arthropoda > Insecta > Coleoptera > Cerambycidae > Monochamus > Monochamus saltuarius. The sequence continues at coordinate 54,155,712 of CM046725.1, read as the reverse complement.
AGGTATATACTTATACTTACTTTTTATTCATTTTAATTTATTCGAATGATCTGCGCAAAGTCAACTGTTGTTTATGGGGTTATGGGGTTCTTACGTTGTGGAGTTATTGGGTTGTAACTTTGTGCGGTGTTTTGTTTAAAGAGTACTGGCATATCCGGCGAAAGACAAATTCTAAGTACTAAGTAACGCGGTTATTCGGTTTATTGGTTAGATTGTGGGATTATAGGGTGATTGGTTTGAGGATTAACACCTTGGGTTTTATTTTTGACGTTTAATTTATAGGGTTATATACGTTTATTGTTTTTCTTTGAGGTGATAGCAAAACCCTGGCGTGATGGGGTTAAAGGGACCCCAAATTCAAATTGTTTATAAATGATTTCCTGACACAACTCAAGCAACAATAACAATGTTTGCCGATAAAACGATACGGCTCAGTCATCGCAAATCTTGATAAATTCAGACTTTGAGAATTTTGGTGGTGTAACAAACATTTGTTAATAATGTATTTTCAAAAATCGAATAGATATTGTTCTCAAAGAAAAGAATGTTGCCTGCCGTTTACAGAATTCTCAGGTAATATAATTATTAAAAACGAAGTTATATTTCTTAAGGCTTACTTGACAATGGATTGTGTTGGAGCTACCTGAATTATGCCAGAAATTGCGTAAGGCACGTTTTGCCTTATCTCAATTAAAAATAATATGGAACTCACTCTTTATTACTGTTTACGAGTCTTTATATTACAAAAAAGAATAATTAGGACTATTTTTAAACTTGGACCAAGATAGTTATGTAAAGAATATTTCATATTTAATATCTATATACAGGGTGTCTGTGAAAGGTTGGAAAATCTCGGAGCTGGAGATACTGGTGACCAAAAAAGTCGATTAAGCCAAATATGCCTTATCCAAATATTGCTGGTTTCAAAAATACAGGGCGTTCAATGCTAGAATTTTATTTTGAAATATCTCAATAACTTTGAAACCTATCGGAGTATTAAAAAAAATTGGCACAATTATGGTTTTTGGCACGGCAAATAAGACACCCTGTATATAAAACTCTCGTGTCACAGTGTTAGTAGCCATACTCCTCGAAAACGGCTTGATCGATTTTTATGAAATTTTATATGTATATTCGGTAGGTCTGAGAATCGGTCATAATCTATTTTTCATACACCTAAGTGATAGGGGTGGTCCACCACAAACATTTTTTTTAATTTTTTGGACAAAAATGTTTATTTTTATTTTTTTTATGATGTGGCATTAAAAAATACATACAACTCTTAATTTTCACCCTTCTATGACAAACCCCTATTTTTTAATAGCCATTTTAGTAATTTAATCATTTTTAACCTTGGTCGATAACTGATCGATTATCATTAGATCAGTTATCCCCGCCAGGCGTCTACCTGTGTCACTTCTCACCCAGTAAACAGCATGGAGTATGGATGAGAACGAAGTCGACTACCAAAATATTCACTAGAAATAATTCATATGGCAAATCAACGTTTGCCGGGTCACCTACTATATATAATTATATCCCCTTCTATATTACACCATGTTCTCAGTTCTTTTTTTAATACGTATATTGATGACTTTTTACGATATTTGTTTCTATGTTTTTATGAATTGTATACATGTAATAGAAGCATCTCATCTCCCATCTCATTGACATTGACTCAACAGTTGTAGAATTGCTAAGTACTAATAAACTATTCTACTCTAAAAAAAATCGCTAAGCATTTACATTGAATTTCAGAGATATAAAAAATCATAGCAAGTCTTGTATCACTATTTTAAAAGACGTGGTAGGATCAGTAAAATTGGTTAAAGCAAAAAACATTTGTTTGATTATTTTGAAGAATAATGGTTTCACGGATTTGTACACAAATAAAATTTTGAGATCTGGTAGAAAAAAATACTCTCTATAATTTTTGTTCAAATTTCACACACAGGGTTTTTGTCTAGTTCTGATCTACCTTATCAAATTTTAAATAAAGTAAGTCGCTAAGCATTTTAATTGAAATTTGGGAGTATAAAAAATCATAGCAATAAGCCTTGGAATGTCATCTTAAAAGTCGTGGGAGGATTAGAAGAAGCGGATTTCGATGCTTTTAAACGAAAAACTTATTTGTTGGATTATCTTAGAAAATAAAGTTTTTACAGATTTGTGTACAAATAAAAATGGACACACTGTAGTTTAGCGTCATAACTAATATTATTTTAACTATTGAGTAGAATATTTGAATAAACACTTGATTTGATCAATTTAAAGTGATTTTTTTTTTAAATGCGGAACGTAGCAACATTGCAACAATATTCAGAATCGAAATTTAACGAATTGAATGAACTGGATAATAAATACCTACTAATTATGCAACTCGTTTTACATGGTGCAGCACAGGAGCCATTAGTTTAAATAGATTTTACATTTGCTGTTGGTTTTATCTACTAAATTTCGGAATGTTGCACTATTTGATTTTTCCACGTCAAACTGAATTTTAATGAATTACTTGAATCGAGTTTGCATTTGCTATCGCTTCAGGGAAAAAAGTTTCTGGATAAACACGTTGTTGTTTAAAAATGGAGTGTTGTATCCATTAGCTGTTAGTCACAGCATTCTTATTGAGACCTTGAAAGTATGTTATCAAAATTAATTACAAAAAAAAAAACATATGTAAATTTAGATTATTTCTAAAAAAATTGTGTTTGGTACTAATTGGTATATTATATGGTGTTGTCCAAAAATAGAATATTTAAACTGTAATGTAGGTATGTATATTCAAGATATGCTTCCAGAGACAAACTAGTATCAAAGCAAACAATTAATACAGATGATATTCTTACATTTTACGGATTACTTTTTACAAAAAATATTTTTAAATTTTATATTGTTTACCAGGTAACCAACTTGTTCGTCATAATTGCAAAATATCAGCTATTTTGTGGTGCTTGGTGCATTGTAAACAGTTGAATAAGGGAGAGCAGGGTCGGCGGAATAGTTCTCCAAGTTTCTGGATTGTTTAATAAAAATTTATTGTATTTACGGCCTCCGAGATTCCAAACTATTTCAGATATATTTGTACGATATTATCTACAATGCTATTAGTTCTATGATTTCGCCGGACCAGTGCGGTTGCATGCAGAAAAGATCATGTTGTCAAATATTTCTTGTTTAACTCAATATGTTGCCGAAGGCCTGGATAATCAGAGGTAGGTTGACGTTATAAATCTTGACTTTCAAAAGGCCTTTGATCAAACTAATCTTTCTCTTCTTTTGAGCAGTCATTGTCTAGTCATTTTTACCTCAGATTTATAATTTAGTCCTATTTATTGCAAAGGAAACAATATGTTCAATACGAAAGCTTTGCATCGCCGCCATTTGTTCCTACAACGGTGTCCCACAGGAATTCAACTCAGGTCATTTGTTCCCTCTGTTGATTATTAATAGTTTATTGGATGCAATCAATCATAAACTTGTATATGTAGATAATATGAAACTGTTTCAAACTGTCAACACTGTGAATGATTGTTCATTGTTACAGCATGATTAGGAATATTGTCTAAAGCTATTTATTTGTGGCATAGTTTTAGTTTTTCTTTAGTTTTATTTTGCCACACTTCTGAAAAAATAATAGAGATTAATTAAATAAGCCCTTGCGCCAAACGGAACAGTCAAGGGTTATTTTTGAAACTATGTTTGCCTAACCAAAAAATCTCACACTGAAAAAAACAGATAAGTAAAAAAAAATAACAAAAATCACATCACTATCGCGCACTTCCGTATTATTGACGTTTCGAAAACCTCTCTGTTTTCGTTCTCAAAATCGTATTAAAAATGTTAAACGTATGTCAAGTTTGACAGTTTAAAATTTGTTTATCTGCTTCTATAGAGATGTTAAAAGATTTTTATTTTATTGTTACTTACTTCTTCTTGATACAACTGTAGCCAACAAGGATCGATGTTCACTGAACAGTTTGACACACACTTATCTCCGTTCAACAAAATAATCGCGGTCTCTTTTAATTTTCTTTTGTTGTGTTATCTTCCTTCTCTAAAATTTTTGCCGAACCCCATTGAATTAAAAAAAAAAAAAAAAATGATTAGGAATAAGTTAAACATACATATATATTCAATCCTCGCCAATTTATTTTTATTTCCAAATAAATGACACCATCATAAATATATGCACTGAATTTAGAGTTAGGAATACTCTTTGATGACCAGCTGTCTTTTAACCTACATTTTCAACAAATAATTGCATCTGCAAATAAAATGTGGGGCTTTATATTACAGAATTGCAGCAACTTTCACAATACAACTGTTTTTAAAATTCTTTATTTTGCTTTAGTGAGATCAAAATTAGAGTACGGGGCTGTAATCTGGAATCCTTTAGTTCGGGGTCATGCAGAAAGTATTGAGAGTTGAAACAAAATTTTTAAAGCACTTGGCTTTTCGGACTGACACAGTTTATCCTGAGAGAGGTACGGATCAGCAAGTACTACTTGAACGATTTCGATTATTTCTTTAGCCGACAGACGGAAAATTGTATCACTTACCTTTTTGTATAAGTTATTGCATAACAGTATTGATTGTGAAATATGTTATACAAGACTTTTTAGTTTCAAGATTTCATTCTAGAAGCAATCCTACATTTTACTGGGGACGGTTTAGGGCGAATACTTTTATTAGATCTCCTGTTCATTCAATGTGCAGTATATTTAATTGCGTTGCTATTATCTGCGATATTATTGCTTTATATTTTGAAATATTAATGCCAGTTTATTTCCTAAGCTCTAAGACAAGAATATACTAGTGTAGAAAGATGCAGTCTTTTACATGATATAAAATTGAATAAATCATCAGTAAAAAATAACAGTAGCCCAAAATTAGAACCTTGGAGAACACCTGATGTGCCCGCCATATAGTGCGTTCAATTGCATAAGTGGTAAGTAAAAAGAGGTAAGAAACAGTTCGTAAATCCGTAATTCAACAATGTTTTAATGATTAAATCATTTTCCAACCTGTCAAAGGTCTTCCTAAAGTCAGAAAAGATATGTCAACTTAACTTGAATTGTTTATGGCATCAGAAATAATAATAATATCTCTACTCCTCATTCTAATGACGGGGATTAACCCGGAGACTTGGGCGGCTTATTATTATTTTTAACCAGGCCGCATTTGCCTCCAGGAACGACTTACGCTGGTAGGCTCTAAACATCATGTAGTGCAGGAATGAGAGAAACCTAGAAAATCTCATTCATTTGGAGAGTAGTCAAATGTCGACCGGCATCAATCTCTCACATTGACCCAAGCATTGATATTCTTCCACCCTGTTATACCCGCAGTGAGGGTGCCAATGCTGTCCACGAATATAGCTGATATGGTCTACCGGATGCGGGGCTCGAACCCTCACTTATCTAGTTACATCCATTCAAGTACTTACCCCTTAAATCACGCGACCACTGATCGAATAACTGAAACCAGAAATAACTGAATAGAATGAATTAGATTAATTAATGTGGATCGTTTATCCATAAAGCCAGTGATATGAAGTTACGAACCTAAGAATGTAAGAGGTTACAAATACATACCTCATACGCTTAGGACATATGAGATATGACTGCTACTGGTCTATAATTACACACAAACTACATTTTAGGATATAACTTAATCTTGCAGTTTTCTATTTTGTAGGAAATTAGTTTTAGGAATGTTTAATATAGACAGAGGTGGAAGTAAAACTGGAACACATTCCTTGCCAAAAAAACTTGGTCATCTCCTACAGTCTTTCTACCTTTCAATTTAGATGCCTTAATAATATATTTAGCACTAATATGATCTGTGCTAACAGATGTTAATGCAGTTGTTAAAATTAGTGTTCTAATTTGAGATGTCTAAAAATCCAGGCACTACTAAACTAGAAAAATAATAACTGCAAAATCCACTAACAATTTCCTGAAATCGTTCATATCATTCCAATAGATTCCCATCCTTTTTTCTCTAAATATAAGACGATATGTTTTAGTTCCTTGCAATATTACGTTCAGTGCTAGGTAAATAGTTTTTATATCAAATATTTATACGAGACCTGATAAAAATGTTTAAATTTGTATAAAGGTCAAAAACAAGAGATTTGCAAAAGCAGAATTTCAGGAAACAACTACTTACTCTACTCTCTAATGCCTTTACTGATATTGAATTATACTTAAAAAACCACGGCACGGTTAGGTTAGGTAAGGTTAGGTAAGGTTAGGTTAGGTTAGTCATCAGCAGTGATATAACTAGCTCCTGCTTTGAGCCCCAACATTGTGTAGCCACTAACGACTAGATATAAACACATACATCTCGCATATGAGAGGAGATTTGTATCTTTTGTATTTGGTAAATAAAGAGTTCAAAATGCTTATCATTTACTCTGGTATGACAGCGAAATAAAAATTTAGTCATTCAAAGGGATATTGGTTATAAAAACTTTAACTTCAGAAAAGCTGCACTCATACAAAACCAATATATTGGAATGGTTATAAAATTATCATACATTAGGTAATGACTTTATTAAAAAAGAGAAACAACCTACTATGAACATCAAATTGATGAAAAATAGATGTGGAAAAACCCTTAAATCTTAAAAAAAAATTATATGGCATATGTAATATTATTCCATCAGAATAACGTAATAACTTCAATTAAAGACACATCAATGCCACAAGTAAATGCTATAGGTTATGAAAATATTTTACCGCCTAATTTCTGCCAGTTTAAATTGTTAAGTTTAAATCAGTTACAAAACTGCTGAACTTAATAATAAATGTATTGTTACAAACTGGTATTATTCCGGATAAATTAAAAATAAGTCACATTACACCACGAGACCAAAATATGAATAAATGCTTGAATTTTAGCCCTATAAACACAAGGCCTCCCTTTGAAAAATTAAAAAAAAAATGGCTGTATGCAGTCAGTTAACAGGTTATTTTAATTTCAATAATTTATTTATCCCTTGTCAGTCTGGATTTAAAAAACGTCACTCTTGTAAGACTGCATTGCAAATTACAATATCAAATTGGAGTCAAAGTATTGTTGTTACATTTCTGGATTTAACGCGCAGAACAAAAGTAATATCAAAAATAAAGTTCTTGATGATTTGTTTATCTGCTTTTGCTATTTAAATTCTCAAATAAAATAATAACTAAAGCGATTGTGAGACAAACATTATTTTACTATTCTAACCCCACATTTTAGCAATTGCTTTTACATACTAGAAAACAAAACTGAACAATCTTATATGCAGAACTCTGTAAGTTTATGTTATAAACATAGTTACATCTACAGTTAAATTTAAAAAAGATACGTATTTTGAAAGAAATTTGTTGGTTGGACCTGTCGTTATATATTCGTTTTTGGTGTTTAAGGTATAACAGATCATCGTACCTAGCCGTTCTATTCTATAACGTGAAACATTAATTGCACTTGTCTTGAAGTATAAAAAGAACATCATGTATAATAATAATTAGGAGCCGCAGGAAACTTCCCAAATAATGAAAATAACAACAACCAGTGTACCTCATAATTTACTTCGCATAAAAACAACTCCCACGGGTGTGTTTCCTTTGCTATAGAAAGCCCATAAAACTTACATTGTTGCCTCTGGAACTTCTAAGAAGTTCTCAATATTAAGACCAGTAAAATTTTGAACGTAAAATATTAATTGGAAGGGCGCAGTCGATTTTAAACTTGAAAGTATACCTTTTGCCGAGAAAGCATAGCTTGGATATTAAATTTACTACGACTTTAAGTTTGATTTACTTAAGATTTTCGCCAAATTCGAGCGTACATTATAAATGATCCTGGGGGATTCTAGGTTGGATAAAAATAGAAATAAATGCGATGTGTAAATAATAGAGTAGCTTTAAGATGCGCTGGAAAAGCCTGGTTAACTTGTAGAACAAATGGCACATACACACTGAGAGAAATATATTTTAGTCATTAGAAGATACTGATTATTCCCAGCTAAATATCAATATTAAATACTTATAGGCTTTAAAAAGATTAACGTGTTTGTTATAATTTAAACAATTTTGCCAAAGAAACCTACAAGTAGTTAAACATTTTCTTTTCTGAAAACGTCAATAAAAATATAATTTTCTACAAAACTGTTAAAAGTCGACTTTTTAATTGTCATTTTTGATGTTAAAAATGTAATGAAGTAAATCAAAGTTTATTTAAATTTTGTTTTGAAAATTAATAAAACGTTTTAACAAACACATGAACAACTTTTTATTTTAAATAAGTACAAACCAACATTTTAACTAGTTATTACTATTAACATTTATAGTAAAATTGGAACAATTTGAAATTGTAGTTCCCTGCGGAGTCATCATACTTAAGTTGGTTTTACTGTCAACATGTGTGACACATATATTTTCTGTAGAAATACTACTGGTAGTACTGGTGGCCTTGCTAGTAGTTGCAGCAGTAGGAAGTATTTGCCACGCAATTTCCTTCCTCTGTTCTAGTGAATTTTCAATGTAGTCTTCAGCTACTGTCGAAGATTTCCATCCTCCATGTCTCTTGATGGTAGTAAGATTTGCACCAGTTTAAAGTTCTTCCGATTGTTTTGTAGAAAAAATAGTTTATGATATACGTGTCAAAAGTGATTTTATTTTGTTCGTAGTTAGTTTCAAACAATATTGTTAATACCTGAAAATATATGAAAAAACTATACATAAAAAGTAAAATTTTTTTATTAATTTTTATTTATTTTAGTAGGTCGTTATGATATTCATTGACAGTTAATCAGTTTGACGTTGTCGATATTTAATTTCATTTTGACACTGTCGATATTCATATTCAAATAATTTTAATTTATTGGTATAATAATCTTTATAGTTAGATATTTGACTCATGTTAAAGGAGGCCACCTGATGAAGCAATCCTAAAAATGCAGAAATAGGTCAGATCTCATCTATTGTGGTTGAATTTCGAGTTCCCACTCCAGAGGTTAGTAAATATATTAAATTCTTTAGATAATTATTGAATAGAGTTTTGTCTGTGGATGTTTATTAGCATACCTAGATGTTTGGTATCAGAGAACATACATATGACTTCATTGATAGGAATTGTAGGAGATTTGATACATATTAGCTTAAAATACCTTTCTTAAACAGTAAAAAAATGTTACAAAAGCTAATAATAAGGAATATATGGGTAGATATTGTGGGTGTAATTCAACGCAGGTTGGGGCTTTTGTTCACTGAGTAGTTAGTTTCACACAATATTGTTAATACCAGAAAATATATGAAAAACTAGACTTGAAATTTGTTACCCTAACATACATTTATATTGAAGCTGCTGAGATTTTATCTTAGGATTACTAGTTTTATAGCAACACCATTATATATTTTCTTTTATTTTAACTAACTGACTTTATAGTTACTATTAAATGATTTCTTGCCATTAGTATGTGCACTTAGATTGGTTCAATTATCAATTTTGTCTTTAAACTTTCATTTTACATTTATAAAGTTATAAGTAATATGCAGCCAGAATCAATCGCTTTTTACATTGTATTTTTTTAATATAAAATGGAAATTTTACGTTAAAGTTGATGACTAATGAACGCTATACTCGCGACAAGAATTCAGACGACTTGCGTCATACGAAGAAATTAATAATTCATTATAATTTCATCAAAATATTTAAGAAACTGCAACTGATAGTAATAAAACTATATATTACAATAAAAGTTTGCATTATATATTACACTAAATTGCAAGAAATCATTGTTTTTAACGCGACCAAATATAGTAAATTACGTTGACAATAAAAACAAATGTGTAACGTCAACCGTGACGAAAGACGTCTGAATTCTTGACGCGAGTATATATGCACTCGCACTTTCTCACCCATCATACATTATTTTACTTCATCTCAACACGTTACTCAATCTGTAACGTAAAAAGGCAAAAGTGTGTTGTGACTACTTTTGCAATAGGTGTGCTTGAAACACATGAAAACTAAAATGGATCACATGTCTATTTGATGATCATCAACAAGATGGCCATAAAATGATCAAATTTGTGGTGTTTTTAGTTACAGAAATCTCGAAAATAGACCACGTAGAACAAAATCAATATCAAAAATAAAGTTATTGATGTTTTACTGTAGTTCGTAGGTTTTCACGGACGATGTAATGAACCCATTTTTTGGGCTATTTTGCCATGGTCGATGCTTAACTACATACTTAAAATATGGCATCTTCAATGCTTCTCGTATCTTGAGCGCCGGCTGTATGGTTGCTCCGATGTAAGCCGAACTTTTATACTCGTCGGTGCCTCAATGTTGGTTAATTCAGTGTTTAGGTTGACCGGTTCAGGCTTGCTATGGATAGCTGGTTCAGGTACATTCTGGTTCATTTGTTTGTTCTTAAGCAAAGACATCCAAGTATGACTAATCTTCAATCCTTCGTCGCTGTTCACGTTGTTCAGGTATTGAAAAATTCGAAAGCCTCCCTTCGTGCTAGATTGTAATACTCATTAATATGAACCAGCACTCTAGTGTCCTCTAGTGAGATTTTGTGTCGCTCTTTCCAAACATGTTCAACAACGACAGATTTTTCAGGCTGGTATCCGCATGTGCCATTCGTGTTCTTATTTTCCTGGTTTCTACAGTTCATTTGGACATTCCCATGTATCTTTGTCACAGTCGCTGCATGGCACCAAATGCACCAAAGTTTATAACGGATTCAATTGATCTTTCAGGTTGCACAGTTGCTGACTTATTTTACCCGTTGGTGTGAAAGTAGTTCGCACCCCTTTATTGCGTAATATTTTCGCAATTTTATTTGTCATATTAGAGATGGTTGTAGTGACTTCTTCCTTGGACCTTGCTGTTTGCTCATGCCGAGGTCTAATGGTTTTATCTATATTCTTATTAGAGTATCCATTTCCTAGGAACAAGATCGGAGCGAATCTATTTCTTCCTGTAGATAGTTCTTATCAGCCAACATGAATGCACGGTGAAATAGGGTTTTCATGACTGAGCGTTTTTGTGCCGGATGATGATTAGACTTTCCACGGAGAAATCTATTAGTCTTCTTCATGTACTGTATCTCAAGACGCCAGAAGACTTCGTTTTTACCAGAATGTCTAGAAACGGTAAGGATTTGTCTTGCTCCACTTCCATGGCAAAGTTGATCTTGTTGTGTTGCTAGTTAATATGATCCAAAAATTCTTGATGTTTTGTTTAACCACTTTTACTATTCAAACTCTCCTGAAATAAAATAATAACTTTTAAAAGGCAATTGTAAGACACACTGTTTTGCTATTCTGACTCAGTTAAATTTAAAAAAATACGTACTTTGAAGATTTCTGTACCTAAAAATTTGCTGGTTTAAATGCTTTCTGTCATTATATTTGTTTCACTTTGGTACATTTGACAATTGGCAGGTGGCATGAGATAACATTCTTGTTATTGACTAAGCTCTACATTATTCAGATGTTAAATGTCTAAAATTGTTTGTATTTGTAGAAAGCACTATCTCAAGAATACAGCGCCCTAAAAATGTCCAGTTATACTCATTGGACTCTCCTTTAAGAAGGTATTGTTTTTTTTATTTATAATCTTAAATATGTTGACACCATATCTTTAAATATATACTTATGCAAATGTGCTAGTGTAAAAAGTTGCCCACAAAATTATAGCTACCTACAAATATCTTATAAATACTAATAACAAACTTTCAAAGTTCTAACGGTACTTCAAAAGATGCATTCATCAACGTACTTAATCTAAATCATTAATTATTTTTAATGGCATTTCCTAAATAATTGCTCCATTCTTTTTCATTTTCAAAACGATGGGTTGATTATTATAGATATATAATAATAATTACACCAACAATTAAAACCTGGTTTTAAAATTTTATCGTTTTATTGATTCATCAGTCTGTACAGTTGCAGGCAAGCGAACAGCTGATTTGTATCGCAGGAAGGAAATCTACGTGACGTCAGATTCTAGTGTTTTGTTTGCGATTAAAATATAAATATAGTATCGGCTGCTAATAAACAAATATTTTTGACGATAAGTGAGGTGTGTAGTTGCCAATTAGTGCTATACGTTCGTTGTTGTGTATTCTGTGTTCGACGTCTAAAATTAAAATAGATTAAATACAACATTCATTGATTAAGTCCAACAGTTTGAGGTTAGTTTCGGACGAGGTAGGTGATTTTCATATCTCTGTATCGCTATTACCTAAGGCCGAGTCATAATAACAACAGATAGACGTTCAAGGTCGAATTATATACTAATTCGTGTATATTCGTACAAAGTCGATATATTTAACCGATGTAATAAATAAATCTTGCATATAAAATTTATTTATAGCTGGGTAATATTGTACCGAGCGGTTATATAAATTTATGGAAATGATGATTGACATGAGACTGGTAAATATTTCTTATTCTTACTTAAATATCATCAAGACTAAGCAGAATAAATGTTTTTTTATAGATGTCAAGTTTTTTTTATACTTTATACAAGTTTGAATGCAATAGTTCTAGACAGTTTTCACGTATAAATCAATTCTCCTACACTTCCTATTGATGAAATCATATGTATGCACTCTGATACCAAACATCTAGGTATGCTAATGAATAATTCAAGAGACAAAGCTGTATTCAATAATAAAAACAAAATTAAAAATTTTGAAAAAAACCCACGACGGTCAAAATGTAATTGAAAAAGGCTAAAATAATTAAAAATCCCCGGACTTAAAGAATTTATGTAACTAAAGATAATAAACGTAAAAACGTTTTATAAGTAGATTTGATGTCTCGCAGAGTCGGACATATGAACAACAGAGTATCAGTTTTCATAGCACTTCCCTATGTAGGTACTATCGTTTGCAATATTAATGACACTCACTAAAATGAATTTTGCGATTTATTTTGCACTTGTGACGTATTCATATTGAAATCTGCTTTAAATTTCTAGCGTTAGTTATTAGTTGTTTCACTTACCAAGAGAGATTTAATGAAATATCTAGTCAGAACTTCCAGAAGTTCAAACATTTTAAGAGAGTGTCATTATTATTGCAAACGATTGTACCTATTTGGTTCTCGAAGATGTAGATATGGCAACAACGTATTCAACTCCCTATGACTTTATAAAAAATCAAAGGAAATCCGTCGCGGTCTGCCATTAAATGAACTAGTTTTCTAGTAACGTGAATAATTTGGAGATATTTTATTGCAATAGTTATTTATATTTATGTTGAAACTTAAAATAGTGATGGTGATGGTATTGACAAACTCTTTGTCCAGCTAATTGTAAAGCATCGAACTTCCATTTCCACACGTGTCGATTTGCCAAAGTATATATAAAAGTCTTCAATTATTTGCCAAGATTTGTTTGCAAACATGGATGTAGAAACTGCAACTGCTGCTTGTCGTCTTATAAGTAATCATAGGTGCAATAAAGGGTGATCGGGATGTTAAGCACCCCAAAATAGAAAATAGCATCCCAAAATAAAAAATAGCACCTCCAAAATAAAAAATAGTACCCCCAAAATTAAATAATTCTCATTTTGTAAATTAGCAAACAAATTGGAAGACTGTAAGAAAGTCCTGCTTAAAATATTTTTATTCTTTAATCAGAATACTGCACTGAAGAAGGCACTTCGTTCTTGTGGCAATTTAAGCCTTGCACAAATTATATGTTAGTTGGGCCTATGTAGGTAACAATATTTATTTGTTACTAAAGAAAAAATAAATGAATAAAAGAGCGTCTAGAAGACGGTGGATGGTGGTGGCACTTTCGAGAAGCAGAAATAAGTTTGAACAAAAATTAACAAATAGTTGATAAATGTACAGTTCTAACTTGTAAATACTGTGATACCAACTTTTTAGTTAATTTGTTAATACTTATTTCATATGACAGATTCAAATTTGTACCAGTTTGTATCCGTATGTGTGTATCTGGGACAAATGCTCGACATCTCAAATATTTGGCTCCATTGATGTGTGGATATTTACCGACAATCGTCGGGAAATTTTCTATGTTTGGCAAATATCAAACATTTGTTGATTTTCATGTAGTGTGTGTCTGAAATGTTTGCCAAATAACAAACCTTTGCTATTCGGAAGTTGTCAAACTTGACTTGAAACTGACCACTCTGTGGACTATAGCCCTGACCAGCGTTGAATTACACCCACAATATCTACCCATATATTTTTTATTATTAGCTTTTGTATTTTTTTACTGTATTGTAAAGGTATTGTACGCTAATATAAATATCAAATATCCTACAATTCCTGTCGATGAAGTCATATGTATGATTTCTGATACCAAACATCTAGGTGTGCTAATGAACAATTCCATAGGCAAAGCTTTATTCAATAATTAATCTAAAACAAAAATTAATCTAATTAAATGTACTAACCTGGTTTAATAAAAAAATTATATAAATACTTAAGTTCACTAGTAAAAGAAAGTGTAGGATTTTCAAGCTCTAAAGAATGAATAGAACCCCAGTTATAGTATGATTATGGATAAAAACAGTCATAACTAGCAGAAAGAGGTAAATTTGGAGTATGAGAAAAATTATTTGAAAAAAAAATATATATTTTTCTGTGATAAAATAAATCCCCAACTTCTTACCTACATACCTAGTAGAGGTAGCCACCCCTTCTACAATGATTATAGCGCGATAGGGCTATAACTACATCATGTCAAATGCATAAGTATGATCTTTACAGTGAAATGACATGTCAAGTTTTATTTTAAAAAAATACGTAATTACGATACCTCATCCCTTTGTTCTAATAGTAGAAGACTGCAGAATCCGCAGTTCTCCGCATATAAGCATAGCTAACTTATGATGGAGAATTCAATTCTTGTTTACTATTTGTTCCTGTAGCACCTATTGATGAACCTACTGTTGTAAACCTCCAATGAATAAAGTGTTTTAAAAAATCGTGTTTCGAGAGTATAAACCGAAACTACGTTTTATGATGTATCATTTCATTTCTGCTCCTTATAATGATTTTGGAAGGGTCATCCCTTTTACACGGTAAAGTTGTAGGATTAATTTTATAAAAGAAATGTGTTCTCCTTAAATTTTTAGATGAAAAATTAACAATTTTCCTGATGTTTCAAATCCTTTCTTTTCGTTAGGAGACTATATATTCTTTATGAACAACATTGCGTATGTTTACAAAATTATTTATAAACCATCAATAAAGTCCATTCAATCTTACTGCTATCGGATCTGGAACGGCACAAGAAAGGAACGTCGGTGGCAGGCGACCATTTGTCAAATTAATCACATATTGTGCAAAACCCACTTGGGTTTTTCTTCTAAAATGGCAGGTTCGCAGTCAGATAAAGTTACAATTTTCTATTTTGATAAATGATCCGTTTATTCTCATGCTGGGCGTGAGAGTTTAACCACGATAAGAAGAATGTACCTAAGTATAATTTCACAGAAATTCTTTGAGATGTGTTTTATAATTAAACGAAAGGTTTGTAGTCGCGATTGTTCTTTTAAAATTTGTTGCGAGCATGTGGGTACGGTTTTGATTATTTAGATATGTTGTTAGATATGTTAGTTAATATTTTATTAGTTTTTTAGTTGCTGTCCGTTTTGTGCAAATTTTAATTCGATTTTATTTTAATTTTATATTGACTATTCCTATTCAATAAAGAAAACTTTTTTGGATATATAAATACAGTATGCGCCAAAAGTATGGAATAAATTCAATAAAAACGAAACAATTATTTTTTGGGAAAAATCCTCGAACAGGTCGATTTTTAATTTAAAAAATTAATATTTTAGCGTAAAATGCGATTTTCAAATGTCATTTGTTTTCAAGTAATGACGTCATCGATTTTTTTTTAAATGGCAACACCATATTTTTTTCCTTGATTCTGAAAGATCGTTTAATTCTCTATCAGACAGTACTAAAATTTTGCCCTCTTACATAGGAAGGTTTTCGAGTAAATGACGATTGAATGTTAGAAAACGTAAATCAATTAAAATAAAGCAAAAACGTTATCAAGTTTAGTTTTTCGAATTCCATAGTTCTTTTATGGATCACGTAGATGAAAATCTTTGCAAAGTGTCATTGTCACACCGACTTTCTAATAAGTATTGTAAGCGACATAGAAATTATTATTCAATTTAAAGTATTATGGCACATTTAACTGTTACTCAAAGAATTGAAATTTTAATTCTATCGGATGCGGGAATATGACTAGAACTCAGCAGGAAGTTTGCGATTTATTTAATGAAAAATATCCAAATCGCCCTATCAGCCAATCAACAGTCAGTAAGGTAGAGTCTAAATTTAGAGAAACTGGCAATGTTGTAAATATTCCAAAACCTGGACGTCCAAGCATTAATGAAAATCAGAAACAGAACATTTTGATAAGTATGGTGGATAATCCTCATAATTCTTCACGATTGGTTGCATTATACAATGACACTAGTCAGCGTACAGTGCTACGTATCTTGAGGAAGCAAAAATATCAAAAACAAAATTCAACTTGTGCAGGAACTCAATGAAGATGATCCCGATCGCCGCTTACACTTTTGCGAAATTCTAATGGATTTATGTCAAGGAAATAGAAATTTACACCGGCAAATACTTTTTTCAGATGAGGCCACATTTTGTCTGAATGGTACAGTAAACCGTCAGACTTGCAGATAATGGAGTCGGGAAAATCCTCATTGGATGGCAGATGCACATACCCAACACCCTCAGAAATTAAATGTGTGGGCTGGAATAGTTGACGACAGAATAGTAGGGCCTTTCTTCTTTGAAGGAACCCTTACAGGACAAAGATATTTAGAGTTTCTAGAAAATGACCTTGTTCCAGCCCTTGCAGTAATTTTTCCTAACGATAATGGCCCTGACATTCCTGACGATACAATATGGTTTCAGCAAGACGGTGCACCTCCGCACTATGCGCGCCCTGTACGAGATTTTTTGGACAACTGTTTTAAGATCGCCAGATCTTACACCTCTTGACTATTTTTTATTTTATGGGGATACTTGAAGTCAAAAGTGTACATTAGTAAACCACGTAATTTAGAAGAACTTCAAAATCGCATTCGGGACGAAATACGCAGAGTTACCCCAGAAATCATTCATAATGTGCAAGAAGAATTTCTTCACAGACTTGCGCATTGTCAAGAAGTTGGTGGATGGCAATTCGAACATTTAATTTAAGTATATAATTTAATCAATTGTATTTTATTTTACATACCTCAGAATTGTTACTTTTTTATGGATAAAATTTACGGTTTCTAACATTCAATCGTCATTTACTCGAAAACTTTCCTATGTAAGAGGGCAAAATTTTAGTACTGTCTGATAGAGAATTAAACGATCTTTCAGAATTAAGGAAAAAAATATGCCATTTAAAAAAAAATCGATGACGTCTTTACTCGAAAACAAATGACATTTGAAAATCGCATTTTACGCTAAAATATGTATTTTTTAAATTAAAAATCGATCTGTTCGAGGATTTTTCCCAAAAAATAATTGTTTCGTTTTATTGAATTTATTCCATAGTTTTGGCGCATACTGTATAAATAGACTTACTAAACTATCGTACTGAATATCATGAATCTATATCCTTTTCATTATGTTTGTGGCTTAATTGTATGTTGATTATTCAACGATAATATAATAATATATCGATTTTAAATAATTCTCATTGTATGTAGTTAGTATGAAAATATACCAAAACATGCAGCCGCTGCATGAACATGTATTTGCCTCGTACGTTCTGAGCTTACAAACAGTTTAACAGAATTAAATGTAATATTATTAATATCAACATTTTCCCATTTAACCATTCGTATAAGCACATAGGCGAAATGTAGGTATACATAATAATTAATTATATTTTTTCGCGGATAAAGCCACGGAGGGTAATTTATTTTGTACCCTACTCTATAGTCTATACAAAATCCTATTTTAATCAGCTTGACACCACATCAAATGTGAAATTCATTTTAGTCAGAAATATGTGACAGAAACATTATTTATCCATTTTCATGTTCCGGGCTTCTCGCCAAACTTTAAAACTTTACGCTCTCCGAACAGCCTGTGTTGTATTTTGTTTTTAGGGAGTTGAGTGACTTGTTCCGTTTTTTTGTACTGGCGTTGTCTCAGTTGGGCAATCAGTTTAAATTTAAATAAATATCTACTAGTTTATAAAATAAATCTAAAGTTTGTGACTGTAAACTTATCAGAAAATTGGAAGTTTTAGTCGACATTTGTTTGTAGAAAAAGTATTTGTATTGGATAGAGACTTGACAATAATACACAACAGTAGATCAATGTTTAGGTAGCAGACGATAATTTTACTCATAATTCAGAATAAATGGAAAAAACTTTAATTATTTGCTTGTAAAAAATAATTATGTGTAACAATTTTAACGCATGGACCATCATCCAAGTAGTACACTTTTAATATACCAATATTGGTAAAATATATAGTGGCGCAGTATTTGTAAGAATTTACATATAGTTACTGGTATATTAATGATTTCATTTAGTGAAGCAATATTTCAAAAACGATATGAAACTAATATTAGACCATTATGTTGATAAAAGTTTGTTTATTTTTATAGGTTAGAAATATTGGCATAACATTAGATTTATCACTGATGTTATTTTAGTCTGGTAATAGGTCAATGATAGTAGAAAAACTAAATTTTTACAAAATGCCAACATTTTGACTTATATTTAAGAGTGGGCAATGGTACCTGATATAGATGCCAAATTTAATGATATTTTTTTTATGCACCGGAGATAAATAATGAAAATCTAACAAATTTCGGACTTGCACTACTATTCAAGGATTAATTCCTTTATTTTTTTATTTACTTTATATCAACGAGTTATTTTTTAAATCAAATAAATAATTTTGCACCTATGTAGTTTAACAAAATTCGTATAGATGGCGCTGAGGACCAGTTTTAAACTATTTTATTTAATTACGTCTATTAGACAAACCATATACAAGAAACCAGTGAAATCGGACTTCAGCAATATATTGCAGATTCTAAATCATGAGTTGTTTAATTTTTTTATCCTATGAATGATATCTCTAATAATCTTGTTAAACGGCTTAGCTCTCCCCACTATTCTGGATTGCAGGCTTGGAATCTAGTGGTATCAGAGCCGGCGGCGCCCATTTACGCTTACCTCGCGAATTTTACGTGAATTTTACAATTATATCATGTTTGTGGTAAAATTCGCAATTCGGTAATTCGGCAATAATTCGGTATTTATGTACTATTTCTTTTATTTGTCTATACATATAATAATTAACTTAATACTGTATGTAATATAAATTAACCATAATGCTTCATAATGTATATGTCACAAGAATATATACTAATTAATAGAAAAGAAACAGCCACACAAAAATAAATAACTATCTTCATCACTGTTTTGTTGCTTACAGAAATCAATTATTATTGAATAAGGAAGTGAATTGATTTTAAAAGTTTATAAATACACATTTTTTATTTTTCTAGTATTTAGCTTTTCACAAAATGCACAAATGTGCGAGAATATTTTTTAAGGTAGAAATACTAGTTTCAATTTTTTTTTAAAGTACACTGATCAGGGTCGTTCATAGGGTGTTGGCCGCCCGCGTGCAGACTCCATCTTGCCGTCTTTCTGTATATTTTACTATAAAATCCTAATTCTTCAAATAAAACCAAAATATTTATTTATATAAGTTTATTTGTTGTATAAACGAAGTAAATAAAAAAACACGAACTAGGTATTAAGTACCTAAATTGTATATGTCTTTTATTACATTTATAACGATTATCACAAACATAAATATTAATATAAAATATAAATATTCTTACTCAATAATGAAATCAACTTAACTGATACATGTTTTACAAAAAGTTGAGCAACATTAAACAAATGTTTTACAACAGAAAGCTTCAACGTACAAACTTACATGCGAATATAAAAAAATAACTAAAGAAATAATTTCTGAAAACTGAAAATAGTGGGTAACATCGCCTAACTATGTTATCAAAAATTTGGAAGAGAATTTGTTCTACAAAGTTTTGGCTTTTACTAGAAAATAAATTGTGACAGATAATACCCAAAAAAATATATATTATTTTTTGAGTGAGGTATCTAGTTTAAGCCATTTATGCATGTTGATAATTAACATTAATTGCATCAGGAAAAGTATTGTATTAATATATTTTCATATGTCAAATTTAATTTTAATCGTTCGACGCTTTGTTGTTTTATAACCATTATTATTATTATTATATATTAAGAATATAGTGTGATTCACTTGTATATGCATTTCAGGGACGCCCTGTATTTTATGAGTAACAGTAGTAACACAACTATAGGTATATAATTTTCTTTATATTTGTCAAATTATTTGATGTTAGTAACAAATAATATATAGTGTTACAACTGAGCTAATATTAAAATGGTTATGAATTGGAACAATATGTTAAGCATTATTAATTTTAACAGTCCGCGCGACGCCACGGACTATTGCTATTCCCGATATACCTATTTTACCTAATACGCCGAGCTTAAGTCCGAGTTCGACTCTGTCGAGCGTGTGTCATTTTTTACTGCAGCCCAGATAATTTATTGCTTCTAAGGACATGCCTACCGGTGATGCCTACCCCCTTCCGCGACCGTAAATTTGACGAATGTGTCTACCATTGCCCACTCTTAAGCCATATTCAGGGCTCTAGAAATGTAATTGTGTTACAAAATCAATATAAAATTACAATAAATTAAAACGTCTTATTGTACTTCGGACAGCGAGAAGGTCAAGGAAAGTTACTACCTCGACCAATCCCATTGGTATAGAAATGCCTGACTTAAATGATCTCTCACTAAATGGCTGTAATGAGCAGGGGCACTATCGCGCATGAGCCACATTTATTATCTAGTATTAATGGGGCGATTCCATTATCGCGGGTGCAAAATTAGACTCATTTAAGGTTTCCTACTAATAAAATAATTTAAAAAAATAGGAATTTATTGTTTGAAAAGCTACATTTGAACCTGTTCTCTTTTGATTCGTTTATAACCATTCAAATGAAATGGATAAATAGTCACGAGATAGGTTTAATGTGCTATCGCGGGTGCAACATAATCGGCCCACCTTCACAGATCATAGAACAAAAACACAAAAGTCTGTGAATTGTGAAACATTTATTTTATTATGCATTCATATTTTACAAGAGAACATATTGATCAACCTTTCAGTAATAAAAAAATTATAGAAAACAAAAATAAACTGTGAATTATTCACTGCTTAAGCAATCGCGGGTGCAACGCCAAATTATCGCGGGCGCAACACGTCTAAATTACGTGGACACATTACGTTAAACGCCATTATAATCACATAAATAAAAGAAATAAGAGATCAAACAATTTGTGTTACTAATTGGTACACTTCTTTGTTAATTCAGTTAATTATTTATTTTCAAATACGTCAATTTTCGCCGAAAATTCTATTAACATATTGCCATCAATTTTCTTCCTTGGTGCTTTCAATTTTGCAATATTTGAATGAAGTATTAACCATCAATTCTCGTCAGAACCAGTATCATTTCTCTTAATCTGATTTTGGCCACCATTTTCAAATTTTCATCGACATTAATTTTCCTTTTCATTAAATCTCTCCGTTTCGAATCACGAGCCCGTTATCGACAGGTATGATAATAATAATAATAATATCTCTACCCCTCATTCATTATTAAGCAGGCCGCATTTGCGCCCAGGAACGATTTACGTTGGTAGGCCCTAACCACCATTCAGTGCAGGAATGAGGGAAACCTGGAAAACTTCATTCATTAGGGGGGTAGTCAAACGTCAACCGGTATCATTCTCTCACATTGACCCAAGCTAAAATTCTTCCACCCTACCATACCCGTAGAGGGGATGCCAATCCTCTCTACAAATATAGCTTATATACGGTCTACCGGCCACGGGGGTCGAACCCACAGCGATCTAGTCACCTCTATTCAAGTACTGACGCCTTAAACCGCGCGCCCACTGACCGATCTGCATAGAGTTCAGCATTTTCGTTCAGTTTTTTCATATATTTCTGTGATGCAGTCTATTTCCGTTCTTCTTCTGTCATTCTAACCAACCTATCTATAAAAAAAGTGCGAAATATTAACATAAACATTTAGTAAATATAAACCACTAATAACACATAGCATAATATTACTATTCAATGCTTGATAAATCAATAAAATTTGATAAATGACAACTTAATGTTAAGAATCAAACTTATTGCACCCGCGACCCGAATATTCCGATCGCGAGTGCAACCACTTTGAGTCAACGCTTATTTTAACTCAAATAACAATATGCCCTTAATCGTGGTTGATTTAAGTTTTCCTTTTGTTTCTTCTTACTTTTATAAAGTTTCAAAACATTAGCACTTTATTTCTGTGAAAAAACCGACTTTCATATTTTTATATCGCGGGTGCAACAAACTAACAATGGTTTGTTGTAGTCAATATTGCTTGAAAATTAATAATAAGTACTTATATGTTTTTGCATAAACAAATAAACAATGCTATAACTTTAAGGTTAACCAGCACAATGTAAGCTCAAACTGTCCGTAACAGCGGTTTTGCACAAGTACTGTAAAGAAACCGATGTTCAGTTCGCACCGAACATTCAAATCTTATCGTTTCTAAGCGCACTAAATATTCAAATATGAATTTAGCTCCGAAATAGTAGTTTTATTACTAAATTCATATATTTTTCTTTATATTGGCACCAAAAAAAGTAACACACGCTATAATTCAGGAATTGATGTAGACAATCGTCTCCAGCGGAATCGCCCAATGGGTACTTCTTCTAGAGACCCAGGAAGTTCTTGGCGAAGGAATTCCAAATAATTTTGGCCGTTTAACCTTGCAGGTAGAGCGATAGGTCCCAAACATTAAATTTCCTATAATGTCGCACCAGACGTTCGTGTTCGAAGCGATTCTCTTTTATTGCGTGGTGAATGTTCTACGCTCCACACGTCACAATTTTCCAATTAAAAGCATCTATACGGCCAAATATAGCTTGCTCTGTAAAGACAATTCTCCCGTTAGGTAACTGGAGAAATAGTTTGGAAAATATTAATCTCAGCGGGCGGTCTGGTTCAAGCATATTTTGTACAGGGTAACAAACAACGCTGACAAACGACGAATACTAACTTTGGAATTTTCTTCTACTCTTTCTCGAATTTGTGCTTTGTCATGTACCGTTCTTTGGTCAATAAAGAGATAAACAATGTATGAGATTCGGATAAAGGTCTTCGCATGTTTCTTAGCAACGTGTTCACGCTATACATATACCACTATAATGTATCTCATTTCATAATTAGAAAATATCATGTTTTGTTTCAAATACGGGAGTTCGCGTCGCTATAAACATTTTGGTTGCAGCAGTGTTGGAAGTTCCTAGAAACAAAAATTCAGAATTTTGTCATTTCCGGTTTCCTAAATGTGTGTAATGTACGCTCGTTGTGGGACATCCTGCATAAAATGAGCAATAAGATGTAATTAACAACACAAATCGACTTATCCCAGGTTTTTTCCAACTAAACATCAGAATTTATGAGATGAGTTAGGTACTTTACAGACTCAATGTATTAATAATTGTATGCCTTTTATGCCCTTTGCATCGGAACTGAAGTAACAAAATGTATTTAATTTATAGAGATTTAATAAGAGACCGGGCCGTTACATTTAATTACGCCATTACGACGGCACGCCAATAAGAATTCCAAATCTCGATCCGCTGAAGTGGCGCCGCGGAAGCAGCACGCCATTAAAATAAAAGTTCTCAGTATAGTGGCGATTTAATTATACTCACAAATAGAGATTCCGGGTCTCTTCTATTCCCTCATCTCCACTGCGACAGTATAAGAAAATCATTTAACGGAAAATGTTCCTTCGCATCATTATTTGTTCTTTCAATCAACTAGAAAGGCATAGTTGAGGGCCGGAGCTCATGTTTTTTCTATACAGTATTTCATGCGACAGATAATTTACGGAGGACCAACGCACGTAAGCTTGTCTATACATTTTCAGATGCTCAGGCTTCAATAAAGGCCTTACACTCCAACAAAGTGTGTTAAAAACTGATTTGGTATTGTCTACAATTATTATTAAATGAAGTGGAAAGTACTAGCACAGTTAGGTGTATTGGGTGGCAGTACATCAATGAACTGAAGGAAATGAGCATGCAGATAAACTTGCAAAAAAGGAAAAGGTGTCTTAATTTCCTCTTTTGGCTTATGATATTTCTTACAAAGCTAACAAGCGCTAGGACGTGTTCAAAAAGAACATTGTGAATACTGGAGTAGACTGAAGCGAAGGAAACCTTGTATTTTGTTTTACAGAAAAGAGCAAATTAATGTTAAGAGTAAGATCAGGCTTAAATAAGTCGCTGCACTTTTAACAGTACACCATTGTGTGAAGAAGCATATCTATATGAAATTAATATCTACTGGGACAACAACTAGGAGAAAAAGACCGCGTTGCATGTACTGATTGAATGCAACGTCTTGATATGTAGAAAATTCAGTTTCCTTATGTCCTGAAATACGAGAAATCTAATGGCATCTGTTAACAGACTTTTGTTCTTCATATAAAGAACAAACTTATTAGATAAAACCAATTAGATACACAATCGGCCAAAGTTGATCGCTACACACTAAGAAAGTAAAAAAATGATAATGTTATTTTAGGAACATATACAAAATGTTTCTTATAATTAAATTTTTTAGTTCAGTTTTGAATATGTATAGTTTTACAGGCATGTTCCAGTAATTTGTCAGAAGTGTCCTGCCAATTACATCTTGCGTGAAATTCTCTGATAACTCGTTCTTAACTGAACTGGTCGACTATTTTTTAACAGTTTGAAATAGTTTGCAACTGCGCCAGCAACAAACCTAACGGAAAATAACAACCTAATCCCAACGAATGTTTCACTTTTTTGTCTCTACTATTCTGTTTCATAATGATTAGTATTCTAAATGTATAATAAAACTCATGTGATTGTGATTGTCGAAAAAGTCCGGTTTGTTAGATAAAAATAGCAAAATGGCTTATCGCATAACATGGCAAAATATGTTACACTCTTGACTAATAAATATATGCGTTTGTAAATACAGTCTGTTTGATTAGTGTAAGTGTAACAGTAGCGTCAGCTAAACTTCGCCCTTTGTTTTTATTACTGAGAACAATAAAGACATATATTATAAAGGTGTCGTGCTATAATTCGGTTACCTATTTTTGGACACCCTGTAAAGTGTATATATTTTTTTGGGAATCCCAAATGTCAGACTATCTACACGTTATTCTAATTTAAATTTCTTCTCCCTGTTATAAAATTTTCATATAAAAAAAACTAAAAGCCGACTAAGGTTAATCTTTGATGCACATTGGCCTTGAGCATGTTCTTAAGTAACAGTAGAAGTATCTTGATATGTCCAAGCGTTGATATCAGTACACCGAGCAAAATCCTTCTTATTTGCTAGTTACATCTACAAGGCAGGAAATAATTTTGGATATATTGAAATTTGTGAAAAACACACATAAATATTAGTGATTCTCCAATAACGCTTAATAAAAAATGCATATTTACTAGGTTAAGAAGATAATGCAGATTGCGACAGAAAAAGATAATACCAGATATCTGTTAGTCTCTAATGTTTTAAATCAATGAATGCGTTGCTGCAGCAACAGGAGTAAGCAATAATAGGAGTAAGCATACATATTGAAAGCTATCAGAAAATAAATTCTTACCTGAATGATATCGATGAAGGGCATCGACACAAAATTTGTAGTGATTCACACTTCATACAAAAGATATTTATTACTTGGGATTTTGTGGAGAAAAATGGAAACATTTATCTATTTAATTAAAAACGTTCAGTCAGTTGGGCATAACTGAATAAATTATTCTATTTATTCCTACTGAAACTGATACTGAGATATTTTGGCCTATCCGACGTATAATTTTCTCCTTCCTGTGAGACATAAAAAATGTAATGCTAACATAACTTTAAAAGAAAAACTAATATCTGTCGACATTTTTCTTGTAAAATGTACCTTGAGGTCATAAAAGTGACATTAGCATGTTGTATCATGATATAATTTCACAATTCTGGGTTATACAGGAACATATAAATTACTTTCATGAGGAAAATAGCAGTTGGTAAATGTAAATTTTTATTGTAAGTCCAATAAAATATGTTAACATATTTTTGTTCATGTATTTAACAATGCATACGTTTTCTTTACCTTATTATATAAATTTATTAAAAATATGTTTTTATACTGCCCAAACCAAATTCCAAATTGTTTCTAAGCATTCGTTTCGGTTGTCATTATTTCGATTTTGTCTATACTTCCATTATTTCTTTCTTTCTGGTCCTATGTCTGTTTAATATTTCTAGAACTGATAGTAGGTGTTATAATTTTTGCTTCAAATATGTTGACTATTGCCAAGCAAATGATGATGAGATTTAGATACATAGACGTGGATTGGTTTTCTGTAAAATTTCATACTTAAACATGGCATTTTGTTTAGACGAGAATATCTAGGAATGAAATGTCTAGATATATATATACTCGATTAATCTGGTTCTTAAGTTTGTCTGTGTTCTGGTATATCTAGATGGCCATATGATAAATATATTGTTAACATACTGTCAGGTACTAAGGACTTTTCAATCCGAAAGCGATGATGCATAGAACATATTCCACTTATCCCACTTCTAGTCTGAATATTTTTTATCATAAAATTATTAGAAGCTTTCACAACTCAAGTTGAGGCATTTGGTGCTAGTTTTTTTATATGACGTTTCACTTAGCTGATTTTAAAAGCTACAATGTGAAAAAGTATCTGGCATTATTATCATTGTCAGTCTGAAGAATGGTTCACTGAATGGGAAGCTCTATATTATATTTGATACCGATTTCTTATTGTTTAATGATTGATTCTGAATAGAATTTGTACCAACACTGGCTTCCAAACTGCTACATCAAGTTTTCCTTTGCCTTGCTTGGGCGGGAGAATGACGAGTTGCTTCCATTGTGGACTTCTGATTTGGTGGAGTCATTTGGTTTCTTCTTGATAGGGGCACCTGGAAGGTTACTGTTTCCATCTTCTAGTGTACTGTTGAAGCTGAATATCGGAGTATGTGTCCCAGAAATCCTTCTGTTACAAAATCATGAGATTAATGGATAAATATCTCGTCGACATATCTGAACTAACGTTTTGTCTATATTAGCTATTATTGATTTCTTGTCGAAAATGCTCGATGCAGATATCTGCAAGGGCTAGATAAAGATTAACTCTAGAGTATATTTTTCTGTTTGAACTTCAATCTGTATACTTTAGCCAAGTCTACTAAATTCTCATTCTTGCCATTTTCAATAAGCTTTCGATGAACTGCTTTGTCAGTTTGCTCAATTATCACTTTTGTGAACCATACTTAATGCTTGTTGCTTATTTTATAATTCTTTATTTTTCTTCTTTTACATTACTTGGTGTTTTGAATTATTCAACTTTACCATTAAGATTTTAAATACAATTAATATAAAATGTATCTTTCAAAAATTAAAAGCTTAATGGAAAATATAGTTCATTATTTCGTTTATCTTTTAAATATTCCATTTCACAATTATTTATTATTTATAGGACAATACTAGCTAGTTTTTCATATTATTAAACTTCATTGAATGAATGCTATATTCTAGAATTTAATTATGGATATGAGCCTCAGACAAAACAGTGAGAAGTGGATTTAATTTAACAAGTATTTTCAATTAGACCTTTCTAAGTGACCTACATTTAATGAAACTGGAAGGAAGCATTACTGATTTCCATAATAACTTTTCAGTTATATGTTGCAGTTATACCAACGAAATGTCACATTTATTTATGAGATGGAGTTATACGTAAATAATTATCAACATGTATGCAATAGGCAATTTGCATGACAGTTTTAAATGCTTAAAAATATTGTTATTTTATTATATATTAAGTACTTAACAAGAATATCTTGCTAATTCTGTAAACCTGTTCTTGTATTTTTCATAATTAATTATTTTATATCGCAATTTATTCAAATATAGTCACGGTTTCGGAAATAACATTCTGATTGGTCCAGGTCACAGTATATGGAAACGTCCATGGTGACACATGTCAAATTATCAAATCAACGTAGATTTAGTTGGTTAGCGAACTCGTTCCATAATCTGTAATCTGTCGTTAGCGTCGAACTTTGTGGTCTTTGTGTGGTGTCCGATCCAGCATTATAATATAAGTTTTGGATTTCCGAAGGGGATGGAACCGATAAACCACAAATTTTATAAGTACTATGTGGTACCAAAGTGCAAAAACACTACGGTAACCACCCAGGAAAAAATATTCTTCTCGGTTCCTTAAAATGAGAAAATGCTTAAGAACTGGTGCATTTCAATGAATAGGAATGCAACACTATCGAACACAACGGCGTTATATTTTTGCGAGGAGCATTTCACCGTAAGTGATTTTTCACTTTACACACAAACAACAATAATAAACTTCAGTGCATTGTTTGTTTTTATGAAGTACCTACTATCAGTTTCTAAGGAACTTAATATAAAATGACAATGCACTATGTTACATGAGAAAAAGTTTTAGCAATATACAGGGGAGTTTGGAAATGCTATCTTACGAATTGTAAGAAGCTAAAGTAACAAACACATTTTTTTCAAAAACTCTGTCAAAGATAACAAATGCAGTATTGGTGTTTCTTACGAAGTAGCGCTGGACTGTCAAAACGAAAAAACTTTTTAGTTTACAAGTGCTTGTTAAGAATTGTGCAATGAAAATGACAAAACAGTTCAATGAAACAAAAATTGCCGAAAAATTGGAAACAGTTTCAGTGTCGCATCAAAGAATTGTAAGACATGTATGCCACATTAACCAATACGCATCCAAAAAATTGTACGACACAATTGAAAAATGTAAATATTTTTTACTCAGCCAACTTGTAATTTTTAATCGAACTATTCAAGAGGACTCCAGTGCAGCAGAGGAGATGCTTCATCTTATTATTTCTATGCTGCAACTAAGAGTCCATATATTTTTGAAACTGTAAATATAGTGGTATCAGACTATGGGGAATTCGATAAATGTTCTTGTATGGTCACTGATGGTCCCAGAGCTATGATAGGTACTGTGTTCAAAAAGGGGTCCTATGTGGAAAGTGGTTACGTCATGAAAGTGGTTAAAATCACATATCAAGAGGCAATTGCATTTTGACTTTGATATTTGTTGATTAAGCGCCGGAAAATATTTGCAACGTTTGTTCGCTTTAGGCAAGGAGCCCATTTTCCCTAAAAACGAAACGAAATCCGACACTGCAGAAGTGGAAAATCACTTTATAGATGCAAAATTTCTGTCAGACATGCCTTTCAAACATACCTGACATCTCACCATAACAAATTAAATCTGAAGCCATAAAGAAAGCAGCAGAATATTGCCCATTTATATGGTTACAAAAGAGGATTTAAAAATATAATTAAGCTGTAAAGAACACTTTGAAGAAATAAAATACATTGACACAATTCGAAACCCATTTAGCGACTTTTAGAGAATCAAAGAAGAAATTTCTTAACGTATTCAGTAGAAAAACATGATTTCAAATTTTTTCCAAGTCTGTCTGATGAGTCACTCAGTTGCTTCGTTTGCCAACAACAACAAATGTAAAAGACCTTGCCTGCATGATTATGCCTGCACGAATAGCACGGACAGCATAGCGCGAGAAAGTTTTGGGTTCACTCTATCAATAAAAATAGTAAGCTGTTTGGTGAATTTCGTCATTTATTTTCTGAACTGGAGACAGATTAAAAAAATTTCAGTATTTCCGAATGTTACAAAAAAATTGAGCTGTTGAACCGTCCTTGCCTACAACATCAAATCACAAGATTTTGCATTGTTTAAGATAAGTAAGTAGAGGTTGTTGATAAGCGAAGGTGCTCGAAAGTTCAGCGACATATTCACATTGGTCGAATATTTCTAACAGTTTGGAACCAATCCCTGACTAGTGCGGGCTATTGCGTATTGCAGGCCACCGACACCACATGCAGTGGAGGTCGTTGCAAGTGACGGTACATGCAAGTGCTGGTCTAGATGCGATGCTCCACTCAATAGCATAGGAACCTTCTTCAGCAGGCTTTGAAGGTCCATGCTGTGCAGGTCGGTACAGGCAGAATGTGAGCGATATATTAATATAGATACAGTGAAAATCAACATTCCCCAACTTTCCACTATTTTTTTTTGTATATTTGTTATGTTTTTAAACAGATAACAATAATTATGTATACAAATCACTAATAAAAGTACATACGAAGTATTTTAAAATGCGCCCTCACATCCGCAATTTTATTTACAGCAGCCGTTTTGCCACTTGAAGTTGAACAGCTCTGACTTAAAATGATTAAATGAAACGCTTATATGTAGAGCTAAACCAACTTCCATAACTCCATTTTAAATATAACGTTAAAACATGCGTAAGTGCGTTATACATCACTATAACACCATGTATAAGTATGTATATTCGGCAAGCAACGTATGCGAGGGAAGCGTCGACTGGGCTTAACGACCGTGTTATAAAAAAATGTGAGGGGTTTACGCATACGGTTCCCTCCCATATTGCGCCCTCTTAGCATAATTCTGTCAGTATTAGCCCTTGAAGTTAAATAGAAGGTTA
Organism: Monochamus saltuarius; assembly: GCA_025584915.1. Classification (NCBI taxonomy): domain Eukaryota; kingdom Metazoa; phylum Arthropoda; class Insecta; order Coleoptera; family Cerambycidae; genus Monochamus; species Monochamus saltuarius. Next base: position 54,124,905 of record CM046725.1, on the reverse strand, counting down.
TCATTATCCTTTATAATGTTTGGTTGATTTGTAATGACAGAAGTAATAGGTTTTGATTCAATTTGTAGACGCCTCTTTAGCATTTCGTCTAAATCATAACTAGTGAGTAAGCAGAACTGAATTTAAGCTGTTAAGTAGTTTTTTATTATGATTTTTCTTAACTTGATAGATTTCTATTCATATATTGAAACATTAGATTAATATTACGTAAAAAAATAGATCCTTATTTCACAAATTCAGAACTTTGAGAGATATATTAGACATTGATATGTTAAAGAAAATATAAACTGCGCTGGTTCAGTCACATACAATTTATGGTATATTAGCTTGGGGAGGCGATGGTAATAATTTTGAGGTTGCTCAATCATAATGTTTCGATTGATCTCTTTGTTAAAATCTCTATTATGAATTAATTCTTTTATTGTATTTGTATTTTTCATCACAAGAAAAGGGAACATTTTTACGGGACGTGCCATAGAAATAAAATATTTATGACACCTAATATAAATAAATGTGCAGAGCAAAAGCGTTATACCTAACTTGATCCAAAATTGTATTCACTGATATCTGATGAGTTAAGAGCCTCGCAATATGACACTTTCAAACTGAACTGTAGTTTACATTGCACTGTATATTTTAATGAACAAGTTTAGCGATGCTGTATGTTCTTTATTGCATTTATGATATTTAATCCATATTTTTATTATGTATTTTAAGATATTTCTCACGCACAAGAAGTCTTTACCACTGTTAAGTTTATTTCTGTAAGTGGTAAGTTGATATGGTCTTGATTGTGTTTAGATGTTTTCTTAGAAATAAAGTTTATTATTAATATTGCATATGACCAATTCACGTAATGAATATTTAGAGGTTTAAGTGTCGATGCACTTATTTGTTTGAAGTAAATTTAGCTAACGAAGAAATAAAAATGGGGCAAACAAAACAGTTGCTTAATAAATACCATGGAATGTACAATTTTAAACAATACTATTAAGTATCTCATAGAATATCTGAGATATCGAAGCTGTAAACATTGATTCTGATAAACCTTTTTGATGTAGAATTCAGTGGCGTACCTACTTGTAATAAAACACCTATAAGGTGTCTCTCTTTTAAATATAACCCAATATATATTTTTAAATATACCATTATAATACTCGTATCATTATAAAAGGAAAAAACATAATACAATGGAATTGCATAAAAATATACATAATGTTCTATTTAAAAAAATATACAGGGTGTCCGGAATATAAGTGCCTTAATTTTGCCATACGATCAGATGTACTAAATAAAACATATTAGACTTAACAATTTTTTTCTCTGACCAATGGTAACAGAATTATGACAGCAAACAGATCTTCAATATGTGACAACGTCGCTCATATACTATCTTAGGATTATACCGGGTGACAAAGGAAAGTGGGAACACGCTGTAACTCTTTTATGACTGCTGATAAAAATTTGAAATTGGGTGGGTTTATGGTGCCATGAATTCTTTGAGGTAATTTCGGATTTCATGACATTTGCCTTTTTGACCGATTAGGATACCCTGTACAAAGTTCTGCCAAGTTGGAGTGCAGAGAAACCAATAAGAGAACGTTTTTTGGTATTTGTTAGACAGTAAACATCGAGATTAGCACTGGTAGAGCCCTATTTTAGAGAAATTCTATAGTAACGCATTGTATAACTTCGTTTATCATATGAATTAGGACTACCTACAATTTTTTTGGATCATTTTTGAGATATTAAAATGCCTATTTGAATGACCTGTTTCTCAGACGAAGAACTTCTGGACGGAAACTATTTTTATCAAAATATGTCAAGGAATATATCCCTGAAAACACTTACATCATCCATGATCTTATAATTTCACCACATTCTGACATTTTGCGGTATTTTTAATTAAAACTGCCATCTTAAATAAAGGTCAGGTCGAGTTCAATTGTATTTTCATTTCAAAAGTTATATTAAAATTTACAACCCAATTATTATAATACTTTTGCATTTACCACAAACACGAGCTTATATCGTTTACTACATTTGTAGTTTATTCTACGACAAAATTGTAAGCACAAATTTATAGTAACTGTTTCAGTAGTATTTCTTTCAGTGCAGTTTTATAAACATTCTTATGACTTTGTAACTGTGGAAGAACAAATTGTGTTACTTACAGCATCGATAACGGTGCTCTTCTAAACATCTAAATAAGGAATTGGATATTATAACAAACTAATGAAACGTTGTCCTGTCTAATATACAATTTTCACTTGTGATTTTATTGTATAGTTGCTAACCAAACAATTTAGTGGTTATTATAAAATAAAAAATTGAATATCCGAGTTTCCCTATTTAGTATAATTAATATTACAGGAACATATAAAAGAGATATTGATTCTGTCTATTTGAACTGAATCTGTCGATGTAAACTGGGAAAAAAACGTATTTTTAAATTACAAATTTTACCAGTCGATCCTATACACAGCCACTGACATAATCATGGTATTGAATTTACAATCACTGAATAAATGGAACCAAATTGTTTGCTTCAATTCAAGCCAATGTGTACATTAATTACTGGAACACGCATATGAAATATTTATGGTGCTGCTGTAACTTCCATTAAAATCCCTTATCTGTGTCAAATTCGTACCATAACTCCTTTAGCAAAATTATTTTTATTATGACAGCAACGCAGCTTTTCTGTAGCCTACTTGATGCAGGAATAATCAACATCTACTAATGACTAATACGAATATTACAGTAAATTTTTAAGACGTCTACATATAATAATTTTGAATATATTAAAGGCAGTGGTAGGTCATTTATACAGGGATGGTCAGAACTACGGAATAAAATTAATATCTTTTGAATGAGTGATTTTTTCTTAAAACACCGAAACACGTTAACTGATCTTAATTTTTTCAATCTTTCGGTTATATAATTATTAATTTTGCTTCAACCCCCTAATCTCCAGCTGCCCCTACTATTCTTTTTCAAATGGAAACATAAGGCGTGAGAGGGCTCGTTGAAAAGCTTATAGAAAACCGAATCCAGCCATACCAAATAAACAAGTTTTATGTTTTCAATAGCAAGGTGTGTTACTTTAAATGTCCCTCCTGCGCCATCCTCTCCACAAATTAGAATGCCGTCCTTTTGGATGGCGATGACCCACCACCACCCACTTACACCTACCGGATGCGCTCTCCGCGGATATCACACTTAAGCCTTGTCCTCATGGACGCGAAATTCACAGATTTCTACACGAATTTTGCAACTTATGTTTTAATTATTTATGGTATGACAATACAGATATTATTATTACTTCATTATTATTGTTATTAAATTTATTTTGAGCTTTTGACAAACTAACATGACACATTCATGATGAATATTATAGAAAATGTTATAGTTGACCAAATTCGTTATAAGTAGAGATTTTCCCACCATTAAATAAATCGCGCAGATACTCACATCCATATGGACAAAAGGCTTTAGAATACATTGCACTATACAGGGTGTTTCATAATATATGCGCAGGACTTCAGGATGTGATAGCTCGTCCAAAAATTTGAAAAAAGTTTGTATTAACTTACCCTCTAAAATGCACAATTTTCGAGATACAGGGTGTTGAAATTGTAAAAAAAAATTCGCTTTTTGCGAATATCTCCGGAACCGTTTATCGTACAGAAAACAGCTTTTGTAAGCATTTACTACTCATAATAAGCTATGTTCTGTGCGAGAAAAAAAATTTTCAGTCATAATTGGTGAAGATTTTGAAGGGGAAGTGGGTCTTTTTCTCCCCAATTTCTGCGCCACTGGAAAAAGTACGGTTTTGAGATGCCTGTTTGAACCGCCAATGTTTTCTACACAATAAATGTACTCTTGGTCATAAGCTCTAAAGTTGACCGTGTTCAAGAAAGAGCTACTTTTATGTTGAAAAACATGGTACATTTTTTGAAATTTTAATGAATTGCTGCGTGCATTGAAGCTAACGGAGGACATTTCCAACATTTAATTTAACTGTGTACGATTTTTTTAAAATTTTGCAACTACGAAGTTAACTTTTGTTTTTGTCACTTGTTCTAACGATTAATAAATTTTGTTTAATTAGTAACAAAAATTTATTTAAAAAAATTGACCATGCTTTTCAACATAAAAGTAGATTTTTCTCGAAAACGGTCAACTTTAGAGCTTATGACCAAGAGTGCATTTTTTGTGTAGAAAACATTGGCCCTTCAAAATCTTCACCAATTATGACTTTGAAAATTTTTTTTCTCGCACGGAACATAGCTTATTATGAGTAGTAAATACTTGCAAAAGCTGTTTTCTGTACGATAAACAGTTCCGGAGATATTCGCAAAAAGCGAAATTTTTTTTACAATTTCAACACTCTGTATCTCGAAAATTGCGCATTTTAGAGGGTAAGTTAATACAAACTTTTTTTCAAATTTTTGGACGAGCTAGCACATCCTGAAGTCCTGCGCATATATTATGAAACACCCTATATATTCACACTATTTACTATTGGTTACTAGAACTGTCACAATAACGGTCACATATTAACACCTATTATGTCATATCGTACCGCCTACCTTTATGTATCCATGTTTCGTCAAAATTCAACATATTCTTCGATCCAGATTGAGACCTTTTACTATTTATTTTAAATAATTTCTTCACCATATCACTATTTCGTCTTTTTCTATCGGTATTTTTTATTTGATTTATAAGGAAATTTATATATCATAACTCATATGTCAGGTATAATTCGCAAAAGCACCCTTGTATATATTCTAGGAAACGTTTCATCTTGTAAGAAATCGCAACCCCTTTTTTTTCGAAAACTTGTTTTTAAAATACTATCTTCCGCGAGTTTCCAATATTTTCCGTTTCGCAGTTGTATTTCTTTACTACTATTTTTTGCACTATACATATATGTTACTACTCACGTTCATTCTTGTTAATGAACTACATGTGCCAACATCACTATCACTCATATTTTGACCTAGCGCCCTAAACTCTTCATGATGTCATGTGTATTTCCTGCAGCAGACGCTGTGTAATCGGCTCTCAGAGATATGCGGCACACGATTTTATAGGAAAATTATACGGACTGCATATACGTTTCTGTATGTCGACTGCTATAAATTGTGAGTGGGTTTATAACATGAGTCACTTTCTAGATTTCTGAAACATCGTTAAAAATAAAAGAATAATCCGTAATATTTATTCAGTGATATTAACTACACCTTTCCCCTGTACAACATAAATTGCATCGCGGGCCATCGATTTTATTTTCAGCATGCATGAAATGCGATCCCACGAGATTGCCGGAGTTATCCCGTTGTCAAAGCGCATATGGAATAGCGATCAGTCTATTGGCGCAATTAAAATAAGGGCGATATTCGACGGAAACGTGATACAATACCCATTCAATATATCCCAGCCGGATAGACTGCATCGCAATAATAATTATTATGTAACTATGAAGTTGCTCTGTTGATGATAGAAATTGCATGATACATCGATATTGGCTCTGCTACTTGCCAAGTGAATCAATCTCTGATACTGGTTTATTGACAGCTGCCACTAAGAGTGGCATTTCGTCTATAGCATCACGTCTGATATTTGCTGTGCTGTAAATTTACATACCTTAGGTAGTTGTATCTGACACTGAAATGGTACAGTAACTATTGTAAAATATATTTTCCGTGATGTTTTTGCATTTTTTGTTAGAGAATGTCAGAAGAAACTTGTATTTATTTATAAATCTAGCCACCAAACAGAGCTAGTAGCTTTAATAACAGGGGGGACACCTAAATTACAGAACATTATAAGAATATAAATCAGTCAACACTAAGCAAGATAGAAAAGAAATTTAGAGAGCATAGCACTGTTAAAGACCTTCCGAGAAGTGGACGTATCAGTGATGATTATATTCCATAACTAAATATCATGTTCCGTTGAAACAGGTTTATGTCGAGAAATTTGCAAGCTGGTACACATCCAGGAATTAATATCTCAATGTAAACTATTGTATGTGCTATTTTAATTACGTGCCTCAGAATTGTACAGTGAAGACACAAAATCATTTTAGAGATTTGTCTATAGTAAAAAAATGAGAGTGCAACGCCATACCTGGTACAATGTCATTACATGACAGTTTTGCTTCTAACGGCGGCGAAATTGCTGATCTGTTTGGCTAAACGCTTTGCTTTATCTTATACCAACCAGCTTTTAAACTTACATGATGTTCATATCCAAATTAAGGTTAACGATACCTCTTATCATACTCCAGTTTCTTATATTTACGAGAAACTCTTAAAACTAAACACCGTAAAGGGATCTGGTCCTGACAGTATTCCTCCGTTCTTCCTCAAGAGCTTTAACTTAATTCTTTCCCGCTGTCTCTTCTAAGTTTTCAGTAGTTTCCTCGATACTGGTCGACTGCGCTGAATCTTGTCGGGTTTGTAGGTCGGATGTCGAAGGCTTTGGAGAAAAGTTCATAAGTTGATACGTAATTTGTACGGATTTCTCCAAGGTCTTCGATAGAGTGAACCATATACTTCTGCTGTTTAAGGTGTGCTCTTGAGTAGGGAGTAGTATGTCAGTGTAAACCATTCTTATTCACACACTTTTCCAGTGCGGTCAGGTATCCCTAGGACCTTTCTTGTTCAATCACTTTATTAACGATATCGTGCACTTAATTTCAGCTAATGAAGCCCTATATTTCGTGGGTGACCTGAAATGTTACAAATTTATTAGTAATTATAATGTTGCCTTGTAATTGCAGACTGACTTAGACAATCCTTCTAAATGGTGTTCACTGAACGTCATGGACCTGAATGCCTCTAAATATCATATCATGCGACTCTTCTAGTCTCATACTACTACTACTAATTTTATAACTACAGCCTAAATGGTGTGGCACTTGGTTCAGTTGTCAAATTCACTGATCTAGGTGTTACTTTTGACTTAGATTCGATACCCACATTACATCCGTCTGTCACCATAGCTGTTAAAACCTTGGTACTGTTCACTGGTTAGATCTCATCTTGATTATTGCGCTGAAATTGGATGCAGTGCAACATAAATTTCCTATAAGTTTCAGGTTTATAATAACTGGATTTTATCTTCATACGAAGTTACGGTTTTTTTACATGGCGCTATGAACACACAAAACTGCAGGCCAAACTAGACAAGTGAAGCTTACACCCAATATCCGCAAAAAATAAATGTATAGACGGGTTTTGTAGGAGGTAGGATTTTGAGCCATATTTCTTTGAGAGAACTTTAACCGGAGACCAATTGTTTTAAATGTGAAGGCGGAAACATTCAGTCGTTTAAAGTTGTGCTTAAAAGAGAACGGTCGCAATTTCAAAGATTTACTTTGGATTAATATTTATTTATACTTACGTTATTATTCTTTTTCATCTTCATTGTTTGTTGTGTTACCTAGTCTTAGTTTTTTTGGGTTAAGTTGTTTACTGAATTCTTAGTAATATTTTGCTCTTATTAAATATGTTTGAGGATAATATTCCGTCTTCCTATTGTAATTTTAATACACCAGTATGGTATTTTTCTGTACCCGTAGAGTTGACATTATTAAACTTTAATAGTTCGTTTAAACTTCTATTTCTCAAAATCAGAAGGTGTGCTATATTGTCGAACTCATAAAGATTGCATGTTCAAGACTCTATCGGAAAAATATATTACTATTTAAAAAATTATCAATGACGTTGTGTAAGGAACACTGGGAGCGCTATCTTGTTATATTATGTTACACGAAAATAACAGGAATTAACAATAAAAATCAACCTGTTCGAGGATTTTAGACAGAAACGTCTTAAGAAACATTGAATTTGTGCGTTATTTTATGACCACAAGATGTCTCAAGAATCCCTTTTAATTCGACATTCTTTAGTTTCTTATACGAAATATTTCCACAAGTACCTTGCAAAGGCCACTGGCGAATTCACTCCCACTATCAGGCATTTGAACGTGGTATAAGTATCCTTCCTGAAATTTGTATGTTTGTTGTTTTCCCTTTTATTGGTACATTTAAAGATGTATTGATAAATGCTACATTAAAATGCCATCCTCACCCAGTACCGAAACTTTCAGTCGCAACTGTCAGCTGGAAGCTACGCAATGCACGTGGGTCTTCGGTGGGGATAGAAACCAAGTAAATGGCTTCTGTACCGCTTTCAAATTATTTTATGTAAAATTAATAAGGATTTAATAGAAAATCATTTTGCAGAGCTGTAATAGATACTGACGAGTATTTCATGAGTAATATATTTTTTTACAATTAATGCTAATCCATTACACAGTAAGTTCAAACTCATTTATGAGTGAATTAATTTGGTATTGAATTTAACATTTTAACAAAGAAATGAGCTTATCTACACAATATTTGGTTAGATAAACCAAAATATGTGTGAGTAAGAACATATTCTGTAAAAATAACACCAACCGTTGTAGATATTATATATTGTTTAGTAAGTGGAAGGGGGAAAACAAAGTTGGGTACGAGCAGGTAGTTTTGGGCAGTTGTAGTTTTGCTATGTATGATACAAGTCACTGCTGTCTGTGGACTATAATCATCTAAGTGTATTATTCTAACTCGATCATGAACCATGGACCGCAATTGTAAAAACATTTGCAAATTACCATTTGCATACAAAAGTATGACGTAAACTGGAAAGTGAGAAATTGTGCCATGAACTTGTGGTAGAAATAGGTAAGTAATGGCCGTCTTCATCTGATACAAAAAAATTGTTGATATAGGTACTTCTTATTTCAGAAAATCTATGTTGTGTGTGTCATTACATGATTACCATTTCATTTGATATTTAACTACTTAGCTGTAAAATTTTGGAAAATAGATCAATCCTGGAAATTATTGATTTGACAGTTTATTCAATAAAGAGCCATTTAAACTTCATCAGGCATACAACACCGTTGAATATTTTGTGACACCAAAGTACATATTTTATTAAATTTAGAAAGAATGTATTGTTTAATATCTTTATTTTTGTTATGGTTGCTTCCACAATTTTAATAATAATTTTATTATGGAATTATAATTATTTGTAATAATCATAATGGTATTAATTACAATAATTATAATTATTATTAATATTTATAAAGTAATAATTTACAATCCATAAAAAATTAAAAACGTTTATTAGGTACACAATAGCCTAACTTTCATAAAAACTGTGTCAGAACCAACACAGCAAAATAAAAAATCATCACTATTTTGAGTTTGTTATAACACTAAAATTATATAAAGTAACTCATTACTGATTTAAATTGTATACATATTGTGAACAAATAACGAAATAGATTGATAATATAACTCAATTTTATGTTTGGAGTAACACCTATTTTAGAAAGCTAACTCAAAAATTGATCAGTGTTACCCTTAAAAGATTTATTTAGCTAACAAATAACTAAAGCAATGAATTATTGTGATATTACTTCAACACAATCGGGTGTGGACTCGTTTTGACAACCAATTGTGTTGATTTTGAGTGAAGTTTTCCTAAAAAATTTTTGCTAGTGAAATTTCTGTTCCTCAGTAAAATAGTGAATAATCATATTTATTAACCTCACATATTATAATATTAATGGAAACAGAAAAAAATAACGATTTCAGCTGGTGTGGTCACCTATGGTTTGTATTAAAAAAAAAACACAAGTTTAGGTTATCTCTCAAAAATTAATAAAGTTAGAAAAAAATTAGGCAGGCCACTGGACTCTACTCAAAAAATGTCTGAAGAACGTATTAATTATTTTTTTCAAACATTACAAACAACCAAGTTAGAAAATTTGAAATTTTATTTATTACTCGAAAACTCAAGACGATAAGTCATTTTTTTCTTAAAAAAGAGATCGAGAGATCTTCTATAGTTAACAAAATAGTCTTTAAAAACATCGAGATTTGCCCACTCTGTGCATAAGGGTCATGTAAAATTAACTCTCGACATCCATTATAATTTATCGTCGTTGTTATGACGTCACATACTGTTTTTAAATGTATTTAAATCTCTAAGAGGAAGGTTTTGACAATTTTCTATGTACAGATACTTAAAAGTTTTTGTTCTCTGTATGTGTTTTTCCGCCCACATTAATCGACGTTTTTGTAGATTATGGCGGAGGAGCAAGGTATAATGAAATGTTGGATACATTCAGGCAGAGTATGTATCCTATCCACCAAAATAACTTTAAAACGTTATAGTACAAAATAACGTGGAAATAACGCGCCGTATAAAATAAATTTGTCTAGTACGTATCCATAAAACAAACGTTATTCACTACTGTTAAAATCAAGTATGTTATGTGGATATTAATCGTTATCGTTACATATCGAGATACATTCATAGCGATTTAATTGTAATGAAATGAGACAGGAAACGACCATAATTTTATGTGGTAGGTACCTACACGTTATTTGTATCGAATTTATGCTGCGCAACATTCGTTGACATTCAGAACATTTAAGTTTGCTTCACAAATATATAAATATGTTAATAAATAAAACTAAAATTAAAGTTTTGCATGAACCTGTTAGAATATATTATAGTTTTATAATCTAAATGAAAGTTGACAATTCGATTATTGTTTTTTAAATTTAATATTATATAAATATGATAATTAATTTAATCATGATAAAACTAATGCTGTTTAAACCAAACTGTTTTTGATACAGCTTATTCAGTTTCTATCTGGTTCATTGTTTGCTGAGATTGTGGACTGGAAACATTATATATTTCTCTAACAAATGTTTGGTAACAGCATTGGTTACCTACGTAATAGAGTTACTAACTGATTTTTGACAATTATAAATTAAAATTATCACCAACACAAGTCAGGTATCCACCTTATGTTAAAAATAATAGTCTTAAAATATTAGAAAGCAGTAATTTTACTTTTAGCTCTGCCGGAATACTTTTTGTCCCTAAGGAACAGCTAAAAATGTTCTTAATTCCTCAATAAATTGATGGTTTTATATAATAATAATAATATGCCACCCCTCTCCCGCACAAGTCTCCGACTTCTGGGCTAATCCCTGTGATTAGAATGAAGGGTAGAGATATTATTATAGCAGTGAAGCAGTGTGTTAAAATCTCCAACACTAGAAGCTCCGAACAAATAGTTTGTTATGGTGTACCTCAAGGTACGGTATTAGGGCCCCTTTTATTTAATATCTACATTAATGATGTGTTCAATCTTAACATCGTGGGGAAATTAACGAGTTTTGCTGATGATACTGTTTTGTTTTATAAAGATATTAGCTGGAAACATCTGAAAGATACAGTTGAACAAGACTTCGAAAAAATTGTTAATTTTTGATAGCAGATTTTTAACCATAAATTTTGACAAAACATTCTTTGTTCCCTTTGCTCATATCAAAATTCAATGCCATATTATGATGAATTAAATATTAAATTAATTGAAAAGAACGTAACTATTACAAAACAAGATAAAATTAAATATTTGGGAGTCATAATTGATAGTCACCTCCGATGGAAATACCAAGTAGACTATATGTGGCAAATAAAATAAGATGTTTAATAAGCAAGTTTAAGCTATTTAAGAATTCGAATTAGAGCATTTGCGAGTATTATACTACGCCTTACAAACTCACTTAACTTATGGTCTGCTAATTTGGGGAGGAGTTCACAATAACTACTTAAAAACGTAACTAACGTAAAAACGTAAGTAACTCAGAAATGTCTACTAAAAATAATTTTTAATAAGCATTATACTTACTCAACTGAAGCTTTATTCAAAGAGTCTAAAATATTAGATCTAAGGCAACTTTTCCTGCAAAGTATGGCTGTAAGGCATTTTAAATATAAAAACGCTGTATCTCAAATAAAACACAAACATGACACAAGATTTAAAGGAAAAACTACCGGCATTCCAAAAATAGAAAAAAATATCGGTCAAAGATGTTTCACTTACCTCAGTCCTGTAATCTACGCTAAAATACATGTTACTGTAAAAAACACTTCTTTTATTAATATATTTAGAAAGCGACTACAACAATGGATACAACAAACGCCTAGAAATAGAAAAAATATTTATTATTAAATTTACCTTCCATCTAAAGTAAAACAAAAAATGTAATTCCATGATTACCTAATTGTCCTTTTTTTAAGTAAATTAATGCCTTCAGTTGCATTCCACATATATATGTTTGTGTTTATTACACTGTTTAACAAGTGCAACTGCTGGTATTTTGAATGATGTATACTGTACATAATAATATATTATATTTTGAAATGTAATTTATAGTTGTAATTTAATTTTGTATTTTGTAATTTGCTTATAACAAATTTCTGTATTTTAATTTTAATGTCACCCACGCACAAGGTTTGCCTTTGTGGGTTTTGGATCTTATTCGTCACGTGTTACAATTTTTCATTGTTTTTGTGTGGCGGATAAGGTCTATTCTGTTTATTTACCATTCTTAAGTATTTTGTAATTGTAATGTGTTCTTATATATGGGTAAAATAAACTGTATATTATTATTATTATTATTATAGAATTTGGATTGTTATGACTAGTAATTTTCAGCAATTATTGTTCTTGCACACCATTTTGTGCCAATTTGCTAACAGGACTTGACCTGTTCGAATGGTTTGGTCTCGTTTTGCCCTTTACATCCAGGCATATAGCCTCAGAAGACGATTTAGTCTATTCATTTAATAGTATTTTTGCTAACAGGGATTGTACCAATTATCGGTTTCTGTTTTCAGTGTGGATTAAATTTTAAAAACAGCCGTGGTGAGGTAATATTTTCGCCTAGCTTTGAAATCAGTTTATGAAAGTTTTACTGGACACCGGATTACATATAATGCAATTTGTTGAAGAGCCATCGTTATTTTCCTCGATTTGAAAAAAATCTAAGAATCAGGCAACTGCCTCGCCTTCTCCCAGCGCCAACTCTGCAGCAGCAATATGGTAGCATTTAGGCATAACACCTTCAGGAATATTTTCCCAGAACAATATTGTTCGGTTGACTTCTGACAAACTTAACGAAATTGAACCGCTCTTAAGTTTACATGAATCTGTTTGCAGTTTCATTCTGTTTGCATCGCGGTCTCTCGGAAAAAATAATAACACAGTTCAATGAGCAATTTGTTAGCTAAATTAATCTTTTAAGGGTAACACTGAACAATGCTTGCGTTAACTTTCTAAACTATCTGTTATTGCAAACACAAAATTGAGTTATATTAGCAATTTATTTCGTTATTTTTTCTCAATATGTATACAATTTAAATCAATAATGAGGTACTTTATGTAATTTTAGTGTTGTAACAAACTCAAAATAGTGATGATTTTTCATTATACACAGTTTTTAAGAACATTACCTATTGTGTACCTATTAAACGTATGTATTTTTTACGGATTGTAAATTATTACTTTCTAAATATTTATAATTATTATTATTACTATTTATAACATTATGACAATTACAAATAATTATAATTAAATTAATAATAATAAATAATAAAATTATTATAAATAATTATGTCATAAAAATTACAGTCTATAAAAAGAAAACCTGTTTAGTTGGTACACAATATAGGTTTGACGGAATTGTGGAAACAACCATAACAACAATAATCATCATTGTTATTATTGTATTATAATATTTATTACTACTACACTGTATTTTAAATAACAGTTTGCTGTAACAAGTTAAATAAGATAAAGGTCGATACAATATTTGTAGATAATAACATGTTGCAGTATGTAAAGATATTTTATTTTATTATATTGTTAAACAAGTACATTATTTCTAAATTTAACAAAATATGTAGGTACTTTGGTGTCACAAAATCCTCAGTGGTCTTGTATTACTGATGAAGTTCAAACGGTTTTTTATTGAATAAACTGTTTAACTCAATAATTTCAGGTTTCATCTATTTTTCAAAATCTTATAGCTAAGTAGTTTAGGATCACATGAAATGCTAATATGGCACACACATGTTTTCTGAAACAAGAAGCAAATCAACGATTTTTTTAATCGGATGAAGACGGCCATTTTAGTTACCTATTTCCACCACAACGTAATGACACAAATTCCAGGCAAAGAATACATCTTTAGGACTAAGTATTATTATTCCTGAAAGAAAATAGAAAATGTTTCACCTCTTATTGTATAGTACCTATAGAATTTTAACAATAAAATGATAATATTTCAGCAGAAATACAGATTCGGAAATTGCAGACTTTTACAGAGAAAGTAAAATTGCCGCTTGATTCCAGGGAAGGTACGAACTTTAAGAGGGGCGGCGACGTGCATTGGTCTAGCATTTCCCACTACTACGGTAATCGGTTCCGTATCGCCAACGCCAATTCGCCATTGTAAATCTAACTGTCCGGTCAACTGATGCCAGTGTTGTCAGATCTCATGCATTCCGAGGAAATCTCATGCTCTCATATTTTGATTACAAAATCTCATGCTTTTTAATAGACACAAAAAGAAATAATAACATTATTAAAATTACTCTTTGAAATCTACCAAAACAAAGACCTAACGAGAAATAAAGGCAAAATCGAGGGCAAAATTGAATAGATAGAGGTAGGTATCTACAATATTTGGGTACTTGAAATGTCCTTTATTGTAGACTGCTCTCTTAATAATTAGCAATGAATACATAAACGGGTATGACAGCCGACGAATATGCGGTGTATGTGCTGTATTCACGCTGTATTGCAGTGATTCTTAACTCTATTCCGTAAGGGTACCTACATTTTCTGGAAACAACAGATTTTACGACCCGTGAGTCACCCTGCGTCACGTCAACTGCGCCTCAACGTTCGCCCGGCCTAACAATAAAATAAATTAGAAAGGTTACGTGGTTAATAACTTTTAAGTAAGTACCTGTAACTACCTACTTACAATGTAATATTATGATAAAATAGCAGAACATAATGCTCTTTAATGAAATAAAATTGGCATTACAAAAGTAATTAAAAATTAAGCTGTGTCAAGAGGTTTTTTTTGATAAATTAAGCCATCTCATGTTTTTTTCTCCAAACCCCATGCTTCTTTGAAATTATTCTCATGCACTGAATTTTTCCCACCTGGCAACACTGCTTGATGCAAACATGCTGTGGTCGAAGTATGCGTGTAGCATGACACAAATACAAGCCAGCGGCAATATACAATTCACCATCAAGATCCTCACTTTCCAAATCTGTATATGCAGCACTAAAGCCGATGACAGACACATTAGTTTGTGCCATCTCAGCAGTTGAATCGGCACAATTTACCGGAGATGATTCTCAGCTAGCGGTGCGTGGTTCATATGATTAGCCAAGGAGGTTAAAAAAGGCAGCGAATACCGTTCTGTGTTTGTGTGAGGTGAAAACCGCTGTGTGTATCGCAACAGCCGCCTCGACGGCCGACTCGGCTGCCGAGGCGGCACAAACCGCTGCTTCTGTCATCGTCAACTGTTTATTTGTTCAATTTTATCTAGATATTTTACTCACATTTCTTGCCTTTTTCTGAATTGTTTACCAGTGACCACATGCCTCAGATAATTACTTAAGAACATACATTTTTGGAGAAGTGGTTTTCCAAAATTAAAATATTATTAATTGGGAGCTATACAATTTATGAAAACCGCTGCGTGTATTGCAACAGCCGCCTCGACGGCCGATTCGGCTGCCGAGCCGGCACAAACCGCTGCTTCTGTCATCGCCCTCAATTGTTTATTTGTTCAATTTTATCTAGATATTTTACTCACATTTTTTGCCTTTTTGTGAATTGTTTACCCGTGACTACATTCCTCAGATAATTACTTAAGAACATACATTTTTGGAGATGTGATTATCCAAAATTAAAATACTATTAATTGGGAGCTATACAAGTTATATCAGAAATCAGTACACCTGTAGCTGAGCGAAGGTATTCTACGAAATTATTTAGCGATAAAAACAGGCATGAACTGGATACTGGATAGGCGCTAACTCTCCAAATTCTCATGACGTCACAACCACACACACACACACACTTGGGATTATTACTGATGCTATCATCTATCATTTCCACCCTCTAAATAATTCTACCGGTAAATGTGGCAAACTGCTATAAATGCGTATACCGGTATAAGGGCGTTCAAGTATATGAAATTTGAAAGATGGCTAGCCGCTGAAAAATGTACGTGTGGTATGGAATTCGCATTGAAATATGTTTTCTTTCGAACAGACTTTCATATCATATAAAAGTAAAAAAACATTTTGAAAAAACTGAACTTTTAGATGACTCTTATCTAGGAAATATTTGTTACTTAAATATTGAAAAATGTGTCATTTATTTATTTATTTAGTTATTCACATCAATGCCCAACAGCTTAAAAATCCAATAATAGGACAACTACCAGTAGTAATAATAAAAATAAAGCATACAAAAAATACTAATTTAAATTGAACTAAATATTCATAAACAGAAAAAAAACAAAACATCAAATTAACAAAACAAAGTCAAACTATAACATAAAAGTTATAACTGTGTCAAGTAGCTTAACTAAAGAGCAATTATAAATATCACATAACTGAGCTATTTTATTATAATTAAGGTATATAACGTAAACAGGCGATTTCATTAATATTTTCTCGGGTTAATATTGTAAGTGTAAACTGCTCTAAGATTTTGTCTAGGTATCAAAAAATTAAGCATTGCTAACAAGACCGCAACGTCTATCAAATTGTGCAAACATTTATATAAAAAGTTAATGAATTAAAAATTCTTTTGTGATGGTATGGTATGCATGCCAAAACTAGTAACCAAAGTTATGTGGTCAAACCTTGCGGTGAGGAAACTCGATCTATCCTAAAAGCAAAAATGTAAGAAACCGCTTTTGTACTCATTTAAACATGTTAATGTAAATGTTATGATGGGGATACCACACCAAAGCACTATATTCTACGTTAGAACGGACAAATGAGACATATAACGTCTTAAATGCGTGAATATTTGTGAAGAAACTACAGTCATGAAACCTAACATTTTCAGAGCGGATGCACATATTGATATAACATGCTCATTGAAAGTAAATTTTTGGTCAAAGTGCACCCCTAGCTCTCTATAGTTGCGGCGAGAATTCAGGTGACTTACGTTACACGAACAAATGAATAATTCATTATATTCTCATCAAAATATTTAAGAAACTGCAATTGAGAATAATAAAACTTTATATTGCACTATATATTACAATAAATTACAAAAAATTTTTGTTTTTAATGTGAAACTATGGAAAATTATGTGTTAAATAAAATCATTTGCGTAACGTCAGCCATGACGTAAGTCGTCTGAATTCTTGCCGCAACTATAATAGTATTGGTCCAAACATGTTGAACAGAGTTAAAATAATAAAAAATAATAATTAAAGTGCAGTAAATACAATTTGCTGCTATATGAACATACTTTACATTTAGAAATGTGCATAAAGAGTTGATTATTGTTGCAGCAAGTTTCTACATTATTTATTTGCCTCTGTAAATTAATACAATCGGTTTCACTGGCTACAATACTATATATATTTAAATCATCAGCAAATAATAAATTATTACCGTCTACAAACTCCGGTCATTAACAAAAATTTCAAACAATAAGAGCCCAAAATTGGAGGCTTGAGGCCTAATGTTTGTTTGGGTTAAAGTGTTGTAGCTGACATTTTAATGTCTTCGACTAACATACTATGTTATTAATGTAAGTAGAGGGTCACTGAAAACGTAATAATTAAGTTTATTTAAGGGCACGTCCAATTCTATTAAATGCCTTTGTAAAATCTGTGTAGAAAACATCTAATAGGCTTTGGTTGTTAAGTTGTCATATATTACGCGGTGTAGAACTAACTACAACTATCGGCCGTTCGCTACTCCATGCCGGACTGAAAATGTCACAGACACGAAGCGTTCTACATGCAGTAGACACCATTGAAAGCTGTCGACCTTTATCGCGATCGGCGAGAAACGATATTTTGCAAACACGGAATTCCAGGAAACAACTACTCTGCGGGCTAATGCCCCGACCAGCATTGAATTACACCTGGAAAACCTATAGCAACAGCTAGAGTCATTCGTCAGACGCCCACCAGACATTGACATTGACTGTGACATTTTCAGTCCGGCATGGAGTAGCGAACGGCCGATAGATGTAGTTAGTTCTACACCGCGTACTCATGGTCCCTTCTGTCGGGTTAGACAGACGAAAGCAGCTAGGATTATTCGTCGGATACCTCACCTATGGCATACTGATGAGAGCTAATAAGCTCGAAACCGGTATATGTCTGGTGGGCGTCTGACGAATGACTCTAAGCTGTTGCTGTAGGTTTTCCAGGTGTAATTCAATGCTGGTCGGGGCATTAGCCCGCAGAGTAGTTGTTTCCTGGAATTCCGTGTTTGCAAAGTATGTCATATATTGTTTGCGATATTTTAGAAGATTTGATACAGTAGACCGCTGTTGCATAAAACCATGCTGGTTGGATGAAGTTAAAGGTTTAAGTTTTGGCATTACTTGCTCATACAAAAACATTTCGAAAACTGTAGCGAAATTACATAAAATTACAATAGGTATATAGTTTTTTATATTACTCCGAGAATCATACTTTAGAATTTGACAAACCGTTGCTAATTCCCAAATATCCTGAAATGTTTTTTTTAAGTATATTTTTATATAGACTTCCCATTTTTATACAAGAATAAATTTAAACTTAACATTAACACAATAATAATAATAATGTCTCTACCTCTCATTCTAATCACGAGTATTAGCCCAGAAGTCGAATACTTGTGCGGGAGAGGAGGCGGCATATTATTATTAAGTATTAAGGCCGCAGTTGCGTACAGGAAAGACTTACGGTTGGTAGGCATTAACCACCATTCAGTGCAGGAATGAGGAAAATCTGGAAAATCTCATTAATTATGGGGGTAGTCAAACGTCAACCGGTATCAATCTGCCACTTGACCCAAGCCAACATTCTTCCACCCTACCATACCCGCAAAGAGGTTGTCAATCCTCTCCACGAATGTAGCTTATATACGGTCTATCGGCTGAGGGGGTCGAACCCACAGTGATCTAGTCATCTCGATTCAAGTACTGACGCCTTTAACCGCGCGACCACTGACCGATAAAATGAATTATTAGTATTTCGGTAGATCGAGTCCTCAAACTGCATTGATTTGCATTGTGGATAAGGTTGTCCCTTGTGCAAAACTTTGTCTTATAATTCGTTACTTTAAGACTTCTTGTTAACAATGGTTTTATTATTTTGTTTTAAACAATTAATGGTTACTATACGTGCAGGATTTGTCAGTATTTACAATTGCATTACCATTAACTTTTTTGTTCTAATTGAAACCCTTAAGTCCTCTATAAACGTCATCTTTATCCTTAGTCTTTGACTTAAATGGTACGTTGCCTAGTTATACTTTTTTAAACATTCATTATGGTTCATTAAAATTTCTACTGCAGCAAAAGTTGGTTGGTTTTTTAAAATAATGTTAATATGATATATTTTATTTGAAATATATTTTATAAGGGCATAAAAAATATGCTCTGAATATCGTTCAAATATTTTCAAACGGATTTGTTTATTTGCTTTTCGATCAAATATCCTGTTTTACCGCGTGTAGCAATAGCGCCGTTACAAAGTTTGCCTCTGTCTTTTGTACAATCTTTTTAGTGAATTAATAAAGCGATAAATTATTTAACTAAAGTAAAATAACAGTATTTAAGAGACATGTGATGTCCAACAACAAATTTGATTGATGATTGTACAAATTATGACAACACAACCGTTTCATATACTTGCAACTGTTTTTTAACAATTATTTTTTATTTACAGGTTGTCTCCGTTAAAGGCAGCACTGCAGCCCTGGAATAAAGGTAAATTAATATCTATTTTATTAATATCAAATTGATTTATTAATCAGTTTATTTTTTATCTTGAAATGTCTGAGTAGTATAACTTATTTATGAACAGTTACATACTTGTAAGAAACAGACAATCTGCTGTTTGTTTTATATTTTATCTAAAAGTGTAATAGAACCCTAGTTTTGGTGTGGTATATTTTGCTTTTTTTATCCCATCCACTATTTTTGGAACTAGATCTCTAGATATATATTACTACAGAATACGGTTTATCGATTTTACATGAAGAGTTCTTTGACCTTTCCTAAATATGCTTTAACTTTGTTTGATAAAGTGCATAATTTACCGGTAAAAGTTTAACCCAAACTACTTTACCTGCTTTATAAAAGATCGTGCTACACAGAGTGTTACAAAAAAGTAGATCAAACAGAAACTACAAATTTTTTCGACAAAAATAATTAGCCATTTTTTATGTAGGCGTTTGTATTTCAAGTTTCATGATGTCAAAATAATTAGCAAGATTAATATTGTTTTATAAAATAATCCTTTTTTAATTTTTGGTGCAGGACTTAGTATTGGAGCTATTGCAACTTCTTCGCATATATCCGTATAATAGAATATTTTCTTGTTTACGTCACGTTTAGGGTTTGGCATTCTTCACAAAATTAAATACGTCGTATTCTAAGATTATGTATTCGTTTAACTTCGCAGGTGGAATGAAATAGCATTCTTCACAAAATTAAATACGTCGTATTCTAAGATTATGTATTCGTTTAAATTCGCAGGTGGAATGAAATAACATTCCTTTTATTTGCTATTTGTTAATAATATAGAAAAATACGTATTTTACTTACGTTTTGTATGGGTTGTTTGGCATTTTAAGGACTAGACACGCTTTTTAAAAAAAATTGCAAGATTTTAATTAATTTTCTTTATATGTACAATATTAGCCTTCTAGATGTACTTGTTGAACCTATTACGTTTTTTTTGCAACTAAATTTTTCGAAAATTTAGTATTTTTTTTACAAATCTGTCAACGTTTTTTATCATTAAAACCTATTATAGGTATGGTTGAAATTTCATCAATTTATTTCAAAGTGTATTTTTTATATAGTCTTTAAAGATTCCATTAAAAAATGTATAAACCACTGGAAATGTCTGAAAATTGTTGTTAATCTAAAATATTGTTCTTCTATTTACCTCACAAATTAAAATGCTAACAATACTACAATAACTGATACAACTTATTTCAATAAATTACATTACAAAAGGTAAACGACCAGAATTGGAATTTATAATAAACAAATAAAAACAATTTAACAATAATATTAACAAACGGAGGGAAATATCGAGTATTTAAAATGTTTTTATTTGTTTATTTTCGAATTATTCAATATTCCAATTTATTTCGTTTACTCACTTTAAGTATTTGCATTATTTTCTGCAATCAAGGATATCTTCTAATTTTCTTTAAACTTTCTTGAAGCCAAGTCTAAACTTAAATTATTTAACTTTTTCTCAAACTGAAATTATGACTTTTCTGAAATTTGTTTTATTTCTGTTGTCTAATTTGCCTTCAACCTGATTGATGTTCATACCTTTTTGATTTAAGAGCAACATTAATACTTTACAAAGTTTGATACAAACTTATTTGATGAATATACACTATATCGATACTTGCATACAAACCTTTACACTAATTATAATTATAGTCGATTTGTAATTACCTAAATTAATTTTCCTATGCCACATATATATTCATTATAGCTACGGTAAGAGTTATGGTTGCAATTCATTAACAAAATTGCATACAAGGAATCCCTTATGCAATGTAAGTTTATAGATGCTCGAGTAGCGACTCTAAATTTGTGATCTGGTTTTATTAGGTAACTTTGAAGTTGTAATAGTGCAAATTTACTACAGGTCTATTTGAGTCTGAAGAGAAATTCATAGACTTTATTGCGATACTTCCTGTTTTGCTCTGGTGGAATATTATCAAATAGAGATAAACATTTTATATGTGAATGTAAAATTTCCATTTAACTGTGTGCATGCTGTGGTTAAAGTTTACTGTGCTATAATGATATTTTCTAATTACTTAAGTTTAACGTTTTATGAATTCTAAATTGAAGATATTAAACAAAATTTAACCGTTGTCGAAATTACAGGCGTTTAAAAAAACATTTTGACATATCTTCTCATCAATGAACCTTTTCAATCCTGAGAATTGATAATCGATATAACAGTTCATGAAAATGTATTCAATTTTGTAAGAATATATGAACTTCAGCTATGAGGGTAGATGGATAAACCGGAATTTGTATTTTAACCCTCGCTAGGTTGAGCCTGTGGTGATGTCTCTATATACAGGATGTGAAGTCTTTAATACAGAATATTTAAAACAAAACTGAATACAAAACAATTAAAACACGAATGCAATACAACGTTTTATCCATAATCACATCACAATCATATTTGTGGAGTCAGAATTATTAGAATTTAAGAAAATATATATTCGCACGACTTGATAGTCTTAGTACTCAATGAAACGTGGTAGGTTTTGTTATACCTACTGGTTGCTGTGGTACGTTGTTTATTATCAATTATCTAATACACAGTTCTATCTGAATTTGGTAAAAATGCAAAAAAGTATTTGTGTTCCTGTGGCTGTTTTCGAAGAAGCTTAAGAAGTAATGTTCCATTTATTGACAGCGAATCCAGGGAACGTTACGAAAAAGTGTTTATTTTAATTTAGCGAATAGAGGGAAATACGGAGAGTAATGACAATAAATGAAGAAGTGATGCTATCGTATTTTTTTAATTTGAAGAAAACATATGTAATTTCATCTATGTGATCGACGTATTCGATGCTGAAGGCTACCATAAAGGTCTACAAAAATATAGATATTGGAAGATATAACGTTATTGCTTATTTGCAGAGTAAATCGAGATGATTCAAAGCAAAAAACCTTGGAAAGCAGCATTGGAAGAGCACATATCGAAGAATTTTTAACTGGGGTTTATTTAATGATTAAGATAAATATCTCTTTACCTTTTACATGTTGTTAGGTATACAAGGTGTCTGTGAAAGGTTGGGAAATCTCGGAGCTGGAGATACTGGTGACCAAAAAAAGTCGATTGAGCCAAATATGCCATATCCGAATGTTGCTGGTTTAAAAAATACAGGGCGTTCAATGCTAGAATTTTATTTTGAAATATCTCAATAACTTTGAAACCTGTCGGAGTATTAAAAAAAAGGCACAATTATGTTTTTTGGCACGGTAAATAAGAATTTTTAACTAATTTTGACGTCACTAGTAGAGGGCGCCACTTATGGCACATCACATTTCTTTTAAATGGCAGACCTTTTTTGCAGCTTAGTGTATCCATCTGACTATAGAAACAATTAATTCTCCTACCTGTTGTATCTGAAAAAGGTATACCCTGTTGAAGTCGTTAGGAGTAACAGTTTTCGAAATAATCGTATTTGAAATATTCAGTGTACCGATTAAAAACTACTGAAAATACAGCAAAATGATACTTGAAAAAGTTATTCAGAACGGTAAATTAGGGACGTGCAAAATTTCAAGAAGATCGGCGAGGTTTGACTTTGAAACCATTTTTCAACAAAGCACAAAAATTTTATCAAAGCTGGCCGATCTTTTTGAAATTTTGCACGTCTCCATAGTTTACCGTTCTGAATAACTTTTTCAAGTAACATTTTGCTGTATTTTCAGTAGAAAAGGAACTTTACCTGAAACGATAACAGTTGCTGAATATTTCAAATACGATTATTTCAAAAATGGTTACTCTTAGCGACTTCAACAAGGTATGACTTTGTGAGATATAACAGGTAGGAGAATCGATTGTTTCAATAGACAGATGGATACACTAAACAGCAAAAAAGTTCTGCCATTTAAAAAGAAAATTGCTGTGCCATAAGTGGCGCCCTCTACTACGACATATTTCAAAGTTACTATAGGTATTTCAAAATAAAATTCTAGCATTGAACGCCCTGTATTTTTGAAACGTGCGAGATTCGGATAAGGCATATTTGGCTCAATCGACTTTTTTTGGTCACCAGTATCTCCAGCTCCGAGATTTCCCAACTTTTCACAGACACCCTGTATAGTAAACTTTGATTTTTTTTAGGTTGCACTAATACTTGTTTCAATACCTGACACCAAGACGAGCATTTCAAGAAAATTTACAATTATAGAAGGATTTTGCGTGAATACTGTTGGAATATGCAGAAAATATATTTCTCTGTGCCCAATTCTCTTAATATAAAACAGATTGTTTTTAAGATACCTATCAATAAAAAATGTACTTCTCAGCCTGTTGTAATTAATACATTGGCGAAGGTGCTGTCAATAGTTGCTTCATTCCTGAATATCGTAAATCCAGAAGCATTGTATAAGGCGCACTTTAACAACTTTATTGACTAATAAATGTGCTGATCTTACAACCATTAAACTACATGGTCTTAGGAAAATATAGCTGTTTCTCACAAAAAGAGACATCCGGTAACTTGTGAAAATTCTTCACAAACTTTAGCAGATGTTATGCGTTCCGAATATAATGGCGGCAATGCTACGAGGGTTGTTATTAACGGAAAGGAAGCTAAATGTGATAAAACAAAAAATTTAATATTTATTACTACACTGTAAATGTAAATAATTTAAATTTGATTTATTATATGTTTTTCGTTATTCCACTTGTGAAATAAAGTTATTTTATTCTAGTAGTAACTTTAGACGGTTCATGTGTTTGGATAAAAGTCCGAATTTAGGATAATTGTGGATAAAATAATATAGATCATCGTATGTCGATTATAAGATTTGAATATAAAATTATAAAAAGTGACAAATAGCCACCGGTCTTGGCCATTTTATGAACATAAGCCGATCTCGTACTGCGCCCTGCGACAGATGTACGTATGTGGTGGAGACTACGAAATCAGTGTTGCCAGATGTGAATATTTTCTTCTCACTGAAGGATTTTGATCTAAACGTTGACCTCTGTGAAAAAAATATTCAAATCACTAAAGTGTGTTCATTCCGGTGGGAAAAAGTATTAATCAAAGTGGAGATTATGTAGAAAAATAAGATGCATTGCAATTTTCTTCTTTCCCTTTAATTGAAGCAAGTTCTTGATTTTATTTAATCCATTCCCGTAAAACCAGCGGGCACTAGCTAGTCATGTATAATACCAGAAATGTAGTTATCCGTATAAAATTTATTATTAAATAATATTTTTAAACCAGAGTTAAACTATTTTCACTGAATTCTTTCGATGTACAGGAAGTCGAAGAAATTATGATTCAAATGATGGAAACTGACTACATCCAATTTGTTGTAGACAACTACAAATTAAATTGCGGAAATGATACATTTTCAGGGCTCTTCTGTGGCGCCAAAGCGTCTGTAGCCTAGAGTTTGTCCTCATTTTGGCTTTGCTGTCGTGGATCACTAATATTTGGCTCTATTTCAAATTATCTATATCTATCGGGTTGATATTCTGTTAAATCCCTTATTTCAATATGTACGTAACACACTTCATATTTGTATATCAGCAAACGTATCCATTGATACATCGCGTAAAATTAACAAACTAATTTCATTTGTGATAGATGTGTACAACAAATATTTTTAATATCGCCAACATTGTCACGTCAATAAAACAACTTGTACTGTAATAATAATCATTGGCTTCGAATAAGACCGAAGGTATATCGTATAATAATATTTTATTTCATACTGTCTTTAAAATCTGTATTAAAATGAATAAAAGTTATAATTATTAAAATTTAAAAAATATTAGTTGCTAATATTTTGTCATTGTAAAACAAAATAATATGATTTTTGCATTGTTTTATACTCAGTTTTGTATTATGGAAATATCGGATAAAAAATCATACAAATTACAAATAGACATTCATCCATTCCTACTGTAGCATTTAAAAATGCTGCTTAGTGTTTAATTAATACATTTTAAAAAGAGTCATAGTAAAACTATCTCTCACGACATCTAGATATTGCTGGTTGTCTAAGTAATTTTTCCTCTGTGGTCTGTGGCGCTGCCCTCTATTTAATGTATTGAAATTAATAGAAAGCAAAAAAAGATAAAAAACGGTGGTACTGATTAAGGCGAGCTAGCGAGACTAGAATAAACATAGGTGAGAGCACACAAAAATTTAAATAAAAGTGGTGATCAAAATAATTTTACTGGATAAATTTTAACCATTATACAGGGTTAACTATGACTTAGTACAAATATTTTAAGAGAGGATAGGAAAAAATCAGAATTAACGGTATCACCCTTCAAAAAAATTCCAAACTTATTTATAAAGCGAAAAAAAATGTTTTTCAAAACCTTATTAACCCATAATTTCTCGGCGACTATGCCGCCTGTCAGCTTCGAGGTTAGGTATGTTCTGCCAAAGTGAAAGTTGTCAAAGGTAGTGACAGAGCACCGCGTTGCCACGTGTAACGATTTACGGCGCTTTTAAAGAAAGTTTTATTTACAAAATACTAGATTATTTAATGAGAAACCCGATATGGTACCTAGCACTGAGAGTAAAACCCACCTTACTGATACTTCCAGGACTGATATTTGGAGATTTCAAGAAAGTTGAATTATTTTCTGTTTTCTAACTTGTTTACATTATAACTTGTTGTAAAATTGTTATACTTGCTGGGGACGTCTTGGTTTCCCTCAACCATTTCATAAATAAAATACTTTTTCTGTAGGTATATCTATTGTAGTTTAAAAATGCTTTATTTTTATGTCACTAAGTAAAAGAAGTTACAAGGCATTTTAAAAGGTATGAAATTGGTTCTTTTTCATTTTCAAGTTAGGTACATACGTATTTAAAACTCCAGCACGTGTAAAACAACATTCGTGGACGTTGTACAATTCGTACAAATGTACGAGGATTTGGCATATTCTGTCTATTTGGAAAACGTCTTTGATATTCTGCTGCTGCACGCTATGCACTTTCGTCGCACTTCCCATAAATTAGTACCATATCCGTAATTTCCGCGATTACACGAATTTGAATGTGCGAAAAGCAAATACTGAAAACTAATAATAATAACGATATTAACAATTGTTAGGTAATATTTTCTTTGTTAATTAAATAAATACCCAATAACGTTTTACTACTTTCTTTAATTCGCACTTCCTATCTTTACAACTCAACTCTGACACACCTCTTCCTCTTCTTCTTACATTCTTTCTGATCTACATTTTACAAAACATATATTTATGCCTACTTACTAAGAAATTTTCACAATAATCGACCATGTTTGCATATAATAATATTGTAGTATTATTATTTTAAACGTCCCGAGGCGTTCAGAGTGCTCTGTAATATTACTTTTCTGACCACTACTGTTTGACATTTGTACTTTGTAGAGGATTAGACACAATGCAACCAACAACACAGTATAGGTTTATATCGATTGACAAGTGCTATGTGCGTGTAACCCCATGTCACGGAGGAAATGTCAAAACAATACTAAAATGAAGAAACCCACGATCGTACATAAAAGAAGATAATATTGATTATATTGATTGCCATAAGAATATTTATCTGAAGAATATTAAGTTCTCGGTGTAGGCGGACCGAAGACTGAACGGTGGCGTTGACAATGTAATTTTAGTTTTCCGTTTTTAGTGACAGTTTCAGTTTTAAACGTTTTATTCATTAAATAATGGATGGTTGCGATATATTGGGACATGTGTAGTTTTCCACAATTTTCTTTAAACGTACGTGGAGATATTTCCTAGAGTTGAGAGCAATGCAGTGGAGTGACCGTTATCGGACAAAATTTTATAAATTAAAAACTGCCACGGGTGTATTCGAGGTTTTCTGTTAGTATTTCTTTCACAAGCAATTTTCTTAAAATAAATGGGCAATTTTATTAACTTTGTGGCGAGTAATTCTGACGGACCTGTAATGAGTGAAAATGAAGTTTAGGCAGTTTGGAACGAAGGAACGAAAAACGAATGCAAAATACTCTAGCTAACCGGATTAACTGTTATCTATCAGGTACTTAGGTATTATTATTAATAAAAATGTTTACTTTCGTTGTTTCTACATTTGGCAACGTTGTGAGAAACGACCGCATGGTACCTAGTTGCACAGAACATATACCTAGTTGACATATTGGCCATCTTGGACGATGACTGATGACATAGGCGCCGACTTTCCGTAGGAAAAGAGGGTTTTGCCCCATTTTTAACATCGAGCTAGAATTCCGAAATAAATTTTTATTGTCTTTTAGACCTCCTGAGCACGTGGTTAAAATTTTTGTACTTAGTCATAGTTAACCCTGTATTATATTGTTAAGTGCAAAATCTCAACCTACAAATTACTTGCAACTTCACATATAAGGCAACATCTTGCCATAAGATAAAAAAAAATGGTACACAACAGAGTATTAATATAATTCCAACTTAAATAAAATTAAGCAAAATATTAAATTATGTTACTAGGCAATACTCATTACGGTATCAGATACTGTAATGTTTTGTTTTCCAGTCCGGGAAATAGTCATTAAAATCTCTAGTGTCCTCTTAGCCTCTAATATACCCGGAGAATAATGATAAAGCGTCGGTTGTGGTTGAAATTACTAGAAAGCATTTCTTACACGAAAATTTTAACGTATTTAGTATCTACTGAAGATGTAATCACATTAAGATTTTATGGTGAAATCAGATTGGAATTGAAATTTGTGGTAAAAACACTAAATATGAATATTACCTTTATTGAATTATAATTCAGTTGTTAACCTGTGGGAGTATTGCCGCATATTCACTGTCTGTAGACCAAAAAAAAAAATACATTCCTTGCCGCTCACAACTGCATACGGTTACGGTAATTACGGATATATTCACCTAAATTTTTCAATGCTCATCAGTCATTGGTTGTTTGCGTATTTCCGCATATACTTACATCGGTAGTAAGTATACGTTCAGCGTGAAATAGACGTACATATCAAACATACTATTCTGCATCTAATTACGCAATATTGGTAAAAGTAAGCAAACATTTTTTTAAGTTGGTTGCTAGTTTATCAAATCACGCCCTAATATAACGCAATCGTAATCTGGAACTTAAGATATTCCTAAATTTCTCAGCGACACGATTTCCTGTATAAACTGCATCTTTGTAAAATCGTATTTAAATCGTCCACAGTTTTCTTAAAAATATATAATTTTTCAAACACGGAATTCCAGGAAACAACTACTCTGCGGGCTAATGCCCCGACCAGCATTGAATTACACCTGGAAAACCTATAGCAACAGCTAGAGTCATTCGTCAGAAGCCCACCAGACATATACCGGTTTCGAGCTTATTAGCTCTCATCAGTATGCCATAGGTGAGGTATCCGACGAACGTGACATTTTCAGTCCGGCATGGAGTAGCAAATGGCCGATAGATGTAGTTAGTTCTACACCGCGTATATAATTTTTCTTCTAATCGCAATTGCCGTTATTAGTCGGACAACAATTCAAGAATATTTCGTGATGTACATACCCAACATAAAGAAAAATTCAACATTTAAGCATAATTTGAAGATTTGCCTTATTAGCCAATTTTTTTACCTGAATATTTAACCGAATGAATTTGGATTTATTGAAAAACATCTTTGATCCCAATATGACAGGAACAAGATGATCGTTATCACGTTATCATGCTTAAAACTTTACCAGACTCGTCTTTATTGAACCTTTTTTTTGTAGAAACTTTGATTAAAATTAGGACAACTGTTGTTCTTGACAGATTTACCTGTTAGTGTACTGGAAAATACCATGTGGTTATATTTACAGTAGCATTTTTTGATACTGGAGTAGATATTTCAAAATGTTCTTAATTTCCAGGACATTCTCGACAATGTTTTAGTAGGTCCTATTGTTTTATTACAAAGTGCTGGAAAACAATTACTTTTAATAGTCATTACCACTTTTACCAATTAAAACCTAGCTAGGATCTCAGTGTTATTGATCTAACAGTCCTATATAGTACATAAATATCATTGCACAGTATGCTAATTCAATAGGATGGTATACAGTTCCCAAGTTTCCAGTACCAGACGGTGTAGTTTTCAACGTCTATAGTTTCAAAATTTAGGTATACCAAATACAGTAATTGATTGACACCAGATTTTAACATATTTATACTGAGATTTACATGATGCCAGTAAGTTCTAACAAAAATTAGTTAAAATAATACTCAAGCGTCTTTGTAAAATTTTCCAAATCGCAATGGGGTAAATTTTATCATTTTTCCATGCGGACTTCCTTGGACCAAAATAATAAAAATTTCGTGTACAATTTTTCTGCGTTAATGAATTAGTAAATAACATTTAAATGTGTAAATAAAATATTAGTTATTAACAAATAAAGTCTTACCCTCGTGGTTCTGTCTTTGTACAAAAATGTTACTCGTTAAAAAAGTTATATTACATATTTCTTGCATAAAAAACTATTTTCTTCAAAAATTGTTTCGATATAAATACGTGTAGGTACACTACAGACTTGCATAGATGTTCAAAAGGCGGAGCATGTCGCTTTAAGCAGCACTATTAGCACGACGAACCAAATAGTTAGATAGTTTTGGGTCTAGAATCTATGCGCTAAGTAGTTAGCAGTTTCATTAAGGTGCACTATTTCACGGGAAATGTGAATTTAAGCTCTGTGTTCGAGATAGTGGGTGCATTTAGAAAGTTGGGTTCTTCATCTGCGCCGACAAGTTTTCGCAGTATTTCCTAAGAACATAAGTGGAAATTGAATATAACGTTCAACTGACGCTCCAAAGTGCATTTTGTCATAACTATCACGAACGTGCTCATATTCTGAGAACTTCTACGACGCTGATGAAATATTATTAAGATTTTGGGCTGGAGGGTTTAATAAAAAAAATGAATATAACACATAATATTTTAGTAACAACATCTGATATTGTTGTTTGAACTTGAAATACATAGTATCATTCGAGCAACCATCAGGAATAGACAGGACGACATATTTGATGCATTTCTGAGTGTCTAAGTTTACGTGTCATTTATATTTATAACAGTAACATCTACAAGATTGACTAAAGTCTTTTTTATTTGTTTGTTTATTTATTTTACGTCCTTGTCTTACCAATTACATGGCAAGATCGAAGAGAGTAACTCTGTTACTCTGCTGTTAACCTCAAACTAGACTGTTAGTTATGTATATTAAGGTATTTTCTTAGTTTTGTGACTAGTGCGTTTCGTTTTTTTAACTTATTGCTTATTTGGTATTTGTGTGTGTATATAATCAAAAATGGAACATTTTAATAATGTTATGATAATGAAAAAATTCCCGGTTGAGACGTTTGTATGGTGAATGTTTTCCACAAGCAATGACAGTCATTTTATTTATTTTTTATTTTAAGTCCTTACGTTACTATAAGGCAGGTAATTACAAGATTAAAACAAGACAAAAACTTTAATCGCAGAGCACAAAAATATGATAATATATGAAACTAATTATACACAAAGTAACAAACAGATTGAAATTATAAATAAATAAAAACTAAAACGAGAGTGAATAAGTAACAAAATACAAAGTACGGCAAACATGAAAAGAAAAAATAAAATAATAAAATGAAATTGGAAAATTAAAAAAACCAGATGAAAAGAAAGAAAGGAAAATGCCAGAGTTTTCATTGTTGCATATATCGCATATTGAATATAACGGAGAGAACTGCAAAATATTTGTTGTCGGCGTGGGTAAATCAAAGACACTAATGTGGCTTTGATTTACTCTAGGTACATACAAATTCAGTCTCGATAAAATATCTTATATAACGTTTTCAGCATGAAGTGTATCCTGATTTTTTTCAGCGTGGAAAAGTTAGACCTGAGCAGTTCATGAAGTGAAAATCCTTGTTCACTTTTAAAAGTCAAATAGATACTTTAACATTTTTTGCTATATTATTTCCAAGTTTTTGGCGTGAAAATTATGGTCCGGAGCCCGTACTACTGCGGAATATTACTTCGCTATTTGTAAAATCTCGTGTTCATCGTACAATACAACCAACATATTTCAAAGCTTCAGAAACAGTTGAAGTTACGTGAGGAGAAAACGATAATTTGATGTTAAATATAACGCCAAGATCTCTGAACATATGTCGTTGATAAACAAATTGAATAACAGAGGGCCCAATACTGAACTCTGTGGTACACTTGATGTTGCAGTATATTGGGCTGATCTGAAGCCATAAATCTCAACATATTGGATAGGATCGCCAGATAAAACTGAAATACTGTTACTAAATCGTCATAGAGGCCTAATTGCGACAGCTGATGTAACAGAAGACAGTGATCTAAGCGATCTAACGTTTTACTGATATCCAGATATACCTATTACATCTCTTTGTTGACCATCGTCTATAATGATTGAGCAATATTCTGTGTAACAATGATAATATTTGTAGGTGTAGACCTACTCAGCATTCTGTAGCTTCTACCTTTATAGAAACCGTACTGATATGGTTTGATTCAGATCTGTCACCTTTTCTATCTATCGGACTGATTTTAGATGTTTTCCAGATCTTGGGAATTGTTTTTGTTAATAGTATTTTATGGAAAACTGTAAATTAAACTAAAAATTATGTAGGTATGTGATGATAATGTAATTTTCCTCAACTAATTCTTCCTTCAATAAATTTAAATTACATATTTTATCTTTTATACATTTTCTGGTTCACAGACAGAGTATATATGACAATTGCGAATAAGTGTCATAGACAAGCTGGATGAGTGTTGTAGTTCTGAAAGTAGGTATCAATTGTAACTTTAAATTTATGTTTGGTTTTCTGCAACATTCGACGTTCAGTATTTGTTATTAATTTACAAAGTAGTCTGTCGTAATTCGCAAAGGCATGATGTACGTTCTTCTCAGAGACCAAACATAATAACATTATATGTCTAGCTCGGTAATGTACTTATTTACTACCTAATTTAACCTTCTGGATTTTGTTTTTGGAGCTTTATGAAGCATTTAGCTTGTGCCACAGAAATTGAAAATAATCTTCTACGGTAGATTTTCGTAATGCATTACAACAAATAGACGTAAATGAATGTATTTTGTTACGAGTATGTCACGTAGTTAAATGATGTAGATTCTCCCAATTTTTTCTATTAATTTTAGTGACATATTTAGAAAAAGTTGTTTAGAATCACTGTATAATACCTTTTTGCTTGTTTTCGTCTCGTATAACTGTTTAAATAGGATATGAATTTGCTTTTTAGTCATTAATTGTTTATTGGATAAATCTAAACAACTCTGAAAGCTTCAATATAAAATTTACATAATACACAATTGTTTGCTGGACATTAATTTTAGTTTCACATATTTTATTTGCATGGGTATATAATCCCACTAAAATATTTTGCCACATGAAATATATTTTCCACATATCAATTTTCGCTGAGGTCATCTAAATCTAATTATCGCGTAAACAGAACCGTGGAACCTCTGTAAATGTAAAAAATCTGGAATTCTAACAATACACTTTTTGCATATATCGCAAACTTGATGTTTTTATATAATCGATAGAAGCCACCAGGGCTCGACTTCCTTTTCAATAACTACAAAAGAATATCCATCATTATGCGCTTACTGAAATAACATAAGTAAATGTGTTGGCAAATTTCCATCTCACAAGATTCTTATAGAAGTTGCTACAGTACTTTTTTCCATAATCAATAATGTATAACTCCTTTTTTCCATTTAAACAGTATTTTGTTATAAGAACAGCAATTGTTGAATAACATTGTTATAAAAGTGTTTATAAACATTATCCATATCTTATTATTTTATAACTGCTTTATAACATTCTATTTATTGACTTTACTTTTTCATAACTTATTCTTTTCTGAAGTAAATTTGTTAAATTCAAGTATCTTCCTTCATACAGTAAGCTCCGCCATCGCTACTGTAATATTATATGTAGTCATCATATGCTTTTGCAAGTCGTTAAACACACGGGAACCTTTGATGATTATTCACCGATGAAAATAAAGCGGTGGCGTATTATGCAGCTGTGTCTTTGTATGCTCGAGTTATGTTTTTCATAATTCAAAAGTTCCATCAACAGTTTAGCGAAGAACGTTTCCGAATTAGAATTTTGTCGTTAGCTACAAAAAAATATCATCAAATGTATATTTTGTGTACCTACATTATATCAAATTTAATCTCATGGCACTAGAAAATGTGTTTCGAAAAACTACTGACAGATTTCTAGAGCAGAGCATCAGATACTAAGAAACATGGATCGCAAAGATGTCTCCTTAACGAGATACAGGGTGTTAAAATTTCTTTATAATTATACTTTAACTTTAATAATTTCAGAATTTGACACGCACAGAAACACTTAAAGACCAATTATTGTTTGATGTACTCATAAATATTTAACGGACAACAGTGCCATTGACCCTTTCCCTCTGCGCTACTGTTGTCTGTAAAATATTTAGTAGTACATCAAATAATTGGTTTTTAGATGTGCTAAGTATATGTGACAAATTTGAAAACGAGACATTTGTGATCCCATGTTTACTAGGACTTCTTGCCTTAATTTTGTTGAACTTTGTGTCCTAGTTGCCTGTTAGGGTCCTTCTATGGACACTGTTAGATCTTAGAAAAGTTTGTAGTTTAATTGTAATATAGTATTAAAGTAGTAAACTTATTAAATTTCAACTTTTGTTACAGTTTCAAGAAGTTTTGTTAGAGTTTCTGTTTTTGTATTGTTACATATGCTTTCTATAAATTACTTTTTCTCTAAAACTAAAGATGCTACTCTAGTGTGGCTCTAGTAAAAAAAAATATGTAATATAATGTTTGACGTGGAATTCTCCATACTGGATCATCTCCAGTACTCACAAAAGCGGTATACATTAGATTCCTCCAATTCTAAATAGTTATACTGATTGAACGGGCTGGTTGCCACATCGTTGGCTTCGGCGTCTTGACGTCTCGAAACACAATAGCTCTCTTCCTCAGAACTCTAAATCTGATGCTAGAGTCCATTAGTCAGTATTTATGTATGGTGTATACACTGATCTCTGACTTGTATTTCATTTCTTAAATTTATATGCACTGTTTCCAAATTCTAGGTCTCAGCGAAATGTTCAATAAATCGCCAAAAAAAAAACGAAATTTATTTATTTTATTTCTGTTCAAAATTCGCCTAATATAATAGCAATTACACATCCACACTATAGAGGATTAACAATCAATACTCGTAAGTACACATATATTAACCACGTGCTCAGAGATGCCGAAAAGACATTAACATTTTGTTCGGAATTCTATCTCGATATTAAAAAAGGGCAAAACGCTCTGGAAAATCACCTTCTATGAATGATAAGTATCGTCCGAGATAGCTTAGATCTGTTAATTACCATGCGGTCCTTTGTTACAGCATTTTCAAATATAGACACTAAAAAAAATAATATTTTTATTATTATCTGATAGGTAAGAGTTAATCCGGTTACCTGCTGTATTTTGAATTCGTTTTTCGCCCTTTCATTCTAAATTACATTTTCACTTATTACAAGTCCGTCAGGCTTATCCACTAACAACACAACATTCTTCGTGTACAGTTAAATAAAATGCCTTTTACTCTAAGAAAATCGTACGAAATGAATACTAATAGATAATAGAAAATATTGAATGCACCGTGACAATCTCGTTCAATAACTTAGAAAAACAAACCGGCGAACTATATTATAGCGTTGAGTGAGAAATTATAAATAGAGGCGCAACCTTATGGCGAAATGCGTATACACTTTTGGGCCCGAGATAGTATTAGGTAATAGCAGCTCTTTGGTTCTAAGATTTGTCAATTTATCGACAACTTATTGTCCACGGAGGTTTTCTTTGCTTGTTAAACCATTGAATCACACAGAATACTCAAAATTGAAACCCCTACTGTAAAACATGGTGTAACATAACGGAACGTCAAACAGGCTTTTATTTCTTGTCCGACTTTAAAAACATTTTGGCCTCTAGATATTTTTTATTAGGGCCTTTGTTTTCAAGATACAGGGTGTTAAACTTGTAGATCGTATACGCATTTTGTCATTAAGGTTGCGCCTCTATCTATAATTTCTCACTCAACGATTATAGGAAAACACAAATTTCTTTATTTAATTACTATAAAACGATTAAAATTGGAAAAAGGCACTAAAAGTTAAAGAAAACACAAAACTACAACGTAAACATTCATGATTTCAATTGTTTGTCGAAATTTTTTGAAGGGCGATTCCGTTGACTCTTGCATGCTTAATGTAAGCTGTTGGAGAATGAAATTCAAATTAATATCCATATGGAATTATTGCAGAGCAAAGAACATGACTGAAATTAAATTATTATAGGGGAAACTGTGGTTTCCTAGCGTACATTATAAACACGTCACTGCTAATAATTTGTTATTGTATAATTTTGTTGAATGTAATACAGTACCCAAGCTATTGATATTACAGTTACAATGTTTTAGATTCAAGAAAGAAGTAGGCTACGTACTGTTAAGCCTATTCAAATCGAAATTGAGAATATTGGTGTTAGTGGCATTACAATAATATATAGTTAAGGTCGCCGTATTTCTCGCCGTAATATGATCAAATTTGTGGTGTTTTTTACGTATTGAAATCTCGGAAAATAAAACACGTAGAGCAAAAGTAATATAAAAAATAAAATTACTGATGTCTTGTTTATCCACTTTTACTATTTAAACTCTCCTGAAATAATATAATAACTTTTAAAATGCATTTGTATGACACACATTATTTCTCTATTCTAGCCCCACATTTTAACAATTAATTATTTTCACATACTTACAAACAAACGTGAACAATCTTTGATGCCGAACTATGTAAGTTTATGTTATAAGAATGTTTACATCTATAGTTAAATTTAAAAATACGTATTTTGAAAGATATCTGTACTTAAAAATTTACTGAATAGATCGCTTTCTGACATTGATTTTACTTCGGTACCTTTGAATTCTTGTTATTTGCTAAAATCTATATTATTCATTTCTTAAATGTCTAAAATTACTTGTATTTGTACAAAACACTATTTCAAGAATACGGCGCCCTTAAGAAACTTTCACGTGTACAGTACAGTAGGTTTCTTAATAATCGATTTAGGAATTTTTTTATTTAATTTACAAGAGAGAGAGACAGAGATATCAGTCACTAGCACTGTTGCAATGTCGATATTATACCATGTATATCCGCACCATTTTAAATTTACCCCATGTTTAGCGGCTACAGTCACTTTGTATAATTTTACGCAATGACAGAGTTCATAGCACTTTGCTTTCAAATATGTGTTCTCTTTCATCAACAGCGAACATGTCTTTATGCAGATTACTTTATAATCAAATGGAACCCTTTCATCCAGGTTACCTCAAATTAATTTATTTGATAAATGGAAACGACGAAAAGCGAAAGCACCTAAAATTTATAAAGCGAACGCATGCTCCACATTAAGTTCTCTCACTAAATGATCACCAAGCTACGTTACGAGTTAATAAGTGATATATGCCATAGGAGAGGATAAACATCTAAAAATTGTCCTTTGGAAAGCGTTTTTACAGTAGACACTGTTCATCATGGACCATTTTTTATAATGTTAGTGAACTGATTTCTCTTTATACAACGTGAATATGATAGGGGTCATTCCTATCATTCTTATCTGACATTCTACTTTTGTAATAAAACTTTTAAAAAATATTTTATTTTCGTTATCGTCTATTAAAATATTTCTTGTTCAACTTGGCTTGCAGTAATTGTAAAAAAGGTCAATATTTCACATTTGAATTCCTTAAACTTCTACGGCAATCGTGAAAAACATTTTATGAGTATAAATATTGAAAATGGTTTTGATAAAATGCATTAATAAGCTTTTTTCATATTTCTAATCAGGGATATGCTATTTTAAAATTTACAATCAATGATTTATTAATCAAATATAAAGAACAATTTAATTAAAATTATTTCATTAAATGGGCTACTATAGTCTGTAGCTCATCGGATTGCAGCCGATTCCGAATAATAATCCGATTGTAATATTAATATTTTTACGATAGTGTTTACATTGGTTTTTTCAAGTGGGGCTGATGTGTATAGCAGTTGATGTGTATAACATTGCATAGTTTATAGCAGGTGCATGAGAATCCCTAAAAATCAGTGGATGTCAGTGGTGTGGATGAAGGGATTACTGATTTAAATAAATTTGTTTTTGAAATTGTGTACATAACCTAATTGTTCGACTACTGACATTTAATACATTAAATTTAATATTACATAGTTACTGACGTAAAGAATGTTTATTTGTTTCGTTTGAAATGTTTTTAACTTTATTAGACAGAGAAAACTGCCAATCTTCTCTTGTTAATGAACAAATTGAAATTTTTATGAAAACAAAGAGTGTATAATGTGAACTCATCTGATTTTTTTATTGTATTCCAGGGTAAAAGAAACATATTTTACTGTATAAAGATTTATTTACAATATTTGGGATAAAAGCATTACATATTGTAGTGTTAAAAATAATGTATTTGTGCATATCTTATTTATCTTTGCTTGGGTATTTTGCCACTTGAATAAAAATTAACAAATTAAAATCATTACATGTTGTGTTCACTTGCTATGCATAAATTTACCCTCCTGTGCATATTTTCAAATACATTTTGTAGCTGTTCTTCTGTGATGTTGTGGATTTCTCGAATAATTGCCGCTTGTAATTCTTCGATAGTGTGTATCGCTGTCTTAAATATAGTGTTTTTCCAATGTCCAAACAAAAAATAATCCAACGAAGTTAAATCCGGAGAACTGGCTGGCCACAAACCTGCACTAATCAGTCGATTGCCATAAAATTGCTCTAAATATTGAATTGTTGCTCTTGCAGTGTGTGGAGTTGCTCCATCTTGCTGAAAGTAACCTACTTGCAGCTCGTCATCATGTAACTGTTATAAAAATGGCTCTAAAATAAGGGTTCAATACCTTTCTGCATTTCTAGTTTCATAGAAGAATATGGGCCCTACTATACGTCTTCTTGATATCGCTGTCCAAACACCAACTTCTACGGGATGTAAACTGGTTTCTACAAATGTATGAGGATTTTCTGCAGCCCAGGTTCTATAATTTTAGCTATTTACATAACCAGATAAATGAAACCATGCTTCGTCAGTGAAAAATGATAAGTTCAATGTTATGATTCATGTTTTCTTGAAACCATTCACAATAATGTAATCGTCTTCCATAGTCAACGGGAAGGAATGCTTGCACAACAGTTACCTTGTATGGGTGTAAATGCAACCGTTTTTTTAAAGCCTAGTGACATGTTCCAACTGAAAGTCCTAAAAATAAAAATTTTTTGGTTATTAACTATTTGATATTGGTTTCAAATAAAAATTTCAAAATTGATATATTTTAGAGATGCAATCTAAATGAATTTGTGAATATTTATATCAACTTAATAAAAGAAAAATACGTGTCTGAGCAGACAATTTTGATATGGATTTTGTAGGACTTTGAGTTATTCGTTGCTGTATATTATCAACGACATCTTCTGTCAGTACAGTTGGTCTGCCTGTAGATTTTCCTTTGCAAATGCATTGTTTATTTTCAAATCGTTTGACGATAGTACACTTTCGGTATGAGAATGTGTCATAGTCAATATTTGCGATTAGGAACTCGGTCATAAATTGATCAATGCAGGATTATATGGAGTATGTCCACATCCCGTCTTCATTTCTCCACTTCGAAAATGAGCCATTAAAATAAAGGCATCTTGCTCAACAGTAAAAGGCATACTATTCTGAACTGAAATAAGAATATTATTAACCTTAAAATTTTCTTACCAGTAATACGACGAAGTACCAAAAGTTTAGCTATGAAAACAACTTAGTTTGAAATATGTATGATTTAATGAGATAAAGGAAAACAAGAAAATCGCAAGGATATAATAAATCAATAACGGGCGGAAAGACGAACGCTACTGAAAGACAGAAATGCCAATTTTACGTCACACGTCATAAAGATTCGTTTAAAATGAATAATGCTAAACGTTTGTGTCATGCGCGAGATGGTGTGATCGCCGATTGGTTGAAAATGTCAAGAATAAATTGCACCAAACACAGCCGTTGAAATCACAGCCGCGTAATATTGTGTTTTAATGTA
Organism: Monochamus saltuarius; assembly: GCA_025584915.1. Taxonomy (NCBI): domain Eukaryota; kingdom Metazoa; phylum Arthropoda; class Insecta; order Coleoptera; family Cerambycidae; genus Monochamus; species Monochamus saltuarius. Next base: position 54,084,764 of record CM046725.1, on the reverse strand, counting down.
ACCTTGGTCTTATTCTTTTGGAACTAATAAATTTGCCACAATTTAATTGCCAACACCAAGGAAATAAAATAACCGTTTCAAACAAAATTACTGGTCATGTGGTTTTTAATCATTTATAAAGGCTCTGTATTTAAGTCACACAAATTAGATATACGGTTAAAGTTATTTAACATAATATATAGGTACTGAAGACTTCATGAGGATATTAGTCCTTGCATTAGGTCGATAGAACATACAGGCATCTCGAGACTCTGGCCTAGGTACGCGAATGTTAAACTAATATAAAATAGCAGGTGAATCAATATTATTATGAAACAAATTATATAGAGATGTTAAACTTGCAAGAACTCTTCTACTAGATAGTGACTGAACATTAACAGTGGTATTCATAGTCCGTCTCCGTACCGAAAACATTCGAATTTCATAATGAAATTCACATAATTTCGAGAAGAAGATATAAGATACCACTGTTACTGTACACTGTATTCATTGCCCGTCCGAAATTATTTGAATTTCATTATAAAATTCGCATACGTTCGGGACGGAGATCGCTCTCCGGCGACCGGAGACAGACTATGAATACCACCGTAAATCTTCCTGAAAGATTATGATCGTATCCTTTATATCGATAATAATTGTCAATACGAAATGACAAAAATTTCAGAAAGCGACGTTGAATACTTTCAATTGAGGTGTGTGTGATTCTGAAAGTAAGGGTACTATATGAGGCTAGCAGACTCAAGTTTGGAATTAACTAATGAGCAGTAAAGTGATTTTAAACACTTAATATTGTTAAATGATTGTGAATTCATCAAAAGAGAGCAAGCGATTTTGTATAATATATTACTAACATGTTCAGAAAATGAAAGCTTAGTATCAAATGTCACTCCTAATTTTTTTAGTACTACAACTTAACAACACTGAGGAATTAATACTAGGTATAATTAAATAATATAGGTTGTCTCTTTAAAGTAAACGTACAAACTTTGAATTTATCTATATTAATAGGTAACCGATTTTCCTCACACCATTTCTCAACAACATTAACGAGTTCTTGCAACACTTGGCAATCATCAATGCAATTGATATTGCGATACAATTTTAAATCGTCTGCAAAGAAAAGATGATTATGTTTCAAATTTAAAGAAAGATCATTGACATATAAAATGAATAAAAGCAGCCTTAAGTTGGATCCTTGCGGTAGCCCAGATGTTGCTATAAATATTCTAAACTTAAAATCATTATACAAGACAAACAATTTACGCTGGTCAAGATATTATTAGATAAGTATTGCAATAAGTATCAGGCAAATCGCTCAACAAGTACAATTTCAGTATTCGGAATCAACTGCACTACAGATTACTGTAGCCCAGCAATATAAAGGATGAAAATACTACAACTTCAATTTTTTTTTTCTCGGAGACTATAAAGATTTTATATTTTTTTGCGATATTGACTACATATTTATTTTTTTAAAATACGTTGTGAATCATCCTGTATAAAATATATACTCTAGACCTTTGAGAGTAATTATGTGTATTAACTTAATTATTTTTTGTTCCAGATTAGCTGAATCGGCAAAAAGGTAAGAAAATTTGTTACCCAGACTGAACAAAAAATGGTTTTATTTTTTGCTCCTAATTTAATTTTTATTTAATAAACAGATTCAATGAGAGTGGACCTATAAACATTGATTAGTTTAGATTAGATTAAGAAAAATGAAAGTCCGTCCTTTCACAAGGTAGCTCCAAACCTTGCAAATATGTGTAACAGAGATTTCCGAAGGAAACCAGTTTCAGAATAAAATGTATTTTTATTTTGTATTTGTTAAATTGCTATAGGTATTGATTTTTATAAACTTACAAATTCTTCCTGGAAATTTCTACTTTCTGTGCAATTTCTGGTTGTCTCTTTTTTGTTTACTGTTTACAGAATATATTTTTTTAAATAATAGCACCACATATTACAGCGTAAAAACTTAACAGCTTATAAATTTAAATCAGCTATTAAGTTTAGAAATGATCCTGATTATCAGTTTTCCTCATTTATTATCCAACAAGTGTAAAGAAAATATAGTGAGTTTTAAGACGAATAGGAAATTGTCATATTATAACAACAAAAATATTTATATTATACTCTTCAGATTAGAAGAAGGCTTTTGAGAAAAATATATTAAAATTTCAGAATGACTGCACAAATGTCAGTTAATAGTTTACTCATTTAAGGGCGTCTGATACCTTACAACATTTAAAGATTTTAAGATTTTTTTCTAGATTTGAAAGAATATGCATAGGAATTTTTTTTTTGATGAGGAATAAAATAAGCGCTTAAAATTTGTTACACTTTTTTTGTCATCATGTTTGCGTGCCTCTCCCAAAATGGAAATGTCTTGTCACTGACTTCATTTTAATTTTCTTCTAAACTCATTTCAGTTTTAGATATAAAGTGCAAAGAATCTCGTTAAAGTTTAATACTTCATGAATACATATTTTGTTTTACAGTTTACGTACAAACAAATTATTTATTAAAGTAGGATATTTGTATCTTGTCTACATTATTTATATTCTGATGACAGTCTATTACTTAAAGGGTGTTTAATAATGTTTGTCAAGTAGTATATATCTACTTTCTCCTCCTCTTATGCGTTTATTAAGAGACTAAAAAATCATTAAAATTGGAACAAGATTTACCAATATAACTCATTATTATCCGTTTTAATTTTGTGTTGTGGGGTTAAGGAGTTATTTGATCATAGGAGTCGCTCGTAAAGTTATTACTTACAGTTGAATAGATAAAACGCAGATGATGTTTTCTAGAGGAAATAATCACGAACTACCATTTATAAATACAGATAATGAACCGAAATCAGTAAATAATCTATTATTTTTGGGAATTAGAATTTACTCACGTGCAGATTGGAAATATCATATTGATATTTTAGACCCTAGAGAAAAATATTGCTATGCTTTAAAAATATTATCTCAAAATATTACTCCTGAAACAGCTTTTACAGCTTATTATGCCTATATAAAATCCAGAATAAAATATGGTATAATTTTTTGGGGCACTTTCTCTGCTGCAAAACGAATATTTGTTTTGCGAGAGAGATGTCTTAGGAATATTTTGAATATGACGCAAAGAGAATCTTGCAAGAATTTTTTCATTTCTATGAGTATTCTTACTTTATCAAGTTTATATATTTATGAGGTGTACATTTTTGTAGCTGACAATAAATCTTTGTTCGATAATTACCAGAAACGACATTCTTACAATACGAGAAATAAAGATATATTAACGCCAAATTTCACTCAATGTACCAGAAAAATATACCTCATTCTTTAATAAGAGTCTTTAACAAATTACCTAATACCAGGCCTGCTTTACCTATCAAAATACTAAAAAGAAATTGAAATCATTTTTAATACAAAAAGCTTATTATACTGCAGACGAATATTTCAACGAGAATCTATTTTTAAAAATGTACTGTCTATTAAATGTATCTTACTGTTTTATTGTAGATGTTTGAGATATTTTAGGTGTATGTCTTTTTTATACTTAGTTTTAAGTTTAACATTAATTTTAATACGTCCTTTTTTAAAATTCTTTGCTATTAACTACTTAGGAATTATTTTTATTGTTCTTTTAGAACCTTTTGACCTGTTCAACGCTCATTTTGGGCATTATGTTTGTTACATGCATTTGAACTAAATAAACCTATCTATCTATATAATAGTGTTTACAAATAGAATTGACTGTTTCATCTCATGAGTTCGATATTCCGTGGAGTTTTATTGATTTTTGAATTTTTTAAATTGTTCAATTTTGCCACTAATTTGCAACAAAATTAAGTATATAATAATGAATGCAATAAAATTGTACTGTTTGAGAAAAAGATGCAAAAAACTTATTTTGTTTAAATGTTCGATATTATTATGTAATTTCAAATTATTATTTCCTAACAAGGACTACGAGACGGTACGAGTGTTCTCTCTAACAGAAAATAATTATAAAAAATATATTTTGGAAATATTTATATACTAGTGATATATAGATACAATAAATAAATAACACAAAGACATAAGGAAAAACACAAAAAAATACGTATATATAATAAGGAAAACACTAGCACAATATTTCATCGATAGCTATGATGAAGCCACTTTTATCTGGCGTAATCAATTGGTACAACTTTGTATAATCTCTCTCAATTTTTATGACAAGTTGCATGCATTTTTTTTAACTAGCTGATGTAACGTTATCCAACTAGATTCTTATAACATCTGTAACTCTTTCGTCAAATTTTGGAAAGGTACCCTTTCTTCGAATGCCTTTTTAGTTAGCTTCATATTAATTTAATGAGATTAAAAGCACAGTAGTGTAGAACGGTATGTTCCTGAGCTGTAATCATCTCATAAATAACGTATTGTGTATATGCAGCATCTGTTTCCAAACTAGCATCGTAGATATAATAATAATGTTATGGATTTTAAGAAATTCTTAAATATCCTTTCTTGTGCCAGTATCTGGAATCCTTTTTGTAAGTCTTGAATGGTATGGAACGTTGTGTAATTCAGTGACACTATTATTACGAGTAAATAAGCCCATTTTTCTAATGCCCTCTGTTCTCCCGCACTGCGTTTTATATTTTAATGTATATTACTTATAGTTATTATCCGAGCTTGTTCATCAAGATGACCAGAATTTCTATTTTCTATATTGTCTATCCTAATCTCCGCATATTCTTTATCACCATTTGTTTGATCTTTACTTGTACCAGGTTGAGGTTCTTCGGAGAAAACCTCCCAAGGTCTGAATATTCTTTCTGTATCTTTATTAGACATGCAGAATAATAATAATAATATCTCTACCCCTCTTTCTAATCACGAGGATTAGCCCAGAAGTCGAAGACTTGTGCGGGAGAGGGGGCGGCATATTATTATTAAGCAGGCCGCATTTGCGCCCAGGAACGACTTACGTTGGTAGGCCCTAACCACCATTCAGTGCAGGAATGAGGGAAACCTGGAAAACCTCATTAATTAGGGGGGTAGTCAAATGTCAACCGGTGTCAATCTCTCACATTGACCCAAGCCAACATTCTTCCACCCTACCATACCCGCAGAGAGGGTGCCAATCTCTCCACGAATATAGCTTATATACGGTCTACCGGCTACGGGGGTCGAACCCACAGCGATCCAGTCACCTCGATTCAAGTACTGACGCCTTAAACCGCGCGACCACTGACCGAATATAATACCACAATATTTTTAAGGCGATAAAAATCAATACATGCTATAGAGGCACTAAGTACTTGATAAATTAAATCAACCACTCGTTTGTTTACACACAAAACACAACATTTAGTACTCACAACATTAAGGTATTATTCACAGTACAGTATTATGTATTCACGCCACTAATTTATAATGAGCCAACGATAACTGTAAATTAATAAACACCTAGTATATCACGGAAGTATAATTTATAATACGTTCGAGCCTACGAAAAGTACTATCCTGCACTGCATGCAAAGTAGACAAGTATTAATCAAAATTGCATCGTTAACTGCCCTCTTTGTCTTCCTTACGATGTTCAACAACGACATATGTCGACTACTTGATAGACGAGAGACTGCACATTTGCCAAATTTGTTGCCTACGATTAATAAAATTAAACGACTTCTTAAATACGTCATTGCAAATTTGTGGAGTGCTAATCGTTCGAAATGTCACATATACTCGTACATATTAGAAATATGTTAAAGCAATAAATTTTATAAAACCAAGGACCCATTTATGTGATGTACAGCAAGCGAATTACCTTGTTTTTGTGAAATGTTACAATATTGCATTCAAATAGGGACATGTAGCCGCCGTTCCGATATAAGTTTTTATATTCGAGCAGTGGATTCGATTGGGGTAAAATATTAACTGATTGATGATGAAATATAAAAGTTTCCCTTAATAACCCGCTTTGAATAATATCGAGTTAGATGACTTCAATAGGCATCATCTATCGCCACTACTTATTGTCGGCGTCTTTTGAAATTTTTATATTTCTTATTTCGATGATATGAACCATACAGTTACTGACAATTAAATAAACATACCTATACACTTATACCAGCAAATCAAAACTAAGGTTAAAATTATATATCCATATATTTTCATTATCCCATTAGACAATACTAGCTTCGCTTCGTTCAGAATACTGAGATTTTCATACAGAACGTCTTCGGAGTTAATCAATAGTTTCCAGATTCGCGAGACACGCGATAATTAATAGTTCCATTGCAAAGGGTTACGGGGTTTTAACACAAAGGTCTAAGGAGGTGAGTTCGTTGTTTGCCGCCAAGCGGGCAAACAGTGAACCTTTAATATTAGTCCTGATTAAATTAATCCGAGACGATCGTGACAGGGGCAAATGAAACGTAAACGAAACTAACAAGGACGCACCTGAATTCTCGTTCGTGTGTGGGGAGGCCTACCGCCACCGGCATCCCTTCAGGAATGGTGTCACTGGCACGTATACCTATAATTTATGTATATCTGAATCTCCCAATCCAATTTTGTTCGGAAGAATTAAATCAATAAATTAGCAAATATACATGTGAGATAATAGTGGGCAGTATACCAACGAATAAATCTGCAATGGGCCCAACCAGCAGATAAAAATTCCGGTGTGTGCGATGAGTCGCATCACACATATTTGGGTAGGATTAAATATGCACAAATATTTGGGTAGGATTAAATATGTTTCACAATAGACGGATTTGATATGTTGGTACCAACAATACCAATTTTTGTGTAACGCCGCATAGCAAACCCGAAGAAAAATGTGTAGTTTTCGTAAGAACCCGATGTTAAATGGAAGGTTTAATATTACTAATGATACGATTTTTTATCTAATCCGATGATCAAACTGGGAGATAAAATAATAAGTAGGTAGTTATCATATTTAAATTCATTGACAGGTTAAAGGTTAAAATCACTTTTGACATTGTCGATATTTAATTTCAAATAACTTCCACTGTCTGTGGAATGTTCATTAGCATACCTCGATGTTTGGTATCAGAGAGCATACATATGACTTCATTGATAGGAATTGTAGGAGATTTGATATACAGGATGTCCTGAAAAGACGTGCACAACGGAAGACCACAGATTCCTGGGTTCAAAATAAACCGATTTAGCCCAATTTACTTATTTCCAAAATTGCTTCGTTTAGCCGCTAGAGAGCGCTAAAGTTAGCTTAAAATACCTTTTACAGTAAAAAATAAAATAAGTGTCTTAATGAAGAAGTTGCATGAATTTTGTATTGGTTTGAAATGTGGTTTTTAGGCATTCACGGCCTGTGCTATTATTTTTGATATGTGGTGATTTTCCGGGTTGTTATGTCGTGACCTCGGTAACTAGTGGTCTTGTGCCATCATTATGCGAGGAACGGTTCCGACCATAGTAGTCTTAATACCAATAACAGGAGCCGAAATCAATATAAGGGCGGGTCCAGAGATACCGATAGCGGGTATGTCCCCACATAGCCAAACAACCAAGACAGGTCAAAGAATCCCAGCTAGGGATATGCATTTTCATTCTATTACTGGTAGCGATCATTTATTGAGGTCACGGCAAAACAACGTGGAAAATCACTGTATATCAAATGGTGTGAATTGTATTACAAGGTAATCTTTCAAACATATTGAAAGGTCAGAACATGTGTCTGGTCACCTGACGTTCAGCGCATCCATCCTCCTTATGTTTTTGTAGATGCCCGTAAAGTTCTATGGTGTCTGTGACATAAACAGGCGTTTGTTTCTTGTTCTTTTGCATTCTTCGTGGTATTTTTGGGTCATAGATAGCGTAAATACTGTGCAGGTAGTCTTCTTACCGATTCCAACTATAAAAAAAATGGTGTGGACAAGGGACTCACAAATACAATTTTCTAAAAAAAAGTGAAATGATTTAAAAATACACTCCTGTGCAGCACTGGACACTGGTCCACTGTAAAACCTGATAAGGCATCAATCTGCGAATGCCATGGTAGCTACAACTAACAGTTGTCTTAGTTATCCACATTCAACGTGGGTTTTTCACAAATAGGAGAACAGCAACGTAAAAAGTAAAAAACTTATAGTCGACACTTACATACCTACATTATTATACTAAGGCAGACCACGATAAATGTTCAGTACCAAATTCAATTTTTAACAGAAAACAGCAACAGCCTTTTCGTTCGCCCGTTAATACTGATTCAATCTAATCACGTAATATCTGCACATGGCTACTGTAGCAGTAGCGAAGATAAAAGATCTCAATAACAGCCCATGTGCATTTCTTTCTCTCTTTTAGGTTTGCTACAGACTATGCGTGAATTCGCGATGCGTGATTTGTATGGAATTCATGCATAGTGTGTAGACCACTATTCGCGAATTTCACGCATGTCACGAATCGCGCACAACGAATCGCGAATACACGCGTAGTCTGTAGCTAACCTTATGCAGTTAAGTAGGATAGGCAACTTTAATTTTTTATAAAATAAATTCACCTTATAAAAAAAGTAACTCTGACTAGCATTCTGGTTATAATTACTTATTGACCATAAAGTCTAGATTTTAAAACGCATTGTATATTTGTACAAATATATTTAAAGTAACTCATCATCAAATTGTGTGATACTGATAATCATTGATATTGTGAAAATGTATTATTAAGCTTATTCGTTCAATTATGAAAGAGTTTTCATTAAATTTTCATTGAATATAATATATACAATTTGTTGCTTTAATCAATATTACACATTGACTAAAAAAAAAATATTTTTTCCAGTGTAATTTTATTGCAACACCCTATATTTTTTATCATTTCAGAAATATCTGTTTGGATTTTAAGTTTCTTTTTATTTTTCCTTAAAATTAGCATTACGAAAATAACATTTTACACAGCAAGTGCGATATTTAGAAAGACATAAGAGACAGCATCCCCTTAAGCCATCGACCCAATATATCAGCAAATACGAGTATGCAGCAGTTACGTGAAGCAGATACCGCTTATCTATAAGACATGGCTCATTCCTCTCTATTATTTGCAAGTGTGCGTATCCTTCCGAGGATTGACCGAGAGTGTGTGCTGATTACACAAGAAAACTCGAAAGTCCCCCGGGAAAACAAAACCAGGAAAATCCCGAACCGATGAAATATTAAGGAGGGGTATTGTAGGAATGCTGAGGATGCGAAGCTACGCACAGTCACTCGTTAGGAAAAGTATAGTAATTGATAACTCCCTGAAGACTCACACTGATGCTTTTATAAAATGGGACAAAGGTATCGCAGGTGGGGTGGCTACACGTCGTCGAATAAGTGATTGTGGAACTTGATGAAAAACTACAAGCTCGGTGGGTATATATGGGTACTGACGTTAAAAGTTTTCAACTTTTCGCAGTTAAATGTAATGAATGCGAAAGTTTTAATAATTTTGTATTCGCTCTACAGCATCTTTATAAACATGCAAAGTTAAAAATGTTTTTAAGGTTGTTTTACTTTTACTTTAAAAGTTCTTCATTAATTACACTTAGCCATATTTACTAATTCCAAACATTTTCCTAAAATCATTACATAAGGTTTAAATGCAGTGTGTTCTGTCTGAAAATGCATATAATTGTACCAAGACATTTAACTGAATTTAGTCTCCGAATTTATACTTTAATCTCCGAATTCAGACTTAATGTTTGAGTTCAAACTCTCAACTCTGAATTCAAACTTTCAACTTTGAATTCATACTTTAATGTCTGAATTCAGATTTGAAGTTCTGAACATATGAATTTATGTAAAATACTTAACCAAAACAAATATTCTACACATCCTACATACATATTTCTAAGTGAAGTCTATTTTCGCGCACATCAAGCTAAATTCATAATCTAATGTTGACCACAACGTTTTAAATACTTTGTGAAATAACCTAAAAGCAGCGTAGGTCTTCTATATTTTCACAGAGATTATATAAATTGTGTCTTTTGGACTATCCTAATAAAAGAAAAAAGTAATTATGGGTTGAAACGTGAACAATTTCTATACCTATAATTTAATAAAAGATTAACATACGGATTCATCAACAAGGCGTAACGTTAGTCAGACTAGCGGAGGTTACGCGAAAGATTTACGCATCTGTTGCACCAATTTAAATAAAAGGCATACTCCTATTCACTACTATGTATAATACTTACTTTATGATATGTTAACTAATCCGTAGCACTGAAAACTACTGTTTTGAACTTAAATACTAAATATACAATGGGAAACGCAAGGAACTAGAGGCCGAAGTTACGTGATTTTTAGACAGGTACAATACTGGGTCTAACTTTTGGCGCAAATATTGTCGTAAATAAACAGCCTACCTAGCAACGCATGTTTCGCTACCTAGCAACGCATGTTTCGTGAATGAGCGCAAGGCTGGTTAGTCCGACTAACGTGCTTTACACGGGCGCAAAGCTGGTTAGTCCGACTAACGCTACGCCCGTTTCATGAATCCGGCTGTATAAGTATATTCTCCATTTCGACCCTTAAAATATTTATATACTTCTGAGAACTAAGGCTTCCAACAATGGAAACAAAGTTGCCAAATATTGAATCTGTCAAACTGTTTGTTTCACGTCCAAGAATAACTAAATTTTTTAGTTAAATTACCGTGTTTTTAAATTTTATTGGTTATTCTTCAAATAAAGTAGTAGTGCTATATTGACGTGTTAATAATTTAGTCTACATCTGTTACTGTCAAGATATGGTACCCATAAGAAAAAAAATTTAATATTGCATAACGAAATAGTAAACGTAGAAATTTTCTTTCGACGAAAATCGATTTCTCGTATATTCTTATTCGTATGTACCAAATTTCAACTCTTTCTGTTGATAAATAATTTCAATATGAATTCAAATTTGAATTTCTGAACTTACGAATGTATGGCTAAACAAGATTATATACGCAAAAGCGGAATTTCAGAAATCAACCACTTTGCGAGCTAATTCTCCGACCAACATTAAATTACACCTGAAAAGGCTATAGAAAAAAGCCGCGGTTAGTCGTGAACGGTGCCACCAGACATATACCGGTTTTGGGTTTCGTTAGCTCTGATCAGTATCCCACAGACAGAGGAACCTTAGCTGTTCACGTTTTGTCATAACCGATAAAAGGACATGACTATGCAATAAGTAGCACGTATTTAAATCTACTGGTTTGCAAATATTTCAATTGCTGATGGCGATGCAAATCTGGACTTTTACTAAATGTCACAGTACATTGGGCCATTTTCATTCAGACCTAGCGTTGAGTAGTCAGTGGTCACTAAATATAGACATATGCTACATGTCATGTATTCATGTTCTTCTGTTGGTTATGGCAGAACGTGAACAGCTAGGGTTCTTCGTCGGTAGTCTCACCTGTGTCATACTGATGAGAGCTAACAAGCTCGAAACCGGCATATGTCTAGTGGGCTGCTAACGAGTAACTTTAGCTCTTTGCCATAGGTGTTTCAGGTGTATTCGCCCGCTGAGTAGTTGTATTATGAAATTCCGCTTTTGATTATAGGTATAACCTTGTTTAACCATAAGTTCAGAAATTTAAATCTGAATTAGCAGGTCAAAGTCTGAACTAGGGCATTAAAGTGTGAATTCAGCAATTACGGTTTAAATTCAGAATTAAAAGTCTGGAATCAAACATTAAAATATGAATTCAAAAATTAAAGTCTAAGTTCAGAGATTAGAGTCTGAATTTACAGTTTAAAGTATGAGTTCAAAGTGTAAAGTAGACAAGACCTTTCTACTGCTTCGTAGCTTTGGCATCAGTGCTAAAATCTATTTTTCCTCAATATCGGCTATACATCCTTAAAAAGTTGTATGACGTAATAATTATTGTTTGTGGAAACCTCGAAAGAAAACGACGTGGGTTCAGCTTCAGCTTTTTTATTTCATTTCTGACTTTTTTGTAAACTGATAGACACATCAATAACAATTAGGTAATGCGGTCATGTGTAGTAGATGAAAGACTTATTAGTGGTGGGCATTTGTGTAAAAATTAGTACGCGCAAGTTGGTTTGTCATCTTTTCGTTTGTAACCAATAATTCTGTCAAATCTCAACCGATTTCTAAAAACGGTACGTCACTGTATTCGCAATGAAAAGGGCTTTAAAATGATGTGCCACAAGTGGGGTAGTTACATTTGAAATTTTTAAGTTGGGGTTGCGAGGCATTAGGGGGATGAACATATCGAGTTGGCTTGACTGTCAAAAAAGCTCCCCCCAAGAACAAAAATCGACGGGTCTCGGCGAATTTTGAAATATTATTCGGTTCTCCAATTATAGGGGGGGTCAAATTATCGTTGGGATACCCTGTATATTCTTAAGTGAATAAAAGGCAATTAAAACATAAATTTAATACAACGTTTTATTCATAGTCACATTACAATCATATTTGTGGAGTCAGAATTATTGGAATTTAATAAACAAATATTAGCACGACTTAATATTTCTTAGTACTCAATGAAGCACAAGTTTGATATCGCAAGAAAAATCCAAGGAAAATATAGCACATCCGTAACTTGTGCAAATTCTTCACAAACTTCGGCAGCTGCGTTGTTATGCGTTCCGAATATGATGACGACAATGCTACAAGGGTTGTTATTAACGGTAAGGAAGATAAATGTGATAAAACAAAAAACGAAATCTGTGTACTACAAATTAAATTTGATTTATTATGGGTTTACTATCAGTTTAGACATCATATGAGTGGATAACACAACGATTTTAAAGTGGTTGTGGATAAAAATATTTAACTACATTCTTATTTCACCATTCGTCATTATTTGTCCCCAGCTATAATTTCACAAATGTATGCATACAGGTTAAGAATCACCCTGTATTTATAATTTCACTCACCAAATCCTTCATATTTTTGCAGATATTTTAATTGTCACATTTTAATTTCAACAAACTCCACTCGTGGCGGTTTTTACGGTTTGGCAAATATTGTGGTTTAATTACAAGTAAGGTATGCTCGCTCAGCCAAGGCTGTTATAATTACCAAGAAGTGGTCTCTGTGATACTTTGTGTACCGTATAAATTTCCACAAATAGAAGTACAGGTCCGTTCACGTTGCTGCAACAGCATAATTAGTATTTCGTCATCAGTACCGTGGAACTGACATCCTTATTCCGAGAGATAATGACGTTCAGATTACTTTATCATGTTTTCCTCACCACTAGAAGAGGTACGTTGTAATGAGATGTAGGCAAACTTACCTTAGTCAAAATTTGATGGTTTAAAAGATTAAATTTTAGTTTCGATATTTGTAAATAACCTTTCAAAATATTCATACAATAATAATGTTAATTATCGGGAAAAATATATAATTGACAAAATAATTTAAAGTAAACATTATAGAACCCGAAGAAGGTAAAACGTTTTTCGTAAGGTGGCGCTACACAATAGTATAATACAATATTAAAACAAAGATTATGATATTAACACGCTAAATATTTACATGCATTTTGGAGATCGGAGGTTTTTCAGAAAATTCCGCAAAATGTTACTTGAAAGAGTTACTACTCAAAATGGTAAATTATGGCAATGTGCAAAATTTCAGAAGATCAGCAGGGTTTCACGAAACTATTATCTTTAGATTTTGAATGATGGTTTCACCAAAGCGCTCTCTACACTGTTAAAGATTATTAGTAATATTGCATGTCGGATGGTTGGTTATTTATTGCCTAGATCAATAGTGTTAAATAACACACCAGAATGTAATACTACAGCTGTAATGAAAAATTGCTATTTATGAATGTACATTTTTTCATAGTAAAACCGCGTTCTTATACACTTGAAATGTAAATTTACAACGATATTATGTATTTTTAGAAAAATATGTAATTTTACATGAAAAATGAGAATGTACGGAATTCGCATGGAAATTCTTGTTAAAAATACCAAATCCGTACTGTATGAATTTGGTGTTTTTAAATTAATCTATAATGTAACGTGTAATTTTACTATCATTTTTATCGGTATACTAGAGACGTCAAAATTAAATTTTATTGATAGGAATTGTAAGATTTATATTGCTTGCTATGCTTTTAAAATACAGTAAAAAATTCACAACCAGCTAATAATAGAGAGTATATGGGTATGAAGTTGTGGGTGTAATTACATGCTGGTCGAGACTCTGACCAGCAAAGTAGTTAGTTTCACACAATATTGTTAATACCTAAAAATATACAAAGAAATCTTTGCACTTTGATGAAATCATCAAAGCAGGCCGATCTTCATGAAAATTTGCACATCGTCATTATTCTGAATAACTGTTTCAAATAACATTTGCTTTTATTTATCTATTTTGATTTTTTCTTAGGCTACTTTATACCTATGTATGTAATTGGGATTAGAATAAAGCCAAATTAAAACACTACCTGCTGCTACTGCAAGGCCCACCTGATCTAAATTAACGACTGATGTGGTAAACAAAAAATTCCAGTTACACAATAAGTAGTCTTTATATTTTGGAAACGTAAGGAAAAACTATTTGGAGAAAAAGCTTGAAATAAAAGGTTCAGTCAATATCTACAAAAAAATATATATTCTGAGAAAATAAATTTCAAACGTCACGACATTGAGCTTTGTTTAGTTATCGGTTTGTTATTTACCTTAATTTCAAGTGTTAGTCAGTTCAGCAAACTTTTTTTTGGCAACGCTCACTTTGCTTCAGCCATTTTCAAGAAAACGCATTTCTTCAGTTAAACCGATTACGCTGAAATATAAAACCTAGAACATACGTATATGGATAGATTATTTATCCCGGAATTGCTAAACATATTGCCTAACTGGGTATTATTAACGGTTGAAACTATTAGAAATATTCGACCGGTTAAGTTGAGAACGAGTGAATTTAACACAATTAGTTGAACTATTTCCAATTGCTACAAGAACAGATACCTAATATGAGATGCACGTGATGTAAACTTACTATTAACAAATCTAAATCGTCCACTACCCATATACAGAGTGATTCAGAACTTATCTAAAAAAATTTTTGAATGTTCAAAGTTACAAATACAATTTTGTCAAAAAAATCAAAAAAGCAATTCGAAAATGACTTAAAAATACACTTTTGTATGGCACTGGAACTCGGTCAACTGTAAAACTAGTCAAGGCAAAGCATGCAATCGGAGACGGGGCAGAAAATTGAAAGAAATTCTCAAAAAAAACCATTTTATGACATTTATTTTATACAGCAAATTCTGCTGCTTTTGATACTATTGTTATTAATTATTAATTTAATTAATTTGTGGTTTAGTTAATAGTTTGACATGCCTGATGTTACAACAACAAAATTTTGGGCCCATCTTATCAAGTTTCTACAAACTATCAAAAATGTTTCTCCTTCTTGTTCGTTTTGCAAATATCCCCACCGTGGCGGCCATGGTACCGGTTCTCTTCGTCCAATCCTTTGAAGTTAATGCTTGGGCGCGCTGTACATGGTAAGAATATAATTGAGCCTCACGTATCATACGCCACACTGCTGCAATACGCCGTGAATGCCCTGGACCTCCACCTCTTCCACGATTCGATTGCAAATTTCTCGTGTTACGCTCGCGTTGCACTATACTTGAACTTACTGCACACTGCGGTAAAAGTAGCTGCATTTGGCACATGTTTACCGAGAAATCGTTCAGCTAAAGCATTTTCAGTTCATCATGAATTAAAACGATATCCATCAACTCCGAGTTGCTGTACATGTAGCCATTTTTGACACTTGAAAAAGTAATGTAAAATTTCGCGCCACAAAAATGTTAATACTATAAGTAATCGGATTTCAATATACGGAATCGCCTGGTTAGAGACTACAGTACACCAGTGAAGTAAAATAATATTTTTCTCGGAAACTACATTTTACTAATTTTTTTTACGATATTGAATCCATTTTTGATGACGCATCTATTCTATTTTTTTACATAAGCTCTGAATCACCCTGTATAAAAAGGCAGTAATAGAAAACCTACTTCTCACCTGGCTGTTCGGGAGCCGACTGCAGTATTTTAACTGATCGGCTATGTTCTATCACGCTTTTTTATTATTTTCATACGACCACCTGCACACACTACTTAATACAATTTGTAGTAAATTAAATTTTACAATCCAATTACTATAATACTTTTACATTTACTCATTGCTTTCGAGGCAATGTGTCATTCAACAAATAAAGAACCCTTTACTTTTTTCATTTGAAGTTTAATCTTCCAGAAAAAGTTGTTAAAGCTGTAGTGCGATCATTGGCAAATGCAACTAAGCAGAAATAAATGTTCTCTTAATTTAAAGCCAAGTATTCTATAGAAAAATTTCAGGTTTTGTTAAAAAAAATCGAGTTACACAATAAATGATCTATATCTTTTGAACTCTACAAGCGCAAGAAAAAGTTATTTAAAGAAAAACTTGAAATGGAAGGTTCTTTCAGTATCCACAAAAAATATACTTTTGATAAATGTTATCTTCATTTAAAACTTGGTATTCTACAGAAAAATGTTGGTACCTACTATCTTTAGCAAATAAACGCATAATTTAAAATTTTTAAAATTACGTATTTTTTCAAATCCCTTGGAAAAAAAAACAAAGTGACAGTGTAATGCCTTTTGTCAACAAATCGACATGTATCACTTAATGTGTTTGAATTGCCTTCGCAGTCACCTTTTTCATTTTCTGCATTCATAATTTTTCAAGTTTGTCAACACACACCACAGCTTTAGCAACTTGATATGGAAAATTAAACTTCAAATCGAAAAAGTAAGGAGCACTTTTTTGTGCTTATAATGCACAGGAAAATTATTTAATAAAAATATTAAGTGGCATTACGCATAACTAGAGCTCTATGTGATACTTGACAAAACTACTTTTTTAGTAAAGTTTAGATAGGCTATCTACAACCCATATCAAATTTTATTGAAATTGGCTTAGGGGTTTTGGAGGTATTTGCAAAAAAATATTAGACCCATTTTCAAGGAACCTCAGGGCCTTCAAAGCTTAAAATTTAGGAAAATAAAAAATACGGGTCAAATAATTTCTCATGCAAATTATACACTCACCGGCAAAAAAAACGGCCACTAAAAACTAGCCCCATTTTTAAAGTTGACTGCCTCGCGAACCGCTAGTTTGATTTTGATAATCTTTTTTTCAAATTGTACATTGATTTCTCAGGAACGGGTGCTATGTCGGAAATTCTTATTTGGAATTTAATTTGAGCATATACGGGGCGCAACAAAATGACGAAGTTTTTGTCCCGAAATTTGTAACACCCTGTGGGGTGCAGCAACTACAGTCGCTGTTGCTAACTGGAGTCACACTGTAGCCTCATATTTGTGAACATTTACACGAACGCCTCGGAAAAAGGCTTCGCAGGCAGACATTTCTACGTGTAAGGAGGCATAGGCGGAAACGGAAACAGACTGATTGTTTGAAATACAAGGATTAAGAGTTTGTCAACTGTTGTTAAATTTATAAAATGTCATTATTTGCGACGGATGTTGTTAATCTGCGAATTTCATTTTAGGAAGAATTTGATGCAAATCGACAAGGATTTGTTACAAACCTGATTATTGATTCAATGCCACGTCGATTGAATGAAGCCATTTTGAAGCGAGGAGGCCACACTATAGTCTGTTTGGAAATGTAAGAGCGTAATAAAACCCCGAGATAAGAACCGGCCATGGGCGCGGTGATATTTCGTTTCAGGTAATTATCGGGTAAGACTATGCTAACAGGTACCTAATAGGTGCAGGTACATTAGTATATTTTACTGGATACATCATAGGGCAGGAGCCAGTGTATTGTGACAGATCAATCCAGTCTTAGAGCTGAATATACAAAGGCGTGCTAGTGCAGTAGAGTAAAATTGGACTAGTGTTTAGTGACAGTTTAATCTCAGAAAGAGAAGATTATTATATTAAATGTATTTAATGCATTGAAACATCTAAATCCTACCAACAGTGTTGACGACATCGTGGAAAAGTGTTCCAAAATTACACGGATTGCAAAATTGACTATCTACAGACTTTTGAAAGAAACAAAAAATGAACAAGGTACTGCAAATCCCCCTAAATCATCTACAGGGAGGTCAAAAGTCGTTATAGATGATTTCTTCAAAAATATCATTCGCAGAAAAGTACACTCATTTTATTTTAAAAAAGAAATATCAACGCTAAACAAAATTTTAAGTGAACTTCCGGAGGACAACGATTTGCCAAAAATCAGTAGAAGCAAATTATGGCCCGTCTTACGAGAGTTGAATTTTTGCAGGGAAAAGCAGAACAGAAGTCAGTTCTTATCGATAAAGATGAAATTATTTGTTGGCGAAGATCCTATTTAAGATCAATTAGGAAATTCCGTGACGAAGGGAGGAATATTTATTATCTAGACGAAACTTGAATCAACGAGGGATATACTGTAACAAAAGTATGGCAAGATAAAAATGTAAGAAGTTTTCGACAAGCATTTTTGGATGGACTTTCAACAGGGTTCAATACACCTTCAGGTAAAGGGCGAAGATTAATAGTGACACATGTAGGTAGTGCCAGTGGTTTTGTAGATGGCGGTTTACATTTATTTGAATCTAAAAATACAGGTGACTGTCACGAAGACATGAACGCAGATGTTTTCGAAGAGTATTTTACACAGATGTTGGATCTTATTCCTCCGGAGTCTGTAATTGTCATGAATAACGCCAGTTACCATTCACGGTAGACCGAGCGGACGCCTACGACTGCTTGGAGGAAAGCCGATATAATTCAATGGTTATCCGGAAAAACATTTCTTTTGAAACAAATATGGTGGAAAAGAAACTTTTGACACTTGTCAATCTTAATAAAGATCAGAAAAAATATATTTTCGATGAAATGACAACAAATCGTCAAATAACGGTACTACGGTTACCACCTTATCACTGTGGACTTACCCAATCGAATTAGTCTGGGCGCAGGTAAAAGGAGATGTAGCGCGAAATAATACGACGTTTAAATTAAGTGACGTGAAAATTTTGTTAAAAAATTCCTTGGAACGAGTAACTGCAGATAACTGGCAAAGATGTATACATCATGTACAAAAAAGAAGAGGAGAAAATGTGGCAATACGCTTTTATTACTCTCTTTCATATCTAAACAGACTATAGATAGTTCGTTACAATTTGTTTATCTTTTTCTTAATTTCAATTGTTTTCACGTTAAATGTACATTTTGATATTTATTTGTTTATTTGACTTGTTATTTCAGTTTTGCAACAACGTATTTTCAATAAAAACAGAGCTAATGTCGTGATTAAAAAAGCGAAATGTTCAGGAAAGAAGAGGCTACAGTGTGACACCAGATATCAACAGCGACTGTAGCTGCTGCTGTTACAAATTTCGTCTTTTTGGTGCGCCCTGTATATGCTCAAATTAAATTCAGAATAAAAATTTCCGACAGAGCATCCGTTCCTGAGAAGTCAATGTACAATTTTTTAAAAAAAAACATTATCAAAATCAAATGAACGGTTTGCGAGTGAGCCATCTTTAAAATTGGGGCTTGTTGCATTTTTTCTTAGTATTTCTGAATTACTCTGTATGTAGTTTATTCTACGACAAAATTATAAGTGTACATTTGCAACTATTTCAGTTTTCAGTATTTCTTTCAGTGTATTTATGTTGACTGTAATCTGTAGTAGTGACCTAATTCTGACATTTGAGGGTGCATTCATTTAATTTTCATTTATGGGCAGAAAATAATCACCGACCTAATCTGACTATATTTTAGGGTATTTTTAGAATCGCCTTAACTCACGCGATTTGATCTATATGTGTAACGTGCGTAAATAAAATTCTAGTGCGACGTAATCACTTCCAAATAGTAAAAAAATATCTATCACAAGCCCTAAGAATTCATTAGTGGCAAGAGCTTGCTTTATGTTCTGTGTCTCGAAAAATAATAAGGCGCTTCTTCAGATTACAACGATGCTGTGGTGTGGAATTTCTCTTCATTCATATCGAACTATTCCAATTTTAATATATAACCAGTCCTTTGATGTCTGAAAGAAAATGAGTTATTTTCAGGGAATGTTTTATTTGAGTACGTTATTTATATATTTTGCGGATGCATAGGTTCAAGAAAGGGAATGAAAATTCAATTTTCATTTAGACTTATTTCCTTTGAATATTCGAGACTGAGATAAAGGCGTATGGATAATTCAAAGTCAAAGGTTTGCTTTGAAAGTTTTACATTGAATATTACAATTCGCAAGTGTATCAGTAAAAGCCAATAATTATAAAAGAGTGACAAGCAAATTATTTTCTGATGTTCTTTCATTTACACGTCTAGATGTTTCTCCAACATAATCTAATTATTTTAATTTTGAAATACTATTCTAATGTTGAATCTACAACTATATTCCTTAATTTTTTCTGGAAAATAGAATTATATTGCATTTTTATAGTTTTTTCTCTGTTGTCCTACCAACATTATTTCATTTTCAGTTTCCTTAATCCATTTGGCTCTGTATGATACAAATGTAGTCGTAGTCTGTTAGAAAAGGTCTAAAAAACAGGTTAGGGTTCTTATTTGGAGACGGCAAATGTTCTTAATCGATCAAATTGACAATTCTGGAACTGGTATCTATGGTGTTTATCAGTAATTGGTAGTTCCAAAACTTTACGACGCGTTGTTGCATTTAGGAGAATTTAAAAGAGCAAAGTGTTTGTAAATTGAGCGACTCGTCTTCAAATGCAGAGTTAGAAGAAGCGTGGTGTGTTGGATGTTCCACATTCATTTCTAAGAAATCAACGGAGTGATATGAAAATACGTACAAGATTTTCAAGAAATGGTGTGAGACAAAAAACCAACATATTGCCGAAAAAGTTATGGTGATGGTACTTCATTGAAAGTAGTTATTTCCCATACAAATCAGTATATTACACAAATATTGCACCAATCTCTCCTATCAATTTTGACTCCGCCCCATATCATGTAAATATCTTTATGTTATGGGTATAAGGGAATAAAAACGCCATAAGAAGTACCATAAATAAGGCTATTCCAGACAACCGCGGGGCATAGGCGTACGTATCATGTTAAACGTAATAAAATAAATTACGTAGAAAATAAGCATTAAATTAGTAAAATTTATGTCTACGTAAAAGAGGTCCTAGATCTAAATTTATGATATACAGGGTGTCCGGAAAAGACGTGTACAACGGAAGACCACAGACTCCTGGGTTCAAAATAAGCCGATTTAGCCCAATTTACTTATTTCCAAAATTGCTTCGTTTCGCCGCTAGGGAGCGCCAAAGTTCGCGAAAATTTTTTGTTTATTCCGAATATCTCGAAAACGACTTGATCGATGTTAACCATTTTTGGGCTACGCAGTTATAAGTCTAACCGACACTTTTTGACATTATTTAAAATCTTTTGCAGGTCATTAGAAATATAAGAAAAATCATGTATCATGCAAATATAAGCACATATTTTTAACCCCTGTACAATTACTCTCAGTTTTTCTATTAGTAGTTGACTTTATTTAGAAACTTTTTTTACACTTTCATAATTTTGAACAGATGAGTAGTTTAGGCAGAAAAACTATTTTTCATATGTCAACAATATCAGCATTCGTTCTGCAACAAATAACGGAGTACCAGAAGTAGGCTCTGATATTTTAAGTATCAACTTCAATACATATTCCGAAAAAGTAGATATGCTTTTGGTTTATGGAGTTTGTCAAGATAACGGTCGCAAAGTGTTAGGGTCTACATACGTGGACAGATTCCCTCATCGACGAGTGTCAAATCATCAAACTTTTGCCAACATCGAAAGGCGACTTCGCGAATTTGGTTCTTCCACCAAATGAATACGGTTCAAGGGCGTCAACGTACCACGAAAACTATAAAGGTGAAGGAACAAATCCTAGATAAGATAGAAGAGAACCCAAAAATTAGTGTAAGACGTATTGGACAAGAAATAGGGATACCAAAAACCATAGTTTATGATGTTTTGAAGGAGCAGTTACTACATCCGTACCACATTCATTCGGTTCATGACCGGTTCATGAACCCATTGACCCTGAAAAACGTTTAGCATTTTGTAATTTTATACAAGATCAAAGAGCCCATGATATCAATTTCAGCAAAAACATTTTATTTACAGATGAAGCATATTTTGCGAGGTCAGGAATTATTAATAACCATAACAAACACGTTTATACTGATGAAAATCCACACTGTACTGAAAATAAGACATTTTCAATATGAATTCAGAGTAAACGTGTGGACGGGAATTATAGACAACTTTATTATTGGCCCGGTTGTGTTTCCACATTGATTAAATGGGGTCAACTATTTAAATTTTTTACAGCAAGTATTACCTAATTTATTGGACGATTTACCGTTATTACTTCGTCGTAACATATGGTTTATGCACGATGGTGCACCCCCCATTTTACAATACCCGTTAGTCAGTATTTACATAACCTATATCCTAACAGGCGGATTGGAAGAGAAAACGATGCTCCTATAAAATGGCCACCTCGAACACCAGACTTACCTCCTTGCGATTATTTTTTGTAAAGTATATGCCTACGCAGTTAATAATAAAGAGGAATTTTTTAGGTGAATCCAAGACGCAGTTAACATTTTACGAGGTAATTCATGGAGAGCACTACAACTTTGTAAAACCGTAAAACGGATTACTTATTGCGTACGAGAAAAGGTGGTCACTGAGCATTTATTGTAAAGAGATCATAACTTTTTTTAATTTGCTATGTTAATCTTATTATCTCGTATTTACTAAATAGAATATAAATGAGTTTTGTAATTTTCGTTATTTGTTGCAGAACGAATGCTGATATTGTTGACATACGAAAAATATTTTTTCTGCCTAAACTACTCATCTATTCAAAATTCTTAAAGTATAAAAAAAGTTTCTAAATAAAGTCAGCTACTACTATAAAAAAACTGAGAATAATTATACAGGGGGTTAAAAATATATGTGCTTATATTTGCATGATACATGACTTTTCTTATATTTCTAATGACTGCAAAAGATTTTAAATAATGTCAAAAAGTGTCGGTTAGACTTATAACTGCGTAGTTCAGAAATGGTTAAAATCGATCAAGTCGTTTTCGAAATTTTCGGAATAAACAAAAAATTTTCGCGAACTTTGGCGCTCCCTAACGGCTAAACGAACCAACTTTGGAAATAAGTAAATTGCACTAAATCGGCTTATTTTGAACCCAGGAGTCTGTGGTCTTCCGTTGTACACGTCTTTTCCGGACACCCTGTATAAAAATATGTTAAAAAATATACCACCAGACCGGTTAGTCTGAAGAATGCGACACACAAATGTATATGATTTTTTCAATTTCAATGTGTTATATGAAATAGTAAAAAAGATATATAGATTATATATATATATTCGGTCAGTGGTCGCGCGGTTTAATGCGTCAGTACTTGAATCGAGGTGACTGGATCGCTGTGGGTTCGACCCCTGCAGCCGGTAGACCGTATATAAGCTATATTCGTGGAGAGATTGGCACCCTCTCTGCGGGTATGGTAGGGTGGAAGAATGTTGACTTGGATCAATGTGAGAGATTGATGCCGGTTGGCATTTAACTACCCCCCTAATTAATGAGGTTTTCCAGGTTTCCCTCATTCCTGCACTGAATGGTGGTTAGGGCCTACCAACGTAAGTCGTTCCTGGGCGCAAATGCGGCCTGCTTAATAATAATATGCCGCCCCCTCTCCCGCACAAGTCTTCGACTTCTGGGCTAATCCTCGTGATTAGAATGAGGGGTAGAGATATTATTATTATTATTATATTAAATTTTTCCGTGCTACCACAAAATGGAGAGATCTAGTCTTGTTGTAGTCAGTACTCAATATCAAACATGTTACCATAAGTCAGACAGGTAACCATAAACATCTTGTATATAAATCAAATCTACATAAATTCGTGTTAAAAAATCAGTTCTTGAAACAGTGTTAAGTGTGTGTCAAGGGTCAGGCCTAGATATTCTGTCTCCTGTATAAGTTTTTCTTGTGAGGAATACAATATAGGTACCAACTACAAAGTAACAAATCTGAACTCTTATTTGCCTAATAAATTGCCAAACAAAATTGAGTAAAATTTCATTTTGTCGAGTAACTGTAATTTTATGGTTAGACTACAACAAAATTTGGATGTACTCTTACAAATACAATGTTGTTAAAAATATCAAAAACGGCAGTTCGAAAATGATTTAAAAGACACTTTCGCCCGGCACTTTAAACCTGATAAGACGGGAAAGCATACAATCAGCGACCGGACAGAAAATGGAAAGAAATTCACAAGGAAAGAAATAAATAACATTTTATAACACCTATTTTATTCAGCAAATTCAACTGCTTTTGCCGCTATTGTTATTAATGATTAAAATAATTAATCTGTGGTTTTAATTAAAAAAAATAGCTCAACATGGACCCGTTTTACCCAATTTCTACAAACTAACATTGCTGCAACACACTGTAGACGCCCTCTGGACCTCCATCTCTTCCACGATTCGGCTTCAAATTTCCCTCGTGTTGCACTACATTTGCACTCACTGCCCACCGCGCTAAATGTAGCTGCATTTGTCATCCTGTATTTTCGTAATACGATTTATACAGTTTAACTTATAAAATTGCAATTATAT
Source organism: Monochamus saltuarius (assembly GCA_025584915.1). Taxonomy (NCBI): domain Eukaryota; kingdom Metazoa; phylum Arthropoda; class Insecta; order Coleoptera; family Cerambycidae; genus Monochamus; species Monochamus saltuarius. The sequence goes on along the minus strand of CM046725.1, from coordinate 54,060,052 downwards.
TCCCCATATTAATACATTGAAATTTCAATTTGATGTGGACTTAACTTGACGCATTATTGTACTTATTTTTGTACCTAAAATGACCATTCAAACAAATTATATTTTTGTCTAGTAGTTCCTATTCAAATATTCATGCATATACGATCGTATACCTATAAAATAATCTCCATTGCCTCTATCAAAATTGGGGCAACACAGTTACCATTACCGTAATTAATTGCATGTCTGGTGTATTGTACACCTATGTTTGTTCACGTTTCCGCACAGGTGTTTCACTTGAATGAGAAATTTGTGTTTATTTACTTGATGACGTAGGATTGCCGTGTTTTCTTTAGAATAAATAATAACCAGTACTATAGAAAGATTGCCCATTAGTATTACCTTATTACTATTATTAAAGTGCAGATTTTGCTATAATTGTTGGCAACCGTTAATGAGTTTAAAGTAAAAATTTAATCCTCGAAATATTATAAATCAAGTTTTATTTTTCTGGTGCTACGCCGTCTTAAAACACAATTTTCTTTGAATTTATAGGTGTTTTTAGAGACAGTCTAAAAAAAATCTAAGCCTGTCAGAAAATATTAAGTTTTCTTCGGGATGTAAATGAATTTTAAAGCTGCCAAGTCAAGAATAAGAAAAAAGTAGATTCAAATGTTATGGTGGTTTTTAGGCTTTCACGGCCAGTGCTGTAATTTGATACATGGTGATTTTCCGGGTTGTTATGCCGTGACCTCGGTAACTGGTAGCTGCCAGAAACAGAGTTAAAATGCACATCCCTAGCATTAGCTGGGATTCTTTTACCTGTCCTGGTTGTTCTCGGGCTAGGCTCTGTGGGGACAGACCCGCTATCGGTGTCTCTGGGCCTGTCCATATATTGATTTCGGTTCCTACTGTTGGTATTACGACTGCTACGGTCGGAACCGTTCCTCGGATAATGGTGTTCCTCCGAGGCATTCCGTAGCCGCCGCTGTAACTGGTCGCATCCCATGCTTCCAAACGTTTCGCCGCTCTTCACTGTCGGCATCTTCAATGGTGACTCTGCAAAAGCTTCGCAGAGACTAAGTGCGGTAATAATGTAATATCCCACGTATTGTATACAACGTTTTATCTACAACTGTCAGGGTTATTTATAATAATAATAATTAGTGTTATTATACATAATTTATATTCTAGTATAGTTGTGTAGAAAACTATTAAGAAGTTACTGTAGTAATGAACCTAGACATTGCTATCTGTTATTGAATTATTTCTCGTAATTTTTGTGAAAGTGTAAATATGACTTGTAGAGATGATTTGTCATTAGGTATTAAGAGTGAAGTCCTAGTGTTGTTTCCAATTGCCAGAGAAATCATGGAAGAAGTACGAGCAAGCATTTCAACAATTCAATATCTTTTAAATTGGTAACCATCATGTTTTCTGACGTGTTCTTTCAAATATCATTCTATTTAACAAGTCTAATCTGGTTATATATTGGGTGGATTTTCTTTTTTCTGTTAAACACCAGCCTTAAATGGTATTCTACATTTTCTCAGATTTTGGCGAAGGCGCTAGGTATAACAGAATTCCTGAAACAAAAAACAAATACATATAACCAAAGTACAACTTTCATATATAAATTTAAGTATGAAAAATGTTCGAATAATCCTTAAACGTGGTATCAAATCTATATTTTAATTCTTATATGAAATATAGGTAGTGGGTTAAAAAGTGAATCTTTATACTTATGTATATATTTTTTTATATTCTGATGTATTTTAATCCTTTCCTAGAATTCAACATATAGTGTAGGATTGCTAAATTATTTAGAATGTTCTTTAAATTTTAAGGAAAATGCGGTCTATTAAAATTTTTAATAATTTTTGCAAATAATAGGTACTAAAATATTTTATTGTGTCGAAAATACAAGTTTTCAGATCCTGTATTACTTTTTATTATTTTATTTCTCATTATACAGCCTGATTGTGAAGTTATTACATTATTTCACAGGAGTTTCAAGGACACAGAATCGTATCTAAAGATGCACAAAAATATACACCCAGTAGGTTTTGGCGAATGCAAAATGATTTACGTTATTTTGTTTAAAAATACCAAATCATACTTAAATCATGAATGGGCAGATGTAGCGAAAATGAGTACAATGCTCACAATTTTATTTGAACGTTTCTCTTTGTCACACTAATGGACAACTTCTATATCTATTTGTATTGAGAAATATGAATCTTATTCACATTACCAAATTTAATTTTAAAATTGTTCAAATATACAAAACAACGTATCAAGATATTATCAAATAACATTAAGGATATGACTTTAAAGTACCCTTTTTTTTTAAAAAAAGGTCATCTAAAAAAAACAATAATGAAATAATCTAGAATTAATTTGAAAATTGCTTTTACCCACGTACGAATGTAAGCTAAACGCCCACATGCATATAGAATGTCGTGCCGATAGGTTGTAAATGTCAAAATTATACACAAGGAAGGGTGAGATTGGGTGGGTATATTAGGCACTTTGATAAAAGGTCCACATACGGACGTTTCCGTTCTAATGGATGTTCAAACGATAGCCAGCTAGCAAAGTAGTTCTATAAATTTAGAGTAATAGGAGTTTTATATTCTGTTAATATTTTATAGTTGTATTTAGAATACTAAATTGTTGCATTAATGTGGCACATGAGACTATTTTGCCTTCAGAAACTGAATTGTTTTTCAAATTTGTTGCAAGAACGTTCCTAGATCATAATTTATAGAGCACTTATAAGATAACTGCTAATGTAGCCCTATAAGTGTGTACAATAACACAATTTTACAGCAATGGTGCTTATAGAATCAAATTACTGTAAAACCGATGCAAAATACTGCTTTATAGAATTATACCATCTCCTGTGACACTCTTATAAAATTATTCCGTAATGTCGCTTATAGTTTAATTATAGAACTATTGTATAAGGCGTTGTTAAGTTACAATTCTGCTGCGAAACAAATTACAAATATGGAAGCTGCTATCAAACCTAAGAGAAAAAGCTCTTTAAAGTAGTTGTAGAGAATAATAATACAGTTGTTATAAAATCATTATAGAGTAAATAAGTAACAAAAGCCTTTTGTTCCATAAAGAAACGCTATAGAACTATCATTTTTTATATATGTAGGTTTCCCATAGCCCCATCTGACGAGACCTGCCTGTAATAGTACGAAATATTTTGATCAAAGTATAATGGGGAAATTTGTGTAACATAGTCGTGACTTATTATCTGCTTGCAGAAAGAAAATTTCATTACGATAGATAAGATTTATTTGATTGCTAAGAGAAATTGATTTCCTTGTAGAAATTTAGTAACATATTTAATTTAGACCATTCCAAACCTTAAACATTGAAGATTGAAATAAGTGAAATTACCACAATAAAATATGACAACACTGTGAATATTAAGTAGTTGCTTACGAAGCATATTTGCTCTATAATCATTGCAATCGACACAAAAATGTCATATTAGTGAGAATCCATTGGAAGTACAAGATGAAGCCTTTCTTTCTGTCGCCATATTGTGAAGAAGGAAAAAAAAACTTAATTAAAAATATGTACAATATGAATAGGTAAAATGATATCAATAATATAAATATAGGGGAAAGGCGGGCAAAATGAACATAGCAGGCAAGAGGAATCATCTAAATAATATTTATAATACTTTTGTTTGTTGTTGGCAACAGCGTTGGATCAGTGCTGAGAACACGCGCATCCAATTCAAGCGGGTTTTCATGTTTGCGGCGCGAATTGAAGTCAATATCAGGTCAAAACTGTTTAGTGCTCTACCTAGAATACTATAAATTGTAGTGCTTTGACTTGTGTCACCATACTATATATCATTAGATCTTAAAATTTTTGGTTTCCCTATGATAAATAAATATTAAGGTAACACATAACCTCATTTATTTTTACTGTAAGAGCCGCAGCTTTCATCAACGTTGCCAAATATATTAAGTTGCATTGTGGGCAAAAGGGTCGGGCAAGAAGGGCCATGATTCTTCTTGCCCTATATGACTCTTTTGTCCTGTATGTACGCTGTACACTATCTTTATAGCGACAAAAATGTTTTTAGATGGTGTATAATTACCAAAGAAAAACCACACGCGGAGAAGGCTGGTCAGAAGAAGTTATGGCCAGAGCAATAGAAAGCGTAAGAAATAAGGAATTTTCGATTAGACAAGCAAGCATTCAGTTTAATATAAAATATTCTCTGCAGAAACATGTTCAGAAAAATAGCGCAACAAAAAGTCTCGGGCGCTATAAGTCAGTTTTCCAAAAACGAAGAAGACGAATTTTATGAACATATTAAAAGAGTTGGATGGGCGCTTTATGGATTAACGCGAAAAGATCTATGCGAATTGGCTTACCAGTATGCGGAAAAAATAAAATAAAACATCCGTTTAAAAACGGGCAGGCAGGATCTCAGTGGTACACAAATTTCATGAAAAGGCATCCTACACTAAGCCTGCGTCAACCAGAGCCAACTAGCATTACTAGGGCTCGTGGTTTTAATAAAACTCAAGTACAGTTATTTTCGATAATTTAAAATCCGTTATTGAAAGACATAAAATAACATTAGATAATATATATAATGTCGATGAGACAGGAGTGCAAACGTCAGCTAAAAAACCTCCAAAAGTTATTTCATTAGCTGGAAAAAACAAGTTGGGAGCATTTCATCCGCAGAAAGGGGCACACTTATAACATCCTTATTTTGCTGCTCGGCTACTGGTAAATTTATTCCGCCAACTTTAGTATTCCCGCGAAAGAAAAAAATCCTAGATATCTTAATGGAACCCCACCAGGAACAATATGCCTTGTTTCAGATAATGGATGGATAAACATAGAAACTTTTAGAATGGATGCAGTTCTTCATCTCCAGCGTGCGTCCAACTGCCGAGCATAAATGCCTACTAATTATGGATAATCATTCAGCTCACAGGTCAATCCAAGTCTTAGATCTTGCATCAGCAAACAATATAATACTACTAACAGTTCCACCGCACACCACACACAAGCTGCAGCCGTTGGACGTAGCTGTTTATGGACCTTTTGGGAAATACTTTCAAAGCTCTATTGATAAGTGGCAAAAATCTCATGCGTCACAGCACGTAACGTTTTTGATATTGGAGATATTTTGCGATGCATACTTACGAGCAGCAGTCCCAAATAACGCGATTAAAGGATTTCAAAAAACTGGAATTACTGACTGTAACATAGATGTCTTCTCGGATGTAGATTTCTTGCCTGCGGACGTGACAGAATGCGATATGGAAATATCGGGTTTAAATACAACCGATAAAAACTCAGCTCAGGGTGTCACATGTACTCAAATGTATGAGAACATTAGCCCCAATATTAATAATTGTCCTTCAGTAGCTGGGTGCAATCTCCAATCTGGAGATCATAACAAGCCCTCGTGCTCAAGAAGTGATTTCAGTGAATCTCACAATTTAAAACCTGAAACCATTTTAACAACTGATAGCAGTAATTCTAAAAAATTAAAATTATCGACATTCATATCATACCCAAGTGTACGAGACGTTCATCGACTGCAGTACCAAAACGAAAAACGCAGAAATCGGAGGTCTTAACATCCACACCCGTAAAAGAAGAAATAAGAAATAAGAGCAAAGCAAAAACAGAAACTGTAAAAGGAAAATAGGAGCAACGTTAAACGAACCAAAAACTAACAATGCCAAAGCTCCTGGTGAAAAATGGGTACAGTGCAACATATGCAGTAACTGGGCTCATAATCTTTGCGCTGATTACCAAAGTGGAGTCTATATTTGTGACAACTGTAGACAGTCTGTCATATCTTCAAGGAAGTAAAAGAGTTCTCTATTTCGAAAATTTTACCTATGTGTTCTTGTTTTTTAATACCTACCTACGGTAGGTTGTTTTATACTTGTGATTAAGCAGATCTTTTAGTATTGGTTCTCTTTTACTTACACTAAGTTTTATTTTTATATACATAAGTAATGTTTTGTCTTCTTACAAATAAGTATGTTTTTGTAGAAATACCAAAGTTTATTTATTTTACTTGATTTTAAGTTAGGTACTTATGTTTTAAATAAGGTATTTTACAGTATATTGGAGTGTCGTTAATGTTTTACTAGCCCATTACTTTAAAAATATTTCAACAACTGTACAAATTTTGTATAAATAAAAGAAAACGTTTAACATTTCTACGTGCGATTCCTCTTGCCCTATATGATTCCTTTTACCCAAATTAGTGATTCCTTTTGCCCAATCCAATTGGGCAAAAGAATCAATTGCAATATTTTATTTTTATCTCAGTAACATTTTAATATCAAAAATAAAACTACTTTTAACTTACTGACAGATTCCTTCATTATCAACCTTTCCATTTTATCTATTATTTCTTTCAATATTAGAAAAATTTATTTATAATGATTTTGGAAAACTAAGTGACCCCGGCTGCCCGCCTTTCCCTACTTACTTTCTGACTATTTTCTGTACAGTTGGTTGTTAAATTCATCAACTTCGAAAAAAAAATTTTTTATTAAATTTCCAGCATCATAGGAAATATAAGGTTAACTGAGGGCGCGTCAAAAAATCACCATTATGTACCACATATTTCACGATAAAACTTTTTCCGCATTAAAATGTACTGCTCCCTGATGGACAAACAAACTAAACAATTCGTAATAATGTAAGTAAGTACTCCTATGCAGGCTGATTAGGCCCGTCTTATTGGTTCTTATTGGCCCGTCCATATTATTTCTAACATGTGCGATACAGAAACATTTTGTTTTTAAAAGATACAATTAAACGATTTTAAAGTTCTTTAAATATAACACCATGCAACACAAAATTGTATAGCGAAGTGCTATAGAATTTTATGAGATTGATTTGTAACTGTGTTATAAAATTCTTTAAGACTTCTATAATTATTTCCTGCAAGCTTTATAGAACCGCTTAAAGAACTAAAAGGTTCTATAGAACGGTGCCCATTTTTATGGTATAAGTGGTGTAAGAACGTTTTGAAAATGTTCTTAGAACAAACATTGCTCTATAAAATTTGCTCTGGAAACGTTCTTACAATTTTTATAGAACATGAAATTGTTAGCTGGGTAACGTCTGTTTATGGGCATAATGACTTAGTGTAGAATATAGATAATCGTGTATCTCTTAAAAATCTACCGTTATCAGAACTTACATGCAGCAAAATTATTACTATTGTTACTCGTGCAGTGCTTTCTTATTTATCTTTGTCAACTATCACTTATATTTCCATTTGGCCACTACAAATGTTTTGTATGAGTGCACTAATATATACTCGTAGAACGATTTAAAAGTCTCGATATATTTCTTACATAAATTGAATATACAAATATATCATGTTATATAAAACAATTGCTTTATATCTGCAATATTCATTTTTGGCTTTATATAAAGTAACAAAGAAAATAATAAGGTCTTTGTTAGAGCAACAGTTTTATAACTGATATACATATGTATTGGTACGTCCTCCCACTCTTAGGTAAAGTAGCATACTAAAAAACGAGACTGCAAGTTATATTGGCCTTATTGACAGAGGGTGTAGGGTAGCAGAGAGTTCAGCAGCTCAGGGAGATTGGGCGTGGAGGTGCAGGATCTATCTCTGCGGTTGCACCAAGGCTATGTTATGTTATAAAACTACAAGAAATTATAAAAAAAGAAAGTATACTAAACAAACTACTTTAATCATGAGTAATAATCAAATAACAATGGTTTTAACAAAACATGAAATAGCCACGAAGATTGGTCAAATCTATGGCCGCAATAGGTCAAAATACCCCGGAAGGGGCGGTCATAAACATATACGCGGTGTCCTAGACACATATATGGTAAATATGCAAAATTATGCCTCTTTTAGTATATATACTGTCAGGTTTACAGTCGTAAATAAGTGAATAAACAGGACTTTACGGGAAATTAATAGTTCAATAATTTAATTAGTTAATGTACTCATAAAAAAAAGAATAAGACCTGGTGACCGATGTTTGTAGGTTATGAGCGGGCGAAGCCTCTCTGCCTGGGGCGGATGTCCTGGTACCTTCGCCCTGGTCTGTCGCCTGCACGTTTGCCTCTGCGCCTGGGACTCGGATTGTACTGTAGTACTTATTGGGAGCTTTTTATTTCTACGGTATATTTTGCAATTACCAGCAATTAAGGGCAGCAACACGGGGAGTAAGAAAAAGGCCTAGAAATGAACGAAGTTGAGGTAAATAAACGTTAATGCAGGTGAATGAATCCATCTCACAAAAGGTACATAAATGGCTTTACAGAATTAATGAAAAATAATGTATTTAGATACCTTCGATATTGCGCGGCCTTTCTTGCAATTCATACTTATATGTTGCACAGTACGATTGCAAATCCAGATTGACACTGCTATCTATCAGCTACACTAATCAGTAAAATGCAACACACTTTTAATTATAATTTACATAAATCCACAAAATGCGTGAATGACTGCTATCTTTCAAGACAGAATTTCCTGTAAATGGTCAATTTTATTTCGGTGCGAAAAACTGAACATTGTTTGCCTATACGCGCCGGCGATAAAAGTGTATTTTTAAAGGTATCTATTAAGATTATAATACGAGTATATTGCCAAAATGTACTAAATTTAAAGGTACTTAATTATTTATTATAAGAAATGTTAAGCCATGTATCTGTCTTTTATTATGTTTAATTTCACCCTCAAACAGCTCATTTCTAGTTCATGCAAAAACGTTTTAAATATTGCCACCACAATATTACCTTCGGCCCTATACCGGGCGACAAGATAAACCCGTAACCGTATAGTGAGAAGTACTATAAATCTAACAACGTCCAAATATGGTAAAATATATGCTACTTCTGCTAAAAAATAAATAACTAGAGGGGATAAAAGTGTGGGTAAGAATTACAAAACGAACATTTAAAATAAAAGGTGGGATATTATACAGGGCGTTCAGCATAAAAATCGACACAGACCAGGCGCATGTAGGGGATCCTAAAATACTGCAATTTAACCAAACATACCTATATACAAAATTGCACACAGGCGGAGTTACAGGCTTTCAAATTGGGGCCAAATATTTCGAAAAAAATTAATATCTCTGAATTACTTTAACTTAGAGTAACCAAATTTGGTACATGATTTAAGTTTATTATTGGTCTTTTTTTTGACTATTAGTTCTAGTAAATTAAAACACTACGAGGGGTTCTTTGAGGGTGAGAGATAGGAAAGTTTTTCAATAATATGTGAGAACGTCCTAGGGTACAAAATTATGTAAATATTATGCAAACAATTGGAAATGGGCAGCAAATAAGCTCTAAATGTTTATCTCGAGAAACTGGATTATCAAGAACGTCTGTACACCGAATTCTTAAATGTAATCTACTACATCCGTATCACATTCAAAGAATTAAAGAGATATTGCCTCAAAATTTGGATTGACGAATAGCCTTTTGCGACTTCTATCTTACATCGGGATATTATTTTCACAAGAAAATTATTTTCACTGATGAGGCTCGTTTCACTCTTAGAAGAATTACAAATGTTCACAACTTTCATGTATATTCCTATCTAAACTCCTATGCAATAACTAGACATTTTCAACGCGAGTTTAAGATAAATGTTAGGACCGGTTTTATTGATCGTTATTTGATTGGATCAATTATTTTGCCAAATCGATTACATGATTGAAGTTATTTGGAATTTCTGCAATATACTCTCCCTGATTTAATCGAATGTTTTCCGTAACAACTTAGAGTAGAGTTTTGACTTATGCATGAAAGACAAGGAAGGACTGCCTCATTATAGTACTACTGTTAGAGACTTTTTCAATTTTAATTTTCCAAATAAATGGTTAGGACGAGAAAATAATTGTCCTCAAAAATGGCCACCACGATTGACAGACCTCAACAAATGTGATCTTTGAGGAACATTGAAGAATTTTGTTTATTCTCCGCCAATTGAATCCCGGGGAGATTTGTGGAATTGAATAAATGTAATGTTAATAGAAACAATCATCATTTATTAAACAGAGTAAATTTCAATTTTTGGCGAAAAATAAATTTCATGGTTAAAAAAAAATGGCTCCCATTTTGAACAATTTCTTAAGGTTTTATTTGATAGTTTTATTGCTATCAAATTTTAAAGACAAAACCTACTATTGACTTTTTGATTTCTTCTATTATACACTATTAAAAAGACTAAAATAAATTGTTAAATTAAATTCTGCTTATTGTTATTAAATTGTGTCAAAGTTGTTTAGGATATTGTTGCTATAGTTGCTCACAAAAGAAGAACCACCACTCTTAAATATATTAAACGAATTATAACTCTCCAAATGTCAGGATATTGCTTAGAGATATTCATTTACTTTGAATTGAATTTTAATGGTTATTGACTATTACTTGGAATACTACTGTGGATTTAATGTTCAAAAAATTTGCCTTTCACAAAATCATTAAAATATTTTAATAAAGAGGAAGCTGATATCAAAGGATCTGAATAAAACTAAACAAAGTCAAAGATATGAAATACTTGAAAGGAAATACTCAAAGAAAAGCTTTGACCTTTTAATGAATATCGCGCCGTATAAAACATATCTCGTTTATATATTTTGTTATATTTCTCCCAACGCCGACGTTATTCATCCACATTTAATGGGTTCTCATAAAAATATAGAAATAAGCCAGGAAGTTTGGAAGTATCCTGTAACATGTCACAATGTGGCTCTCATATTTGTTAATGAAACATTTAGGCGTCCTTGGTAATAATCCTTTTATGCTTTCTTCTTTTGACTAATGATAGTGCAACAACAACATTTCAGGACCGTTTTCTCTCATCAACATAAAGAATTCTTATTTCAAATTACATTTTATATATAAATAAATGTGAAATGATTAAAATATGTGAACTGCAATATCGACTACTATCATTTACAACTAAAGACTGCTTATTATTTGCATTTTTCAATTGTGTGCAATTTCTTGGATTCATATTAATTAATGTGGTCTTGCAAATTTTTGATGCGGTACTGAGACTGTTTCGAAATTCTCAGTAATTTTTATTTGTTGTTTTTGTTTCATTGAATTGTTTTGCCATTTTGATATTGCACAATTTTTAATAAGCACTTCATCACTAAAATGTTTTTTTTTCGCTTTGAGCGCTAATTCGTAAAAAGCGGCAATACTGCATATATGATATCAATGACAGACATTTTGAAAAAATGTGTTTGTTGTTTTAGTTTCTTATAATCAGTAATGATAGCATTTCTAGACTTCCCTGTACATTTCTGAAACTTCTTCTAGAGTAACATAGTATATTGTCGTTTTATATTATCTTCTTTAGGAACCGATACTACTTGCATACAAACAATGCACTGAAGTTTATTATTGTTATTTGTGATTAGCTAGTTTGATTTCCACTCGATGTTCATTCGTTATTTTTCTTTTCTGCGTAGATATGTTTCACTTAAAAAACCTTAAACTGGCGGCGTACCTCACATTAGAATAAAATAACTGCAATTATAAACAAATAAACTGACTGATTGTAACAATTAACTTCGCAAATCGTATTCACCGTTTTTCTGTCTATTTCAAGCTATTAACTACACACTCTGCTTGTCCCTCTTGACTCAACCTTCTTGTATATGCGCGCATGATCCCTCGAATGTTCGAGAGCAGTCCAGCCAGATCACCATTGTTCCAGCAACTACGTTGTTGTATTCAGTGCCATGGGCGTCGCATAGCCTTTGTATATGTTATATTATTTCATCATTTTACCGTTGGTGTATGAATGACGCGCTTGTGTATTTTTTCATTTTTAAAGTATATTTTTGTAGCTCTGATCTATGCGGTAATGCCAACACTTCGAAACTGGGTGTGGTAAAATTGGAGTAATCAAACTTTCATTTATCTAAACCAAGGAATATGTCTAGAGTCGACTGAAGCGGTGCTCCGTGAGTAATGATTTTTCTAAAAAATGTCACATGAACTTGACGCATTATTTTTTCGAGCACCTTCTACTACCCCTTGGATTTTAGCGGAGTTTCCGAATACCCCACATACGCAGTACTTACATCACTCTAGAATTACTGAACGGTTGAAAGGTGCAGGAATTAACATTTAAGTTTAAATAGTTTGCCATACCAAAGTCGCAAACTAGTTGGCAGTAAATTTGTTTTACTAGAACTTTAAACTAATTAAGGAAAACTATATTACGAGTTTGAAGGCGCTAGGGTGGACATCTGCAAACTTAAGTTTGTTCGCAGTAATTCTCATATGGATAACTGGAATGATGAGGTGCAGTTGCAATTGCACTCCTGGCGTGGCATCAAATTATTTTGTAGTTGCCAAAGTTTCCCGAAAATTAGTTTAAGCAGTTGTTGAACAAACTCGTGTTAAGTATAATCGTTTTATTTTGGATGTATGCTAATTTATACAACTTAAAAGAACTGAAATTCATTAATATTTATTTGCATTTTTTTAAATAACCACCACAATATTAATTTCTTCGTTAAATAATTATTTAGTTTAAAATATTAAGCTGTAATTTAGTAAGAGTTGTAAGTGTATTACCTTTGTTTTCAAAGAGTTGGGTTAGGTAACAGGCGAAAGGCAGCTACAATGTCGGAGGCATTAGGTTGGGGTCCCTGGTTTGTGATCCTAGCAATGTAAAGAATCGAGTACCTAAGAGGCATTGAAGGAAGATACATTTAGATTTCAGTTTGAACGCCAACCTATATAAAAACAAGAAACTACTATCTTCTTCAGTACCTCTGTTTTCTATAGGTTGAGAATGAAGTAATTAAATGGAGTCATTAAATGGAATAAAATGCACACATTTGTCACTATGAACTCTGATGGTAGAGATGACAGGAATTAGTGAAAGCTGACAGACCTGACTACAGATCTAGTAGTAGGTACTTCACAAATTTTTTACCTCCACGGTGTAATTTTGCCAGATGAAGAATCTACTTGCTTTGTCTTTAGTAATTTGATAAAAATTTACTTAAATATTCAAACCAAGAAAAATTATCCAATAGGACTAGGAAATATTCAAATAAACAAAAGAATAAAGCTCAAAATTTCTTAAATCAAAATATCAAAGAATTATTACAGTCAAAGAATTATTTCCTTTTGCACTAATTATTATACTGTAAATTATTCTTTTCCAAAGAAATTATTCTCAAAGAAATTATTATAAAAAGCGAGATTAAAAATTAGAAAGTTCTAGATTAACTCGTGTTCGACAAGGTTATAAAAATTTAATTTAATTTAAAACACTAAAATTATTAAATTTAAATGAATTTCATACTATACAGGGCGGTCAACTGAAAACGAAACAGAGTCATTTTCAGGAACTGCGTCAAGTTTGTAGAAAAACGCTCTGACCCGTCGATTGAGTGACATTTTTACCGTTACTAATTGTTTGTGCATAAGTTTCAACTTTAAAATCAAAATTCTTATTAAGTATTGGGCAGAATTATAAAATTTAAAGTCTGTTGTAAAGAGAATTATAAGAGCTTTCAAAATAAATATTACTTAGCCCCCAATGCAATTTAAATATTTTGGGGTGATGCATACCATTAGTTGGGGGTGAAAGTGGCGGAGTCGAAAATACCAGCAAAGAATGTCCCCCTTTAATCTAAAATCGAAGGATCTGAGCGTTTTTTTACAATGTTGACGCAGTTCTTGAAAATGGTTGTATTTGGTTTTCATCTGGCCACCCTGTATAATAAATAAATAATTACCTCGGCAAGCGGTGTGTACTCATTATATTTGTTTATTTTTACCTGGCAAAACTTTACAATTAACGGTAAAAAGCAAATAAGATTCTAACATTTACACAGGATATATAAAAAAACCTGGATGTTCATTTCATACATGTATATATATACAGTAGTCATCATAAAGTAAACACAAGTAAGTTGGAACAAAAAAAAAACTATGCTACAAATAAATTACACAGTGGGAACCTATTTCCGAGCCTATTTCAGAGTATACAGGGTTACAAGTGAAATTCAGATTTACAATTATATACTATGATTTCATCTTAACCTATGTGTGGTAGAGGTCTATTGTTATGTGGGGTTGTTAGATTAGAAATAACAACGTTAAATATATTAATAAAGATATAACAACTGGGAAAGAATGTTCCACCAATACAGAAGTCTGAACGGATGTTCAGCGGAAGACGAGCGACAAGTAACTGCCGTGGTTTTCACCGGACCTCTCGAGAAAGGTCTCGGGACGCTGGTTAATCTCTGACCATCTCTTTATTTTATCATAATTGGGCTCAGGGTACTTTTATGGTTTTATTGGCATCGATGTCGTAAATTTTAATTGTAGGGATCACAGATGTAGGTCGATGACCGGTGTCGGTGACCGCTACAGTTAAAATATGCAAAAATATTGGAATATTCCTAAGTGCACATTAAGAATGTTACAAGTGCTTGACACTGATCTGATATACTGATTGTGGATTGACAATATTGGTTTCAGTTTTCTGTTATCCTCTGAAAGTGTTTAGTTAAATTCAGGACATCCTGTTACAGAAACCAATTTATTAAACCACAACTCATCGGTTCGCAACTAATTCTACCATAAATACGATTTTATATCGTTAAATCTATACCGATTTATATTAGCATGTTAAATGAATTGAACGCATATTTTAAATCTACAAAAAGGCATGCTATGCATATTAATTAAATTTAATGAAATAATTCTTATGCAGATAATATAAAGTGGAATTATTTACTGCCTGGAATGATGATGTACAGTTTGCAGAGCAATATTGATGGAAAGTTTTTCTCTCGTATGATTAATAATCGACAAATGAGTTATTTACCACTCTCAAGTTTTTTATTAACACAGTGTTACCAATAGAATCGTAAGAGATTTTATTAAAATTTACAGAACAAACTACTACGGTTTTTTCGATTGTTATAGTGGCACGAATAACTTATGTATAGGAAGATTTTTTTTAGTGGAATTTGTCCATCGAATTATCCAGCCCTTTCTTTAAAAGTCATCATCTAAAAATGTGTTGAAATGTTTTTGTTGAAAATTACTCTTATCGTTGAAACATTAATATACAGGGTGTTTCAAAACAAAAGCGAAAAATTTCGAGGGGTGATTCCTTGTTGAAAATAAAAGGTAGTTTGTTATATAAACGTTGGGTCACAAGTCAACTATTAGGGAGATATCGCGTTGCAAAGATGGCGAAAAAAGAGTGTTTTTATTGTTTTTCTCGGAAACGAAAAGCGTGGGAATGGTAAAATTTTGTGGAAGTGTTACCATGATCAAAAGACACTTGTGACATATTTTTTCACTTTTTGAAAATAATTGAAATAAACCCTATTTCAGTTTTTAACTATATATTCAAAAACTTTTTTAACAACGTAGAAAAAAATAAATTAGGTAAAGCCGATTCATTTAGAAACTTTTTTCTCTCTTATATATTTTTGATAAAATTAACTGTTTCGACGTTAAAAAATACAATGTAAAGTATTGCACGTCGGCAAGAGGCAGTTTTACTACACCCATTACTAGGAAAAACTAGTTGGCTGCTGTCAATTTCCGAATGTTTCCATTGTTGCTTTGACAGATAGCAAATGGTTTGTCCTATTTTAACATTTTGAGAGTGGTTTACGGGATAATTTGCCTTTCGTTGTGTGATGTCTTTGATTGCGGAGTACGTTGGGATTCAATACTAAGTTAATACAACAAAAATGGTTATTTTCACAAATGCAGAAATGACAGACATGCACTTTATGTACGGTCGGGCAAATGGAAATTCCTTACATGCTTGTCGCCTTTATGCAGAAGCGTATCCTAATCGTAGAATTCCTCATTACAGTCTATTTGCTAAGCTTCATCGAAGGCTATGTGAATCCGGAAAAATAAAAAAAAGTTTTGTTACAGGCCGACACCAGGAAGTACAAACCATTTGCTATCTGTTAAAGCAGCAATGAAAACATCCAGAAATTGACAGCAGCCAACTAGAGCTTTTCCTAATAAAACTGCCTCTCCCCGACGTGCAATACTTTACATTTTATTTTTTAACGTCGAAACAGTTAATTTTACTTAACCTAATTTATTTTTTTCTACGTCGTTAAGGAAGTTTTTGAAAGTATAGTTAAAAACTGAATGGGGTAGTTTATTTCAACCCTTTCCAATTATTTTCAAAAGGTGAAAAATATGTCACAAGTGTCTTTCGATGATGGTAATACTTCCACAAAATTTTACCATTCCCACACTTTCCATTTCCTAGAAAAACAATAAAAACACTCGTTTTTCCGCCATCTTTGCAACGCGATATCTCCCTAATGGTTGACTTGTGACCCAACGTTTATATAACAAACTACCTTTTATTTTCAACAAGGAATCACCCCCTGAAATTTTTCGCATTTGTTTTGAAACACCCTGTATATTACTTGATATTTGTAAATATTTGTAGATATACGTATGTGTGTGAAAATAAATATTTGTTGCTCGATTTTTAGTTACAGTAAATTTTCAATTAACGTAACTACAACTAATGTTAATATCTGATGTAAACTATTACTATTTTTACTGTCAGAAATATGTTGTTTGAAATTAATGTTGGTGTATGGTTTAGAGACACAAGTAATGGCGCATTTTTGATGCAAGCATCTAAACAACGTACCGTTCAGTTTCTAATATATTTATGAATTGTATAACAATTATGAATTGTATATTAAATTGACATAAGGTGCAACATGTAACAAAATATAACCTTGTACTTACTCTTTTACGAATATCCCACAAAAATTCCTTATTAATTAACCGTACATATTTATCTACCACACTTTAACACAACTAAATGCATTAGGTTAAAGATTAGATTGATGTGCTTCTGCGCACATGCAACAGAAATCACAACGCATCAGAAGTAGTACATTGTATATTATTCACATTAATCCTCAAATTTCCAAATTTTATTACGTAAAACGCAGCAAGCGTAGGGTCTAAAGGAAAAAGTGGAGATGACATTAAAATTCTAAAATTCGTTAAATATTAACAGGTTTGTTCATTTATTATTTTTGTGACCTTTAGTTTACTGTAGAGGAAATTATTGCCTGGTGATAGGTCAGTAGATTTATAAAGAAAACAAGAATAATGTATTGCATGTAAGTAGAAATGGAATGAACTATGTGTGCGTACGGTATGGAGTCATATAAAATTAAAATGTTTGCGTTTATTTAGTGATTACTTTAAAGATATGGATGTAAAGCGATGTAAAGTTTGAAAATTCTACAACTTCAATATATTTTTTTGGGAAACAATAAGGATTTAAAAAAATATTTACGATATTAACTCCATTTTTCTTGACGCATCTATTTCCAACATTTTAGGTAATTACAGCATTTCTACAGATGCAAATAATATATGAATTTAATCTAATCATAATTTTCAATTTGAGGGCAAATAATTATTGTAGAACGTGAAACTTCTCAGTTTCATTATATAAATCGTAGGGAAACCATATGAAAACGTAGGAACGGAATGAGGTAACATTCAAATTTACCCAGGAGCAGATCAGACGGATTCCAGACTTCATTACCCGTCGTCTTGACACTATTACCTCGGAATTCATGTAATCCCCACAACTGCTGCACGTGATTTATTTAATGCACATTTTCAGTGCGTGTAATGCGGATAATTAAAGACAACGCGGAAATTCCGCCAAGAAGTTGGTTCATTTTAACTCTGTGAACTTTGAGCAATAGTACCGGTCTTTTGTGGGAGTTTTCATCATCTTTTCATGTCTTACTGTGCTTCCGTCTGAATATTCAAAGGTTTATTATAATAAGAGTGACGTAGGAGAAAGGAAAACTTGATGTGCTGTTGAATATTTAAATGATATGGTACGATGGGGGCGTAAAGTTTTGGAAGAAATTCGTACATCTTAACTACGCATAAAAAGTTGTGTTCTTGAAGTTTTGTTTTCGAAATTGGCCTTGATTAAAGCTGTAAATTGTTAGATATGAATTTGAATATTATTTACGTTACAGTTAAAAGTTTGGAGGTTAAAATAACACTCGGAAATTATTCGTTCGTATATACAGTGACCCATTTGTTTTGGAGTCAGTCTGTAGAAAGTTTATTAATTGTGCGATTTAACCCGGATTTTTTTAATTATAGTACTGCACATTTTCAGCAAAAATGGTCTGGTTGATATAAAATCCAAGGCGTTTCAAAATTTTAATAATTCATAATAGCGATTGTTTTAGAAAAAAATCTGTGCACGTCACTGAATTGAGCGCCCCTCAAATATTTTATCGAAAATTTTTATGTAATAACGATAGGTACTTATTTATTTTCAAAAATTCATAGTTGGTTATATTTAACAATCCGTCTTTTTTACTCCCAGAAAAACAATCCGTTAATTAATCACTTCTTTATTAACTACTCAGTACACTACTGAACACTAATTACAACTCAATTTATTTCAATAATCGCTATCTAAATTGCTTTGATCTCTCTAACTAAACACTTCAATTCAGACTGTAATACAAGACTAACTAAATCGGCCGTGTATTCTTAGTTTATAGACCCAAGGAATATTCCAAGTATATTCCAGTATCTCTAGGGCCATTTTCCGTACGACTCGAATGCTTCTCGTCGATTCCCGATTTTTCCAGTCCCATCTTGATCCGCGGCATTCTGTTTATTTAACAGAATCGTGTAGGGGCGATCGGGACAATATTAGCATTTCGCGATACCACAGTCGTCGGTTTGGGTGTGAGTGGGGCAAATTCCATGACAATATTAACTGTCAAACAAATAAAGTCTAAATCGATATTAGAACTTGTCTGTACTTAATACAAGTTAAATTATTAATCATTATAATTATAGAAAATTTAAGTATAAGAGAAAAAACAAAAATTGTTGTTTTGTTGACGTCAACGTGCGCTCAGCAGCAGAAGCTGCGGCAGAATTGAACATCAGACATCCAGTTACACAAGTAAGTACTGTGCAACACATAATTAATATTTTCGATGAAACTGGATCGGTTTCCAGAAATTTGTTTGCTATATTTTACCGACAATCCCCGAAATAGTGTTAGAACGGCTAGTTTGGACCTTAATATACCCAGAGAAAATATAAGATGCCTGAAACAAAACAAAATAAAAGCTTTTAAGTCAAAATTTTTGCATACGTTGGAACCAGAAGATGAAGAAAGAAGATTAGAACTTTGCTATTGGCTGCAAGGAGAATATCTAAACAATGGTAACTTTTTAAATAAAATTTTATTCATGGACGAAGCCACCTTTACCACAAATGGCGAGCCAAATTGTCGTCAATGGTCAGCTCAGAATCTAGAATTTATCATAAATGCAAGAAAGCAATATTCTCAAAAAATCAACCCTTGGTGTGGAATACTATACGACAGAATAATTGTTTTTTTTATTTGAGGGTAATTTGAAAGCGGTTGGTTTTTTAAATTTTCTTGAAAATGAGTTTAGGAACGCATTATATGTTTTACCATTAAGGCTGGTTTAGCAGTTTTGAGAAACTCCAGTTTCCCGAAGGCGTGTCACAGTTTTGTACATAGCGAGTAATACCCGACTTCCGTCCACTACGATGAAACAGTTTGTATGCGCTGCAGACAAAGACAGCGAAAATCAGTAAAGCTCGCATAAAACCAGACGCATTTTGTAACCGCCCATATACGAGAGCCACATGTATATTTTACGTTTGTTCATTTCAGAATGAGCGTGACCCGTCTTCGCAGCTGTTCACAAATAATATTGAAGCGATTTCAAATATTAATTTACAAGAAACAGTGTACGGACAAAACATATAGGGCGATTTAATATCTGTAGTAGTGTATCCATAAATAATTTGAAATGATTTCAAATATAAATTTACAAGAAACAGTATATCGACAAAATATACAGGGCGACTAATAGTTGCAGTAATGTATCTTCACAGCTGAAACAGTATATTGAAAAATTTACAGGGCGATTATATTTGTTGGTAGGTACTACTTTATGTTTCTAAAATTATAAATATAATAGATCTGTAAATATCTATACTTTGTATCTATGTACTTCAAATATTTGCATATTTACCGCAAATAAACAGTAAACTGAAATAATCAATATGACACATTTAATATATTTTTTGTTTTAGTTGTAAAGTGTGTATAATGTAGTTCTTTGTGTGGATACATTTATTATTATTATTATGTGATAAACCGGGTGTTCACGGAAGGAAAAGCTTCGTCTTTTAAAATGTATAACTCATGTAGCATTCAATCTCTAACATTTCTATTTAGTTAGGGTGTCTCACTTTTAATTAGCAGAACTTTCTCTTTAAAAATAAATGAATGCGGTTTATTTATTTCCGAAGAACACCTTTATCTAGGAGCTAGCCCAGATGGTATCATAGACAAAAATAATATTGCAGAAATTAAATGTCCTTACTCGGCGGCTGCAAGACTTACACCCGAAGAAGCTATTTCTAGTAATAAAATAAAATTTTTACAAAATGAAAACGGGCAATGGAAATTGAAAAAGGGCATAGTTATTATTATCAGATACAAGGGCAGATGTCAATAACTCGGGCTAAATACTGTTATTTTATAGTTTGGACTACTCTAGGAATGGTTGTAGATAAGGTAATTTAAGAACAATATAGCAAATATTTATGCCCATTAATTATTTTGTATCTATCTATTTATAGGTTGAAAGAGAATAAAGAGATGATCAGTTTTGGGAATGCATGGTGGCAAAATTAAAGCATTTCCACTATGATCATATGTTACCTGAAATAGTAAAGATATCATAACTAAATAAAATTATTTATACATATAAGTATGTAGTTTAACGTGTCTGTAATATATGAAAGTCAAATAATAATAAAAGAGTGAATGAAATCCGCCTGTTTTTGCGTAGTGTGTAGCAAGAAGGGAGGTCTCCGTGGGCTTAAATTGATCGTCATGAAAAATCTAGGTGAGCATAATTCGATTTTTCCAATATTTGCATGACTTACCCCTACTTAAGGGGTGGAAACCACCCCTAACACAAGAAACGTGAAAAATGGTCGATCAATTCTTGGTAAAAATTGGCGGGATCTTGAATGGCAAGGAGGAGATCAGGGATGTTCTTCCAAAAAAGCTCAAGGTGAAAAACACCCCCCGTGTGGGGGTAAAACCACACCTATTGCCAAAAACCGGCGGCAAATGATGTTCCTTTCATGAATTGCCTTTTTTGCGCCGCTATTCCTCATAACTCCAATTGATATGGAATCTAGACCCCCATAATTCGTTCTTCGGCCAAATTCTGATCAGTTACCTCTAATTAAGGTTTTTCATAACAATCAATTTAAGCCCACGGAAACCTCTGGACGACCTTCCCCGTTCTTGCTACACACGAAAAATGGGGTTTTGCTGTTACTCTTTGACGTTTGGATATTTTTCCGTGTTATTGTTGTTCCAGAAGTTAAAAGTTAGATCTATTCAATTTAAAATTAATGTCTAATTTAAAAATCGCATATGTGTTGATATTTACTGAAAAAATTATTTGAAATGTAATACTTAAGATTTGATTAAAACGTCTTTTTCCTGCAAAACAATCCTTCTGTTTAAAGTACGGCCAAATATTTTAAACAAAAATCACTGAAAATAGTGGTTCGATTAAACATTTATGAAGGGCTGCACATTGACTATACTCACCACACTATACAAATAGCTATACACACTGTATAACTAAAATAAATAATCTGCATAACGTGTGATTATTTCTTTCAGTACATTAATTATTTCAGATTCTTATGTTTTATAAATATACGTAATTATTATAAATTATGTGTCCTATACCTACCTACAAAATTAATTACCTTCAAATTCAGAAATTAAATAAAGTACAATTAAAATAAATAAATTTTGAGGTTGTTTAGAGATTGGTCAGGTTTCTTTAAACATCCTATATTTTTCATTGATTAGTGTTCTAATAGAGTCTTGTTAAAACATTTTTTTATAATTCCATAAATTTCTGGTTATTAAATATTGGTTAGGCTCTTTTAAACACCTTATATTTTTGTCCGTTAATTAGTTTTCTAATAGACTCTGTTAAATATTTTATCAAAAAATTTTTATATTTCCATAAATTTGTATAGTTTTCAGAGATTGGTTAGGCTTTTTTAAACACCCTGTATTTTTCATTAATTAGTGTTCTAACAGACCCTTGTTAAATATTGTATCCAAATTTTTTTATAGCTCTATACATTTTTAGGGTTTTTAGAGATTGGTTAGCTTTTTAAACACCTTGTATTTTTTTTCATTAATTCCTTCTTGACCCTTGTTAAATGTTTCGTCAAAAATGTTTTGTAGTTCCATAAATTTTTAGTGTTTTTAGAGATTGGTTAGGCTTTTTAACACCCTGTATTTTTTCGTTAATTAATGTTCTAATAGACCCTTGTTAAATGTTTCATCAAAAATGTTTTGTAGTTCCATATATTTCTAGGGTTTTAGAGATTGGTTAGGCTCCTCCAAACACCCTGTATTTGTTTCGTTAATTAGTCTTCTAATAAATTCTTGTTAAATGTTTCATCAAAAATTTTGTGTATTTTCATAAATTTTTAAGGTGTTTAGAAATTGTTAAGCTTTTTACACACCCTGTATTTTTTTCTTTAATTAGTGTTCTGATAGACCCTTGTTCAATGTTTCATCAAAAATGTTTTGTAGTTTTGTTAATTAGTGTTCTAATAGACCCTTGTTAAATGTTTTATCAAAAATGTTTTGTAGTTCCATATATTTCTAGGGTTTTTAGAGATTGGTTAGGCTCCTTCAAACATCCTGTATTTGTTTCGTTAATTAGTCTTCTAATAAATTCTTGTTAAATGTTTCATCAAAAATTTTGTGTATTTTCATAAATGTTTAAGGTGTTTAGAAATTGTTAAGCTTTTACACACCCTGTATTTTTCTTTAATTAGTGTTCTGATAGACCCTTGTTAAGTGTTTCAACAAAAATTTTTGTATTTCCATAAATTTTTAGGGTTTTAGACATTGTTAAGCTTTTTTAGACACCCCGTATATTTTTCTTTAATTAGTATTTTAATAGACCCTCGTCAAAAGTTAGATATAATTTTTTAAATTCATTAATTTTCAGGGGTTTTAAAGATTTAAACACCGTGTATTTTTTTAATTAATTAATGTTGTAATAGACCCTTGTTAAATCTCTGAACAACAGTTTTATTATTCCATTAATTTTTAAGGTTTTTAGATATTGTTGGGTTTTTAAATACCCTGTATTTTTCGTTAATTAGTGATCTAATAGACCCTTGTTATCATCAATTTTTTTAAATCCATTAATTTTCAATGTTTTTAGAGATTGTTTAGTTTTTAAACACCCTGTATTTTGTTCGTTAATTAGTGTTGTAATGGACCCTTGTTAAAAGTTTAATCACTTTTTAAGTTTTATTATTTTGAGGGTTTTAAGAGATTGGTTCAGTTTTTAAATACCCTGTATTTTTCGTTAATTAGTGATCTAATAGACTCTTCTTAAAAGTTTCATATAATTTTTTTAATCCATTCATTTTTAGGGGTTTTAGAGATTGTTAAGTTGTTTTCAACACTCTGTATATTTTTCATTAATTAGTGTTAAATAGACCTTTGTTAAAAGTTTAATCAAAAACTCTATTGAAATTTTATTATTTTGAGGGTTTTAAGAGATTGGTTAATTTTTAAAATACCCTGTATTTTTCGTTAATTAGTAAGGTAATAAATAGTCCCTTTTGAAAGATTCATCTAAAATTTTTTTAAATCCATTAATTTTCAGGGTTTTTAGAAATTGTAGTTTTTAAACACCCTGTATTTATGTATTAATTAATATTCTAATAGAACCTTGTTCAATCTCTGATCAAAAATTTTTATTCCCTTCATTTTTAGGGTTTTTAGAAATTGGTTGGGGTATTTTAAACACCCTGTATTTTTTCGTTAATTATTATTCTAAAGAACCCTTGTTAGACGTTTTATCAAAAACAATTTTTTAGCTCTCTTGATTTTAAGTTTTTTTTAATGGTGAAAAATTTTTCAACACTTTGTATACAGAACGGTCTTTCGCACGTTTAATAACCGTTCCGAAGTTAAATCTTCAAAAATTAAATTTCCTCGAAATTGGAAATTTTATTTTCTCCTTATCGATTTTTATATTAACACCCTGTCTATCACTCTGTTAAATTATAGGAGTAACATCTTCGAATTTTATGAATGAATTGTGACGTGTAAAGGCGGAGCTTTATTTCAAGTTCCACCCAAACGTCTCACGTACCAAGTTAAAATTTCAGTAAATTTAAGAAATTATTGGAAAATTTGAACCCATTTTTCTCAGTCATTTTTGTATATATTGGTATGGGACAAACGTGAAAAATCATTAAAAAAATATATCTATAACTTGCTCGTGGCCGAATTTCCGCTTATAAGGGAACCAAAAATCGAAAATTATTTTTTGCTGTATTTCTGAATTTATTATAAAAATTTTAACGCGAGAAGTAATAGATAATTATTAAATAGAACTACACTTAAAAATGAAATTATTCTGTCGGAAAATAAATGAGAAAAATGGGTTACCGCTTATTCAGGCACTGCGAAACCAGCCTTAAGATACCGCCTTAATTTGAAGTTACAGTTAGATGGTAGTTCTATTAATAATGATCGTTTGATAAGAAACTGGTTAAATGAAAATTTCGAAAACTGTTGGATAGGGCAAAATAGTCCTTTCTGTGAGTGACCACCGAAATCCCCGGACTGAACCCGTAGAAGCTTATACGTTAAAGCTTCACTTTTCGTTCTAGATACATAAATATCTATTATGACTTTTAGCGCATATATCATACACTATTTATTCTACAAACACAACTAAAAGTACAAATCAACGTATTTCGTTACTAAAAAACGTTATTAAATATATAAAATATAATTTTGAAATCCCATTATTGAAACTTTTCTGTTATCTTCAAACCTCGTGACATGGAAACTAATGAAGAAAATTAGATTATCCTTGTGGAAATCGCAAAACTAATCAAGTCAGTGGTTGAGCGGTTTAAGGCGACAATACTTAAATCGATGTGGCCGGACCACTGTGGGTTCGAACCCCGCGGCCGGTAGACCGCATAGCAGCTATATTCGTGGAGAGGATTGGCATCCTCTCTGCGGATATGGTAAGGTGGAAGAATTTTGGCTTGGGTCGTAAGTCGTTCCTGGGCGCAAATGCGGCTTGCTAATTATTAATATGCCGCCCTCTCTCCCGCATAAGTCTCCGACTTCATTCTTCATTTTTGTCTTGAGATGGTGTGATCTGAAAAATGTTAGTGGTAAGTTCAAAGAAAAAGTATTTTTAACATACTTCGAAGTTCAAATTATGGAAATCGTCAACGCTTTAGGAACAAATTACTCGCAGACAGGCCCCCTGCAACCGGGCGTGCAACGCACGCGGGCGCCGCTTCAAAGGGGCGCCAAACCGAAGGTTTGGCAAAAATGAATTTTTAAAAACCCAGAAAAAAAATATCAAAAAAAAATTAAAAAAATAATGCGCAGGGTGAATAAAAATAAGTAAATGCCTTTACTTGTCAAGTTTCAAGCAAATACTTAGTGGCCACATTTAATTTGTTAAGGATTAACATTAGCTTTCGGATTGACGGGTAAAAGCGTTCAGTTGTTTTTATTCACCGACCCAATGTAAGAAATATGAAATATTTATTCTGGTGCTACGACATATTAAAATTTCATACAGTTTTAACTTAAGATTTTGTAAACACTTAGAGATGAAATTAATAATTTTATCAATATTTATATGTAATATACAAAAGTAATATTTTTAAGTTAAACTACTACTTTAAATAAAATCTGGTGCGCTAAAAACTATTTTTTGGTTCTTAGTTTTCACTTGACTAAAACTACCTCTACTGCAACGTTAAATGATAAAAAGTTCTTTAAAACGAGGTATCACTTGATCTCCTTTTAATTTAAAATTATTAAGGGCAGCTCTCACCCTCGCTCAAGGGTTGATACTGTGGGTTAAACATAAAATATGATAATATAATATTTTGTTGGAAACCTAAAATATGTGCGGAAAGTTTTGTAAGAATCGGTTGAGTAGAAGTAGTTCAAAAAGCTATTGCAAGATTAAAAACAAACAATAAACAACTATACTGGTCGAGCGATATTAAATAAAATCGTTTATTAACAATTAAACCCTTATTTTAAATTTTTGTTAAAAATGTAATATAAAATTAAAAATATTTTTGTTATAACTGGATTTCATACATTAATAAAGGGCGCCAAAATAATGTCCTGCACGCGGCACCGCTCAGCCTTGCAGGGGCCCTGCTCGCAGAAGTGCAGCATGAACCACATCTCATGCAGAATGTTGCCGTAATTCGGTGTATAATTATATTAAATTACTACTTGGGATGCATTTTACTTTTTTTTTTGTTTTTGTTTAGGTCTATTTGATATATTAAATATAACTAGACGCTTCGCCAAAATAACTGTCTTAAATTTAATTTATGACTTACTTGTCAAAGTACCCAAATAAACAGAGAAATAAACTAAAATAATGCCGTAAATAATTTCAGAAAACATAAATAAAAACTGACATTGTTTTGACATTACATATAAACGCCGTAATCAATTATTACCAGCTTACTAAACATGCAAATATATTGCCGAAAAATAATTTAATACCTTAAAAACTTAAATCATTTACGTTCATAAAGTGAATTTGCAGTGAAGCGGTAAATTAACAAATTCTTATCATTTTGTTAATAAAATTAATGATAGATAACGCCATGTCATGCTTATACACGATTAATGCAACTAAATTGCAAATGGGTTTAATTGTTTATTATATTTGTCTTACATAACACTAATTGTACATTTTATTATTAAAACCACTTTTAGTGCATATATCATACACTATTATTTCTACAGGCACCATTAAAAATACAAAACAACCCATTTATTACGTTATTAATTTTATAAAATTTTATTTTGAAATACAATTGTCCGTGAAGTTTATTGGTGTTAATGAAAGTTCGATAGTTCTCAAATAACAGTATAAATGCTGCTTAGTCTTTCGCCTGTTTTATAAGGGTTTTATGAGGGTTATTTGTAGATTAATTAGTTATTAAATATATTTTCTAGAGTGAAATAAATTATCGAATTGCCTTGTATTACGTATACAGTATACGCCAAAAGTATGGAATAAATTCAATAAAAACGAAACAATTATTTTTGGGAAAAATCCTCGAACAGGTCGATTTTTAATTTAAAAAAATACATATAAAATGCGATTTTCAAATGTCATTTGTTTTCGAGTAATGACGTCATCGATTTTTTTTAAATGGCAACACCATATTTTTCCTTGATTCTGAAAGATCGTTTAATTCTCTATCAGACAGTACTAAAATTTTGCCCTCTTACATAGGAAAGTTTTCGAGTAAATGACGATTGAATGTTAGAAAACGTAAATTTTATCCATAAAAAGTAACAATTCTGAGGTATGTAAAATAAAATACAATTGATTAAATGTTATACTTAAATTAAATGTTCGAATTGCCATCCACCAACTTCTTGACATGCGCAAGTCTGTGAAGAAATTCTTCTTGCACATTATGAATGATTTCTGCGTATTTCGTCCCAAATGCGATTTTTAAGTTCTTCTAAATTACGTGGCTTATTAATGTACACTTTTGACAATTCAAACATTTAATTTAAGTATAAAATTTAATCAATTGTATTTTATTTTACATACCTCAAAATTGTTACTTTTATGGATAAAATTTACGTTTTCTAACATTCAATCGTCATTTACTCGAAAACTTTCTGATGTAAGAGGGCAAAATTTTAGTACTGTCTGATAGAGAATTAAACGATCTTTCAGAATCAAGGCAAAAAATATGGTGTTGCCATTTTAAAAAAAATCGATGACGTCATTACTCGAAAACAAATGACATTTGAAAATTCCATTTTACGCTAAAATATGTATTCTTTAAATAAAAAATCGACCAGTTCGAGGATTTTCCCAAAAAATAATAGTTTCGTTTTTATTGAATTTATTCCATACTTTTGGCGCATACTGTATATTAAAACTTGACAGATTTTTAGGCCTTCTGAGACTGTAGTTTTGTAGAAGTTTTATTATTACCATCAAATGGGCTCAATAAAAACTGTTTGGTTTTAAGGAAGCATTTGAATGAAAATTTGATGATCTAATCAAGCAACTATAAAATCATGAATTCTTCAAATGGTTTTAAAACTACATCATAAAATATTCCTGTAGATTTTCTCTTTGAAAACCTTGTTCTCTTAAGAAAGTGTACCCTATTCAAAGTATTCCATAAAACAATAAATTCTTTATTAAAGATAGGTACTATAAATTTTCTCACCTTTTAATATATCTCAATAAAGTTGAAATATCTTCTAGAGAATTAGGCTGATGGCATATCATAAACTGCAGTTTTATAAATTCGTTTGCTACATGTACAGAATGTCTAAGTGTTATGTTTTATAACTAAACGATTTTAATAAAATCATTCAATGATTTTCAACATTCAAATTAATATTGTAACATACACACGGAAAGAAAACTATACTAATACCAATATTAATACACTTATTCCAACACTAGTTTAGTTTCACTATTCCTCAAGTAGTAATAGTAATACCTTATTAACATATTCTTCATTTAGGAATAAAATCAAGAAATCGTCTATACTTAATATGAGATAAAAGTACCACATATTTAAAGAATTGTTTTGTTTTATTTAAACAATATGAATTACTTGAGTCAACAATTATTGTCCAGGTATGTCTTTTTAAAATAACAAATAAATACTTTTTCTCTACTAATATCGAAAAAACAATTTCTACGCTGCTGGTGTCATTTACGAATGGATTTTTAACTTTTATGTCCTATGTTTCATCAGTTTTCGCCACACGTCTTCAGAGATATTATAGAGGTCATAGTTTCACATTTTGCCATGTCTCTTTGTGTTTTTCAACACTTTTTCCAGTAAATCACGTTTTTAAATGGCTTAAATCACATTTCTTTTTTCTAAAAATTTACGAAAATTTTGACTCACTTTGTAAAAAAATAATGAATTGGGTAATATGTTATGTAGACATTAAATTTCGCATTTGAATATACCTACATTAGCATGAGATAAAGTTACACGTCAGTTAACCCTACCATGTATATTAAAAGGGATTTGGCGCCAGAATTAGGTTTTCGCATGGGTTAATATAATGCCACGCACAAAGTTGCAGATAGATGTATCACACAATTGGGGTGGATGTCGGTCAACCGGAACTCCAACAATATAATTTTGCATGGATTGCGTGGAATAGTTGATGTTCAAATTTAGGAAGTTTGTGGACATTTGTTGATGTTTCATGCTACTTTTGTATTTATTTTAGAACAGTTTTACGTTTCTTTTGTTTTTGTTCATAAACGAATTTATTGTTCAATATTTTTATTCTTTTAACATTTGTTGTAGTAAAATGAATGGCAGTACAGTAAAAATTAACCAATTACAGTTTATTCTATTACAGTTTATTTCAATTCAGAGAATAGGAATCGTCTTACATGCTGTAGAAATTCCGGTTTGCAAATATTGTTATCGCCGACACGTGATAGAGGTCGACAGCTTTCAATGATACATGGGGCAGTTAGTGGTCACTAAATATAGCTTGCTGCTTTTTGCGTACTCTTGTTATTTTCTATTGAGTAAAACAGACATAAATCAGTCAGTGCAGCGATGCCAGATTTCTGGTAATTACCAGAATCTACGATAATTTTATGTTTAATCTGGTAATTGGTAATGAGTTTCTGATACTGTTTAATCCACGGTCTTTTTTGTATGAAATTAATTAATCTTAAGAAAAAAAATTGTTTCAAATAATAGAATGTATAAAAACTCAATCAATATTCAAAAAAATACCTACATTCCATTTTACACACTGTAGCAACATCTATGTAACAGTAAGCAACACTAAGTTTTTTAAGCAACGAACTATAGATGTCTGTAAATATAATAAAGTCATGCTTCTGTATAAATAGAGGGCTGTGCTGCTATGCCTACAGAACGCTGTTCTGCTATTGTAATGATAACTATATTTTTTAGAAACAGGACTATTACATAATATTTATATTGTTATATGTGTTTCTTATTATAATAAAGTTTATGAATATTTATTTTATGTATATAATTTTTAATGTTATTTTTTTCTTAAATCTGCATTTTTTCCAAAAATCTGGTAATTTACTAGTTGCCTTCTGATAATTACACTTTCAAAATAATCTGGAAATGATAAATTCATTTTTATGTGGTTCCAAAAGTAACTGTCATCAAATGTAAAATAATGTGTAAATTAGATATTGGAAAGGAAACTAGGTTAGTGTAGGGTCATGAACTTTATTTTTTTTTCAAAAACTGTACTACTTATCAAAAATTGCAAGTTATAAAAACATTCTAAATACAACAAGCATCCAAAAAAAATTTGTTTTCTTTCGAAAAAATTAAACCGAAAAAAATGGTAATGAGTAATATACAGGAAGTACTTTATTTCAACGCCTTGTGACAGGATGAGGAGAATAAAAAATAATCGTCCAGAAGAAATGTCATCAGCCTAAATACCTTGCCAAATTTGACATCTTAATTTCAAAGCGTTTGGAAGAAACTAAATTTCCTTCCCCTATTAAGAGGTTACAACTCCTTAAGGACGGCTCAGATCCAAAAGTTTTATATAAAGGGTTCCTATTAAAATCGGTTTGTAAAATCTACCCTCATTTTTTTGCACACAATAAGTATAGTATATTCTTCCAATATTTGAAGTTTTTTGTCATGTCCTATCAATTTTGTTAGATTAAGGTTGCTTCGATATTTGAATTTGAGGTACATTTACAGGATTTTTTCTATATCGGTCTCGTACATTTGTACTCTTTCCTTTCTTATCCGTCATTCCCAGAGGATTTAACTGAGAGCTCTGACGTTAGTTTTCCTTATTTTTTATATGACGCGTCATCATTACTTGCCCTTTTTATCCAAATGTTTCACATATATGCTGGGTTTTTTATGCTTACGTGTTTTTATAAATGTGGTGTTTGTCATATGCTCCTGAATGGATGTACCAGCCAGCCACCGTAGATTCTTAATGTGAAAATACAATAATTTATGCTAATTTAGGGGCGTCAAAGTTTCTGAAAAAAAATGAGTAATGAGTTATAAAACGGAAATACGTTGAACGATTAAAATAAAATTTGGTATGTGAAAATATATCGAAAAAACAGAGAGTATGGTAACTATTTAATACTATATCTATAATAATTATAAAAAATAAATTGATAAAGTAAAATAACAAAATAACAGCGCAAACCTGGTCAATAAATGCTACGAGCCTCATGTAAAACATATTACATTGCTTAAATTGCAAATTACAGAAGCGTTTGCTTAACATTAGTTTTACAGGGTTATTTATTAAATTAATTTTCAACTATCAGATCTTTACTTTGACGTTTCTGTCAATTGGGTACGTCTCCTGAACATAAATTGAACTGTGGAGGCGAAGCCGATCTACTTATAGAGGGTGTCCGGGAAAATATGGAAAAAGTTGAGGCCAGACGAAGATAACAACAAAGTATGATACGAATGTTATTCAAACAACAGGAAAGTTTTATTTTAAGATGTTTAGTTCGAAAAAATACAATATTTAAAGAAACGCAGCCTTAACGAAATTATTGAAAAACTTCATAAGAAACATGGGCTCAGTGAAGTCTGATACACTCGGGGCACCATGAATTGAAGACTGTTGTATCTACCACAGTAACCCAGCATTGTTCCTTATCACATGACAATAAGAGAAAAAAATAAAAATCATGGCCCTCTTTGTTAAAAATAAAACATGAATTCGTTTATTATTCTCTTTCTCGTAAACGGTTTATTTTATCGACAATAAACGAGAGTACCTTTTTTTAGTCTAAGACTGAAGCTATGGAGATTTATTATTTTAAAGTTTTTATCATACAGGGTTCTAAAAATGTATGCATTAAGTTGTTGAGCTTAATCCGCCCCTGGTAAACTAAATAAACTAAATATGTTTCAGGGACACTACTTTAAGAGGTCTTTAATAGTGTCCAACACTTTAAATTTGTATTAAATCATATTAAGTACTTTAAAAGTTATTCAAGAAAAACCGATTTCCGGCGGCGTTCTTCAGGGACACATATCTCCGTAGAAAAGGCTTGTAGGAATTTTTTTTATAGGTACCTGTCATCTTATTTTTTTATGTTCTATCTACACCCGGGAGATTACCCACGTTTTCCCGGACACATATATACATTTTTAGTTTTCGAAATTTTGGCCGTCTTGAGAACGCGTCTAGAACCAAACCGATTATAGCTCGAAATGTCTCAGAAAACGTCAAAGTAAATATACAGGGTGTCCAGAAACTCTCCTGACAAACGAAGACCGGAGATTCCTCAGATAATTTTAAGACAATTTAACCCAATTCACCTAGTCCGAAAATGCTTCCTAAGGGAACTAGAGCTCTTTGAAGATGGCGCCTTGTAAATAGTTTTGTTTAAATACCTCCAGAACGCTTCTACTTAGAAAAACAAAATTTAACTTTTAAGCATTTGTGACACTAGATTATTAACGAAAATTTTAAATCCATTTTTCTAGAAAACGGTGTATCCTGATGACTTAAAGTAAGAGTACCTTTTTTTAATATAATACCTGAAAATTTAATAAATTTAAAGAAAATTGTTTAAATCCATTTTTCTAGAAAACGGTTTATCCTGATGGCTTAAAGTAAGAGTACCTTTTATTACGAGAATACCTGAAAATTTAATAATCTAGAGTCACAAATGCTTAAAAGTTAAAGACAAACAGTTATGCGTTAAAATAACCGTTGACCTACCCAAAACGGACGCCTATGACCGGTACTAGAAATTCGCAATTGATGGAATCGATTCATCTCTGAAGGCTAAACAAGCGTACCAGTTTTTGTTTTTCTAAGTAGAAGTGTTCTGGAGGTATTTAAACAAAACTATTTACAAGGCGCCATCCTCAGAGCTCTAGTTCCCTTAGGAAGCATTTTTGGACTAGGTGAATTGGGTTAAATAGACTTAAAATTGTCTGAGGAATCTCCGGTCTTCGTTTGTCAGAGAGTTTCTGGACACCCTGTATTACAAAAATTATAAATTTAAAAGCAAACATAATTTACAAACAGCAGCTAGGTGAGCTTCCGTAATAATATAATATGCCATATTTTGAAATCAGAAAAATAGAATAACTCGGCAATACACAGGGCGTTACATTCAGAAATATATTATTGCTTTCTGTACCCTTCAACTTCTGCATGCCACTGTGCTTTCATTAAGTTATTAAAGGGGTTCAGTTACAGCCCTAAAACATTTATTCGAATCTTTTTATTTCTCCAACAATAACGATAATAAAATGTGGCCTAATGTACATACATTTCTCTCAATACATTGCTATACAAAAACTAATAATGTAAAACATATGGACAAAATAGTGTGTTAGCAGAATAGTATGTTATGACAATATTATTATAACCTAGTAAAAATTGTAGACTCCTTTTCATTGTTACGAAGTTAATTTTTATATCTTAGGTTCGGTCGAAGTCGAAAATAAAACTTCCTTATATTAAAAAATAAAAGATTTACTGCCCTCCTTGCATGTCTGCTACCCTCCTATAAATCAACTGTCGGTTTACGAGCCTGCCACCCAAGTTTCCAAAATAGAATGACACAAATATCAATAAACAAAGAAGAAAAACGTCCCGTTGTCAGCACGCCACACGTCGCTGTATAAAAACCCCAACCCTGTTGTTTGACCTTATTGCGAACCCTAGCTTCCGGACAGTACAATCTGATGCAGCAGTTTGGCTTTATGTTACGAGAAACATCTGGTAAGTGTTGACAGTTTCGTTTTTTCATTAAAAGTTTGGAAGAAAAACGATGAGAGGTGAGGCTTACATACATATATGTTAGTGAATAAAATATTAAACGAATGTTCTAGTTACTTTATTGCTGTTATTACGAGTATGCTAAAAATGTGATTACAATAGTTTGAAGCGGTTACGTTTATTCTCTAAAAGTTGTAGGAATATTTAAAAACAATGTAGTGTCTAAATCAATTTTGGCATTGTTTCTTACATTTTATTTCAGAGTGACATTGAATTTACAGATGAGGTTTGATGAGGTACTTGTTTCTATTAGAAATGAATATATGCCATATTAACAGTACAAAGCTTGTTTGCGGCATTTGTGGACGATACTACATAATATAAAATTTCTTCTATGTCATCGTTTTACCCAGTTAGTACAATCAACTTGCCTCCTTATTAGGGTAACATACTACTTTGATATTAATTTATATAACGAAAGCTTAGATACATTTGAAAGTATAAAAATAAGAACAATTCTATTAGAAATCAATTGTTCAAAGGTATAAAGTCGAAATGATGTTCAGAAAAAATAATTTACAACTGTCTATTAAATATATGTCTTTATTAAAATGTCTTACATTTTTCCACGGCTCTGTTCAGCAACTTCAATGTTTAAATCAGACATGGGACAACCATGGTCTTTCTCTATTAATTGTTTCTGTAGGAAAGATTGTGAAATTTAATGTCATCCAATTTGAATTGCATTTTATTTATGTATTTACATAAATAATAATAATCAGAAATTACACTAGCGACATCAACAAAAAACAACAAACACGCGAAACGCACCTTCCTAAACAACCCAAAGATGGTAACTGATGGTAGAAGGAACGAGGGGGTGCATTGCACGTGATTCAGTTCGACGGCGGGCATAGAAAAATGAGCCTGAACAGCTTCGGCTTAGGTATTTCGTCGTCAACGTATTAGACGGAAATTTGAACTGACAACTCTTTAGCTGTGCCGACTACAGCTGATCCGATGACGGCGCGTGATTACAGCGGTTGAGCATGTATTATGAGACTAATGCATGGGCGCCCGCATAAAAATTTCTCAGTGAGAGCCAAAATGGAAAATATGCCTACATGTTAAGAACAATATTTTATTAGATTAAATATTTTAGAGGCAAAACCCTCGCGTTTTATAATGTGAATATTTTTATACCCATTTTTATATACATACATAGAAATAACTGAAGAAAAAATGATATAGATATAAAATATCAGGAAGGCCACGACCTCTAATACCCACCCTCCCTGCGGGTGCCTTTGGACGAATTTATGAACTACTTATGATTTCATATTCATTACACCTGGTTTTATAAAAAATGCGAATTTAATTGTTTGCTTGTGTTATTATTTGGCATTTCTGATTATTGACCTAAATACGGTAAGTCAAGATTCACTGTTGCTGAATTATTTATCACTAAATATTTCTGGGACTGTTTTTTGACAGTACGAGATTCTTTTTGTATTACCATCAGTATTTAAATACGAACTTTTCAGCCACTCTTAATAATTTACCTAGTGGGTATTGGTTTTTTATTTCAATTTTTATATAATGAAATATAACTGGCTTATTATTTGATTCGTTGGAGTTTTGTAATTTCAATAATTTTTAAAGTGAAACAATATGTTAATTATATACTTTTATAAGATAATTTATAGCATTACATATTTTAACATTACAATAAGTACCTACCACCTAAGAAAATATCGTCACGTCAGGCTAATACCGAGTTAAACTGTGCCAGCGGTCAGTAACAGTCTGAAAATGAGATTTAAATAATGGTTTCAAAATATTTTTCCTCAACGTAAATATCCATTAAAAACATTTTTAATCACTTATTGGTGTTATACTCATTTTCCATATATTTTCTTGAAATTAATGACACCATGACTTAATCACCCTGTATATCAAGTAATTTCAGTCAAAGTTCTCATGCAATTTACCTTTCAATCTTCCACTCTCATGTTTGCTATGGTGTTACTCTCTGGGGCAATTATTATTCTTCCGCTTTACAAATATTTAGAATGCAGGAAAGTTGTAAACGCAAATTATTTCCAGCACTGTCAGTCTTATTTTGAAAAACTAAAGGTTATGCCTTTGCCAACTCTTTTTGTATATTGCCAGCTATTGGAAATAAAAATAAAAACACTTTCACAATGCTAGTGTACAATCTGCATGGCACTCGTAACAACAGCTAATTGTTTTTTCATATATTTTCAGGTATTGTGTGAAACTAACTACTCAGTGGACAAAAGCCCCAACCTGCGTTGAATTACACCCACAATATCTACCCATATATTCCTTATTATTAGCTTTTGTAACATTTTTTTTATTGTTTAAGAAAGGTATTTTAAGCTAATATGTATCAAATCTCCTACAATTCCTATCAATGAAGTCATATGTATGTTCTCTGATACCAAACATCTAGGTATGCTAATGAACATCCACAGACAAAACTCTATTCAATAATTATCTAAAGAATTTAATCTATTTACTAACCTCTGGAGTGGGAACTCGAAATTCAATCACAATAGATGAGATCTGACCTATTTCTGCATTTTTAGGATTGCTTCATCAAGTGGCCCCCTTTAACTTGAGTCAAATATCTAACTATAAAGATTATTATACCAATAAATTAAAATTATTTGAAAATAAATGTCGACAGTGTCAAAATGAAAGTAAATGTCGACAACGTCAAACTAACTAACTAACTATACATAAAAGGTAAAAATTTTTTTATTATTTTTTATTTATTTTAGTAGGTCGTTATGATATTCATTGACAGTTAATCAGTTTGACGTTGTCGACATTTACTTTCATTTTGACACTGTCGACATTTAATTTCAAATAATTTTAATTTATTGGTATAATAATCTTTATAGTTAGATATTTGACTCAAGTTAAAGGAGGCCACCTGATGAAGCAATCCTAAAAATGCAGAAATAGGTCAGATCTCATCTATTGTGGTTGAATTTCGAGTTCCCACTCCAGAGATTAGTAAACAGATAAAATTCTTTAGATAATTATTGAATAGAGTTTTGTCTGTGGATGTTCATTAGCATACCTAGATGTTTGGTATCAGAGAACATACATATGACTTCATTGATAGGAATTGTAGATTTGATACATATTAGCTTAAAACACCTTTCTTAAACAATAAAAAAAAACAGCTAATTGTGACTACCAGAAGCTATTAAGGATTAGAGTCTAAGTAAATTTAAAGAAACTATTAGTAAATATTTACTTAAAAACTGCTTTTATTCGGTGCAGGAGTACCTGAACACTACCACCTTGCTTACTAATTTTTAAAAACTTAGTTTTGCCACATTTAGTCTTTTGTTGTCCAGTTCTATATTGTACTGCTCTATCGTTTTTACATATTTACATTTTATGTTTATAGATGTACCACTTTTTCATTATTTTAATTAGTCTATGTATTTTAATGTTTTACTTTCATGTGTGTATCTGACTTACTACATTTGTACATTATACAAAAAGTAGTCAAATAAATTTATCTATCTATCTATCTAACATCATTTTATCTAGCGAGCGTTAAAGTAAAAAATCTGGTTGATATTTGATTCTCCCTCGTAACAGCTTTAGGATGGTCTCTGTCTCTTAATAAGAATATAATTATCCGAGCGTCGAATGATGTTATCTGGGTGTCTGATTTCGGACCACAAACTGTAATTAGAGGAATGTATATAAACGGCACATTGCCCGGCTTAATAATTTTAGCGATGCATTAGCTTATCGGTAGACGTGGTCAGAATAAACAACGCCCAACATAATTTATCACCCCCCGGTAGACTTATGCTGTGTGTAATACTGTTATCAAAATTAGCATATTTCGGCAACAAATTCTCAATGCGGGAGCTCCTGTTTGACTTGGCCTTGGAATTAGTAAGATGGAGCGTGACGATATCACGACAACCCTGATGGAATTACACCGAAAGAAGGTGATCTTTAAGGACTCTACAACATAATTTACCCCCGACTTGCCCTTTTATAAAGATGTCATTAACTATTTTTTTTTTTGTACGCATCGAGGTCGCCACTAATTCGTGTAAGGAAGGGCTGTGCTTGGATTTCAATATGCGTAAATGTAAAAGATGATAAATTAAAGTTAGAATTTATTTAAAAACATTAAAGCTAGTCGCAGAAATATACAGTAATTCAAAACTTATCTAAAAAAATTTTGATTGTACAGGGGACTTTTACAAATACAATTTTGTAAAAAATAAAATCAAAAAAGCAGTTCAATAATGACTTAAAAATAAATTTCCGCACGGCACTGGAAACTGGTCCACTGTAAGACGTATAATCGGCGACCGGACAAAAAGTTGAAAGAAACTCTCAAGGAAAGAAATAAATTACAATTTACAACACCTATTTTTATACAACAAATTAACCACCTATTGTTATTAATTATATTTAATAAAATTACTGTGGTTTTGCTTAGTAAAAAAGTTTGACATACCTGTTGTTAAAACATTTTCGGCCCGTCTCACCCAGTATTTAAAAACTAACACAAATATTTCTGCTTCTTGTCCATTTTGAACTTGTTAGTTATTGGCAGTATACATTTCCGTAATTCATCAATAGTGTCCACTTCGGTGCAATATACTTCGTTTTTTAAAAATCCCAACAAAAATAAGTCCGAATGATTTAAAGTCAGGACATCGTGGCAGTAATAGCACCGGTCCTCCTCGTTTATTCCCTTGGTATTGATATTTGGACACGCTGTACATGGTCCGGATATAATTGAGTCTCGTGTATGATACGTCACACTGCTGAATTACACCGTAGACTCCCTGGACCTCATATTTTCCACGATTCGGTAGCAAATTTTCCGTGTCACGCCAAGGTTTGCACTACATTTGCACTCCCTGCACACCGTTGTAAAAGAAGCTGCATTTGGAACATGTTTACCGGGAAATCATTCTGCTAAAGCACTTTCAGTTCACCATAAATTAAAACAAAATCAATCAGCTGCGAGCTGCTATAGACGTAAGCCATTTTTGATATTTGAAAAACTAATGTAAATACTTACATCACAAAAAAGTTAATGCAATAAGTAATCGGATATTTGAAATCGCTTGGTTAGAGACAGTAGCCAAGCGATATAAAGGTTGTAACTACTAGAACTTCAATAACTTTTTTCTCGGAAACTATAATTATTTTACAAAAAAATTTTTACGATATTGACGCATCTATTCCCAAATTCTGAATGACCCTGTATATAAAATGTGATCAGTATTAAATGTTTGTTTAGTCAGTATTAGTTGTTAGTTTAGTTTTTTTTTAAGAAAAATTGTGTAGTTTTCGATTGGACATTGAAATCAAGTCTGAAATCTGGAGAAGTGGCTCCATTGGACCCCTTGTATTTTCCTATCATTGGGAAATCAATCCACCTGAGCTGCTAACTAATCTATTAAATACAAATAGATGGTGACTTTGCTCAGGAGTGCCTCTTTAATATAGGCCATATAAGGCCATTGTTTCCCCAATACGGATTCTCTTGTTGACGGACCGCAGTACTCACAAAGTGCATAAAATACTGTCTCGTCTTCCTGTTCGCACCGCATACAACAAAGTGTTTCACAGACATGGCCAGGTACTGTTTGGCTGTGTCCTTGTAGAGATACTCTAGGAACTCTTTAGCACATTGAGAGGTTTGTTTCACTCTACCGTTTCCCAAACTCTTTGTAGGTGTCCTTCTTTATAATTGCAACATATGCTGACAACGGAAGCATACTGGACCAAGTCCAAAAATATTGTGACCTGATGCAGTCCGAGCTAGCTTGTCAGCTTCTTTGTTGCCATTGTACCGCTTGTTTCTTTTGACTCAACACACGGATACTGTTATCGGTTGAGGCCACTACCAGTGTCTGATGGCATTCTCCTGCGGATCTAGTGATCATGATTACGTATAAGTAGTGATTGTGTACTCTATCTGCATAGACTCTGATAGTTTTGCCCGTTGTATGACTACAGGCAATTTTTTTGGCGGCTATGATTATACCTGCTAACTCCATTTGCACTACGGTAGCATCTCTATCCATTGCACTGTTATTGGATATGTAAGAACCTGGAATAGATTCCATATCCTGCACCTTCTTTCTTTTTTAATCCGTTTGTGAAGATGTTGCAGATCATTCCTGATGATAAAAATAAGCTGATTTTAGTAATCTTACCTACCACCGAACAACAATTATTTTAGTATAAAAACTATAACTTAAGTACATATTTAACATCGACAAATCTATGTTTTTCTTGAAAGGCATAGGAAACCAAATTTTGAAAGAGGAAATGTGCAGGAAACAATATTGTATTAAATAATTTAAATTAGGTAGCCATTACCGTACGCATAAAAACTTATGGATAACTCAAATAAACATAGAGGTGTCCAAAAAGTCTTTAACTAATAGTTTTAGACGATAGTTCAAAATGCTTGACTTTTGTATGGAGTTTTTTTACTGTATTAGAAAGGTATTTTAAATCAAATCTACAATTCCTATCAATGAAGTCATATGTATGTTCTCTGATACCAAACATCTAGGTATGCTAATAAACAATCCCACAGACAAAGCTCTATTCAATAATTATCTAAAGAAATTAATCTATCTAAATTTACTAACCTGGTTTAATGAAAACACTCTATAAATATCTAACTTTCACTTTTGACAGTGGGAACTCGAAAATTCAACCACAATAGATTAGATCTGACCTATTTCTGCATTTTGTGGTTGAATTCGAGTCAAAAGTGAAAGTTAGATATTTATAGAGTGTTTTCATTAAACCAGGTTAGTAAATTTAGATAGATTAATTTCTTTAGATAATTATTGAATAGAGCTTTGTCTGTCTTTATCTGAGATGATAACATGGAGTACTCATTATTTGTTTATTGAGATATTATCACTAGCTTAATTTACATAATCTGCAGTGTTGACTTCGATTTTGATAGACGAACTATGAACACAATAATTATTTTTTTAGTAGTTTTCTTTTACAACTCTATAATTGTGATATGCCATCTGTAGAGCTTTATCTTTTGATTTACACGTACGACACAAGTAAATTTTTGCTGTAGATTGCCAAAACACAAACCAACGTCACCCTATTGTATGAAAATCTGTCTGAATACCTGCATATAAGAAGAAGATCCCTAAAGACATTTTTAAGGCACACTTACGTCGAAGTAGTAATAGCTAGTAAATTTGTACCGTACTGTAGGACCTCATTTCTATTAGTTCAAATGAAATGGTCAAATATTCCTTAGAAGTTGAAAATATGTTTATATTGTAATAAAAAGAGAATTAATAGGGCAAAATAACTAATTAATACCTTATTTTTAACTACTAGTTGAAGAAAAAATAAGTTTTACAATTTCGTAGTAAATATGTAATTATTTACCGTTTGCAATAATTTAAAACATCCCTGAATATTGAAGACATATTTTAAGGAGAAATTAAGTAAGTCATAACTTCATATTATGCGTTATTGGAATATTAGCATTATTTGAAAACACAGAAGAGGTAAACAACTTGTAATTTCGAACCATATAAATTGACATATCTTTTGTTTTACTTGGAAGTTATATTATACTTGAATATCAAATTTTCGACTAAAATTTTGGTATTATAAGATTTTGTAACATTGAAGACTATTTTTATGGTGCAAAGTAGTAAATTTGGATCAATTTAGGGTTATTTTTCTTATGTCTATTATGCTTAAATGTTAGTAGCAGGTGGAAAAATCTGAGAGGCTCGTATTTCGGTAAGATAAATTTAAAACTATACCAAGGCCATATAAAGCAATCTTATTAAAATGAACCAAACTGTTTTCTTAGTGCGAGACGGAGCGTGACGATACTCGACTTCCATGTTGACATTACATTTCTTCCTTATTTATGGCCCCTTTATTCGGTTGTTCTTTGGGTGACTAATTGTTGCGAATTTAAATGGCGATGTTAGGTACGGGCTCGTCCGCTTTACGTGAAGCCTTTCTTCGGGACTCGTAAATATTTGAGAATTTTAATTGAGTTGGTTACCCTGATAACTTGCCTTCGGGACCTTGGTGTTTAGGGCAAAACAAAGGGCGGCATTGTCTCTGAATTTAATTTAGATTCGACAACGGTAATGGCTGCTAGCAAGTGATGTAAATCCGTCGTGTATCAGATATCTCAAATATTGAATTAGCCATTGTTTAATGTTATTCTGTATATATACATATACTGGGTTCTAGGATCGATAGAATCGTTTTCATCCTGCCTAAAGCGCAATAAACAATGTGTTATACAGGGTGTTAATTAAGTATGTGCACAAACTTTAAAAAGTTAATCTATGATTGATTCTAAGGCAAAAAGTTCATATAAACATGGGTCCACAATAATCTATTTTCTGAGAAGTAAGAGCTACTTAGTTGAAACTT
Organism: Monochamus saltuarius; assembly: GCA_025584915.1. NCBI lineage: Eukaryota > Metazoa > Arthropoda > Insecta > Coleoptera > Cerambycidae > Monochamus > Monochamus saltuarius. The sequence continues at coordinate 54,017,574 of CM046725.1, read as the reverse complement.
GGCACACCCTAATAGGTATTTAGAGACTATATATATTTTGCGGGTATTATATTATTTTTAATTTAGCCATGAGCGCAGATATGGCTAACCTTCACAGAGTTTTTTAAGATCAAAATGGAACTCCAATGATTTATTCAAAATTTTAAAGCTCTGTCGATTGAACCAATTAAAATTACACAAAAAATTTCTCTCGGTGAATTTTGATACGATGAATCATTTTCGATAGAGTTTCTTAATTTCATTCTTATGCACGCAATTTAAGTTAAAATTGGTCAGAACTCAACGCAAAATTATTGCGAAGTAAGTCATGAAAATAAATGAAAAACATGACAGTTAGCAATTACTGGTGTCAATTTATTTAAAAGATTTGTAGTTCTTTTATAAAGTGTTGGCGATTATTTTCCATTCAAAATGATTCAATTTACTAATAGCGAAATGACAGACATGCATTTCTGATATGGAATGGATCATGATGATGCTCATGTTACAAGGCATATATCATGACATATTTCCACAACGTATAATGCCTAATGTAAGAACTTTTATAAATCTCCACTAACGACTTTGTGAAACAGGCAGTTTTAAGAACCAAATTTTGAAATTCCATTAACATTTTAAAAATCTTATAGGTCAGTTAATTCATGACCATGTCTGTATGTAGGTATACTGCAAGGTTCGAATTTAGGACTCCTGTTATTGACATTATTTATAAATGATTTACCAGGTAAAGTCGGTTGGATCAAGTGTTATCACTTTTACCACATTGTCATGATATTTCAAAACATACCTGTAGAATATTAAAATCTCGAAATAATTAAAAACACGAAATAATCACACAGTCCATTGCACAAATAGCAAATTTTAGGTTATAATCTCAAAGAATTCTCTGACAAAGTGATAAATGCGGTATTGCCATATATGGTCGCCTTTGAAAAATGATGTATTCTAAAGAATATTGGTTTTATTGTAAATTTCAACAATACTTGTTATAAAGCATTAATCAGAATATGTGTTTAGTAAGCCATCTTGTTATTATTTACATTTTTAACAATATAGTTTATAAACCAAGATGTTGAGTAAAAAACGAATTGAATATTTGTTATATACAAGTTTATCCCTTTTAAGTATAGTGTTACACTACACGTTTTGTTAATTCCCAAGTATTTTCAGAAATTATACAGAATATACATTTGGGTAGGCATTTTAAAATATTATGTGTGTAATCGTAAAAGTCAACACAGTGGAGAGTGTGGGCAATGCTTGTCTGTTTAAAACAACAAATCCTTCGCAGTTATAAATGTAAACATACATAAAACATCTGTTTAATACACTAATTAGAGAGTTTATACACACATTTGTGGCTTGATATGTATTTAAATTATGTGATTAAATCTTAAAAAATGTATCTAAGTATGTATTAACAATATCGTTAAGTACAATAATTGTTTTCAATGATGTTTGATAAAATTGTAACGATGTTTATCTCAATTAATTTTTGTGTTTGGTTTTTCAGGTGAGTCCACTTACTGCATGCTATCAGGTAAGGCTTTGAAATGTTATTCTCATTCGAATCGAGTAAATGGCGAATGCGCCAGGAGAAATTAAAAAATATTAATTTTAAGAACTTTAAAATTTACTAGAATACAAAAATATCTTTGGCGGCCTGGTTTTCATATATGTATTGGGTTTAAGATATACGGGTACCTATATTTTATTTTTCAGCATTATAAAAGGTGATCACATCCCCGTCGACTTTTGAGGTAAAAAAATTGAATTTAGGTCAGATCTGCCAAAGCTTGTCGTAGAGTTTGTAGAACACCTTATGTATAGTCTTTTATAAATGTTATTCTTAATTCAAAATATTTTGTATTGTGTGTGAATTGGTATTAATATATGTCAAACTTAAATCATTAGATATAATCCATAACGTTGCACACAAACCAAATTCAACTACAATACATTAATATCTAAAATAAAAATTTTCAAAAATGAATTTGAAAATTTTGGACATTACTGAATGGTTTCACCAAGGGATGTCCTTTTTGTTTGTTTGTAAATTTAACTCAATTTATTTTTATTTCCGAATTTTTTTTAATCCAACCTTGTCTATGGAATTATTCCCCATCATAGCTGGATATATGATATCAAAGAGCATAATAATATGCCGCCCCCTCTCCCGCACAAGTCTTCGACTTCTGGGCTAATCCTCGTGATTAGAATGAGTGGTGGAGATATTATTATTATTATTTTATTTATTATTATTATTATTATTATAAATATGACTTCATTGATAGGAATTGTAGGAAAATTAATTTATATACTCTTTACATAATATTTATTTATGCAACAAGTACAAAAAGTAAGTGTTTATTGCACGCGATGTGAAATTGTCCAACGAGGCCGTCAGGCCGAGTAGGACAACACGTCTAGTACAATAAGCACTTTTTGTACGAATTGCATACAATATTTTTTCAACGTTCATGCAAAAACCAAAAAATTATATTTAGATGACACTAAGTCTAGGAAAATGTGTCATTGATTTGAACGTTTATGTTTGTCATGATGAAAAAACCTTGTAGTATAATGACAGATGAATGCAATAAACATTTTATTGCACTAGTGCAATAAAGAACCACTTTTTCCACTAAATATAGTTCAATAAAGTTTAGTTTTTTGCATGAACGTAGAAAAATAACTATTAATACCCAGAAACCCGATAAATTACTTACTAATAACTACTACTGTTTGAACCACTTTTACATTTCCTGTTCTAATCTGCCTTGTAATTATCTCACTATTAATCAGTATAAGAACCCCTTAAACCGAAATTATATTAAATTTAATACAGATTACGAGAATTATCTGAACACTGTTTCGCAATTATGTCTTATAACACTTGTCCTGGCATCCTTAATTTGTTTTTAATGGGACTTTAAGCCTTCTTCGCAACCAGCCTGGTGTATGTTCTGTATACTCATGTGGAATGTAGAAGCAACATTAAAACTTTATAGGTTCTCTAGTTATTAAATGTTCATATTGTACAAGTCTATTTGTTTCTCGCTTTGGAAAATAGGGAAAAAATCTTATGAACTGTTTTAAAAACAGGATTCATTTAGATTATTTTGTGTAAGTATTACTTTTTGTATGCAATGTACGAGTTCTGAAATAATTATATTCTTTTAAAAGGGTAACAAATCTATGAACATAAGCAACTTTCGTTAAGCAACCTACTCTATCTAGTTTAAAATTCCATTTTTGACACCGTAAAATATTTTGAGTAAACTTTCATTCAAAATCAACAGTGTTGATTGTTAAAATTAGTCCATAGCCGATTGTGTTGAAATAGTAACACAGTTTTATTGTGAATGTATAACAATTACATCCTGAAACAAATAATTTTTGAATTGCAAAAGTATTTTGCATATAGTGTTTTGAAAAGTTGTACATTTAGTAAATAATTTTAGTTAGAAACAGTTCTACTTTTCAACTAGTACGGCGAAAATGCATCATAATTCTTGAATTAACTATTCATTTATTGAAATCCGAAACAGTGGCCGGTGCAATTCCCAGCATTCGGCAATGTAAAAATTGTGCAATATCTTTAAGGAAACCCCCTATAGAATTTATACCAATGAGGAAGAATCTTGAATGCTCCATTGGTGACGGACGAAGGAGAATATTTTCAAAACATTTCGACAAAATCGACTCATTCGATGTTCCCTTTAGAAATAGTAAATTCCCTTCTCACGTTCGTTTGTGTGAAAATTGCACTTCACCTTCATATATCAAGTAGGTTTTATCTGCTACTTTCAAAAATTTCTCAACTTCTGATTTTCTTAAAACACTAGACTTCTTGGTTCGCACAGATACTGCAGGAGAAATTCAATGCTGGTCGGAGCATTAGCCAGCGAAGTAGTTGTTTCCTGCAGTATCATTTACAGTTTTAATGCGTTAAGTACCTACTGCAATGTAGGTTGCTTCCTGTAAGTCGAACCTCTTAGGCCGAGCAGGAAGTAAACAGACCACTTATATCTCACCTGCACTCAGTTTATATGTGAACATACATATAAAGGAACAGCCAGTTCAATTGTCGGTCATCTCACCTATGACATACTGATGAGGGCTAACAAGCCCGAAACCGGTCTATGTCTGGTGGTGTGTTTGACAAGGGTTCTTGGCTGTTCACACAGTACTGCAGTAATTCAATGCCGGTCGGGGCATTAGTCCGCGGAGTAGTTGTTTCCTGCAGTATCATTTACAGATTTAATGGCTCATTGCCCAGGGTGAGAGGTCTGCGTTAAGTACCTACTGCAATGTAGGTCGCTTCCTGTAAGTCGAGCCGCTTAGGCCGAGCAGGAAGTTTAATGTGTGTTAGTGTGTAATGTGTGTGTTTAATGTTTAATGTTGTTTATACAACAACATTAAAACATACTTACATAAATACACAAATATCTGTCTAATACCGTTGAGTGAAATATCTATTTGATTCAGATTTAAGGAAATTAATTGTATTTGGAAAGAAATGAAATGTAACAATATTAGCTTGCCAGACAAAACAAACAGCATACTATTATGACAGAATCGTGTTGAAGTTCTTTAAAAGTTTCGGAGTTTACGCCGCGACGTCATCTCTACGGAATCACAACGTCGCTGGAATGTGGCCGTAGAAGTTCCGGAAACGTCGCTGGAACGTAGCAAGCGCCAAAATCTTATTCCTCACTTTTGTCATAGGCACGTACCTAATGGGAATATTTACATGCCCATGACTAGTGGCAAAACACTTTAAGGGCGCCATATTCTTGAAATACTGTTTCTGCAAAAAATACAAGTAATTTTAGTACTGAATAATAAAGAGTTTAGCAAATAACAGCAATGTTATATCATGCCACTTGCGAATATTCAACGGTACCGAAGTAAAACGGATATATTACGACAGAAAGTGATGTAACCACCAAAGTAGGTACAAAAATCATTCAAAATGCGGATTTTTTAAAATTCAACTGGATATATAAATATTGTTATAACATAAACTTACATAGTTCTGCATATAAAATTGTTCACTTTTGTTTATAGATATGTGATATAATTGTTAAAATGTGGGATATACATATATAATAGCAAAATGATATGTGTTACAAATGCATTTTAAAGCTTATTATATTATTTGAGAAGAATTTAAATAGTAAAAATTTATTTTTGATTATTCTTTTGCTCTAGGTACGCTTTTTTTTCTATATTTCTATACCTTAAAAAACACAAATTTAGTCATTTTACGGTGAGAAATACAGCGACCTTAAAGTACCTACAATGGTCATATCTACATACGTTTCAATTATAAAATCGTAAAACTAGAGACAAAGCTAACCTTTTATTGTTATTATATTGACAAAATGAAAAGAGAAGTGGTATCTATATTGAAAAATAAGTGAAACACATCCATGTGAAACACATTTTTGTAATTAATCACTCACCATTCAAAAGTAAAGGTCAGTGACCTTGCGTATAGTTGAATTCCGCTCGTGCTAGTGACGTAGGTTATTCGGGACTGTCAGCCTCATATCTTTTCGGTGTGGGGCTCGTGACGGAGATAAAGGAAGCCCTATCGATCGGAAACTACACGCACAAGGGAACGAAAGGATAACGACGATATTTATTCGTTACACTGACACATACCTACTTAGAAAGAATTGGCCTAGTAACATGGTTACATCAGAGAAAAAATAAATAAAAATTGTATACAGAGTTAACTATGACTTACTACAAATATTTTAAGAGCGGATAGGGATAAGAATTAACGAAATCATCTTCTAAAAATTTCCAAACTTATTTATAAAGCGTAAACCTTTTTTTTAACTATATCAAATCCTTATTTGTCGCCGTCACTGGCCTTATGTCAGCCGCGATGTTAGTTATATTCGGCCAAAGTCAAAGGTGTCAAACGTAGTGACAGGCCACCGCGTTGACACGTGTATCAGTTTACGCCGTTTTGAAAGAGAATAAATTATTTACAAAATGTAGATTATTATTTAATGATTTAATGAGAAACACGATATGGTAGCACAGGAAGGCAGCACTACTTTACTATTTATTTCCAGGATTGATATTTGGAGAGATTTTAAGAATTCTGTGTTCTAACTTGTTTAAATTAAAGCCCGCCATTGCAAAGAATTTTGTACTTGCTGTGGACCTCTCTTTCCCTCGACCGTTCTTTTTGTTTAAATCGAGGTACCTACTTGGTCCGGCGGTCATGATCTACTACATACGTCGGGAAAAACCACAAAGGATAATAAAAAATACACACAAATGTACACAAATACATAAAAAACACTGCCACACGTTTACCGCCAAGGCATTATAACTGTTGTTCAATGTGGTTCAAAAAATATTCGGCATAATATTTTGTGTATTCGGAAAACGTCTTTGGTATTACGCTGCCACACGATAATATGCACCTGTCACACTCTCATAAATCAGCACCTTATCCGTCATCTAGGCATTTGAATACGATATGTTTGTAAATATACTAAAAACTAGGCAAATAATTTAATTTGCGAAAAGCAAGTACTGAACAATTATTACAAACTAATCAGACTACCGTAGCCGTATGCAATATTTTTTGACATCTGCAGACGCCATCCATAGACTACTAGGTGCACTTCACGAGGATAAATTTTGAAATTTCTTGTGCTGTTGGGGAATTAAATTCTGTGAATACTAATAATAGCAACAATATTAACAGTAATCGACGATTTTTGCATAAAATAATTAGATGCTTACAGTGTTCTGTAAAAATATTTGTTAGACCCTTAGATATAACTAAGCTTCGCTTGTTTTTTGAGGTTTGGAGACTATGCAACTAGCAATACAGTATTCTAGGTTATGTTATTTGAGAACAGTTATTGACTAATTTTAAATGTTTTATAGTAATTAAACAAAGTATTTTATGTTGGATATGTTAGTGGATAATTATAACAAATCTGCAAGAAGGGAAAATGTGGTTTTGGCAGTGTGCAACGAAAGAACGAATAACGTATACCGAATATTGCAGCTAATCGGATTAACTGTTATTTATGAGGTAATTAGGCATTATTATTATTAATAAAAATATTTATTTTTGTCGTTTCTACATTTGACAACGCTGCAAAAACGACCGTACGGTAGTTGACATATCTAGCCAACTCAGACGATGATCGATTGTCATAGGCGCCCACCTTCCGTAGGAATAGAGGGTTAGAGGGTTTTGCCCCATTTTTAAACATTGACCTAGAATTTCGAAATACATTTTTATTGTCGTTTAGACCTGCCTGAGCACGTGGTTAAAATTTTTGTCATAGTTAACCCTGTATACTCGAGATAAGTACACCAAACTATACTGCAGAAATTATATGGGTTAATAAATAAGAGTAAATTAAGTATATATATATTGAGATGAAATTAAATTATTAGTATTAACTTATAAATAAAATATACATTACTAATACTTTACGACAAGATAAGGTTGAGATAATTATTATAACACAAATAAAAATAGTACAAAAATTGTTGATATTAAAATAAAACATAGTGAGATATTATCATATTATTAGAATCATATTACTAAAGCAGAATTTAAAATTTTAAAGAATTAATTATAAAATGCACTACAATTTTTGGTCAAAATAAAGTACAGGGCAATATATTATTAGAAGGTACATAATCAAAATTAATGATTAACATAGTAATACCTGTATCAAAAGAAAGCTAAAAGATCATATTTCGTTATAATATACAAAGACAGTTAACGAGATAAATAAGAAGAAATATTATTATCTAAACTAAAATTTTAATATAAATAATATCAAAACAAATGTCAGAGATAAAAATGGGTTCAGAAGATGAAAATTAGCACACCTGTAAGGACAAGAAAAGATATAATTAGGGAACATTACAAAGAAAATGTAAAATTTGTTAATTAACTAGGAACTATATCATATATAATAAGTGAAGTGAATTTTCGTACAACAAATAAATAACTTAAAAGACTTAATGACACATGTGAAGAGACCTTAACCGAAAAGGAGAAGATCAAGATTGCAGGAATTCAGAAAAATCATTAGATTGTTGACTAAGTTACGAAAAGCAAGCAAGAGAAAGTTTGCAGATAACCAAATTGAAGTTAATTTGTGAAAAACTACATACAGGCAATAATTGCATGTGTCAAAGAGCAAAAGGAATGAACAGATAATAAATTCAGGGTTCCAGAAATTTGTGGTCAAGAGGTTCTAGGAGAAACCAAGGGTCCCGAAGCCGAGGTGCCAACCTGCAGAGGCACTACAAAATAAAGTAAAGTATCACGTTGTGCACAAATGTAACAAAAAAGAGCTATCTAGTAAATGCAAACTGATAGCTGTCAATATTCAAAACCTTAAATGAATATTAAAGCAAGCCTTACCTGCATAAAATTTAACACATTAAAGATCTCCATTAATAACAAATTTATTAAAAAGTTGGTGCTACCCACCATTTGCAAAGCCAGACGCTATTTGCAAAGTTAATATATTTATGTAGAATATAAAGTATATGCAACCAGTGCAACATATTAGGATCTAATGTACATACCGAAAAACGATAATTTCATAAAGTAAAAAAATCCAAATCTGTTGCAAAGTTTAATTATTTCTAAGAATTTTGTATACTCGTAAAACATAATTAGTGTAAACATTCAAGAAAAATATTCATTAAAATTGAATTTAGACATCAAGGTTGCCCGGACAAAGTTTTGATTGTCTTTGATTTGTGTGGGCTGGAAAATTTTGTACAATTTAAAAGAAAAATAGCTTCGCTAGAACTTACTACTGAATTATAGAGTTTTAGCCAGGGTTATATAAAATGAAAAGAAAAATAGTCTTAGATAAATTATAATATATTTTAAATAAGCCAAAAATTTAATTTTTAAAAGAAATAAATATATAACTCATATACGTTATTATATAATAAAGAAATACCCATACAAAATTATCATCATAATATGTTACGGCTAAAGTGTGACTTTGGATAGTTTGTATACTAGATGTCTAGTATACTAACTGAACCGTTGGTTATTTTGATATAAAACGTATATTCTACAACATTAGCGGATACTTGAAATAATCAAAGACACGCAAATAGCTTTTTTGTTCGGTTAGGTTAGTATTAATACGCTTCGCCTATCCACCTGGATTTTTATCTGTGATGCACTTACTAACCAAGTGCATAGATAGATAAAATAAATCTAATTTAATTCAGATCTAGCGTTTTGAAACACTCTTTTCCAAATTTGACACCATCCGTCGAAGAAACGCCGCAACTTTGGCTAGGTAGATGCAGATATGTCTAAATCGTTTTATTTTAACCTCAATAGTCTATGACGTTCCAACATTTCTAGAACACCCAGCGCAGTTTTCCAATAAGCTCTTGATTTATCATGCAGAGACTAACGCCCGTTAGCGTCAATACACGACTCTCCTAAAAGTTACCGGGCAATGCAATTAATTTCACCTGTCAAAAACTTCCATCAGAGTCCGGGGAGAGGCGCATTGTTCCGAAATTAGTTATCCCTGTTATAATATTCCGTCAGAATGCCTCACATTTCGGAATACTTGGGCCCTTTAGGGTTTCTGGGTCAATCTGTAAGTTTTAAGTCGTTTAAAATGTTTAATCGCTCCAGGGCAGACGGGTCAGAAATGAAAAGGGTATTTAATGTGATTTGCTCCCAGTCGCGTGGGGTGATATTATTAAATTATTGTCTTTCGTTTTTAAGGAAGATGTAGCTCGGATTTATTAAAGATAATTACGCATCGTGAACACTGTGATGTGATGCAAGTATCATGTTGTTGCGGAAGCTTACACCGTAAAAAAACTTGAGTAAAATTGTACTTCAAATCAACACAAATGGTTGTTAAAATGAGTCCACACCCGATTGTGTTGAAATAATAACACAATTCATTGAGTAATGTTCACTCAGTTATTTGTTAGCTAAATTAATCTTTTAAGGGTAACACTGAACAATTTTTGAGTTGGCTTGAAAACACCACACTATTTGAAATCGATTTTTTTTTGCCTAAATGTGTAGTCATTTATTCCACATGAAAGTTTACGTTATATCTATCCATATTATGTAATAATTCATTATACAGTTATGAATAGGTATTTCAACATGTATTATATACTATCATTTACTGCTACTAACATACAGTGTGAAAAATCGATTTTCTTCTTTGGACTCTTTAAAAAAAAGAGTTTAAAATATATATTGCACCACAAAACATTTTTATTTATTTATTTATTGTTATTAGTGATAAATTAAATTTTTCTGGGATTTTTTTAAATTTAAAATTTGGCATTTGAAATTAAATTAATAATTTATTATGATTTTTTTTGTCTTGAATGGTCTACGTAAGCCAGAAGACAAGTATTTTTTAGAACAGAAAAATTATGTTTACTTTGAAAAATGTTAAATTGAAGATAAAAGTGCAGTAAAATGTAAATTTGGAAAAAAATTAGTACCTAAATATTTATATTTCTTATTATTTTGTTTTGAGACTTGCTCTCATTATATAAGTGACTACAAGAAATATGATCATGCCCATAATTTGAAAAAGAGCCGTCTTGTGCAGGAAACGTTGGAACGGCCTCTTTGCGTAATCTATTGCGCGAATCGTTAGAAAACATATTATTTTCAAAATATATTTGACATAGTTTGTATGAACTATTACTAATCCTGAGCAGCTTTTCTAATAAATCTTCTCTATTAGAAGCCACTGCATAGAACTTTGCTCTAAAATAAAAATTTGTATTCGTCAAAAATATAAATATGTATATTTTAAACTTCACTTTTATGAGAAGAAGTATTTATATTCCAATGTTATACTTAAGAAATAAGTTAATAGGTAAGGCAATAGCAGTAAAATATCATTTATGGTTTTTACAGTATATTATACATTACTTACTTATTTATGTCTTTAACGAATTTAAAGAAACTATTATTAGATGATGTGTTTAAACATCTGACTGCTGCGCAGCGACTCGTTCCTCGATACAGACTCAAAATATTGCTTTAATACGACTCTGTAAAACCGATGTTCGCACTCCCACAGTGGGATGTAAACTGAGGTCTCTGCAGCCTGAAATGGATGCGCGAGCTGCTATGCGCCACTTATTATTTCGGCCCGAGTGATTCTACTGGTCTCCCTATACTGTGGAAACAGTGTTGCCGTTTTAGTACATTTGTACTATTTCTAGTACATTTTCGACAGCAAAGTACAAAAATACATTTCATCATAAATAGGCCTAATTCTAGTACATTTTTAAATAAGAGCAAGGTCATACAAATCGGTCGATGATTCTTCGAAGTGGCCGAGTAGAATATAAATATTAGGTTTGTTTTAGCAGCAGTTGGAAACGGTTTGAAACTCAGAAAGGTCCGTCCAACTATTTATTGCGTCAAATTCGATGGTAATGCGTTCTCAACTTAACTGGTCGAATATTTCTGACAGTTTCCAAACCGTTTTCAACTGCTGCAAAAACAAGCCTAGTATTTGTTTTTTTCGTATATATTTTATGCTATATTAGAATATTAGAAAAATAATAGTTTTCTGTTTGATTTTTGCCATATAAGTAGGTATTATGAAATATAACATATATCATTTATATTTTAAAAAATAATAGTTTATGTTTATTTATATTTATATTTTTGTTTCATGTATATTTTATGATAAAAAAATAAAAATACTTTGCAAAACATAATAGTTTAATATCATCAGCGCAAAAATAGGTCTACGCTTTGAGAAACGGCAATATTTCACTTTATCGTAAATTTTAGTACAATCTAGTACATTTTATTGCTTCTGCTTAGTACATTTCAGAAACTGAATGCGGCAACACTGCTGTGGAAATATCTCAAGGCGAGACAAGTCCATCATCCACACTCTCATGCTAGACCGGTCTCGGACTGTCTCGGCGAGAGTGTGGAGGCGGATTACAATTTAATATGCCGGATCCACACTCTCGGCGAGAGGGCTATAGCAAACGCGATACTCGACGAGGGCTCCATCCACACTCTTGTGCTCGACCGTTCTCAGACTGTCTCACCGAGAGTGTGAATGCGGCATTATATAATCTATTTATCTATCTAGACAGTATTTTATGGATAATATGTGGCTTTATTGATTGTAGCATCTACGGAGGATGGGAAAACGACGTCCGATTTTTTTTCTTGCGGATGTGACGTGTTTTTTGATATGCGAATACAGTACTTGTTTGTTTTTGCTGAATATATAATATACAGGGTGTCTCATAATTAGCTGCCTACCCTGAAAAGGCTGATTCTATGATCAAAACTAAGTAAAAAAGTTCATATGAACGTGGGTCCGGAAATGCTTCTCGAAATTTTGCACGTCTACATAATTTACCATTCTGAATAACTTTTTTAAATAATATTTTGCTATATTTTCAGCAGAAAAGGCACTTTACTTAAAACCAAAACAGTTTTTACTCGGTGCACTGAGCATTTCAAATTATTTCAAAAATGGTTACTCCTACCTTCAGCAAAGTATACCTTTTTCAAATAAAACAGGTAGGAGAATCGATTGTTTCGATAGTCAGATGGATACACTAAGCTGCAAAAAAGTTACACACGCAAAATACCAAGGCCGTAGTCAGTAAAAACCATTACCTTGTTGTATGTTTTATGTGTTATTCATTTGTAAATATTTCAGATAGATGTTCAAATTTGAATTAGAAAAAAGTCCTCGATAATTTTTCGTAAGTTTTGGAATTGCAGCCCTGACTACGTATGTTGCTTATTTCATTGTTTATTTATTTTGGTGAAAATCAAGGAAAATGTTCAAGTTTGCTTTACATTTAAAATTATTGGGTAAATGTGATGTTTCGAGAACATTTGAAGATTTCTAAAGGTAATTGCATTTCTCCGGGCGAGGAAATAACAGTTGTATATGATTTCTAACATATATAGTACAAATAAAACAGAATTATCTAATATGTAAATAATGCTACCAGTAAAAGCGACAGTTGGCCTGTAAAAATTGTACAAGTTAGTAGCTTGTAAAATAAACTATCTTGATTAATACGATGTCATGAGAAATTGACGTTTACAAATGAGTAATAAATAAATATATTAGTACTCACTGTTACTTTTTGTTGTGCATTTTGAAAAGTGTATTAGTTTTATTTGGTACCGAATTAGTGTTACCGTTATAGATATATTACCCACAATTATTTGTTAAACTTTACTGCCATGCACAATTTTATCACTCTTTTGTTTTGAATCAGTGAGCTAGAGTTTAAAGTCTCTCGATTTAAATGTGCGTCAGTGTTAGATATTGACTGAAATTTAACGCAATCCGGGAGAAGAAAATTTTATTAGATTGGGAATAATAATTTCTTATCTAAATAACAGAGGAGAAGCGACAGAAGTTCCCTTAAATAACTTTAATATTAAATTCGAGTTGTTGCCGGTGGAATTAAATTGATATCTGATTTTTATTAAGAATTAAAAAGTGTCTCACCTGCATTTGCTTCAGTAAGATTTTTAGTATTTAGTATGCTTTTATGTATCAAATTTAAAATTGTTATATTTCTGAAGCTTTCCATACATAATAAAGTATAATAGAATATTAATAATTAAGTAAATTTTGAGGGAAAGGTTTTTTCAAAAATGTTACATAAAAGACCCTTTTTAATTTTCACCAATGAATTACCCCTTAATTTTGTTCTCTCTTATTTAGATAAATCCTACATATTGATTATGCTATGACATTAATGGAAATATAATTTTAATGTTACTATTGCTACATGAAATTAAATTGTGTAAATAATTTTAACCCTAAAAAATTATTGATCAGGTCTAGGAAAACTGTCGTGCCTTTTATTTTTTTTTATTTTATTTTATTATATATTACATCAACGTACAGTACACTGTACCCTGTTCCAACTACAGGCGGGAACAACAGGATGTGATTTGTGTGACTGAAGGCACACACAAAAACAAACACAAAATTATTACTCTGCGGGCTAATGCCCCGACCAGTGTTAAGGTCGCCGCATTTCTCGCCGTAAAATAATCAAATTTGTGGTGTTTTTTAGGTACTGAAATTTCGAATAATAAAACACGTAAAATGAAAGTAATATCAAAAATAAAATTATTGATGTTTTGTTTATATCCATTTACTATTTAAACTCCTCTCAAATAATATAATAACTTATAAAATGAATTTGTATGACACACATTATTTCGCAATTCTAACATTTTAACAATTATTTTCACATACTTATAAACAAAAGTGAACAATCTTATATGCAGAACTGCGTAAGTTTATGTTATAACAATGTTACTTCGGTACCTTTGAATATTCGCAGGTGGCATGAGATAACATTCTTGTTATTTTTTTTTCTCATATATTTTCAGGTATTAACAATATTGTGTGAAACTAACTACTCAGTGGACAAAAGCCCCAACCTGCGTTGAATTACACCCACAATATCTACCCATATATTCCTTATTATTAGCTTTTGTAACATTTTTTACTGTTTAAGAAAGGTATTTTAAGCTAATATGTATCAAATCTCCTACAATTCCTATCAATGAAGTCATATGTATGTTCTCTGATACCAAACATCTAGGTATGCTAATGAACATCCACAGACAAAACTCTATTCAATAATTATCTAAAAAATTTAATATATTTACTAACCTCTGGAGTGGGAACTCGAAATTCAACCACAATAATTGAGATCTCACTTATTTCTACGTTTTATTAGGATCGCTTCATCAGGTGGCCTCCTTTAACTTGACAATATTGTTAATACCTGAAAATATATGAGAAAAAAAACTATACATAAAAGGTAAATTTTTTTATTAATTTTTATTTATTTTAGTAGGTTGTTATGATATTCATTGACAGTTAATCAGTTTGACGTTGTCGATATTTCATTTTGACATTCAATTTCAAATAATTTTAATTTATTGGTATAATCATCTTTATAGTTAGATATTTGACTCAAGTTAAAGGAGGCCACCTGATGAAGCGATCCTAATAAAACTTAGAAATAAGTGAGATCTCAATTATTGTGGTTGAATTTCGAGTTCCCACTCCAGAGGTTAGTAAATATATTAAATTTTTTAGATAATTATTGAATAGAGTTTTGTCTGTGGATGTTCATTAGCATACCTAGATGTTTGGTATCAGAGAACATACATATGACTTCATTGATAGGAATTGTAGGAGATTTGATACATATTAGCTTAAAATACCTTTCTTAAACAGTAAAAATTCTTGTTATTTGTTAAACTCTATATTATTCAGTTAAATGTCTAAAATTACTTGTATTTGTAGAAAACACTATTTCAAGAATACGGCGTCCTTAAAGTAAACGAATAGCGAACGCTAAAGTCACTCATCAGCAGTTCACCAGACATATACCGGTTTTGAGGTTATTAGCTCTCATCAGTATTTCATAGGTGAGGTAACCGACAAATAACCTTAGCTATTTTAAGTAATGTTTAGCCTGACAGTAGGAGGGTTCATGGGTAACACGGAGCAGCAAGGCTACTTCTAGCGGTCATTGGCTACTACACAGACTATCGCGATAGATGTCGCTAACTTCCAATGATTTCTACTGCGACAAATTCTTGAATATCTTCCCAGTCTCAGGATATACATAAATTTACTGTTAGCTTCAGTAAAATTGTTAAATGGGTTGCTAGAATGGATGGAAAGTTAACTTAGGCTTGAACTTTTTCATCGCAGATACAGCTTCTGACTTAGGAATATTCTTAAATATAAATATATTTTCATGACAGCATAATGTATTGTTATCTGATGAAGCACATGGAAGAAATGAAGATTACACATTTTACCAAACAAAAATTTAGCAAACGTCAATATACGAGGATCATGCATTTCTCTATTTTGGTATGTTTTGAGTTAGAGGTACCCACGTATGGACGAATTACAAACGTTTTAAGCTATAATACCAGATCGTTGAGCAATCGAAATCGTGCAATAGGAATTTCTGAAATGTATGCAGTACAAAATACTACTTCAGCAGGATAATCCGGGCCTGCATACGTCAAAAATAAAAAATGTAATATAAAAAAAAATGAGTTTGATGTGGAATAAAACTATATTCTATTTTACTTTGAGAAGAAATGATTATAACCAAAATGGTATGTATATTGCAGTCTGGGATTTTTTGCTCAGAAACCTAAATACTAATTTATCAGAGAGCTGAATAAACATATAATCGTATTTCGAAAAGAAGACATACAGAGTGATTTTTAACATGCACGCATAAATTTAACTTCCTTTTTTCTAGATCACAAAATAAGACATACATTCTATATAAATAAGTATTCTAAAACGTTTTGTTTTCGACATACAGGGTGTAAAATATTAGTTTTTGATGGCGGTTTGTAATTAGTATTTCCCAAACATTTATTAATAAATTAACAAAATTTGGCTCAATTCCATAATTGAAAATCTGAAAAGAAATCGATACAGCCTGTAAAGGGGCAGGTAAAACAAAGGAGACAGTGCTTTAAAAATACAAAAGTTTTTCAAATATATTTTTTTTATAATTTTATAGCAAAAATGAAAGCTCTACGGATTTTTACATAAAAAGGTTGAAATCTTGTTGAAATTGTTAGTTTTTATAATCAAAAAATTTTACATAAAGCATTTTTGTATTGTTTTTAGCTTTTACCAGAAAAAAATATGATAATCAGATAATACACAAAAACCCTGAATAGTATGATTTTAATCGTTCAATGCTTTTCAGTTTTATAACGGATTATAGAAACTTTTTCAAAAACTTTAGCACCTCCCTTTTGTATATGGGTAAATTAGTATCATCAGTATTAATATATTAGTAGCATTATGAATCTATAATCTGTAATCAACAAATTACAGTTTAACACAAAATGATACCGCGCACATAGTACAGAACACCAAAATGATAACGATAATACAATTCATTTCGAAATTTAAGGTTAACTAAAAGAAGTGTGACATTTCTCACGCATCTTGTCATATGTCGCTTATCGATGACATATCGGCCAACAACTATATGACGTACAAGCAATAATGCAATAATAATGGCACCCCTCAAAACAATTTTTGATCTTCTGGATGTTCTTAATAGAGATTTTATGAAAAGTTGAAAGTAGATTTTATTACGAATACATCAGCAGTTTAAATAAAATCACTACATTCATTATAAAAAGTGCCATTATTATTGCAATAGATTGAAAATACCTAGTTCCGGTGCTTGAACTATTAGGGTAGGTTAGTCTTACAGAGTCGACTTCAAAATTTGTCATAACTTTAAATTCAGTTACTCACCGTTTTTTAAAAAGCATTATTAGAGCATTTTTAAATAATTTATTTTGATGCCTACTACTGTCAGTTACAATTAATACCCCACTTTCAAAATCGAACTGTAACTTTTCAAAATGTACAAAATTGTCCGGATTTTTACGTCATGTCTCTGTTTTAGCAATTTGGCAGCCCAGTATAATAGATAAATATATTTCCCTCGGTTCTGTTGCTTAAATTTCTAAAATGTATTTTCTACGCAAATAGGTAAACAACAATGAAATTCAATACCCTTAGTAAATTGTATTGTCGAACCAAGATTAAGTACCGTGAAATTCGGAACAAGGGCCTGCCAGAACAATGCCCCACATTTCGTAAGTTTCGACATTTCCTGTGCGTAACGGATACCTCTTCTAGATACCTAAAACACGGGTATAATGGTTCATATTTAATAGCTCACAAACTTCGTTTCGAATTTAGGCCCCTTATTGTCATCGAATGTGGAATAAATCACAATGAACAAACTATATTTCCTAAGTTTCGTATCTTGTGAAAATTCGTTAGGGAATGGTACGGAATTGTTTGAAAATTATGTAACTGAAGCTATACAAAAATACAGGATTAAGTAGATTTTATTATTAGAAATCAATAATAAATACACTACGTGAATTAAGATATACATAAATAGCTACATTTTTATTTCTAAATAGTTAAGAAATCTTTGTCAGGAGCAGAAATAACTTCTATGTAGGAAGATTTGTTTAGTGGGATTTGTCCATTAATCCTCTAAATATTATGTGTTATCCATTGCTTTCTCTTTCGCACTGGAAAATGTGATGACAAAGTATATAGGTATTTTAGAGAAAATGCACTTTCAAGATCGATATAAAATATCGTGTTTTTAAGTCTTCATTTGTTGTTCCTTAATAGAGGCTAAAATTTCATCCATGAAAGATTAGCCTGACGTAAGGTTTGCTCATTATATTACTTCCCAAAGAGAACAGAGCTTCAAGCACTTCAAATTTGCTAATCCACCAGTATTTTAAAATTGCTACTAAATTGGAACTTTGGAGTCCAAGTAACCAGTAATTGGATAAACTACAGGTTCTTTGTTTCATCAGTTTCTTATTAGTTTCTACGTAATACACCAATCATGAGAGGCTTTGCGACTAGGAAATCCGATTTCATTAGTTCGGGATTTTACTGGAACAGTTATATTTTATCCCTAACGAGCCACTAAATTTTTTGTTACAGCCACAGAAACATAAAATTATTGAACATTAAATTATTTTCTTTCTCGGCTTTCATTCTATGTGAAAGCAAAAAGCATATTTGCACCTGTTATGTTTCATCGTAAAGTATAATTCACATATGAACTGTAGACAAAGAAAATCTACGTATTATAAACATTATCACACCCTGCAGAATTATTTTAACAAACTAGTAACTATGTTTCGCTGTGTAAGTTATAAAGCAAATAGAGCAATTCACGGCCTATCAATAGAAAGCCATGTTTAGTTAGTTAAGTCAAAGAAATTGATTTAATTGTATTATTACACGTGAAATCTAGTGGCCGCTAGCCACTCCTTGCTGAACCTGAAAGGCCATATAGAAGAAGCGTTCTACATTGCAGTAGATATAATTGAAAGCTCCCGACCTCGATCACGATTCAGCGATGACGATATTTGCAATTTTGAGAAACATCAACTACTCCATGGGCTAACGCCTCGACCATCATTGAATTATACCCGAATAACCTCTAGCGACGAGGGTGTTGTTAGGCTTGATTTTTCAAGAAAAATTGGAGGGTGAAAACTGTCTGTGGAAAATATTTATTGAAAAAAAATCTATGGGTCGAAAAACACTAGTAGAAAGACCGACACAAGAAGAACATATTTTTTAAATATTTTTATTTAAGATTATGAATGCATAAATACTTGGATTTTTTTAATAAAAAAAACCCTAGATATTATATTTTATGTATTCGAAACATTTCGTTGCATCTCATTTCATATTATCATTAGAGTACAAATTAACGGGGGGAATTAAAGAGCGAGAACAATATATAATTTTTGAAGATTTTTCATAATTAATAATAGTATATAGGGTTTTTCAAAAAATACAAAATTAAAGTTACACGAAGGCTGCTGGGATTTGAATAAAAAATATTTAAGTTAAACTAATTGCTAATGAGCTCTACCAACACTTTCCCAAGGGAATACCTATATTCATAATTCACCCTGTATATGACCAATCAACTTCATTTCGGCAAAATTAGGAATTTGTACTTGCTCAGGTTGCTGATGATTGCAGTCCACTGTCATTTGGGTTTAGTCTTTTACAGTATATTACACATTCATATCTTTACATTTCTCTACATTTTGCAATATGGTATAAAATAAACCTATCCTCACTAATATAATAAAAGATAAATTATAAACATCTGAGACAATGCTGTTAATTGTTAATATATACTTGGTTGTAGATTATAAACCTTAGTAATGTTGTTAATTTAATATTACTTTTATGAAAGATAAGTAGTGATTTTTTTACTGTTTAAGAAAGGTATTTTAAGCTAATATATATCAAATCTCCTACAATTCCTACCAATGAAGATGCATGCTCTCTGATACCAAACATCTAGGTATGCTAATGAACACCCACAAACAAAACTCTATTCAATAATTATCTAAAAAATATATTCTATTTACTAACCTGATATACTCTATAATTATATGTGGGAACTCGAAATTCAACCACAATAGATGAGATCTGATCTATTTCTGCATTTTTTTTGGATTGCTTCATCAGGTGGCCTCCTTTAACTTGAGTCAAATATTTAACTATAAAAATTATTATACCAATAAATTAAAATTATTTGAAATTAAATGTCAAAATGAAATTAAATAATGTCGACAGCGTCAAACTGATTAACTGTCATTCATTGATAGGAATTGTAGGAGATTTGATACATATTAGCTTAAAATACCTTTCTTAAACAGTAAAAAATGTTACAAAAGCTAATAATAAGGAATATATGGGTAGATATTGTGGGTGTAATTCAACGCAGGTTGGGGCTTTTGTCCACTGAGTAGTTAGTTTCACACAATATTGTTAATACCTGAAAATATATGAAAAAATAAGTAGTGATATTTTCTTCTACAATTAATTTAGGTAACGGGCGTTTGACTGTATGGACTTTATATTTTTTTTGGTGTTTTAATTTTTCAGTATACAGGACGTTCCACTTTGAACGAACAAAAATTTGCTAAGTTGTAGATGGGACAAAATTCAGGTATTCTCCGGAAATCATCCGAGATGGTTTATATATGTAACTACCATGTTTTTTATAGCTTTGCCAAAAGTAGAAACGACAAAATGAATATTTGTATTAATAATAATACCTGTTCGGAAGCATCAGGCAGTTATAGCTGCAGTATTTTGCATTCGTTTTTCTCTCTGTCGTCCCAAACTGTCAAAACTACATTTTCACTCATTACTGGTCCGTCAGGATTACCCACTAACAACAAAGCACACACTGCGCACGCAGTTAAATAAAATGCCTATTTATTTTAAGAAAACCGAACGAAAGAAAGATTAGTAGATAATAGAAAACCTCGGATGCACCCGCATCAATCTTTAATTCTAAAATCTTATTCGATAACAACGAATTCCATCTGCCATACGTCAAACGTACCAAATAACCTTGCGACATACTGGCACTCATAGTCGTCGATAAATAAGGGTTTACTATAGTTTTGAAAATAAATTCTCTTCATAAATAGGTTAATAGAGTTAATAACAATTATTCATTTATTTGACTTATTTCCATATAAACTATCTGTTTCATAACAAAAACTCTTCTGCTGTCCATTACTTTCAATTTAGCTTTATTGATTAAATAAATTAAACCATTGAACTGATGCCTCATGATCTTATCATAAAATATTTGTTGCTAGAAGCTCTCTTCATAGATGTTTAACGAAATGTAGAGGTACTGCAAAAAGATCTTTTTGCTTAACCAATCATTTTGTTTGCATTTGATATTAATGGCAGAATTACATCAATAAACAACATTTTTGATATATATTTTGTGCTGTATTATTATTTAAAGTATTTATCTGTTTGTGGTAATCCTCAAACCGTATGCACATGTAGCCGTTTCGATTGATTTTAACTAAATCAGTGTATTGCAGCATTATATACAAGTATAACCTCTAATTTTGTGATTTATGAATTAGTAAATAAAATATTAGTTGTGCAGCGAAAATTATCTATAATTTTCGACAAATATTAAACTGTGCAAGTTTAGCTGGAAAATTAATAGTAGTCGTGTATCTATTGAGTGTATTTGTGCGTTGTTGCGTGCATGAGTATTTTTTTAACTAGGCTTGCGTGAGAGCAAATTTGTAGATAATTAATAACTTACATGCTCAAAATTTTGTTTACATCAGTCGATAGATAACAGCAATATTGGTATTTGCTTCTAATTTAAAGTTTTTGTTAGTATTTTAGAATAATTTAAAATGTCTCTACGTAATTAATAAAATCAATAACCAATAAAAATTCCTCATTAGAAATCGCTAGCTACAACCTTTTCCAGTAAGACTTATTCGCTTAATTTTTTTGAGGTTGGATTTTTACATGATTTTAAGGCTTCATTAACAACACTGACGTTCCAGAAATATATGGATAATACATTTCACAATTAAACATACATACACCTCCATGATACTATGAAATTAAATAGTACTTATCTATTTATAGATAGAGACATTTGTGGGAAGATTAAATTAAAGACTTCGGATTACCATAATTTCTTTAAATGTTAAAAAGCTTAACGCTACGGTTATGGCCGATTTAGAATATAATTCATCATTTCAGAGCTATCTGTCCAATAGGAAACAATATGTGAATATTGATGGGGTTATTAGTGATGAAAGAACTGTTAGTTATGGAGTTCCGCAGGGTACAGTGTTGGGTCCATTACTATTTATTATATACATAAATAACTTACTTTCATTAAACACTAAAGGTAAAATAATTAGTTTTGCAGATGACACTGCAATTCTCTACCGGGCAGATGACTGGAAAGAATTGAAATTAAATGCTGAAGCTGACTTCGGAATTATTACATATTGGTTTGCATACAATAAATTAACATTAAATACCGATAAAACAAAATACCTACCTTTTACATCTTATACATCTAATTTACCAGATATGGGTCCTTTATATATTAACGCAACAACACAAATTCCAGAAACTGACTCCATTAAATATTTGGGAATAGTTATTGACCTACATCTGAGATGGGAACTACAAATAAAACATATTATATAAGAGTTAGAGGATTATTGTCACGCTTTAAATATCTAAAATGTTATCTAGATGTTAATCATCTCACAGCAGTATACTATCCTTTGGTTCAGTCTCAGCTAACGTATGATATTTTAGAATGGTTAGGTGTTAACGACGTTTATTTAAACAATTTAAATATTTTGCAAAAATGGATAATGAGAATAATTTATAATAAAAAAATAACATATTCCAGTGATCAGTTATTTAAGGAAAGTAAGCTTTTTGATATCAGACAATTGTTTTGTTTGTCCGTTCTTGTCAACATAAAAAAAGATAAAATAAAGCTAAATTCCATCAAGCATAAATATGAGACTAGAAGTAGAGAATATAATGTAAGAGTACCAAAATGTGAAAAATCAGTTGGTCAACGAAACTGTGACTACATAGCAGCAAAACTGTTTAACATACTACCGGACGCTATAAAAATTGAGAGCAATATTAACAAATATAAATTCAAAATAAAATTGTGGATATTAAGTAATGGTCGGAAAATGTTTAATGACATGCTAAATTGGTATTAGAAGGTCTATGGGTAGTCGTGTAGATTACATTGTATGGTATTATTTAATGTGAAATTGTATATGTGCGTGTGTGTTTCACTGTATATAGTTTGATAAATGCCTGCTCAAAAAAAAAAAACAAAAACTTACCCCTGTTCCAATACCTACCTTACTACGAGAAACTCTCCCAATTTTAACGACGCTACCTAAACATGACACAATTTTACCTTATTTTGGCCTTTTATATATAGTTTATATATTTTATTTTATATTATTTGTAACGCTCGCTGCTGCTTCAGTGATTTTCTGTTTATTTACAATGTAATTGTTATTATTATCGTTTACTGTATTGCTATTGTATAACCTGTAAATAAACATTATTTTTATATTATTATTATTATTATTATATATTTCTATAGATACTATGCCTGAACGTTATATGTGTTAAGAGTCCGTTCTCTGTACACTCCTCGGGTAGCGCTCCGAGGTCGGGTGCACGGGCGTTCCGGCTGGAGGCGGAGATTATCGCTCTCCCACTACAATGACTTTACGGTGGACGTATTTAGGATATTTAGATTTAGTGGAGTAAAATCGGTTAGAATTATGACGTTTTGTTTTTAAGAAAATATAACCATCTTGTAAAAGGACATTTTTAGTATCCAAAATGGACTTGTACAACTTTTTTTAGTAGGACCGCATTTTATAAAAATAAAATCAAATTATCGATGCTTGGGACATTATTTGACAATTATTACGTTTTTCGTAACATAGCGCTTGTAAAACAACGATTTTACTTATGTTCGTAGTTTTTTTTATAGCTTATATAAAAAACTACTGTATTTCTCACGGTGCACACCAATAAATAAAAACAGTATAAAAACAAAAACTAGGTTTAGCGTCGGCATTTCCTTTATTAAACATGGGCGGATATAGAAATGCTAAAATGTTGTACCCTAGTTAAATTAATTCAAATTGTATTATTAAATGTCATTGTCTTCACCGATATCGAAAACTAATAATTACAAACAGTGCATTAAAAACATTTACTACAACATCATAAGTTTCCGCTACAAGAAATAACATTGCCTGGCAGTACCACACTGTTTTTCTCAATATTAACTTAACTTATATCAATTTCTTATAATATTGCCCCACGGGATGCAAAAACTTTCTATCAATGAAAATAAAAGCACCGAACTCCATAAGATCGATTAATTCAATACTGTCTCAACTAGGAACGTATAAATTATAAGTGACTATGTAGGTATTTCTTTGAACTCCGGTCCTGCCCGCATTTAGCAATCTCAGCCCATCCCTCAACCAAGTGGCTTCTGATTTCAATATGGCAGCGTCCACAGCTCACAAATTTATGAAAAAAGCAAAGTATCATCCTTATAAGGTGATGATGATCTATCTGAATACGACTATGATGGGCGAAATCAATTCTACGAGCAAATGCAAGAGCTATGCAATAATGATAATAATTTCGTAAAAAAACATAATTTTTTCTGACGAGGCTACGTTTGTTTTGAACGGATATGTCAATAGGCAAAAGTGTCGTTATTGGGCTACCGAGAATCCCCGATGGATGATGGAGTATCACACTCAAAGTCCCCAGAAAGTAAATGTGTGGTGCGGCATTAGTCGACGGAAGAATTCTGGGTTCCTATTTCTTTGACGTCAACCTAACTGGTGCAAGATATTTAGATTTTCTTCGAGACGACCTCATTCCTGAACTAATAACTTTATATCCAGATATAGAGGGACATGATCTTCCAAGAAATGACATTTTCTTTCAACAAGATGGTGCATCTCCCCATTATGCAACACCTGTCAGCGCTTATTTAGATGAACTGTTCTCGAATCGTTGGATAGGGAGAAAGGGGGGCGATTAAGTGGCCAGCCAGATCGCCTGATTTAACACCCCTAGATTATTTCTTGTGGGGATACTTAAAAAGCAAAGTATACGTTACTAGACCTGTTAATTTAGAAGATTTAAGAGCAATAATTCGTCACGAAATACGTCGTATACCTCCTGAAGTTGTTGATAATGTCAAAAAGAATTACACATTAATATACTTATTTTTAAATATTCACACAAAGGGTTTACGTCGGTATACCGTGGCGGCCATGGTACCGGTTCTCTTCATCCAAGCCGTCGTACCCTTGAACTTCATTAAGGTACTCCCGAACATTTTGTCAGGTAGCCAACGGTGCACACTTTGAACATTTAATTTAGTCGATCTTTTACATAATCATTATCAGTATTGTGAAAATTAAATTTTAAAATGTTCAAACATTATTTTCTTGAAATTTTTGTTATGTAACACCATAATTTTTCATGATGTGTATGTAGAATGACACGCTCTTTCAAACGGCATGGTCAAAATTGGGGGTTGCTATTTAAAAAAATTGTCGATGACGTCATGTCTCGAATAAGGATAACGCCACAAATATGGGTCGTATGTCAAAAAGTGCCTTTTTTAAAAATAAAATCGACGTGCCAGGGGATTTTTTCGAAAACTTCTCAATTTAAAAAATAATGAATTTATTCGTTACTTTTCGAAAGCACTGTATAAAGTACAATGTTGAATTAGGTATACACATGCGATCGTCGTCTGACGTCACAGGTCTTTGCAGTGGCGGCAACCGTTTTCTGGGGGCGTAGTCAGATAGAAATTTTAAATATCGTTCTTAGACTTATTTTTCCCGAAATCGTCTAGGACAAATGTCTTTTCGATTAAAATAATACATTCTGCTTTCTGTACATATTTGGAAAAATGCAATTCCCCGTTGCTTATTAAATTGTATTGTAGAATAATAATCTAATAATCAAAAAATTTAATATTGTGTGTGATTGTGTAATTAAATTTTTGTCTGGTATGTCAATATTTTATGCTACTTCAGAGTTTCCAGTCTGTGAAGTTGAATTTGTAAATTCACCACAGTAAACTTACTATGTATTTGAGTTAGTCTATAGATACATTTTCAAAGCTTGGAGTTAATTACTGGGAAGAAGTTGCATGCTTAGGGAAGGTGGATTTCCTTATATCCTACTGTACGCAGTCTAGTGTTACATGGGTCACGTTATCAGAGAAAAACAAATCATTCGGTACATGAGAAAGGTAGGCGAAGCCGAATTGTTGCTTGAGTAAATCCGCGTCGAAAATGAGCAAATAAAATACAAAAACAAGATCCCATCCCAGTAATTAAATTACCTGAAGTTGTTTTACGCGTGAAATATTAGCTTTTCCTTGAAAACCGAGCGAAAATGTAAAACGCAAACAAATCGATTTTCCCGCATTGATTTAACGCTGTTTTTATTGGTGTGCTTACCTCGAGGTTTTCCTCTTTTCCATAAGAGAAAAGAGGAAATTTGCTACGGTCGCAGATTACGTAAATAGACGCCAATACAAAAATACGTTTCTCTTTTTTTTCATCTCTCTGGGAATTGACATGTTTTTTTGTTATTCATTTATTCATCGTGGATATTGGTTTCAGTTATTGAAATTATATGTTCGTCTTGTGTATTTATAAAATTTTCTTTTCTCATATTTTCACTCTTATGTAATTTTTGGGTTTGCATATTCTAATATTTACACGCTCTAAGGCTCTTCCAATGTAATACTTTTGTATACAGGTTGATTGAGAAATTATCCAAAAACAATTTTTGAATGTACAGACTCTTACAAATACAATTTTGTAAAAGAAATCAAAAAGAACAGTTCGAAAATGAATTAAAAATGCAGTGTAACACAAAATGAACAGACAAAATGTTGAAAGCATTTCCCAAGGAAAGAAATAAATAAAATGTTGTTATTAGTAATGAATAAAATTAATTTGACATACCTGATGTTACAGCTGTCCAAAATTGTATCCACCGACGTATAAGCACATTTGGGCCCATCTGACCCAGTTTCTACAAACTAACACAAATGTTCATATACTCGCGACAGGAATTCAAACGACTTACGTCATACGAACAAACGAATAATTCATTATATTTTCATCAAAATATTTAAGAAACTGCAACAGATAGTAATAACACTATATACTACACTAAAAGTTTACATTATATTTTGCACTGAATTGCAAAAAATGATTGTTTTCAACGCTACCAAGTATCGAAAATTACGTTGACAATAAAAACAAATGTGTAACGTCAGCCGTGTGTTAACGTCTGAATTCTTGACTCGATTTATAGTTCTTGTCCGTTGAACTCGTAAGTTATTGGCAGCAGGTATGATACGTTTCACGTAAATCACCACTAGTGTCCTCTTCGGTGTGACATACTTTATTTTTTAAATATCTGCACAAAAAGAAGTCCAAAGGATTTACGTCTGTATACCGTGGTACCGGTTCTCCTCATCGAATCCATCGTACCAATTGAACTTCATTAAAGTACTCCCGAACATTTTGTCGAAATTGAGAGGGAGCATCATCGTGAAAGAATCACATTCGGAGTCGGACAGCTAAAAGCACATCTTCCAGAAGTCCAAGCAGCTTATGTCGAAGAGATTCTCTTCAACAATCTCAAAAATGTGTTTCTCAGCGGTAAATTTGCCGTCCGTTGTCACGCCTGCGCTGCACTACCGCGGTAGAAGTAGTTGCATTTCGCACATGCCTACCAGTAAATCGTTCTGCATACAGATGAGAAGGTGCTAAAGCGTTTTGCATACTTCACAATAAATTAAATCCATCAACTCGGACTTGCTATACACGTAAGTAATTTTTGACATTTGAAAAACTAATGTAAACACTATCGCAAAAACGTTCATCTTTGACGTCTCTGACGAGTAAACAATGACGAGCCAAGAAAAAGCCTTTGTTATTGCAACTCATGTAATGCAAATGTCGAAGCACGGTCGATTGGTTAGAACTATAACTATGGAATTAAGAATGGTGTTTTTCTTCACAGTATATTTGTATATTTAGTTTTTATTTTGTTTACATCGCAAATCTATCAACTAATTAATAATGTAATTCCTTCCGTTGTTTATCACTACCTTCCAATGGTCTGGCAGACTATTTCATACCTGAAGGAATTCGGTAGCTTGGAAGTGAAGAATTTACTAATATTGAAGCATATCACCGGCTTTAAAAAACTTCCATAAACGTTCTTCGGGAGAGATCTGAAAGGATGAAAATATAATGGAGCAACATGCAGCATGAAAATAAAGCAATCCATACTAGAATATATTTTCTTTATCTCACCAGATGCACAATATCACCTTATACTTAGGGACTTACCTCTTTGTTAGCGTTTGTAACTTACCATTTTTTGGTTTTGGTCTTAATGTAAAGGCACCACTTTTCGTCATTATTAACAAAAACGAAATGTTTCTGACAAATAAATAATGATGAGCCAGCAAAGAGACTTTGTTATTGCAATTCATTTAATGCAAATGTCGGAGTCCAATATTGTGTTAGCAAATAAACGATTGCAAATAAGATGTATATCTCATTATTATGCATTAAATGTAAAGCTAACCATAAGCTACGGGGATGTAGCATGTCAGAAAAATATTTACTCGCCTCAGGCGAACTTTTATATATTTCCCGTTGGCCTCTAAATGCATATGACGGGAAAAGAAGGTCAGCTCGGGTATAAACGCGAAATAAATTTAAAAAGGGATTTAATTTAGTTTAATTAAAAACTCGCAGTTTCCACAATTTACACACATATGGATTACGAGTATATGCTCGGCATAAATATCTCTTGAAGCTTACACAAGTCAAACCAAGAAACCGTTATGAACACCCTTTCTATGAATTTTATAACGACCAACATTTCCACAGTTCACTACCAAGCCGTGTTTTCGCAAACAAAGCATTTTATGATTTGCCGAATTGCATGACTAGAAGACGTGATAATGGCTCTGGAGAAATAATGCTGAATTACAGATTAGTGGAACGAAAGAGCAAATCAGCAAATATAGATTTACATTATAGTTTCAGTGGAATCAAATATTTGAAGTTTTGGTAGATATTAAGAAGTCTTAAAGGGAGTTTAAGTTTTTCTATATTAGATTTACTCAAAATATTGCCTTTGCTACCAAATATTTAGGTAGGGTAACAAAGAAACAACAAATTATTTACATACAAATAAGACAGGACCAACAATCTACTTGTCCTAAATATCCTGAATGCCCAAAAACACTAGTGTACAGTTTCAGATATCTACATAGTGGTTACAAATGTTGCTGCTGACATACGAGCGTATCGTATTATACAAGCGAAAGTACTTGCTGATGACATTTCCTACTGCCTCTCGTATAAAACTGCATGTTAAAATTTATTATTACGCTCAGAGACATATGATAAGGTTAAATTAAAGTTTCAAGGTTACTTCTGAGGAAGATAACGATATGTCAAACGTCAAGGTCAAGCTAAACCGATGACGTGGCAACCAGTCTGGATATTGTTCTGCCAATGTTAGAATAAATTAGTTAAATATCTATTTTCTCATAAAAGGTTTTGTTTCTGTTTTTATCTTTAACTAACTCAAGTTCCATCAGTCCATGTCTAACTTGTTCGGAGTTTACATTAAAGTTAGATTTTCCCAAAACTCATATATCTCAGAAACTGAGCCATGAACAAAAAAATTTACCAATACCGTTTCCACACGAAATCACTTGAGGGGTCGTCACTTTCAGTACTTCAGGGAACACTCTGTATAACGCTATTTTCAGAGTAGATGTCTTTTGAGAAGAAAAGAAAAGAAAGGTAATTTCGTTTCTTGTAAGTTAATAAACGCACTACAAAAGTTCTCAGGCTTATTATTAAAAATACAGCGTTACACCACAGACTAAACCAGACCCGACAGTAAGACGAAGAACGCTGATTTAGAGAGAGATCAATATAACATCCAATTTAAAGGGACTGTGACGTCACCGTAAGAGCACTGAAATATACTACCTGCTCCGTAATTTCCGGGAGTGAAAGCCGATAGGCTCTCGCGTTTAATCGGTGTTTGCAAACGTGTCATTTTAATTAACCTCATCTTGTGTTAGTTGCACAGGTCAGTTGTGTCTTGTGTGTCCCATGTTTTAATTTTGTGCTGTTATATTTGAATTAAACTAAAAGTATGGTTCTCTTAATATTTTTGTTCTTTAAATACAAGGGGGCCGTCAATGCGGATATTATAGAAGAAGGAAAAGGGATTCAACATTTCCTTATAATAACTAATCATTGTCATACAACTGTTGATGATGATGATGTTTTTTCAGCTTTTCTATAATACCCATATAACTTACTGTGATTTAAAAACATGTATTATATATTATATAATAAATGGACTCTATAAATTACTTTCGATAAATAAAAAAAGATTATAGGTACAAAACATTTAATAATATTGTAATTTAAAAATAATGTAATTTAAATAAAGTAATTTTTGAGATTTTTAAAATTGTATTTTAAAATACTTTATTACTTCATTACTTTATATTTTTTGTATTTTTTTTTTAAATAAACGACTAATAATAGATAGGTATATCTCATACAAAAACCGTAGACATATAATATAACAAGAGCAGCAAAAGTGATTGAATTTTTACCATTCCTTTTAACCAAATTTATATGTTGATAATTTATTTTCAAGTTGACTGTCCTATGTTTGTTTAGATACTATACAGTATGCGCCAAAAGTATGGAATAAATTCAATAAAAACGAAACAATTATTTTTTGGGAAAAATCCTCGAACAGGTCGATTTTTGTAACACAACACTTATATTTTGGATTCCTTGTTTGGCTTTAAATTCAACGAAAGCAATTATTTATTTTTGTAAAATATTTTTAATAATTTTTCTATTATTTTCAAGTCTCATAGTTCGGTTTAATCGCTTTCTATAAAATAGCATTATTTCTATTGTTTATAAGTGTTTATACACGTTCTAGTTACACATACGTACTGAAACCATACTGAAACATGAAGACGTGTTTTTACACAATGCACCATGTTTTGATAAAAGGCAACTATGCTTTCAGCAAAGATAGGTAAATCTGGTAAAGCCGGCAACGCTGCTTACATCCGATTTAAAGGGACGAGGTCACCGAGTCCCGGCGGCGAATATCAAAGGATTTTGCCCAAGTGTCGTATCTGTATTTTATTAATCTGTGGTTACACATCTTCGCCCATTTCACGAAATGGCTTATCTTATGAGACTTCTGCAACTCGGCCAATTAGTAGTGAAAACTATTAGCTTTCATATACTATAACTGACACATGTAAAAATATCAAAATTTTGCACTTTACAATTCGTTCGCTGCCTGCTAATATAGCTGTTACGACGAAATTTAAGTTGAAATAAAGTATGAAATGAAAGACAACCAAATAATATATTGGCATAAAATAACAAAAATAAATACAGTGTTACTTTTGTAAGTCAATACCTTAAATAAATTATCAAAAATATAACAGAAAGCGTACATTGTGGTTCATTTTACTTGTCTTCATGACGAAGGTGAAGATAAAAGTTTTGAAAGTGTATATTTTTTATTACTAGAGTTGTTTCTTCACACAATGACTTTAATTGCATGTATTTCTTATTACTAATTTTTACTGGTGCAGAATTGAGACTGACTTCCCTTCAATGGAAACTTATGTCGTTTCAGTGAAAGTGTCTTATATTCTGTTTGCAAGAGACTTGTTTTGAAAAATATTTCCATTGGTATGGCTTTCCTTACTTTAAGTTCCATATGCTCACCTGTTTCAGCTACTTTTGTAGTGCGAACCCGCAAATCTTGAGATAATTTCTTAAAGTCAATGAAGTCATTATCTTCTAGAGATACAACAGTAACAACAGTATAGGAATGGCGTCTTCGGGAAAGCTTTATTATAGGCGGTAATTGCGAAGGTACATAAATGTCACCGACAGTTTTTAAATCTTTGGATATGGTAATGTACAGTATGCGCCAAAAGTATGGAATAAATTCAATAAAAACGAAACAATTATTTTTTGGGAAAAATCCTCGAACAGGTCGATTTTTAATTTAAAAAATACATATTTTAGTGCAAAATGCGATTTTCAAATGTCATTTATTTTCGAGTAATGACGTCATCGATTTTTTTTTAAATGGCAACACCATATTTTTTT
This sequence comes from Monochamus saltuarius, assembly GCA_025584915.1. Classification (NCBI taxonomy): domain Eukaryota; kingdom Metazoa; phylum Arthropoda; class Insecta; order Coleoptera; family Cerambycidae; genus Monochamus; species Monochamus saltuarius. Next base: position 53,985,263 of record CM046725.1, on the reverse strand, counting down.
CCTTAATTCTGAAAGATCGTTTAATTCTCTATCAGACAGTACTAAAATTTTGCCCTCTTACGAGTAAATGACGATTGAATATTAGAAAACGTAAATTTTATCCATAAAAAAGTAACAATTCTGAGGTATGTAAAATAAAATACAATTGATTAAATTTTATACTTAAATTAAATGTTCGAATTGCCCCAGAAATCATTCATAATGTGCAAGAAGAATTTCTTCACAGACTTGCGCATTGTCAAGAAGTTGGTGGATGGCAATTCGAACATTTAATTTAAGTATAAAATTTAATCAATTCTATTTTATTTTACATACCTCAGAATTGTTACTTTTTTATGGATAAAATTTACGTTTTCTAACATTTAATCGTCATTTACTCGAAAACTTTCCTATGTAAGAGGGCAAAATTTTAGTACTGTCTGATAGAGAATTAAACGATCTTTCAGAATCAAGGAAAAAAATATGGTGTTGCCAACAATCGATGACGTCATTACTCGAAAACAAATGACATTTGAAAATCGCATTATACGCTAAAATATGTATTTTTTAAATTAAAAATCGACCTGTTCGAGGATTTTTCCCAAAAAATAATTGTTTCGTTTTTATTGAATTTATTCTATACTTTTGGCGCATACTGTATACCTCATCTTCATTTTGTCCATAGGATGTTTCGAAGAATGTTAATGTGATTTCATCGATATTAGCACTATTGGTTATAACATAAAGCAGCATTATTGCAATGATGGAGATTTTGTTCTGTCCGATACATCCGTCAGAAAATAAGGAACAGATTTTATGCCTTTTGCATCATAAATTCGGAGGGCCTTATACACACAAGTACTAACCTCTACTGACCCTCATTTACTGATGCTTTCATGCCACATAAAGCAAAAACAATCTTTAGTAGCAATGTCGTACAGTGTGCAGTTGTAATTTGATAAACAACTTTTATAAAATATAGCATTTTCTTTTGATATGGGTAGATTTATCACTTGCTGCAAGTCAAAACTTGTACAGACTACCTCACCTATATTTTCATATGCTTCCTTTTTATACAGTGCCTTAATTGTAGTATTCGAGTTTATTCTGCTACAAGTCTGAACAGGAAAATGTGAGATGCGCCACCTATTTATTTCTACTTACCACCAAAATAAAATTTCACGAACTGGCGGTTCGAGAAATTTTATTTTAATCATTAACGTGTTACGCCGACAGAATAATGTCTATTATCCTGAAAACTATACGGAATTGAGTTACGCCTCTTCGTGAATGTGTAATGCCGCCTCCACACTTTTGCCGAGACAGTCCGAGACCGTTCGAGCAAGAGAATGTGGATGATGGACTTGTCTCGCCTCAAGATGTCTCGCTCCCTCTTGCCAGCGCTCACTTCGATGTCGGCATTTGGGACACTAGTCAAAGGATTTCTTCAGTAAAACACGGCGAGGCGAGGTACACACTCTATGTATGCTCTTGCAGTTATTTTGGCTAATATGCATGACCTTATTGTCTCTATGCCTAAGGTCCAAAATAGATAGTGATTCATTTACAGCAGACATAGGACCTATATGAGTACAGGAAGTGAGGATTACAAGAGACATTTCATAGGCGTGTCACTTGAGAAGGGTTCAAAGAACACAAAATTACCAAAATATAGTTAAATACATATATAGTGACACAATACTGTGAGATATTGTTTGTCAAGAAAGTTATAAATAAAAAAAAAACAATTTTTGAAATGGTTATTGACTTTCCAGACAATCGATTTCAAATAGTAGGATGTTTTCCACAATATCTACTTTTTTATTTTTAGTCAGGAAGGTAAAATATTATTTTCATCAGTACTAGGACTAAAACAGCATAATTTCTGCAAGCTGTAGGTGAAATAGGTTTTATATTACTTGTTTCTTATTATTTTATTCAAAGTTGCAATCCAATAGAAGATACTGTGAAAAACATAATACCATTTGAACGATTTCCTGGAAAGTATTTCCAAATGTATATCGTACATTTTGTTTTCCAAATGGGGGGTCCAAACCCTCATTTCTACGCCCATGTGATTGATAATGGGCAAGTTTTGCATCATTTTGTGCTCGTTCCAACAATTAACCATATATAAATTTAAATATACACATAATGAAACCAAAAAAAAGTTATGCTACAGAAACTTTTAAAACATAATATTCAATGTCTAGTATCTCAAAAACTAAGCGTTTTAAAAGAAAATGTTGTAGAGCAAAAACATTATTATATTTCGATGTACTATCAATTTTGCAATTTTCTGTATTTAAACCTGATACACTGTTTGTAAATGATATATGAATTTTACTATAATATATAAATCTGTATATGGTTAATTTGTTGGAAAGAGCACAAAATGATGTAAAACTTGCCCATTCTCACATGGGCGTAGGAAGTAATTTGAACCCTCCATTTTGAAAAAAATAAATGTACGCCCATGGACATTTGGAAATATTTTTTAAATTTGTTTATCCTTCATAACTTACTTGACAAAACATGTATTTTCTCAATATTTGAAATTGCTATTAGCTTTCCAGGAAATCGTTCAAATGGTATGATGTTTTTCACAGTATCTACATCTTCTATTCGATTGCAGATTTTAATGAAATGATAAGAAAAGAGTAACATAAAAGCTGTTTCATTTACAGGTTGCAGAAATTAAGCTGTTATAGTCCTAGTACTGATGTAAATTATATTTCACCTTCCTGACTAAAAATAAAAATGTAGATATTGTGGAAAACACCATACTATTTGAAATCGATTGTCTGGAAAGCCAATAACCATTTCAGATATGACATTTTTCTATTTATTACTTTCTTGACAAAAATATGTCAGTATTGTATCACTATATGTATGTAACTCTCTTTTGGAAATTTTGTGTTTTTTGGACCTCCTGTACTCATATAGGTAATACCTCTGCTACAAACGAATCACTATCTATTATTTTGGATCTTGGGTATAGAAACAATAACGCCATGCATAGCGAAACTCACTACGAGACCATACAGGAGTGTAGACACGATCTCGCTTCGCTGTGTTTTACTGAAAAAATCATTTGACTCGTGTCCCAAATACAGACATTGAAGCGAGCGCTGGCAAGAGGAAGTGAGACATCTCGAGGCGAGACAAGTTCATCATCCATACTCTCGTGCTGGAATGATCTCGGCGAGAGTAGGCAGCATTACACCCGGGTTCCAAATATCGAGCCGGAAACAAGAGCTAGCAAGAGGAAGCGAAACATCTTGAGGCGAGTCAAGTCCTTCATCCACACTTTCGTGCTGTTTGACCGGGATTAACCAGGAATGAGAAAGTTTGTCCCTGCGAAAGTTTTGCCTTGGCCGGGACATAAAAAATCCCGGAAATCCTTAACTAATATTTTAACAATATTCAGAAATTTTCGTGTATACGGCAACGCTGCGAACTTTGACGACCAACCGCTGCGCCGTGCCCTGGTAGTCTGAGGTATATTTTTGTGCGTATACTTATATACCGATTATATATTAGTTAATAATATTATTGTATAATATTATATATATATATATATATATATATATATATATCTATATATATATATATATATATATATATATATATATATATATTAATAATATTATTGAAAATTTCGAATCTTTTTCTGAAAAAAATATAATGGAAAAGGGGGTTCAGATATTTAGTTGATGTTGCTAGTGATAACTTAAATGAAATGTTTAAATTACTGTCCTAGTGTTCCTGTCGGCAATGCTTTTTGCGAACGTGATTTCAGCATTATGGAAGCATTGTAGACCAAGGAAAGAAATTGACAGAGTATATCTCAAGTAAAATCGGAAATACAAGTGAGACTAAATTTTTATTTAAAATGTGAGGACTTTTTGGCTCTAGTTAAACCAGACCAAAAACTGCTTCAGGCTGCTCGATCTCAACAAAGATATAAATTTAAGTAGCAATGGAAAGTAAAAAGGGTTTATTTTGTAGTTTATTTTAATGTTTATTTTTGTCAATAATATTTATTAGTAATGTTAAGTAGGTACTTACTTACCAGTCCTAGTTACCAAAGTTATGTTTTACGTTTATGAATTTGTTGTTTTTTCCTCTTACCAAAAGCCAAAGGTAACTACTCTATTTTATGATCGATTTTATGTTTAAACATTAAAAAAAGTGTGTGCAATATATATTTCTGATGTTTGATGTTTTGTTTCAATTATTTGGAAATGTAAAAACAATTGTCCAGGAATGACCGATACTCGAGTTGGGAACCCAAACTGGTGGATGCGGCAGAATAGTCCTCGCTGAGACATCTCGGTGAGAGTGTGGATGCGGTATATAACATGTACTTTTGTTACGTTAAACAAAGTATCTTCAATATTCAACTTTTTTTAAATTCAGATCAGAATGAATAATATTCATCCCAAAATATTTGTATTGTCATTTCTGAAAGAAAAAAACGACTCAATTGTTCTTTTTTGGAACGTGTCTAATTGTTGGTTACTGTCTTGGCTCTAACAAGCAGTAGAAACAAACAAAAACTACAAATAACATGTTTAATCAATTTTCCACTCTCCACATTTGCCCAATCATGCAGCGCTACAAGCAGCCCATGTAAAAAAATACCCCCGAGAGAACATCACTTATTTAACAAAGAACCAATAGTAATTCTCTCCTTATATCGTTAAACCAAAAACACGGAAAACGTTTCTAAAAACAACAAACACCCATCAATCACGTATTCAATTAATCTATCAGTAACTTAGTGCAGACATATTTTGCTAGAGGGCAGACGTGGCGCGCAAATTATCCTTTAATCTCACCATCCCCAGTTTAATTACAGTCGTCGATGGATCTATTAGTGAACGTTTTAGCCCTTGTTTTAGCTACGCGCTGCCTTCACCCGTTTACCTAATTTTCGCTTTATTAAATAATACCCTGCGACAGGCTTAGGGTCGCAGTCAGGCAATCACTTCACTTTTCATTTAATTTTCGAGCTATTTTTTAGAAGAATGTAGACGCCAAGAAGTTTGGATCTCGAACGAAAACATGTTGTCCTGGAAACTTCAGCTGCGCCTTTATTTTGTCTGGCTTGCAACGCTTCGATAATATTTCTCTATATATTAATGTTTTTAATGAGGACCGTTGGTTTATTTTGCAATTTTTGTTTGTCTCGACTGTAACGTATTTTAACTTTCTATATTGTTCTTTTCATTTATTTTATACTGGGGTTGAGTAGAGCCTAAAAACAATCGGCGTATACCAACAGATTGGCGGTTTAGATTTTTAGAATATTTTTCCACATCTATCATTTTATGAAAATGAGCTGTAAGATACAGGGTGTTAAAAAAAGAGTGTAAAATATTTCAGGTAATAATATGAACCAAAATAAGCATAAAAGTCTTAATCAACATGGTATTCGAACTCTTTCAAAAACGCCCTCCTTGGTTTGTATTTCTTGACACTTTTGATTAATCCGTAGCTGCAGTTCTTCCAGGCTATTTACAGGAGTACCATACACTAATGTCTTCAAATATCCCCAAACAAATAAATCTAAAGGGTTCAGATCAGGCGATCTCGGAGGCCATAAAACAGGTCCAGCCCTTCCTACCCATCTATGTGGAAAAGTTTGATGTAAATGCTCTCTAACGGCCATGGAAAAATGAGCTGGAGCACCATCATGCTGGAACCACATTTGTTGCCTCTGGTAAACTCATACAGTGTGTTCTGCAGAAACTTGAGGTAAGCCTGTTAATCGGTTTGGTACAACAACAGGACCTAGAAACCCATCCAAATGTTTAATGAAAAACGTGCCTGATGTCCAGATTCTATTAGAGCATGATGATTTTTGTCGGCCCAAATATGCATATTGTGAAAATTAAACACTCCATTTCTTTTTAACCCGGCCTCATTAGTGAAAAGAATGTTTGCAAGAAAACGAGGGTCATTAGCATCATGACGTTGAAACCAGCGGCAAAAAACCAAACGTGCTTGATGATCATTTATTGATTTAAGGTCTGTACGCGTTGCACATGGTATGGATAAAACAGTTTCTTGTGAAGGATTCTCCAAACAAGAGGACCACTAATTCCTACCTCGGCTGATATTCTCCGCACACTCGTACCTGGATTCTACTCTACTAGTGCTAGAATTTCTTCTTCTGCTCTGGATACCGACCTTGGTCTTCCGGATAAATGGCTGTGTTTGCTCAAGGAACCGGTATAACGCAATCTTTGGTGAATTCTTCCAAACATGCGTTGTGAAGGAATCTGGCGATTTCGATAAGCGTCAACATAAAGACGTCGCGCTCGGTGGCGTTCTCATTAGCACGACCATACATGAAATGCATGTCTGTTAATTCTGCGTTAGAGTAACCAGCCATAGCGAAAGAAAACTTGTGCACTGAGAACAACTGTCAAATACGTACTGTTTATTTAACTAAACATCAACCAACTATTATAAGAAAATACACGTTTTTGCAAAATTAAACAGGAGCTAAAAACTTAAAACATTCCATACCTCCCCAACCGTTACTTTGCGGCCCATGTTTATTGAGACTTTTCTGATTATTTTGGTTTATTTATTACCTCCTTAAATATTTTACACTCTTTTTTAACAGCCTGTATATTTAAATTTAAAGTATTGCTACCAGTCCGCAAGACCAGTGGCCACCTAAAGCTAATCTGTTAGATTGTATTAATAATCTTGAAAATACTATTCAAAATTTATTACCTGAATATGATTATGTTGAAGTCGGGGGTGATTTAAATGTTGAATGGCTTAGTATTGTACTGGTACCCCGAGTTATTTACAGCTTAAACACTTCTTAGATAAATATAATTTAAGTCAACTGATTTCCGAACCCACTCGTGTTATTAACAATTCGTCTTCGTTAATTGACTTGCTTTCTGTTAATTGTCTTGATATCATTAAAAATTTTGAAGTGGTCCGAGTTGAAGGTATCTCAGATCATCATTTGTTACATGTTCTTTGACTTTTCTAATTTTGATCCTGACCGATTTTTAAATGATCTTCACTTGATAAATTTTGATCATATTTGGAACTGGATCATGTGGATCAAATGTGAACATTTTTAAATACATGTATAATTTCTCTGTTTGACTTTCGCGCTCTATTTAAAACTGTTAGAATTACTAAAAAACCTGCTCCTTGGTTAACTGAAAATCTCAAACTTATGATAAAATTAAGGGATAAAGCCTAATTAAAATATAAAAAATTCGTATAAACAACTAAGAAATTGGATAAAAATGGCCGTAAAGTCTGAGAAAACAGGATATTTGCATTATCAATTTAAAAAGATCCAAAAAATTTTTGGAAAGTCCTTTCTTATTTAAACAATCATTCCGTACCTTTAAATCCATTTGAAATGTTACAGACCTTAATGATTTTAATGATTATTTTGTGAATAAAATTCCATCAACTAATACCGATAGAGCTTTTGATTCTAATAATTACATAGAAAACTTGAGCACATTACGGGTGAATTTCAGTTTTCTCCAGTTACTGTTGGAAAAATTTAAAAAGAGTTGTTGTGGATGTGATGGCATTAATATAAAAATGTGATTATTGGTTTTTCCTTATTTACGTCACCATTTTACTTTCATTATTAACAGTTGCCTGATATCCGGTACTTTTCCCGATGAATGGAAAGAAGCTTATGTTTCCCCTATTCCAAAAATTAGTAGTCCTTCGAATGTGTCTGATTTTCATCCGAATAGCATCCTACCTACTTCCGAAATGGTTGAAAAAATTACCTGCGAACAGCTGTCTGATTACTTTAAAAAAAGTTATATATGTATATTTTGCCTGTGCCTCAATCGGGTTTCCATTCTAATCACAGTACGACCACCGCATTATTACAAGTGACTGACGAATTGTACAAGGCATGCGATAATAACCGTATCTCCTTTTTGCTTCCTTTAGATTTTAGTAAAGCTTTCGATACTCTCAATCCCTCCATTTTGATAGCCAAACTTAAGTATTTTGGGTTTAGGATTTTCTAATTTTCTACGGCACTGTAATTCACATTGATATGCTGATGATTTTCAATTGTTTCTTTTTATCAGACAGTGATCAAATTCAACGTAAAATTTATGAGGACTTAACGGCTATTTCTGTGGTGTCGAAAGCTCACGGCTTAATTTTAAATGAGTCTAAAACCCAATTTACCATTATAAGCAAAGTTAGTAATCTTATGTCCAATCCTCAATTTTGTATTGAATTTAACGGAGTAAATTTGAAACCTACTACTGAGTGCAAAAATTTGGAATTTTATTTTTATTCTTGCCTTAGATTTCGTAGTCATGTTAATTTTTTACGGAATAAATCATTAGGTATGTTGAGAATTTTATACATGCATAAAGATTATCTCACAACAAATGTTGAGCTCTACCTTTGTGAATCACTAGTCCTTAGCCACTTGGCTTATTGTAATATAGTATACCGGTCTGCTTTATTACAGGCAGAGAAAACTAGCCTTCAGAGACTTCAGAATAGCGGTCTTAGATTTTGCTATAACCTTAAGTAATTTGACCAGTCGTTAAAAATATCCAACTGGCTTAACTTAGATCAGCGTTTTAGGTTTATCTTGTTTATAAACTTATGAGTTCAAACGTCCCAAATATCTGTATGAGAAATTAGTAAAGTGTTCATCTATACATAGCATCGGCATTCGACTTTGCTTTTTAAGAGATTTTTTGCCGTTATTCGTTGGTTCGATTGAGAGGTATTCTGCATCCATCATATTCTCCAAATCATTATGCTCAGTCTGATTTCCAATTTTTTCGATCTTTATCGAATATCCTTTGAGGAATATTCATCAACGACCACGTTGTGTTTTAACAGTAACTTGATGAATTTTTATTTTCAAACCCATATATATTTTCAGATGTTAAATATATAAATTACAATATCATTGGCAAGCAATTATAAACAATAATTAAGAAATATACATTCTTGGTTAATTTATGTTTTCATTATAAAATGGAATTAACCACTACGGATCAACCCATAAATAAATGATAATAAATATTGCAATGACTCAATGAAAGATCAATTACTAGTATATTTTTGTAATGGGTCAAGTTGTAAACCATTTAACATTTCATTACATAAATAGTGAGGTCCAATAGTTACTGGGTAAATTATTAAGAGAGGCTTAGAGGTTTTTCGTATTTAAATACTGTGAGTAATACAAAATAGCATTGCGTTGTCGCCAAAAACCAATCCGAGACATATTCAGTAACAAGCAATCCAGCAACAGTGAATCTTGACCTACCGTATTATTAGGTTAATGTTAATGAAAACAAATCGCCAAGGAGCCGCAGAAAAATTAAAATTTACCTAAGAAAACGCGAAAAGACCATTTCTCAAAATTATTGCTATTTATTTGAATATCATTGACCTTTATTGGGTTACATTTTATTGATCTAATATAAAACATTCATATGTATACTATGTAGTAGAGTTTGTGGGCTAGATCGTGCTGCAACACCATTAATTTCAGGGAAACTAAAAAGGATCGCCTACTGTTCACAAAGGAACACAAATTGGCCCAACAACGAGTTGAAGGATGCTCTTTTCACTAATGACTTCAGCTTAATAATTCAGCTGGGCTCAGATGGATAGGAGAAAGAAGAGGATAAGGGCAGATTCTGTATATAAAGTTCAAACAGTCTGACGGCCCAACAACATTTATCATTCAGTCAGTATATTGCAGTTTTGGATAGGGCTATGTGGGACTAAATGTAAAAAAGAACATTGTAAAATGTGACTTAGTGACAGCGTATCAAATACCGAAGAAAAAATAAATGAAGTGTCTGCGAGTTGAGATGTATGAATAGAACAGATTATTTTAGTTGTATAGGGTGGTCACATTAACATTGACCCCCTTCCCCCTTTCCCTTCTATCTTATTTATTATTCGAGATACGGAAAAAGGTGTTATAAAAAAGTATTAAATTAAAGAATTGGTAGCAATCTTAACCAGTGAGACAAAAACCACAGTAAAAAAAGTAGAAATTGGTATTTATTATACAACTAATAGGTCAAATTGGAAAAAAATTGCTTTTATTCAATAATAAACTGTAATGTTACTGTTACTGTAAATATCAGAAATTGAGATACTATTACTAAGGTAAAAATCCAATGATCTAGATCATTAATTGTACTGTCCTTTTTCCAATTATTTCATCCTCAATAATTTTAAATGAAATACATGATATAAGCATTTTTAGAAATAGCTTTTAATATAATGTAAGGATATGTAAAATTTGATAAAAAGATAATCAACTTTGCATTAAAAAATATTGTCATATTGAATCATTCTTATTTCTTTTGTTTTTGTCTTTCATTTGAAATCTGGTATATTTCATGAGTTATTTATATGATGTTGCATATTAACAATAAGTAGCAAGCAGCAAAGTATAGCCTACAAGAGAGTAAGATTTTAAACCCTTGACAGATGTTGCTATCTAGCAATAGCTAAACTATTCATGGCTCAAAACATGCCGATATTAAGTTAATCAAAACAAAGTGCAAATCGACATAGATAATTTTAAATTTGTCTTTCTCTTCTACAAAACAGTTAACACGTTATTTAACTGCAGTAAAATATACTTAAAAGATGAACTTAGAAAAGGTTTGTGTTCATTTTTCCCACTTTTGCGTTTAATTCTGAAAAATTTATGATGAAGTTTATGTAAAAATTCCATGAAAATAAACACATTCAAGAAATATTTTAAGTATCGCTACATTTTAGCAATATAAATACTAACACTACTTAAGTTGAACTTTCTAGTCTTCAATGATGTAGATATTCGTATAATTCCTTTTAGTAATTTTAACAGTGTTTCAAATTACTAACTTTAAAATTACATCGACATTCCACCATTGTGGGCCACAAATATGGCCCCCAAACGCATCTTATTTCAGAAAGACTCTCTAAACGCATGTTTTAAGGATTCATTTATTATGAGCATAAAATAGAGCCTACATATATATTTTTAAATAAATTGTCCTCTAATTCTCGTGCGCATAGGTATAGTAAAGTAAAAGGGAAATATTTATAATATTTTATAAGGAAAACAAAAACAAGTTGAGCCTTGGCGAACAATTTTATTTGAGAAGGAAAACTTTCTGAAATAACATTCCAAAGATCGAGAGTGATATTTTCCCTCAGGCCTACAAAAACCATCTCTATAAATATTAGCTTTGTGTTGTGTTCGATATTGCCAGGGAATGTAATTTGCTGAAGATGAGATAAATTTAATGAAACTAATATATAAATAGAACTTCTTATTGCTGTTAAAGTAGATACTCGTCCTAGATAGTAATCCGATATAAGTGTTATGTTAAACTATGAAAAACTGTAATCTGGATACCTATTATAGTAATTTTAGATTTTATCATCCAAGCCTGAAACTGACATGTGAGTAATTCAATGGTGGTCAAGGCACTAACCTGCACGGTAGTTGTTTCCTGGAATTCCGCTTTTTCAAATATCGCCTAGAGGTCGGGGCTTTCAATAGTAGGTATTCATATTTAGTGGATTGCTTTCTAATAGTGGCCATATGCTGGCTCAGTATTGAGCAGCCAGGCATGTGCTAAGTCTTGCGTATCCTAGATCTGGTGTTTTCGACACCCTGTGATATAACAAATTAAGTATTTAACGTTATCGTATATATACAGTGCTTTCGAAAAGTAACAAATAAATTCATTATTTTTGAAATTGAGAAGTTTTCGAAAATATCCCCTGGCACGTCGATTTTGTTTTTAAAAAGGCATATTTTGACATACGAGCCATATTTGGAACGTCATCATTGTTCGAGATATGACGACAATTTTTTTAAATAATAACTCCCAATTTTGACCACGCCATTTGAAAGAGCATTCTACATACATACATCATGAAAAATTATGGTGTTACATAACAAAAATTTCAAGAAAATAATGTTTGAAGATTTTAAAATTTAATTTTCACAATACTGTGCACCTCCCCATTATGCAACACCTGTCCGTGCTTATTTAGATGAGCTGTTCCCGAATAGTTGGATAGGGAGAAGGGGACCGATTGAGTGGCCAGCCAGATCGCCTGATTTGACACCCCTAGATTATTTCTTGTGGGGATACTTAAAAAGCAAAGTATACGTTACTGGACCGGCTAATTTAGAAGATTTAAAAGTAAGAATTCGTCACGAGATACATCGTGTACCTCCTGAAGTTATTGATAATGTCCAAAAAGAATTTATGAATCGTATTGGCTACGGTCAGGCAGCCAACGGTGCACAATTTGAACATTTAATTTAGTCGATTTTTTACATAATCATTATCATTTTCAGTATTGTTCAGGGTGTTAAAGTTCAATTTTATTTGCAGTTTTTTTTGCAATACTTTTTGCCACACTCATAATATTTTGACGAAATTACGTATATGGGGGTTTTTCGGGATGAGCATTATACATTTGCCCACCGTTTTTTCGCATTTTGTAGAGGGCGCCACATACGAGCCTTTATTTGAATGGTTCCAGCTTTTTTTGTGCTACACTTTATGCGGACACCCTGTATATGATGATGGTGATTGCATATTGATTATTTGGCTAGTAAGTGTAATAAAATGCTTGGTTTTATTACAAGAATATGTAAAGATTTTAGGTCTGCTAAAGCTAGTAAAATTATTTTGCATATTTTTATAGTAGATTGAATTTTGCCTGTGTTATATGGAGTCGTTATTACGAGGTACATATATTTCCTGCCTTGAAAGGATTCAAAATAAGTTTGTTAAGTTTCTTAGTTACAGGATTCCTGGAGTGCATAACGAACGCTCATGATATCTCGTCTACTAGTTTATTATTTAGCTCAATACCTTTAGAATTTTGTAGGTTTGCCATTCGGACCTGATATTTTTGTATACGTTATTAAATAATTTAATAGATTCTCCTGAGTTGTTGTCCAACCTACCTTTTCATGTACCAGTTAGGGACACACGAGTTTTGTCCCTTTTTTATTTTGACCAACTTAGGGCTAAATTCATCATTCATCGGATATAAATTCTCCTCAAATAATATAATAATTTTAAAATGCATTTGTAAGACACACATTATTTTGTTATTCTAATTCCACATTTTAACAATTATTTTCACATATAAACAAAAGTGAACAATCTTACATGCAGAACTAAGTAAGTTTATGTTATGACAATATTTACATCTACAGTTGAGTTTAAAAAATACGCATTTTGAAAAATTTTTGTACCCACAAATTTGTTGGTTAGATCACCATCGCAGGTGGCACAAGACAACATTCCTGTTATTTGCTAAACCCTATATTATTCAGTTCCTAAATGTCTTAAATTACTTGTATTTGTAGGAAACCTATTTCAAGAACACGGCGCCCTTAACCATTTTTTCTGGTACCCTTTTCTCATCTGGGATCTTCATTATACCAGGATAATACCAGAACTTCTATAAACGTAGGTCGATAAATTGACCTTATAGGAGCTAGGGCTTTTTAATGGGTCAACCTTAACGGTGATTTTTATTCAATATTATTGAAACGGTTTGAAATTTTGAACACTTAAACCGCTTTTTATGCTGAATTCGATAATTTAAGCATTTTGTTCAGCGGAATAAAGAAGGCCTTAGGATTTTTAGTCCTAGTATTTTTGTTAGAAATTATTTTTAGCCTTAAGGTCAATTCGTTGATCTTTATCTATATGCAGGTTTCATCTTATTTTTTTATACTACTTTTTTGTAAAATTCTATTTGGGAAAAATATCTGTCGAACAAAGTTTTTTGATATAAACGTCACGTACATAATGTTGGAGGATTAAACGTTGGAAAACTCATTAATAGTCGGCTCACGCCGCGCCTTTGACGTGGCTGTGTAATTAAAGGAAAAAGTTCGCGGTGCTTTTTTTGTTTGAAGAATGAAAATTTTATTTAAATATTTCATGTCACTTTCCTTAAATTAAGTTTATATTCTCTAGAAATATTTCCACCAGTTTACGAATTTCGAGACGAATTTTCTTCGTGATAGGGTACAGGTACAACTCGATAGTATAAGCCTACTGTAAGGATACAAGAAATTTAAATAAAATTTGAGACATGTGGTGTTAAATGGAATGAGATAAGCTCCAATTTCAATCGAAAACTTTATCTTTAGGATTTGACAGAAACGTCTAATGACGTCATCAATTATATTTTTTTTCATAAACATACCCAATTTGTTTTCTTGTTAGAAAGCTTTTTTTATAATAAACTTTTATTAGAGACATTTTTTTGTATTACTTCCCATTTAAAAACAATATCGTTCTAAATAGTCTCAAATGAAATAACAAATAGAATGGCATATATGAAACTTACATAAATCAGGTTCACACAGCAGTTTCTCACAATATCCAACAATTTTAGTCATTTGTGCATGCAAAATATAGAACTAGCAGAATACCTGGGAGAATGTTTTATGATGACATCATATTCGATCAACCTCAAGATATTGTCAATGCATACGGTAACTAAAAACATTTTTAGTGTCCCTAATAATCAATATTTTCCTTAAGAGAGCAATTTCAATATTCACAACATCCATTTTGTAATACAGTTGGAGAAATATGCCGCTACTATGTTTGAAAATAAATTCAATTCAGGTCCTGACAAGATATCTTCATTTATCGTTAAAGACTGTATACGTGCATTTGTTACTCCACTTTGTTATTTATTTAATTTGGCAGTGAAGTATATTGAGTTTTCTAAACTGTGGAAAACCGCCAGAGTTTGTCCTATTTTTAAAAATGGCAATAACAGCCTTATTACTAATTGTACATCAATTTTTATCTAAATTGTTTTATCTAAATTTCAGCCCTACTTCTGAAATAATAATAATAATAATAATAATAACCTTTATTATTCCAACAGGAAAACCCAATTACAGGAATAAGTAATAAACAAAACTAAGTGGTAATAAGAAACTAAACATAAATACATATAATATATACTAATAAAGAGACAAAATCATATAACACACATATAAGTTACGTTAAGTGAGAAACACAATGACACAGAGACTTTAAACTGCCATTAAAAATATCACAATCCTTAGCAATTTTATTATACAAATTACACATTAAGTAAATAGGAGATTTAGCTAGTATATTAGTTCTAGGGGAATCACAGTAAAACAAACTTTGTTGCCTCGTGTAACCACGTGGTATACGAAAGTAAATATTTCTCAATAGTACGGGGCCATCAACTTTGTTGTTTAAAAGATTAAACAGAAAGCGAATAAGAGATACGTTACGACGGAAATCCAATGATTCTAATCCGAAACGATTCAATAGGTTAGTGTGATTATAACCCTGAAGTGGATAAACGCCATCTTGTCGAAATGCAAGAAGTTTTAAAAATCTTCTTTGAACAGATTCTAGCCGGTGCTGATGCGTATTATAAATCGGGTACCATATTATGGAACCGTATTCGAGTTTAGACCTGACCAGGGAACAATATAAAGTTTTCAACGTGACCACATTTTTAAAATCTCTACAATTGCGGTATATAAAACCATAAGTCCGGAAAGCACCAGATACAATAATATTAATATGTTCAATAAAAGTAAATTTACTGTCAAAGGTAATCCCTAAATCTTTATATAGCTCAACACGACTAATGATGTAGCCGTCAATAGAATATTCATATGCAACAAAATTAATCTTGCGAGTGAAGGACATAGATTTGCACTTGGAAATATTAAGTGACAGATGATTTAATTCACACCATACAGACAAGCGATCTATACAAAACTGAAGATGTTCGCAATCTGAAACCGAATTAATTTTAGAATAAAGCTTAAAGTCGTCAGCGAATAATAATTTTTCACAGGAAACAACATCAGGAAGATCATTAATGAATAGTAAAAATAAAAGTGGGCCCAAATTAGAGCCCTGCGGCACACCAGATGATGGAACAAAAGAACGAGACGTGAAGTTTTGATATCTGACCTCAAACTGTCTATTAGCTAAATAAGACTCTAAAAGTTTAATTAATGAGTCGGAAAAACCAAACTGATACAATTTTGCTAATAAAATATAATGATCTATCTGATCAAAAGCTTTTCGAAAGTTCTACTTCTGAAATAATAGATCAACCATGACGAATTTAACTGTATTTACTCAATTTGTATTTGAAGTTCTTGATAATCAAGCACATGTAGATGCAGTTTACACTGACTCTGCCAAAGCTTTAGATACAATTTGTCGTACTGTGAATAAATTAGGTAATTTTGTCTTTGTTGTCCCAGCTCAAAAAATTATTCTATCTCATCTTATCTTAAGGGAACAGGATGTTGGGTATAATGGTTTTAAGTCTACGGCATATATAACAACGCCAAAGGTTCCTCAGGGATCTAATCTTGACCCTTTGCTTTTTTTGCTCTTCATAAAAGATTTTAATCATGTTTTTAATTGTCACAAACTTTTTTTTCTGATATATATCAGTATAGAAGTATTAATAATGTTGAAGACTATGAAGAGGTACACGATGAACTTAACAATTTGCTGACATAGTGTAATTATAAGTCAATTGTACCTGAATTCTTCTAAGTGTAATATTGTTTAATACAGTAGAAAGAAATGTATTTATTATAATTACAAAATAGATAACATAGACTTATCTCGTATTGGCTCTTATAAAGATCTTGGCATTCTGTTTGACCGTGAGCTAACATTCAACGAACGTAATTATTTCTGTGCAAATTAGCGATGAAAATGTATGTATTTATATTTAAAAAATGTTACACCTTTACAAACATTGATGGTTTTGAAAATATTATACTATTCTTGTGTTAGTCCTAAACTTAAGTATGGCTGTGTGATTTGGTATCCTTTAAATAAATGTTACATTTGATACTGACACAGTTGATACTTTGACACAGTTGATATTGAATCGGTACAAAGAAAATTTTTGAAATACTATTTAAAATGAATGGTGTTTATCTTGAAGGAGGTGTACGTTACAGCCTATTAAAAAATCGATTCAATTTAATCAGCCTAAATTTAAGACACAAATTTAACTTTGCTTAGGCCATTGATTAGACATAAATCAACGTTTTATTGTTGTGTACCAAGGACAAATTAGCTGTTTAAATCACTAATTTTTGTGATGTGTGTTAATTATAATAGGCTTAGTTATCTGTGTGATTAGTGTATGTACATTAAAGAATATTATACTAATAGGTGCTCTGAATTTGAACGATGATGTTTTTACCTAACTGGTAGCACATACATGGGTTATACTCGTTTGCATTTTGTTTGGATAAGATTCTTTATTAAGTATTAATTTTATTTTAGATATTCTGCTTTAATTGGTTTTCGTTTTATTCTGTCATTGCCCTGTCAATGGAATTTCTGTTTAAAGTGGAGAGCTTTGTTATAATGGTATTGATTTGACTACTTTGTTTATAGTTATTATTTGATAGATGTGCATTTCAGTCCGCTGCTGCCATGCTGGGATTTTTATATTGTCACAGCAGAGGATGATACTGTGCACATATGTGAGACATATTAAGCTGAAAATACGATTGCGCCGAAAGCCCTTTAATTAATGAGTCAGGCTTGGTGTATTTAACCGCGGATTGCGACGATTTATCAAAGGATATAAGGTCCGTTTTATGTGCTGCGGTACTTTTGAACACCGACGCGTCCACCAGCGTGCGTTTGTCTCGTTTCCGCTTCTGCAGAATTGTTACGCAAGCTTCGCACATTCTGTTCAAAGGAATTACTGTGTGCTGCAACAGGAATGCTGCAAATAAATCTTAATTCAGATTTTCCAGGTAGCACTAAAGGTGGAATGTACTTTTGTTCGTGTAGTTTCATTTGTGTCGTTAAATCTCAAGTTACTGAAATTGGCTGCTTGTTTATGTAACGCTAAAATACAAAAACATAAAAATAATTATGTATGAGGGAGAGAAGTTGCTAGAGGATTGAGAAATGAGAGTAATAAATACTTCCGATTTATAACAATGATAACAATAAATATTGTAATAATCATAGATATACGTTACGTAGTAGGTACTGGGTTGAAATTATTTCAGAGTATATTTGAGAAACGATTGAGGCAAAGTATTGAATACGTCCGAGTCTGAGAGTGGTTTTGGGAAGGGCAGGAGTACTTGGACCACATATATTTACCATTGAATAGATACCAGAAAAAACATTAGAACAAGAAAGAATAGCATACTTGGCATTTATGGACAATGAAAAAGCCTTCGATAAAGTAACGGGTGAAGAAATATGGGCAAACTTGGAAAAAAGAGGTGTTGAACCATAGCTGAAAAGTTGGATTCGAAGTTTGTACAGTAATAGTAAGAACTACGTGGTTAAAAATATGAGGTCAACGGGAGGTTTATCACAAGTTGGAATCGTAAGCCCCACACTATTCACGATTTTCATGGATAACATAATAAACTAAAAGTGTAGAAACGTTTATGTAGGATACATCAATTTATAGAAGCTAGAGATAAACAAATTTACTTTTACAGATGATGTGGTAATCATGGCAGGACACCAACGGGATTTAAGAAAAAATTGTAATTTGAAACGATGAAGTGAAGAATGTATTCAACTAAATAAAAGTAATACAAAAGTGAGAGTTATTGCGAATGGAACTAAACATGGTAATAACAAGAACAAGAAATCGAAGATAGAATAAAAAAACACTTTAAAAATGTACCATGCAAGTAACAATAATTTTATAAATACAAGAGAAATAAGGACTAGCACTGAAGTATTTAAGAAGAGTCAAAGAGATAACTAGACGAGACAGAGTTAGAAATGATTTAGTGAGAGAAACATATCAAATCGAATCTATACTAGAGTTCGTAAAGAAAAGACAGCTGAGCTATTGAAGACATTTAAACAGCATGAACACTAACAGACCGACGAATAAAATATGGGAAACAAATACTAGTGGGCAAATAGAAGAGAGGGAGGAAGAGGACGTGGGATAACTTGATAAAACTGTGGAGAACAAAAAAAAATGGAGACATAAGATATAATGCAAAATAAGCCAGAATTGAGTGCATTTTTTCGTATATATATGAAAAAAACCCTATATCTTAACAAAATTCGATGAATGTGACATGGCGTAATATGACATATTGATTCGTACTTCTATACTTTATTAAGAAAAAATATTCTATTACTAAAAGCAAATAACACAGGTATACTCGCGACTAGAATTCAAACGACTTAAGTCATGCGAACAAATGAATATTTCTTTATATTTTCATCAAAATATTTAAGAAACTGCAACTTATAGTAATAAAACTATACACTACACTAAAAGTTTGCACTAAATTGCAAAAAATGTTTTTAACGCAACCAAATATCGAAAATTACGTTGACAATAAAAACAAATGTGTAACGTCAGCCGTGACGTAAGACGACTGAATTATTGACGCGAGTATAGTAAACATTGCATTTACATTGATGGTATTCTATGCAGAAAATTACAAATCCCTAAATTAACTGAACTTTCGCACACCAAGCCCTATATTTTAATAATTTTTTTCTCCAAAATGGGTGGGATTAGGACCCATATTATATAAGACTTTTTTTATTTATTTTGATGCCCATATAGGCGAGAGCCTGTTAAAATTATGGCAGCCAAACCTCTAACATTCTGTATATATTTCTCAATAAAATTTATATATTTATATTAATAAATAACAATTTTATCTCTAAATCTAGAAGGCGCGATGCGCAAACTTGCGTTTTTATGCTTTTCAATACATCATTCTCAACGAAGGAAGAAGTATGAAAGATATCGAGATGGTTCAAAAAACATTTGATACACAAAAAAATGGTATTAGTATTTCAGACATTTTACGGTAATTAACCTTCTTGCGAACTCTACAGGGCGTTTTAAATTTAATGCCGAAAATATTGCTTTTCCGCTACCATTTAAATTTCTGCCGTCACCAATATTTTTCTAAAATTGCCAAGCGTTTCGTAAACTCATCGAGAATACTTATAACTTGCAGGAATCATCTAAATCGGTTGACAAATAAAAAATATATAAAGTTATAAACTTTGGCAAAATTGAGTGTATTTTTTTCAAAAAACACTTTAGGAGAAAATATTATGTCTGCATTTTTACCAAGCTCTTTATTTCAATGCAGAGTAAAATATATACGTTTTATTCAAAATAATAATAAATAATTATTCAAATTTGTTAACAACCTAAGAATATTTCAACTAATTTATCTTTAATAAGTAAATAGGCAGTCTTTTAGACATACATTCCAAAAAATTGTGGAGGATAGTTTATAAACAAAAATATGCTGGTTCACGGGATCAAATTCGATGTTTTTAATTTATGGCTATCTTTTCCTGATTATCTTTAACATTGCTTAAACTATAAAATTCATTCGCACCAATATTGAGAAGTTTAATTTTAGATTACATTACATTACATGTAAATTAGAAAGTTTTTTTTCTCTAAGTAGATATCAAAATGAACAGAAAGAGAGAGAGAAAGAGAGTAATTTATTAAATTATATCGCCCTAGTCTTTCTCTGCAGTGAAATATTCTCTTCTTAAACGGCAAAGATTTTAATTTAGATCCCAAGTGAAATAAAACGGTTACTATGTTACTTGAAATGTAAAAAGGGATTAGTGAAATTATCCTGCATTTTTTGTGTTATATGGATACGAGCCGTTTTTCCTTTTTGAGGAAGACTTTAATTTAAATTTTAAGAGATCTTAAGATTAAGTTGAATAGAGATTTGAAAAAAGATTGACTTCCAGGCACTGAAGTCGTTTCGAGATGGTATCAGAATTGAAAGGTTTTTTTGTGTTGAAAATGTTATACCTTGTGAAATTTAAGTCCCTTTACTATACGTGCTGTTTTATATACAGGATGTTTTTGAAATAAAAGCATTTTACTACGAAATTTGTGGTCTAAAATTTTCAAACAGAAAATATTTTAAAACAAAGAAACTGAAAATTTTGAAACTTGTCCTGGTATACATATAGTGGTACGGTAGCTCATCTACGTTTTTAGTTTGTTAGTTGTGTTCCTGACTGCTTTCAAATTTATAATTTTTGTAATACCTACCTTTATTTTGACGTTTGCTAGAACATTCCAGGCTATATTCGATTTGGTTCGAGATATATTACGTCAGTATCATGTTGTGAATACTCAGTATTTTGTCATATGTAAAGTAGTGTTCATCTGTGAAGAGAACTTTGTATAACTTACTAGCTGTGTCATTTGCTACCAAAACAAAGACAAAATGCTACGTGACTGCATACATATTGTATATTATGTGATATGCGCGCACACAGTAGAATTTGAACACATTTCGTACATATTAGAGTAACAACAAGACGTAATTCTTTGGTTTATTGGATTTATAAAAATTATTTGGTTTATCATTTTTACCGACAAAAACCCAACATATTTTAACTGATTTTACTCAAATAAAAATGTTGGGATGCTGTTGTAGTGTAGAACCAATTTGCTGAATTTATTTTGCAACAAATAAAAAATTAAAACAAAATTCCATTTCCTTTGGCTTAGATATTGCTTGTTCCCGAATTCGAAATTTTTTTTGGACACTAATGTCATCTACAAGTATTATAATAGAGAATATTATGAAGTTGAAGAGCTGTCCTCTGTGTATGACTAATATTGATCTTAAATACTTTACAAACACGGAATTCCAGGAAACAACTACTCTACGGACTAATGCCCCGACCAGCATTCAATTACACCTGGGAAACCTGCAGCAAAATATAGTACAAACGTCTTCGAAAAACGAAGTGGACAATAAAACGTAGGTAAGACGAAATGTACACATTTACTTCATTTCAACTTATACTTGCTTATGACAAGTATTCCTGGGTGGTAGCTGGCGCTCCAGCCCAAATTTTGCTAGAAAGGACGTCTTAAGGAATGCATGTGCGGTGGAAAAATTAGAGTAGTGCTGGTATGTGGGTACTTAATTATCTGTAGACGTAAAGTGCCAGGGTCGGTTCGGAAATTTTCCCATAATCAATAAAGCTTCACAATATTTAACACAAGTTTTCTACTTTGCTCGTTCAAAACTTCACCTTCAAATTTCGTTAAAACTGTATCAGAATTATACCACAACAGAAGATTCAACACAACGCAATAGAATGATCAACACATTTCAAGTTTAGTTGTGTTCAACCGTCTGTTTTTGGCAATAGGTACATCTTATTGGCGATCCTTTTCTAGTCCAGGCAGTTTCTCCGTAACGTTAGTCGTACCTCATAAATGTCACCTGAGATATATTACAAGCATGTGGAAAGGGCTCAGAGGTATATGTCGGGTTTCACCAACGTTTTATTGCCTACTTCGCCTTCCAAAAATAATTCTAGGAATCGAGAAGTATTCAATTCTGAAAAGTTCTCGAGAACCGCCTACGAGCAATAGAGCAGTCAAACAAGTGTAATTGTTTACATTTTTCTTCGTTTTGACTTCCAAAGCCAGCGTTTTCTGTTGTTTCATATTAGGTATCGCAAAACCGTTTATTTTAACACTACAGGGCAGTACTTAAGACAACGATTAATATTAAATTTAGTTAGATATTAATAATTAAATTTATACTTATTACATATTTAATTAATAATATATAACAAGATTTTTTCCATTAGGTTTCCTAGTATAACTTTATGTACAATCATTTGCAATAATACTCTTTAAAATAAAATTTTCGGTTTCTTTTGAACTGTTGACGTATTCATAATCTATTTTCAACTTTTAACATTTCCATTCAGAACTTCAAGAAGTTCAAAGACTGTTTTGAGGGAGTGTCACTATTATTGCAAAAGCATGTACGTGACGTGTATAATTCAAAACACTAGTGTCGATGCAACTCCTTATACAAATTTAGTAAAGATAAATGTAAATAAAGATTGCATCAAACAAGACCTGACTGAAAATGAGAAATCGAATAACGAATAATAGTTGATCTATGCTATTGAAAATGGAACGAGAAGTTAGTGTAGGAAAAGAGGAGATGGTAATAGTCTCGGTTCTCAGTTCTCGGAATACCCATTCGAATATTAAAAGTTTTCGAATACCAAGGCCTCGATTCTGAATAATATTCGATTCTGCCCATCACTACAATAAACAGCTAAAGTCACTTGTCAGCAGCCAACCAGGCATATACCAGATTCGAACTTATTAGTTCTCGTCAGTGTGTCACAGGTGAGATAACCAACGAATAACCTTATCGGTTTTAAGTCGCTCTAACCCAACTGTAGAGACCATGAGTAACGCGAAGTGGCTCAGCTGCCTCCAGCGGCCATTCGCTACTCCATGCCGGATTAACAAGCCACAGGAAATGTATTACATCGCAGTAGAAAGCTAGCAATCGCTATCTATAACGATATGTTGGAAATACGGAATTACAGGAAACAACTACTCTGCGAGCTAATGTACCCACCATAATCCAATTACATGGAAAACCTATAGCAAACAGCTAAAGCCTACAAGACATATACCGGTATATACATATACAAAAAAGAAGAACTTAACGGACCATAATGTTAAATGAATAGGTTGAATTTAACAGCTACAGGATCCGGGGAAAAAGGTGGAAGGAACAACGAAGCAACTGCGGACGTTGTTTCTGGGTTTTAACCCTTCAGCTACGCAGTGTAGCGTAAAAACAATATGGAATAAGAAGGAAGGCAAAGGACACAAAGGAATGAAAAGTAGAAAGCCTATCTTTATTTGCGACTTCGTGCCACACGGCCTCGGTTTTGAGGCAAAGAAGCAACGTTGCCCGCAGTTGCTTCGTTGTTCCTTCTATCTGTTTTCTCCGGATCCGGTAGCCGTTAAATTCCACCTATTCGTATACATATACATGTAGAACGCTTTATATCTGTGGCTTATTAGTCCGGCATGGAGTAGCGAATGGCTACTAGAGGTAGCTGTGCTATTCCGCGTTAAAATACTTCAGTTGCTAATTAAAGCATCAGGGGATATGTTAAATAACGCCCAGTATACAAACTCTGTATCTACGGTAACCTACATGTACCGCTCATTACATGTGTTTAATATGGAACTTTTATATAAAATCATTTACGAACCAATGCCGGTATATGCTTTGTTTTTGTAATATTTATTTGGGTGTATGTTTTATTTAATTAAATTTATTTTTATTATTTATTTTAATTTTTAATATTTTATTATGTATTTAATGTCAAAGTTTGAATATAAATTTTTGTTGGACGCCTTGATCCTTTTATGTATTATGTTTTATGAGTGTATGTTGTGTTTAAGCTATATTTTGTTCAATACAAACCTTTTAATTATTTTTTTTTTTTTATCTTTTTATCTTACCTTATTTATACAATTTTATCCCTTGCTAGACACAGTTTCACAAATCAAAACAGCAAAAAGAAACTTAACTCAGGAGTCGGTTCAAAATATGCAGGGTTTTTATTTTATAACAAATAGTAACACACTTGAAAGATTAACAGTTTTTTTGGTTCTAGAATCAATTTGAAAACAATAAAGAATATTTTCTTTTTAATATTACTTCTCTGATGATAATTTTATCAGACCACTATAAGTTAAAACTTTGTTATTGAATTTAATTGAAGTTTTATAAATTATGCTAAAAATATTCTTTAAATGGTAATGTTGGTTGCATTCCTACAGAGTGTAATATCATAATACAGAGTCCTAATATATTCTAAAATAATGGCTGTTCATGCATGACAGATATTATTAGTTCCAGTGAAATTTGTGAATATGGTCGTTATATTGCTTGGATTAGACTTATTTTATACAGGTAAGTCCTGTAGTTTATTCTTAATACTTTGCAAAGATTGAAATAGTTGAAATCTGTTTTAATTTACTATAGCTATAGAATTTTAGAGTGCACTTTATTTTTTTAAGGTACCTGAGGTTGGAAATTTATTATTTTCCTTCCTGGAAACTGGAAACTGCCTGGAAACTGGAAACTATCCTGTAGGATTCTATGGAACTGCAAATTTTCCTGGATACGGTTGATATTTTCTGTAGTGGCAAAAAAACTTTACTGAAGGATGGAGACTGGTAAATTTAGCTGGTGAGTCGATTTTTCTTGATTTATACTTGTTTGTTCTAATAAATTTTGTAGATTTTCGGGAGCTCTCTTGCGATGCTGCTGCTCTAGATTGCCATGTTAAAAGGTCCTTACACATGATTTTTCCACAGTCTTTGGATGTCTTTTTATTCGCATTATCACAACACTACTTATAACTAATTACATTTTATATATGTCCTTTTGTTTTTATTGTATAATTTTAATTATTTTATTAATGAAAATAGTCTTTATTTGGTGTTTTAGGTCATTTACAAGGGATTCTTGCAAAGTCACCTTTACTTTAGACAGTTCTGGAATTAATTCTAATAATTTGACATTTAAATTTATTTTTCAGGATATGATTTATTTTTAATGGAAATATCTTTCATAATGTTACTCGTCTGCCTACAATATGTATATCAGATTAATCTATAGACTTTCATTCAATATATGGTGTTCTGAGTTTAAATTCCTTTTCTTTATGTACTGAGTGATAACAATTGTCAAAGTCATGCAAATTTATGAAATTTATTTTATACTTGATAATAAAATTATTAAATTATTATTTTTATGCTATGTAATATTATTTATTCTTAGTAACTTTATATCAAGGATATCCAAATTAACAGATCTTTGTAATTTTTTATAAATTTACACTAACAATTATTAATTTTATTCAACTTTAAGTTCGGTCAGGTGATATTTTCATTTGATTTTCTATGTGCATATTTCAAATTGTTACATTATATATAATAACCAGGTGTACGAATATTTATTTAATGCACTGTCATTATTCAATTTTAAACAACGTATTAATTGGCTTTAATTTCAGTAATAATATGATATATATCAATTCTCTCAACTCTTCGCAGAAATAATGCGTAATATAAATGAGGGGAATTTATGTTTCATAATATTTTACTATTATTAATTATTTTTTAATTTAATATCTTTAATCGTCGCCGCAACATAAATGTTTCCAGCCTAAATCAGTTTTGTATAAATTAATATAACTTAACCGCTTATCCGCCTCATATGTGCCTAAACAAAAACAATTATTGACACGTATTGATACTATCTAATCATCGATCATTTCCAAAATTTACAACAAACATCGTGCATAGCTATTATTATTATTTTCTTTGAAATGCCTTTGGCGAATCGAATATACATTTATTGAATCAAAACTTATCATTTGATATTTTCTGAGAAACAGATAGTTTGAAATTGAAATTACCATTTCAATAACAAAACTGAGAAACCTGAAAGTCTTCTTTAAATGCGCTTACTAGGGTGAATCAAATCAAATTTATTGATACAGTACAAGAAAATTTAATACGTCTTGTTTTTCTACATACATTATACACTGTTAATGTTGATACATACGAATATTTCCCACTGGTTTGGATTTTTAAATTATGTCATCGAAAAATGAAGTTGGTTGTGTCTTTGACCAACAGCAAGGAATGTTCCAATCAACAGTGTAGCGTATCATATACAAGGCTCAATTATATCCATATAATGTACAGCGTGTCCAAGGCATTATCCCTTACGAATTAGATTTTGTGAATGATTGCTGCAACTAAATGCTCAAAATCACAGATTTACAGCTGACGTTTTAGTTACAGATGAAGCTATTTTTGCACGATGTAGGATGTATAATATTCATAATACTCATGCCTGGGGTTTTGAAAATCTGCACGCGAATCAACGGAATCATTTCAAACGACGTTTTCCTTAAATGTTTGAGCAGGAGTTGTCAATGTTCGCTTGGTTGGACTGTTTATATTACCAAACCGAATGGATGGGGTTCAGTATCTCTAGTTCCTTCGAAATGATCTGCCTAGACTTCTGGAAGATGTGTCCTTAGCTGTCCGACTTCGCATGTGCCCTTTTTGTTTTGTCTTTACAAAATTATATTTGTAAGAGCCCCCTGTACATTCATTTTTTTATAAGTTCTGAATCACTCTGTATAGAAGAATCTTTACATATAAAGTAAACATAGCAGACAAAATATTTAGAAGAGGGAACATCAGTACGAGTTGCAGGATAGTAAAATAGTTCATTTTGACGTGCTTCTAATCTAGGAATTTTGAATTCAATTTTATAATGTATAATTGCTCTACGCTTTTCTAAAGATACCATATTTAAACTTAACAACAATAAATTATTTCGATGACCTCGCTCAGGGTAATGATTGTCAATTTTTGAAATAACATATTTCATAAATCTACGTTGAACTTTCTCAAGTGCTTGTGAATGTATATCATAAATGGAATTCCAAATAATAACTCCGTATTCAAGCTGTGCTTGTACCAGAGAGAAGTACAACATTTTCAGTTTCAATATTTCTAAAATGTTTGCAATTTCTTACAATGAAACCAAGCAATTTCAGAGCTGCATTGGCTTGAACGTTAATATGTTCCGAAAAATTAAGTTTGCTGTCAAAATTTTTTCCCAAATCTTTAACTTATTTCGCTCTTAAAAGTTCATTGTCATTGAAACTATAAGTATATTAAATTGGTAAAAGTTTACGAGAAAAAGTAATTACATTACACTTGGCAATATTCATTCCAAGTTTGTTAACCTCACACCAATTTTCAATACAGCATATTTGATCTTGCATTGCATCACAATCTCTCAAATCGTTAATCCCATAGAATAACTTAAGATCATTAGCAAATAATAGTCTACTGCGCTTTAAACCATCACTTAAATCATTTACGAATATAATAAAATGTAATGGCCCTAGGTTAGATTCTTGCGGTACACGAGATGATGCTAAATAATAATTTGATTTGTAACCATTATATTGGACATACTGAGGTATATTATGAAAATATGATGTGAAGAAATTAATTAAAGGAGTTTTTAGACCAATATAATTTAACTTCTCTAATAATATGTTATGGCGATCGAAGCTTTTGAGAAGTTAGTATAAATAGCATCAACTTGACCATCGCTATCCATCAATTCTGAAACAAATTGTGTAAAATAAGCTGAATTAAAAATTGTTAAACATCTATCCATAAAACTGCCAAGTGGAAACCGTGTTCTTTATGGCGGAATATATAATAGTTTACATTGACATTTCAAAGACCTTAGCAAAATTGTCAACAGTATCAACATCACCACTTTTATGGGCATATTTTTGCTAACTTCCAGCAATCCGGAAACTTTAAGTGCGTAACAATAAATTATACAAAATCAGCAGGGGAATAGAAAAAGCACTTGAACAGAGTTTTAATCATTTCATTTTGATTGCTACATCTATCTCGGTTAATTGTTCAATGCCAATAAATGGCAAGTTACTCACTACGCACTGTTTTGAGGTACATCTGATGACTTTGGTGAATAAACACTGTTAAAAAAGCACTAAAGCCGTTAACAATATCCTTTGGGTTATTCAGAACTTTGTCAGTGTAAACCATTTTAATTATTATTATTAATAGCAATACTATCGTCGAAGAATTATTAATAGTTGTAGAAACTGCAACACATTTAACATGTGAAATACGTTCAATATATGTTATATTTACTTAAAAGATGGTATGGAAAAATTAGGAGGTCTGCAGTTGGGCATAATAAGTACACGTTTCCGAACAATTTCTGAAAAAGATACATTTCCAAACATTCTCGTATTGTATAGTATTACATCACTTTTAGTTGCTGTTTCCTCAAAGTATGTTAGACATTTTATATTAAATTTATCAGAGCCCTGTATTCACTCCTACCGTAATTCTAGTAAGTAGAAAATGGTGATAACGTAGTTATTAGTATGATATTATCTACAAAATAACTAAATGGAGTAGAGAGTTGGAGTTGTAACTAATTTAATTAACCCTTTCAGAAAAAAGAAACATTAAAAGGAGAATTAGGTCTGAAACTGACTAAAGAGAAACCAGAGTAAAATATCTGTAATTAAATACTATGTTCTGTACTCCAAACGCGTTCACGTTAAACACAACAAAAGTACGTTTACTTCAAAGTCCCTGATTCATTGTATTCGGATAGAATTTCCACAAAGCATCTTGGTTGTTGTATAAAACACCCTACCATTTTCTATTTTGCGAACTTACAAAGTCACCGATAACTATCAAAGGGAATTTAAATTATTTAATTTAACTTTACCAGTACCGAGCTTTAAAATCTAATACAATATTGATTTCTCTGACAGGAGGGCTTATTTAATTAATTTTCAATTTGCTTTCTAGGAAAAAAACGTTCATATGTAAAACCTAATTAACTTCGGCAAAAAAATACAAAAAAGTTGCAGTTAACTGAACAAGGTAATTTTTGTCAAAGTACTGGATTACGTATCATTTTTTAATTTAACAGCAATGTTAAACAAAAAAAATGTGTAAAATTCATTATTAATTATAAATCTTTCGATTAAAATACATCCTTTATCTCAGTAAATAAAATTTAAACATATAAATAATTCATCATCTGAATTTTCTTCGTTTCGTATTCTTGAAATAGTGTTGTTCAAACACAAATTATTATAAGATATAAGATTTAATAACTAAACTATCTACTGTTTAATAAGTAACTTAAATGTTATCTTATGCCATCTAGGATACCAAAGAAACACAAGCAAATAGCAACAGAAAACAGTAGTAAACCATGAATATTACAGATACTTATCGAAATCTACCTACTTATTTTTAAAATTTATCTTTTAGTGTAAATATGCCGGGCAATGCAAAAAGGCCGTTCAAAAATGAGTTAAAATACACTGATCCACTGTAAAAGCTGACCATGCGCAAAGCATACCATCGGTGAATGGCAAGGCAAGTGTAATAAAAAAATGAACGGACAAAAAATTTAAACACCTATCTTATATGTTAGCAAATTCAGCTGCTTTTTCGATTATTGTTGTTATTAATGAATAAAGTTAACTAACACAAATGTTTCAGGTCCTTGTCTGTTTTGAACTTGTAAGTTATTGGCAGCGGCTATGATATTTTTGCATAAATTATCAATAGTGCCCAATTGCAAAACATTTCATTTTTTAAATATCGCCACAAAAATAATTCTAAAGGGTTTATGTTATGACATCGTGGCGGTCATGGTACTGGTCATCCTCGTTCAAGCCATCGTGCCTCTTGATCTTCATAAAGGTCCAAGCCGTCGTACCTCTTGATCTTCATAAAGCTACTCCTTAACATTTTTTTAATTACGCCACTAAAAGAATTCCAAAGGGTTTATATCAGGACATCGTGGCGGTCATAGTACTGGTCATCCTCGTCCAAGCAATCGTGCCTCTTGATCTTCATAAAGGTCTAAGCCGTCGTACTTCTTGATCTTCATAAAGCTACTCCCTAACATTTTTTAAATATCGCTACTAAAAGAATTCCAAAGGGTTTATATCAGGACATCGTGGCGGCCATAGTACTGGTCATCCTCGTTCAAGCCATCGTGCCTCTTGATTTTCATAAAGGTTCAAGCCGTCGTACCTCTTGATCTTCATAAAGCTACTCCCGAACATTTTTTAAATATTGCCACAAAAAGAATTCCAAAGGGTTTATGTCAGGACATATAGTGTCGATCATGGTACCGGTCATCCTCGTCCAAGTCATCGTGCCTCTTGATCTTCATAAAGGTACTCCCGAACATTTTGTCGAAAATGAGGAGGAGCTTTATCTGGACAGCTAAGGGTACGTCTTGCAAAAGTCCAGGCAGATCATTTCGAAGGAACTCGAAATACTGAACCCCATCCATTCGATTTGATAACAATCAAGCGATCTTTAACAATGTCTGCCTAAACATTTAAGGAAAAGCATTGTAAACGATCCCATTGAATCACATGCGGATTTTCAAAATCCCAAACATGAGTGTTATGAATATTAAACATCTCAATCCGTGTAAAAATAGCTTAACCTGTGATTAACACGCTAGCTGTAAATCTGAGATTTTAAGGATTTTGTTGCAGCAACCATCTAATCCGTAAAGGATAATCCTTTGGTATTACTTCTTTCGTGGTTCTCTGTATATGGTACGGATATAATTAAACCTCTAAAATGTGCTCAGCTGCTGCAATTCCGTTTGTAAAATATTTTCGTTTGAAAAACTACTGTAGATACTATCGCTAGAACGTTAATACTAAAATCGGGTTTCAGTATTCGGAATCGCCTGCATTCTGATGATGCTAGAGTCTGCAGTAGCCCACCGATGTAAAAGCTGAAAATACTGCAACTTCATTAATTTTTTTCTCGGGAACTTTCATGTTGTTTCTCAATTCTTTTTTTTGGAGAAGTTGTAAATCACTTAGCATATTTTTTGCAGAAGTTTCATATATGAGTTCATGCTTTTAATGATGTAAAGAGATTTTATGCACATTATACTTACATACATTATTCGTGATTAATATATATGAAAAATGTTTCAAGAAACAATCTGAAAAATAAAAATATCCGCTTATATGTATATATGAACAAGAATATTGAAATGAAAAATTAAATGTAAAATATACTCACAAATTGCAATGCAAGCAAATATGAATTTATTAATATAAGCATTTTGAGCTAACATTACTTCACTTAAAAAAAATAAATCTTTCCTGATATACTTCAGGGTGGTCCCTTTTTCATGGCCACCGTTGTCAACAAGGAAACCGTAAAATCTACGCAGTGGTTCAAGTAAAAAGTTGCATCTTTCTATGGCCGTTATGATAAACCAAACCAAACCAAGATGTCTGCTGCCATTGCTGAAATAATGTGAAAAGATTGAAAACAATGATTTTGGAAAACCGTCCTTGGTATCCAAAAACAGTTGAATATTGCATAACCGAAAATAATGTCTAAATTAGGTATTTTCTAAAATCACTGTTTTTGGTTTTAGTTTATCTTAATGACCATGAATAGGCAACTTCTGTCTAATTCGAGTCACCCTGTATGTTTGACTGTTTTCTAGACGCCAATGGTGAGCCGTGAAAACGGATCATCCTGTATATGGTATTCTTGATTCAAAACAGTTTATTTTTCTGTGCACTGTAATTTGTGGGTATAATTGAAGTGTCGCAAATAAACCCATGTATACGCTCTAAACGTAGCAATAAACGTTTCGTGGAAATATAGACCCATAAAATCCATTGCGTCCTGAACTTTGCAGTAAATGCAGTTTTGTTGTTTAAAAGGAATGCTTTTAGGGACCAGCATTTAATTACTGCTACTTTGCTGGCATCTATTGCGTAGTCTCAGACTTGATTCTCCTCTTAACATTTTTTCCAAGGGAATGTAATTTAATCACTCGAGCACTCAATTTGTCTTCTCACTTCCAATGTGACGGGGACACAATTACAGTTTCACTTTATTACCCGCTAGCACCTTTACTGTTCCGGATAGATTACATTTTAAAGGTATCGCAGCAAAAGTCCCCGCTGTTTTATTTCTATTCGTGATTAAATTCGAGGAGAGTTCGAAAAAGCTGCCATTTATCTAACGTACCTACACAAGGACAGCCAAACTTTAGATTATAGGAATGCCTAGTAATATATTACAATTTAATGTATTCAAAAATCTTTCTTATTCTTTAACCAAATTAATTTTTCAATTTTAATGATAGTTTATCTTACATTTATGTGCTGCAAATACATAATTAAATGGAATTATTGATTTAGCTAAACGGCATTTGTAAAGTCCATTCATCTTTGTTCCAAACATGCTTCTTAGTTGAGAAACTCAATTAGTTTTAATAAGAAACAACATATACTTTTCAATTGAAATTATTTCGAATGATACGTACCTACTACCATGCAGTAATAATAACTGCAGTTATTGCTATTATAAGGAAATGTAATATATAATACTGTTAACTTGAACATACTACTGTTAAAGCTAGTAGGAAAGAGAGATTGCAGTAGCTTCGGTATTAGATATGAAAGAAACGCGCGAACAATATTTCAACTTAGTAACTCTTTTTTTTTCTTTAGTTTTATTGGGTGTTTGCCACACTTCTGAAAAAATAATAAAGATGAATTAAATAAGCCCTTGCGCTAAACGGAACAGTCAAGGGTTATTTTTGAAACTAAGTTTGTCTAACTAAAAAATCACACTGAAAAAAGCAGATAAGTTAAAAATAACAAAAATCACATCACTATCGCGCACTTCC
Source organism: Monochamus saltuarius (assembly GCA_025584915.1). Lineage (NCBI taxonomy): Eukaryota > Metazoa > Arthropoda > Insecta > Coleoptera > Cerambycidae > Monochamus > Monochamus saltuarius. The sequence continues at coordinate 53,952,034 of CM046725.1, read as the reverse complement.
GTATTATTGACGTTTCGAAAAACTCTCTGTTTTCGTTCTCAAAATCGTAGTAAAAATATTAGAGAGTTTTTCAAAGAGCAGAACCATTTCCATAAATGGACATGTATGAATTGTACTGAATAGTGTAGTATTTTAGAACTTCTATTACATATAAAAGATGCAAAAACTGAAGTATATCCAAAGTTAAATGCGTAGCTGTTATGCAAATAAATTTATAGAAATTCTTATAGACCTCGCCAATCATCAACTTTTTAAAAAAAATGTCAAATAACTCCGAAACGGCTGATTTTAGATAATGGGCATACTACATGTGTCCGACGCAAATTTTCATGGCCACTTCCAGTACTTCAGAAGTCAATATTTCCATAAGACATTTGTATTTGAAATACCCCTGTATAATAATTCTAAAATCTATATCTTTATTATATACCTTTATCCTAAAGTCATCGTGAATGTTCCTGTAGGATATACTCGTAGACTACTACATTTGTATTTGTGTATCCAGCAAATGTTTTCTTAAATCTCCAGTTTTTTTGCTCCAGGGTAAACGGTAAACATGTCTTCAAGCGGTTAAGTTTACTTAGATGCGTCTTTTCATTGATTTCGTTTTGTTGAACCTTCCCTTCGACTCCGTTATTTACTTTTTAGAACGCTTATTTATGCTTACAGTTAATTGTTTATTATATTCTATTTTTAAACTGAGAAAATTAAATGAAGAAGTCATATACACAGATGGAGAGGTAACTAGAAAATATAACTAAATCATTTTGGCGGTAAATTTGAAAAAAAAACAGAAAAGTGTTCAAAAAGCAATACAATTCGTTGCTAAATTATAAGAAGAACTGTTGTATTTGCGTTGGGATTAACAAGGGGGAAGAATAAACATAAAATGTATCTACGATGAGGCAAGTTAATCTTAGATGAATATAATATTTTAGAGGTTAGTAGTTGACAATGAACAATAATCATGCAATTATGTGAGGCCATCTAGACTTGACGAGAAATTAACCAATAACAAACTAGTTTTTTTACGGTTTAAGAAAGGTATTTTAAGCTAATATGTATCAAATCTCCTACAATTCCTATCAATGAAGTCATATGCATGCTCTCTGATACCAAACATCTAGGTATGCTAATGAACACCCACAGACAAAACTCTATTCAATAATTATCTACAAAATGTATTCTATTTACTAACCTGATATCCCCTATATATGGAGTGGGAACTCGAAATTCAACCACAATAGATGAGATCTGATCTATTTCTGCATTTTTTTTTGGATTGCTTCATCAGGTGGCCTCCTTTAACTTGAGTCAAATATTTAACTATAAAAATTAGTATACCAATAAATTAAAATTATTTGACTTGTGACTTCATTGATAGGCGTTGTAGGAGATTTGATACATATTAGCTTAAAATACCTTTCTTAAACAGTAAAAAAATGTTACAAAAGCTAATAATAAGGAATATATGGGTAGATATTGTGGGTGTAATTCAACGCAGGTTGGGGCTTTTGTCCACTGAGTAGTTAGTTTCACACAATATTGTTAATACCTGAAAATATATGAACAAACTAGTGTTTAGGTGCGAGAAATTTGAATCACTCGTCTTAGTTTAAACATCGAATATAGATTAGTTTAGAGTGGAATACTAATTAGTGCATAGCAACTATTTTCATTAATTAAGTTGTACTCTATATACAAGGTGTCTTTAAGTAGTCGAGACCAAATGTTGCCACATATTGATAACTTCATACTTAATTGTAAATATATAAAGCTTAATATAGGGATATAGTTTTCTGGTATCATAAATTGAAATTTTGTCTCAAATTTTCGTAAATTAAGAGAACGCCGTCTGCAATAGTTTGCATGTGTTTAAATTTTTATAACATTTTTGTGCCCTGATATATAAAATTTTTAATCAACAAATTTTATTCGTATACAGCAGCAAATGTTTTGTAATTTGGTACCTGCCGGTTTGCAAATCTTTGAATACCGCGTAGAATTATGGTTATTTCCTTGATAATATCAATAAAGTAATATAATGTAAATTATAATAGAATCTTTTGACATAGGTACACATTTAAATCCATATATCTGAAAACCAGTTGTTCAAAACGACATTTAAGAAGTATGCCTTTTTTACACCAGGCAACAAAAATCGAGAAGAAAAACTATAATAAACTTCAACACCCTGTATGTCGTAAACTATCCAATTTTGAATTAAGATAATTTGGATTAAGTCCACATATTTATTTATTTATTTAATTCTAAACCATCCAACAAAAAAACAACCAAAGAAAGCAAAATACCAAAACAAATCAGAAAAATACATTTACGTTAAATACAATCAGATATACAATACAAATAAAGCAGATGTGTAAAGTAGAAAGTTAAAAAAACTAAGGAAATCCTTTTTTTTAAGGAATTATAGGAACATTTAAATATCTCAGTAATGTTTTGCAGAGAGTAATGTGCAAAATTTTAATATATTACCTGGTCTACTTACGTAAAAATTATTACAATGGCGCGTTGCAACAGGTGGAACATGAAAACAAAACTGTTCATTTGTGGACATTCAATTTTATTGTCTGTTTTTTTTTTAATATTAATGATTGCGTTTGTCTACGTTGATCAAGGCTCAAAATCAAAAATCTGTAAAGTGTTCCAATTTCAGGGTAGCGATTATCCAGTTTATTGCAAAGAAACTTTAGAAAACGCCCCTGAACATTGTCCCAACTCTGCATATTTATTATATTACCTATCCAGGTTGCCACATAAGCCATGCATATTCAAGTTTACTATTTACCAATATATTAAATAGCAACATCAAGGTGTAAACATGCGTGAAACCTTTACAGTTATGCCCAAATTTTTTATATGATTCCTTAATAGCTCCATTTACGTATATGGTGTCAAAAGTGACACTTAAATGTTTAATTGAGCTACATCTATATCATGGCATTAAGCTTGTAGTTATAAATAATTGGAGATACTTTTTTTGTAGAGGTTACAACATTATATTTCGCAGCATTCAAATGAATATTATTAACACCGGAGTTAGTATTTATTACACAGTAAATTTAAACATCATCGGCATACAACAGATGGGATAGTTCTAAGTTTTTTACGATATTATTGATGAACATTACAAACAACATTGGCTCTAAAATGGAACCTGAAGATACAGATGTTATATTTATTTTATATAAATTAGATTTTTTGGGGTGACATCTTGGGAACAAATTATGAAGATATAGCTTAAATATGTTTTATTAAAATGTTGCAGTGGAAAAAGGTATCAAGGTTGAATAATAATGTATGTATTAAATCAGGTTGGGCAGTAGAGGACTCCACATAGCAATGCTTGATAAATAATTTTTCTATTATTTTACGTAGCGTTCTGATTCTGTTTAAATCATTTTTAAAGTCGCATGTAAGCAGAACCTTTTAGGGAAGTTTTCTCGAAAACGATAGGAATTATCAGGTTCTATTGAATGTACTTTACGTAGAAATAACGCCCGGATAGGATTTTGTACTCAACCCAATCAGAACGTTTCGTCAACAAAAAAAGTAAGAGATTAAATTATCATAATTATTAATGGTGTACCCTGTATGTATATCTCCAAAGTGATTTTTTTGTAAATATTTCGATATAATACTTTTTATCGATTTCAGTTTGTTTGAAATATCTGTTTTATAAAAAGTGCAATATTTCTTCTAATAAATATAAGAACGTTATTTGAATTTTTGGTGCCACAAAAAATATAAGTACACTCAAATTCAGCTACCATTTTACAAGTTTCCGAAAGTTAATATTTAGGGTTGCACGATGCAAGCAAAAAAGAAAACTGCTTTAAACTTTAATATGAAGTCAGTCAGCAGTAAAGTTTAAATTAATGAACAAAGTGAACAGCTCTTGACTTACTCATCTTTTTTAGAGTACTATTTCGTTAATTAGTAGTAGACTTTGTTAAGAAGTTTTGTGTATAAAATGTTATGTAAACATAAAATACTACTAAATGAAGTCGAGGAATGGTATAATAGCTTGTTGTGTATTATGTTTCATTTAAATTCGTCAAAATTCGTCACAGCGGGAGAAATCTAAATTTTTAATGAAAGGGTCTCTTTTAGGAACTTTAATTACCTACACTTGTATTGACAATATACTGTTAAATCGATAGTGGCAAGAACGGTGGCTCATATAAAAAAATAATATGAAGGACCTCATTTTTCTTGCACATTATTCGAAATCACTCTGTATATTATATCCCCTTTTAGAGTAGTATTTAATTATTTATGTAAGGTGGGTCACAGAAAACGGATGTCAATAAAATAAATATGTGCAAACACCTGATAGACACAGCAAACAGCCAAAGTCATTCATTAGTCGCACACCAGACATATACCGTTTTCGAGTTTGTTAGTTCTTCTCAATATGCGATCGGCGAAGCAATCGACGACGAACCTGAGTAGACGTGATGCAGCACATAGCTACATCTTGTGGTCGCATGCTAAACCTGAAAGTCCCACAAAAAAACAAGTTTTTTATTTTTTCACGCTACCACCTGCACGCACTACTTCAATATAATTTATAGAAAATAATACTACAATTATTTTGTCTGCATAGTTCTGGTAATGATCACTACAAGTGTTGTATTAATACCATCTATAAATATAATTTTGCCCTGTAGCCACATTTAAAATTTTACAATTTATTACATGATATTACTAATTTTAGTTCATGCAAATCTATAAACCTGTAATTTAAGAAAGCCTATTATATATTTCATAATATTTTATTTATATTTTAAAATATTAAAATTAGTAACATTGTAAGGAAAAAAGTGTTGATTTAAATCTAAGAATGCTTGGTTGTCAAAAATATGTAAACATTTATATCAAATGCGTATACTCTTACTAAATTAATACATATGCATTGCATTTGGTGAAGCTTAAAATTTTAAGTACATTAATACACTTCAATACAGATTAGATTTTTTCCGCGTAGGTGCACTGAGAAAAGACAACCTCTTTTACTGTTGGCGCAAGAACATTTTTCTTGAAATAAAACAATGATGACATAACATTACATCAATATTAAATGTACTGTTTTTTTGTTTGACTCAATAGTGCCAAATTCTTCTACCAAAAAAAAAAAACTTCAAAGTGTAAACTACTTATTTTTTAACAATAGGAAATGTTGATTCAAATATCTAGCCGTTTACTTGAAAAGAATTTTTGTTGGCCAATGAAAGCTATTGCCGTGCTCCGTCCGATATGAAGCAGCTAATGACCGCTAGATGTAGCTTCTTACATTTCGCATACCGTGTAGAGGTCCAAAAGATACTTTTTCCGATGGGGTTTGTCAGGACAAGAGATAGGAGGAGGCCCCAAGTAGAGCCGCAAACTCAGTCGAGGCTGATCTGAGAAAGGAGCCTATACAAGGGGTTTGTTCCAACAACAGCAAGAATCGATTCTGAACCGTCCAGAACTAGTCAGTCAGTTCAGTTGTTAATGTACTCTGGGCGAATGAGACGTAAGACGGTGTTGGTCAAACATTTATGATAGTTCTGAACCAGTTTTCAACGGCTGTTGGAACAGACCTAAGGTTTCCGGCTGTCTGGTCCTACAGGGCCCCTAACGTGGCTGATGCGAGATATCCCTCTGAGCCTCTCACATCCAACATCATTTATCCAGCAAAAAATATTTGCGTGCATTATATCATTTAAAAACTGTTAAGACAAATACAAAATGACATCCTTTCGAAAGGTAGATGATCAATGTTTTTATATAGAACAGTTTCGTAATACTGAAAATGATAATGATTATGTAAAAAATCGACTAAATTTAATGTTTAAATTGTGCACCGTTGGCTGCCTGACGGTAGCCAAGACGATTAATGTATTCTTTTTTAACATTATCAATAACTTCAGGAGATATACGATGTATCTCGTGACGAATTCTTGTTTTAAATCTTCTAAATTAACCGGTCTAGTAACGTATACTTTCCTTTTTAACTATTCTCATAAGAAATAATCTAATCTCTCTATCCAACGATTCGGGAACAGCTCATCTAAATAATAATCCAGGGCATTTAGCAAAAATAGAGGAAATTTTGGAGCACAACAGATATCGAGATGCGGTTTTCTGCATTGTGTTGGGGAAGGTCCCAGAAAAGACTGGTGAAAATGTAGATTAGCAGTTTTTTGAAAAACGTCTTCTGGGCCAGAAAATGCATTTTCCAATTGCATCATTACTTGTACCGTTATGGAAACGAGTGGAAACTCGGAAAAATCGCTCGGGAATCGTTAGTCGGGGGTTTTCGGGGCTGCCGAACTCGATTCTGGCATGAGAATTACCCGGGGGTGCTCGGGGGTGGCTCTGTGGGGGTGCGCGGGGGGTGAATTGGGGGAGAAATGGCAGCGTGCATGAGAATCGCTCCAAACTCGTTACTCGGGGGTTTTCGGGGATGCTGAATTCAAATATAACATTGGAATTACCCGGGGGCACTCAGGGGCGCCTCTGCAGGGGTATCCGGGGGTTCATTCTGGAGGGAAATCGCATAGTCCATGTAAATGGCTCCAAAATCGTTACTCGGGGGTTTTGGGGGATGCTGAATTCAATTCTGGCATTGGAATATCCGGGGCGCTCAGGGGTGTCTAGGAAATGGTAAAGCAGCAAGTGAAAAATCACAACTTAAGAACTAAACATCTTGTTCAAACTCTTCTTCTTCTTCCCGTTCTTCTCCTTCTTCCCCTTCTTCATTTTCTTCCCCTTCTTTATCTTCTTCCTCGTCACTATTATCGGCCCCATTGGAAGCGCCTTTTTGGTTTGAGCAATTGTCATCGCAATTCTTGCATGCCAGTAACGATACTCTACTCCTTTTATAGCTTTGGCGCCTTTCTCAAATCCAGTTTCGAGGCACAAAAGACTCCCAAAGCAATTGTTTTTATAATATGTGTAATATTTGTTTATTTAATATTCAATGGATATTTTTTTTTATTCATACCCCCGGGTAATTCCAATGCCAGAATTGAATTCAGCATCCCCGAAAACCCCCCGAGTAACAAGTTTGGAGCGATTTTCATGCAGGCTGCCATTCCTACCCCAATTCACCCCCGCGCACCCCCACAGAGCCACCCCCGTGCACCCCCGGGTAATTCTCATGCCAGAATCGAGTTCGGCAGCCCCGAAAACCCCCGACTAACGATTCCCGAGCGATTTTTCCGAGTTTCCACTCGTTTCCATAACGGTACAAGTAATGATGCAATTGGAAAATGCATTTTCTGGCCCAGAAGACGTTTTTCAAAAAACTGCTAATCTACATTTTCACCAGTCTTTTCTGGGACCTTCCCCAACACAATGCAGAAAACCGCATCTCGATATCTGTTGTGCTCCAAAATTTCCTCTATTTTTGCTAAATGCCCTGGATTATTATTTAGATGAGCTGTTCCCGAATCGTTGGATAGAGAGATTAGATTATTTCTTATGAGAATAGTTAAAAAGTATACGTTACTAGACCGGTTAATTTAGAAGATTTAAAACAAGAATTCGTCACGAGATACATCGTATATCTCCTGAAGTTATTGATAATGTTAAAAAAGAATACATTAATCGTCTTGGCTACCGTCAGGCAGCCAACGGTGCACAATTTAAACATTAAATTTAGTCGATTTTTTACATAATCATTATCATTTTCAGTATTACGAAACTGTTCTATATAAAAACATTGATCATCTACCTTTCGAAAGGATGTCATTTTGGAAGCACTGTATGTTATTGTATACTTTTCTACTTATATATTGTGTACTATTATATATGAAATAACCTTTATATTATCTTAGTGGATATTATTCTTGGGGTTGTCCTGTAAGTATCCCAAATAAATAAAGATGCTAACACCATTGTTATTTGAATTCACCCCTAAACAGGTGTTTATCTAGTATATAAAATCTTCCGAAATATAACGTAATAATGTCGATATTTTTTTCTGTCTCAATGTATTCTTTAGATAACACCTTCAAAAATATTTCTGTAATTTTGTTTAAATTATTTGTATTTATTGTCATTTTTACTGTTTAGATTCATAGTATGTATACGTTACTCATTAATTTATTGTATTCTTTTTTATATTTATTTTTTTCACATTCACTACTGTATGTATTATTATTTATCATATAAGGGAATACGTATTGGGGTAAACCATGTTGTTCCTTATACAATACAACAAGCAAATATTTTTTATAAAACATACATATCTACTAAGGTTTATCATCCTATTCATGAAATGTTGAAATGTTTCAGTTCAAAATATTTTTATTTACTCTAGCTGTCGACACATTGTGTTTTGTTTGTAATTTTCTTACATTGAGCAATTCCTGATTTAGACTATTTCTGCGCTCTATTCTAATTTCTGACACTCTGAATTTAATTGTCTAAATATTTTTGACGTTTGGAGTATTTGCATAGTGAAAATATTTCGTTCCGGAGATAATGGCAAACAGAAACTTCTCTGGTCCATATGAAAATTTATGCATTTAAATTGGGTGTTCTGGTCCCATTGTTATTCATTGGAAGTACTTAATTTCTTTACAAATACGTGGGGATTAAAAGGGCTTATTGTATGTTCACTCACCGCGGTGTAATAAATGGTGTAATTTTAAATTATATGCAAATTAAAGGATTTTCTTTCTATTTGCCTTCACATTTGCGGATTAAATTTTTTATGAACCTGAATTTATTTCCAGCCTGTGAACTGTAGCTGCGTAACGACCATTTATGTGAAAGTATTAAGGTAGGGATATAATGGCAGCAGATCCCTGTGTTTTAGATTTAAATTTTGAATTAATTTTGGGTAGTGTGGTATTTCATTATATTGATGCCGTGGAAGGTACAGTGAGTTAACTTCTATCTGTAACGCAAGTTGTTTTAGATTTTACTGAAGAATGCGTTTTTGTTTTTTTTCATATACAAGGTGTTCGGTAAAGAATGGGCCATACTTTAAGGTTAGCTTTTTTGGACAAAAATAATATGGTTTAATTCAAATTACCATAGTACAATTTTGCTTGAGGTGTTTTAGGTATAGAAATCTAAAAAAATAAAGCTCATAGAACAAAAGTAATATCAAAAATAAAACTCTAAATTCTCCTCAAACAAAATAATAATTTTTCAAAAGCGGTAAGACACATCATTTTTCTATTCAACCTCATATTTTAACAATTATTTTCACATACTTATAAACAAACATAAACAATTTTATATGCAGAACTAGGTAAGTTTATCCCAAGTAACAATTTAAATGCTGTTTAGTCTTGCTTTTGTTTTATAAAGATTTTGTGAGGGTTGTTTGTAGAATAATTAGTTTTAAAACTTAACAATGAAACGTTTCTGTGACTAGTTTTGTAGATAATGTATTATTACCTTCAAATGGGTTTAATAAAGCATATTGGTTTTAAGAAAGCATTTGGATGAAAATTTGATCTAATCAAGCAACTATAAAATCACGAATTCTTGAAATGGTTTTAAAACTACTTTATAATATACTCATGTAGACTTTCTGTATACTCTTTGAAAACCTTTTTCTCTAAGAATGTCATAAAACAATACATTACTTTTTTTTTCTTGAGTTTGACAGTTTAAAATTTGACATACGTTTAAAAATTTTTATTACGATTTTGAGAACGAAAACAGAGAGTTTTTCGAAACGTCAATAATACGGAAGTGCGCGATAGTGATGTGATTTTTGTTCTTTTTTACTTATCTGCTTTTTTCAGTGTGAGATTTTTGGTCAGGCAAACTTAGTTTCAAAAATAACCCTTGACTGTTCCGTTTGGCGCAAGGGCTTATTTAATTAATCTTTATTATTTTTTCAGAAGTGTGGCAAAAACCCAATAAAACTAAAGAAAAACTAAAATTATGCCACAAATAAATAGCTTCAGACAATATTACTTATTAAATATACTATAAATATTATTAGCTTTTAATATACCTCAATAAAATATCTTAAAAGAAATAGGCTGATGGCATATCGTAATCTAAGATTTCATAAATTAGTAGGCAACCTGTACAGAAATGTCTAAGTATTATGAATATACGATGACAAACAATTTTTCCACAAAACATGATTTAAAGACTTCTCAAGAAATTATTGGTAATATTGGAGAAGAACAATATTAGCATCAGGATTGTACTAGCATCAACATGTATTGAAAATACTTTTGCTCATATTTATGAACCACTAGACATACTATAGTTGACTTCCAAAATTGAAGAGAGTGATTAATCACTAACTTGTAGACTAGCGCGACGGGCGAAGCGTGCGGGGAGCAACATTTCATAGATGTACTAAATTAGAATGCGATCACGTATACAATCACAAAAATAATTGCATTACATAACATCCATTAGTCAAGTAGAAACAGCGATATAACAGTTTTTACCAATTTCGAGGCGTTAGATAATAAAATTAATAAGAATATTTCAAATTTTAAAGTTTCTATCTTGTTTTATCACTTACCCAAGGTCGAAAATAATAGAGAGTGACTAATTCACAACACAGAGATGAGTACGGAAGATACGTATGTTATGATTACCTAAGCGTGTCACTTGAGAAGAGTTAAAGCACACAAAATTATCAAAAATAAGTTGACGGCGGCTGAACCTAGCACATTAACAATTTACTATAAATGTGCCACCTGTGTCATCCTCTCTACAATTTAGAATGCCGTCCTTTTGGATCTATTTTAATACATACAGATTATACTAATAGAGGTTTTATAATAATTATAAAGAAAGCATTTTTTTTTGAAATACAATACGTTTTTATAAAATTTAATAATTGTTATAAAATTGAAAATATAAAGAGGAGTATTAAAATTTTAGAGGTAGTTTCGTACACTTCTTAAGTAAACTGCTTATCGTTTGAAAAATGTTTATCGACATTATCTAAATAGCTTTTTGGAAAGATATTAGTAACAAAATAATTTTATTGACATGATGATCTGTTGTCTGCTAGTATGGATGTAAAATATCTTCGTTTTATTGCAAACAATAATAAATTAAAATATTTTTGGAACATGCAAATTTACTTTTTAATGGCAGCATGAAAATTTTAATACAATTGTTAAAGTCAAAATGCTTTTTATATGGGTTTTATTAAACTCTCTAACCCTGCATCTAGATATTATGATAAGTTGTTCTTAAGTAAGATAAGTTTTACAATTATTTTAAATATTTCATTTTGACAACCTCCTGAAGATCATTATTATTTGGGCCCTTTTTGTATTTATTAGACTCTTCAGGTTACTGTCGCAGAAATATAGACTAATTAGTGGTTTTATATACAGTTTTTATGATGTCCTGTAGGTTATTGAAAAATTAATATTGTTACTTGATATAACAATATTTACATCTACAGTTAAATTTAAAAAAATACATATCTATCGGTACCTTTGAATATTCACAGGTGGCATGAGATAACGTACTTGTTATTTGCTAAGCTCCATATTACTGCGATAGTTCTTAAATGCCTAAAATTGTTTGTATTTGTAGAAAACACTATTTCAAGAATACAGCGCTATTAAAAAGTTATAGGTCTGAAAAATCTACATGAATATCTCTGACAATAAGTTGTCAGTTAAATGAATTACAGGGCGTTCCGAGCGCCTATGCCACTATATAGTATTCATCTCAGATTTTTTTTAAGGATGGATAAAATGATTAGTTGTTTTGGAACAGCCTTCAATTAGTTTTAAGAAAGGTATACTTGATTCACATGTTTTATTTTCCTGAAAAACAGTACATACTCCATTAAATAGAACCTTAGGCTCAAAGAATGTAAAGCTGCTAGAATATCAATAAGTTGAATATTTTACAAGGATAGCAATAATGTTTACTTCTTAGTTTTTGCTAAATCATGATTAAATGGACTCAATGAAATAATTAATCCAGGAAAATTCTTTTGAAACTACTAAATTATTGATTTGGCACAACAGTATTATTTGTTAAGAGCGTTATTTTTCTTACAGGTTGCCTGGATAACTTTGCAAGGACCCCTTAGTGAATCTTATAAATTATTTAAGGAGGCTACTTTTACTCTGATAAGGGTTGACATTGAGTTACTGTAAAATGAGAAACATTTTTTTTTGTTTAAGAAAATGGGTTGCGATAAATTATTTTGTTGTCCTTACATAAAATATTAATTTTGTTTGGAGAGTTTCTAGATTATACTCGCTTAATTGAATTTACAGGAAGAAAACTTTCATGGAATGAAATTGCCATTTTTCGATTCAGATAATCTCTTTTCTTAACTTGGTTTTATTTTGACCTAAATGTATGCATACAAAAAAAAGTTAATTCTTCATATTTCTTAACCAAAGTTGTTTGGTGTATTCGCGTCATAATCTCTAATTTTAGTATAGGACCGTTCTTCCTTCTAAATTAGTTAATCATAATTGATTATTATTATATATAGGATGTACCAATACTATCCACGCTATTTTTGTCAAGATATCATTAATTTTATTTAGAATTGAGACATACCGTGGGAAAGCTAAGTCACTATCTTCATCTTTTAGGTATAGTAACTACCGTTAAAATTCTTAAATACTAAGTAGCACGTCAACAGGAAACTCTTTAAGCTATCTTTTTTATATAGTCAGTTGCTTTTTTAAATTGATTAAAATAGGAGGTAGACAATTAAAAAATTATTTTCTCTTATAAATATGCCCTAGACTATTTATTTGATTATTTAATAATAATAAATAACAGGTTGCAACCTAATTACATGCTTTTTACCGCACACAAAACAGAGCAAAAATTACGTGAATATAAAAGATAACATCTAGTATAACATCTGAATTTACGTACACACGTATGACAAACCTCACCAAATAACTACGGGGGATGGGCACAATTGAGAAAAATAAATCGATCTAAAATTGATTTCAATATTTTTTTAAATTTAAAGATTGTTTAGTATTTTATAATTATTTTGATTATGTGGGTTATGGGCTGCAATATATATATTTTTTGTTTGCTTAATTTAATTTAGATGTAGATAATCGTAGTTATTTTATTTTAATATTCACCGCGGCAAGTACGCCACTGACCGGCGGAAGAATGTTTTTTCCCAAAAACACTTTTAGTGATACAGAAACAACGAGAGCTCTCGAACACGTGTGTGTCTAGAATTTTCCCTGCCTGCATCCCTGGTCAGGGTAAGTCGAACCTTTTTTATTTTTTTGGTAGTTTATGCTTTGATTCTTAGTAGAATTTGTCACTACAATTATTATTAGTATAGAAAAAATCAACAGTCCATTGTCTCACACACATTTTTTGGTCGCTTCGATCCGGGATGTTTTACTCATTTAGTTTGAATTAGTAAAATTTGTTGTTTGGTAGCGTATTTTGCATTAATTACTTGTCAAATAGTAAATTAGTTATAGAAATATTGGTTTATCGTTCATACATTCTTTACCACCACAGTGGGACATTGTTTTTGATATTTTAAATCGCGCTTATCAGTTATTTTTTGCTCTAGCGTTCTCCGCTGTTGTATTCCTTTTAGACATAGGCGTAGTTGACACAATTTGATTACCTACTGAAAATTTATTATTTTGCGGTTTTACTCACCGACTTTCTAATCCAGTCAAAAGGAGTTCGTTGCCTTTTCTTCCTTATAATTAGTGCAATTCATAATAGTACAATATGTCTAATAGTAAAACTAGTAGAGATTTAGCCATTCGTAGAATGCAAGAAATTTATGATTTTGCCCTTGCAGCAAAAGCAGACGTTTCACTTTTGCAGAATTTGTACCTAGATATGAAAATATTGAAAAATTATTAATAGTTTTGAAACCGCTCACGAAAAAATAATAGCTAGGATAGTAGATGATAATGAATTAAATAATGAAGATGCAGTGCGTAAAGGTTTTGATGGTCAAGGCTATACCATTAGGAAAATATATGCTGAGTTAAGTAAGAATCAGTTAGAAGTAAGAAATAGTAATGATTCAAGCTCTACTAGTGCTAAATTGCCTAAAATAAATTTGCCTTTATTTGATGGAAATTATAAAACGTGGCCTTCCTTTATTGCTTTATTTAATTCTATGGTATATAATAACAAATCTCTGTCCAAAACAGAAAAATTTCAGTACTTAATCACTTCTCTGAGCGATGAACCTCGCACATTACTAGCACGATTTCCTTTAACTGAAAACAATTTTGATTCAGCCTATAAAACTTTAGTTGATAGATATCAAGATAAACGCAAGTTAGTATTTATGTATTGGGAGGAAATAGTAAACACAAAACTAACTTCCGAGTCCAATTTTGCTTTACGAAAATTATTGGATACATTTCATGACAATCTGTTAATATTAGAAAATCTTGGACTTCCTATAAAAGACTGGGATTTTGTATTATTTCACCTTTGTTAACAAAACTTGATAGGAACACTCGCGAAAGGTTTGAATTAGAACACACTTCAGTTGAAATACCTTCTTTTAAAACTTTAGTATCTTTTGTCGAAGTTCAATGCAAAGCACTTAGTCGTGTTGATGAACAGAAAAACAAAAATACCTCCTTCCACAAAAAACCGTCTTGGTCCAAGCCATCCTCATCTAGTAGTGCAACTTCTAAATCACTCTCTTTTGTAGTCAATGCAGAGAACAGTGTAAGTCAAAAATGTATAGTTTGTAGCAACTTCCATCCTTTATATAAATGTTCCACTTTTCTTGAAAAATCTCCTTTAGATAGATACAATCTAACTCGATCTAATCATGTTTGCTTAAATTGTTTATCTTCCGAACATTTTATTCAAAATTGTCCTAGTAAACACAATTGTAGAACTTGTGGTAGTAGACATCATAGTTTGCTTCATTATAAAGACAAACAACAAAAACCAGAATTTGCTAGACCTAAGCCTTCTGTTAATATTCATAATAGTCCCTCAACCTCAAGTACATCAAACGAAATAGTACCGGTACATTCTAGTGATGTCGAAGTTGTAGCTAATACAATTTCTTGTAAAAGCACAGTGCTCTTATCTACAAGTCTTGTGGAAATTTTAGATAGTTCTGGAAAATATCAGTGTGTTAGAGCTCTCATTGATCCAGGAAGTCAAGCAAACTTCATTACTGAAAATTGTCTGCGAAAACTTGGTTTGTCACGGTCCCATCTGACCATTCCAATTAGTGGAGTTAATCAAATGTCGTCGATTGTATCAAAGGGCATAACTACTTCAAACATTAAGCCTAAAGATTGTTCAAGTCCAATCATTAATTTTGAAGCTATTGTTGTTCCCTCAATTTGTACAAAATTACCTTCTTTCGATATTTCACACAAAAATTGGAATCATGTTGGTAATATAAAACTAGCAGATCCTGATTTCAATAAGGCACATAGTGTAGATATTTTGATAGGTGCTGAAATTTATCCTTTTATTATGCAAGATGGTCGAATAGTCAAACCCATAGGTCAACCTAGTGCACTTAACACAATATTTGGTTGGGTTCTACTAGGGCGAGTTGACAGGGAAGAATTTTCTTCGTTAAATACATTTTGTACCACTGTAGATTCTTCTTTAGATACAATTGTTAAACAATTTTGGGAAGTGGAAGAAATTCCTCACATTCACACTTGCTCGTCTGAAGAAATTCAGTGCGAAGAAGTATTTATTTCTCATCATCGCCGAACTAGTAGTGGTAGATATATAGTACCTCTTCCTTTCAAAGGTCCTGATCCAATTTTAGGTGAATCTTATTCAGGAGCCTTACGCAGATTTCTGTCCTTAGAACGTCGTTTTGCTAAAAATACTGAACTTGAATCTTCTTATAAATCTTTTATGCAAGATTATTTAGATTGTCAGCATATGTCTATTGCTTCTTCTCCACAAGATCCTTCAAGAGTGTACTATATTCCCCATCATTGTATATTTAAACCAGATAGTTTGACTACCAAAATGCGAGTAGTGTTTGACGCCTCTGCTAAAACTACTTCCAACTTGTCGCTTAATGATTCTCTTCTTGTCGGTCGCAAATTACATAAAGATATTGTAACTATTTTGTTGTTGTTTCGTCTTCATGCAATTGCTTTTACAGCTGACATAAAGCAAATGTATAGGCAAATTCTAGTAGATGATAATCATAGATTATCAGCGCATTCTATGGCGGTTTTCAAAAAATTCAGTTGAGGAGGGTTGCTTAAATACTGTCACCTACTACAATTCATCTGCACCTTTTTTTAGCTATAACAACCTTGCATCAACATGCAATGAACGAAATATCAAATTATCTTTTAGCTGCTGAAATTATTCTTACCTCTATGCACGTAGATGATTTAGTAACTGGTAGTACTTCCGTTGACAATGCATTAGAACTGAAAAGACAAATTGTAGGTTTATTAGGAACGGGAGGTTTTGAGCTTCGTAAATGGACAAGCAATAACCCTCTTTTGTCTTCTTCAGATATAGATAAACAAAATTCTTACTCATTCGATTCAGATAGTTTTGTAAAAATTCTAGGCCTCCAATGGCAACCATCTTGTGATACATTTTCATATATAGTTATCCCTATTGAAAATTCTTGTACGAAGCGTACAATTCTTTCTGATTTAGCCCGAATTTTTGATCCGTTAGGTTTTCTTACACCTGTAACTCTTCTTTCTAAACTTTTGATACAAAACTTGTGGACTTTGGGATTAGGTTGGGATGATACTCCACCTCCTGAAATTGTAAATCGTTGGGAAAAATATAAATCTCAACTACCTTTACTTAGTTATTTAAAACTTAATAAACGGATAACAATAAATTCATATAAAATATGTTCTTTGCATGGATTTGCAGATGCCTCTGAATCAGCCTATGCCGCTGTCGTATATATTCGTTTTGTGGACTCATCTGGAATAGTTTCTGTAAATTTGGTTTGTTCAAAATGTCGAGTAGCCCCTTTAAAGAAAATTTCACTTCCGAGATTAGAGTTGTGCGCTGCAGTTCTACTCTCGATTTAATACACTATGTTTTGAATACTTTCTCCAATAAACTATCAATTTCTAAAATATACTGTTACTCCGATTCATCAATTACTTTATCTTGGATAAGATCTCCACCTTACAAGTGGAAAACGTTCATAGCAAATCGTGTTTCTCGTCTTCAAGAAAAAACTTCTCCAGATTGTTGGAATCACGTGCAATCGAGCGACAATCCCGCTGATTGTGCTACAAGAGGTTTGTTTCCTGAAGAACTGATAAATTTGTCATTATGGTGGAATGGTCCCTCCTGGTTATCGTCATCTTCAGATAGTTGGCCAACAACCTATACGGATGAAAATAACCTTGATATTTCTATGGAATTTGCCGTTAATGAAGGGAAATCTATATTTTCTTTTCTTTTGACTATAGATTACTTTGATGAGTTAATAAGAAAATATTCTTCTTTATCCGCTATTATTCGAATAGTTGCTTATTGTCGTAGATTTATACAAAATTGTAAGTCACCTTATACCAAGAAGTGTACATCATTCTCATGTTTGGAATTAAATGAAGCACTACTTGCTTTAATTAGACATGTTCAACATATTGCCTTTCGAGAGGACATCCATAGATTACAAACCAAGCAATTTTGTTCAAAACCATTGCGTAAACTAAACGCGTTCCTTGATGAGAGTGGAGTGCTCAGGGTGGGCGGTCGTCTCTCCAATTCTTCGTTGCCCTTTAGAACTAAACATCCTGCTTTACTTCCACGTGATCATAGATTGACATCTCTCATTATCGAGGACACTCATAGAAAATATTTGCATCCTGGTTTGCAGTCCTTACAATTTCTGATCTCTCAAAAATTTTGGATATTATCGGCTAAAAGAGCAATTAAAAGGTTCTATCCTCTTGTATTAAATGTTTCCGGTAAATCCCACATGTACTACTCCTTTTATGGCGGATTTACCTTCTAGTAGAGTTTCTAAAATAAAACCTTTTTCCCGAGTTGGTGTAGATTATGGTGGGCCATTTTCTATAACACTTGGTAAACATAGAGGAGCAAAATCTTACAAGGCATATATTTGTCTCTTTGTATGTTTCGCCACAAAAGCTATACACCTGGAATTAGTGTCTGATTTGTCTTCCGAGGCTTTTCTAGCTGCCTTACGCCGTTTTATTTCTAGAAGAGGTCGATGTTCGACGATACACAGTGATCGCGGAACAAATCTTGTTGGTGCTTATAGAAAATTAATAGAATATATGGAATTAGCTGCTGGACAAGAAGCCATTGAATGGCACTTTAATCCACCCTCTGCCCCTCATTTTGGAGGTTTGTGGGAGGCAGGTATTAAATCTGTCAAGTATCATTTAACTCGTGTTGTCGGTGAACAGATTCTTACTTATGAAGAGTTTTATACCATATTAGTACAAATTGAAGCTGTTCTAAATTCTAGACCGTTATATCCTCTTAGTTCAGATCCAAACGATTTAAGCGTCTTAACGCCTGGACATTTTTTGACTCTAGAGCCCTTAACAGCTCCTCCCACTACCGACTTGACTGACTTGCCGATAAATCGCTTGACAAGATGGCAACTCTTGCAACGAATTCACTTTGACTTTTGGAAACGTTGGGCCAATGAATACTTGCATACTTTACATCAACGTAGCAAATGGTCTCAAAACAGGGACAATGTTAAAATAGACACTTTGGTCTTAATTAGAGACGAAAATTTGCCTCCATTATGCTGGCGTTTAGGACGAATTGTCCAGGTTCATCCTGGAAAAGATGGTATCGTGCGGGTTGCTACGGTTCGCACTTCAACGGGTTTGCTTTGCAGACCAGTGGTCAAATTGTGTCCGCTGCCGGAAGACGAAAAATAATGTCTTATTTTGGTGGGCGGAATGTTTAGTATTTTATAATTATTTTGATTATGTGGGTTATGGGCTGCAATATATATTTTTTTGTTTGCTTAATTTAATTTAGATGTAGATAATCGTAGTTATTTTATTTTAATATTCACCGCGGCAAGTACGCCACTGACCGGCGGAAGAATGTTTTTTCCCAAAAAACCAACACTTTTAGTGATACAGAAACAACGAGAGCTCTCGAACACGTGTGTGTCTAGAATTTTCCCTGCCTGCATCCCTGGTCAGGGTAAGTCGAACCTTTTTTATTTTTTTGGTAGTTTATGCTTTGATTCTTAGTAGAATTTGTCACTACAATTATTATTAGTATAGAAAAAATCAACAGTCCATTGTCTCACACACAAAAGATAAAAATATTAAGATACTTGTTACCTTCAATGCTAAAGCTGTTAACAAGAGAATAGCTTAAGTTAGTGTTAAGAAAAACAGAATTTCAATAGCCAAGTACTTACTGAGTATTTAAATGATTTCACTAAAACCGATTGATAACCCAAGTGCTGGTCACTTGAATTCTCAGCAGCTATACATGTTACTATTTTTATAGTTTTGATTAAGTGTTTTATTTTAAATTTAAATCAGCGATATTCGCGGAGACGATTGGCAACCGCTCTGCGGGTATAGTAGGGTGGAAGAATGTTAGCATGGGTCAATGTGAGAGATGGATACCAGTCGACATTTGACTACCCCTTAATTAAGGAGGTTTTTCAGATTCCCCTCCTTCCTGCACTGAATGGTGGTTAAGGCCTACCTACATTCCTGG
Source organism: Monochamus saltuarius (assembly GCA_025584915.1). Lineage (NCBI taxonomy): Eukaryota > Metazoa > Arthropoda > Insecta > Coleoptera > Cerambycidae > Monochamus > Monochamus saltuarius. The sequence goes on along the minus strand of CM046725.1, from coordinate 53,932,375 downwards.
GCACAAATGCGGCCTGTTTCATAATAATATGTCGCCCCCTCTCACGCACAAGTCTCCGACTTTTGGGCTAATCCCAGATTAAGATGAGTGGTAGAGATATTATTATTATAAATATATACTTTTTTCATAAATATATTTAAAATAAAACAATACAAGTTATATGCAGTTGCATTTTGGATTATACAAATATGCAGTTAGGTATAAAAAAATTCATTGATTCATTTTTCAAAATTATTTTACGACTATCCTGCATTCCATCAACACAATATTTTTTTTTTCATGCTAAATACACAAAAGTGTTTGCATACGTCCAAAAAAGAAGAAGAAGAAAACATTTTGATATATAACTACGACTAGTGCGTTTACGAATTGCAAATATGAATGGTTATTTCTACAATTATTCTCTTTTCGGCTTTTCATGTCAGTTGCTCGTGTTATGTGTGTATATTATACATACGTTAGTTGTTCATTTTTACGACGTCAATATATTTGTCAAACGAGTGAATATGAGCATGAGTGAATGAGAAAAAGAAAATAATTCAGATATTGAAGGGGCCTGGAGTATATTATGTTCTTCAGTGATTCCTGAAAAATATAAAAAATGTTACGAAAAGACATATAATAGTTTCAAAAAGTGGAATTATGAAAAGAGCATAAATTTAAAATTCTTGTTGGCATATTTTTAATGGAAGCACCAGACGAAACATTTATGATTCATCAGGTACCCCAACTAACATTTAAGCCTAATAGACTAAATTGATCAAGATTTACTACTTTCTTCTATAAAAATAGTCTTCAATGTTACAAAATCTTATAATACCAAAATTTTAGTCAAAAATTTGTTAACTAAGAGTAATATAATGCCTTCCAAGTAAAATGAAATATATGTCAATTTATACAGTTCAAAATTACATATGGTTTACCTATTCTATGTTTTCAAATGCTAACATTCCAATAACGTGTAAGACGAAGTTATAATTTACTTAATTTCGCCTAGAAATCTGTCTTCAATATCCAAGGATTTTTTAAATTATTACAATAGATAAATATTTACATATTTATTACGATATCGAAATACTTATTTTAGGCTTCAACTAGTAGTTAAAAATAAGGTAATAACTTCCCTATTAAATCCTTCAATTGGTTTCTTTTATTTTTATTACAATATAATCCTATTTTCAACTTTGTTGATAACTTATAAGGAATATTTGACCATTTCAATTAACCTAATAGAAATATTGTTCTATATTATGGTACAAATTTACTTGTTAATAATACTTCGACGTAAGTGTGTCTTATAAAGGTCTTTTAGGGAACAAGCTTCTTGTTATATGTATTCCGACAGATCTTCATGTAATAGCACGTAGAAATTGTTTTGTGTTTTGGCGATCTGCAGTTAAAACTAAGCCCTACACAGTATTAAAGAGTTGTAAAAACAAGTTTAAGCTGACACTGCATATCATATAAAACAGTCTAATGATAATATATCGATAAATACTTCATATATAAGTATTCTTATGACTGTTATCGTGTCAGATGAATTCAGTAGTGCACGTGAATTGAAATTCGAATTGAATTCCGTTCGAAAATATTTATTTTGTTTTTGTTATTACGCATATATAATATTATTGGCTTTAATTTGAAGATTCAATCACAAATCCAAGAGTAGAATTTTATATGTAGGTACCTAGTAATAATTTAATTGGTAATACATTACCATAAAATATCTTCATTTGGAGGAAATTTCAACCACAAAGTTAATATTTTCCTGTGACGTCAGCATTGGCATAGGCAATCTGCCCTATAGGTTAAAACATACAGACAAATTGACTTCAAAGTTGATTTTGTTTGAGCGGCCATATTGTTATAAACACTAAATGTTTTGTTCATTATTTCTAATTAATTACTCATTAAAATTATGTTAATACAGATAATATTAGTTAATACATTTATGACGAAAGATTATTAAACACATTTTATCACGAAGTACATTCAGTTTTTATTTTAGGTTATTCTTCAGTAATTAAAAGCAATAGTAAAAATGTATATTTATAAGGCGCGTTATTTTTATGAAAGTTTGGTCATGACATTATACGAAAAAATTTCCTGGGTTGTACAATTTGATGAATGGAAAGCAAAAATACGGACTTTATTATATTAAAATCTAAATATCTATAAATATACTAACTCCTACTCTACTTGTAGCTTAGTAGCCTGACTTATAGTCTTTATTTTTCTTCCTATGCCTGTTCGCTATTAGAATATATAAAATGAAACATATAATGTTGTCTCTCTCTGGCAAAAGTATGTCATATAAAGGGCATAATTAGGATAGATTTTGGTAATAATGTCTTTTATATTTCGAAATTTTAACATAAAATTGGTCCGTATTTCTTTTAGGTCCAATTATCTTATTGGTATAAAATTCTTGCCGACCAATTATTAACTTCCATATTACTTTAGTTTTTTTCCCCACATAAGGAAAAAGGCCAACGAATATAGGTAAACTTCCCTTAGATGGAATTGGTCATGAAAAGTTTTTGACCAATTCAGAGGTCAAGTTAACGTAATTTTAACTTTAATTGTTTGTTGGGACGTTAATATTAATTTTTAGTAGTAAAAAGTTAAATCCGATTTCTTAACATTTGTAGGTCGCAATGATATTAGGCGCTTCGTATTTTTTTACAACAAATAATATAATTTACTTACCGTTCAGTCCTGTCAAAACCAGAACAGTAAGTAATTACTTACCGACGCGTTTTTGCTTGGCAACCAGTCAATATAACATACTGTTCTACAACTAAGTATGGTAAACAATCGTAAATAGAATGGTCGTACAAAAATTTTATTTTAGTTATAATTCATTTTTGTGTTATTTACTAACAATTATTCTATTTGCTCAATAAATGTGAACACGAACATCTTTCTGCCGCTTTATTATTAATCGAAACTAAAGGCGACTATAATTCTTGTAGGAGTGTAAACATTACTTTGCGAAGTATTACATTACGTTCTGTTTACAATAAATAACCACCGCCAACAGTTACCAGCTCGTAATTTGTATTCGCTTCTGTTTTGTGTTTCTTTCCCCGGCAGCTACTAGCTATTAACCACGAGGTTTTCAGGTCAAGCGAAATGCACGTAGCCACTACAGTTTGCCCTTTCAACCCCTTTGAAATCCTAATTATCTCGTACTTTTCTTGCGTTTGTAATTTATGATGCAAAATATGAAAGTGGAGTAAGTATTCCCGAGGATTTCGCATGTTAATTCTGGAATGTATGTGAGGAGGAGGAAGCAGAATTTCCTTTGTGTATAAATGAGAACGGTCCCCAGCGAATTTTTGTTTAATATTAATGACTCGTAAAAAATTGCCAGTCTTCTTTCTAACGATATGTAAATTTTAGCATTAATTCGGAACTGGTTTTTATTCTTGTGTAAGTAAATATACGTATCATTATCAAGACAAAGCATAATGATGTTTGAATAGTGTAAAATAGCTCAGAAGAACAAAAATATTGAGTCTAGTCTAGAGTATTCATTAATAGGTAAAAAAAATGTAACAGGATAGTCTCATTATACAGGGCAAATCTTCCGCGTGCCAAAACGAAGAAATTTAGCAATGTATATTCAGTAATAATAAGGTTAGTTAAAACGTTGTAGACCTACAGAGGGATTTTTATAAGATTTTGTTTCAATTAAACATAAAACACAGGCATTTTTTAGAGCCAAACATCAATGTAGGAAAAGTGTGATTTTGAAAACTGGGTATTAATTTTAGCTGATGACAGTAAAATAAATCATTTTACAAACTATTGCTATACGTTAGTGCTGCTGACTTTAAAATGATTGCACATTTTGCAGCTGACTCTGTGTTACTTCAACCTACGCTAGTCAAAGAACTATTTCATAATACGTCAGCGATAAGCGACATGTGATAACTTGCGCGCGCAATTTTTGTTGAGTCACTCGGCCTCTATAACCTTAATCTTAAAGCTCCTTTTGATAACAACGTAATATGTACATAAAAGAATCGTGGTATTGTTATAATTTTTGGTATTTTATAATGTGTGTGTAGTATCACCCGGGATACAAGCAACGCGAAAGGCATATATGTTTCAATATTTACTGTGACTGTACAGGGTGTCTCGATAGTATCTGCCTACTGTGAGGATACAAAAAAACAATAAAAATAAAATTTGGAACACGTGGTGTAAGCCATTTTCAATCGAAAGTATTAACTTTGGGGTTTGACAGAAACGACTAATGATTTCATCAATTTGATACATGGTGATTTTCCGGGTTGTTATGCCGTGACCTCGGTAACTGGTAGCTACCAGAAACAGAGTTAAAATGCACATCCCTAGCATTAGCTGGGATACTTTTACCTGCCCTGGTTGTTCTCGGGCTAGGCTCTGTGGGGACAGACCCGCTATCGGTGTCTCTGGGCCTGTCCATATATTGATTTTGGTTCCTACTGTTGGTATTACGACTGCTACGGTCGGAACCGCTTCTCGGATACTGGTGGTCCTCCGAGGCGTTCCGTAGCCGCCGCTGTAACTGGTCGCATCCCATGCTTCCAAACGTTTCGCCGCTCTTCACTGTCGGCATCTTCAGTGGTGACTCTGCAAAAGCTTCGCCGCGACTGAGCGCACCTTGATATGGCTTACACCAGTTTTTTTAAAAAAAGATCTAGTTTCTTGGATGCATTAAACACGTTTAAAAAATAAATGGGTATCCTAGAAGCGACGTATTATTTTATTAATTTACAATTTGATTCTGAAAATAATTGATAATAAATTTGGAACTAAGAAAGTGCGTTTTAAGTTGATGCCTGCTAAAGGAGCCGCTTACGTTGAAATAGTATTAGGCGATTAGATACGGGGCAGACAAAGACAGTGCATTTATCGGAACGATCAAGTTGACTTGTGTCACGGCATTACAAACTGAGGTACAATTAAGCTTAATTAAATGCTCCTGTAACGCAATTTGAAAGTTTTCTTAAAACTGTAACGTACGACAACATTGTAATCTATCACCTACTGCTCTTAACCTAAAACTATTATTAGTCGTAGTAGTATTGTGGTTAGTGCATTTCATTTTTGTGTAGCGCTTATTTGAGATTTGTGGGTGCATATAAACAAAAATGGAACAATAACTATTATTATAGAGAATTTTAAATAGAAACGATACAGCTATCATACTACTTCTGTTTTCTAAACTGCTCATGCAGCCCTTCGAGAAATAATTGTAAGATGCGTCTCTCAATGGATATACACAATCTAAAGAAAAAACTGCAGATGTGTAATGTACCTCTTATATGGTATTCCATAGAATAGATGAATACTCCAGTTTAAATTTGACAAACGTGGTAAAGAGAAGATTAATGGTATTCATATTTTTTAACTGTTTCATATTCCTTAATATGAATCCAAGAGTTTTATAGGCACTACTAACAGTTTTTTTAACATGGGGTACAAAGGATAATTTCGAATCAAAGGTGACACCGAGGCCACATATAGTTTCTGGTCTGTTTAATGTAATGTTGTTCTCCAACTTGTAGCCATCAACCAGCACAGGAGGCTTACGACAATATTAAATTACATTGCACTTTTACAGGTAATCTGTTACTAACACACCACAAATTAATAAGAATTTGTTGCAATTTATTACAGTCAGTGTATGATTCAATATTAGAAAGGATCTTAATATCAGCAGCATAAATTAGAACGTTTACATCCAGGTAAACAATAATATCGTTAATGAAGAAAATTAACAATAAGGGACCACTGTGGACACCTGAATTCTGTGGGTACTATATTTTAATTACACCCGCTTAATATTTACGTCGGTTAAGGAAACACTACTATCTCCACAACAACGCATCGCCCGAAAATATTTGCTTTAAATAGTAGTCCTGTTTAGTTTATCGTATCGTAGGTGCAGTTAAATTAATTTGGTCCAAATAACATGCGGTAGAATTTGGCAATCCCTGTACACCAACTTTTCATATATTCCAGCATATTATATCACGTACCCGGTTTTTTTGAAGCTAAACCGAAACCTATATTATTTAAAGTCCCAATCATATGGAACAGGGTATTTGGAAGAGCTCCGATGAAATATTCAGTTCTCGGATTGAGTTGTCAAGGGCTGCCGTAGCTGGCCTGTAAGCCTTACCCTCTACTGACAACATTGTCCCAATTTCCCTTGGGATATAGTTAGAGAAGTTGACTCTGATCTAATCTTGATACAGCTAATAAGCCCTCTGTAGTTAGAAAGCCCACCCTGGGTAAATGATCAGTGTGTCAGTGAAAAATGTGGATTGCGATAAAATTCCTTTTACATTCTTATTTTAAATGCCATAACTAGTTTAAGAAGGAATAAAATAGAAATACTCTGGTGTACTATTGAATCCGAACCTCCTTTGAAAAAGCTGAACACTACCCAATATACCAGTCATGGCAATATTAACATTTATTTAACATTGATAGTAGAAAATTACTAATTAAAGTCTACTTACATTTATCAAGTGGACGAATCTCATATCTGATAGTAAGAAGTTTTGACAGTTTTAAGATGTTAGGTCGTGTAGAAGTTATGAATACCTAAATATTGTACAATTTTTTGGTATAAAATATTGTTAAACTCCACTCTCGTAAATTACAGTTATCATTATATTATTCTTGAATAATATGCTATAACAATACAATAAAAAATAGTTACTATTTATATAAGGGAATTAACAAGCCTTTAATCCAGCAGAAAATATGGATACTCGAGATGCAGCTGAGAGCACAAAGTATAAACTATAACTAGAAAGTCTTGGACTTGTTTCTGTGATATACGTTTGTTTATTTGTCAACAAGAGTGAAACAAATTACAAAATCAACACAAAAAATGAGTGAAAATTCTTAGAATTTCTTCATTCCGGCTGAAATTCAGCAAGAAGCCCAAGAAGCAACTTTACGTCTGTTGCCATGCAGCGAAAAGCAAAAGTGTTACTAGAAGGAATTTCGATAACTGGCGAAAAAAGGGACATAGGAGAAGGAGCAGTTACAGAAGAGGTGCTACTATCCTACTATTCAATGTGGAGAAATGGTTTGCTGCTAAAATCAATGCTGAAGGCGCAGAAAGGTATTTCGTATTTCGAAGTATGGTAAACTTGCTTCATATTTGAAAATACAATCAATAAATTATAAACCAAAGAAAGCAAAGATACTGTAGAGACACCAGAAGAATTTTAGAAAAAAGCACCGGATAAGGAATATTTGCAAGTTGAAGTAGAAAATACACAATTTTAATGTATACGTTGAAAGTTATATTTTGAACTCTTTACAGTTTCTAACGATCATGGAAGTCGCAGATGCTTGTCGATGCAATAAATTTACCTTTTTGGATATCACCCATGTGCAAGACAAAGGCATACGTACTCATTCCGGATACGAGAACAAATATTTCAAGTTTCACGATCATGGAAGGAGCTTTTTTGAGCCAATGCTGTAGAAATGTGTCGCAAATACATCAATCTGCGACCTTAAAATGCCAGGGGGAAATTTTTCTTGGGATATGTGGCTAAAAAATGTACTAAACAACATGTAGGCTTCAACACAATTTCGAAAACGTTTTCAAAAGTGGCTGCATTGAGTGAGAAAGTACCAGACAGAATAAGGCATTCTTCAGTAACATTACTGGCCAATGATGGGGATGATATAACCACTGTCAAGCGTCATGGTGGTTGGAAATCGACTACGGCAGCGGTAAATTATATTGATGGTTCACTGTCCAAGATGGCAATTGCTCATAAAACTCAGTTCCTACCTGACGAAGTTGTGGTTCTTGAGATAAATGTCAATGTTAATAATAATATTTCTAAATAAAATCCTAAAAAATCGAAGCGTGTTATTATGAATCCTAATCCACTAGTGTGTTAAAATACCTTTAATCCACGGAAATCAGCCTTCTCAATATAGTGGTCGTGGATAAAGGTAAATATTTATTTATTTATTTATTTATAAATGTTAGCGTTATTACACAAAGTCCCAGCCGCCGGTAGACCGTATATAAGCTATATTCGTGGAGTGGATTGGCACCCTCTCTGCGGGTATGGTAGGGTGGAATAAGCTTGGGTCAATGTAAGAGATTGATACCGGTTGATATTTGACTACCCCCCTAATTAATGAGGTTTTCCAGGTTTTCCTCATTCCTGCACTGAATAATGGTTAGGGCCTACCAACGTAAGTCGTTCCTGGGCGCAAATGCGGCCTGCTTAATAATAATATGCCGCCCCCTCTCCCGCACAAGTCTCCGACTTCTGGGTTAATCCCTGTGATTAGAATGAGGGGTAGAGATATTATTATTATTATTAAAGTGCTTACACACGTCACAAAACAAGGAAGTTATATTCCACTAAGTACTCTAAAAATGTATATACGGACAATAATATAAATACAAAATCGGTGACAAAATAAATTAACATAAATAAGATATAAAGACAATATAAAAGTTGTACAATAAACAAATATTAAGCAAAATAAAATAAGATATAAATATGTATAATAAAGTAAATAAAACAACAATAAATTAAATATGGCTAAAATCACATGTAAAAACTGGTTAATATTATAAAAGGCATTTAGTAATAGAAACTTTTTTATTTTGTTTTTAAATTGTCTATAATTTAGATTTCTGATGTGCACCGGAATAAAGTTAAAAAGACGAATACCAGTATAACCCTGGTCTGGTTTTACTTAACCTTAAATAATGTATAGATAGGTTTTCCTTAGATCTAACGTTATAGGTATGAACTTCACTCCTAGTCTGGAGAATATTTAAATTTTGATTGATATAAAGCAAGCATTGCAATATGTACATTGACGGAACTGTTAATATTTTTAATTTAATAAATTGATTTTTGCAGTCGTCTCTATACTAAGACCAGAAATAATCCTAATTGCCTTCCTTTGCTGCGCGAACACATTCATAGTGGAAGTAGCATGACCCCACACAATAAGGGCATACGATATGTGAGAGTGTATATAACTGTAATATGCCGTCACTAGAATCTTCACTGAAACTTTACTTGCAAGGCTACGAAGTAAATACATGTTCTTTGATATTTTTTGCATACATAATTAGTATGTTGATCCCACAGTAGTTTAGAGTCTAAATAAACTCCCAAAAATTTCAGAGCATCAGAATTAGGTTCATACTCAATCTCCCGTAAACTAAATATCATGGTCTCGCTCTTAGAGATATTTAAGGATAACTTATTAGTAGTAAACCATTCATTAACGGTTAATTGAGTCTGAGGGACCTTATTCATTATATCTAACAGTATCTTACTTCTAACTGATAGGCTTATTGCTACTGAAAAAGTTTATACCAGACATTATTATGCAAATGAAAATACTCTGATAATGTTAATTAGTACGGTTGTATGGTTATACAGAATGGGAGTTTGTACAATAAAAATCTATCTTTTGTTCCACTGTTACAAAAGAAATAACAAACAAATTTTAATTACTGCAAACTATGATATCTCATAATTAACTTGTACATAACATTTCAATAATTTTTTAATTTACTCGCCAAGTGAAACATTTCAATATTAATTTTAGTCCCGAGACTGAATAACGCGCCGCAAACAATGACTTCAGAAGCGTACCATTATTAAAACTGCTTGTAAACTCAAGTACACTTATATTAATTACTATTCTTGCGATAATTAAAATGTAAACAAGGCTCCAGTAAAATTTGTGAGGCTTTATACATCGAGCTTACTCCCAAAGAAAATAATGTCTAGCGCCGTGAACCGAAATACAACTAAAACGTAGACGGATGTTCGAAATTACACCCAACAAAAAAAGTCTTGCGATTTATTCACTAATAAACTTGCACCAGAGCAGCTTCCTAAATTACCTAAAGAGGATTGATGAAATTAAAACGGGGTGAAGGGACAACGCAAGATGGAGTATGCTCTAAATGTATTTCTAGGGTCCCTACGAAATAGCAAAGATTCTGGAGATACGGATTTTAATTTAGTAAATACCATTTTATTTATCCTACAACATGACTTGAGAGAATGTCATTTTCTAATATATTGATAACAGTAGAAAACAACTTATGTGAAAACAATCCCACAATTAACTACCGGCACGGAAACAGTTGTGAACAGATACGTATGTTAATAACTCACAGCTGTCACTGTCACATCTTCGTTGTACAATACCATAAATTAAATTTATGTAATTATTAATAACAGCGAAGAATCAGAAGTAAATTGGGAAGTTCAGACAAGCAATATACAGAGACAAACAGAAGGTATGCCAACATTGACTGAAATAAAATATATTATACATAAACTGAAAAACAACAAGAGTACTGAAGAGGATAAAATAACAGCTGAATGGATCAAATATGGTGGAGAAGATTTATCTAAATGGATTCATAAATTAGTGCAACAAATTTGGATACAGAAAAAAATGCCAAAGAACTGGAATGAAGCCATACTTGTGCCACTGTTCAAGAAAGGTGATAAAATGCAATGTTCTAGTTACCGTGGAATAGCCTTGCTGAATGTTACTTATAAAATTTTGTCTTCACATATAAAGAAGAAATTAACAGATGTAGTGGAAAAAGAAATAGGAGAGTATCAGTGCGGGTTTAGAAAAACAAGATCAGTGGTCGATCAAATTTTTACACTTAGGGAAATACAAGCAGAGAGTTATGAACATAAAAAAGATACACACATAGCATTTATAGATTTCAAGCAGGCTTACGATCAGATAAAGAGAAAACAACTGTATACAGCACTGAAGGATTTGAAAGTGAATGACAAACTTATTAAAATGATTCAACTAACCCTGAAGGAGACCAATAACAGAGTAAGATATAAAGATAAAGTAAGTGACGTTTTTAAAGTAAAGGAAGGACTAAGGCAAGGAGATCCCCTATCAACAACATTATTTAGCTGTGTGTTAGAACATGTAATGAGAAAAGCAAATTTAAATAGAGCTAGTTTAGTATATCACAAGCGGCACCAGTGTTTAGCTTTTGCAGATGATGTGGCAATACTCACCAAAAGTAAGAAGGAGTTACAAGAATGCATTTTAAAATTATAAGAACAAGCACTTAAAATGGGTTTACAGATAAATGAAAATAAAACCAAATATATGAAATGGACGGATGAAGAGTATAATCAACGAGGAAAGCTAAGCATATCAAACGAGAACGGTAAAACATTTCAGGAGGTCGAGTATTTCACATACTTAGGAGTGCAATTCAGTAGAAAACCTGCTATAAGGAGGGAAATTCAACAAAGAATTATGGCTGGGAATAGGTGTTTACATGCTCTGAACAGATTTATAAAACATGCAAGTGTATCAAAAGGACTCAAAGTAAAAGTATATAAAACAATCATTAGGCCAATAGCAACATTTGCTAGTGAAGCATGGACCCTTGGAACAGCCGAGCAAACAATGTTGAGAGTGTGGGAAAGAAAAATACTTAGAAAAATATACGGCGGCAAACAGGTTCATGGAATTTGGGAGAGGAGAAGTAATAAAGAGTTGATGGAGCTATTTAAAGAACCAGATATTATAGGAGTGGTGAAAGGTCAAAAGTTAAGATGGCTGGGATATGTTACCAGAATGCATGAAAACAGAATACCGAAAAAGATACTAGAATCTAACATAGGAGGGAGGAAGAGACGTGGAAGACCTAAAGCGAGATGGAAGATTGAAGTTATGAAGGATGTACAAGAATGCAACATCACCAATTGGAAAGAAAGAGTTTGTGATAAAGGACGATGGAAAAAGGAAGTAAATAAAGCCATGGGCCTTCTAGGCCTGAAGAGCTAATTTCATAAATCATAAAAGATTCTCGAAGTGACCACTTCAATGCACTTTCTTAGCCTCTTATTTAAATTTTGTCTGACGTTGAATAAAGTTCTTGCTTACTTGATAATATTAACCGATTTTTAAATTTTTCCCACAGTAGCCCCAAAAGTCCAATCCAACGGTGCGGAAAATTTCTATTAAGATATTCTCTTACTCGTTGGGGGTAATATGCAGGTGTATCATCATGCACAACCAGAAGTTCTGCCGTAAATTTAAGAGAATATCTTCAAGAATCAGTGGCAAGTCATTAACATTTAAATAATTTTCTCTGTTAAGTGAACGCGGTAATACGAACGACCCCACAATATTATCAGAAAGAATTCCAATATTGATAGAGAGCTCTTGCTGAAAATGTACTTCTCTTGGCAGATGAGGATTTTCTAGTTCCCAAGAGTTTTTCCAATTGAAAATACCTCGTCGGGTAAATGTGGCTTCATCCGTAAATAATATTTTATTATAAAATGTCATCATTTTGTTGTTGGCGAAGAAACTGTGTAAACCGTAACCTAGTTAGAGTAGTAGTCTTTTTATATTAAATGTTGAACTGAAGTAAAATGATAAGCATGCAATTTTTCTTTGTGGAATATTCTGCTAACGGAAAACTAACTGATGCCAGTAGCTGCCGACATTTGAGGTGTGCTTGTACGTGCATTTTCAGCAATTCGTATTAAAACATCATCTTCTTGGTATGCTGTTAATATTTCCGGCCTTCCAATGTCTCGTTTCGGGCGAAATGATCCTGTTTCACCTAATATGTCGTACAATTTCTTAAATAGTGTATGATCGGGTTGTCTCTGTCTTATCTCGATATAATTCCAAGTACTTCGCTGCTGCACGGCGACCACAAAAACTTTCTTGTGCGTACACACATATCATGTTTCTCATTCGAATGTTCGAAAAATTTTTTGACGGGGCATTTTAAATATAAAAAGAACAAAAAAAACAAGAGAGTTATCTCAACTTAAAGTACAAAATAAAGAAAATCATGGAGCGGCAACTCTTATTAAAATACCGGATAGTAAAACAAAACATGCGATCTTAGACCAAGCGCTACAGAAGAATCCCGTTTTTTTCTTAAACTATCATAATGGCAAATGCACCAAGGAATCGGTAGGTGTAAATTTTGTAATATGCCAAAAGTAATAGTCAGTTATTTGAATTTGCAAGATCCTCAATTATTTACGGGCTATTGCTTTCGGAGCTACAAAAGGTAGTGATATAACGACATGGAAGATGGAAATCAACCGCTGTGACAGAAACATACATTGACAAATCTATCACAAATAAAATGGAAATTTCGAATAAAATTTTAAATGCGATAAATGCACCATCGACTTGATCAAATAAATCAATTTTATTGTTAACCGGTTTGGAATTCAAAAGTGTAAAATACAAAATAATACAATGGCGTATATGATGACCTATTTTAAATATGATACAGGGTGATATATGTTTTTGGCAAATAATAATCGATTATATCCACACCCCTCCGCCTTTGGTGTTTCAAAATCCAGATTTCAGGTGTAATTCAGTTCTGGTCTTGACGTTATTGTCGAATCGCGATAAAAGTTGATAGCATTCAATGGTGTCTACTGCTATGTAGAACACTTCATGTCTGTGTTTTTTCAGTCCGATATAGACTAGCAAACGACCGTTAGATGTAACTTTGCTACACCGCGTACTCATGGTCCCTTCTGTTGGGTTAGACAGACTTAAAATAGTTAGGGTTATTTAGGAAGGAATAATCGGAACACAGGACAATATAGTTGATGGTCTAGATTTTCTAACTATGCCAACGTTTCGTTTATTTTAAATCTTCTTCAGGGCTACAATGGAAGCAGGAGATAAGAATTATAAAACAATATTGACAATTTAAAATTTAAAACAAAACAAACGAAAATAGTTATACACAAATATAAATAATTGGAAAAAACATTATTAGAATACTATTAATTAAACAACAAATAAACATTAGATTAAAACATTAATATAAAAATTTTAACTATTTCTTAAAAAATAATAATTTCTTTAAAAAATTAAAAAATTAGTAGCAACCTTACCTAGTGAGACAAAACCACAGTCAAAAACGATAAAATTATTATTCATCCTATAATGAACAAGTTTTTATTTTATCGTTTTTGACTCTGGTTTTGTCTCACTAGGTAATAAGGTTGCTACTAATTTTTTAATTTTTTTAATTCTTTTTTAAGAAATAGTTAAAATTTGTATAGTAATGTTTTAAACTAATGTTTATTTGTTATTTAATTAATAGTATTCTAATAATGTTTTATCAAATTATTTATATTTGTGTATAACTATTTTCGTTTGTTTTGTTGTAAATTTTAAATTGTCAATATGTTTTATAATTCTTATCTCTTGCTTCCATTGTAGCCCTGAAGAAGATTTAAAATAAATCGAAACGTTGGCTTAGTTAGAAAATCTAGACCAACTATATTGTCCTGTGTTCCGATTATTCCTTCCTAAATACAAGTTTAAGGACATTAACAATATATCGTTAGGGTTATTCGTCGGCTACCTCACCTATGGCATACTGTTGAGAGGTATAACAGATTAAAAATATCGTCCATAGTTTTTTTAGATGGTTTAAAGCCGCTTTACAATCTGCTATTCTTTCTGCAAGTTGTAAGTTTCTTGCATGTACCTAGGCATGCGAACCGAACACAGCGTATTGCAAGAGGCGTCGTATCTGAAAGACTTGCACTTTCAAAATATAGGTCTTGCTCAATTTGTATTGCAGTAATTCTGGGGAATAAGTGATTTGCATGGTTACCACCAAAAACGCCTGTCCAACTCAAATTGCCTTCTTTAGCATCTACTTGACTATTGCTTGATTGTTGGGCTTGCAAAATATATTAACTGAAAAATTTATTTTATATGTTATGCTGTTTGTTATTGTTACTTGTCAAATATGGATAGACAGTTTAGTTTTTAGTATGCATTCATGTTGAAATGTTGGATCACTTCTATTGCAATTGTTAAACAAACTGCAAGTCAGAATTTTATGAAAGGCTTTGCAGGTGCAAGGGCTTACTCCAAAGGCTTGTTGCATGCTATTGCAAATAAGAATTGCAGATTGTATAGCCTACCTACTATAAAAAATTGAATGTAAGTTCATTTTGGAAAAATCGTAGGGATAGTTCATATAACTTTTTTGGTTGACGTAGCGTTTCCGATGATGTACCTCAAAATTGTCTTAATATATAGATATTGGAATCTGTATACTAATTAATATCAACTGTATCCTATAAAACTGTATAAACTCTTTTATGCTCAATTTCAGTGGCGTGGATGCGGATAGTTTGGAAGATATGATACTTTATATGACTTATCCCTACTCTATTTGCAAAAGGAACTTACCCTCCAGTTTTCTTTAACACAAACGGGGCACTCTGTATAACTGTTACTTTCATGGGATTTGTATTTCATAAACGTTAATGCCAGTGTTTTTCCGACGGGTATAACTGCCGAAAATGTAGATTAGGTAAAGAACTGACCTTTTTTAATGAGTCACATACTAACCCTTAGGCGATGATTCATTCGAGAAGGCGTTTGTTGTCATTCCGATTGATGGATAGACCCCATCACGACCATAGATCAATTAGTGTCTAATATGTTTTGCAAAACAAAATGAAGGCAGTAAATTATTTAAGAAAACTAAGTAGTTTTTTTTGTTACAGGTAAGAATTTGAGCCATCATCTAGATTCATATTGTAAGTATGTTTAATTATTAATTAATTATGTTTTATAGTGAAGTAGAATCGGCTCTCAATCATGCTGAATTTTAAAAGAAGGTTTAACTGAATTAAACTTTTACGATCTGGTAGAAGAACAATTTGGGCAACGTAATGGACTTCTACAACTTTTTCAGTAGAGGCCAACTTTTTAAATCAAATTTTTGATGCTTCGGACGTTATTTGACAATTATGTTTTTCGTAACATATATCGCGTTTGTAAATCAACGATTTTACTTATGTTTATTATTTTTTCACAAGTTATATAAACGACTATAACACTTCTAATGGTATATACCAATTTTTAATAACTTACAACCTTTTCGAGGTAAATGTGGTCAAAAGTATAAAAAGTTTTTTAAAAAAAGTTTACGGTTTTCAAGAAATTCAATTTTGTATGTGCCGCGTGGGAATAGTTAAGCTTATTCTTGCGGTGCCAAATTTTAACAGGTGTTAGAACTTTGTAAGGCAAGAAAATAAGGTCATATATATGGGTCAGAAAATGCTTAATTTCCAAGATATACAGTATTAAACATTTTAGGGAAAAAAATTAATTAATGACTTTAATAGTAAAGATACAAACTTGAAAGTTCACACAAAAATTTTTTACTTTATGCTGCTTTTTTGGAAAAATTCTTGAAAACATGAATTAGTTAGAACCCTATAATTAGGGAGGGAGGTGGTGGGCAATTTCTCCCCTCCAAATAATCCCTGACTTACAAACACGATACATGTTACGAAAAACATAATTGTCAAATAATGCTCGAAGCATCGAAAATTTGATTTAAAAAAATTCTTCGTTACTGTAAAAGGTTGTAAAAGTCCATTTCGTATGCCCAAATTTGTCCCTCTACAAGATGGTTAACGTTTCATTTGTTTATACCTTTAAAAAAATCTACCAGAAGTAAGTGAGACAGCGAAGCGATTTTAGTCTACAATTAGTTAATATTCGATTAACTTATATTTTTTTCTTCTGATAAAACGACGAGAAAAATGATTATAGGTATTTGCCTGCGCCTGTTTTCAGTCATACTTTGTATATAAGTATTTTCATATAAAACATCCAGGTAGAGAACACAAAAACAAGTTATTTGCGATTTATGTGATCTTATACCATATTGTTAGCAACAGGACTAGTAGTTTACTTCTGTAAGTTTATAGCATTTTTATGTTTCTTCCAGTTCCTGATGTTTCGTATTGGGATATCCGGATATTCAGTTACATATATGCAATACATAAAAAGTTCTAGGTCAAACAACTTCCAATTTATATTTTACATAAACTTACAATGCTCATATGTATATCTGAAGGGTATGTCATTTCTACTTATATTTGTAACTGTAACAAAATATAGGTAATATGGAATATAATGACTACCGTAAATATAATTAACAGCTGGGAAAAGTACATTATTTTTCAAATAAATAAACTAAATAATAATGTTTTTCCACGGTTGGGAGTAAAAATCAGTTTCTATGACATCAAAGTTAAAACAGAAGTAGTCGATTATTCCCAAGGGAGCATAATGCTCCCAAGGGAGTTTACATTATGGAGAACGTTTTTCATGCAAAAAAGACAACATTGAAATTATTTATTGACATTTAAATTAATTGTTACATTTGTACAATTTTCAAAATTAATATTAGAAGGAATATTACTTTTGCTTACATTTAGAGTTTTTGTGATTGCGCTAGTAGTGGTACCTACTAAAACCTGATTAGCAATTTTGGTCTTATTTTCAATGGAGTTCTCGACGTAACCCTCAGCGACGGTCGTTGATTTCCAACCAGCATGACGCTTTATTGTCGTGATATCCGCACCAGCATCTGCCAGTAATGTCGCTGAAGATCTTCGTAAGCAGTGACCAGTATAACATGCAGCATCAGGTAATTTTAAATACGAAGCTACTACACTCGGAATTTTTCCCATGGTATTCTTGCCAACTGGCTGCGAACTACATTTTCCTGCTTTGTAGTACAAAAAAAGGCGCTTATGCTTGACGTGGGGAGGACGAAGGGACAGGTATTTTCGAAACAATTCAAGCATATTTCCCACATCGGTAACCAGAAAGGTTCGTGGAATCTTTGTCTTAGTGTTTGGAATTTTTACAATCAAGGTAGGGCCTACATCCTCAATATCATCTACAGTTAAATTGACTAGTTTATCAGTTCGACAAGCTCCGGCAATCCCCAGAATTAATCCAACCTATAAAAAATCAAAATACTTAATAATTGAAATACCTAACGACAAAAGTAATATTACCTTAATCATTAAGAATTCTTTGTCATCTGCACTTGATAGAAAACGGTCGATTTCACCCTTTGTCAATATTTCGCTATTTTTTTTGCTTGATATCAGTCACCGATTCTTTTCAAAAATGCGATCAACTTGGGGAATTTGCTTATATCTATGTTGTCGTAAATTATCAAGCATGACTTAACCATAGAATATTGCGCCCATAATGTGGAAAACTTGTAATTCTTTGCATTTTCACTGAAGTATGCCAACAAAACATTTTCGCTGTATACTTGAACATTTTTCTCGGCGCACCACTTTTTGAACCGATTGTAGGCTATATCGTATAAAGATCTTGACTTCGTAGGCAGCAAATTGCTTATTGCAATATTTGCAGCCTCTACAATCTCTTCAACTCACAATTATTCATTACGCACTAAACAAACTTTAAACTAAACCAAACTAGCACCTTAATTTGACAATTCTTTTTGTTTGTGTATTTTGTAGTTATGACAACCGACGACTACTAAATAAATGCTCAAATCCGAATACAATAGTTCTGGTGCTACTTACTTCATAATGACAAAATATGTGTTTTTAAGTTAATGAGACCGTGAAAAAAATAGTATATACCATTCGGGAGAGATGCTATTTTGTTCGGTGCATTGTAGCCCTCGGGCTTCAAATTGCACCTCTGCCAAAATAACGCATTTCTCTTATTGTATAATGTACTATTAAATCAAGGCAACAATTTATTCATTTTAGTGATTAAATGAAAGACGAATATCTTAATTAATAGTTTTGAGGATTTTTTTTCATTTTATTTGGTGTTTCTGCCACTTACTGAAGTTCAAATAAATAATCAAGTTTTGCAATACAGGGAGAGTCAAATGAAAATAGTCAAATTTCAGGAATAGATTTTGTACGAAATTTCAAACAATAACATACCTTTTATTTCACTTTCCAACAGAGATATGTAGGGTGATTAAGTTCAAGGAAAAAATTGTAACTAGCTACTGCAAATAGGATTTGTCAAATTTAACAACGACTCTACTTGATATTACCACCATAAATTAAAAAGATATCTATCAACTGCGAGTTGTTATACAAGTAAACCATTTTTGATATTTGAAAAACTAATGTAAATACTTGCTCCACAAAAACGTTAATACGATAAGTAATCGGATAGTTGAAATCGCCTGGCTAGGGACTACAGTAGCCCAGCGATGTAAAGGTTGAAACTACTAGAACCTCAATCATTTTTTGTTGGAAACTATAAGGATTTTCCAAAAAAAAAAATAAGATATTGACTCCATTTTCATGCCGCATCTATTCCCAAATTCTATTAGATAAGTTCTGAATCACTCTGCATATAAAACTAATCGGGTTTATAATTTTCAAATTTTAGTGATTTAGACCTCTCTATTTTTCATTTCTTGTAGCTTTAGAGACTGGGAATGTTCAGATCACTACTAGTTATTTTTTTTTACATTTATATCTATCTAATGTACCTAAATACATTTTTGCTCAATATTTTTTCGCTTTTTGTTTGATGTTATTATTGAGTATTATTTGTCTTCAAGTTCTTTATTGAAATAAAATATTTATTATTTATTTGAATTATGATTTTTTAATAAATCTGTATACAGTTAAATGTGGTATTTAATTACAGGTATCATTAACACTTATTTTTTGTAATTACTATATATAGGTATATTATATAATAAAAAAACAATTTAATATGTAAACTCTACACCTTTAATGATGATACAAATAACATTGAAATATTTATAAGTTACACACAATAATCATTACATTAACATAGGTAGTGTAGATACTCTTGATTTTCCTTGGTGTTATCTAGGCAAAACCAAGAATCTCGAATTGCAAGACCAGATTTAAAACAAAGTCTTGTAAGACGAGGCAAGAAATATTACAACGGCAATATATCTTGCAAATATAAGATAGGGTAATATGTAAGTGAACATTAGGTAAAAAAATAAATATTGCATTTCTAGGTATACAGGGTGAACCTTAAATAAGTACAAATATTTTAACCAGCACTACAGTTCACTGTATAGAACACATATTTTTACTTTACTTATTGCTGAAAGCGAGTGTTTTTAAACTAGAAATAATGGTAAAAATTGAATTTACTTTAAAGAATTACATCTTACAAGAATCTTACAGAAGATATGGCAACCTCGCCTTCAGTAAATAATATGGTTTATTTTATTAGGTTATGTCAGTGGCCTATCTGGTCAGCGGTCCTCAAAATGTGGGTATTTAAAAAAAAAAAATATCTCCGTAAATATTTGAAATATTTAAAAATTACTTTCACTAGACTTATTTATATGACGAACCACACCTGCAGTTAAAATATTTGTACTTATTTAAGGTTTACCCTGTATATTTTATTTATAGGACATCCAATATATAAAATGAAAGTTTATTGAATCTGGGTTCCCGTCCTGCTGAACTGAACTAATTGACAAAGAGCTCCGATTCTGTTTCGCTTATTTCGTCCATTATTTATAATTTATTGTGTGAAACTGGCCTTTTCTAAACTTTATAACATCTATCAATCTACCACTGTCACGATTGACCATATAGATAATTACGTATGAGCTCCGAGCGGGACCGTAGCCGACCGAGAGTAACCACCACTGTTACCAAATTCGTAATAAGTTCCATGTTTCATTCTAATTTGTATGCAAGAGTCTAGCAAGAATCCTGCATTTGCGAGACTCGCTAGACAAGGCCTGATCTTGCAAGATTAAGCAAGAATAAGACTTTAAAGAAGTTATTGTTTTGTTTTGCAGACAAGACTTTTTCAAATTTTGCAACATTTCTTGTTTCAACAAACACCAAACGCAATGAATTGTATTAAACCTTTATCATACTGCCATATAAGTACACAGAAAATATACACAATCCCATCTGGATTTCGCATAACACAGAACTGTGTCCTTTTATGTTAAAATGTGTAGTTATTTTTTTACAATGCAAGAAATAAAATCGATTTCTCCGGAAGCCCAATTTTTGGAAAGAAAGAAATAATTGACTAATTTAGATAAATATTGCCAAGGAAATATATCAATCTTTACTGTATCACAACTATCTTTACTTCTTCTATGTAAAACTAGTAAAACATTTCAAAAGTGATGCTGATACTTTGTAATATTGTCCATTTTCTTTTTGTATTAATCAACCATTTAAAAAGTAAGAATACTTTATATAACACTTCTACAGGGTGAGTCAGTCATAATGTCATTAATTTTAAGAGGAGATAGGGAATAATGAGTATAATGCGAATACCTGATTAAAAAAAATCTAAATGCATATTTACGCCGAAAAAAAATATTTTCAAATCATTATTTAAACTCTCTTTTCAGACTGTCACTGACCGGTCACAGCCTTGGTCGGTTACAGCTCACAGTTCAACTCGATATCGACCTGATGCAATGTTGTCAAGTTGTAATATTTTTCTATATAGTACCTACCCACCTAGGTTTTAGACATCACAAATAAACGGTTGTACTGACTATTTTAGAATATCATTTTTTCTCGCTCCGTTCAACTTCAGCCAATAATAATTTAAAATGTTAATACCCAATAAAATCAGATAATAATAATCAAAAAATTCTATTAAAAATTGCAAGTAACGCTGTCCACTCAGGTTTTCTCGTAGAAAATACGGCCCAATCAAACGATACCCGCATACTCGCGTGTCGATTTTTCTCTGAGCAAATGTAGCTGTTATGACTGCAACAAAACTCCAACGTGTCTAATAATAAACTGAGTAATAAACCATTTACGTACATTACATAAAAAACCTATACCCAATGGCTAAATTATTGAGAAGCTGAAAAGTGTTTCGTGTTTAAATACTAAGTACTTAATAAAAAACCATCATGTTGTCGACAGAAAACTGTCCAAGACCGAAATGGCACGCCGCTAATCTAAGTTATCGAGAGTTAATCTTGACCTTAACCTACCGTATTATTAGGTCAATAACCTAGTTACCTAGTTTCTGTACTGTTATTTAACGACAAGGAGTAAAACTATTTTTTTTTTAATCTAGATACATGAATGAATCTTCCTTAAATATTGATTTATTTGTTAATAAAAACAAATGTAGATAATAAATAAATGTTTTCGAATGTTAGGTTATTACAGTTTAATAATTTTGATATTACGTTTTCACTACGTTTTACAAATAAATATGAATTTTTAGTATTACTCGTAAGTACAATTAACCGCACACATAACCAGATGTACAATTTGTAGTTACGTACATCTAGCCTAGAAATGTATTGTTTTTTTAGTATGATACTAACCTGTTTACAGCCCACATTTCAAGTAAAACTGCATTTATCCGTCCATAGCACTTTATTAATAAAATTCAGTCGCATTTCGTAAACATTCTCCGTATAACACTACCATTTCCACATATTCGGAATTTGTAAAATTATGCGTTGTGAGTTTACGCCAAATACGTGAGGTTAGACCGAAATAAACAAACTACTGCTTACTGCTTGTATTCTCTCCATCCACCCTCCAAATGTGTGGCATGATCTACAAATTTTAGGGGGAAGAAATGCTGGAAATGCAGAGTGGTAAATGGAGGTAAATTTGAATAACACGCTGATGTGTTAGACGATATTATGTATGTAAATGTGGCATCCATGGTTAATACGGCAAGTCTGTGGCATTAGATTGTCGTCGGGTGCGCCATCAGAAAGTTCGTAGCGTACCCGGAGCGTCGTGTTTATGATTTTTATAGGGTGATTGGTTTATTTGTTTAAAGGTCGAGTAAAATTTTTTTTTCGATTTTCTGCGTTTATTAGGCCTCCCGAATACGTAGTTAAAATTAATGACATTATGACTGACTCACCCTGTATATGTGAAAAAGAATATTTGGTTAGAAATTGATAACAAATTTATTATGCCTACATAGAAATTGTAAATTCCACAATTCAAATTTTACAATAGTAAGTGTTTATTGCACGCGACGCGAGTGCAATAAGCACTTTTTGTATGAGTTGCATACAATATTTTTTCTACATTCATGCAAATACCAAAAAATGTTATTTAAATGACACTAAGTCTAGGAAAATGTGACATTGATTTGAACGTTTATGTTTGTCATGATGACAAAACGCTGTAGTAGAACGACATATGAATGCAATAAACGTTTTATTGCACTAGTGCAATACAGAACCACTTTTTCCACTAAATATAGTTCAATAAAGTTTCGTTTTTTGCGTGAACGTAGAAAAATAGTCTTTTAGTAGCAGTACAGAATATCTGAAACAATTTCGCACTGCTGAACTGTGAAACGGCATCTTTGTCGAATTTATGTTGTGCTGGACGATTCACCGAATCGAGACCTTCTTGTCTTTCAACAAACAATTCGAAGTCCTGATGTTTACTTAGTTTACTTTGTAGTAGTTTGTAACCAGAATCCTTAAAATGTAATATATAGCAGTCTTCGTTACAATACATTGCACAACTAACTTTACCAAACTCCATAGATTCTACTCCTTTAAGTTCTGTACACACACATTTAACCACAAACTTGGAAACTGTAGCAGACATACAAAGTGATTTAATAAATCGGGCAAGATGTACTATTAGATTAAACTAATTTTATTTTTTTTATTACGGAAATAAATATTGATTGATATTTTTATTTTATTTATATAGTGTCATTGTAACATTTGTAATGTTATTGTTTACTGATTTGCGGACTGTATTATATTGCTGGTTTTAACACATATATTGTTGATTTGCTTGTAATAAAATACACACTACAATATTGACGATTTATTTAACGTCTGCACATCTATACATTATAACCTTACAAGCAACACTAACTCAATTCGCTACCGAAGGGTAAGGGTTCTAGCGTGTCCCCTCCTTTTCGGTTATGCAACCAAATATACAATTTTTACATATTATGTGAAACATATCCTTAACATACCGCCCACCTTGAAAGAGTGGAGGTAACTTTTTCAATACAAATAAACAATCTATTAGGCATAACAAAATATTAAATCTCTACAGGAAGTGGACATAGTTTTGCAACTGGTCTCTTTAAAGTAGTGTTTTTCATTTTATTGTGGCTACTCGTACTAGCCCGTCTGCACCCGGATGAACCTTCACTACACGACCGAGATTCCACTTTAATGGAGGCAAATTGTCATCACGGATTAACACTAACGCACCTTCACTAATGTTACCTTTAGATTGGCTCCATTTCACCCGATTCTGCAATTCACAGATATATTCTCTGGACCACCTATCCCAAAAGTGCTGTTGGAGTCGTTGAAGATGTTGAAACTTAGACAGTCGGTTGACTGGGATATCCCTCAGGTCTGGGTCTGGTAACGACACAGCTCTTCTCCCAATGAGAAAATGCGACGGTGTCAGAGCCTCGAATTCATTTGGGTCACAGGACATTGGTGTTAGGGGACGAGAATTGAGGATTGCCTCAATCTGTGTAAGCACCGTTGCAAATTGTTCGAACGTAAGAGACGCGTTACCTAACATTCTTTTCAGATGAAATTTCATTGATTTCACCCCTGCTTCCCACAGCCCCCCAAAGTGGGGTGCATTTGCTGGAATAAAATGCCACTCGATACCCTCATTATGAAAATTTTCAAAGAGATCATTTTTCTCTTTTGCAATGAATTTTGCTAACTCTCGTGAGGCACCTACCAGGTTACAGCCATTATCTGAGTATACACGCGCCGGTTTTCCCCTTCGTGACACAAATCGTCGAAATGCAGCTATAAATGACTCAGTCGTCAGGTCTGACACCAGCTCTAAATGCAATGCTTTTGTGCTAAAGCACACGAAAACCGAAACATAACCCTTTGTTAATTTTGCTCCACGACCTGCCTTGGTTTTACAAAAAATGGACCGGCGTAATCTATTCCTGTTACATAGAAAGGAGGCGTTGGATGCACACGATCCTTTGGGAGCATACCCATCATTGGAAACACGTGATCTGGTTTGCATCTATAACATCTTATACATTCGTGAACAACACGTTTGGCAAGATTTCGCCCAGCAACAGGCCAGAAACGTTCTCTTATAACAGACAAAAGTAGATTTGGACCTGCGTGACATAATTGATTATGCTTTTCCACGAACAAAAGTTTTGTGAAGTAATGTTTTGAGGACAACAACAAAGGATGACGCTTATCGTAACTAAATTGTGATAGTTCGAGTCTCCATCCAACCCGAAGCAGTCCATCAGTATCAACAAAAGGACACAGACTTAAAATCTTACTTGAACGATTAAGATTTCCTCCACCTTGTAAATTTTTTATCTCACCGTGGAAACTCTCTTTTTGGCATATTCTTGTAAGACACAACAATGATTTATCAAGCTCCTTGGCTGTAAGTGGCCCTTGTTCTGAGGGTTTTCGCTGGCACCTTGAGATAAATCGAAGACAATAAGCCACCACTCGCTTCAACCGTGCAAGACTTGAAAATCTTTTGAACGGAAACTCATCATTTTCAGACACCGTTAAAACACTTACTGATTTTTGTTTCAATTCTGGCAGTTCACCTTCACAGTTGGTGATTACCTTTGGCCAATGACATTTATCTTCACACAACCACTGTGGACCCTGCCACCATAATGACGACTCTATCAAGCTATTTGGAGTCAACCCCCGAGACAGTAAATCAGCAGGATTATCCTTTGAATTTATGTGATGCCAGTTACTTGTATTACTAAGAGTATGAATTTGTGATATTCGATTTGCCACAAATATTTGGAACTGACTTGACGAAGATCTTATCCACCCAAGTACTACAGTTGAATCGGACCACATAAATATATATATAAAGCTGTTTACAGGCCTTTTAGGCCCAGAGCTGTGTTATTCTCCTCCACTCCATTCTGTCCTTCGCCTTTCTTTTCCAATCCGTTACATTTTTCTCCCTTAGATCTATTGCCACTGCCTCTCTCCATCGCTTCCTCGGTCTACCTCTTTTTTTCTTGTAGTTAGGTTTACTCCCTACTATTTTCTTAACTGCCCTTTCATCCTCCATACGTTCTAGATGCCCTAGCCACTGCACTCTCCTGGCTTTTACAACTTCGTCTATTGTTGGTGCCTGGTACATTCCATATATTTCCTCATTATTTCTCCTTACATAGCCTTCCTCTGTCCTCTTACCACCTAGAATTCTTCTTAAGATCTTCCTTTCCCACCTTAAAAGGTTTCTCTTGACTTCTTATTGAGAACCCAGGTTTCACTACCATACAGCGCTGTCGGTCTCAAAATTGTTTTATACATTCTAAATTTTACTCGTCTGGACAAATTTTTTGATTTCAATAAGTGGTTGACTGCTGCCGAACTTCTGTTTGCTTTTATTATTCTCCTATTTATTTCTTGTTCCTCATCACAGTTAGCTGTTATTAGCGCCCCCAAATACACATATTCTTGAACTTCTTCAAACTCCATCTCTCCATGCTCTGTTCTCAATTTAAAATTTGTATCCTTTTTTTGTTCTCCTATTCTCAGCAGCTTACTTTTCTCTTGATTTATCTGCAATCCCACTTTACTTGCTTCCTCCACAAGTTTTCTCGTTACTTCTTCTAATTCCCTACTATCTCTAGCAATAATGGCCACATCATCTGCATAACTTACTATTTGGTGACTTTTAAACAATATGTGTCCTTCTCTGTTCAACTCACTATCTCTTATGACCTTTTCTAGTACTAAATTAAAAAGAAGCGTTGAGAGTGGGTCTCCTTGTCTCAGTCCTGTATCAATAGTAAAGCCTTCCGAACATTCACCTTTTATTCGTACTTTGGCTTTAGTATTTTCTAAGGTCATTTTCAATAGCCTAATCAGTTTAGTTGGTATCCCAAATTGTTCCAGAATTTTACTTAGTTTATTCCTTTTGATCGAATCATATGCTTTCCTGAAGTCCACAAATAAAACCATTGCTTTGATCCCATACTCATAGCATGTAGTCAGCATTTCCTTCACCATGAAGATTTGGTCCGTTGTTGACCTTCCCTTTCTAAAACCTGCTTGATACTCCCCTATTTGCCGTTCTGCTATAGGTTCTATTCTCTGCTTTATTAACGTTGCCATAATTTTATACCCTATATCTAACAATGATATACCCCTGTAGTTTCTGCAGTCCGTTGCATCTCCAATTTTTAAGATTGGTATAATCATAGCATCTCTCCAATCTTCAGGCATACATTCTCTTCTCCAGATCATTCGTATCATTTCGTATATTCTTTGTCTTAAATCCTCTCCTGCGTACTTAATGTTCTCTGCTGTTATTCCGTTTTTCCCTGGACTTTTGTTATTCTTTAAAGCTTCTATAATTATATCTATTTCCTTTTTTGTAGCTTCTTCTACTTCCCCTTCCTCTTCTCTTCCCGGTATCATCTCCTCGTGCACCTCTTCTTCCCTTACATTCTCTTCATTCAACATATCTGCAAAGTATTGCCTCCATCTTTCTCTCACTTCTGTTTCCTCTCCAATTAGATTTCCACTTTCATCTCTCACATATATTACTTCCTTCTTTATCTTTTTTCCCTTTTTTATCTCTCTGTAGAGGTTACGTATTTCTTTCCTCTTGTAATGTTGCTCTATTTCCTCTATTTTCTTAACCTGCTCTGCTCTCTTCTTTTGTCTAAAAACTTTCTTTGCCTGTTGTCTTTGTTCACTGTATTTTTCCTTATCTTCCTCTTGTAGTGACTGAAGTGCTTTAATTCTTAGCTTATTTCTCTTCTCCGCCTCTCTTATACACTCCTCATCCCACCATCTTTTCCTCCCTGCACACTCTCTTTTTGGTATTACTTTCTCACTTGCTGTTTGTATGACATTTTCGATCTTTATCCACTCTTCATTTATATTTGCTTCCAATATCCGTATGTTTTCTTGCAAACCTTTCCTTACCTCTTCTTCATACTTCTTTTGGGTTCTCTCATTTTGTAATGTCGCCATATCTAGTTGTCTTTTTTTCCTTTGTAATCCTTTCCTTTTAATAGGTTTTTTTATCTTCAAATCTATCCTTACTAGATAGTGATCCGAGTCTATATCTGCCCCTCTGCATGACCTAACATTTTTTATTAAGCTTCTGTGATTCTCATCTATGCAAACATGATCAATTTGATTCGAATATGCTCCACATAAATATCGAATCAAATTCCCTCTTTAACGAGACTCGCACCTTGTTCACGAGTTGGGCCAAAATTAATGCTGCACATAATTCAAGGCGAGGAATCGTTATCATCTTTAAAGGAGCAATCTTTGTTTTTGCACACACTAATGACACATGGACTTCCCTTTTCACATTCACACTTCTAAGATAAACACACGCTCCATAAGCGTATTGGCTTGCATCGGCAAAACCATGAATTTCTAATATGACATAATCATCACCTACTGCTCGTCTGGGAATCTTTAGAGTGTTCAACTCTGTAAGTTGTTGTCTATATTGCTGCCAAAATGAATGCAAGTCTTTAGGAATTGTTTCGTCCCACGTAAGATTCAATGACCACAGTTTCTGTAAGAGTAACTTGGCTTGTATTACACACGGACTTAACAAACCTAATGGATCGAAAATTTGAGAACTATCAGAAAGAATAGATCTTTTTGTAATGCGTTTTGACAACGATAATTCCATTATTTTATACATTAATAAATCTGATTCGCATGACCAGTATATACCCAGCATCTTTGTATTTTCCTTATCACCTAATCTCATAAATTCACAAGTCTCAGATACTTGTATGGACTGAAGCACATCTGGACTGTTGGATATCCACTTTCTCAAGGTGAAACAACCTTTCCTTAAAATTGAAGATACCTCTGCACACAGCTGACTAGCCTCCTCGACCGTGTCTGCCCCTGAAATAAAATCATCCACATAAAAATCTTCTAAAATAGCCTTGGAAGCCCGCGGATATGCAACAAGATTTTCATCGCCTAACTGCTTTAAACAGCGTACCGCCAAAAATGGAGCTGAAGCAGTTCCATACGTAACAGTATTCAACACATACACGTTCAAATTTTCATTTGGACTAGATCTCCATACTATACATTGAAGTGTTCTTTGACTTTGATCTATTAGCACCATTCTGTACATCTTTGCTATGTCTGCGCACACCACAAATTTATGCACCCTGAACCTCAAAAGTATCGACAAAAGATCACTCTGAATTGTGGCACCGACATACTGAATATCATTTAAAGACAAACCCGACCCCCGATGGCGAAGATGCGTCAAAGACAACACGAAGTTTCGTAGTCAGACTCTTTTCATTTAGCACTCCATGATGTGGAAGATAGTACCTAACAACACCCTCTGATTCATTTTCATCCACCTGCGTCATATGCCCGAGATCTGAATACTCTTGCATGAAATCTACATACATTTCTCTTAATTTTGGGTTATTTTTAAGCTTATTCTCCAAAGAGTAAAATCTTTTCACCGCAGTTTCCTTTGAATCACCTAATACTTGAGGACTCTCCTTTAAAGGAATGTTAACTATGAAACGCCCATCTTCTTGGCGCTTTGTTGTCTCCACAAACCAATTTTCGCATTGTCTCTCATCTGCTGTTAAAGGAATAGGACACCCCGCATCACACTCTTCAAGCTCCCAAAATTTAGCTAACTGATTTTGCACGTGTCTTGTACTCAAATTGCACACAGACCTAACCTGAGAATAAGTAGTAATTGGTCCTGATACCACCCAACCAAACACCGTTTTTTGCAACATAGGTTGACCAACATCTAGCTGCAGCTGACCTTGACATAATAGACTATAGAAAATTTCAGCACCCACTAAAATATCTATTTCACCTGGCTTGTAAAATTCAGGATCTGCCAATCTCAGATGCTTTGGAATATTTAACTGATCAGGTTGTACATACGAATTTGGAATATTCTCAGATATTTTTTGTAATACCAAACACTGAATTGTTATCTTAAACGAACTGTACAAGGAATTGATTGTCACAACACATTTATGCTTAACATCCGATGACACTTGACTAATACCCACCACTGAAATATTTATGTCAGATTTCTCTAATCCCAATTTGGAACACAAACTCGCCGAAATAAAGTTGCTCTGCGACCCAGAGTCCAACAAAATACGACATGTGTGAGATTTCCCAGAGGGTCCCACTACTTCCACTAGAGCGGTCGACAACAGAATATTTCTGCCCTGTACAAAGTTACAATTCGATACAGCTACAGAATTACTTGCCTCCGCCACCACATTTCCCTGATTTGAATCACTATTTGAACTACCTGTCTCTTCCGAGGCAGCCGCTATGAAAGTGCAAAAGTGTATGGTGTTTAATATTGCACTTTTTACAAGGTACTGACTTACAATTCTTACTTATATGGTTCGGTTTTAGGCAGTTTAAGCATAATCTTAGCTGTTTTACCCTTTCACTTTTCTGATATGAGGAGAGTTTTAAGAATTCCGCACAATTTGTAATAAAATGTTCGCCCTGACAAAATTCACACGGTTTTACTGTGGTTGTAAATGATTTACTAAATTTACCCTTGTTTAATTTAACGTCGCCCACATGATTTAATTCTATTTTCTCTAACACATCAGCTTTTCTTTTGATAAAAGTTTTAAATTCTTCTAATGTGGGTAAATCACCCGAAATTTTTATTTCTTCCCACTCTCTCTCAGATTTTTTGTCTAATTTAGATCCCAGTAAATATATTAATAAAACATCCCATTCTTTGGTATTAATACTTAATGAATTTAACGCTCGTATATGTTTTGATACATTGTCTAACATTTTCCTTAAATTTACTGACGACTCCTGCGTCGACCCCGGTATATCTAGCAACGATTTTATATGATTTTGTATTAACACGCGTTTGTTATTATATCTCTCACACAAAGGTCCCACGCATTTTTGTAATTCGCCGCCGACAATTCTAATAAGCTTATTACTTGTTTCGCTTCCCCATCCAAATGCGCGCGTAAGTAATGAAACTTTTCGATTTCATCTAGATCTGGTCTTTTATGCACTAATGACAAAAATGTGTCACGAAATTCCAACCAATTTTCATACGACCCTTTAAATATAGGTAATTTTATTTGAGGTAATACTATATGTGGTAGGCGTTTCACGGGATCATTTGCATTTAATTGACTATTAGCAATATTTTTTGTTTTTTCACGTTCACAAACTTGCACTTCTGCAATGATATTTTTCGCAATAGAAACTAATTTAAAATGAGAATTTTCAAATGCTTCTCTTTCACAAATTTGCTCATCTATTTGTTCACATAAATTTTCAATTGAATTTTGAATTTCATTGAACTCTACAAATAAAATTTCTTGTTTTTCTATCCTATTTTCTAATTCAATTAGAACACGCATTTCAATTTCGTCTTTTTCTTTCGCCGAAATTTCACCTAAAAGAGTGTTCACATATTTATCAAATAGCGTAAGACGGGATTTTAAGCCGCCTCGCTTTTTTATCAACTGTTTTAAATCTATACTCATTTTATCTAAAGCTTACACAATTGATACGGCAAAAAGTTTTATAAAGGAAATAAAAAAGGATAGAGACTCACTGTCACCATAATCTTCGGACACGCTTCCTAAATAGGCCTCAAGCTCAGCGACTTGTCGGAACCTTACACCTTGCTTAGACGGTCTGGCTGATTCACACACCTGCAGACAGTGCCGGCAAAGCACACAACTCGATGTATCTCGTCTCTCCACGCTTCACACACTACATGCGTTTGGAGTTTGCACATTAAATTTTACTCTTTTAAACAATACCCGGCTCTGTAGGGCCAAATTATGTTTACTGATTTGCGGACTGTATTATATTGCTGGTTTTAACACATATATTGTTGATTTGCTTGTAATAAAATACACACTACAATATTGACGATTTATTTAACGTCTGCACATCTATACATTATAACCTTACAAGCAACACTAACTCAATTCGCTACCGAAGGGTAAGGGTTCTAGCGTGTCCCCTCCTTTTCGGTTATGCAACCAAATATACAATTTTTACATATTATGTGAAACATATCCTTAACAGTTATTATTGTTTTCTTTATAACGTACGGGTACTTTTTAAATGTAAATGCAATTTTCTTCAAGCAAGCTGTGGTCTAAATGTGATTTCGAAAATGAAAAATTGTCAAATCGATATTGGAAAGCGTAGATAGGGAACGTTTTTTAAATTTTCTCACTTAATTTCGAGTATAAACATGAAATATCGAGTTTGAATACGAAATTTCGAGTTTAACCACAAAATTTCTCTTTATCTTGCCGAATTTGGACACAAAATTTAAGACTAATATTTACAGAACACAACTGTTTTTTATGTAAGTTTCTGAAGATTATTTATGTATTGTAATGATTAAAAGCGTAGAAACGTAGAACGTTTTTTAAATTTTTTCACTTAATTTCGAGTATAAACATGAAATATCGAGTTTGAATACGAAATTTCGAGTTTAAACACGAAATTTCTCTTTATCTTGCCGAATTTTGACACAAAATTTAAGACTAATATTTACAGAACACAACTGTTTTTTATGTAAGTTTCTGAAGATTATTTATGTATTGTAATGATTAATAAATTAATTTTAACTCGAAAACGGTGCGTCAGTCCAAGTCCAAAGAGTCCAAGATACACTTTTTAAGCAGAATTATTGTTCCGCAGCTAGGATTTTTTACCGTTTTGCACTGTTCTGGAATTCGCCTTTTAGGCCAACTATTCACATACAAACAACGAATTAATCATATTCACAGTTCTCACACGTTAATACCATATCTGCAAATTCTTAATTTGAATAAGGTATTTTGAAAAAAGAAAAGTCACGCCCACGCCTGCGCAGTGGCTCATACTTAGCTTAAGTATTGTAAATAGTTGAATAAGCGTGATGGAGGGTCGACCTAAGTTTTGGGTGATAATTCTTGACTAATTTTTTGGAATATATTAAACTTAGATTATTTAATGAAAATTGTTTATATTTTACTTCCTCTATTACTCTACTGAAAATCGCACTTATTTTAAACATAATCTGTATATTATATCGATTTAAAACCTTTGATAATAAGATAAATAAGAATTATAAACTTCTGCAGAAATAATGAAAATAACGTTATAAATCAACAAATATTTAAAAAATACAGACATTTTACAATGCAAAATATAAAAGATATTGTAAAAGTAAAAAAAATCACACCGACAATTTACGAATTGCTAGGAAATTTACAAGAATTTTTAAATATAGTAAAACCTTTACACTAAAATAGTAAAACTTCAAGATTTTTGGGAAATTACTGGTAAAATAATGGGTAATAATATGTACTTCTTATTTTTAATTACAAGTAAAATTACAAATAAATATTTTCAGTACACTGAAACTTATTACATATTATTTAATTCGGGATTATTTCAAGTTTTAAATAAAATATTAGATTAGACCGTTATTTATAAATATTTATATTTTAAAATTTGTATAAAAAATTTGTTATATAGAAAATAGGAACTAATTTTCTTTAAACTGACACATAAATTATATAAATCAGTAACGATCTTGCCATTAACAAAAAACGAGCATACGTTTAAATACAGAACATATCAACTAAAACTCTCAACGTAGATAATATAAAAGTTATACAGGGTGTCCGGAAATGGTGAGCAAAAAAAATCAGGGATAATTCTAGACTCAAAATAAATGCTACCTCTGTGTATAAGATAATTTCAAAAACTGATTATTAACGGAGTTAAAGTTAAAATTTTATTTTCGATATTTGTAAATAACTTCTTAAGATATTTGAATAAGTATGCAATATTAATTATTATCATCACATCGTTAAACGTATGTGTATTATTTATTAGTAGGGTATTTTCACCGGTTCTGAGTCTCCCCCCACCACTTTCCTCCTTGAAATGACCTTTACTGTGACCTTTTGGATGACCTTCAATTACATTGAAGGTCACAGGAGTTGATAACTTTTATTTGACCTCTACCGATTGAAGGTCACATCAGTACCAAATGATGTGACTTTTATTTGGCCTCTACTGATTGGATGTTATATGCACATTCATTGACCTCTATAATTTTTATAGTTAGTGGAGTATGTATACAAATGGCAGTGTGACGTATGAAGTATAATGGAAGGGATTTACTATATAAGAGAGGAGAGCAAAATAGAGAATCATATTTCGTTTGGTATCAACCTAACAGTTAGTGTCTACAGTAGTGTAAATCTTTGTGTTGTTTTGTGGCAAAATCTTTTAAAGTGAGAATAGTAATTACTGTGTTTATTGCTAACTAGATATTATTTACATTTTAAAAATTTTAAACAAAAAAAAAATGGCATTATCAGTTGATGATTTAAATAAAATTAATAGCAATATTAATGGCGATTTTAATGATATTGTTCGGAGGTCAATTGCCTCATTGGATATTAATACACCTTATTTGATTAAAAACTGTCTTTTGTCAATTCACGTTATGGAAAGTGCATTTTAGCTGTACTTTTGATGAAAAGAATAATTCAGATTTCAAGTGTTTCTTACCAAAGAGAGTTACAGAACATATATCACAAGACAGTTTGGATAAAATGAATTCTTCTTGGGAAAAGTATACGATAACTTATATAGGTCAAAGTGAACCTACCTTTAAAGATGCTAAATGTAAAACATTGATAAAATTTGGAATTATAAATTAAATTTGTTTGTAATTTTGTTAATTTATAAATATCTAGTAGTAATAAATATGTTGTATAGAGTAGTATAATTTAGTTTTATAATTATATAAATATTTACACTATCTAGTCATTATCATATAAGGTTGTTCTTCGTTTTATCCTGTAAGTAAAGTAGGTAATGATATATATACATTTTCCAGTGTAATATCCTTTCTAACCTCAATTTCTTTTTTATTTTTATAGAAAGTATTAGAAAATATGTGGATGCAATATGCTAGCCAAAATTGGACCGAAGCTGTCGACATCCAGTCAGCAGTCAAAAGAATGAGCAGCGAGTTAGACTGTATAGCAATGGATCGTATGAATGCTTGTAATTATGATATGGATTACTGCTTTTCCGTTGAAAAGATAAAAATGTTGGAAGAAAATTATAAAATGTATCGTCATGGTGCTTCAATTTGTGACGATTATTTAAGTGGAACTTTAAATTTGGACGAATATTGTGAGAAAATGGTGGAAATAGGATTAAAATGTTTTCTTTGTTCTAATTTGCTCGATTTTCTGCCATATGCAATTGTTGTAAAATACAAACTAGCACCTCAAAAAATGGCGATGACGACCAAGATAACGATGAATATTGTCAAACATAATATTAAATTTGTATGTAATTTATATATTACTGTATGATTATTTTATAAATAGTGTATTATATTAATAAAATGTATCATAATAACTATGTTTGTTCTGTTGTTGTGATATAAATAAAATAAAATTATGATTTTATACTTTTATTGTAAACTTATTTCTTATATGAATACAGAAAAGAAAATACTATATATAAATACAAAATAATAAATACAATTACATATAATTATATATATATATATATATATAATAAAAAATACAAAAACTAAAATAATGTATTGGGATTTCTAAGATATTCATTAGATTATTTAAAACCGGTATGTACAGAGCCATCCAAAGCATTGTAAGACATATAAGCATCGTGAACTATCAATGCATACACTCGTGTATTTTCAGGAAAGTTTTTCTTTCGGGTTTCAAATTCTAGCTTTATATCTACAGTGGATGTCTTCATGGCGTCTTGTTGATGTGAACAGTCGATAACAAACAGCGGGTTTTTCGGAATTCTCCAATATCCATCATCGGTTCATGATTATCTTTATCATAGAAACTGCGTTGAAAATTTTCGTACGCATAGTAAGCTGCAGAATCTAATTTCTTTCCAAAGTCTAAATTCCAACGTTCATAAGGATATACTTCTGAATTTAAATATAGACGAATATTACTTATGTCTGCATGACTGAATCGAGTAACATTTTTGCTTCTGTTATCAGAGCTATCAGTACTTTGGAAACCGATAATGATATATCGAGGTCTTTCTAAACTGTTAGTTGTTTTTATAGCCCAAATATCAGAGGCGGTTTTTCGTAATGTAGGAGTTCATATAGATCCCACATACGATATGCCATCTTAACTGTAGCATGAGCACCACCTTTATTAATGCGGTTTAACAATTTCAGTTTCTGTCTATCTTCAGGGATGATGTGTCTTATTTTCCATTCGATTTTATTTATGTCAATATCAGCGTCAACTTCTCCAATGTAACAATTCTTAAAAGATCGGGCAATTATCAATATAAGTTCTTGTTTGGCGTTGAGGATACCCCTGGTATAATCTTCAGCAAAGCCCATAAGATATTTTAGAGGTAATTTTCCACTAAATATATGACTGTTGTTATCCAAAATATCCTGGTTGTCTTCTGTTAAACCCCATCCATAAGATAAAAGTGGTTTTAATTGTGTTTGACCCCATGAAACCATAGTTTTCATTGTAGTAGTTATACCTGGTTTTCGAATAACAGTCACTTGTTCTCCACCCATTTCATAACGAATCTCATCGAAGAGGAATGCTAATGCATTGTTGGATAAGTAACATACTTTAGTGAGATCGCTAGGGTAAATTTACCTTCTATATATATGTAACTTTCTGCAATATCAAGAATAAGATCTTGAAATGAATAGGAATTCGTATTTCATCCGAATTTCTATAGTATGGTGATCCATATGGTTTGTAGGTGTGTTCATGTAGACTAACTAGTGAATTATCAAACAAGGGTTCATCGAACACATCCAACTTTGCACTGGTTGATGCCATAATTATAAATATTAAGGTTTTACTTTCAATCCAATTGACTGAAGGAAAATACGATCTCTAGCTGACAGCTTAGATGTTGATTGTTTAACGTTCTTTCGTAGAATAGATTTGTTTTGGTGTTTGTCCGAAATTTTATCACTTTTTGTAGATGGTAGAGATGACGATTGTTTTCTATGATTAAAACAGAAACCCATTATATGTTGTTATTTTAGTATAATTTCTTTAGTTCCAGTTTCACAATAATTTTTTCACCTCGAAAATCTACCAGACTACCATTATCATCCAATATTCGCAATGTAATGTTATGGATAAACTGACGCCCTTCCGGTGTTACAGGCATATAAATAATATTCTGTGGTTCCTTGGAAAGTTTGAAACCAGGTTCAACATCTATATCAAATTCATAGAGCGTGTGTGCTTCTTCACCATTCACATAGGCTCCGGAAGTGATATTGCAATCAACACGAATTATTCTAACTTTCATGATGTCCACTGGTAGAGTAGATTCGTGTAAAATATTTGCAGGATACATATTTTTTTCGAATCCCACTATGTTTGCTAACGAATCTCGATGAGAAAAGTCGATATCATATTTAGATAAAATTTCACATTTTAGAGTGTTATTGTTAGCTCTTAATGTAAAGTATTTATCAATAACAAAATCGTTGTCCTTACTATTACGTTTTATAATAGATTCCAAAATATTTTGAATTGTTCTGTTGATTTCATCGACTTCATATGCACCTGGTGGTAATTGGATAAAAGTTGAAGGTGATTTGTTCTTAATTTTGAAACCAATAATATTGTTTTTCTCATCAACATTTAATATGGAATTGTAGGAATAGAATCCATGTAATCTAACCCATATCGACTATTTGTATCTAAATCCAGTGGAGGGTAATAGTCGCTGCTTAGTACGCTAGATTGCCCTGACAATGTGAATGTACGAGACATGACTGACGTATATAAGTTGTTAGCACAATATTTTATTGTTGTTTACAACAGCAATTTAGACGTATCTCCTGCCTTGAAATTGATGGTACTATATTAGCTCTTCCACTAAGTTTATTTTCAGATGCCACTGTAATATCACGTACATTGCAATAACAACATAGAAATTTTCGTGGAACAGGCCCATCATTCACATCAGTAGATTGTGATGTATTGTCGTCACTGTAATGTTCCAAACAGTATTGATATTTCAATATATCAATGTCGCTTTTAGATGTTCAGGTAATTTATCCCATACCCATGCGATTTCATGTGGAGCACAGGTGATCATTACCTCTTTAGGAAAATCTGCTAATTGTTCCTTTGTCAATTTTGTAAGCGTTCTATATTTGGAGAAAGCTCGTAACGAATTAGCCATCCTTTTAATTTTGTCACGTTCTTCTTTGGGACACATTGGAAATTCCATTGTTAGTTAGAAATGATAAACACAAATGCCCACACCAGACTGTATTGAACTTCTGTTGACGATCGTAATTATAGTAAATTTTGAGCAGTGGGTTTGGTTTTATATGTAAATATTTTATAAGTTCCTTAGGTGGTGGAAGGTCTCCAAAGCTATCGTAGTAATTAACAATATTACCAATTTTCTTGTATGCCACCCAATGGGTTCCCGGACCATTTAAGCTGTCTAAGTTTAAAATAGCTGATTCATTATGTCGGGGGCCACTTTCAGGAAGTTCATCTCGCATAAATACACCTCGAAAATATGGGATTTTCAAAACTCTAGCATAATATCTAATATCATTATCGCTGAGAGGTCTTCGAGGTAGGGACTTTAGAAGTTTTTTGAATTATTTGATTTCAGATAAAGTCCTAATCCAGTTCGGTATGGTTTTAAATACAAACCCTCACCTTTTTCCCAAGGGCTACAGATTCCATTTTTTATTGTGACGTACTTCTTCAGATAATCGTTGATTAGCATTTTTCACATCACTAATAGTCTTATATAGACCTGCAGCTCCACCGGCTAAACTTCCTAATGCCGATAGTCCTGCAAAAATAGGAATTAGGGTAATATTCCACCAACCTTCGGAATAGGTATAATTCGGGAGTGCGAATATTTCTTTTACCCCCTGATGTTCTCACAAATCTTCGTGCTGCCTGTAAAGCGAATTGGGTTGCTTTTCGTACATTACCAGAAACAAATCGTTTACCACCAGCTTTTCGTATTTCATCTCGTACTTTATGAACAATACCACCACCAAAGCTAACTATCTTTTTCTTAATATTCTTCTTTTTGTTTATTTTCTTTCTCGGAATGGATTTAGATTTACAACCCATACCTAGACGTCGCTTTGCTTTCATGATGTTTGTAACTAACCAAGCAGCTGCCTTCTCTTTAATATTAGCGTCTTTGGATTTAACTCTTTGCCAGGCGCGTTGCTCTAATTCGTAGTCTGCTTTATGACGTGTTGGTAAATCTTTATAATCTTCATAAGCACCGTCATGTGCTTTACAAGCCTGGTCGAGAGGATTAATACCCGGATCACCTCTTGCTATCCTTTTTGATATTTTGTGCCAGGACCACAGTACTGATATCCTCCAGGCAAATGTAATTCAAACGGTAGTTTATTTATTAAAGAATTTATAAATCCCCTTCCTTTTCGTGAATTTGACACTTTACGTCTAGATTCGCTGACGAACGGCATTAAAATGAGCAAAAAGTTAATAAACAAATGTAATTATATTTGTTTGATATTCTATTAGATTATAGGATCGCAATACCTAGAACGCTAACTGCCAATTAAATATTGTGTATACAGTTAATTTCTATTTATATAGTATCCGACACTCAAACAATGCGGATTGTAAAACAGAAGGCGACGTTTGTAGTGGATAATTTCGATGAACGTGTAGGAAGTGGTGTAAATATTAACACCAGACGCCATGGACCGCTACTACCTTCAACAATTCGAGGTCTGGTGATTGGCCCTTCGAACTGTGGGAAAACCAATGTTATGATATCACTTATTACACATCCGCATGGTTTACGATTTGCTAACATTTATTTATACTCCAAATCATTGCATCAACCAAAATATGAATATCTTCGAAAGATTTTAAACCCCATTGATGGATTAGGATTTTATACATTTAACAATAATGTTGAAATCGTTGAACCCTCTGACGCCAAGTCGAATTCGGTTTTTATATTTGATGACGTTATATGTGAGAAACAAGATATTATTAGATCATATTTTAGTATGGGTCGACATAAATCTATAGATAGTTTTTATTTGGCTCAAACATATTCTAGAGTGCCAAAACAACTAATTAGAGACAATTCGAATTTTATAGTTATGTTCAAGCAAGACGAAATGAATTTACATCATATATTTCAAGATCATGTGTCGCCGGATGTCACCTTCAAACAGTTTTTGGATATGTGTGCAAAATGCTGGTTAGATAAATATGGATTTATGGTTATTGATAAAGATAGTGAAATACATGAAGGTAGATATAGGAAAGGTTTAGATAGTTACATATATCCATAATGCATACGACTTTTTTCATTAATTGTGAAGGAAGTGGCGATGGGTACACATCAAAAAATGAAGAAGATCGAAGTTGACAAGGACGCAAATAATATTAGTGAAATAGATTTGAAAAGGAAATTAATAGAAGCAACTGATTCTGTTCGAAAGAAATTCAATTATATAAAAATAGACATGTTGAAAATCAAGTTGCATTGGAAAAATATATGAACCACTAACGAAACCATTAAAAACTATTTCTGAAGCAACTCAGGATACAAATCGTAAATTTCATGCCCCACAGCAGTATTT
This sequence comes from Monochamus saltuarius, assembly GCA_025584915.1. Taxonomy (NCBI): domain Eukaryota; kingdom Metazoa; phylum Arthropoda; class Insecta; order Coleoptera; family Cerambycidae; genus Monochamus; species Monochamus saltuarius. The sequence goes on along the minus strand of CM046725.1, from coordinate 53,891,807 downwards.
AGCAACACCCCTAAAAAGTTACCACCTGCAGTGCTAGTACGGTTGAAACACCCAAATTTGAGGAAGATCAAACAATAACGAAAAACCCTTCTTATATAGAAACACCACCATCATCAATAACAACAGCTTCAAGTCCTGCTATGTCTAGTGGTTATGTTGAAAAATTGCCAAATATTGTATCAAATTATATTGAAGGAGTGAGAATCGGCGATCCTGCATACGATACCAAGTATGGGGTGCGTGTTGATACCGATAGTGGAAAACTATCCATGGGTAATGCCGAAGTTCGATTTCATGGGAAAAATATTTCCTTTTCGAGAAATAATAAATTACTTCGAACGTATAAAGGAAATCCGCAGTTATATGATTTGCTATTTTTAAAACTTCCCCCGGCTCTTAATAGTGATGGAAATGGGGTTAGCGATGAAAATAAAAATATATTTGCTGAAATATTAAATATAACTAATGCAGCATACAAAAATTATGATGTAACATCTGGTTATAACTATAGCAAAACGAAAAAATATATAGAAGTCATAAAACCGCTGTTGCATCGCAGAATGAGAACTCGATCCATGAAAGGTTCGGGTATAATATCTACGAGAAAAATCTATACCGGTAAAAGGTGGACTACATATATTGGAATAAACCCAAAGAATTAATTGACCGCTTAAGATTATTATGGAGTTCTAAAATGGCTGGTCATTCAGGTCACGAAAATGAAATATTGTCTATAATAGATGAATTAAGGGAGGAAGGTATTGTGTATTAGAGGAATATTGATTACATTTATTTCATGAATGATAAATATATAAAGCAGGTACCAGTTTCTTTCTTATCATTTGTAATTTAAACACCAAGGAATAATGGGCTCCATTGACAAATTTGGACGTCGAAAAAAGAGTGGTTGTGTAGGTCATCGCGGTCCGCAAGGTGTCGGTTTCAAACTGACCAATGACAAAAATTATGATCTTCAAGGCAAACAATTAAAAATATTGGTGATCCAACAGATGAAAAGGATGGAGTAACAATAAACTATGTGAATTTACTTATGGATACCTCTAAAAATGATATCCTTTCCGCTGTACAACAATCAGCCAATCTCATAACTGATAACTTGGTAGCTTACATAAAGAGGAGAGAAATGAAGTCGTGGATGAGGTAACAAAAATATTTCAAAATATTAAAATTAAGATGGATGAAACGATAAGTGATATGAAAATTGATTTGGATAAATTAAAAAGTGACAAAGACAAATACTGGGAATCTCATAATAAATTACTACAAGATTTGTCAGATTTTGCACTAGATATAGAAAAAGTTGAGCAACTTATTGCAAAACATCATCCCCCGAAAGATACAGGTAGATTAGTATTTCCATCTATATTGTTAAAACCAGTTGAATCATAAGAGGGTGCCATTTGTCAGGAACGATCATTGTAAAAGAGATTATTGCAACACATACATGTGCATGTATCATCGTATTACAAGGTTTGAATACAAGGGGTGGAATACAATATGTTCATAAGTGAAACAAAACGACAAATTATCAATGAATTACATAAACCGGTTCGAAAAAATTTTAGAAGGAGAAGAACCATAATAAAAAATTTTGCAGATTTGTGGCAAATTGACTTGGCTGAAATGCAAGATTTTGCAAGCAAAAATAAAGGTTATCGATATATACTCATAGTAATTGATTGTTATTCTAAATATGTTTGGGCCAAACCGTTAAAGAAAAAAACAGCTGTCGAAGTTTCTGTTGCAATGAAAAATGTTCTTCGTGAAGCTGGTTATTCCCAAAAAATGTACAGAGCGATCAAGGGCTCGAGTTTTACAATCAAGAGTTCTCAAAACTAATGCATCAGTACAACATAAATCATTATTCCACATTTAGCACCAAAAAAGCAGCAATTGTAGAACGTGTAATTAGAACTTTGAAAAATTGGATATATAAAGAGTTTTCTGCTAGAGGTAATTATAAGTGGATTGATATATTACCTAAGATTATACATTCATATAACAACAGAGTTCATCGTACTACAAGAATGAAACCTATCGATGTAAAACGAACAACTGTATTAAACGTTTACAATTATCCAAAAGTTGCTTTGAAGCAAAAATTCAATATAGGGGATGTAGTACGTATAAGCAAATACAAAAACGTGTTCGAGAAGGGATATACAGCTAATTATTCTACTGAACTGTTTAAAGTTGTAAAAATAAACGTAACAAATCCGACAACATACATGATAGAAGATATGTATGGTCACCCAATCAAAGGATGTTTCTATGAGTGGGAATTACAGAAAACAAAGTTTCCGGAAGTATATTTGGTGGAGAAAATTTTGAAGAGGAAGGGTGACAGGTTATTTTGTAAGTGGCTTGGCCTTCCCGCATCCCAAAATTCGTGGATCAATAAAACAGATTTGGTTTAAAAGCGAATAATAATGGTACATCATTGAAAGTCACAACTGGACAATGTTTTAATCATGTCAATAAACCAATGGAGATATTTAATGTTGATAAAATGTAACTATATATGTATATTGTATAAAATGATTGTAATAAAATGTTTATCACGTAATAATAATACACGTATGAGTATATTTGATGTGTTTTTTTTTTGTACTTATATAAAATAGGAATTTGAGGATAGTAGTAAATGATAAAAGAAACAAAATGATTGTCATTTATATTTATGTAAAATTAATTTGAGAGGACAATAGTAAAAAAAAGAGACTAGTTTAAACAAAATATTATTTTTATTATATACAATTACAGTGTTTTATCTGTCAAACAATTCATTTCGCAATATTTGTTGATGATTTGTTAAGCAAAAGCAACGTTTGAAATGTTTATTTTTATTAACGAATAAATGTCCTGTTTGTTCGCATAAAAATGTATCCTCTCTGTCAGCAGCGCAGACTCTGTTCCAACAATCTTCTTTATATACCATACATATACCACACCGTTCCTTCAGGGGATGATCTTCAATGCTGCAGCTTTCACAACGGTTCCTAACAATTCCAAAATTGGTGACTTTCAATTTCTGACATTTATCGCATTTACCTGTTTCCACTGTTTTTACGGTTACTCGATTTTCTTTTGCACATTCATTACAAAGTCCTGTACAATCATTAATAAGTTTTTGTGTACCATACAAGAACAGTTGTGGCAAGTATACAAATTCATCACTTTAAAAGGAATCACTTGCACTTTTACCTTCGAGTCCCATTCTTTTGGAAATGGCATTTTTAAATATTTGTTCACTAGTCGAGATGTCTAAAAAGAATGAACTCCTCCTAAATACACAAACCCTTATAGTTATATATGCATAACCTTCATGTGACTTCTAAACATTCCATACGATTGAGAAATATTCTAGATGACCTTGACATCATGATGTGATCTGTGACGTCACATTTGAAACGCTATATAACCCGAGAGGAGGTAGGTTAGAGATTAGTTGTTGTCTACAGCTTTTTACTAAAACTTGCGTACTTGTAAAATTCACTTATAATGGCTCGTTTTGGGTTAGTAAATTGGGATCTCTTAGAGGAGCTAGCTGATATGGAGCAGGAGGTAAATATTATTAAATGTCTTTTTTTATTGATAAACTAATTTTGTTAATTTTTTTAAACAGCAAGCCTGGGGTATACCACTTGTCGAAGAAGATAATGTGGACCAAGTGAATGATGATGAAATCGAGGAGGACGATGAAGGTCAGGTGGATAATGAAGAGGTGGTTGAAGATGAAGTAAATGAACACGATCAGAACGATGAAGGTCAGGTGGATGAGGGTGATGCGGGCAATGAAGAGGTCGTTGAAGGTGCAGATGACGAAGAAGAGGTAATTTTTTTAATATAACAACAATATAAGAAATATTTTTGTGTAGGTAGCTGAATATGTGGACGAGGGCATCGTCGAAGATTGCTCCGATGAGCCCGATCAAATATTGATGAGGTCCCACGAAGTTGCGAACGGCGATGTTGTAAATAAAAACCAACAGTATTGTTATACGTATTGTATGGTACTAGTTAGTACAGACCCGGAGACGGACTACAAATTTTGTCACAGGTGTTATATGGAGTTGGTGCAGCTTTCGGGTGTGGAAGAATATAAACATAGGCATTATGATTGCCACACCACGTCAAAATATGAAGAATGTTCGCATTACTGTTCCTCATGTCGGCTACCTCTAGAACAAGTGCGGTTAACAAGGACTTGTGTCATCTGTAATTATGTGAAGAGTGAAAAGACAAAAACTGAATAATTTTAGCGATTAGTTTTAAGTTGTAGCTTTTTTAGATAGTGTAAGTATTTGCTTATAGTAATATATATAGTTTAACATTGTAAATAATAAATAAATAGATTAATTGAAACTATAATTTTCTTTCAATATATATAGCGTCCCTTAATATATTTTTATAAATTTAAGGAAACACAAGTGTTACTTTCAATTGTATCTAAACCATCAAAGTGGAAAGTACAGTGTCGTAGGATTTGAAATGAAGTTTATTGTGGTTGACTTACAAGGTTATAATATACCCGAATTTTCTCCAAAGGAGATTACATTCATTAGTGATAAATGCATTGGTCATTATCTGTTAAAACCACAAGTTCCGTACAGTTCATTAGATATCAAATTAAAGACAAGTCACATATTTAAAATGGTTTCATCATGGGTTAAAATATGATGATGGTTATGTAAATTATGAAATGTTGAATGATATATTACACAAACATATAGTGGATTGTAACGTAAGAATAGTATATGTAAAAGGACATCAACAAGAAACATTTCTCCGACAGAAATTAAATGACATACAATCTGTATCTCATCAGGATATAATAAACGTTGAGAACCTAAATTGCGACGAAGTGGTTGAATCACCTCCAATATTTAATAAAACTATTCCATATTGTCTGTATCATTGCATTAATAAATGTGTGTGTAGTTTGCGAAACTGCGTTGATCTTGATAATTGGATACAATGTAGTCTACTTAAACAAAATTAAATGTATGTATAATCATTATATAACGTACATATTTACCCTCTCCACTTGACTAGAACATATAAATAAGAACCTCAAATATAGAAGTCAGTATCTCACAACACAACAAAGAAGAAACATGGAGAGTAGAACAGCACCAGAGGTAGAAATTGCTGAGGCTGACTCCACCACATTCCCGTTTTACTCACCCGCCAGACCATCTTCTCCGTCGTGGAGTGATAGCACCATTAGTATTTATGGTGATGAAAATGAGGAGGAGAACCCGCTGCCGGATTCTACCACATCGTCCGGAGATTCAACACCGGACAATTTAAGTGTGGATCTGCTAGATGGTAAGAAAGTTGCAACAATTGGATGTAGTTCTTAAAATAATTTTTATTCTATTAGGTCACTTAGGAGAGTGGTTGAATAATCTAGCTCAGGTGTTTGGAGATGTAGAGCGGGATATTGGCAACGATCCAGAAGTGCGGAGTGACGATGAGATGGAGGAAGAAATGCATTAAAATATTTTTTATGTAATTATTTATATGTATATATGTAATAGTATTATATAGTATATTTAAATATAAATTAAAAATTAATATCTGTACCACTAGTTATTAAATGTTGAGAAATGTTTCACAAATGTTTATTTTTTATGTAATTACTAACACAAAAGAAATAAAACAAAATGTTGTACACTTTTTTCTCTGATTTTGAACACTGTTTAGAATATTTTTAATTTCGAAGATAGTTTAATTTATTGTAAATAAAAATGTGATATATGTATTTATTTAATTATTATTCTGTTGTAATAAATTTGAAATTAAACTTATTGCAACTAATATTAGATTTTGTTTGATATTGCTATGTATCCAAACCATAAAGTTCTAACAACCTACTGATGTGTAGGTAATTTTCACAAAACTTTTCATTTTCGCCAGTGGTTCTGCCGTCCAGTCATTTTACGGTACCGGTCAACGTAGGGGTGATCTTTAGTTGTCACTTCAATTATTCCAACGTGCCGGCCTTCGACCGGCTGCATTCCGCCTCACCATTCCGAACGCGCCAGCCTTTGGCTAGCGGCTTTTGCGAAAGATTTGCTAGGGGACGGCGCCTGCGCCGCCAGTGCCTTTTTAATTATCACTCCGATTATTTCAAAACGCGCCTGCGGCCGGCGGCGCCTACAAGGATTGACTTGGGGGCGGCGCCGCGGCGCCCGCTAATATGGTGCGTGGGTTCGGCGATGGGGGCGGGGAGGCCGAAGGCCGACCCGCGAACGAGCGAGCGAAGCGAGCGAGTGAGCCCGCCCACCAGCCGCCACCCCATCCCCGCCCCCATCGCCGCCCCACGCGAGAACTGGCCGCTATTGGCGGCCAGCTCTCCTTTTCCCCCCCTTCTTTTCCCCCTTTTCTCCCTTCCCTTTCTCCCCTTTTTCTTTCTCTTCCTTTCCCTTCTTTTCTTTTTCTGCCGCTCCCTTAATGAAAGTACAATCTGGAGATGTTTTATTATTGGTAATGTTAAAAGTGACGTGATTGTGAAAAGTAACCGAACTGTGAACAAAAACGTTAAGTTTCATATAATATTTCTTAAGTCTTTAGTTTTATATTAGATATTTTTAAAGATTGAAATATACTATTATTTTTCTCATTAATTGAATTTAAATGTAAACACTTATTTTTTTAATTTGTTTATGAAACTTATGTATTTAAAGGTTTATATACCCACATTTTGACACCAATATTTCTTTTTTAATTTAATATTTATATTATCTAATATATATTTAAACAACAAATAAATGACTATAAATTTTATTTCAAATGTAGGATGTATATTAACATGGGGTTATATCCCGAACTGTGAACAAAAACGTTAAGTTTCATATAATATTTCATAAGTTTTTAGTTTTATATTAGATAGTTTTAAAAGATTGAAATATACTATTATTTTTCTCTGAATTTAAATGTAAACACGTAATTTTTAAATTTGTTTATAAAACTGATGTATTTTATAGGTTTATATACCCACATTTTCAAACCAGTATTTTTTTTAAATTTATATTATCTGCAATATATTTAAACAACATATATATGATTATAAAAATTTATTTCAAATTTAGGATATATATTTACAAGGGATTACATATATTTACAATATCTAAATATTACATATATTTATATCTAAATCTACTATTCATTCAACCTTCTAACACCCATCCTCTCACTCAATTGTCTTAATGTTCTCTCACTTTCACTTTTCTTGCGCTTCTTTTCATCAATGTCCCGCCGCAACTTTTGTATTTCTTCCTGCAACACCCGCAACTGCCCCTCTTTTTCGGTGAGCTTGTTCTCCAGCTCCCGAACTTCTCGATCACTTTCTGCCTCTCTTCTATTCAATTTTTCCCAGATTTTAAGAAAGGCAGAAATAGCATCAGTTTCACCAACCTGTGAACATTGGAAATCGTCCTCGTTATCCGATGCTGTGGTCGTTGACGGTACCATCCTCTGAGGCTCCGGTGCTGGTTGCACTTCCATGGGTACAATTGGTGGAATCTGTTCCTGGGGAGCTTCCTGTGATACCCGAGGAACATCTTCAATTGGAGCTCGTGATATTGTGTGTGGTGCCGTTATTTCTTGCGGTACCACTAGCGGAATGTTTTCAAGTATCATAATTTGTGGGGCTGCCGGTTGGATGGTGCTTGTCGCTGCTTTGGTAGTTATTTCTTGGGGTGCCATTTGTGGGGCTTCCTTTTTGGCAGCGCTTGTAGCTGTTTTCGATGGAGCTGGCTGTTGAAGCATATGCCACAATTCAGACGATTTTCCTTTCCCAGAGGATTTTTTTGAAGTTTCAACCTTTTGATGTTTACTATATTTTTTTACTTTTGGCAGCGGGGATTTTGGCCGAAATATATCATCTTCATCGTCACTTATTGGCGACAACACAATATTTGGGAGATCGCCGCGAATTTCTGATAACGCCCTAGCCAAAACATCGTCTGCGGGGATCACTGGCAGGTCGTCTAGAACGTTCGATTGTGGCGTAGTGTAATACCCTGGGTTGGACCTTGGGTTGGCACTGTGGCGTTGAAAATGACGACGCTCTTCAGGCGTCATGTGAGGCATTGGTTTGCCTACACTAACCACCTTCTTCTTACAACTCGTCGGAGTTTTTCTGGGTACCGTACTTGTTCTACCCATTTTTCACTTTTCACTTAACTTTTTTCACTGTTTTCACTATGAACTGCACCGAAAGACTGGTTGACTCCTCGTGATGACGGCTCCATTTTATACTCTGTGAACCCTCCCACCACCTCCTACCACCGCCTATTCTGTAATACTGTAGAATATACCAGAACTTGTTCCTGTTATCGAATTTTCGAGAGAAAGCAGGTAAGAATAAATGATTATCTACCGCTACCTATTACACTGCTCATGCTTAACGAGGTAGAATATACCAGAACTTGTTCCTGTTATCGAATTTTCGAGAGAGAAAGCAGGTAAGAATAAATGATTATCTACCGCTACCTATTACACTGCTCATGCTTAACGTGGAGTGGATGATGTTCTAGAATGTTGGTGAATACCTTCTCACCAGATTTTTCGAGAACAAATAAAAATAAATGACCCATCACTCCAGTGTTCATATTTCACTCGATGGGCAGATTGAATATTCGAGAATTTTCAGAGCAATCAAGAATAAAGCATAAACTCTGTGGTGTAGTTTTGGAAATTATATTAAATCTGATATGTTGCTATATATTGAAAATTCTCAAATAATTATGTTAAGATTCTTAATCTTGATTTTCATGTAATTTCTCTTTAATTTTTGATATGCTTTTATTTTAGCAAGAATGGTTGAGAGTTTTTTATTCTATTAAATAAGTAAATTCAATAGACAGTATTATATAAAAATTAAATAAATAAAACAAGTAATACCAACACATCTTATAAATATAAATTGTATATGTGGAAGATATGAAGTTTTGTAATACTATTAACTCCTAAATAAAATTGTGGGTAAATAAAAGATAAATAAAGATACAACAATTCAAAATAGACGAGTATAAATGTTTATTATTTACAGGTTAACAAATATACAAACAAGTTTACAATAGGTACAATACTATGTATACTTATACTATTGTTTAGATATAAAATTTCCAGTTATTCAATTATTTCTTCTAGAGCCTGAATTAATAATTTTAAATTATTGTCTCCATCTATTCCAACCGTTTGGCTTATGACGTTTACGAACCAATCGAAATTTTTATCGTATTCAGTTTGGTAGTACCTAATATCATCGTGACCCCAGGGTAATGTTAAAACAGTGTTGGGAATAATGAAACGCTTATCATCATAATGAGAAAGAGCTACTTTGTTTTTAATTCTGTATAAATGTCATGTAACTCGCTTCGGAAAGAGTTCATTTTTCTAAAAATTAAACCGCCCTGATCTACGATTTTCTTATAATCGTTAATGGTCAACTGATTCTTTATAACAGATTTCTTTACCCCTTTAGCTTTTTTTAATTCATTACTCACGGATTTCACATAATAAGCTTTAGCACCGGTACCATAAAATTCCATTATTGGATCTGAAGGAAATTCATCCTTGAAATTACCCAATATTGAATCAGATACGGGAATACCAAACTTATTATCTTGTTTATAATTAGATGTATCGAAACAATCAATATTTGATTTCATAAAATTATAAAAGTCATCAGTGTAAATTTTAATAATCAAGGAGTCTGTATCCGTATACAGCAGTGAAGCTTTATCACCAAAGTTACTTTTTATTGTGTTATAAAAAAGAATATAACACGGTTTTAGATAATTCCAAAATAGAAAAGCCTAGGTAGAGAGGTTTGTTATAATGAACTTTTAATTTACCCATATGTATGGCCACAAAGTCTTCTGAAAATATAGTACAGGATTTAAAATTTGGACGAGCGATTAATGTGTTTGCGCCAAACGACTTTTGAACTTTTTCCCAATGAGTTATCAATTTGATATCTTTTCTATTGTCAATATTTTCCATTGTTTTTCCATAAACGGCATTGTTCATGAGCTTATAAAAGTCTTTTTCGAATTTATTTGAAGTAGCATTTCTCATTTTAGTGTTAAGGTCGATGTAAACTTTCAACCAAGGACTTTGATTAAATTTAATTATGCGATGTATTTTTGTTACCTTCAAACCATTTATCACTGCTTGTTTTAAATTTCTAAAGTGTATGATATAATTATATTTATTATTTAAATTTGGAATCAATTTTGGAACTTTTGACTTAGCTCCGGGTGGTATTATATTCTCCGCTAAAAGGGTAAATCCGAGTGTACGTCATGTAAAAATTTAGAATATTCTATATCCACTTCCAACGCATAACCGTAAACTCCTTCATCAGGAATGTCCATAACGTTAAATTTTGAAATTTCATCTTCTGTTAGCCACGAAAATCCACCCGTCGGTAAATATTGTGACATACTGTGTCCGTAGAGATTCGTAGCATCCAAATATGTAATAAATGATGAAGGTTCACTTGGATTATAATTTGGAAGGTATTTATTGTTAGCAACATGTTTTCTTCCAGAACATTGACTTATTCCACCGCGTATACCCTTCTTGAAGAACTGTATCATTGTAGCATCCGTCAAAAGTTCCAATTCTATTTTTGTTAATCTCAACATGGCATCCCACGCGAGTCCGGGAGCCGTATAATATTGTGCAGGATCTAATTTATATGTATTCAGGGAGATTTTTCGAAAGTTTTCAAATACATCGCATAATATGAACACGTCTGATTTTAAATAGATGTCGGAGTATTCACCCAAATTTCTACAATTAAACGTTTCCCATGTTTTTCGTGCTCTAGCATATTCCTCATCTGATATATGTTCTTCATTTAATTTATCGTAAAATTCTTCTTTGCACGGTAAATATGGGGTATTAAGTTTGTCTAAGCTCGTCAAATAACTATATGGAAAAACACCTTTTTGCCTTATTAAGTTGAAATGTTCCTTATCTGGAAAGTATTTAAGGGTTTCTTCGAATTGAGTTTCATTCAAAGTTGCAGATAAATTTTCTAAAGATGTGGATAAAAATTTGAAACTGTCGATAAATCTCATCTTTAGAAAACTTTTCTTTACTTTACCATCATTTCCAACATAATCATGCATATAAAGGTGTTTTGTAAATGAAATGTATTTCTCTTTACTTTGGGCTATCACGTCAATTTTATCCTTATTTGAACACAATTCACGCACGAACAAATGAGCATCGTACCCCGACATGTTATGTAATATAATTGGAATAAAGTTCGATATTTTATAATTTAGATTGCAACCCATGTGAGCGGCTCCTTGTCTCTTTTTCCCGGTTAGATGACAGTGATCCCTAACTTTAACATGAAACCTTTCAAACGGTTTCTCACATATACTGCAAACAACAGCATTTTCAAAGTCACGCTCCTCATCCTCAGATAATGGGGCCATTGGAACTATGTTTTTCAAATAATTATTATATATTTCCCTTAAATCTCCCTCTAAACGCTGTACAAATTCCTTTGCCACATTATCCCCCCTGTAAAAAACTAATTTTGAGAGAGAGTCATCGAAAGAACACTTTATCAAATACGCAAATGAATATGGCTCATGGCTGAAAGTCTTACATGTATAAGATTTTTCGGGGTTGGGTTCACATGTATCCATAGGTTTCAATATGGATTCAAAGTCGGCATATACTACAAATGGCACCTTTAATTGTTTTTCAATATTTTCAAATTTTAATATATTTTCAGGAACGCTTTTTCCAAACTTATCGACGCGTAATTCCAAACTAGGTACAGTGGTGTAAATATGATTGCAGTCTCGCTTTTGATGTCGTAAAAGCAATGTTTCAGAACCAAAGTAAGACATACAACCATCACAAAAAAATTTTTTATGTTCATTATTAGAAATCTGATTAGAAACCAACCTCGACAAATCTTTAATCCAGCAATAATGGCTTATTGCACATTCCTTAACACAATGATGATTTTGACTACACTCCTTAGTAATATATAACAGATTCACATGATACCTCAATTTTTTGATGCATAACGCAAAGGTCCAACGATTTCGTATTTTAACTTATTCTTTTCAAATGTACTTTCCAAACCGTATACGTTAACGGATATATCATTCATTGATTCGAATTTTGAAATGTCCTTTAATCTAACTGGAAATTCCATACCTACCAAATTTAAAACAGAGGAAAAATGTGGATATGATGATATCTCATGCACTGGACCTCTCGGTGGATATAAGGCCGCAGTTATTGCCCATGCAAAGCAACACTCATCCTGATTCTTTATATTTACTACTGCTTTCTTATTTTCCACAAACTTCGGCAATTTTATATATGAGGAGCCGCACAGAGGACTATTTTTATTCACATTTACCTCCACATACAATATTTCCTCGATGGCCCAACCTGTAACAATATTTTTATATGAATAAAGGTAATTCATGTCTCCTCTAACAAGATTTACTTACCAGAATCTTTCTCCTCAAACTCAGATGTTTGAGATTTCATCGTATCTACAAATTCCTGGTAAACATCATCCAAGTCCACAGACTCGTCGAGAGTTCTATTGCAACTATTAAATGCTTTCACATCTGAGGTCTCACGAGTTTGTAATATATAATTGGCAAAAGTTTCCATATTCACTTTTATGGATTTATGGACCCTTATGACATCCTCCAGCAAACTTATAATTTTAGCTTTCACTCGATTGAAAAATTCATCAAAGTCTGTAAGCTTCTCTTCACTATGCACTCTGTAGCTTATTATTCTACACTTAAATGCTGTGTTAATAATTTGTACACCATCAGATTTAGGAGTACATGACATTGTTCTATGTTCCAATGTCCTACGATGTGCATGTATTTGACTGCGAGGTATATCCTTATTGCAACATTTAACTGTTACAATTTCGGGCGATTGACCATCATGATCTAATTTAACCCGTTTTGCCTCAGGTTCATCTACACTTATGGGCTTACAAGACTGCCTTTCATGACGACGCAAATTATCACTGCGTGTAAAACTTTTACCACATACGCTGCATAAATACATTTTTTTTTTATTTTATGTTACTCTCGGTCAACACGTTATTCACAAATGAGTTTTCTGTCTACCTACTCATTCCTTTATATTCATAATGAGATAGGAGTTGAACATGCGCTGTAGATTCTAGTGTTACAACATCGACCAAGGTTTTTCAAGTTCAAATAAAACTTACCAACTGATATGACCTTCAATCGATAGAGGGTCAAAATAAAAGTTACTAACTGATATGACCTCCAATCGGTAGAGGTCAAATAAAAGTCACATCATTTGGTACTGATGTGACCTTCAATGTCATTGAAGGTCATCCAAAGGTCACAGCAAAGGTCATTTCAAGGAGGAAAGTGGTGGGGAGACTCAGAACCGGTGAAAATACCCTACTATTATTTCTGTATTTTGTAGTTTAACTAAGCTGATCTGAATAGATCAGTTTTGTTCATTTGTATCTAACTGCTATATAAATTAAAACTGAGCTCTACATAGAGATTTTGGGCAATAAATGCAGATCAGAAGACATTGTGCCTTTCTATTCATATAATTTCATTATTAGAAAAATCTTTTTTAAAATTGTACTACATGCTGCTAGGTTTATTAAGCGATTATTTTGCGTTGCATCCAGTGGCAGCAATAAACAAACAAAACATTTATTCGTAAAGTGTGATATCAACTTTTAATGATTTGCGCCATTAGGGGAACTGTGTATTACCGCTTTTGTTAACATAACACCAGTGCTTTTATGTTGTCAATTGCTTGGTTATACATTGTTGACAATTGTATTAACGCAGTGAAGGTGACGGGAATCGAATTGCCTATAAAGGTTGTTTTTTAGCTACTAATACTGGATCATATGTTTAGCTAGCAGAATTGGAAATATATGCAGTAACATGCAATAAATAATTGTTTACTGTATTATAAAGGTATTTAAACTAATATACATAAATCAGTTTTCCTTACAATTCCTATTAATGCAGTCGTATGTATATTCATTGATACCAAATATCTAGGATTGCTAAAGAACAATTGGATTAAATTATTATCTAAAATAAAAATTAATCTAGCAAAATTTACTAACAAAAAAAAGACATATCTGGTCGTTTAATAACTTTCAAAACCCAATTCTCTATGTTTGAACATAGCATACTTTCTTAGTCCAAGGAAAACGTACTGGAAAAATGTGAGCAAAATCAACTCAGTGATTTGTAAGACATTGTGTTAGCCATTTGAAAATATGTACTTATTTTTGAGCAAAAACATGTTGTCGTATAGAAAAAAACAACCGTTAATGTAGCATATCATTGTATCGCCTCTAATGAGTACTAGTCAAGAAGACCTTACCTATAAAGATAAATAATAGAAACCAGTTTTTATACAGAGATTATTCGATGATTTATAACGCTATTTTCATTGTTTCTACAAATATTTATAATCCTTCTTACTTATCTTATAGTTATTTAGGCATCAAAAGCAGTAGTAAAAGTTTGGTGGTCGAGGGTACTGAGGTCTATCAATTTTGTCTGAGACCGGTAGCCTTTAATGCTTGTGATGTTTATTAAGTTTTTCTGCACGATTCATGCATTAATTATTATATGGTTTAAATTATATTTCTGAAGCTTCAAATCTTTTGGTTTTATTGTTCGATGTACACGGGATTTTACAATTTAGTGCTGAAATTAAGAGTCTTTATACGTCATATGTGAGATCTAAGCTAGAATATGTGGCAATAGGATGGGCTCCAGGCTATAATGTTCTCGCTGAGAAAAAAGACAGCAAAATTTTTTAAAGTATTTGACTTTTAAAAGTGTCGGTTTTTATCCAGAACAAGGCTGGCTTTCCATGTAATGAATTGCTAAGAAGGTGTAATTTTTCTTACCTCAAAGAAGGAAGAGCATAATTAATGTTGGTAATGATATACAAGATAGTTAATAACTTTGTTGACTGCACAGATATATATATATATATATTATATTATCGTGCTTGAATTTATATGTACCTAGAGTCAATCAAAATGTTAGTGTCTTTTATTTACCAACGCCGAGGACAAATGTTTTGAAGTTCTCTCCGTTATATTCAATATGCGATATGTACAACAGAGAAAATAATTTGGATATTTTCAGCTGTTATTTGTCAACCATCTCTAGGATGGCATTTTTTTTGGTTCATTTCATTTTATTCAAATTCATTATATTTTTTTCTTTGTTGTATTTTT
The DNA here is from genome assembly GCA_025584915.1 of Monochamus saltuarius. NCBI lineage: Eukaryota > Metazoa > Arthropoda > Insecta > Coleoptera > Cerambycidae > Monochamus > Monochamus saltuarius. The sequence goes on along the minus strand of CM046725.1, from coordinate 53,876,497 downwards.
GTTGTTTTTAGTTAAGATTAGTTTAGTTTTTTATTTTATTATTTTTGTTTTCTTGTACCATACGATTAATTATTGTTAGAATGTTCTATTTTTCAATCTTTGTTCATACTTTGTAATTGGGTGTATACCTGTAAGATAAGGATGTATTAAATAAATAAATAAATGATTTTTAGACTTAATTTGTTTAATGTCATTGTAACAATCCTGTTACAACTGTCAATTACTTAAGAATCTGAAAATCCTACTATCAAAAATGACAAAAATCACACAATTAATGTTTGCTCGTAAAAAAAAAATGTTTATTGTCTAAACAGATTTCTGTAGAGCAATCCTACACTACACGTTAATGGAGGGTAGGTAGTTGATAAAAAAATTGAATTGGATTTTTTGTTTATATATTTCTTGAATATACACTTTGATAGCACTTAACACTACGTAAAAATTAGTTCACTAATAATTACAACTAAAGTTCGATAAGGTATACGGTACTTGGAATCTGAAGGTGTATGAATACTTGTAGATAATTAAGGTGTTTGATATGATTATAGCTTGCGTCTTAACAGATCGACGTTTGTTGCTTGACTGCCTTCCAGATTCTGCAAGAAGTTATATATAAGGGAGGAACCTAATTTACCTGCATTGAAGGTATTGTCCAGATTATAAAAAATTAATAAACATTGCAATAAATTAATACTATCTTAATACTATCTTAATAACATCTTAATACTATCTGTCGGATTTTCCCTACCTAAATGATGGCATAAGCATCCATTAAATAGGATTAGTATCCTTACAGCCTACAAAAACCTTTCTTGTATCGATTATTAAACTTATCCTGGATTAGACTACAATTACAAAGAAATATTTACAATATGCGTCCTAAAATATTAATGAATTAAAAATACTTTGTTTAGGCACTAAACAATTAACTTGGAAATTTATAAAAAGCAGTAGCCATATTTGATGAAATAGTCAGTTGAATTATTACCTATCAATTTCTTTATAACTTACTGCCTTCCGATCGATAAGTCACTGTACGTACCGATCTGACATTTGTAAACACAACTTACTATTCCTTTTAATCCAACCAGCAAATACGTGAAACTGACGGATCGTTCAAAATAGTATATTAAGTATTAAGAACGGTAAGGGTAATTTACCGTTAGAAGACAATGTTCCAATTTTGTCTGAGAACGGTAGAACCCTTAACATTCGTGCTGTCTATACTTTTTTTTACTATCGCAATAAATGAAAACGAAGTTATACAGGGTGAGTCAGTCATAATGTCATTAATTTTAAGAGGAGATAGGGAATAATGAGTATAATGCGAATACGTGATTAAAAAAAAATCTAAATGCATATTTACGCCGAAAAAAATATTTTCAAATCATTATTTAAACCCCCTTTTCAGACTGTCACTGACCGGCCACAGCCTTGGTCGGTTACAGCTGACAGTTCAACTCGATATCGACCTGATGCAACGTTGTCAAGTTGTAATATTTTTCTATATAGTACCTACCCACCTAGGTTTTAGACATCACAAATAAACGGTTGTACTGACTATTTTAGAATATCATTTTTTCTTGCTCAGTTCAACTTCAGCCAATAATAATTTAAAATGTTAATACCCAATAAAATCAAATAATAATAGTAATCAAATAATTCTATTAAAAATTGCAAGTAACGCGGTCCACTCAGGTTTTCCCGTAGAAAATACGGCCCAATCAAACGATACCCGTACACTCGAGTGTCGATTATTCACTGAGCAAATGTAGCCGTTATGACTGCAACAAAACTCCAACGTGTCTAATAATAAACTGAGTAATAAACCATTTACGTACATTACATAAAAAACCTATACCCAATGGGTAAATTATTGAGAAGCTGAAAAGTGTTTCGTGTTTAAATACTTAAGTACTTAATAAAAAACCATCGTGTTGTCAACAGAAAACTGTCCAAGACCGAAATGGCACGCCGCTAATCGACAGTTAATCTTGACCTTGACCTTATTAGGTCAATAACCTAGTTACCTAGTTTTTGTACTGTTATTTAACGACAAGGAGTAAAACTATTTTTTTAATCTAGATACATGAATGAATTTTCCTTAAATATTGATTTATTTGTTAATAAAAACAAATGTAGATAATAAATAAATGTTTTCGAATGCTAGGCTATTACAGTTTAATAATTTTGATATTACGTTTTCACTACGTTTTACAAATAAATATGAATTTTTAGTATTACTCGTAAGTACAATTAACCGCACACATAACCAAATGTACAATTTGTAGTTACGTACATCTAGCCTAGAAATGTATTGTTTTTAAGTAGTATGATACTAACCTGTTTACAGCCCACATAAGTATAACTGCATTTATCCGTCCATAGCACTTTATTAATAAAATTCAGTCGCATTTCGTAAACATTCTCCGTATAACACTACCATTTCCACATAATCGGAATTTGTAAAATTATGCGTTGTGAATTTACGCCAAATACGTGAGGTTAGACCGAAATAAACAAACTACTGCTTGTATTCTCTAAATCCCCCCTCCAATGTGTGGCATGATCTACAAATTTGAGGGGAGAAATGCGGGAAATGCAGAGTGCTAAATGGAGGTAAATTTGAATAACACGCTGATGTGTTAGATGATATTATGTATGTAAATGTGGCATCCATGGTTAATACGGCAAGTCTGTGACATTAGAATTTCGTCGGGTGCGCCATCGTAGCGTACCAGGAGCATCGTGTTACTGATTTTTATAGGGTGATTTGTTTATTTTTTTAAAGGTCGAGTAAAAAATTTTTTTTTCGATTTTCTGCCTTTATTAGGCCTCCCGAATACGTGGTTAAAATTAATGACATTATGACTGACTCACCCTGTATATACGTATTTAATTTTTTCATTAATGTAAAAATGACGTTTTCAATAAATTTGTGAAGCTGGTTTCTTTGAAATCTGCCAATTCGCTACAAGCAGTTGAGCTGTTCGAATGGTTTGTTAGTTTTGTGTCCTTTACATTAAGGCCAATGACCCCAGCTGGCGGTATACTCTTAATACTTAATGGCATTTTTTCCAACAGGGATCGTACCAATTATCGGTTTCCGTTTCCAGTGTGATTAGGTTTTAAGAACAGTCGTGATGAGGTAATATATTCGCCTCGTTTTGATATCAGTTCATGAAACAACCGTACCGGGCAACTTTGACTTGTACAGCTGTTTGAACCGCATTGGTAGGTCGCCTCGCCTTCTCCACATTAATTCTACAGGAGCAATATGGTAGAATTTACGCATAAGACCTTCTGGGGTACTTTCATCCCAGAACAATATTATTCTTTACTAAACTGCACTGGTCTTGCGGTTCAGCTGTGTGTCAATTTTCTGCCAAAATAGAACATATTTGCTATTATTTTTCTATTCTGCTATCATAGGAAAAGTACCACGTCTAAATATGAATATCACCACTAAAAAAAGTAACGATCCTGGCAGATGCCACGTAGTTACATTATGTTTATTGCCGCGAAGACAGGGGGAATATTAATTTTAGCTAGGAAAGCTAATGATGCGAAAATTTGCTGACAAGCTTTATTACACGAGAGAGTGCTCGAGGACAGATTTCATCGATCTCGATGCGAGGCGATAATTTTTTTTCAGTCACGAACTCACACTCGATGTACTCAAAATATGACATGCAGTGAAATGTTTAACATGGTTTAATTTTTAGTGGAATTTTATATATACAGAATGGACCAACGAAACAGATGCTATAATGATACTCAAGAGAACTAATATAAACATATATCTCAAGTCGGAAAAGAATGTATGTTTCTCGAAAAATAAAATTGTTTCAATTTCCGTTTATACCAAAGTAGACCAATTTATGAATAAATTGAAATTATAACATAACTTTCAATTCTAAACTACTTTTTTGATTAAATATTTTGTTGTGTTGTTAAAAACAAAGACAACTTATTTTTAAGGTCTCCAACCAACCGTATTTTAAAGACAAGCAAAACAAGAATGTGTTTTTTCATAAAATGAACAATACAAATTTTTCTTCTCTCTGACTGTGGATATACTGTATATATACAGGGGCCGCCACATAAAATTCCTCACGTCTATATAATTCAAGTTTTAAATAGAATTAAAGAGAAATATGTTCTTTTAGTTAATCATAAAAATATCCAATCTGGTGAAACAAAAAATAAACTGTTAAGGTAGTCGTATTTCTCCCTATAAAATGATCTTTATGCTGTTTTTAGGTACAGCAATCTCAAAAATTAAAACAGGACAAACTAGAACAAAAATAATATCAAAAATAAAATTCTTGATTTACCCCTAATTCTGATCACGAGGATTAGCCTAGAAGTCGCAGCCTTATGCGGAAGAGGGGCGGTATATTATTATTATGCAGGTCGCATATGTGCCCAGGCACGACTTACGGCCAACCACCGTTCAGTGCAGGAATGAGGGAAATCTGGAGAACCTCATTAATTAAGGGGGATGGTCAAATGTCGGCCGGTATCAATCTCTCACATTGACCCAAGCAACATCCTTGCACCCTAATATACCCAACCCTCTCTGAAAATGTAGCTGGTCTACGATTTACCTACCACAGGATTTGAACCTGCCGGCAAAGTCGAGTGATGTTTTGTTTATTCATTGTTACTATAGTCGCGGCAAGAATTCAGACGACCAAAAGAAATTTATTATATTTTCATAAAACTATTTAATAAACTGTAATTGAAAATTGGTCCTTATGATAAGCACCTACAACGGCTTACACAAAGTCTATACCTGATCCTAGTGGGGCAACTAACTGCCTCCCACTTAAGTGATCTAAAATGTAATTGTACCAGAGTAAGAAAATAATAATTGTATCAGTCAGTTCTAATATCAGTGTTAAGCAGTAACGTTCATTTATTTTTCAACAAATCTATGGTCCTTCGCAGCCTTTAACAAATTTAATTCATGTTGATAACCTAAGAGATTAACAATACTATATACTACAGTAAATGTTTTCACTAAATTACAAAAATGATTGAAATATTTATTACAAAAAAAATATTGCTGTCACAGAGAGTAATATTATTGGAAATTCTAAATGATTTTGGTCGTTTGTTTCGCATACTAAAAGTACACATACTATTCCTTGCAACATGAACTATAACAATGAAGTATTAAATTATTATCCAGACGCTGCTAAAGCTTTTGGTAGGTTCTTTGTTTCTGTATATGATCCGTCTAATAAACCAGTGATTACTAATGATGTTACTTGCTGTTGATATTATTTAAATTGATATTAATGATATATTAAATAAAATTGATGATTTATATATTAATAAAGATGCTGTATTCTATGAAACGGTGAATTTAAATTATAATTACTAATATAACAAAAAATTATGGTTAACATAATTATACCTAACAAATTATAAAAGACATAATATTAGTATCTATACATCAATGAACAATTTTAACGAAAACACAATCAAAAACTTTCCTACGCTTTTCTAAACTTAGCAAAATATTAAGAGAGCTATTATACATGTAACAATTCACAATTAAATCTATTATTAATAAATTGAATTTTAACCAGATTAATTAGTTCTTTTAATATACCTGTTTGAAATATAAAGAAGAGTATTATAGTCTAAATGAGACCTAACTAGAGAAAAAATAGTTAATTAAATAATAGTGTCCGTAGAAATTTTATTATTGCAACGCTCTAGACCGCAGAGTTATGGCTAAGTTTGTAGATGACCCACCTTGTAAATTTTTGGAGTTCTTTTTGTTCAAGAGTATAAAATTAAGTGTCTTCTACCATCTTATGTCCTTAGAATGGCTTGTCCGGGGACAATAGCGGCGGTAAAAATTTTGTCATTTCAGTGTTGCTCCAGAGAGCGTTCAGATTTTGTTGTTGTTAAATATGTACATTATTAGCTAAAGGCGAGTAGATTTTGTTGCTTTAAACTAATTAAATGTTGTGTAGGTGCAAGAGGGTGGTTAATAAAGAAGAATTTAATTTTTTATGGATAACTTATATGGCTAACTTCACTCAAGTTAGCTTTTGTTACTGTAGTATTTGTTAAAAAAACCATGAATATCATGACATTAAAACAAAACACTCTCGGAACATATTTATGACTTCTCAGTCTAGTATATACCTAAAGTTGGTTTCTCCATATCTCCAGGCATTGAACGGACATACAGACCTCGATCGTTAAGATATTTTAAAGAGAAGGGAGATGTAGCCAAGTTTAGAAAGCCATTTGCATTGGCAGAGTATATTATATAAGTTCACCATTATGATGCAGTAATGTATTATAATGCATAGGTAATGTTAAGTTCCTGCTTCGACAACAATTTTCAATATTTTAGCAACACTTGGAGGTTTTTTCTTAATGAACAGATAATATGTTGTTTTAAAGATATACTTTCTTATAGTTTGGTATTCTTCAGTAGCAAGTCGTTACTCATATCAATAGTCTTAATATATTTTAATCTACGATTATGACACATTTATTATTATGACCTTCATAATTCATAATAACACGTAAATTTTATAGTAAAAAATAAAGAAAAGCAAAGTTAGTCTCCATTTTTACTAGTTATTATTAACTATAAATAAATTCAACATTTATTTATTGTAAATATTAATTACAATTGCTGAACAATTTGTTAAATTAATTTCAGCAGATGATAAGTGGGCTGTATTTTTAGAAAGTTTATTTCCTGAGTGCTTGAACTTTTGTTGAAGGGCCGTGTGCCTGAAACGTTGCCCAAAATATTAGAGGCCACTATCTTGTTATTTTCTTTGTAATCTTCTATACAGATTTGGAAAGTGAGGATCTTGATGGTGAATTGTGTTTTGCCGCTTGCGTGTATTTGTGTCATGCCACACGCATCAAGCAGTGTTGCAAGGTGGGAAAAATTCAGTGCATGAGAATAATTTCAAAGAAGCATGAGGTTTGGAGAAAAAAGCATGAGATGGCTTAATTTATCAAAAAACACCTTTTGACACAGCTTAATTTTTAATTACTTTTGTAATGCCATTTTTATTTCATTATGTTCTGCTATTTTATCATAATATTACATTGTAAGTAGGTACTTACGGGTACTTACTTAAAAGTTATTAACCACATAAACCTTTCTAATTTATTTTATTGTTAGGCCGGGCGAACGTTGAGGCGCAGTTGACGTGACGCAGGGTGACTCACGGGTCGTAAAATCTGTTGTTTCCAGAAAATGTAGGTACCCTTACGGAATAGAGTTAAGAATCAATGCAATACAGCGTGAATACAGCACACACACACCGCATATCCGTAGACTGTCATACCCGTTTATGTATTCATTGCTAATTATTAAGAGAGCAGTCTACAATAAAGGACATTTCAAGTACCCAAATATTGTAGATGCCTACCTCTATCTATTCAATTTTGCCCTCGATTTTGCCTTTATTTCTCGTTAGGTCTTTGTTTTGGTAGATTTCAAAGAGTAATTTTAATAATTTTATTATTTCTTTTTGTGTCTATTAAAAAGCATGAGATTTTGTAATCAAAATATGAGCATAAGATTTCCTCGAAATGCATGAGATCTCATGCAAAAGCATGAGACCTGACAACACTGGCATCAGTTGACCGGGCAGTTAGATTTGCAATGGCGAATTGGCGTTGGCGATACGGAACCGATTACCGTAGTAGAGGGGAATGCTAGACCAATGTACGTCGCCGCGCCTCTTAAACTTCGTACCTTCCCTGGGATGCAGCGGCAATTTCTACTTTCTCTGTAAAGATCCGCAATTTCCGAATCTGTATAGCTTTCTGCCACTGTGTTAGAGCGTCAACCACCATGCCGCTTAACAGTTAATAAATTGACTCCTGAAGCTGCAAGCAACGACACAGATGATCTACGAAAACAATGTCCAGTATATTATTAAGAATATGGAAGACCCAAGACCTATATTACTTGGCATCTTCCGAAAAGTATTAATGCCAACTGGGTGATTGATGCATTTTCTATTTCTGTACCTAAAAAAAAACAAAAAATCGAGTATGATCTTGTTGTTTGGACTCATCGCTATATATATCTTTATTTCCACAGCGCTTTGCGCAATATCTTCGATATCTGAAGGGACACTCTTGGAATCAGAATCACCCATACTAATATTATTTTTCAGTAAAACTTACGTATGACACGTTGGACGCCGATAATGAAGTTATCAAAGTCAAATTTAAAACAATCAATAACTGTTGTTACATGACATCGCCAAATAAGAGCACCTAATAATTTTGAATTTCAATTTATGTAAACGGTTGTGATAAATAAAATCTATTTGGATGGTCGTATATTAAATTTTGAATGATACACGTTCAATATGAACTTTGATAATAAAACTTTGTATAACTAAAAACTAAACTAAATTTAACGTTATACGCGTTTCATTATAGTGTTTATATCGAACTAGTGTTATAAATGACTATAATATTACTATTGTATTAGGAAAGATAAGAAAAAGTTCCTCATATAAATAAAACATTACTCCTATGTTTCATTTCTACGAGTAATGACAAATATATGTACTTTTATATGTGGAGTGACAGCATCCTGTTTATCTCCTGTTTCCATTTCCATTATTCCTTATTATTACACCTCCCCTAAATGGGTTTGTGCGTACAATATTACATATACGTTAGCTTCCCAGGCACGTCCCCATCTTAATCAATAAATGGAAGTACATAGTAGTAGTAGATTCGACTAGATTAGTTGGGAAAGTGGTCATAACTTTCAAGGTTAATATGTGTTTATGTTATGGAGGTATACAGATAAACGTCTGTGACATTTAGTAGTAGATACAGGGTATACGATTATTTTAACAGCTAATGGATTGTACTCAAAACAAAAATGGTATTGTTGTTTTCTTCTATATTCCAGCCACTCTTACGAATAGACTTTTCTGTCTGAAATGTGCATAACTGTTTCATATTATTTGTAACTTCAGCTATGAAAATTCCTTTCTTTCTATATTTTTAATTTAAAGTTTATTTTTTTCTTTTTAGGGCACTTAAATAAAAGCTTGTTTTTAAAAGTTTTTTTTTATCATTAATTACTAGTAGATAGTTTATGAACTACCGAATCTTCCAAAGTGTGCATTACTGTTTCATATTATTTTTAACTTAATCTATTAAAATTCCTTTCTTTCTTTATTTTTAATTTAAAGTTTATTTTTTTCTTTTTTGGGCACTTAAATAAATGCTTGTTTTTAAAAAGTTTTTTTTATCATTAATTACTAGTAGATAGTTTATGAACTACCGAATCTTCCAAAGTGTGCATAACTGTTTCATATTATTTGTAACTTCAGCTATGAAAATTCCTTTCTTTCTATATTTTTAATTTAAAGTTTATTTTTTTCTTTTTAGGGCACTTAAATAAAAGCTTGTTTTTAAAAAGTTTTTTTTATCATTAATTACTAGTAGATAGTTTATGAACTACTGAATCTTCCAAAGTGTGCATAACTGTTTCATATTATTTGTAACTTCAGCTATGAAAATTCCTTTCTTTCTATATTTTTAATTTAAAGTTTATTTTTTTCTTTTTAGGGCACTTAAATAAAAGCTTGTTTTTAAAAAGTTTTTTTTATCATTAATTACTAGTAGATAGTTTATGAACTACTGAATCTTCCAAAGTGGTTGAATTATATAAAAATCGCTTTCAGCAGTTGACGTACTTGGAATAGGGATTTTTTGCTACAACTGATTTATGAGTTATGGACTTCTCAATGTAGTCCTGAATTTATGAGTAGTGTAGCTGAAGTTCTAAGGAAAAATGTCTGGTATATTCGTGAGCATTTATCATTTGAATACCCATACTTTTTAAAAATCTGTAACTCGGTGCACACTAGTTCGCTCCCGCGGTTAGTTTGTTCTCAAAACAGCGCACTAGTTCGCTCCCGATGCCCTATGTTAGTTCGCTCCCATGGTCGTTATTTCAGGTAAGGATTTGTATCATAAAACACTAATTGAAATTAAATAAATTTATTAAAAATTTTGTCAAAAAATATAAAAATAATGAATAAATTAATACATCTTCACTTAGAATTTGGTAAAAACCTATAGGAGATACATTTTACAAATTCCAATCTATTAATTTCTTTTCTATTTAATTCTTGAATTTTATTGTCGATAAATTTTTGTCTCTCATGAAATAATGTTCTTCAATATACCTTTTTCTATTTGCTCTCAATTTTTATATATGTATTAATTTGTAAGTCTTTTAATACTTCTAGAAATTGAAATATATTAGGGTGCGCAGAATAAAAAGAAGAATTGTACACCGAATGAAAACTTTCACAAGCGTTCGTAGTACGCTGCATCGACGAACTATTTTCAGCCCACATATGAGGAGGAAATTCAGAATCTTCTGATATATACTTTTCTACTAGATAATCCACAAAATGTTCAAGTTGAGGATGTCCAGACGGTTTTACCTCGTCAAATTCGAAAGCAAAACAATCACCCACGTCCGTTGGATTTAAAAATGGCAGACCAAGTACATACTTTAGGAATTTCCCCACTTCACTGTCAGTAGAATATTCTGCAGTCAGTCCCAGTTTTTGGATTCGCCTCCACCTGTAAGACAATAGTAGATTGTTATGAGGAAAGGGCTCGGGCTAAATCGTAGAACAAGTACTAATATTGCCATTTAAATGACAAAAATGTCACTTTCAAAAATGCCTTTGGATAAGAAACGTATTAGGTAATTTTTTAATTAAATTAAATTTTACGGTTTTATGATTTTCCAGGAAAATCTTAATGAGGATAGGTTCATAAATCTAGGGTAGGGTTATCCGGAGCGAACTTACCTGCACCCCTCTGGCACAGCGGGTCTACCTGACCGCGGGAGCGAAGTAGTATATACCCCTGTTACTATCTATTTGTGTACGTATTACGGTACCATATTTGCGATATGTGTAGATATTTGCTTACAATAAAGTATCTTTTTTTCTTTGTTTTGTAGCAATCTATTTCCCATATTTCCAATTTTTAGTTAAAGTAGTTCATCAAATGGATACGCCCCATACATGACAAAAATCATTGGCCACCTAAAACAATAATAGTATTCTTCGTTTACAGAAATATTTTGTTTTTGGCCCTTTGATATTGGAAATTTTTAGCACGATGTCTATCCAATTGCTGTCTCAATAATACTTCTAATTTTATATACATTCCAATATCGGTGTTGTTGTAGGTATCCAAAATAGCTCTGAGCATCGCGTATACTAACCACAATGAAGAAAATTTCATACTTTGGCTTAATTCAGAAAATATACCAATACATTCTCTGAAAAAGTCATAATGCTATACTCAGCCTGGTAATCAATAAATGTTATATATCTTCTTCTATTCTTCTGATAATAAATTACACTCTGTTTGCTTTGCTGATTCAATAATTGTTGGCGAAGTTAATATGAATTCTTCCATCTCAAATAATAAATAGTTATGGATTTAAATATGAATAATCTGGCGATTATTTACTTAATAACATTGGTCTCATAGCAACCACAGAGTACCTAATAAAATTATTATATTCATGAAAGAAGTATCATACAATTTTAATAATACAGGGTATCCCAACGAAAATTTGACCCCCTATAATTGGAAAACCGAATAATATTTCAAAATTCGCCGCGACCCGTCGATTTTTGTTCTTGAAGGGAACTTTTTGACAGCAATCCCAACTTTAAAAATTCAAAAATGGAACTACCCCACTTGTGGCACATTATTTTAAAGCCCTTTACATTGCGAATACAGTGACGTACCGTTTTAGAAATCGGTTGAGATTTGACAGAATTATTGGTTACAAACAAAGATGACAAACCAGCTTACGCGTAGTAATTTCTACACAAATGCCCACCACTAATAAGTTTTCATCCACTACACATGACCGCATTACCTAATTGTTATTCAGCTTTCTTATTTCATTTCTGACTTTTTGAAAACTGATAGACACATCAATAACAATTAGGTAATGCGGTCATGTAGATGAGAAACTTATTAGTTGTGGGCATTTGTGTAGAAATTACTACGCGTAAGTTGGTTTGTCATCTTTTCGTTTGTAACCAATAATTCTGTCAAATCTCAACCGATTTCTAAAAACGGTACGTCACTGTATTCGCAATGTAAAGGGCTTTAAAATGATGTGCCACAAGTGGGGTAGTTGCATTTGAAATTTTTAAGTTGGGGTTGCTAGGCATTAGGGGGATCAACATATCGTGTTGGCTTGACTGTCAAAAAAGCTCCCCCCAAGAACAAAAATCGACGGGTCTCGGAGAATTTTGAAATATTATTTGGTTTTCCAATTATATGGGGGGGTCAAATTTTCGTTGGGATACCCTGTATAAAGTAAATGGCTTTGCTTGATGTTATGATAAGAGTAAAATTGATTGACGAACAAATTATGTGGTTAAGTTGGCAGTATAGTATATTTAATGCCTTGGCTGCTATAGACATTAAATACCAGGCTTGGCATTAAACCTTGTACTTTACTGCCTAGTTAAACAACTAACTACACTTTTGCAAGTAATTAGACATAAACATCGGACGTTCTAAAATTTTTCGTCTGGAATCCTAGAACCTTATGTTATACATTAAAGTGGAAACACTATACAGTGTGCTAATATGCGAAATATGAGGAAAATTCAGATTAGATGGAATCTAGTGGCTGAGGAATGCAAATAATCCCCTGTTAAGGCAGTAGATCGGAACCGAAGTTCAACGGCGTCGAATTGTATAAAGTTACAAGCGCCTAACATTGGCATCTCTATGCTTCCCTCGTATTGCATGCACTTTAAATTAGCTCTACATTGTGTCTCTCCGCTGGAATCGGTCGATCGTGACTGCTAATTAAATTCTTATTGACAAATATTCGAGAACAAGTTCAAAATTCCTCTGTCATACAAACACAAAGTAAATTAAAGCAGGGGCGTCAAGCTATTAGGGAGCCAACCGGAATTTTTCACCAAGCTAGGAAAATTTTTTTAAAAAGTCTTAGGACATGCATTGAAAAAAATATTTAACTGCAGATGTAGTTCGTTGTATCGATAAGCGTAGTGAAAATAACTTTTAAAAATTTTAAATATTTACAGATACAAAAACACCCATAATTTGAGGACAGCTGACCAGATAGAGCGCTGACCTAATAAACCATATGATCTGCTGAAGGGACGGTTGTCATATCGTCTCATAGATAAATATATTTTTTTTGCTTTAACGTAAATTAAATCTTTAAGATTGTTTCTAATATAAAAATACTTGTTTTAAACGATAATTAAAATAAAATTGCCTTGGTAGTACACTACGCAGTAATATTAACCCAAATATTAACTTCTTAACTGACCTTACTACCATAAACGATTAAAAAATGTATTTCTGCAAGTTCAATACTACCAGTTAAGGTATTTAGATAGCGACTTTGTTCAATGATTAAAAAATTATACATAAAAGCTTATATGCCTACTTGCTGAACAGAGATTATTCCCTTAAGTTATTTTATGAAGAATAACAAAACCTATGATTTTCACACAACACATTAATGTTAATTTTCTGCCAACAATTATTTTTTCTATGCCGTCCCGTCACATAACCTCAAACAACGTAGATAGTTGCACATTTGTTTTCTTTTATTAAACTCATCACATTGTCAATTGCCACATAAATTTTGTATTTTTAACTAACAGTTTTGCTGTAAAAGATACAGAAATTCAAAATAATTCTCTTCGCATTAAAACACAGTCGTAAACAAAGACGGTCTGGTCTTACATCAGGATCCGGTCACAAATTATTAGCGATACAGCTCAAGGTTGTGATGTCATAGGCACAGGTGGCACGGGTCTATCTGTGGGCAGTAGGCATAATGTCTCGTAGAGATATCGGTACAGAGACTGCATGGCAAGGTACAAGTGAAAATAAAACATATTATAGTAAGGCAATGCCTAACATATCGGTGCAGGGACTGCAAGGCAAGGTACAAGTGACAAGAAAGCATGTAATATATGTAGTACGACAATGCCAAACGCATCTGTTTGCGAATTTGCGGCACGAACATAAAATGTATTTAAATCTTTTTATTATTTTCACGGGCACTGTTTTTCATTTAAGTGTCACATGACCAATTTAATTAATATTCTTGGTGAAATACAATGTAATTAGGAAAAATGTGGTGCATTTTTCAAACAGTGAAAAGGTTAACATAAAGTTCAGTGATCGTGATAGTATTATGATAAAAACTTTTGGAGTAGTAAAAATGGATGATGTGTAAATTCTGGATAACAGTGAATAGAGAATATGTTTTATGACAAAGGGGACCCAACAAACAATTAAAGTTAAAATTACGTTAACTTGACCTCAGAATTGGTCAAAAACTTTTTATGACCAATTCCATATAAGGGAAGTTCGTTGTCCTTTTTCCTTATGTGGGGAAAAAAACTAAAGTAATATGGAAGTTAATAATTGGTCGGCAAGAATTTTATTCCAATAAGATAATTGGACCTAAAAGAAATACGGACCAATTTTATGTTAAAATTTCGAAATATAAAAGACATTATTACCAAAATATACCCTAATTATGCCCTTTATGTGACATACTTTTGCCAGAGAGAGACAACATTATATGTTTGATTTTATATATTCTAATAGCGAACAGGGATAGGAAGAAAAAGAAAGACTACCTATGTCAGGCTACTAAGCTACAAGTAGAGTAGGAGTTAGTATATTTATAGATATTTAGATTTTACCCAGGAAATTTTTTCGTATAATGTCATGACCAAACTTTCATAAAAATAACGCGCCTTATAAATATACATTTTTACTATTGCTTTTTAATAATATTACTATACTGAAAAATAACCTAAAATAAAAACTGAATGTACTTCGTGATAAAATGTGTTTAATAATCTTTCGTCATAAATGTATTAACTAATATTATCTGTATTAACATAATTTTAATGAGTAATCAATTAGAAATAATGAACAAAACATTTAGTGTTTATTACAACATGGCCGCTCAAACAAAATCAACTTTGAAGTCAATTTGTCTGTAAGTTTTAACCTATAGGGCAGATTGCCTATGCCAATGTTGACGTCACAGGAAAATATTAACTTTGTGGTTGAAATTTACTCCAAATGAAGATATTTTATGGTAATTTATTACCAATTAAATTATTACTAGGTACCTACATATAAAATTCTACTCATGGATTTATTTGTGATTGAAAATTCAAATTAAAGCCAATAATATTATGTATGCGTAATAACAAAAACAAAATAAATATTTTCTAACGGAATTCAATTCGAATTTCAATTCACATGCACTACTGAATTCATCTGACACGATAACAGTCATAAGAATACTTATAATATGAAGTGTTTATCGATATATTATCATTAGATTGATTTAATATGCAGTGTTGGCTTAAATTCGTTTTTTTACAACTCTCTAATATTGTGTAGGGCTTAGTTTTCACTGCAGATTGCCAAAACACAAAACAATTTCTACGCCCTATTGCATGCAGATATGTCTGAATACATATATCAGAAGCCCTAAAATACCTTGATAAGACACATTTACGTCTAAGTATTATTAACAAGTAAATTTGTACCATAATATAGAACAATATTTCTATTAGGTTAATTGAGTTATCAACAAAGTTGAAAATAGTATTATATTGTAATAAAAATAGAACTTAACCAATGCAAGGATTTTATAGGTCATAATAAGTAGTTATTACCTTAGTTTTAACTACTAGTTGAAGATAATTAAAGACAATAAGTTTTACAATTTCGTAATAAATATGTAAATATTGACCTATTGCAGTAATTTAAAAAAATCCCTGGATATTAAAGACATATTTCAAATTATAACTTCGTCTTACGCGTTATTGGAATGTTAGCATTTGAAAACATAGAATAGGTAAACAATTTGTAATTTCGAACTATATACATATATACATATATTTCATTTTACTTGGAAGGCATTATATTACTCTTAGTTAACAAATTTTTGACTAAAATTTTGGTATTATAAGATTTTGTAACATTGAAGACTATTTTTATGGAGAAAAGTAGTAAATCTTGATCAACTCAGGATTATTTTTCTTGTGTAGTAGTCTATTAGGCTTAAATGTTAGTTGGGGAGGGGGTGGCCAGAAACATTTTTATAAACATATTACAATCATTCTTTGATATGCTGTAACACCGGCAACGCTTCGAAATGTACATCTAATCTACACAATATTATTATTACGTGACTCACAAAAGCTTTAATATTTTAGTGGGTTAGTGGTCTTCAACAAGTTTTTTATTAAAAAATCACGAAATTTATTTAAAAATTGACGTTTATGTGTTTCACACAGTGAACTGTGCTGCTGATTAAAATATGTACTGATTTAGGGTTCATGCTGTATTTATTAAAGAGTATATTAATATCTGTTATCAGCAATGGTTACTAAGACAAAATAGTTATACTGGAAATTTTTTTTCGATTGTGGATAAACTGCCCTCTAGCGAAGCCTAATAAAATGTTTCTTTAACGAGCCCAATAGAGTGATCGTACCAAATATATAAAACAGATGAAAATTAAATTAAACAAATTATTTACAAAAGTGAAAAGAGTATTGTATATATTGTATATCATTGTATTAGCAACATCTTGAGTTATTGTTAATTTACGGAGAGGCCTGTTGTCATTCGCAAGAGGCTTGACATATTTATGTAATGTTCACCTCTGCTTTAATATTCGAAACTCAACGATAAGTTTTAGTGATAATGGTAGACAAATTTTTTACACCCTGTGAAATAGAATATTACACAAAACATTTCTAAATTGCGCCTTTTAATTGTGCGCTGAATTGTTTAAAAGATTAAAGGTATTTGACCACTGAAGAAAGTGACGGATCACAAAGGGAATCATGTCGACCCACTAGGTCGAAGCGACTGAAGGGAAAATACCACATGACTTTTATACACAGGCATCTGTCACATATGACCGAGCACATTAAACTTTACATTTTTTCTGCTCCACAACAGAATATTCAATTTCATATCAAGGTTAAGTTAATATAATAAAAAATAATTAGAAAACTTTACTATTAGAAGCCTCACAGAAGAACTGGACAAGTTGCAGAACCAATACAGATATAAAAATATAAATTAATTTTATTAAAAGTATGCATATACAAGATGTAAGAGTAGTAAGTATTCAAAACTTGTGAGCTTGTAAAACAAGTAGAAATATTACGAAAACTTTAGTACAACTTTTGTCAGTGGCGGCTCCTAAGGGAGATACGCTCACTTAAAGGGGTAACCTCAGAAACAGTTTTTAATGCGTAACATCAAGACGGTTCAACATTAAGTCACGAAATTTTGGTGAGATATTAACCAAATTTTCTACAGGGGTGTAAGAAAATGCAAGGTTCTGGTACAAATTTAATCATATCTTTTGTAGTTAATTTTTCTAGTTTCTGACTCCAAAATATTAAAATATTAAGTATTTAACATAAAAATGTACTCTTGTTAAATTTCAATAGGATGTACCGTTTTTCAGTAAATTCGATTTCAATCATTCCTAACGTGACCTCACAAGTTTTGAATACTTACTACTGGTACACCTTGTATAATATTAGGCATACGGAGAACAAAAAAACTGTAATGTTAT
This sequence comes from Monochamus saltuarius, assembly GCA_025584915.1. NCBI lineage: Eukaryota > Metazoa > Arthropoda > Insecta > Coleoptera > Cerambycidae > Monochamus > Monochamus saltuarius. The sequence goes on along the minus strand of CM046725.1, from coordinate 53,858,787 downwards.
TAATAAAAACATATTGCAATGAACAGAGATAAAAAAAATAAAAGATGAATTTGCCTAAAACAAAATAAATTTCAAATTTAGTTGTTTGTTGTTAGTGACCTTTAGCTTGCTGTAGAGGAAATTCAAATTAAGTATAAAATTAAATGTAAAATGGAAATAAATGAGATTAATGAATATGATTAAGGGCGCCGTATTCTTGAAATATTGTTCTCTACAAATATAACTAATTTTAGACATTCAAGAATATAAAGTTTAGTAAATAATAGGAATGTTATCTCATGTCACCTGCGAATTCACAGATACCGAAGTAAAAATAATATAACAACAGAAAGCGGTCTAACGAACAAATCCTTAAGTTTTAGATACATAAATCTTTCAAAATACGCATTTTTTTCCTAAACTTAAAAGTAGATGTAAATATTGTTATAACATAAACTTACATAATTGTGCATATAAGATCGTTCACTTTTGTTTATAAAATATATGTGAAAATAGTTGTTAAAATGTAGGGTTATAATAGCAAAGTAATGTTTGTCTTACAAACGCTTTTTGAAAGTTAATATTTTACTTGAGAATAATTGAAATAGGAAAAGTTGATAAACAGATCATTAAGAATTTAATTTTTGATATTACTTTTGTTCTACGCGATTTATTTTTAGAGATTTCTATACCTACCTATAAAACACCAAAATTACGGCGATCGCATTCGCATCAATATTATTCGTCACTACACTAACAGTTATCTTAAAAACCCAAATACAACAATATACAACAATCCCGAATAGTGATGAGAAAAAAGTAACTACTCGTTACAAAGTAAGCGTTACTTGTCAAGTACTCAAAGTAACGATTACTTAATCTGCAAGACTCGTTACTTAGGCTGTTTAGTTAGTACTTATGCGATTCATTATAACGAAATAATGTAACTAGTCCTAAAATAACACTACCCACTACTACAATACACTAACAGTTATCTTAAAAACCCAAATACAACAATATACAACAATCCCGAATAGTGATGAGAAAAAAGTAACTACTCGTTACAAAGTAAGCGTTACTTGTCAAGTACTCAAAGTAACGATTACTTAATCTGCAAGACTCGCTACTTAGGCTGTTTAGTTAGTACTTATGCGATTCATGATAACGAAATAATGTAACTAGTCCTAAAATAACTTGAGTATTCAACTAATAACTAATGCACAGATCATTGGACGAAAAAAAAACTAATGTTAAGCACTACGAAATACAAATAATTGACAACGAGCGAACATGTAACTAGTCCTAAAATAACTTGAGTATTCAACTAATAACTAATGCACAGATCATTGGACGAAAAAAAAACTAATGTTAAGCACTACGAAATACAAATAATTGACAACGAGCGAACTTATCGTTACGGATACTATTGCCCATACATTTACTATGACAGTTACTGCCAACACGCTTCCAGCAGGTGGCATTTAATCTGACGATTTTAGCTTTAGATGTTTGATTTAATTTATTATTTCAAATTTTAGTTGCTCTTCACGGACGAGAAAAAAGAAGCAGCAATTTACTTTTTTACACAAAGAAAGACTTTTTTTATTTTCATAAAATATAGACAATAAGTACATACAATAATTACTTCAGTTAGTTGTATGTATAACAACACGATACATTCACTTTTCTGTTTTACTTATTACTCCTACTGCTACTACTAAGAGTACTAAGTAACTAGTCCTAATACTAAAAGTAACTACTCGTTACAAGTATTCAATAGTAACCAAAGTTTGCATCACTAATCCCAAATGTTATTTGAAAATAACGGTATTGCCCATCATCATTTCACCAATAACATTGAAAGTTAAGTTTATTTAAATTGCAGGCCTAGCTTTCGCCAGGCACAAAAAATTGTTTATAGACTCATTTGAGTGTTCCACCCAGGGTTGCCAGATAAATTTTATTCAATATCGCCACTAGATGAGGCTAAAGTCGCCAAAATGTCGCCAACTGCTTGAAGTAATATGAAACATTGTTACAAACCTTTAAGAGAACTACCACAGACCGCACTACACAGGAGCACTGAAGACGGCTGTGGAGAACTCACTTAATTACAATAATTACTGGTAGGTGTCGTCAGCATGGCATGGAAGCATGATGCTAACAGAGATAAATAATTTTACAGTATTGCATTATTTCACCTAGAAACAATAAATTAAAAAAGCTAAAGGACAAGTCGCCACAATAATTTCAAAAATCGCCAGAAATATCGCCAGTCGCCATGTCAAATTTTTGGTAGCCATTTAAGGGGGTCGTGTCGCCACAATGGCGATAAATCGCCACATCTGGCAACCCTGGTTCCACCCCACGGAAATCTTTAGTAAAAGGCGAAAGATTTATTCGACCTGAGGTGAAACCAGAGTAACAATCGATTCTAAACGGCTAGGGTTAACCATATCTGGTGTCACTGGGTCGGTAAGATGTCAGTGGTGCCATCTATCAATAAAAAAGTAAGTACGCTACCCTTATTTAACCATATAATATAAGATCGAATTAATAGAGACTTAAATATAATTTATGAAATTTCAACTTTTCATGGTCTTAAGTTAAATGAATCGAAAACTCAAGTTTTAATGTTTGGCAGAAACAAAAGCTTAATCAAACATGATGCCCTATTACAAATTAAAATCAATGATGTTGTATTAAATTATGCTGAATCGTGTAAGAATTTAGGAGTATATTTTGATGATGATATGAGATTTAGGGGGCATGTTTCTAACGTTTTACAAAAATGTTACGGGAAACTTCGTACTCTTTATATGTTTAAAGGTCTGCTCTCTAATAATATTAAATTAAAACTGTGTGATTCTTTAATTCTGTCTGTCATAGCGTATTGTGATGTTGTATATTGGCCTGCTTTACTGGCTGAAGATAAAGCAAGTTTGCAAAAGTTGCAAAATAATTGCATTAGGTTTTGTTTTGGGTTAAGAAAGTATGATCATGTGTCATCTTTTTATCGGGAAGCGGGGTGGTTTAAGTTAGAGCAAAGATTTTTCATGCATTTGTGTTCACTTATATACAAAATTGATAAATTTCAACAGCCAAGGTCAAGAGGTCAAACATACATGTAAGGGATACGCGGCAGCGGGGTCTGTACAGTGTACCTAGACATTCCTCAGCAGTATTTTCTAGATCATTTAGTTATAATGGCCCTAAACTCTTCAATTCTCTGGCACCTGATATCAAATCTTGCTTAGCGGTTACTGGCTTTAAAAAACGATTAAAGAAGTATTGTAAAAGTGACAGTTAATTTGATACTTGATTATGGGTATATATATTTATATATTTGTCCTAAATATTCTGTCTGATCGCATTGTTGTTGTTGATGTTTTTTTTCCCTAACGCATTGTATTTATTGGTTATATATTTTGTTCTACTTATTTTTACCGAGTGGTTAGATGAGTAGCTTTGCTAGATCTCGCCACTATTTGCATCAATTTGTTATGAATTCTTTGGTAATGAATAAAGTCATATTATTATTATTATTATTATTATTATTATATAATATTTACGTCCTTACCTATAGTTATCCTACGGAGAATCAGTTGTTGACAAAAGCATAATATTATGAAAAGACTTGGAGTATTGCAATGTCTACTGGTTAATAAAATTGCAAGGTGCATCACAGGCATATATGTACTTTCCATTTATTTTCATAATTTTCTTTGTAGTCTGATAATAATGGGTTTATAATATATTTATCTTTTTCGTTAATGTACTTATCAAAAAAGGAAAGAATTAGAATTTTACAAAATTTTCTTATGATATAGAAGCAATGCAAAGGAAAACGAATTTTGTATTTCAAAATTATAATCCAGACTTGTTCATGTACTTATGTATATTTTCATGGAACATCTTGTGTACAAATTCCGTTGGTATTTATGTTCTCGATTATAATAAGACATGGTTTTAGAGGCATTGGATGTATGAAACCAATGTTAGAAGTCTATCTAGGTTTACAACCTTTTCAATTTTTCAAGTAAGAACAACCCTTGTCGCTTTGTTGAAGAATGAAAACAGACATAAATTGTTATGACTTTTTAATATGCATTTCACACTTTCGACTAAGTAAGGCGAAACATAGATTTTATTGTAAAAATAAAAATTATATAATCTACGATGTTTTTAAACAATGGACATGTCTCTTTCCTGACTTCTAGTCAGTAACAGAGTTATCTGTAATTTTTAACTGTTATTTAAAAATAGCGATAACGGTCCCGAATACTCCCGATTATTACTTGAAAATAACGGTTTTACAGTTTACTCATCACTAGTGATGAGAAAAAAGTAACTACTCGTTACAGAGTAAGCGTTACTTGTCAAGTACTCAAAGTAACGATTAACTAATCTGAAAAAGACTCGTTACTTAGGCTGTTTAATTATTACTTATGCGATTCATTATAACGAAATAATGTAACTAATCACATAATAACTTGGTCACACTTGATGTCATGTATTGAGTATTCCACTAATAACTAATGCCCAGATCATTGGACGAAAAAATACTAATGTTAAGCACTACGAAATACAAATAATTGACAACGAGCGAAGTTATCGTTACGGATACTATTACCCATACAGTTACTATGACAGTTACTGCCAACACTCTTCCAGCAGGTGGAATTTAATTTGACGATTTTAGCTTTAGACGCACGATAAAAAAGAAGCAGCAATTTACTTTTTAACACAAAGAGACTTTTTATTTTCATAAAATATAGACAATAAGAAGTACTTAAGTGCTACATACAATAATTACTTCAGTTAGTTGTGTTGTGTGTGTACCCACACGATACGTAACGGTCGTAACGAGCCCTAATACTAAAAGTAACTAATCGTTACAAGTATTCAAAAGTAAGTAAACTTTGCATCACATCACTACTCATCACCAGTCCAGTAAGTAAAAAGTAAAGAGAATAAGTGGAAACTTGGAAAGCTGTGTTTATTTAAATTGCAGGCCTAGCTTTCGCCAGGCACAAAAAATTGTTTATAGACTCATTTGAGTGTTCCACCCCACGGAAATCTTTAGTAAAAGGCGAAAGATTTATTCGACCTGAGGTGAAACCAGAGTAACAGTTGATTCTAAACCGATAGGGTTAACCATATCTGGTATCACTGGGTCGGTAAGGTGGAAGTGGTGCCATCTATGAGTAAACAAAGCAAGTACGCTACCCTTATTTAACCATATAATATTTACGTTCTTATCTATAGTTATCCTACGGGGAATCAGTTGTTGACACAAGCATATTATGAAATGACTTATTGGAGTATTGCAATGTTTACGAGTTAATAAAATTGCGAAGTGTATCCTGCATATGCTTGTATATGCCATTTATTATCATAATTTTCTTTGTAGGCTGATAATAATGGGTTTATAATATGTACTTAAAAGAATAGAAATTATAATTTCACAAAATCTTCTTATAGTATCAAAGCAATGCAAAGAAAAACAAATGTTGCATTTCAGAAATATAATCCAAAGTTTTTCATGTACTTATGTGTTTTAATGTACATATATCGGTGGTATTCTTGTTCTCAATTATAAAACTATATGGTTTTAGAGGCATTGGATATATGAAACCAATCTCAGAGGTCTATCTACTTACTACCTTTTCAATTCTTCAAGTAAGAACATTTCTTGTCGCTTTGTTGAAGAGTGAGAACAGTCATAAAGTGTTATGCCAAATTTTAATATAGGTATATTTCACACTTTCCTCTAAGTAAGGACATTTCTAGTAAAGGTAAGAATGGGAGGACATAGAGATTGTAGTGCCTTCGAAATGATAAATGCGGCAATAGTAAGTTTATCTCAAATAGTAAGGAACATATGAATCGAATGTCCACAAACGCACATTACGTGGAAATGAAAAAATATAACATATTTAGAATACATTTTGCTTCACTTTAAGACTGGCGTTTCAAGGACAAATAATCGTATCTAAATATGCACACAAAAAAAATACATCAAGTAGGTGGAGGTTGTTATTAGCGTAGTACAAAAATATAATACTGAAATTGAATTATTTCCTTTAACTTTTGAAGGGAAAATGTGCTGGAGAACATGAAAAACCTGATAATGTGTTCTCTACACCGTGAAAAATACTTGATAATTTACATTCAAGTGTACAAACTTGTACAAATTTTGTAAGTATGTGTTCTACTTTTGTTGATTTTATGAAAGCTTTTCTCAATGGATAGACGAGTTGGTAATGGTATAGTATTTTTCATGTGTGTACACAAACTACCGTACAACAATATTTAAATTAGACACATTACATCGAGTTTGCCAAAATAGCGAGAGTCCCATCAATTTAATATTTCCTTTGGTTAACGCGAATATGGGGCCTGTTTTTAAATTCAACAGTTTAGTGTGCTCGATTTCATTTAATTAAAAATCAGAGTTCTTTAAACCCAATAAGAGTGCATTGCATACGCCAAACTGTTGAATTTAAAAACTGGTCCATGTCTAAATTTCATATGTCATAAAAATGCATATGTTCAGGACTGATTTTTCCTGATTTACTATTAAACAGTTCAATCTGCAGCTAAAGTGAATAGGGACATGCTGCTTATTCATAGTATGATGCGATCTCCTATATGGACAAATTTTCTGCAATAACGATTTCAAGTAAAAATGCATATGTGCCGTTTCTGCTTATACCAGTTCATATGACCAAAAGAGTATGTAATAAGTTACAACTTAGTTAAATTAGAAATACTGAATATGCTACTAGCGTATTGCCTTTATGGTACACGTTGGCTTTACTGAAATTCTAAGAATCTGCCTATCTAAACACATAAAAAGCAGGTATCATTTATAAATTTAATGGCGCATCGCCCGGGGCGAGAGGTCTGTGGTTAAGTACCTACGATATTGTAGGTCGCTTTCTGCAATTCGAGCCGCTTAGGCCGAGCAGGAAGTAGCAGACCAGTTACATCTCACTTACATCTCACATAAAAGCAGGGACACCTCATTTTGTGACAGAGAGCAAAGGAGCAGCGTACTTCCTTTAATGTCACTACACTAGTACAAGTATCTACTACTATCAACATCTCTATAGTAACACAAGTAGCACTACAAACTACAAAAATATATTTAGTAGATCAATCGACTTACCTGTAAGGAAGTTTGATCATAATTATATGAGCAATTTCGTCGAAGAATTATAAATTTAACTACTTGTAGTTTGCACTTTTCAAACTCACCCGGTACGTACTTTAAAGACAAAAACCCTTATCTCTGTTACCACACATTCCCAATACGCTCTTACTATCATTGTATTTTCCTATCTAGATCGCCTAGGGTGGGAATTTTATGGGAATTTATAATTCTTCGACGAAATTGCTCATATAATTATGATCAAACTTCCTTACAGGTAAGTCGATTGATCTACTAATTATATTTCGCAATTTCGTCTCGAATTATAAATTTAACTACTTGTAGATGTTGAAAGAATTATAGGCGATCTAGTGTGCAGACAGAAACTTTATATCCTGCATCTTACATCTTACATATTGACCAGTTATCGTTCTTTTGATAATTAAAACATTTTTATACTGCTTTATATATGTATATGTATACACAAATATACATACCTATATATTATATATCAAAAATATATTTATATTTAGCGTCTACCTGCATTTTTAGTTATATATTAATGCATAAAATATATATTGATTCCGTGTGACAGTAAATGCATCCACAATAATAGAATGAGGGGATTTCATTTCTACGATATCTTTTTTATTTATTATTATTATTTATTTTTATTTTATTTATTTATTTATTTATTTTTTGTGCATTGCAAACACTTTTTCAGGCTGTTTGAACATGTTACATAATATTTCCAAAAAAACCCGTTTGAACGTTCGGTTTCTATTCTTAAACACCGAAATACTGTTATGTATTTTATTATTTTATATTTATTTATTTTTTCGGGTACACTAAAGGAAATATGTTTTAGCCTTTAATAGACATTGGTTAATCCCAGCAAAATATCTGCATTAAATAGAGTCAACTGGGACCCATTATTTTATTACAATAGTTTTGCAACTTTTGACACTAGCAAAAATGTATATTGCAGCTGACAGTCTTTCATCCTAGGTAACTTTAGTCAGTAACTGTATAGCTACTATTATGAATTCTAGTTCATTTATCCTTTGTCTCCTAATTTTCATTTTACTGTAAAGAAGTTACAATTATTGATTATATAAGTTATATATAACTCAATGGCATGGTATATGGAAGATACCTACAGTTTGAACAAACTCGACTACCACTCGCCCTTCAATTTTAGCTTTTTTTTAATAGCAAACAAAAATTCGTTAACGTTGATGGCTAATGAACACTGTCACATGCCTTATTCACACTCTCTCATGTATCATGTATATATTATTGCTTTTTATATAACTTACTTCGCATAATGTATACATATAACAAAATAAATATTGTTGGTTATATTACCTATATTGGTAATAATATATTTTTTAAGGTCTTGTCCATCCGTTCTTCCTGTTGTTGAGCATAAAATGGCTATTCATTCGTGCATTTGTAAAGATTAGCCACGAGATAGATATTACCTATATTGGTAATAATATATTTATTAAGGTCTTGTCCAGTCCGTTCTTCCTGTTGTAATGTTAAGCATAAAATGGCTATGCATTCGTGCATATGTAAAGATTACCCACGACGCGCTAACCAAATATAGCTTTGTTACACATTTCACAGCTTGAAGCCTTTCAGCTACAGGTAAATTATTATTATTATTTATATATATGCATATACATATATATCTATATCATACTACGCAGCTACTTTAACTGTTAATAAGTAGTCATTTACCTACTCATTAAGTTATCTAGTTACCTTTAGTAAAAGTAGTGATAGAAAATACGTCTATTCAACCTGAGAAGTCTATTGTTTTAGCAAAACTCCGACTGAATGTAATAAAATCGGCCAAATAAATAAATTATTCTTGGTACATGCATTGCAGTACTAACAGAATATTCCAACGATGATAAAGATTATCTTAGCAAACTTTTTTATTGTTCGATATCTCTCAGTATATTGATGTAGAATGCATATATCCCTATTTTTCTTATTTCACACCATTCCCATATCTCTTTCCCTACGTTATTATTAAGCTTTATCTGTCTACACAGTCCCCATCAGGTTATTACAAGAAATAGCAATTGTGTTATCGATTTGCAATAACTAACATTTTTTGAAAATGATTTTTGAGCATTGAAAACTGTTAATAATTCTTATGACAATATGTAAAGCCCATGTTGTCTTCACCTCCTGCTCTCCCCCTACAAGGGAGGCATCTAAATAGATTTCTAAAGTTGAATATAGGATTTTATCTTTTTTTTTTTTCTCTCTCCATAAAAAGTTATTCGTTTTATTTGAGATACCTACGTATATATTTATCGAAATATCCTCTATTATATATTTAAGAGCGAAGGTCTTTGTATACCTTCCATCCAGAACATTACTGCAGAACGAGCTGCAACTAACGTTCCTCCAAAACCTAACCACTCTCTAATTTTACAGCAGGTGTGATTTCAAATTTTTTATTTTATTTATTCATTTTATATTTTATATATTCTTTGAAATGTCCTCTCTTTCTGTCTGTTAAGGGGAGTGTAAAGTTATTTGTATTATAAATAAAACTTAGACCTTACAGTTCCGGTTAGGTACGAGCAAAGCTTGACTATTTTTATTAATATTTTTATCGTTATAAAATAAACATTTTGTTTGATATTTTCCATTTATTAAAATATCATTTAAATATTATGTGCAAGTAATTGTACCTAAGACCTTAAAGGTTATAACAAAGGTATTAAGCATGTCCGTAAACACATAAGGTGCCGTACAGAGGCGAAAAGTAGTGTTGGATGGGAGACAAAAATTGTTGCAAAAATTTGAAAAACCTTGTCTTGTCTTGCAGAAGAAAACAAAAGTTTCTATAAAGCCTTGTGCTTGCTTGATTTTACAACATTATGTATTTTATATTGTCTGCGAAAGGTCTCGCAAATTTGCATGATTCTTGTGAGACTTTTGCATAGAAATCAGAAACATGAAACTTTATTACCAATCTGATAACAGTGGTAGTTACTTTCAGTCGGACATGGTGCCGCTCGGAACTTACTTAGCTCAGATATTGGTCGATTGGTAAACGTTATAAAATATAGAAACGGCTAGTTTTACATAATAAATAATAATAATAAGCAATGGACGAGATAGGCGTGCTAAATCGGAGCTCTTTCAGTCAACTGGCACTATAATTAGTTGTATTCAGCAGAGCTACACCTAAGCACCTTGAATTTTAATTTTATATGCTTAATTCTTTTAAATAAAGAATATGCCTACATTAGAAATGCAATGTGTGTTTACTTAGTCGCTTATTTATTTATTTATTTCAACTAACGTTCATTTAAATTTCACCCCAGACCTTCTAGCAATATTTCTTGCCAAGTCAAGTCTTGTCTTGCGGGATCAAGACAAAATCAAGGAAAATCAAGACCAAGATGTCACTGCTAGCCAAACAGTTACATTAATGTTTCTATTTTATAGATGTTATATAACACTATGCGTTCTTGAGATCATTGCTTTAGGATTTATTTTTAATATTGTATTTATTTTATTTTTAAGACCTCTGTATAAGTAAAATTCAATATAGAGTGATAACTCTCTAATCTGGGGTGGGGATTTAACGATTATAAACCTAAAAGTCCCACACTCTTTTTGTAGCCAATATGAAGAAATAAATTCACCTCCTGTCTCCAAAAGTTGGTTAATAACTTCTATCTAGCAGTTTCACTATTGTTTACCTGCTTCAGATTTACTTGGGTCCTCACTTTATTATTACCATTACATCAGCATTTAATCCAGGTGTGTCCCTACACCTCAGATTTTGCTTTGGAACTCCTCCATGTGGAAGTCGTCCTATGAGGTTGAATCTAATCGATATGTGTATAGAAAATATGAATATGTATTCATCTATAAACAACAGTAACAACAGTCCATTAGACGTTGTATCTAAATGTATGTATAACTCTATACATTTCATTATACAGATATTGAAGGTTAATTAAAATTATGTGTGTTGTGTGTAATATTAGCTTTTATTATTAGCTATATGAGTCATATCTACTTTTCTTGATTCACCCTATATTATATGTATATTAATAGTTTTAAAAACTTTTATGAGAATACTCCTATTTTATATTTTTATCGGTACAGTAATTATTAAAAACTGTTGGAGCAAAAAACTTGCGAACTTGACAAAAACTGTCAGTTCTATTTACTTATTGCATTATTGATTCCTTCTATTTAACATTTGGGGATATTATAACTCATATATAATTTTACATTTACTCAGTAGATTAACCCTTTAATTATTTACTTACTTGCATGTCCGGATACATATGTACAGGGAGTTAGAAAGTATATGCAAGTCATGTGACTGCGAATTAAAGTTCACACATATGTGGAACGTACTTTCGTGTTATGTGAGAGTTCATGTGAACCTCGAACACCAGAGAGGAATATATATATATCCTTCTATAAACTGCCCCGATGAGTATGTAGAGGGAGTTAGGAAGTATATGCAAGTCATGTGACTGCAAATTAAAGTTCTGTGGAACGTTCTTTCGTGTTATGTGAGAATTCATGTGAACCTCAAACACCAGAAAATAATACATCCTTCCATTGACTGATTTCTGAAAAAAAAAGAAAAGGGAAAATCTACATACTTGAAGAACTTGAGCATTTTTCTAAATTTCATCTTCAGATTTCCACTTTTATGCCCATTCATTTTTACAACAGTGTGTCATATAATAACGGTGGCAGAAGCGTTATATTGCAACTTCAACCATGTTTTCCTGCGAGATTTCCTATTTCGCACTATTTCCGACACCAATAAACACTTTTTCACTCTGTCTCTCTTATTTCACGTCGTAGCCGGGCCGGTACGAAAAATACAATGATAGTAAGAGCGTATTGGGAATGTGTGGTAACAGAGATAAGGGTTTTTTTGTCTTTAAAGTACGTACCGGGTGAGTTTGAAAAGTGCAAACTACAAGTAGTTAAATTTATAATTCGAGACGAAATTGCGAAATATATTTACAAGTAACATTTACAACAGGATTTTTTTCCAAAGGTGGATATACGTGAAGAAAAGTAACTATATCTATCTACCCATCTCTTTTTAATTTTATCCTTTCCTTTTCTAACCTGAATAGATCGCAAAAATGTAAATATCCATCGGAATGGTATGTTCTGGAATGAGTACGAAGTTATAATCTCACTTTTCACATTACTTAAAAGAAGTTTATGTCTAGGTTTAGGTTGTTGTCTATATTTCACTTACGATTAAGTAAAATACTAATATGTATCTCCCTCGAAAATTCAAGTTTAATGTTACCATTTCCTCTATGGTTTTATTATTTACAACCCAACAATAAATCTGGGAATTGAAATCTAATCAAAATAGAGGCAAAACTGTCAAAGTTACAAACATACAAACACATGTTACCCCTACTACCACTGAAAACACTAGCTGAATATATCAACAGCACATTCAGTGGGCGGGTGAAATTTTCAGACATTTGATCTAAGCTTGTGATGTCAGAAGCTCTGGTTTAGATGTCTTACTACTCTCGCAAAAATGAAATATTCACTCACAACTTCAGTAACGCAAAAATAGTTATTTATGCAACAAGTTCAAAAAGTAAGTGTTTTAGACAACACAATATTTTTTCTACGTTCATGCTAAAACCAAAAAATGTTATTTACATGATGCTAAGTCTAGGAAAATGTGACATCGATTTGAACGTTTATGTTTGTCATGATGACAAAATGCTATTGTAGAGTGACATATGAATAATAATATCTCTACCCCTCATTCTAATCACGAGGATTAGCCCAGAAGTCGAAGACTTGTGCGGGAATGCAATAAACATTTTATTTTATTTTAGTGCAATAGAGAACCACTTTTCCACTAAATATAGTTCAAAGTTTTATTTTTTGCATGAACGTTGAAGTTGAAAAAGTCTATTTATTAAACCGTCACTTCGCATCCCATCGCACTACAACTTATAACTATACAATACAATTATGTTTCATTTAAATTGCAGGCCCAGCTTCTGCCAGGCACAAAAAATTGCTATAGACTCATTTGAGTGCTCCACCCCACGGAAATCTTTAGTAAAAGGCGAAAGATTTATTCGACCTGAGGTGAAACCAGAGTGACAGGTAAATTTAAACGAGGAGTGTTGTCCATATTCGATGTGGCTGCGTCGACAACGTGTAAGTGTCGCCACCTATGACAAAAGGGCCAATTATACTACCCTTACCTCATAAGTTCTTTATGATGCAGTAACACACTTTATTATCTCATCCGATGACATATATGTCGACTAATTTTCTGTCATAATATATTTCAAGCAAAAAACATGTGCCGTTTCTGCTTATACCAGTTCATATGACCAAAAAAGTGCGTAAAATGTTGAACTTAGTTAAATTAGAAATATTAAAAATGTTACTAGCTCATTACCCTTATGGTACACTTTGGCTTTATTAAAATTCTAAGAATCTAGACACATAAAAATAGATACAGAGCGTGAACTATATACATATAAAGTTTGGTTTGTATTTTTGAAATGCAGCATTTCAATATTGCAGTATGTGGCTTAATTATTGTTTTTAAATTGTAAGAAAACTTAAATCTTCATCATTTGCTTTTGGGTACAAAGCTAAATAACAAAGGAAAAAGAGTATACGTGAATATACCGTCGAAAATAATGCCTAATTTATAACTTATTGCCGCCTCCTTTTGTTTGTCCAATTCGCCGTAAACTTAGGGATTTGTATAAAGTTGTTTTTCAGGTTTACTTGGGCTGAAAACCTCTTTGTGTTCTGTGTACAAATAAATGGGACTCTTCCACTTGAACATTGTCATTCTCTTTTGAGGTTGTTTAGTTCCAAATTATATTTGCTTAAATTAATATAATTTTTCCAACGTGTACCGAGCTTGACTTTACTATTTAAGTTAATTTCATATTTCTTTGAATTATAAAAAAGTATGTTTCTATTTCCTTAAAAGATGTTAGTCGCAAGCTTGTCTAACGAAAAAGAACGAAGCTAAGATATAAGTGCAGTTCTTTTTTTCCAGGGTTGTCCTAGAGCGTAAAAACGTGTAGTCAGTGTAACTACACCAAACATAAGGGAAAGAAAAGATCTAGTGGCGTTTGTATTGAAACACATTCGTAAAATCTTAATAAAAAATAATTCGTAAACAGGTACTTTACAAAGTTCCAAAGTCCAGACTGTACTAGACGTAAGTAACTTTAACAAGTAAGTATTGCAGCACGCTACGTCTAGTATCACTATACTAGTACAAACAGAACTTGCTTTCGATCTCTGGTTCAAGTATCTACATCTACTCTAGAGTGACATAACAAACTACAAAATTAATCTAAAAGTAACATTTATAGTTATTTATGTAACAAGTACAAAAAGTAAGTGTTTATTGCACGCGACGTGAAATTGTCCAACGAGGTCGTCAGGCTAAGGAGGACAACACGTCGAGTGCAATAAGCACTTTGTGTACGAGTTGCATACAATATTTTTTCTAGTTCATGCAAAAACCAAAAAATGTTTTATTTAGATGATACTAACTCCAGGAAAATATGACGTCGATTTGAACGTTTATGTTTGTCATGATGACAAAACGCTGTAGTAGAATGACAGATGAATGCAATACACATTTTATTGCACTAGTGCAGAACCACTTTTTCCACTAAATATAGTTCAATAAGGTTTTGTTTTTTGCATAAACGTAGAAAACAACAATTATTAAATTTCCACTTCGCCTCTCAAGTCTGGACTCTGGAGAGATATATTTCATATTTTAAAATAAGTAACCCCTTAATTTAAGCGTCTCACATCGCATTCTCACTTCCACAAAATTTATACTTTGTGCTCACTTCTCTCATGTTACATGCCACGTTCCGTCCACCTGACGTATTACCTAACCCTAGTCCACATTACCACTAATAATTACTACTTAGTATCACTACAATACTGCGCTGCCTACATTGCAGCCATTTCACTGGCCATTACCATCTACTACATTACAACTTATGACACAACACAGGACACACTACACTACACTCACTACAGTTTTCACTTTTGTAGAGTTGTTATGAAAAGAACAGAACAGGTTCTTGAGAACAGGTGCGTAACAGTTGTTCACTGAACTTGTTCTTCTCAATGAAGTGAGCAGCTATGCGTGTTTGTAAAACTGAATCGACAATCGAAGCTCAAATGGCGAACACTGCGAGTGCGAAGAACGGGCAAAGCAAAGAACTGTGTATGGTTGTTATACTACTAATACAGTAGTTACACGATAACGTTTACATCGGATGGCATTCGTTATCGACGTTAGAAATTAACAGTTTATAAATTCTACAACGACAGTTGTAAAAATAAAAAAGAGAAAAATTACAAAATTTTGAATACAATATAACTTTCTTCGTTAATAAGTTAAAAATATATATTTCTAAAAGCTGGTATAAAGATAGCAATATATAAATAATATAATATAAATTAACAAACACAAAACAAAAATTGGTACTTCTCTTTTTAAATATATGGAATTATGATAGAACTTTATACAGGGTGTCTGGCAAGTCGTTACAATAATTTTAGGAGGTGAGAGAATACTTGATTTTGAGTCAATTGAAACAAACATACCTACCTATAGGTATAAAAAGTGTTACAATATTTCTGATAATTATTTTTAATTTAACCGGGCTTTTTACAATTATTGAAAGTGTAGAAGAAGAACAAACCTTTTATAACAAATGTTTCTATAGCCTTTTATTAAGAATGAATGGATTATTTAAACGATTTAAATAATCATTTAAATAAATTTGTTTTTTCTACAGTTCTACAATAATTATTGTAGAAAAGCACGATCAAATTAAAAATATAAAAAAATTAATTATCACAAATATTGTAACACTTGGTATATAGATATGTTTGTTTCAATCGACTCAAAATCACATATTCTATCACCTCCTAAAATTACTGTAACCACTTGCAAGACACCGTCGTGTATATATTTGTGTGACAGATAGATTGTTGTTATTTAGTATTTTTCAGTCCAGAAAATATTTTAAGGTATTTTTCAGATAAAATGTTTCCTGTTGGATGTTTTTTAAATGTCTTTAAATTCGGCACTGACGACTTATATCAAATAGTTTCCAAATATTAATGGAAAAAATCCAAGCTGTACTAGTTCGCCTACTCATTTTAGTTAAATGTTAAATATTAAATCGAAAATAAATTCAATCGCTAACAGCCAAAAGTTTTTCTACACGTAATACATTTATATTCTAAAGCTAAGCTATAAGAGCAAAATGGTAAGCTCGTGGCGTGCCTGTTGTAGAATGGAATGTTCAATTGTTCATTCCTATTCCCGTTCTGTCGCATCTCGAGTTGCGCAGTGCGAAACACAGAACATGTAAGCGATACGGCAACATAAACGAACAGAACAGAAAAGAACAGGTGAACAGGTTTGGAGAACAGATTCCCAAGTAAAGCTGGAACAGTTAGAACAGGTTCACAGAAAATGCCTGTTCTGTAACAACTCTACACTTTTGGTTAATTTAATTTGCAGGCCCAGCTTCTGCTAGGCACAAAAAATTGCTTTTATAGACTCATTTGAGTGCTCCACCCCACGGAAATCTTTAGTAAAAGGCGAAAGATTTATTCGACCTGAGGTGAAACCAGAGTAACAGGTAAATCTAAACGACGAGTGTTATCCATATTCGACATCCCTGCATCGAGAATGTGTAAGTGTCGCCACCTATTAGAAAAAGTGCCAATTATACTACTCTTACCGTTATACGTTCTACATGATACAATAATACTGTATTGTATTATGTAAGTTCGTGTATCTTTATATTTGTCTTAGTGAATGGAGGATCAAATTGTAATACTACTGCTAAAGTGTAAACTTGGATAGTATGGAAAGTAACTGGATAGTATCCAAACTAATTGAACCGTTGGTTATTTTGATAGAAAACGTATATCCCATAATATTAACGGACACTTTACAAAGTAACGTACTCGCTTTGGATACTTTACTTGAAATAATCAAAGGCACTAAAATAGCTTTGTTTCTTTGTCTAGTTTATAAACTATGCAATTTAGTATAGCTGTAATGGTAACGGTAACCATTCTGGTAACACAAAATAGCCAATTCTTTGGATAATACTAGAATAGATATACTAGATAGATATATATATATAAACTATAGCCAACTATTTCTTCATTTTCTCTAATTGATTCAGTTATAATATTTTGTTTACTAGCCAACTAGTTTACAAACTAACCAAATGTGCACATAATATACACTACAAAAGAAACTCTTAACTCGTTCTTCTTGTAATTTTACGTTTTAATTACTTAATGTATATAATATTTACTTGACATTCATGGCATGTGTCAAAGTAAGGAATTAAATAATTTTCATTTAATAGTCGTTTCAAGCCATATGTGCCGAAATGTAATGTACTTACTATATCACAATCATTAATTATGCAACTAAAATATTTAAAGTAACATTTCTACACAAGTGGAAAAATGCGCAAATGGAAAAAGTACAGATACCTATTTTCCATGTTAAGTGTATATACTCGAATCAAGAATTCAGACGTCTTACGTCACGGCTGACGTTACATATTTGTTTTCATTGTCAACATAATTGTCGATATTTGGTCGCATTAAAAACAATCATTTTTTGCAATTTAGTGCAATATACAATGCAAACTTTTAGTGTAGTATATAGTTTTATTACTACCAGTTGCAGTTTCTTAAATAATTTGATGAAAATATAACGAATTATTCATTTGTTCGTATGACGTAAGTCGTCTGAATTCTTATCGCGAGTATACAATGAATTTTTACTTCTGAAAAATGTAAATAATTTTATGTACAACTAACGATTATGGTCTGACACTGTTTTGAATGTCATAATGACTTACCTAAATTATCATACTTGTGATTTTTTAAATTTACTGTAAATTAAATTAGACATTTATTAATCAAAAAGCTAAAAGGGAGGTTGAAGATCCCCGAAAACAGTGCATTTGGATTAGGCAGTTTAAGAAATCGTGCAATCAGTGTTATCACATTGCCAAAAGTACTTATACCAATAGGTTGTTTGGTACATTTACCAGTTTTATATCGAAGAAAACAGCGAACATGATCACAGTTTTCATTTCTTAATTTGACGTATTTTTCTTATCAGGTCTACTAAATTTAAGCCATCAGTGTTTTCAGATGTTTCAAAAAACTTTCTGGACACTTTTGTTTTGATATTGAGTATCTTGACTTGGAAGCATAGTCCTTCATCTTTCACATGTTCTAAAAGCAGATTTGTGAGTTGTTCCCATCAATACTGGTTATAAAACTATTTTACTTAAAAAAACATATTTGTTAAGTACTGCAAATATGCTATCTACATATGGCTATGAGTAGAAATTCATCATTTATTAAAAATCTGGATATTCTCTTATTTGTTAATACCGTAGATTGTTTAGGTTTTCCTTCTGATTTTCGCTTGAGGAATGTTGACGAAATTTAAGTATATTTTAATTGATATTAATTATAGATACGGTTGGAAAACGGTGATGGTCCCTCTGCCGTTACATGAAAGAACAAAGTATAATAAAGAAATCCGTGCGATAGACAAGGATGACTATATTGACGACGTTTTAAAATCTAAATAGTCACCGCCCGTTTCGCCATTCAAAACAAATAAAAGGGGGAGCGACTGCTCAGATGTTATTCTAATTTATAAAATGTCTTCCTATAGCCATTATCTATCGCACGGGTTTTTATACTTTACTTTGTCGCTCTCATGTAACATCAGATGGACCATCACCGTTATCCAACCTTGTATATTATAATATGAAGTATATTTGTCTAGAATAAAATTTCTGTTCTTATCATTGAGTAATAGCACCAAAGAGATGAAGGGCTCTGTGTTAGTTTAGCTCGTTGAAATATATTACTACTTTATCTTTAGTTACATTAAATATCTTTTTTATCTACAGCTTTTTTCATAGCGGCCAAATGCTTGTTCGTATTTCTTCCCTGATTACTCTGGCACAAGATTGGAAACAACACTGAAAGCTTCCTTCTCAATATCTCATGGTAAATCATCATTTAAACTAATATTTACACTTTAATAATTACAAGAAAAAATAATTAATTCAATGGCAGCTATGTTTATGACCGTTGCTACGGCAACTTCTTAATACTTCTTTGTATTATGTCTTACTAGAATATAAATTGTATATAGTAATACAAATTATTATTATTAGTAACCTCGACAGTTTTGACAAAACGTTGTATGCAATACGTGGGATACTAGAGGCACTTATGTGACTTATATGGATTCACATGCGTATGGTAATAAGATAAGGTCTATCTCCCACTTAGCGTAAATAACTAATAAAATGAATTTAATCAAATTATTATATTAGTTGGTAATTGTTAGGTTGATATTTGATGGCAGCGTGACAAAATATAGGAAGCAAATTAATTTAAAAAAAATACGCATTAGTGAGGCAAAGCTTGTCAGATCAACATAATTTTCACCAAATTCAATTTATCAAATTATTTGGCAAACCGTTGTTTGTACATTGAAGTTTTACATTGTCATCCTCACTATTAACGTAACATGCAGTGAAATTGCCTTATAATGCTGACTATACATTTTCGGAATTTTCTCAGCCACGTTCTGCAAATATTTGTGTTTGGAATGAGGTTACTTTTTCAATCAGAGAAGGAAGGCAATCACATGTCACATCTTCTAACCATGCTGTCTGATGCTCGGAGAATATTTCATATTATTTTATAGAAAATAATACATAGCAAACGATATTTACTTTTCAGAACAGTAGATGATAAATTGCGTAAAATAATATATTTATATGGAAATACACTTTTTTATAATTATCGACGCTAGTTTTTTTATAATAATATGTCATCCAAATCCTTTTCCATTGCTGTAAGTTTGAAATTCAGGGTCTTGGAAAGTACTAGATAATTCCCTGCGATTTTCTAGTATCTATGATGGTAATTGAGGAAAAAATAAGATGAGTAAGTATCCGCTGCATCTATTAGAGGTGTGAAACAGTAATAATAATAATAATAATGATTTGGAATAAATAAAATTTCGAATACTTTGGAGATGTACATAAGTTTAGATGAAGCAGTAACTGCAGTGTTACATAAAAACAAAAATAAAAAGGGAAAGAGCAAGAAAGTTAAGAAATTGAAAACAATATACTCATATGAATTTATTAAGACACATTATTTAAATAATTATTACATTGTCTGTACCCTGTTTTTAAACTAAGAAGAGCAAATGAAGAAATTACATATCTGTACATAGGGAAAAAAGTAACTAGAAATTACACTAGATTATTTTGACGGTAAATTAAAATAAAAACAGAAAAAACGTACAAAAAGCAATACAATTCATTACTGAGTTATGAAAGAACTATTTTATTTGTTTTCGGATTAACAGATAGGAAAAATAAACACAACATAAATCTAGGAAGTACACCGTTGATCTTAGACTAATATAATTGTAAAGTTAGTGGGCATGCTTTGCATGGTCTAATGAAATTATTATACCTAGGTACTATTATTATGACTTCATATAGTTCCAAATGGTCACAGCGTTGTATTCAACATAATTTGCAGGTGTAAGCCATCTGAATACTGCCACCAAAGATATGTTAATTATATTGTCATTAATAAATTAATAATGAAAATCTATCATGTTTATTTAGTCTTTCACAATCGTTGAATATTGAAATACACTGCATTCTACAATATGCGTACCTATGTTTAATATTTCGAAAATGGTTACAATAAAAATAATGACGAATTAATCAATACAGTTAATTAATAAGTAATTTCCTGTTCTATGTTCCAACTGCCTTTTGCAAAATAATTGAAATTCGAAACAACTGAAATAAATTGCGATAATCTGCATATTTATATAGAATTATATATACAATCATTTCCAATGGGATTTCAATTAAAATTGATTTTGTAACATTATTTATCTACTGGCAAATCGTTTCCCAATTTCACGGATGGCTTTGCTATTTATATAACAAAATATTTTTTCTGTTCAAACTATACATTATATTTATGTATAATGATTCCTCATTAAAATATAAAACAATAATTTTAAAAATATGTCAGTTAGTGTAAAGGCATGCATGCAAAATTTAGTAACCTAAATGTATTTACTTTCTAGTACCTTGTATTTTTTAAGAATTTTATTATTTTTTTAAAAGGGGCAATATATAGGGTGTCCAGAATCAATTGATAAAGATTATAGGGTATACAGGAGAAGTCAAAATAATGTATTTTCTAAAATTGTCTACATCGCCCTTTCACACCAAACATGTTGGGGTTATCTCTAATGAAATCACAACTCTTACAAGATGCAGAAGTTCTTCTCTGGTGTTAAAAGGGGTGGAATATAGCAAATATCCGACCTCTGGGCGAATCCTCGTAATTAGAATGAGAGGTAGATATTATTATTTTCCAATGAAAGATTTAGTTGTTCTTGTAAAATATTTAGGCATTATTGTTCCGTATCCCGTTTCGTATGGTTCTATTAACTAGCCATCAATTATCCTAAACCAACTAGTCAACTAGAAATCTATGCTGGTGTTTTGTTTTAATGATATCATGTGGATTTTCATCGCATCGCGAAGGTAACAGTATAGAAATTATGATTGAAATTCAATATTTAACTTCTTACTTGGAAGCCTTGTATATTCGTAGGAAGCCAGATAGGACAAGAATGTATATGAAGTACTGACATTATTTTGACTGTATGCGCTCTCATTTTTTGATCACTAGTTTCTGGACACCCTGTATAGATTCCTTGAAAGATAATTTAGAAAGTGGGGTAAAATGTCGAAGTGTGTGTTAATAAATTTAAATAATTACTGCATATTCTATAAATATTCAAGCGCGTTTATTTTTGGGGTAATCAAATATTTCATAACGCTGTCCTTTAATATATTTATGGCTAATTTGTTATTTGGGTATAATTGGCAGTTTTGCAGCAAAGTAACACAACAAGCAATTTCAGATAATAAGCATAAAATAGAACATATTATTATGTTTGAATGTTTCCTAATAAGTAATTTATTAATAACGAAAATAATAGGAACTATCGATTTGTGGGATTGCTTCTTTATAAGAAGAAGAAGATAAGTGAACTTGTACTAAATGTTATAGAATTTTTTCAATAAAGCAGTTATGACTTTTTTGTAGTAGTTTTTTGTCTATGGAATTGTTCATTGGCATACCTAAATATTTGGTAACAGGGCATACATATGACTTCAGTGATAGAAATTGTAAGAAAATTTATTTTTATTAACTTAAATATCTTACAAAAATAAATACAATATAACAAGAAATTGAGGATGTTTAGCTGTTATTGCTTTTCGTCATGTAAGGCTTGCTACAGACTATGCATGAATTAGCGATTCGTGATGAGCAATGCGTGATTTGTAAGGAATTTGTGCCTAGTGTGTAGAGTTTTTATGAATACATTTTTAACGAAAAAGACCCTACACATTATTCACGAATTCCACGCATATCATGAATCGCGCATACAGACATAGTTTGAAGCAACTCTAAAGCATTGCTGATTTGAACTAGCCAATTTTTATCATTTTCTCTAGTCTTCTTCTGCTACTTTTTTCTTTCACCTTTTTACTAGTTTGTTACTGTCTTATGGCAATATTTTTTTCAGGCACTGGTTAATTTTAGGCAGATTAGTACTGGACGTTGAGAAAAATTTTGAATTTCATTTCCATATTTAATATTTTTCCAAAATATTTTTTGGCTTTGTTGTAGCTGATGTTATTTTAAAACAATTTTACTAGTTGTAAGATAAAGTAAAAGAAAAATTATAACATTTAACTTTTCTGAAAAAATTGAGTAAACTTCTGGTGGTTCAGGCTTAAACAAAAACTTAAGTATTGTTAGAAATTATGATTTGCCTATAAAACAACACCAAGTTTGTTAAAATCGGTTAACGTAGTCGAGAGTTCTGTAACTTTTTCTGCAATACGATTCCACCCTCTTCCTATCTATTATTTTAAGAAATGTTAATAAACGATTTTTAAATTATTAATAGGAGATTCCAAAATTGTTTACCATAATATACCTTCATCATTGATTTTATGGAGAAAATCACACTTTCTAATTTGGATTTAAAAATACGCTATCTAGCGGTAAAATTTGAAAGTGGAATAGACTTCTCGGGGTTACTATTGTTATCAATATTTCTTCCGAAAGCTGTAGGACAAGTTTTTTCCGAGATACAGCCGCTGGCTGGCTTTAACGGGACACCCGGTACATTGAATAGAACAGCAAAGAAACAGAGTTGCGTTTGGACCAAATTATTAACTTATTTTAAAATTCTGAGACTGCCTTGCAAATATTTTCCTTTGATTTTCGAGGAATACTAAGTAACGTTAAATTGTTTTGGTATTTGTTTGTTAGCTTATATTTAATATTGTTTTTCACTCCGCCCTTTCCCTTCCCTATTTCAACGTGCGCATTAACCCTCTGAACTTGAGATAAACGCCCGTACTAAATCTTTTCCAAGTTGAGTTTGACGGGTCCAGCTTACCGCTATACATTATGTTATCCCTTATCTAACAGACATTTTCTAGACGTCCAAACCGCAAGCTGGTAACGACGTTTTCTGATATAGATTTATGTACGTGGTGACAGATACACAAAGCTCTTGGTTTACCTATGGAAAATTTAGTTCTAAGTAAATAGTTTTAGTAAAACATGAATTATAAATTATTCTTCTTTTGAAGGTACGTAGGTAATAAAGATTAGTTCTATCAGCTAGTCAAGATAAATTTTCAAATAATCATGTAGTCGGCACACTTGCAGGATTTCGCAATAAACGTGATCATCGTCATAAATAGCTTATTTTTGACTTACCTACGAACAAATGTTTTCTATAATTTGTAAGACTCTTTGAAATTTTCAAAAGTTCTACAAACAAAGAACCATTACAACATCGCAAATGTGATTTTTATATACAAATTGTGTCTTTATGATGGGACACTCTGTATGTTTTATACTGAGTAATTCACGACGACCTGAGGTGTATATAGAGAACCATGTGAAAGATAAATTGGAAAATTTTTGGGCATATAGACTCGATTGTCTTCAAGAATATAGTTTTAATTTTCAGTTACTTCCGGAAATGTTGGAAGTAGATATCAGTTGCCTTATTTTATATAGAGCATCCTATATATTATTGTATTTATGGCAAGGGTATGAAACATGTAGCATACCCTATACAGGGTGATTCAGAACTTATTAAAAAGAAAATAGGAATGTATGCATCATGGAAGCAATATCGTAAAAAAAATTAAAATCCTTATAGTATCTGAGTAAAACATTATTGTAGTATTTTCAACTTTTACATCGCTAGGCTACTGTAGTCTCTAGCCAGGCGATTCTAAATTTTGTAATCTGATTACTTTTTGTAGGTTTTAAGGTAAGTTTTATGATGCTAGTCTTTATATTAGTGTCGAAAACGGCGTATATGTATAGTAAATTGGAGTTCATGGATATCCTTTTAATTTATGACGATGTGAAAACGTTTTAGCAAAATGATTTCCCGGTAAACATGTTCCAAATGCAGCTACTTTTACTGCGGTGTACGTGAGTGCAACGCGAGGGTAATTTAAAACCGACTCGTGAAAGAGATGGAGGTTCAGGGCGTCTACGACGTATTGCAGCAGTGTAGCATACACAAGGCTCAATCAGATCTATACCATGTACAGCATGTTTAAGCATTAATACCAAGGGATTGAACGAGGAGGACCGGTACCATGGCCGCCACGATCTCCTGGCACTAAATCATTTGGACTTCTTTTTGTGGGGATATTTAAAAAATGAAGCGTATCGCACCGAAGTGGATACCTACCATTACTGATTTAGACAAACGCATCACAGTTGCTGCCAATAACTTACGAGTTTAAAACAGACAAGAAGCAGAAACATTTGTATTAGTTTGTAGAGACTGGGTAAGACTGTAGGTATGTCAAACTATTTTAATAATTAAAACCATAAATTAATTATATTAATAATTAATTACAATAGCGACAAAGACAGTTGAATTTGTTGTATAAAATATTATGTTATCATATGTTATTTCCGTGGGACTTTATTTTCATTTTTTGACCGGTGATTCATTGCTTACTTTGTTGCCTATCAGGTTTTACCGTGGACAAGTTTCCAGTGCCGTGCAGAAGTGTATTTTTAAATCATTTTTGAATCACAATAGCGGTGGAAGGATCAAGTAGTTGTTGGAAAATAATTGAAATCAGGCGAAGAATGGATAGGTGTCTGAAAATGAGAGGAGGTCATATCGAGAATAGATTGTAATATGTATGTAGTATGAGGGCGTTTGCCTCAATTTTTAACTATAGTTATTGTTATCCTTCCACCGCTAATGTGATTTTTAGGTGATATTTATTTTCAGACTTTAGAACGATATCTAATAAAAGTTTATTAAAAAAAGGGTTTTTTAACAGGGGGTCTGTTTCTGGAAAAGTATTATTGATGACGTCATTAGTCGTTTCTGTCAAATCCCAAAGATAATATTTTCGATTGAAAATAGAGCTTACCTCATCCCATTTAACACCAAGCACCTCAAATTTTATTTAAATTGTTTGTATTCTAAAGGCGGCTACTCGCTACGCGGGACTTGCCAAGTACTCGACTTGGAATATACTTGGCATGCACTTGTCCGAGTCCAAGTAAATTGTACACACTATGTGCCTACTTGAAAGTTTCAGTTTTATTTCGGGAAGTGCAAGTATAAAGACGAGTACTTGAAAATGGACGAGAATTTTGATTCGACATCTTTAGCTGCTTTTGTTATAAGAGAGTCCATTTTCTTTTCAAATCCTCGATGCTACATTCTGTGAAAAACTCGGTTTGTATTAGTTTCCAGGCAACGTATACATTATTTCTACTTTTATGCTGCTTTTGTGATAGGTCCCAAATGATAGTTCCTTCTGATAAATATCAAGAAACCTCAATGTAACTTCATTTTTCCACGCCATTTCAAGATTTAAGATACACAAATCGGCCGCTAACAAACACAGAAACTTGTAGCCACTCGTCAAGTAAAGCCCGCGTAGTGTAGCGCAGACAAAACAAACTCGGAAATAATCTACTCGCTGCCTTTGACTTGGACCTGTTTTCCGACAACCGATGGGAAGTGCAAGTTCTTGTCCAAGTCAGTGCCGTACATACTACTCGCTACGCAAGTACTTGGCAAGTCCCGCGTAGTGAGTAGCCGCCTTTACAGTAGGCCCATACTATCATGTTTGAGACAGCCAGTACAACTCTTATAGGAAACATACTTTCAAAAATTAAAAATTTACAGTTACTTATTTGCAGTGGAAAACCCTGTAAATATTAATGTGCAATAAGTTTCACTAATATTCAGAAATTCATCAAACTAGCTGTTTTTAGTAAATGAATTATGTATTGTTTAAATTTACGTACATTTATTATAGCAATTTGGTAAATACATATTTTATGTAATTCTCAGCTGAAAATTTAAATTGTATTATGGCCATTTTATCATTTTATATCATTTTTTAAATCATAAACAATTTAACTACATTTCGTGGTTTTACAGATATAAATGCATTTCTTTACTTATGCATTTACTTGATAGAAATAAGGTGGGTATTTCATATAATAAAATTTAATTTGAACATCTGCGAAAATACAATCCGTTAAAGATGGCGCCAAAAAAGTAATTTTTAATTTTCATCTCAAATATCAAATAAATAACAGAAATGAAATTAAGTAGACATTTTCTGCTATTGAGAAGCAATCAGTGAACAATTTGCTGATTTCGTCCTACAGTTGTAAGGGGTAGAAAAAACCACCTCTAAGATTTTCTTCATACTTCACTATTTTCCTTATTGCTGCCTTACTTTTAAAAATCCATTTCATATAGCCTCATTTATTGTAAACAAACAAATCTCTTGTATTTTTTAAATGATTTAAAATCAGTTGCATGGCATGATTTGCATAGGGTTGAAATTTAATCGAGCTGTCATTTTTTTAGTACGCTGTCATGTTATCATTTTGTATGAATTATAACAATTAAATTGCCATTACAAAATAAAAATTTTGGAAATTGACAAAGCAATGTTTTGATTGAGTATCCTCCGAGATCTCCAGACTTAAATGCGAAAGGTAACCATGAACATACATAAAATTATTGACAAGTGTATAGAAATAAATGGTGAATTTGTAGAGGCAACTATAATAGAATTATGTAGTTGTAATGGATTTTTTATTGTAGTTTTGTTATTGATTGTTTACTGATGTGTTAAAACTATGCTTAAAGCTTAATTCTATTTAATTATTTTTTTTTTCAAGGGTAACGAGACCAAAATAAGTTTATAAAAATGAATAAGTAGTACCTATTCATTTTTAATTTGGTTCCAAAATTGTTATTACATTATTAGAAGCTTCCGATAACATTTAGTAATGCCCATTTTGAGGCGAGCTGAATCCAGTGGAGTACA
Organism: Monochamus saltuarius; assembly: GCA_025584915.1. Lineage (NCBI taxonomy): Eukaryota > Metazoa > Arthropoda > Insecta > Coleoptera > Cerambycidae > Monochamus > Monochamus saltuarius. The sequence continues at coordinate 53,831,034 of CM046725.1, read as the reverse complement.
CTTTTTTGTAAAAAATCGCTAATATGAATTTCTTAAACTTTACTCCTACTCGTAAACGGAATTGAATTTTGTATGAATGTAGCTCTTTTTTCTCAAAAAATTCTGTTGATCAAGCTGTACAATTTAAAGAATCCGGTTAAAATCGCAAATTTATCAAAGATTTTACAAGACGACTTGTAAATAAATGGGACATGCTGTAATTATGTACCCCTTTTTAGTGAAATGGAGAAATAATGTTAACGGATTAAGTTTTCCAAGAATTCTATAGTTATTCCTTGTTACTTTGGCTTAGATTTATTGAATTCTATTATAAAAGTTCTTACATAAATCATCGTTAGAAACTTACCCAGGAAAGATCTATGGACAGCTGACATTTTCCACGCACCAGTAAATATGTTTGCCTTAAGTTATAGTTTTTTACTCAAAAGCATTCATATACATGAAAAAATTGTTTCAGTTCCGTTCTCGCATTCACACGCATTCTATACACTGAATATATTTCATTTAGGAAATGTATTAATTATTGGGGGATACTAGTTTATTAGATAAAGGTGTAATAAATATTTTCATTCACGAGCATACACTAATAAAAATTATTGTAAATTTACATGATATTTATATCATACATCAATGTAAAAAATACCAAATCCATACTGTGTTACAGGAATCTCCATCGGATATTCAGTTTTACATTTTCTGAATTAAAAGTGTCGTGTTGGGGAGATCGATAAATATAATTATTCAAATTGTCACTGCAAAAAATGTGAACAATTACTAAAACAACTTCAGCTACAACTTTCAATTTGATAGTTACAATTTTTTCGAAATATTACCAAAAATATTTTTATATTTCACTTTCTCATAATTTAGTTGTAATACCTATGATACGAGATATACAGGGTGTCCGGAAATGATGAGCAAACAATTCAGGGGATAATTCTAGACCGAAAATAAATGCTTGTTTCAATAGTCAGATGGATACACTAAGCAGCAAAAAAAATCTGTCATTTAAAAGAAACATGATGTGCCATAAGTCGCGCCCTCTACTAGTGACGTGAAAATTAAAAACATATTTGAATTTCTCGTCCGCAAAAACCCCCGATTTACAAATTTTATGTAAATATTTGGATTTCTTAAGAAGTTATTTACAAATAAGAAAAGTAAAATTTTAACTTTAACACCCTGTAACTACGTTAATAATCAGTTTTGGAGAAAATGTTATAGAAAGAGGTAGCATTTATTTTCAGTCTAGAATTGACGGCCTAGGTGTGGCTTTTCTTAAAAAATGCCTGCTGTTATCTCTCAACCACTATCAAAAATTATGAATCCGTCCTTTCAACAACATGCACTTCCCTCCGTTTGGAAAAAAGCTTCTGTCACTGCCATCTACAAAAAAGGTGACAAACTTAATAGTGAAAATTATCGTCCAATTAGTTTACTGCCAATTATCAGCAAAATCATGGAGATGAAATGCTTCAATTTTTAATGTCGGCTCATGTCATCCTCAAAGAACAACATGGTTTCGTACCTAATCGGTCAATAGTGACAAATTTAGTGCAGTGCGTCAACGATTGGTCTTTATCACTCGATAACAAGCAACCGGTAGACGTTATTTACCTAGACTTTGCCAAGGCGTTTGACAGAGTGCCTAGGAAAAGACTATTACATAAACTCACTCATTTCGGCATTCGTGGTGACCTTCTCCTTTGGATAGATGCTTTTCTCTGTGACAGAACTTTTAGTGTGCGAGTTGGTGACTCTTTTTCATCCCCTCGTCCTGTAATTAGTGGCGTACCGCAGGGTTCGGTGTTAGGCCCTCTCTTATTTTTGGTGTTTGTTTCGGACCTAGTACTTCACATAGACTCAAAAGTTCTATTCTATTCTGACGATGCCAAACAGTATGCTAAACAAGAATTAAATCAGGCAACACTTCAACAAGATTTGAACAACATTGAACAATGATGCGACGACTGGATGCTCAATGCAAATAAGTGTGTTGTACTCCATCTTGGGAAAAACAACCCCCGTTACCAGTACTCTTTACAAAATATCCCACTTAATATCGTATCATCCTATAATGATCTTGGAGTTACTATTACAGAAAATCTTTCGTGGTCTAATCACATAGCTGCAGTTTGTAAAAAAGCAAATTCCAAACTTTACCTTTTGAAGAAGACTTTTGCAAAATCCACGTTTCCTGTATTTGTTCGCCTTTTAAATGCTATGTCCGACCTTTGCTGGAATTTGCTGGGCCAGTATGGAATGCCAACCTCGTGAGAGATAAAAATCTATTGGAATCTGTGCAACGATATGCTACACGACTGCCTTTTGGACGTATGCGACCTTGCTATGAAGAGAGATTACTTTCCGCCGGATTGACATCTTTTGCTGATCGAAAACTTCGTGGAGATTTGATCTTTACCTTCAAAGCCTTGAAAACTAACTTTTTTAGTGATGACATTCGCCAACTCTTTCCAATAAATCCAGATCAACGCTTGAGGGGCCACGGCTTGAAGTTAAAGAAAGAAAATTTTAAATCAACAACCAGGCAAACTTTCCTCTCCAATCGCATTTTTTCGACATGGAACTCTCTGCCATTGCACGTGGTTAATTCCCCAAATGTATCTATCTTCAAGAAAAGACTTGATGCTTCGCGTGCACATTATTATTTTTTTGCTCTTGTACTAGTTTTATTTACACTTTTATTGATGTATAATTTTAAATTTGAGCCACATAGAAATTTATTAGCCCTATTCCATGTAGAATAATAATAATAATAATAATTATTATTGTTATCCCCTGAATTTTTTGCTCATCATTTCCGGACACCCTGTATAAACATATTCATATCACCCCGGACATTCATATTATTCGCTGCCATGAGAACTCTAAAATAATAACGCTTGGTTTGTTATAAATGTTCAATCAAGAAACGTCAAAGCTTTGGCCTTTTTGTTTTTATTTCGTATGAAGTGAAATATAAAACGTTGTACGCACCACGGGAAATACAAGGATGATTATGCCCTTAGGCAACCTGTCACATGCGGGCATACTCAGCCCTGTATCTTGCTTGGTACATAAACTATTTGTTACCTTTGTAACTCCGTGTACTTACGTTATCATTTTTAAAGTTGTAGTTGATTACAATGGGAAAATATAAAACAAAGAGTGAAAGACAACTACTGAAATTACTGAAGATTTGTTATGTCAAGTCATTTTTATCACTTGTCATGGTATTTAATTTCTGCATACTCTTAGTACACTCAGTCGCATAGGTATGCGTACTCTTTGAGAATGTGTGTGCCTAAAAGAACGCGTATTTCAAGTTTAATAATTCAATTTTATGATAAAACTTTAAAAGCTATTGACGGTTTTAATTCATAAAAACGATCTAATGTTATTTTCATGTTAAGTGCAGCTGTAAAAATAATAATAATGTTGCTACTAATTAAAAATAAAGTGCTTATTCTTACGCGCTATTACCCTAACTCATTAACTCTTAACTGCTGACATTGGATCTGTGGAACGCTGTTTATCATATTGTCTTCTGTTTATCTCATCTCAAACTGCGTGGGACTCAAAAAACAAAAAAACTATTTAATAAAGTACGATTTAAGGTTTTTATCTGACTGCAATAAAAAACATTCTCGGTCGCTAAGGCTACTGTCAGGCAACCATGATTTTTGACGATGCCTATGTAGAATGATACGCTCTTTCAAATGGCATGGTAAATATTGGGGGTTACTATATAAAAAAATTGTGACGTCACAAATGTGGGTCGTATGTCAAAAAGTGCCTTTTTGTAAAAACAAAATCGACGTGCAAGGGGATTTTTTCTAAAACTTCTCAAATTCAAAAATAATGAATTTATTCGTTACTTTTCGAAAGCACTGTACATCAATTTTACCTACTAACACTTCATCTTCTACAATGTAGATTAACTACTACAAGTTTTCGACAGTTTGTCGCATTAAGGGCCGGTACTTTCAGTCAAATTTAACCATGATTAACGTACTTTAACATTTGATCAAATTTAACAGAGATCTTTTGAGTACTTTCGGCATTAATTATGATTAATCAAGATTAAAATGTGGGCGTGGTGTTGTTAAAGTTAACAGACCTATAGACCCTCGATTAATGCACAAATCAAGGTTTCATAACCTGACATTTTGGTTTCTCTGTCATTCTACTTTCATTTTTAATTGAAATTGTGAAATGGATCTCGAAGAGTTGAATGAAATATTCGATGATAATGATGAAGATATCATAGATTTTGTAATGAATATGAGGACATACACAGTTCAAGATAGAAAAGATTATTTTGTTGATTTGGATGATAAAGAGTTTTCCTTATGTTTCGATTAAAAAGACTGAATAACTGGTTACGTGAATTTGAACCACATTTACATAATGATAATTACACAAGCTCGCTTATAAATAGTAGAACCTGAAGCATATCATATTTATTGTAGCTATCTTGAAGATTCCATTAGAAATCAACTTTTATTGACGTTGAGATATTTACAGCACCATAAGTTTCCCACCCCCACCAGCAGGTCGAATAATAAAAATAATTACAAATGCTATTCTATTGTTTTCTTTATTCATCTTCAAATAATGCAGAAAAGCTCGTCCTGTACCCTGTCACCACAACTATTGTACATCCAACATCTAACAAATTATACTGTTTCATACTATTTTGCGTTTGAACACCGAACTAAAATAAAACTAAAAAGAAAACAAGGTTACGTAACCTCAAATCAACAATCCAGAGAACTATCTATTTATCTCTTATTTCTGTGGTACATGGTACATTAGAACTATTTTTTAAATATTCATTGCTGCTAACAAAGGTTAACCAACGATTTGCAAACAAGCTGTTAAAATAGGAATAAAGTACAAAGCAATTCTTAATCATAATTAAATTACTTGATTAGTTTAACAACGCTTTTAATGAATCGTCTGATTAATTTCCGAATGAATGTACCGGCCCTAAAACAATCATTTTTTGAAATTTAGTACAATATATAGTGCAAATATTTAATGTAGTATATAGTTTTACTATTTTCAGTTGCAGTTTCTTAAATATAATGAATTATAGATTGGTTGCATGACGTAAGTCTTCTGAATTCTTGCCGCAACTATATAAATATATTTTTTAACTTAATTTCTTAAATTGTGTCTTACACTTTACTTATTTGAAATGACAGTACTTAAATTGATGTGTTTAAACAGCATTTAATAACATTTAATATTTCAATTTCAATTAAGAAGAGAGAGAGGAAGAGAGAGCTACGGTAGTGTAAGATTCAGTGAGCAACTTAAAAATATTTTTTTGTGTTTTATTTACTTCGCCATTCTCGTTAAGTTGAAAGTTGGATACGATTCAGTATTAAATTTACACAGATATTACTTTTCTTGCAACACCGGGCGGTGTTCTATAACATAATATCGCTCCACAAACTTTCATAGCGTTCACTCGATAAAACTTTACCTGCATTCCGACTATGTACTAATAGGCTTATGAAATCAGGGTAGATATACACGATAATGTTTCATAAGGTATACTTTATCTTAGGTACTGTCTTATCAGTGATAATAATGATATTTACTTTCACAGGAAAAAATCTATACATAATGTTATACAAGCTCTATGACAAACTTTGGCGGATGGTAGCTGTGTTAATGTCAAATATTTTTTGTTATATGAACATAGATCCGATTCGTTTTTGTTTAGGAGTTACAAGCATGTTAAAAAATATAATTAGTAGCCTGATAAATGAAGTAGATTCCTTACATCAATATAATGCGTTTAGGCCAAACTTATCTTTGTCCATTTCTGGTTAATAAAAAAGTTACAGGGCGTTAAAGTTCTAATTTTGAATCCGACATTCTTAGAGCTGGTACTTTCATTCGGAAATTTATCAGACGATTCATTAACAGTGTTGTTAAACTAATCAAGTAATTTAATCATGATTAAGAATTGCTTTACTTTATTTCTATTTTAACAGCTTGTTTGCAAATCGTTGGTTAACCTTTGTTGGCAGCAATGAATATTTAAAAAATAGTTCTAATGTACCATGTACTACAGAAATAAGAGAGAAATAGTTCTCTGGATTGTTGATTTGAAGCTATGTAACCTTGTTTTCTTTTTAGTTTATACGTGTTCGGTGTTCAAACGCAAAATAAACCAGAATTTTTTGAAAAAGTATAATTTGTAAGATGTTGGATGTTCAATAGTTGTGGTGAGAGGGTACAGGACGAGTTTTTCTGCATTATTTAAAGATGAATAAAGAAAACACTAGAATAGCATTTGGGGCATTCCACGCCAACTCAGCAGTCGATCCCACATCACCCTCTCAGATCTGGCTCAAAATTGGTACATCGATTGGTCCTGTCAAAAAAAGGATATTTCCAAATTTTCAGCCCCTAAGACCACTTCCTGACACCAGGGGCCCATAGTGAAGTTTTCGACCATCGTTTCACCTCCAGGGGTCTGAAATCGGTTTTTCGTGTACTGACGCGGCATTTTGGTCTAAAAAAATGATCAAAAATACATAGGAGATGCCAAATTTCCCGTAGAACACAATGCCACCATCAGATTTCCGATATCTAAAAAGGGGAGCCCGGAGAACGCGAAAAACCGCGCTTCTGTAAAAATCTGATATCTCAAATACGGTCGCTTCAAACTGGCTGAAAATTTACCAAAAGGCTCTTCGATTATTGTTCTTTCGAGTGTTCATACGCGCGTGGTGATCATTATATGTAAAAAAAAAGTTACAAGCGTTTTACGGGTTTTATATGGGATTTTCTGTAATTTTTTCATTATAACCGCTCCACTGACCCTATCCAGTTGGGTAATAATTGGATTTTCTCTCTCCAAGCGTCTCTTTTGTCCCCTGTCCTCACAAACACAGAAATTTTTCTCCCCAGTCAGTATTAGAGAAAACATTATTTATTCAATGATTTATATCACAATTTTTCGTCAATTTTTTGATTTTTGAGCAAATTTACATTTTCTGCAGCTTACGTCTATTATTTGTAAAAAATATGAATATAATATAACATAACGAATGAAAATCGCAGTAAGAAACAAGAAAACCCACATTACAATCATTGTTGACACTATACATCTCGATATTATTTTCCCAATTGTAATATAAAAACTTTCGGTACTGTAAAATCTCAACGTCAATAAAAGTTGACTTCTAATGGAGACTTCATGATATCTACAATAAATATGATATGCTTCAGGTTCTACTATTTATGAGGGAGTTTGGAAAACTTACTGTGTATTATCATTATATATATGTAGTTCTAATTCACGTAGCAAGTTATTGACAGTGTCTTTTTTTTAAACGAAATTACGGAAAAACTCTTGATCATCCAAATCAACAAAATAATCTTTTCTCTCTTGAACTGTATTATATGTCCTCATATTCATTACAAAATCTATGATATCTTCATCATTATCATCGAAAATTTCATTTAACTCTTCGAGATCCATTTCACAATTTCAATTAAAAATGAAAGTAGAATGACAGAGAAACCAAAATGTGAGGTTACGAAACCTTGATTTGTGCATCAATCGGGGGTCTATACGTCCGTTAACTCTAACAGCACCACGCCCAAATTTTAATCATGATTAATCATAATTAATGCCGAAAGTACTCAAAAGATCTCTGTTAAATTTGATCAACTATTAAAGTACGTTACTCATGGTTAAATTAGACTGAAAGTACCAGCCCTTAATTCTTAGAAAGTTTTCATAGGACTTTTTTTGTAAATTTGGATTAGGGAGTTTTCTGGGACAGGAAAAACTAATCAACAAAAAGTTAAAATCAAAATATTACCTCGTACTGGTAATTTATAATATCCAACATTATTAATATTTATTAATTTACAAAACACTCTACATAACTATTCTCTTTTTATACTGGATAAAATTGAATAACCAGCAACTGTGGTAAATGTTCAGGTTAGGCTGTGGCGTTTGTAGCTAATATCCGGGATGTACCGAATTCCAGGGTACGTTCAACCTGTCCCGCAAGAACTCTTTGTAGGACAGTAATAATTGTCCTACAATTTTTTTGAAGAAGAAAAACATATCAAAATGAAACAATGTTAGAGCAAAATATCATGAAAGTTGTGATTAGTACGATTCTTAATAAATCGCGTCTTTTATTGCTTGTCAATCAGAAAATCAGAAGCGTTCCACCTCTCATTGTTTTGTCCCAGATTACTATCTCCAAAAACTAAGGAATTAGATATTATAAAGTTGGCAACCCTACTCAACACGCACAAACTACTAAGTACAGAGATGCAAACACGGTATTCCAGGAAACAACTATTCTGTGCGCTAATGCACCGACCAGCATTGAATTAGTCTTGAAATTATAATATAAATGTAATAACAGTTAAAGTCAATCGTCGGAGTCCCATTAGATATATACCGGTTTCGAGCTTATTAGCTCTCATCAGTATACCATAGGTGAGATGACCGACGAACAACTTTAGCTGTTTTAAGTCTGTCTAACCCAACAGTAGGGACCATGAGTAACGCGGAGTAGCAAAGCTACCTCTAGGGGTCATTCGCTACTCCATGCCGCACTAAAAGGCCACATACAAGAAGCGTTCTACATCACCGTAGAAACCGTTGAAAGCTAGCGACCTCTATCACGAAACGGCGATAACGATATGTTGCAAACACACAATTATTTGTTCAAAATATCATCATCAATAATCAAAACTTTAAGTATCTTATGTTCTTTTTATAATTAAGACAGTGACATACCATTTTTATTGTAAATAAAAGAAGAGTGACACAGGGTTTCTATGCCACTGTGATAATGGGAATGTTTAATAATGAATAAAGCTCGCGTTATCCCGATTCCTGAAAGTTCTAGAAGATCTAGAGTTTGTCCAATATTCAAGAAGGGCCGCAAGAATGAACTGTGTAACTATCAGCCAATTACTAGAATCTGTAATTTTTCTAAAATATTTGGAATTTTGTTACACAATGTTTTGTGTAGTTCTCTGTCTTGTTTGATATCTAGTGGGCAGAATGACTTCGGAAAAGGTAAATCCACTGTTACTAACTTAGTCCAAAGAACGCAATTTATCAGTAAAAGTCTTGACAGAATGAGTCAGGTGGATGTTATCTACACTGATTTCACTAAGGCCTTTGACAAATTAGATCATGCTATTTTATTTACTAAACTAGATGCTTTTGAATTATCTGACTCCCTTTTAAAACTTTTTCAATCGTATTTAAGTAACAGATATCAGTTTGTTCAGTATTGTGGTTTTAAATCTCACAGTATTCATCAAATATCTGGCGTACCGCAGGGTTCCATACTCGGACCTTTACTTTTTGTATTATTTATTAATGACATTGTTGAGGATTTGCAGGTGCACTATCTGATGTACGCTGATGACCTCAAACTTTTAGGTGAAATTAACACCATTGCTGATTGTGACAGGTTACAGAGTGCAATTGACAATGTTTGCAATTGGTGTTTATATAATTGTTTCTATATCTATATCTTTCAACAACGTAAATGTAATATCGTTACGTTCACTAGGAAAAAAATCAATTAAATTTAATTACACACTGAATAATACAATACTTCTTAGACCAAATTACATTAAAGACCGTGGAGTAACATTTGAGCCAACTTTAACCTTCTCTAAAGATATTGACTTTATGACGTTATCCGCATTTAAAACTTTAAGTTATATTATTATAAGAAATTCCAAAGAGTTTGCCAATATCTCTATTTTACGTTTGCTGTGCACTACGCTCATTCGTTCAAAATTAGAATACGCGTCAATAGTCTGGATCCCAATCTGTGCTGGTCATATTGCGTCTTTAGAAAGAGTTCAGCGTAGATTTATGAAATCTGCATTATACGTATTGGGTACGTATCTTCCTCAGGGTGTTCCGCATGAATTATTACTTGATCGGTTCAATATTCATACTTTGTCTAAAGGAAGGGCAGTCTACCAAGTAATGGTCTTGTATAGAATCGTTCATAACATTTTGGAATGTCCAAGTGTTCTAAACAATATCCAATTCAAAATACCATAAGTTTCAGCGAGAAGTAATAATATTTTTAACCTCCCTACTGCACGCACCAATATTCTTCTAGAATGTACAATGATATAGAATCAACATAGGTTTACTTATATATTTCTCTGTTTATTTATTTATTTTTGTCTATCAATTTTTTTGTCGTTTGTTTTTCTCTTGTTTTGTTAGTATCTTTGTGTCTTGTACACACTTCTCTGTTTATTTTGCACTGTATATGTTTTACCGTACCCTGTAATTGGGCATTTGCCTGTTGGGTATGTGCTTGGAATAAAATAAAATAAAATAATTAGACCTAAGATATCTCATTGCAACCGAGAATTATTGTTATCTAATAACCCAAGGTTTCCAACTACCTAAATAAAAATTCCGAAATCTTTGACCCCTTGTATCTCGAAAATGGTTCATTTTTAGATGTAGGTATATTTGGGTAAATATTTATTTTGACTGTGCAATCACCCCTACCAAGGATGCCAGTGATATTTGGGACACCCTGTATACCCTATATTCTTTCTTTTGTTTTAAAATAAATTAAGCTAAACTCTGATATATATTTTAGTTACAGCATAATTTAGAAATATTAAACAGACTTTACAAAATCGTCAATTTTGAAAAGCTTCGCCTGCCAAAAAGCTTGGTAAGCTTCTTTAGAAACGCTTTTTAATTAAGTGCGCAAATACGGCTGGAAGTGATGCGTAACTCCGTTAAACTAACCCCTGTGTGCATATTGGCTTTTAACAGATTAACATTGTTTGTATTTGTCTTAACTTCGGCGAAGTTAGGAGTTTGCTAATGAACTGGTACACCTACAACTACTTTCGAGCGCGTACTCTAGAGTCTGCTGACGTCGCCTGACGTGCAGGGACATACTCTTTGTTCTTTATTGGCCGGAGTAATTATTATACGAGTTCCGTACCTGTCGTAAGGAATATTTACTTTTCATAAAGATTTATTGTTCGCGAGGAACTAAAATTACTGCTGCGCAAATATTTGAGGAACTTTGGAAAGGGAATCAGTTGTTTTGAAATAAGTTTCTTTCAACTATATCTACGTGTAATATGAATGTATTGTCTCCATAGACGGACGTGTATACGCTGAGCAACAGCAGTGGAAACATATCTCAAGGGGAAGAGAGTACAAAACTACATTTACTACCGGGAATAGTTATGTTTGTATCTACAACGCGAAATGGCACTTTTGAGTTTAAGAATGGAAGTTATTTCATTCGAGAACGCAAAAGCATTTTGCGTTTGAGATACAAAAATAACTATCGTTTGAACCGTGTTTGAATCAATACGGTTTAGGTGCGGTGAGTATTATAACGATAGCAACCTAAGTAATTCATATTCTAAGAGTGTTTAATTCAAAATGAGCTCGGAAAGTGAAAACGAGCATTTACCAGAGAAAGTATTGGAAACAGCACAAAGTGCTGTTTCACATAGGTAACAGTTAATCCAGTTAGCTACACTATTCTGCATTTGTTTTTCATTATTTTATTACAAACTGGCAAAACTATAACATTTTCATTCGTTACATCCACTCACTACCGATAAAACACACTTCCCGTACGTACAGCTAGATAAAATGTCTAATTATTACAACAAAATCGAACGAAAGAAATTGATAATAGAAAACTTTTAATGTACCCGCGGCAATCTTGTCCCATAATCTAAAGAAACAAACCGGCAAACTATATTGTGGGAAAGTATCTGCACCCGACATAAATTTCTTTATTTAATAACTATAAAACGTTTAAAACTTAAAAAGGCACTAAAAACTGAAGAAGACCACAAAACTACAACGTAAACACATGGTAAACACAAGAATTAAATTGTGATAACGACGAATGTTACCGTCGTGTTGCTAGTTGCCAACCTTGCTTACTATGACTCTGGAAACGTGTGCCGGACAAGTCGCTTAGGCGGCGTTAAATAAGGATTTAATATAATTTCGAATAAAACAAATTTTTCGCTTCATAAATAAGTTTGGAATTTTTTTGAAGGGTGATTCTTAATTTTCTCTATTCCCTTTTAAAATATTTGAACTTAGTCATAGTTAACCATGTATACTTGAAAAGCAATCAGTTGGATATCGTCCATCGAAAGAGGAAATTGAAAGATTTTTACATGAAGCACATGATAATAAATTTCTGCCACAAAAGGTAATTAAAATTAATATAAAACGACAAGTTAACTAATTTTGGACAACTTTTCAGGTAATTTTATTAATTGGCGTTTGTGGAGCTTTGAGAAGAGATGAGCTACCAAAGATAACGATCGATGATATAGAACACAAAGATTCAATTATTATTATAAGAATTTCCGATTCCAAAAGTTTCCAAACTTACACAGGGCACTGTTTTCGACGTTCTTCCGTCACTGTGTTAGCCACCGCAGGGACCGATATTACCACCATTAAACGAAATGGTAGGGTGGCGTTCTAATACGGTAGCAGAGACATATATAGAAGATTCTATACGAGATTAAATTTCAATCGCAATTAAATTGTTACCATCTTCAGCAGAGCCAACGGAAGAATACAACTTGCGCAGTAAACTTAAATACAGCAGCAGCGTCATTGAACACTTAGAACTAAATGCTACGATAATTGACAGCACTGCCAATGGCATAAATTTAAAATTTAACTCACTGCAATATCGCCAATTTACATGTAGTGCAAAATAAACTGCAATAGTCCTGGTTAGAATAACTGTTTTGTATTGAAATGTGATATTACTTAATATGTATTAATAAAATCATAACTAGGTTTCGAAAAAATACCCAATTATTTGTCATGAGTGTTGACTTAATTATTTTGTTTTATGTTCTACAACGATGATATTCTACAGTAATGAATAACTGACATTTTGTTATTATTCTTGCTCCATACTCCATAGAATTCCTCATAGTCTGCTACCATCTTATTTACATCTTCAAAAATATCCATACCCTTATGCACCATGGAGTCATGGAGAGTAATAAGATCAATTATTACATGTTCTACACTGAAGTTCTTTTGAATAGTTCGAACAAAAATTACAAGTTGGCAGATAGGCCAGTGCTTTCATCCAAGCAGAGTGAAAATTTTTCAATTATATCGTGCAATTTTTTGGATACATATTGATTAATGTAGTCTACATGCCTTGCATTTATTTGATGCGAACTGAGACTGTGCTGTGCTGAATTTTTCAGCAGTTTTTGATTCATTGAATTGTTTTGCCATTTTGATTGTACAATTCTTAATAAGCACTCCATCGCTAAAATTCGTTTTCACATTGACAATTTCCAGCGCTATTTTGTAAGAAGCGGCAATATTGCAAAATGTGTTTGTTGTTTTAGTTTTTGTTATAATCCGTAATGATAGCATTTCTAGATCCCTCTGTATACTGCTGAAACTTTTTCTCGTGTAACTTAGTGTAATATAGTTTCAGATTATACAGATATTCTTTAGAACTGATATCACTTGCAGACAAACAATCCACTGAAGCTTATTATTGTTGTTTGCTATTAAATAGTCGTGAAGGCATATTTCACTTAAAGAACGTTAAACTGACTTGCTGCGTATTGCACACAAGAACAAAATAACTACAATTACAAATAAATACTTTAGCGTGACAATTAACTTCGCGGACCGTATTCAACGTTTTTCGGTCTATGAGTCTCTATTCTACACTATTAATTCATTACGCTTGACTCAACCTTATTATATACGCGCGAATGGTCACTCGAATGTTCAGGAGTGGTCCAGCGAGATCTCCATTATTCCAGTAACTTCGTTGTGGTGATATATCCAGCGCCAGTGGTGTGACATAACCTATATGTATGCTTCTATTTTACCATTCAATCGTTGGTGTATATTCCAGTTTTCAAAATACATATTGGACAGGCCTGTGTTGAACGAAAGATGACGAGAAATTCATCTATTAGTAATAATATGGATACAAACCATGTTTATTATTATCGCTATAAAACCTTTCTTATACTAACAATATGTACTTCTTACTTAACATTAGGCTGTCTAGAATGATGCGTTAGCAGAAATTGTAATAAAAAAAGAATTGTACCTTCCTAATAGTGATGATGATGATTATGGTGATGTTATTTTATATAGCTAACTAGAACTTGAAGATTTTTTGTGCAGTTGGTATTTGAAAATGTCCCATTACGTAATTTTCAGTTTACAAATCTATCCCACTCATTATGTTGCGTAGTTCTTTCAGCACGGTAAACGATAGCTAATAATTCGCTCCGTCATATCTTCTCGACGATGTGCCATGCCGTAGACATTCGTATATTACTTCTACCTTCACAAATTTTTAATACAATTTCGTGTCGAGAATAAACTTGTTATTTCACGCGTTCCTTGTACCTTTTTCGGAGAAATTTGACGCAGCTGGATCATAAAAACCATCTAGAGACCTTCCACTTACTAAGATTTAGTTAGTTTTGTACATATCACCTAGTAATAATACGGCCTTCCAGAGAGAATAATCAACTCACGAAATTGCAACCCGACCGTCACTCGTGCGGAATAAATCGGACCGTATTATGGAGAATTCGACCCTTATCACTTTAGCTGGAGTAAGGTCGTTGTGCAAACACGCACAAAAGTGCTTTTTGAATTTTATTTAAATAAATAACGGACGCGCGCCCGCAAGATATCCTCCCAGGAGGTGATACGTGCGTGAAGAACCCTTGTTTCTTCGGTGCGGGCTGAATCGGATAGGGAAATCGAGCAAAACAAACTAGTAATATACCTACGCTCTCCTATTTCTCGAGTTTTCCGAATTTGATAAGGTATAGCACCATTGAAGTGGTTTGTAAGAATCTATATAACTTTTCCATGTTACATTTAGGCGTCTAATGTTTGGTATATTAAGAAATGTTAAGCTGTTGCACCGTTTGTATTTTGAAAGCTGTTCTAGAATACTACACCAAAGGTCCATCCAGTTACATTTCACCAATTTTAATAGGCAAATACTCTCAAATGTAGCAATATGTCTCTATTTTTCGCTTCAGTTTATCCAGAATTAGTAGAGGTTAATCTATTATTTTTTACAATTTCTTGCATTATCATAATGCAAATGCACATCAAATAATACTTAATTCTGATCGTTTGATTAGCTTGAGTTCTATTGTTTATGTTGATTACCTTCACGCCTAATATGATAATTTTTCGTCTTCAAAGTTTAGATGAGATAAAAAATAATTTATTGGACAACTTAGAGTTGTGGTGTCTTTAATGCAGAATATGAAAACCTAGATTGCTGACGCAAATGAATTAAAATAATATAGATCATCATAGGTCGATTTGAGATTTTAATATTAAAAATATTTAATAAAAAATTACAATAAGTGACAAAAATTTAAGGCCGGTGCTGGCTGTATTTTGAGCACATGCCAATCTTGTACCCTGCACTGGTATAGATGAGGTTTAGGTTGTGTGAAAAAATGTTCAAATTATCAAATCAATATCTGTGAAAAAGATCGGTGTTATTGTATTTATGGATTTGTGTTGTGTTTGTTTTGCTGTTTTGATTTGGGTAGCAGAAGAGGGTGTAATAGGGTTATTGCAAATTACATTAAATAAAAAGTAAGTAATTCCAGTGTAGCTCTGAAGAAACAGTAAAAGTAAATGTGAGATTCAGCAGCGTATAGCATAAATATTCGTGAAAACTCCAGTTCAAAATTAATTAGTGTATGGAAACACTTTATCTCTTTCTTTGTTCATTTTACAAATTTCCGTAAAATTATACCATTTGGCGACACTAACTTGACCTTTGGATAGGTTCATATCTGTCAAATAGTTACATTTTGGTGAAGCTTGTACTAGGATTTATTTTTCCACTACGAAATTGACGTTCATTTTCTTGGCAGAATATAAATATATGACTTTTTTTTCCTACATACGAATATTCCCAGGAATCTATATTTTATTTTTTCTACATTAAAGGCGCCACACCCTGTGTCGATGAATTATTATGTTTACATCTTAAGTTATAACACATTGCCCTTACAATTGATCCGTTTCTTTAAAAACCAAAATCGGTTTTGATTGTATCAAAATTATCCTTATTGTACTATTATAGAGGCAATTTCCAAAAATAAATAAATAAATAAATGTTGCGTTTGCTAGAATTTTCTACATTTATCGAATTCTTTTGTAATTTAAAGACTTCTCACAGGCTGCTCTCCCCATGTCGAAAGATTAAGGAATGATTTATAGATGTATTTCTTAAAATCTGTTTTTCAATACATACCTCAACATCGGAGTGGAAAGATATGTAGCCGGTTGCAGAGGCCGAACACCAACAAAAAACTAACAAAAAGTTAAGATAGAAAAAGGTTTGTGATAAATTGTGTTTCCTCTGGGAAGTTGAGACTGGCACGAATTGCACAAGTTTGCCTATCAGCGGGTCTCTTTCAGTCGGCAACAGCTGGGCCAGAAAAGAACAATTTTGTGTACGGGTTAGTGGAGGTCGAGGAAACAAGAGCGGTTTTCCGGATGGGGCTTAAAAGTGCCGATAAGGGCGCCTTGTTTCTCGTTTTACTTGGAAAACTAGAACTTACCCCTTGTTCATCAATTCTCTCCTAAGGGATTATTAAAACACAAGATTTCGCCTGTTGTGTTTTTCTGGGGAATATTTTCTAGTATACTCAAGTTTTGTGTCGTAAATTCTTAAATAAGTTTTCTGAAATATTTATAAAACGTTTTAGCAATCTTTTAAATGTTAATAAAGTTACCAAACCATAAAGTATTACATCTTACGTTATAATTTTTAAAGCTTTAGTAACATCGCTATAGTCGATGGTAGAAGCATTAGAATAGCAAAGATTATATGATTGTTAATGTTGTTCACATTATTTGGCGTTATAAGCCATCTGGAATGTCACAATCCAAATTTCTAATAATCTATCCTAGAAAAATGGTCAATTTGTTGCTTAAACTGTTAAAATACTGTAAAAGTAATACCTAAATGTAATAAAAATAATGATAAATACTTCATTTGTCAGATCTGAGTTAAGTATTTACAGGGAAAAATATTTTTCGCAAATATTATAATTTGGTAGCAGATGTTCATGTGGCATAGAATATAATGCCGGCCGGATATCGAAAATATGCGTTGCCTGAAATTATCTATTCCGCGGGAATATTTTAGACAAATAAAGCGTTCGATTTGGAAGTAGCGAGAATAAACTTGGGGCAAAATTCTGCTATAAGTTTTAAGTGTAGAACTTATAAGAACATACATATTTAATTGTAATCTTATGTATTTTAATAGTTATTTACGCAAAACGTACAAAAAGTAAGTGTTTATTGCAATAAGCACTTTTTGTACGAGTTGCATACAATATTTTTTCTACGTTCATGCCAAAACCAAAAAATGTTATTTAGATGACACTAAGTCTAGGAAAATGTTACGTCGATTTGAACGTTTGTGTTTGTCAAGATGACAGAACGCTGTAGTAGAATGACAGATGAATGTAATAAACATTTTATTGCACTAGTGCAATAAAGAACCACTTTTTCCACTAAATATAGTTCAATAAAGTTTTGTTTTTTGCATGAACGTAGAAAAATAATATAACAGTGTATTCAAGATTCATATTCGATTATTGTTATTAGCTGCTATCCTTCATCTATAAAATGTTAAGATTCGTAGCTTTTGGTAATATAAAATTAATGACAAAAATTGTGCATAGAGTATTAATAATAATAGTTATTGATGTATTAAAAGCGAAAAGTGATACATTATTGCTCGAGAGTGACAGTAATCACTCGAGATCCACTTTTTTGCTCGTAATGCATACAAAGTTTTATCTGCAATCACTCAACAAAATAAAACTTTTCAGTTATTAATTTTATTATTTATTATTATTTATTATAATCGGTCAGTGGTCGCGCGGTTTAAGGCGTACTTGAATCGAGGTGACCAGATCGCTGTGTGGTTCGACCCCCGCAGCCGGTAGACCGTATATAAGCTATATTCGTGGAGAGATTGGCACCCTATCTGCGAGTATGGTAGGGTGGAAGAAGGGTAGGGTGGCTTGGGTCAATGTGAGAGATTGATACTGGTTGACATTTGACTACCCCCCTAATTAATGAGGGTTTCCTCATTCCTGCGCTGAATGGTGGTTAGGGCCTACAAACGTAAGTCGTTCCTGGGCGCAAATGCGGCCTGCTTAATAATAATATGCCGCCCCCTCTCCCGCACAAGTCTTCGGGCTAATCCTCGTGATTAGAATGAGGGGTAGAGATATTATTATTATTATTATTATTATTATTATTATTATTATTATTATTATTATTATTATTATTATTATTATTATTATTATTATTATTATTATTATTATTATTATTATTACAACGAGAACATTAATTATAACAAATAGAACAAAGGTAAGAAATTAATTTGTTAGCATGCATAATTTGGATGCTGAAAGAACACTTCTTTACAGTCAAAAGGCATATTAGGGCTATATTCTGATATGGTAAAATTTTCATCACTGCGATTGCTACATTCAATTACCTGTACAGTGTTTGGTGGCTTGTTTAAATTTTCTTATTTCAATTTTTTCATTGATGTTATTATCTATATGTAAGCTGCAACTGTAGAACTTTTCCATTCCCGGTGTCGCTTCAATTGTATAATATCACCTCCACCAAGGACCAATAAAGTATCTGATGTTCGGGGAAATCAATGCCCTGCGTATAGGTAAATGGCACTCTTAGGTTAAAATAAGTAGCAATATCGTTTGGTATTTTAGCTATAAAATTCATTCACACCACTTTATTAAAACGCTTTATTAAATTTTAAGAATAATCGTGCTGGTGTGTTTTCGTTTCTAGGTCTCAAGGCTACATATCTATTTATTTATTTATTTATTTAACAAATACACTACTCTGCAGTACACAATCAATTACAGGATAGGAAAAATGCAAATTACCAAAAACAGAATATAAAAAGTACACAAAATACATACCAGTTATACTGAAAAAATCTGCAAAAATTAAATTAACACAAATTAATGTACCAACGTAAATATGTTACAGTAAATTAATAAAAGTATCAAATTTATATTGAGGCCATAGCACAGTTAAAAATATCGAAGCCACCTTGCAATTTATTATAATTTTCACAAATCCATTGAATGGGTGAATATTTAGTTGTATTAATTCTCGGCGTTGATGTGTAAAACAACATATAAAGCCTATAGAATGACAAAAAGTTGATATAATTATCTTGAACGTTATTTGTGACAGTAAAAGTTCGACTTCTTCTTGTCTTTGAATCAGGAATAGTAACTATCAAAATCGATTCTTTGTCCACAACATCTTTAATATTAATTTTTATTAATTGGTCACGTCTGCGTGCACCAGAAATTCCAATAATTGGAACTGTCTCTAGTAAGATATTTCTATTAAGTTACAGATTTTACAATAATCAGTTGCCTTTTTCAATAAGTGAGCTTAATCATTGGCTTCGCGCAAAAATCTGTAATTTCCGCTTGCGAAAAAGTTTTTGATTTGTTAGGCTTATATCCAACTCAATGGTTCTTTAAAAATGCCGTCAACTTTTTGAACTTGCGTAAGTCAATATAATTTTTGGTAGATAATGTGGATTTTGACATCTAGTAAATCGGCCATAATCATGACGATTTTAGTGTCTTTGCTTTTTCACAAAAATACACGAGGAGTATGTTTTCTGAATATTCATAAATTCCCTTCGATTTACACCATGCCAGAAATAGCTTAGGTATATTACTTCTCGTTTTAGATTTTTCTGACAACAAACTTATATGTTACAGTTTCTGTAGCAATGTCTGATCTCCAGATATCGTTGTCACTATTTTCAATTTCCATCATTGTTTCGACTAAAATTATCTCAACTAAACTGCGCAAATTTTACAAAATTTGACAATTGTTAAATTTACTACTTAAAAAGAACTCTACCTCAGCATCTGCTAGATTTATCGCTCGGCAAGCAATAAAGTGACACTCGTGTAACACGCTTCAATAAACATCAACTTTTCATTGTCACTGCCAAGTAAAAAAACCCTACTTTAATTACTGATTGTAGATACAAATATATACCTAATGCAATTATCGAGCTACAATTTTATAGTACGCACGCCTTTCGATTTATTTCCGTGTAATTTGTACCGATAAACTTATTCGATTATTAATTGTTGTTAGCTACTGTCCTTCATATACAAAACTTTAGTACTCGTTACTTTTGATAATATAAAATGGATGACAAAAATTATGATGAAAGCGACAATAATAATGGCACATTATTGAACGAGCATGTAATGACGACTGTAATTCATGAGGGTGAAGGTTACGACACGAGTCGTGGGCGTGTGTTGTAAATTACCCAAGTGAATTACAACCATTATTTGCAAGTAGAATACTATACTTTATCAACGACTATTAACAAAGTTCTAGCAAACTTTTTTCTAAAAAAATTATACAATATTTTGACATAACTTAATTCAAAAACTGTCAAAGCATCTTGCTTTCAGGTTTGACATTCGTCGCAAATAAAACTTTATTAGTAAACTTTACTAACATTCTCTGAAACAAAAGATGCGGGTTATATTACACATTCCAACGGCAGTTACCAAAATTTAAATTTGAAAATTATTCTAAAAGTGAGGTGTTTTGTTCAAATTTCGTTTTGATCAAATGTTGCTCAATTATTGAGTGTACCTAAATATCTTTGTCGTTGAAATATTAATAACTGTTAATTTCGATGTGGGTTGTAAATTAGAATCAGGTTACACTATGATAGATCGTAACGTACCAGTCTTGAGTCGTGACCTATTTCTTAAGAGAATTCAATAAAAATAAGATAAATTGTGTTGTTTACATTCCTCTCCTCTAGAAGTTTTGTGATGTTTTCTACGAGGCCCTATTAAAGTCCGTTCTGTCTTTCTTCTGTCTGGATTTTTATTTGATATTTTACGGATATGATAGATATATCTTATGTAACTCTCCGAATATTGTTTTAATTCTTCACGTGTCAGGAATGGACTTACCACCATACTCGTTGGGCCAAAATTTTGACAGATGTCATTTTATAGAGGTGAAAACTGAATTTTTAAATACTTTGGTCATTCCTCTTTAAAAAAGGTACTCTACATTCTCTACTCTACATCCTGTATACAGGCTGTTCCGGAACTGATTAGAAAAAATTAAATGATGGGATCCTTATTCAATATCGAGTAGGATGGTTTATTAAAAATTTTCCGAGCCTCCCCTAAAAAGTGACAGCTTTTTTTTTTCATATATTTTTGGTATTAACAATATTGTGTGAAACTAACTACTCAGTGGACAAAAGCCCCAACCTGCGTTGAATTACACCCACAATATCTACCCATATATTCCTTATTATTAGCTTTTGTAACATTTTTTACTGTTTAAGAAAGGTATTTTAAGCTAATATGTATCAAATCTCCTACAATTCCTATCAATGAAGTCATATGTATGTTCTCTGATACCAAACATCATTAGCATACCTAGATGTTTGGTATCAGAGAACATACATATGACTTCATTGATAGGAATTGTAGGAGATTTGATACATATTAGCTTAAAATACCTTTCTTAAACAGTAAAAAAAAAAGTGACAGCTTATTTTAAGTGGAGATAGAAATCTAGATTTTCAATTGTTTTCTGGACCAATAATTATATAAAACTTTAAACCTATAATGTGAAATCCGGAAGGACCAATATTGTAAATTGTTGAAATATTTGTATATAAGCAACATAGTTACCCAATATACAACGAATAATGAAATAATTTTAATATCCAAGATTTATAAACAATATTAGGTCAATAAACTAAATAGTTCCAATATACAATATAAATAAGCCTATAAAGTGAAATACTGAAGGAATATTAATCCTTCAGTGTAAATTGTTGACATATATGTCGCCATCATAGTTGCTCAATATACAACCAATATCACAGTTTCGATTTGTTCAATATTGGGCTGTTTTATGCTATCTAGGTCAGGGTAAATCAAAAACCTCTTCTTAAGATTCACCTTATCTTATATGTGTAGGTACTTAATTCAAGCCGATTACGAACGTTGATTTTTAATATTCACGGTTCTTCAGAACATATTATGTAAAAAAATTTTTAAATGTAGAGGGGTCTCTTACGAATACAATTTTGTAAAAAAAATCAAAAATGGCAGTTCAATAATTATTTAAAAATACACTTCTGCACAGCTATGGGAACTGGTCCACTGGCAAAGCATGCAATCGGCTACCGGGCCAAAAATGGAAAGAAATTCCCAAGGAAAGAAATAAATAGAATTTTATATCATCTATTTTATACAGCAAATTCAACTGTGTTTGCCGCTATTGTTATTGATTATTAATATAATTAATGTGTGGTTTTAATTAATAAAATAGTTTGACATACCTGATGTTACAACACAATTTTGGGCCCATATTACCGAGTTTCTCCAAATGGACACAAATGTTTCTGCTTCTTGTCCGTTTTAAACTCATAAGTTAGTGGCAGAAGCTATGTTAGATACGTTCGCGTATACCATCAGGAATGTCCACTTCGGTGCGATATACTTAATTTTTTAAATATTCCCTCAAAAAGAAGTCCAAAGGATTTAAAATCAGGAGATTGTGGCGGCCATTCTGTTTCAAATTTCCCTTCCGTGCCACTACACTTGCACTCACTGTACACCGCGGTAAATGTAGCTACATTTGGCACATGTTTACCGGGAAAGCATTTTTATATCGCCATAAATTAAAACGATATCCATCAATTCCGAGTTGCCATACTCGTTAGCCAATTTTGACATTTGAAAAATAATGTAATGTAAAGACTGGCATCACAAAAACGTTAATACCTACAAAAAGTAATCAGATTTCAATATTCAGAATCGCCTGTCTAGAGACTACAGTAGCCCAGGGATGTAATTTGTTTTACGATATTGACTCTATTCCTATATTTTTTCCCTACAGTCCATCCCTACGGAGATATGTGTTCCTGAAGGACGCCGCTGGATAGCTGTTTCTCTTGAATAACTTTCAAAGGACTTAATACAATTTAATAAAAATTTAATGTGATGGACACAAGTAAGGACCTCTTAAAATAGTGTCCTTGAAACATATTTAGGTTTTCTAGTTTACTAGAGGCAAGCTAAGCTTTACAACTTAATGGCTAAATTTTTAACACCCTGTATGACAGGACTTTAAAATAATAAACCTACGTAGCTTCAACCTTCGACTAAAAAAGGTATTCTTGGTTATTGTCGATAAAGCAAACCCTTTACAGATCTGTTCATAAATTTAATAGTACATTATACTATAAGGGAGAGAAATGCGTTATTTTGGCAGAGGTGCAATTTGAAGCCCGAGGGCTACAATGCACCGAGGACAAAATAGCATCTCTCCCGAATGGTATATACTATTTTTCCACGGTCTCATTAACTTAAAAACACATATTTTGTCATTATGAAGTAAGTAGCACCAGAATTATTGTATTCGGATTTGAGCATTTATTTAGTAGTCGTTGAGTTATTGTCATAACTACAAAATAAACAAACAAAAAGAATTGTCAAATTAAGGTGCTAGTTTGGTTTAGTTTAAAGTTTGTTTAGTGCACAATGAATAATTGTGAGTCTGAAGATATTGTCGAGGCTGCAAATATTGCAATAAGCAATTTGCTGCCTACGAAGTCAAGATCTGTATACGATATAGCCTACAATCGGTTCAAAAAGTGGTGCCCCGAGAAAAATGTTCAAGTATACAGCGAGAATGTTTTGTTGGCATACTTCAGTGAAAATGCAAAGAATTACAAGTCTTCCACATTATGGGCGCAATATTCTATGGTTAAGTCATGCTTGATAATTTACGACAACATAGATATAAGCAAATTCCCCAAGCTTATCGCATTTTTGAAAAGAACCGGTGACGGATATCAAGCGAAAAATCGAAAATATTGACAAAGGGTGAAATCGACCGTTTTCTATCAAGTGCAGATGACAAAGAATTCTTAATGATTAAGGTAAGATTACTTTTGTTGTTAGGTATTTCAATTATTAAGTATTTTGATTTTTTTAGGTTGGATTAATTCTGGGGATTGCCGGAGCTTGTCGAACTGATGAACTATTCAATTTAACTGTAGATGATATTGAGGTAGGCTCTTGATTGTAAAAATTCCAAACACTAAGACAAAGATTCCACGAACCTTTCTGATTACCGATGTGGGAAATATGCTTGAATTGTTTCGAAGATACCTGTTCCTTCGTCCTCCCCACGTCAAGCATAAGCGCGTTTTCTTGTACTACAAAGCAGGAAAATGTAGTTCGCAGCCAGTTAGCAAGAATACCATGGGAAAAATTCCGAGTGTAGTAGCTTTGTTTAAAATTACCTGATGCTGCATGTTATACTGGTCACTGCTTACGAAGATCTTCAGCGACACTACTGGCAGATGCTGGTGAGGATATCACGACAATAAAGCGTCATGCTGGTTGGAAATCAACGACAGTCGCTGAGAGTTATGTCGAGAACTCCATTGAAAATAAGACCAAAATTGCTAATCAGGTTTTAGTAGGTACCACTACTAGCGCAATCACATAAACTGTAAATGTAAGCGAAAGTAATATTCCTTCTAATATTAATTTTGAAAATTGTACAAATGTAACATTTAATTTAAATGTCAATAAATAATTTCAATGTTATCTTTTTTTTTGCATGAAAAACGTTCTCCATAATGTAAACTCCCTTGGGAGCATTATACTCCTTTGGGAATAATCGACTCCTTCAGTTTTAATTTTGATGTCATAGAAACTGATTTCTACTCCTGACCGTGGAAAAATGTTATTTACATGCATATCCTTTCTAATCTGCAACATTATTAATTACTTGTGTATTTCAGTCGTATGAAGTAGTAAATTGTATTATAGCCTTTTCACCTGTATAGGTTTCTTTCTTACTTATCGACATTCTTATCACACATTCTTACGGGGTAATATTTAGTCTCCGAAGACATTCTTTGTCCTCTCGACACAAAGTTTGGAAAGTTTCCAGAAAGATTACTGAAAAAATACGAAGAACTCGACACGTTCCCAACTTTCGTAAAGGAAGTACCTCATAAGGCTCGAACAGAGATAAAGTAAGATTGAGTTAATGTTGCTCCAAGTCGATGGGACCCTCTGATTATTCCAATTGTTTCAAAAAGTTTAAAGTACTTTATTGTGAATTTAAACGAAAGGAAAATTAAACCGGGACTAACACTGAAATATTTAAATTATAATACATTTTATTTCTGCGAATCTCTGCGTCAATCTCTGTTCAAAGAGTGTATAATGATGTAAAATGGGAATTTTATTTATTTTCCTACTTGATTAATAGCAGGATTTAATACGAGGTGTTCTATTAGTAAAAGTGAGGAGCAATATGTTTTATTCTCATTTATCGAATAAAAAAATCTGACGAGTCGTTTGCATTCTACAGACCCCTCTCCATACCCACTGTGGAGGTGGGAGGGGAAACAAAGACTTATAATTAGACATAGTGAAGCGCGAAGTTAAATAGGACCGTAGTCAGTTTACGAATGAACATATTAAATAATATGTTTACAGAAAATATGTCACAACATAGTACTATTACCAAATAGTAAGGTTAAGTCGAGGATAAAATACCTATACAGGGTGATTCAGTTTTTAATGAATAAACGTCGAGGGTGAGTAGAACAGAACTGAAAAAAGTCAAATTTGCTATGTAACCGTAGCAGATACGAAAAAAATGTAAGATAGTGTTTTTGTTAGAAATTAAAATACACATTTAAAAATATCATAAACTTTAACATTATACAGTGCGATACAACTTTTTTCCTAAATAAAAGATACGAACTGCCCATATCTCCGCCACTGGTTGTTCAAAGAGCTGATATTTTCACATTTTATGACACCGTAACCAGCTACAATATGTGCCAAGTATGGCTTGAACATTTCCATTACTTTAGTAATTATACCAAAAAATAAAAATTTTTCTTCAAACTTTACCACCCTGTATCTTCCTTATAAAGCCCCAAAATTATAACTGCCATTATTATTCCATGATTCTTACCCAGGGCGAGAGGTCTGCAGTTAAATACCTACTGCAATGTAGGTCGCTTCCTGCAAGTCGAGCCGCTTAGGCCGAGCAGGAACTAGCAGGCCACTTATATCTCACCTGCCATTATTTTTCTAATTCCCTCGAAGTTTGTTCATTAAAATCTGAATCACTCAGTATAAATTATAATAACACGTAAAAGTTACAACACATATCTGAGAAACCTTAGCGTTAGGACAAGGTTTCCGTGGCATATTGGAAATGGTTAAAACATATTATTACGTGCTTTTTTAAGTTTTCGGTAGTGAAACGGCGACGTTTATCACTTGTGTAGGTAAAATAACCGTTAAACATTTACTGTCGACAACGGATAATAAGATTGTTGAGTCATTAACGTATACAGGGTGTCTGTGAAAGGTTGGAAAGTCTCAGAGCTGGAGATACTGGTGACCAAAAAAAGTCGATTGAGCCAAATATGCCTTATCCGAATGTTGCTGATTTCAAAAATACAGGGCGTTCAATGCTAGAATTTTATTTATCTAAATAACTTTGAAACCTGTCGGAGTATTAAGAAAAACTTGATTGGTTTTGTCCAGCCCTTAAAAGCCAGTAGATGGCTGTCACTAGCATTGTCACTTTTTAACCCACCAGTTAAGAAATTGGTTATTGAATGCTCACTAGTATCAGTAGCTTCGTCTATAATGAAATAAACGAAATTGTCCGCAATATATTTGCGTATTGTTAGTACATTGTTGTAAACCCTATCTACATAATATCTTAGTCTCAACGTACTTTTGTGAGTTATTTTTCGGTCCATATATTTTACTAAAAACGTACGTAATTTGCCGTTCTCTAGTGTGCTTAAGAGGTCTCTTTAGATATCTCAAAAACTAGTTTCAGAATAACTCAGTGATAATGATCCGATTTTGATGCGTGCCAGTTTTTTTAGAAAAAAATCGAGTTACTTGGATGGCCTAAATCATATTTTCTGGCACGAGTAAACTAAGGTTTAAAACGTAAAGGGAGCAAAATAAATGGGCATGCTAGAAGCGGCGAATTATTTTATTAATTTATATACACTTCGTCCCTGAAAATAATTGATAATAATTTTGTAAATTTGGAACTAAGAAAGTGCATTTTAAGTCTGCTAAAGAAACCGCTTACGTTCAATTAGTATCAGGCGGTGAGATACGAGGCAGGCAAAGCCAGAAGATGTAAGGGAAGCCGTACGGTTGCAATGCGCTTAGCGGAACGGTCGAGTTGACTTGCGTCTAGCGTTGCCCCTTGGAGTGGAATATTTCTTAAACGGCAATCGTATATATGTTTATAGAGTGGCTCTTCAAATGTCTCGATAATTTACTTTTGTCAGAAGAATTTATAATGAGTTCACATACAGTACAGGATATTTCCTTTAATACGCATGTCCCAATAACCTTCGGGATCACCGTCCATACGTCACATTTGAAAAAATTCCCGTATATTTCTCCTCTCCTTTGGCATGTTACTTCATTTCATTCACTTCTCACCTCAACTAATAGTAGTAGATTGTGAACTATTTATAAATACACATGGTGAATACAACTTACAGCAGACTTAAAAAAGGAACGTATAGACGCGACATCGACTATTACAGCGTTCCGTAAATAACTAAATCTAAAGCACAGATTGAAATACGAGTCAGCTATGAAGACCAACGACCCGTGTCGGGGTCAAAATTTATCTATAACGCCACGACAGTTGGCAATCGGCTATCAAAAGTTGTGGAATATTTGGAAATTCAGTAATGACAGCATAGCCAATATGCGATTCTTTAATATTGAAAATGAGTTCGAGTAAGCGGCTATCTATTAAACGCACGTGAATGTTTAAACTTGTTTTTCTCGGGAAACACTAATTTTATCGTGATATAACTAGAGAATCTTTTTTTTAATTTTTTTTTGGCGGTTTTTAATTACGTTCTATCAAAATTTATAAACATGTTCAAACAAAAGCGACGAAGGACAGTTTAAGCCCTTCGGCGTTGGAGAAAAGGCGTCAAATTAAGAATTAGGTTGCAAAGGAACACTAGTGGTAAATCTACAAAATTAGAAATAAAATTTCGGCGCCCCACTAATTTTGGGCATTAGCAAACATCTTCTATGTATATATGGTATTAATTTTTCGTGTAGAATCACTTTCTGGAATGTTGACACATCATTTCTAGACACCCTGTGTATTATTTATGTGTGTAATTATTGTTCAAATAAATAAATAAAATAAGCAGTTTTTTGTAAATTTTTTTCATTTTCTATTAACTCTTGATATTTTTTTAATGGATTTCCATATATGGGCTTCTATAGATAAAAAATACTTTTAGCATTTCAGCAGTTTAGGAAGAACAAAACACCAATTTGTAGCCGGCATCGTACTGTTATACTATTAGTTAGTAAGTGGAGCAGAAAATGAAAGGGTCTGAATCGGCGTATTATATAAAATAAATTCCGCCTGTCTCTAGCACGTTTGGCAGAGCTTTAATCAACCACTTCAAAAAAACTTTTACAACATCGCTTCTGGTTTATTGAGATCTTAGCTGGCAGCAGCAAGCATATAAAAATACTTATTTTCCAGTTTATATTGACATTCCAAGTCGTATTTCATTTAATTCTCTTTAATGGCACTAATGTTTTATAACAGTTTTACATTTTTTGTTCTAGAAGTACGTCTCCATTGAAATTTAATAGTGTAATTTTGAAAGGTTTTTGTGTATCAAGCAAAACGTAATATCCAACCCCTTACTACATATAAGCAGAATTTGTTTTTATTAACTATTATAGTATATATACATAATAATATGTTATGAGTTATTTAAATTTCCAAATTGCGTTTCTAAAACCTTTTTCTTTAACTGCTCCCTTAACTGTGCTAACACTCCTTTTCTGAAATTTGTGCTTCTCCCTAATAATAAATTGTTAAACATTTTTTGTAAAATTTTTAAATATGATGATGAAGTTATAAATACTGGTATATATGCAGTATGTTTATTTAGTTATCAATAAAATAATCAATAAAAAATTACACTAAGAAAATAAAACATCTTAGGACCATATTCTTGTTTCATAATAGTTAGTTTATAGTAAAAAATAAAAATATGGCTTCCAGAGTCAAGAGTAACAATTTGTGCAGAAGGTCAAACCAATTATCGAAATTATCACACAACTGATGCAGCATTTTACTGGATACCTACTGCAAACAACGGGTTTCTTTGCATTTGATACATATGTAAAATATTTCGCTATGTATAGGATGGACAAATGTAATACTGCTTTCTGATCTAGTGATATGCAATTCACTATGACATCTAATGGTTTATCTTCGTTATCGACAGATGATAGGTTGAAAATCCGTCAAATGATTCTGGGTTAACATCTGGTGGATGTGGGATCTATTCCAGATCCCTACATATCCGATATTAGTGGGCAATGTGCAGACATCTTACGTAATAATAAGATAACTCATCAGCATGGCAATACCACCAGGTACTGGTAGTGGCCTTAGCCGACAACAGCATATGTGTATGCTGGATTAAGGGACACGAACGGTACAGTGGCAATAAAGAAGCTGACAAGCTTACCAGAAGTGTATCAAATCTCAATATTTTTGGACATGGTCCCCCCCAGTATGCTTCTGCTGCAAGCTTTTGTTAACATTATAAAGAAGGATACATGGAATCAAACAAATAGCTGTCAGGTTGCTAAGGAGTTCCTGGAGTACTCCAGCAGGATACAATGAAAGGTACTTGGCCATGTCTAATACAAATCTTTGCCTGGTGACATGTATTCAAACTGCAGACCTGCTAAGCAATCACCTGTATTATATGAGGAAGTGTGAAATACCTTTGGGAGTTGCGATTAGGAAGACGAGATAGTATTTTATGCATTCTGTGTCTTGTCAACAAGAGAATCCGTGTTGGGAGAACGTTGGCCTACATTAGAGAGATCTCCCTAAACGAGGCCATTACCTGTTCCTATCTAATAGATTGATCTCCTAATGGGAAGAAGTACAAGGAGCCTAAGTGCTATAGCCTTTTAAACTATCCTCCCAGAGTTCCAGATACCATACCCTTAATTAAATTATTTTCTCACACCCCTGGTATTAATTTTAAAATGTTTTCTTGTACCTATTGTTAAGCACGAAGAGTTCAGTAATTCACTAAAATTTCATGATTTAATATCATACCATCGCTCAGCTGTTCAATAAATAGCATTTTGTGGCTACTTCTTTCATGGGGAGTCTTAGGAGGTATTAAGGTTTTGTGTCATCTTTTAACTTATTCTCCATGCACTTAAATTTAGAATACTCATTTTTGAAGCAACTTGTACAAGTTACAGTTTATTTTTTTTTGAGACGGCGCTTTTGGCATCGGCCTATGGTGAGGCGGTTGACTGCGGCAGATCTGCTGCATGCACACTACCTACCCATGTTCAGCATTCGAGGTCGTGTCATTTCGCGGTTCGCTTGCCCCAACAGCCCTCTCTCTTAACACCTCGCTGGCTTCTACCCCAGACACACGGCGGTCTTTCCCCTGTCGATTGTTTATCTATTGATTGATTAGGAATATCCAGAGCCACGCCATTCGATCGGATGCTGCATTTACCCGAGCTCGTACACACAAGGATGTCTTGTTTATGGCGCGGCTGCAGGATTTCTGCACGACGGATTTAAGCGAATAAAGGACGTTTAATAATCCTACGTGGGATAACAGTACGGGATCGTGTTTATCGCTAATTTCCGAACAATTTCATTTGGTATTCAGAACCGTTTACAAAGTTAGCTTAAGCAATAGAATGTCGGTCATATAGGTTAATTTCCTATGTTTTATTCTATAAAAAAATTGAAGTGTAGTAGATATTTTGGTATTTTTCTACAATATAAGTTTTCCAATATTACTTGTTCAATTTGTTTTGAGGCATATAATTTAATTTTTCGCTGATCGACGTTAGAGGCCTAGTTTTACTGACAGCTGTCAGGCACTAAAGTGTTACATTTACTGTTTGTTCTTTAGCAAGAGTAATTTTATTTATTGTAAATATTTGTAGTCAAAATTATAACAGCCTGTAAGAGATATGTCTTGTCCTATATGTTTTGAAATATTTACTTCGTATATGTAGGTTGTTTTCACCAGTAGATGGTCGGTTATTTTATTGGCGAACGGTGGCCTTGTATGGATTAGGATCGAGCGGTATTATCGCTCTTTATCCTTCACCATCTCTGTAGACCTGGGCGGCCTTGTAGAGGTGGGTTCCCTTCTCCGGTCAGCCCCGACCGCTGTTGCGGCCGATGCTGGCGGCTCGAGGAACCTCCTCCTGCCCTGGCTGACCCCCGCCGGCAGGGGGGCCTCTTCTGGCGCTCTTCGTGTCTTCTAGGTTCTTTCTTCGCCGGCCGTTCTAAACCCCCAGGGGTGGTCTTTGTTGGGAGTGGGTTTTTGTGAGTGGCTTGTAGCCATAGGATGCTCTTCTTCCCGAGCCTGTTACGGTTCGGGAGATGCGAGCGCTAGGTAAGGATAGGGTTTGGGTTTGGGTTGTCTATGTTCTCGTCTTCTTGGTCTTGGTTTCTTCTTGTCCTGGAACAGAAAAGATTAACGGGGGGGAGGGGGTTGGGGTTTTGTCAGGGAGGAAGGTCAAGGAATTGGTGTTTTGGACGTTTGTGTTTGTCTGTCGGGGCGGGGGAGTAGATGGTTTGTGAACTATTAATCCTGCAACGTGGTTGAGTTATTTAAAAAATCGATTCCAGCACTTGAATATTTGTAGTAGGGAAAAATTATTTTTTTTTGCTAACAACTGATTTACGAGTTATGGACTCCTCAATGTACGCTTCAACTATCGTTGAAGATTTCAATCCATCACACATTTTTAAAGTTGTGACATCAGTTCCTGATTTATTAATAGTGTAGCTGAAATTAGACGAAAATAATGTGCGGTATATTCGTGAGTGTTTATCAATTTGAGAAACACAGCAATTTGTTTTGGTATTTTCCCAAATGTATCTTATTAATTGGTTATATACTTAATTATTAAAATATTTAAAATAAACCTGCTACTATCTAACAGGTGGCGCAACAGTAATCACCCTATCGGAAGTTGTTATAATTTTTGTAAATGGCGGTAAATGTCAATTCTGCTTTGACATTTGTGAAGTAAACAGATACAAAATACACGTCAGCGAAACATGAATCGCTATACTCCTCAAGAACGCGGAATAATTGTTTCGATCTTTTTGCGGAATAATTTGTCGGTGGTGTTGGTGCAGCGTGAATTTCGGCGCAGATTTTCCGGTCGTCCGACACCAACTGGACAAGCACCACGAAAGAGTATGGGACAACACGAGATGCTGCCAGGTCTGGCCGGCTCCGGAGCTGCCGTTCTACTGAGAATATCGCGCTTGTGGCTGAAGAGGTCACAGAAGACCCCGTAGTATGGACCAGATGACGTGACACGCAATTGGGCATCAATCGGTGGTCTTTACAGAGAATTTTGGTTAACGACTTGAACATATAACTCACGAAGAACCATTGCATCTGCTCAAAGTTACTGCGTGGTGTGCTGTTTAAGATAGAGGCGTCATCGGGCCTTACTTCGCGAAGACGCTGCGGGTTAAACGACTACTGTGGATGGTGAGCGCTACACATCTATGCTCAACGACTTTCTCCTTCTTCAATTGGATGAATTGGGACTGGAGAATATGTGGTTCCAACAGGATGGAACAACAGCGCATACTGCGCAACTCACAACCAAAATTCTGAGGGCTGTATTTCCGGGTCGCCTAATCTCTCGTTTTGGCGATTTGCACTGGCCGGCAAGATCCGTTCCAGACTTCTTTTTGTGGGATTTTCTAAAGTTACGAGTTTATGTGAACAAGCCGAAAAACAAAAAATTGTAAGACACCAAATAAACATAATCCAAAAGCAGAATCAAAGTTTCTTATTTATAAAAAAAATATAGCCGAAGAACATCGGGTGACAATTTTTGCGCCATCTGTTATTTATGTAGGTTCTGCGGTACTATATTTCCGATATACAGGGTGCGTTATTTAACTCTCCCGCTGTCAATATCGCGGAAATGAAGAAATTTATTTTAGTTTCGGAAGCCGGGGTTGTTAGGTCCCTCAAATAACTTCAGATTGCAGTTTGAATTATTAGTTCAAATCTTTTTGTATAGATGGCGTGGCGATACTAAACAAATTTGATTCCTGGAACGTGGAAATGTAGTTCATCTGAAAGATCGTTAAATTTAGAGTTTTTTTGCTTGTTTCCTAGACATGTCGACAATAATATACAATATATGATGTAACAGGAAAATCTTTTATTTTATTTAAATCACGCTGAGACAAAATATTCTTTTAAAATATTGGTATAATTGCTTTATTCACACCACATACTTACAAACAATAAATTATAAAAAGAACAAATGATCAACTACAGAAAAATCTATTAAGGGGCATAGGCGAACAGTATTTTATTAATTGTTATTAAAACATTCAGTCACAGGTGGCTCATTTAGATCGTGACATTTTATCAAGAGCCTGTAATGTCGAACTAACGAGAAGACTAACATTGCATATTAATGCTGAAAGACGTAATTTTTAACATTTATTATAATCTTTGTTTGAACTTACTTCAGTAGCTACATCTACATCTCCGTTGTTATTTTAAATACTTTCTGTTACTTCATCTGTAGTTGATCATTGAATCTTATTTTGTAATTTATTGTTTGTTACTTAATATGTGTTGTGAATAAAGCCATTATAATAATATTTTGCCTCAGTGTGATTTAAATAAAATAATAGATTTTAATGTTACATCTGCATACATTGCATATTGAAGTCGACATGTCTCGAAAACTAGTAAATATTGGAAAAAACTTTATATGATAAAAATTACTCAAAATTTAACGATCTTTCAGAAGGATGCATTTCGACGTCCCAAGAATCAA
This sequence comes from Monochamus saltuarius, assembly GCA_025584915.1. Lineage (NCBI taxonomy): Eukaryota > Metazoa > Arthropoda > Insecta > Coleoptera > Cerambycidae > Monochamus > Monochamus saltuarius. The sequence goes on along the minus strand of CM046725.1, from coordinate 53,796,885 downwards.
AAAATTTTTTAGTATCGTCACGCCATGCCATCTTTACAGAAATATTTGATCTAACAATTCCAACTGCAATTTGAAGTTTTTCGAGGGAACTAACAACCCCTGTTTCCGGAACTAAAATAAATTTCTTCATTTCCGAGATATTGGCAGCGGGATTGCTAAATAGCACACCCTGTATATCTAAATATTCGTTTACAATAAAGGATATATTTTCTTTGTTTTGGCAATTGACAGAGTGATCAGCAATCTATTTCCCATATCTTTAATATCTCCAATTTTTATTTAAAATAGTTCATCACATCGACACGATCCAGAAATGGCAAAAATCATTGACACCTAAAATAATAATAGTAGGTATTGTTCATTTACAAAAGTATTTTGTTTGTTACCTTTGTACCCAAATACGTATCATCGGAGGCCTCCATTACGAATAGTTTAATTTGTTAATTTTCTAAACCGCGTGATTTTTTTAGCCCGATATCTGTCCAATTACCATTTCAAGAATAATTTAATTTTATATACTTTTCAATATCGATGTTGTTGTAGATATTCAAAGTCGTTCTGAGCATCGCATATATTGACCATAATGAAGAACATTTCATACTTTTGCTTAATCAGATAATTATGCCAATAGTACATTTTCTTAAAAAATATAATGTTATTGTAAGTCCGGTATCAATAAATAAATATTTTCTTTTCGATTTTTCTGGTAATAAATTACACTTTATTTGCTTTGCTAATTCAATAATTTCTGGCAGAGTTAAAGTGAGTTCTTCTATTTCAAATAATAAATAGTTATTTATATGGATTTAAATATTAATATAGCGATTACTGCATACTTAAGTTATTTGCTTTAACACTCGTCTCACACTCACAGACGACTGTGATGAAAGAAGTATCATATAATTTTTATTTTTGACAGTAATAAATGATGTGAGCAACGTGTACTTTTTTTAATAATATTTATTAGTGTACATAATTAACGCAATTTTTTTCTGTTTCAGATCCATTCGACTAAAAGCATCTAAGAGCAGCTTCAAGTAAGTGAATTTATGATTATCCTAATTTAGCTTTATAACTTATATAATCATCCAATTAAGAACTTGACACGATCGCCTTCGCCAAAATATAGAATATGAATTTGACTCGAATTAGGATCTACAATATACGAGATGTTTCACAATTTGTCCAATAAATTTTAACCACTTTGAAATTGGAAGTCAATTTTTTAAAAATGTAATAAAAATCCAGCAGAATACAGGAACAAAATTATTTGTTACAATAACTGAAAACTTAAAAAAATTAGACTGCTATCCTCAGAGTAATAATAAAAATAGAGGGAACTAACGCCATTTATTGTACACTAGTCAGCCAACATACAGTGTGGAAGAAAGGTATGGAATAAATTCATTATTTCTAAAACAACGAAGTTTCATGTAATTTCCTCGGACCCGTCGATTTTGCTTTTCAAAAAGACTCTTTTTCTATACCAATGCATTTCCGACGTTCATTTGTTTTCGCGTGATGACGTCATCGGATATTTTTTTAAATAGAACCCCTATATTTTTTCATCGGATTCTTGTAGAGCTTAACTTGCTGAATTAAAAAATGTATAATTTCAACACTTTATTCCTTCAACTTTAGCAATAGTGCAGCTATTGAAAACTGTTATCGTTTCAGGTAAAGTGCCTTTTCTACTGAAAATACAGCAAAATGTTACTTGAAAAAGTTGTTCAGAACGGTAAATTATGAGGACGTGCAAAATTTTAAGAAGGAGAGGATAGAGTTCACTTTAATACGTGAATTTTTCTAATTTCTGCATGAAAACTTGATGTTTTCTTTTTATTCACAAAGGTATTATTAAGAAATATCGATAGGTTAGGAAATATCGTTCTCTATTAACATCGATTTGAAAATTTTATAGCATGCTCTTAAATGTAACTCCCTTTAGATTATAGCAACCATAAAGTTTTCAAAGTCTGCTGAAAAAATTACAAGTTTGTGGCAAATAACATTAATGTCAAGCTGTTTATGTCTTCAAGTAATAGTTTAATGGAGATTGAGAATAGTGTCCGTTATTAGTGTTGAATAATGGGAATTGCATTTTAGAGCACATTATAAAATGTTACTCGAGAACGAACAGTGCATCCTATAAATAATCAATAAGAATTTTTTTGTATGCAAAAATATCAAATTTTCATATTTTCCATTCAGAAATTATGAAAACCTACGTATACCACCCCTATTATAAATTTTGAGTTTTGATTTTATTACATTACATTGTTTTTTCAATAAATAGACTCCTTTTATAAAAATATACATATAGTTAAACAATTTTGGGATAACTAAACTGTAAAACTAAATATAGTAAGTACTAAAATACTGGTCATTTCGGAAATTATAGTATTGTATAGCAAACAAACCAGCCAGTTAACAGTCAACAATCCTATGAGTAAGTGACTGTTTATGAGTCTGTTGCAAATTAATTGTAAGCGATTGTAGTAAACGATATAATGTATATCAACATAATCATTTGTCTCAATTAGGACTAAGTGACACTTATAAATTGCATTAACATAACATTAATAGCAGCAATAAAATGTACTTGATATAATATTTCTCGGTACACGATATTATATGATTATTTTAGTAACTAAACATGGTTCGTAAAATGCCACTCTTTAGAATTAAGCCGCAAAATAATTATAAATACACTATCTTCTTTCATTTAGTAATATGAATTTTAGAATTCTATAAATAATCTCGTACTAGTGCTCTAATGAAAAACAAACCAATTTGTATTAACGTTTTTCTGTTAAATAAAACTTCACTTTTTAGAAGAAGGTTTATTATAAACATTAATAATATACTTTTTACAATTACAAATTTGTATCCCAGAAGTAGATGCGATGGAGCTGTTTAAGTTCGAATTTCCAAACTTTAAACCCATGTTTGACTCCACAATCTTCTTTGCTATCTGTTTCTTATTCTCTAAAGGATTCTCAACATAGCCTTCTGCTGTAGAAGAAGATTCCAAGCCCCCATGACCCTTTAACATCTGCAGATCTGCACCACCATCAACCATAATGGTGGTTGAGGATCTGCTGAAAAAAAGTATTAACTCCGACAGGCTAGGAAGTACATTTTCCCTGTCTGCAGTCTGTTTATTTTCATAAATGCTAAGAGTTGAGAAAATCTGCTTATATCTTGAGATTTCTTAACTGAAATCATAGTTCTCAACATCGAGTAGTGAGTCTATAGTGTAGACAGTTTCTGGGAGTGCTGATTTCCGGAAAATAAGCCAATAGGATTTTCTCAGACACCTCCTTTACCATTCTTCAAACTTTTGATATTCCAATTCATATCACGTCTTGGATTTTGTTGGAACTAGACTTGAGATCGCTCCGTTTGCTGCTACTTCTGTATCAGAGAATAAACTTCCATCAGAATTACACATTTTGAAAAGCGTTTTTTTTCTATTTATGAATTTGATTAACAGAATTCGAACATGCGAAAGGTAACAAGAAAACTTAATCCGTAAACTTAATAGTAGGTACTTTTTTCTGTTCATAAAAAATACAACAGATTCTTGTCGCGTCATTTGACACTTTTTGCCAAATGTATTTTTTTTCGTGTTATTAAATGAAGTAAACTTTTGTACAATAATCTTGTTGTGATTTCATATTACTACACTCGATGTGATGTAATGACTCGTTTGATAACTTTAACATCTCGTGTTTTAGCTAATATGAATCTTTCCATCACTTATATTGTAAGTAATTATTACCATATTATTTAGTATTTATTTTCTTGCAATTGGTAAAAACGTTATAAATTTTTTTGTTTCTAAATTGAAAATGCGTTTCACTGTTGACTAAACAACATTATAGTGAAAATTGATATTCCAAATGGCATCAAAATGTAAAAAAATATGAATATAAATTTTGACGTTTACGTACATTCTATAATAAACCTAGTCCATTAGATGTTATAACTAAAGCGTGAAAGTTTAGTAACTAGAAAGTAATATAAGACACATAGACTGATAAAAGGTTAATAAATGTTTTCCGAAGAAAAATTGTTTTCTACTTAGAAAAATAACGGTAGTTTTCTATATAAACAATAGTTCAAAAAGTATGTTAAAGTATAGATTAACTTATAAAAAAGTTAAGATTTATTAAGAAATTGTTAATACTCAATGGAAAGTGTAAGCTCTATGAACAGAATGAAAATAACTAGTTTTCTTGTTTTTCTTTTAATCCCTCTTGAACTACATCATTGTGTTTGGTGACCAATTGTACAAGGTATTAGTGCGATATTTGCTGTACGGCAAACATGTATGGATGAATTGGCGAACTGTTAGCGAAGCGATAAAGCATTAATTTACAATAAAAATACGATGGTCTTAGCTAGATGCTTTGTATCCATAGTAACTCGAAATTATACAAAAAAAATCTACGTTCTAATTATAACTACTAATGCTCATAGTCATAATTATCAATACAGGACCTGTTAAATAAACTATTGATTCCTCTTTTCAACAAAAATTTACAATAAATTTTCTTACATAGGTAGTCGAACTTTATTTGCTTAGTAAGCCGTAGCCAAAATTATAAGTTGTGTTAACAAATTATCGATAAACAAGTTTTGCGTTGTAGAACGGCAATTAAATGTATTAATTTTACCTTATGTACTCGAAAATTTTCATCTGGTTTTTTTAGATTCATTTTTATAACTATTAAACGATATCTCATATTTCGTTGAAACTCCAAATTTTGCAAGACTTGTGAAAAAAGTGTGTCGATTTTAACATCAAACATTCATTTATACAGTTTTCCTGAATCTTTAAATCATTTCTAACTGCAATGTACGTCAACGAGAATTTCTCATCAATATTTATACTTGTGATGTTTTTGTATTTTGTATGTAAATTTCTTGAACTCTTAAGAAGGCAATGTACTATGCGGTAGCGGTCTAGGCACATCGCGGATCATGCTAATCTCGTTCTCGTTTAGTGAAGAATCTTCTAATGACTTTAAATGTATACGTTTGCAGTAGTAGGTCGAGAGTTTTTGGACACTTTCGACTAGATGCGTCAAATAAAATAGCTAATAAAAATACATCTTTTACACAACATATTTTGACACCTAAATAGTACAGTAGAACAGGAATGCATGGAGAACGATATACGTGTCTAATTTTGTAAAGGACTGTAATCAGTTCGGTGCAGAACGGCTGGCGATGCACCTAGACCGCGACCGCATAGTGTGTTTTCTCCTTTACAATTACTAGCTTTTATGGAATTAAATACAAATGATTTCGTTATCAAGTTATCGGATGAGAGATATGAATCTCTCTAAAATTCAACATAGATTTCACAGAAGAGTATATTTTTTGTTCACCATTCAATCCGGAGTAAATTTGTCGACACTTATCGGCGTACTCTAATAAATTATTATAGGTATTAATTACCGGCATGGCGAGCTATTACCACAAATGAAGGCAATTATTGTGAAAATGTGTGTGCTATTAATTTCTGTATACTTCCCATAAACAGTTGATTGTGAAGGAAAACCGATGGACACAGTCTAATGTTTTTTGTAAGATGATAATCTAATTTAGATAACATATATGCCGCAAGAAATTAATATAAGAAATAAAAAATAAATTGTTGAAACATTTTAGAGTAAAAATTAAATTATATATTTCAAATAAATAAAATTTCCGAAAATAAAAATCGCATTTATATTATAATTAAAAGTGAATAGAAATATATACGTTCTTTGGGATGATGTACATTTTCTGGGCTATTTTAATAGAAATATATACGTTCTTTCGGATGATGTACATTTTCTGGGCTATTTTGTCGTGGTCTATGGTTAACTGCAGACATTTCGCTATACTTAACAGATGGCATCTTCAGTCCTCTTTTGGGTAGTAGTTTTGTAATTCTGTCACAGTGGGGATGTACAATAAAGTGATGGTTGTAGTAAATAATGGTTCTATAGATGTTTTCTTTAGACATTTGCTAGAAACACAGATCGGAAGGAATATATTTCTTCCTGTCGATGATCATCCTCAGCCAATGTTAATGCACGGTGAACTAGTATTCGTGATCGAGCGTTTTTGTACCAGATGTTGGACTTTCCATGGAGATATCTATTAGTGTGTGTCTTCTTCCTGTAGATACTGTGTTCCAAGACGCCAAAGGTCTCCCTTTTGACTAGAACGTCTAGAAACGGTAAGGGTTTGTCTTGGTCCGCTTCCATGGTAAAGTTGATCTTGTTGTGTCGCTTGTTAATTTTTAGATCATATTAGCCTTGACCTAGACGCACCGACTAGTATTAAAGCTCAGGTCAGCCGCCGCTGAAGATACAAGAAGCACTGAATAGTTTTGCTGAATGTAATGGGGAAAGTGTATGGTTTTTCCAAATTGGTGCAGAAGAAAGAATATATTATTTTAATCGAACTGCCGTTTGTACTAGATAATTTCGTGGAAAAGTAAGCCTAAAAGCAGTATTTAATAATTTAGTCTAGCCACGTCCCCACAGGTCGCCGCCACAACATAGACCTGTGACGTCAAACAGTGTTCTCACGTGTTGACCTAAATACAGCAGTGTGCTTTAGTTAATATCTGTATTGGATTTGTCAGTGGTCGCGCGGTTTAAGGCGTCAGTACTTGAATCGAGGTGACTAGATCGCTGTGGTTCGACCCCCGCAGCCGGTAGACCGTATATAAGCTATATTTGTGGAGAGGATTGGCACCCTGTCTGCGAGTATGGTAGGGTGGAAGAATGTTGGCTTGGGTCAATGTGAGAGATGATACCGGTTAACGTTTGACTACCCCCTACTTAATGAGGTCTTCCAGGTTTCCCTCATTCCTGCACTGAATAGTGGTTAGGGTCTACCAACGTAAGTCGTTCCTGGGCGCAAATGCGCCCTGCTAAATAATAATATGGAAATAATCTTGGTTATGGTTTCGTTATCTATATTAATTTCAAGTCGTAATCAATCCAAATAAACTTTGTTGGGCAGAATCCGCTTTGCTTCAGCCTTTTACAAGAAAAACATATTTCCCATGATAAAAATTTCACTGTATTTACGTATTTGAAGAAACCTATCAAATAAAAACATAAGAAGATTCTCATGAGAAATTGAATTTAAACTGAAAGCGTAAAACAACAATATACATGATACTCCTTTATTATTTATATATTTTTTGTTCAATGGCAGTAATGGTAAACGTATTCATGTCATTAAAACTTTGCCTGTACTCTTTCCTTTTTGTCTGCCTGTATATATTAATACATTAAATTCGTCTACGTTTTAAATTCATATTATGAGTACTTTTGCCGTGCTCCAAAAATACTTTGTGAATTGCAAATGCGACACCTTTCTGTGTTCCATATTGTATTCGAAAATATACGGTTACACATCCCAGTTGTTAGAGGCAGGTTAATCTCCAATTCTATGCAAATTACTGTAGCAGTTTCCGTTTCCTCCCCAGAAAATTGGAATTCCAAACACGCCGCCGCAGCATGTAAAGTCTGCACTGACAAACTTATCGCTAAAATCGTTATGTAAATGGTAACGAGTATATATCTGCTTTAAGATACCTATACGATTTCATTTCTTACTATTTCTGTTTTTCTACACCAGGGATCCACAACCCATCCAATAGCTCACAGGCCTACACGGTCTTCGTACCGTAAACAATTTTGAATAAAATGTCAGTCAAAATTAACACAAATGTTTGTTAAAACGAGTTGTGTTAAAACAATAACACAATTCGTTGAGTTGTGTTGACTCGGTTATTTGCTAGCTAAATAAATCTTTTATGAGTAACATTGAATAACTTTTATTGAGTTAATTTACTAAGCTATATGTTACTATAAACATAAAACTAAGTTATATTATCAGTACATTTCGTTGCTTCTTTCATAAACCATCTCTCTGACTAAAAATTGTGTTAATAAAAATTCAACACCAAATAATTTCATTCATAAATGAATTTGAGGTTACTCAATGTTATTTTTTACAGTGCAGTTTTAAATTGACAAACTGTAGGAAATTACTGTTTTTGAAGAATATTGCCATTTTGTATTATAAGTTTTATGATTTTGGGGATTCGTAAATAAGATATACAGAGTGTTGCGAAATTAGAGGGCAATATTTCTCTAGGGTGTTCTATGTCAAAAACCATCACTCTGTATTCATATATACGTGGGTCCAATAATTTGAACATGAAAGAAAAACACCCATTAATTATCATTTTATTTTGATAATTATTTGCATGTTTTCTATGTGAAAGCATAAATGTAAATGTGTACAAATTTTCTGAGGTAATACCATAGGAGCTCAGATTTAGCCGGATATTTTTTTATGTTTCTTTTTGAGTACTTACTGTGGTGGCAATTTACCTACGAAAGTAAGTACGAGAAAATAAACATAAAAAAATATCAGGTTCAAAATCTGAGCTCGAATGGTATTTGATAAGACAATTTCATGAATAGAATTTAATCAAAACTAAATAAAGTGAAGTACAGAAACAATAGACAATGAACGCTTATTAATAATAAAGATATTATTTTTTTAAAGTGGACAATTATTAAAAACACAATTATTGTAAATAATTTGCCCTGTTGACGTTGACTGTATTAATTATTCTCTTGTGGCTGCTGATTGTAAGGCTGATTTTGAAGGATTTGTTGATATTGACTCGTTATTCCAAGGTCGAGACATTTGTATAAATTTGTGATTTTGACATTTACAATTTTAAACTCACGTTATTTTTAATAAATAAAGTAACATAGCATTGCTATGATAACGTAATTTATCTGCTTTTTTTATCCAGTTGCATTTTCTCTTACGTCCTATTTAGCCTATAGCAAACCACGATTTTTGCGTTTGTCAATGGGATTTTTTATACATGAGTGGAATTGTCAAAATAAACTATTTAATGTGTGTTTGCCTTTCTTAATTATTTAGATTATAAATATGGGTTCAAAAATTCTTCCTTATAGCCACTGAAAAGGGCCCCTCATTATACTTTTTTCTAAATAACTTTGAGACCAGTTGAGATAAAATTATAAAATTTGGTAACTGACTTAATTTTTACCCAGGCCACCACTATGAATAATATTTACAAATATTTATCACATATCGGTTGAAACAGGAGGCGAAAGTGGTAAAATATACTATACGAGTAGGTACCTTTTTTGTGTTTTGACTTTTTCGATTTTTGACTGAGAAATATGAAATATCAGAAATTTTTTAGTAAATAACGGTTATTCACTTGTTCAGATTACGTCTACAATATAAAAACAAATAAATCATGTAGTAACATAAGTAAATGAGTAAAAGCATTGCCCAATTTATCACTGTTCAAAAGAATTACTGTTGGTTTGTCAAGTTGGTAAATAAAGTGTGTTCAAATTTAGTCTGGAATACATTTGACTAGACTATGCGATTTTGCTGATATTTTGTTGTGTCAATGGCGTGCTATGATTTTTTTTTAGTAATATTTTCAAGAATCGTATTAACGAACATCGAACTTGCTGAAATAGGAAGAAATGCTCTAGTTATGTAGGAGGTCGAAATTAAATTAAAAAAAACGCAGAGAGGAATAAAAAATATGCACTCCTATAAACCTTTTGTTGCTTCTAAGACCTCACAAATATTTTAATGCTATTTTTTTAAATGAAAGTATTAAAAGGAAATATTAGTGTATTAATAATAATATCTACCCCTCATTCTAATCACTGCGGGAGAGGGGGCGGTATATTATTATGAAGCAGGACGTGTTTGCGCCCAGGAAAGACTTACGAACCTAACCACCAGGAGTAAAAGAAAACCTGGAAAATTTTATTAATTAGGGGGATGGTCAAACGCCAACCGGTATCAATCTCCCACAACGATCCAAGCCAAGCCAGAGAGGGTGAAAAATCATCTTCACAAATATAACTTCTATGCTTATTTAATTTCAAAATCCTACATGACTGAACCGAAGCACGGTTTTATATTTCAACAACTTCAGTGTTTTGTAGAAAAATAATTTTATGAAACTATATGTACTCTTCATACGAACATATGCGGAACTTTTTATCGTACGCCGTTTCCATATTGGCAACAATTCTTTACAATTGCCTTGATAAACAATTGCATTGGAACACTCTAGATAATAATAATTTGTAGGTTTTTTCGTCAAAATTCGATGTTTTTCGGTACTTTAGAAATAAAGCAATTCATTTTAGACTATGGCAGGCTGTTAATAATGCGTAGAGAAATATCTACTGTGGATGGTTATCAGAACTGAAGCTTTGCTTTTAAAAGTTCGGTTAGGGATTTGGGAGATTATAAGACCTAAGAAGGTCATATTTTAGAATCAACATGACGCAGAGACCTAGTTTAAAACAGTGGTTCACGTGGATTGAGTGAAATAAAGCGATTTATGTGAAAATATTGACAAATTATAATATAAAAACGTAAAATTTTCCTTTTTGCTTTCCTAGATTTTTCTTTTTTATTGTGTGAAAATAGAAAGAAATAAATTTTGTTAAAATTCTTGGAAAACAATAGAAATTATGGTTATATTCTGATTTTAAATAATCGAATTTCTTAATATCCATGAAACTATTGGTAAACACGGCAAATTTTTAGAATATATCGATGCAATTCTTAATTGATTGTTGACAATTTTTTAATTAAATTAAATAAAAGAGAAACATATTATTCTGAAAGGATAGAAAAAGATATGCAAATTCTTATAACTCGACGGATATTTCCTCAAAGCTATATAAAATAGGGTATAGACTATATAGAAGAGAGAGGGACTTTTATGAGTTTTACATATACAAGATGAATCATGATTAGGTCCAAAATATTTAAGCAAAACTTCGACTAACCAAAACAAAGACCAATTGACCTATAATATATATCCTTAAACAGTTACAGACCTTGAAAAAAAATTGTTATAAAATAGTTTTTGGCATAGCCAAACATGGATTTTCTTTAAACAAAAATGTATTCGATTATATAATTATAAAAGTTGATATTGCAATGAACAAATATTTAAATCATAAAGTTCATAAAGTTTTTTAAAAAAACTTTATTCCACATTCTTGCAATAAATGGTGTTTAGGGCTTACCATTGTATGTTCCTGGACACAATAATAATAATAATACTCAAACTTTAGTTATAACTCTTAGCTGAGGAGATCAACAGACAAAGAATAACAGAAAGTAGACGGACACATTTTATTTAAATGTTATATTGTAAGACGTTAGATCTTCGTATATAATAATTACTATTCTAGTTTGAGTGAGGTATTGTCAGTTGATTATTATATTATACTGTTATTTTTTATGTATTTTGCTGTACATTTTCAATATAAATCTATTTAGTTGTCTTGTGTAAAACTGTGTTAACGATAAGTATACCAAATTCTAGGGCGACCAATGTTGGTTACGTGAGTAACTCCAATGACCCCAAGAACATCACAATATGAATAAAGGTTGCACTTAGATAATGTTTGTATTCTTTTCTTTACGTTGGTTTTTTAATGCGAGTTTGCGCTGAAAGTAAATATAAACCAACAGTTTTTTATAATAAAATATCACCTATTGGAAATATAGATACTGAAAATACCTTTGTTCTATTCTAGCTTCCAATAATATACAGAGTGATTCTGCCATAATCGTAAGAAGAGATAGAGAACAATCAGTATAACACGATTTAAAAAAATTTAAAAAGCATATTTACGCTGAAAAGAAATATTTTCAGATCATTATTTAAACCCCTTTTCAGGCTGTCACTGACTGATTCATACAGTTCCGAAACCAACTCTATGTCCGCCTGAGTGCAATGTTGCCAAATTTGATTAGATACCATAAATAATATTGCCATAATAATGAAATACTCTTTAAAACCGATTTGGTAAACGGCTGACGTATTTGTAAGGACATATCTACTTCCAATTTTTGGCATAAGTTATTAATAGTTTCACTCACAAATATAAGCTAACAAAAAGTTTATCAAAAATTGATTTGAGGGATCATTGCAATAACTTGTACGTCTGTGTCTCGAAGTCGAATGAAGTATAAATATGCAACCAACAGTACAATGTATAATTATTATTATTATTCCAAAGTTAGAATAAATGTGTAAAATTTGATTATTGTACGTATGCCGTACGTTTTTCATAATAGTTTCGCGTCCAGATATATGATATTGTTCAATCACTTTAAAATTATTCTTGTCGAAGAAGTTTCTTTCTAACTTTGTGTATATGTGTGCGTGTGTGTATTTGAGGTTATATTTTGTATATTCTGACGTTATTTAATGTTTTGATCTTTTTATTTTATAAAATTCGGTGTGCCGTTTTGATTACAAATTTTGGAATGCAAATAGAAACAGGTAAATAGCTCTTCTTTATTTATTTTCTTTTAATGACATTTGCCCTGAAACTTCTATGGATTTTATTTGTTTCGTACATATTAGTATTAACGGATAATAACCTATGAAAGGACACAAACATTTAGCCGTGATATGGCAACGCAGGTGTGACGTTGTTCGTTTCACTGCTCGACACTCTGTGATGTCGGACTAAGAAATTGTTGCCAACACGGAGCGTCTTATTACCGGAAGCTATGGGTTGATTTTCTTAAATTTGATAGGTCCAATAAACATTTTTTTTCGATCTTCTGTCTTCTTAGACCTTCCGAATGCGTGGTTAAAATTAATCACATTATGACTGAATCCCCTGTATATGACCATGACTTATGATTTTAACGGATTTTAAAACTATCTGAAATTACATCAATATTACTCAACTGAATTTTGCGGAGCTGATACGCACACCTAATATTTAATTTTCGCGTAGATTGGATCGCATCAGTAAACTCAATATTTAATTGAGTATAGTATTGTATTATTTCCTATAAACTACGCAAAGGAATATCACATAATCCATTTTATTTTAATGAAGTTTCCAAATTGAGAGAAATAACCTCTATATCTCCGATGGGTGGAAGCCCCTGAATTAAAAAGGGCGACGAATAATACGCCGAAAGCAAACTGTTTACTTTTTGTTGAAAGGTACGGAAAACGGCTTTACCTCAAACATGAAATTGCGAAAGAGAAGCAGATAACGCTGGAAAAACTTCAACGAAACAAAAGGAGTGTATGTATGCATACAGAATTCATTATTCTTTCAAATTTTCATACGTCTCTTTGTACGTCGGTTGGTTTGAATAATGTTATATTTTAATTGAAAAATTGTAATCAGCTTTGATAATCTGTGTTTCTTTAGTATAAAGTTCTCACCAAAGTATAAAATGCCTTGCACTAATAATATGCTTTTATATATAATAATAATATGCCTTTACTGCTGACATTCCTTTTCTAAATACTAGGTTGACTTTGGGTCTCTCAAATTTAAAAATAATTAAAAATTAAACATTTCTTGTAAAATATTCAAATATGATGAAATTATAAATATTGGCATATCTGCAGTAGATTTATTTAATTATAGTCAATAAAAGTGCATCACACTAAGGAAGAAACAAAAACATAAGAATTCATGAAAATCATAACAAATTTAAAAACTTTGAGAAATTAAAAAATATAAAAACAAAATAAAAATTTTAGTTCTGTATTCTTATTTTATAAGTTAATTTGTAGTAATAATTCAAAATATGACTGCCAAAGTTGAAAATAATGTGTGGAGAGGGTCAAATCAGTTATAGAAATCACAACTGCTGCAGCATTTTATTGGATATTACCAACAAAATCTTTTTCTACATGTGATACATACGTAAGATGTTTTGCTATGCATGCGACATGGACAAATGTAATAGGTACTGCTTTTTGATCTAGTGATATCAAATACCTAGCATATCTTCTTTCTTGAAAGATTTAGTAGATTCCAAATCTCTCAAATGATTTATCATGTAATATATGGATGGTATTCATCATATTTAATATTGCTTAGATCCATTTTTGCATTCTCACACAAATCTAGTCACAATCTGGACAGCAGTATTTAACAATTTGTTGAGAATTAGCCATATTTAATTAAAATTTATTGTTCTGTAAATTACTATGCTAACATAGAAATTTATTACGATCGTTTCGGGATAACACCCATCTTCGGATAATAGACATTTTTAAAAAAAAATTTGTTTACATGTTTGTTCCAATCTAAAAGGAATTTTTAACAATTTAATAAAATGCAAAAATATTAAAAAACAAAACTTACAAATTAGTCCAATTGGTTAAAAGACATGACTTGTCGAGTTATTTTTTTATTTTTACATTATTGTTAAATTCAGACCAGTTATTACCAACAAGGTCAGAGGCAACTTTCTGCTCGGCCTAAGCAGCTCGACTTGCAGAAAGCGACCTACAATATCGTAGGTACTTAACCGCAGACCTCTCGCCCCGGGCGATGCGCCATTAAATCTATAAATGATACTGCAGAAAACAACTACTCCGCGGGCTAATGCCCTGATCGGCATTGAATTATACCTGCAGTATCTGTGTGAAACAGCCAAGAACCCTTGTCGGCCACTCCACCAGACATAGACCGGTTTCGGGCTTGTTAGCCCTCATCAGTATGCCATAGGTGAGATGACCGACAATTGAACTGGCTGTTCCTTCATATGTAGTTTCACATATAAATCGAGTGCAGGTGAGATATAACTGGTCTGCTACTTTCTGCTCGGCCTAAGCGGCTCGACTTGCAGAAAGCGACCTACAATATCGTAGGTACTTAACCTGCTTTCTGCAGGTATAATTCAATGCCGGTCGGGGCATTAGCCCGCGGAGTAGTTCTTTTCTGCAGTATCATTTATAGATCATTTATAGGTCAGAGGCAAAATGACATGAAATATTATTTTTAATCGAACCAAAGCAAAAGAGTGTTTGCAAAAAATCGAGCGGTATTGTTTTTTTTCCTATTTTTTTCCCTAATACAAAGGTAGTAACATACACTTAAAACTACGTGAAGGAAGAAGTCAAAAATTGCAACATTATTTAATAAGATCAAAATAGATACGTGATAAACCTTCAATGTCACTATTATTATTAATAGAATTTTCATTTTTTTTAATTTGGATCATTTCTAATATACATCTTTTATGAAAGTTACTTTCGTTGTTAAGAATTTTGACATTATTGAAATCAAAATTATGTTTATATTCTATGGCATGTTTAGACAAAGCAGTACTATTGATATTTTGAACTCTAATGTATTTGTGATTATAGATCATTTTATGTAAATATTGTTTAGTTTGGCCAATATATGTCATGGTCAGTAAATTGAATATTTTGTTATATATAAAATATTTTTGTAATATTGCCATTAATGTGTTAGGAATATCGTTTTCTATGTTAATTTAACACACCCCAATCCTGGTCGGTTGTGGACTAATTTTTGTCGTACTATTACGATTGTTTTGTATTTCTGCTCATTCTGCCTTATAACTAAGTTTTTCTGTAAGGTAAAAACGTAGATAAATAATTATATAAATAATAATGTTTTATATGCAAAATATACAATTTTATTTTGGCCGTTATGATCGGCACCTTGGCCATATATTTAAATTTAAAGACCTGGGGAATGACTACAAATTTAAAAATATGTATTAACATTTTCCCTTTGTATGTATGTTATGTAATGGAAAAATAACTGCGCCAACTTTATTCACCACAAACATTTAAAAAATATTGCGGTGTTTCTCTTTTACCCCTTACCGGTAAATGTCAAACATTGAAATTTATTATGTTTTGTGTAGCTTCTGTGAATTTACTAAAAAGTTATTACATATGATAATCTGATGAAAATAGGTTGACTTGTTTTGTTAATTCAAATAACTAAATACAAATTCTGACTTTATGTTTACACGAGCAAATTAAATATGTTCAAACAATTCATCAAAACATATAAAAAAAACAATTTACTCACCTATGTTGTAGGTATGTTATACTGTTAGCATAAGTTAGTGTAATTATTCTTCAAAATAATTTCTAATAAAAAAATTAATCAGATGTATCTATACCTACAGGATTACCAAAAAGTAATGCTATGTGGACTTACCTTAGTCAAAATTTGATGGTTAAAAAGATACAGGTTTTAATGCTAAAATTGTATTTTCAATATTTGTAAACAAATTTAATCCAAATATTGCATACATTTTGAGGATCAGGGGTTTATGAGGTCGAGATATTCAAACTTGTTTCTAATTTTGACGACACTAGTGGAGGGCACCATTTATGAACAAATCATGCTTCCTTTAAATGGCATAACTTTTTTGCGGCTTAGTGTATCCATCTGACTATTGAAACAACCGATTCTCCTACCTTTTTTATCTGAAAAAGGTACATGTTGCGCGGACTTGCAAACCTGCATGACTTCGCGCACTTGTCCATCGCGGACCAGGAACTTTTTGTGCAAATTATGTGTGTTGCAAACATTTTGATGTTTTTAAGTAGTAGTTGAGGGTAGTTCCGAAGAAGATATTTTTGTTTTAACGATGTTGTATGAAGAGGAAAAGGGGGATGAAGCCAGGAAAATGAGAAAGTTTTGGGTTCAACGTATCAATAAAAAGAAAAAGCTGTATGGTGAATTTTATCATTTATTTTCTGAGCTGGGTATTTCCGAAAGTTAAAAAAAATGTTTTTCGAACTCTTGAATCATCCTCGCCTACAGCACCAAAACATAAGGGTTTGCAGAGCAGTGTCATCTAAAGAAAGACTTGCAGGTTGTTTAAGGTAAGTTAAAAGTAAAGAAAATAGGTTGTTGATTAGCGTGGATGCCCGACAATTCAGCGATACATTCCCATCTTAACTGGTCGAATATTTCTAACAGTTTTAAACCACTCTCTGACTCTTGTATGGAAACAGAACTTAATGTTGGACTAACGCTATAAAACATAAAAATTGCAAGCCACCGACATGATCTGCAGTGACGGCCGTTGCAGGTGACGGTCTATGCAGGTGCTGGTCTAGTATGCGATGCTGCATTAAACACATTATGGGAACCTTCATGAGCCGTCTTTGCAGATCCGTGCAAGCATAATGCACCTAAATTGTTATAAAAAGCTTAAAAACTGTACTTATTACTAAACATCGGATTATAAAAATGCCCTTTGTTAAGTAATATCTTGAGCAATACTAGAAGTTCACATTAAACATGTTTTGTGATTTAATTTTTGATATTTTTATTACTTATAGAAACTGACGTAACGCTAGTTCTACCTATGTATAATGTAAATGAACATACTATAATTTTTTTCTTAATTATTCCATTGTATACAGGGTAACTATGACTAAGTACAAAAATTTTATCCACGTGCTCAGGGAGGTCTAAAAGATAATAAAAAATATATTTTAGAATTCTAGCTCAGATGGCTAGATAGGTCAATTACCATGCGTTCCTTTTTTGCAGCGTTGTCAAGTGTAAAAACTACGGAAATAAACATTTTTATTAACAATAATAATGCCTAAGTACCTGATAGATAATAGTTAATCCGGTTAGCTGTAATACTGAAGGTTAGTTATTTCTAAGGGTATAAAACATTTTTACAGAACACTGTAAACGTCTTGGGATGTTATATTTTAAAATATAGTAATTATTATTTTATGCAACATCGTCGATTACTGTTAATATTATTGCTATTATCAGTATTAACAGAATTTAATTCATCAATAAAACAAGTTGAAAAATTTACCGCCGTGAAGTGCACTTTGCATGAGTAGCCTAAAGATGGCAGATGGCGTCTGCAGATGTCAAAAAATAGTTTTTACTCATGTTTCAGTACCTGCTTTTCGCAAATTTAATTTTTTGCGTATTTTTTAGTCTTTTACAAACATGTTGTATTCAAATGCTTAGATGACGGATATGTTGCTGATTTATGCGAGTGTGACAAGGGCATATTACCGTGTGGCAGCGTAATACACAAAATATTATGCTGAATACTTTTTGAGCCACATTGAACAACTGTTATAATGCCTTGGCGGTAAACGTGTGGCAGTGTTTTTATGTATATGTGTAAATTTGCGTGTATTTTTTTGTTAGCCTTCGTGGTTTTTCCCAACGTAAGTAATCGACGGTCATTACCGCTGTACCAATAAGTAGGTACCTCGCTTTAAACAAAAAGAACATCCGAGGAAAGGAGAGGTCCACACCACAGCAACTAGAAAAATCTTTGCAACGGCAGGTTTTAATTTAAACAAGTAAGAAAACAGAAAATGATAAAACATTCTAACTATCAATCCTGGAAATAAATATTAGAAGCGTGCCGCCTCCCTGTGCTACCATATCGCGTTTCTCATTAAATCATTAAATAATAATCTACATTTTGAAAATATATTTTTTTTCAAAGTGGCGTAAACCGATACACTTGTCAACGCGGTAACCTGTCACTACGTTTGACACCTTTGACTTTGGCTGGATATACTGAACCTCACGGCTGACGGAAGGCCAGTGACGGCGATAAATAAGGATTTAATATAGCTTTGAAAATGTTTTTTTTTCCCAAATAAGTTTGGACATGTTTTTATAGATGTCAATTCTTTTTTTTTTAATATTTACTCTCCGATTTTTGTTTCGGAACTGGAAGCAGATAGACATCTGTGGTTAGGTTTCAAATACGTGTGAACTCGAATGCGTGACAGAGATGGGGGCATTGTACGGTACACAGACCCTCCAACTGTGACGGCAAGAGTGAGAACTGCTCTTAACACTAAAAATGACAGTTTCGTTGCAAGGATAACGAGTAATCATTCATTTTCTCCACATACGTGGTGTGAAACCTATTGAAATTCATCGCCAGTTCACTGAGGCATGTGGTGATGGTGTCATGAATGTGAAAAATGTGCGTTCGTGGATCAGACAGTTCAAAGAAGGCCGAACGTCGAACCAAAAGAGTCTCGACCTCATCCATGCCTTCATCACGTGGCACATTTTTCACATTGATGACACCATCATCACAGCCTCAGTAAACTAGTAATATATTTCAATGGGTGTCGCATCTCACAAATGGAGAAAACGAATGAACCATTTAAAATGTCAACAACACTTCTCACTCTCGTTGCCATTATTATGTGTCCCATACATTGATGACATCTCTGTCACGCATTCACAACGAGTTTATACGTATTGTCACAAGTGCCATCATTATTGCAATAGATTGTACCTAGCACAGATAATTATGTTTGCTCACGCGTTTTGAGTCCTTGCACAAATGTGGCAGTTTATGCATCACCTTGTATGAGTCGGTTATGGATCGGTTTAATGCAGCCAATTATTACGTAACCCATTATACCCGTTGAAAAAATTAATCGAATAAATAAATCGACAGCAGATAAATGATTTTATGGAACATCTATTATGTAACACAACGATGAATTACCATATTCAAATTGATATCCCCCGCAATTTTTGTTTGTATTTCGTGGATTTTAGTATTCCATATAATACTACGGAATTCTAAATCAGTTTTCATAAATGTGGAATAAGCGTCCCATTTCACAAACCACGGCAAACAATTACTTCCAACTAGAAGCACTCAGACTTGGATAATAGACAAGTCGGGTTTACTTCTATTTTAGTGTTCCGGATCATGGCTATAAAGTGTTTCGCTTTGTGTAATAATTTATTCATACCCTGGTCTGTTTATACGCTAACAGCTATTATATTTCACGTAACCATGCACACGAAGACTGAGAATAGTGCAATTCGAAGACAGCTAAGTGACAGGAGAACAGGAAAGCTAGATGCAATTTTAACGTATAATGTCTTTTCCAATGGATCATTTTCGAACAAGATAAAAAAACCTTAGTAGCAGATAACAGCATACATATTTTTTTGAAAAGTAAATTAATTTTGTTCGTCCATATTTCAACACTGACTACTACATTCCCAATGGGCATGCATGCGTTTAAAAAAACATTTAAATATGATTTAAAATCAAAGGTTGAAACAATGTCTTACGAGGAAACGTTATATTTAACTAAAAGAGAAACATTTCTTAAACATTATTAAGCAACTTTTAAATAACAGAACTTAAAAAGTTGTTATGAAATAAACACGTTTTTCTAGTGTTGACTTCAACCTCTTGTTTACGTTTTTAACTAAAAACAAACGTAAAATCTTGAATTCATTGTTTCATACTTTGCTTTTCAACGTATTTATTAAGACGCTTTTTTGAGACACTTACGCAAAATATTAAAGTCCCCTGTTACAATAATGCTGTGACCATTATTTTTAACAACATCAGTCTCCCATCATTGAAAAAATCTTTCAAAAAAATATTTACGTTGCTGTTTGGTAATCTATACACAGTACTCACGATATATAAAGTCTTTTTCAATTTTATATCTACAGATAACAGCCAAAAATGTCTAAACTCTAAAGCCAAAGTTTTTACATTGCAAAAGTTTACAGTTTTTTTTATAAACATCAACAATCCTGCCTACTGTTCGAGTTACATCTGAGATTGTTATTATATCCTTTTATTTCCAGCTCTGAGTCAATAAATTGATCAGTTATACATGCCTCTGTAAGGCACGAGATTAGAAGTTTACGTTGAAATACATGAACGTCTAAATTATGGTCCAATTTTTGGTTTGTACGAACACAATTAACACCTTTTTTTTCTTCACTTCTGCTAACATTACTAACTTGTTCCTCGGCACATAATACACAGAAGATTTTTTCTTTACAATCTTTAAACCTTATGATTGTATCCTCCACATTTGAAACACCTTTTATTACTGAAGTGTTCATATTATTATTATTAAATGTATTTGGATCCACCTCAACGATTAGATTAAATCGGTCTTTTCTAGGTTTAGTCATAAAGACACGTTCAAAGCTGAACTTTTCTCCTTCCGGTACCTATTTGATTTTGTCTAATAATTCTTTGAATCAGTTCTTTTGCATATGCATAATTTTTTATTTCTTCTCTATCAAAGCCCGTAATACTGAGCCTTGGATGCCTTTTTTGGCACTTGAATCTCATAATCATTACCCATCTTTGTCGTGATATCATCACGAACAGTATTTAATGTTTCTGCGTTTCTAGATGTCTAGATTAGATTTGTAGGAAAACTTATAATAAAACCAATGATGTATATTTCATATCGAATTAGTGTTAGATTTGTAGGAAATCTTATAATAAAATCAATGATTCATGTCAAATTAGTGTTGAAAATGGATCCCACTGATGCAATAATAATATTTGGTATTCCATAGTTATTAAAATTACCCAAAACACACAATACTATGCCACCCCAAAGTACACACTATATTCATACAAAACTTAGTGATGCCGAATGATTCACGATTGTTGTGTCCTCGGTGGTGGCAAGTCAATAAGTTCACTTATCTCACTATAATTAGCACTCTCACAGTAAAAATACAAAATTCTGAATTCAAGAGCGTTGCCGAAGGGAGGGCGGTGTCTAGCGAAAATTTTAACACTTGGCTCATTTAACAGATACAGAAATAATCCAAATTTTGCCATAGTGGGATACAGGGATAGTAACAGGAAATTAAATCCTGTAACATTTTCAACTAACTTCATCTCAATCAAACTGTAAACCAATGTTCATCCTGTCGACATAATTTGTGAGTATAATCAACAATTGTAGGAAGAGTCCTATATGTCTAATGGTTGTGTATGGCTTTCAAATAAAACAAAAATTGAACAATTTCAAAACTATTATAAAATGTCACTTAAGTTTTAATTGAAAACATCATATAGAAATAATATTCGCAAGATAGTTCAATATTTCTTTAAAGTTTACTGTTAGTGTTTCGATAATTCTAAATTAGGTTTATGTTTTTATTGTTTCCAACAAATAAATGACTGATTGAAGTTATAATAGCTATTCAGATACCTGTCGCCTGATGGGCATAATCATCCAATAACGCCAGTAACGCATACAAGATTTTATATTTCACTTCATATGAAATAAAAACTGTAAAAGGTCATAGCCTTGATGTTTCTTGATTTGTGGTTTTGATTGATGTAATATGTCAGTGCTATTCAAACATATCTACCCAAGGGTCATTATTCTCGCGTTCTCATGGAAGTGACATTACGAATGTCCGGGATGATACGGGTATTTTTATATAACTCGTTGCCTAGGGATAACTAAATTATAAGCAAATGAAATATAAAAGCATATTGTAAAGCAATTCTCAAGCAAAAGTGCTGTGTACTTTACATAACTTGATTAAACTATAAGTTGGCGAGCATATTTTCCAGGAAGATTAAAAATGTAGATGGTCGTAACACAACCCGGTTAAAAAGTTCATAAAGGTACGAGCCCTCATCAGTGCTGACGGCGGTTTATCCTTATTATCCAGAAAAAAAGTAATTAAAAATTAAATTTCTTTACTCGATGTAATGCCAGTAACGGTATTGTAAATAACTAGTATGAGTACATTCACAGATATTGAGTGAATTTTCCTCATTACGTCATTATTTATAATGAAATCGATTGATTGTAGTCACATATAGTATCGTTTATGATACTCTATAATATACAGATATAAAAAAAGCTTTCGGTCGCATTGATCATGGTCGCTTATTGTCGAAACTAAAATACCTTGGTTTTTCAAAGTCTTTATTGACATTAATGGAGTTGTACTTACTAAATCGAAAACAGTACGTGGAATATGGCGGTATACGATCAAACACCTACATTTCAACATCTGGAGTTTCTCAGGGCTCCAATTTGGGGCCTTTACTTTTTCTTCTTTTCATCAATGATGTATCAGTCAATATTTCAGCGCCAAATTTACTTTTTGCAGACGATTTAAAAATTTGCTTAGAAGTTAATAGTTATGAAGAAGGTAATACGTTACAAAATGCATTTAATGCTACTCAGACATGGTGTTATGAAAATAACCTAGAATTAAATTTGTCTAAATGTAAAGTTATGTCATTTCACAGAAAATACAGTCCATTAATTTTCAATTATTCCCTCAACAACACTGCTTTGGAAAGATGTATTAAATTTAAAGATCTAGGAGTGGTATTTGACAGTGAGCTTTCCTTTAATATCCACATTTCAGAAACGGTTTCTTCTGCCTATAGACTACTTGGATACTTTATTAGAAATTGGAGCAAGTTTTCAAATATAGATACGTTTAAATTATTATATATAACCTTTATTAGAAGCAAAATGGAGTATGCCTCAATTATTTGGTCTCCTCTCTATCTAAATTACATTCAGCTTTTAGAATCTGTCTAACGTAAATGCTTAAAATACATGTTTTTCAAAAGTTATGGTTACTATCCGCCTAGGGGTTTTGATCACGCTGCTCTACTGGAGCAATTCAAGGTTTTATCTTTAGCTGACAGGAGGAATTGTGCCGCTTTAACACTGTTATGCAAAATATTTAATAATAAAATAGATTGCAACTGTCTCTTAAGTTAATCTAATTTCATTGAGGTAATTAATGTCTAATTTCTATGTACCAAGAAGTCGGTCAAGATACCCACGCAAATTTTATTGTAAAACACCTAAAACTAATATTTTAGTCAAATCGCCAGTCTACAACATGTCCCAGTTATTTAATGGGGTATACACCATGATAAAATGAGGTTCATTATTAAGACCTTTAAAGATATGATTTCTCTGCGATGACGTATATTACTGTTTATATTTCCTTCCTTTGTTTTGTTTTTATCATCTAATCAAATTTAGTTATTATTTAAAAAAAGAATGATAATTAGTACAGTTGCACCTAAATCTAAGTAAAAATGTTTACAAGTTCTGTCATTCGGGATTTTTTTTGTCCAATTCATAATATGTGACCTTCCTGTTATGGAAGCACCAGTTTTATTATTATTATTTTAGGGTCGTGGTTAAGTTATTAGTGTGTCTCAAATATATACAATATGTATTTTTTTATAGACAAAGTTGTCGTCTTGTAAGCCAATGGGCGCCAGTTGATATAATCGACGAGGAGGGAGTCAAGATAACCAATATTGTAATAATAATATTAACTAGAGATTTAATTAAATAAAGGGTAAAAATGTACAATTATCACAATTAAATAAAATATAAAGTTACCAAAATTTGTTAAATTATTAGGTATAACATTACATAATATGAATTTAATAGAAAATAATAATATTTGGATTTTTACTTGTTTCAGTAATTATATAGCATATTTTTATTTAATTATATTAAATAAATTATGTATAAAAATCTTTAGAAAAAAAGCATTGCTTAGGTAAGTATTAGTTTTATACTAATTATTATTTTGTTTATACCAATTAACAGCTGTTATCTGGTTCACATTAATAACTATATTAAAAATGTATAAAGACGTAAGTAATGAAAATAATTAAACAAATTAGTAAAATATTAACTCTACACTTTAGTAAACTACACCAGATACACCAATTAACGAAATTTACAATAATAGTTTATAAAAAATAGGAGAGGGTAGGTAAGTAACACAAATTTTTCTTTATTTGATGAACTGTGAAAATATTTGTTGTTCTCTCTTTTCAGATATGCTGCTTGTTACGCAAGATCGTACTTACAGTAACTCCCAGGTGATTGGTACTTAGAAACAGAAGCCATGGAGTTGATAACAGAAAAAAAACCGAAGTCACAGCTTACATCATGGAACTATCTCCATATATGGAAATTCAGTTGCTCAGTTATTAACCAGCATATAATGAGAATTGTGGAAATATTACAGCTTATACCATTATTATTATGTATACACTATACAGCATGGTAGATACAGTGTGCATTTGTTTGTGCGTGAAATATCTTTCTGGTTGCAATACAAAAGGACCTACAATATAATTTTAATATTTAGATTCAAATAAAGAGGCAAAAGTTTAATTTTTAAACAAATAATTTATGTTTGCAAGATTATTATTATTACCTTAGTTGTTATAAGGTCCTCACTCATACGCACTTCAAACAAATTTTCACTGCCTACTCGCCGTGTCTATCTTTTCGAACCTCGCGTTTTTGCCTGTTAAAAACTTATCGCTAATACTCTGCCTCTTCATTATAAAAATATACAATGTGATACATTGTAAAGTGTTACAAATAACAAGGTAGGTCTGTCAATTTTTTTATTGCTAGGGCATCTTCTGCCAAAACAGATTCAAAATTGCAAGGTAACCGTACCTAATATTTTAATAAGGTTATTTCTAGTTAAAAATGTGTGCATGTGTAATGATTATAATAAAAAAATGAGTACCGATTATGACTCTGTTCTGATTAGATTATTCAGCTGTGGCTAAAACGTATTTAACCTAAAAGGTTATTGTAGAACTAACAATTGCTTAGCATGATCAGGGCCTGAACCCAGGATCTCCTGAACCACTGAGCTATCACGCCACACCTAATTCTACTATGCGTATACTCTGTTCCTTATAAGATTTAAAGTATTTTAATACGAAAATATATTGTTTCTTTAAATTCAATATAAATTTGACAACAAATTCGCTTCAAAGCTTTTTACAAAAATACTTCATTAATTTTCGTTCTTTTTTTTAATTTTCTTAAAATTGATACAGCTATATACAGTTACATTGTTTCATATGTTCTGAGAATAAAAAATGTGTGTTGTCAAATTTTTGTGCTAAAAATTGTATTATTGTATTACTTTTAAATTAACTTGTTGCTGTTTTATGTGAGCAAGGAGCTTTTTCTTAATTTTTCTCGAAAAATGGACACCCCACCGATTTTTTATTTTATGCTTAGTAGCAAAGCCTATGAGATCCGTATTAATGATAATTAAGATGAATCCTCTTCAAAGTAATAAATTTGACATCATATTTTTTACAAAACCGAATTATTTTTTTTTAATTTATGACACCAGTTACCCGTATTTCCGCCACTGGTTCAGGTTGATACTTGATACTGCATTACTTTCAGGTGAATTAAAAAGCAGGGTGTTCCGAAATTAGGGGGTAATATTTCTCCATGGTGTTTTATGTCGAAAAAGATTTATTTTTTAAGAAAATTATGGTTAAAGATGCCATTCTGATGATGATTCATTCTAAATAACTTAGAAATCCGTTGACACAAATTTATGAAATTTAGTATGGCAGTGTGCTCGGCATGCCACTATAAACAAAATTTATAAATGTTTATTACATACATTCTTATCTGGGTGAGGGGGGTAAAATCTACCATAACATCTTTGTGCTTTGACTTTTTCGTTTATTGATTGAAAAATATGAAAATTCAGACCTTTTTTATTAAAAATTAGATTATTGATAGAATCATAGATTTAGGAACAGAGAATTAAGCCAGAGACTATTGCGCATCCTACCAAATTCCCACTCCTCCCACCCACCAATCACAGACATCAAATTGAATGATGTTTATTCGTTATTGGTTGGTGTAATTTGAAATTATTTATTATTATTATTATTTAATATAATTTCTTGTTTACTACTTTTGGTACAAATGTGAAATTATTTACAAGAACCTTTGCTTGCTGAAGTTTTATTTAGAATTAAACATAAAAATATTAAGTACAATTCATGCATTTACTTGTCACTATTCAAATCTAATTATGCTTCTTAAAAAGAGTATATTTTACTGTTTACAATTCAGAGTAATTTCAAATTATATTAATTTGTTTTATTTACCAAATATAGTTTACTAAAAATTTCTGTCAAAATAAGAATTCACAAAAAATAACTAAACAATAATTGCAAAATACGCTAAATTAATTCTATGCGAGAAAATAATTTTAATTTCGATTTCTCTTTTATAACACATGAAACATTATTGTTAACGGATTTTACTATATGAAAAGTAAGCATTTTATCAATATGAACCCACAGTACCTACATATTTAAAATATAATGAATGCATTTTATGTTACTGGCATGTACACATGATACTGCAAAAAAGTTTTCATCAATTGTTCAAGTGGGGGCATTATGTTGTAAGGATAGATATATTGTTGTGTTGTTTTTTCATATATTTTCAGGTGTTAACAATATTGTGTGAAACTAACTACTCCATATATAGAGTATATCAGGTTAGTAAATAGAATAAATTCTTTAGATAATTATTGAATAGAGTTTTGTCTGTGGATGTTCATTAGCATACCTAGATGTTTGGTATCAGAGAACATACATATGACTTCATTGATAGGAATTGTAGGAGATTTGATACATATTAGCTTAAAATACCTTTCTTAAACAGTAAAAAATTGTTTTGTTGTGTCTAAGAGTAAAAAATATAAAGCTATAAAAGTTTGCTTAAAAACCAAACTTTACAATGTTAGTCAATACCCCACTCATTTTAGAAACACCTTGTATAGACAATGTAATAAATTACAATGATGATGTCTGTAATTAACATTGATTTAAATTATATGGTAAAAATAGTGATATTAACCTGAAAAAGCAGTTTCGCTTGAATAATCAGGTACTGGTGAGTGAAATGAGGGAAAAATATACGTATTTTGATCAATTTCCAAGATTTCAGAATAGTCAGGCACGTATTCGTGTATATAAGCAATATTTCAAATTTATAAGTAGTTATTTAAAATTTAAATATTTTTTTAAACAAATTATGCAGAACTAATAGGTGGGTATTCGTTTAAAATTATAATTCTTCATTTAACCCTTCAGTCGTGTGTAAGATAATCGAATTTAAATGGTTTATTGCATACTGAAACTCCTCCTGTATACAGGGTGAGTCATTAATAATGGTTTAATAGCTTAAGGGCAGATTCTTAACGTCTAAATAAAGCGATTGAGGCCAAAATGCCTTATTCAATTGTTGCTCCTTCTCATTCTACAGGGTGTTAAAATTGAAAAAATATTTTCGATTTTTTGCTATATTTTAAGAACGTATAGACCGATTGTTTTGAAAATTTGTAGTAGTCTTATGTTTTTTGAGGTGGCAATTACGAATATGCTCTGTTGAGGTCACGACTAGGAGGCGCTGTACTGTCGATGTAAAATTATGTCTAACTTTTTGTATTTTATACTTTTGAATTTTTTAATAAGAAACTATTAAACTACCTTCATTTCTAAAGAGAAAAAGTATACCTGTTGCAAATACGCGAAATCGATAAACTCAACCGTTTTTGAGATTCGGCGGGAATTAAATTAGAAAATTAGGAAGGAAGAACACTGCAACAACTGACAATTTTATTATGCATATCTTAACAAATTACTAATCATAATAGATTCTCGAAGTGACCACCAGCGACTTCAATGAACTTGCTTAGTCTCTTATTTAAATAATAATACAACATTTGAAAAGAAATTAATTTTGCTCTATCATATAAACATTTTACTACATCTTTCTTTATATTTATATGATGATTTGTATTCATATTTAAATATATATTGGTATTTGTTGGATTCCTATAAACAGTTACTTCATTATTATATTTCAGTGGTAGGAACGTCGAGTTAAACAAAAAAAGTAACTAAAAAATCACACAAATAATTAATTACACACAACATAATAATAATGTATTGTATAAATTTATTAAAACTAAGAAAAACTAGTCGCAATGTTTCCTTTTTAAAAATAGAACTCTTTATTGCATGGTACCTAAAGATGGCCTGAATCGATATTATCATAAAGCTGCATGCAATGTGATGTAGGTATTTGGTGGTATCCACATAAATTGAAATTTACCGATATTGATTCTGGAAACATCTATAATTCAAAGGAACTAAGAAGTCAAAAGTCAGTTATAGATTGTAGTGTAAATATTTTAGTGAATTTACGTGGCTACAGTTCTTGTAAATGTTGTGGGAATTCAGCTATTGAATTAGATATTGACGTTTCTCTGACGATTTGAGTTTCAATTGCTTTTCAATTTCTGATTTCTTATACAGAGTATTTCAGAATAATTTATCATAAATCGTAAGTGTAAATATTAGAAGAAAATGCGAAAAAAGATAATATGAATGCCCTGTGTGTGATAAATAAAAGACGCAGAGGAATATTGAATATTATTTCCAATATTAATAAAAATATCAACATTGTACTGCATTTTAGTAGACATATTAAATTTGTTAGTTAAGATAACAAGTATAATCCTAAGATACTGACGTTCTAAAACAGAGACAGGATTTACACATTCCAGTAATTTGTCAAAAGTTATTCAGAAACGGATATGTAGCAAACCAGCCTTAAAATTTACATATGTATTAGTGAGGTATACAGGACGTTTGTTGTGCAGTAATCTTGGTATATTTCAGATTGCAGGCTTCCGTAATTTGAACATAATAGGCCTTAGCCTCTGCTGATCCCTTTGATTTAATAATCATAATAATTACCAATTGTTGAATGATAGTTTCAAAGTTTTTTTGAAGAAAAGAACGATATTTCCTGGATTGCCATTTTCGTGTCTTTATTTGATAATGGTTTGCAATGGTTTGACATGATCAATTCTTAAATTGAAAAAATTAACTTTCTTAAGTCCCCAATATTTACTTCATGTGGATAAACTGCTTGTTTCACTTAGATTTTTTTTTGCTATTATTTTAATAGATGATATTATTTTACAGTTTTCTGCTCTAAGAAGCGTTAGTATAGTCGCTAGTTTAAGACAGAATGAGAAAATCATTATGAAATAAAAATATACTTTTAAAAAATTCGTAATATAGATATAGACACCTAATTTATGCGATTTGCTACAGTTTAGTTTTAATGTTAATTTGGTTTGTAGGCTTCCATGGTAGTTGTCAGTGTCAAATAATTCCTTTGGTCCTGATCCATGATGGTGCGTGGTTTCAGGTTGCTGACCTTTGATTTCTTTAGGCATGATGGGTAGTTCTCACCTAACTCTGCCCTAACCCTTTTCTTAATCTCAGTTATACTCCTGAAGGCTTGTTTAGGCTTCTTGACGTTTTGAGAGACTTATAGCTCTTTTCTTCACAACAATTTTTGAAATTGTAATGTAAGTTCTTTGGTCTGTATTTAAATAAGATGTGTGCATTGATCAATGATGTAAAGTAACTAATATGGTATTCAAGTTCTTGTTTTCGTGTTACATCAAAACTGAATAGGATATCTTCTGCATCCAGTTGAATCTTCTTGACCTTCATAATCAAATCTGTAGCATCCTTGACGTGTTCTGTCTTTTCCTGTAGATCTATAATTTTACGTGCCGAGTAAAATCCAATACGGTACAATTGGTTTGTGGATCTTTGGAAATGAATAGAACTGGAGTGTTCTTGTATTACTTTGAATCAGATTCCTATATAGTTCCAGGGAAATGCTGTAATTTCGAACGGCAGACGTCATTTCTATTCAACTTTCTTAATGTCATTGTTCTTTATCTTCTTGTACCTTTTGCGTAGTTTTGGTTCTGATTATATAACTGTTCATAACACATTAACTGTTTCAGTTATTTATTCTTCCATTACTTCTTGAGGTTCATAATACCTGAGCTGTTTTAGTATTTCTCTTGTTATTTCTTGGAGGTACTATCGAAATCTGTGATTTTTAAGGCGTTGTTTTTTTCTTGAGACCATCTTAAATGCTAAGGCAAAATGCAGTCCTTTATTATTTTAACAATTCTACTGAAGTTAGGTTTACAACTTAGTACAAAATATGTAGGAATAACTTAACAATTAGAATAATAATTAATATAATGAACTTAAATGTGATTCTAAATGGCTTACTGTATTCTTTTGAATATTAATAGTACAGTGAGGAAACCCTCCTTATACACTTTGTACTTCCAAGACATATATGTTTCCAGTTCCTTTTACATAGGTATGTCGAGTTGAAATAGAAGCTCACGGGATACTTTACTTCCTATATTAAAATTGAATGTTGAGTGGAGTTCAGGTATTTACAGAGAAGTGGATGGAACATATTGAAAGCAGTCCTGGTCGAGGTCTACTAGTTTTATTTTATCGATGAAATACTTTTTCTTAGAGAACCTCTTTCAAGTCACGAATTCAATGTATGGCTACAATATATTTTATTTTCGAAATGAAACACATCATGCCAATATGTCTGCTGTTAAGAACGAAGGTTTTAAGATTGGATGAGAATGTGGCAGAGGTTCATTTAAGATTCTTTGATTTACTCTGCATTCAAACTACATCAAATAAATGTACAGCTTATCTAAATATGTGTTCATTATAGCTTTTAGTGATGGCAAGGAAAATGATGATTGTGCTGTAAAATTCTGGTTATTTGAAGCTCGGTTCTTAGTTTGCTCATGTTTTTATGTAGGGTATTAAAATTGACATTGTTATATTTTGGGACCCCTACGTGCACAATGCACATGCTCTGTGCAGTTGCTATGCGGAACCCCCTGTAATTTAAGCATAATTTTACGAATTAACAAAAGACTGACGTTTCAAGGACAAATAATCGTATTTATAGATGCACAAAAAAATCCAGCCAGTAGGTGGAAAAATCCAGGTGGTTTTTATTAGCGTAGCACTAAAATATAATATCATCATTGAATAATTTCCTTTACGCACAAAAAACCGAGAATTTGTACCGAATCACACCATGAATAATACTTAATGTTTTGATCAATTGAAATGTTACTATAGCTATCAATGTGCAGTTAACATGTAAAATTTTTCTAAACGACTTGTGGTCCTGGAAACTGTTATAAAACCTGGAGAAAACTTGTATAATTGACACAGTTAAGAGATATTCTTTCTAATTTACTCAGATTTTTTTTAGACTATCTCAACCAAGAGCTATGAAATTCGTTCAAAATTTGCGTATAAAAATGGCACCTTTAATTACAAGTAATGACTATTTTTATAGTTGCAATTTCTGTTCAGATTTGTGCATGAGTATCAAAATAAAACGGACTGGCATTGAGATATTCGTACATACCCGTTTTCTTTCATAAAACCCTAGAAAATTTGAAAAGTTGTTAATATTGGCCTTTAGGCACTCAATTCAGAGGATCTCAGAAACGGTAGTCGCAAGGGATTGTCCCAAGGGTGCACTTTATGGGGCATATATAGTCTAGTTTAAATTGAGTTATGTAAGATCTTCTGCTCGAGTGCTTTGTTAGAGAATTTTGTTTTAAAAAGATATTGGAACAAGGGAATGTTAAAAAAATCTGAAAGATCAGTTCAAAGCAAAGAAGCTTGAGAAGTATAGGGTGGCTGTTTAAGTTGTCTGTTTTATTTAATGGCAATGCTTTAAAAAAGCACGCAACATTTTTGAGAAGGTGATATTTTTTAAATTTATGCTAAAAGTACCGCATATTCAAACCGTACGAAGCATATTGCCATTTTTTTTTCAATTATTTAAACTGACCTATGTGTACAGAATGTTTATAGTAGGTATGATTATTTGCACGTAGACAGTCTGTTGCCATAAAATGGCACTCTCTCAAAATAGTTTTTGAACTACTGGAAATAGGGAAGTTGCATAAATTTTGTATAAGTTTGTAATGTATCTATCATAGAGTAGGTAATCATTCAAACACATTAAAAGGTGAGAACATTTGTTTGCGGCAATAATCACATAATAATTAAAACGCGATAATATTGCAGTGACCTCACATGCCGGTCAGCGCGGCCATCTTGCTTATGTTTCCGCAGATATACGTGTCTGTTTGTGATGTAAATAGTTAGTTAGTTTCTTGTTATTTTCGTAGCATTTTGTGGGTCACGTATAATGTAAATACTATGTAAGGTAGTGCTGTGCAAATGACGCCGGAAGTGGACTTTGTGCAAGCACAATCGAACAATTTGCCACGAGTGGATTCATTTATGCTTATAAACTTAATTGGTGCAGAAATACGGGATCAAAGCAAGCATTTGTCTATCTTGGATTTTTAACATCACAGTAATTATTAGTGGTGATGTGGTGAACTTACAGTTACGTTTTTATATATTTTTAGGTATTGATAATATTGTGTCAAACTAACTACTCTATGGACAAAAGCCCCAACCAGCGTTGAATTACACCCACAATATCTACCCATATATTCCTTCCTAGGTATTGTTAAATTAACTTATTTATTTATTTACAATATAGATCTGCTCGTGAAAATTATAGTGACATTCCTGTTGGTTACGATCAGGTTAAAGGAGATAGCAAGCTTTGCATGCTAAAGCGGAAAATCCAGAACATAGGGTTTATTTATTGTTACTATTTAAATTTTGCTAACATAAAATAATTACTTTAAAAAATTATGTTAACAAATTTTTAAATAAAAGTGAACAATCTTAAATGTAATACTAAGTAAGTGAGTTTATGTTATAACAATATTTACATATGCAGTTAAATTTAAAAAATGTATATTTTAAAAGATTTCTGTAGGTTCTTAAAAATTTGTTGGATAGACCGCTATTTTCCATTATTCTAAAGTTATTTATATTTGTAGAAAATAGTGTTTCAAGAATGCGGCGTTTTTAATAGAAATGTTTGTTTTTTTACAACTTCTACCTTTTCTTTTCGATAAACTTAAACATACCGACTTATGTATTTCCAGTTAAACTTATACTGAAATGGTTTTCACAAACAAGGAATGTTTAAATTCTGTAGAGCTTTACGGTTTTTCTTTCGTCGCGCTTTATTGCCCTACACCACATTTTTCTTGTCTCTAATTTTTGACACGGAGAAATTTTTTTTATTAGAAGTATTTATACATAATGACACATGCAATGTGCTTATTTTGCGAGCCTGTTTTGCAAATTTTTCCAACACCAATATCTATGTAACACAATAACACTTAATAAATATCACAAATGACAAAGCAGCTCTTCTAAACGTATGTACTACGTTGTCCGAAGGCATGTAAATCGCTTATAGATTATAAAGCACAATTCCACGCAAACGGCGTCTGACGTCACAGGTCTCCACTGTGACGGCGACCGTTTTGTGGAGGCGTGGCCAGCTCATTAATTGCAGGTCGCATTTGCGCCCAGGAACGACTTACGTTGGTAGACCCTAACCACCATTCAGTGCAGGAATGAGGAAAACCTTTAAAGCCTCATTAATTAGGAAGTGGTCAAATGTCAACCGGTATCAATCTCTCACATTGACCCAAGCCAACATTCTTCCACCCTACCATACCCGCGGAAAGGGTGCGAATCTCTCCACGAATATAGCTTATATACGGTCTACCGGCTGCGGGGGTCGAACCCACAGCGGTCTAGTCACCTCGATTCAAGTACTGACGCCTTAAACCGCGCGACCACTGACCGATCATAGAATATAATAATAATAACCGATACAGCTTCTAATTACTTGATTTCCGCAAGTAGTTTTTTTTGTTCAATTTCTCGATTTTAACGATGAAACTTTCCCTCTCTTGCATTGAGCCACCATCGGTGCTAACAAAGGCCTGTTTAAAAACTTTTTCGTTCAGCAAAAGTTTTTTTTATAAAAACGTAAAGCAGCCCATAATAAATGTACTAGATGCCAGTGGACAATAAATTACTTCTTTCTTGACACTTTCAACTTAACTACATAAGTTTCAAGTATAAAGTAAGTTACTTCAATCTTAACTAAAGTATCAGTATTTTAAACATGCCTATTAGAAACATTTCAGAATATAATTTGTTTAAAATTAAGTGTCTTAATAGACATTAAAGTTTCGATATTAGCAGTTTTTTCTTATGTCCCAACATATTTTGATAGTTATGAATTCATCTTTACTACTTTATATATTTGAACATCTGAAACTTACAAAATTCATTAGAAAATAAAGTCCAGGCATATTGAAAATGAACGTAGCGTTTTCTGGTCCTATATATAAGAATTTATTTGTATATTTATTTATAAACACACATTAACAAAAGGCAGTTTAACTAGCAACTGGACGTAGATAGAAAACACAAACAATAGAATAATAGACGTGGTGAACATAATAATATTTTGAAGAACTCTTGATACCATTGCTGGATACCAACTACAAAACGCCCCAATCGTATTATAATAACGAAGCATTATCATCATCTAAAGAAGACGAACTCTTCAAAATCTTTAACAATTTACATTTTTGTGACCGCAAAGCCTTGTCTGTGATCAAATCGTTTGAATTCTGTCTTAAATATAATATTGAATCCGCTGACATATTAAGAGAAATACCACTATGGATAATTTCAACCGCCCACTTGCAAGAGTATCATCCGTCTACTCAACCGTCATCACTCAAGATGTTATGTATTTCAAGAAAGTGTTTGTTGCATATTTCAACCATTTTACGATACTGGTGTCAAATGATACCAAGTTGAGCATCCTGGAAACCTGATAAAAGTTATCTATTATCGTTTTTCAGTCATCCTATATACATTATCATTACCTCAGAAATTGCAAAAAAAAAAAATGGAAGCGCTACAACCACAATAACTTTTCATCCTTATTGACATATCAACAACTCTGTACCAAGTCATTGTCACTACTTTTTGCCTTTGAAAATCGTATATAATCTGATCATCGTTGGCTAAATCGCAGCAGCCGTGCTTTTTCTAGTTTATTACAATGCCCGTTTGCAGTAACTCACCGCACGTGGCAGGACACTACAGCAAAAATGTATGTAGTCGGACATAGTCGTCAATTGTTTTCATCGGTAATTTGACTCTTCATAGAATTATGACAAATGTCAAATATCTGTTAAGGTATATGTTTCTGTTTACGTCATCATTTTTAAATTGGCACAACCTAAAATATTAACTATTGTGCTTTGATGATGAAAGTGTAGAAGTAGCAGTCCGTTTATTAACACATATGTATTTTAAAACAGTATATAAAAAATACGTAAATTTTTGCAAAACAAATTAAATATATAGCTTTTATTAAAGGATACGTTATTATAGTGTCAATGTTAAACGTTAAATTCTTTATGGCTTGATGTGAACGTTTCCAAATACTAACATTGGTGTCGCCACACTACAGCACATTACAGAATTCTAAATTGAAATTCAGGTGATTCCGCAGACAAGCATTACGAAGGCGATGCGATTAAGCAGACAATGATCTGATGTTTGGAACACTCTTGCGCTCAACGTTTCCAAACGTGTGTAACATTTTAAATGTTCATATACCCCTGAGTACATCTAGCGTTACGCTACCTTAAGCACTTATGTTTAAAATTATGATATATCAACCCTACATAATACACTCTAGGTGGCTCTCTCTGCAACGTTTGAAAAAAATATGAGTCGATTTAAAATTATCTTCCTAGAAAACTCGCCCATACTACATTTTATTAAAAAAAGTTGAAGAAAAACTGAAATAAAATTAATTAATAGAATTCAATTAACTTTTGAATGGAAGCTATACTTATTGATTTTCTACAACAGTATGTGCTACCATTTTACACAGGGTGTCTTAAACTCGATAGTATGGGCCTACTGTGATGATACAAAAAATTTTAAAAAAATTTTGCAAGTGCCCTCATACTACAACAGATTACAATCTATTTGGTATATGACCTCCTCTCATTTCAAGACACATCTAGCTTCGCCAGACTTCTTTGTGGGTTGCGTTTATTAACATTTCTCCATTTAACCCATAACAACGTTTATGATTTTTTCTTTGAAATGATTAATATTACGCGAATGTGTTTTGTAAACTTCATTTTTTAAAACTTCCATAAAAAATCGTGGGGTGTTAGATTTGGTGACTTTCCAGGTCACTGAATAGGTTCATTAATCCCTATCCATTTCCCTGGGAAAGTGTTATGTGGACATTGCTGCACAATCCTGGTCTTGTGGGGTATATTCTCCAGAAGTACAGGAAGTTCTTGTAAGAAATTTTGGTAACTCACGCTGTTCAATGTATGTTAATAAAAATAAGGCCCAATTAAATACCTACCGATGATGCCACATCATATTTACTGCAAAATGGCCTCGGTTTTAGATTAAGTTTACAATGTGGGAATTTTCAATGGACCAATATAGTGTTCGTTGCACCTGATTAACAAACCATTACTGACCGACCGACTTTCGTCCAAAGAACGTGCTGAATGTGTTTCTTTTCAATATGACGCTCAAGCAAATACTCCAAATGGTGAATTTTGTGTCATGATACCCATTGGTCTTTAAAATTCGTTGATTCCATTTCATCGCAACGTCGCCCCCAATCTTGTAAAGGTTCTATGATCTGGAATGAGGCGCTCTGGATATCTTTCTACATATAACTATACAGCTCTTCTTGAATTTTGTTGTGATATCAACTCTGAATGGGAAAACGTTGTGTAAGCACAAAAGTTATATGTTTGATGTTCGTATCTAGTAATGACAAGTATTTTATGACATTTATGCTCTTTTTTAGAAAAAAGAGAGCTTTTTAGACGAAAACATGTGGATACGTTACTGGAAGAAATATTGATGACGGTATTAATGTTTCTGCCAAATCTCAAAGATAATACTTTCGATTGAAAATGGAGTTACCTATATCTATCCTATATTGTTTGATTTATGTCTATCTGAATAATGAGGATGCAGCACATAATGAAATCAAACAAACAGACAATTGCATAGTCTGGCAACGTTAAATGTATTTTTTTTAGTTTGCTTTAACAAAATAGTTTACTTCTTTCTTTTTTTATTGTAGACCAGAGGAAAAGTGTGCACTTTTCGAATTTGTATACATTTGTTGATTATCTTTTGCACATTTATTACTAGACTAATAAACAATTATTTACTGTAACATATTTCACTTATAACAAATTTTAACATACAAAGTGTTAAAGTTTAGTATAAGATAGATAATGTATAAATGAACAAAAAAGTTAACAAGTACAAGGTCATAACTCAAGCCGTTCTTAAAATAAGTCAAGTTATTATGTCAAGGAATTTTATCACAACGTGTCAACAGTGCGATTTAGTTCACTGCGCTAACTGAGTGCGTTTGCGGGCGGCTTACCATGCGCCAGCTTGTTTTTTAGTCTTGCTAAAAAATACAGTTGTGAAAATTAATTAATTTAGTTTAGACAACTATTTTTGCAATTAATAATTTTTTTAATATTAAGATACTCTTTTGTGTTTAAGTTTTGGTAATTTTTAAATGTTTAAAGCAGTAACATAACACAAAACAAATAGTAATTTGAAAAATTAGTAATAATTTTTCTAAGGAGACACACGTCGCAGAAATAATCATATGTACAAAAAACGATTTAAGTACTTACCGAAAATCAAGTTGCGTTGTCATTTTTAAATACCTAACTAACATAACATATAATTGCAACATATGTTCAAAATGTCCACCGTTCTTTTCTACACATTTACATCTTCGGGTTCAATTTTAACGTCTTTGTTGTAAAATACCCGAATTTTTCTTTATTTTATAGGTAGCGGCAGATATCCGTTCTCGCAAGTCATTTTACAAAAAAAAAAAATATCACAAAGAATGTAATTTTATTATAAAGCTTCAACGTACTGTAAGTTACAATAAAAAACAATACCTACACAATACAGGGGTTATATCTATTTTTTTAAGTTGGGATTTTATTTTGGTTCAAAATAAAACTCAACAGCTTTTCAAATAATATCGTAGGTTGTTATTCCTTAAAATTGATTAAATTATTTTTTGGTAACAATATGAGAGCAAACGTTATTATACTGATGTTTTCTCTGAGAATAATTCATACAGCATAACATCAGCTTACCCGGATGGTTACTAGTTTAGTAACTATTCTTTTCTGTTCTTAGCGTAATATTATAATAATACAATTATTCGTCACCAAACAGGCAAGAACAGAAAAAGGTCTATGAGACACACGTTGACACGTTGATTTTTGTTGTTTTCTCTAAAAAAATATGACAGTGATAATATGATTGACTAGTAACAATCCATCATAATTGCCATTTCCCGAATTGATTGACGTGGATTATCGTGAATTATAGCGTTCAAATGATCTTCATCAGTCATGTCAAAATGGTTTCCTTCTCTGTGTAAATAACACAATGGCACACATGGTCTAGCTGCATCCTTGACTTTTTTGTTCTGCTTGAACAAAATGATACGATGTTTCTACTTGACACTTCATTTTGTTTAATCGTCGAAGACGTCAGACAGATAATAATACCGTAGATTAGAATCTCGATACCAACACAAAACACCACCAATTACAACGCTTCAAGTGTTGTCAAGTGTTTCAAATTTCTGAACATATATTATGTGAAATGGGGTTCAATGTTAGATGTTATTGGCAAGTCTACGTTTCTGCTATATTTAAGTCTTCTTCAGTACAATCCAAGATAATGCTTTCGTATATAATACCTACAAATATAGAAAATGGTGAATAAAACAGGTAAGATTGATGAAGCCTATGTAATTTCCTGTGCAAATATTCAGGAGTGCAATTGACCGATATATTGTGAGTTAGATTTAATAGATGTAATTTCTGTGAATTTACAAGGTTAAGATAACCGCTACTTCGAATTAAGTTACTTACACCTCGCTCATATTTTCTGACACCGTAAGCAAACCAAAGGAATTGTTCCATATTCTCTGTAAGCGTGTTATATCAGTACTTAATAGCGCTGGCCCAGTAATATCTGGAAAAAATAGGAAAACGCATAAATTTAATTTGAACTTAGATCAGCTTTATCCTGTGTGGATAGAGATGCTTTAACGTAATGTATTAACGTGTTTAGTAAATCTCAGTTCATCATCAAGTAAGAGCCTCACATTTTTGCAACTATCAATAACATCTAACAAAGTATCTTCTAATTTTACTTTGTATCTTTCCTTTTTGTCCCCAAATATTGAAACCTCAAACTTATTTGGATTCAGTTGTAATCTGTGAGCAGCTGAAATGTTAAGTAATAATTCCAGATCGTTATTGATAACGTCGTTTGAAGGAGTTACATCTTCTATCGGAAAACTGAAATAAGGGCCCCACATACACAGAGACTTGCGTTAAGGGAAGAATGCGCATGCCACGGGGTACAGTTAAAACTCCCAGTGTGTGTCACATGTCTAGGAATGCGCAGTTAAGTCTGAACATTTCTAGCGATGCTTGAATTTTGGCATGCGCAGTTAAAATTGCGCGAGCATTCAGGCGTGTCTGTGGGCCTAAAAAAGTACGGGGTACAGTTTTTAGACAGTGCTGCACGTGGTTATGTTTATCTAGTTCGTAAATTTATTTAAGTACATAATGGCTGACTTACGTGGAATGTCTAAAACGTTTTTAGAACAATTTATAGAACTCTACAGAGCATATCCGTGTATCTGGAAAATTAAAAGTAGGTAAGGAATACAGCGACAGAAATTAAAAAAATCAGGCGTATGAAGCACTTGTTAAAAAAATGAAAGAAGCTGTACCAGAAGCTACCAAGGATACAGTTATAAAAAAAATTAATACAATTAGAGGATGTTTTCGAAAGGAACATAAAATAGTTGTGGCCTCATTAAAATCTGGAATGGGCAAGGAAGAAGTATACCAGTCTTTTACCCACCGCGAACGCAGATATTTTTTATTAGCACTATTTCTGTGCTTTTTAATTATCACAGCGCACGCCGCTGTCATTAAACATAATTCGCTCTGTGACGTCATTGTAAGGTGACGCATACGAGCACTAAATCAAAACTGACGGCTTAACTAATTCAAGTGTGTGGGCCAATAGAAAGTACAGTTTTGACTTAAGATTTCATTGCACATTCTTCCCTTAACGCAAGTCTCTGTGTATGTGGGGCCCTTTAAACTTGTGAAAGTTACCCGTAGGTTTATTATAAGAGTAGTTCAAAAAAAGTAGTTACATTTTAATAATTACAAATACCACATAATTAATCTTTTGACTCTATAAGGATCCTTGGTTTACTTTCCTACAAACAAACCTCGAACATTCTGCCACTTCAGTTGTTGTCTCGAACTCGTTGCGTTACTCAGCTTGACTTTTTATTTCCTCCCAGTCTCTATTAATTAATTGTAAACATAATGAACACTTAATTAAGTCGCCCTGTTTCCTTAACAAGCTTCCGCTGAAATTAATTCCTTTCGACTCGGCGTCACTTTATCAAACACACCCTGTGCGGCACACTATTCAGATGAGGCCGTTGCCATATAAAATTTCTGGCATTCAGGTATCTTAATAATAAATTCGTTAAGCGCCAAATTAAATTGCGGCACTGTATAAATTTTCTTGAGAAAACGTATTGCTATTAATTTATCTATATTGTAATAAAATTAAATTTTAAACATGTAAAATATAATGGAAATTTTCAGGCCCTCTAAACCATTTTCAAGTAAATTGAGTCCAATGTACCGACTGCATTAATTTATGCAGAAAAATACATGCGAAGATTTTATTTGTTGTCGTCTAGTAGGTACCTGTCATTATAAATAACAAAGTTGCTTACAAGCTATAACTAGTAGTCAAGTCAATGTGCATAAAATAAGTAGTACGTTGTTAATTACTATTGAATTTTTCAATAATGAATATGCTGATATAATATACATTTACGGTTTCTATAATGGAAATTCATTGGCTGCCTCATGATAATATTTACGCAGATTCCCAAACAGAAGACGACCTTCACGGCACGTATTTCAACGAGTTTTTCAAAGACTTCGCGATACTGGGAGTGTTAAAATTGGAAATGCTAGGGTAAGAGGCAATATGGAAAATGTAAATATTTTAGAAGAAAACGTAATAGATGCTGTCGTTGATGATCCTTCTACCAGTGTTCGAAGATTATCAACGCAGACGGGTATCCCCGAAGCAGTGTTTGGAGAATTTTAAACCGGGAAGAACTGCACCCCTACTGCATACATAAAGTGCAAACTTTACATCCTAGTGATGCCGAAAAATGGGTACAATTTTGCACATGGTTTTTAGAAAATATCGACAATGACCAAAATTTTCATCAGAAAATATTGTGGAGCGACGAATCTTTGCATGTATATTTCTGCATAAATTAATGCAGTGGTACTTTGGACTCAATTCACTTGAAAATGGTTGATTTTAGAGCTGTGTAACAAAAGCACCTTTTTTGTTCAGAATTGGTCACTGATTAAGGAGAACGCACTAAATTCACGTAAAAGTAGCATATGCAAGAGTTATGAAGACAAAATCATAAAGAATAGTAGGCCTAGGCCACCACTGGTGTATGATTAAAACAAACACCATGTAATTTTACTTATCTTTAATTGATGTACACGTCACCCAAAAATTACCTAAATCTACGAAACGGTTTTTAAGTTATTGCGGAAAATTGTTATTTTTTTTCA
Organism: Monochamus saltuarius; assembly: GCA_025584915.1. Taxonomy (NCBI): domain Eukaryota; kingdom Metazoa; phylum Arthropoda; class Insecta; order Coleoptera; family Cerambycidae; genus Monochamus; species Monochamus saltuarius. The sequence goes on along the minus strand of CM046725.1, from coordinate 53,754,730 downwards.
AACACCCTGTAACTCGCTAGGCGTGCATCAGAGAATTTTTTTGTTATAAGAATTTTATTCTTATTTTCGTCTCCCTATTAAATTTTTTTACGCTCACACTGGGACACCCTGTATATAAGGATTGTTGTTGTTGCGATTAATATTTTTGGAGATATTTTCAAATATCTATTATTTTGATAATTTTTGTTATATCTGGAAACATTCTTAGTATTTTTGGATGCTGATATCAGTAAGCACCAATCTACACTGTTAATTACAGATTTAAAGTTCAAACACCAAACACAGTGTTAAATATTTTAGCATTTTTCCCAGAGCAAAAATGAGACCCACCTCTTGTAAAATTAATGACAAACGTGTGGTGGAAAGGACCTTTGCTGCTGAGGCAGTAATTAGGGTCTAGGGAGAGGAGAGAGATTAATTTGATAATTTCAGTTATAATTAAAATGTTTCAGTCATTATGTTTTTCTTGCACTCATTTACTTTTTTTGTTTAATTGGGTATTCCTGCCATTGAAATATCGAAATATTTTCAAATGGCCCTTAATGGATCAGTGAAGGGGATAGTTTTATAAATTTTGTTCGCAAATACCAATGAGAAAGTGGATAATTTCAGTAACACTAAATACATTGAGTTAGCGTTTCGAAATTGCTCCTATTTTCGTCTTAAAATTTGATAATATCAAATGTGGAAGTTTGTTTATCTACGTTCCATAGTTATGTAAAATAGCATATGTATTCTGTTCTGCTGTTACTAATAGCCTACTTCGTCGTTAGAGAATATCCAACGAAGTACCCTATTGAAATTAATAATTGGTAAAAATATATTTTTTTCTATTCAGGTCACCATACCCATTACGTTATTAATTGAATTTTTAAAAGAATGTCCTGTGAAAAAGTAAATATTGAAATAAATATAGAGTGTTCTACAAACTCCGTGACAAACTTTGGCAGATGGGTAAAAGTCAAACATTTTTTTCTTATGTCTAGAAACATAAATCTGATTCGTTTTTGTGTTTTTGTTTAGAAGTTATAAGTATCTTAAATATATAAATATAATTTCATATTTCAATCAAAGTACCCTGATAAAAAAAGATGATTGCTAAAACAATAATAATTATTATACCGGGTGTTTCATAATTGAATGTCAATATTGAAGGAGGTTAATCTACGCATGATTTTAAGACAAAAGTTTCATATAAACATAGGTCCGTTTCCGCTTTATTTTTTATTTACAGGGTGATAAAGATTTTTTAAAAATTTATATTTTTTTAAATAACTCCTAAACTGCATTAGATATTTTTGTGGAACTTGGTGGGTGTAAATTAGACGCAAAGACACATGTTTTATTTAAGAAAAGAATTTTCAGTTTTTACCAGCGGCGTCGCTATTAATTTCACTTTCACTATTTTCAATAAAAAAAATGATACGCCACTGCCTTTTTCAGAAATAAAAAATATGTTCTCAAAATGATGAGCCTCATTTTGCAATAAAAACGATCTCTTGACATTTTTTCGTATTTTGAACGTTACCTAGTTTTTTTTTCAAAAATATTGGTATTAATTATTTAGTTGAAGAATAAAGCGGGAACGGACCTATGTGTATATGAAACTTTTGTCTTAAAATCATGCGTGTATTAACCTCCTTCAATATTGACATTCAATTATGAAACACCCTGTACATGACATTTTGTTTATTCATTTGACATTTGGCATTTACAACTGAAGAGAATGCAGATATTGTCATTGTATATGGGTATTCCAATAGGAGCGCCAGACAAGCAGCCCGAGGATACCGATGAAGATACCTAAATAGACATCAACCTGCTCACATAGTCTTATTTCGTAGACTTCGAGAAGAAGGTAACCCCGTTCCAAAAAGGGTCATTAATCCTACTGAAGTGGATGTACAAAATGAAGACGATATAATAGATGCTGTCATTTACAACTCGTCAATTAGTGTTCGGAGTATAGCAAGTAATCTTCATTTATAACCGAATTTCTATAGCGCGTATGGAACAGAGAAGTTTTACATCCGTTTCATCGTCAAAATGTACAAGCGTTATAATACTGGATATACTCCTCAGTGATTAAAAATTTTGTCGTTGGGTACTTCAATAACATGCACAAAATCATTTCGCTTGTCACGTGGTCTGAGGAAGCGTAGGGATGGCATAAATAATAATCATAATGAACATATCTGGGCTTTACAAAATCCTCATGCAATTAGATCAAGACGATTCCAGCAACGTTTCAGTGTCAACGTTTGGGGTAGCACGTGTAACTGATTCACTTGCCTGGTATTGTGCGCATGCATATCCTTAACACAAATAAATTTATTTCTATTTAAATAAACATACAGACACATTTCGAATACAAAAAGTGCTGGCAGTGTTAAAATCTTACATGAAGTAAAAATGGTTTTACAAGTTTGTTTGGAAGAGAGACCAAACATACATCTAAGAGCTCTCTTTTGAGCTATAAAAACGGCCCCAGCATGAGACGAGAGGCCCCAAAAGCAGATCCCATATCTCAGACGTGACTCCACTTGTGCATAATACAGACATATTAACTGATCAACGTTTAAAATGCTACTCAAGGTTTTAAGTTGATACGATACCGAATTAACTCTTTGAATCAAACTATCGCACTGTGAGTGCCAATTTAGACGTACATCCATCTGTAGACCAAGAAATCTCACACTATCAGAACAATGAACAGGTACATTAAGTGATTCACAATGTTTCTGACTGCTATGGAATCGTAATAATTGGGTTTTGTCTGGATTCAAGTACAAAAAATTCTGTGAAAACCACTCACCCATAACTGACAGCACATCATTACATTTATTAGTCAAATTTGTATCCAACTTATCAGACAGAATTATTGAAATGTCATCTGCATATAAGGTAAAACATGCTTCATTAGACAAGCTAGCTAGATCATTAATGTACAGCAAAACAGGACAGGACCCAAAATAGAGCCCTGTGGAACACCTTGTGATACGCTTCTTGTGTCCGAGTTAACACCACCCACCGACACATATTGGGTTCTATTAGAAAGAAAACTTTTTATCCAGAGCAATGCTATACCTCGGATGCCGTATCTTTCTAGTTTTTCCAGTAGAACATTATGATTTACACAGTCCAATGCCCTGCTGAGATCACAGAATATCCCAACAGGGTACTCTCCTGCATCTAAAAATCCAATACACAATTATAATATGCATGAATGGCCGTAGAGGTGGACTTACCAGCTAAGAAACCATGTTGGTATGCGGAAAATATATTATTTTTATACAATAACCTATTCAGAAAAGAGTATTCGAATATCTTTGAAAAATTAGAAGGCAATGTGATAGGTCTATAATTATTTATACATGTAGAATCACCCTTTTTATATATTGGGTTTATCTTTCCTTTTTTTAATGCCTCTGGGAAGCGTCCACAAGTTAAGGACAAATTAACTAGAAATGTTAAAGGACGTATAATAATATTTAATATTTTTTAAGTAAAAATGCCGGTACTTCATCATAGCCCGACGAGTATTTGTTTTTCAATTTTTCATTTAAAACGGCGAATAATTCGTTTTCGGTATACGAATGCAGAAATATGGAACCCTTTTGAAAATTTATTTGATCAATAAATTTTTCTATATTTTTACTGATTGGAATTTTATTTATTATATTTATAGGCTCGTCCTCAAAATAATGTAAAAATAGTGAAGCTGTATGATTGGGGTCGACAGTCAATTCATTATTGTAACTTATTGTTATTAAATTAGGTCTTGAAGGCATTTTATTTGTTAACTCGGACACAACACGCCAAGCCGATTTCGAAGGGTTATTAGATCTACTAATCCTATCTTGATAAAATTGTTTTTGTTCTTAAAAAATTATTATTATTATTATTATTATTATTATTATTATTATTATTATTATTATTATTATTATTATTATTATTATTATTATATTATTGATTAAATGATAATTTTCCTAATAACAGGTCAACAAGGTCCAATAGCATGGCCACCGTGTTCCCCAGACCTAAACCCTTTGGACTTCTATTTATGGCGATATATGATGCAGCGTGTCTATCATGTCGAAATCACAAGAAATTATCCGAATCTATATAATAATGTTAAGATTTAAGATTAGTCTACTTTAATTCAATTATAAAATTATAATTTTTAAAATGCTTGTAACTTCTAAACAAGAATGAATTCGATATATGTTCATACAAGAAGAAAAGCTACTATTTGCCAAAGTTTGTCATAGAGTATCAATGGTGGAAATTTTCGGAATTCATTCAACTAATTTTATACTTCTTAAATGTTATACAACATACAGTGTGGAAGAAAGGTATGAAATAAATTAATTATTTCTAAAACTACGAAGATTCATGAAATTTCCTCGGAAAGTTCGATTTTGCTTTTTAAAAATAATCTTTTCTATATAAACGCATTTCCGACGTTCATTTGTTTTCGAGTCATGACGTCATCGGATATTTTTAAATAGAACCCCTATATTTTTTCATCGGATTCTTGTAGAGCTTAACTTGCTGAATTCAAAAATGTATAATTTCAACACTTTATTCCTTCAACTTTAGCAATAGTGCAGCTATTGAAAACTGTTATCGTTTCAGGTAAAGTGCCTTTTCTACTGAAAATACAGCAAAATGTTACTTGAAAAAGTTGTTCACAACGGTAAATTATGAGGACGTGCAAAATTTTAAGAAGATCGGCGAGGTTTGATTTTGAAACCATTTTTCAACAAAGCACAAAGATTTTATCAAAGCAGGCCGATCTTTTTAAAATTTTGCACATCTCCATAATTTACCGTTTTGAACAACTTTGTCAAGTAAAATTTTGCTGTATTTTCAGTAGAAAAGGCACTTTACCTGAAACGATAACAGTTTTCAATAGCTGCACTATTGCTAAAGTTGAAGGAATAAAGTGTTGAAATTATACATTTTTGAATTCAGCAAGTTAATCTCTACAAGAATCCGATGAAAAAATATAGGGGTTCTATTTAAAAAAATATCCGATGACGTCATGACGCGAAAACAAATGAACGTCGGAAATGCGTTGGTATAGAAAAAAGAGTATTTTTAAAAATCAAAATCGACGTGTCCGAGGAAATTTCATGAAACTTCGTAGTTCTAGAAATAATGAATTTATTCCATACCTTTCCTCCACACTGTATATTAGTAATAAAGCTTAATACGTACCTATGTTTCGAAGACACACTGTATATTAGTAATAAAGCTTAATACGTACCTATGTTTCGAAGAGTTTTAAAAATATTTTCTATAACGGGTTTGGGATGGTGATTTTAGAACAGTATATAATTTTGGTACTATTGAATTCCTTCCGCCTATTTCCTTATATTTTTATAGTCTCGTAGAACATTATAGAGCCTACAGTAGTGACATAGTTGCGGGAGGGTTGCATTTATTAAACGATATCAGACTAGGGGATCGATACTAGGGGTAGGCAATAGGGGTCTGAAAGCTGACCCAGATAAAGTCTAGTTTATGTACCTACTTTACGGTAATATAGGAAATCTGGGGAAACATGGTTTCGGCTCTATCGGAAAAAATAGAGAGAGAGTTTAAGTAAATGTAACATTTACAAATTTCGTTTAAAGACAATTCGACAATGTTTAACCATATATGCACTTTTAAATAAGTAGTCGATTTAAAAAAAAAAACATGTAATACATGTCCAACAGAAAACAGGCTGAAACTGTTAAAGATACATAATAGAAAATAATAAATTAGACTGTGTTATCACATACATGTAAACACTGACAAAACGAATGCTCAAACGTAATTTTTCAATTTTTTTCCGAAATTTTTTATCTTATAGAAAGTCCGTGCAGTTTATCTGAATTAAAGTGCACTGAAATAATGATTTATAAAAGTTTACCATAATTCTCATTGGATTTTTTTTCTAATTACTAACTTGCCAGTTCTTTCCTTAAATTTACTGCAGAACTTCTGGTTTTTGTATTATGGTGCACCTGCACATTACCCCCGACGAATAAGAGAATATCTTAATTGAAATTTTCTGCACCGTTGGATTGGACGCAGCAGCGAGGTTTTTTGGCCTTCACGTAGTCCTGATTTAAATCCGCTGGATTTTTATTTTTGGGGCTATATTCAATCTTTAGTTTACAAAGACATTATTAATAGTCGACAACAACTGTCAGAAAAGATTTAATAATCGGTTAATATTATCAATCAACATAGAACTTTCTTCACCGTGAGACAAAATTTAAATAAAATGCTAAGAAAGTTCATTGAAGTCTTTGGTGGTTAATTTGTTAAGATATGTATAATTAAATTTTCAGTTGTTGTAGTGTTCGTCTTATTGTTAATTCAGTTTTGATATCTTAAGACTCTCTAATATCCTAATTCAATTCCCGCCGAATCTCAAAAACTTAAATCGTCTGTTTCTCGAAAACAACTGAGTTTATCGATTTGTAACAAGTATACCTTTTCTATTTAGAATTGAAGTTAGTTCAGTAGTTTCTTATTATAAAATTTAAAAGTGTAAAACCGGAAAAGTTAGACATTTTTATATCGACAGTACAGTATAACTAGCACCCCTAGTCGTGACCTCAACACTGTTTGCATATTCGCAATTGTCACCTAAAAAAACCTTAGACTACACATTTGCAAAACAATCAGATTATAAATAATTTTCTTACTTCAATTTGCAAGAGCCATTCAAGTTTTAATAAACTTATCGCTTCCTTTCCGATATCTACAACTGTCTTTCTAATACAAGAAATCCTAGCTTATAACACTTCAAATTGGCTGCGTACTTATAACATATTGTAATCGCGAACAGAAAACCTTAGCTTAGTTGACCTGAGCCTCACATATTGAACACCTTTTCGTTTTCAAAGACCCACTATTACTTCTTATTGCTTTTTCGTTCTTCGTTCTAGTTAGTCTTATTTGGACCCTTTTTTTCCATAACTTTAACTGCAAATACGAACGTAATACTAAAAGAAACTATGTTACTTATGGCCCTTCTTCTGAAACTCCCTCGATATACATTTACAGCAACGCCTTTTAAGGTACTTCCAATTCAGGTATTTTTATTAGTGTAAATTTCATTACATTTTAAAACCTTTTTGTATTTCAGATGAGTGAGTGCTTATATTCATTATTATATTATATACACTTTTAAAAATCTGTGCAAAGTACACATTGTTGACTTAAATAAATTGTGTGTAAAAAGAGTCCAAATTAAACCTGTACTTCGTTTGTTCACATTCTATTGTGTAGAACTGTATTTATTTATCTATAATTTTTACTACTTTTATGCAGTTATGTATTTTTGTGCAATTTTAACAAATAAACACCTATTTTTGTGTAAAATTTACAAAACATAACTGAACAAGCTATACAAAAAATATGCATAATTTACTTTGTTATTATCAGTATTATTATTATAAATAACATTTTAATCCTGCAAAATAAAACTGTGAAAATCATGTAATTTTCTTGTAATAAAATAACTTAATTTGTATTGATTAATAGTTTAATAAAAATGAACCAGATTATGCTATTATACATAGGGGTCAAAAATACAATTGTTCAGAAATAGTATACAGTGTACGTAATAAACATATGCAATACTTATGCATATAAGGTTCTACACAATTGTATAGAAATAATATAAACAAATTATCAATTTTATAACTTAACTTTCACACGAGGAAAAGTATATGAAAAAACTATACAGTAATATATTTAAAGTTGTGCAGAAAAATAATACACCGGTTTAAATACTCGTACAATTTACGTGCACAGCAATAAATACTTTTAAAAGTATAATAAGTATTTGAAATTACTACACAATTGTACTATTTGTAAGATTTTATGTAGGGGTAGTTTTGGGGCACTATTTTATCTCTAACTTTTTATTTATCCCATTTTTCATACATTTTGTTAAGCAAAAAAGTCAAATTTTGTGTAGTTTTAATTTAAATTTAAATTAAACCGTTTTCAAAAAATTCACTTTTATATTTCATATGAAATATGTTTTTTGCAGTAAATTTATTACTAGTGTAATTTACAGCATTAAATACTTTAGTAGAAAAGCATTTTTTATACTTGTTTTATACACCTGTGCAGAATTATTATTAACGGTTTTGAAGCTAAAAATAAAATAAATATCGGCGATCAATCAAGATCAATTTGTGATCCCAAGCGGGGCACATTTGTATTCCACAATAAAAATTGCGATATTTTGATCAGCTCTTGTTATATTCAATTATTCCTTTTTAGTAAATTTCATTTATATATTTTTTTAAATATTGATGTCTGATCCTTAGTTGCCTCCTTATAGAAAATATTGTTCAACCCTTACATAGCTGGGTTACTGTAGCCTCTAGCGTCATCGAAATGATAGTATTAACATTTTTGCTATAGGGTGGCCAAAAAGGCTTACGTCTATAGCAACTCGGAGTTGATGGATATATTTTTATTTTATAGTGAAGTAAGACAAAATGCTTTAGTAACTTGTCGTCTTAACGCAGAACGATTTCCGAATAGGCATGTGCTAAATGCAGCTACTTTTACCACGGTAGTGCAACGCGGGAGTGACACGGGAAATTTGCAACCAAATCGTTGAAGAGATGAAGGTCCAAGGCGCAATACGGTGTATACACATTTTAGATATTATTGAAGAGAATCCCCGTATAAATACCAGGCAAATCGTTCAATAAGTACAAGGAATGTTCTAATTAACAGTGTGGCAAATCATACTTGAGGCTCAATTATATCCGTGCCATGTACAGCGTGTCCAAGCATTAATACCGAGAGATTATGCCTTATGTTAATAGTTACTGCAACAAAATGTTCAAAATCCCAGATTTACAGTACATATGTTAGTTACAGATGAAGCTATTTTTACATGGTATGGGATCTATGAAACATTCATAATACTCATGTTTGGGATTTTCAAAATCCGCACGCGATTGAACGGAATTATTTCCAACAACGCTTTTTCTTAAATGTTTGAACAGGGATTCTCGATGATCGCTTAATTGGACTATTCATATTACCTAATCGAATGGATGGAGCTCAGTATCTTGAGTTCCTTCAAAATAATCGACCTGGACTTCTGGGAGATGTGCCCTTAGCTGTCCTACTCCCAATGTGGCATTTGCACAATGGTGCTCCCCTTCATTTTCTACAAAATGTTCGGGAGTATCTTAATGAAGTTCAAGGAGTATGATGGATTGGACGAGGAGGACTGGTATCATAGTCGTCACGATCTCCTGATTTAAATTCTTTAGACTTATTTTTGCGGGAATATTTAAGAAATGAAGTGTATCGCACCGAAGTGGACACTATCGATGATTTTCGCAAAGGTATCATAACTGTTGCCAATAACATGCTACAAGAACCAGAAACATTTGTGTTGGTTCGTAGAAACTGGGCAAGATGGGCCCAAATGTGTAGACGTACGTGGACAACGTTTTGAATAGTTGTAACATAAAATATGTCATATTATGTTAGTAATTAAAACCACAAATAAATTTTGTTAATTAATAATAACAATAACGACTAAATCAATTGAATTTGCTGATATGAAATAGGTATTATAAAATTGTATTTATTTCTATAATTCTTTCAATTTTTTATCTGTTCATTTTTTATTACACTTGCATGTCTTGCGCAAGGTCAGGTTTCTGGTGCCGTGCAGAAGTGTATTTTTAAATCACCGCGCCTTTTGATTTTTTTTTACGAAATTGTATTTGTAAGACTCCCTTGTACATTTAAAAAATTGGATAAAACTATAAGCAGCTATTTATAAAATCACTTTTACTACCTATAACAACACTAGTGCCCGTATTCATAGTCGCATCCTCAAGCTGAGTGCTGAGGGCGACTTGCCTAAGGGTCCCTTAACACTCACACTCCCACTTGTTTCATAAACAGCACTCAACCATCCCTTAGGTGAGATGACTGAGATGCTGAGTTTGTGTTGGCAACGTTTACATATCCGACCGATCTTATTGGTTGTGGTATCGACCATGCGTATAGGTATAGCGCGATATTTAATTATTTTATTTCTTTATTACTTATTGTGCCGATATAAAATTTTAAATTTTATTACAAGCTGCATTATTGAAATTTATGTCGTGTTGAGTGCATTATCAGAGAAATATTTTTATTTTAAAGAATGGATAAAGTTGTGTTCAGCGAACAAGAGAAATTATTTTTAGTGCAATTAGCACAAACCTAGAAAAAATAGCAATTAGTTACTAATGAAAAGGATATTTTAGAAAATAAAAAACTGATGGCTGCACTTTAAAATAAAAAAATGAAGTATGGGAAAAATTGCTTCAATTTTTAACAGTCAATAAGGGTTGTCAAATCAAGACTTATTTCACATACCTATCTACAAATAAAAGTAAACAATTTTATATATAACACTGAGTGAATTTTATATTATAAGAATATTTACATTTAAAATTAACCTTTGAAAATTGTTCAGGTGTCATGAGATAACATTGAAATTATTTGTTAAGCATTTTATAGACCAGTTATTAAATGTTTACAAAATTTTTATTTGCAGAAAACAGTATTTTAAGAATAAAATGCCGTAAAACATCACAAATTTATATAAATTATTTATATATATTATATATGAATTATTTCCTAGAGTATTGTTATGCAGATTTTGTTTTAAATTATTTGGGTGAAAGAAGGTAGGTAAATGTTTTATTACTACTCATTTCAAAACTATAAACCACATCTCTGTGTATCCTATAATTTTTTTTTGCATATCTTACATATTTTTTAGGTAGGTACGCGATTAACTTGAGCCTCATTTTCATCTTCAAAAAAGTTATCACTCTTCCATTGTAAAAATTTAAAATAAAAACAGTTTTTCAAACAATAGTCAAAACAAACAGATAACAGATGCATACACATGCGAACTATGAATACGGGCCTAGAACAGCTGATGTAACTAAAATACTTTAAAACCAGCATTGGGAACACTTTGTATCCTACTTGGGCTAATGTACTCGTTAAAAACCTTGGAATCACAAAGGTTAACTGCTTTCTTTGTTCTGGCAATTGAAAAATCACAGAAGAATGCCCAAAAAGAAATGGTGGGCAACATTCATAAATATATTTATTTATTTTTTTAAATCAAAAATATATTGAACTAAGATCTAATAAAATTATATATTTTATAACATTTTTAATATTTGAGATTAGAAAACTGTTCAGTTTCAGAAGAATAAATTTCTCCTTTTTAAGTAGGACCTGAAAACAAATATGACGTAGGTACTGTTGTCTAAAGAACTTGAAGATCATCTATGGATATTTCGTTTTGTTATATCCTGCCAACATATTTTAAAATAAATACATACAAGTCATAACAATACTGTCGCTGAAGACAAAATAAATTAATGCACGTTAATTTTGGATGGTTATCTGTTTTAAAATTAAATTTCTCAGGGGTGATATTTTTAAGGGAATAAAAAGAAGGGAAAATTCCGATATCGTTCGCCACTTAAATCTTAATTATTAGCCGTGTCATAATTTAAGAAGGTCACATTTATTAATCAAATCGGGGAAAGACGAATCGATATAAAGAGTGCGACGACAAGGGTTGAAAGCTGCTCGAGATAAAATCTGGTTTATGCCCTTTAGGGCACTAGAGGGAGATCCGGGGAAACAAGGAAGTTTGCGTATGTATTGGAAGAAAAAAATGACTCAAGTAAAAGTTGCGATATCTAATTTTGATTAACTTTTGTAGTTTTTATATTGTAAGTTTGTGTGAAAATAATTGTTTTGATGTGTAGTGTGGATAATTTTATTCCAATATTTATTAATTCATTTTATTTGTATATATGCAGCTTTTATTTTGTGATATTTTCCTAAAAATTATTTTTTATAATTCAAATTAAAAAAATCTAAACATTTCTCAAATTAATTTGTTTCATACTTCTTGATCCCAAATATATGTATATAAATATATTCCATAGACAATCTAGTAATTAATAATTTTCTAAAAAAAATATTCTGTTGAAATACCTGAAATATGTTACTTCATTATAATAAAAAAGTATATAATTTTAAACTAACATTTTGCTTAAGTAGGTATCAAATTTAAATTTAGGTTATACAGGGTGAGTCAGATAGAATGGGTCAACACTAAGCTGGAGATACTAGACACTAAAATATTATGATTGTGCTCATCATGTCTTATACAAATGTCACTAATTTAAGAAATACAGGGTTTTCAAGGTTTACATTTTATACTCAAGTTTCTCAATAATTGAGAAAGTTTTGATGACTTTGAAAATTGGTAGTGTTGGTTTATTGGTGTGAGAATTACGAATTTTAAGTTTATTTTGATATTGCTCCTAGAGGGCGCTAGCTTGATCGTATTATTTAGGTATATCAAAATATATTTTTTATCTGTTGACCTATGCTTAAAAAAGTTAAAAATCTAAAAGAACGTTCAATTGTGCTACATCCTATAACGTGTGTAATTGATTATGTTAGTACATCAGCAATCGAGCACTATTTAAATAAACTTGGCATCAGTACGGGTGCAGGTCCAGATGGTCTGCCGGAAATATTTGTAAAATCTCGTAAAACATCTCTTTTACTTAATTTTTACCCGTTGACTTAATTTTCAATAAGTCACTGACTGAAGGTGTGTTTCCTAGCGCCTGGAAAGAGGCTCGTGTAGTGCCCGTTTTTAAAGGAAGGTGTAAAAGTGATAACTAATTATCGCCCGATTTCAATGTTATCCATACCTGCTGAGGTATTTGAGGCTATTATTACCGAGGCACTTTTCCAGAAGATATATTGCTTATGTATTATTCCTGTATAAATTATATATCGGTAAAATTCACTGCAGTCACATTTTGGATTCACTATCATTTAATATCAAATAATACATTTCGCGCTCCTCAAATTTATTCTATCATATTGCTTATGTCACAAACGCCGCAACCCAACTAACATTTAAGCCTAATAGACTACTACACAAGAAAAATAATTCTAAATTGATCAAGATTTACTACTTTCTTCCATAAAAATAGTCTTCAATGTTACAAAATCTTATAATACCAAAATTTTAGTCAAAAATTTGTTAACTAAGAGTAATATAATGCCTTCCAAGTAAAATGAAATATATGTCAATTTATACAGTTCAAAATTACATATGGTTTACCTATTCTATGTTTTCAAATGCTAACATTCCAATAACGTGTAAGACGAAGTTATAATTTACTTAATTTCGCCTAGAAATCTGTCTTCAATATCCAAGGATTTTTTAAATTATTACAATAGGTAAATATTTACATATTTATTACGAAATCAAAATACTTATTTTAGTCTTCCACTAGTAGTTAAAGATAAGGTAATAACTAGTTATTTTGCCATATTATTATTAAATCCTTCAATTGGTTTCTTTTATTTTTATTACAATATAATCCTATTTTCAACTTTGTTGATAACTTGTAAGGAATATTTGACCATTTCAATTAACCTAATAGAAATATTGTCCTATATTATGGTACAAATTTACTTGTTAATAATACTTCGACGTAAGTGTGTCTTATAAAGGTATTTTGGGGAACAAGCTTCTTGTTATATGTATTCCGACAGATCTTCATGTAATAGCACGTAGAAATTGTTTTGTGTTTTGGCGATCTGCAGTTGAAACTAAGCCCTACACAGTATTAAAGAGTTGTAAAAACAAGTTTAAGCCGACACTGCATATCATGTAAATCAGTATAATGATAGTATATCGATAAATACTTCATATATAAGTATTCTTATGACTGTTATCGTGTCAGATGAATTCAGTAGTGCACGTGAATTGAAATTCGAATTGAATTCCGTTCGAAAATATTTATTTTGTTTTTGTTATTACGCATATATAATATTATTGGCTTTAACTTGAAGTTTCAATCACAAATCCAAGAGTAGAATTTTATATGTAGGTACCTAGTAATAATTTAATTGGTAATAAATTACCATAAAATATCTTCATTTGGAGTAAATTTCAACCACAAAGTTAATATTTTCCTGTGACGTCAGCATTGGCATAGGCAATCTGCCCTATAGGTTAAAACATACAGACAAATTGACTTCAAAGTTGATTTTGTTTGAGCGGCCATATTGTTATAAACACTAAATGTTTTGTTCATTATTTCTAATTAATTTCTCATTAAAATTATGTTAATACAGATAATATTAGTTAATACATTTATGACGAAAGATTATTAAACACATTTTATCACGAAGTACATTCAGTTTTTATTTTAGGTTGTTCTTCAGTATAGTAATATTATTAAAAGCAATAGTAAAAATGTATATTTATAAGGCGCGTTACTTTTATGAAAGTTTGGTCATGACATTATACGAAAAAATTTCCTGGGTTGTACAATTTGATGAATGGAAACCAAAAATACGGACTTTATTATATTAAAATCTAAATATCTATAAATATACTGACTCCTACTCTACTTGTAGCTTGGTAGCCTGACTTATCTCTTTCTTTTTCTTCCTATGCCTGTTCGCTATTAGAATATATAAAATGAAACATATAATGTTGTCTCTCTCTGGCAAAAGTATGTCATATAAAGGGCATAATTAGGGTAGATTTTGGTAATAATGTCTTTTATATTTCGAAATTTTAACATAAAATTGGTCCGTATTTCTTTTAGGTCCAATTATCTTATTGGTATAAAATTCTTGCCGACCAATTATTAACTTTAGTTTTTTTCCCCACATAAGGAAAAAGGCCAACGAATATAGGTAAACTTCCCTTATATGGAATTGGTCATGAAAAGTTTTTGACCAATTCAGAGGTCAAGTTAACGTAATTTTAACTTTAATTGTTTGTTGGGAAATAATTCACCATTTACTATGTTGCAAATATCTTATAATTTATTTTTTAATCATATTGATATTTTCGGTCTTTCTTTCAACTCAGTTAGACACCAAGCTTGTTTGGTTTTCAGGTAAATTTTTTGTTTCTTATTTTTTTTTTCTCATTTCCTTCTAAAATTTTACCATTATATTCTATTAGGTAGGTACTTACTAGTTAATTGTTTGTTTATTGTAATAGTATATGTCTCAACTTGCTTTTCTTCAATTAAATTTAATTTTATTGTATACACACTATTGTTACATTATAATATTATCTATAGTACACCCTGTAATTTGTATTGTTTATCAATATGTTGGGTTGCCAAATTTGAAAATAAATACTACATAAAAAATGTATTGTTTAGGTCCGTTAACTTTATCAGTTTATGAGTTATTAGAAACTTTAATGTATTTTGTGGTAATTTTCTTCCAGGCGCTGATACTTCATTTTTTAGTAGGCTTGTGTCATATCTTCACGTCAATAAATATTAGCGTATAATTTATTGTTCGTGCAATTATTGAGAAATTTCAAAACTAACATTTAAACATTGAACACCCTGTATTTCTTAAACCAGCGACATTCTTATAAGGCATGATGAGCTCAAACATATTATTTTGGCGTCTAATATCTCCAGCTTATTTTTGACCCATTTTTTCTAACTCACCCTGTATACAAATTTAAAATATTTAAGATTGTTTCATGAATATATAATTTTATATTTTTCTTTTTCCAACAATCCTGATAAACTAATCTCTAATTAATACCAATATTATTTTATGTAATTCATTATTCTTCTACTATATGGGAGTTTCCTTTTCCCTTCTTCTCCTTTTACTACCCTAAGGAACATAAACCAGATTTTATCTGGACCCGCTTTCAACCCTTGTCGCAATATATCGATACCTTCTGTACAGTTAGAATTATTTAAATAAATTAGATTCTTTTTAGATCTTATGGTGTATACTTTAAAATATGAGCCAATTGTATAATTCTTTAAATCCAACACCCGGTATGTTTTTATGCAATTGTATTGAATGTTGTTCTACATAATACAATAGTTGTTACTTTCAATTTTGATAATTGTCAAAAAATTGTCAAAACTGATGATGCGTAGTGCATAGTTGACTATGATTTTTTGTATAGTTATACAAAATTTATCATGAATTAATTCACTTTAATAAGTATTTCTCTTATAATATCTCTAGAGTTTAAATTATTTCCAGAAATTTTTCCGAATGGCTGGAATATTTACATTCAGCGAACAAGTTGACATGTTACTTGTGCTAGTTTTTTTTTTACTGTTACAAAAAAGCTAATAATAAGGAATATATGGGTAGATATTGTGGGTGTAATTCAACGCAGGTTGGGGCTTTTGTCCACTGAGTAGTTAGTTTCACACAATATTGTTAATACCTGAAAATATATGAAAAAATTACTTGTGCTAGGTTTCTATGAAGGAAACTGTAGAAGAAGTGTGGAAGAATATCGTAGGAGATTGTCAAATCGAGTGATTCCCCACAGAGAAACGTTTTCTAATGTTGAGAGACAGGAAAGTTTTTCAATAATATCCGAGAACGTCCTAGTGTAATGAGGGTAAAAGATGAAGAAAATTGTGGTGTTTGCGCATGCGTGAGCGCATGTATTTAGAATTAAGTATTTTAGTACAGTTAGTACAATTTTGGTTCCTAGTCGTGAATCACATGTCACATGTATACCTATTTCTATTTTGTGAAAATACACATATTGTTAAGTAAAGTAAAATTATTTATTTGTGAGTCCACAAATACCTTATAGACAAGTGCAACAAAACACTACAAAAATATTTTGCAAACAGAAGATGAACCGCAAATAAGTACTAAACTTTTATCTCGAGAAACTGGATTATCAAGAACTACATTCTACATCAAATTATTAAACGTAATCTACTACATCCATATCACATTCAAAAATTTCAAAAGTTCAAGAACTATTGCCTCAAAATTAGAATCGACGGCCTTTTGCGAGTGTGTCTTGCATCAGGATAGAATAGAAGAATTACAAATGTTCACAACTTTCATGGATATTCCTATGTAATAACTCCTAGACAATTTCAACACGAGTTTAAAATAAATGTTTGGGCCGTTATTATTGATCGTTATTTGATTAGCCCAATTATTTCGCCAAATCGATTAAATGACGAAAGTTATTCGGAATTTCTACAAAATAATCTCCCTAATTTAACCGAAGGTTTACCCTTGTAACTTAGACTAGAGTTTTGGTCTATGCATGATGGAGCACCGTCTCATTTTAGTGCTACTGTTAGAGATTTTTTTGAATTTCAAGTTTTCAAATAAATAGTTAGGACGAGGAAATAATTATCCTTGAAATTGGTTATCACGATTGTCGGACCTCAACAAATGTGATTATTTTCATTGGGGAGCATTGAAGGATTTTATTTATTCCTCGCCAATTGAATTTGTGGAATCGTATTACAAATAAATGTAATGTTATAAGAACCGATCATCATTTATTATATATATAAAGCTGTTTACAGGCCTTTTAGGCCCAGAGCTGTGTTATTCTCCTCCACTCCATTATGTCCTTCGCCTTTCTTTTCCAATCCGTTATATTTTTCTCCCTTACATCTATTGCCACTGCCTCTTTCCATCGCTTCCTCGGTCTGCCTCTTTTTTTCTTGTAGTTAGGTTTACTCCCTACTATTTTCTTAACTGCCCTTTCATCTTCCATACGTTCTAGATGAACTAGCCACTGCACTCTTCTGGCTTTTACAAATTCGTCTATTGTTGGTGCCTGGTACATTGCGTATATTTCCTCATTATTTCTCCTTACATAGCCTTCCTCCGTCTTCTTACCCCCTAGAATTTTTCTTAAGATCTTCCTTTCCCACCTTAAAAGGTTTTCTCTTGACTTCTTATTGAGAACCCAGGTTTCACTACCATACAGCGCTATCGGTCTCAACAATCATCATTTATTAGACTGAGCAAAGGACAATGTTAAAAATAGCCGATTTTTGGTTTATCCGGGGAAACGCATAAATCATAAAAAAATCAATTGATTATTGTTAATTAACATTAGAAATGGCCCAGAAATACGTCAGATAGCTGGGGAAATGTCGCTACTACCCCTAAACCTATATAAACTACCCTTAAATAGCTTTAAATGGATAATCATTAATTATTGTTATAAAATTCGTGTAAAATGAAAAAAATGCTTGAAAATGATTTGAACAGACAGTATGTCAATATAAAAAGTGATAAATAACTGAATAAATTGCCATTTTTTCAGTACGCGCTCGCAAAGTGAGAACAATTAGCCCTATTTCGCCATTGAATGGGCACTTTTACAGTCATTTATCACTTTTTATAAATAGGGTGTTATAAACAAAAGTCCAAATCTCATAAACTCCTTTAATTTATTTTGACTACCGGTTTCGTAGTACGATGACTACATTTTCAGGTCTCCAAGGAATTTTAATAAAACAAGAGTTGTCAAAAAACTATCAAATACCAACGTATATGTCATAAAATGTTACATTAATTATAAATAAATAATATGTCATGCAGTTAAAGAGGCTAACAGAATATGACATACTGTCTGTTCAAATCATTTTAAAGCATTTTTTTCATTCTAAACGAATTTTACAACAATAAATAATGATTATCTATTTTAAGCTATTTAAAGGCAGTTTATATAGATTTAGGGGTGCAATTAATATTTCCCCACTTACTTAATGTACTCTAGTATCAGTTTTTGCATTTTTTGACAGTAATCTATAATTTTTTTCTAGCAATAAGCGTTGTCTTGAACATTTAAGCATTATCTATTTTTGATGTCGAAATAAGCTCACCATTAGCTTTTTAAAGTAGTTTTATTAATTTTTAGGGGTGGAATGGACATTTTTACAGTTATTTATCACTTTTTATATTGACATACTGTCTGTTCAAATCATTTTCAAGCATTTTTTTCATTTTACAAGAATTTTATAACAATAATTAATGATTATCCATTTAAAGCTATTTAAGGGTAGTATACATATATAGGTTTAGGGGTAGTAGCGACATTTCCCCATCTATCTGACGCATTTCTGGGCCATTTCTAATGTTAATTAACAATAATCAATTGATTTTTTTATGATTTATGCGTTCCCCCGGATAAGCCAAAAATCGGCTATTTTTAACATTGTCCTTTCAATTTTCTCAGAAGACACGAAGAGTTTTATGTTTCAGATAAAATGGTGCCCGTTTTGAACAATTTCTTTAGTTTTCTTTTTATTATATATTTTAACACCTACTACTGACTGTTTGAATTCTTTTAAATTTATTAAAATTTTACAAGAGTTAGAAAGTGTTTTAAATTAAATTCTGCGCAATATTATCATTCATTTTAATTTCGATCAGAAAAAAAGTTTGGTATAATTTTAAAGGGATTCACCCTCAACGAACACCTTGTAATGTTTCAATTTACTTGAACTCATGGTCAAAGAAGATTAATATGTACCTAAAGCATGTACCAAATTTGGTTATTTTAAGTTAAAGTAATTCAGAGATATTATTTTTTTCCCACATTCTTAGCCCTACTTTGAAAACCTGTAACTCCGCCTGTGTGCAACTTTATAGATAGATATCATAGAGTTATTATATGTACCATAGAGCGCCTTCGGCTCCATTTGTTTGTCGCCAACATCATGATTTCCATTGAAGTATGCTCCCAAAAATTGCAAATTTGGTATTTACATTTTTTCTGTATCTCTTCAAATAAGCGAGATGTAGCTGAAGTTACAAAAAAATCATAAACGGGTTATAAATTTGAAAACCTTTTTATAATTGTAACTTATGTTAAAAGAACAACTAGGTATCTAAAACTAATTAACATTGTAAACATCTAAAATGTTTATCAATTTTGACTCCTTAAATAAAAAATAAACCTACGCCTCTGTACTTGGTATGAAATGTTTACAATAGCTTCCCCCGACATTCCCCCCAAATCCACACTTGTTTGTTTATGTATAGGACAAACAAACTATGTGCGATAGATATGTAAGGGCGCACCTCTATGGTACAGACAGGGTTAACTATGACTTAGTACAAATATTTTAAGAGGGGGTAGGGAAAAATAAGAATTAACGGAATCACCCTTCAACAAAATTCCAAACTTATTTATAAAGCCAAAAAAAATTTTTTTCGATATTATTTTAAATCCTTATTTAACGCCACCAATGCTTGTTGGTTGCATACTCTACAAGCATGCAACAGTCGCTCATTAATCAGTGTCACTGTCATGTCATAATTGAATTCCTGTGTTTATGTTGTAATTTTGTGTTCTTCTGCAGTTTTTAGTGCCTTATTTTAATTTTTAAACGTTTTATAGTTATTAAATAAAGATATTTGTGTTGGGTGCAGATAATTTCCTACAATATAGTTCGCCGGTTTGGTTTTCTAGGTTATGGGACAAGACTCCCGCGGTTACATTAAAACGTCTATTATTCCTTTCGTTCGATTTTGTTATAATAAATAGGAATCTAATCTATCTAATTCTACTTACGGGAAGTGTCTTTTATCGGTAGTGAGTGGCTGTAATGAGCGAATATGTAGTTCTACCAGTTTATAACGAAATAATGGAAAACACGAATGCAAAATACTGGAGCTAAGTGGATTAACTGTTACCTATCTATCAGGTATTATTACTATTAAGAATGTTAATTTTCGTTTCTACATTTAGAAATGCTGCAAAAAACGACGATGGTAGTAGATATTGTTGACAGCTGTAAGTTTTATCTATGGGTCTAAGCCATCTCAGTCGATTCTTATCATAGGCGCCGACTTTCCGTAGGAAAAAAGGGTTTTGCCCCAATTTTTAAATATCGAGCTAAAATTCTGGAATCATTTTTTTATTGTCTTTTAAGCCTCCCTGAGCACGTGGTTAAATTTTTTGTACTTAGTCATAGTTAACCCTGTATAATAACTCTATGATAGATATACTCGTATTTGGCTTAATTGCAATATTTTGTCTGCTCTGTGCCGATTCTTATGTGGAATGCCCCGTATAATTTGGTCTAGGTAAAGAAATGTATTTTATTTTCACCTCAAAATAAAAAAATATATTTTTATATAAGAATGTGAGATAGGTTTATATACAACACCGCCAAGGCGTCGTTTCCAGCTTGTAAACTGCTTCGTAAATTTCGACGAACACGAGACGCCTCGTCAGCCCGAGGCAGCTATTTCATTTCAGTTTACCGGCTCCCATCAATTCGTTTCCCAAACTTTTAACAAAAGTTTTGATGCGGGGTAGATATATATGTAAGCAGATTTGTCAGCGTTGCCGAGCACGTTATCTATTTGACAGATGTTGCCTAACGGCTGCTGTAACGCCAGCGGATGGCGTCGGAATGTATTAAGTATCCGGCCCTCCGAGGCTCTTGTTACGTATTTTTTTATGAATTATCGGAGAAAAATTTGAATACGGCTACGGCCTCGATAGTGCGGTCCGCCAAAGCGTAGGATCAGGGATTCAAATAGGCACAAATTTGAATATCTTTTTAATACATTTTTTGGGACACGTGATGTTAAATGGAATGAGGCAAGCTCCATTTCCAATGTAAAGTATTATTTCCGGAAATTGACAGAAATGACGTCATCAATAATATTGTTTTCTAGAAACATACCCCAACTCTTTTTCTGTTAAAAAGCTCTCTTTTTTGTATTACTTTCCGTTTAAAAGTTACAAGCAATATAAAGATATCAAAAGAAATACCACCTAAAAATCACATTAGCGGTGGAAGGATCAAGTAGTCGTTGAAAAATAATTGAATTTTCGTTGTTTGTAAAGTGCATAAATGTCACAAAATACTTGTCGTTACTCAATATAAACGTCAAACGTAGGCCCAACTTTCGTTCAAGGAAAATCAGTTACAAAAGAAATTGTTCTATAGGAAGGTTCTACACAAGATTACTAGTGGGTATATAACCAATTTTCTTTTTCCGCGGAAATGTTTCGTTTTCCGGAAAACTCGAAATTTTCTTATATTATAATATTTTAACTGAAAATTGCCTCAAAAATTTCTTTTTTATGTTACATGCTGCTCTAGAAATACAAAATTAATAAAATTGCGGCTTTGATTTGATGTAAAAATGTGAAAATTTACGGAAAATTTCCATTTTCCTTCGACTTTAGAATAAGGGAAATCTGTTATAAAAATGATAATCAGATAATTTTATTTGACTACTAATTTGCACTTTAATGATATATAATTTTATTTGCGGAATTTTTTTTAAGGAAAATATTGAGGAAAATCATTTACATTTTCATGTTTTTCAGGGTTTTGTGAATAATCGACGGTTAAGTAGTATTAGTATTCATGTTTTTTGAGTTTTGTGAATAAACGAATGTTATTCAAGTTATAAGAAGTAAGTGAATTTGTAGCATTTTTTTAAAATTGAGCTCGCTTCGCTAGAGTATATTAATTATATCCACATAGCTGTTTGTTATATAAATATAAATGTTAAATAAAAATCATGTGAATTTGTAAGAATTCTGTATATTTAAAACTTAAGGTATCTTTTGTGGCAATATTGTGGCGGATAATGATTTTTATGTTGAAACTATTTATTTGAACAATTTCGATACTCTAATTTTATACAATTAATGAGTCCATCCATCCGATCTAGACTGTTTTTCTTACAATAGCGTATCCACAAGTACTCACAGAGTCGGTCTGTAAATTCCTCCGGTGGAATATGTTGAACTTTTAAAAAAATTTTTGCAGCCGACTACGACGACTCGATCCGTTGGGTATGAGTACCGTCTTCAGCAACGAATTTAACACTATGGTTAACAGTCTAATGCCATATTCAGTGAATCTCTCATATGCCTTCCACGTATCCGAATGGATAATAGACCCTGTCTCTACATGTTGCTCGAAAAGAAAAGTTAACGTGCCTGTATCCCTTTTATTTTCGGGACAAATTACCATTCTTAAATCTTCTGAGCTATCGACAATCATTCCGAATACCCAGGGACCTTCAACTACATTTCCTCTGTTATATTTTCGTCCAGGTCCAGATTATTTTGAAATTCTTTGTTTTGGCTATTCAGCATTAGAAAACCAGCTAAATTTGTGACCTTTTTATAGTCACAATGATGTTCAGGTTTGTGTCATAATGGCTGCCGCTTATAAAATAATTTGGTTGTAATAATTATGATTCTATAAAGAATTTATCATAGTAGGGCCATATCGTAAGATAACATTGATGCGCTTTGGTAACATTTCTGTACTTTTCTTCAAATGCACCCCTTTTTTGAATTTTTTTCACTGGCTTACACCTGACTTGTTATTCTTATACAATTGACTATGAAAGCTAAAGCAAGACCCCTAACTTTTTTATATGGATTTGATAAGTGGAACGAGCGCATTGAACAGCAAGAAAGTCGTATCAGTTTCAGAAAACTTGAGTTTCTTAGATCAATACCGAGATGTCTATGTCTCACGTTGTATATATTAATGTATTCAACAAAACTAAGCTTACCATCCAAGATTATTTAGAGATCTTTAAAATCTTTTCATTTCCTAACTGGGATACGGTCAATTTTGTAATAATTAAAAGTAATAGGATTTAATTTCCTTGTGAAGAAAAGAATTGCACTTCGCGAAGTTCAGAGGCAATTTATTTTTAGAACACCAATCAGAAATGTTATCAACGTTTGACTGAAGTTTGACACAGTCATTAATATCTGACACAGACAGCATAAACAAGGGAACTATTTCCTTATCTGTGACAGACATATACAATTACCTACGCAACGCAAAATTGCAGATCTCTTAACCTTAAAGTTGTCAAATATTTGTTCACACGAAACACCGACGTTTGCTGACAGAAGCCTACGTGAAAAGAAACACAACAACGGTGTCTAAGGTGATTTTCCGTTGAACGTTTACAATGCAAATATCTCACAACCGATAAAATTATATTAATTAAACACGAGTATCTCTTTTATATAAATTTGAACTGCCTTTTAGATCTTTGAGTCACTTAAGTTATAGTTAATTAGACAAGAAATATGTGTTTTGATTTACTGAAGTAAATCAATGAATTCATTTCTCAAACTTTTAACAACAGTTTTGATGCGGGGTAGGTATATATGTAAGCAGATTTGTCAGCGTTGCCGAGCATATTATCTATTTGACAGATGTTGCCTAACGGCTGTTGTAACGCCAGCGGATGGCGGCGGAATGTATTAACCTCCGAGGCTCTTGTTACGTATTTTTTTATGAATTATCGGGGAAAAATGTGAATACGGCCTTCTATTGCCTCGATAGTGGGGCCCGCCAAAGGGTAGCATCAGAGATTCAAATAAGCACAAATTTGAATATCTTTTTAATAAATTTTTGAATATAAAAATTTGTCAAACTGTTTTTTTTAACATGGATCTCAAAACTGCTTCAGAAACAATGTTTCTGATTTATGTTCCCTATTGATATAGAAAATATGGAATGTTATACTAAATAAACTATTTTCTATTAGTCTTGGGCTAGAAACCGCTTAATAATAAAGTTAGAGAGTGATAAAGAACGCTGCCAAAGCACATCTTTTTCAAAAAATTCACACAGGAATTAAGATTGCAGTGATGCCATGTAGTAATAACCATCTTAAATAAAAACAGACCTACAGAATAGGTACTTTTGTTTAATGTCGGTAATTATCGTTTTCAAAAAAATTACATCCCAACTAGAAATTTGGTATTTTATAAGACCTTCAAAAACGTTTTCGAAACAAATCTCATAAAACACAAAAATATTGTAAGAATATATACAACCAAAATTGGCACCATATTGAAAATTTTATTGATTTTTATGGTCCATATCTAGTAAATTTTTTGAGTGCCGCGTTTTAAGGGAATATTTATTGTATTATCATAATTGAAAAAAAGGTTTTTTAAAATTTCATGGTTTGTGACGTTATAGCATTTTGGAAAAATAACGGCTTGTAAAATAGTTTAGTTGTAAGAACCAGCGTTAAATGTCAAGTATGCTAAATGAGCGATTTCTATGAAACACTGGAAATTATATTTCTATAAAGAATTTATCAAAGCAGCGGATCGTAATGGTAAATAGTAAATTAAGGCATTTAAAGTCAAAACATTTGAATTAAACGGGTGATATTAAAGTTTCCATATTCACTTTTATGGATTTATGGACCCTTATGACATCCTCCAACAAACTTATTATTTTAGTTTTCACTCGAATGAAAAATTCATCAAAGTCTGTAAGTTTCTCTTCAGTCTGCACCCTGTAGCTTATTATTCTGCACTTAAATGCTGTGTTAATAATTTCTACACCATCAGGTTTAGGAGTACATGACATTCTTCTATGTTCCAATGTCCTACGATGTGCATGTATTTGACTGCGAGGTATATCCATATTACAATATTTAACTGCTACAATTTCGGGCGATTGACCATCATGATCTAATTTAGCCTGTTTTGCCTCAGGTCCATCTACACCTATGGGCGTACAATACTGCCTTTCATGACGACGCTAATTATCACTGCGTGTAAAACTTTTACCACAGACGCTGCATAAATACATCTTTTTTTATTTTATGTTACTCTCGGTCAACACGTTATTCACAAATGAGTTTTCTATCTACCTACTCATTCCTTTATATTCATGATGAGATAGGAGTTGAGCATGCGCTGTAGACTCTAGTATTACAACATCGAGCAAGGTTATTTCAAGTTCAAATAAAACTTACCAATTGACCTTCTATCAATAGAGGGTCAAAATAAAAGTTACCAGCTGATATGACCTCCAATCGGTAGAGGTCAATTAAAAGTTAGCAACTGATATGACCTTCAATGTCATTGAAGGTCATCAAATACATTACCGCAAAGGTCATTTCAAAGACGAAAGTGGTGGGGGGAGACTCAGAACCGGTGAAAATACCCTACTACCTTGTAATTCTTTCAATTTTAATATTAAAGTCATAGTTCCTTTTGCCTTTGTTCAAGATGCACCACTAATGAATTTTTCCCATAGGCTTAAACCTAACTTGTTTATTCTGATACTGTGACAATGAAAGCTAAAAGAAGACGTAAAACTAGAACTTATACAGTTCGTTACGACTCAAACAGAACAAGGTCCCGCCATTTTGCTGTTTCAAATTTGTTTTATGGAATGGTTTGTCAACTAGTAATTTTTTTTATGAAAACACTAGTTTTATTAGCTAAAATGTTTTATAAGCTTGTCACAGAAATTAAATAGTTAAATATTTGTATTATAAGCTGTTTATTTAGTTGCCTAAACATTCTTATGATAAATTTATAAAATATTTCAGTTACTGACAACAAAACAATGGTACTATCCGCTATAATAAAACATATTTGTATTTAAAAAGCAAAAATAATAAGGCAATAAAATATAGCATTTCCGAGATGTAGACCCAAGTTCTGTTTATTTATATAAAACACCTTGTATATTTTAGTGCCATGCGACCGTCAATTAAACTTTTCAAATATATATATATCTTACAGGTAGGTATGTTAATATACAATATATCACAGCATGTAACTCATGAAATATGATCTTTTTACAGTACTAGCATTCTATATTTGAACTTTTTATTATTTTTACTATCTGAATTCAAATTTCACCAAAACATCTTGTACATTTGATATTTATCAAGGCTATGTTGCTGTATTTGTCACTGAAAATGATGCAATAATACGTCTCCATTTGAGAAAGACTTTACTGTTTAGGGATGTTAAGCACATTTTATAATTTAGGTATAAAATCATCGTTTGTACTATCTTTTGTAAAGGGTTATAAAGGTAACGTTCACATTACCTACGAATCGTAGTTTCAATTTCTATTTTGCAGGATTATGATATCCAAACTTAGCTATATATAACAGTAGCTAGACAGTGCAACAACTAAAAAATTTCAGACGATGCCATATTTCAGCCCTCAACGATTTTATAAGCAATGATTTATTTTAAAGTCGTTTTGATTTACGAACTATTTATGGAGGCTGTCTGAAACTGCTGTGTCGTTTTATTCAGCATTATATGTACTTTATTGTGTTCAGAATTTTTGCTAGATTTATAGGATGCACACCAGAATATTCAGAGCATTCATATTCCTTACAAGTTACATTTTGTTACCATAGTATTTCCATAAATTTAATTAGGTATCTCTCTTTCAAACGTTGTAGTTGGTAATATGTAAAGGTATTAAATTTTTAAATTTTCTTGAAACTTTTGTTATGTAACACCATAATTTTTTTCATGGTGTGTATATAAAATGACACGCTCCTTTAAATGGCATGGTTACAATTGGGTGTTGCCATTTAAAAAAATTGTCGATGACGTCATATCTCGAACAACGATGACGTCACAAATATGGGTCGTATGTCAAAAAGTGCCATTTTTAAAAATCGACGTGCCAGGGGATTTTTTTGAAAACTTCTCAATTTCATAAATAATGAATTTATTCGTTACTTTTCGAAAGCACTGTATAATAACTAAGTTCTAGTGTCTACACTGTCGACTCTGTGCTCTGCTAATAATAGGTCATGTTGATGGCCTATAAGTGGATAAAATTCATAAGTCTTAAAATAAACTTGCTTTTAAAATGTTTTCTGAACGTTTTCAATCATATACTTTGATTTTTGAACGTATTAAAGAAAAATAAAGACAAAATAATAATGCATCAATTGACTGAAATTCTATCGAATAATGTATAATAAAACCCATATTTTTGTTGCCATGTGCAACGGTAACGTGAATAAGATGATTAAATAAGAGTCCAGGATTAAAAGTAACTCATAGGTCTCTATTTTGGGTCTAAGAAGAGGAGTGCCACTAATATAAGGAAATTACTGTACTTTAATTACGAGAAAAAGATAAAATATTGCACTTTTTAATGTTTAAGTTAAGATGATTCGAGTTGCACCAGTCACTAATTTGTGCTATAGTTTATTCTGTAATATAAAATACGGTATATACTGACCAGTAGATTTTCATATCATCCACATATACTTAACAACAAGACAAGAACATAAATGTTAAATAACAAATAACCCAATATTAAACCTTGAGGAACCCCAGATAATGCACTAAACTGTGCCGACTTAAATCCTTGGAAGTGGACGACAAATTGTAGTTTGTCGAAGATGAAACTTAAATAGTTGACATAATTTACCAGAAACATCTAGGCGAGTTTTTTTAAGAACACGGTGGAGACGATCAAATGCTTTCGTCATATTAATATAAATTACGTCTACCTGACCTTGATTATCAAGAATTTCCTATATACATTGTATATTGAGTAATGGAAAGCAAATTAGTATTAGTGAAGATACCTTCATAAAACCGTGTTAACAAGGGCTAATAATATTACTGATGTTAATATTCGAAATGATTGTAATTGGACGGTAATTAAATTTGTTGCATAATATCTCCTCTTTTAAAAATCGAACATATACGTGATAGTTTCCAGGTATTTGAAAAAATGCATGTACTAATAATTAAATTAAAAAGAAAATTTACTGGCTTATTTAACACGGAAGCACAATCTTCGAGGATGAAGGATGGTATATGAAATTTGGCCGAGTTTATTTTAGCTTTCAAAGGTTTGAGTGCACAGTAAACTTCGCTCTGAGATAAATGCTCAATATGTAAAACATTTCAATGACTACTATCACAGCTTCATTTTAAGAAATATACAAGAATTCGCTTCCTTGTGACTAAGAAGTCCAGAAGTTACTAGGATCCGAAGAAAAGTCAGATCCAATGTTATTAACAAAATTTAAGTAAGAGGTCCTTGTTTTTACGAGTAGCTTAATTCTAGGTCTCAATTCCTTAAATTTGTTTTGCGACTCAACACAACCATGGTTCCGCAAATGCGCCAATAAATACTTTTTTCACTAATAAGTAGTGCTGATTATGTAGAATTATCCCTTTCATTGTCATGGATTTAAATAAATACAAGGTGTTCCTAAAGGTATAGTAGTTACTGAAGGAGGTGATGCAACACGTAGAAATAAAGCTAGTTGATTAAAGCTTTGTCAAAACTCTACTCTACTAAATAATTTTTATTTAAAAATATAGCTTTCTGTCAATTTCTTTTGACAGGATAATTCAAATATTTTGATAATTGGTATAGTGTTTCTACTATAGAGTCTGTATTATTTACTGCCCAATCTATTGAACAACGTTGTCCAGTGGCGGAGATCTGGAAACGCTATTGTATAATTTTTACCATGCCACTGCTTTTTTCTGGTGTTTTATTGATGTTTTGTAATCTACATTTGATTTGGAAAAACAATAAGAGGTACATTAGGATGTTGCTGTAAATTTAAAATTACTCTAAAAATATTCTAAAAAAAAAAATACAATATTTTTTTCTTCCAAACCAATTGTAGATTACGAAACCTCAATAATAGTAATAAAAAAACATAAAAAAGGCAGTAACGTACAATTTATGGTAAAAATTATACAAGAGCGTTTCCAGATCTCTGTCAGAGAAACGCCCTGTATATCCTTTTCTAATTTTAAAAGTATGGTGCCTTCCAAATTTTATATACCTAATACTGCATTTCAGAAGGTTCAAGTAATTTAAAGTTTTCAATAAATTTATTGCCCGTGTTTTTGTCGATCCATTTAAAGAGCCAGAACACTGTATTTTAAGCTAGCTAGTTATAGATTAAACTTTCAAAGTTCACTTTAACATTTAAATTCAATGTCCCTACTTTACTTTTAATCTATACTAGTTTATGAGCTTTTAGTGTAATTAATATAAAACATTCATAAGCCTTTTATGATTGACGCCTGAAACTACTAACAAAGTTATTATATTCAAAACTACGAACAGGATGTACGTCGACCGAAATTAATAGTTTTTCAGTTTTATTCTGTTATGAGCGGAGACATAACATTTCCAATATTTTTATAAAAAGGAGGATATTGACAACTTTTATATCGGTCCAATTTTAAATAACTGATTCTTCATAATATTGTGTTTCTTATAATTAATTCAGTTTTTAAAATGAGTGAATAAATTTCTACAATTTTTTAAGCATGAGATGGATTCATCACTTTTTAATCTATTAATTATGTCTTACTATTACTTTATATATTTTCCGGGTATTCCGTGACACCGGTAACTGGTCGCTGACAGTTACAAAATTAAAGTGCACAGACTTAACCAGGATTCATTGACCTGCTCTTGTTGTTCTCGGACTAGGCTTTGTGGGGGGCAAACCCACTATCGGTATCTCTGAACCCGCCCATTTTGACTCCTGTCGGTATTACGACTGCTATGGTCGGGACCGTTCTTCGGACAATAGTGGTCTTCCTAGACGTTCCGTAGTCATCTCTGTAACTGGTCGCAAATCGTTTCGCCGCTCTTCACTCTCGGCATCTTCAGTGGTGACTCTGCAAAAGCTTAGACGCGCCTGAGCGATAATAGTGGTCTTCTGAGACTTAGCAGTAGTCGTAGCACCAACAACAGGAGTCGACACCAATATATGTGTGAGCCCAGAGATACTAATAGTGGGCCTGTCCCCACAGAGCTTAACCTGATAGCAACAAGGGTAGGTCAAAGAATCCCTGCTTAGACTACGAATGTACACTTTAATTCTGTTGCTGGCGGAGATAAGTTTACGATGTCACGGTATAACAACCCGGAAAATCACTATATATCTTACAAACTAAGATACAACTCAGGTTAAATAAAAGCTCCTGGAACGTAATTTGTTTTTTGTATTAGTATTAATGAATGAATTTTCCATAAAATCCTTAAAACTGTGCGACAACGTTGCAATCATCACCTGCTGCTGTTAACCTAAAAGTATTACAGTCATAGTAGTATTACGACTAGTACGTATATATAAACAAAAATGGAACGATTTTTAGCAACCATCATCAGCTGCGTGATATGATATGGCAAATCTAGACAAAACGCTAGCTACGGGACGCTTGTACGGTAAACGCTTTTCGCAAGCAACATAAGTAATTTTGAACACTTATAACTATTATATTCTGGATACCCTGTATATTACACCCGACCGTCGTTCCCTAAGTAGACATGTTAAAAAGCTACTAGTTGCGAGGAAGAGATTAATTGTTAAAAAATATGTCATAACCCTAAATGAAAATTTATTCAAGCTATTAATATTTTACTGGTACTCACCTAGGCTTTAAAAATTAAACTAATAGGTTTAGTTCCGGCTATCTAGATGGTCATGCAACCTCAGAAACTTGCTTTAATATTCATATAATAAAGTAAATTTTGTAGCACACTAAATTGTTAGTACTGTTTAATCCACTTACAGTGCCTCCCGGAAAAAAGATTACCTAAATTTGTGTGTTAGAATTATTAATTCCATTATGAGTAAACAAGATTTCATCATTAAAATTTACTTCAAAAGTTTATTATTGTTGACATGTTGCTAAAAGCTAGTCCAAAGTTTATTCCTCACATTGGACTCTTGAAGGAAGCCCCTCGTAAATTAATATTTAACATGCCCAGTGGTTCATAGTTGTCATAAATATGAGCCACTGTAACAATAAATTAAACACGAACAATTCACAAAACTAACCTCCCTTAATGAAGAACCGACAAGATTTCACCACGCACACAAGACTGCTACAGTAGTAGCAATTATTAAAAACGTATTTTATTATTTTCGCTATTTGTGTACATGATAGACAGGAGAAGACTAAACATTGTATTGAACTGTTAGAAAAAAATATATCAACTTAGAAATCACCCTGCACAGATTTAAAATACTGTCTAGATAAGGGCGATGAATAATTTTACTGAACGTTTATTAGATGTAAAATCTCTAGATAAATATGAATTAAAGAGGAAAGTATCTTAATAAAATAATGTTATATTAGAGTTTGACATTTATTTATTATGTTAGTAGCGTCACCAAGAAGTTTATAATAGTATATTATTCAACGAGCGTATAATGATGGGTATAAGTCACGAGGTGAAGTTTACGGCCACGAGCCTTAGGCGAGTGGCCTAAATCACCGAGTGGATAATAGCCATTATACGCTAGTTGAATACTATACTTTATCCACGACTACTAAATATCACATTACATTTTTAGTTCGTTTTTTAACACAATTTAACACAAAATATCAAAACACTGAGAAATCTATGCACACAAACAATAATGTTGACAGGTTTGAGTCAAATTTGTTTTGTTTTAAAAGCTACTTAGATTTATGAAATGTTAGAAACAGATATACGACACGCACGAACGAAGTCGCTGATGGCTCAGTGTAGATGCTCCTTCTCTTCCAACCGCCGGTCCCGGGTTCGAATCTGGTCTAGGAAAATTCACTTTTTTAATTTTTTTTTATATGTACAGCACTGAATTGCCGTGCCGTGATTAATGGATATTAATAAGGTTGAGCAAACAGATGTATAATGGGTACATTATACAATAGTCGTGGATAAATAAAAGGTGTTTTATATAAAAAGTATCGCCTACGAATCTCCAAATAATACTTTAAACGCAATTATCTTAGTAGATTCCTCTTAACCATTATGATCAACTTAAAACGAATGCAAACATTGGAGTTTTCAATTTGAATCAATTTTGAAATAGCTACGACAACTCGATTGTTACACTATTTTTTAAATAGCTATAACTTCTTAGGAATGGCTATAAAAAATTTGTATATAAAATACCCCCTCTAAAATCAGAGGAATAATCTACTGTTCCATTTTCCTCGATTGTTTTCGAAATGCCCTGTATAACCAATGATAATATGTTTGACTGTTTAGGAAATATAAAAAAACTTTTTTTTTAGAAAACTTCAATGCCCCCCTTTCTCAAAGTTGAGCTACTTTAGACTTACTTTTTTTATTTCCTGAAAATATTTGGAGATATTGAGATGTATTATTTCCCATAGTCTACCTATATTTTGGCTATATATTGTTTCCAAAAAGTAGCAAACGCAAAACATTCAAGTCGAACACGACAAAAACACACTGTTTGCAATTGAGTATGTTGTTGAAATATATCTAATAAACCCAGCACACACGTTTTTCCAGAACAGTCTCTAAATTTCATGTCAGTTGCATGCGCATTTAGCTTTAAGAATGCACCGGCTTGCCTAGAACCTAGCTTCTGCTATGGAATTACTGTCAGAAACATTTGTAATCAATTCCGAAATCTTTCTCTTACTTGAAAGCTAACCACTTTTGTAAAGTATAATGTAACGTGGTTGATGTATAAACTTTGTATGGAATTACTTTGCCTTATACATTATTTTACTTTCAAATCATTTAATGTGAAACTTCAGAATTAGTAAAAATTAAGTTTCTTATACAGGGTGACCACTTTTACGACGCACAGTACAGGGATTTTGGAAACAGTAATATATAAGCGGTGACTTATATGAGGACAATATTGCGTATTTGTATACACTTTAATTGTATGAAGAGAAATATGACATATTTTGTGTGTGTGTGAAATACCAGTTGAAAACTGAAAAAATGCATTTTCTTTCATAACTTTTTGTTTTATTTTTAAAGTAAATGTTATGAAATTTGGTACTCTTGTTCGCCATAACCTTTCCAATTAAAGCAGAACCGTTTTGGTAATACAATCCTTTTCCATTTACGTATATATGTTTTGCCTGTAATAAGTAGTCAATAAATATCAACAATTTTGTGTTTGTAAAGGTAAATTTCTTTATAATGCATATTATTACAGATATAGACCTGCTAGAGCTAATTTAAGAAATTCAATTTCTACCTCTTTCTCGGTTACCTACTTTATGCGAAATGGTGCAGACGCTCAAGACAAAGAAATGTGTAATGCTTATCGAAGGATTAGAATACAAAGAAGACTGCAACGTGCTTCCAGAAGCTAAATGTGATTATTTTTCCTTCAAAGCGTCTTTTCTTAATATCCTGTGCCTACTTTGTTTCGTTCATGTAATGAAACATGTTCTCCACCGAACGTTTTTTTATTTAGTTTTCTGTGTTTATACGTTTAACAACGCCGCTACAATTTGGAATTTTCTCATATGCCGCTTAGAAATTAGTACGATCTACTCAACTGATAATGATATTAGAGTGGTTAATGATACCTTAAATATTATTACAATTAGGTAGTTTAATGTTTGTTTAACATTAAAGTATTAAATATATGCCTTTGTCGAAAAAATTGTAAAATACTTGGAAAGTCCATATGGCTTATTATACTAAAAGTGAAGAATATATTAATTAGGTACATCAAACGTGTTATCTAAACGTTGATTACACGTTTTCTTCAAACCGTTTTAGCAACACAAAAAATGTATAAAAACGTTAATACTCTAGGCACATGTTTTCAATTAAAAGTAAAGATGAACATACGTTCTCTAGTAACATTTACATTGCAATGTATAGAGCATATGCGGCACGTGATCAAAGTAGGAGTGGCTACTGGTTTGGAGGATAAACAAACAGCGATCATAACCTCAAACGTATTTATTTACGTTTTCACGTTAAGTGGTTGTGTTCTGGTTATAGTTTATTGTTGTTATATTTTTCGTTTTTTTTTTGTGGCTACAATATTTCTTCACTTATGTAGTCATGTATAATGAATGTTATTATACATTAGACACTGAAAGTGCTGATAGATATAGACATAAAATTAGTGAAATTGGAATAGATACACATTAAATCTGATAATGAAGAAGATTTTCCTAAAACTTTATATTCAGATATTGTAAATTATCTGTTATATAATAAAAGTGCTTATACACATGAAGACTTTATCGCCGTAAGTTAATCAAATTTGTGGTGTTTTTTAGGTACTGAAATCTCGAAAAATAAAACAAGTAGAGCAAAAGTAATATCAAAAATAAAATTACTGATGTTTTGTTTATCCACTTTTACTGTTTAAACTCTCCTCAAATAATATAATAACTTTTAAAAAGCATTTGTATGACACATTATTTCGCTATTCTAACCCCACATTTTAACAATTATTTTCAGATACTTATCAATAAAAGTCAACAATCTTATATGCAGAACTATGTAAGTTTATGTTATAACAATGTTTACATCTGTAGTTGAATTTAAAAAAATACGTAATTTTAAAGATTTCAGTAGGTACCTAAAAATCAGCTGGAGAGATCGTTTTCTGACGTTATGTATTGATTTTACTTCGGTACATTTGAATATTCACAGGTGGCATGAGATAACATTCTTGATATTTGCTAAACTCTATATTATTCAGTTCTTAAATAATTACTTCGATTTGCACAAAACACTATTTCAAGAATACGGCGCCCTTAAAGCATATTAAAGGCTTAGAAAATAAGTAATTTTTTCTCACCGAAAATGTACACATATTATATAGGTATGCATATACAACATGCTAAAACAGTTCCATTTGAAATAATCTAAATTACCTACAAAAGAAATATTTATTTATAACTGGAAAAAGGTACTCCGATATAGTATTCATTCTACAAGATTTTTTATAAAATATTAACTTTTCACAAAAAAATACTACTGAAAACATTTGAATTCGTAAATACCAGAAATGTGTGCCAGTTTTAAACAGTTTTCCAAAAGTAGGTATCTACAGAATAAGAATAGATAAAAATTTAATCCTGAAATAGGTTGCCACTAAATACAACCAATACATAATATGCTGCTGTGGCATTTGCACAGCCACGGAAAATTGATATGATTTATTTTTTCAAACCTTTTTTTCTTCATTTAATATTTTTCGCCTTTTTATCCTCTCATATCTATATTTTCTTGATTCTTTTGATGAAGTACTAGATGTATAACCCATATTCACAGTGGGGATCCAATCCGGATTATTTTGCTCGTGCAAATTTGCAGGTTTCCCTATACTATAATAAACGTATAATTTTTGTTCTTTTATGTTTTGAACATATTCTTTCAAATTTAACTAAACTACTCATCCAAACCTTTCGCCTCTCAGATGCTAATTGATGAAATTGTTATGTCTGTGAAATTCAGAACGAATTCTGAAAAAACTAACATTGTCTCTTGCAGAACTACTGCCACAGTTTACTACCATACAATAATTAGGCATTTTGTAATAGAAATAACACTCAAATATTTAATAATAAATTGGAATAAATATAAGGTTATACTTTTGTTTTACCTCCAAACAACGAGCTTGAAAATCGTGACGTCACGTGAAGATGCCGTATATAAATGTATAATATATGTCCAAATCGACAGAACATAATCTAATAACCACTAGATGTCTATTGCTTACATCTCGCGCACTTATGAACATTGTATCTCTCTATCGGCTAGATCTAGATACAGAATCAAGCTACCACTTTGATCATCAGCCTAATGAGCTAAATTAACAAGCTCGGAACTGGTAACCGGTATAAGTCTGGTGACACTTGAACTTAACTTTCAGACTGTCTGCTACAGGTTTTTTGGATGTAGTAATACACCTATCATGTTTATGAGTGTTTATTGGCGCATTAGTTCTCCCTCATCCCTCAGACCCAGAGTTGTTCCTCCTTTTCTACAGGTTCCCTGTAAACTGTGGATTTCAGTCCCCATAAAAAGTAATCCATCGGTGTTAGGTCTGGGCAACGTGGTGGCCAGTTTACAGGTGCGTCATTGCCTCTGCCTATCCATTTGTGTGGATATTGTTCATTCAAGTGGTTTCTAACGTTTACAGAAAAATGTGGTGGAGCTCCATCTTGCATAAACCACATATCTCTCCGAAGTTGGAGAGGTAAATCTTCTAACAATTCTGGCAACGTATTTTGTAGAAAATCCAAAAAATTTTCTCCAGTTAATCTTCGTGGAAGTATGACAGGACCAACAATGAAATTGCCGATTATTCCAGCCCACACATTAATTTTGAATTCGTGCTGAAAATGGTTTACCTTTATTGCATGCGGATTTCAGATTACGGCATAAACATGTTCATTATGAGTATTAGTTATAACTCTTCTTGTAAAACCCGCTTCATCGGTAAAGAGAACCTTCTTGACAAAGTTTGGATCTCTTTCTCTTTGCATATTAACAAATCGACAAAAAACCCAAACGATTTTGAGGATCATGGACTAATAAATCTTGTACTGGCTTCTTATGGTATGGATATAGCAATTGTTCTCTAAGCACTTTATGAACGACATTTTTACTTACTCCTAGTTCCCTTCCATTTCGTCTGGTGCTTAATTCTGGATCTTCTTCAACACGTTCTAAAATGTCTTCTTCAACTTCAAGAATCCTTACAAAACGTTCTCTTCCATTATCAACATTGTTGGGAGCAAAGGAACCGGTCTCCCGAAGACGTCTCTCAACAGCAGCAAAAGTTGGGTGGCTATGTACACGATGATTTGCAAACATTTCAGAGTACACCCTGACACTCTCTCGAGCATTTCCTTCACAAAATCCTAATGTCAGTAACATATCGGTATATTCTGCATTGGTATATTGTACAGCCATATTAATAAACCACGCAATTTTTTTTTAATTATTGAGTCAGAACACTTTCAATCGTTAACAAGAAATTAGGTCTTAAAACTTGACAATATTTTTATTTAGAGAAAACTATGGAAACCAACAATAAATGTTTTTGTATAGTATTGCAGGCAAATAATTAATATTCCCCAAAATCGTATATGTATAAATGTAAATATATGATTTAATTATTTCATTTATCATATTCCCCGTCGTCATACTGTACACTCAAAACTCAAACAAAAGCAGCTGTTTTGTACTTTCACTGTTAGTGTATTGTTATGTTGGAAATTTCTATTTCTGTTGTGTACGTAGGTAGTTACAGCAGAAGTTATGAATCGTAATGTTTATGTCCCCATTTCGTAAAACTCTGATAAATCTATAAAAGGTGTTTTATGTATTTCTATTTGCAGACATACATTACTTATTATATTTCTTTCTCTATTTTGCCCAATAAAACGTTAATACCAATCGTAAAACTGAAGTTTACTTCACTAGTTGGAATGAAATAATAAAACTGGAATAATAATTAGATGAATTAGATTTTTTGCTATGGAAAATAATAGTTTCTAGCAAGATAATTAAAAATAAATAACTAAATAAAGTCGAAGTTTGTTATGTTTATAATACAACCATAATCTGTTCACATAGAACCCAAGAAATTCTGTACAAACCAAAAAGATTTATTTTTATTGGTTGTAATGTGACTAAATACAAATATTTTAAGAGGGGATAAAGAAAAATAACAATTAGAAAAAACAAATATTTACAAAATATAAATGATCATTTAATGATTTAGTGAACAAACGAATGAAATTTATGAAACACAATATGGTAACACAGGGAGTTAGCACCTACTTGATGTTTATTTTCAATGTTGAATTCATTTTCTGTTTTTTTTTACCTGTTTACATTAAAACTTATCATTACAAAGATCTTCGTACTTGCTGAGGATTTCTTCTTCCCTCGACTGTTCTTTTTGTTTAGTTGTTTGTGTTTTGTTTTGAAGATTCAGCATAATATTTAGTTTACTCGGAAAATGTCTTTAGTATTACGCTACCACACAAAAATATGCACTTGTCACACTTCCCATAAATAAGCACTTTATTAGAGTTTCGGTATTTGAATACATGTTTCTAAATACAAAAAAAAAATACGCGAGAAATTTAATTTACGAAGAACAAGTACTGAAAAATTATTTGAAACTAAACACCATAAGCGATATTTTATTTCTGACAGAATTTGATGCAGTCGCCATCTATAGGCGACTAGTTCAAGGTCATTTCGATAAATTTTTGAACTTCCTGTTTTGTTGGCGAATTAAATTATGTTAGTACTAATAATTGCAACAATATTAAAAGTAATCGACGATGTTTGCATAAAATAATTAGTACTATTTTATGCTATAAAGCTATTCCGAGATTTTTACAGTGTTCTGTAAAAATCTTTCTTTGACCCTTAGAATATAATATTCTAAGATTGACCAGTGTTCTTTGGTGTTTGGAGAGGATGCAACTAGCAATGCAAGTTTATGTATTTATGTGTGTTTACTATACAGTGCTTTCCAAAAGTAACGAATAAATTCATTATTTTTAAAATTGAGAAGTTTTCGAAAAAATCCCTTGGCACGTCGATTTTGTTTTTAAAAAAGGCACTTTTTGACATATGACCCACATTTGTGACGCCATCGTGGTTCGAGATATGACGTCATCGACAATTTTTTTAAATAGCACCGCCAATTTTGACCATGCCATTTGAAAGAACGTGTCATTCGACATACATACATCATCAAAAACTTTGGTGTTACATAACAAAAATTTCAAGAAAATAATGTTTGAAGATTTTAACATTTAATTTTCATATGCCGTGCTTATTTAGATTGAGTGGCCAGCCAGATCGCCTGATTTGACACCCCTAGATTATTTCTTGTGGGGATACTTAAACAGCAAAGTATACGTTACTAGATCGGTTAATTTAGAAGATTTTAAAGCAAGAATTCGTCACGAGATACATCGTATACCTCCTGAAGTTATTGATAATGTTCAAAAAGAATTTATTAATCGCCTTGGCTACTGTGAGGCAGCCAACGGTGCACAATTTGAACATTTAATTTAGTCGATTTTTTACATAATCATTATCATTTTCAGTATTGTGAAAATTAAATTGTAAAATCTTCAAACATTACTTTCTTGAAATTTTTGTTATGTAACACCATAATTTTTCATGATGTATGTATGTAGAATGACACGCTCTTTCAAATGGCATGGTCAAAGTTGGGGGTTCAAAAATAATGAATTTATTCGTTACTTTTCGAATGACCTGTAGGTTACGGTTCAGTTTTAAACGTTTTATAGTAATTAGATAAAAGAACTTATGTTGGCTTGTCTTTTACTATAAGCATATGATTTACCTAAAGTAAATATGTAATTCTTATGGAAATTATACATTATACATTATATAGGTTAACTTATTTTATGAAGAATATTGAAAAACTATTAGGTACTTTCACATAAAATTAATGTTAATTTTCTGCCAAATTTTTCTATACCGTCCTGTCACATAACCCCAAATCACGTAGGAAGTTGCACATTTTTTATTCTTTTATTAAATTCATCACAAATGATTAACTAATAGTTTTTCTGTTATAATTCAAAATAATTATCCGCACTAAAACACAGTTAAAAAAGGACGGCCTGGGCTTACGTCACGATCCGGTCACAGATTATTAAAGGTTCTGTGCAAGGTTGTGATGTAGGCACATATGTCACGGGCTGGGTGTTGAGAAGTAGGCACAATGTCCCGTAGGGCTACCGGTGTAGGGATTGCAAGGCAACATTTAAGTTTAAAGAAAACATAAAACAAGGAACAATTTCTGCTAAGGCAATGCCTAACGCATCCGTTTTCAGAGTCGCAGCACTAACATAGAAAAAGTGTTTAAATTATTTTCATGGGCCGTGTTTTTCGTTAAGTGTCTTATGTAATTAATTAATATTTTGGTGAAATACAGTATAGTTAAGTAAAACATGGGGCATTATTCAAACGGCGAAAAGGTTGACATGGAATACAGTGATATTATTATGAAAATCATTTGGAGTGTAGTAAAATGAATAATGATCAAATTCTGTAATAACTATGAGTAGAGAATCTGTTTTATGTTTTCAATTTAATTTACATAGACATACTTTTTTGGTGAGGTATAGGAATGACAAAGGGGAAAAGGTATCCAGAAACATTTTTATAAACATATTTCAATAATTATTATTTGACATGCTTTAACACTGGCAATGCTGTGCAATACACACCAATTTACACCATATTAAGACTCATAAACGCCTTAATATTGGAATGAGTCAGCGGTCCTCAACAAGTTTTGTATTGAAAAATTACGAAATTTATTTAAAATTTGACTTTTTCGTTCTTGATCTTAATTTTATAGAAAATATTATTAATTATGTGTTCTACACTGGGAACTGTACTACTTGTAAAATATTTGTACTTATTTAAGGTTCACCCTCTATCTATGGCCATATGTGCTTTAAAATATGT
Organism: Monochamus saltuarius; assembly: GCA_025584915.1. NCBI lineage: Eukaryota > Metazoa > Arthropoda > Insecta > Coleoptera > Cerambycidae > Monochamus > Monochamus saltuarius. The sequence continues at coordinate 53,713,772 of CM046725.1, read as the reverse complement.
CATACCTATACTCTATATGTGAAAAGAAATCCTTGTATGTTCGTAGTACTTTAACCTTTGTCCAGATAAATCCGTAGGTACACTTCACATGGAACTATTATTTTCATTGTGCCAGTTTGCCCGTCCGAAGGGATTACGCTTAGAATGTAGCCTAGTAGGAATTATCTCGAAGGGAACTTAGCGCAGTTTCTGAATTCTTAGGTCTTTCGTAACGGATACAATTTGGTTACAAAATCCGGCGGGCACATTAAAGTGGTCCCAATTAATTTCGGTCTCCATAAAATCTTAGTGGCACTAATTTTGAAAGGGTTAAGTTTGCTGATTATTTGCCTCTCGCAGGGCAAATTTCGTGAGAAATAATAGTAACTAGAAGTAATATTTATATGTTCAATAATAATTTCTATACAAAGATACCCACTTCTATACATTTTAGCAAGGAAAGTAAGTAGAAAACAACTATGCTACCATTATATCATACTTTATACGTCATTGTATTTCTTTATTTGCATATTTTATTACTTCTATACAGGGAGATTCACTTAAAAACTGGGAGAGATAGTGACAGTCTGAAAAAGCGTGATTTTATGGATTGGTAATGGCTTCAATTTTCTATGCTGACATCACCCTGGCGGTCCAGACGTCGGTGATGTGATGCCCTCAGTTTTTGTGGATAGAAAAATTGGTCATGCTATATTTAGGAACGTTGTTGGTTTTTAACATTTTTTATGGAATACATTTTTTCGTTTAGACGAAAACATGACCATTCCGTTAATTCGTAGACACAATTCGTAAATGAAACTAGCTTAAGGTTAAGTAAACCTTCAAAGAGTGTTTTACTTGTATACAGTATGCGCCAAAAGTATGGAATAAATTCAATAAAAACGAAATAATTATTTTTTGGGAAAAATCCTTGAACAGGTCGATTTTTAATTTAAAAAATACATATTTTAGTGTAAAATGCGATTTTCAAATGTCATTTGTTTTCGAGTAATGACGTCATCGATTTTTGTTTTAAATGGCAACACCATATTTTTATCCTTGATTCTGAAAGAATTTAATTCTCTATCAGACAGTACTAAAATTTTGCCCTCTTACATAGGAAAGTTTTCGAGTAAATGACGATTGAATGTTAGAAAACGTAAATTTTATCCATAAAAAGTAACAATTCTGAGGTATGTAAAATAAAATACAATTGATTAAATTTTATACTTAAATTAAATGTTCGAATTGCCATCCACCAACTTCTTGACAATGCGCAAGTCTGTGAAGAAATTCTTCTTGCACATTATGAATGATTTCTGGGGTAACTCTGCGTATTTCGTCCCGAATGCGATTTTGAAGTTCTTCTAAATTACGTGGTTTATTAATGTACACTTTTGACTTCAAGTATCCCCATAAAAAATATTCAAGAGTTGTAAGATCTGGCGATCTTGCAGGCCATTCTATCTGTCCGCGTTTGCCGATGCACCTCCCAGGAAAACAGTTGTCCAAAAAATCTCGTACAGGGCGCGTATAGTGCGGAGGTGCACCGTCTTGCTGAAACCATATGGTATCGTCAGGAATGTCAGGGTCATTATCGTTAGGAAAAATTACTGCAAGGGCTGGAACAAGGTCATTTTCTAGAAACTCTAAATATCTTTGTCCTGTAAGGGTTCCTTCAAAGAAGAAAGGCCCTACTATTCTGTCGTCAACTATTCCAGCCCACACATTTAATTTCTGAGGGTGTTGGGTATGTGCCTCTGCCATCCAATGAGGATTTTCCCGACTCCAATATCTGCAAGTTTGACGGTTACTGTACCATTCAGACAAAATGTGGCCTCATCTGAAAAAAGTATTTGCCGGTCTAAATTTCTATTTCCTTGACATAAATCCATTAGAATTTCGCAAAAGTGTAAGCGGCGATCGGGATTATCTTCATTGAGTTCCTGCACAAGTTGAATTTTGTAGGGATGATGTTTTTCCTTCCTCAAGATACGTAGCACTGTGCTCTGACTAGTGTCATTGTTTAATGCAACCAATCGTGAAGAATTATGAGGATTATCCACCATACTTATCAAAATGTTTTGTTTCTGATTTTCATTAATGCTTGGACGTCCAGGTTTTGGAATATTTACAACATTGCCAGTTTCTCTAAATTTAGACTCTACCTTACTGACTGTTGATTGGCTGATAGGGCGATCTGGATATTAAATAAATCGCAAACTTCCTGCTGAGTTCTAGTCATATTCCCGCATCCAATAAGAATTTCAGAAATTTCAATTCTTTGAGTAACAGTTAAATGTGCCATAATACTTTAAATTGAATAATAATTTCTATCTCGCTTACAATACTTATTAGAAAGTCGGTGTGACAATGACACTTTGCAAAGATTTTCACCTACGTGATCCATAAAAGAACTATGGAATTCGAAAAACTAAACTTGATAACGTTTTTGCTTTATTTTAATTGATTTACGTTTTCTAACATTCAATCGTCATTTACTCGAAAACTTTCCTATGTAAGAGGGCAAAATTTTAGTACTGTCTGATAGAGAATTAAACGATCTTTCAGAATCAAGGAAAAAATATGGTGTTGCCATTTAAAAAAAATCGATGACGTCATTACTCGAAAACAAATGACATTTGAAAATCGCATTTTACGCTAAAATATGTATTTTTTAAATTAAAAATCGACCTGTTCGAGGATTTTCCCCAAAAACTAATTGTTTCGTTTTTATTGAATTTATTCCATACTTTTGGCGCATACTGTATATTTCACGCAGTAAATGTAAACAACAATGTTGTGTTGCATTTTATAAGAATTTCCATTAATAAAATTAAAAAACCGTATGCTGTAAATCAATTTAAAACTCTACGTTTGACATACACTATAGATTGATATTATATCGCTGAACAGCAATAATTCAAAACTGCAGAAATGGTCCGGCTCCGTAAGGTATTTTTCTTGTTTGAGCCCATATATCAACCTAGGGTATGGAGGCAGCTCGCATTTTTTGTCGCACGTGGGCAACGTTCTGGGTTTTTCTCCGCGGGTCAAAGAATACATTGTACTAAATTTCCACCATTTGTTAAACGTCACCGGCAAGACCGAATTATTCTTGAAACGTGCATAACCCGTTCCTGCCTGTAACGGAATATCGACTGGCCATGCATCTGCGTCAGCCTCACGAGGGTCATTAGCCCAACGTGAAATTGCCCACTTCAGAGCAAATTTTCGTAAACGTAGAAAACTGCGAAACTATACTCGTGTCAAGAATTCAGACGTCTTACGTCACACCTGACGTTACCCATTTGTTTTTATTGTCAACGTAATTTTCGATATTTGGTCGTGTTAAAAACAATATTTTTTTGCAATTTAGTGCAATACATAATGCAACTTTTTAGTGTAGTACAATTATTTGATTACTATCAGTCGCAGTTTCTTAAATATTTTGATGAAAATATAATGATTTATTCATTTGTTCGTATGACGTAGGTCGTCTGAATTCTTGTCGCGAGTTTAGAAAGTTGTTGTAAGGTTGCTTAAGAACTGTTTGTAATATTTAATATTTTCTACTATTGCCATGTAAAATGTTACATATTGTACAAGGTGTTTCTTAAGTAGAGATCAAAAATCGAGGGACGTTGTCTTTGGCCAAAAATAAGGGTTTTTTGTTAATAAATGTGGGGTCTGAGGATAGCTATTGTCCAGTTACAACGTCAAATGTTAAAAAAAAAGTTTTTAATTTCTAAACCATTTGCATGTTTACGATACTCATTACATTACTTAAAATAATTAATTAACTAATATGCACACCGAATTTGATTAGATTATCTCAAGCAATTGATAAATTAAACATTGTTTTTTTATTAATTTGTGGCACGCTGTAGCTGGAGAATGGCTGTCGTAAGACCTCGCATGTATATAGCAAAAACCCATATTTTTGGCTGCAGGATATGCTACTGGATTATTTACCTCTACTTAAAAGACACACCCTGGATACAACACTGCGTAACATCTTTTTCCGCAAATATTTGTAAAAAATTATTTAATATTCCACTACTTTGTATTCTGTAATAATCACTCACTCTTATGAATGAATATGCTATGAATATCTATAACATCCTAAGGTTTTATAATCCTTTTATCATGCAAATAAATCTGCTAATAAAATTTTCAATTCAGTTTATTAACGTTAATCATTTAAAAATAAATAGTCTAGCTAAATTTACTAATGAAAAACGGATGCCTGGCATTATATTTTATTTTATTACGAGTCTAATCACGTCTGTGGAATTGTCCCTTAGTATTTCTAGATATTTGGTATCAAAAGTCATACCTACATAAGATTTTATTATGTATAATAGAAATTGTAGGCAAATTGGTTTGAATTAGCTTAAAACCTTTACCATACAGTAAAAAATGTACAAAAGCTAATAATAAATAATAATGTATGGGTAAATATTGTGAGTGTAATTCAACGCTGGTCGGGGCATGATTTCGCAATATAGCTGGTTTCACACAATCGTATTGATACTTAACTAAAATATATAAACTTCTTATACACTGTTTACGCATTACGAAAAGTAATACATTATTGTTTAAGAGCGGTGCATTGTCATGGCCAGTCGAGAGCAGTTTTTCTTGTAATGTATGAATATTTTGTCAAATTGCATATGTAATTTTTTCTCAGTTAAAGACTGATTCTACGGGAATGGTTAATTCATATGTTAATAAATACACAATTTAAACAAATAAGTAATTAGCAATCCCACAACACTATAGCTGAAATTCCACCTGGCGCATTCGCCAAAAGTTTAAATGAATATCCAACATCGGAACACGTGTATTGATTTTCTTGTGCATATTTTTAAAGCCATTTATCTGAAAGATAATTATTTGTTTGTAAGTTTTGCATACTTACCTTTATAACTACAATAACTACGCATTATTTCTCATATATGGCTGAATAACTGTGCGCAAAAAATATAAATAATGAACAGTATGCTGCACATGCACTAAATGTGAATCCCTTTCTCTAAAAGTGTATTGTTCACCTATCATCTAAACATGTGTTGTAATGTATATCATCCACAATAGAAAATGCACTGAAAATGGCATCTTATTTTTGAAACATTAATATACATGCCTTTGTTCTTACAAATATTTGTATATACGTGTGAAAATAAATATTTTTGCTTCGATTATTTGTTATAGTTAATTTATAATTAACGTAACCACAACTAAGGTTATAAATTCTTACTATTTTATTGTCAAAAAAAAAAAATGTTATTTGAAATTAATGGTGTTGTATGGTTTGGACACAGATAGTGACGAGGGTTTGATATAAGCATCTAAACAACGTACCGTTTCAGATTCTATTAAATTTATGAATTATGTAACATTAACTCTTGCAGTTAATACACGTAACAATATATAATCCTATACCTACTTACTCTTTGTTAAATTTTTCACAAAAAAGTCCTTATTAATGAGAATCAATTGAGTAAAAGTAAATAGTTTCGATATCTTGAAATTTCCTATTTTTTTAAGTAAAAATGCTTGATTTTCATTAATATACAGGGTGTCCGGAAAGTAATGGGACCCTGCTTAAACATAACTTCCAGGACCAAATAGAACCGATTTAGACAAACTTAGCTCATTCCAAAAGTGCCTTGTTTAAAATTTACAGGGCTTCAAAGAAAACAAACTGTTTTCTTGTTATGGGAATCATTAAGAAACAAAACGTTCAATCATGATAAAATTTAGTACAGTTTTGTTTTAGATAATTGCAAAGCTATATCTGTTCCATGTTGATGCAATGCAGTGTTTTCAGTAAAAACACGTTTGAAAATTTCCGCACATTAGAATACTTAGAAATAAATTTTCTAATTCGACTAAAATACAACTTGTCAAACTGACGTTCATACGATTAAATTAAATAAAATTCGATCAAAAGTCTGTCAGATTAATAGGCTTGTTACTAATCTGGCAGGCGAGTAAATAGTAACTTGATCGAATTAGAAAATTTATTTCTAATTCTAAGTATTTTAATGTACGGAAAATTTCAAACGTAGTTTTACCGAAAACTATGCATTGTTTCAACATGGAAAATGTATTGCTTTTACTTCTACATACAATTAATTTCTCTATCATAATTTGCAGTTAAACGTATAATAGAGCCAACAAAAAAAAACGATAAAAATGAGTTACAAAAAAACTGCCACGAGCGCTCTCTACGATATGCGGCACTACGTACTCCTTCACAATGCTTATACTTATCTAAAACAAAACTGTACCAAATTTCATCATGATTGAACGTTTTGTTTCTTAATGATTCCCATAACAAGAAAACATTTTGTTTTCTTTGAAACCCTGTAAATTCTAAACGAGGCACTTTTGGACTAATCTAAGTTTGTCTAAATCGGTTTCATTTAATCACAGGAAGCCATGTTTAAGATGGGTCCCATTACTTTTCGGGAACTCTGTATAATGTAAATTTAACATTACCAGTAGCTATGCAAAATGAGCATAACAAAACATGTAAATTTCCACCCATTTGTATCTAACAATAACATTTCTTCAAGAACGTAAAATGTAATCTAGATAAATTCTAGTTGCACTGCGTTTTCTATGCTACTAAATTGACATATTATGTGTTTATCAAAATTATTTATCACAAATATAGATTGACTATTTGTAGGCTGACATAACCATATTTGTAATTACACAAATACATGGGTAAAAGGTAGAGCAAATATAGTTGACACCTTATTTTTACTTATAAATATTTAATGGTTTTTGTATCTGTAGCCCAATATGGCAATTTCTAGTTAATTCCAGCCAAATACCCGGGCACACATTGATTTTTCTCATACCGGCTCCCTGGCATGGAAAGTGTAGCATTTAACAAATAATTTGAGCCATCCACCACGTTTCATTAAATGCCCATCCTCTCTCTAATAGTCCGCCATTACTTCGTCCTCCTGCTGGTCAAAGCGGCCGTAGTAAAACCGTTTTTTCTTGTTTACCGCATATCCGCGTCCGTTAGACTTTTCTGTAGTAAATTACATTCCAGAGGACTATTGAGTTGCTTGAGATAAATGGCTATAATTTGTTTCGCAAAGTATTTTCATCAGAAAATCGTACTACCGTAGTTTTTAATTTCTGCGCTGGCATAAATCTAGAATGTCAGTGGTAAACAAAAGTTTTTGTTGTAATTTATGGATTCTTTAATGAAGGAAAATATTTTCAGTTTTAGATAACAACTTTAATGTCTGTACGAGTTACAGTTAACAGTAATTATTTATTTGTGGTAATTAATAGGTCTCTTTATTTGATCGAATATATACGCGAAAAGAAAGCTATAGGTACTGCAGTTGCGGCAGGTTACTTACGTCATACGAGCAAATGAATAATTCATTTCATTTTCATAGAAATATTTAAGAAACTGCAACTAAGGATAATGAAACTATATACTATACTAAATGTTTGTACTATATATTGCACTAAATCGCAAAAAAATATTGTTTTCAAAAAATTAACTCCTATATCTCCTTCTTGTATTATAAATAATCTAAGAACATTAACTTTCGTATTGGGAATAGTCATTTTAATGAACGACTTTTCATCTTCAATATTTTCTGTACGTAAATAAGTTAATTCTTCTCTCCTACAGGCTCCAAATGTACCAACAATCAAGACAACTTTTTTGAATAAGTATTTTTCATCATCTACTTCTTTGATAAACCTTTCAATATGTTCCTTGGAAAATAATCTGGATTTTTTGGATCTATAAGCACTTGATTTTCTTTGGAGGAAAGCAATACCATTGGTATATTACTAATATTCATGCAGCATGAAATAATTACTCCATAATGTAAAAGGTGAACATTTTAAAGATAACGGGACAAGTACGCTAGAATATCTCCGAAATATTACATACCTATGTTTCAGTACATCAAATGTAAAATTTTGCATACATATTTTGGTACAATTTCTTTGATGTACATAAGGCATGAACATGTACATGAATGTCCATAAGGCAGCTTTTGCCTCATTTTTTTATTTAGTATCACTAGCATCTGCGTTACACATACTGAAGTTTTATGAAGAATTAATTTATTGGAGGTTAATGTTCGCAGAGTTCAAAATTGTTTAAAATGTTTGTATAGTTTGTAAACATCATACCATAGCAACAACCTTATAGGCAACTTAGTTAAAGTTGTTTAAGTAAAATAGTCTACCGACCATAGTATCAAATGCAATCGAAGATTATGTCGAAACTATTTATTTGACGATTTTACGAAAAACTTGTTCGATACATCTTGCGAGATTGTTTCGAAAATAGCTATTACAATACATTAAAAAAATAATTCGTTATGATGTCAAAATAGCATTTTATGGCCTATGTATACAAATAACTATTTCAGAGTTATATGATCGCAGAGTTCAGTAATAAATTTAATATTTTTTTGTGAGCATACCTTATACGTTCCCGATCGCAATATTTTCTGATTTCCCTAGTTCATTTCAGCCAGTTCAAATATAACTGCCTCATTTTTCTGCGATAGGTATTCCGTCGCATGCATCAATATTAAAAATTCCGAAGCTTCCATAGATAATGCATTACGGCGTTGGTACAGATGTTACACGAATGATACAGTAATATCATTCAGGTATTGATTTTTTTCCTAAACGCTTATCCGATGTTATGAAAAGATGTATAAATCAAATTTATCCCCTTTATAACCTGATTTCGCTTTGAGTTATCTGTGTCGGGTTTGCGGAACAAATTGGTAAGATTTGTCACATAGGTCCCTGCTTCACTCCAGCACGCAATATGTCTGGGAATTATTAGTCTTGGAAAATTTTAACTTCTTAGCCGACGTCTTCTTTTTAAAAATTCCAAAAGTTCGGCCTGCTGGCGGTGAAGTTTTTATCGATTGCGGAATGTTTTATTACCTACTTGTTTAAAATTTATTGTTGTCTGAAACTTTGAGTTGAGTTCTACGAGTGAAAAGAACTTGTAGTTAGCGGTCTAGTTTTATTATGAATATGCATAACAAATGAACCAAAACACATTTTTTTCTCTGTAGTAATAAATTGTATTAAAAGTTATACCAAATTTTTTGTTTTTTAAAACTTTGTTTGAGCTGAGTTATATGAGTAGAAAGAACTTGTAGTTAGCGGTCTAGTTTTATTGTAAGTATGTATACATAAAAAACTAACCAAAATTCTGTAGTAGTTATAAATTTGTGTTAAAGCTTATACAAGATGTAAATAAGCCCAATAAACACACATACGTACATAAAATATTTAGTATCAATTAACACTGTTTCAAAAATAGGTGCTCTCGTAAAGTACACTGAGAGAAACAGTTACTACAAATTTGTGCTTACAGTTTTGTCATAGAATAAACTACAAATTTAAGACACCATATAAGTTCGTTCTTGTGATAAATCCATAATTATTATAGTAGGTAATCTTTTATAGAACTACTTTGCTAGCTGGGAATAAATATAAATTTTTTAGTTTTGGTATAATAGGGGAGACCAGGTACGAAAGTAACATATTTTTGTAAAGCCGGATAAATAAAAAATTAACAAAGTTATATAACTTTACTTACTGTAAGTCGTTTCCTTGGCATTTCATATATAGAAGAAACATTATTGAAGTAATTAAAGCCCATATTGATGTATAATTAATAAAAATGTAAGTAAGTAAAAAGTACACAAAGAGTGTACGTCGTTACAACCTACCCAATGGTATGGGTCAAAAGTAACAGAACATGGAGACGTTTGTAACATATGAATAATAGGTAATAATTAGGTATAAAAAGTTAGTATTTACAAGGTATATGTTTATTGATTACATCTATACAAAAGTATGTTGTAGTACAGGTATATAATATATTTTTTTGTTTGAAAAAAATAATAATAAAAAAATGGAATAATGAAACAAAAATATAAAATAACAATAAATTATTTTTGGTAATAACGAAGAATCCTATCCCTATCTGGCTTTTGCACCATTGTTACGCCAGACTCGTCTTTTTTAACGATTATTTTTAATTAAAATACCATGCTCAGGTTATAGCCAATATTGGCATTAATTCAACAAGCCAATAAAATAATTCAAAATAACGTTTAGTTATAGGATTATGATAAAGATAAAGAATAAAAACTTACTTTGCATATCATTTTGCACCGTGCAGGTCTTAACTCGAACTAAAACCCACTACTGATATTGTTGTTCAAATGAGTTAATATAGATGTCACTGCCGACTTTATGATGATATAATATCATAGAGAAACCTCTTTAGAAAGACAATAAGCTTACTGTTACAACCAACCCGTGTTACTTTCGTACACGGTCTTCCCTACTTAAAAGTACCTATCTATGTATTTTAAAAAAATAAATGTTTTAAGAAGATAAGTGCTATTTATTATATGGCAGCAGTCAGTCAGTGTTATAATATTGATTATGATCAAATAATATCGCTAAATAATACCTATTTAAATTATTTTATTTCTTATTTAGATACCATTACGTGAATTTTGTACATGACTGTGGGTGGCTGCAGGGAGAAAACTTGGGTACATCTAGAATTCCCCTTCTATGGGGAAGGCGTTGTTATGTTCCTCATTTTTTGTATAAACCGGATACCCGATATAATCAGTGATTGACAACATTTTATACTAGGAACAAAATAGAATATGTAATGTACCAAGCCTTCTTTCTTCTTTTTATAAGCATTTCGTCGGACTTTTGTGCATTACTTTGTTCTTCTAAGCATATTTCTGATAGTTTCAGTAGTGTAACGACAATCAAATTGTATGCGGTGTATAAAAAAGAATAGTGTAAACTTGCTTAGATTTTAAACCAACTAGCTATTATACAAATATAAATAGTATACAACTGAATATTTATTGGTTATTTTGATCGAAAACGCATATTCCACAATATTAGTGAATACTTTATAAATTAACCAACTCACTTGACCAACTACTTCTCTATTTTCCATATTTAACTTCATGAATATGATTTGCTGTTTTATTAAATATAATAAACTGTTTAACAAAATATAAACAATATATGTGTATAAAAATAAAGAAATATTTTTGTTTTTATTTCTGGTTTTCTTTACAATGTTTACTCTGTAATGAAAATTGATTAAATGAGTGTAAAAAATAGATCAGAAACAAAAATTTTACAAAGCAATACGAAATTTACATAATGGCGGTTTTCCACCAAATAGATATTTGGGTTTATGTTGTGTTTTCTAGAACTTGAAAATCAAAAACGAAACTGAAACAAACCCCAAACCTCTTGTCTCCATCAAGCGGGCTACATTTTGTTCGAGTTTTGTTTTTGTTTTCGGTCCTTTTCCACTGGTTGTCGCAAGGAAGTCAGATCACATTTGTTCAATATAACATAACACAACCGTTTCAACTAAACAGACTTGAGTCTCAAACACGTCGAAACCTTTTGATGTGACCGCTTCTGAGCGGGACCCGAAAAACAAAACTCCAACTGTCGCAAAACACGCAAGTCTTCAGAAAGTTTGCGAATAGTTACAGTTTTGTTTTATTCCACATGAGTTTGTGTTTTGTTTTTGTTTTGTCCGTTTAGTGGAAAACCGCCTTTATAAATAAGCTAAGATATATGAAGTTACTATAAAAGAATTTGTGTTAAATGCATCTCCATGCAATGCAACAGCAAGTCCTAGAATCGTGCAACAATAAATAAATAAGTATTTATTTGTTATTCTCCTACCCAAGCAGCACAAACCACACCTAATTTAACTAACGAGCAGTTTTATACCAAAATCATACAAATTATGACTACACAATTGGTATAGCATTACGTCTATGGTCGAATTTGAAGTAATTTTGGTAGGAACCGCTTACGTTACTATTTCCGACGTCACAACGACGTCGGCAATGTCGACGTCGGTATTTCGATCTGTTCCATGCTTTAAATAACAATAAATTAATAATAAAACAGGTCGGATAGGCCGACGTCGGTGTTTTTAACTGCCTCTAACCAATGATATACGTCAGTTAATGTCATCCACACCGACGTCGCTACTCCAAATTATTTTATACTAATTGTAATGTCGGATTAGGTAGGTACAGCCGACGTCGGTGTTTATGCCATATTTTGACCTATACACCAACCACACGTATTTGAAACATTTTGACGCTTGACATAATGTTACCTATATTGTTAGTGAAGTAATGAAAACTGTCAAGTATTAAGAAATCTGATAAAAATAATTCAAGTAAGTCGAGACCACGATCTGAGAACGGTTCTGACCGTAGCAGTCGTAATATTAACAATAGACGCCGAAATAATATATAGACGGGCCCAGAGATAACGATAGTGGGTCTGTCCCCACAGAGCCTAGCCTGAGAATAACCAGGGCAGGTTAAAGAATCCCGGCTAATGCTAGGGATGAACACTTTAATTCTGTTTCTGACAGCGACCAGTTACCGAGGTCACAGTTACCGGAAAATGGCTATGTATCAAATATTTTAAATACATCATTTATTGTCAATAATACGAAATTATTTATTTATTTACAGTACACCACCTGACAGTCAGTACTAATTACTGGGTGGGAAAACAGCTAATAATGTTACACAGGTATACATATATCTATAAACATAATCAAAAAATATATCCACAAAATTCTGCATCCGAAAATGGGTATCAACAAACTATAACTGCACTAACACAATCTTAATTTTAACTGCACAAACACCCCTGAAAACAATGGAAAGTTAGGTTAGTCGTAAGAGTTGTATGTTTCTCGTACCTCTTTTGTATATTTATTTAACACATTTATGTAACAAGTATAAATGAACTTTTCCATTACGACTAAGTTGAATTAGATACGTACATTTATACCTACTGTACAGTAAGTATGCTGGAAGTGTACTTTTGTTTACCATTATTATATCTTGTTTTTTAAAGTACACAATTAGTACAAGTTGGTGAAGTAATTTTGACTACTTCAGTTAGTATATAGAAATGGGAGTATAATATACCAATTGTGAGGACTGATATATAATTAAGGTAAATAAATAAACTTAATATGACCCGGTGCCTGGAGTAATTATGTTCGTTTATACCAATAATAACTTTAAATCATAGGTATATAACAGATCGGTATTGCCGACGACGACATCTTTTTAAAAAAATAATAGGAAGCCATTTTGGAAGAGTTGGGATCAATACACAATAATTTTTTATTTTTAATATTTGAAGAGTGATTTTACGATTTTAAGATTATATGTTGTATGAGAAGTTAGTTGATGAAGATGAAGACTTGATCTTCTTATTCTTGACATTACTAATACAAAAAAGATTTTCTAAAAATACAAAATAAAAATATGTATTGATAAAATAGTGTTCATTTAATGGCGCTTTAATTTTAATGGTCTATTTTGCCCAATATAATCAATAAAATTGTATGAGTTTATAATTTCAGTGTCTGACGGTCTCGAAACTTATATCCTTAAAATTATATTTCATTAATATACTGAATCGTATAGGAGTAGATGCATACCATCTATTAAAATGAGTTGCAGTATTAGCTACAAAATTAGTATAAACGGAACAAAAATATAGTACTTACTTGTCTGATTTATATAGAAAAATTTATACGTAAATTATAGAAAATGTTATGTTAGGTAATATTTGTCGTATCTAATGTGACGTGGAAATAGGTACAAACATTTACACCTAAGAGCGACTTTATTAGTCGATAGGGTGACGTCGAGTCGACCGCAGTTTGTGTGACCATTTTCGTATGAAAATTGGTCGGTACGCGGTGGCGTGGATGTCGGCTACCGACTTCCGGTTAGACTACCGACGTCGGCTCGACGTCAACCCGACCAGTCTGTGCTGCTTGGGTAATTTGTATATAACTCTTTTACGATTATTTGTACCTAACAAATATTTCTATAAAATTAGGTATATTATGTGTATTTTGTTAAGGACGCCATATTCTTGAAATAGTGTTTTCTATAAATAATTTTAGGCATTATAACACGAATCGCGCAGTTAACACGAATGTTATATCATACTACCTGCAAATATTCAAATGTACCGAAATAAAACGAATAGACAGAAAGCGGCCTAACCAACAAATTTTTAAGTACAGAAATCTTTTAAAATACGTATGTTTTTAAATTCTTGATATTACTTTTATTCTACGTTTTCTGTACCTAAAAAACAGTCAAATTTGATCATTTTACAGCGAGGATTACGGCGACCTTAAACTGTTTTTTATATTTGGTGAAGCAGGCAACGAAATTATTTATTTAATCGGTTCTAAATCATGTTTATGCAATTAAAAAAATAGAGAATTGGTAGCTGGTTTATATACCATCTAAAGAACTGGCTAATTTTGTGTTACCAGACTGGTAGTTTTCATTCCAGCTCGACTAAACTGGATAGTTTATCAAGTAACTTAAGGTCGCCGTACAATGATCAAATTTGTGGTGTGGTTTAGGTACTGAAATCTCGAAAAATAAAACACGTAGAGCAAAATTAATATCAAAAATAAAATTACTGTTGTTTTATTTATCTACTTTTACTATCTAAACGTTCCTCAAATAATATAATAACTTTTAAAATGCATTTGTATAACACATATCATTTTACTATTCTAACCCTACATTTTAACAATTATTTTCTCATACTTATAAACAAAAATAAACAAGAACTATGTAAGTTTATGTTATAACAATGTTTACATCTATACTTTAGAAAATACGTATTTTGAAAGATTTTAGTACCTAAAAATTTGCTGGATAGATCGCTTTCTGACATTATATATTGATTTTACTTCAGTACCTTTAAATATTCGCAGGTGGCATGATATAATTTTCTTGTTATTTGCTAAACTATTATTCAGTTCTTAAATGTCTAAAATTACTTATATTTGTACAAAACATTATTTCAAGAATACGGCGCCCTTATGAAAAAAGGTGTTTTAGTATCTTTGATTATTTCAAATATATTACCAATTTTAGTTTACAACGTAAGCGCTAATACTGTATAATATGCGTTTTCTATCAAAAAATAACCAACTTTGCAGTTAGTTTGTATAATAGGCAGTTAGTTTACAAACTAACCAAGTTTACATTTTAAGCGTAACATATAAAGCAAATTGGACTTTAAAAAGCTTCTAACTCTGTAACAATTTGCTTGATGTCAGCATTTTTTTACATTATGATGCTTCCCCTTTAAAAACAATTTCCCGTTATTTTCGCCTTCAAAGAAAACGTGCGGATCCGTTGATAAGTTTATTTCCTGCTTATTACTTACTCAGCCTAAAGTAAGGAAGCAAGGCATTTGCCTTATTTACATATCCATATAACTTTCTTTGGGATACCTACCTGGAAAAATATGGCAAATGGTAAAAAATGTTTTCATATCTGACAATAATAATAGAGTGATGTCATGGAACTCGTTTATGTCAACAGCGCTATATAGTTTTTGTACTTGATTATAGATTGTGTAAGTTGTGTCATATAGCTAACATAAGATAAATACCTACTATCTCTACTAATACTGAACAAAATATTCATTACCGATTAATATATTTTTGTATCCGAGTTGCGTACTTTGACTCACGATCGGAATATAAATCATCACAAGGTAGTTTTTGCAAGAAACTATTTATTTTTTCAAAATAAACATTGTTCTAGAACGAATTTTATTAATTATTCTCTCTTGAAATAAAATTTTGGACATAAAAATAAGGCCTTTACAAAATTTTTAAATTTTTAATTTAATTATTCTTCGCCTAAGACTGTTTTATGTAATTTAATTTCTTTGTATTCCAAGTATCTTTTGAACATGCGTTATTTTAATAGTAAAATAGTCACTGAAGGTAGAAAAATTATCCTGTAAAAATATAATGTGACAAATACAAGATTTGTATGTTTATTTAGTTTAAAAATAAAATAAAATTAAAAATGCATTCAATTTGATAATGGAAAAATAAAATGGGATCGAATATTATTTTAGTACTTCTAGTAATGATAAACTATGATTTAAGATTAAATACATAATTATTTGAAGGTTGCAATAGAGATCAAGAAATAAATTATGGACGGGTTATGTTAAGCAAATAAAGAAGATTTTATAGAAAACTTGCTATGAACAAATAATAAATAACACAACAATATACTTGAATTATAATAATTTAGCCTTGTTTTTGATAAGGAACCCTAAAGAAAAAAGCAAGGTGTGATGATGAATTACATATCCAGGCAGAATTCCACAGGTTTGTGGGAAGAACACAAGGTCTTATTTTAATATAAATAACATCAGCAAGATCAAGTAAGCAATCGTCACTAAATAGGTGTCAGCTGGTAAAATCACCGAGGAACTCGAGGCAGAATCCTGAATTACAGCCACACAATACTTAAAAGGTAGGAGAGTATCAACAGTTTCCGTTGCATTACGGTGCGAAATATTAATTAATACTATAAGTAATTACATCAAAAACTGAATTACTTTTGTTTTCAATGTGAAGTAGACACATGGTAGTGAAAAGACATACATGTGCACATATTTATTGACTAAATAAAACCAAAATAGCTTAGATTAAATAATATAATAAATTAAAGACAAAATTTTAAATTTTATGTTGATAGTAATAAGCTAGAGTAGATAAAATATACCAAATGGTTAACCATGTTGGATGATTAGCTTAGAGATTATGGGTTATAGTTTAGAAAATGTTAACAAATATTTGGAAATTATTTAATGAAAAATTGTACAGTGCGTTTCAATAACTTTGATAACATTTTGATCAGCTGTAACTTTTCTGTTTTTAAAGATATCGGAATGAAGCAAAAACCATAATGCATAGTAGACTAGCAACCAACGATTATGAGAGATCTTAACCTAACTTATATTTTTTAAATGGAACGCCCTGTATATTATGGGATATTTGGATTCTACTCAAAATTCCAAGCATATTTTAATAAGCATATCTATACCTATCTTCAACTGTTTCTGAGAAATAGTTTTACAAACATGTCAAATTATCATAAAAATTGCTCTACCTGTTCATGGCACACTTTGCACTGAGCTAAAGCTGAAGTTCAGCATTGCTTGAGCCGTGCTGGTAGCAATCGAGCCTTAGTGTTTTGTTCTGTTAAGGAAAATGGCAGACAAGTAGAGCGATTTTTATGATAATTTGACATGTTTGTAAAACTATTTCTCAGAAACAGTTGAAGATAGGTATAGGATATGCTTATTAAAATATGCTCGGAATTTTGAGTAGAATCCAAATATCCAATAATATACAGGGCGTTCCATTTAAAAAAATAAGTTAGGTTAAGATCTCTCAAAATCGTTGGTCTTTGTTTTGTTTTTCAAATAAGAAAAACTTGCTAGTCCACTATGCAATATGGTTTTGCTTCATTCCGATATCTTTAAAACAGAAAAGTTACAGCTGATCAAAATGTTATCAAAGTTATTGAAACGCACTGTACCTCTACTTTAAATTCTATAATATTACATTTATTTCTTTGCCCACTGAATTGCTCCTTGTGGTTAAGAAATTCATGCTAGTTTTTAAATAATAATCTCAATTATAAATTTATTTTCTTATCAATCAAATATAGAAAATTTGAAATGCATTATTTGATATGTAATAATTAATTCATATTAATAAAACAATAAGAAAACAGTTAGATACATAGGTAAGTTGGATAATTCATTTATATTTATTTTGAAATTGCTAGCCGCTTACAATAACAAAAATAGAAATTCAATCTAATCAAACTTAAAATTGAGAACAAATTAAATACTTACATAAAATTTAAATTATACAGGTGGGTCCATAAGTAATGGCCCATGGACACATAAATGTTTATAATAAAAAAGGTGCAGTGTCAAAGTTAGAATTTAAAGTAATTTTTTTATATAATAATTATACTGTATATCAACTTATAAATTTGGGAATTGATGTTTTTGGATATGAGAAATTATAATCTGTTGTTTATTTTGACGTATTTCCTGGAGGGCGCCACATTCGTCATATTTGTGATGTAAATGTGAGCGTAACATTTTTGGCCCTAACGTTATCACATTTTTTATTAAAAATTCTTAAACCTACATTGTTTTTGAGAAAAAAAGATATACTTTTCATTAGTTTTACGTCACAGATATGGCAAATGTGGCGTACTCTAGAAAATACGTCGACATCCAACTAAAATTTAAGCCTAATAGACTACTACACAAGAAAAATAATCCTAAATTGATCAAGATTTACTACTTTCTTCCATAAAAATAGTCTTCAATGTTACAAAATCTTATAATACCAAAATTTTAGTCAAAAATTTGTTAACTAAGAGTAATATAATGCCTTCCAAGTAAAATGAAATATATGTCAATTTATACAGTTCAAAATTACATATGGTTTACCTATTCTATGTTTTCAAATGCTAACATTCCAATAACGTGTAAGACGAAGTTATAATTTACTTAATTTCGCCTAGAAATCTGTATTCAATATCCAAGTATTTTTTAAATTATTACAATAGGTAAATATTTACATATTTATTACGATATCAAAATACTTATTTTAGTCTTCAACTAGTAGTTAAAAATAAGGTAATAACTAGTTATTTTGCCCTATTAAATCCTTCAATTGGTTTCTTTTATTTTTATTACAATATAATCCTATTTTCAACTTTGTTGATAACTTGTAAGGAATATTTGACCATTCCAATTAACCTAATAGAAATATTGTTCTATATTATAAATCTACTTGTTAATAATACTTCGACATAAGTGTGTCTTATAAAGGTCTTTAGGGAACAAGCTTCTTGTTATATGTATTCCGACAGATCTTCATGTAATAGCACGTAGAAATTGTTTTGTGTTTTGGCGATCTGCAGTTAAAACTAAGCCCTACACAGTATTAAAGAGTTGTAAAAACAAGTTTAAGCGGACACTGTATATCATGTAAATCAGTCTAATGATAATATATCGATAAATACTTCATATATAAGTATTCTTATGACTGTTATCGTGTCAGATGAATTCAGTAGTGCACGTGAATTGAAATTCGAATTGAATTCCGTTCGAAAATATTTATTTTGTTTTTGTTATTACGCATATATAATATTATTGGCTTTAATTTGAAGTTTCAATCACAAATCCAAGAGTAGAATTTTATATGTAGGTACCTAGTAATAATTTAATTGGTAATAAATTACCATAAAATATCTTCATTTGGAGGAAATTTTAACCACAAAGTTAATATTTTCCTGTGACGTCAGCATTGGCAATATTGGCATAGGCAATCTGCCCTATAGGTTAAAACATACGGACAAATTGACTTCAAAGTTGATTTTGTTTGAGCGGCCATATTGTTATAAACACTAAATGTTTTGTTCATTATTTCTAACTAATTACTCATTAAAATTATGTTAATACAGATAATATTAGTTAATACATTTATGACGAAAGATTATTAAACACATTTTATCACGAAGTACATTCAATTTTATTTTAGGTTATTCTTCAGTTTAGTTATATTATTAAAATTCAATAGCAATAATGTATATTTATAAGGCACGTTATTTTTATGAAAGTTTGGTCATCACATACAAAAAAAAATTCTGGGTTGCACAATTTGTTGAATGGAAACCAAAAATACACTTATTTATACTATATTAAAATCTAAATATCTATAAATATACTAACTCTTACTCTACTTGTAGCTTAGTAGCCTGACTTATAGTCTTTCTTTTCTTCATATGCCTGATGTTCGCTATTAGAATATATAAAATGAAACATATAATGTTGTCTCTCTCTGGCAAAAGTATGTCATATAAAGGGCATAATTAGGGTAGATTTTGGTAATAATGTCTGTTATATTTCGAAATTTTAACATAAAATTGGTCCGTATTTCTTTTAGGTCCAATTATCTTATTGGCATAAAATTCTTGCCGACCAATTATTAACTTCCATATTACTTTAGTTTTTTCCCCACATAAGGAAAAAGGCCAACGAATATAGGTAAACTTGCCTTATATGGAATTGGTCATGAAAAGTTTTTGGCCAATTCAGAGGTCAAGTTAACGTAATTTTAACTTTAATTGTTTGTTGGGCATGGACAGCAGGTTATAATTTCTCATATCTAAAAACATATATTTCTAAATTTTTAAGTTGATACAGTCAAGCACAGTAATTATAATTATAATTATTACAAAGAAATAACTTTTTAACCATCTTTGACATCCTGTCTTTTTTATTATCAACATATTATTAAAGCAAGTTGGCTTAAATTGTAGCATTTCTAAGCGAAAAAAAAGCTGAGAGGTCCTAGCTGACTAGAATAAAGTTTTGAGATAGTGACGATTTACTACTTTTTAAAATACCACCCCTTAATTTTGCTTGAAATTGATTAATATTTTAGGTGGCGTTCATTACAAATATTTAATTATTATTTATTAAAATGCAAAGTAACTACAAACAGTGGTGCATACAATATTTATTCAGAGTCATCATCTTCATCAGGTTTATCATCGCGTACATGCAATTGCTGCCAAAATTTTAACCGGGTTTTTGGAATTATTGGCGAAAGGGTAGATATTAGGGTATTTTAAAGATACCCCGTGGTTTTTCTTTTTAGTATCTGCCATGGGTATTCCAATCTTAACCGATTTATTATTCAGGAAATTTAAAATCTTGAATTTCTCGTCTTCTTAATAAATTTTGATGAAACATCTTTCCAATCAAATTAAAATATTTAGTATAATTCATTTTTTCCACACAGTCAAACGGTAAATTTAAAACTTCCATAACAACATTCAACTAAGTCATAGTTTGACTTATAACATTATAAATCGGTTCACCTTCTGGTATACAACGCTGTTATATGAGTATTCTCAGTGGCTACTACACTTGATTGACAGTAGGAAAATCACTAACCAAATACTCTGTGTCTGAAGAAGAATCATCTTCATATTTGGGATCATATGATCAGGATCTTGTTCATGAAAATTTATTTATTATTTTGCTCGCTTGTTTGACCTTTTATTGCCTGTAAATTTTCTTTTAGTTGTTTTTTTAGGGCTAGTGCAACTAAAAGTTTCTTACGATTGCTTATACCCGTTTCCATTCTAAAAGGAAAAAGAATATTGTAAAAAATGATTTTGAACTACACAATAGTGTCAGAATTGTTGGTTTACTGTTTGCTATAAAACACATACAGCTATAGGTACTTCCTTACTATCAGAGCAACAATTAATAGGTGGTCTTGCAATAAAATATTTAATAGCAATACAATGACAAGCATTACTCTAGATAAGTCACACAAATTTGGAGTTATGTATTACAAATAAAGGACTGTTACTTAGCTAACTTGTCCTATTTCACAGATAGTTCGTACATTAAATGAAAATTCCTACGCTTACTTGTCCAATCTGCCAGATAGGACGGAACTGAATTTGGAATATTGATTAGGACAACATTCTTAGTAATCAGAGTGATTTGTAGATAGGACAAAACTAAACATACAAATATAAGAGCTATGAAAACAGATAGGACGTTTTCATTTTGTAAATTCGCTAGAGATACTACAAAATGTATTTAGGACAAAATCATAAATTTTGTCAGTTAGGACCTCTCAGCTTAGCACGGCAGATTATTTACAGAATTCACACTTAAGTTTTAAGTATGATCTGCAAAATTCTATAAAATGGACAGAACAGTATGGTTGCCAGACGACGTCTTGTAAATTTTGACTGAAGTAAAACTGTGAAGGGGCTTACAGCGTGGCATGCATAAAAAGCCCGCATTTAATCGACGCCTTGAAAAAGATAAACAAAACTTTTCAAATTTAACACCGGCGTCGGAAAACCGGTTTGTTTCATTCCATTCCGCGCTACCTGAATCCTTAGAGGTGCCTGGAAGAGCTTTTCAATACATTCCATCGCCGAGTTTAACTGCGCGAAAGTGGAGAATATAGAACGCCGTATTACGAAATCCTTTAGACATCCTTATTTTCGCATTCGAGATTAGCATCCCTTTCATGCCTCTTCAATTTTGAGAGCTATTATATAGAGAAAAGAAACAAGTCGAAATAACAACAAATAAATTTCAGGAATCTCTCCTCGCTCCCTTTACTGTTCCAATTCATCACTGGCGCACACACAAGTCAGGTTTAAGGATACGGAGCATTTTATAGCGGCGGAGAGATAGTGCCGGGATATTTTAAAGCTGCGAGGGTATCCATTTACAACCTTCTTCCTTGGAGTATTAAAATACTTGAGGAACCCACAATGCACGTCGCCTGATTTAGCATGCTTCACAGACTCGGCATTCTCCAGAAAGTAGTGCCGTGCATTTGTTATCGTGACGCGGGAAATTGTTTCAGTGGAATCGAGGAATCTGGAAGGTATAGATACTTGTAGATAATGTGTATGTGGACCTTTTGAATCAAATCACAGTTAATATTTCCAGATTCCGTCTATAACGATTGGTTGACGCAAGAGCCGTTAAATTCATATCAATTTAAAAAGACCGAGTCAATAGTTATACACGGTGATCCATTTATAGGGTGTTCCAATATTTCGTGTATACAGGATGGGCCACCTAAACATTTCCAGGCCAATATCTCCTTCATTTGTTAAGATAACTTTGCGATTAAGCTTTGCAATTATTTTGTAGGTCTGTTTAAGGTACTTTTAGCCAATCATTTAATTATTAAAAATAAATTATTTTTATAAATAACTATTATGTCATCGAAAAGGACCATGAAAAGAACTTTAATCTGATATATGGAATGATAGTTTTTGTTACTGTAGTTTTGATAAAAATGATTAAATCATTTAAATTTGAAGTGCAACCATTGAGGTAATATCCTAGTGCAACGTATGAAAACAAAACACTATCGACACATATTTATGACTTAAAATAGTGCGTGATACCTAGGCGTCAAAGTGAAGTCAGAAGAAATTCTACACAAGAAAAAAAAACTTCAAAACTTGTTATGTAGCAGTAATTAATTTACAGAAAAAAGTTAGTTTCTTGAAATATTAATATTTAAGACAATTAGGAATAAGTACAATGATTATCAAAGGAAATACCTTGTTTAGATAAACCCGATAACTGATTTTGTTCTAAAACACTAGTTGAAAATAAATCATGATGATTTGTAACTTCTGCAGGTTCTTTGATAAGTGAAGCTTTCCATTCAGGTGTTTTCATCCCCCGGTTCGTTTGTACTTATAATTTTTTTGCATATAGAAATTTTATTCTCAAGAGAATTTTCAACGTAGCCTTCCGCTACACTCATAGATTTCCATCCACCGTGTCTTTTTAGTGCTAATATATCCGCTGTCTAGTCAATAAGGCCGACGTTCTTCTAAAGCAATGAGTAGTATATTCCTTGCTGAGGAAAATTGAAATAAGTAACTATTTTGTAATAATGCACCAATAGTGTAATGTAATAAATAATTATTTGGAGTATAAATTTTTATGTGGTAAATTAAAGTATGTCTTGTAGATTGAGTCAATTGAGCTTTCTTTTTCAGAATTAAAAATAGTAAATGTTTATTACTTATTATTTTTTGTATCTGCATATGTATTATTAGTCGTCAGTTCTACACGTACTGGCAATTCCAGTTATTAGTACCTACCACCTAAAACAATTACATTGTCTTATAAAGAATATTTGAATACCATGTACATATATATTACCTTTGTCCTTCCGATATCAACATTTTTCCTGACAAACAGTGTTGCTTTTACCATAGAGTGGATTGACCGTAAAGTCGAAGACATATTTTTGTGACAATTCGGATATGTATGTTAAAATTACACTGTCACTGTATTTTTTTTTTTTGAAGAGCGCCAATTCATAAATAGCTTGTATAGTCCAGGGAAGTTAGGAAAAATATCGGAAATGTTTAGACGCAGCAGATATCGAGATGCGGTTTTCTGCATTGTGTTCAGGAAGGTCCCAGGAAAAAAGTCTATATCGTCTGGTCGTTTTTTTGAAAAATTCCTTCTGGGCCGGAAAATGCATTTTCCAATTGCATCATTACTTGTACCGTTATAGGAACTACTGGAAAAATCGCTCGAAAATTGTTACTGGGGGTTTTCGGGGCTGCCGAACTCGATTCTGGCATTATAATTATGCGGGGATGCACGGGGGTGGCTCTGTGGGGATGCGCGGGGGGTGAATTGGAGGAGAAATGGCAGCGTGCATGCAAATCGTTTCAAACTCATTAATCGGGGGTTTTCGGGGATGCCGAATTTAATTATGGCATTGGAATCACCCGAGGGCGGCTCAGCGGTGGTATCCGAGTGGTTATTCTGGGAGGGGGGATTGCATAGTCCATGGGAAGCCCTCCAAACCCGTTACTCGGGGGTTTTCGGGGATGCCAAATTTAATTCTAACATTAGATTTCCCCGGGGGCGCTCGGGGGTGGCTCTGTGGGGTTGTCTGGGTGGTGCAGAAGATGAAGAAGGGGAAGAAGAAGAAGTTAAAAATTTAAGTTTATAATGAATAATTCAACATTAATTGAATCTCCTATTTGTTATTTGAATAAAGTATTACTTTCATAATTTGTGATTTTTCCCTTTCTCCTTTACCATTTCCTGCAGAGCCGCCCCCGAGCGCCCCCGGGTAATTCCAATGCCAGAATTGAAGACATCTCCGAAAACCCCCGAGTAACGAGTTTGGAGCGATTTTCATGCACGCTGCCATTTCTCTCCCAATAACCCAGAATCGAGTTCGGCAGCCCCGAAAACCCCCGGGTAACGATTTCCGAGCGATTTTTTTCGAGTTTCCAGTCGTTCCTATAATGGTGCAAGTAATAGTGCAATTGGAAAATGCATTTTCCGGCCCAGAAGGCATTTTTCAAAAAACGGCTAAACCAGACGATATAGACTCTTTCCTAGGACCTTCCTGGACACAATGCAGAAAACCGCATCTCGATATCTGCTGCGCCTAAAAATTTCCGCTATTCCGGTCGATTTTGATCTAAATACCCTGGACTAGTACTATAAAATGTATATTTCTTTTGGCTTGTCGGGTAGTAAATTAAATACTACTTGCCTCCTTTCGCGCCAATAAAGGCTCATGCATTTTCACCTAATGTAGAATAAAAATTCAGTATAATGCCTATTGGGTAGGTATTTCTTTTTTTTTTCAGAAAATCGTGGTATTTTGAGTTGAACATTGTTTAGCAAACCTGGATAGTCCAAAATGTAACGAACAATTTTATGTAAAAAAAATACTTAAATAGACAGATATGTATCTTTTTTTAGCTAGAGCATGAACATAAAAATAATCAAGTAGTAAGTAATGCAGAAAACCCGCACCAGAAGACACGCACCATCCAGTACAAGGAACTATTTCCAATGTCGCAATATGATTGGAATAAATAGGGTTCCATACTATAGATGTACTTATATTCTAATTTTGAACGAATAAGCGTAATGTATTGCTGAACATTACTGAAAATACTATTATTATTTAAAATATGAAATAGCAGGTTAAATTATTGAAATTGAATTGAAATTCTTAAAATTATTAATGATAATAATTTTTTGAAATCTAACAGAAAAATAAAAGAACTTTTAAAACAATTGTTATTGATTAAAAAATGTCTGCAATTAAAAAATAATTAACCATTTGTGTAAACATCTAAGAAAATAAAATAACGTCAATATCAAACTATTAGATCTACGATTTTTAGTATTAATATTACATTTATGATAAAAGAATATTTTTATGTGACTTCTCATTGTTAAATTTCGTGTGCTGTTTATTGATCGAAATTATTAGCTTAGTAATTTTCGCGTTTGTATCAATTTTGCCTTTTACAATCATTTAGTTAACTTATATTCTACATTATTTTATAGTCCATATATGTATATAGAAATGAAAAAAATATTTTATTGGATTTTGTGTTTAATCAGTGGATGCAATTTGTCCAGAAATTTTTGCAATTGTACGCTTTATGTGCTTTAGTATTTCATTTAACATTTTTTCTTATTATACCTACTGTACTAGAGAAATCTATATATTCAAGAACGACTAACTGTGTTTGTGCTCTCTACAGTTCTGCAACAGCAGTGCTGGATATGTTTACTTCAACTTCTTGTTTAGTGTTCTCTGCATTTTTCATGAATGACCAGCACAGTATGGTTGTGCCATCAAATCCCTTTGTTATTTTATCTTTATTTGACTATTCCCTTTTTCTGACCTCTTTCTTTATTTTGTGTATTTTTTATACGAAACGTGCTTCCAATCGGTTCTTTTTAGGGTGCTATATTTGATGGTCTTAGACGTGTCAATTGGATCTTATTTTTTTGTCAAGTCATTATATTCTCTAGTGTATCTTCTCTGCTAGGCTTCTACGTTGAGGCAGAAGATTATTATATTTTATAAAGAAAATGTGGTGCCGAATTTATTTCGTATAAATCGGCTTGTTAAATTCTCGAGTAACAAAACAACCTGCCACGAACCGTAAACGTAATACAGTTAACACTGCGGTGCCTCTCCATCATATTAAATTTGACATCTCCATGTAATTTAATCCAGTTTTCACTTTTTAATATTGCAGCTGTATCACATCATATCTGACTCGCATCTCCACCATTCTCACACCTATCACACACGTTAGACTAGGGATACATATTTTATCAGAAGCGAGCGAAAATAATTCCCTTCAAAAGTTTCCAGCTACGTTTTCATAAAATGGATTATGGATTTTTTTGTTATTAATGGTTGGAGATTTCAAGAGAGCAAAAAGAGCTGTTCTATATCGTAAGTTACAATGAAACTTGCCACATACGGTTATGATTTCATATTCTTACTTATAGGCGTTTTTATGTTTATGCAGATTATTTCATTAGAATAGTTTCTTTCTTAAAAAATCATAAAATTGAAGGCATGTGTTTACAATATTCTTTTTTATAATTGTTTCTTAGATGTGAGTTATCAACCTATGAAACTGTTGTATTAAGAGATCCTTTTAGACAATTGTATTTCTAAGAGTGCATAGCTGTATTATACAGGGTTAACTATTACTTAGTACAAATATTTTAAGAGGGGATGCGGCAAAATAGGAATTAACGGAATCACCCTTCAAAAAAATTCCAAACTTTTTATAATGCCAAAAAAATTTTTTTTTCAAAGCTTTATTAAATCCTTATTTACCGCCGTCACTGACCTTCTGTCAGCCGCAAGGTTAGGTATATTCTGCCAAAGTCAAAGGTGTCAAACGTAGTGACAGGTCACCGCATTGACACGTGTATCAGTTTAAGCCGCTTTGAAAGAAAACAAAATCTTTACAAAATGTAGATTATTATTTAATGATTTAATGAGAAATACGGTATGGTAGCACAGAGGCAGCACCTACCTTACTAATATTTATTTCCAGGATTGATACTTGGAGAGATTTTAAGAATGTTGAATCATCTTCTGTTTTTTTTACTTGCTTCAATTAAAACCTGCAAAGATTTTTGTACTTGCTGTGGACCTCTCCTTCCCTCGATCGTTCTTTTTGTGTAAATCGAGGTACCTACTTGGTTTGGCGGTCTTGCTCAGGTCGATTACTTACGTCGGGAAAAGCACAAAGGATAACAACAAAATACACGTAAATGTACACAAATACATAAAAACACTGCCACACGTTTACCGTCACGGCATAAAACAGCGGTTCGATGTGGTTCCAAAAGTATTCAGCATAATATTTTGTATACTGGGTAAACGTACTTGACGCTACCGCACGATAATATGCACCTTATCCACCATCTAGGCATTTGAATACGACATGTTTGTAAATACACAAAAAATACGTGAAAAATTAAATTTTCAAAAAACAAGTACTGAAAATTTATTTCTAACTAATCAGAGTACCGTAACCGTATACTTACGTTACTTGACATCTACAGACGACATCTGTAGGCCACTAGTGCAAGGTGCACTCACGGCCTTAAATTTTTAAACTTCTTGTGTTGTTGTGTAATTAAATTCTTTTAATACTCATAATAGCAACAATATTAACAGTAATCGACGATATTTGCATAAAATAATTAGTAATATTTTAAACTATAACATCCCAAGATGTTTACAGTGTTCTGTAAAAATGACCCTTAGATTATAACTAAGTTTGCATTCTGCATGGTTTGGAGGATGGAAAGTAGGCAACTAACAATGCAGTATTCATAACCTAGAACTTACTGTTACTTTGAATCAGCTAAATGACTACATTTAAACGTGTTATAGTAATTAAATAAAATATTTTCTGTCGGATATGTTAGTGGATAATTATGATGAATCTGCAAGGAGTGAAAATATAGTATTGGCAATGTGCAACGAAGGAACAAAGAACGAATACAGAATACTGCTCCAAACCGGATTAGCTGTTATCTATCAGGTACTTAGACATTATTATTATTAATAAAAATGTTTATTTTTGTCGTTTCTACAATTGACAATGTTGAAAAAACGACCGCATGGTAGTTGACATATCTAGCCATGTCGGACGATGATTGATTATCATAGGCGCCGACTTTTCGTAGGAAAAGAGGGTTTTGCCCCATTTTTTAAACATCGATCTAGAATTCCGAAATAAATTTTGTATTGTCTTTTAGACCTCCCTGGTTAAAATGTTTGTACTTAGTCATAGTTAACCCTGTATACTGTAATATAGTTGTTATGTAATGATTGTACCAGTTGTAAAATAAAAAAAGTAATATAACAATTACAACAGAATACCGTTTATTTTCACTCAAAATTTCATTGGCAAAATGGCAAGAGTTTGTTTTATTTGTATAATAGTGAACGATAGAAGTATAGGTTTACCTATTGCTTTAGCTTTCGTGGTCATTGTATAAGAATAAACATGTCAGGTTTCAGCCAGATGAAAAAAAAATTAAAAGAGTGGAGCAGTCAGAAGAAAAGTGAAAAAATGTAATCAAAACAAACAAAAGTATGGCTTTTATTCTTAAAATTAAATTCCTTCATGTATCTTACCCGTTGTATTGAAATGGTTTGGAAATATGCCTTCATTTATTATTTACCTTTACGATACGGTCCTATTATGATAAATTCTTTATTGAATTATAATTTTGCTTTATAGACATCGTTCATTCAGCTTGCTTGTCACTTAACCTTGGTTTTTACAACTAAATTATTTTAGAAGCGTCTGGACACAACGCTGAAAATAATTGTGGCGTATAATTATAATATCACAAATTTAGCCAGTTTCCTAATATTAAATGGTCAAAACTAAAAGAATTATGAAAAGTTATGATGAGTTTAATGCTTTTAGCGCTAGCTTTAACGTCAGAAACAATGATATTTCAAAAAACTTTTTTATTTTAGTTATGATAATTTTAAATAATCACTTAACACGTGGCGCATGTAAAATTCACTAGAAATGGGCCATACAAATCACAATAACATTTTCTCCGCAATAAAAAATGCTTTGACAAGTGCATTAGAATACGTAAAATAATATTGAGTAATAATACACCACATAACATTTCAGTTGCAGACATTGTGATTAAACACTGATGCTGATTTACGGTACAGTTAATAAATATATAAATAGGTTACTTTTTCTGTTAGATTTTATGCTACAAGAATGTCATATTACTGCTATTTAAATGTACCAAAATAGAGTCCTTATAAAACTGTTGATTTGTTGCTATTGTAAGTATTTTTTAATTAGTTCCCAGGTCTTAAAAAATCTCAACGGCGACCAAAGTGCTTTATAATATGGTGCCAATTTTGATTGTATAATTGCTCTATAAACATTCTTACAATATTTTTGTGACTTCTATTTTCTAAGATTTGCTTTAAAAACGTATTTGTAGCTGTTATAAAATAAGAAATTGCTTGTTGGGAATAGAACAATAAATCTGTGGTTTGAAACTTGAAGACAAAAACATGTGTTAGTGTATTATAATTGAAAGTTGGTGAATTTCTGTTATGGTATTGACAATCTCTAATGACATAACAGTCAGTATCAAGAAGAAAATTAATTACGTAATTTAGTACATGATAAACATAATATCTATTTGGTAATTCTATTTATATAGGTGCCCTCTGTTATTGTAACGTCAACATAGTTTTTTTTGTGGAAATCTATTTCCACTTCATAATAATTATTGATGCAATAAGTGCAAAAAGTAAGTACGCGACGTGAAATTGTCCAACGAGGCCGTCAAGCCGAGTAGGACAACACGTCGAGTGCAATAATCACTTTTTGTATGAGTTGCATACAATATTTTTTCTACGTTCATGCAAATACCAAAAATATTTATTTAGATGACACTAAGTCTAGGAAAATGTGACGTCGATTTGAATGTTTATGTTTGTCATGATGACAAAACGCTGTAGTAGAATGACAGATGAATGCAATAAACATTTTATTGCACTAGTGCAATAAAGAACCACTTTTTCCACTAAATATAGTTCAATAAAGTTTTGTGTTTTGCATGAACGTAGAAAAAA
Source organism: Monochamus saltuarius (assembly GCA_025584915.1). Taxonomy (NCBI): domain Eukaryota; kingdom Metazoa; phylum Arthropoda; class Insecta; order Coleoptera; family Cerambycidae; genus Monochamus; species Monochamus saltuarius. The sequence continues at coordinate 53,683,267 of CM046725.1, read as the reverse complement.
TTATTTTACAACCACTAAATTAAAATTGAAATAATGACCTACTTCACAGACTGTAGTTTATAGTTGTTTAAGGCTTCCACAGCCCGTGTTGTTTTCAATCCATTATGGTTTTTCGAGTTGGTACTATGATATTTCAGGAGAACATTGTTCTTGAAGAACAGATCGTACTGTAGTAGCCATAGTACCATCAGTTGGGACCACCCTCTTTACTAGCCCGAGAACAAGCACAGCTACGGAAATCATCTGTGGAAATGTGAAGAGGCTGGGAAATTTTCCCAAGCCAAGTTTTTTGGTTTTTTTTGTAATTAATACCCTGAAGGGTGGTTATATTCTACTAACCAATTTATTGATGTGACAAAAGCCTGGTCTACTACGATTTTATAAAGGGTTATTTTTCCAGGAAGTGATAATAGGGATTCTTTATCAAAAAGATAATATTACCTGGCTATTCAGCACGCATGAAAATACCCATATACAAAATTTGAGAGACAAATGTTTATGTGCGAGTTTTTTTTATGGAGTGCCAAACTTCGAACTAATTAAAAATTATAATAAGCTGGTTAAATATTGCCATGAAAGTGAAAACAAATACGAGTCGGGCAAAGAAAAAACACATGCACTACAAATTTAACAGTTTTAATTGCGGCCACAGAAAAACAAAATGTACAAAAAATGTAATGAATTACGAATAGTAAATTTCTGAACGAAAATTTGCAAAATATTAATAAAAATTATTATTTTTATTTAGTATACCTCTTTCCAGTCGAACACATTTTTCCAGTCTTATTAAATTTAAAATTACCTTATGCGGCCATAGTAAATGTAATTAACGTATAAAAAATGTATCGAATTATGAGTTCTAAGTTGTTAAACAATTCTCAAAATTTAAAGAATAATTTACAACATAATTACAGACAATATAAAAGCTCCAGTTTCATTACATGGTTTAAATTTATCTTATAATAATCCGTATATGTCATGTTAAAGATATTCTATATAAATGAAAAAGAAGCCACAATTCGCATAGTTGTTCATACGTTTGAAGTTCTCTAAAATGACATTGTCATATTTGTCAATACCGCAGCGTGCCGGGTAACTTTGCCCGCACAACAAGAACTATGTTGAGATAAGTTTGAATTGTTGGAAATATTAATTTGAAGATAACAAACCACAGAGGAGGGCACCTGAACAGACTCGTTCGCGAGTTGTGTGATCGATAGTTCTGCTCGAGCCTTCTATTTGTAGAAACTTTTCTCTTATATTATACTTTGTAATTTCACTATGCTTATTAAAAGGATCTAAAAGGGAGTTGGAGGGTTGGAGGTAGAGATGGCATACAAGTTAATGCTTATTAATTTTATTATTAATAAAGGTGGTTCCTTTAATTAGGCATAGCTTAACAGAGGATTCTTAAGAGCCGTATTTCTCACTGTAAAATAATCAAAATTGTGGTGTCTTTAGGTATAGAAATGTCGAAAAAAACACGTAGAACTAAAATAATATCAAAAATAAAAATGTTTTGTTTATCCACTTTTATTATTTGAATTCTTCTGAAATAAAACTTTTAAAAATCGTTTGTAAGATACATTATTTTGCTATTTTAACCCCACATTTTAACAATTATTTTCATATACTTATAAACAAAAGTGAACAATCTTAAACTGGATACTTATCCGCAGTGTTCGAAGAAAGTTTGTGGTCAAATATGTCGTCTCCAGACGAATCTATTATGATAGTAAGTGCTGCTTATATACTTACACATAACATAGAAGATTATAAACGTGCACGAAGATTTTGGAAAAATGTGTTGTACAAAGAAAGAAACGGTTCTGCTTTACTTTTTGATTTGAAATTTCATTCAATCAGCGGACATTACAAAAATTTCATACGTATGCATCCTTCAGATTTTGAATATATGTATAATCAATCTAGCGGGACCATGGATTCTAATAAGAGATACCCATTTCAACAAGACAGATTAGCTGTAGCTTTGAGATATTAGACAAGTGGAGATACATTTACAATATTCCAATACTTGTTTATTCTTTGGATCCCACAGAATTGGGATATTTTTGTGTCTCGATTAAGTCGCACTCCATAAATACCGCAACGCTGGGACTGCCTGATACCCGTGTCATAACAATATTTACAACTATGTAGAGTTAAATTTTAAAAAATACGTATTTTGCAAGGTTTCTATATCTACAAGTTTGTAGGTTATACCGCTTTCTGTCGTTATATAATCGTTGTACTTCGGTATCTTTAGATATTCGCAGGTGGCATGAGATAACATTCCTATTATTTGCTAAGCTCTATATCATTCAGTAGAAAACAGTATTTCAAGAATACGGCGCGTTAAGGCAAACACAATAAAATACAGTTCTACTAGGAACGTTTACAAATTTACCAAACTCGTATACGCATATACAGTGGGTGAGTTAGTGATTGTTTGAAGTAAGTAATTTCTACCGGGTGACAAGTTCACTAACAGACCACGATTCACTTTTTGGAATGCACGGGGTGTAGTACAAACTGTACTGATATTTTTTGATGGATTTCAGTTATTTAAAAGATTTTCATGTAATGGCTATTCTAGCTAAACAACTTAGTAGTGGTTGACGTAATTTACATATATTTAACTTATTTATTTCATAACAATATCCAATGAACAATGCCCAATCACAGGATATGGTTACAAATTAAGAAGTAAAAATAATTTAAAGACATAAAATGTTTCTTAAAAAACAATACCACAAATCATACTCAAGAGTATATGAAGCAAACAAGAAACAGATAAAATTGAAAAAATAATGGACTCACATAAGCATGCACGAATATATATCCACCTCTATATAAGTAATTTGTAGTTTTAATTAATAAAATAATTTGGCAAACCTGATGTTACAAAATTTTGTCCAGCGACGTGTAAACACATTTAGGCTCATTTTACCTAGTTTCCATAACTAACACAAATATTTTTGGTGTTTGTCCGTTTTGAATTCGTAAGTAAATTATGATACGTTTGCGTAAATTATCACTCGTATCCAAAGAAGCCAAAGTATTTAAGTCAGGAGATCGTGGCGGCTATGGTACCGGTCCTCTTCGTCTAATTCGTCGTCCATTTAAGGGAAGGCGTGGTTGGACATGATCCCTTTGATTTTCAAAATCCTAAACATGAGTATTCATCTATAACTAACATGTCGGCTGTAAATCTACGATTTTGAGCATTTTGTTGCAGCAACCATTTACAAAATCGAATTCGTAAAGTATAATCCCTTGGTATTAATGCTTGGACACACTGGATATGGTACCGATATAATTATTGAGTGTATGATACTCCACACTGTTGATTGGGACATTCCTTGTACTTGTTGAGCGATTTGCTTGGTACTTATTTAGGGATTATCTCTCAACAATCTTTAAACTGTGTTCCTCAGCTGCTGCAATACGCCGTGAATGTCCTGGACCTCCATCTCTTCCTCAACTCGGTTGCAAATATCCCACGCCCACTCGCATGCACTACCGCGGTAAAAGTAACAGCATTTGGCACATGTTTACTGGGAAAACGTTCTGCGTACAGACGAGAAGTTGCTAAATCATTAGATTATAACGATATTCATCAACTCCGAGTTGCTATACACGTAAGACATTTTTTACGCTTGGAAAGCTAATGTAAATACTATCACAAAAACTTGTATACTAAAAACGTAGATAGAATGCATTCTGATGACGCTGGAGACTACAGTTTCTCAGCAATGTGAAGGTTGAAAATGCTACAATTTCAATTTTGTTCTCGGAAACTGTAAATATTTTACAAAAAAAGTACTGTAATGGCTCCATTTTTCATGACACATATATTACCATTTATTATAGATAAGTCATTAATCATCCTATATAGAAAAATAAAAGGGGTGTGTCTGTACTAAACCTATCGATGCCATATATTCACTCAAAAGATGTAAAATATTCTAATATTTAATTATTCAGATACTATGTGTTTGTTGTAATACAATATTTTTAAGCTTCAGGAAACTTAAAATATGTAAAATATATTTAATTTTTTCTCAGGAAACAAATGGCTTTATTATTTTACCCACGCAATCAGAGATATAGGTATACATTAATGTTTCATGTTTTTTTTTTCATCTTCAAAAGCAGCGACTTTGTTTTCTCAGTGTAGTCTAAGCAGTCAATATATCCTTAGGTGGATTAAAAATAACTTCTCTTTGAAAACATATGTTGAATAAATTCTTTACAGACTTAAACAATCTGATCTAATTTAGGCTGTGAATACTAACAGAGTTTCTATCACGGTTTCTATACAACTGACTGTAAAACAGAAGCCAATCGGTTTAAAGCCGCCGTTTCATATCCTGATACGCTTATCGTTTCTGACAGTATAAATTGCGAAATCCTATTACTGCTTCAGCTAACAAATTCAATAATTTACATTCTACGGACAGAAGCATTGGAATAACACAAGCTAACTCATTGCACTTCAGTCCATACACATATTAAATGTCAAATATGAGATTGCCCGCAAAGCCTCTGAAATAATAGCTTTTAGGTATAATCTGGGCATATAAATGGAAGTTGACGGGTCAGATTTGCATAATTTCGCGGGTGAGGGAATAGCTGAAATCATCTGAAATGTTTGTAATTATTTATATTATTTAAAAAAATTAAATTGATACAACTTAAAAATATGACCATAATTTATGTGAGTGTGAAAAACATTTTCGAAAACGAAATGGATTATTAACAAACACCACAGCTTAACATGTGAACATTTACAACAGTCGCTAGTTATTCAGTTTTATACTAGTACTACAAGAAAATAGTTTTGTAAACTAATAAACTTAATATGAGTAATGTTGGATATTATAAAATACCAGTATATCTTTGCACCTCTTATTCTACACTTTCTTTTCCAAAATATATAGCTTAAATTAATGATCAATCATCCTATAACATTTTTGCACGTTTTTATAAAACTTAATTTTATGAAATCTTTAAAATAAGGTTTTTTCTAAGACTCAGTAAAAGATGTGTCATTTTTCTCTGCGAATGTAGAAGGTCTACAGCTGAGTTGACTATCCGTCTTCATTTCACTCTATCCGTTGCTTTCTCCTTCCATCTATCAATTTGTTGTTGTTGTAGGATTTTCTCCCCCTCTGTTTTCAATCTTGACTTCGGTAACTAACTGTGCTTCTTACCCTTAATTGTTCGTGTCATTAGCGCCATAATCAAAAATACGATGGTGTATTAGCAATAATATTGAAAAAATGGAAACCCAAAATTCATACTTCTACCAGAGATTATAAATACACTAGATAATCACCGTCCATGTAGTTACTGGACGCGGTAAAAATGGATGCAGAAATTGATTAGTGTGGATGCAGGCCACCAATGCTCTCCTAGCGCTAGTGTATCTCATTCAGTTTTTTGTTGTTACATCTGCCAACGATTACGGGCCTATTCGGATTTCCCGGACGACCCTTTTCTACCTGCACCAGATATTGTGTATTTATAATCTCTGGGTAGTGCCCTGCCATCTCAGGCGAAGATCCCGCTTGACCGCACTACAAGTCTGGTTTAAAGAATTATATAAATTTCTGAATTCGGCATGCCACCGACCTCTACATGGAACTTATGAAACTATTTTTACCGCGTCCAGTAACTACATTTACGGTGATTATCTAGTGTATTTATAATCTCTGCTTCTACTTAAGTATTCGTATTTTATAATTTGCGGCCTATTTTCATGATTATATTTAAATTATTCACCAGAGCCAATATTTTTCAATATATAGTGTTCAAGATATTTTTTAATGGCGTTGTTGAATTACTTTTTTATATTTGTTTTTGTTTATTGTTTGTTTGTATTCAAATGCTATTCAATTATAGATATTTGTAAATTAGGTAGATACTTAATTGACCAATATAATTATCTTTCGAATTATTAAAGTGAATTAGTTCATGAACCAGTTTTGTATAATTATATAAAAAATCATGGCCAACCATGTACCACACAACATGAGTTTTGTTATATTACCGTGTTTTGACATTTTCCAAAATATAAAATAGCAACATTATAAAAGTAAAAATGTAGAAATTTCAGCGTAGTGTCTGCGTAGAAAGAGTTTTGTTGTGGAATTTGTCCATCTGTCCTATAAATGTAAATTATTCATAATTTTCTGTAAAAGTGTATTCTTCATCCATCATCTTAAAATGTTTTGCAATATAGGTAGTTCATTCGCATTAGAGAATATGTTGAATATTTTCTCTGAAAATTCTACATAATTTTGAAAATATTTGTAGATGTAAGTATATCTGTAAAAATTAATATTTTAGTTCGAATTTAGTTAACAGTAAGTTTATAATTAACGTAACTACAACTAATGCTAATATCTGTTGCAAGCAATTACTATTTTTACTGTCATAACGATAAATATGTTATTTAAAATGAATGTTGTATAGTTTAGGTATTCATGCGTGGTTTTGATGTAAACATCTAAACAACGTATCGTTTCAGTTTCTATAATATTATGAATTGCATAATATTAAAATTGCAAAATACCATTTTATATTTACTGTCTTACGATTGTCCTACAAAACTTCCTAGTTAACGAACCGTATATATTTGTCTATTACACGTTAACAACAGAACTACAAGTTTTTTTACTGTATTAGAAAGGTATTTTAAGCTAATATAAATCAAATCTCCTATAATTCCTATCAACGAAGTCATATGTATGCTCTCTGATACCAAACATCTAGGTATGCTAATGAACAATTCCACAGACAAAGCTCTATACAATAATTATGTAAAAAAATTAATCTAGCTATATTTCCTAACCTGGTTTAATGAAAACATTCTATAAATATCTAATTTCACTTTTGAACTGTGGGAACTCGAAAATTTAACCACAATAGATGAGATCCGACCTATTTCTGCATTTTTAGGATTGCTTCTTCAGGTTGCCTCCTTCAAGTTGAGTCAAATGTCTAACTATAAAAATGATTGTACCAATAAATTAAAATTATTTGATATTAAATAACGATAATGTCAAAAGTGCCTTTAACCTGGCAATGACAATTACCTACTTAAATAATCAAACAAAATTTTTACCCTTTATGTAATTGTTAATACTAAAACATATATAAACAACTAAAAGTATTAGGTTAGAAACTTTTATAAAATTTCATAATAAATTAAAGTAAATAAAACAATTGTAGTACATTGTATTACCACACTATTTCTGAAATTTCTTATTTTTTTTTTTTCAGGTAAAAACACATACATTTGATTATTCCTTAATATATAATGTAAATTAAAATTTGCCAGTAAATGTCATGTAAAAAGAACATAACAAATTATGGAAATCATCCACCCATTTTTATCAGTGTAATACAACAATCAATCAGATATTCGTGTTTATCTTACATAAATTTCCAAAATTTAAATACAATTGCACAAATAAGGAAATTATCGTAAAAAATGAAATTAAGAAGGCCTTTTATAACTTAAGGAAGTCAGATTGTACTAAGGAAAGTTGATCACGTTTAATCTCGCCCTAGGAAGCTAGTTTCAAAGTATGACTCACTCTCTACTGAACACCCTGTATAACTTACGAGACTTTTGCATTTCGGTAAATTTCACATTGTTTTTTAATTTCAATTACTGACATTAGATCCTTAATGTATCAATTTTTTTTGGTCTAAAATGAGCCAAGGAATAATTCTTCAAAGAATTTAACACATGAATTAATTAAATGCACATATTTTCTAAGGCATCTTTTTATAATTTTAGATTAATACCCTGTATTATGTAGGTAGGTACATATATCAGTATACGTAATGGCAGTATTTTTACTACATCCAAGTATAAACAGGTAAGTTGTCTCGCCCCACATGAAAAAAGAGACGGATTTTTTCCTCTGCCTATCCGATAGGCTTTGTTCCATTGTTCGGCAGCATAAAATGTATTTTATTACTGTAGAACCCAAACAAATAGGCTACCGTAATCATCTTTTAACGTTACCTTACCGGAATTAAACTGACGATGCCGCTTTAAGTTTTAGCTTTTTGTCTAACCGCCCACCCTTGAGAAATGTCTTTGTTGATACTAAATGGAAGATTGATTGGTATTTTAAAAGTTTAAATATTGACGCAAAAACCTGGTCTAACGAACTCAAGTGTACTGATGGAAAATAATGATGTTTTTTAACATTTAATTTAATAAGAGAATAAACAGAAGTGGGTTGTTTTAAAAAAAACTGTGTATGCGTAAAATGTTATATGAATATAACCGTTAGGTAGGTACATTTATTCAGTTACTGTACACTGTACAAGGTGAATACTGGACCATAGAGCAGGGCTAAACATATTTTAGTATAATGTTGCATTGGAAAAAGATACAGGGTGTCTGCAAATAAATTTCAATAGCAATTTTGAAGTTGCCAACAAAATTAAGAGAAATTCTTCATCAGTCATTGCTAATGTGGCGGCCTCTATTGCCGAAACTGATTTAATACATAACATTATTATTCACTTTCTTTAAAAAATGTTTCCCAACTAAATTTGATGACAATCGATTCAACGAAAAACTGATAAAACTCTGTATACAGGGTTACCTTTTCGGCTTTAACTTGAACAGACGTGTATAATTTAATGAAATTTTAATTTTTAAATTTTATGTAGGCTCATAAAACCATACTGCAGATGTTTTACATATTCGTTAGACCAAAATTTTAGACAGATATCATTTTATAGAGGGGAAAACTGAATATAAAAAGCCGTTTTCAAAAAATTAGATTTTTGTATAACAAGTTTGAATACATACTTTCAAAATTTATTTAATTGTCAGTTTATTAATATAAGCTATTTAAGACACAATAACTAATCAAATAACACGATAACTAATAATTCGTGTAACAGTATATTATTAATAATAATAAATAATAATAATATTTATTATCCATGTGACCAATACAGATATAGTATTTAACGAGCGGTAATGCAGGTCATAACTTACGCAGATGAAGTTTGCAGCACGAGCTGCAGGCGAGTGCTGTAATTCATCAAGTGAGTTATGACTATTACCGCAAGTTGAATACTTTACTTTATCTACGACTATAACATCTCTTTTAGGACTATTATTAGAAATTGATTTGAAAACGTCAAAATTACTTTGTTAAAATATCAAATGACATTAATCCTCTCAATGATAATAATTGACAGTTCCGTCTACTGACAGGCGTTGGCAATTTAATAATTTTAAAGTCTTTTAATTATTCATTTCTTTCCACTTGTTAAAAGTTCTTTCCATTTTACACCAATGGAACGTATTTATCGGCTTAAAAATTTCCAAGAATTTACTCCGTACCCTATTTACATACCGAATTATCATTGTAGAAGCCCAGCGTGAGTTATAATAACTCACTATAAAAACTCACGCTATTTGTTTATTGATAATATTAACTGCTCAAAAGCAGTTGAATAATTAATATATAAATTAATAGAAGCAGTAATTTGTCATTGTCACATTACATTAATGCTGACATGCATGTAATAATTGTGTTAAGGCAAGAATTTATTCTGATACATTGTCAAATCACTTAAATGCAAGGATGTTAAAAATTCGAAAACTTTGCTCTTCTTTTTTACTTTAGCAGATTTTCGAAATGGACACACTGTACCTCTATACATTTCCTGATCCGACGGATGTTTTCTCTTTTTTTATATATATTTTTAGGTAATAACAATATTGTGTGAAACTAACTACTCTGCGGACTAAAGCCCCGACCAACGTTGAATTACACCCACAATATCTACCCATATATTCTTTATTATTAGCTTTTGTAACATTTTTTACTGTATTAGAAAGGTATTTTAAGCTAATATAGATCAAATCTCCTACAATTCCTATCAATGAAGTCATATGTATGCTCTCTGATACCAAACATCTAGGTATGCTAATGAACAATTCCACAGACAAGGCTCTATTCAATAATTATCTTCAATAAATTGATTTCTTATCTTCTTAAGGTCCGGAAAATGGATATTTTATTTACTTTATGTTGCAGTTCTGCAAATATGATGGCTGCATGGCAATATGAAACTAACTAACTTCCTGTTATTTTAAATAAATGTCATTAAAGATTGTAACCACAGTAAACAAATGAGCTTCACGCTACAGTACAGGCAACGTAAATTGGCATGAAAAGCATGTTTTAGCGATTCTGGATCTTTTAGGGCGGCCATGAATTAGCGGTCGTCGGCAATTTTCCGCTGGCACCGTCTATATTTTTTCTAAGTGTATGCATGTACCTTTTCGACATAATAAGGATGTAGCAGTTGTTCTGAAAGGGTCTCATAAACGGTCCAGTTTGTCTCATGACCTTGGACCGACAGCTTTCTTATACTGTTAGTAGAATTTTAAGCAAACTCATCCAGAAAATTCTTGCTCTTTTTGGAGACTTCTCTACCACTATGCGGCAAAAAATTTCCTGAAATGGATTAGAAGAAGTTTAACTACTTTTAGCATATTTTTATTTCACTTGACTTTTTATCTCTTTCTCGTAAGCTGCGATCAACTATTTTAAAAGTTCTTCGGTGCGGTAACCTCATTATTTGGAAATGTATCAGAATAAAATCTTCTTGCCTCAACACAAGTGCTTGTTCATAAATTAGATGCATGGAAGCGTATTCGCTGTAGGAATAATGCTCCATTATTTAGTCTTTTGTACCCAATCAATCTGACAACTTTGACAAGTGTTGTGAATAACACATTTTTGACTACATAAAAACAATTGCAGTATTATGATTTATTATTTCAATGACGTGTTATATCTACTAATACTAAATTTTTTCGGAAATGGATTTTATCGAAACAAATGTAGACTACATTTTTTAAAGAGGAATGACCAAAATATTTAAAAATTCTGTTTTCATCTCTATAAAATGACACCTGTCAAAATTTTAGCCCAACGTGTGTAGTGGCAAGTCCGTGACAGCGTAAAACATCTACTGTAGTATGATTTTATGAGTCTTTGTGACCTACATAAAATATTAAAATTTGATTAAATCATACAGGTCGAACTTGGAGCCAAAAAAGTAAATCTTTGAGTACCCCTTAAGGGCTCTGTATCTCCGTTAAGGGTCACTTTAGGTTTTATGAGAAACCAGGGCTATTTTGACCTACCCTATATATTCCCGAGAGTATGTCATATAATTACTAGACGCCTTGTATACCGTAAAAAATTGTGAGTAAATTTTCCCTCCGAATCAACAAAATTGGTAGCTAAAACAAATTCACTCAACGTTTTATGGTAATATTGAATAACTTTTGAGTTAACTATACAGGGTGGTTGCGATGTCGAACGGTGCAAGATAGCGACTATAAAAAAGTATAGCTTTTTTGTGTAAATAAAGTTGTCAAATTAGAATTTGCTACCTGAGAATTAGAGTCTTGAAAGATAAATAAGTTCTGTCGTTTTCAACGCATTCGACCTAGAGCAGGTGGCGCTCTCTATGAGCTACAAGCAAACCATGGATATATTTATATACATAGCACCAAAATTTAATCTCGATATGAGCATTTATTATGAAATAAATAAGAAAAAACTAAAATAATATTTTGCATTAAACACCCTGTATCTCTGTAAGTATCAACTTTTGGACTAAGGTGAGTTTGTCTAAATCGCAATATTTTCACGTCAGGAATCTATTCATGAGTTTTGGCCCATTACATCGCGAGCATCCTGTATAAACTTTGTGTTATTATAATTACAAAATTGAGTTTTATTATCAATATAATATTTCGGTGTATTTCCCAAATGTATACTATTTAAATCGATAGTACATCGTAATCAAAATGAGTAAAATCTGTAAATTTTTACTTTATAATTTTAGTTCGTAAAAAACTGAAAACGGTTATATTTTCACATTGTACATTATCGACTGCTAGTACAATTTTTGTGAATAATAAATGTATGTCATCAATTAAATCTCGATGTTTATAATATGACTACAATTATCCATAAAATAAATAATTTATCGTAAAAAATAAATAAAAAAATACTTTTTGATGCCTTTCTGATGATTTACAGTGTCACCCATTATTTACTGAACACCCGGTATACTTTGGTTTCTTTCTTTTATATATTTATAAATCCAAATATTTGTTCAAATGCTGAATTCACTCAAAACCAGAATAATATCACTTATAACAGAAGTTTAAATTATCAACAATACCCTCGATTAAAAATAATAATAATAATTTAAAAATCACACAATCGTTTTTTATACTCGTTATCGCAAAATGTCTTTTTAAGGATACACATGTGGCACTCTTCCTTAAACGTTTGTATAAAATTACTGTATATAACATATCTTAAAGTCGTAAAACAAATAAAGCTCATGAATGCATTGAAGAGTTTTACTAGAGCTTTATCTTTACCACTTTAAACTCAATATTTCCAGGTCTCATAAAAACAAGTGAGTATACTGTTATTGATTCCGTTGGGAGCACTTGAAAATTCAGTCATTTAATGTTACGACGATGGCTCATCTTCAATGCGGCATTAAGTGTAACGTTTACAAATACAGGCAACTATAAATTTTTATTAAGTATACCGCACAGTGCCTTGATTTTATCTCGGAAGAAATATTGAAAAACAGTCGGAGCACAAACGAGAAGTTTAACCGCTCAGAAGTTATAGTTATACTTAGTTGTTTCACTTACCGTTTAAATAACTGCCACTGTAATGCTGTACTGATTGTAGTTTTAAATAAACATTTTATTTCTCAATTCGAAGTTAACATAAACTTATACAGGTGTGGGGCGGTGTGATTTCAATAAGACAGTGTATTGTGTACTAATATATTTATTAATGTTTGCGGTCGATTAACACCCACAATGTTTGAGTCGATGTTTATGACTGAATACAAAAATGTGACTGGCCGGCGTTCCCGAGGTAGTTTCTCGAAGGATCTACCAGAAACAGTGTGTTTCTTAGTTGTCATCATGCAGAATCCTGATTTATGGGACGCCGGTCGTTTACCTACTTAAGTAATAAAAGCAAAACATGAAATCTAGATTTAACACTTGAGAACAGACGTTGAAATTTAAACCAGAACTAAGGAAAATATATGAGTAGTAAATTTATATAAAGCAAGAAATATTTTAACTTATACAGTATGTACGGAAATATGTGAGTGCAGAACTAAAGAAAAAATGAAATGAATATATACAAAATAAATATGTTAATTTATACAGGGTGTATATAAATATATGAATATATGAGCCGCCACACAGGATTAACTGTGAATAAGTACAAACATTTTAACCATGTATTCATAAAGGCCCAAAAGACAACAATTACTTCGGAATTCTAGTTCGATGTTTAAATATTGAGGCAAACAAAACCCTTTTTTCACCCGAAAATTCAGCACCTATGACAATCATCGTTTGAGATGGCTTGGATGTGTCAACAGCCATGCGTTTTTTACAGCGTTGTCAAATGTAGAAACGACGAAAATAAACATTTTTATTTATTATAATACCTAAGACCTATTAAGAGCCTTATAGATAACAATTAATCCGGTTAGCTGCAGTATTCTACATTCGTTTTTCGTTTCTTAGTTGCACGCTGCCAAAATTACATTTTCACTCATTACAGGTCCCAGAATAATCCACCAACTGAGTACACAGTGCGTATTAAATGTAATGAATACCTACTTATAGAAAACTCGGAATGCACCCGCGACAATCGTTAATTATGAAGTTTTGTACGATTGCTGTAGCTCCATTGAATTTGCCCTCTACTCTAGAAAAACAAACAACATATAGCATAGGGTGACCATGTTATAGGAAATATATGTACCTGACGTAGATGCCTTTATTTATTTACTATAAAACAAAAGATTAGTCACTAAAAATGAACCATAACCTAAAGTTTTGCAATGGTAATTGCATATGCTTCAAATATCGAAGAATACTGGTCAAAGCTTAGAATATTATATTCTAAGGGCTAAGGATTTATACAGAACACTGTCAACATCTCGGGATGTTAGAGTTTCAAACAGCAGTAATTATTTTATGCACACATTATTGTTAATATTATTGCCATTGTTAGTATAAATATTAATATTATTAATTTAATTTTCCAACAACACAAGAAATTTAAAAATGTATCGTGAATTACATAACACCGATGGCGACTGCATCAGATTCTGTCAAAAATAAAATATTGCATACGGTGTTTAGTTTGAATTAATTTTCCAGTACCTACTTAGGTACTTACTCTTCGCAAACTTAATTTTTCGTATATTTACAAACATGTATTCAAATGTCGAGATGACGGATAAGTTGCTGATTTATGGGAAATGTAACAAGGGCATATTATCGTGTGGCAGCGTAATACTAAAGACACTTTCCAAGTAGACAAAATATTATGCCTTGTGCGTGGTTTATTTGTTACCCTTTGTGGTTTTTCCTGGCGTAAGAAGTCCACCAGGTCGTGGTCGTCGGGCCGAATACCTCGCATTAAAAAAAAAACTGTCGAGGGAAGGAGACTTCCCCACCAAGCACCAGTCAAGTACAAAAATCTTTGCAATGACAAGTTTTAATGTAAACAAGTAAGAAAATAGAACATGACTCACCATTCTTGAAATCTCTCGAAATATCAATTCTGGAAATAAATATCAGTAAGGTAGGTGCTATCTCCCTGTACTAGCATATCGCGTTTCACATTAAATCAGTAAACAATCATTTACATTTTATAAATATTTTTTTTCTTTCAAAGCAGCATAAATTGATACACATAACAACAACCTTTGACTTATGCATAATATACTTAACCTAGTGGCTGACAGGCGGCCAGAGTCGACAATAAATACGGGTTTAATATAGTTTCAAAAAAAACATTTTTTCTATGGATGTTTCCGTTAATTCTAATTTTTCTCTAATTACGACGGTGCATCATAATAAGATAGCATTGTTTATTGTAGTACTACGACTATAATGAAATTTATTAATTTATTTAATCAGTTGATTAATTTGTTTGTAAAATGTAAAGAACAGAACTA
Organism: Monochamus saltuarius; assembly: GCA_025584915.1. Taxonomy (NCBI): domain Eukaryota; kingdom Metazoa; phylum Arthropoda; class Insecta; order Coleoptera; family Cerambycidae; genus Monochamus; species Monochamus saltuarius. Next base: position 53,668,174 of record CM046725.1, on the reverse strand, counting down.
GTAACAACTCATCAATATCTAGACCAGACCAAAGAATAAATAGGTTGTTCTACTCATTAAACAGTATTTTGTTAGAGAACTGACCAAGAAGATAAAACTAAGAGTTTATAATACAGTAGTTTATAACGAGTATACAGGGTGTGTCTGTGTGAGCGTACAAAAATTTCCTGGGTTTTGAATCCTGAACAAATAGTACAAAAGCTTCATAAACTTTGTTTCTATTGCGCTAGTGATATAAATTGTGTTAAATTAAAAAAATAACAACTTTTTAGCCATATCGTTCAAACCTTTAGGGAGTCAAATTAATTTGTGGCTAATCATGTGACATTTGTTTTTATCGAAGATCAAGGGATGCGTTGATCAGCTCATCTTGAAAGTTATCTTTTGCTCAATTAAAATTATCATAGCTTTTAGTAATGAATTTCGATATAAACGATGTTAAATTGCTGACTGCACTAATTCTTTAAATAATAATGATGATAACATGAAGGTGTGAATTACAAAACATTTAGTCGTTTAAATTTGTGTATTATTTATACAGGGACTGCAAGGATGAAACTCTACCGGTTTTGAGCTCAAAACCGGTATATGTCCAGTGGATTGCTGACAAGTGCCTTTTACTGTTTGCTGTGGAATTTTTATGTGTAATTCAATGCTGGTCGGGACATTAGCCTGCAGTGTAGTTGTTTCCTGAAATTTCATTTTCCTAAATAGACTTTTTCTTGTGAATCTTATGCTAATGACAGAAAAAAATATTTATCTTGATATCACTTATGATAAAAATATGTATGCTACAATTTGCAACTAACGGTCTCCACAAGAAATCTAAAAATCAAATTTATGTTTACCTCTACACCATTCTGACTAAATGTCTTTAAATTTAGAAACATATTTGAAATTTAAAATCTTAACGCCCTGTACCTAGATCCTGAATCAGCAACACTTTACAAGCCATGTTTGGCTACATTGTTTTGGCGTCTACAACCTACAGTTACTCTATGATCCAATAATTATTGACCACTCTGTAAAGGTATAATTAAATATATGTTGCTACGACAAATCATTTACTCCTAAATAGGTAGTAGGTACTGTTATTATTATCTATAAATTGTAACTTTTTAGCAAAAAGTTTATTTGAAACATGATAATATGCATCACTGCACTCGTTGACAATAAAACTAAAAAACGATTTATTCAGCAACAACAAAATTAACGCAGAAGCAAAATGGCTGATATCAGTTAGAAATACAATAGTGCTGAATAACAACAAAGTATATATTTGTTTAACTGTACATCCAGCGAATTTTAATGAAATTAAACAACATTGTATTTAGTAAAATGTACGTACAAATTATTGTAATTATCCAACTTGCACACAAACAGTACATCAAAGGCTACATTCACTAATTAGAAAATAAAACTGATTTGTTATTACACGAAGCATGAAGTATATTACAGTAATTAATGTATTTTATTATTTATGGCTGGTAATGTAATTTAATTCTAACATTGTTAAAATTTTTGCAAACAACCAATGGTCATCAGAATCGTCAACAGAAATCGTTCAACCTTTTCTTTAGTTAAAAACTTGGTATTTTTTCGTGCATAATGATGCTCATTATTGTAATTAAACGTCACATTTTACCATATATGTAATTTTAAATAAAAGCAAACAAACTTGAAAATTTTTCTTAATTTCTAAATATTTTTTTCCATAGACCAGTTTACCCATAATGTAACTGGATATATATATTTGATATATTTACAAATGAAGAATAAATAAAATACAGGGTGGCCAGAGGAAAACATAACAGAGCCATATTCAGGAACTGCGACAAGGTTGTGGAAAAACGCTCAGACCCGTAGATTTTACATTAAATGGGGACATTATTTGCTGATATTTTTGACTCCGCCACTTTCAACCCCAAGCAAGGGTATAACCATCACCCCAAAATATTTAAATGACATTGGGGGTTGAGTAATATTTATTTTGAAAGTTCTTACAATTTTCTCAAGATACTTTAAATTTTATAATTCCGCTCACTTTAAAAAAAATGTACATTTTAAAATTTAAATTATGTTTAGTTGCTTAATTACTACTTAGTTGATTAAATGTTAAACATATATTATACAGGACGACTCTCTTTCGAATTGTTTCCAACCAAGGGCATTTCTAAATAGAATATTATTGGGACACTTTTTTGTGAACAATTTAATTTTTTTTACTGTTTAAGAAAGGTATTTTAAGCTAATATGTATCAAATCTCCTACAATTCCTATCAATGTTACAAAAGCTAATAATAGTAATTCAACGCAGGTTGGGGCTTTTGTCCACTGAGTAGTTAGTTTCACACAATATTGTTAATACCTGAAAATTATGAAAAAACAATTTAAATGTTATGGTTTTTGCCTGGATACGTGGAGGAAGAAATGTTATTCAATTTTTTTTATGGGCTCCATATTTGGATCGGTCAGTGGTGGCGCGGTTTAAGGCGTCAGTACTTGAATCGAGGTGACTGGATCGTTGTGGGTTCGACCCCCGCAGCCGGTAGACCGTATATAAGCTATATTCGTGGAGAGATTGGCACCCTCTCTGCGGGTATGGTAGGGTGGAAGAATGTTGGCTTGGGTCAATGTGAAAGATTGACACCGGTTGACATTTGACTACCCCCCTAATTAATGAGGTTTTCCAGGTTTCCCTCATTTCTGCACTGAATGGTGGTTAGGGCCTACCAACGTAAGTCGTTCCTGGGCGCAAATGCGGCCTGCTTAATAATAATATGCCGCCCCCTCTCCCGCACAAGTCTTCGACTTCTGGGCTAATACTCGTGATTAGAATGAGGGGTAGAGATATTATTATTATTATTATTATATTGAATATCTGCCATCATTTAGAAAAATTGTCAAGTACTTTTTATTATTCTTGTATATCAAATCAATGCAATATAAAACTACAGAGTTTTTCTAAAAATTGTATTCTACGAATTTAAGAATTGTACTCTGAATTATATAATTGTAGAAAATATGGTTGAATTTTATAGCAATTTCTCTATCATCCTAGTCTTCTAGTTTTACGCCAAATACAGTTCAGAAATAAAAATGCAACTGCAATAAAATTCAAAACTTTGTTAGTAAATTACAAACTAAGGTACAATTAAGGGTACGTAAAAGCTCCTGTAATGTAATTTGTTCGTATTTCTTTTTTTTGTATCAGTATTAAACAAAATTTTCCAAAAAATCCTTAAAACTGTTAGTTACCTATTGTAACGTTCGGCAACATTGCAATGTGTCAGCTGCTACTGTTAACCTAAAAGTAATATATCATAGTAGTATTGTGGCAGGTGCGTTTTTCTATAGTACTTCTTTGATATTTATGAGTGAGTGTACAGTGCGTTTCAATAACTTTGATAACATTTTGATGAGCTGTAACTTTTCTGTTTTTAAAGATATCGGAATGAAGCAAAACCATATTGCATAGTGGACTGGCAAGTTTTTTCTTATTTGAAAAACAAAACAAAAGACCAACGATTTTGAGAGATCTTAACCTAACTTATATTTTTAAATGGAACGCTCTGTATATTATTGGATATTTAGATTCTACTCAAAATTCCAAGCATATCCTATACCTATCTTCAACTGTTTCTGAGAAATAGTTTTACAAACATGTCAAATTATCATAAAAATTGCTCTACTTGTTCATGGCACACTTTGCACTGAGCTAAAGCTGAAGTTCAGCATTGCTTGAGCCGTGCTGGTAGCAATCGAGCCTTAGTGTTTTGTTCTGTTGAGGAAAATGGCAGACAAGTAGACCGATTTTTATGATAATTTGACATGTTTGTAAAACTATTTCTCAGAAACAGTTGAAGATAGGTATAGGATATGCTTATTAAAATATGCTTGGAATTTTGAGTAGAATCCAAATATCCAATAATATACAGGGCGTTCCATTTAAAAAATATAAGTTAGGTTAAGATCTCTCAAAATCGTTGGTCTTTTGTTTTTTTTTTTTCAAATAAGAAAAAACTTGCTAGTCCACTATGCAATATGGTTTTTGCTTCATTCCGATATCTTTAAAAACAGAAAAGTTACAGCTGATCAAAATGTTATCAAAGTTAATGAAACGCACTGTACATAAACAAAAATGGAACAATGTATAGTAACCATGACCAGGAGCATGAAATATTTATGACAAATCTGGGCAGAACTCTCTGGTTACGGGTGCTGTGCTTTAAACGCTTCTCGCAAGCAACGGAAGTCATTTTGAACACTGGTAACTTTTCACATTTTACGTGTACCTATTTGTGATTATTATGTACAAATACTTACATGGTACGTTTGTGAGCAACGTTGTCACATATTCAAGACTTGTTTCCTGTCATAATTCTGTTACCATCAATCAAAGAAAAACATTATTAAGTCAAATATGTTTTGTTTGGTACAATTTATCATACAGCAATAAAAGCATATTTCGGACACCCTGTGTTACCGATTCAGAACCAAGTTAGTATTCCAACCAACCATAATAAGTTTAGTAGTGTGACATATTACTAAGTTTTCAATATTTGAAAACATATATTAACATAATGTAAAAAATGTGTCTGGTTTCTATACTTGCGTGGAATGGGCATCTGCAAAACTAAATTTCTAATTGTAATTAGTTATCTAGGATGCTATAAAATTGAATTAACTAATTATTAATTTTAGACCTTAAAACAAATATCAAGAAACCATAACCAAGACGCAAACTTGCTTCAACGTTTTTACCACAAATTTTCAGATTTTGAGGGTGTTTTGTTTATTTTTGTAAACAATTTGACAAAACAAAGGAATTAACGAGTTTTTAACAGCGTTAATGAAAAGTTAATATAGCAAACTAAGCTAATAACGTAATACGGCACTTTTGCCATTCCACGCAAAAATAAATTTAAGTTGTTCTCATTCAGGCTGACACATTTAATATTGTGTGACAGTTTCTGTTCCTTATAAATATTCAAACATGACCCTCCGCCGAGAAGACTAAAGCCTTCAAGCGCACGAATGGGTCCTAAATACTTTGTAGAAGGCAAAAAACTGTGTTTCATTACGCACTTACGTAAAAACAACATTCCCCTCTCGTATCTCTCGAATTTGAGGAAGACCACGTTCTTAATACTCTGTTAACAGCCCTGTAATGTTAGAACCCTCCTGAAACATATTTTGTGGTGTTTGAGATTGTTCAGAATTGCGTTTGTCAGAACTATGTGTAAGACTAAACTTAACTGCAACTTCGCAAGGTATCGCGTACCTACTTTGCTTTGTTGGCAATCAGTCTAAGGCTAAGGTAAGTAAAGTTTGATTACAGTGTTTTGCTGCTTTAATTAGCTTTGTAAACTTTAAGACTGCATCGCGATAGTTCTGTTTATTCTATATCTTATGTTTATAGTAAACTTTTTACTTTACCAATTAACAATGTACAAAGTGGTTTATATTACAATATGTTGCCATTTTGTAACTATAGTTGAAAACAAGGCGAGACATTATTAAACTGTACTTTTAAAAAATCCATGCGTTAGTCTGCATGAAATCTGGAGTTTACAGGCTGAATTGTAGGTGTACAGGGTTTTTTACTCATCGTGTCTATTAGAAGAGGGATCGATTCTTTCTGAATATTTAGCTACATGGATCATTGCTTCCAAACTTTTTAACACAAATAATATCAAAATTATGACACTTTCTGTTATACGGGGTTAACTATAACTAAGTGCAACTATTAAACCCTTATTATTCTCCGACTCTGACCTTCTGTTGGCCTCGAGTATATGCCATAAGTCAAAGGTGTCAAAAGTGGTGACAGAGCACCGCGTTGTCGTGTGTATGTAGATAATTAATGATTTAATGAGAAACACGATATGGTAGCATAAGGAGGTAGCACCTACGTTACTGATATTTATTTCCAGGATTCCAATAACTTACTTGTTTACATCAAAACTTGTCGTTGCAAAGATTTTTTTTGTGTTATCTCTAGTTTCTTGGGGACCTCTCCTTTCCTTGACCATATGTACACAAATATATAAAATCAGTAAAAACACTGCCACACGTTTATCGCCAAAGCATTACAGCAGTTGTTCATAGCGATTCAAAGAGGATTCGGCACAATATTTTGTCTACTTGGACAACATCTTTGGTATTACGCTGCCTCACGATAATATGCACTTATTTTTGATAAAATCTAATCATTGAGTTGAGATACTATTCTTTGCAGTCGCCTTCTGTGGGTAACTAGTGCCAAATGTATTTCACGCCGATAATTTTTTAAACTTCTTGTGTTGCTGGGAAATTAAATTCTGTTAATACTAATAATAGCAACAATATTAACAACAATCGACGATGTTTGCATACAATATTTCACTTCATAATTCACAGTACTATTTCCTTAGACTACATTCTTAGATGTTACAGTTTTCTGTAAATATACCTTAGAATATTCCTTTTAAGCTTTGATCACTGTTCTTTGATGTTTGGAGAGTATGCAATTGTCAATGCAAAATCTCAAATTATCATAACCGAAACCTGGTTAGTGAATTATTAATTAAATAAAGGAATTTATGTCGGGTATTTCCCTATAACATGATCCGTTCTATGATATGATATGTTTGTTTTTCTAGAGTCAAGGGTAAATCCAACCGAGTTGCATTATATTAGTAGACTATCTACAACCCCAAATTCCATTAAAATTGGCTTAGGGGTTCTGAAGGTATTTGCAAATAACAAAATTTTAGACCCAATTTTAAGGGGCCGAAGAGCTCCCAAAAATGAGAAACCCGAAAAACTAACATTAACGGGTCAAATAATTTAGTAGTAGTAGTATTTAGTATCTCTCTACTCTCTAAGCATTTTCGCACAGTTCAGGGGTTTGCCAAAAGCAGTCTTCTTAATATCTTTAAAATTAGCAAGTTTTAAAGAGCAAAATAGTAATTGTTTTTCAAAAGAAATGCGAATATCTCAGAAGCTATTATGGTTACACACAGGGAACTTGATGAAAGCCCTACTAAAATAAACAGTTGAATCTAAAATGAAATAAAATTTTAATGATTCAACATAATGGAAAGTGTCACGACTTACGATTATTTTCGTTAAAAGTTTGGAAGCACTGATATAGGTAGTCAAATTTTCAGAAAGCAACATTGCTCCCTCTAAACATTTAATGAATGCAGTGTTGATTATTTTAAGTAAATGAAGAATATATATATCGATGACATTGTAAGAATATTGAGCTGTTTAAAATACTCACGGCAATTATCTCTATATTATATGCCAAAATTATTCTTATAATTTACGTTATAAACCAAACATTTTTTCACTGTGAGAAGAATGGCCCCAGTTCAAAATTTCATAAGTCATGGTGACATGAAAAATAACATAATATGCGGATATAAGCACGAACCTAGAGACTACACGATTCAAATTACATAGTAGAAAAATATTCTTAGATAAACGTGCAGATAAATCGTTGACTTTTCCAACTTAATTTAGTGACGAGGTGAACTCCAAGAAATTTAACATCATTTGAGTTATCTCTAGTATATGGTGAAGTGTAAAGAGCAAAGATTGAGTTTTGTCAACATTTAAGTTTAATCTGTTAGTAATAAATCAGTCCGTTATGCATCCACTGAATCTTCTGTGAGTTTTGTTAAATTGTTATTAGACTTTAATGCAGTGGTATCATGGGCGAATTAAATAAAATCAGTAGTTATATCACAATTTGGGAAATCATTAATATAGATAAAAATAGAATAGGGCCTAATACTGAGCCATGGGGAACTCCATGAACTATTTCCGTTTGGTGTGACGAACAAGAATTATAGAAAAACAGACTGAGTTCATAAGACCCAATAAGGGACACACTATAGTCATTTAAAACTGTAAAATGTTTGCTTATTTAAGAGGATCTTGTGTAACACACAGTCGAATACTTTTATCAAATCATAACAGCTTCCGCTGACAACATTGTTTGATTCCTAATTATTTAAAATAATAGTAAACTGATTAATAGCCAAGGTTGTTGATCTTTTGTTCCTAAAACCATATTGTCTCGAATGGAATAAATTATTATTTTCAAAATAATCAATGGAAACATCGCCTTTCTTAAAAACAGAGACACCCTGAGATAATTTGAAGGTTGTAGAAAATATATTGAATCTAATCTGTTTGCCTTATTTCAATTATTTAAAATGGATCTCCCTTCATTGAAAGACAACTCCCTGAATTTAAAAGTCATTTGTGATTTCGAGGCAATCAAAAACTCGGAAGGTAACTTGGTTGGGAAATATTAGAAACATAAATTTTGAAATCATTAGCGTTTAATGAATCGCTTACATATGAACTGCGGCAAATGAATAATTAAATAGAATATTACTTAAAGTGTGAAATAAAAGAGACTGACTGTAATGCGGTTTACATAAGAATCAATATTTCAATAGATAACTTCACTTGCAAAATGCATATTCAGTGTTAAACTCTCATATACGATCAATTTAATGGAATAAGTGTAATTTTGTGTTACTTAAAACACTGTTTCCTGCAATCAGTCACTTACAAACGATTCGTAGTAAATGGGTTTACATCGTTTTAAACAAGTTACACAGGAAGGAATGTATCGTTAATTACAAATCGATATCCTAGTTGGCACTGTCACTAAGAAAACACTGCTAATCTAGATTCCATTGAAACGTGACACGTTAGGAACTGGATAAATCTATAGGCACTTCGGAAAGTGGTAAAGAGTGTAGAGTAGAGGTAGAGTGTAGAGTATAGATAAATACATATAGTAGTATAGTATAAGATGATTCACTGTCACCAATATTCTAATCATGTAATGTAATATACAGGGTATCCCAACGAAAATTTGACCCCCCCTATAATTGGAAAACCGAATAATATTTCAAAATTCTCCGAGACCCGTCGATTTTTGTTCTTGGGGGGAGCTTTTTTGACAGTCAAGCCAACTCGACATGTTCATCCCCCTAATGCCTAGCAACCCCAACTTAAAAATTTCAAATGCAACTACCCCACTTGTGGCACATCATTTTAAAGCACTTTTCATTTAGAATACAGTGACGTACCGTTTTTAGAAATCGGTTGAGATTTGACAGAATTATTGGTTACAAAGGAAAAGATGACAAACCAACTTACGCGTAGTAATTTCTACACAAATGCCCACCAGTAATAAGTTTTCCATCTACTACACATGACCGCATTACCTAATTGTTATTGATGTGTCTATCAGTTTACAAAAAAGTCAGAAATGAAATAAAAAAGCTGAAGCAAATAATAAATCAGATTTATTTGATGAATTGCTCAAAATGACCCCGGTAGACTTCCAAACAATAATACAGTCTGTTTTCAAATTCTACTCTTTCCGCGATAGAATAAACCATTTCGAACACACGTTAATACTTTCAATAACGGCTGAAACTAACGATTTCTTGGTCACAAGCAAAAACACCGACTTTTTTGTAGTACTGATTTTTGTTATTTTGAAAAGGTCTGAATTCCTATAAACTTAAGTAACTTCTACTAATAACTATTTTAGTATATAGTTTAATTTGATTCATCTTTTCTATTTCATTTCTGACTTTTTTGTAAACTGATAGACACATCAATAACAATTAGGTAATGCGGTCATGTGTAGTAGATGAAAAACTTATTAGTGGTGGGCATTTGTGTAGAAATTACTACGCGTAAGTTGGTTTGTCATCTTTCTAAAAACGGTACGTCACTGTATTCTAAATGAAAAGTGCTTTAAAATGATGTGCCACAAGTGGGGTAGTTGCATTTGAAATTTTTAAGTTGGGCTTGGGCATTAGGGGGGTGAACATATCTAGTTGGCTTGACTGTCAAAAAAGCTCCCCCCAAGAACAAAAATCGACGGGTCTCGGCGAATTTTGAAATATTATTCGGTTTTCCAATTAAAGGGGGGGTCAAATTTTCGTTGGGATACCCTGTATATACCTACTCATACCTAAGAAGTACCACTTAGTAAATGTTGCACCGAAAGTTGCATATAGTTTTTACTTTTTTAAGACTATTTTGCTTATTTGAAGTAAAGTATTTATTTTCAGTATAATATGCACTAAGTTTTTGTATATTTGGCCCCTCGCTTATTTAATTTACTACCGCTATGTATATATAGATCATTTTCCTTTATAACATATAAGAAATCAATAAATAATTGGATAACAAATATGCCTTATGAATGGTTAGATACATTTATCAACACTGATGTCTCTATAAATATCTTTGAAAACTTATATTTTATTTTATGTTGACAAGTATTGTGAATTAGGGTTTTAGTAATTTTGTTATTGTGCTTGTTTCGTCTGTCAATTTTTCTACTCAATCAATATGTAATATGGAAATAAGTGAGGATTCTCATTTCTGTAATAATTTGTGATGTATTCTTTAAAACGTACATTATTGCTGCACAATGAGCACCCACGCACAGTTTTTGAACAAACTTATGTGGGATTTACTGTGTCTTTATTTTGTGTACAATTTTAATTTGTAATTACTACTATATCTATTCGGATAAGTGTGAAAGTATATATGTGTGTTGAAAAAAATATCTAGTACTCAAAAATAAATATTATTATTATATTTTTATTATTATTTCATTTAACAAGTTGTTTTAATAGATAATTCTACAATACAATAGTTTGTCTCTTTCAGTATTTCTCTTAGAAAACCATTATAGAGTGTGGTATAGAATGATGTTAAGCAAATATAGAAGCAGGTTCTGTTTAAAAATAAGAAAAAAAGTTTATATAATAATGGTTCCGGAAATGCCTTGTTTTCAAGATACAGGTTGTTTAAAATTTTCTGTCTTAAATACGATAGTTTTCATTTCTCGAAAACTGATTGAGATGATATTTGATACACAGTAGTGTATAACGAAGCGCTACGATTACGTCCATAAATGTCTCTTGTAATATACTACCATCAGTGGCGTTCGTACCGTTAAATGCCCATTTTTAGCAAATAAAAATTACACTACTGATTTTTGGACAAATAGATATCGCTCTATTTAAGCCAAGTTAATTCTGCTTTAAAAGCACTTTTTCCTCCTGACGCAACACTTTCGAGATAAAAATTAACTTATACATTACAATATGGAAATGACCTTCAGAAACTTACATACAAATAGTTGGCGTCTATAAATATTAGTCTTAAACTTTACTTTGAAATTCAGAGAAGAAAAAATAGAACTTAGAGTAAATAACCCTTTTTGTAACATTCGTTTTTTATATACAGGATACAATTAAGCGTATAGGAAATTGTTTATTTTCATTTTATTTATTTAGAAAATAAAATGTATTAAACTTAGAATTTAAATTAAATGCTGCAAATCATGATACTATAAACACTGCAAATGGCTACCCTGTGCATCAGTACATGCTCTAAATAACCTTCGCATTTGTCTTCTAACTCTTGGGAGTATCCCAGATGTTTGGCGTATTGTTGCACAGGCACCCGTAATACGTTCCACTAATGCAGCTTCATTCCCTATGTGGGTAGAATACAGCAGTTGCTCTACCCACAAAGGTGTAGAAATGGCACGCATTTAAGTTTGGTGATCGGAGTAGCCAACGAATAGGCCCACCTCGACCAGTCCACTTTCTTTGGAATGCCCCGCCGTGCATAAACCATAAACGACAGTAAACATTAAGAAAGATAGCTTCAGAAAGAATAGGTAGATTTTCTTGTAAAAAATCCAAGGTCCAACCAAATAATTTTCAATAATTCCTGCCCACACATTGACTGAAAACTGCTGCTGGTATCACCATTCATGAATAAATGTATGGATTTTCATCTGCCCAAAAATGTTCATTGTGACAATTAAAAACACGGTTTTGGTAAATTAAACTTTATCCGTGAACAAAATGAAAAAAATAAATTGCCGATCTTATGCATTTTTTTGGCTTAGCCATTGACAATAGTGCAGTCTGACTGGAAAATCAGCTTCAGAGAGGGCTTGAACATGCACCTTGATTATTATTTTTTAATTAGTACTCCGAAGATGGTCTAGTGTAGTGATTAATAAATTAATTTTTATCTCGAAAAGAAAGAAAAATTCCAAGAGACGCTTTTCAAGCAAAATGAACTTGGTTTTAAGAAAGCGATAGCTCTGTGTCAAAAATCAGTGGCGTACAATTTTGTTTGCTAAAAATGAGTATTTAACGGCATGACCGCCAGTGATGCTATATATATTACAAGAGAAGTTTATATACGTAAAAGTAACCCTTCACTATACACCAATAAAGACTACGGTATTTAAGACCCAAAATTTTAAACAACCTGAATCTCGAGAACGAGGCATTTTCGGTTCCAGGTATATATAAACTTTTTTCTTATTTTTAAACATAGAACCTGCTCTTCAATTTTATATAAAACCCTGTATTTGTCAGTAAAAGTTTTAGGCGATTAGATGAAGGTACTATGGAGGATTTTAAGCACGGTATTCTGTGTACAGATTGGAACAGTATTATTGACTTGAATTACGATATTGACTTATTTCTCTATGCTTTTTACTCTAAAATAAAAGATTTTTTTGAAGAATTTGTCCCAGTTGTCAGTTTTCGTTAGAATTACAGAAAAAAATGTTCATCTAAGTGACCTGCTAAAGAAATCATAGATTTTTTCAACTACTAAGGGAAATTCATAAAATTAATAAACATTTAAATACTCGTAGTGAATTTTATAAGAAAGATATAATAAGGTTAAAATTTTGCGAAGAAAAAATGTTTCTTCAGAGAGCAAAATTGGACTAAGGTAAGTTGACTTAATTCACATTATTTTTGATCAAGCAAGCTAGCCTTAAAGTATGATCCATTCTTTACTGAACATCCTGTATATGAATTCGACGAATTTTTACTTTTATTTGAATGTGATTGCTTCACGTTACGTGAAACAACATTTATTTCAACATCCTGTCTATTTTGCAATTAATCTTTCGCCAGTAGGCTACAAATAAAGATAAAATGAATCTCCTTATTTTACTTACAAATATTTCAACGCTAATTACAAGTATTTTGTGAAAGCAGCATATAAATCCAAAAAAATTAACATCTCCGTCGGGTTATAAATTGCAAGTTGGAATAATGTTACCATTAATTAAAGCTAAGATGGGCTGTCTAATTTGTAAGATGTACAATTTTCTTTATGTTGCTCTGGGGATGCATTTATTATCGTTATTATGAGAAATACCCTTTGTTGAGTACATTCATTTGCCAAGTTTTGATAAAAATCGCTTCGATCTGTCATGATGTATCTAGAACGAGATACTTGAAGTATATTTTACATAATTATCAATCATTAATTCGAGAAGGCAAAACGTCGATCGGAAAATGGGAGTGATTTTGCATGAACGATTGTGTGAGGGGTCTTCATTTTGGAGTTCATTATGTAAATTAAGTTGTCAGGCGTTTTCTTTCTGATTTATAGCAGACTGGAAACGAGGAAGGTGCGTAATATATGGGTCTTTAAATTGCGAGTGAAGTCCCGATTCATAAGTCGAGATTGTTTTCAGTTAACTCGGCAAAAAAGACGAGAAACTTCGTTTTTAATTATACTCAGAAAATACGTCTTATTCTTTGATATGTTTTTCTAAAAATCTAGAAATTTCTGTAATTTAACCTTGCGGAATGAAGTTTTATTATACAGGGTGAACATTAAATAAGTACAAATATTTTAACTGCAGGTGTAGTTCGTCATATAGATGAGTCTAGTGAAAGTAATTTTTAAAAATTTCAAATATTTACTGAGATATTAATTTTTTTAAATAAAAACACAGTAAGAATGGTGGTAGGGGATGCAAACGCAAAAATAGGAGAGAAAGGATGTATGAAAGTATAGTAGGGACAGAAAGTAAACACCAAGAGAGCAATGACAATGGGCGTAGATTGATTAAATTTGCAGAAGAACAACAAATGAGCAACAAGTAATGAGCACATTATTTAAGAGAAACGAATACCTACATAAGGGATCTGACCTGAACCTCTCCAGATGGAGCATATACGAATCAAATTGATCATGTTTGCATAGATGAGAATCACAGAAGCTTAATAAAAAATGTTAGGTCATGCAGAGGGGCAGATATAGACTCGGATCACTATCTAGTAAGGATAGATTTGAAGATAAAAAAACCTATTAAAAGAAAAGGATTACAAAGGAAAAAAAGACAACTAGATATGGCGACATTACAAAATGAGAGAACCCAAAAGAAGTATGAAGAAGAGGTAAGGAAAGGTTTGCAAGAAAACATACGGATATTGGAAGCAAATATAAATGAAGAGTGGATAAAGATCGAAAATGTCATACAAACAGCAAGTGAGAAAGTAATACCAAAAAAAGAGTGTGCAGGGAGGAAAAGATGGTGGGATGAGGAGTGTATAAGAGAGGCGGAGAAGAGAAATAAGCTAAGAATTAAAGCACTTCAGTCACTACAAGAGGAAGATAAGGAAAAATACAGGGAACAAAGACAAAAGGCAAAGAAAGTGTTTAGACAAAAGAAGAGAGCAGAGCAGGTTAAGAAAATAGAGGAAATAGAGCAACATTACAAGAGGAAAGAAATACGTAACTTCTACAGAGAATGAAGTAATATATGTGAGAGATGAAAGTGGCAATCTAATTGGAGAGGAAACAGAAGTGAGAGAAAGATGGAGGCAATACTTTGCAGATATGTTGAATGAAGAGAATGTAAGGGAAGAAGAGGTGCACGAGGAGATGATACCGGGAAGAGAAGAGGAAGGGAAGTAGAAGAACCTACAAAAAAGGAAATAGATATAATCATAGAAGCTTTAAAGAATAACAAAAGTCCAGGGAAAAACGGAATAACAGCAGAGAACATTAAGTACGCAGGAGAGGATTTAAGACAAAGAATATACGAAATGATACGAATGATCTGGAGAAGAGAATGTATGCCAGAAGATTGGAGAGATGCTATGATTATACCAATCTTAAAAAAGGGAGATGCAACGGACTGCAGAAACTACAGGGGTATATCATTGTTAGATATAGGGTATAAAATTATGGCAACGTTAATAAAGCAGAGAATAGAACCTATAGCAGAACGGCAAATAGGGGAGTATCAAGCAGGTTTTAGAAAGGGAAGGTCAACAACGGACCAAATCTTCATGGTGAAGGAAATGCTGACTACATGCTATGCGTATGGGATCAAAGCAATGGTTTTATTTGTGGACTTCAGGAAAGCATATGATTCGATCAAAAGAAATAAACTAAGTAAAATTCTGGAACAATTTGGGATACCAACTAAACTGATTAGGCTATTGAAAATGACCTTAGAAAATACTAAAGCCAAAGTACGAATAAAAGGTGAATGTTCGGAAGGCTTTACTATTGATACAGGACTGAGACAAGGAGACCCACTCTCAACGCTTCTTTTAATTTAGTACTAGAAAAGGTCATAAGAGATAGTGAGTTGAACAGAGAAGGACACATATTGTTTAAAAGTCACCAAATAGTAAGTTATGCAGATGATGTGGCCATTATTGCTAGAGATAGTAGGGAATTAGAAGAAGTAACGAGAAAACTTGTGGAGGAAGCAAGTAAAGTGGGATTGCAGATAAATCAAGAGAAAAGTAAGCTGCTGAGAATAGGAGAACAAAAAAAGGATACAAATTTTAAATTGAGAACAGAGCATGGAGAGTTTGAAGAAGTTCAAGAATATGTGTATTTGGGGGCGCTAATAACAGCTAACTGTGATGAGGAACAAGAAATAAATAGGAGAATAATAAAAGCAAACAGAAGTTCGGCAGCAGTCAACCACTTATTGAAATCAAAAAATTTGTCCAGACGAGTAAAATTTAGAATGTATAAAACAATTTTGAGACCGACAGCGCTGTATGGTAGTGAAACCTGGGTTCTCAATAAGAAGTCAAGAGAAAACCTTTTAAGGTGGGAAAGGAAGATCTTAAGAAGAATTCTAGGTGGTAAGAGGACAGAGGAAGGCTATGTAAGGAGAAATAATGAGGAAATATATGGAATGTACCAGGCACCAACAATAGACGAAGTTGTAAAAGCCAGGAGAGTGCAGTGGCTAGGGCATCTAGAACGTATGGAGGATGAAAGGGCAGTTAAGAAAATAGTAGGGAGTAAACCTAACTACAAGAAAAAAAGGTAGACCGAGGAAGCGATGGAGAGAGGCAGTGGCAATAGATCTAAGGGAGAAAAATGTAACGGATTGGAAAAGAAAGGCGAAGGACAGAATGGAGTGGAGGAGAATAACACAGCTCTGGGCCTAAAAGGCCTGTAAACAGCTTTATATATATATTAATTTTTTTTAGAAATACCCACATTTTCAGGACCGCTGACCAGATAGACCACTGACGTAATCTAATAAAATAAACCATACAATTTACTGACGGCCAGGTTGCCATACCGTCTGTAAAATAAATAATTTTTTAACCTAATTTCAATTTTTGCCGTTGTTTCTAATTTAAAACACTTGCTTTTTGGCAATAAGTAAAGTAAAATTATCATAAACGATTCAAATGTGAATTTCCGCAAGTTCAATACCATCAGTTAAAGTGTTTAGGAAGTTACTTTGCTCAATGATTCCAAAAAAGCTCACCTACTTACTGAAAATCCAGCTATTTAAACAGATGTCCATATTTGACAGGTTAATACAATTGTTCACTGTTAGAAAGATTATTACAAATTATCCCCTGAAATTATTTTATGGAGAATAACAAAAAAATATTATGATTTTCACACAACATCTTGAGTTAACCATTTCGGAGTTTCGTAATGGGTGAAACATTTTAAAAATAAACGCAAAACATTTAATAACAAAATAAGTAGCTTGATGTATGCGTTCAATATCAAGAGAAGCCAAAGTAAAATATTTAAAAGCAGAGTCAATCGCATGCAAAAATGAAACGGATGCCATAGGCACAGGTAATAGGTAGGTGTCACGAGCAGTAGGCGAAATGTCCTAGCTCCATCCTCTAGGAAGAGGTTATGTTGATACCGCTGCCCTAGTATGGCTCAGCGCAAAGGAATAAGCTGTGGCAAAATGTAGAAACAAAATATGTAATATTTGTGGAAAGGGGTTTGAGAATTTTGCATCTCCTGAAACCAAACTAAACTAATGGTTTCTTAAAGGAATACACTGCTTGACGCATCTGTTTTTAGAGTTGCGGCACTAACTTATAAAACGTATTTAAATCGTATTATTATTTTCACGGGCAATGTTTTTCTCTTGTCTTGTGTATTTAATTTATATTTTTCGTGAAATACAGTGTGATAAAAAATATGGCACATTACTCCAACAGTGAAATGGTTGACAGTGATAGTGATAACGATAACGTATTGTGATAAAGCAGTTGAAGTGTAGCAAAAATGGATAATGACTAAATTCTGGATAACTATGATTGTGAGTAGAGAATCAGGTTTATATTTGGGGAGGAGATGGCCAATAATATTTTCATAAATAAATATATTTCAATCATTCTTTGATATGTCTAAAAAATTTTAGTTAACTTTGTTGAAGCCACATCCAACTTTGGTCTGCCCTCTAAATATAAAACACCCTGTATAAATCAAATTATTTATATTTTATAAAAAATATATAAAATTGGCAGCTTACTTGAAGTAGCAATGGTGGCGTTATGACTGTTTCACACAAAAAAAAATATATAACTCCGTATAATCATGCAAATAAAATTTGTTTTCGTATGTTCCATTGCAGTCTCATATTTTTTTTCTCTGTACATTTTTTATATCTCTACCCGTTTAGAGACAAAGTTTTTTCAACGCCACTGATGCATTACATAAGCTGCAAATTTTATATTTTATATAAACTAACACAGTAAAAAATTATGCCAAAATTGCCATATCAAAGCGTTGAGAAGTTATGAATTTTAAATTGTTTTTTGTATGAACTTTGGACACCCTATATCTCGGAAATAGCACGCTTGTTCTATATTTAACAAAATTACCTTAATTTTAACCATAGAGTACTCCTCCTGGATTTTCTGCACGCAATTAAGAAACATCCTGGATAATCCCAACTTATTTTATTCAATTTTTGTTGCCAAAACTAATTAGAAATAAAATATGTGTATCCATACCTTTATGAGGATAATGATCATCCAATTGTATTAATTAGTAACTAAGTAATTAAAAACCATGTATAACATAGATAGAGAAATTAATTTATATTACCATACTTTAATTGCACAATTAAAATGTGTACCTACAAGTTTCATTGCGTAACATTGTGAAACATCAACTAAGGATTTCTCTCAGTGTGTGAATAGGAAAGGAATTGAGATCATGCTGTAAGTAGTAGGTATCATCAGTAAAGCATCATCTACCTAAGAGATTCTCATTCCAAAAACATTTTGCAGACTTTATGACGAATAATGTATCTGTATCTGTGTCACAAGTAGTTCGCAGTTAATTTGGACACGCGAGAATATCCACTGCAATATGCCGGCAGCTATTAACTAAGAACATGTACCTTTAATTACCAAAAAGGAACTATGAACGATATATTACCCCTCTAAGGTGATTACCCCAATCGTAGCGTCTCCCGAGACAGATAAATGGACCTCACTAGACCAAGAAGGCAAGTGGAGAGCGATACCAATTTTAGTCTGTACGCTTTGCCTCCAGGAATGGACATAAATTTTCAGTAGAGTTACAAAGGAAATACGAGCATTACTAAGCAAATTTAACATTTTCTTTGAAGTATTTACGATACATTCGAAGAGAGATATTATATTTCTCCCATGTTTGCTCCAGAAGTTATGAGGAAATTTGGCATGTATATTTCAGAAAAGTACGTATTTCTTTCCAATATGATAAAGCATTGTCTTGTCACATTTTATTGATATATTATTTCCTAATTAATGCTAAGGGACACCCTGTCTCGTTTCCTAATTAATGATAAATATATCACAATATGATATATGATATTAAACAAGACAGCGTGTCCCTGAAACACATACCGGCGAGCCACCCTAGATTTTTAGGTCAAAATTGGACAATTTATGCTAATTTATTTGTTTATTTATTTATTTTGACAATCAACAGACCAATATGGTCCAGTTACAGATTGTGTTTAACGTCAAACGCCTGTAAAAAGGCAAAGTAAAAGTAAAAAAACAAAGAATAACTTAACTAAACAATAGACCACAACTAAACAAACTATTCTACAATTTATGTAAAAATACATTGAAGTTATCAGCAAATATATCACAATTTATCTGCAAAGTATTATAATTTAAACACATAGTAACCTTAATTCATAATTTGTTCTGGCTATTTGGTAATAAAATGTTCTATAGTATCGAGTTTTTTGACTGGGTACACTAATATTAATTTTACTTGGCATGAGTTCATCTTTTATGTTGTAATGTAACAATTTATGGAGTTATATTCCTTGGACAATCCGTTTAGAATGTAATGTTTGCAAGTTATTATTTTTTTGTTAGTAGTTATGCGTTGTATTATACTGTCCAGTCATTTTGTATGCAAGATGCTTCATAAATCTTTTTTGCACATTATCAATCATCTGTATTTACTTAACATAAAATCGGTTTCCATACAATTGCGCAATATTTCGTCCTAACATAACAATTATATAACATTATCAACGTTTTAATATTATAAAGTTTTGAGAATTTTTCAGTACAAACCCTACATTTTTAATAGCCATATTAACTGTATTTATGATGTGCCTATTAAACGATCATTTTGTGTCAAAAATTACACCCAAGTCTTTCACTTCCTCCACTGCATTCAGATAGATATCATTAATATTGTACCTAAACATAACTGAATTTACGTATAGCGTGTACGTCATTTGTTTACATTTCTTGATATTAAAAAATAATATTTTCTGGGGACCAATTATAGATATCTAAATCATTTTGTAGTAATTTACAATCATCAACGTTTCTTGAGATATAAGTGGTCTACTTACTTCCTGCTCGGCCTAAGCGGTTCGACTTACAGGAACGACCTACATTGCATCAGGTACTTAACACAGACCTCTCCCTGGGTAACGAGCCATTAAATCTGTAAATGATACTGCAGGAAACAAGTACTCCGCGGACTAATGCCCCGACTGGCATTGAATTATTCCTGCAGTCTCTGTGTGAACAGCAGGAAATAAGCAGACCACTTATATCTCACCTGCACTCAGTTTATATGTGAACATACATATGAAGGAACAGCCAGTTCGATTGTCGGTCATCGCACCTATGGCATACTGATGAGGGCTAACAAGCCCGAAACCGGTCTATGTCTGGTGGTGTGTCCGACAAGGGTTCTTGGCTGTTCACACAGATACTGCAGGAGTAAATCAATGCCGATCGGGGCATTTGTGCGCGAAGTAATTGTTTCCTGCAGTATCATTTACAGATCAACGTTACTTATCTCTTTGTATATGTTTATATCATCCGCAAATAACAAAGTATTAGAGCAACGCACGACATCAACTATGTCATTCACAAATAACAGGAAAACTAGTGGACCAAGGTTAGAACTCTGTGAGACACCTAAAGTAGCTATATAAGGATCCGATGTAAAATTATTGACTGTCACATGTTGTTTCCTGTTTCTTATATATGAGTTTATTAGATACAGGATATTTTCAGAAAAATAATACGGTCTTAATATGTCATGATGGGTCGACCTTGTCGAACGCTTTTGCAAAGTCCATATAAATAGTATCTATCTGATGGTTGTTTGCTAAGGCACATGTTACATTATCCGTAAACGTAATTAGGTCCCCAAGTTGATCTACCATTTCGAAATCCATGTTGAGAAATATAGATGGAATCTTTTACCTTTTCATAGATGCAACCATAAACTATGGTTTCAAATATTTTAGAAACGTTAGACAAAATTACTATTGGCTGTTTTAAGGGTATCGGGAGAAGTTTTTGACTTAATAATGAGATTAAACAAAACATTGAGTGGGTATACCAATATATGTTTACATCTTTTTAAAATGTAAGACGAAACGTAGTCATACCTCATGGACTTTTTTGGTTTAAGTTTATCTATACCTACTGTTATGTCTTGATTTGTACTAATAGTAGATACATTTATATAATCATTATTACCATTCTTAACGTTAGTATTAATATTTATATTCGTTTCGCTTTCTTACACCGAGTGAAAATATTCAGCAAATGCATTATCTATTAATTTATCTATATGCAAAAAATGCACCGTTATAACAAACTTGTATAATTTTTCGTATCGTATCGTTAATACATCTCTGTGTTCTATTTCCCTACTTCTGATTGGGTTGTGGACTGATTCTTACTGTACTGATATTGTTACGATAGATTTTTGTTTCTTATCATTCTGTCTTATAACTAAATCTATCTGTGAGGTACGAGCGGTGATAAATAATTATATAAATAGTAAATATAATGCTTTATATGCAAAATATAACATTTTACAATTATGCTCGGCACCTTCGCCATATATTTAAATTTAAAGACGAAGAATGGTAACAAATTTAAAAATATGTATTAACGTTTTTCCTTTGAATGTATGTTATGTAATGGAAAAATAACTGTGCCAATTGTATTCACCACAAACATTTAAAAAATATTGCGGTGTTTCTCTTTTACCCCTTACCGGTAAATGTTAAACATTGAAATTTATTATGTTTTGTGTAGCTTCTGTGAATTTACTAAAAAGTTATTACACAGGATATATCTGGTCAAAATAAGTTGACTTCTTTTATTAATTCAAATAACCAAATACAAATATTGACTTCATGTTTATATGAGCAAATTAAATATTTTCAAATAACTCATCAAAACATTAAAAATATAAATTGAATAGTGATCTGACATCAATATCAAATATTGTATATACAATAGTTTTTATTGCATGAGAATTTTTATTATTTTTCCGAATTTCTAAGTTAATTATTAGTAAATTTTGTATTGTTATTTTAGATATGCTGTCTCTCTTTAATTGTTACATTTGACCTTTCCTTTACTATGTAGCCGCGGACCCATAGTATCTTGGAACAAATTTGAATTTCTTGACCTTAAAAAACCCTGATCTCCAAAATGCATGAAATATTTTGGTTATTATACAAATATCCAAAGAAAATTTTATCTTTGACACCCTGTATATTTTTAACTATCAACTTTTGACAAAGGTAAGTTTGACTACATAACATTATTTCGTCGTCTCTTCTTGCCCGATGTCGCATTAATTTCGGGACATCATGTAGAACGTGACTGAATAAATCAAATCCAAATAAATTTGGAAAAAATTTTGCGGCTACAATGAAAATAAATTGGAAATTTTTGAATATTCCTAAAATATGTAACGAGAATTTATTTTACTTGATTATGCTTAATTTTTATGCAAATATATGTAAATCTGTACCGAAAACAACTGTTTAATTAATATAACTGAGTTTTAGGGTAATAAATATTTATAAAGTTATGGCCATTTAAATTAAAGAAAAATTACTCTAAATTACTGAAATAAAATTTTAATTACCTAATATCTCACATTATAAAATGAAATGTATGTTAATTAGGTTATAATAATTAATATTCTTATTGCGTATATCTGTTGGTATTATTAGTACTTATACATTAACTAATTTTTATTCTACTAACGACAACATTTTGATAGAAGTTCAAGTGGCCTCCTTTATAGATATTTGATTAAGTTTATCATCCAGATGGCCACCTGAAAAAACAATCTTAGAAATATGAATTGTCTTCGTTAAATCAAATGGAAATTATGCCTATCAGTTGCCTCTAAATATATGTAAACACAAACGTCGAAAATATTTGGAAAATTTTGAAAAGGAAAAGTTACTTTGATGGCCTATAACCTCAAATATAAAGCAGCTTTGGATATAGGTGAAACGGGTTTACATGTCTCATTTTATCTCTAAATCGAGTTTCTGAATAGTAAAGAGTCAGATGAGTATAAAATGTGAGGGTTACTGGGAACAACATTCTATAGGCGTAGCACTTGAGAAGGGTTCAAAGAACAGAAAGTTTCCAAAAAAAAATTTGACGTTGAGTGAACCTAGTACTTTACCTAAACTTAAATTTTATAAGCACAGCCGTGTGATGCCTTCTATAATAATTGTAGAATGCCGTCCTTTCGGACGACGATGGCCCACAACTACCTGATGGTCAGTCCTCGGATATCGCACTCTAACACCTATAACAATATACTTTACTATACAATACTGGTTACTGTCACTTTCGCTATAACAGTCATACCTACATTAGCACCTATCAGCTATGATATGGTGCATTATCCATTGCAACTATAGTACCAGGTTTTATATTAATGTGGCAAAGCAGATTCAAACCATTCTTCAAATACTTCGCTCTATATCTATATCCATATATGTCTCCTGTTCGTCGTGATTCAAAAATGAATAAACCCTGTTGCTAAGATACTGCTACTGCGTTATTATTAAACGAAGTTTTTTTCCAGAAAGTGATTTTAATCCAGTCGAAAATTATTCAAGAAATGCCTACCGTTTGCTTTGGATTTTGCAATCCTGCCACACTTTTGTCACTATATGGTCTTTCCTTATCCATGTTTTATCCGAGTATTATATTTTTCGATTCAAAATTCGATCTTCTTGTACTTATTAGTTTCTTGCCATCACTATTTTGTCTTTCTCTATTAGCATACTCTTTCGTTTTATAAAACAGAAATTCATGTCACGCATAAAAAGCACCCTTCTAGATATTCTAGGAAAAGTTTTATCCTGTGAAATAGTAACTTGACTTTTTATATTGTCGGCACTTAAGTTTTAAAATTCAATCCATCAATTGTTCTGCAAATCGCGTATTTTGTATCATCATCAAACTCTACTTCTTTCCGCGAGTTTCTACTATTTTCCGTTTCACAGTTGTTCTTCTTTGCCACTCTTTATTGCACGATATACACTACACACGGACCTATTACTTTCATAAGAACTGAATATATTAATAATTATTTAACGAAAATAAAGCATGCAGTTTCGTTCCAAAAGAGGCCATTTTAATATTGTCCCCATTTTTGACGAGGCGTCGACTATTTTTAATAATTAAGTTTATTTCACAATATTAACGAGATTTTATAACAATTATAAGGAATTTTAAAATACAATTAGTTTTTATAAAATTTAAGAATTGTTATAAAGTTGAAAAGATAAAGATTAATATTAAAATTTTAGTAGTCTAGTTTCATACTTTTCATCAGTAAACTGTTTGTCTTTGGACATTTTTTTAGGCATTATTTAAATAGCTCTTTGCAAAGGTATTGGTAACAGTATTATTTTATTGACATAATGCTCTGTAGTATATATCTTCTCGTATAAATGTAACATATTTTTGTTTTATAGCAAGAAATAGGTTTTATCAAACTCTCTAAGCTTGCATCTAGTCAACATGATAAACATTTAGCATTGACAACCTCCTGAAGATCACTATTCTTTGGGCCATGTTTATATTTATTAGACTCTTAAGGTTACTATCGCAGAAATATAGACTTATTAGTGGTTTTATAAACAGTTCTTATGAAAATACTGTAGGTCATTAAAAAACTAAAATTGTTACTTATGTCTACTGCTATAAATTGTAAACGGATCTATACGTCATTCTGTACTCGTGAAATCCGGCTATAGATACAATTTTGTTCCTGTCTTTCAATTACACGTTGTACTAATTATCTCCATCAGTATGCGGTGTAGAACTAACTACATCTATCGGCCGTTCGCTGCTTTTAGCTGCTTTCGTCTGTCTAACCCGACAGACGAAAGCAGCTAGGATTATTCGTCGGATACCTCACCTATGGCATACTGATGAGAGCTAATAAGCTCGAAACCGGTATATGTCTGGTGGGCGTCTGACGAATGACTCTAGCTGTTGCTATAGGTTTTCCGGGTGTAATTCAATGCTGGTCGGGGCATTAGCCCGCAGAGTAGTTGTTTCCTGGAATTCCGTGTTTGCAAAATATCTCGATCAGGTCCTACTATAGACAACCCACACGTATCAGATCGTATTATGTTAGATACTAACAGTATTGTTAAAACGTCAGGATTTTACGCATCATTATCATATTTGTCGAATATGTGCACTGTGTACCTAGGCCAGATAAATTTCGTAGTCATTTTTCACTGCGGCAAATAAATATCCAGTAAATGTAAATTTCGTGCCCATACGGTCTAGTTGATGATGAATCGATTCTTTGCGTCCCATCAATGTATAATAATTTATTTTAAATACATTTTAGCGGGACAAAAGACCATTAATAATCCCGAATAAATGGCCGCGTAGTGAGAGAGCTTTCGTTACAATCTAAGTTAAATTTACTACGCTCTACATCTTACTGACATAGTTTAGATTTAGTGCCCACGTACTTTAATACTAATTGTATTAGAAGCTCGATAAATAGCCATAATTTATAAGGTGAACATGCGAGTTTTCAGACATGAGTTAGATGTGAAAGGAAAAATACTGTAACTGTAGAATGATTTATATAGTGTGCAATAGTCTCTGTTGATAATTTTAAAACTGAATGGTATATTGCAAAAGGTACCACTAACGTAAAAATGCAAAACTGATACTAAGTACTATTTTATAGCTACTAACTAAACATAATTGTCAACTCTTGGATTTTGAAATAGTTATTTCCTTTTTAAATGGCAAGAGTGCCTTGGAAATCGAAGGTCGTATCTTTGCAGGCTCGTCATCGCTTAGATAGTAACAATATCGATGGTATTTATCCTCTAGATAGTTTCTGATGACAAAATATGATCCTTATCTGCTGAATTTGTTTGATCAGATTTTCATCTATTGTTTTCTATTGAACAACTTTTGAGGAACCTTCTTTGATGACAACGTTACAAATGGTGAATCACTTCTAAACCACTGAATTTTTCCAGGCGTGGAATAGAAAAATACCAAATCATAAACAGTAGAGGAGAATATATCATACCAAATATTAGTTTCTAGTATATACTATACCTACTGGAAGATCCGATGTATAAGAATATTAAGAACAATATGATCAAAACAAAAGGAAGTGGCATCTACAGTTCAAGACTCTAGTATTCCCAAAAATATATTCATAGAGACTTGATCTAAGTGATCAAAAAATATTACAACTTTGTTACTTTCCAAACGTTCAAACTTGATGTTTCACTTTGGCCAATAGTCGGATCTGCGACTCACCTATTTGCGCTACATGTCACATGACGCTGGAGAGGGAAAGACAGAACACCGTGTTTATAACGCTGAAACTTTCATCAACAAGTTTAAGGGGATGCAACTATAACCCACTGACTTTTGACAAAGAATGAAGTCTAGTAGATTTAGCTAACGTGTACACCAAATATACTTTGTATTGTAACCCTCCCAGAAATCACGTATCGTCGTAACACCTTCATGCATCAAGTATGAACTATTTGTGAACTAGATCACTTGGTACTACTTACAACGTGAATAAACAGCTTTCAGAGCAAATGGATATGCCAACAGATATATTGAGCAAACTGTCCGCAGGATCCCTAAGAGGAACAAAGCAGAAGATAAGAAAGTTGAAGGAGAACAAATGTCACAAGAAAAATAACATTGGTAAGGGGCAAGCAATAGATTTGAACAGAAACAAACGTTTCTTGATTTGTGTATTTTTTTGCTTTACTTTATGATACTTGAAATAAAACAAATTAAGAACGAATTTGTGTTATTTTATTTCTAAATAATGTGCCCAAAAGCGTTGGTACAGGTTATTTTATTCACTATTTTGCAAATATTGATTTCGTTGTCAAGTAAATTAGAATTCGTATTTTCCTGTTTTCTAATGTATGAAACAATTCTATATTGTTTATTATTTTGAACATTGCACGCCAAGTTACCTAATAAATGGCGATGACGACGTTGGAAGACTTTGTGAGCACTCATCTGATAATCCTGTATTATTGTAGGATAAGACGATATCTCATTCCAAATTACTCACTGGCGCCGTATTGGAGACAAAACAAGCCCCAAGAACTGTCCTGCTGGCGCCTGTAATAAGCGGTCGATTTTTCTTTAGACACGATAACATCTAATAGTTGTACTTACGTTCACTTGCAACAAATTGTGGATATATTTCTCAAAGTATAATTTATCGTGTGTACAAAATTACTCAGATTTTTCACTCCGTGTTTTCAATTGTTTGTGTATCGTTGCAATTATTTTTAAAAGAAAGAACAGCTAGCTAATTTGTGAGAGTACAGGGTGCACAGTTTATCTGCATGCGATGAAACCAAAATGATTGGTCGCGCTCACAGTACAATGTGTGGCTGTATGTGTATATGTATATAATTTGCTTCAGCAAATCTAAACTGACTCGTATTTTAAACAGATTATGTTACATACGGAAAACAAATATTTTTTGCCTAAAATAAACTTACAGCACTATTAAATAAATCGAAAATAATTATAGAATCCTTTATTGTACACCAAAAAATACAAATGCGTACGAATTATAAATTTTCTGGATAGGAACTGTATCGCATTTAAAATTATATAATTACAATAAAATATACATAGAAAATTATAATTTTCACTTATAATAATCCCTAGCAATTAAATTATTTACGGAGGTCATGAATATTTTGGCAGGCGAAAAAACTTTTATATGACATTTTCAAAACTATTTTTGTGTACATGTATAACAATTACATTTAATACTATATCTATTGACGTAAACAGAATTTCTGATAGGAACAAAATACAGGTACACAAATAATCAAACTTGCTTTATATTAAGTGTCTTAGACAACTATTTGAAACTACGAACAAAATTCTATCAAGAAATTCAAGTTCTCTGTAATAACAACAATAAAAAAACACGCATGGAATAATAATAATATAGTGATAATAATATCTCTACCCCTCATTCTAATAACGAGTATTAGCGCAGAAGTCGAAGACCTGTGCGGAAGGGGAGGCGGCATATTATTATTAAGCAGGCCACATTTGCGCCCAGGAACGACTTCCGTTGGTAGGCCCTAACCACCATTCAGTGCAGAAATGAGGGAAACCTGGAAAACCTCATTAATTAGGGGGGTAAAATTAAATTAAATGCCAACCGGTATCAATCTCTCACATTGACCCAAGTCAACATCCTTCCACCA
Organism: Monochamus saltuarius; assembly: GCA_025584915.1. Taxonomy (NCBI): domain Eukaryota; kingdom Metazoa; phylum Arthropoda; class Insecta; order Coleoptera; family Cerambycidae; genus Monochamus; species Monochamus saltuarius. The sequence goes on along the minus strand of CM046725.1, from coordinate 53,639,988 downwards.
TACCATACCCGCAGAGAGGGTGCCAAGCTCTTCACGAATATAGCTTATAAACGGTCTACCGGCTGCAGGGGTCGAACCCACAGCGATCCAGTCACCTCGATTCAAGTACTGACGCCTTAAACCGCGCGACCACTGACCGATCCAAATCAGAAATCCGAATGGAAACTTCTTTATTTTTAATAGAATTTTAAAACTGAAAATAAATCAAATATTTTTAAAAGTAATACTTTATTTTATGTCGACTTTGTGTTATCAAACCATAATACTGTCTAAGCCATCAACAGCTGTTTAGTGATTTACCTAATCACAGATTCTAGTTTCCGAAAAATCCTATTGTAACATCAGAACCACTAATTTTGACAACAGCACATGTAGAGTTATTTAATAAAATATTAAATTTGGGTGTAACAAAAAATCACGGTTGTTTGAACATGATAAATAGTCAATATTTTTATGTCCATGATTAATAATTCCATATAATACTACGACGTGTATTAAGAATATTCATTAATATTGAAAAAATTAAAACCTAATGTGAAAAACTGTTTATTCTTATTTTATATTATGCTGATTGTTTCTATGATTACCTATACATTTAAAATTTTCACCACAGGAAAATTTGTTGTCTGTTTCTTTATGTTTATTCGTTTTCAATTGTTTCAGTCAATTTTAAAATTATAAAATAGGAACTGTTATATCCTATTATGAAGGAAAAAATAATGCAATTGAATTGCATAAAAATATACAGCGTTTTTTTATTTAAAAAAAAATTACAAGCAGGCGACTGAATTGTACGTAATGAGCTGTATAAATGTATCAGAAGCAATTTTCCATTCCTTTGTCTCAACTTTTCTCTAAGATACGAATAATGAAAATTCTGATTGCGGCATCTTAAGTTTCTCGAAAAAGTAGCCGAGTGTTGTGAAAACTACATTCTTCTATCTCTTGTAGTTTCCGAGATACCCAGCAATTCAGTAGCTACAGTTTTAATTTTGTAATATTAATGTGTTATACTGTTGCTTTAATTCGAATTTAACGGTATATTCAGGTTATAATCCTTATTTTGTTAGAGTTTCTTTGCTCTGGAAGAACTTGACACCGCCAAGATAAAAACGTAGTAACACATTAGTGTGCATTTTTTATTCGAAGTTATCCGTTAGTTAACAAAATATATTAACGAGAGAAATAGGTTCCGTTTATTAAGTTAGGTTTCTAATACTAATAAGCTTGGTTGCAGTTACTAAATACTCCGATCAGATAGATCACTAAACAGCTGTTGGTATCTGACTATTAGCTATTGTTTCCGAACGCAGTTGACGTCGAGAGGTTGAGCGCTAAATATTAAATCTAACTTGAGATTTTGAGCATTATTTCTAATGGACAAGTTTTGTTATATAATTAGTGGTACTGATGTTACAATAGGGTTTTCAGGAAACTAGAATCTGAGATCAGATAGACACACTAAACAGCTATTGGTGGCTTATACGCCACGTATCTATTTTCTGGCTATTGTTTCCTAGCGCAGTTGAGGTTGAGAGGTTGAGCACCAAATATTAAATCTAACCTGAAATTCTAAGCATTCTTTCTAATGGACAAGTTTGTTATATACGTCTTCAAGACATGGTATTTGATGATAAGGATGATCAGGAATGCTGTTCATCAAGTTCATAGTATTTGTAAGATCATTACAGATCTTCTGTTTCTCTATTTTGAACGTTATTTTAAGGTTAGAAAAAAACAACAGCAGTAATGGGTAGATGTGATTACATTTCGATCAATATGACGAACGAATTTTAACTTAACCGATGCGTTTTCCGAAATGCAAAATCAGTAATCAACGAGTTAATCCGACCATAGTTTCCGAAAAGGCCTGATATATTGAAATTGCCTTGGAAAAAGTATGCTTGCAATTTGAATCCTGCTATTACTACATATTAACTGTTTATACCAAGCGTTTTTAGGAAAAACTTTATCTCACTGAAATATGTAGTTGACTGTTGCCAGTATACACTTGTACAGTATTATATCTGCTATAAGAAAGCACTGATCTAATTAACAAATGATGTATGGTTTTCCAATCATCAGCCAGCTCATCGGTGAAAAATGTATCTCTCACAAATAAATGTTCTTTGTGTAGTAAAATGCAATTTTTGTTTCAGATAATCTACCATAATGGCGGCCTTTGTTGCGAAACAAATGGTTGGAAACAAATTAAGCGCCGTTAAAGGTAAATAATAGGATGTAGAGATTTGTATGCTTTTTTATTCTTTTGTCATAATATAACGTATTGTTCGATAGCTTTATATCCAATACAGCCAATGTTCCTTTGTCTTATGTGTGTGGTGATGGTAAATTTTGCGTCAGTAGTGATATCGAAAATAGAGTTACTTATGTTTTATGTACAATTGTAGCGTCTCAAAATGTAAAAGTTCAGAACTTTTACATTTTGAGTCGCTGATGTAGATCAATGTTCTTACAACTATTTTCATTGTTTAACAGTTTAAAATATATTCTATTATTCCTGAAAATTTTAAATTCGAATAACATTTTCTGATATATTGTTATAGTCGCAATGGAGCCATCGTCTGCTAAATCGCAAAACATATGCCCTCTAAGCAACGCCATTTGGCAGTTGATGATTAAGCTACTATATATTTTTTATTTTTTAACTTTAATAACTATAGTAATTATAGCAGGTGTCTTAATTTAGGGTAACCGTTGGAATCTCGGAAATTATAAAGAAATGCAAATGCACTTAAATTTGGGCACAATTGCCTAATTTAATGCTCAATCAGTTACACAAACCTAGAAATAAATATAGACTGCACCATTGTATGATATAGATCACGAGACAGGCGCCTAAAACAAGTGCCACGTCTTCTAGAGTTCCTAGGTTCACAAAATGAATATTTTGTTGGCTTTATGTTGGCGGTTCTACAAATTTAATTTAGTTTAATTTAATTTAATATCGAAATATAAAATTACCAAATTTTAACTTGCTTGACACTTCTATGTCATTTAGAGAATGTAAAAATGCATCTCTTGTCTTTGCAAATATCACAATGTACCAAAATGTAAATTAGTAGAACTATACAGGATGTTTTCAAAAGAACTAGGTAGCATAAATGGTACCGGCGAATCTACCGCTGAAAAGAACACGTTTGCATAAAAATGACTTTAGAAAATGTTTACCCCTTAGCAAATACAGCCCTTCAAAGTTTCCATAAAAATATGCAATGGCGGTTGTAATTTTAAAACCAAAAAAGCTTAGTCAAATTTAAAAAAATGTTTTACTAAGTTTCTTCACCTTGGAAGGGGTTAAAATAAACATCCCGTAAGTTGCTTTTTGCCACAACTTATTTGTTTGACAAAAATCGAGTATTTAGAATTACGCATCGAATAGCCAGGTTTATTTTAAAATTTTTACCTCTCTTACTTTTTTGCTTTGTTCGTGTCCATTGTAGGGCAAATGATAATGAATTTGGATTTTTCTTTAATAAACGGATATTTTTAAAGCAAAAAAGTAAGACATATAAAAGATTTAAAGTAAACTAGGCTATCTGACACCTATTTTTAAACATTCATTTTTGTCAAACAAATAAATTGTAGAAAAAAATAACTTACGGGGATACTTATTTCAAATTCTTCTAAGGAGCAAATTTTAAAAATTCTGAAGCTTGTAAATTGGTCATGACCTAGGTCGTCGGCACAGTTTGTATTTTTTCTAAATTTGGATCAGATATTATATACCACAACAACAAAAATATTACAAAATCAGAATATTTACTTTTACCTCAAAATTCTAAGTAAGTTATTAGTCAGAATTGTGACATATCAGAATTCTGCATTATAAGTCAGGATCCTGAGATCTGTGTCAGAATTCTAACTTGTATCTATCTATTAGAATTCTAATGTTTTCCTCAGAATTCTGTTGTAAGTTGTAAGCGAGAATTCTGAGATCTGTCAGAATTCTGACTTCTATTTCCGCATTCTAAGTCATAATTCTGACATATTCTCTCAGAATTCTGAGATAGAATTAAGAACTCTGAGATAAAAATAAGAATCACCGAATAAACTTGAACTACAGATCGAGTCATATCATGATTAAAATCATATATGACAAAGAAACAGCGGTATAATCTTGTTATGGTTATAAGTACATACTTACCTAAATTTATTAATTTCAGTAGCACAGATAGCTAAGATCTTAGCAATATCATCTCAAATGTTTGATAAATTAGTAATTTTATGCTGTGACGTCAGAGCCCCCAGGTACCTTGTGATTTCTAATTTTCTACTTTGCTAATTTGGATTTTCAGTAGCTTGGAAAATTAAACTACAGAAATAAAATACGGTATACATTAAATCTAAATCAATTAGACATTGAGTGAGTACCTAATTTGTAAAATCTCCTACACTTTAAGTAATGGGTACACTGGAAAATATATTACCTGCTTTTTATTGGTTTCCTTAACCGGTTACTTTAATGAATAATTTGATAAGGTAGATATTATTTATATCTCCTTTTAAGTACAATGTAAGGTAAAAATGTGTAATATTTTTAGTAGAGCAATGACTTTGCCATAAATTAAATTCTATATGAACAGAGTGTCAGGAATATAATTGGTAATAGTAAAGGGGCTTGTATATCTGCCAACTGCAACACAAAATGTCTAAAACGAATACTTATTCTACAAATATATTTTAAAAAATAAAATAGAACGGCAATAAAATGCAAAACTGTGTAACGAAATTACTTCAAGACTTAGAGGTACTTAAACTTTCACTTGGCTACTTTTACGTGTATAAATTTCTCTTGTAACAACTAGCATCAGTGGCGTTCGTAACATTAAATAATCATTTTTAGCTAACAAAATTGTACTTCACTGTTTTTTGGACAAATTGATATCGCTATCTTAAAGCCAAGTTAATTTTGCTGAAACAGTGTCTCTTGGACATTTCCTCCTGACGCACCGTTTTCGAGGTAAAAATTAATTTATTAATCATTACAATATAGACCAAACTTTGGTATGCTAATTAAAAAACAATAATCTAAGTGGCATGTGTCAGTTTGTCATAAATTCCATGTCAGACTTAAACAAAATAAGATAACACAAAGTGTCGAATTGTTTTTGAAGTGTTTCACTTAGGTTTTCATAATTTTTTTGTAGAAAATAAGTAAATACGGTGAATTATTCCTTTGAAGAATTGACTGACAAACGTCTTATCTATGGAAAAGCAAACGAAAATTAGAATGAAGTAAGGCGTCTCTACGAAGGTGCAATTCCTGACCACCAATTATCTTATGCAAACACTTTTTCGAATATTACCTACATTACTTATTTTGCAATATCTAAACCTGTTGGTAGACTATGTGCAGAAATTGGTATAAATCTGTTTCGCAACTAATGTATTTTTTAAATACGTAGTTTTAACTTAATAAACGAATTTACAATAATAAAAAAAATATTTTTTATGTGTGTAAAAACCGCACATCTGGGTAGCCGTATGTTCAGAGACACTTTGTATAAAATGAGTTAGAACACTTTATAGCAAGTTAGAATATTACAAATTGTTCAGAAAATAGTGAGGGTTATCCTCCTTCTTCCAGTTTCTAAGTTTGTTCTTTCGGCATCCAATAATATCCTTGATTAATAATAAAATTTCAAAGTGACACGTGAAAACTTATAAGAAATTATAGCAAAAAAACAATTGTAAAAGTTTAACACTCTGTATCTTTTAAAGGATAAACTGCTTTTGTCGCTATTGTTATTAATTATTAATAGAATTAATTTGTGGTTTTAATTAGTAAAATAGTTTGACATACTTGATGTTAAAAACTTTAGGCCCGACTACATTATACGGATATCATTGAGCCTCGTGTATTGTACGCCACACTGCTGCAATACACCGTGAACGCCCTGGACCTCCATCCCTTCTACGATTCGGTTGCAAATTTCCCGCGTCACGCCTGCGTTTGCACTACACTAACACTCACTGCAGACCACCGTAAAAGTACCGGCATTTGGCACATGTTTACCGGGAAATCGTTCTGCTAAAGCATTTTCACTTCACCATAAATTAAAACGATACCCATCAACTGCTAGTTGCTATAGACGTAAGCCATTTTTGATATTTGAAAAACTAATGTAAATACTTGCATCACGAAAACGTTAAGACGGTAAGTAATCGGATATTTGAAATCGCCTGACTAGAGACGACAGTAGCCCAGAAATGTAAAGGTTGAAACTACTAGAACTTCAATAATTGTTTTTGTTTTTGGAAACTATAAGGATTTTACAATTTTTTTACGATATTGCCTCCATTTTTCATGACGCGTTTATTCCCAAGTATTTTTAGATACATTTTGAATCGTGTTATTTTGCAGTTAACGGGACGACCTGCTTCTTTATTACTCTTGTATGTTAGAGATGTTGTTCACTACGATAGAACTAAATAATTTGGTAGTTTTGGACCAACCTATAGTCTGTTTAGAAATGAAAAAGTGTAATAAAAGCTTATTATGTACGCAAATCGTAAATAAATGTAGTACTGGTGCTTATATTCAATATTTATATATTATGTATTATCGGTGTAGTGAACTTTAAACACAACTTTGTGTGATCGAACCGTACTAAATTGTAGCAGGTAGCTAAAATTTAATCCCCGACGATCCGTCTTTGTCTATGCCGCTTCAATTTCTCGGTCCATTTATCTTATAAAACCGCATTTCAAAACATGAGGCAACTTTAAGCATCATAACCCGGTTAAGAGGGTTTTTAGTAATTCAAATAAAATTATTCAATATTATTATCAAAATATTTATTTAAATTTAATGAATAGACTTTTATTCCACACAAAAATATATGTATTTTGAAAATTCAAATTATGGTGAGTAAATGTGGTGTTGTATAAATGTACAATAAAGAAAATGAAAAAGTAGGTATATTAAAATTCATCCTCTGAATATTCTGATGAATTATCTTCGTCTCCTAGATTGATAACGATAGGTTCCACAGTAACGTCAATTAAATTATCGAATTCCCACATTTTCTCCTCTTCTTTTTGTACATGATGTATACATCTTTGCCAGTTATCTGCAGTTACTCATTCCAAGGAACTTTTTAACAAAATTTTCACATCACTTAATTTAAACGTCGTATTATTTCGCGCTACATCTCCTTTTACCTGCGCCCAGACTAATTCGATTAGGATTAAGTTCACAGTGATAAGGTGGCAACCGTAGTACCGTTATTTGGCGATTTGTTGCCATTTTATCGATAACATATTTTTTCTGATCTTTATTAAGATTGACAAGTGTCAAAAGTTCCTTTTTTTACCATATTTGATTAAAAAAAAATGTTTTTTCCGGATAACCATTGAATTGTATCGGCTTTCCTCCAAGCAGTCGTAGGCGTCCGCTCGGTTTTCCGTGAATGGTAACTGACATTATTCATGAAAATTACAGACCCTGGAGGAATAAGATCCAACATCTGTGTAAAATACTCTTCGAAAACATATGCGTTCATGTCTTCGTGATGGTCACCTGTATTTTTAGATTCAAATAAAAGTAAACCGCCATCTACAAAACCACTGGCACTACTTATATATGTCACTATTAATCTTCGCCCTTTACCTGAAGGTGCCTTGAACCCTGTTGAAAGTCCATCTAAAAATGCTTGTCGAAAACTTTTTACATTTTTATCTTGCCATACATTTGTTACAGTATATCCCTCGTTGGCCCAAGTTTCGTCTAGATAATAAATATTCCTCCCTTCGTCACGGAATTATCTAATTGATCTTAGTAGAATCTTCGCCAACAAATAATTTCATCTTTATCGATAAGAACTGACTTTCTGTTCTGCTTTTTCCAGCTAAAATTCAACTCTTGTAAGACGGCCCATAATTTGCTTCTACTGATTTTTAGCAAATCGTTGTCCTCTGAAAGTTGGTATTTCTTTTTTAAAATAAAATGAGTGAACTTTTCTGCGAATGGCATTTTTGAAGAAATCATCTATAACGACTTTTGACTTCCCTGTAGTGATTTTGGGGGCTTTACAGTATCTTGTTCAGTTTTTGTTTCCTTTAAAAGTCTGTAGATAGTAGATTTTTCAATCCGTCATTTTGGAACACTTTTCCACGAAGTCGTCAACACCGTTGGTAGAATTTTAGTGTTGCAATGCATTAAATACATTTAATATAATAATCTTCTCATTCTGAGACAGCGCACATCTTTTCGCGCGTTTAGCAGGTACGTAATCTGATAAGTTCGACGTTTTACCCAAACTTGTTATATTCACTGGCACAATAGTCACTAAACACAAGTCGAATTTTACTATACTGCTCTAGCACGTCTTCGTATTGTAACATTCCTTTTATTATAAAGTTAAGAATGTCACAATTTAAATATGAAACGTCTAGTAACAAGGTATTTTTGCACATCCTGTATAATGTTGGTAGATTAAGTAAGTGTAAACCATATCCAGTGTACCATGTAACTTTAGATTTCTTCAAATAAGCCTAAAATGTAAACACTGTACGATAAATATTTTATTAGTTATTTACTTACCATTACTGTATACCACAGTTACATCGATGTATATCGTTATGTTATATATTTTTTCTGCTCTGTATAACACCCTGGAGTTTTTAGATCTTTGTAGGGTATGAAACCTACAGGAACTTAAATTCTAGTCCCTTTTCATTCTGATTTTGGTCGTTTGAAGTATTTTCCATATTACAGATTTAGTTATAGTGCCTAGCCACATTTTGAAAATAAATCTGAATTTATTGAAGTCATCAATAAGGATGGAGGTAATATATTTGATTAATTAAAATTATTATCGATAGTAGATTTCATTTTAAACAATATTGTATGTTATTTTTTGAAACTAAGAATATAAAATACCTAACCTGACCTTGATCTTTGCTAAAGCACATGCTAATTATTTTTTCTTTTCTTTTGTTATTTTCTTAACTTTAGAGAACAATTAAATAAATAATCAAGCAATAATTAAACAATTAAACAGTTAAATTGAACAATTAAATTAAATAATTGATTAATCAACAATTAAATAATCAATCAATAAATTTTATTGATGTTACGTCGAGTGACGTAAAATTTTGAGAATCTTTCCATTTCCCAAGTTGGAATATTTTGTTCAACCTTTGCTGGTTAAAGTATTCATTGCAGAATCAAAATTGAATTAAGAAGGCCATTCTAAAGCTTTGAAAATCTAGATTGTAAGCGGCACTATCCAAGTACGACAGCAAAGCTGCTCTTCTCGAAGTCGTCTTCAACGTTATCAGCGGATGAACTTTACAACTTATACAATTCCACGTCTGTATATCAACTGGTAGGCAAGTCAATAAACTGTGTTTATTTTTTATATATTTATTTTTCTTCACCCATTTGGCTTAAGCAAAATTTATTATCCTCCTACAGGGGTAAAAAGGCAAACCGAACAGATTATTCTGTAGGTGGCGCCCAAATATAACATCCTTTTAAACAGTTTGCTACTCAAAAACCCACGACTTAAAAAAGTGCCCCGACTAAAAAAGCAGCCGTTCGCAACATTGTATATTTATCGATTGTGACAACCGATAGGTATCAATGATTTGGCGCCCAACGTGGGGCCAATTCAGCTCTAAGACTGGATTGATCTGTCACAATACACTGGCTCCTGCCCTATGATGTATCCAGTAAAATATACTAATGTACACCCATTACCTGTGAGCATTAGTGTTACCCGATAATTACCTGAAACGAAATATTACCACGCCCATGGCCGGTTCTTATCTCGGGGTTTTATTACTCTCTTTCATTTCCAAACTGACTATAACATATTTTTCTTTTTAAATGTTTTAAATAAATGATAAGCTTAACGTAAATAAAATTTTAGCAAACAATTTTAATGAGATTTCGTGTTCGAATATTTCGTCTCTTAAATAAAAAAAACTTGCAATCATTTACTTTAGTGATTTTGGAAACAGAAACAGACCGACGTTAAATAAATGGCGCAAACAGAAACAAATTTCCTCTAGTACAAAATATATTCAAGGCACCATTTAAAGAAGCGTACGTTTTTTTAGATAATTACCATTGATAGGCTTTTCCAGAACGGCTCCGAATCGAGATGAGCCAGTGACGCGTGGGTGTTATTTAGTAAGGGAGAGTAATTTGGGGTAATAAGGGGCAATTTGGGAAGTCGAAGGGTTTAAAATGACACCCCCGAGTCCTTAACCTGGAGATGACCTCCGTGCACGTCACAAAGAGAGAGATAAAGTTCAGGGCCGGCCCCGGGGCCTTGTTATACCCACCCAAGGATACTATTCAATTCCGCGCTGGTCATAGCCAGCTGTTCGGTCTTTTGATGTCGTGCGATCAACTCGTATAGTGTTATCCGACCCTTTTCGCAGAGACTGCGGGGTTCATATTGAACCCTCTCGTTCGATTATCCGTTTCATTGGCATTGTTACGCAACGTAGTGTATTGTTAAAATTTTACAGGCCGGATGAAGATAGCATTCCTTTAAAGGCGAAGGGATGCCACTTGACTGTTAGAATACTAAAAATATATTGTTAGCCTTCAAGAATTCTGATTTCTCACGTTTTACTGCTCTTATCTAAGGTTCAGTACAATTTTATCGTTAGTAAATACGTAGAGTGTTTATTCTAGCTAATCTATACCCAACCTCTAACTAAATTTGAAGGTGCTCAGATATAGTTCCAGGTATAAAAGTTTCCAGAATGACAAGTTATTTAGAACAATTATTTTTACCTGTTATGTTTTGTCATAAAATTTCCTGAATTCTGCGTGTCAACTGCACATTGAGAAAATTGTATACAATAATATAAACATTATCACATCCAGAAGAATTCTTTTAAAAAACTAGTAACACTTGAATTGATGTAAATTGTTAAGTACTTTTCACGGCATATAGAACACAGTGATAAGATACAGATCCCGGTTCTTCATGTTCTCTCGCGCACTTTCCGGATTTTGGATTCTAGTTCGATGTTTAACAAATGGAGCAAAACCCTCTTTTCCTACGGAAAGTCGGCGCCTATGTTGCCTATGACAATCAATCATCGTCCGAAATGGCTAGATATATCATACTACCATGCGGTCGTTTTTTGCAGCATTGTCAAGTGTAGAAACGACGAAAATAAACATTTTTATTAATTATAATAATATCTAAGTACCTGATAGATAACTGTTAATCCGGTTAGCTGCAGTATTTTGTGTTCGTATGGCAGCGTAATACCAAAGACGTTTCCCAAGTACACAAAATATTATGCTGAATACGTGTGGCAGTGTTTTTATGTATTTGTGTACATTTGCGTGTATTTTGTTATTATCATTTGTGTTTTTTCTCGACGTAAGTAATGGACCTGGTCATGACCGCCAAACCAAGTAGGTATATCGCTGTACACAAAAAGAACGGTCGAGGGAAGGAGAGGTTTACAGCAAGTACTAAAATATTTGCAGGTTTTGATTTAAACAAGTAAGAAAACAGAAAATGATACAACATTCTTAAATTCTCTCCAAATATCAATCCTGGAAATAAATATTAGTAAGATAGATGCTGCTTCTCTGTGCTACCATACCGCATGTCTCATTAAATCATTAAATAATAATCTACATTTTGTAAAGATGTTTTTTCTTTCAAAGCAACTTAAATTGATACACGTGTCAATGCGGTGATCTGTCACTACGTTTGACACTTTTGACTTTGGCAGAATATACCTAAGCTCGCGGCTGACATAAGGTCAGTGACGGCGATAAATAAGGATTAATATAGTTTTGAAAAAAAATTGTTTTCGCTTTATAAATAAGTTTGGATTTTTTTTGAAGTCCTAGTTAACCCTGTATTCTTTGATTCACATTCCGACTTTTTTATTTTTATTTTAAATAATATCTTCACCAAATCACTATTTCTCCCTTTTCTATCAATATACTCATCTCGATTTTACTATACAGGGTTAACTATGACTAAGTACAAATATTTGAAGAGGGGATAGAGAAAATTAAGAACTAACGGAATTACCCTTCAAAAAATTCCAAACTTATTTATAAAGCGAAATTTTTTTTCTTCTAAATGATATTAAATCCTTATTTAATGCCGCCTATGCGACTTGTCCATCACGCGTTTAAAGAATCAGAGTAGGTAAGGTAGGCAACTAGCAACACGACCGCAAAATTTCCAGTGAAGTCATAACTTAATGCCTCTATTTACCATGTATGTTACCACGTTGTAGATTTGTGTTCTTCTTCAGTTCTTAGTGCTTTTTTAATTTTTAAACGATTTGTAGCTATTAAATAAAGAGATTTGTGTTGGGTGCAGATACTTTCCCACAATATAGTTCGCCCCGGTTTGGTTTTCTAGGTTATGGCACAAGACTGCCGCTGGTACATTTTAATGTTTTGTTCTTTCGTTCGATATAATAAATAGATATTTTATCTAGCTGTACCTACAGGAAGTGTGTTTTATCGGTAGTGAGTGGTTATAATGAATGGAAATGTTGTAGTTTTGCCAGTTTGTAACGAAATAATGAAAAACGAATGCAAAATAATGGAGCTAACGATTAACTGCTATCTATGTATATATCAGTTGTTTTTACTAATAAGTTAATTTTTGTCGTTTCTGCATTTAGAAATGCTGCAAAAACCGACCGCATGGTAGTAGATATTGCCAGATGTAAATTTTATCTATGGATCTAAGCCATCTCAGTCGAGGCTTATCATAGGTGCCGACTTTCCGTAGGAAAATAGGGTTTTGCCCCATTTTTTAAATATCGAGCTAAAATTCTAGAATAATTTTTTTATTGTCTTTTAGGTCGTCCTGAGCACGTGGTTAAAATTTTTGTACTTAGTCATAGTTAACCCTGTATACCATAAGTACCTTTCTATATATCCTAGGCAAACTTTCATCTTGTAACATATAGCAACCCAAATTTACACAATTATAAATTATCTTACACACCCTGTATCTCAAAAATAAGTGGATATAGGACATAATACGTTTATTAAGCAAATATCTCTTATTTTCAGTGTTCTATCAGCTGTAAAAATATTGCCATGTCTTTTTTGAAAAACCCTGTATAACCACTAATGAGGTGAAGTTTTTCCCGAAGCTTGGAAGTTGTTCAGAATAACGCCCATAAATACAAAAAGGTGAAAAAAGACTTCACTAATTACAGGCCTATAGCTATTTTAAATAATTTTTCTAAGATGTTTCACATAATTTGGCATATATTTATTTATATTTTCTCACGTCCAATGTAATAATTCCGGAACAGCATGGTTTCATCCAGGGACGATCTCCAGTTTCAAACTAAGTTTATAAAGCACATTATATCTCTAATGTACTTGATATTAATTAATCAAGTTAATGTAATTTATACAGATTTCTCTAAGACCAGAAGAGATGACCATGCTATACTGTTAAATAAACTTAATAACACCGGCTTATGTCCAAGTTTGATAAATCTTTTTAGGTAATACTTTTCTAACAGATTCTAATATGTTCAATTCCATGGTTCTCAATCTGAACTCAAATCCTTCATATCTTAGGTGTTCTCCAATGATCCATTCTTGGCCCTCTTACGTAAAGATCTTTTGTCATATTGAATCTATTCTGGTCTGCGTGAATCTTCAGCGCAACTTACTGTTAACTGGTGCCATGAAAATGATTAACCACTATACGAGTATGTTAATAATATGTTGTTTTGTTTTTAATTATTCATATGATAACATCCTCAAGAATCCTGAGTGTGTTAAGGATTTGGGTATGATTTTTGATTCCCAATGCTTATACAGCATATTAACTAATGCATATACAAACTTGTGTAGTTCGTAACTGACGTAATTTTAAGAAACAATCTACTCTCCGATTATTGTCTGCAACTTTTGTAAGGTCAAAAACGGAATATGGTTCAGTTGTATAGAATCTCATTTATAAAAAGTACATTTCGTTATTAGAAAGACTTCAGCGCACATTTTTTACGTCTGATATTTTTGCAATTGATGTAATTTGTCCTGCTAGAAATACTCCACAGAACGCATTTTTCAATTCATTTTGCACCATACACGGCCTTGTGTTTTTCTACGTTAATGCAGTTTACAAATTAAATATAAAGATGAGTGGTGAGGTGAGATTGTTCAATATATTAATTATAGGGTTCCAAGACACAGTTCCTTAGGTTTAAGGAATTATTTGCGGTACCATTTGCCCGTATCAATGTGTTATTAACATCACCTCTATACCAATTTATATCATTTCATGTAGTTTGAATAATGTAAAAAATGTTTTTCCATGGCTGTTCTGCTTGTTTTTTTTTTCTTTACAAATTTTAACTGTTCTATACAGGGTTAACTATGAATAAGTACAAATATTTTAAGATAGTATATAGAAAATTAAGAATTAACGGAATTACACTTCAAAAACATTCCAAACTTATTTCTAAAGCGAAAACAAACTTTTTTCGAAATTATATTAATTCCTTATTTAACGCCGACTATGCGACTTGGCCGCCACACGTTTACAGAATCAGAGTAGGCAACCTAGGCAACTAGCAACACGACCGTAAAATTTCCCGTCACGTCGTAATTTAATTCCTGTGTTTACCTTGTAGTTTTGTGTTATTCTTCAGTTTTTAGTCCCTTTTTTAAATTTTAAACGTTTTATAGTTGTAAAATAAAGAAACTTGTGTCGGGTGCAGATACTTTCCCACAATATAGTTTGCCGGTTTGGTTTTATAGATTATGGGACAAGACTACCGCGGATACATTAAATTTTTTCTATTCCTTTCGTTTGATTTTGTTATAAAACATAGGCATTTTATCTAACTGTATCTACGGGAACTGTGTTTTATCGGTAGTGGCTGGTTATAATAAATGCATATGTTGTAGTTTTGCCAGTTTGTAACGAATGAAAAACGAATGCAAAATAGTGGAGCTAACTAGATTAACTGCAAAATAACTACAGCGTGGTAGTAGATATTGTTGGCAGATTAAGTATTTTCTATAATTTTGTTATTGTCTTTTAGGCCTTCCTGAGCACGTGGTTAAAATTTTTGTACTTAGTCATATCCATGTATAATATCCATGTAAATTCTTGTATTGTTTTTATTTTAAATTTCTTTAGTGTTACTTCTGTGTATCAAAGTTTATATTTTTATCGCTTCACTATTTTTTATTTTACTAATGATTCTTTTATGTATCAACTCATGCTGTAAATGGGTGCTCAATGCTCATACCCGTTGGATATTTTACTGCAAATAAATATTACCTTGCATCTCTTTAATTTCGTACATTCTACATTTACAGCTCATAGCTTTTAGTGTCTTCTTGATTAACTGATGATTGTATCATTGGTTCCTAAGTAATTAATTATTACTGTGTAGCACGACATATATTTTAAAAATCCTTTTTGGTAATTGTTTCATGACAGAAAGCGATTTTTCCTTTGCCTTCCGCTATATCCCTATAAATATTCTAATTATTTTCAGCGTGATGCATCTTTGAAATCATAATAAACTACATCCTGCTAGTTTTAATCATGAAGTGCATTTTACTCGACGGGACATTTCACACTCACTAGAGCAAGAACTAATATAACAAAGAAAATATCTTGTCTCGGGAGACAAATTTGTTCCTTTTATATGCGCAACTTGTTTAACACACCACTACGGGTACAAGAGGCTAGCAGGATAAAACAGAGCTTCATCTCTATTTATAAGTTTCATCGGGGCTTATTTACACTATTTTTATTTAAAAGAATGAGAGTTGTTCATGTTAATACCTCCCCTGTGTTTCACAACATTAAATTCTCCACTTCCCTAATCATGTATATTAAGATGTATGTTTGAGAAGATAAATTTAGAGACATCTCTGGGGTACTCGAGAACACAACGTAAGCAGAAATACAAAGAACAAGGAATAAGTGACTATACGTTGGAGAAATACAATATATCATGTGGGTTACTATTTATTATATGACGCAATTCTCTCAGTGCTTTTGATGGCAATTTTTGTTTATATAGGATATTTCACAATTTCAGTTCACCAAAAAATATGTTATCTTGAATTAAGTTTAATATATTTATTTGTATATAAAAAATCTTTATAAAAGGCAAGCAATTTTTTCTATCAATTTGCTTCGGTACTGCTGATTTAAGTGCTGATGTGATGCTATATTGTGCATGAACCACATTTTTTTTTCGAAATTCCAGAGGTAAATCTATTAAATCTGGTAATTCATTTTGTATCTGGATGTATGTATGTATGCAAATAGATTTCCCCTGTTAATTTTTGAGCAAGAATGACAGATCCATTCTATTATCATTTATTACAGTCCATGTATTTTTCTCGTACCGAAAATGTTGAGCCTTGATTGCATGGATTTTCATCTGCATGTACATATTCATCATGAAAATTAGTTACCTGTTGTCAAACAATATGCTTTATCGGTAAAGAAAATTTTGATGCCAAAGTCTACGACAATTTTATTTTGCCTATTAACAAACTGACAAAAACCCAGGCACAATTCTGGATCATGGAATGAGAGATCTTAAACCGAATGAAAGTAATATTTTTATTTTTTCTGTAGCTTCAAGCCCTAATTGTGACATCATTGATTAGTTTTGTTAAAATTTTTCACGAATGTATGTATTCTTTACCATCATTCGAACATTGAAGAAGTGTATTTAACTGTCAAGTGCAGGAGAATCAGTAATAGCCTTACCTACAGTTTCTGAAAATAATGCAGTGTTATCAATTCTTCATTGTTCTTCGTAACTCCATGTTGTTCAGTTACCTTGAACGTTAGTTATCTTGTCGTTCACGATGCTTATCGGTGACATTAGATTTCCAACGTCTGGGAAAAGATTTAAAAACATTATTATATCTTGTTACTCCCAGTGACCGTATCAGGATTTCACAGACTATCAACGAAGCTATTCAGTGTGTGCAGTCAGCTAGCCTAATAATTTGCACTATACCTGTATATGCTTGAAGTTGCTGCAGGTTTGGTGTAAGACATCGACAGTGTGTAGTCCTGTTTTGTAAACGCAGCTGAGTTTTACAATATCTAAATCTTACAAAATTGGGCAATCATTATATTTATCTTCTATCGTTTTTAATACTGCCATTGAATCGCCTCGTAGTGCTACTATCAGTAAAGTTGCCTTTTCATCCTCAGGCCAGTTACTTGCCACGGTGTGGGTGCTTTAAATTGCTTTAGGTAGGCATGCATGACACTTTCCATCAAATGTAGACGGCGCTTTAATCCCTGAAGTCGCAAAAAAACTACTTAATGATTTATTTAATGGTTTTCTTCTCGATTTCATTAGTTTCTTCTGAATTTAATTACTTCTTACTATTTTCTTGTCAACTGGTTTTTATCTCATGTCTCCTTCATATCTTTTTTTCAAATCTTATTTTCTTTTGGCTGTTCTTCATTTTCTCTTGACTCATCGTCTAATGTTTTTCCAATTAACTGTTTCAAAGCTTATTTTATTTCTGCGGATCTTGATCTGATCAATGGCTGGTCATTTGTGGCAGCATTGTACTTTGACAGCAATTAATCTTGAACCTAATCGATTGTCTGCAAGAAACATATTACATACAAATATTTACGAAATCAAGAATCAGCGTGGTAAGTATTATAATGAGCAGTAGTTATATACAGTGCTTTCGAAAAGTAACGAATAAATTCATTATTTTTGAAATTGAGAAGTTTTCGAAAAAATCCCCTGGCACGTCGATTTTGTTTTTAAAAAAGGCACTTTTTGACATACGATCCACATTTGTGGCGTCATCGTTGTTCGAGATATGACGTCATCGACATTTTTTTTAAATAGCATTTTGACCATGCCATTTGAAAGAGCGTGTCATTACATATGTACATACATCATAAAAATGTATGGTGTTATATAACAAAAATTTCAAGAAAATAATGTTTGAAGATTTTAAAATTTTATTTTCACAATACCGAATATGATAATGATTATGTAAAAAATCAACTAAATTAAATGTTCAAATTCTGCACCGTTGGTTGCCTGGCAGTAGCCAAGACCATTAATAAATTCTTTGGGACATTATCAATAACTAACAGGAGGTATGCGATGTATCTCTTGACGAATTTTTGCTTTTAAATCTTCTAAATTAACCGGTCTAGTAACGTATACTTTGCTTTTTAAGTATTCCCACAAGAAATAATCTAGGGGTATCAAATCAGGCGATTTGGCTGGCCACTCAATCTACCCCTTCTCCCTATCCAACGATTCGGGAACAGCTCATCTAAATAAGCACGGACAGGTGTTGCATAATGGGAAGATGCACAGTATAGTGAAAATTAAATTTTAAAATCTTAAAACATTATTTTCTTGAAATTTTTGTTATGTAACACCATAATTTTACATGATGTATGTATGTAAAATGACACGCTCTTTCAAATGGCGTGGTCAAATATGGGGGTTGCTATTTAAAAAAATTGTCGATGACGTCATATCTCGTACAACGATGACATCACAAATATGGGTCGTATGTCAAAGAGTGCCTTTTTTAAAAACAAAATCCACGTGCCAGGGAATTTTTTCGAAAACTTCTCAGTTTCAGAAATAATGAATTTATTCGACAGCACTGCATATTAACTCAAAAGCTTCAATTCTTTGGATTACCGGATTTACAAAAATTATTCAAATCTTGGATAGCACAATATCAATATGTTCAATGTGGTGGTTACATGTCTAGGTCAGTGTTAATTACATCGCGTGTACTTCGGGGTTCATTTTAACATTTTTGTTGTTTGTTATTTATATAGTTCAAAATCTTCATTACAAATATTGCTTGGATACGGATGATTTAAAAATTTATAGTGATGTTACTACCGTTGATGATTGTGTTAAGTTGCAGCACTCTAAGCTATATTCGTGATTGCTGTATCATTAACAAGCTCTCTCTAAATGCTAGCAAGTGTACTGTGATTACTTTATGTGACTGTAAAAAATACAGGTGCATATTTTGATAATAAACTAAGTTTCAGTATTCTTATTGACAAAATCGTTCAATCTGCTTATAAAAGTCTAGGATTTCTAACTAGAATGTCCTATCGCCTTTTGGATATTCAAATATATGTATATATGACACGAGGATTAGCCCAGAAATCGAAGACTTGTGGCATATTATTATTAAGCAGGCCGCATTTGCGCCCAGGAACGACTTACGTTGGTAGGCCCTAACCACCATTCAGTGCAGGAATAAGGGAAACCTGGAAAACCTCATTAATTAGGGGGATAGTCAAATGTCATCCGGTATCAATCTCTCACATTGACCCAAGCCAATATTCTTCCACCCTACCATACCCGCAGAGGGGATGCCAATCTCTCCACGAATATAGCTTATATACGGTCTACCGGCTGCGGGGGTCGAACCCACAGCGATCCAGTCACCTCGATTCAAGTACTGACGCCTTAAACCGCGCGACCACTTACCGATCCAAATTTATAATTAGAAACTAGCAAAGTAGCTAAGTTCTACTTAGATATTATAAGTGAGCTGCTATGTATTAAAGTTGAAGTTTGTGTATTGTACGGTTCTTGATTAAAAATTCCCTTTTACTTCCAATCATTGAAGGATCGCTTTATAATTTGTTTCGTTATTCATCGCTGTCTTTGTTTATTTTAACAGGAGGAATCAGTCCTGAAAGTTAATAACGTCATTACTGAATGCGATATTGTAGTGCAAATTAACATTAAAATTAAAATGAATAGGTATCTATAGCAAATACAAGCTTCTTTTTTTTAGATCCGTTTGTAAATACAAACTCACCATTCGCATTACGTCGAATAGTTGGAATATTGGCGTTTACCTTTAACTGTGTCACCGTTCAGACATTTTATTTCGACTTTGCACTAGTTTAGAGCGGCAATAAGAAACGCAAATACAATTTTCAGAAGTGTATGTCAGCCGGGAACGAGACACTAAAGGAGATACATTGATTCGGTAATTTGACACTGTCGAGACGGCAATTTACAGATCTGCCAGAGTCAATAACACGAAAGGATAAGAATGCTTATGCTTTTATTTATGAATGGGACAGATATTGAGGTCATAAAGTTGCTCCAAGAAAATAGTTTGTTTCAATTATCGACATTGGTTTACTGAATAAATTAATTTGTAGTGACAAACAGATAACATATCTGCGTGAGTGGTCTAAGCGCTTGTACAAGTTGGGCCTGTTATAGTGGGGATTAGTTTTTCTAGAAGATGGGTGAGTTTTCATTTATAATGTAAAATAAAACACAAATTTGGTTAAAAGAACAATTTATGGCATTTACTTTTTGAAAATGATATCATGTAAATGTTGGCCATGACTACGTTTGAGGTGGTTCATTCGGAAGGTCCAATTTTGGGCGACTCGTTCGAGCATAGCGACTGGTATCTCGCGAATAACACGAGTAATGTTGGCTTCTAAAGCGTCAATCGTAGCTGGCTTATTCCTGAAGACCTCAGACTTTACATATTCCCAAAGAAAATAGTCCAAAGGTGTGATATCGCACGATATAGGTGGCCAATTTACCGTAGCAAAACGTGAAATTAAGTGCTCACCAAAATGATTTTTCAACAAGGTCATTGTTTCACGCGCGGTATGGCTCGTAGCGCCGTCTTGTTGAAACCAGAGCTCACCGAGACCATGCGCTTGAATTTCAGGAAGCACATAGTCCGTTAACATGGTGCGATAACGGTTACCATTGACGGTAACATTCTGATTTTCCTCATTTTTGAAGAAATATGGACCAATGGGATCGGTCTGTGGTTGCGCGGTTTAAGGCGTCAGTACTTGAATCGAGGTGACTGGATCGCTGTGGGTTCGACCCCCGCAGCCGGTAGATCGTATATAAGCTATATTCGTGGAGAGATTGGCACCCTCTCTGCGGGTATGGTAGGGTGGAAGAATGTTGGCTTGGGTCAATGTGAGAGATTGATACCGGTTGACATTTGACTACCCCCCTAATTAATGAGGTTTTCCAGGTTTCCCTCATTCCTGCACTTAATGGTGGTTAGGGCCTACCAACGTAAGTCGTTCCTTGTCGCAAATGCGGCCTGATTAATAATAATATGCCGCCCCCTCTCCCACACAAGTCTTCGATTTCTGGGCTAATCCTCGTGATTAGAATGAGGGGTAGAGATATGATTATTATATTATTATTATTATAATGATTCCACCAGCCCATAAACCACACCATACCGTTGTTTTTAATGGATGTAATGGTAGCTCTTGGTACTCTTCGGGTTGCTCATCAGCCCAAATACGGCAATTTTGTTTATTAACGTATCCATTGAGCCAGAAATGTGCTTCATCACTGAACAAAATTTCACGATAAAACACCGGATTTTCATTGAGTTTTTCCAGAGCCCATACACTGAAATTAAGACGCGAATTGCTGGAAGACGCTGGATGTGGTTTATTCGGTCGAGTATTATCCACTAACGTAAACTGGGACTCAAATTTGCGATGGTGTTGGCA
Organism: Monochamus saltuarius; assembly: GCA_025584915.1. Taxonomy (NCBI): domain Eukaryota; kingdom Metazoa; phylum Arthropoda; class Insecta; order Coleoptera; family Cerambycidae; genus Monochamus; species Monochamus saltuarius. The sequence goes on along the minus strand of CM046725.1, from coordinate 53,618,455 downwards.
GTAGTGGTTTCAATTCGATTATGCGCACCGTAAACTCATCGAATCGCACGAAAAACATTTCTCACAGAACGTTGATTTTCGTAATACAGCTGAACAATTTGGAGACGTTGTTGTGATGCGAGTCTTTCCATGATGACTTGCCAAACGATACTGAACAAAAATGACAAAGCAATTTGATATGAGTCACACGTGATCTGTAAAAAAGCATATTGAAAATCAAACCTCACGATGAATCACCCGACTCACCTGATTCACTCCTCATAATACTTAACTGAAATATATAAGGTGTTCATTAAAGAATGGGCCATATTTTAGTGACGAAAATATGATTTAAATGAACTTACTTTAGTACCGGGTGTCTCAAACTTGATAGCATTGGCCTACTGTGAGAATTTTAAAAATTTGGGACACGTGATGTTAAATAGAATAAGGTAAGCTCCATTTTCAAGTAGTATCTTTGGGATTTGACAGAAACGATTAATGACGTCATCAATTATATTTTTTCCAGAAACATACCCAAATTTTGATTCTTTCGAACAGAAACTGCATCTTCATTTTGTCGCAAGGTCACCTCCAATTTTGTAAAGGATTTTTTTTATAACTCGCCGTAAATTAGCAACATATCAACTTTTTCTGATTGATAAAATATTTTCTGAGCACAAATGTTACACGTTTGACGTTCATCTTGAGTAATGACAAGTATTTTTTCCTAGTTTTGACATATAAAGTAACATCTTTTTCTACACCCGTATTATAACAATGCACTTATATGCCCATAATCCGTTTCATAATGACAGCCATTACGATACAGATTTTTCATTGCGATACAGATTTTTAATCAATAGAAACCCATAATTTTTCAATCAAGCATGCTGTGCATTTGACGTTTATCCTAGATTCCTATGTAATTATTTTAGATGTCAAAATCAGTACGTATTAAATTTTCGTAGATACCTAGCTAACTTTTCAAACTGCACAATAAATAATCTTAATATTTTTAAGAAATCGGATTAATTACAAATATTATTATATGTTCAATATAAATACAAATAAAATGTTTATAGTTTTCTTGTATCTATGGCGATACCAATACCCGAGGTATTAATTACAATTTTGTAGATTTTTTTTTTATAGAGATACGAATAATTTCTGTTACCTATTGTGTTCAATAAAAATATAAAATTTATGGTTTTTGATTATTTATCGGGTGTAGAAAAAATAGCGTATGCAACTCTCATGTAATGGTTATTAATACCCTCTCATAAACCATACGAAACTCGCCTTCCGCTCGTTTCGTATCCCGGTTAATGCTCGTGTATTAATAACCATCATTACATGATCGTTGCATAATATACTATTGTTATTGAAGCAAGTGTAAAAACGCTCTACTTTATGTACAATCCTTTTCAATAATAATGACACTCTCTTAAAACAGTGTTTGAACTTCTGGAAGTTCTGAACAGAAATTTCATTAAATCTCTTTTGGTACATGAAACAACTAATAACTAATATTAAAAATGTAAAGCTGATTTCAATATGAATATGTCAGATGTTCAAAATAAATCGCAAAATTCATTTTAGTGAGTGTCATTAATATTGCAAACGATAGTACCTAACTAGTTACGAAAAGTTTGTGTCACTAATTGCAAAAAATAATTGAACAAAATACAACAGAAAAATAATAGAGTAATTTTTATTTAAGTCAGTATTTTATAAATAACACTTAATTAATTATTTATTAATTATTATTATTTAATTATAAATATTCACAACGCAGTTGGTACAGTTAGTGAAACTAATTCCAGAAGAAATCGTATTTGTTGAACGTGCAGTAGTATACCGTGATATGTTATTGGTATTACTCGGTTCTCCAAGAATATCATCGGAAGTTTCTTTTCTCTCTATATTCTATAGAATTTTCAACATACCCTTCTGCAACAGAATTTTACTTCCAGCCGCCGTTTTGTTTTTAAAATATTGGCCTCAGAATCTGCAAGTAAAGTGGCCGAAGATCTTCTGAAACAGTGCCCTGTGAATAATGCACAGTTCGGTAAACCAATCATTTTTCCTACTGGTTGTATACCACATTTACCATCTCTATATCTAACAAAAAATCTATTATGTTTAATATTTTCGGGGTGTAGGTTTCCTTCCTGATAATGTTTAACGAAGTTTAGTCCTTCGCCCCGCCCGGGGTGATTCCAAATTCACGAATTACTCTAGTTTTTGTATTTGCAATATTTACTCGAAAATACGTCTCCTCATCTGTAACATCTTCAACGCGTAAAAATGTTAATACTGACTTCCGACATGCACTGGTTATTCCCACAACCAACACAACATTAAGCAAAAAATGCAAATTAGTAAACTGACAACTAAATGAAGCAATTATTAGTTACTTTAACCATTAAAAAATTATTGTCATCCACCCCCGTCAAAAACTTCGCAATATTTACTTTTGGAAAAACTTTTTATTTCTCAGCGTGATATCCATCGGACTGCCTTTTCAAAAATTGTTAACTATTGTATGTTTTATTGTCGTATGTTTTAAAGACGGCTCAGTTCTCAACATGGAGTACTGTGTCCATAGCGTAGAAGCCTTCAAATTCTTCTTACCTTCAAAATATGCCAATAGTACTTTCTCATTGACGTGTTTTACTTTCTTCTGTTCACGCCATTTCTCAAATTTTCCATAAGCCAAGTCATATACCGCTTTGAATTTTTCAGGAATTAATAAACATACGGCATTTTTTGTCGCTTCTTCGATATCGCTCGGTATATCGTCAGAATCTGAATGTAAATCACACATTTCTCCTAATAAATGGTAATAGTAACAACCATCGCCATAAAATAGATCAGCGTCTATTAAATATCAAGCCAAATGATAAAAAAATTTAAATTGAGACTGATCTACTAGATAATTGTTATTTAAATTATACTTGCAAATGATCAAAATTAAAAACTTGTATTTCCCATTTTTGTCAAAATTAGAAAAAATCTTGTATGTAATACGTTATGAAACATGATTTTATGAAATATAAGTATATATTTGTCGGTCAGTGGTCGCGCGGTTTAGGCGTCAGTACTTGAATCGAGGTGACTCTATCGCTGTGGGTTCGACTCCCACAGTCGGTAGACTGTATATAAGCTACATTCGTGGAGAGGATTGGCACCCTCTCTGCGGGTATGGTAGGGCGGAATAATGTTAGCTTGGGTCAATGTGAGAGATTGATACCGGTTGATATTTGACTACCCCCCTAATTAATGAGGTTTTCCAAGTTTCCCTCATTCCTGCACTGAATAGTGGTTAGGGCCTATCAACGTAAGTCGTTCCTGGGCGCAAATGCGGCCTGCTTAATAATAATATGCCGCCCCCTTTCCCGCAGAAGTCTCCGACTTCTGGGCTAATCCCTGTCATTAGAATGAGGGGTAGAGATATTTATTATTATTATTATTATTATTATTATTATTATTATTATTATTATTATTATTATTATTATTATTATTATTATTATTATTATTATTATTATTATTATTATTATTATTATTATTATTATTATTATTATTATTATTATTATTATTATTATTATTATTATTATTATTATTATTATTATTATTATTATTATTATTATTATTATTATTATTATTATTATTATTATTATTATTATTATTATTATTATTATTATTATTATTATTATTATTATTATTATTATTATTATTATTATTATTATTATTATTATTATTATTATTATTATTATTATTATTATTATTATTATTATTATTATTATTATTATTATTATTATTATTATTATTATTATTATTATTATTATTATTATTATTATTATTATTATTATTATTATTATTATTATTATTATTATTATTATTATTATTATTATTATTATTATTATTTATTATTATTATTATTATTATTATTATTATTATTATTATTATTATTATTATTATTATTATTAGATTATTATTATTATTATTATTATTATTTATTATTATTATTATTATTATTATTATTATTATTATTATTATTATTATTATTATTATTATTATTATTATTATTATTATTATTATTATTATTATTATTATTATTATTATTATTATTATTACAGTTGGTACAGTTAGTGAAACTAATTCCAGAAGAAATCGTATTTGTTGAACGTGCAGTAGTATACCGTGATATGTTATTGGTATTACTCGGTTCTCCAAGAATATCATCGGAAGTTTCTTTTCTCTCTATATTCTATAGAATTTTCAACATACCCTTCTGCAACAGAATTTTACTTCCAGCCGCCGTTTTGTTTTTAAAATATTGGCCTCAGAATCTGCAAGTAAAGTGGCCGAAGATCTTCTGAAACAGTGCCCTGTGAATAATGCACAGTTCGGTAAACCAATCATTTTTCCTACTGGTTGTATACCACATTTACCATCTCTATATCTAACAAAAAATCTATTATGTTTAATATTTTCCGGGTGTAGGTTTCCTTCCTGATAATGTTTAACGAAGTTTAGTCCTTCGCCCCGCCCGGGGTGATTCCAAATTCACGAATTACTCTAGTTTTTGTATTTGCAATATTTACTCGAAAATACGTCTCCTCATCTGTAACATCTTCAACGCGTAAAAATGTTAATACTGACTTCCGACATGCACTGGCTTTTCCCACAACCAACACAACATTAAGCAAAAAATGCAAATTAGTAAACTGACAACTAAATGAAGCAATTATTAGTTACTTTAACCATTAAAAAATTATTGTCATCCACCTCCGTCAAAACTTCCCAATATTTACTTTTGGAAAAACTTTTTATTTCTCAGCGTGATATCCATCGGACTGCCTTTTCAAAAATTGTTAACTAATGTATGTTTTAATGTCTATGCCTTTTTTTAAAGACGGCTCAGTTCTCAACATGGAGTACTGTGTCCATAGCGTAGAAGCCTTCAAATTCTTTTTACCTTCAAAATATGCCAATAGTACTTTCTCATTGACGTGTTTTACTTTCTTCTGTTCACGCCATTTCTCAAATTTTTCATAAGCCAAGTCATATACCGCTTTGAATTTTTCAGGAATTAATAAACATACGGCATTTTTTGCCGCTTCTTCGATATCGCTCGGTATATCGTCAGAATCTGAATGTAAATCACACATTTCTCCTAATAAATGGTAATAGTAACAACCATCGCCATAAAATAGATCAGCGTCTATTAAATATCAAGCCAAATGATAAAAAAATTTAAATTGAGACTGATCTACTAGATAATTGTTATTTAAATTATACTTGCAAATGATCAAAATTAAAAACTTGTATTTCCCATTTTTGTCAAAATTAGAAAAAATCTTGTATGTAATACGTTATGAAACATGATTTTATGAAATATAAGTATATATTTGTCGGTCAGTGGTCGCGCGGTTTAGGCGTCAGTACTTGAATCGAGGTGACTCGATCGGAGTTAGTTCGCGCCCAGCTGCCGGTAGACTGTATATAAGCTACATTCGTGGAGAGGATTGGCACCCTCTCTGCGGGTATGGTAGGGCGGAATAATGTTAGCTTGGGTCAATGTGAGAGATTGATACCGGTTGATATTTGACTACCCCCCTAATTAATGAGGTTTTCCAAGTTTCCCTCATTCCTGCACTGAATAGTGGTTAGGGCCTATCAACGTAAGTCGTTCCTGGGCGCAAATGCGGCCTGCTTAAGAATAATATGCCGCCCCATCTCCCGCACAAGTCTCCGACTTCTGGGCTAATCCCTGTCATTAGAATGAGGGGTAGAGATGTTATTATTATTATTATTATTATTATTATTATTATTATTATTATTATTATTATTATTATTATTATTATTATTATTATTATTATTATTATTATTATTATTATTATTATTATTATTATTATTATTATTATTATTATTATTATTATTATTATTATTATTATTATTATTATTATTATTATTATTATTATTATTATTATTATTATTATTATTATTATTATTATTATTATTATTATTATTATTATTATTATTATTATTATTATTATTATTATTATTATTATTATTATTATTATTATTATTATTATTATTATTATTATTATTATTATTATTATTATTATTATTATTATTATTATTATTATTATTATTATTATTATTATTATTATTATTATTATTATTATTATTATTATTATTATTATTATTATTATTATTATTATTATTATTATTATTATTATTATTATTATTATTATTATTATTATTATTATTATTATTATTATTATTATTATTATTATTATTATTATTATTATTATTATTATTATTATTATTATTATTATTATTATTATTATTATTATTATTATTATTATTATTATTATTATTATTATTATTATTATTATTATTATTATTATTATTATTATTATTATTATTATTATTATTATTATTATTATTATTATTATTATTATTATTATTATTATTATTATTATTATTATTATTATTATTATTATTATTATTATTATTATTATTATTATTATTATTATTATTATTATTATTATTATTATTATTATTATTATTATTATTATTATTATTATTATTATTATTATTATTATTATTATTATTATTATTATTATTATTATTATTATTATTATTATTATTATTATTATTATTATTATTATTATTATTATTATTATTATTATTATTATTATTATTATTATTATTATTATTATTATTATTATTATTATTATTATTATTATTATTATTATTATTATTATTATTATTATTATTATTATTATTATTATTATTATTATTATTATTATTATTATTATTATTATTATTATTATTATTATTATTATTATTATTATTATTATTATTATTATTATTATTATTATTATTATTATTATTATTATTATTATTATTATTATTATTATTATTATTATTATTATTATTATTATTATTATTATTATTATTATTATTATTATTATTATTATTATTATTATTATTATTTATAAATTATCACAGCCATGTTGATGTGAAAGTAATGACTTACAACTCCTTTTATAGGTTGGCTAAACATTTTTTTATTAATCACTGTTTTTATAGTATAGATGAATATTTTCAAGTCACATAAGTATTATTTATATGTTTGCTGTTTGTCATGACTTCTGTTGTTTGTGTTCTATTATACAAATTTATTTATTATTTTATTTCTTGACTGCCAGTTTTAAACTGGTGACTATATATATTTTTGTTTTTTAATGAATTATTGTATTGACATAAATATTATTATTTATATGTTTGTCGTGTCATAAATTCTGTTGTTTGTTTTATTTTACAAATTTATTTATTATTTTACTTTTTGATTGCCATATTTAAACTGGTAACTATATTTTTCTTTTCCAATGAATTATTGTATTATGACATAAATGTACTGAAGTATGTATTGTCAATAAAGGCTATATTATTATTATTATTATTATTATTATTATTATTATTATTATTATTATTATTATTATTATTATTATTATTATTATTATTATTATTATTATTATTATTATTATTATTATTATTATTATTATTATTATTATTATTATTATTATTATTATTATTATTATTATTATTATTATTATTATTATTATTATTATTATTATTATTATTATTATTATTATTATTATTATTATTATTATTATTATTATTATTATTATTATTATTATTATTATTATTATTATTATTATTATTATTATTATTATTATTATTATTATTATTATTATTATTATTATTATTATTATTATTATTATTATTATTATTATTATTATTATTATTATTATTATTATTATTATTATTATTATTATTATTATTATTATTATTATTATTATTATTATTATTATTATTATTATTATTATTATTATTATTATTATTATTATTATTATTATTATTATTATTATTATTATTATTATTATTATTATTATTATTATTATTATTATTATTATTATTATTATTATTATTATTATTATTATTATTATTATTATTATTATTATTATTATTATTATTATTATTATTATTATTATTATTATTATTATTATTATTATTATTATTATTATTATTATTATTATTATTATTATTATTATTATTATTATTATTATTATTATTATTATTATTATTATTATTATTATTATTATTATTATTATTATTATTATTATTATTATTATTATTATTATTATTATTATTATTATTATTATTATTATTATTATTATTATTATTATTATTATTATTATTATTATTATTATTATTATTATTATTATTATTATTATTATTATTATTATTATTATTATTATTATTATTATTATTATTATTATTATTATTATTATTATTATTATTATTATTATTATTATTATTATTATTATTATTATTATTATTATTATTATTATTATTATTATTATTATTATTATTATTATTATTATTATTATTATTATTATTATTATTATTATTATTATTATTATTATTATTATTATTATTATTATTATTATTATTATTATTATTATTATTATTATTATTATTATTATTATTATTATTATTATTATTATCATTATTATTATTATTATTATTATTATTATTATTATTATTATTATTATTATTATTATTATTATTATTATTATTATTATTATTATTATTATTATTATTGTTATTATTATTATTATTATTATTATTATTATTATTATTATTATTATTATTATTATTATTATTATTATTATTATTATTATTATTATTATTATTATTATTATTATTATTATTATTATTATTATTATTATTATTATTATTATTATTATTATTATTATTATTATTATTATTATTATTATTATTATTATTATTATTATTATTATTATTATTATTATTATTATTATTATTATTATTATTATTATTATTATTATTATTATTATTATTATTATTATTATTATTATTATTATTATTATTATTATTATTATTATTATTATTATTATTATTATTATTATTATTATTATTATTATTATTATTATTATTATTATTATTATTATTATTATTATTATTATTATTATTATTATTATTATTATTATTATTATTATTATTATTATTATTATTATTATTATTATTATTATTATTATTATTATTATTATTATTATTATTATTATTATTATTATTATTATTATTATTATTATTATTATTATTATTATTATTATTATTATTATTATTATTATTATTATTATTATTATTATTATTATTATTATTATTATTATTATTATTATTATTATTATTATTATTATTATTATTATTATTATTATTATTATTATTATTATTATTATTATTATTATTATTATTATTATTATTATTATTATTATTATTATTATTATTATTATTATTATTATTATTATTATTATTATTATTATTATTATTATTATTATTATTATTATTATTATTATTATTATTATTATTATTATTATTATTATTATTATTATTATTATTATTATTATTATTATTATTATTATTATTATTATTATTATTATTATTATTATTATTATTATTATTATTATTATTATTATTATTATTATTATTATTATTATTATTATTATTATTATTATTATTATTATTATTATTATTATTATTATTATTATTATTATTATTATTATTATTATTATTATTATTATTATTATTATTATTATTATTATTATTATTATTATTATTATTATTATTATTATTATTATTATTATTATTATTATTATTATTATTATTATTATTATTATTATTATTATTATTATTATTATTATTATTATTATTATTATTATTATTATTATTATTATTATTATTATTATTATTATTATTATTATTATTATTATTATTATTATTATTATTATTATTATTATTATTATTATTATTATTATTATTATTATTATTATTATTATTATTATTATTATTATTATTATTATTATTATTATTATTATTATTATTATTATTATTATTATTATTATTATTATTATTATTATTATTATTATTATTATTATTATTATTATTATTATTATTATTATTATTATTATTATTATTATTATTATTATTATTATTATTATTATTATTATTATTATTATTATTATTATTATTATTATTATTATTATTATTATTATTATTATTATTATTATTATTATTATTATTATTATTATTATTATTATTATTATTATTATTATTATTATTATTATTATTATTATTATTATTATTATTATTATTATTATTATTATTATTATTATTATTATTATTATTATTATTATTATTATTATTATTATTATTATTATTATTATTATTATTATTATTATTATTATTATTATTATTATTATTATTATTATTATTATTATTATTATTATTATTATTATTATTATTATTATTATTATTATTATTATTATTATTATTATTATTATTATTATTATTATTATTATTATTATTATTATTATTATTATTATTATTATTATTATTATTATTATTATTATTATTATTATTATTATTATTATTATTATTATTATTATTATTATTATTATTATTATTATTATTATTATTGTGTATTATTATTATTATTATTTAGTGTGGAGCAACATGCTGAATTCTGTGGCGCAGAGGTTAAAGCTGCAAATTGTGCTGTAATTTCTGTGTACAGATCATCAAGTCATGGTAATTTTGCGTTGTTTAAGGAGAAAGTTATTGATTTATTGGACTTTTTGTCAGTTAAATATAAATATTTTGTTCTTACTGGAGACTTCAACTTGGACATAATGGGTAACACGGAATATGCTAGAGATTTTCAAAACATCCTTAGTATGTATGGTTCTCAATGTTACATTACTACACCCACTAGAGTTACTAATAGCACTAGTGCATGTCTCGATAATGTTATCTGCAATATGCGTCCTGAAGATATTATAGCGGGAGTCTGTGATCCTGGTATTTCTGATCATTTGTCTGTCTATATTTTACTGGGAAAAGTACAGAAAAAGGCTGGCTGTCTGGGCTCTGATTTCAGAAGAATATTTGGTAAAAATAATATTGATAAATTTGTAACCAATCTTGGCACCATTGATTGGTTCGGGATGGCCTGTTACAACTCAGATCAGTTGTCCAAGTTACTATTGGATCAGTTGACTATGCAGATTGATATGTGTTTTCCCTATAAAAAAGTTAAGAATAGTTATACTGTTAGGAATTGGTATTCAGATAATCTTCGGGAAATGAGGTCGGAATTACACAAAAGTAAATGTAGATTTGATATTTCTAAGTCCCAAAATGATTGGTTACATTATACAACACTTCGTAAACGATACAGACGGTCACTCAAGGAAGCCAAATCTAATTATTACGCAAATTCCATTTTATCCTCTGACAACAGGAGTAAAACTATTTGGAGCATAGTTAATCGTGAAATCTCTCCTCCATCTAATTCTGTAACTTCTACACTATCCCCATGGATTTTAACATTTTCTTTACCTCAGTATCTGAAGCTATTGTTAAGACAATTTGCACATCTAATGTATTTCCCAATCATTTCTTAACCAATGTATCTAACCCATCCAATTCTTTTTATATGCCGCCTATCTTAGAATCTGATGTTAGGAGGCGATCTTAAAACTCAAAAACTCAAGTTGTTTGGATTTTTACGAACTCAATAGTCATGTGATTAAAGCTTCCGTTAATCATCTTGTTACGCCCCTTTCAGTTATTTTTAACAAATGTGTTACAGAAGGTTTTTGGCCCAAAGACTTGAAAATAAGTAAAATCATTCCCATATTTAAGAAAGGAGATGTAGATTTACCGGACAATTACAGACCGATTGCAATTGTACCGATCATCTCAAAAATTTTTGAAATTATAATCAAGGAGAGACTTACTGTTTATTTGGATACCAGAAATATAATTTCTATGTCACAGTTTGGTTTTCGTAGAGGTGTCTCTACAGTCAAGGCATTGTTAGAGTTATTGGACAATATAGTTGAGGGTTTAGATCAAGGAGTCCCTACTCACGCAGTACTCTGTGACTTGACAAAAGCGTTCGATTGCGTTAATACAGAGATTCTTCTTTTGAAATTGGAACATTATGGCATACGGGGGAATGTCAAAAATTTATTTCAATCATACCTATTTAATCGGTCTCAGTTTGTTAGTTTCAATGGAAACGTGTCTGGTTTGAGGATATATCCTCTGGTGTCCCACAAGGATCTGTCTTGGGACCTTTACTGTTTCTATTGTATATTAATGACCTTCCTTCATCATTAGGTAATATCAATTGCGTACTTTTTGCAGATGATACAACGCTGTTCACCAAAAGTGATCCGGCTTTGATTCAGGAAGGTCTTGATAGGGCTAAAGTATGGTTTGATACAAATAAACTGAAACTGAATGAGTCGAAAACTAAAAGTATAATGTTTAGTTCTGATCGCTGGGTGGATAAATCGGAGCCAGTGCGCTTGCTTGGTGTGTGTCTTGATACTGGTCTGAGTTGGAAGGCGCATATTGAGACTCTCTCTGCAAAACTTTCTACACAGATTTTCGTTATGCGTCAGCTGAGATCATGCCTAGATAGCAATGCCATGAGAATCATCTACTTTGCCTTAGTGCACAGCGTGCTGTCGTATGCCATTGTACTTTGGGGCAATGCACCGACAGCACTAAAAATTTTCATTTACAGAAGGCAGCAGTCAGAATTATAGACTCTGCTCCATATGGAACGCATTGCAGACCACTTTTTAAGAAGTACAAGATTTTACCCATGCCTTGTATATTTATATTGGAAAGCCTACTTATTATACATAAAAATGTCAATAACCTATCTTCACATGAGGATAGGCATAATTATAATACCAGGCGGCGGTGGAATCTTGTCCCTACATTTTCTAGACTTAGGATGACTCAACTTAATAAAATTGATCTCAATCTATACAATAAATTTATAAATTATCATAGCCATATTGATGTGAAAGCAATGACTTACAACTCCTTTTATAGGTTGGCTAAACATTTCTTTATTAATCACTGCTTTTATAGTATAGATGAGTATTTTCAAGTCACATAAGTATTTTTTATATGTTTGCTGTGTGTCATGTATTCTGTTGTTTGTGTTCTATTATATACATTTATTTATTATTTTACTTTTGACTGCCAGTTTTAAACTGGTGACTATATATTTTTAATGAATTATTGTATTGACATAAATAGTATTATTTATATGTTTGTTGTGTCATGAATTCTGTTGTTTGTGTTCTATTATACAAATTTATTTATTATTTTACTTCTTGACTGTCAGTTTGAAACTGGTGACTATATATATATTTTTAATGAATTATTGTATTGACATAAATAGTATTGTTTATATGTTTATTGTGTGCCTTAAAATCTGTTGTGTGTGTTTTATTATACAAATTTATTTTTATTTTTACTTTTTAATTGCCATATTTAGACTGGTGACTATATTTTTTCTAATGAATTATTGTATGACATAAATGTACTGAAGTATGTATTGTCAATAAAGCTATATATTATTATTATTATTATTATTATTATTATTATTATTATTATTATTATTATTATTATTATTATTATTATTATTATTATTATTATTATTATTATTATTATTATTATTATTATTATTATTATTATTATTATTATTATTATTATTATTATTATTATTATTATTATTATTATTATTATTATTATTATTATTATTATTATTATTATTATTATTATTATTATTATTATTATTATTATTATTATTATTATTATTATTATTATTATTATTATTATTATTATTATTATTATTATTATTATTATTATTATTATTATTATTATTATTATTATTATTATTATTATTATTATTATTATTATTATTATTATTATTATTATTATTATTATTATTATTATTATTATTATTATTATTATTATTATTATTATTATTATTATTATTATTATTATTATTATTATTATTATTATTATTATTATTATTATTATTATTATTATTATTATTATTATTATTATTATTATTATTATTATTATTATTATTATTATTATTATTATTATTATTATTATTATTATTATTATTATTATTATTATTATTATTATTATTATTATTATTATTATTATTATTATTATTATTATTATTATTATTATTATTATTATTATTATTATTATTATTATTATTATTATTATTATTATTATTATTATTATTATTATTATTATTATTATTATTATTATTATTATTATTATTATTATTATTATTATTATTATTATTATTATTATTATTATTATTATTATTATTATTATTATTATTATTATTATTATTATTATTATTATTATTATTATTATTATTATTATTATTATTATTATTATTATTATTATTATTATTATTATTATTATTATTATTATTATTATTATTATTATTATTATTATTATTATTATTATTATTATTATTATTATTATTATTATTATTATTATTATTATTATTATTATTATTATTATTATTATTATTATTATTATTATTATTATTATTATTATTATTATTATTATTATTATTATTATTATTATTATTATTATTATTATTATTATTATTATTATTATTATTATTATTATTATTATTATTATTATTATTATTATTATTATTATTATTATTATTATTATTATTATTATTATTATTATTATTATTATTATTATTATTATTATTATTATTATTATTATTATTATTATTATTATTATTATTATTATTATTATTATTATTATTATTATTATTATTATTATTATTATTATTATTATTATTATTATTATTATTATTATTATTATTATTATTATTATTATTATTATTATTATTATTATTATTATTATTATTATTATTATTATTATTATTATTATTATTATTATTATTATTATTATTATTATTATTATTATTATTATTATTATTATTATATAAAATCATACTTTTCATAACTATTGTAAAATTTATGCACTTTAAACTTCGAATCTTCAATTATTTTTCAACGATGACTTGATTCTTCTACCGCTAAAGTGATTTTTAGGTGGTATTTCTTTTGAGTCTCTTTAGGACGATATTGAAGTTTTGAACGGGAAGAAAAATGTCTCCAATAAAAGTTTATTAGAAAAAAGAGAGCTTTTCAACGGGAAACAAATTTGGGTAGGTTTCTGGAAAAATATAATTGATGACATCATTAGTCTTCATTAGTTTCCGTCAAATCCTAAAGATAATACTTTCTATTGAAAATGGAGCTACCTCATCCAATTTAACAACGCGTCTTCAAAATTTTATTTAAATTTTTTATATCGCATTAGGCCCGTTCTATCGTTGTTAAAAAAGTAATTTATTTCGAAATTTTGTCGTGAAATCGCCAATTACTTAGGGCAAATAAACTTTTTTTCTAAATATATCCATTACGGCATACGATACACGAGACTCGATATATGATGGGATAAGAATGTTTATGCATGTATGAAAACGGTTTCGGAGGTAATAAAGATAGTATAGGTTATTGCGGTTGTTCGACGCAGTGGCTTAAAAGGAAAACTCCTGCCATCAGCCCCCAGACAGGTAACTAAATATGGCGCGACGTGTAGCATGAAATATTGTTTTAAAGCCACTAGGAATTGAGTTTTATAACTATGTTTGTGCTGAAGCGTTTTCCAATGTAATAAGCAAAGGTAAAATGTGAAGCAATTTCGAAGAAAAAATTCAAGTAAACAAAATGCCTTCTCGGTATGTACCTACGATAGAAACAAACAACTAGATGTTATGTGAGGTTCGTTTTAGGAGTTTCTTTGAGCTATTTGAAAGAAATTGAAGGGGTATTTTCTTTCTCCTTACTTATTTAACATTTAGTGAATTGTTTCACATAAATAACTTTTTTATGAAAAACAAATACTAGTCGCAAACATAAAGCATATGATACAGATGCAAGTTGCTATAAATTTTAATCAGGAACTTTTAAACTTTTATCACAGATATTTCACATGTTCTAAAGTACTTGATGCCAACGCATTTTGTATCTTCTGTTATTCAATCAAAATTGACTTAATGAAGGTAATAATGGAGTTTTATTTAAATTAGGAAACTTAGCAGTTATAACAGATAACTGCCAAAAAAATCATACATTTACTCAATACAGAATGAATATGAATAATATACAGGGTTAATTGTAACTAAGTACAAATATTTTAAAAGAGGATAGAGACATATAAGAATTAACGGAATTGTCCATCAAAAAATTTCCAAAGTTATTTATAAAGCGAAAAAAAAATTGTTTTCGAACATATATTAAACTCCGACTATGACCTTCTGTTAGCCTCGAGGTTAGATATATGTCACAAGTCAAAGGTGTCACAAGTAGTGACAGGGCACCGCGTTGTCACGTGTATCGGTTTACACAGCTTTGAATGAAACAAATTATTTGAAAATGTAGATAATTATTTAATGATTTAATGAAAAACAGGATATGGTTGTACAGAAAGGCAGCATCTATCTTACTAAAAATTATTGATGTTGTTTCTTGGTCTGGTGATTAGTCAATTTCAAGTAGAAAAACCAATTTTTTACATATTGCCTACGTTTCGGCTTATATTTAAGCCATCTTCAGGGCTCTAGAAATGCAAATGCGTTACATAAATAATATAACATTACAATAAATTAAAACAAAACACATTGAAAATTACACATTAAAAATACAATTTTTAACTTAATATTAAAGCAAGCTAAGCACTTAGTAATATTTATTTTATTCTATTTATTTTAAAAATAAGGGGTACAATATAGGCAAAAATAAATTAAGCTGAAAACAAATTATAATTAACAGTTTTATAAATTACCTGTAGTTTAGTTTTTCTTTGTCCAATTTAATATAAAAATTAATTGTTTCTTACAAGTGTCTTTTACAAGTGAAAAGTATTGACAATATATACCCATATATAGAAATATAATTAAAATCAATGGGAAACAATCTATAAGAATAGAGAACTATAATTAAAATAATGTCTCGACTAGATACGGTGCAGAGGCGTTGTAATTGTTTCCTCTTTAAGTAAAAATGGAAAAATAAAACACAAAGAATTGCTATGTTTAATATATACCGGGTGATGTAATTATTGCTTATTATTTAATTCTATCGATTAATTCTATTAAATTAAAATATACTGTGTTTACATTTTGAGTATCCTGTTTTTTCTTAACAGAATTTTTATGTTTCTTAATATTAATCATTTCCTAAAAAATTCTTTTTTTATAACATTTTTGTTTTCCAATAATTGTAGCTTCTTCAAAGTAAAATGTATGTAAATATGTTTGCGTATGTTCTGCAAAGGTCGTTTTGTTGTTGTTGGCCAATAAAGACATTGGTTTGACGCTTCGTACATGTTCAGAAATTCGTGTTTTTAGGTACCTTCCTGTTTGACCTATATAGACTTTGTTACAATCACGACAAGGTATTTTGTATATAACATTACTCAACAGTTCTTTAGGAGTATCATCTTTTTGTTTTGTTGAAAGTTGTTTTAAAGTATTCTCACTACTAAAAGCTATATCTAAATTATCATTTTTTAAAATATTTCTTACCTGTTCTGAAAGACATTCAATATATGGGATTTTAAAATATTTTTTGTTATTATCTTCAGTAGTTATATTACAAACCGGTTTATTGAAGTTGTGAGTATTACTAATAATTATTTCCCGGATTGATATTTGTAGAGACTTCAAAATCCCTTAAAATATTCAAACTAGCTTTGATCAGTGTTCTTTGATGTTTGGAGAGTATGCAACTAGCAATGCAACCTATCAAATTGCCAATCGAAACCATGGTCAAAACTAGTGAAGTGACTAATTTTTAATTTTAAACGTGACGTAATAAAATAAAGGAATTTATGTCAGGTACAGATATTTCTCTATAACATGGTTCGCCCTATGATATGTGCTGTTTGTTTTTTCTAGAGTCAATGGCAAATCTAGCGGAGTTAGGCAATCGTGCACGATGTTTAGATTTTTTTAGAATAAAAGGGTATTTTACTTAACACGGTTTGTGTATTCTATTAGTGGATAATTTTGATAGACCTATAATGAGATAAAATACTGAAGACGTAGTTTTGGCAATGTGTAACGAAGGAACTAATGCAAAATACTGTAGCTAACCGGATTAACTGTTATCTATCAAGCACTTACTATTATTGATAAAAATTGTTATTATAAAAATGTTTATTTTTGTCGTTTTTACATTTGACAAAGCTTTAAAAAACGACAGGTAGGTAGGTGATATTTCTAAACCATTTCGGACGATAATTGTCATGGACACCAATTTTCCGCGGGAAAAGAGAGCTTGCCCCACTTTTTACATATTGAGCTAAAATTCCGAATTCATTTTTTTGTTGTCTTTTCGGTCTCCCTGATCACGTGGTTAACATTTTTGTACTTAGTCATAGTCAATCCTACGAAGCCCTAGAAGGGCCATGTCTACAATTTTTTTTTAAGTTTAGACTTTAATCTCTGAATTCATACTTATAACTCTGAATTCAGACTTTAATCTTTGAATTCATACTTTAATTTCTGAATTCAGACTTTAATCTCTGAATTCAGACTTTAAACTCTGAATTCAGACTTTAATCTCTGAATTTACACTGCTAACGAAATTATAGGACAAGTCGTAGCACTCAGAGTTTTCTAGATAGAGAATTGAGATTTAGAGGACATAATATACAGGGGAAAATGAAACTTTACGATATTTGTCATCAACTATGAAATTTTACAACACCCTGTATAATTTTACTGTTTTTGATTCTAGAGACGATTTAAGGTGTGACGGTACTTGTTTGGGAAATGATTTAGACCACTTAATTTCCTTCAACCTATTTTCATTTCTGGATCTAGATTTCCGTGATGTGCTAACACCAATTACCTGATTAAATTTGATTGTATCATTGTCATGAACAGTATTATTTAAGAACTGGATGTCTAAATAACGTTGCATCTTTGAATTACACCGGAATTGCCTATAGCAAACAACCGCAGTTAGTCTTCAGTGGTGCCACTATTTATGTACTGGTTTCGGACTGGTTAGTTCTTATCAGTATATCACAAATGAAGCCAATAACTCGCAACTTTAGCTCTTCCCAATCTGTCATAATAGTTAACAGAACATGAGTACGCAAGATGTAGCACGTGTGTACACATCTAGTAGTCATTGGCTCCTCAAAGCTGGGCTTGAATACAGTTACACGCAGAAAGCAATCCACTGTACTGAGAGTATCTACTATTAAAAGCTCCAACCATTGCCATATTTTTAAAAGCGGAATTTTAGGAAATAACTACTCTGTGGACTAATGCCCTGACTCTATATAGCAACCAACCACGGTTAGTCGTAAGTGGTGCCATCAGACATATATCAGTTTCGAGCTGTCTCATCAGTATGCTATAGGTGAGGCCAACGACGAACAACCCTGGCTGTTCATGTTGTGTTATTACCGACGGAGCATATAAGTATGCGAGGTGTAGCATGTAGTGTCTACATTTGGTACTTCCTGATTACTCAATGGCTGGGCCCCAATAAAGCTAGAAGCAGAAAACGACCCCCTACACTGTAAATACTATTGAAGCTCCTATGCGGACATTAAAGTCTGAATTCAGAGTATAAAGTCTGAATTCAGAGTTTAAAGTCTGAATTCAAAGTTTAAAGTCTGAATTCAGACATAAAAGTCTGAATTCAGAGTTAAAAGTCTGAATCTAAAAAAAATTGTGGACGTGGCCCTTCTACGGCTTCGTACAATCCTGTATATGCCTTTTAACAATATAAAAATTATCGTAAAAACAAAGCCTTTAAGGTGTTCTTAGCGAAATTGGCACGAAATTTGATGGAAAGAGTGATGGAATAAGTCTAAAAAAAGAAAATTGGACCCGTAACTTTTTAAGGAAGCAAAATTGTACTAAAAAAACATTGTCTAAATTGGTTTATTTTCATTAAAGAAAATTACTTTTTACGTATAGCCTATAATACTATTATTATTCTTTTCGGACACCCCGAATAACTTAAACAGAGGTACATAGGTCACAAATATGTCTACTTTAACCAAAAGGAAATCAATTAAGTAGGGTTTCAAGCAAGTCTTCAATTATTGCACGTTCAATTTAGTTTTGAACAAGTCTTCATTAGTAGTTTTCTTTTTTTTTAGTTATTCTGTCTATATTGTTAAAACATATATTTATTACATCTGCTTCCTTCAAGATAAAGTTTGAACAGGATATTATAATATGATTTAATTTTTAATATTTTATTTATTAGGTATTTAATTTTTAATTTGTTGTACTTTTTCTATGACAGTCAGAAAGTGCCAATAATTTATGTCTCTGAAGTATCGATTGTTCACATCAAGCAACTTTTTTCCTTCTCATAAAGCTGACTCTCTGCTTTTTAAACTTTTTGATAAAATACGAGGCCGCTGTCAAAAGTTAAACGGTGTAACTTTTCGGTCCCGTTAGAAGTATTTGTTTCCTCTGTTTAAGTTGAATAATATATCATTTTTAATTTCCCCTCATCGTGTAACTTTAGAATATTTTGAGAGATAAGAAATACAATTTATAAAAGTAGGAGAATAACAAGTTTGTAGTAACAAAAAAGTCGTTGTAACGTAAAATAAACTCCATTTTTCTAACTAAAAATATCTAGACTTTTGAGGAACTGTTCAACCAGGTCTTACATATTTTCAATAATCCAGAACTGAATCAATGTATTAAAACTGAATTTATAATTTTTTATTTATCTAATTTTTGTACCACATATACGGTGTGTATATTTAGTATGATAGTAGGTATGAAACGAAAAATTACCAGATTTAGAAACTTACCGGCGGCGAAGGCGTGTATATTATTGATCATTATTTTTTGTCAAAAAAATATATCATCCTGTATAATATTACACATAAAATATTTCATCATAATATGTGCTATTGTATGTCTTCACTTTTTGTTTCTTTACACTTTTTTGTATTCCAAACCGATCAACAAAATTGATTTGTTTTATCAAATGCAGTTTTACGATATTAATTACATTACTTAAAATAATAACAAAATAATTAATTGACAATGGAATTACTTTACTATGATTTATTAAAACAAATGTTGGAAGTGGCCACCTTCAGCCAAAATACATGCATCAGATCTTTTAGAAATTGAGTTCGAACACGTGCTATATTCCAGCACTAACTCTTATCACATCATAACCAACTATAATTTGTGACGTAAGTGGTCCTCAGATTCAATGTGAACCTTGTAAACTAATGTCTAGAAACATCCTCAAACAAACAAGTCAATAGGGTTTATAGTGGGTCATCTGAGTGGCTATGGTTCACCTGGTTTTTGAGTGCCTCCAGTTACGTTATTATCGAATCTTCCATTTAAAAATTCACGAGCAGTCAAACTAAAATGTGGGGGAGCTCCGTCGTGCATAAACCACATCCTTTGTCTTAACGCATGGGAACATCTTCAAGTAGTTCAGGTAAAACGTTTTCAAGAAAATAGCTGTAAAAGACACCGGTTAAAGTTATTGGTAAAAAATAAGACCCAAACAAAAAAAATTCAATAATACCCACCCATTCTTTCGAAGAAAACTGATGTTGATATTGAGATTCCATTATGGCATTAAGATTTTCATCCGACCAGACGTTTATTGTGGGAGTTTATTATACGATCTCTGGAAAAATTAGCTTTTTCGGTAAACAATATGTCAGCGGCAAAGTCATCATCTTTTGCAAAATCCAGTGGCAACAGGATAGTCTTGTGGCAGTAATGCTGGACCCTTTATATATATGAAAAACATTTATGAACATTCTTGAATGTGCACATGAATGATCTGGAAATCTTTCTATATACATTCGCCTAGTCTAAATGTGAAGCATATAGGTCATTTCAGCATTTGAATATGCACAAGTCAATATTAATTAAGATGATGGCTTCTTATTATTATTGTTTTGCATAGCCTGCCCAAGATTTGTTTAAGTAAGTGCACTTGATCAAATAAATCAATTCTGTTGTTAACCGGTTTAGAATACAAAAACTGTGTAAATGAACATAAATTAAGATAATATAATGGCGCATATGATGACCTATTTTAATTGTAATATTGTACAAGGTGATTTTTTTGCCAAATAATGATTGATGGTACTTGTAGCGTTTTCAAATGCTACGATTCTTTTTTTGTTGTCAATTTTTCTTTAGTTCAATAAATTACCTTTTAATTGAAAGAATTGCTGAATATGGAAAATTTAAAATACAATTATACTTCATCCTTAAGTTACTTGCATCATTTTATTTACAAAATAAATCAATTTTAATCACAAATTATATTTTATAACTAGTAAGTCGAATATCCAAATCATTACTTCTTATACGCAGCATGCACTCGTTTAAAATAACCCTGATGCAATCACGTACCGGAAATAAAGTTCTTAGATAAGAATAATGGTCTAAATATATAATGATGGTCTAAAACTACATACTTACCATTCAATGATTTTCTTTTGTTGGCGGTTTTCTTTCAATTAATAATCCAAATGGTCTTCTTGTTAAAATTCTCCTTTTTCAAAATTATTATCTTCTGTCATGTTTTCTGGGTTACCGATACGTAGGGCGCACATTGTTTCTCCCACTACCAGCTGATCAGGTCGAATGGAAATGTCTCGACGAGAACAAGCCGGAAGACCAGAGAGTGTGGTTTTGCAGGTGATAAAGTAAAGAGGGCGAGATTTTCGTTTCATGTAGTTATCACGTTTAGTGATGTTTGGAAATACCCCTCGAATCTACACCGACACACAGACAGTCTGTTGATTTGCTTGAGGTCTCATCGACACTCGAAGTCTCCGTTTAGGTCTCCATTAGGAGTAGATTTCATGTCCTGGTGCGACACAGCCACGTGTCGGATACAGACCATGTCGTTACGTTATAGAGGATAAAAAGGTAGGTGCTGAATCCCCTTCAACAGAAGTTTGGGTTCGAGTTCAAGTCCAACTTCAAGTTTTAGTTCAAGTACAAGTTCATGGTCGCGTTTACTTTCACGTCCGCGCCCATGCTCATCGCCATGTTTCTGTCCACGTCCATGCTCATCGCCATGTCCACGCCGAAGTTGACGCTGATAACGTCATCGAGGTTACGTAACAAGTAACCAACTGTCAGCAATTTGTGTATCCACATCCACAGGAAGGGACGGACTCCACTGATCTTCCCCTTACCCCGTCTTTCTCTTCAGGCCACTACTTGCGCATTACCTAATGGTTACATAACCATGATTTACTATTGAAAAAGTTGCATATGCTTTGTATTTCTCAAAGCACTTTAAATTTACTTAAAGCGTATCTCCAGAACAGACTTTTTGTTGTTAAACACAATGGAAATACTTCAGGAAAGTATCATGCTAATTCTGGGGTGCCTCAGGGTTCCAACTTGCGACCATTATTATTTGTATTATTTATTAATGACCTTCCTTCTGTCTGTGCACATTCAAAATGTTTACTTTATGCTGATGACTTAAAATTTTATAAAAAAATTAAAACAGTTAGAGACTGTGTGGCACTACAGAGAGATATACATAGTATTGTTAATTGGAGTGTTAGGAATAAATTGTATTTTAACTTGAATAAATGCCATATAGTTTCTTTTTGTCGAAAAAAAAACCCAAATTCCATTGTGTTTGATTATACTATTAATGGTAACTTATTAAACAGAACTTTTAGTGTTAAGGATCTTGCCCTGAGATATAGCTAGGATTTATTATCAGACAAACTGCATATTTTACAAATATTCAAACATTAAAAATTCTATATTTTACATTAGTCAGACCTAAATTTGAATTTGCTTCAATTATTTGGCAAACACAGCCCCAATATTATTTGAGCTCAATTGAAAAAATACAAAATAAATTTTTGAGATACCTTTACTTCAAAAAATATCATGTACGTCCTGATTACAATTTTATTAGATCTGCACAACTTCGAACTGAATTTGATATAATTTCTTTGGAGATTAGACGCAAAGTTTCACTTATCATGTTTCTATATAAACTTATTAATAATCTGATAAATGAACCAAGTATTTTACGATTAATACCTTTTAATGTACCACCATTTCGTACCCGTTCATCTTTAATGTTTTATGTTCCTGGTATAGGATCCTCCGTCCGAGCCCCAAAGACTATTCCAAAATTCTCTAGTTGATCATTTCCTGGCATTTTCTATTTAATTAAATGTATGTATATGTACGCTTTTTGGGTGATTGATATATATATTGTACTCGTGCTTGCTTAGATTAGGTTATATTTTATTTTTGTAAAAAAAATAGTACTCCATGTAATTAGGCTATTACAGCCTGTTTGGGTGTTCAATAAATAAATAAATAAATAAATAACCGAAAATCAGTTTAAATATCTTCTTGTAACGCCGAGGCATAGTACAATGTTTATGCGACAAATTTAAATAAATTGAAATTATTCCTAAATAATTTCATGTTAAAATTATACAATTTAAGCTAAATTCATTAATTCAACTACCACAATTAATCTCAGTCTATTTAAATATTTTTTTTATTACCAGTCAATACCTACGTAGCCTATAACCAATGAATTTAATATTATAACAATAAGTATATCATTTATATCTAACAATATTTTCCTGTCTATATACTTGATTGATGATGTAAGAAAAAACCAAAGAGAATACACAAATTGTTCCCCTAGAATAAGTACGTAATATAATTTGTTTGTTATACTATTTACTCGCCCTAGTCTCAAGCTAAGTTTTATTTTTTGACACGCTGTACCTGGTACTAATACCCCACATTTATATAACAAAAAAACCTTTATTGTTGGTCATAGAATACGCCGAATAACCGGACTTATAATAATTTACAAACATTAATTTGCTGAGAACTAATCATCCAAAACTAAATGGAGTTGAAAGGATAATTGAATGCAATTTAAAAGCGAGTCCACCCTGCTTAAACACCCATGAAATATGCCTCGTTTAAAATACTAATTATTGATGGATTTGAGCTTTTTTTAGTTTTTGCATTAAAACGAAACCCTACAGTATAATACGTAGCATAAAAAATCTATAACAATGATTATTTAAAGAAAACTACTTATTTTTGGCAAAAATACGTTGTTTATATAGACATGCTTTCAAACGTTCATTTCCCATGTACTTATCCCCTTAATACGTATATAAACTACATGATTATTGCCATAAACTCGTTTTATAGACCTCATAGCGGAAGCTCTTGGTAACATGACGCGACTATACTAGAGCTTGGCACCATCTGCTAGTTATAAAGAATAAATCTGTCTTCTCAGCTTCGGAACCACTCAAAAAGAAAAATGTAAGTTGGACTTTATACAATGTAACAAACTTAATGCCAAGGAAAAATGACAATGGATATATTCCTATCCTGTGTTGGTATAAAAATATTATAAGAATAAATATATTTATGTGAGCATAAAAATAAACCACGTAATAAAAAGTTGCCAGCATAACCATCACTGAATAGCTGCGACGGAAACACTGCTGCTAAATAAAAATTATCACTCGCTTTTTATACGAGTATTTTAGTGTTGATATTTTTTATTTCTTGTCTAAGTATTTAGGAAGAAAATGAGGTTGCTTTAAATTAAAATATACTAGTGAAATAACAGAGTCATACTCAATTCAATCTTTCCATTGTCATTTCAGTTGAATGCTAGTGTTTATTAGACAACATTCATAGCTTATTATTAACTAGTTGAAAGTACAAATTAATGAAAATGCCAACATCAGTGAGAATTATTTTAAATGTGATGCCTCAGCTATGGTAGAAGTTATAAGAATAAACGTATTCAAGAAAATGGTCTGACATCTTTCCTTAACCAGTTGTAATTAGATAGTGTATTCGTATAAAAGTTGTAGTGTACTATTGTCAAGTATTTTGTTAGTGACAATACAGCATCTCTACCAAATACATCATGTCCACGTGAATATAAATACAAATGTATTCCTACATTAACATAAACACAAGCTTAAGCAAGCATATGTCTCAATAATCAATCTTAACATGTTTTTTCTCGAATCATATTTACATTGTAGAAATCGGTATGTTGAATATAGTGGTTTTAAATCCAATGAGTATATTACTCTATCTGGAGTTCCACAAGGCTCCGTATCAGGGCCTTTACTATTTGTCATTTTCATTAATGACATTGTTAATGTAATTGACATCGATTGCCTTCTTTACGCCGATGATAAAAGATGCTATCCCATTAATTCGTTACAAGATTCTCTAAAATTAAAAAGATATTTAAACAAAATAAGTATTTGGAGTATTGAAAACAATTTAGAGCAAAATATAAAAAAATGCAGTGTACTTAGTTTTTGTAAAAATCACCATTCTGTTCTGTTTAGTTACTCGCTAAATAATCAACATTTGCAGTTAATGAATTTAAAGACTTGGGCATAATATTCCATAGTAACCTCAGTTTTAATTAACACGTTGGTGGCCTTGTACGATCTGCACACAGGAGTATTGGATTTTTTATTCGAAATTCTCGATGATTTTATTTTTACTTCTTTATTCTTTCGTCCTGTCTAAGTTAGGAAAATATTAAACGAAAATTCTTGAAATTTGTTTCCTACAAATTGGATGGATCCTATCCTGCTGTTGGTATATCCCAAGAGGATTTATTAAGATATAAAACTCTTAGCTTAAATACAGGAAGGGTTATGCATTCGGTAATGTTTCTGACAGACCAAGCAGTAATGTTGCTCCCTGTAGTTGATTTGCTATAATTAATTGTTGACATCAGCTGTAATACGTACACGTAAATCGCCAACAGTTTTCACTTCAGTATGATACAATTCAATTTTAAACTGCCTTCACAAAAAAATGACGATATAATTTGTGTCAGCAGACCGCACTGGTTCTAATGGTTTTCCTCGTCCAATTCCCTTGAACTTCATTAAGGTAATTTTTAATATTTTATTGATAATGACAGGATACACAATCGTGGAAGACCACATTCATTCTCGGAAATTTAAGGGCATATGTTCGAGAAGTCCAGACAGATCATTACGAATAAATTTGAGAAATAAAACAATCCATTCCGTTTGGTATAACTAATCGATCGACGATCCACTCAAATATTTTTTAAAAAATTGGGCTGGAAGTTGTTCCGTTAAATTCATCAGTTACTGCTTTCTTCTCCTTTACAGTTCCTGTTTCGATTTTAATAATTGGTTCTTCAGATTCTTAATATTTCAGTTGGTCTGGTTGGACTCTTTGTTGCTTCTTCTCCAATTGTCAGGTTTTCTTTGACCTTGATTGAATATATTCCTAGGACATGATTGATTCCTGAGATGTCCCTTTGTGCCACAGATCCAACACTCCATCCAGTGTGTTTCCGCCTCCAGTACAGCACGACCTCATCCTTTATAAAAGTTATTCAATAAATCTTGCAGACTCTTCACAATCTCTTCTACATTATTTTGGACTCCTTGTTGTTCTTCAGTTTGATGTCTATTTCGCCTTGACCATTTCTAAAGGCTTCTCGAGTGGCTTCGATTTGTACCGCCAGGACTAGAGTGTCGGATAGATTGTCTGGCTAACCTTAATGCATGACTAATCTGGAAATCTTGCAGGCCATCAATGAAGCTGCTCACTGCTAACGGTTCTTGGAACTCTGCCGGTGCTGTGGGGTAGGCCTCAAATTGCTGTAGATTTTCTTCGAAGCGTTGTCTTGGGCATTTTAGTTGTGCTTGGTAAATCTGTTGTAGGTACCTCATTTCTAAAGCAGTATTCAACGATTGATCCTTATATCCTCGACTTATTCTTGTTCTTAATATCTCCATAGCTTAGTCCCGTAGAACAACTATAAGTGATGCGCCTTTTACTTCTTCTGACTAGTTGTTTGCCAAAGCAGCTGCTTCAAATTGTTTGAGATAAGTGCTCCATGACACCTTCTGATCAAAGTTTGGTGGCTTTATCCTTGACAATGAAAGAAAATCACTCTCAGTGGATTCCTTCGCAAACAACTGAGATTTTAGATTTGAAACTTCATTCTGCAACTTAGTTACACTTTCCTCCACAACTTGTACTTTGTCGTACACCTCATTTTCTAATTGAGTAATTTCTTCTTCTACAGTTTCCTCAAATTTATTGAAATTAACTTTAATTATTTCTTTTAAGTTCTTTTTGTTTTCTTGTAAACTGGTTTTCATTTCGTGTCTTAATTCTTCCTGATTGTTTTTCATATCTTCTAAACTGTTTCATTTTTTAATCCTTCCTTCATTTCGTCTTCTCCCATTTCAGTCGCTTTTGATTTTATCACTGTTATTCACTTTTCTACTCCAAACGTCATCTTTGTGGAAAGTCTCACTTCTGACACCAAAGTAACCTCTACGTTAACTTAACCTTGAAATACGTCACGTAAAAACACACTTTATTGTCACTACTTGATTACACAATCCATATCCTTTAAACAAATTCACAACTGTCAAATATTTACTTCGCCTTTTGTCACTTGCCGCTGCTCAATATAATCTCCACTGTGGAGGCGAGGCCAATCCCCTTATATATATTTTTAGGGTTCTCACAATTACCTAGGTCTTCAAATACGTGCCTATAACCAAACTGAATATAGCCTGGAATAAACTAGGTAAGCTTTCGTAACAAAATTATATTTGTCCATTATTATTTCAAACTAATTTTCTTTGAATTAATTTTATTTAGTCATTGGCTTATTCATTTCATGGTTGTTTTTATTTCAATATATTTGCTTAATATCAACTCTAATAAAGAGGATTTCGTGCAGCGTAACATCTGCTCACGATCATTAATCAGAAGTGCTCTTAAAAATTGTAAACCTCAACCTCGACCGAATCTGTATTGTGTAGGCCCTAATTAATACCCAATAACTAATTAGCATCTACTAATTGGTATTATTATCCGGTAGCTATGCAGAATTCTATCTTACCAGTCCGGTTGCAGCAGGCTGTTTAATTCTCAATTACCACCATCACAATGCCATTAGCGTTTGAGGCAACCCACGTTTAACAGTGGATACATCTGCGTTATATTTAGACTCATTACGGGATACTATTGATTATTTAGCACAATAACGGAATCTATTCAGTGACACTACGAAGAAATATTGAAAATTACATGGAATTGTAGCATTTTAAAATATTACTGTATTTATTTATACATTTTGAAAACAATTTAGTAATTACTTATCGTTAATTGTTATTTAAACTACTACCAATATAGGAACCAATATCAACATAATATGTGCGGGCCTAGGATTTCTGATACGATCCCCCTCCATCCCCCTGTAGAGCTTAATCTGAGAACAACAGGGGCAGGTCATAGATTCTTAGATAAGCTTAGAGAAGTGAACATTAATTCTCGATTAATATTTAGGCCACGACATAACAACAATAATGCTAATAGGTTAAAGAATCCGTAACATATTGTTCTTGTTTCCTCAGAGTTACGGATAAATCCAATGAGCACTCTTCTTATAATTTCAAGAGGTTCAATTAAAACTCCGTATAAAATAGCACACCACTTTGGCTTCCTGTTATGTTACTCATTCTACATAATTTGCATCAAAGAAAATTTTACTAATGAATGTCAACTACCAAATTAACGAAACTTAGACTATAAATATTGTCAAAATGTCCTCACATTGGCGATCTCAAGATTCCGTCACTTGAAAGATTTAGATAATTTCTTATCTGATTAGCTGCACCCTGAATTCTCTCAAATAACTGCTGTCGGGTAGACAAGTTTTTCATATGTCCCCATAAATAAGAGTCCAAAGGATTTAGATCTGAAGTAAATGCATTTTTATCTAGAACTGAAATACGTTGTCCGTATGACAGATAAATAATAATAATTTCAGAATATAAATTACTGTTCAATTGACATTTGATTTCTTAATTTTTCACGTTTACAAAATTGAATTCCATAGTGTAAGGTGTTTTATTAAAAACTTCCTTAGCTTCTTCTCGAAATCCAAAACAAGATATCTCGAACTTGTATACAAAACAGTCTACGATTCACGAGTTGTATTAGTCCGATTCGCTCGATATTTTCTTTGTTGTGTTGATAAATATGTCTAAAAACATCTATGCATTATTAGGGATATATGATGTTTAGTCTGTTGTCACAAGATTTTCACCTATCACAAAGAATTGTCAATAACAGCATCATTTATGTCTTCCTCATTTTGTACATTCATCTCAGTAGAACGAATGGTCTTTTTGGAGCAGTGTACCTTCTTCCAGAAGTCTACAAAATGATGCACTAAAGACTGTGTGAACAGATTGATGTCTATTTGGGCATATTTGTCGGTATTCTCGGACTGCTTGTCTGGCATTCCTATTGGAATATCCATATGCAAAGTTAATATCTGCGTACTCTTCATTTGTAAATAAATACATTTATGTAGCACTTTAACAATAATTGTCAAATGAATAAAAAAATTACACAGATACTAATTATTGTTATAGCAACCATATTTTTTATTAATCAGGCTACTTTTATTGAGATATGAAATTATATATTTATAAAGACAATTCATATAAGAAAAAATATTTGAAATTAACCTAGCTACCATCAAAGTTTCTCATAGAGCTTGTATTTCAGAAAAACATCTAAAAATATACAGGATATCTCATTTAAAAAGTTAAATTGGATTTGTTGGTTATATTGCTCTTTTAAATAATAAATCCAACTATCAGAAGAAGCTAAATAACTACCTACATATTTTCCAGAAATAACTTCTTCAATTACCTTGAAACTCTACATTTATGATAAATGGAACCTCTTCGTTTAAAAAATAATACCGCACTGAACACTGAACGACAAGTATTTTATCAGAAGGTGTTATTTACTTACCTATTATCTCAAATCGAGATATAATTTCTTGTGTATACATTTTTAGAGCTGCTTTCCGCCGGTTTCTAAATTTATCTTATTTCACCCTTTATCTACACTCTCCATAACAAGTAAGGAATAATCTAACAAACCTAATCTCCTCCATATTAAGTTTGATGAATGGGCCTTTGGATATTCAATTGCGAACAAGTGGAGGACGAGCAATCTCGGGCCAATCATCACTCCATCGGTTTGGTAATCCTGACATAACTGAATTATGGCACCCTCTTCCTTCCATGTTACAGCCAAGTTCTCAACATGCAATTAACGAAACCATTATACGGACACTATTTAATTATTCTATTAGATTTACTTTATTTGATTTCATCGAATGCAAAATATTCTGGTGTACCCTGGAATAGGGAAGTTAATTTGATAATAAAAAGTAATTGAACTGAAATACGTTGTACGTATTACAAATAAATAATGCATACGAATTTCAGAATATAAATTACTGTTTATTTGACATGTCATTTTTTAGTTTTTCACATTTATAAAATTTCAGTGAAGTGTGACCAAGAAGTAACGGAAATTTTCGGATTGTATTAGTCCGATTCGCCCGATATTTTCACTGCTATGTTGGTAAACATGTCTAAAAAGTGTATACATTATTAGCTCTATCGTATGTTTAGTCTGTTGTCACCTGTCACAAAAGTTACATATATTTTGGTACGATTGACAATTATTTATTTAGTTTTTTAAATTGGACCACAGAATTTGCAATAGCATTTTGTTATAAGAATGGAATAAAGTGCAACAATATTTTAGAAATGTTAAATATTGATTTTGGTAAATCTGCTATAAGCAAAAGAGGAGTTTACGAGTGGTCGTTTCCAAAAAGACTGTGGAAACATTGAGGATGATAAACTGACTTTATTATTACCGTTATTATTGTAAAATATAATGCAGATTTTCTGAATATTTTAAAAAAGAAATAAATAATCCTACCAAAACAGATATAACCTTGGTGGCAGATGACAACAGACTAAACAACAACAACTAAATATGGCTATTAATGTATATATACTTTTCCGACATGTTTACCAACAAAGCAACTAAAATTTCGGGTGAATCAGACTAATACAACCCGAGATTACAAAATTCCAGTTATTTTTTTATCCCACCTCGTATATACTCGCGTCAAGAATTCAGACGTCTTACGTCACGGCTGACATTTGTTTTTATTGTCAACGTAATTTTCGATATTTGGTCGCGTTAAAAACAACCATTTTTTGCAATTTAGTGCAATATATAATGCAAACTTTTAGTGTAGTATATAGTTTTATTACTATCAGTTGCAGTTTCTTAAATATTTTGACGAAAATATAATGAATTATTCATTTGTTCGCATGACGTAAGTCGTCTGAATTCTTGTCGCGAGTATAAATAATTATGTCAACAAAGTGTATATGAAGTTTCTTTGATTTAAAATTTGAAAATTTATGGGATACATAACTTTATTATTAAATTGTATTAAATACATAAACTTATCACAGATTTTTTTGGTATATAGATATACAGAAATTTGCTATAAAATATAGGGGTGGCCGCTACAGTACATTTCGGGCATTTAAATTGCCACTTTTTTGGAACTTGTAGTTTCACTCTCCGATGTCCAAAAGAGTTGAATACTTGAACTAAATATCCTTTTCAACAACAGGTTTTAAAATATCTGAATTTAAATGTTTCATTTCATACACTTGTCATTGTCTTTCTTGACACTTGATTCGGGATCAGGACTCCAAACTAGTTCTAAATAAAACTTTGAATCGCGTTTAGAGGTCAATGAGTCAACAACAATAAGAAATTTAAGAATTAATGGGCCAGTAACGTCAGGAATGTAAAGGCAACCAAACCGAACGTTTCTCATGAACTTTGCAAGCGTTCTTATCGATTACATTTTGCATTCATTCCCAAAATTCTATCCCCGTATTTATAAATGTAGAATATATCATAAATGTTGAAGATCTCTTCACAAAATAATAATCTAACGGAACGGTGTTAGTGATGGCCAATACTCAGGAGCTTCATTTTCTCTTTTAATCCAACTGTTTGGAAAATGCTCATTCAAATTGTTATCAACGTTTAAAGTAGCAACATTTAAGGTAATATATGGTGCTTCATTATGCATAAACCATATCTGTCGCGAACGGTTAAATATAAGGCGGTAGAAGGGTCCAACGATGAAATTGCCAATTATTTCTACCCATACATTTATCTCAAATGTAAGCTGCTAGTGCTTTTGATGCATGACGTATGGATGCAGAAGATGCTCTCTTAAAACTTGATCGGTCAGTGGTCGCGCGGTTTAAGGCGTTGGTACTTGAATCGAGGTGACTAGACGGAGTTGGTTCGAGCCCAGCTGCCGGTAGACCGTATATAAGCTATATTCGTGGAGAGGATTGGCACCCTCTCTGTGAGTATGGTAGGGTGGAATAATGTTAGCTTGGGTCAATGTGAGAGATTGATGCCGGTTGATATTTGACTACCCCCCTAATTAATGAGGTTTTCCAGGTTTTCCTCATTCCTGCACTGAATAGTGGTTAGGGTCTACCAACGTAAGTCGTTCCTGGGTGCAAATGCGGCCTGCTTAATAATAATATGCCGCCCCCTCTCCCGCACAAGTCTCCGACTTCTGGGCTAATCCCTGTGATTAGAATGAGGGGTAGAGATATTATTAAAACTGTAACCACATCTTAAGATATTTCGATTTGCAAACCCAAAAATCTTAATTGTACGTCTCGGTCAATAATTAGCAATCACAGAAGCAAAATTGACAGCTTCACGAAAACATCTTTCAGCACCAATAAAAGTTCTGTGATTTGGTACAGCCGGTACCGGTATACAGGTACAGGCGTTATATCCTTGACAATACCCAACATTTAATGACTTGTCTTGTCACCTGTTACTGTCTTACAAAAATGTCTAGATTACAACGAAAACTATGTACTGAAAATATTTATTTTACTTGATTTGCAGTCTTCCTTGGTAGTTGTCAATGGGTGAACAATACGTTTGTTATAATTGTCAGTTTACTCAATATAATATCTGATTGTACACTTACCTGTGATATTCTAAATTAAAAATTTATTTGTATACTTACCTGCATTTGTGATTAAGAGCCTATAGTTTTTCTTTTTTTATGAAAATAAATAATCTTAAACATTTAATATCTGAAATAGTAACAGGCAGTTATGAAAATACATATTTATTTATTTTTTTAATTCAGCTATAGGTGTAAATATTCTTATAGGATATAGGACCTAGTACTAGATATAAAAGTACAAACTCTTTGTAAAAATTATTGTATTTGAGCAGCACTTAAATAGTAACAAAAAAATTAAATTTTGTGCTTAATTTTTCACGATCTGATCTTTTGTTTTCGTCTATCTGTCTACAGAGACAGATGTTTTCTGTAGCTTTTAATAAAATTAGCAATTTACTATGGCACACACTTTGTCTGTTAGACTCTAAATTTTAACAACAAAAAATAATATTTTTCATGAAATAAGGAGTACAATACATCTAATAAAATGATTACTGCAGTGGAATCTCACCCATTACTCGTTATGTATTACAGACTATCGTGGATTTTACTACCTACGTTTTATGCTGAAAATATGTCTTCCAGTGCGATAAGCATATGATCCTGTGTGGAAATCCTTTATGTCATTGACACATTTATAGTTAATCAGATTATATTGTAACCTCTAAATTGGGTTAGCGGGGAAACACGTCACGTAGACAAACATACTTTATTGTGACTCTTGATTATATAAGAAATATCCTCAAACAAATTTCACAACTGTCTTTACTTTGACGTTTCAGTCATTTGCGTCTAACTGCTCAATATAAACTGACTCCAGCGGGAAAACCGAACCGCTTATATATGTTTTTAGGGTTCTAGAAGTTTTCGGCGGTCTCGAGAATCAAATAGAATGTGGCCGAGAATGTTCCAGAAAACGTCAACATAAAGGCATCACAAAAATTATAAATTCTAATATAAACAGAAACGTAATTAACAAACTAAAAAGGTAGGTGAGCTTCAATTGTAAATTCCAACGTAAACAGAAACATAATTAACAAACTAAAAAGGTAGGTGAGCTTCCGTAACAATATTAATAATAAATGTTAGTATTGTATGTAGGTACTGATAATTTGTAACAGCATTTAAGTTCGTGCATTATACAGAGTGGTGCGTAAGTAATGGTCCATTGAAATATACATATACAATATATTTTTCACTACAAGACATTACGATTCAAGTCTTAATAAAATGTTGATAATAAAAACGATACAAGTTGTGTCAAAGTTGGAATTTAAAAAGCGATTTTTTTGCAACAATTACGCTGTGTTTGACTGTATCAACTTAATTAATAATAATAAATAGTTTGACATATTCCCTAGAGGGCGCCAGATCTGCCATATTTACAACGTAACTTTTTTGGCCCTAACGTTATCAAGTTTTTTATAAAAAAATCTTAAATCTACATTATTTTTGAGGAAAAAAGGTATACTTGTCATTAGTCCTAGAAGTTAACGATTTTCGAGATAATAGCTTTTCAACAATCAGCTGTATAGTTCCTCTAAGGAATACGTCGAAATAGATAACAGATTATGATTTCTCATATCAAAAAACCTCTATTTCTAAATTTTTAAGTTGATACATTCAAAGATAGTGTAATTACTACAAAAAATCACTTTTTAAATTCCATTTTTGACACTCTGTATCTTTTTTAGTTAGCTTAAATCGTAATATTTTGAAGCGAAAAATCTAGTATGTTTCTGACCACCTTGTATATGATTCTAAAAAGTAATTCCAGGACTGATATAGGTCAGTATAATTCCACTATATCAGGCTGTATTATACATATTAACGATATATTTACTTGCTATCCTGGATTCTCATTAGTAAAATTATAAAACGAGATATTTTTAAATAATTTTAGTCACCATATGAATTTTACATAGTAAAGTTTTAATGCCAGGTAATTTTAATAAGTAAAGATTGTTACTTATAAATTTTCCATAATGAAATAAATTGTGAACTTCAATCAAATTAATTTATTCTTCATAATCATCAACAAATTGCAAAGTATGAGTACAAAAAAAACTTAAGGTGCCCGTATCCTCGCCGTAAAATGATCAAATTTGTGGTGTTTTTAGGTACTGAAATCTCGAAAAATAAAACACGTAGAGCAAAAGTAATATCAAAAATGGAATAATTGATGTTTTGTTTATCCACTTTTACTATTTAAACTTTCCTCAAATAATGTAAAAACTTTTAAAATGCATAATTTCGCTATTCTAACCCCACATTTTAACAATTATTTTCACAAACTTATAAACAAAAGTGAACAATCTTATATGTAGTACTATGTAAGTTTATGTTATGACAATGTTTACATCTATAGTTGAATTTAAAAAAATACGTATTTTGAAAGATTTCAGTACCTAAAAATTCATTGGATAAATCGCTTTCTGATGTTATATGTTGATTTTACTTCGGTACCTTTGAATATTTGCAGGTGGCATGAAATAACATTCTTGTTATTTGCTAAACTCTATATTATTCAGTTCTTAAATGTCTAAAATTATTTATATTTGTAGAAAACACTATTTCAAGAATACGGCGCCCTTAAGAAGCATCTAAATAAGATGATCTACCTGCTTTTTGATATAGAAAAATAAACAATTTTACCGCTCTATGGTTTCTTTATTTTTTCGATTGCTACATTGTACTTCAATGGAAATATTAAAACATTGTTTTAATAATAATGCTTAATGTATATATATTCTAAAATGCACCATGTAAATTCTTAGGTAATTACATAATTTTGAAATATTAGGTATTAAAAAAAAACTACTACAGTCCGATTAAAAAAGTATGTCTTTTATAGAAAAAATATATGAAGATTTGAATAAAAATTCAAAGTGAGTAGGTCTTTTCATATTTCGGATTTAAGTAAAGCATATAATTTAATTGTCCCTGACATTTGAAATAAAAACAATTGACAAATATTGATTGCGTGGAAAGAGAAATACGCGACCTTAATATATTTCCTTACTGACAGATCACAGGTAGTTGCACTGAACTAAATAAAAAATTTTGGATGCTGCAAGGTTCCATGTTTGGACCGTTACTTTTTCTAAATATATTTCAATGATTTATCAGCCCACTTTATTTAATAATATTTACTGATAATTTATATTATTGTTATAGAAATAACCACCGATATTTTATTTTACAAGAAAGTACATGCCTTCATTTTTTGGCCGACTTTAATTTTGTTAATTTTTATAATGTAGGGTAACTAAATATTTGCATACGTGTGATACTGCTTCCTTATTGATGTAATACTCGTATACGACCAACTGGAATGCCTTTTTAACGTTAAAAAGAAATGACGTTTTTTTAACTACATATTCTTTTAAAACATCTTATCACCAAGCTTTATCAAATTCAGATCATCTTCAGGCGAGAACTATATGATTCAATGGTGAAACGTAATAAAAGTCTGTAACTTTTTTTGGCCGAAATAAAAACATAAATTTAGAACGTAGGGTTGGTAATAAAAACTATAATAATATATGCGTGTGACACTACTTTTTCATTACTAGTAGTGTACGTGGTCAACTTAGATGCGTTTTTTAATCTGTTGCTGTTTTATTTAGTTTTAGATTTTGGATTTATTTTGTCTTTAGTACTGACAACATACTACAACTTTTTATATGTTACTATGTGATTGTGCATTTTATAATGACTAATAATTCTATACTATATTGGCCTTTTGGATAAACATTATTATTATAACTTAATATATAATTTTACTGTGCACCAAAAAAATAATGGTGCTATATAATTCGTGAATATTAATTGAGTGAGACTATTGTTTACGTGTAAACAAAGTTGTTAGTTCCCCTCCTTCAGACTCCCACATTATTAATTAGTTTTGCCGAAATTCTGTCCTAGAGCCTTTGTCAACTCAACCAGCATGCATTAAAGTTATTATACTCCTTTCCATTATAACTTAAAGAAAAGGGTATCAGTTAATATATAAAGCAAATTCGAGAGAGAGTTTAACTTCCCTCCGCCCTTCAATTTTAAACAGAGTAATTCAGTTAATAACTCCCAGTATATATCCGTTACCAAAGGCGCTGCTGCTGAAACTCCCCGCTATGTTCGAGACATATTGTGCTTCCGTATTTCGCTCCCTGTACGTCTTTGAAGTAATTAAAACTGCATTGGATGAAATTTAATAACACTGAGTACTGTGGAATAAGCAAGGTACACAGCGGATATTATTGACAAAGCAGTTTATATGTCGTCCTTACCGAGTAGCATAACTCGAAAAATAGTAACTTAATAATTCAGTCAAATATACAGGAAGCTTTCTTAATACATGCTTATAACTTCAGAAAAAGTGACAGCTTAGTGAAAAAATAGACAATAATTTTCTATCAATGGGGTTGTTCAACATTTTTTTATTTCATAAATCAAAAGTATAAGCAAAAAATAATGGATCTGCAAAATACTAGAATTTTATTCGAACGTTTAGTACCTTAAAATTAATTTAAATCTCCAGCGGAGAATGGGGCGTGGCCAGGCGCTACATCACATCACGCATAAGCCCAGTGATTGCGCTCGACTTAATGCTAGTTACATGTTTTTTCGGAGTATTGTTATTGCAACAGAATTAGCTTATCTAATCTTGGCTGAGATCTGCCCTTGTTGTTCTTGGGTTAGGCTTTGTGGGGAGCTAACGCGTTTCCGGTACCTCTGGACTCCCCTCATATAATGATTTCGGTTACTCTGTTTCTATTGTTGTATTACGGCTGAGACAGTCGGCACTGCGCCTCCAATAACGGTAAGAACAGAGTGTACATTCGGACAAGTACATATGGGTCTTGTTCTTGCAGATACAACTAATCTCTGCTGCAGCCTTGCACAAACCAAAGGGCAAGACATTAAATTCAATCATTTCTACCCAGGCACTGAAACTTCTATGAAGAAGCACTTCTAGTGGAATAATATAATGCATATGGGTTTAGTTCTAGCCCTAGAACCGAAACCATTTTTTTCTGCCACAGCGGTGCACAAACCAAAAGGCAATACGTTAAATTCACAGTCTACGTTAAAGCAGCATTCTCACTTATGCATCCATGAAGCTTCACTGCATTGCACTTCATTGCGCAGCAAAATTTTGTCTCTAAAAATAAACATGGTTCCTTACTACGTCTTTCTCATCCATGTTGCACCTCGCATAGACTTCCCTCCCCTTGAGGCAGCGGCGTGCTTTCTACTAAGGAAACATGTTTATTTTTAGAGAGAACATTTTTCGGAACAAGTGCAGTACAGTGAAGCTCCCTGCAGTCAAGTGAGACTAGCCTTAATTCGGCAAAATGAGAGCAGCTTTATTTTCCAGTTTATTGGTTTTAATAGAATGTGATTTATACAATACAATGCGTTTTACGAATTTTTGTGTAAATTAATGGTTTTTACTCAATCAAATTAGAATTTATATAGTGTACACCATTTCCAGGAAATAATTTATTTAATCTAAATTTTATATTGAAAATTCTTTTCTTCCATTGGCGTAGAATTATTGAAGGTGTAATTACTAAAAAAAAAAACGAATTCCACGCCAATGGATTGATATTACCAATAATTTTGATATGGGGTTAATTGTCCTATTATAGAGGTCCTGTTGTTTTACCAAACCGATTAACACGCGCTGCTTACCTCAAATTTCTGCAGAACACACTATATGAATTTTTGAAAGACATTCCTTTGAATTAGAGGCAACAAATGTGGTTCCAGCATGATGGTGTCCCAGCTCATTTTTCCATGGCCGTTAGAGAGCATTTACACCAAACTTTTCCACATAGATGGGTAGGAAGGGCCGGACCTCTTTTATGGCCTCCAAGATCGCCTGATCTGATCCCTCTAGATTTCTTTGTTTGGGGATATTTGAAGACATTAGTGTATGGTACTCCTGTAAATAGCCTGGAAGAGCTGCAGCTACGGATTAATCAAGAGTATCCAAGTATCAAGAAATCCAAACCAAGGAGGGTGTTTTCGAAACAGTTCGAATACTATTGAGACGAAGATGTCATACCTGCTTGGAAATGGACGGAGGGCACCTTGAACATCTTCTGTAACTTTGTTTTTTGTTTGTTAAAAACTTTCTTTGTAGGTTTATTTCTAATAAATAAAATGTTTGAAAAACGAATAGTGGTCCATATCCGCAACCGTTACTTTGCGGACCCATGTTTATTAAGACTTTTCTGCTTATTTTGGTTCATACTATTACCTCCTTAAATATTTGCACTCTTTTTTTAACACCTTGTATAGTACAAGAACTATGCATGCATACTAGTCGTAGTATACGTGGTGTAGATTTTTTTCCTTTAATAGATGTGTCAGCTTAACTTCTGAGCTATAACCCTACAA
Source organism: Monochamus saltuarius (assembly GCA_025584915.1). Taxonomy (NCBI): domain Eukaryota; kingdom Metazoa; phylum Arthropoda; class Insecta; order Coleoptera; family Cerambycidae; genus Monochamus; species Monochamus saltuarius. The sequence continues at coordinate 53,578,028 of CM046725.1, read as the reverse complement.
TTCCAAATAGACACAAGTGTAAACAAACAAAGAACTCGGGCAAAACAAACAAAAACGTCGTGCGCCAGCAATCAACTATTAGCTAGAATGCCGTGCCATGAAAAAAGTAGGTCCCCAAGGAATCGCGGAATTAGTAACAACGCGCCTCGTCGGGACAAATAGAAAGGATAAACAGAATCCTCGAGAGCATTTATGTTTACATTAATTAAGACTCTTACGCATGTTTTGAATATCCTCTATTCCCTATTCCGTGCAAAGCCTGCCGGGGGTGGAAGCGGCCGAGACAATACTGTGCAAATGTAATACGCCCCGTTATCTTAATTAAATATTAATGAATATGGAATGTCTCATTTTGCACAAATTTAATTTCATGTCGCTTATATTTCCGGCTTGTGCATCCGTTATTTTGAAGTAATTAAAAGTATAATTTACATGATACATATTTTAAATTTTACATCTACAATCTTTTATCGCTTAGTTCTCCACAAATTTTATCGCCAGACACTTAGGATACAGACAGAGTGGAACCAGGTTTTTCGCTTACTGGTAACTAGCGCCTAATACGTATTTATAAACTATGAAATTCGTAACTGTGTATTTAAATTGATATAAAAACAGCTAAAGCAGGCTAAAGCGAACACAGTGGAAGCGGTTTCTGCTTACTAGTACCCTGCGCCGATCCGCGCTTATATGATTTAAAAATTGTCACATATTTTTAAATGCACAGGTACGCAATGAAAGCAGGTTAAAGCAGGTTCGTGCCGGAAACCTGCGTGCCCACTTTTATCAGAATTCAAATATAATTTATTTGTACGCTTCAGTTTTTCGATTACCTATATCGGACAAAATCCACAGCAATCTTTATACGAGTATAGTACACAAATACTGGAGAGAGATTAGTAATGAAATTAATGAAGAGAGTATTACAACATGCAAAGTGTCCGAAATATGAGTGCATTTATTTTAGTATATGATAAATTGTACCAAACAAAACATATGAGAGCAAACAAGTTTTGAATATGCGACCTACAATGCCAGATGTTTGTACATAATAAATACAAATAGGTACACGTAATAAACATAGTGTGAACGGTTTTCTTAGAGCTTTTTTCACAGCACAGAATAAAATGTAAAATAGTTATGTGTTCAAAATTAATGTCGTTGCTTCTGCAAATCGTTTATCGTACAAATGTCTCGCAGCCAAAGAGTTTTGCCTAGATTCGCCATAAATTAAGTAGTAGTCATAGTTACTATAAATTGTTCCATTTTTGTTTATGTACGCAAATATCAAACAAACACTAGGTACAGAAAAACGAAAGGCACTAGCCGCACTGGTATTACTACTACTTAAAATAATTTGAGGTTAGCAGCAGCAGGTAATGGATGCAATGTTGTCGTACGTTCCAGTACATTACAGTTTTAAGGATTTCTTGGGAAACTTCTATTGTTTACTTCATTAATACTGATAAGAAACAAATTACGTTACAGGAGCTTTTACTTAACCTTAGTTGTGAATTAGTTTGTAATTTCGTAACACAGTTTTGCATATTATTGCAGTTGTATTTTTATTTTTGAAATGTATTTGTAGAACTATTAGTTTGAGACACTTTTTTAGTTATTAATGAAAATGTATAAAAAATTACAGTTTTCTACCTACAAAATCTACAATCTTTAAGTTCAGTTCTTCTGCAATTTCATACCAAATCTTGTTTTTTATCTTTGCTTTCATGTAATCTGTCTGGTGACATAAAGTTCTCTATGCCTTCTTACCAGCTCTATCAGTTTTGTTTTCATTGCCATGGGAGAAAACACAACTAACCTCAAAATTATCAACATGTGGCGCGTACGGTGCGAAAAACTGTGCCACTGCCACTGCGTCGCGCACCTTGCGGGACACGCGAGTTTTGCTGTGCAACGTCGTGGCACGAATTTGCGCTGTCCCATACTTTCCTTAAGCTACAAAAGTACGTGCTGTGCTGTGTTACCACACACGCGTCATACGCGTCTCAATATGCGCCTTGCCTAAGGAAAGTAATGGGACAGCGTAAATTCGTGCCACATGTTGATAATTTTGAGGTTAGTTGTGTTTTCTTCCGTGGCAATGAAAACAAAACTGATAAAGCTGGTAAGAGGGCATAGAGAGCTTTATGATACCAGACATGAGCATTATATGAGAGCGAAGATAAAAAACAAGATTTGGTGTGAAATTGCAAAAGAACTGCACTTAAAAGATGGTATATTTTGTAGGTAGAAAACCGTAATTTTTTCTACATTTTCATTAATAACTAAAATATACGATTACGAAACTACAGGCTACATATGGTCCAAGTTTCAAATTTTTTCGTCCTTACGTTTTCTTAATACTGGTTTCCAAACTCAGGGGTCTATTTCATTTATAAATCCAGTTTTCTGTTTAAATCATTCATTTTTATAATAAACAAGAAAAATTAGAACGACGTGACTGTTCGAAAGTCGTGAGAAGAACTGTCTTGCAATATGCGAAAGACAACGCTACGCGTGTCGCGCATTCATGTCATGCTGGTTGGGTTACGTCATCTCACACGCGTCATACGCGTCTCAATATGCGCCTTACCTAAGCGCGAGTTGCCAGTAAGCGAGACACCCACTTCGACAGACGCGAGAATGTAGTTCGAACGTTTAATTAAGTGGATAAATGGCAATTAAAGCACGAATGCAATACAACGTTTTATCCATTATCACATCACAATCATATTTGTAGCGTCAGAATTATGGGAATTTAATAAAAAAATAGTCGCACGACTTGATATCTCTCAGTAATTTGTACTTACTACAATGAAACGTGGGAGGATTTGTTATACCTACTCGTTGCTACGTACGTGTTTATTATCAATTATTTAATAAACAGTTGGATTCCTGTGGTTGTTTTCAAAGAAACTCAAGAAGAAATTTTCCATTTATTGCCAGCTAAATCCAGATAACATTACGAAAATATGTTCGCCGAATTTGACGAAGTTAGAGAATAACGGAGAGTAATGATACCGGTTGGCATTTAACTACCCCCCTAATTAATGAGGTTTTCCAGGTTTCCCTCATTCCTGCACTGAATGGTGGTTAGGACCTACCAACGTAAGTCGTTCCTGGGCGCAAATGCGGCCTGCTTAATAATAATATGCCGTCCCCTCTCCCGCACAAATCTTCGACTTCTGGGCTAATCCTCGTGATTAGAATGAGGGGTAGAGATATTATTATTATTATTAATGGCGATAAATGAACAAGTTATGCTATCGTATTTTCTAAATTTGATTTTTTTTAATGGAGGTTTTTGGTACCTCCGCCACTGGTAAATATTTAGAGCTGGTAATTTTTTGTTTCATACTTACTGTCATACTAAATATGCTCACCGAATTTGGGTAAATTATGTCAAGCTGTGTAGAAATAAAAAACTGATTTTGATAGGCTGTAGACAAAGGCTGTCCTAAGGCTCCACATTTTTATAGCAAAGAACCATTATCTTTGCTCTACTTAAAAAATATCTTGTATAGGGTGAACCATTAGTAACGGGCCTTATGTTTGGGACAAAATATGAAGAAATTGCTAAATACAGGGTGTTTGTGAAAGGTTGGGAAATCTTGGAGCTGGAGATACTGGTGGCCAAAAACAGTCGATTGAGCCAAATATGCCCTATCCAAATGTTGCTGGTTTCAAAAATACAGGGCGTTCAAGGCTAGAATTTTATTTTAAAATATCTCAATAACTTTGAAACCTGTCGGAGTATAAAAAAAAAATTGGCACAATTATGTTTTTGGCACGGCAAATAAGAATTTTTAACTAATTTTGACGTCACTCGTAGAGGGCGCCACTTATGGCACAACATGTTTATTTTAAATGACAGACCTTTTTTGGTCTTTAGTGTATCCATCTGTCTATCGACACAATCGATTCTCCTACCTATTATATAGACAAAGGTATACCTTTTTAAAATAAGTATAATAATGGAAATACAGAAAAATTTTACTTGAAAAAGTTGTTCAGAATGGTAAATTATAAAGACGTCCAAAATTTCAAAAAGATCGGGCCGTTTTTGATAAAATCATTTTTGCTTTGTTGCAAAATGGTTTCAAAATCAAACCTTACCGATGTTCTTGCATGTCTCCATGATTTACCGTTCTGAACAACGTTTTAAAGTACTTAATATTTTTCTGTATTTTCAGTAGATAAAGGCACTTTACCTGAAGCGATAACAGTTTTCAATCGGTGCACTGAATATTTCAAATAGGATTATTTCGAAAACTGTTACACCTAACGACTTCAACAGGGTATACATTTTTCAGATAAAACAGGATAATCGATTGTTTCTATAGTCAGATAGATACACTTATCTGAAATAAAGTTATGCCATTTAAAAAAAATTGATGTGCTATAAGTGGCGCCCTCTACTAGTGAAATGAAAATTAGTTAAAAATTCTTATTTGCCATGCCAAAAAAACATAATTGTGTCAATTTTTTTAAATTCTCCGACAGGTTTTAAAGTTATTGAAATATTTCAAAATAAAATACTAGCATTGAACGCCCTGCCCTGTATATTTGAAACCAGCAACATTCGAATAATGCATAGTTGGCTCAATCGACTTTTTTGGTCACCAGTATCTCCAGCTCCGAGATTTCCCAACCTTTCATAGACACCCTGTATAATGTATTCTTATTCTATATTCAATCTTTCTCTTATAGAATAGTGTAAAAATAAATATAAATTTTCTGCCGACCTTCTTTACTAAGTTACCGGCCCCACATCAGAGACCTCGAAGAGGTGTCTTTCTATGACCCACCAAGACTTTGGATTTTTCCCTTTTGGATTTTCTCCCCTGCGGATATTTAAAGACTAAGTCTATACCATCAAATTTGATTTCTTGGTCCTGCGGAACGTCATCGAGAATAAATGCAGTTAAGTCACTCCAGGCGTTATTGAAAATGCTGTCCACATTTTCATGTCGACGTAAAAAATAACAACATTTTATATTTCCTTTAATTCGCAATAAGCATTGTGGTTCGGTTGACTACAAACCTTATCCGGGCGTCATTTCTACGTAAAAACAGTACACATGTACATACAACTTTATAATTCCTACCGTTTTAGAGACAACTGCCCTAAAATATTTATGCTTATATGCGACTTCAAAAATGCTACTGAAATTTATTTTCAGAAAATCAGTAGAGTAGAATATCAGTTTGGAAAAAACTCAAATTGTCACATCAAAAAATACATTTGGTTTGGTAATAAATATTCAAAAATCAAGTACGTTGTTGTTATTAGTACTTTTAAGCTATCTTTTATTATTTTGTCTTTCGGAGTGTTAAAAGCAAAAAGATGTTGCACATGCAAATATTCTTAAGTCAATTTTTTATTTTTTGTTCCTGTCATCAACATTTTTTTTTGGATTACAGTATCGTCTATAACACCCTGGAGAGCTGTGTTGCTTATCATTGTATGTTGCTTACTAATTTCGATATTTCTTTTGATTTTCGACGCATCTTCTTGGGATTGTTATAGTAATAATACGTATTGCACAAAATTTAAACTACATATGTCATTATATTTATAAAATTTGTCAGTACAAGAAAATAATAAAAATGATATGATTTGAACAATAAATTTTATGTTATTCCCGTATTTATTTCAAATTATTAATATTGTATACCTCCCATTAATTTATTTTTGCACTTGTATGCGATATTCCAATGTTGTTCACTTATTTTGTAAAACATATTAAACTGTTTTTATATTTTAGATGTTACTCGAAAAACAAATATTTCAATTTATTTCTCGATTAATATTTTATACCATTTTTGGAATGTATATTGCATATATTTGATTTAGTAACTCTTTATATAATTTAGAGGTGGATATTAAAATTTTATATTTCAAGGTGACTAGAAATAAATTATATTCTGCGTTTGAAAGTTCTGTTAAATTGCATTTACTAGGACTGATAGAACATCAACAATAAATTTATTTATTACTAAACGTATGTCCCAAACCCACTCATTTTTGAGATACAGGGCGTGTAAGATATTTCAAAAAAACAAATTTTAGATATAAATTGTGTAATGACCAGCAGTTATGATTAAAATTTAACACAGCTACATATTTGGTGATGCCGAGCACGCTGATGTTTTTGGTTTTTTGTACAAAGTAGAGGCCGCTAGTTGCTAGCATTTTCACTGACATTTTATTCTGTAACATTTTTTTTTGCAATTCTAGTCCGTGCTGTATTTAAAAAGTTGATGATGTCTGATTATATTTTAATAGTTACTTTTATAATCACTAATTATGAATGGTGCGAAGAAATGTTAAATATTTTAATGACTAATAATGTGTTGTTTTATTTTCAGGTAAGTCTTGCTGTGAAACATGTTCGAAAAATGTCAGTAAGTAGTAACTTTTTCATATTTGACTTAAGCATCCCTGCCTATTTCTACATGAATAGGTATTTAGTTTCATTCCGATTACTCTTTATTTATTATCAAATTTTAATACATATATCTTATAAGCTTCAACAGGGAGAAGGTATAAATTTGCCGTATTAAAATGAATTGGTCAAAACAGGCACCTCCATAATCCTCTATAATTATTCCATGAAAACATTTGTTTAAATTCTACCAAAACAGCTAATAGGGGTCATCTATATTTATATGAGTCCCGACATGGACGGTATGCTATAACTTATACAGCCTTTATGTTTAAGGGCTAATTTTAGAGGTTTATAATTTGGGGTTTAACGCGGATTATATTTGCGGTAATTTACATATCTCCGATGCTGTGAGCCCAAGAAGGTTGTACTCATTTTTCTAAATTTAATACTGATTTAAAGTGGTAGAAGGTATAATCGGTTTGAGTTGTGTAGGTGATATTACAGTTTATTATTTTGTCATGGAAATCTTTATTAAACATATTAGGTAAATGAAGAATACATTTAAAATCTTTATTTGGAAGTATGTAAGCAATTGAAGTTAAAAATTCACTTAAGCAGTATATAACTGTGTTGAAAAAAATGTCAAAAACACTGAACTGTCATTATAATATTATAACTTCAACTGTACCCAGTATTTTAGAAACTCAATCAGTTCTGTGTCCTAATGGTATTAAAACACCTTTTTCGTTTAGCTTGAAGAGACACAAGGTTAAATTGAATATAACTCTCAAAATATATGTTTGAGAAAAAAGCTAAAGCACCTATTTTGCAACATGTATCGAACAAGATCTTTCGTAAAATCGTCAATTAAATACTCAAAACAGTTTCGACATAATTTTGGATTGCATAATATGTTAATATGATCGTTAGACTATTTTATTTCAACAACTTCAGTTGCTATGGTACGATGTTCACAAACTTTACAAAGACTTTAAGAAAATCTGAAATCTGTGAACGTTTGTAAACATTAAACTCCAAGAATTAAACTTTCTTTTATAAATCCATGCTAATGTATAATGTGTGTGAACTTAGCCCCCCATTTTTTGATGAACTAAAAAATAGTTGTGCTGAATTGTGCCGGATCTGTGCTACATTGTGCCATAAAATTTTAACGAAAAATAATAGTCATTTTCCCAGAAAATTAAAAAATCTTGTTTTTACGTAGCCCCCCGCTTCGGGAAAATCGTATTTTTTTAATGTACTATATTGTACTAGTTGTTCTGAACATTGTGTCGTTTAAAAAAAATTGATATCTGCCTCCGTTCTCCGGAAAATCAGGAAAAACCGAAATTTTCTAGCCCCCTATTTTATCACAATCCCAATTTTTTTCGGTTTGCTGAATTGTGTTAGTTGTCCTGAACATTGTGCCGTTTAAGGATATTCGATATCTATCTTCGTTCTCCGGAAAATCCTGAAAACTGGAAATTTTGACACAACCTTATTGCACGTCCCATTTTGCCTGAAAATTAAAAAGCGCGATTGTGCCGAATTGTGCTAATTGTCCTGAACATTGTGCCGTTTAAAGAAATTCGATATATATCTCCGTTCTCCGGAAAATCCTGAAAAACTGGAAATTTTGACACAACCTTACTGCACCTTCCGGTTTATCCATATTTTCCGGAGAACGGAGATAGATATCGAATTTCTTTAAAGGGCACGGTGTTATACGTAACCAGCACAATTCAGCACAACCACGATTTCCAACGAAGATAGATATCGAATTTTTTAAACGGCACAATGTTCAGAACAACTAGCATAATTCAGCACAATCCCGTTTTTTAATTTTCAAGAAAAATGGGGGGCTAAGTTCACGCTTAAATTTCCTGTTTTTCGTATTTTCCGGAGAACGGAGATAGATATCGAATTTCTTTAAACGGCACAATATTCGGGACAACTAGCACAATATAGCACATTTAAAAAAAAAATACGATTTTCGCGAAGTGGGGGTCTACGTGAAAAACACAATTTTTTCATTTTCTAGGAAAATGGCAATTACTTTTCATTAAAATTTTACGGCACAATGTAGCACAAATCCGGCACAATTCAGCACAACTTTTCTTTTTTAGTTTACCAAAAATTGGGGGGCTAAGTTCACGAACACTAATGTATAGCTAATATTGTGTTGACATTATGATATAACCGATTATACAAAGACGTTGCAGAAATAATGATAGGTCTGATATTCATAATTTTAGATTTGTCACCGTTTTTATAGATAGGACAGACCTAGGATAATTTCCATATTTTAGAAATTGTTGTTGTTGAATATTTCTGAATCACCATGTATAACGGGGCACCCATAAAAATAAGTAGAAACTGTTCGAAGCGATTTTTGATACTTACTACCAAAATTACAAAAATCTGTCCTATTAAGCTAGAGATAAAACTTTACAAATTGCTTTATCATATTGCTATGCATTCTAGTTATTTCTTCACCGAAAACATATTACAAGGGATATAAAAACGCTACGTTATGATTCAGAAAAGCTTTTATTTAGCACAATCCAATGCCTTCATATTATTTCTCGCGCCTTAACTTTTCCAATTTTCCTACACGAAATCCGAAACTGACGCCAGAGCCTTGCATTCTCCTAGCTTATTTAATAAAATTCAGAGTCAGCGGAACCGGATCAAATTTACAAAGTTGCAAACTGCAGAGGAATGTATCATCGTTACTCTAAACAGATTCATGAAAACGGGATTGTGCTTTAACAAGACCAAGGAGGCAATCGGGATGTATTGGCACCATCGGCGCAGCCAAAGTCACGTCCTACACTACGATCTACATCCTTAAAAGGGCACACTTTGCATTGGGATAGGCCAAATGTAAAAGAATCACGTAGCGGCAGCAATCCGCATTCGGAAAAATAAAGGATGGCTTCGATAGGGGAGGGGCAAAAAACTGTCTTATTGTTCTCTGCAGGAATCTCGGAGGAAATGTTGCAGAAGTAACGGAGTTGTTCGTCAGGATAAACTGAAAGGGATCTCGTATTTATTGGGGGGAGATAGAGGAGAATATTAAGCGGTGTTTTTGTCTGATGTGACATGTATTTGTTATTTCGGTAATGGTTGCCCCATAATCGGCTGTTATCTAGACACCTACGAAATAATAATATGTTTTATAAAAAGGGGCTGTACCCAGTGGCGTATTTTAAAATTTGGCGTCCTGGAGCTTTAAGGTTTACCGTCCCAAAAATTAACGAAAAAAAAGCAAAAATCTTGTAATAATGAAAGGGGCAATATAGAAGAATAAACATCATTTATCAAATATTTACATTTTTTTGCGATGTACAAATTGGTTGACAAATTCATCAATCACACTGTCATAGGTAACACATTTTGTTAACTCAGTTTCTATATTGGGAGCGACTAAACTGTTCAAACGTTCTTCGCTTATACGGGAACGTAGATAATTTTTTATTCTTTTGAGGGCGGAAAAGAACGTTCTGCACTACAATTTGTCACTGCAGTGCATAGTAAGTTAACATACATAACACTATTTCGGTATATGGAAATACTTTCTTAATAAGTAAATTAAGTTGCCTTAAATTTATTCTTTCATTAGATGTCAAAATTGGTTTTAATAGAATAGCATTCAACTTGTAGTTTGTCCGCAAGATCTGTTTTGGAGATCCATATCAATAAGCCTAACTTCCGCTTCAGATATTGTATCCAAATTGGATAAAAACGCAAAATTAGTGGTTACTGCGTCATACGAAGTTTTGCGCCTTCTTAACTAGCCCAACAATTGGTCGTATATTGGGGGAAGGTATTAAACCCTGAAATAGTCACATCCTTGCAAAAACACTTCAACCTTGGGACACTCATCATCTCATTTCTCGTGCGATTGCTTCTATATTCTTCTTCTGAAGGCATTTTTCTACCGGTCTCTTCAAAAGCATCAAAAGATTCTCGTTTATTTTCTATGAAAATGACGAGTGAATTGTCAGTAATATTTTACCAACTCCGTCTTACTGAACTGAATTCACTGAATTACCCCGTTTAACATTAGTCAAACCAAAGCTTGCAGAATATATATTTCTCTAACACGATTTTAGAAAGTACCCATTCCACAACTAAAAATTAGATTGTAATACATGTCATTCGAGCAGACTGTGTTAGAATGTTATTCTAACACTGTGATGGAATTTGTACAAATAAGCAACTTTTTTGTATGATTTCTAAAATCTTGTTAGAGAAAGTATAGTCTAAAACACGTTTAGAACGGCATATTCCACACAAATTGTAGAATATACCAATATATATGTTGTGTCAGTCTATCACGCGACCAGATCATCTCCCTTACTATGCTGAACCGCTAGACCACAAACGGGACCACAAGCGACGTGATTGGGAGCATTTACAGTGTCTTGTTGCTGTCCCGTATCCTAAACTGTGGTATGATCTTTGATGGCACATTTATAAAGAAAATGACTTGAGATTTACTCAAGTGGTCTTCTTATATTTATTCTGGAAAGTTTGACTAAACAATATACAATATGTTTTAGTTTTTTTTTGTTAATTGGGTAGCCTTGCCCCGCCCCTCGTGGCTTGCCGCCCCGGGCCATGGCCCCCATAGCCCTAGGGTAAATAGTTCACTGGCTGTACCGAAAGTAATATTCGTTGCACGAATTAATTGCAAAAAATTGTGTTTGAATTTCTTAAGTTTTAAGTTCTTCCACCAAAAATAAAATACTTATGTAAATTTACCATGACAATCATTGCCTTTTTGATGCCCATAAGTATCATGATATTTTTACTGGCGATTTATAAAGTTACTATTGCTTCGTAAAATTTCAGTGTAATTGAGCAGTTAAAACGTACAAATTATATGTATTTGTACCATAGACATTCGTATACTCGTACATAATATGTAAATATAACTAATTCTTTTTACGTAGTTATTCCTTTAATGAATGTAAAAATTATACATATAAATATATTTTTACCATGGAAATGAAGTATCTACCTACACAGGGTGCCCGGGAAAATGTGAAAAATCTCTCGGGTGCAAATAGAACATGAAAAAATAAGATGACAAGTTCTTATAAGTTCTACCCTATGAACGACTTTCGTATCGCACTTTGTTGTTGACAAAGAAAAATAGAAATCATTATTTGTATTGTAGTATCTTCACATACACCACTTTTTAACTTATAGTTCTGAGGCGTGCTAATTCTTTTCTCTGTCATATCCACAGTGAAAACATAAAATAACAGAAACACTACGAGTACGAACGCACTACGAGTGACCTACATTCATAATAATAATTAGGTATGTCGAGCAATGTATAGATTTCCTATTAGAATTTTTATATTGGCTAGTTGACCTATAAATGTCGACGCGATTTCCATATCCATTTACAGGATAGCCGAATCCTGTACTAACTATTCCGGTAATGTCCTGGCACACAGATTTTCGATACCATCCACTTTAGTTTAACGTGGAAATTAGTCCACTAAATCTATTCGTAATGCGAAACTCAGAAATCGGAAATGGTCTAAATTGAGGTGAAACATATTAAGACAATTCTGACTGTATGTTCACTGAACTGTTAAAATTCGCTTAATGACTCATTACAAATACATTTTAGAATTCTCGGAAGAGAAATATCGCTTGAATCTTTTGTTACGTTCTATGTGGAAGAAAATTTTTCACTTTTGTTCCTAAATGCCAATTTAGCTTTTGTTTTGGTGGTAATCTACAGTCTGTTTGAACCACCACCGTCGTATTTTAAAAAGCATGGGTTATAGTTATTTTAGCATCAAAAGCGGTAAGGGGTGTTTTCTGGTCGAAGGCAAAGGTTTGGTGATTGAGGGTACCAATTTTGCCTGAGAGCAGTAGCCCTTAACGCTTGTGATGCTTATTAAGTTTTTTGCGTTTTTGTTTAACGTCAAATTAACAATCCTCTGACAATTATCAAAAAAATCTCAAAATCCAACTGTCAAAATTGACAAAAGACACACGATTAACATACATACACATAATATGTAATTATGTGATTTATAAATGGTGGTAGCCATATTTGAAAAATAATCAGTTGAATCGTTTGAATAATTACCTATCAATTTTTTATTACTTACTGCCTTCCGATCGGTACCTGACGTTTTACTCCAACCAGTAAATACGTTAAATTGACGGATCGTGCAAAAACTTTGTTTTCTTTTTTAACATGTAGTACTGGATGATAACATGCTTCAAATAAAGTCGTTTTCACATGAACAATTCTTTACATTTGGGAAAACCATCTGACGTTAATGTTAAAACCATCGACAGGCTTCCTTAATCATTACTTCGAGCACATTCATTCCCATTAAAATAAATAAGCAGTGAAATAAACAACATACATAGTCAATATAGCGTTTCTAAAGCCTACCAGAAATTATTGAGGATTTTTTTGCAACCGAAATTTAAAAATTTATCTGATGTATTTACAAATGGGTAACAAATAATATATACCACGTCGACCATTTTGGTATAATTCTATTGATATCTTGGAAACTATAAGAGATAGGAAATCGGAAAAGTTTTAAACAGTTTTGTTGCTAACTTAATGGCGCTTACAGACCGGTCTTCAGATTTTTGAGCCGGAAAACCTCGTTAATTATGGAGATCGTCAAACGTCAACTTGGATCTGTCTCTCACATTGTTCGAAGCCAACGTTCGTTCATCCTGCTGTCGCCTCACTCTTAGATATACCTAGATCTAAAAGTTCATCGTTTGATATATATATAGGGTGTCAAACATTTTGAATTTTTTATATTTTTTATTTACTTGGAAACCCTTCACGATGAAACAACAATAATTCTTGGCTGTAATGGGATACCTTAGGTCTAATTATTCAGTATATTTAAATATTCCCATTGTTACCAGTAGCGTAGAAACCTTGGGCCACTCGTTTTTTATTTACAATAAAAATAGTACGCCACTGTCTTAATTATAAAAAACGTAAAATGCATTGTATTAAATTAAAAATAGAAGAAATCTTGACAAACCGCTCTTAAAATTTTGCACATCGTCATAATTTACCATTTTGACTACCCTTTTTCAAATAACATTTTATTGTATTTTCTTCGGAAAAACCGCTTTACCTGAAAACAAAACAATTTTTCCTGGGTGCATTAATTATTTCAAATAGGATTATTTCAAAAACGGTTACTCCTAACGACTTTAACAAGGTAAACCTTTTTCACTTTGAAAACGGTAGAAGAATCGGTTGTTTTAGTACTCAGATGTGTACATTAAGCCGCAAAAATGTTATGCCGATTAAAAGAAACTTGATGTACCATAAGTGACGACTAGTAGCGTCAATATTAGAGACAAATTTGAATATCTCGCCTCTAAAAATCCTCGATCTCCAAAACGTATCCTAATATTTGGATTTTAAAAAAAATTATTTACAAATATCGAAAATAAATTTTTTACTTTTACACCCTGTATATTTTTAATCATCAATTTTTGACTAAAGTAAGTTTAGCCGTATCGCATTGTGGGGTGGTGTGATTTTAATAAGGACAGTGTATTGTATATATATATTTATTATTGCTTGCGGTTGGTTAGCACCCACAATTTTATACCGTGAGTCGATGTTATTGACTGGTTGCTTACAAATTTGTGACCGTGCCGTCGTACTCATAATCTAGGTAGTTATTTGCAGAACCCTGAGAAGATTTATGGGAACGCCGGTCGTCTACTACTTAACTAATATTTACAAAACATGATATCTACATTTAGCACTTAAAAACAGACGTTGAAATTTAAACACAGAACTAACGAAAAGAAAGTAAATTTATATAAAAAAATAACATTTTAACTTATACAGTGTGTACAGAAATATGTGAGTGCAGAACTAATGAAAATATGAAGTAAATATATACAAAAATAAATATGTTAGTTTGTACAGGGTATATAGAAATATATGAGCCGCCACAGCATTATTTAGTCGTCAGTTTTGTCTTGCCTTATGATGCATTAACTTCGGAATACTCTGTATTACTGAAGCATAATAGCTCTCACCACGCAAAAACTACGAAATTGAGAGATATTTTTAAAGAACAAAATACGATGCATTTAAAATAAATACAGGTTAATTATTTATTCAAAATTTAAAGTATCAAGTTTTTTTATATAATTAAGGCAGTGATGCCATTTTAAATAAAAGAAGAGTGCCACAGGGTTTTTACGCCACTGATGATAATGGGAATATTTAAATACACTGAATAATTAGACTAAGATATCTCATTACCACCCAGAATTATTGCTGTTCTATCACGAGAGGTTTCCAAGTAAATAAAAAATATAATAAAAAATTCGACATTCTTGACACCCTGCATCTCGGAAACGGTGAACTGTTCAGTCACCCCTTCCACGGATGCCAGTAATACCTAAAACACCCTGTATAACCTAACAAATGTCAGTGACAATCAAAATCTCTTGACACAAATATTCACTATCTTTTCCATAGCAAAAAGAATAGATGATGAAACTATGTGACTGAGAAATGGTGAAAGCCACTAGCACTGGCATTAAGAACTACACCACCCCTACCCTGCTGTTCAAAAACCATAGAAAAGTGGCTGTCTCTACTACCACTACAAATCGGCTGCTAACACCAAAAACTATGTTCTCCCAAACCTTGTTGTTCAAAGACCACAAAGACAGTCAGGCGTAACGAAAATTCTAAAGATGATAACAGTAAAGTAGTTGATGATACTTCCAGAGAAAATAACATTTCACCTATTCCTGTTGTTGTTAAAGTTGAAACATTTTTAAAAAATGCTAGGAATTAGGCACTTAATACTCTCACTATTTCATCTATGAAACAACGAATCCAGCAAAAAGAAAAGCAATTGACACTAAAAATGAAGTGTGAAGAAATAAAAAACGAAGAAACCAAAGCTGTCAAAAAATGTCGAAAGGACAGGAAAAAGAACCTGGAAACACGGAACACATATCTTAAAATACATTTCAGAGAAATAAAAATATGGGACGAAAAAGTTAAATAATTACATAAATAAACATCTCAATTTAGATTCGACTTGGGCATAGTATAAACAAAGGAGTTGATTTATACCAAGAACTATCCTAATATTTCGAAATAATGAAGTTACTGAAGATAGCTTCGTTATTACATTATTCCAGTAATCCAATTAAGGTGAACATCCAGGTTTAATCCTAAAAATGTTACGCTTTTAGTATCACAAGAAAGAGGAGTATTATTAATTTTCATTATGTCACATTTCTTTCACTGACTGGTGCAAAATTGAAGCACCTCAGTTTTTTAGATATTAAAATGTAATGAAGTCACTTAAATTATTGTTTGATTGATTAAGTATTATTAATTATCACAATTAAATTTCCGATCCGATTTACTAGATATCATAAGAGACGACACGATCAGCATACATAGTAAAGTTAGTATTAGATGAGATAGTATTGATATCGTTTACATATAATAAAAACAATACGGGTCTTAAAACATATCCCTGCGGGACACCTAATGCCATAGAAACCCGTTCAGAGTTATACTTACAATCACCGTTCTGATCATTATAATTAATTGTAGAAGTTTTATTTCTTTTTATATAATGTTGAACATTCCTAATATAGTTTACGTTGCAAAACCGATTTTTCTTTCGTGAAATACAAATAAATAATAAACTTACAAGCGTTTAAAGTTTTATTCGCCATCTGCCTTTAATTTACGCCTAAATATATATATTTTATCAATTTTAATATCCTGTACTTAATTAAAAAACAAATCATTTGTCAATAAAATTTCCATCGACGACCCCAACGACAAATTAGAGCGTAAGCGGTTGTGAACGGCTGTTAATAAAATCCAGTATATGCCGTCATAAAAACTACTATCCATAAAAATTAAGTGCAAGCCAATAATATTTTCATTAGTAAGTAGTTGGATAATGGTCGATTGAAATTTACTGGAAGCAATATAAGAGCCGGCATAATAATAAAATATTTCTAAATTGCGTCTACGGTGGCGGGACATCGAAATTACTCACCAACGGCTTTAAAATTGAGCTTACATTGAGGGCTGTCTGGGAAAATTGCTCTCAAAAGGCGATTCGGTCTTATTGTCAGGCTGGCTTGACTGTGGTGGAACATTTTTTTTGTTACGATGTCTTTAAATTGAAAAGTTTAGGTATGGGGACGTCTTTAGCGTTATATGTGGATTAGTAAAGCATCAAAGTGTGATCTTCCACACGCAACAGTATTGGGGCGATAGTCGTTTCTCATTACTGTATTCAAATATACTAAGTATTTTTCTTCACTGAGAAAAATCCTCCGGCAAAACTATGTTGTTGTGTTGGTAAGTAATTGCCGTAAATATTATTTTGTCTGGTGTAGGTTTCTCGAATATTACTCACAAATAAAATAACATTTCTACATATGTATATCACTAATAAGCAATAATTACTCCACTTGTGGGTGAGATATAAGTGGTCTGCTACTTCCTGCTCGGCCTAAGCGGCTCGACTTGCAGACAGCGACCTCTTACCCGGCCGACGAGCCATTAAATCTATAAATGATACTGCAGAAAACAACTAGTCCGCAGACTAATGCCGCGACCGGCATTGAATTACATCTGCAGTATCTTTGTGAACCGCCAAGAATCTTTGTCGGCCACATCACCAGATATAGACCGGTTTCGGGCTTGTTAGTCCTCATCAGTGTGCCATAGGTGAGATGACCGACTCACATTTAAACAGAGTGAAGGAGAGATATAAGTGGTATGCTACTTTCTGCTTGGTCTAAGCGGCTCGATTTGCAAGAAGCGACCTACATTACAGCAGGTACTTAATTGCAGACTTCTCGTAAACTTATTTGTGGTGAAGTATTGAATTTATGTATGTACTTGTAATTATTTTGCAGTTAACTGTAGTTGGTAAATATGATATTTGAAATATAAATTGTTGTCATACCTAGAACCCAATATTGTCATAGCGGTACAGATCGGTACCATAAGTAATTATGTTGCTACGGTAAGTGCACTTGTTTACTTACTGCCCAATGTGTCATGGTTAGGGGCCATCTATAAATTACGTCACACGAATTTTGGAACTTTTAAACCTCTCCCCCCGTCCTTGTCACAGGTTGTGACATTTTCAGAACCGCCTCCGCCCTGATGTGACATCACATATTTTTCAAATTTATGTATTTATTTAAAAATAATCAAAAGAAAACAGTTATTTTTATTTTTTTTTTACTTTTATTATATAATCGATTCGATTTACAAATTTTATGTAAATATTTGGATTTCTTAAGAAGTTATTTACAAATATCGAAAATAAAATTTTAACTTTAACAGTTTTCGTAACAATGTTATAGGACTTTGTGACCCTAATTTTTTGTGAGGAATCACCTCCTGAAGCCTTGACGCATTATTTCCGGACACCCTGTATAAAGATAAATCATCAATTTCAATAAAATGAAAGACAAACAGCTTATGATAATTTTCCCCTTTCTACCCTTTAGGGCGCTGTAATTTTAAAAATATTATTAATAAACTGTTTTATTAATAATAATGCCTAAGTACCTGATAGATAACAGTTAATCCGGTTAGCTGTAGTATTTTGTACTCGTTCTTCGGTTTTTCGTTGCACACTGCCAAAACTACATTTTCACTCTCGCAGATTCGTCATAATTATCCACTAACATACCCGACATAAAATACTTTGTTTAATTACTATAATATGTTTAAAATTAGGCACTACTGTTCTAAAATAACATAACCTATAATATTGTATGGTTAGTTGCATACTATCATGATGAAGATCATGGCAAAGCTAAGTTATATCTAAATGTCTAATAAACAATTTTACAGAACACTGTAGACATCTTGGGATGTTATAGTTTAAAATAGTACTAATTGTTTTATACAAACATCATCGATTACTGTTTATGTTGCTATTATTATTAACAGAATTTAATTCCCAAACAACACAAAAAGTTTAGAAATGTATCGGCGTGAAATGCCCCTTGCACTAGTGGCGTCTGCATCCGATCAGATGTCAGAAAATATTACATATTGTACTCTGATTAGTTTGAAATAATTTTTCAGTACTTGCTTTTTGAAAATGTTGTGTTTCGCGTTTGTATATTTACAAACATGTCGTATTCAAATACTTAGATGAAGGATAAGGTGTTGATTTATGGGAGTGTGACAAGTGCATATTTTCGTGTGGCAGCGTAATATCAAAGATGTTTTCCGAGTACACAAAATATGCTGAATACTTTTTGAACCATATTGAACAACTGCTGTAATGCCTTAGCTGTAAATGTGTGGCAGGATTTAGTATTTGTGTACATTTGCGTGTATTTTTTGTTATCCTTTGCGGTTTTTCCCGACGTAGGTAATGCACTTGGTTATGACCGCTGGACGACAGATTATCCGCCAGACCAAGTAGGTACCTCACTTTAAACAAAAAGAACGGTCGGGGGAAGGGGATGTCCCCAGCAAGTACAAAAATCTTTGCAATGACAGATTCTAATTTAAACAAGTAAGAAAACAGAAAATGATACAACATTCGTAAAATCTCTTCAAATATCAATTCTGGAAATAAATATTAGTATGGTAGGTGCTGCCTCCCTGTGCTATCATATCATGTTTCTCATTAAATTATTAAATAAAAATCTACATTTTGCAAATATGTATATATTCTTTTCCTTCAAAGCGGCGTAAACTGATACACGTGTCAGCGCGATGACCTGTTCCTACCTTTGACACCTTTGATTTTCACGGAATATACCTATATAATAAGGATTTAATATAGTTTTGAAAAAACAATATTTTCGCTTTATAAATAAAAAATTTTTTGATAGATGATTCCGTCAGTTCTTATTTTTCGCCATCCCCTCTTAATATATTTGTACTAAGTCATGTCCTGTATAGAATAAATTTAGGACTTAAGAATTTTAGATTAGTTACAATGTCTCTTAGAGTTACTTCTGCGTCAGTATCAATAGCACTTGCACTAACATACATTTCCGGAATAGTGCATTTAAAACATCGCAAACGCCGACTATATATATGCCATTAACCTGAGAGAATGCCATTACTGCCGACTCCGACGATATTAAGAAGATCCTTATCGAGAGAGGGAATTGCGATGTCGGCCAACACGCGGATGAAAATTCCAACTGAAATTTTTATCCTTAATTCACTCACGTGCTCATTCAGTGAAATTCCTCTGTCGGGCGTACCGGAATGCTAGACAACCGGAGGCTGCATCGCTGGAGTGCGGGTAGATCTGGACCCGAGCGTGAGAGAATGCCGATTTTTCGTTATGGCCGTGCGGACTGCAAATTGCATTAAATGTAATTTCGTGGGAAACGCGGGTACTGGGCAACCGAACGAAATTGAATCGTATGTAACTGAATAACGAATAGAGTTCCTTAGAGTATAATGTAAATGTAGTACAGGGAGTGAATCTCGAGTCTGAAAAGAAACGTAGGTACCTAACTATAATGTCTGATATTTAACTGAATATAGTAAGTAATTCCAAAGTAATCTAAAATATTTAAGATATAGATTATTAACTTCTTTATATTTTAAGAAGAAAAAAACTTTTACACAGTACGCTACCAAGCTGACATATTCAAACCCCCGATTTACAAATTTTATGTAAATATTTGGATTTCTTAAGAAGTTATTTACAAATATCGAAAATAAAATTTTAACTTTAACATCCTGTATCTCCGTTAATATTGAGTTTTCGAAAAAATTTTATAGGACTTTGTGACCCTATTTTTTTGTGAGGAATCACCTGCTAAAGCCTTGGCGCATTATTTCCGGACACCCTGTATAAAGATAAATCATAAATTTCAATAAAATTAAACAGTTTCTGATAATTTTTCCCCTTTCTACCCTTTAGGGCGCTGTAATTTTAAAAATATTTTGCCTGAAACTGCATCTCTATAAAAGTAACAAGGAGGTATGCCCAATTTGGAAAATCAATAACAATATTTTTTCGAGTAATATCACCCCTTAAGTATTTTGAGTGAAGTTTTCGGACTCCTTGTATAGTTTGACTGAATATTTACTTACTAGGGATCGTACACTTTAGAATCTTGTTATAGGTACTCGTACATTGATTCACTTGATCTAGATAGCAACGTTGAAAACCATGCACCAGTGAAACATCGAGAGAGAAGTTGAACAACCAACGTTTATTTCTAATTTAGTGTGGGCATTGGCACATATAGTCCCCCACTACATGACCGCGACTCATCCTGTTATTTATTTATCTCTGGCCGGTTGCGATGAAGAATTTGCGGATGCTGTGCGCCCGCGTTAATAGAATGGCATGTCAGTTGCTATTGTTCGGGGCTACCAGACTATGTAATAATATTGCAACGAGATTACTCGTACATTCTAGCCGGTCCCCATTGGCTTCTATATTCCGTATTGATTTACGTACGGAGATGAAATTTCTCAATAGAATTGTTCTCTCGGATCCTGACTACTGAAAGTTAACAATTTATGACGATGGTTTGGTTAAGCATTCCAATAATTTCCATAGAACTAAAAAAATTTGGACAAAGTAAGATGCGTTGACAGTGCACAATACTAACCCAGATATTGCCACTGTCCTTTTAAAAACCGAGTAGTTCATTTTGTCGATATTTGTTTTTCATTAAGTTTTAACAGTTATCAGAAAGTAATATTTTATCTTTACAATTAAGAAACAAATTATGAAAACTCATGCTTTGTGATTTTCGAAAATTTGCCGTCCCTTTAAAAGGAGAGCGGCAATAGAATACTACTTTTTATTATAAATTTGATCACATGCGGTAGTTAGGATAATTTTTAAATAAATTATTTTGAATGATACAGTTTAAACCAGCCTTAGGTATAATGTCAGCATACATTTTTAGAAAATAAAATTACACTTCTTAGGGTAAAATACACAGCGCGTTTGTTATATTATATTTTGAAAAGTAATGAGCTGCTACTGCGCCTCTTAATGATCTTTTCTTAAAGGATTTTAGAAATCTCATAGCCAAAAATATCTTAGAATTAAGATGGTCCAACTTTCCAGTATTGATTTTGTAAATACGCTGAGTCTTTTGTTGTACCGCTTCTATAAAATGGCTTATTAGCAAAAAATACAATTTCTTCTTCTGATAGAACCCCGGCATTTTCTTTGTCATTTTAACAAAAAACGGAAGCGGTAGATCATCTTCATTGAGATATTCTACTGATTGGTTGCCCGAAGTTATGTATTGTACATTGTCTTACTTTCCACCCTGTGTAAAAATGATCTTATCTACGAAAAATAAGTACTATATTACCAAACACAATTTAATCGTTAGTGTCATTATTTATACAGTGTGGAAGAAAAGTATGGAATAAATTCATTAGTTCTAAAACAACGAAGTTTCATGAAATTTGCTCGGACCCGTCGATTTTGCTTTTTAAAAAGACTCTTTTTTCTATACCAACGCATTTCCGACGTTCATTTGTTTTCGCGTGATGACGTCACCGGATATTTTTTTAGATTTTGCGCTTTTGCAATTTTCCTTAGATCACCAGAGGCATCCATGTCATCGAGTTCTCCACGGATAGACTTTCTCGTTCTTATTAATCTAGGTGATACTTTTAAGCGAGCTTTTAAGTTAAAAAGTAATAAAATCCATTTGTCATTAACTAATTTATTAAATATTTTATGGACAAAAAACAACTACGTGGCAATCTCTTCTTGATTTATAATTCAAAGTATTAAATTCTTGCCGTAAGTTAACTGTTCTTACCGTTGTAAAATTCAGATATATTTTGTACTTTTTGTAATGCAAATACCTTAAAACGTATTTTGAATCTTTTCTAACATATATACTTGAGCCACTGTTTTCCACTAATTTCGATGTGTTGCGCTCCTCCATTAAAATATGTTCTGCAAAGTCTAATTTGGAGTCATAATAAAGGACTCGATCTTTGACATTATCTAAATTTTTTTAACAGTGTATTATGCATTTTAAAGATACCTATTAAATTTTCTTGAGAAAAAAATATTATAGAACACTTTAAAATATTAATTTCTAGTTTATTCGCTTCACTCCATTTATAAACTTTATCAATATCATTTTGCAGATCTTTTCAGTCTTTAACACTAGCTATTGTTCTATAGAATTTCATATCGTATGCAAATAGAAAGCACATTCAACAGCTCAGTACGCCAGATAAATCATTTATAAAGATTTAAAAAATAGAAGTAGGCCAAGATTTGAGCCTTGTGGTACGCCAGATTGTGCTAAAACAATTTTCAGAAGTTACGCCCTTATATTCAACTGCAAAACACCGATTGACTAATAATACATAAAAAAACTTTAAAATATATTTGATCAACCCATACTTGTATAACTTGCATAGTAAAATCTCATGATCCACTCGATAGAACACTTTTTTAATGTACACGACATCCATTTCTGTTATCACGAATTAAATTCGTGGCAATTTTTTGGCATAAAACCGTGCCGGAAGAATTAAATATATGGAAAAATTTAAAGGTTTGTTAAAAATAATTTACTCGAATACAAGAACTGTAGATCCATAGTTGGATACTTTGGTTATTTCATTTTTATCATTCTTTTTAACTATAAATTCACCGGTACTATTTGTGCTACTTCACACTCATTATTCTATCCTTTCCCACAAATCCAAGATTATTCAACTAAATAATAGTGTGACATTAAATAACTTCTACATTATATTTATATGAAAAACGGAGCGTGTTTATGCATCATTCCAGCAAATATATTTGGCTTTAAAATGGACTAACTTCAACTCCAGAATTACGATAATCACCATTAATATAATATGAAAGGATCTGTTTGCACGAGTTGTACCATTAACAGTAAATTCATGTTCTTCAGATTAGCGGCCTCGTGATTAATGCAACTGTCTCTGATAAATTAAGAAATTGTTCCGAATAATTAAATCGTGTACAAGTTTCGCATTACAATATACGCCCCATCAGCCAGCTATCATTCCATTCACAATTAATCATGTCCCGAATGACATGCAAACTATACAAGACATTCATCATTATCAGCCCCGCCCTTGTAGGCCTCTTATCTTGGGCAAACATAACCTAGAACGTATTCAGCCGTCTACAATACGTCAGTCAGAGCCGTCGAGTCGCCCTCGCGAGCGGATCTCATTAAGTCCTAAGTTGTTCCATGTCGGAGGAAAGGTTCGTCATAAAGTCGTTATCATGATGTTGCCCGCACAATTAAAGAAAGTGGAGAATCCTCTTTGTATTCCAACACAAAGAGTTAACTTAATGAAGGAAAATGTCGAGAAATTCCATTTGGTGGCGTTGCACGCCAGTAAATATGACCCAACTAGACTACTGCTACACAAGAAAAATAAACCTAAATTGATAAAGATTTACTACTTTCTGCCAAAAAAATAGTCTTCAATGTTACAACATCTCATAATACCGAAATTTTATTCAAAAAGTTGTTAACCAAGAGTCAAGAATATGATGTCTTCCAAGTAAAGTGTCAATTATTTTTATAGTTATAAATTACAAATTGTTTATCTTTTCTGTGTTTTCAAATGCTAATATTCCAATAACGCGTAAGAGGAAGTTATAATTTACTTAATTTCGCCTTGAAATCTGTCTTCTATATCCAGGGATTTTTTATATTATTACAATAGGTAAATATTTACATATTTATTAGGAAATCCTAAACCTAATTTTGTATTCAATTAGTAGTTAAAAATAAGTTAATAACTAGTTATTTTGCGCTATTGAATCCTTCAATTTGCTAAGTTCTATTTTTATTACAACATAAACCTATTTTCAACTTTGTTGATAACTTCTAAGGAATATTTGACCATTCCAATTAACTTAATAGTAATATCCTATATTATAGAACAAATTTACTTATTAATAACACTTCACCGTAAATGTATCTTTTAAGGAGCAAACTTACTTACTTACTTATTATATGTATTCAGACAGATCTTTTTGTGTTTTGGTGATCTGCAGTGAAAACCAATTTGTGTCGTATCGGTAAATCAAAAGATAGAGCCCTAAAGGTGGCATACCACACAATATTACAGAGTTGTAAAAAATGATCATTATGTTCATATTTTGCCAACACTGCAGGTTATGTAAATCAAGCTAATGATAATATATCGGTAAACACAACATACTTATTTCATATGATAACACTGTTATTGTTTCAGATGAATTCAGTAGTGCATGTGAATTAAAACTTGAATTGAGTTCCGTTCGGAAATATTTATTTTGTTTTTGTTTATATGATTGGTTATACGCACATATAATATTATTGGCTTCAATTTGAATTATCAATTACAAATAAATCCGAGAGTAGAATGTTATATGCAGATACCTAGTAATAATTTAGTTGATAAAAAATTATCATAAAATATCTTCATTTGGAGGAATTTCAACCACAAAGTTAATATTTTGCTGTTACGTCAACATTGGCATAGGCAATCTGCACGAACCTTACAGACAAATCGACTTCAAAGTTGATTTTATTTGAGCGTCTATGTTGTAAGAAATACTAGATGTCTTGCTTATTATTGCTAATTAATTATTCATAAGCAACAATAAAAATATATTTATACGGCGCATTGTTTTTATGAAAGTTTGGTCATCACAATACACGAAAAAATTTTCCGGGTTCCATTTGTTGAATGCAAACCAAAAACACATATTTTATTTTATATTAAAATCTAGGCGACCTACCTGAGAACAAGGGATGCAGGCTGCTGTAAGGCAGAGGGTCGTGTGGAGGGTCACGCTTCTATAGCCTTGAGGGCGGAGAATGAAATTCCAGTATCCGCTCTGAGGGTTATTGAAGCAAAGGATAAACTAAAGCTGGGTAGGAGGTATACCACTGTTTTCCCTTCGAGAGAGCAGTGGAGAGGGCAGAAAACATGTTTCCCAGGATCTCTGATATGCTATACAGATGCATCCCGGGTAGGGGATGAGTTATCTGGAGCAAGAATGTATCTGAAAAACCTGGACATCCGACAGAGCTATACGCTGAGCACATAATCCACCCTATTCGAGCCGGAGGTTTTTGCTATTTTGATGGTAGCAAGCAAGGAAGAAGTAAGGAATTGTGTGGAGGAGAAAATCTTCATCTGCTCGGACAGCCAGGCTGCACTCAGGGCTCTTAGCTCTCCGGTGACTAGATCTAGTCTTGTCCAGGAGTGTGGAGATGCCCTGGAGTCCCTGGCCAGACAAAGAGAGGTGGAGTTGGTCTGGGTTCCTGGCCATAAGGGAATCCCCGGTAATGAGACGGCTGACTTGCTGGCTTGTCTTGGATCTGGGGCACCGTGCCAGGGACCCGAACCCTTTTGGGAAATACGCGAGGCAGTATGAATAGTGAAATTAATAAATGGGCCTATCAAATACTAGGAGAGAATTGCAGAACGAACGGACGATGTAGATAGGCTCATGACTTCTTCAATGAACTTAATAAATCTAGGACGATGTGTCTGCCGAGCCTCAGTAGAAGGTCCCTGAACCAAATGGTGGGAGTCCTGACAGGCCACTGCAGACTCAGTAGGCATTTGAATTTGATAGGCATAGAGGATAGTCCCTTATGTCCAGAATATCCATTTTCTAGGATACTGTGCGGCTCTTGGAAGACTAAGATATAGAATCTTTGGCACCGAGGAGCTACAAAGGGAAGAGATGAGGGGCCTACCATGGACGAGGATCCTGGCGTTCATTAGGACGTCGGGTAGATTCGAGGAAGGCCGAGGGCGAATAGTGGAGGGGTGATGGGATTCCAGGGTAGGCCCACGTGTGGCCTACTTGCCAGGCTAAGGCCGCCCGCACTTTACTACTAACTTATATTAAAATCTAAATATCTATAGATACCCATATACTTACCGCTTCTCTACTTGTGGCTTTGCAGCCTGACTGGTTCTCTTTCTATTCCTGTTCGCTATTAGAATGTAAATAATCAAACATATAATTTTGTTGTCTCTCTCAGGCAGAAGCAAGTCAAAGGGTATATTTTGGTAATAATGTCTTTTATATTTTGATATTTTAACATAAAATTGGTCTGTATTTCTTTTAAGTCCAATATTCTTAACTCCACTTCCATATTACTTGTGTGTTTTTCCCCTCATAAGGAAAGAAGTCAACAAATATAGATAAACTTATTCTATACGGAATAGGTCATACATTTTTTAAACCAAATTAGAAGTCAAATTAACGTAATTTTAACTTTAAATGTTTGTTGGAGGGGTACTTTATTGGAATGTTAGGGTGTCCCCAGTTCGGATTCTCTATACCTGAAATGAATAAATAATTTCAAGTGTCGAAAAAAGTCAGTCTTCATAATAGTCATTTATGTAACCAGTTACAAAAAGAGTGTGTGCAGTATGCAGTTTGAAACAACTTTCTATGGACCTGACAGAACAATTAAAAATGTTAAAATTCTCACATTGACAATTATAGGCATAACACATGAAAGAAAGAGGTGAAATTTTAAGAACATTTGAATTCGGGATGAATAGGTAGAAGGTCTGAAGTCTTCGAGCATTAAAGTAAGGTACTAGAAAATTCAATTTGCTTAATAAATGTTGACAATCAGTCTTATTGTGAATAAGTTTAAATAAAAGTAATTGAGAACAAACTTACGCCTCTGTTCAAGTGCCGCAATTGAGAATCTTGTCAAAAGCACTACCTGCGGAACACCAATTTGTGGATAAACGGAATCTGATTTGTAACATAGTAACTTTAGAAATTTCCTCTGAATCCCCTCAAGACGGTTAATATGGACGTTACATTTAGGATTCCACACAAGAGAACAATATTTGACCGGACAAAAGCAAAATATAATATTTTCAAATTATTTACATTAGAAAAATCTTTACTACATCTAATTAACCAACCCAGCATTATAAATGAATCAGACGTTACTTGATCAATATGCGCGGCAAAGAACAATTCTTTATCGAAGATTATTCCAAGATCACGAAAAGTAGATGGTCGCTGAAGAAGTGCAGTAGCCAAAGTATAGTTAAAAATGAGAGGTGTAGTTATGGTGGTATATGTCATTATATTACATTTAGAGACGTTTAACTCAAGTTTGTTAGGAAAACACCAGTCATTAATTTTACATAGGTTTTTTGCAAAAGTACAGTCATCTTGAGAAGAATTTTTTTAAATAATTTTAAGTCGTCAGCATACAACAAACAGTAAACCTCAAGATCGTTCACAATATCATTAATAAACATGTTAAGTAACAAGGGTCCAAGTATAGATCCCTGTGGGACACCAGATGTTGCGGAATATTTAATAGATTTAAAACTACAGTAAGCTACGTATTGCTTCCTACTCGAAAGGTATGATTTGAAGAATAATAGCATATCAAAAATTTGAACGTCTGAATCAGATGTTCTGGAGAGAATTGATTTTGAATTTGATAATTATCTTTAGTGAAGCGTCAATTTTGATAAGCAATGTGCAAGTAGTATTTCATTATTTTCTCTTAAATTACACAGCCAGATTGCAACATCCTGTCACATCTCGAAGTTTGGTCTAAGTATTAGCGTTGCTTACGCAAGGGTTAACATCGGTATTAAGATCCTTGTCATCAGTGTTAACCTGGTTGATGGTCGCATCAACACCTTTTACAGCAACTTTACTACGGTTAAGACATACTAATTTGATTTAAATCCAAAGTCAGTAAGCAAACTTGTGTAAGGATAACGCTTTAACCAGTGTTATGGCTCATATTCACCGTATAATGTTTAGATTAAACACAGGGTGTTTGTGGAAACTCTGCGCAGAAAATTTAGACGGTGATGCTACTCGACAAAATAATGTGCCAAATTCATGTAACAATTTCTCGAAAAGTCAGTATTAACGACGACGAATCCAGAAATTGTTTACCAAGTTTAAAATAAATTAGACACATTAGATTAGATTCTGCTTTTACATTGTATGAACGAAGCATAAGGTTTAAAGTTACCATTAAAGCTGTTTATGACAGCTATCATTCAATTGTTTCCAAAGTATACTTTGCTTAGTCGTAAGAAAAATGAGATTCACCAGTACGTCAAAAACATTTAAATGTCGATTTCCTCGCAAAGGGTTAGTTTTTTCGATTACAAGAGTATCAAATTTTTATTTTAGTAGATAGAAAATAAAATTAAATAATAATGAACGCCTTGTATCAGGAAAAATCCTTCTTTCGTAATCAATGGAATAAGATATAGGAAGATGGTTTTTAAGTTGCCATATAGTAATTAGTCTACTGTCTAAAATCTATACCGTTCACAATAAAATACTCTACATCGATATTAACAAAATTAATTGGACATGAAAGACATAATTAGACTCTTATTTTATTAAACTGTTGGTAGAGGTATACTGAATTTGAATATTAATAAAAAATTTCATACCATTTTCAATGAGGTATTAAAAAAGTGTTCGTCAGAATCAGATGCTATCGAGAAATATAACTTTGAATTTGATGATCTTTAATGGTGTGTTAATTTTAATGAGAAATGTACAACTAGTATTTCATTACTTTCTCTTGAAATGACAGACAGATTAAAACATCCTATCACATCCTGAAGTTTGGACTAAGTATTAGCATTGCTTACGCAAGAGTTAACATTGGTATTAAGATCCTTATCATCAGTGTTAACCTAGTTCATGATGGTATCGACACTTTTTACAAACACTTTACTACTAATTTGATTTGAATCTAAAGTCAGTAAGAAAATTTGTGTAAGGATAACGCTCTAACCAACGTTAAGGCTAATATTCACCGTATAACGTTTAGATTAAACACATGATGTTAGTGGACGTTTCTGCTTTTACATTGTATGAACGAAGCATAAGATTTAAAATTACCATTAAAAGTACTGTGACAGCTATCATTCAGTTGTTTTCAAAGTACACCTTGCTTAATCGTAACAGAAATGAGATTTACAGTATGTCAAAAATATTTAATTGTCTATTTCCTCACAAACGGTTAGTTTTCTCCACTACAAACAAGAGTATAAAATTTTTAGTTTAGTAGATAAAAAATAAAATTAAAACATTTTGTAAAAGCTGAACGTCCTGTATCAAGAAAAACGGTGTGCTATAGAGAAACATGTTTCTTTCACAATCAATGGAATAAGGTATCGGAAGATGATTTTTAAGTTGTCATATATCTGTCATATATTAGTCTTCTGTCTAAAATCTATATTTTTTAATATGAAAAAATCAAATTTGGCACATTTGTTAATTTTACACACATGCAATTTCGGGTAAAATATTTCTGTGATGGCAGCATCCTTCTAAGTGAAAAAAATAATCATAACTCTTTTGTATTTAATTTTATTGAAATTTGGATAGCTTTTCTTTAAAGTCTGACTAATCGTTTGCGAGGAAATCTACATTTAAATTTGTTGATATTCTGATGAATTTCATCACTTTCACGATATAATCAAAGTGTACTTTGAAAACAATTGAATGCTAGCTGTCATAGTATTGCTTTGGCGGTAATTTCAAACCATATGCTTCGTTCATGCAAAGTAGAAGCTAGAACACAAGGCAACATTTTATAAAACAATGTCCAGGCTGGTTGCCACGTTATCGGTTTAGGTTTATTGACGTTTCCAGAGACATGCGATAAGGTTAAGGTGAAGTTTCAAAGTTACTTTTGGTGAAGGTAACGATATATCATAAGTCAAGGAAGCTAAACCGACGACGTGGCGACCAGACCAGGCGGAATTTGTTCTTGTTTGAAATTACCATGAAAGAAATATTATACCATCTCATGTTTCAATTGTTTTCAAAGTACACTTTGCTTAATCGTAAAAGAAATGAGATTCACCAGAGTGTCCAAAACATTGTATTGATTTCCACGCTAGCGATTTTTTCGACTTCAAACAAGAGTCTTTTTCATCATCTTTCTACCCGTTAGGACGCTGCAATTTGCCTGTATGCCAAATTTGGAAAGAATTGTTCCAGTAGGTATTGAAAAAAGTTGTAACCAAATAACAAGTTAAAAAAATAACTTTGAGGTTATGTAAGTCCATTAATATTGACTTTTCGAGAAAATGTTATATGAACTTAACACATCGTTCCCTAAATTTTGGGCCAGGAATTTCGGCCACCCTGTATATCAAAACCAAAATAAATTCAGTAAGATTCAAAAGAAACCACATAGTTCAAATATTCATGCTGCAAAAAATGTATGTGGAAGAACGGATAGCATATTAGTATTATCCAAGTATCTTATGAAAATATTAATTTATATTCTATTCTAATGATAGGTATATTAAAAATGTTTTAAATTAATTAAAAGCTATTGTATTATAAATGGTCTTTAGAACTAAATATATAATCATTTGTCTTGTATCAGCGAACATTAAAATTGTCGGCCTTTCAGTTGTACTTTCATGGCCGTTCCATAATTCACAATTAAGCTAAGTTCAAAGGGCAACTTAAACTCTCACCCTCAAACTTGTTTCATAAACAATCCCTTAGATGAAGGACATGAACGTGGATTTTGATTAATTTGGGTTTGCAACATTTACAAGCACGGGTTGTCCTATTGGCTCTGTCTGAAAAGGGATAAACAATTCTAATTCCCATGTTACAAAGTGTTTCACTGTGTAGTTTACTAGTTTACTGTCAGAACTAGTCCAACAGAGAATTGTATTGTCTAATTTTTGAAACAAATGGTCATAATCATCATTTTATTTTTAAGTTTCTTAGGTATCATTCAAGAAAGTTTTGATTTGCAATAAACTGTTGACTCAAAATGCGTTAATTTTCAATAAACTACAGTTCATCTGAAATTAATTTAAAATTGAACGATTTATTATATCTATCAATAGAGTTATCCCATCTGCAAAAGCGGAATTTTAGGGAACAATTATTTTGTGAGCTAATGCCCAAAACATCATTGAATTACATCTGAAAGACTAAATCAAACAGTTAAAATTAGTCGTCAGCGGTGCCACTAGACATATACCGGTTTTGAGTTTGTTGGCTCTCATCAGTATGCTATATGAGAGGACACAAGCGAATAACCCTGGCTGTCCGCTTTCTGTCACAACCGACAGAAGGACATGAGTATGCGAGATGTGTCTACATCTAGTGGCCGCGCTGGGCCTAGATATGGCCACAAGCAGAAAGCGACCTAGTGCGTGTAACTGTGCAATTACAATATTTGCAAAAGCGAAATTTCACGTAACAACGACTACGGGCTAATGCTCCGTCTAGCATTGAAATTACCCTATTGCAAACAGCCACGGTTAGTAATCAGCAGTGGCACCATGCATATACCGGTTGTGTACCGGTAGATGTCATTTACATTTCGCGTGCACATGTCCATATGTTGATTATGGCAGAGAGCAACCAAAGTTATGTGTCGGTGTCCTCACCTATGATATACTGACGAGAATTAACAAGGTCGAAACCGGTATACAGGGTGATTCACTAAAAATTCCTCAGACACAGTTACAGCAAAACTAAAAAATATAGCAATGGTCTGTAAAACCAACTTTTAGAGATTCTTAACGGTTTCAATTTTTTATGCAAACACCGTCGTGACGGTTTAGATGTTGCCGTCGCGACGCTTCCAATTGTATTTCATTGAAGAGAACTATGACGATTTCGAAAGATTTCTGGTTTATAAAGTTTTTTTGAGAAAAACATTTTATTGTTTAGACGAACATTTTCGAAGATACCAGAGGCGTCAGAATTCAGAAAAAACGGGGACGTCGCGACGCCTACATCTGGATTACGACGTCACGCGTGTTCTCATCAAAAGTTTTTCTATTTCTAAAAACTGGCTTTTACCGTTATTATCTTTTTTGGTTCCCTTGTAATTTGTCAGGGGAATTTAAAGTGAATATCTGGTATAGGAATGTTCTATAAAAAATAAATGTGTGTGTATGATTTAGTTTCCGTAAAATTAGGTTTTTTCCAAGTTTAACATCTGAGTATCTCAGAAATTAAGTATTTTTCAAGAAAATTTTGTTTCAATTACCTATCCGTTTAACCATATAACTTATTTTTTATATTTGGCCAACTAGTAAAGTCTAAATAAGTCTCTTGGTAGCAAGTTGGTGGTAAATGTTGAATTTGATTTACGAACTGGTGAATTTTATATGGAAACAATTGAATTTGCAAATATTTATGAAAAAAAAACCGCAAAGTTACAGTGAGGCCCACTTGAAATGGAAACACAGTTGTAAAAGTGGTAGTTATTTATTAACCGATTTAGTTCGGGGTTTTTTCTAAAAGATACAGCAGTAAAAATATAATATTTATTAAAATTTGTTTTTTATTTTCATGGTCTACTTCGAATTCTTGTCACTACCAAATTATACAAAAACTATTTAGCGATTTATTTGGTATACCTATAGTGATTTTCCGGGTTGTTATGCCGTGGCCTTGGGAACTGATCGCTGCCAGTAACAAAATTGAAGTTCACATCCCTAGATATAGCTAGGATTCTTTGACTTGACCTTGTTGTTCTCGGGCTAGACTCTGTGAAATTAGACAGAAAACAACAAGGTCAGATCAATGAATACCATCTAAAGCTAGGAATGTGCACTTTAATTATGTTACCATCAGCCACTAGTTATCGAGGTCACGGCATAACAACCTGGAAAATCACTATATGTCAAATAATAGCACCGGTCGTGAAAGCCTGAAAACTACTAATATAGTGATTTTTTCTTTAAATCTAACTACGGTATTGGATTCAGCAATGTGTGGCAAATTTCGTAAGTAAATATTAATAATGAAGAATTTATAACAATTGCAGTCTAGGCTTTATTTTATTAAATACATTTAGGTATATACTCGCGTCAAGAATTGAGACGTCTTACGACACGGCTGACGTTAGACATTTGTTTTTATTGTCAACGTAATTTTCGATATTTTGTCGCGTTAAAAACAATCATTTTTTGCAATTTAGTGCAATAAATGCATTTGTTCGTATGACGTAAGTCGTCTGAAATCTTGTCGCGAGTATAATAATGTTTTAATAAAATGTTAGTTATGAAAAACGTGAAAAATAAATGAAATTAATCACATTAAATGTAAAAATGTATAATTAACGGTTAATAACAGCTGCTTTCTTTCGACCATGGTTTTGTTATCATGATTATATATTAGCCAATAACGTTGCTCATTCTTTAAATAAAATACATCAACTCTGTTGCAGATTTTGTAATCATGATCACAATATTTTGAGCTAAAGAAAGCAGCTATTAATTAGGTATTTAAATAAATAATAATTAATATTTATTTACCAATTTTAGAATAAAACCGTTTTAGGGGATGCTGAATCCAGTGCCGTAGTTAGATTTGAAGAAAACCAATCGTTAAACAGTTTTTGTAAAATTTGCCTGAGAAAAATATTTGAAATAGGCCTTGAAAATGGAAAACAAATTTTAATAATTTGCACCAGAATAGAGTTTTTACTGCTTCATATTTTAAAAAGCGAACTAAATCGGATAATAAATACCATTTTTATAGGCATATTTCAATTTGAAATCATACTGTATAAAATCGTTATTGAACACATGGGTGTAGATATCTAACCACTTTAATTCACTCTCAGCAGTTCCAGTAATCCAATGAACTTTCAATATCGTGTCAGTAGTTACCTATTACTAAAATAAACTTATAAACAAACTTGATTACTATACAATCATGGACCATGAGTTTTCGTGTAAAACTATGAAAATAAAGCAAGGAGGTAAAGTTTAATCAACGTAATTTTAAATATGCAGCAGCGCAGCAGTATCCAATTATATTCTATGGTACTTTTGCAGCAGTAAAGTATTTACAGTTTGCATGTAGCAGCTAATATTTTCCTATCTACCTTAGAAATAATTGTGATTTAAGGGGGCCGTTTTCATACGCAAATTTCCAATGAATTTCATAGCAGTTTGTTGCGACAGTCTAAAAAAAATCTGAGTTAGAAAGAATATGTCTTCACTATGTCAATTATACTAGTTTTCTCCAGGTTGTATAATAGTTTCCAGGCTGACAAGTCATTTAGAATAAGAAAAAAGGCATCATTTTCAACTGTTATGTTTTATCATAAAATATCCTGAATTTTACAGGTCAACTGTACATTGAAAAAATTGTTTACGACATTATAAATATTATCACATCCCGCAGAATTCTTTTAAAAAACTAATAACACTTGAATTGATGTAAATTATTGAGTATTTTTCACGGTGTCTGGAACACAGTATTTCGGTACATTTCACAGTTTTCCATGTTCTCTAGCGCATTTTCTCCCAAAAAGTTAAAGTAAATGATTCAATTTCAGCATTATATTTTAGTACTACGCTAAAAAGAACCTCCACCTACTGAGTGAATTTGATTTGTGCATCTGTAAATACGATTCATTGTCCTTGAAACGCAAACTTAAGAATAAATATCCAGTTCATAAGGCGTAAAAGGCTGCATTTATCTTAAATAAAAAAACTGGTTAAATTTCATCATAAAAGAAGATTAATTTGTGGTGTAATTTGAATTCAGTTCATTTATTATTGATAAAATTTGTAGGTAACAGCATGTACATGGTTTTGCATAAGCGTATACAAAAATTCAGAGATAGATATTCTCCGAAAAATGTTAAAGGGAGCCTTTCATATATATTTCTTTAATTTAAACTTCGCCTAAAAAGTTACAGCCCCTTAAAAGATGCTTTAAATTTTTCTCAAAAGCAGTTGAATGTAAACAAACAAATCTTGGAACATAAAATTTCATATTATTGTTAATTTTCGAGCAAAAATATTTTTTAAAACGATGCTAAATCAACGAAAAAATATCGCACAAGAAATTATTTTGCATTGTTTTTAACTAAAAAGGAAACGTTTATTACGCATTATTAAGCTACGTTTAAATAACATAAATTAAACAGTATCAATGTATTTTACGTTTTATTTTTATTTAACTAAAGTGTTGTGTAAGAAATGTGTTATTAACATTAGGATAACACTTTTAATATATAAAATTCATAAATGTATTTTAAAACGTTTAATTCGACGTTTTACAAACGTCACACTTAACGCACATTTAAATATTATTAAATTATAAACCTATACTATACATTTAAATACATCGTGTAGTAAACAATACCAAATATATTATTTTGGTGTTTATTTCTACGTTCAGTTGGAAACATGTGTAGTTATCATATCAATGTACTTGATAAACTCGCGTCAAGAATTCAGATGTCTTACGTCACAGCTGACGTTACACATTTGTTTTTATTGTCAACGTAATTTTCAATATTTGGTCGCGTTAAAAACAATAATTGTTTGCAATTTAGTGCAATATATACTACGTAATGCTAGTTAAATAAACGTTATAAAAAAACGTACGTTTGTAGTGTTCACTTCAATTTCTAGATGAAATGTGAATATTATTAACGTATTTTAAACGATATATTTTGTATGTTTAAGCTTTTGATTAAAAATAAACGAAAGTTTTACCGCAAAACGTTCAATCAACCAGTACAATGTTTTAAAAACGTTTTATAAACGTACGTGTGACCATTGAATTATGTAATTTATTCTTAGCAGGATACTCACTAAAATTACTTTTCAGTAAATTTCAAACAATTATTGTAACATGCCTGTTTTAAATAGAATACATTTCAATATTTAGAACTTACTTATGGCAAACAATAAACCATTTTTGCAATAATTAAATAGATGGTATTGTAATTATTTGACATTTACCGAAAAGTAGTTTTAGTTTTACTAATAATAAGTCATGAGCACAAAAGCTTAGAAGTTTATAACATCGTATTTTGCGTCCTCCAATACAATTTATTTTTTCAAAAATTAAGAATGATACCTATGTAAATAACAAAAAAGTTTCTGAATAAACAAAGTTACTTTAGAATTTCATTTCTATTGAAAAATTTAAATGTATAAGAAAGTTTGTAAACTAAACATGGAATGGATGGTTTATTTTACCACCTTATCATAGCAAACCAGAAAAATGGGAAATATGCCTGTAAAATATCATTTTATTATTATATTTCTGTCCAAATTGAACTGTTTTTGAGAAAAATTGAAAAAAAAAACAGATTTTATTTCCCTCCATTAAGAGGCTGTAACTTTTTAGGCTCCAATAAAAATAAATATATGAAATTTGCCTAGCAAACTACCTCTTAATATTTTGTATAGGTACACTTTTTCGACTGTTTAAAAAGAATTAATAATTGATGAATTTTATATGGAAAAAAGGATTAAGAATTAAAGTTGTTGATAATGTGGCTGTTAAACTTTTAATTAAATATCTGCGACTGACAAATTAGAATTACAAAAGTCTCGATGTTCGAGGCTTACTTTGCGAAAAACTCGGGAAATTCTGTAATGAAGCAAATTTTCAAAGCAGGCCTAAGCCATTGAAACTTTATCTTTTTACTCAATCTTTCACTCAGAAACTTTTTTTAACAATATTTAGTCGATCTCATGCAGAATGGGCTACTCACAAGAAAAAATCGAATACCAGCAAACAGTCAAAGCAGACAAGATACTTGTCATTATGAAAAACTTGTTTTTCAGTAATATGTTGTCATTTCTAATCGAGGAAAGTCACTTTGCCAGTAAAATAATAGTATTATGAAAATCGTAGATTTAGAAAATTAATTACTTTTTGTCGCTTTTAGAAGAGCTGTTTCTAACGATAGGAGCTATCGAAGAAACACTAAATAATTCGATAGTTGCTACTTATCCGACAGTTGGATTCGAATGAATGAATTCTTTAAACTGTTCAAATGACAGAGAATGAATTTTAAACCGAATCAATAAAACTATTCAAATGCAATGAATGATCGATTCTTATAAATTCTAATGAATAAATTTAAAACTATTCAACATAATGTATGAATAAATTAATGTTTAATGAATGAATAAACTATTTAAGTTTTACGAATTACTGATTTTCAAGAATTAACAAAACTATTAAGATCAAAAATGTATGTTAGCCTAAAAAGAATGAATAGAAAGTTATTTTGTGGTTATGAAATGAATCTGGACAGTTTCTTATTCTGTGATAAGTGTATAAAACATAAAATACTGTTTGTGTAGATTTGAAGATTTTAAATTTCAAAATTTATACTGAAAATTACAAGACGCAGGAAGGTGTTTCTACTGCAAAAATAAAAATATAGAAATAATATATTGTCACGGGTTTCCTAATCCGACTTTGTTTTTTGCCAGAAAAACAAACAGTTAATTTTTGCTTATATTTATTAACACTCTGTACACTACTGAATACTAATTACAACACAACTAAATACTATTTTACTTTGAAACTCCAGGAAATTTCCAACTAAACACTCTAATTCAACACTTACTGACTCGGCCGTGTATTCTTCTTTTATAGACCAAAGAATATTCCAGGTATTTTCTAGCATCTCTAAATCCATTTCTCGAACGATTCTCGTTGATTTTCAATGTTCCAGTCGCGCCTCGATGCACGGCATTATTTTGTTTGTTTACCAGCACCGCGTAGGGGCGATCGGAGCAATCTAGCGTTTTCCGCTACCACAGTTGTCGAATTGGGTGCGAGTGGGGCAAATTCTGTGACAATATGTTTTTTAATTTGCAACCTATGAATAGGTAATCTAGATACAAATTTTTACGTAAAAAATATTATTTTTCTTCCACCAGTGGCATGCGTACGGACAGATCTTCAGGAAATTTTAATGAAAAAAATGGTACGCCAATGTTTTTTTAGAAACAAACACTATTTCTAGAATCTTTGTTCAATTTACAACAGAAAAAGGCTCCTTACTTTTTTCGTTTGACACACAGTTTGCCAGTAAAAAATTAAAATTCTTAAAGCAACTGAAATTCAAACAAATTTTAATCTGTCGTAGTAGGCCATGAAAGAAAAAAGACTACGACTGTAAGTGTTTTTGCATTTTATAATGACAGTTAATTGAATTGTGTAAGGTAATTTAATTTCGTGTTATTGTTAACATTGTTATTAGAGTGTTGTGTAAGTATTAATGTTAAAAATGCTTTTTTCTAACAACGAATACGCAATATCCATTTTTGCTACAGATTTTGTGATGGAGATGCAGAAGCGGCAGGTCGTGAATATCATAGACGCTATCCAAATAGAAGAGTTCCAGATGCTCGCGTTTTCATCAAAACACATAAAAATTTTCGTAACTTTGGCCTGCGTGTTAATAACGAACTGGCTGAGTTCTTGGAAAGCAGCTCAGCACCTTCACATTCCTAAGTCTAAAATATTACGAACACTACACGATGACCACAGACATGCATATTACCTACAGCCTGTTCAGGATCACTCTGGTGATGCTGAAAAAAGAATAAGATTTTCTCAGTGGCTTTTAAACAGAAGTGTATCACACCGAAGTGGATACATCTTGATGATTTACGGAAACGTATCATAGTTGCTGCCAATAACTTACGACTTACGCATTTTTGTCCAGTCGCAGATTGCCACCTTATCAGGTTTTACAGTGGACCAATTTTCAGTGCCGTGCACATGAGCAAAGTTAGGGGGCATGGGGGTGGGGCTAAGGCCCTCCAGAAATCGAATTAGCCCCCCTAAAAATATTCAAAAGCAACCACACACATTTCGGAATCGAAATTAAAACACAGTCACCCGGGGCTTTAGCCCTCCCAGATTTGATGACCTAACTTCGCCCATGGTCGTGCAGAAGTGTAGTTTTAAATCATTTTCGAACTGCCCTCTTTGATGTTTTCTTTAAAAATTGTATTTGTAAGAGTCCCTGTACACAGAATTTGTTTTAGATAGATTCTGAATCACCCTGTATACTATTTCATTTCAAAACATTTCAAAAAGGTATTACTTTCATAATAATGTAAAAAAAACAAAGAATGATAGACACTCATCATCAATAAAAACATTGGCTGAATTATTGGTACGTTTTTACAAGACCTTTTCATTTAAAAACAAACATAACGTGAATTTATGTATGCATTTAAATATGTTGTGTAAAGAAAACAAATTTGATTTGAAGAGAGGGCGTCAGCACATTTCCTTACAGATTGTTCCTTACAGAATGTCCTTATTCAATTTTTTAATGGCGGAATTCATCATTTGTTCGCCAATCACTCGCGCCTCCTGCACCACAATACTCGGAAATATGTGCCGCTTTTAGGCAATTCCAATTTCTCCTCGGCGGTATCTGAGCCAGAAGTCAATGAAGCGAACAATTGACCGACCGACTCGATTTAATTAAAAACTCAGATATGAATTTCTGGTGAGAAAAGAGCCGCGTTGCGTCTCGATGGCCTCAATGGGTTTTCAATTTACGCGACCGGCTGGGGAAAAATGTACATTCCGGGTTCGATAGTGCTCGATTCTTCGAGAACATTGGCCGGGCAAAGAGGCGTTGAGTGTGAATTAATTTGAGAGGGGAATCAGGGCGCGGATTGCAGATGACGTGGATATACAGGGTGTTCCCCGTTACTGGTTTCTATTTGAAGAAAGATGTTCAGATGAAATGGATGTGACATACCAAGAATGTTGTACACATCATATCAGCTTCCCTGTTATTTTAATGGAAATCAGCAAAATCAAGAAATGAGACTTCATAGAAGTTCATGATTTACTTGATTTCAGTCACAAATGCACGTGAAAAATATTTATGGAGTTTTACTGTGACAGAAAATACAAGTTAAATGCGCATATAAGCATAGAAGAACTAGCATTGATACTAAAAGATTGGGCAGTCAATAGGAGGAAGAAAGATGGGACAGAATTCAAAAAAGCAACAGTAAAGACTATGTGGAACTTTTTGTGCAAACTTTTACAGGAGAAGTATAAGCAGTTGCCTATCTCTTCTTAGTGTCACAACATAGAATTTACGATTTTTGAGTTGCGCTACTATGTTCATGAGTGGCCCCAATACATTTACGTGAGTAAATGAGATTTGGGGTATAGAAAGGCACTCACGCATTCATCTCTGTTGTGCATAATCTCATTATTTTTAAATAGGTTATATTGAACGATCCCTAATGGGATAAAACCAATTCTTCATTAGATTTTCTTCGCTATGCGTTCCAGAATATAAAATTTTAAAAGTGCATCCACAAATCCTGGATAAAAGCTCTACCGCTAAGCCATTTATCTACCACAACTAGGATATATTTTAAGCCTGAAATTGTATTCCGAAACAGATCTCAGCGAATTTTATTATATAATCCCAAGCCGCAATCGAAATGCAAATCCAATAATGAGGTATTTAGCAAGGACTAGAGAACAAATTAATTCTGTTAAATACCTAACCAGTGTAAGCCTTGCGTGAGCGGCTTAACATTTTTTAATTTAAAAGAATCTTTTTAATTTTTTACTCACAAACAAAAAAAATATTGTAATTGGATGTAAGAAAAATTGGAATATTAGAAATACTACATTAGCATTGCTTAAAAAAATACAATGTCACATACTAGAACACATACTTTAGTTCAATATCTAGCTCAAATTTTATCGATTCAAGTCAAGTATTTTTAAAGACGTTTTAATAAATCTGAGATCTCATTTTTAACTTTAATGGCATTTGATTAGCAAACACCCTATGTATAGGGTGTCCTGAAATTAATGGCACACAGTACGAAAATAGATTTCTGATGATAAAATAATGAGATGCAGTAAAACTTATCTTACTCTAACTTATCTAAAAAGATGGCAGGATATCAAAATTAAAATTTTTATTAAAAATTCTTTAAAGTTTTAAATTAATTGTTTTGAAAATTTTTATTTGGATGTTTTCAGTGCGAGAAAATCAAATATGTGTTTAATTTTGTTTTAGACGCTTGATGACGTTTCAAACTTAACTTTTGGTGGATACAAATTTGTCAGAACTTTTCACTCACTGTTTGTATAAAAGTTTTAATAGACAAATATTATTATTTTAACATTTTTACACACTAAAGTATGCTTGCAACAAAATTTATTCGTTTCCGAATTAGGTAATTGATGTTTTTCATTGGATGCAATTTATTTTCAAAATAGAAGTTTGTGCATTTAGAATTACTATAGCAAAACTTTAGATACTTTGAATCAAATTGTACTATTGACAACATACACCACTTATATCAAAATCATTACTTTAAAGTGTGTTCTAGTAAATTTTTGCTTAAAATTTTAATAATAACGACTGAAATATGCCACGCCATAGTTTATCTTATTGCAGAAATGCGGAATATAGTATGCATATACGCAAAGGTATTTTTAACATCATCAACCTTTCGGCTAAAATTAAGTTTGATTACATCGAAGTTTTTTGTCATCAGGAATATACTCTTGCTATATACTCTCCCTATAAAACGTTTCAGTTAAAGTTAGATTAGTTCTGTTTCCAGACCCACTATTGATATCGATAATTTTAAATGAAAATGTAAAGAACATTACGTAAATGCAAAATTATACTATTTTTGCTTAAAATGATTACAATAAACATATCTACAAAAAAGTTTAATCCCATTATATCGGCAAAAAAACACACTGTTAACAGCGCCTTGTATGTAGTATATTGAAAGTGAGCTTATGATATGTCCCTCAAAAAACCTCCCTATACCGAGTTTCAACGACAACTCTGTAAAACTTTTTGAAATATTGAGAAAAATCAATTTGAAAATTGTCGTACCCATATATATTTTTTCATCAATAGTGTGTATCTTTAGACATCACATATATCGAATGAGTGGATAATTTCACAGTATAAAGTCTTAATTGAGCCTAAAAATAATTAACATAAAAATATATTAATTATTAAGTGTTATGCATCTTCTCAATTACATTACGGATTT
This sequence comes from Monochamus saltuarius, assembly GCA_025584915.1. NCBI lineage: Eukaryota > Metazoa > Arthropoda > Insecta > Coleoptera > Cerambycidae > Monochamus > Monochamus saltuarius. Next base: position 53,535,746 of record CM046725.1, on the reverse strand, counting down.
GAAATTTGTGTTTGTCTGAAAATGTTGCCTACACGTCAGCTCTGGAATACTTACTTACAGAGCAAGATACTACGACTTCTATCTCTTTCTTTTAGCCCAGTAAACATTTTCAGTGGAAAACATTTATTTAAAATTTTATGGAATGGCCTGTTGCTACTGCTATGGACAGGTGTATACGTACCATCATGGTGATAGAGGAACTTCCTCTATAGTCTGTTTGGAAATGAAAGAGAGAAATAAAACCCCGAGATAAGAACCGGCCATGGGCGTGGTAATATTTCGTTTCAGGTAATTATCGGGTAACACTAATGCTAACAGGTAATGGGTGTACATTAGTATATTTTACTGGATACATCATAAGGCAGGAGCCAGTGTATTGTGACAGATCAATCCAGTCTTAGAGCTGAATATACGAAGACGTGCTAGTGCAGTAGAGTAAAATTCGACTTGTGTTTAGTGACTATTGTGCCAGTGGATATGATATTGTTTGGGTAAAATGCCGAGCTTATCAGATTACGTACCTGCTAAACGCGTGAAAAGATGTGCGCTGTCTAAGAATGAGGAGATTATTATATTAAATGTATTTAATGAATTGAAACACCAAAATCCTACCAACAGTATTCCAAAATGACAGGGATGGGAAAATCGACTATCTACAGACTTTTAAAGGAAACAAAAAATGAACAAGATACTGTAAATCTCCCAAAATCATCTACAGGGAGGTCAAAAGTCGTTATAGACGATTTCTTCAAAAATGTCATTCGCAGAAAAGTACACTCATTTTATTTTAAAAATACCAACGCTAAACAAAATTTTAAGTGAATTTTCAGAGGACGATTGCCAAAAATCAGTAGAAGCAAATTATGGGCCGTCTTACGAGAGTTGAATTTTTGCTGGGAACAGCAGAACAGGAAGTCAGTTCTTATCGATAAAAATGAAATTATTTGTTGGCGAAGATCCTACTTAAGATCAATTAGAAAATTCCGTGACGAAGGGAGGAATATTTATTCTCTAGACGAAACTTGGGTCAACGAGAGATATACTGTAACATTTTGGATGGACTTTCAACAGGGTTCAAGGCACCTTCAGGTAAAGGGCGAAGATTAATAGTGACACATATAGGTAGTGTCAGTGGTTTTGTAGATGGCGGTTTACTTTTATTTGAATCTAAAAATACAGGTGACTATCACGAAGACATGAACGCAGATGTTTTCGAAGAGTATTTTACACAGATGTTGGATCTTATTCCTCCGAGGTCTGTAATTGTCATGGATAATGCCAGTTACCATTCACGGCAGACCGAGCGGATGCCTACGACTGCTTGGAGGAAAGCCGCTATATTATTCAATGGTTATCCGGAAAAACATTTCTTTTGAAACAAATATGGTGAAAAAGGAACTTTTGATACTTGTCAATCTTAATAAAGGTCAGATAAAATATGTTATCGATGAAATGGCAACAAATCGCCAAATAACGGTACTACGGTTACCACCTTATCACTGTGAACTTAACCCAATGGAATTAGTCTGGGCGCAGGTAAAAGGAGATGTAGCGCGAAATAATACGACGTTTAAATTAAGTGACGTGAAAATTTTGGGTTTTTTTGGAACGAGTAACTGCAGATAACTGGCAAAGATGTATACATCATGTACAAAAAGAAGAGGAGAAAATGTGGGAACTCGATAATTTAATTGACGTTACTGTGGAACCTATCGTTATCAATCTAGGGGACGAAGATAATTCATCAGAATATTTAGAGGATGAATTTTAATATACCTACTTTTTTATTTTCTTTATTGTACATTTATACAACACTACATTTACTCACCATAATTTGAATTTTCAAAATACATATATTTTTGTGTGGAATAAAAGTCTATTCATTAAATTTAAATAAATATTTTGATAATAATATTGAATAATTTTATTTGAATTACTAAAAACCCTCTTAACCCGGTAGCCTCATGTTTTGAAATGCTGTTTTTATATTGTTTATTTATAAGAGAAATGGACGGAGAAATTGAAGCGGCATAGACAAAGACGGATTGTCGGGGATTAAATTTTAGTTACCTGCTTCAATTTAGTACGGTTCGGTCACACAAAGTTTTTCTAAAAGTACGCCTCATCTATACCGATAATACATAATATAAAAATATTGAATATAAGCACCAGTACTACACTTATTTACGATTTGCATACATAATAAGCTTTTATTACTCTCTTTCATTTCTAAACAAGCTATAATAAGTTTGTCACAAAAATTCATTTATGATATACTGTATTAAATAAATGGAGGCAATCGAACTTCTTCGATAAAACCAAATCATACACATTACACAGACTGAACTACTCGTACTATTAGATCGAGAACACTTAATACCATATTGCATCAGGGATCAATGCATGTATTCAGACTTAGGAGAAACGGCTCTGGACGTTAACCACATGCAATGTTAAGACTACAGAGATTATTAACGTAGATATACTTACTGAATGTGCAATATACTGCGACTCGAATCGAATCGACGTTATTGGGATGCTCATTTCAAGCGAGCCCGGCGGAATTCGAAATTGGTCTATAATCCGAATGCCCGTATATTAATGCTTCATTATAATATATAGGAAGAAGATGAGGAATGCGGCCGTGGAATTACAGTCGGGCGGCGCTGTTGTGGCCTGCTTCTCTGATGCCGACAAGAACTAATGCTCCGAAATGCTATATTAATAAGGATATCGGGTAGTAATAGGTATTCAGTCTACGTCGATTATCTAACGGAATTAATTTGTCCCCTGCTCGTTAAAAGTACCGCGAGATTGAATTTGCATTTCCATTGAGGCGGGAGGAGTTGAAGAGTAATTTTAAGTCTCGTCATAATGTTGAGAATGCTTGAAATCCTCTTGACATTCATCTGACCTTCCTGAGAAAAAAGCTAAAGGAAACGACTTGAAGGCAAAATTATTAAAGAACCTGTTAAATTGATTTTAGGTAAGTACTTATTTAATATATATCGTGGTTAGATACGTGTAGATTTTTGTTCCTGGAAATGTCAGTCGATGAGCCAAAATCAGACACTTCATTCAGTGACAATATTTTAAAAGATCCCTTTTCCTTGGACTTATTCAATGAGGGTGATACGACAAACAAGCTGTTTAAACCAACCAAAGAAAAGATACATCTACCATACTTTGATTTGGTGATTAAGTTAGTCCTCAGTTTCCAGAACTAACTTATAGAAACATAAGGCATAAGATGTACCACTATTTTTGATGGATATAGCAGCTTCCCCAACACCAATAAGCCGGTAGAACAGGAAACACACTATTGGATAAAAAAGTGTGTCGACATCAACTTCAACCTGGAACCTGAAATTTTAGTGATTCGAGAATTATTTCTCTCCAACCTCCAGAACATAGAAAGGCTGGTCAACTTATTGAGTTCTAAACTACAACGGCATCACAATGTATCGTATCACATAATGCTGACGACAATTCATTAAACCTAACAGAGGAAAAGTGCAAACCAATATTTCGTAAAAAAAATTACCAAAATCATCCAGACATTAAAAGAGCAGCTAAAGTGTCCCACAACTCCTCGCATACTGATCTTGAGAAATATGCGTGCTGAAATGGTGCGGTGACCATACAAAGATAAGTTCTCTGAACAGTTTCAGGTACGATTTATTTTTGAAAACGAGATCTTCATCAGTTCCACCTAGCGAGGGGTGGCGAAAGAGCACGTATTACGCGCATTCCATCAGGTGTCGCTCTGGTTACGAAGCTAAAAAACGAAGCAACGCTCAAGAAAATTTTGAACCCCATATTTTGTAGATGCACGAAAGATTGTAGCAGTGGAAGCTGCAGCTGCAAAAAGGCAGCGATGAGTTGCTCACTATTATGCCAAAACTGTCTAGGTCACTGTAGAAACAGCGTCCCCATATTAATTGTAGAATACTTAGAGCCCATTCCCACATCTTCTGCGGACACTGATGACAAAGACAATGTTGATTTGCAATTAATGATGCGATCGGTACTGATGGTAGAGCCAGAAGTAGAACCCTCTCGGCCCAAGAGAAACAAGGCCAGTTAATTTTGTTTTGTTAAGATTTTTCATTTGTTACGTTTTCTTCCTATTCGTTTTTATAAAATAAAATGTATACATTCGTTACACAATCGCCTTCCCCTTAGGTATTAAAATTTTCACATTTAACTTGAAAATTGGTTAACCTTTGCCTGGGTACTATGTATGCTTGATACTGCACTTCAGGTATGCCTAGTATTTATACACACCTATATGAATACACTATATATTAGCTTATAAACTCCGTAACAACGAAGATAATGAGTTTATTTAACTTTAAGAAGTTCTCTTGAAAAATCATTATTTTTATCTATAAAATTCAAATTGCTTGCTATCTCCAATTTATAGGCCAGTTTATTTAAGCTACGAAATCTGCATCAGTTTTCGTATTAAATGTACAAATGTAGCTTGCTGAATTTTTATAGGTTAATTATTCAAATTATTAGGTTTCCTCGTATTATACTGTGGCCTAAGTATCTAGTTGTCAACAGAATTAGGCTGTTTCAGTTAGGAATCTTTGGCCTGCCTTTAGTATTCTTCAGTAGGCTTTGTGGAGGTGTAATCCCTGCATCCTTCCATACTTATGTTGATTTATGTCCCTATTGTTGGTTCTAAGACTGATACGGTCAGAACCACTCCTCAGTTGTCCTTTGAGATGTTCCACAGTAGTCTCAATAACTGGATACATCTAATGCTGCGTTTCACCGCTCTTCACTGTCGTCATCTTCAGTAATTACTCTACAAACGCTTTATTGCGACTGAATAAACCATTACTCTAAATCAATTTATTAGGTTAAAATTTAATACATGTAAGACGAAGTTGAGACAATTTATAATTACACAGTTTTAATATTTTTATATTTAGATACTGTAATGTATTTCTTTAAAAGAAATATTTAACATTGAGAACTTAGACACTTGCGGTGGGTTTAAAAACACTTAAACTTTATGAGTATTAATCTTTTTAATTATATATAGGATATCTATAATTAGCCTTTCTTTCTCCATATATGGGTATAGTACCTCATTCTTTTTTAATAAATTACTTGCATCTAAAATTCATTATAGCCATAATCATCCATAGTCAGCTATATTAGTTCCCGCTGGTATGTGGTTTGGTACTCTTTGACTACGATCTACAGTTTGCTGTAACTCACATCTGAAATTATATTTCACCCAACAGCTTTATCTTCTTAATAAAGCCAGTGACCTTGTTGGGTGAGGCCTTGTCCAGGTCTATCTGGAGTTGAACTTTGCTAAATATAGAGAGCCTGGTGCGTTTCCCTAACGGACAAGTTCTTAAATAATAAATATTCTACTGTTTTCCCACCTTATAAACACACAGTAACTACTTAAACTCGACTAGAACATTTACAACAGTAGACTTACGACAAAGTTATTAAATAGAGAAATACAGAAACATACTTACATATGTTTAATTAGGACAATTTGTGAAATAAAAATGTAAAGATTCTTATACTGGTTGCACTGCACTGTAATGGTCTTTTTAAATTACTTGCCGAATGGAGAAGTTACCTGAATTCTATCTTACTGTGAAATGTATTACAGGCTAATTTTTGAAACATATTGAAAGGTCAGAAGATGTGTCTGGTGGCAATAATCACATAATAATTAAAATATTAACATTAATAAAATGTCATAGAATGTAAACAAAAACATGTACTGCATTGTCCGAACGCATGGAATATACAAACAAGAAGAAGAAGAAGTACTATGAAACTCTGTATTTAGATACTATAAAACCAAAATGTCTATTCCAGATATGATGAAAATAAAATTGTGATCAGGGTTTATGGATATGTCAACGTTAATTTCTAGACGACATTTTTTGGATGGCGTTGGAGTTGTTTGTTGCACAAAAGATAACTTACTGCAATCGTAGTTTCGAACTACGTCACATATTAATACATCAATTACTGTATTAGCCAGTAACATTGCCGATGTTATTCTGAAAATATAACAAACTATTTTCACATCTGTTTTATGTTCTACCACGAAAAATACTTTGGCGTTCTACAATATAAAAGCATTTCGAAGCTAGATGACAAAAAAGACTCATTTTTTAAACAGAAAATTTAGTGAAAATATCGAAGTTTGATGACAGTTTTTGAAAAAAATAATTGATGTAAATTTGCCATGATTATCATTAGCTTTTTTATCCCGATATCTAACATGATAATTTTACTCACGATTTGTAGTTACTAATGCTCTATAAAAGTTCAATATAGTTTATTAAGACATACATATAAAAATTGTATTTTTACTTTTACTTAGGTATATCTATTTTTACTGTTTAAGAAAGGTATTTTAAGCTAATATGTATCAAATCTCCTACAATTCCTATCAATGGTATCAGAGAACATACATATGACTTCATTGATAGGAATTGTAAAAGATTTGATACATATTAGCTTAAAATACCTTTCTTAAACAGTAAAAAAAAATTACAAAAGCTAATAATAAGGAATATATGGGTAGATATTGTGGGTGTAATTCAACGCAGGTTGGGGCTTTTGTCCACTGAGTAGTTAGTTTCACACAATATTGTTAATACCTGAAAATATATGAAAAATTAGGTATATCTACTTATGTAAAAATTATTCTAAAATTAAAACAATCATAACTATAACTGTCCATGGCTATATCTGTAAAAATACATAATATTAGTAATTTTTATTAGATTTGCAGAACTTTACGCGATCGCTGCTAAAATTACACAAGTTAAATAGAACTATTGCATTATTTTTTGTGAATGACAGGACTATTATACCCGTTAGGTATTATTTTAATTAATATTATAAATTTCCTTAATATTTGTAAAATTACATGAGATAACTATAAAATTTCCAAAACTAACACGGTAAATATTATGTAAATATAAATAATTTAAATAAAATTTTACAGATACCTTTGACCAGTTTCGGATTGCGTCCTCAACTGGTAATAATCTCATTAATTTTAACGTGCATTTTTTATCTATACATGAAGATGCTAACGACAAACCAGATTTCCTGGACCACATTATGTGGTGAAGACAAAATGTCGCAACAATTCGAATTTGTCAACTGATTACGGTTGCAGCGGTTTGATTACAGTTCAATTATCCATTTGTTTCGCTGCATATATACAGTTAATCTATTTAAGTTGTCTAGCGCTTGTCTAGACAATACCGTTTATTCGCTTCACTAGATGTTTCCGAGTTCCCAGTAGAAAATTAATTAGAATAACGTAAAATAGCTGAGGGAGATTGCTGACTACAATTAGAAGCTTAATTTGAGGAAGTTTACTTAGCCTAATTGCTATTAAAACTAATAACATTATTAGCGAAGAGATACGTTAGCACTGAAAAGTTGCGCTTAGTTTCTCATTCATAGCGAAAACCAAATTATTGAAAAGCAGAAGTTAACTAGTAACTAGTGCAAAATAAATTGTATATCAAGATTGATAATTCAGTTAAGATGAATTCAATTTATTTCAAAAATTTTATAAAAATTGAAAGTATGAAGGAAAATTTTTTATGCATTAATCGGGGTCTATTATACAGGTGTTTCGAGAATAGTTGAGCCCATTTTAAAGGGGGTGTTTCATGTAAAAAAATTAGCGCTCCTTTAAAAGTTTCAGCCCTTTAATAAATGTGAGAGTTGGAATCAAATTTCCATGAGCTATTTTAAAATCTGCTCAAATTTTACACTCCAATTTTTGCATGGATGTATTTGTGTTAAAATGTCACTTTCCAGACCTATTTCACTCGTTGTCAGGGGGTGAAATAATACACCCCTTGTACGTTTATTATCAGAATTTTAATTAAAAATCTTAAACATTTTTTTAATAGCTCTGTTCAAAACAAAACTTCTTTGTCTCTACACATATTCCTAAATGTCTTCTAGTTTTCGCAGAAAAAAATAAAGGCCAGTATGTTAATCTCTTGTAGTAGGTTCATGTCATTTTAGTTGTCACCCGTTATTATCAGCTTATTTAATTGCTTTTTATCATTATAATAATCTTAATTGGTGTTTTGACACTGTTAAGTTTTTAAAAAGCCATGGAAAGTTGATTTCAGAATTTACTTTTAAAGGGATGACAAAAATTATTTTTTTTTACATGAAATGCCCTCTCCAAAAACGGTTAAAGAATTTACTGTTTAATTTTCCTCAACTATTTTCTCTAGCTCTCATTCTAATCACGAAGATTAGCCCAGAAGTCGAAGACTTGTGCGGGAGAGGGGGCGTCATATTATTATTATTAAGCAGACTGCATTTGCGCCTAGGAATGACTTAGGCTCTAACCACCATTCCGTGCAGGAATGAGGGAAACCTGGAAAACCTCATTAATTAAGAGTGTAGTCAAATGGTGACCGGTATCAATCTCTCACATTGACCCAAGCCAACATTCTTCCACCCTGCCATATCCGTAGAGAGGGTGTCTCCACGAATATAGCTTATATGCGGTCGACCTGCTGCGGGGGTCTAACCCACAGCGATCTAGTCACCTCGATTCAAGTACTGGCGCTTTAAACCGCGCTACCACTGACCGATCCATGTTTAATGTAATGTTTAAATACTGTAGCTAATTCAGGTTATAAGTCGTAGATTTCAGTTTGCTGAAGTTAGATGAACAAAAAGAATAATTTGTTTCTTTTTTTACTTATTTATTATTTAATGATAACTTTTCAATAGATTCAAAATTCTCTTAGCCAAAATGTGACATTTTAAATTGTGAAGTAAAGACTAACTCCTTCACTTTAACCCAATTGCAATTGGGTAGCAATTTGTATTACGATAGCACGAACAATTTTCAATAATTTATTTAAAAAAAAATGAACAAAAAATTGTCATTCATCATTATTTGCAAGAAATATATTTGACTGCATATGAATAATATTTGGAAATTCGAATGCTTATTCAAATTCGCAGTCCACAATTTTATTTAAATTTGTATTAGCACTGATAACTATTCTAGCCCCGTTTTTAGTTTCTCATGTAGTTATTTATAACAGCTTCTGTATTCTATTACCAGTGACAGCAGTTGAATGACAGCTCTAAATATGGAATAAATTGTAGAATAATGGAATAAAAACACGACTGTTTCTGACATTTCACAATAATAACAAATTTAAATACTTATTTGTTATAAAGGGTGTTCCAGCGAGAGACAGCCTATTTTTAGTAATTATTCCGAAATAAATATCATGCCTATAATAACTTTGCGTGCAATAATTGTTTAATCAAACAAAAGTGATCGTCTATGCTTATCAATCAATAAAGGTTTCCCAAGCAATGCTTAAAACTGTAACGTGCGACAACATTGCATCCATTACCTGCTGCTGATAGCCTCAAATTATTATTAGTAGTAGTGGTAGCAGTACAGCTAGTGCCTTTTGTTTTTTTGTATCTAGTGATTGTTTGATATGTGTATGTGTATATAAACAAAAATGGAACAATTTATAGCCATCATGACCAGTTGCATGAGATATTAATTTATGGAAACACTTTCTACGAGATGTTTGTACGGTAAACAGGTTTTGCAAGCAACGACATTCATTTTGAATACATAATTATTTCAAATCTTATTCTGTGTTATGAAGAGAGCTCTAAATAACCATTCAGAGTAAGTATGTTTATCATATGTATTTGTGTTTACTATGTACATACATCTAACATGGTAGGTGTGCTACGTTGTCGCATATTCAAAACCTGTCGGCCGTCACAATTCTATTACCGAGGGTGAGAGAAAAAAATCAAATAAGCGCAGTAATTTTTCTGACGCCCTGTATATATTAATACTTACCTTCTTCATTCATTTCATTACTAATCTGTCTCCAACATTTGTCTACGATATATCGGTTGCTGTGAATTTTGTTCCATATGTAGGTAGTTGTAGTAAAAACTGATATTACTAGATTTTTATCCATTTTTCTACACATGACCAGCGCGTACAAAAAAAGTAAATTTTAAATCTGATAAAAGCTTGATCACAGGTTTCCGACGCTGACCTGCTTCAACCTGCTTTCACTGTGTACGTGTCTATTTAAAAATATGTTATAATTTTCAAAGCATAAGCGCGTATATGCGCAGGGTACCAGTAAGCTGAAAATCTGTTTCTACTGTGTTCTCTTCAAACAGCTTTAACCTGCTATTTTTATATTAATTTAAATATACAATGTTTATAATCTATAAGTTCATGTTCTGCGCTGGTTTCCAGTAAGCGGAAAACCACTCAGTCTGTACCCTTACTTGGGATAATGTGCACACTTTGCCAACAACTGCCGCAGTCATAAAAACCCAAACTTTACATCAATTGTGTGCTCTCAGTTGTTCCTACCCTACATAAATATGTGTTGTAAAACGAAAAATCTATTTTTGATAAAATAAATAACGAGTACTTTTTCTACAAACATTCTATTGATCATAAAACTGCATTCAACTGGTTGTATTCGTAATAACTTTTTACCCAGGAAGTAATAGACGTTAAAGCCTTAACCGAGAAATCTCGACGCGGTATTCGGAAGATTCGCCAGTATAACCTCTCAAAGGCGAATACAAATGCTTTTTGAGGGTTTCTTAGATCATTTAGGATCCAATTACACGCATCTTCTCTCCTCTCTGCGCTGAAATTTCTATGAGGAGCTTTTAATGTAATAAGAGAGCGCACAAATGCTTCCAAGAGGGAAAATACCTTCTTGAAATATGTGTGTTAAGATAATGCCCTGCACTAATAAACGGGAGATGCTGTGCTTATCTGAGCGTATAACTTTTATGTTTTATTTAAATTATTTCGGAATAATGGAAATGGGAAAGCTGTTTCGTTTTACTTGTCTTAATCAATTTTTCTTTCCTTAATAAAAGCTTTAAAGAAATGAGAGGGAGAGAGAATGTAGCTGCAAAATTAGCTGATGTGGAGCATAATATTTTGAGGGGATTTGCGTAATTGTAATAAACTATACAGGATGTTCCTTAAATGCATGTACCAGCGAGCCTAGATTTTTAAGGTCAAAATAAAGCTTTATGCTAATTTACCTATATGACAAAATGCGCTGTTAGGTCTTTAGAGAGCGCCAAAGTTTTTGAAAAAATATCAATAATCGATTATTAAACGGAAAGAGAAACGTTAAACGATTAAGATGAATATTCATTCTGATACAGCAATCTTGGCGACTGCCAATCACCCAACCGCTTTACTGTTCCCAAGTCTGCAGCAGAATTTGTAGCTATCTTTTATTGATTTTATACGTATTTCGATCATCAATATTTTTAACTTCTAATCTGTGAAACTCATTCAAACGGTACGCACCATGCAAACCCATTATAGCTACAACCTGTAAGCCAAACGAGTAATATACAAATCTTATTCTTTATATAATTTTTGGGTTTGACACTCTTAAATAGATTTACTCAAAAAATTGAAACATAACCATAATACTTACTCTAAGGTGAAAACTGAAATGTTTATTTTGTTTACAATTTTCTAAAGTATGCATTTGAACACATTGCAAATTTTGTTATGTACGTGTCTCTGGTTTTTTACTATAAGTAATTTTATGTTACTCCCAAAATGCCAAAGACGGACAATGCCTTCTGAACAATTCAGAATTTTCACAGGGATGAAACAATTTGGAAATACCTACTTATACTATTTTTTATGAAATTCGATAAAATAACATTAACATAGAAACAATGTACAGTTAAAATTATTCCATTCATATTAAAAAAAATGTACCTACCCGTTATCTTCTGCTTACTTTTATATAATTTTTTATTTCCTATTTTTCGTGAATTAGAAATCGCCATGTTATGTTATACAGGGTGAGGAGAACGTAATGGAATATGGCTACCTATAACTTGTTAAGAATTCATTTTTCAAAACATATGCCAAACAAAAGTTGTTAGGCAACAGTCACATTTCGTGACCTTGAATATTTATTGGGTCATCAGGTCTCAGCGCGAGAATATAAAATTTTAATATTTCAAATGGCAACCAATATTTTGTTGTCTTTTTGGAATCGTTAGATGTTTTTGCTTCTACTGGCATAAAATATTATGTATAACTAATTTTTTGGAAATAATGCTGTTACTTCTGAAAATTTAAAAATTAATAAAATAAGTTCTTTATTCGCTAATCGATACAACACATAGGTGGCAAAAGTATTAGCAAAGTTTACCGAATAAATATAAGTTATACCACTCTCTGTCGGCACTTTGATGTTTTGAGGTCAAAGTCGTACCGCCGCACGTGAATACTGTCCCAAAAAATGGCCAATTGCGACTTAAAAAAGTAATTTTCCAATTGGGAAATACTTATATACGAGGGATATTCCAAAAGTGTGATGTAAGACTGCTTATTGTATAAATAAAATATTAGTAATTTAATAAATATAAATATTATAAAACGATTATAGGTAAATGTATAAAGTTTTGTTAGTTAATTTTGGAAGTTGTATATACGTATTCACTTGTAAATTTTAAAATAACGTACTCTACTATATAAAAAATAGTGTTAATGAAGTTAGATATTTATAGAATGTTTTCATTAAACCAGGTTAGTAAATTTAGCTAGATTAATTCCTTTAGATAATTATTGAATAGAGCTTTGTCTATGGAATTGCTCATTAGCATACCTAGATTTTTGGTATCAGAGAGCATACATATGACTTCATTGGTAGGAATTGTAGGAGATTTGATTTATATTAGCTTAAAATACCTTTCTAATACAGTAAAAAATGTTACAAAAGCTAATAATAAAGAATATATTGGTAGATATTGTGGGTGTAATTCAACGCTGGTTGGGGCTATAGTCCACAGAGTAGTTAGTTTCACACAATATTATTGATACATAAAAATATATAAAAAAAACGATTACATAAAGGGTATACATTATTTAAGTAGGTATATGTCATATTTATTTTAAAATTCATTGACAGGCTTCACTTTTGACATTGTCGATATATAATTTCAAATAATTTTAATTTATATAATAATTTTTATAGTTACATATTTGATTCAACTTAAAGAAGGCCACCTGAAGAAGCAATCCTAAAAATGCAGAAATAGGTCAGGTCTCATCTATTGTGGTTGAATTTTTGAGTTCCCACTGTTTCAAAAGTGAAGTTAGATATTTATAGTGTTTTCATTAAACCAGGTTAGTAAATTTAACTAGATTAATTTCTTTAGATAATTATTGAATAAAGTTTTGTCTGTGGAATTGTTCATTAGCATACCTAGATGTTTGGTATCAGAGAGCATACATATGACTTCATTGATAGGAATTGTAGGAGATTTGATTTATATTAGCTTAAGAGTGGGCAATAGTAGACACATTCGTCAAACTTACGGTCGCGGAAGGAGGGTAGGTATCACCGGTAGGCATGTCCTTAGAAGCAATAAATTATCTGGGCAGCAGTAAAATGACACACGCTCGACAGAGTCGAACTCGGACGGCGTTACAGTTAGGCAAAATAGGTATATCGGGTATATAATATCACTGTATCATATTTTAGAATTACGAATAGGAACAGTCCGTGGCGTCGCGTGGACTGTTAAAATTAATAATGCTTAACATATTGTTCCAATTCATGACCATTTTAATATTAGCTCAGTTGTAACACTATATATTATTTGTTACTAACATCAAATATAATGAAAATTATATACTTATAGTTGTTACTACTGTTACTCATAAAATACAGGGCGTCCCTGAAATGCATATACCAGAGTGAATCACACTATATTCTTAAGATAAAAATTAGACGACAAAGTGACACTTACGTCTAAGTGCGTGGCGTAAAAAACATGGTTGCAAAAAAAAGAGTAAGTACGGGCAAAATAAATACTATAATATTGCTTTCGGATTTAGTAATATAATTAAATACGAGTATATTCAAAAGAAGTAGCACAAATGATACCAGTGAATCTACTGCTAAAAAGAACACGTTTGCATAAAAATTACCATAGCACCCCTTAAAAGATAGATAATTTGAATACTAAAAAACGATATAAAAGTAAAATTTGCAATACTAATGCATGTGCAATAGTTTTCGAAAATGTCTGCCCTTAAGGGGTTGATATAAGCTTCCCCTCATTTATTTTTGCTACTTATCGTTATAATGAGAATGATAATGAATTTAATTTTTCTGTTAAACGGTTAGTATTAAAGCGAAAAAGCAAGAGAAATAAACGTTTTAAAATAAACCAGGCTATCTGATACATTAAGGGATTCTCATTTCAACATATTCCAAGGAGCAAAAATTTTCGAAAAAATTATTGAAAAGTTGCACATGCATTGGTAGAAAATTTATGTAAAATTATACATACTATTATACCTTTTTCGGTTTTCAAATTCCATATTTTTTTTGGAAAATGAGGGGCTCTGTCTCCTAAGGAGTGAACATTTGAGGGTCATTTTTATCCAAAACGTGTTCTTTTAGTTGAAGATTCACCGGTACCATTTGTGCTACTTATGTATATAATTCATTATAATAACATGTACATAATGTAAATGTATGTATCATGTACAATACATAGTAAATTTTAATCATAACTTCTACAGTTATTTTCAATTTAGTATAAATTCCCACCATCGTATTTATACAGAGTGTTACGCATAGGGGGTCACAAAATATTTCAATTTAACTAAATATGCCTTCCAAGTGGGGTCAAATATTTTGAAAAAAAAAAATACCTATTATTTCTAAATTACTTTAACTTGGAATAATCAAATTTGGTAGGTACGTGATTTAAGTTTATAATTGGTATTCTTTGACAATGAATTCAAGTAATTTGAAACACACAAGGTGTTCATTGATTTTACATTAATCGAATTTGAAAAGAAGAATGATAATATCTCACGCAGAATATTATTTGAAACACTTTTACTCTTGTTAAATTTAAAAGATTTCAAGAAAAATGCATTAATTAAAATAAGATTTTAATAGTGTTTATTAGAAGCAATAAAAATCAGTAGTAGACTGTCTTTTAAATTTGACAGTAATAAAACTATGCAACTTTATATATAGGTATGTTTGGTTAAATTTCAATATTTTGGAACCCCTAGATCACGCCGTACATGCACCTACTCTATGTCTATTCTTATGCGGAACACTCTGTATACAAAGAATATTCTTTACAAAAATATTTGAACTATCAAGAAATAAATCAATAAAACAGCTATAAATTAATAATAATTATTCGTGCAAATTTGCATTGTCCACTTTTGTCAATTTAATTTTTGAACCATCTCTATGATATTCAATATTACATGGCTAAATAATCAGTTATTAAATGACAATTATTACTATAGAATCTCCATACTTATTATTTTATTGGACTATTGAAATTTTTGTGAAAAGCTAAATACTAGAAAAATAAAAATGTGTATTTATAAACTTTTAAAATCAATTCACTTCCTTATTCAATAATAATTGATTTCTGTAAGCAACAAAACAGTGATGAAGATAGTTATTTATTTTTGTGTGGCTGCTTCTTTTCAATTCATAAGTATATATTCTTGTGGAAAATATAAATTATGAAGCATTATGGTTAATTTATATTACATACAATATTAATTATTATATGTATAGATAAATAAAAGAAATAGTACATAAATACCGAATTATTGCCGAATTATTATTACCGAATTACCGAATTGCGAATTTTACCACAAACATGATATAATTGTAAAATTCACGTAAAATTCGCGAGATAAGCGTAAACGGGCGCCGCCGGCTCTGATACCACTAGATTCCAAGTCTGCAATCCAGAATAGTGGGGAGAGCTAAACCGTTTAACAAGATTATTAGAGATATCTCTAGATTCATAGGATAAAAAATTAAACAACTCATGATTTAGAATCTGCAATATATTGCTGAAGTCCGATTTCACTGTTTTCCTGTATATGGTTTGTCTAATAGACGTAATTAAATAAAATAGTTTAAAACTGGTGCTCGGCGCCATCTATACGAATTTTGTTAAACTACATAGGTGCAAAATTATTTATTTGATTTTAAAAAACTCGTTGATATAAAGTAAATAAAAAATAAAGGAATTAATCCTTGAATAGTAGTGCAAGTCCGAAATTTGTTAGATTTTCATTATTTATCTCCGGTGCATAAAAAAATCATTAAATTTGGCATCTATATCAGGTACCATTGCCCACTCTTAAAATACCTTTCTAATACAGTAAAAGATATATAAGTTTATGTTTTAACACTATTTGCATCTACAATTACAATTTTAAAAAATACGTATTTTTAAAGATTTCTGTACCTAAAAATTTGTTGGTTACACCGCTTTGTGCCGTTATATATTCGGTTTACTTGGGTTGAATATTCGCAGGTGGCATAATATAACATTCCTGTTATTAGCTAAGCTCTATATTATTTAGTTCTTCAATGTCTAAAATTGTTTACTTTTGTAGAAAACAATAGATACATCAACAATACGGCATCCTTAATATTTACTATGGAGATCACTATGCATATTTATTAAGTTTATTTTCTCACTTTAAATTAATTAAACCATTTCACTCGTTGACACCTGATGACGTAATCAAAATTCGAAAACGCAGAAATGTGAAATATGTGTTGCTTAGCAACTTTTTTTTTTGTTACATTTTTTTGGAAAATTTAATAGTTAGTTATTACAGCCATATCGCATTACTTTATCCTCACCCTTTACAGAGTATATCATATCATCTGTTACATGAAAGAACATTTTTAAGTAGCTAGATGTATGAGAAGCAAAAACATTCTCATTTTTTATAACAAAAAAAGTATGGGCGGCCATTAAGAAAGGAGAGAGTAATAACAGCGTCCAAACTAACCTTTACGTTATAATAACTGCCCCTTGTTCTATAATTTAGGGAAGTAATTTATCTACCACTTTTGTTTTTTCTTTCTTCTACAGAAAATTGTTGTATACCTATCAAATTTAAACGACAGTGTTCTAATATATGCAGCAGTCAAGATATTTTATTAAATAAAGAACATAACTAATTTCCTCCACTATGGCTCCTAAACAATTTTTTGTTTCAACAAAGTTCTAAAGAAGCGTTACACTAAGTTAAAGTAGTTATATTAGAATGGAGTTCTGACATAATTTTGGAAGCCGAGAACTAAGTAAGTGATGAGGGTTTCGTGGATAACGAACAAAAAAGATAATTCTCATAATATGGGGATCTCAACCCGCTGCGAATCATGTGATCCATTATCCATTGTACTTTCGCCACAAGTAAGTTAGAACACCTTAATAAGTTTTTACGGTTCTTCTGAAATGAAGCAGATTAAACCTTAAAATTATCATTTTCTTATATTATGGTAGGACGTAATTTTGAATCATTGGTTAGGGTAGCTGCCATTATACAGGGTGTTAAATAATGTTGTTAAGACAATCTAGGGGTAGGTTCTATGTTGATACAGGTCATTTAAAATACTCCAATCTTCGATTCTCGAAAACCGATCGAAATATTGAAATGAGATTTGATACACAACAATATAGTGAAAGGCTACTTTTAAGTGTATAAATTTATCTTGTAATACACTAGCGTGCCCTTAAATACTAAATTTTAGCAAACAATATTGTACGGCACAGATTTTTTGACAAATTGGTATAGCTTTCTTAAAGTCAAGTTGCTTCTGCTTAAAAAGTGTCTCTTGGACTTTTTTCCCCTGACACACCGTTCGAAATAAAAATTAATTAATTAATCATTACAGTACAGAAATGATCATCAAAAACTTATATAAAATATAGTTTGGGTCGGTAAATATCAGTTTTAAATTTCGTGACAAAATTCAGCCCGAAAAAATATAACTTAGAGCGAAGAACACTTTTTGTTACATTCGTCTTTGACATATAGGATACAATTAAACATATAGCAAATTATTTATTCTTATTTTATTTCCATAGAAAAAAGTGTATTGAAAAGAATTTCAATTAAATGCTGAAAATGGCTATCTTGTGCATTAATACATGCTCTAGCTCGCCTTCGCTGTCTTCTAACTCTTCGGAATATCTCAGGTGTTTGGCGTATTGTTTCACATGCATTGGTAATACATTCCACTGATACAGCTTCATTCGCTATGTGGGTAGAATACACCAGTTGCTTTAGATACCCCAAAGGTAGAAATTGCACGGATTTAAGTCGGGTAATCGGGCTGCCTCGACAAATCTAATTTGCTTGGAACGTAAGATTTAAATAGTGTTTTACATTGCGACTAAAATGAGCAGGTGCCCCGTCGTGCATAAACCATAAACGACAGAGAACATTAAGAGGGCCATTTTTTAGAAGGATAGGTGCGTCTTGGCAAAATACAAGATCCAACCAAACAATTTTCAATAACTGCTGCTTCATGAATAATGTATGGATTTACATCCGTCCAAAAATTACCATTGTGACAATTAAAAGCACCGTCTCTGGTAAATCAAACTTCATCCGTGAACAAAATGAAAGAAATAAATTGTTGATCTTCTGCATTTTTTGGCTTAGCCATTGACTACCCAGCTAACAATTTCCTGTTCTATAAATATCGTAACGTTTTCATAGCAAATTTTATAGAGCAATGTTTGTTCCAAGAACATTTTCAAAACGTTCTTACAACACTAAAACCATAAAAGTGGGCACCGTTCCATAGAACCTTTTAGTTCTTAAGCGATTCTATAAGGGTTGCAGGAAATACTTATAGAATTGTGGAATAAACGTTTTCACAGGTTTTAAAGAATTTTTATAACACTATCTCGTAAAAATCCTGTAACACTTCGTTATACAACTTTTGTGTTGCATGGTGTTCTATTTACAGAACTTTAAAATCGTTTCATTGTATATTCTAAAAACAAAATTTTTCTGTATCGCACATGTTAGAAATAATGTAGATGGGCCAATAAGAACCAAATAAGATGGACCTAATCAGCCTGCATAAGAATACTGACATTACGAATTGCTTAGTTGGTTTGTCCATCAGGGAGCAGTACATTTTAATGCCGAAAAAGTTTTATCGTGAAATATGTTGTACATAATGGTAATTTTTTCACGCGCCCTCAGTTAATATTTCCTATGCTGCTGAAAATTTAATAAAAAGAAATGTTTTCTATATTGATGAATTTAACAATCAACTGTATATAAAATTGTCAGAAAGCAAGTATATCCATATTATTGATATAATTTCACTTATTTATATTGTATATATTTTTAATTCAGATTTTGTTTCTTTCTTCACAATATGGCGACAGAAAGAAAGACATTATGTTGTACTTCCAATGGATTCTCACTAATATGACATTTTTGTGTCGATTGCAATGATTACAGAGCAAATATACTTGGTAAGCAACTACTATAACATATCTATACCACTTAATATACACAGTGTTCATATTTTATTGTGGCATTTCAATCAATAAAATTCTTTAACTTCAACATCTAGAAGTGCATATGGATAAGGTTTGGAATTGTATAAATTAAATATGTTACTAAATTTCTATAAGAAAATCAATTTCTATTAAGAATCAAATAAATCTTATCTATCGTAATGAAATTTTCTTTCTGCAAGCAGATAATAATTTTTACAAGTCACCACTATGTTATACAAATTTCCCCATTATACTTTGATCAAAATATTTCGTACTTTTACAGGTAGGTCTCGTCAGATCGACGTATGGGAAACCTACATATATAAATGATAGTTCTATAGCGTTTCTTTATGGAACAAAAAGGCTTTTGTTACTCATTTACTCTATAATGATTTTATAAGAACTGTATTATTATTCTCTATAACTGCTTTAAAAAGCTTTTTCCCTTAAGTTCGATAGCAGCTTCCATATTTGTAATTTGTTTTCCGCAGCAGAATTGTAACTTCACAATGCCTTATACAATAGTTCTATAATTAAACTATAAGCGACATTACAGAATAATTTCATAAGAGTCCCACAGGAGATGGTATAATTCTATAAAGCAGTATTTTGCATCGGTTTTACAGTAATTTGATTCTATAAGCATAGTTGCTGTAAAATTGTGTTATTGTACACACTTATAGGGCTACATTAGCTGTTATCTTATAAATGTTCTATAAATTATGCTCTAAGAACGTTCTTGCAATAAATTTAAAAAACAATTCAGTTTCTGAAGGAAAAAGAGTCTCATGTGTCACATTAATGCAGCAATTTAGTATTCTAAATACAACTATAAAATATTAACAGAATATAAAACTCCTATTATTCTAAATTTATAGAATTACTTTGCTAGCTGGGAATACCGCAGTCTGACTGGAGAGTACTTGAACTCTGACGATGATATGGATATACCCGCTGCTTTTGGAGGATTGTCCATATATTAACATGGTTCATATTCTCTAATTCATTTGCCAGACGCCTTGTACTTATTGCAGGATTTTGTTCAACCGTTTGTAAAACATTTTCCTGATTTTCCACTGTTAGTGGAATTCTTGGCGCCCCACAATCTACAAAATTCGCTGTTACTTTTCTCTCACACGTCTATGAACATTCAAACAATTTTTGCACAAGATAATTGGCGGTCAGGGAACCCATATTCATTGAGACGCCTTGCTGTATTCGATTTCCGTTTGATTTTCCATACATAAAATGTGTCGGCCAATTCTTCAAAAGGATAATTCACCATATTTACTTTTTTTTGTCAAAAATAAGTTACTTGACGCTTTGTGTTATATTTTTTTGTTTCACTCTGACATGGAATTTATGACAAACTTAAACTACCACCTAGAACAAACAGAAAATGACAGACAGTTATTAATTTATGATTAATTCGTAAAGGGGCTAAAAGGGGTTTAAATCCATAAAAATAACTATTCATTATTTGATAATTGAAGTGGAAGAATTCACATTAACTCCGCTAGAAATTATTAAATAAAATTATTTAATCAGCAAAGCAAAGAGAGTGTAATTTATTACCAGAAAAATCGAAGATGATATATCAGTAAACATATAAAAAAATTGTTGATTCTGGGCTGAGAATAACATTGTTTTTTTCAGAATGTACTATTGATAATATTTTTCTGAAGTAAGCTAATGTACAAAATCTTCTTTATTATGGTCAAAGCTATTTTGAATATCTACAACAGCATCAATGTTGGAAAGCATCTAAATTTAAAAGCATTCTTGAAGCGGCAATTGGATAGATATCGTGCTAAAATCACGCATTTTATAAAATAAATAAATTTAATTATAAAAATTCTAATGGAGGCCCCTGATGAAACGTATTTAGGTCCAAACAAAATATTTTTGTATACGGATAATACTGACTATTATTATTTTATGAATTACTTCAAATAAAAAATGGAGGTATTGAAAATATTATGGGAAATAGATTGCTGATCACTCTGCCAACTACAAAAGCAAAGGAAAATAGATTCTTTGTTGTAAGCGATTATTTAGACATATCGGAAATATAGTACCGCTAAACTTCATCCATTTGGGAAAATGCCAAAACAAGTTGCTCCGTTTCTCAAATTGGATGCTCACAAATATACCGGACATTGTTTTATAGAACTTCACTATTAATAGGAGCTGATATCATAGCTTTAAAAATGCATGGTGGGTAGAAATGTTCAATGGAGTTGGACGTTGCGGAGTCCATAACTCGTAAATCAATTGTTGGCAAGTTTACCCTAAGTTATTTTTTAAATAATCCTCCACTTTGGAGGATTCAATAGTTCATAAACGATCTACTAGTGAAACAACTTCAACCTTCAACCCTTCAACGGGTAATTATTTTTCAAACTAATTTAATAATGAATGAATTGGGACTTAAATAAGTCATGTTATACCTAAGGAACTCTGGTGAGAAGTGTTTATTTAATTATTATTACTATATAAGATACGGTTTCTTAAAGTAAAGAGGCCATGATATAAACCACGCAACTTAAAAGGCAACATTTTCATTGACAACTGTTTGTATTATTAATAAAATATAGAGCATCTTATTTTAAAAAATATCGATAATATTTATAGTTCTGTTAAAAAATTGTAGAATAGTTGAAACATAGGTACTAAATTGACGCATTTGATTTTTTTTAGATAAATTTTGTTCCGGTACTTTGGGGCTCATTGTATATTAATATACCTGGCCTAGTTACATCAGTATTGCAAGAACATATGATAATTTAAAATGCGTTTAAGGAAAAATAGAATACAGTTACCATCACTCGAATTTACAAATATTATTCAAAGGGTACTTTTCAGTTAAATGATCATTTGCAAATTTTTCTTCTTAATTAATGTGCCCAAGAACTTCCTCCCGGTGTGTGGTATGGTGATCGATTAAACAGAAGGAAAAGCATGGCAAAGAGGGAACGTGAGCGGTGTAGACGAAAATTCAGCGGTTAAAGGGGAGCACTAACATGCGGTGTCGGTTCAATAACGGTCCAGATATTTTTGGCCGACCGCCAAGTTGGGAGCATCGCTAGTTCGGATACAGTGGATAAAAGAGGAAAAAGGAAAAGTCGTCAGCAGTTCGATTTCGTAGCCCACTTTATTGGTACACGCTGAAGAGCAACACTAGTTTGCAAACAAAATGTGTCTGATGCAGGCTGTATAACTAATGTATGCGCTGAGTATGGCTTGTAAAATCTATACAGAGTGAATATTATACGTATAGGCAGAGGAGAATATAGAATACCATTTTGTTTTTCCGTTTAAAAAATACTTTTTGATAGTAACATTTATTATTATTATTTAATAAATAAATTATTGCTTCATCTATTGAACCATTAGATTCAAAATGAATCAGTCATTGAATTAATTTTTTTTTCTCCAACCATCACAAAATTCACATTCTTTTACTGTCAGAACTCTCTAAGGTTGACAGTTTACTTACTGAGAAAAAAAATGGTACCTTACTAACAATTATTCACTAATTCACTTTTAATTCTAGGAGCTAAAGTTATTCTAAGAATTAAAAGTGTTAATCAAATTTTAATTTATAAAAGTATATTCAACAAATATTTACAATAGTTTTTGTTATTCACATTGATAATAAATACGGTTTGAATAAGTATTAAAATTAAGTAAACCATTGAAACTGACCCTCATTCTTGGAGCAATTCAGCATCGAAGCAATTCAACACGTTTTCATTAATAGTTATATTATTTTCAGATGTTGTATGCATGCTCCTGCAACCCCCAATATTAGAACGATCTATAAAGAAGGATTTTAAAAATTTTGTTTTTTTAAAGCATTTATCTTCATCATCAAATATAAATTATCAGGTTCGCTATTCAAAAAGCAATCAACTTGTTCTTTGTAAATACTAATTAAATATGTAAATGTAAATATGTAATAATGTAAATAATATTTTTCAGTACATGTCCCTCATTTTGTCTCTTGAAGAAAAGCACGTAACTTTGAATATCTACTTATATCAATCCCCTTCTTCGTTATATCCAACGTTGACCGCAACATTGAATATTGTGACCAATGCGTTAACGGCTGCATTTTATTTGCTAAGATTGGTAAATACACCATCAATACATCTTCTGAATACAACTTAATATTTTTTTTTCTTTTCACCAATCCATATAACGTTGGGGTAGACACATTCATATATTTCTCGAAACTTCTTAGGGGCAAGATTCAAAAAAACCTCTTTCGCACACTCCAGTATCTTCTCAGGTCCATCTAAATCTTCATTAGATTCCGTTTTTACAGATTTGTCAGCAAATTGAACCACAAACAATCACAAATGAACTCAAATAGCAATATGGCGACTATTGTTTGACAAAATATCCATCAATGTACCTACTTACTTACTTACCTACTTTGCTTTATTATCCAAATTTGGTTTGAATAATTTCAAAACACAAATTTAATGGACGATTTCGGTTAGAGAAAAAATAGCATATTTTATTCGAAATAAAAGTGTCTCGCAATTCGCTCGCTACAAAAGTGACACTTTTAATCCTAATATCTAAAAAGTTGACATTTTTTACCAAATATCGAATATGATATCTTTTATACCATGGTACATGGCAGATGTGAAATATTTGAGGAAGGTACAAAACCATAGCTACTTCTTAAATGTTTTAGGTAACATACAATAATCTAAAATGTTCTTTAAACTTTGGAACTAATTATGAAACATTTTGAAATAAGGACAATCTAGTAGTCCATATTAGGAACCTACACATCTCTACACATCAGTTCTCAGTCAGTTCTAGGCAAATATAATAATAATAATATCTCTACCCCTCATTCTAATCACGAGGATTAGCCCAGAAGTCTAAGACTTATGCGGGAGACGGGGCGGCATAATATTATTAAGCAGGCCGCATTTGCGCCCAGGAACGACTTACGTTGGTAGGCCCTAACCACCATTCAGTGCAGGAATGTGGGAAACCTGGAAAACCTCATTAATTAGGGGGGTAGTCAAATGTCAACCGGTGTCAATCTTTCACATTGACCCAAGCCAACATTCTTCCACCCTACCATACCCGCAGAGAGGGTGCCAATCTCTCCACGAATATAGCTTATATACGGTCTACCGGCTGCGGGAGTCGAACCACAGCGATCTAGTCACCTCGATTCAAGTACTGACGCCTTATACCGCGCGACCACTGACCGATCCGATTCAAAACTTATCAAAAAAAAAAAAAATATATGTATACTCTTACAGATACAATTTTATAAAAAAAATCATTTCAAAAATGAGATTAAAATATACTTCTGCACGGCACTGTAAACTAACTCACTGTAAAACCTGATATTGCGCAAGGCAAACCATGCAATCGGTGACCTGCACGACGGCAAAGTGTAATAAAAAAGGAACGAACAAAACATGTAAACTTTCCTAAGGAATGAAATAGGTAAAAAAAATTTCACAACACCTATTTTATTACAGCAAATTATTAAAATTAATTTGTGGTTTTAATTAATAAAATAATTTAACATACCTGGTGTTAGAATAACTATTCCAAATTCTGTCTACCGACGTGTAAACATATTTGAGCCGGTCTTACCGAGTTTTTACGAACTAACACAAATGTTTCTAGTTCTTGTCCGACACGTAAGTTATTGGCAGCAGCTATGATACGTTCGCTTAAGTCATTAATAGTGTCCGTTCGATGTGATACACTTAATTTCTCCAGTCCAAAGGATTTAAGTCAGGAGACCATGGCGGCTATGATACGAGTCCTCGTCCCCCCATAGTACCCCTTGAATGATCGCTTGATTGGACCATTCGTATTACAAATCAAAAGGTCCAATCAAGCGATCATCGACAATCTCTGCCCAAACATTTAAGGAAAAGCGTTGTTGGAAATGATCCCGTTGAATCGCGTGCTGATATTCAAAATCCCAAACACGAGTATTATGAATGTTATACATCCCAGCCCGTGTAAAAATAGCCTCATCTGTAACTAACACGTCAGCTGTAAATCTGGGATTTTGAGCATTTAGTTGCAACAACCAGTAACTAAAAAGTTACAGAAGACGCCACATTTACAAATATCACAAAAACCTGAAGAACTAGGCCATTAAATTAAACAGGACCGTCTAAAACTTCCTTCATTTAACCATTTTCTTCGTATAGTTTCCAAGATACCAATACATGTATCACTAAAATGGTTCACATGGTCTGCTAACGTCTTCTCAATCTTTATTTCAGTTTTTAATCTCGTCTCGTAGATGCATTTCTAATAGAGGAAACATGTTTAACAGCCTAGACAACACGGAGGAAATTCTGCTATGTCCAAGAACCTTGAGATACTCCACTACTTAATTTGATGTGCTTGTTTGTCATCTGATACATCATCTTACAGATTGCTGTCAATCTCCCCAAAATTAAGATGGTCATCTTATCCGATTTGCCAAGGAAGATAGCCATTCTGTTAATTCTTAGAAAAAATACATAAACGAGTCTGTTTTAAGGTTAATCAAAACTGTGTGTTTTACTTGTATATTTAATCTCAGCCAAACAGCTGAAAGCGAAGTACGGATTTGTCATGTAACTTCAAAACTACTTCATTTAACTTGATTTATTTTTTCACATGGTATTACAGTAAAAAAGCAGTACAATTCTTTTTTTTATGTGATTACAGCACCGGTATGGATGTATAACTGGCCATATTATGGTATCAGCACCGACATTTTTTGTTAAATGAATGAAATATTAAATATAGCCATTTCTGCTACTATCGCCGTGTATCCCAGACTTGTAATAAAAAATACCTATTTAACTACAAGTAATTATTACAGTAAATACATTAACAGTCAATATCTGTCGGGTCAAATTACGAGTAAGCACCGATATTATTTATTATTAAGCAAATTACTCTTATCAGAAGCTTTAAAAAACGTTCAACACACAAAGTAAATTTGTACAGCTCGTTCCTGAATGAGGATCAATAGTGGGAACTTGCTCCCTAACGTTCATTTGTACCTGTCTGTAGATAATTCAGAGCGGCGTTTAAATTAACATTTCGAGAATTACTACTCGATTTTAATCTGGACGATTTGAGTCACGCAAATATCTAATTAATATACATAAAATACATTCATTTGGTTTCCTCACATAAGCATTTAATGAATGGAAAAAAATGTCATTTGTCTAAAATTAAAATTAAACGTGGAGTTGTTTTCAGTGACTCTTAGGCTTTTTGTAAAGTTTATTTCCTGAATTTTCCACTCCGCACACTGAAATTGAATACGATATTATCACACCCTGCAAAATTCCTTTTTTTTAAACAAGTAACACTTCAGTTGATAAACATTATTAGTATTATTCGTGCTATAAGGTACAAAGTAAATAGATGGAATTAACGATCTTTCAATATGGAAACATGTACTTTATTCATATTTACTCCAAATGGTAAAGGAAATGATTCAATTTCAGCAAGTTAGTATAGATTTACGCTAATAAGAACGAGCACCTCCTAGGCGAATTTTTGTTATGCATTCTTAGATGCGATTTTCTACCCATAAAACGCCATCCTTTAATAGCTTTATGGTGAAGATATTTCTTGTGTCGTTGATTGCTCATAATATATTTGTAATATATAACAAATGTATCGATGATAAAAACTGACCCAATTCAATCAAAATATGTAAAATAACTCCAGTTGTCGAGTGGTCTTCCAAAAGCCATTTATTAACATTACTGCCTGCCTGGTGCTCTTTGATATCTTTATTAGAGGCAAGTTCATCTTTACCAAAGGAAAAACTAAATCTACGAGTAAGCTCTTTTGAAATTACTATAGTAGTTGAGGATTTGAAGGTAAGGTCGATATGTCAGAACTCACAAAGGCCTGCAACTGTATGCTTAAGAAATTAAAATATGGGGTCAGATACTATGAGCTTAATCTTTTGTCGTACTAATATAACACAATTTGTAGGTATGTATAGGAAATGTACAGTCGAATGTTACTCTTATAAAAAATGGCGCTCTTCAAGAATCTGTATTGGAACTCTTCCTTCTCAACTTTAATGATAGTCTACAACTCTATAACTAATAGCTCTTCTCGCGCAACAGTTGGACACGGTTTCCAACCGTCAGACGCACGCGTACTGTACTTATAATACCTACATAAGTTTGAAAATGCATTGTTTTTGTTGGAATGCCCTTGCACCTGGCGATTGAAACTGATTCTGGTGCTGTGGGAACAAAGCTAATAGCACATGCATTTTGTACGCAGACAAAACTAGACTGAAACCACTAAAAACCTTAGAGCAAAAGACCTGATTAAACTTGATGAAATGATAATAAGTTAACATTAAATAATATAAGATTTAAACTCTCTTCTCTTTAACTCAGACCATTAGGCCATTTGTTCTAATCCAGTTGAATTGCTTGGTACTCTTGACACTAGCTTTAACTGTAGTGATCAGCTTCAATATATTTAATTGAAGTATATGCTTCCCAACTAGCAATTTGGTGTTATATAACAGATACAAAAACGCATTTTTCGCAAGTGTTTACACAAATGAACCTACTTGTGCCAACCTCCCAATTATTTTAAACCCGCGTGTAACCGACTCTCTAATCACTATCGATTTTCCACCTTCTAAAATCGCCCAATGTATAAAAAACTAAAAAATGGGTCTTCTCCTGGCGTCGACGAAATCGAGGTAAAACTGCTCAAGGAATGTTGTTCCCAAATTATTTCTCCGTTGTCAATGATTATGGATGCCTCACTAAAATACCACACTTTACCTACGATTTGGAAACGTGTCTCAGTAACTCCGATATTTAAAAAGGGTGACAAGTTGAGTAGTGAAAACTACCGCCCAATTAGCTTGGTGCCTATAGTAAGCAAAATTATGGAATCAATAATATGGCAAGAAATGTTTTCTTTTCTCTTATCCAATAAAGTAATTCCTGAGTCACAGCATGGTTTTGTTCCTGGACGCTCGGTAATTACGAATTTGCTGCAGTGCACGAATGATTGGTCCATGTCCCTCGATGCTAAGAAACCTATCGACGTTATATATTTGGACTTCGCCAAGGCGTTTGACCGGGTGCCCCACAAGCGACTCCTTCACAAACTGAACCACTGTGGCATTCGTGGTGATCTTCTTCTGTGGCTTGAGGCTTTCCTCAGTGACAGAACCTTTAGTGTAAGGGTTGGTGACTATCGGTCATCAGCACGTCCTGTCCTTAGTGGTGTACCCCAAAGATCTGTATTGGGTCCTCTGCTTTTCTTAGTATATACTTCCGACTTTCTGTATCACATACATTCCAAATCTGCATTTTTTGCTGACGATACCAAGTTCTATGCCAATCCCTTGACAGACCATAACATCCTTCAGAGTGATCTTACGAACATTTCGAAATGGTGTCAGGACTGGATGATACCTCTGAATGCTGAGAAATGTTCTGTTCTCCGTCTTGGCAGGAATAACCCCTTGCTTCAGTACTCACTATTAAATACGACATTAAAATCCGTTACAACACAAAACGACCTTGGAGTATTAATTTCGCAGAACCTGTCGTGGTCTGAACACATACAATCCAGGTGCAAAAAGGCAAATTCATTGGTGTACCTTTTGAGGAAGTCGTTTAGTGGAGCAAGTCTGGAAACTTTCGTAAAACTATATACGTATTATGTCAGACCGCTGCTTGAATTCGCTGGTCTAGTGTGGAGTGCTGATCTAGTAAGGGATCAGAAATTATTGGAATCTGTGCAACGTCTTGTTACTCGTCTCGCTTATGGACGTATTCGACCATCCTATGAGGAGAGACTACGTCTTGCCCATCTGTCTTCTTTCGCCGAAAGGAAGCTTCGTGGCGATTTAATATTTACATTTAGAGCGGTTAATGGTTTATTTAACAACACTTCTGTTGCTTCCTCGCTTTATACCCTGAGTCCGGATAGTGGCTTAAGAGGACATCACCTGAAACTGAGAAAGGAGAGCTTCAAGACATCTGTTCGCCAATCATTTCTACCAGACCGCGTGTTCTCAGTATGGAATTCTCTTCCTCCTTCCGTAGTTACTGCACCCTCCATCAACGCTTTCAAGAATCGCCTGGATGCTTGGCGGAGCACCTTATACGATCGATGAACATTCTGTTATTTTAACATTCTATTATTTACCATTGTCTTTTTGCTGTTTCTTTTTATTTTTGATCTTTTCATGATTATTTTTTTCTTCACTTTAATAATTATTTGTATATTTGTCAGGGCTGTACAGGAATTTCCTTAGCCCGGAGCTTCATTTGTAATAATAATAATAATAATAATAATAATAATAATAATAATAATAATAATAATAATAATAATAATAATAATAATAATAATAATAATAATTAAAAATAGTTATATAATAGTAACAAATCAACTAAATAACAATTTTATAAGAGATCTATTTTGCTGTCTTTAGTAGCTATAATATTATATTTTTGTAACATAAAATCCATCAATAAAACTAAATTATCTATTAACTGTATTGTAAAGGTATCAGAAGGTACAAACTAGCCAGCATCTCTAATCATAATTATTATTGGAGAGATAATTTGATTGTGATTGGTATGAACATCTATTATAGTGAATTTTACAATATTATCATAATTAAAATGAAATTGGTTTTTTGAAATGTTATCGTTTTTGACGTTAAAACTAGCGCCAAACGCATTAAAATCATCATAACTTTTCATAATTATTATCTTCATTTTGACTATTCAATATTAGGAAACCAACTACATTTGTGATATTTTTTATAGTTATACGTCACAATTTCAGCGTTGTGTCAACATAACTGCCGCTTATAATCTAACATAGTTGTAAAAATTTGCGTTAAATGACAAGTAAGCTAAATGAGAGATCTTTATAAAACACTAGAAATTATGATTTTATAAAGAATTCGTCATAACAGGGCCGTATAGTAATCGCAATGTATGAACGTATTTAAATCATGGATTTTTCATATTTCCAAAACATTTCAATGAAATAGGTAAGATAAAAATAGTAGTATATTTAAATTTCGACATATTATACAATGACTGAAATCTAAAGCAAGAAGCAAAAACTAGACTTTTACCGTTTGCTGACAAATAAAACAAGGTCCCGCCATTTTGATGTTTTAAATTTGCTTTTCTACATTCATGCAAAAAACAATACTTTATTGAACTATATTTAGTGGAAAAAGTGGTTCTTTATTGCACTAATGCAATAAAATGTTTATTGCATTCATCTGTCATTCTACTACAGCGTTTTGTCATCATGACAAACATAAACTTTCAAATCCACGTTACATTTTTCTAGACTTAGTGTCATCAAAACAACATTTTTTGGTTTTTGCATGAACGTAGAACGTGTTGTCCTACTCGGCCTGACGGCCTCGTTGGACAATTTCACGTCGCGTACAATAAACACTTACTTTTTGCACTTGTTGCATAAATAACTATTTATAGAATATCGAATATGTCATTGTAATTTTGAGAGAAAATAAACGTTTTTCTATTGTAGTTCTTGTTTTACAACTGATAATGTCAATACATAAATAACTATATTGCAGTGTATAATACAGCTATTTGCTCTTAGAAGTAAAACTGTCTTCACGTATCTTTCTATATACCTAACAGTTTTATAGGTTGATAACCTACATCTAAGAAACAATTATAATTTTTTTATGGCGCTATTGGAATTACAAAAAAATAATAATAATATAATAATATCTCTACCCCTCATTCTAATCACGAGGATTAGCCCAGAAGTCGAAGACTTGTGCGGGAGAGGGGGCGGCATATTATTATTAAGCAGGCCGCATTTGCGTCCAGGAACGACTTACGTTGGTAGGCCCTAACCACCATTCAGTGCAGGAATGAGGGAAACCTGGAAAACCTCATTAATTAGGGGGGTAGTCAAATGTCAACCGGTATCAATCTCTCACATTGACCCAAGCCAACATTCTTCCACCCTACCATACCCGCAGACAGGGTGCCAATCTCTCCACGAATATAGCTTATATACGGTCTACCGGTTGCAGGGGTCGAACCCACAGCGATCCAGTCGCCTCGATTCAAGTACTGACGCCTTAAACCGCGCGACCACTGACCGATCCAAAATGATTATGAAATGCTTTAGTTTTAATAACTAAAATGTTTTATAGGCTTTTATTTTCAATTGTAGTATAAAAAGTGCAAAATAAATAAAATAATAGGGCGAAGTGTCAGTTTAACTGCTTTTCAACTTAGCCTTAATTAGAAAACCAAGTCCAAATAACCAGAAACATAATCGTGTGCAAAGTACATATAGGTAATGTTTTTAATAAGATATATAAATCTAGTAACAACCATACGGAAACAATATAGGTATATAGTAATAATAAAAAAAAACATGAATGAATGAAGACAGCCGTCAACGCCTTTTTAATTTCTTTTTAAAATTAATAATTGAGAAATCTTTATATTTTACTGGCAAATTATTGTATTCCTTTGGTGCAACGTAAGAAAAACATCTGGTGAACAAATTATTGTATTGTATTATTGTGTCGACTGTGTGTCGCACGGGATCCTCTTAAATAAGTTAAAATTTTACAATTTTGATGACAATAGTGTGTCCCTTATTGAGTCTTACCTATCCAACAGAACTCAGTATGTTTTTATAATTCCTGTTCATCAAACCAAACGGAAATAGTCCATGGAGTTCCACAAGGCTCAGTATTGGGCCCTATTTTATTTCTTATCTACATTAATGATTTCCCAAATTGTGACATAACTACCGATTTTATTTTATTCGCCGATGATACCACGGCTTTAAAGTCTAATAACGATTTAACAAAACTCGCAGAGGATTCCGTTGATGCACAGTTGCTGATAGAGGACTGGTTTGTTACCAACAGATTAAATTTAAATGTTGACAAAACTCAATCTTTGCTCTTTACACTTCGCCATATCAATACTATAGATAACTCAAACGATGTTAAATTTCTTGGAGTTTACCTCGACACTAAATTAAGCTGGGAAAATCATGTCAACGATTTATCTACACGTTTATCTAAGAATATTTTTCTACTACGTAATTTGAATCGTGTATTCTCTAAGCCTGTGCTTATGTCCGCATATTATGGTACTTTTCATGCCACCATGACTTACGCAATTTTGAACTGGGGCCATTCTTACAACGTAAATGTATACGAATAATTGCTGGAATAAAATACAGAGAAGATTGTCGTGAGCATTTCAAACAGCTAAATGTTCTTACACTGCCGTCGATATACATTCTTGAATGTCTCATTTACATTAAAAATAATGAACATAGATTTGCTCGACAGGAAAGTTTTCATTCTCACCATACTAGAGGCCAAACTTTCTTCGATTAGCGAAATCCAGAGATGGCACAAATTATTTTTGTATTAAATTCTTTAATAAACTTCCAACCGAGATTCAGTCACTAGATCTAAATTGTTTTAAGTTCAGAATTAAAAATATCTCAAAGAAAAAGCGTTTTATAATTTTAATGAGTTCTTTGCCGACCAGTTTTTAGATATGTAATTGCTGTATTTTTAATTTTAACTTATTTGCTACTTTTGTAATTTTATATTATTATGTAATTTTTATAATGTTCAATGTTCTTTTACTTGTAATTTTATTTTAGTGTTTACTAGTATATGTATCATTCATTGCTTTCCTTTTTTTGTTTTTTGACTTGTGTAAACATTTTATTATGTATGGACACCAATAAATGATTTGAGTTGATTTGAT
Organism: Monochamus saltuarius; assembly: GCA_025584915.1. Taxonomy (NCBI): domain Eukaryota; kingdom Metazoa; phylum Arthropoda; class Insecta; order Coleoptera; family Cerambycidae; genus Monochamus; species Monochamus saltuarius. The sequence goes on along the minus strand of CM046725.1, from coordinate 53,502,498 downwards.
TTGATTTGATTTGTAGAAATGTTTCTAAAATAGTTATATATTTGTAGTACAAGCTGTTTTATAATAATAATTGAGCTGTCAATATGTTCTTGTAATAAATTTATGAAATATTTCAGTTACTGACAACACAGTAATGGTACTTGCCGCTATAATATAACAAATCTGTATTTTAAAAGCAATAATAATACAATATTAAAACATAATTTTCGAATGACCTCAAATGAAATCTCGATATTACTGCTGTATACTAATAATAGTCGATAGAGTGCCTGGCGCACTTTATAGTTGTAAGTTATGAAATTTTAGGTACTAATATGTCATATTCAAACTTTTATAGCATCGCAAAGTCGTGTTTGTTAAAAGACTGCTTTTACAGCATAAATCAATTTATGGCATTTAACTAACATGTGCATGACCAACTCCTTTGCATTTTGTGACACTTACTTCTTATATAAAGTGGACAAAAAGGTAAAATAAAGTACTGCATTCTGTACTTTGGCTGCGACTGAAATTTTGACTCTGTATACTGGCGCCAATTCCACTGGACGCATTTTCTAACTCAATTGCATCCGAAACTCCGACGAAGGCCGCATTAGCGTCAGTGATTTATGCCGCAGCATTTTTGTGCAGTAAGCATCGGCAGAGTTTTGAACAAAAGCGGCGCTGGCTACCAGCGGTGCAGTTACAGTAGAAATTGCCGCCGACCCGCAAATTTATGTGACTTTTGACCCCCCGCGCCAAGCCGTTTTGGAAAATTGCCAGGCTGAGTGAAAATTCGCATTCGCCCATTATGCCAATGGCGATTACTGAAATCGGTTTATTATGAAAATTACCGCCGTAGGAATCGACTCAACTACCTTACTGGATTTCCGTACACCGGAACCCTTTTACTAATTAGAATTAATCGGAATTTAAAAATGGCGACATTCGTATAGTCTGCGAATCGAGTACTAGAGTCGTTTTTATAATTGCAATTATACAGGGTGTTTTTAAATGTAATAGCAAAAAAGAGACCACAGTCGCATAATGCAAAAGATATAGGGTGTCAAAGTTTAAATTTTATTTTCGATGCTTGTAAATAACTTCTTAAGAAATCCAAATATTTACATAAAATTTGAAAATCGGGGGTTTTTGCGGGCGATAAATTCAAATTTGGTTTTGTCACTAGTAGAGGGCGCCACTTGTGGCACACCATATCTCTTTTAAATGGCAGAACTTTTTTACAGCTCAGTGTATCAATCTGACTATCAAAACAATCTATTATCCTACGTGTTTTATTTGAAAAAGGTATACCTTGCTGAAGTCGGTAGGAGTAATCATTTCTGAAATAATCCTATTTGAAATGCTAAGTGCACCGAGTAAAAACTGTTTTGGTTTCAGGTGTCTTTTCTGCTGAAAATACAGCAAAATGTTATCTGAAAAAGTTATTCAGAATGGTAAATTATGGAGTCGTGCAAAATTTCAAGAACATCGGCAAGGTTTGATGACACCATTTTTCAACAAATCAAAAAGCTAAACAATATTTGGAATATTACTCTTGGATGTTTCCATCATTTCGTATCTAAAGGTGCACAAAAATAATGCAATAAAAAGTGGAAGTTCTTATTAGCGTAGTACTAAAGTATAATGCTCAAATTGAATCATTTCCTTTAACTTTTGAAGGGAAAATGTGCTAGAGAACATAAAAAATCGTGAATTTGTATCTTGCCACTGTGTTCTATACGCCGTGAAAAATACTTGTTAATTTACATAAATTCAAGTGTTACTAGTTTTTTAAAAGAATTCTGCGGGATGTGATAATGTTTATAATGTCGTATACAATTTTCCCAATGTGCAGTTGACTTGTAAAATTCAGGAGGTTTTATGATAAAACATAATTGAGGAAAATGATGCACTTTTTTTCTTATTCTAAATGACTTGTCAGCCTGGAAATTGTTTTATATTCTGGAAAAAACTTGTATAATTGACATAGTGAAGAGATATTATTTCTAACTTACTCAGACTTTTGTTAGACTGTCTCAACAAACAGCTATGAAATTAGTTGAAAATTTGCGTATAAAAGCGGCGCCGTTAAGTTCTATCGATTGACAGGCATGTTTCGGTTTTACGTGAACGTATTTTAGAAAAGACCGTTCTACGTTAGTTGATTGATTAACACAAAGACATTCGCGCATAAACACATACCTCGTTTTTACATAATCTGAATTTTTTACTTAAACTTATCAGTGGTTAGAGAAAAAAAGTAAATAAATGCTATTTTAAATGGAAATTAATAGAGTAGTAGATACTGCCAAAATTTCAGGCATTAGGAACCATTCTTGAAGACATTTTTACATAATGTTGATACTTCTAAAAAATACTTATATACCTAAGTTACAATAAACTTAACAATTTAGCTTTCTTAGTTACTTGTTTTACATTTATCTTTATTATAAATCGAGTTACAAATAGTCAAAATAAAAACAATCACTACTATTCTGAAATAAAAAGCGATGTTTACTTCGAGACAAGTACAATAAAATAAAAATAATAATAATTGTGTATAATAGTGGTTTTGAGGTTTTCACAAGTTATTTACTATATGATTTTCCAGATTGCTGTGGCCGTGACCTAGGTAACTGAAGCCGCTGATAGTCACACAATTAATGTGCATTTCCTTAGTCTTGCCGAAAATTGTTAACACGTTCTTGTTATTATCGGGTCAGGCGAAATATTAGTATCGGTTCTCATTCAGGGTACTACGACTGCCACAGTTGCAACCACTCATTGATCAAAGGAAATCTTGACTCTGCAGAAGCTTCGCCGTGATTGAGAATCTTTGAAAACTCTTCAGTGGTCTTATAGCACAGGTTTAGACAGTTCCCCGTCTAATTTGTCAAGAAACCGATTGTCTCCCACTTCGTCGTGTACAAATGAATTTCATTGGTGTTCACTGCGCATTTAACCGCAAGCGCTGGAACTTCACTCGTCTAACTGTATAAATATACTGTACTATGTTATTATCTGTCACCTACTTTGTTAATTTTTTAGTGAGTCATGCACTGAAATCTACTAAACTAACAACATTTGAGCTATTCCTTTTATAAAATACATCAATTTCCCCATGAGTTTCGTAGTTATGATAAAATAAATTGATCTTAATAGTTGCTACAGTGTATTCGATCCTCTACCTTACTCACATTCAGAAAATAGTGACACCTAGCTTCAATTTACAATCCAGTAAATAATTAAATCTTGTGAGAGTATTATTAGTGTCTAGATCAATTATCTCAAATCTATTATTTATTATATAAGTATTATTCTTTTAATTACTTACAGTTATGCAAGGCAAAAATTGCATAAATTAACTTCAGTGAAAGTCGAAATAAATATAACGATACGTTTGAAATGTGTTGGCTCACGATACACGTGCTTTCCTCACAGCGTTGCGTTTAGTTAGGGCTTGTGAGGTCAATCAGTTAGCATTAATGTTGCAGTTCGGGATGTTTTAGAATGAGGGACGTGGTTCGCCACAATCCACATCGATAAATGTTTGGACCATTAGGATATCCCCATCTAAATTAGTCAAATATCTGCCTAGTTCAGCCTATGCCAAACTGGATTAAAGCTTTCAGGACATTTAAAACCATCTGCTGGTATGAATGAGATATGTTCACAGTTTTAGTTCTCAGCAGTTTTTTTTCACTTATTGATTTACTTTTCAATATCTTCGTTTAATAATATATTATTTATTATTATATTAATAATATAGTCCACATTAATTGACTGAGGGTTGACATTATATATTTATGTATTTGCGTGTAAAATCAAATAAGATGAAGCTGTTGATTGAGTCAAGAAAAAAATGTATATGAACTTGTATTAATAAATTGTGTGACAATAATTAATTAATATCGAGATAAATTTAAAATTATAGGTGCCACAATATTCCCATATTTGTTAAGCAACTGCTTTTATAATCATGCGGCTTTTTGACAACGTAATTACGCTTATAGAAATTCCAAAATTACCTTTTCTCTAAACAAATATATATTTTTTTGCTAATCCTAATAAATAATACTGAACCAAACGAATTACCCTATGGCACCGCGCTATTATTCAGTAAAAGTGATATTATTCAGTCTATCCTGTAAATATGCCCTTCATCAATTCGAGGCAATACCTCTAATTCCGTTTTCCCAGTTTTCTAAATAAAATATTATGACCAATAGTATCAAATACAGATCTGAAGTGGAAAGTGGCACCATAAGCATAGTATTTCCAGTTATATTTATTTTTGAGGATATAAACGGACTATATCCCACAACTGCATCCACTAATGTAGTAACAAACTTGAAGTACATGAAGAGTGAGGAATTACATAGAATCAGATCAAGTTAATGTTCCTTATAGTTTTGAAGTTGCTTATAGTTACATACATTAATAATATCCAAATTCCAATCGACAAGAAAATTATAATAATTTTATATAATGGACAATTTTAACATAGATTCCTATGCTATGTAAAGGTGAACAGATTTGCAGTACCATATATATTTAATGGGTACAGTGTAATAGATTGTCCAATAAGTGAAATAATGTAAACATTATTATATAGTGTGAATCCTTCTATGTTCGAGTGAAATATTGTTAAATAGATGCTAAGTAACTGATATGTCTAGAACATATAGAATTCACTGTGAAGTGAAGATAGCGAACAAACCTAGTTTTAGTTCTACTTAACATTATTTTATAGACTTTATCGTTTGGATTCCTAATTATGCCAGCAAAGTTAAGTTTGCTATAACTATGAGCTTAATACAGTCACCTAAGATACCTTTCGTTCGCCAATATAATAAATATTTTAGAATTTCAGAAAAACAAATTATTACTTAAAAAAATTAATGCCATATGAATCGTTTCTTGAAACATAGTGCTATGCTGTAAGCATTGCATTTTGAATCACTTATTCTTGATTTTTCTCTTCCAACTTCTACAGATTTATGTTATACCCAATCTGATAATCTTATTTCCTAATGCAAATAATCCTGCTACATCAAATGAAAACTTATGGTACCAGCAGGATAATGCAATGCCGAATTACGCAGCTAATTTTTTACGGTTTAAGAAAGGTATTTTAAGCTAATATATATCAAATCTCCTACAATTCCTATCAATGAAGTCATATGTATGTTCTCTGATACCAAACATCTAGGTATGCTAATGAACAATTCCACATACAAAGCTCTATTCAATAGTTATCTAAAGAAATTAATCTATCGAAATTTACTAACCTGGTTTAATGGAAATACTCTATATATTAATTTTTAAGCTTAAAATACCTTTCTTAAACTGTAAAAAATGTTACGAATGCTAATAATAAAGAATATATGGGTAGATATTGTGGGTGTAATTCAACGCTGGTTGGGGCTTTAGCTCACAGAGTAGTTATTTTCACACAACATTGTTAATACCTGAAAATATATAAAAAAAATACGCAGCTAATATTAGAAGCTATCTTGACCAAGTCTTTTTCAATAGCTTGGTAGGCGTGGTTCTATTGAATGGCCCCAAGATCTTCGGATTTTAAACCATTAGATTTTTTTGTGGGGCCATCTAAAGAATGTCATATAGAAAAGTAGACCAGACAATATCGCGGAATTAAAAACTAGGATTACAAATGAATCCATTGAATCTTGATTTAACCTACGCGTCAAATTGTAAGAGAAATAGTAATTTTTCACTAACTTGGTATTAATGCTTGCATGAAATAATGATACTTTTTTGGAACAATTGATAGAAATTTTTCTCTACAATTTAGCCCACTGAATGTTTCTTTTACTTGATTTAAAGTTGCTATTTGCTGTTCTAATATTTTCCCATAAGGTTGCACGTTGGTGTATATGAATTAATAATTATCAAACTATAAATTATTGATTATGTCAATAATACTTACCGAAATCATCAGCTTGCTGTTTATTGCTGAAAGCGTACCTGTTATACCGGAGTTGCTTTAGTATTTGATAATAATTGAGCAGCCAAAGCGAATATAAAATATAATATAAAATATAATTACGAGTATAGAGGTACTAAAAGTCTACCGAACACTAAAATTGTAGAACCGTACAACCGTAATTTTGACATATAAGCACTACATACAAACTTTCTTCCGAGTGACGCATACTAATGCGAACATCCCCACTCCAGCACAGTTATCAGGCAACCTAATCCTTTTTATTAACCTGGGTCGGTAACGCCATATCTGGAACAGTAATGACGTGACCAATGCAACTAGAACGTCAAATGATGCGCAACTTAAAACAAAGGTTGACGTGTTTTACGATTTTTCCGAAAAGCTGTTCCTTCTCTTGATAATGATAAACTCATTATCCTTCCTTACTTTTGTACACACTGTATAACCAACAGTAGTAACAACATTTTACTTTAAAATTGAACTTACTTATGGAGTGATTCCATATTGATGAGGAAAACTATTGACAGCAGTGTGGAAACCACTACAAAGTTGAAAAAGTACACCCATGGTAACACGAAACTGAAACAAACCCACTAGCCTAATAAATATTTCAGTTATTGGAACACGTCAGGCTTCGGAAGCTCCGTGCACTTCACTTATAAACTCTTTAGACACTTGAATACTTCATGGGACCTGTTTATTGAAGATAAGGAATGCCTTTGATGTGAATGTGACGTGGCGTTACTCGAGGCCACGTGTTCCCGCACATTCTCAGATCAGACACATAATTCTTTCACGGGGCCCCCAGTCAGAATAGGGCCCTTTCTCCTTTCCGCACAGATTGTCACAGGTTTAGAGAGTGTCACGGTGGCTACTCCGGTTCACTGAGCTTTCGGCCATAATGCGGTGTCGCATAGCTGCTGGCCCGAGCAGATATCCGCGGATCCATAAGCATAGACTCCTTAATGTATGGCATATACTGAAAGGCCCTATGGGCCATTGAGCAGCTTACAAATTGGTATTTTCTATCGGGCTGCTGTTTTATATTACGCTGCTTGATCGAGCGAAATTGTTTTATCATTGCGCCGCAGAATAGATGCGAGTTAATAATTTTATTTTTGGGAAATTGTGCGGAAAATTGTTCCCAATGAAATACGGAAGTTAAACAGTTCCGATGGGATGTGTGCGGTTGGGAAGTCAAGCAAGGTATAGGGATAGGGAGACACGTATAAGGGGTAAATAAAGGAAAATTTATGATCGTACCATTATTACATACACAAAATAAAAACATGATAATATATTTGTAGAATTTTATAAATGTATGAAATTTTATACGTACTAGTTTCTATAAGAAATGTGTAAAGTAAAATAGTGTAACAATATTGGGGCTGGTTGTTATGTCGTAGGATAGGTTTCATGATGTTTTGAGAGACGTATCGCTTTCTTCCTCAGATGTAACTCTATAACTGGAGTCTCTTGGTCGGTATTTATATTTTGATTCTGGTGTAAGAAACACAAATTCACAAAAATTGAAATAATTTTAGCAGAGGCGAGAGCTTAGAACATATATAATCACAAAAAGGAAATTCACAGACCAGTGACTTTGATCCGTGAATTCGAAAAAACTTGCGAATTTTTATGCCTTTTCATTTTCTGGAAAGAAATATCAGATATTTTGTGTAGCCCCTGAAAGAACTTTTTTGTTTTTAAAGTTGTGAAATTTGATACACTTAGGTATATCGTTCGACATAAGCTTTCCAATGGAGATAGAAAAAGTTCTATGCCTGCTAGATGTCAAAATATTCATAGTAAACTTCTAATTTTCTTAAGGCCGCCATATTCGATTTTGCCACCTAAAAGAACGAATTCCATCATATATAAGACATTGTATTCTCGACAGTCTCCTGCGCCACCTCAACTCGGAAATTGGCATCTATATCATCGCTTATGCTGATAATCTTACCATGCCGATTAGTGGAAGGAATTATTTTTCAAAAAAGGCGTACATATACTATGAGCAGTGCCGCAGGACCGTTGGTAAAACTTGGGAAATTAAACCAAAGGTGGTCATGTATACACTGCCATTGTGAGACCAATGCTAGCCTATGGATCTGTTGTCTGGTGGCCGAAAGTCCAACAGATGACAACTAAACAAAAGCTCAGCCAGGTACAAAGTATTGCCTGCCTAAGCATAACTAGAGCTACCATAGCAATAGAGGCGATGCTATCTCTGTCACCTTTGGATATTTATCTAAAAGAAGCGGCTGCGACAATTATGCTTTGCCTCAAAAATACTGGTATTAAATCTGATGTAGGATGTGGAGTGGAATGGGGTCGTCAGAAAGATGCCCCTTTTGAAGGCAGACCCTGGCAGTATTTATCTCAAGATTGTGTTGTGTAACAGACCCTACACGGTACTTATCAGCAATGAGGAAACCGCCAGCGAAGATGTAATCAACATCTTCACAGACGGATCAAATAAAAAATGAAGATGCATGATGTGGGATTTATTTAATATATTACGTAAGGAAATGCAAAACACCTCTTTGTAGGAGTTGAGAACATGAAGACGAGACAATACTTTATGCACTCTGTGAGAGCACTGTCGTCTTGTCAATAAGACAATCCGTGTTCGGAGAACGTTGGCGAGTATTGCCTACATTAGGGGGATACCCCTGAGCACCAACTTTTTCTCCTTATTATGTTGGTTGGCGGCTCAGGTAGATTGATCTCCTAATGCAAGGAAGTACAAGTGGCCCAAAGGGGCCTAAGTACTGTAGTCTTTCTGCTACCTTCCCCTCAAGTCCAGAATCCAGAATTCATATATTCTTGGACTTTTTTAAAACAAATTGTAAGTAGATATTATGAGATTTTTGTATCACTTCAAATATAAATTTGTTATTTTGTTATCTGCACTGGAAAGCTGCCGAACAATACTAATACAAAATATACAAAATATCGGATATCTTTTTGTTAATTTAATTATTAATGTAATTAAAATATTCAGTCATTTTGAGTTGTTAAGCATAGAGAATAATTCAAGTTCATTCATTTTCCACATAATTAGCAATTAGCACATTAAAGTAGCAATAATATTTGTAATGTTTTACTGGTTCGCAAAATTTGTCAAAAGTTGAGATTTTCCCGCCATAAATAATTAAAACAGAAGTTGCAAAATTCGTGAAAAAATCCGTGAATTTCGCGTCCATGAGGACAAGGCTTAAGTGTGATATCCGCGGAGTGCGCATCATGTAGATGTAAGTAGGTGGTGATGGATAATCGCCGTCCAAAATAACGGCATTCTAATTTGTAAAGGATTTCATAGCACATTTAAAGTAAATTGTTAATGTGCTAGGTTTAGTCGACATCAACATATTTTTGACAATTTTCTATCCTTATCTCTGTGTTGTGAATTAGCCGCTCTCTATTATTTTCAACCTTGGGTAATTGATAATTGATATAAGATAAAAACTTTAAATTTGGAAATAATTCTTATCACTTTTATTATTTAACGCCTCGAAATTGGCAAAAGCTTTTATATCACTGTTTATACTAAAAATATTGGATGTTATGTAATACAATTATTTTTGTCATTTTTGTATATTTTTTATATCTGATCGCCTTCAAATTTAGTACGCCTATGAAATGTTGGTCCTCGCACGCTTCGCCCGTCGCGTAATCTATAAGCTAGCGATTAGTCACTCTCTAGATTTTCGGCCGTTGACTATAAAATGATAAATATAATATTAATAATTTCTTTGAAACTTTACATTTTTTAGTCTAGAGAACATCTCTCTTAAAACGTTAATTCTATTGATTTATTCTCTTGGAAGTTATTTAAAATCAATTTGCCATTAAGGATATCCCGTCTACATGTTTATTTAATCTTGCCGTGGATATTTGTCTAGACGTGCAAACAAATTATTCACTTAACAGAATCAAATAGACCGCAGGAAGATCAATGGTCTCTCTAGTGCACCTTAGGGGAGGCATTTGATATGAACCAGTTAACTGGAAGGCGAGAAACGCAGCGGATTTGTCACGGGATGTTTTGTATTTTGAATAAATCTGATTGCAATCGGCGCATTACCATTTTAATTTCATTTGATCCCGCTCTCCGCCATTAGCTCCGGGATAATTCCGGAGACCGATTAAAAAGAGTAATTACTGTAGAGTCCGATGAGAAATTTCGGCAAAAACTGAACATGTGTGTATGATTGAAGCGCTCATGAATAGTCCAACCGTAAACACGGCTTTAATTAAAATTTTAATTCTCTAGTGCGAACATAAGACACACAAATTATTACCTCACTTCCTGTTCGCCGTTTCAGGACGAAGATTAGCAAAATGTGGCTGTTCAACGATTACATTTTTTATTACAACTTTATCTGTCCTAGGATATGACCGAAAAATTATTAAGCAGAATGAAATACCCGAGGGGTAAACCACTGAGGTATTTTACTGTACAGGCTGTAGGTATTTTTTGCATTTTTTTGGGTATTTATGTGTATTTATAGGTATTTTTTCGGTATTTTTAGGTACTTTGTGTATTTTTGGGTACTATCAAGGTAATAATGGGTATTTACTGGGTATTTAATGGGTATCACGAAGATAATTAATGGGTATTTTAAGAGAAATCATGCCTTATTACGATGGCACAGTTTAAATATAAGTAAACAACTGACCGACGCAATAACAAATATAAAAATTATTAAAAATAGAAATATTTTCTATAAAATTTTTCGGAGGCACTGTTAAACCACTATGTGGCATTTTATTGTCCTCGTTAGTCTTTAGTTTAGAAAATAATATAGGGTGATTCGAATTAGATACATTCAATTGCAAAAATAATGACACTTTCTCAAATCAGTTTTTTGACTACTCTGTGGGTGAGTGGAGTAAAGCACAAAGATTTTATCAAAGCAGACCGCTTTCTTTAATATTTTGCACATCTCCATAATTTATCGTTCTGAACAACTTTTTCAAGTAACATTTTGCTATATTTTCAGTAGAAAAGGCACTTTAACTGAAACCAAAACAGTTTTTACTCGGTGCACTAAATATTTCAAATAAGATTATTTCGAAAACTGTTACTCTTAACGACTTCAATAAGATATACCTTTTTCAGATTTAACTTTAATACCCTGTATCTCCGTTAATACTAAGTTTTCGAAAAATTGTTATAAGGCTTCGTGACCCTAATTTCTTGTGAATAAGTCTCGACGCATTATTTCCGGACACCAATATACACAAAGGAGTTTACAGGCCATTTAGGCCTAGACCTGGGACATTTTTCTCCACCCCTTCTGTGTGTCGCCTTTCTTTTCCAGTTTGGTAAGCTTTTCCCTCTTAAGTATATTACAATTGCCGCTCTCCATCGCTTCCTTGGTTTACCTCTTTTTTTCTTGTTTGCTCCCTACTACTTTTTTCTCTGTTCCTTACTTAATCTATTTTGGTACCTGATAGCCATTCTTATTTTTCTTTCCCTTTAGGATTATTTTTAGGATCTTCCTTTCCCACCTCAATAGGTTTTCTTTTGACTTCTTATTGAAGATTCAGGTTTCGCTGCCATATAACTGCGTTGGCCTTGATGGTTTTGTACATTTTAAATTATTCTCCTCTGGACAAATTTTTTGATTTTATTAAATGATATTGCTCTCTTATTCGCGAAAATTTCCTTTCTCTTAATTTATCTGCAGTCTCACTTTACTTGCTTCCTCCGGAAGTTTACCTTTTCTAATTCGATACGATTTCTTGCAGGTATGGCCACATCACCTGAATAGCTTACTATTTGACAACTTTTAAGCAATATATGTTATTCTCAAGTCAGGTGACTATTGTTTTATGACATTTTCTAGTTACTAAATTAAAAAGAAACTTTAAGAGTGGTTCCACCCATCTCAGTCAAGTGACAATAGCAAAATCTTGTCTCAGTCATGTGCCAATAGCAAAATATTTTGGGCATTCATTTTTATACGCACTTTGGTTTTGGTATTTTCTAATGTTATTTTTAATAGCTGAATCAGTTTAGGTGGTATCTCGAATTGTTTCATTATTGTACTTAATTTATTTCATTTGGCAAAACCATATGTTTGTTAACGTTCATGAATAAAACCACTGCTTTAATCCGATATTCTGGGCAGTTTCTCAGACCAGACCTTTAGTTGCATAAGGCTTTAATTTGGGTTGGGTTTAATTTTTCCCACACGAAGGGTATTTGTAAACAGAATTTATCTAATACTTTTCATTTCTCGTTAAACATTTTCTAGCTAAAAAAAAAAAGTTTTGCTTTGTTTTACGCTTTGAAAAATAATCTTTACAATATGTATGTTGTAAACTAGCTATGCATATACGAGTATATTTATAACTCTTTCATGTGTTTGCTTTCTATTTTTAACAACCCAATTTGAAATTATTAATTCATCACTCGTTGTTATTGTTGGAAAGAGCAATTAGTGAAAAGCTCGATGCGGAATTTCATGGCTGTGATTAAAGGTTTTAATGAATGGTTCATGGAAACACCTTTGAAAAAGTTTTAATTAATATTGAATATCTGACGCGTGTTTTTTGTTCTACAACCGCTAATTTATTATTTTCAATATAAATGAATTTATTTTGGGTCGGTAGGTGTAGCATAAACCCCATGTATACGAACTTTGTTACGAAACAATGAAACCCGTATAATTAATGTTAACTACCAATTTGTGGTGTCAAATGTGACGATACAAAAATCAACGCCTATGTGTCAGAAAATACTTCAATAAAATCTAAATATGCCTCTGAAAGCACTTCGCTTTTAAAATACATACATACAGAATGTCTGTGAAATACGTGTAGGGGTTATTGAAGACGTGAAATTTTTAATAAGTATTAGTGCTGTAATGAAACGAAACCGTTTTTATTAGCATTTTTCAGTTAAATATAATACCGCTTTTTAGAAGAATGATTTATTTATTATGAAATTTATATTATATCTGAGGTTTATTATAAACATTAATAATACACTTGTTACAATTAGAAATTTATATACCAGAAGTAGATGTGATGGAATTGTTTATGTTCGAATTTCCAATCATTAAATCCATGTTTGACCCCATGATTTTTTTATATGTTTCTTATTCTCTAAAAATATTCTCTCAACATAAGCATCTGCCGTAGATGATTTGCAGTTATTGCGCATTAACTTCTGCATATCTGCATCGCCATCAACCAGAATGGTGGCTGAGGACTTTGTAAAACAATATCCTGTGTATTCTTCTGGATTTTTGAATCCAAGCTGGGTTGCAATCAATTTTAAAATGCTTTCAAAAGTACTAATCTGTTGAGAGGTACAATTTCCTTGTCTGTAAAATACAAAAAACTGCTTCTGACTTGCTTTAGGAGGTCGAAGTTCAGCATATTTTCGAAACATATTTAAACAGTTGATACCTACCACATTTATACAGGGTTAACTATGACTACGTACAAATATTTTAAGAGGGGATATAAAAAATAAGAATTAACGGAATTTCCTTTCAAAAAATTTCCAAACTTATTTATAAAGTGAAAAAATTTTATTTTCGATATTATATTAAATCCTTATTTAACGCTGCCAATGTGAGAATCAGAGTAGGCAACCAGCAAGCAACCGTCATGTCCAGTCGAGTCGGTGTCGCTGTCATGTTATAATTTAATTCCTGTGTTTACGTTGTAGTTTTGTGTTCTTCTTCAGTTTTTAATGCCTTATTTTAATTTTAAACGTTTTATAATAAATAAAGGAATATGTGTCGGGTACAGATATTTTCCCACAATATAGTTCGCCAGTTTGTTTTTCTAGGTTATGGGACAAGACTGCCGCGGATGTTAAAAGTTTTCTGTTATCTATTAGAACCTACCTACTCATTCCTTTCTTCGATTTTGTTATAATACATAGGCATTTTATCTAACTGTACTTACCTACGGGAAGTGTGTTTATCGGTAGTGAGTGAAATTGTAGTTTTACCAGTTTGTAACAAAATAATGAAAAACAAATGCAAATACTGCAGCTAACTGCATTAACTGTTACCTACCTATCAGGTATTATTACTAATAAGAATGTTAATGTTAATTTTTGTCGTTTCTGCATTTAGCAACACTGCAAACGACCGCATGGTAGTAGTACATTGCTGACAGATGTAAAGTCAACTATGGATCTAAGTCATAAGTCGACTCAGTCGATACTTATCATAGGCGCCGACTTTCCATAGGAAAAAAGGGTTTTGCTCCATTTTATAAATATCGAGCTAAAACTCTGGAATAACTTTTTTATTGTCTTTTAGGCCTCCCTGAGCACGTGGTTAAAATGTTTGTACTTAGTCATAGTTAACCCTGTATATGAATTATACAAGGTGGAGAGCACTTTAGGCTGAAACCACATATTTTACAGAATATGCGTTTATCACTAATTAAAATAGCCCCAAGTGGGTGAAAGTGGTATCCATTTTTAACATTTAGTTTAACTGAGTTAAATTTTTGTTTTTACTGTTTGCTATTAGTTGTGCAATTTGTTGGTTATAATTACTGCATAAAATTGAAATGACCATTTAATACCTAGCACATTAAAAAAAGTTGCAATATCACGTAAATTGGGCCTCAAATCAGAATCTTATAAGAGTAGGAAAAATTAGAATAGAAATACGCTCTATCTAAAAAAAAATATTCTGAAATCATAGGCGTACTCAAAAATTACAACCTCCCCCCTCCCTTTTCCCCGTTCATGCTTTGATCAAAATTACATAGAAAATGTGCCAAGTTTTATCCAAATAAATGGCTCAAAAATTTTTTATTTTGACACCCTGTATTTTGAAACTGGAGCTCCAAAAGTGGCATAACAAAAGTCCCATTATTTTGATCCAAAGGATATGTGGTTAACGACTTGACCTACTAATTTGCAACACTCTGTGTCTGTATACAGGGTGTTGTAAATTAGTAGGTCAAGTCGTTAACCACACCTAGATGTTTTATGTTTGGATATTTCTCGGTCCTTTGATAAATTGCTGAATTATCAGCTATTGCATAAGCTGGAAGATTATGGGTGTGCGTGGAAAAATAGTAAAGTTGATCAAACCATTTCTAGAGGCACGTCAGTGTGTGGAGTGCCGCAGGGTTCTGTCCTTGGATCAATGTTTTTCCTCGGTTACGTTACTGGCCTTACGAATTTATGCACATCTCAAGTGTTATCCTATGCAAACGAACTGTTTTCAACATCTCTGTTACCTCTACAAGATGATCTGTACATATTAGCTGGTGTTCTGAATAGTTGATACCGCTTAATCCTTTAAAACACTGTGTACTTCATATGTCCAAAACTAATTCTAGAATGGTGTATTATATAAATAGAACCGAATTACCAAAATGATCTTGACATGGTTGTTACCGAGTCTCCTTCATAGAGTGCACATGTTACTGCATTCGTAAAGAAATGCAACCAATTAATTTTTATGGGCAAAAAATCATTCAGCGACCTTATCATCAATACGTTTTTGAAATTATATAAGTTCTACCTTCGTCCATGATTAGAATTTACTGTAATTTTATGGTCTCCATTATTGAAACAGGATTTTGCCAGATTAGTTGGTGTTCAGAAATGGACTGCTAAATTTCCAGTTCATGGTGAACTGTACTGCCTGAATTGAAGTTTCATTTAAATACTGACTCTCGTCTTAGGGGCAATTCTTTGAAACTCAAAATGGAAAATTTGCATACGCCCAATAGACATTTCTTACCCAACAGAATTTTTAATCTGTAGAACTTACCGGATTATGTAGTTTCATCACTACAGCTAAACTCTTTTAAGAGTAGACTGGATGCACAGCTTAATATTCACTATATATGATTTATGTTATATTTATACAGGGTACTTGAGATTTATCAAAAAAAAAAAAATAGAATGTGATGACTCTTACAAATACAATTTTGTAAAAAATTTTAAAATGATTTAAAAATACACTTCTGCACGACACTGGAAACAGATTCACTAAAAATAAAGCAAAGCGTCGGCGGCCGGCGCTTTCCCAAGGAAAGAACTAAATAAAATTTTAAAACACCTATTTTATATCAGTAAGTTCAACTGATTTTGTCGCTATTCTTATTATTAACTAATAAAATTAATTTGTGGTTTTAATTAATAAAATAATTTGACATACCTCATGCTACAACTGTTCAAAATTTTGTCCATCGACGTGTAAACACATTTGGACCGATCTTCTATGAACTAAGACAAATGTTTCTGGTCCTTGTCTGGTTTAAACTCGTTATTGACAGCAGATACGTTCGCTAGTGTCCACTTTGGTGCGACACACTTCACTTTTTAAATATCCCACAAAAGGATGTACAAAGGATTTTAGTCAGGAGATCGTGGAGGCCATGGTACCGGTCCTCCTCATCCAATCCATCGTTCATTGAAGGAAGAGTGTTGTTGGAAATGATCTCATTGACTCGCGTGCGGATTTTCAAAATCCCAAGCATGAGTATTATTATTGTTATACATCCTATTCTGTGGCAACATAACTTCATCGGTAACTAACACGTCAGCTGCAAATCTGGCATTTTTAGCACTTTGTTGCAGAAGCCATTCACAACATTTAATCCGTAAGGGATAAGCTTTGTGTATGACACGTCACACTGTTGATTGGGACATTCCTTGTACTTGTTGAGCAATTTGCCTAGTACTTATTACTCTCTTCAACAATCTCTAAAATGTGTTCCTCAGCTGCTGCAATACGCCGTGGACAGCATTGAACTTCATCTCTTCCACGATTCGGTTGTAAATTTTTTGTATCACGCTCGCTTTTCTCCACCACGGTAAAATTATTTGCAATTGATATATATCAACTCTGAGTTGGTATACACGTAAGCCATTGCTTATACTTGAAAATCTAATGTAAACACTATCGCAAAAACGCTAATACTAAAAACACGGATAGAATACATTCCGATGACGCTAGAGGCTACAGTAGCCCAGCAATGTAAGGATTGAAAATACTACACTTCAATAATTTTTTTCTCGGAAGCTATAACGATTTTACAATTGTTTTTATGATATTGACCCTATTTTTCATCACGCATCTATTCCCATTTCTTTAGATAAGTTGTGAACCACCCATAGACCTTATAAATCATGGACGCGCCCAAAACCGTTTTCTGCCTATACAAATCGTTGAAGCTCAGATATGTGCGACAGAGATAGA
The DNA here is from genome assembly GCA_025584915.1 of Monochamus saltuarius. Classification (NCBI taxonomy): domain Eukaryota; kingdom Metazoa; phylum Arthropoda; class Insecta; order Coleoptera; family Cerambycidae; genus Monochamus; species Monochamus saltuarius. The sequence continues at coordinate 53,485,338 of CM046725.1, read as the reverse complement.
GCTACTCCGGGCAAAAACCCAAAGATCATTGGCCGAAAAAAACAAAAACCGTAATTGACAGCCGTATGACATTTACGGTGACAGACCGACTCCACCATGGTTTATGAGTTTTTAAAAACTATTGCTAATAAACACACTAAACACAACTAAATCACAAAAGGCACACAAATCATTAACAATATTAACAGGAAAGGTTTTGTCAGGTTATGTTTATATATTTTTCTGTCATAGAACATCTGTTTTTTCCCGGACTAGCTTCATCCCTCTTGTGCACATCAGGACACCGGACCTCTCTTTCTAGGGCCGGTCCATGATTTATAAGGTCTATGGAACCACCCTATATATTTTACACCAAATGTTTATATGATGTTTCTGTATTAGAGCATACCAAGCTTTAGCTTCTGCATTTAAAAATGTATAACTAATAATTGTAAATAATAATAATTTTAATGTAATTATGCTAATTATTCTCACACATTTCACTAACAACCTAACCTAACGACCTTGACAAATAAAACATTCTCATTACAATACTAATTATATTCCTTTATTCAAATCCACCCGAAGAAGATCAAAGTGCTGACAAGGGAGTGGAACTGCTGGTATATATATGGTGTCGTAATATGTTCTGAAAAATACCAATTTAAATTTTTCACTCGGATATTAAAATGCAAATAGCAATGTGCCGGTCTAAACTGCATTTGATGTGGCTGCAGGGAATACGTACCGGACCGTGTCCAGCTCTCCGCTAGTTTTTATTTTTGCGTGAGCCAAACTCCATTACCACTGTGCACTTTAAATGCATCCGCGCTTACAAAATGCATTAGAGCCTGTTAACTGCTGATAAACAGATTATCAGGGGATTAGGCGTCGGACAGCGTGTGAGGCTGCTCGATAGGGTTTGTCTCTGTTTTAATTGACAACGAAATAGTCTAAACCAGCAGCGCTCAAAACTACCTTCTGCGGATTTAACATGTTCTCTAACTCCAACTAGTGTTCTGCTATGGTGGCCAATCAGTTGATTCAAATTCTGTATACAGTGTGATTCAAAACTTATCTAAAAAAAAATGGGAATAGATGCGTCTTGAAAAATGGAGTCAATATTGTAACAAAAGTTTCTGTAAAATCCTTTCCAGTTTCCGAGTAAAAAATTATTGAAGGTGTAGTATTTTCAACCTACACATCGCTGGTCTAGTGTACTTTCTAGCCAGGCGAATCCAAATACAAATCCGATTATTTTTTGTAGGTATTAACCTTTTCTGTGGTGCGAGTTTTTACATTAGTTTTTCAAGTCTGCATAATGGCTTAAGACCCCTCTAATGCACGCGTTTTTCTCCTCTCAACGTGGAGTTGACAAAAACGCCGCATTTCAAGATACCCTGAACAGAGTTACTACGTTTATGCATTTTACGCTCGTTTATTTGCTCTCGCGTTTTCAATTCTGTCGCGATGGCTTTACAGAACGCTTGGCGTACGCGCTCCAAAAAAACACGAAAGTATATCGGCGTTTTTATGCAAAGCGCTCTTTGTCGCAAGTCCAGTGGCTCTGTCTGGCAAGATTAGTTTTAGCAGTTTGTTTTAGTTTTAGGTTAGCTGTTTATCAAGCGGGACATGGATGCAATGGACGCAAATGATATTGAAATATTTATTGATACTATCAGACCAAATCCTGTTATATGTTATATAATTAATGCATCAAAAGATGATTGTGACATACGAAAGTAAGGAGTCATCCATAAATTACGTCACATGTTAATGGGGTGGGGGGTATCACCGGGATGTGACATAGTGTGACAAGGGGCAGAGAGGGTCAAAAACTTTGTGACATTACATGTTAAAATTCAAAATCCATAACGCGAAATTTATATGTGAATAAAAAACTTTAAACATTTACAAAGTCCAAAATCCATGGACACAAGATGATTAAGTTTTGTATTTTTAATTAACATAATTACCTAGTCGTTTATTGCTTTCTAACTAGTCGTTTGTTTTTTCTGTTATCTAATATATTTGACTTTATGTTGATTTTATTAAAGATTGTATAATGAAAGTAAGAAAAAAATGAAAATAACTGTTTTCTTTTTTTAAATACATACATAAATTTGAAAAATGTGTGATGTCACATCAGGGGGAAAGGGGTTCTGAAAATGTGACAATCTGTGATAAGGACTAGGGGAGGGGTTAAAAAGTCCTAAAATTCGTGTGACGTAATTTATGAATGGCCCCTAATTAAAAAACTTGTCACCATCTTTTTGTAAATCTCCATATAAAATATAAAATGCACTTTGTTGAATTCTATTTCTATTAATTGGATGTACTGCCCAACGCCTTCTACGTCTTTTATTACATATTTTTTATAGCACAAATACAATATACATGGATCCATTTTCATGTACTTCACTGACTACTGTGTGGCTTGAAACTGGCGACAACTGATAGAATACGCGTGCCTAAAATGGAGCAGAAATAAGCCGCGTTTTTCTCAATTTCGCGTTGAGTGGAGAAAAACGCGTGCATAAAAGGGGTCTAAGTGTATAGCAACTCAGAGTCGATGGATATCGTGTTAATTTATAGCGATGTGAAAATTCCTTATCAGAACGTTTTCCCAATAAACATATGCCAAATGCAGCTACTGTTACCGCGCTGTGCAGTGATTGCATGGGTAGTGCAACGCGAGGAAAATTTGAAACCGAATCGTGGAAGAGATAGAGGTCCAGGACGTCCACGACGTATTGCAGTAGTATGACGTATCATACACGAGGCTCTGCTATTATGTCCGTACCATGTACAGCGTGTTCAAGCAAATTCTTATAAAGTATTGGACGGAATTATAAAATTAAAATCTGTAAAGAGAAATGTAATAGCTTTCAAAATAAATATTACTCAACCCCTAATGCCATTTAAATATTTTGGGGTGATGCTTACCCTTGCTTGGGGGTGAAAGTGACGGAGTCAAAAATATCAGCAAATAATATCCCCCTTTAATCTAAAATCGACGGGTCTAAGCGTTTTTCTACAATCTTGACGCAGTTCCTGAAAATAGCTCTGTTTCGTTTTCATTTGACCGTCCTGTATATATTATATTATCGCTCACCGTCCGTAACTAGCTGAAGGGGCGTAAGCATAATATCTCAACTTATATAATAATAAATGTATTAAATTATAAAGATATATTTATAGATAATATTTTAAGGATGTAATGTTCGCAATTTTACAAAGCCGTTTTTAGACGTCCACGCGGTTTCATATTTCTCCTCAATGGAAATTCGTATTAAGATCGAGCAAGTTTTAATCAACTTATAAAAGTCTATTTCACTAGACAGCAGAGCCATATTTAAAAAAAACATCTATATTTCGGTCGCAATATTGCCCAGATTTAGGACTGCGGTGAGACGTTGTTAGGCATTATTATAAAAAAAGAAAGCTGTAGGCTAGTAAATCAAGTCTTCATATAACAGACAATTGCCTCAGATTTCAATTTTTTGCATTTATATTCATGAAATCTGTCCTCTAAGAAGACATGTTTTGCTAAATTTCTGCATACAATTGCCTAACTTACAGGGGCACAAAGTTAAATTTGCCCTTGAAGGTGCTGATGAGCGGAGCCTGATAAAAGCTACACTGTTTGGCCGAACATTATACCCTTAAGATGTTTACTTTAATCTATAAAATTAATGGTGATCATTGGCAATAATTATAACTTTAATATTAATAACGACGTAATTATAATTGTTAACTAAATTAAGCTTGTACAAAATATTGTCGCTTTTTAGTTAGAATATTTACAATGGTTTTTTGATGTTGTATAGATTTTACCAATTAATTTCAACACTCAACTAACAGGTTTCATTAATTCACGCTGCCTGGACAAATTAAGGCAGTGACTATCCACATTTTCAATATTACAGCTATGATGCAGCTTAATTAAACGTTGATGAAAATAAAGTTGATGTAAAATATGAATAAATTAATTTAAAAAATTGTGAACCTCGCTTTATGAGACATGTAAACGCAATAAAGCCTTTTAAATTTTAAGTTAATTGCAGTCATAACTGTAAAATATAATAATTTTATTAAGCTTTGAAATTAAAGCAGAAGCGGGTTTAATAATGTTTACTAATGATTTTTTTTTCTGTTTCAGGTAAGCTACAACAAGATATGTTTAATTAATCGGTAAGTGCTTAAGTATTGGTATACCTGCATAAAGTAAATCTAGAAATAGACCTTTGTTACGCGCTACAATCACAGAATAATATAAAATCTTAACAAGTTTACAATATTTACAAAAAGAACAGATTACTACTCATGCCAAAGAATAAACAATATACCGTAAAGGGAAAATTGCTTGATTTTTCCAAGTCTAGAACAAAGAGTGTGTTTTTTTAATCGAAACGGCGAATTTTGTGGAAAAAAATCTAAAAACGGTATTTAAAAATTTAGTCTGGCCACACCCCCACACGGTTACTGCCACTGTGTAGACCTGTGACGTCAGACGCCGCTCGCATCACATCTGAATACGATTTCCATGCTTTCGTACAAAGTAGTACATACGTTTAGAAGAGTTAAATTGTCTTTTGCCATATTATTAGATGTTATTGTGTTAAATAGGCACTGGTATTGATTCAAGTTCTAAAATAGACTCGAAAATGGACATAGAGAATGCATCTCACCGTTCAAATGGAAGAAGTATAGCATTATGAAATTATGTACGAATACAGCATACAATGCCTAATAAAAAATATTTCACAGTGCCAAAAATTAAAAAGAAAAGTAGTATAGGGCAATGGAGTGCGGCGAAAGGAAGCATTGCAACATTGTTTGTTTGTGAAGGCCATTTTAATGTAAGCTTAATTGGAAATACAGGTAGGTTTAAGCTCATCGCAAATAGGAAAAAGTAAAGTTGTAAAGAATCAAATAAACTTTTCTATTAAGCTACCAGAATGTACAGTGTGTCCACGGATGGAGTTGACAAGAGGAGAAAGTCTTTTGTTTTTGACTTTATCGAAAAATTTCACTCTTTATAAAAAGTTCTGCTCTTCGAAAAAATGAGTCTATCATAGAAACGTCTTAGATCAGATATACAGGGTGCTCATAAATTAGAAAAACATGAAAATACTCAATAGAGAAATACCATTATTTATTATTTTACACAACAGTTTTATAAAACAAATCTGTTTATAACCCGAAATAGAGTCCTAATACAAAATTTCAAATCTGACTTCTACTCTACACACTACGAATAGTTTGTTATTTCTTCTCTTAATATCATGTGGCATATCATTTGAATAAACCTTTTGTTTTAGGAAAAAAGTCAAGGGGCGTAAGGTCAGATGGTCTAGCAGGATAATGGGCCAATCCATCTTTCGCCATTGTCTGAGCAAGGCTGTAAAATGAGCAGGACAGCAGTCCTGTTGCCAAAACAGGTTATTGCGTACTTCTGGCTCTTAAGTATTTAAAAATGGTAAACCAAATGTTTCCAAAATGTTTTGGCACCAGGACGGCTGTCCTGCTCAGAGGAAGATTTGGCCCAATCCTAACCTTACACCCCTTGTCTTTTTTCTCCAAGGTGCCCTAAAAAAAACATTTATTAAAATGGTTTGCCACATGATAGGAAGCATTAAAAGAGCACATAAGCCAAGAAATACATGAACTGAATGAGCCGCTAACTATTCGAAAAATGTATTAAGTTAGCGGAAAAATTTGTTCACGTGGGAGGTAGAGGTAGAGTAAATGTTAAAATTAAAATTTTGATTTTAAAATTTGTATTGGGACTCTATTTGAAGTTATAAACAGATTTGTTTTATAAAAATATTGTATACAATAATAAATAATGGTACTTTTCTTTTCAGTGTTTTCTTGTTTATTAATTTATGAGCACCCTATATATCTGATCTAAAACGCTTCTATGGGAATCTCATTTTTTCGAGAAGCAGAACTTTTTATAAAGAGTGAAATTTTTCGATAAAGTCAAAAACAAAAGAGTTTCTCCTTTTGTCAACTCCATCCGTGGACACACTGTATATAGAGCGTTTAGAAAATCAATGGTAAAGCAAACTTACATTTTTTTCCCATTTACTGTATTCAGCGCTTCATTGCGATTCCAAATAGTATGTTCTGTATTTGCTCCTACCATTTATGAATGTAGAATGTTATTTGAGGTATTTATAAAATGTTTGCTATTTGACTTCACCACATTAAAAACCTGTTTTATTCTGAAAACATAATTATCAAAAGTAATAAATAAGGATTTTTAGTAATGTTTAAGGAGAAATAAAATCAGTAGTAAATAGCCATAAAAATTTATTAAATTACTTTAAACAAATTAATAAGTGTTAAATATCATTATCCATTACTTTTACTTATTATTTTTCAAATTACAACAACTAGTTTAATGTGAAATCAGATAGCGCAATTTTATAAACACGCTAAGTGAAACCATTTATCTGGTACTTACTCAACAGCATTGTCGCCGTAATTGTCCCGGAAGGGTCTATATTGTAAACAAGAGATTAAGTTAAGTTCACAACATCACCAGTAATAATTATCACATTACCTACACAGTATCTATGACACGTACATGCCACAAATACGCAAAAATACAAGAAACAAGCACCTGTTTACATCACCAGCACTGTGACCTGCACCTGTATCCACAGTAACAGCGTTGAACAGCGTGTAGCGTCAAACCAATGATATCGCGTTTTCGGCCACATGGTCCTGTTTATATTCTAAGGCAATTTATTAAAATTGATATTTTAAATATTATGTAATTATTGTCGCCAGACACATGTTCTGATCTTTCAGTATGTTTGGAAAATTACCCTGCAATACATTTCAATAAAATATGACAGAGTTCGGGATTTGACACATACACACTTGATAAATAAGAAACTATTACAGAGAACGCCTGGTTGACTGTAGTGTTGGCAGTCCTGTCCTACTTTTTCTTGGTCTCACAAGACAAGACGAGAAATATTGCTGCAGCAAGTGGTCTTGCAAGTATAAGGAGTAAGATTCAAGCGAACATTAGCTATAGCTGTTGCTCCTGGCTTCTATACCGAGGCTGTGTAACATGAAGCCGCAAATAAAGATAGGCTTGCTACTTGTCATTCTCTTGTGTTTCGTGTCCTTTGCCCTTCCTTCCTATTCCATCTTGTATTTAAGGTGCACTGCGCTGATGAAGGGCAAAAACCCAGAAAAAACGTGGTCCGCAGTTGCTTCGTTGTTCCCTCCATCTGTTTTCTCTAGATCCATCTAGCGATTAAAATCCACCTATCTCTTTTAAGACTGTGATCCATTAAGCTCCTTTCCTTCATTTTTCTGTGTGACAACTCTTTTTTCCTGATAAGTGGTCTGCTTACGTCCTGCTCGGCCTAAGCGGTTCGACTATAATATCTTACCTGCACTCAGTTTATATGTTAACACACATATGAAGGAACAGCCAGTTCAATTGTCGGTCCTCTCACCTATAGCATACTGATGAGGGCTAACAAGTCCGAAACCGGTCTATGTCTGGTGGTGTGTCCGACAAGGGTTCTTGGCTGTTCACACGGATACTGCAGAAGTAACTCAATGCCGGTCGGGGCATTAGTCTGTCTGTTTATTTTAGTATGTAATGCCAGTATTGTTGCAATATCTTTATTCAAAATTGTATCTTCTCTATGTAATATTCCCAAATAATAAATCAAGAGAATTAAACTATACATCAGACGCGTCTGGACCTTTTTACATTTGAGAGTAAGAGTTTAATCATAACCAACCTCACAAAAACCCTCTAGATTTATCACCACTTGCTACTATGAGAGGTGTTGAAGGACCGATTCTGTTTTGTAGAAATTAATGCCCGTTTTTCCAAGCCTCTTGCTTTTTATCCACCGACCACTGGCGTGAGATCAATTGACGGATCTCCGGGATGAAAAATCCGACTAATCTCGGCCATATATAATCAAATCTAGTAAGTAACTGATCCTATGCTTCTGGTTGGCGCTCAACTTTCGAACTCCCGACGATTTGTTACCTATATGTCGCGAAGGAGGTTTTTCTTTTAGGGGCGAACTTCCTGGCCAAATGGAAACGTCATTCGGGGATTTATATTTCAGGGTATTATATTTCGACTTCGTGCTTCCATCGGACATTTTCGCTAATGTGCTCCTCTCAGTTTTTGGTAATGTCTTAAATGTAGACATCTATTCTATCTATAAACTTCGTGTTAAGTGATAATTTATAGTGTTAAAATCCTGTGATAATAATACAACAAAAAAATGTTTCTACAATGTGATCTCTGATAATGTGAATTTTTTAATACAAAAGTTGTATTAACAGGAATTCAAATGTATGAATTATAATTACCAATATCTGTAATTTCTTATTTAATCAGAAAGTATTGAGATGTTATTTAAAAAGTGTATAATACCTTATAAGTTCAGTAGTACGTATACTTTTGAAGATGTCAGCAATAAAGAGATAGCTTAGGCTTTGTCGGAGAGCATAAATGTACCAAACTTACACCTGCAGCGTCTCATAGACGTATAAAAATATGTGCTACGCATTTAAATTATGAATCACTCAGTGTGTTAGGGAAACGTTTGTTTTGCGATCTCTATAAAATTAGTATCAGAATTCAATAGTAAGATATTATTACATTAATAATATATATATATAATATATCAATTTGAGAGTCAGTTTTAAGAAATTATCATACCACACTAAAATTTGTTAACAGAAGAAGGGGATGAGCTAGGTAGTATAATGTGAGTAGATATGTTTTGCGTAAATGCTTTATGAAACATTCAGTACTGTAATGCGAATCGCTTTACATTGTTTTCAAAACTAAATGCTTACAAAGGCAGTAGAAGGCAATTTAGTAACACTGAAATACTTTTTTATCAAAAATTTATTGGAAATTTTAACAAATCTTGAAATTTTTGAAATTTCGGTAGTATACACTTTTTTTTTAAATATACACTGCCCACCTAATAACTCCGCCTCTGGAGTGTATTTTAAATTGGTGAGTGCATACATAAATAGTTAATGTTGGAAAAATATCACCGCCTAAATAAATATCTTTTTCTGTATTCAAGCTGTGAATAAAAAAGAAAAACTTTATAAAATTGTCACACCCCGTAACTTCCTTATTAAGCTTTCAATAAAAATTGTCGTATACTCCCAAATTCAACATCATACAGAATTTATAATCAAACACTATTAACAAAATTTAATTCCTTATGTTTCCTTAATGTACCTGATGTTAACTGTGCAAAGTCCCAATTCGCCTAATCTAATATTTTAACTGTAATAAATTTGTGAAATTTGACATTTTGCATTAGCAGTTTGATTTCCCTATCAATTTGCTGCAAAAAATTATACCTTGTTATATTTGATATCTTTTACCGTTTTCGAGATAAAAGCATGACGTTGGCATTAATAATTTATTATAACAGAGGTGTTTAGACAATTTTAGAAAATGAATAAAAACTAGAGATACTCGAAAATGGTAAAATATATCTCTAGTTTTTTGGCAGCAAATCGATAAGGGAATCGAATTGCGATTGCAAAATGTCAAAATTGTAACTAAAACTTAAATGGGCAAAAATGTATGTGAAGTATTGACTGTATACTCTATACTTTTTGACAACTATTTTCTGGACACTGAATTATCTTACGGAGTTACTTTAAAATTCTGCAAACAAAAATGTTACTGTGTACTTACAAACAGTGATACAGAGTAACACTATAACAAAAAAATGTACTATTAACTGACTGTTCTCTTTGCTTTTATTTTATTCACACAAGGAAAAATGAACAGATTAATTTTTAAAATTCGGTTATTTACAAGTTTTACGTACTCATTATTTAAAGGATAAAGATAAAGAAAAGAAATCAGTTTTTTTTTTCAAATTTATTTTATTAAAATTAATACAGTTGAATAACGGCATCGTTTATTTTTTCCTAATCAGAACAGTTGCTATCCTCATCTGATTGCGAGTCACCAAATACATCTTCTTGAATATTCCTCTGACTAGAGAGAACCTTAATATTCTCTAACATAGATCGAGCATTTATCTGGCCAGTTTCTTGTCCTAAGTCCTCCAAGTAGAACGAAGGAAGAGGTGGAGGAGGAGGAGCTGGCAAATTGGATGCTTCAGTATCTGCTCTTAGGAGGTGGCTTTGGTCTGAATTGTCTTTCAGTAAATGTAAATTAAATTTTGGTGGCGACACCTTTTGTTCGTTTTTAAAATGTCTTCTTTCCATTTCTTCTTCCTCATCCTCGCTTCCTCTCTTATTCTTTGCCTCTATAAATCTTTCATGTTGTTTTAACGACTGTTTTAATTCTTGAAGCATTAGACTGAGGTAAGCACCAGATTGACTATCATAATCTGATTTGGGACACTCATCAATGGAATCTTCAGCTCCGATGTAAAGCTCAAATTTTTCTTCAATAGGTTCAGAGTCGTCGTCATAACTTACTGTAGGAACTGCTTCGGAAGAGATAGTATTTATTTTCGAGCTTTTGTCAACGGTTTCAGTTTTCTGATTAGTAGTAGCATTGGAAAGTATTCCATACAACCTACAGAGAAGGTCTAATGATTCGTACGTAGCAAATGTATGGTTTCTCAAATCAGCAAGAGCATTGCCAATTTGTGGTAAATCTTTCTCACTACTATTTTCCAGTTTGTCCAAGACATTTTGAGATTTTTCTAGTATAACAGATAAATTATTTACAGAAGAAATCAAGGTGGTTTCGAGTTTTGTAGATATATTTTTACGTTTACCTATTTCACTTTGCAAATAAATTTCTGATTTGTTATTGGTTGAATGTCTTAAGTGAAGAAAATGCTTTTTCGTGGTGTCATGGCACTGTTGTAAAGTTTTTACTATTTTAGGTAAAATTTCATTTATAATAGTACTACAGATCTGTTCACTTAACAGCTGGGAGTTAAATAGTATTCCTATATAACTTAGAAGTTTGGAAAATATTAGTATATTTATATCATACATTTTCTGAATACATGATAAACAGCCTTCTGCGTTATCAAAACTTTCGCTTCCTAATATATTGACGTAATTTAAATGCTCTAGAACTTTAAAATCTTCTTGCAGTTCAGGATTATATTTTGTAAAGGCGTTTAAATTATCAGTTAGAAATATAAGTACATTACAGTTCATTTTTAAATATTCGTTCATAAATTCTCCTACATTCTTGCCACGTAGAACTAACGAACTTTTCTCTGTTTTTCCTAAGTCACATCTGGTTTTCATATAACGTATAATATTTTTATTGAGTTTCTGAATTTTAATTATTGCTTCTAAAAGTCTATCAACTATTTTATCGTTTTCCTCCTTCCTTCTTTTACTTTTGTATTCGCTGAGGGTGAAATACACCGATACTATAACGGGAGGAATTACTAGCAAAGGCATTTTAAGTTTTTTTGCTAGAAACGATGAACCCAGAACCGAGATTATACCTGCTAATAGACTTAGCGATGGCTTGTAAGCGCTTCGTTCGGGGAAGTATCTAAATTTAGAAATACTTAAAAGAACTTCTAGGTCTTCGTCCAACAATAAGCCGGATTTTAAAATACTTTTTATGTAAGAATCAATCAGCGGTCCATAGTAATCGTGGTCGTATAAGCTGGTGGAAGTTTTTGAGGATGCAGCCACTGTAAAGAAATAAATAGAGATAGTTTTAAAATGTCGAACTATTTTATTTATTTTTAAACAAACCATCAACATTGAGTTATAAAAGTGTATAAGATGAAGAGATATGAAAAGAAATTAAACTGAGTCACCGCCTTTGAAATGTGTTAACCCATTGTTTGCTTGACAGATTCTAGTTATATCCTCTTTGTTTCGAAAATATAGGATGAATCACCAACTTTACGACAAATTTTCTATTGAAAAAAAAAAAAGAAAACAAAACACGTTTACGTAAAATAATTCCTAGGTGATCTATGATCATTGGAGGATTGGAAGTAAAAATTATTTTTTTTAAATTACTGAATAAAGTTTCTAATTTGGTATAGTACAAAGCAATTTAAACAAAAGGGGGTTTTGAGGGATTTCAGCCGTCAAATAAATTATTTGATGTTAAATATAATCTTCTTTATTCTAGATCCAATCATTTAAAACTTTTGTTTTACGAGAAAAACTCAAGAGACATAAAAATTTGATTTGAAATCATTTATAAAAGACTTTGATGTCAAAAAACATTTTTTGCAAGTTGCAAGCGTACTTTTCTTTTCTGCATATTGAAACAGAAATAATTGCTTGCTTGACAGAAACTAGTTACATACAAGAAAGAAAAGAACAAACGAAAATAATTTCTAGGTGCACTATGTTTGTTGCCAAGATTGGAAGTGAAACACAATTTTTGAAAAATTACTGAAGAAAATCTTTCTAATTTGGTATAATATGAAGCAATTTAAATAAAATGGAGTTTTGAGAGGTTTCAGCTGTCAAATAAATTATTTGATGTTAAATATAACATTTTTTATTCTAGATCTAGATAATTTCCATTTAAAACTTTTATTTTACTAGAAAAACACAAGAGGCATATTTGATTTGGAAATGATCTATACAAATTTGTAAAAGATTTGGCATCTAAAAAAACATTTTTTGCATGTTGCAAATGTATATTGTCTGAAGCTATTTACTTGTGGCATAATTTTAGTTTTTCTTTAATTTTATTGGGTTTTTGCCACACTTCTGAAAAAAATACAGATTAATTAAATAAGCCCTTGCGCCAAACGGTTCGTCGTCAAAAATACGGAAGTGCCCGATAGTGATGTGATTTTTGTTATTTTTTACTTATCTGCTATTTTCAGTGTGAGATTTTTTGGTTAGGCAAACTTAGTTTCAAAAATAACCCTTTACTGATCCGTTTGGCGCAAGGGCTTATTTAATTAATCTGTATTTTTTTCAGAAGTGTGGCAAAAACCCAGTAACTTCGAATCTTTGTGCTATGTGTGTAAAAATGGTTTCATCAAACCTCGCCGATCTTCTTCAAAGTTTGTAGGTCTCCATAACGTACGATTCTGAACAACTTTCTCAAATAACATTTTGCTGTATTTTCAGCAGAAAAAGCACTTTACCTGAAACCAAAACAGTTTTTACTCGGTGCACTGAGCATTTCAAATAGGATTATTTCAAAAAGAGTTACGCCTACCGACTTCAGCAAGTTATACCTTTTTCAAATAAAACAGGTAGGATAATCGATTGTTTCGATAGTCAGATGGATACATTAAGATGCAAAAAAGTTCTGCCGTTTAAAAGAAACATGATGTGCGCCCTCTACAAATGACGTCAAAATTAGAAACATATTTGAATTTCTCGTCCGCAAAAATCCTCAATTTACAAATTTTATGTAAATATTTGGATTTCTTAAGAAGTTATTTACAAATATCGAAAATAAGATTTTAACTTGGAACACCCTGTAACTCCGTTAATAATGAGTTTTGGAAAAAATGTTATAGAGTTAGCATTTATTTTCGGTCTAGAATTAACCCCCGAATTTTTTTGCTCATCATTTCCAGACACTCTGTATAGACTTTTCGTCTCATTTTAGGGTCTAGAAAACGCAGTTAAATTTATGGTACTACTTTTAGAATCACCTTGTATATTAGTAATGGTAAGTTACATTAAAGGGTCTTCGATAATTAAATTTTAATTTGCTCAAAGTAACATGATGTACTCGTATAATATTACATCAGCAGCTTAGAAATTGAGGTTAATATTGTTTATCGATGTTTGCTGTAGTAAGTGAATTTGAGAAACAATTACTTCTGATAATTTTCAATTTACATATAAGACTTACACTGGTCTGCATTCATTTTTCATCATAAACTACGCGTATTTAGCGTAATAGGCACTTTTATTATACTACTATTGATTACCTACACTACAAATATGGAACAGCTGATTCTCCTCCTCGTTCTCAAACCGCCGGCAGCTCGACAGCGCTGACGCGATTGCTGCGTTCGGATCTCACGCGATTGTTCATCGTCGCTAGTCAAAGCGCGTTCATAGTCCATACACTGCATTGTATTACCTATATTAAATTTTAATGTTTGTTTTAATGAAATGTAAAAGCATTATAATAAATATAAATTTCATATTTTTTATAATTACATATACAGGGAGTTGCATAAGTGTATACTCACAAAATAGGAAATAATTTCTTTGGCAAATTATAAGAAGCTTCTCTTAAAAAGTTGCAGACCCTTAAAGAATGAGGTAAAATCTGTTTTTTTTTTCAATTTTTCTCAAAAACAGTTACTTATAAAAAAACGAATTTCTGCAGAAATGAAGATAGTAGGTATAGATATATAAAAAGATATTTTAGGGGCCTGTTTCCTGTTTTGCTATAAGGTGCTGAAATAAGCCCCTTCTATGTTTATTTTCAAAACATTCTTATACGTAGTGAAATTCTAAGGTAGCTTTGTTTATTTAGAAATTTTTTTGCCTATCAAAAATTTTTCTTGTTATTAATTTCTGAGAAAAAAAATGACACCGATGCAAATTACAATATAGTTGCGGCTAGAATTCAGATGATTTACGTTATCCGAACAAATGAATAATTACATTTTTATCATGATATTTAAGGAACTGCAACTGAGAATACTAAATCTATATACACAAAATGGTTGCACTATATATTACACTAAATTAAAAGATATGATTGTTTTCAACGCGAAAAACTATCGAAAATTATGTTAGCAATAAAAACAATTGCGCAACTATACAGGGTGTCTGGAATATGAGTGCCTTAAGCAGCAAACAAGTCTTGAATATGTGACAACGTCGCTCACATACTATCTTAGGATTGTTATGTATTTATACAAATAGGTACACCTAAACATAGATACTTATTGTGAATATTTTGTTAGAGTTCTTTTCACAACATAGAATAATAGTTTAAAATGAATTATGTTTCTTGCAAGAAGCGTTTACCTTACAAACGTCTCATTAACATGCCATGCAGCTGGTTATGGTTACTACATTTGTTTAGGTACACTCACAAATAATAAAGAAAAACTAGACAAAAATGAATCTCACTAGTTATACGCAGTAGCCTGACACTGCAAAGTTGTCGAACGTTACACTACGTTACAGTTTTAAAGAGTTTCTCGGAAACTTCAATTGTTTACTTCATTAATACTGATCCAAAAATCAAATTATGGATAAATTACGTAAATACATAGTTTTACAGTTGTATTTTTATTTTTTAAATGTATTTGTAGACAAACTATTCATTTTAGACATTATTTCATAAGAGCTTTTTATTGTTTTTGGTCAGATATATAAGTCCTTTAAATTACGGCACTCATACTCCGGGCACTCTGTATTATCAAGTTGAGTTGAGTTTTTGTGCAATTTATTCATAGTACGCTGCTATCATTACAATTGCTTTTTGGTAAATGTCAAAAAATTACAAAATATTAAGTTTTAAATTCAGTGGGTACCTACATATTAACCCTTAAATGCATCTTGTTGCAGATATGTCACATAGCTTTCAAAGTTCTATAGTAAGACATTGTTTAGATTTTAAACGGACTGCATGGCGTTGGATCACAGCAACATTCCTCTAGCGGCGCTCAACATGTACTGATTCGGACAAATTTGGCGCGATTTAGTGTTTACTTATCATACCGTCTTTGACACCTAACCTGTGTGCATTCGCCCAACAAGTGAAGTGAATTCAAATAGTTTTCAGTGATATTTATAAGAAATAAATATATTTTACAACAAGAACAGGTTTGTACATTGTACTATACCACAATATTTGTTATAAAAATTTCGATAAGCTCTATTTTAAACCATAAATAGATATTTTATATTTTCAGGTATTAATAATATTGTGTGAAACTAACTACTCAGTGGACAAAAGCCCCAACCTGCGTTGAATTACACCCACAATATCTTCCCATATATTCCTTATTATTAGCTTTTGTAACATTTTTACTGTTTTAGATATGTTGCAGATATACAACATTGTGTGAAAATGGAAATTATTAGTGCAATTCATTGTTGCATATTTGCAACATCATGCATTGAACTATCAACTATTGAAATCAGTTGTCCTTATGTAATAAAAGAATATAATCGTCATATGGGGGGGTGTTGATTTACTGGATGCGATTATGGCCAGGCATAAAATACTTATAAAAGCAAAAATGGTACATGCGGATTTTTACCACTTTACTGACATGGCTTCTACATAGAAGAATCAAAAAGTAAAGCAAGCTGGATCTGATAATACGGAAATGACTTTTTTGATTTCCGGAAGGAAGTCTCTGTATGTCTTATGAGGGTTAGTCAAAGTAGTTCTGTAAAACGTGGACGACCTAGCCAACTTACAGTGGAAGAATTGATAGAAAGAAAAAAGCTAAATGGGCCAACTCAATATGCTCCACCAAGAGATGTTAGGTTAGACCAAGTGGGTCACTGGATCATATGGACTGAAAAACGAAATATATGTAAATTTCCAGGGTGTAAAGGTTATTCTCAAACGGCTTGCGATAAATGTGGGGTAAACCTGTGTTTTAATAAGAAAAACAATTGTTTTAAAGAATACCACACTAATGTTTAAATATCTGCTTTTACATAATGTTGCATATTTACAACATCACACTAATGTTTAAATAACTGCTTCTACATAATGTTGCATATTTACAACATCTAATTTTTTTATTTCTTTTTCGATATTTGAGTGTAAAATATTTTTTTTATTATTTTTTTTAGTAAACTACATATTATAATACACTAACTGTATTTTTTTAAAACAAAAATAATAATTCATGCATTTAAGGGTTAATAGTTAGTATTTCATTATTATGAAAATTGCTTTTTGGCATAATTAAGTGGTAAATATCGATATGCACCGTATTTAAAATTTGATATTATTGTAAATTGTTTGACATTTACCAAAAAGTAATTTTAGTGACTTCGGCCTACAGAATAAAATGCACAGAAATTCAAAAATTAATTATATTATATTTTGTATTGTTCTAAAGAAATTTGTTATTATCAAAAATAATATACAGGGTGTCCGGAAATG
Source organism: Monochamus saltuarius (assembly GCA_025584915.1). Classification (NCBI taxonomy): domain Eukaryota; kingdom Metazoa; phylum Arthropoda; class Insecta; order Coleoptera; family Cerambycidae; genus Monochamus; species Monochamus saltuarius. Next base: position 53,468,282 of record CM046725.1, on the reverse strand, counting down.
ATGAGCAAAAAATTCAGAGGATAATTCTGGCTCGAAAATAAATGCTACCTCTTTCTATAAAATTTTTTCCTAAACTGATTATTAACGGAGTTACAGGGTGTTAAAGTTTAATTTTATTTCCAACTTTTTTGTGCTATACTTTATGCGAAATTTGACTGAATATTTTTCAATATCTGTATAATTCACAATATAAATCCTCAAATTTGAAAATGAATTTCATTAAAAATGTTTTTTTACAGCAACTGAAATCATTGAATACTCGTTTATAAAGAAGAACAATAGTTGCAGAATATATTGTTGTTAGTTTAGCTGTATAAATAACACGCTGTTCCTATTTTAAAAAATTGCTATTTTTTATATTAATTAATTTTAATTATTATTATTTATATATATTTTTTGTTGTGTTTGACGTCTTTGTTTCTCTGGTTACCGTATGGCCCATTGGGGACTTAAAGAAATGCATACTGAATTCCTGATTCAAATATCGTATATAAACTTTGAAAATTTAATAATATGGTAAATAAGTAAATGAGCGGTAGTTAGAAGTCAGCGCACGTTATAAGTTGCTTGGAAATGTATAAGCAAATTCCTGTTTCTGCTTGAAATTCCGCGTTCGTAGATAATATGCGAACGGTTATACATATGAGAAATCGGTTAGATTTGGAAACAATATCTTAATATATCTGGAAGAGATTTCTATTGTACCCTTTTTAAATGTGAGCTTTTATTCTTACTTACCTAACTTCTATTGAACAGAATATCAGAAACTTTAGTCACGTACTATTTTATGAAGATAGATGTATAGATAGATTTGCTATCATTTTCTTAAGGGTTCTTTATGGCAAAATGATTTTATCACGTCCAAAATATAGGATTGCAGAAGGAAAAGGGCAAATAAATAAACTTTCAACAGATCAATGTAATTCCGACAACATAACTCCTTTGAAATTTGTGAATTAACTGTTTGCTGGGAGCTCAACTTTTCATTTCATTAATTATGATGTTAAAATTTTACACGGCGCAACAGAAAAAAAAATTAATTTTAGTTATTGTTCCTAATAAATTTGTTCGTATTAAAAATAATATACTTGCTACTGAAGGTTTAAATGTACAAGGCGTCCCAAATTCGATCTGGGACACTACTACTAAGAGATATGAAAACGCTTTAAGTTGGGCATTTTGGTAATCAATCAAATACCGTTTAAGAATTGAAGAAATTCCTAATCTTAGAATATCCGAAAAATAATGGAATTTTGGAAATGTGTTTTTATTTATTCCTAACATTATTTGAAGATTTACTTTTAAATTAATTTTGCTTTCTCAATTTTGCTTTTTCTTTCCTACAAAATGGCTCATCAGCTTCGATTTTTCGAACTCATAGTCATATTATTGTCATGGGTTTCCTAACCCGACTTCTTTTACCAGAAAAACAAACAGTTAATTTTTACGGATATTTATTAACACTCTATGCACTACCGAATACTAATTACAATTCAACTAAACTCTATTTAATTAATCACTATCTAAATCGCTTTGAATCTACAATTGATCTCACTGAACCATCCAAATGAAAACTCTAATTCATGACTGACTGACTCGGCCGTTTATTCTTTTTTTATAGACCAAACAAATATTTCATGTATTTTCTAGCAGCTCTAGATCCATTTCTCGAGCGATTCTCGTCGATTCTCAATATTCCAGTCGCGCCTCGATACACGGTCTTATTTAGTTTGTTTACCAGCATCGCGTAGGGGCTATCGGGGCAATCTAGCGTTTTGCCATATCACAGTCGTCAAATTGGGTGCGAGTGGGGCAAATTCTATGACATTATTTTATTTTAATACGGATTTTTTTTGCAGGGTTCAAAGAGTTCAGCTTTCTAAGAATTGACATGTATGCCACTTCTTATGCTATTAAACGTTTGCTACGTAACATCGCAAATAATAAAAAAAATTTATAATAAGAAGAAGACTAATTATCATTATTATTCTGAACATTGTTAAGTTATATGCTACTGCCTCTTCTATGGTATGCTATATTACCTATTTTAATCCTCATTTTACATAATTGTATTTTACACGGATTTTTTTAAGATCGTTCTGAAGAAGGCTTAAATACAGCTGAAATATCGACTTGCCAATAAATTGGTTTTCGTTACCTTTGACCCCATTCTTAATAATATTTTGAAGGTTAAACTATTAGGTCATAAATATACTTACAAATTTACTCTATTTGTCTTATGAAATGTGCACTGTTGCTGTATCTACTAGAGTCTTGGAGTTATTGCTCTTACAGTTCGTCTGCCTGCTCCCTAGCTTTCTTGAAATATTGTGTGACGGTATTAATATTGTATATTCTTAAGATATGCTCTATCTTAGTACTTATTTGTGTACAGAGTGGATAGGTTGTAGCCAAATATTTATTCTTATTTTTAATCTTTAGTGTCCTCCTGATGACTTGCCCAATATTTCCGTTGGTATATTCCCTTTTTCTAAGAACGGATCGTAGATGGCGTAGTTATTCTTCCACATGTCTAGTTCACCAATTGATGCATGCATTAAGGTGTCACTAGTTTATGGACCGGGTGGTAAAGAGACTACATACAAATTTCTAATATACTCGAATCAAGAATTCAGACGTCTTACGTCACGGCTGACGTTACACATTTGTTTTTATTGTCAACGTAATTTTCGATATTTGGTCGCGTTAAAAACAATGTTTTATTGCAATTTAGTGCAATATATGATGCAAACTTTTAGTGTAGTATATAGTTTTATTAGTATCAGTTGCAGTTTCTTAAATATTGTGATGAAAATATAATGAATTGTTCATTTGTTCGTATGACGTAAGTCGTCTGAATTCTTGTCGCGAATATATCAGTGTAGGTATGTTTTCTATAAACACTGTGCTCTAATGTGCCATCTGGCTTTCATTTCACATGGACATCTAGAAAAGGAAGGGAACTGTTCTCCTTTATGGATTAGTGATCTTATATCTGGATGTATTCCATTAACGTAGATTGGAAATCCTCTTATATTATACAGGGTGTCCGAAAAGTCCGTCAGGAAACTCTGTGGGGTGATTCTACGGGTTAAAATAATAGCAGTTTGTAAGGATTTTTTTTTCGAATTCCCAATTGTTTGCAAGTTACAGTTTGTCAAAGTTCAATTTTTAAAATTTTTCTTTTTAAATAACTTAGTTAATTCAAATTCGATTAATCTCTCCTTTGGTACACCCACTAAGTACATCAAGCTCTATTGGAACATTGAGAGAAGAGTTTCATTATACGCCGCTAGGGGGCACTTTACCTAGAACTCAAAATTTGTATTGTTCATAACTTTTTTTTCTTGCTAGATATCACAAACATTTAAACATTTCTGGAAAGAGAAACAATTGTACTCTTTATTCAAGTCGATAAATGTAACCGTTTAGCAGAAAATCGCTATTAAAGTTTTATTAAAAATCAGATTTTTAATAATTCTTTCTTTAATTAATCAAGATGCTTTGCTTCAAATAAATGTCACTAGTAATTTTATTGTTTGACATTATCACGAAAATTGTTTAAAGCAGGTATAAGTCTGATTTTTCACCATAATAATCTGAGAAATGGCCCATCAATATTCAAGTATTGAATACCGTGGCATGCATTTTTGTAACGAACAAGTAAATGGCAATGCAAAACAAGCGCATTGGAATTACATAAATGCATATGCTAATAGAAGAATACCACATGCCCAAACATTTAACATTCATAGACGTCTGAGGCAGCAAGGCTCTTTTAAAAATGATGGTTATGACACAGGAAGACCAAGAACCACGAGAACTGCAGAAAAGGAAGAAAGAGTGCTGGATGCAGTAGAGATAAATTCAGCTATAAGCACAAGAAAAATTGCTGCTCAAGAGGGTATACCTCGTTATTCAGTTTGGGAGGTTCTGCATGAGCAACTTCTTCATCCATTCCACGTGCAAAAGGTACAAGCTCTTTATGATGAAGATCCAATGCGTCGTCTACGGCTCTGTAATAGCATTGTAGAAAGATATGATGAGGATAATGCATTTATTAATAAGATTTTATTTACCGACGAAGCTGGTTTTACAAGAGATGGTGTTACAAATTATCATAATACTCATCGGTGGTCCGATGAGAATCCCCATGCATACCAGGAAGCAAGACATCAACGGAGATATTCTCTTAATGTATGGGCCGGAATCATAGGAGATCAACTACTGGGTCCTCACTTCTTTAATGGAACATTAAATGGTGACAGTTACTTGGAATTTCTTCGAACCGATCTTCCAAATTTGCTTGACGATGTTCCTTTAAGAACAAGAGCTTATATGTGGCTATTACAAGATGGCGCACCTCCGCATTTTAGTTTGCCTGTTCGTGCGTATTTAAATGAGGTATATCATAATCGTTGGATCGGTAGAGGTGGACCGGTATCTTGGGCACCTCGATCACCCGACCTCAATCCTATGGATTTTTTCTTTGGGGGCACTTGAAGTCGATAGTTTATGAAACACCTGTAAATGACGTCAACGATCTTCGTCAAAGGATTATCGGTGGATGTGAAGTGATTCGAAACAATATCGGTGTTTTTCATCGTGTCAGACGATCATTTTTAAAACGTGTCAGAAAAGGTATCGAAGTGAATGGAGGTCATTACGAACATTTGTTATGATAAAATAGGACTGAAAATCTGTAAAAATTTGATTTTTAATAAGACTTTAATAGCGATTTTCTGCTAAACGGTTACATTTATCGACTTGAATAAAGAGTATATAATTTTTATAAAATTGTTTCTCTTTCCAGAAATGTTTAAATGTTTGTGATATCTAGCAAGAAAAAAAGTTATGAATAATACAAATTTTGAGTTCTAGGAAAAGTGCCCCTAGCGGCATATAATGAAACTCTTCTCTCAATGTTCCAATAGAGCTTGATGTACTTAGTGGGTGTACCAAAGGAGAGATTAATCGAATTTGAATTAATTAAGTTATTTAGAAAGAAAAATTAAAAAAATTGAACTTTGACAAACTGTAACTTGCAAACAATTGAGAATTCGAAAAAAAACCTTACAAACTACTATTATCTTAACCCGTAAAATCACGCCACGGAGTTTCCTGACGGACTTTCCGGACACCCTGTATATGAAAAAAAAAACATTTAATGGAAAAAGTTATTCTGAGAACAAAACTTTGTTTGGCAATAAGAGAGATAGTTTGAGAAACAAATAACTGTCGATTTGCTATGGAGTTCCTAGACTACTTCTGCAAGCTTACAACTAAAAAGTATCTGGTCATGTCTAGAACAAATGTTCTTCTGGTGGTCTGGTATTCAAACTGGACACTGCTGACTGAAAATATCTGTGCTATATGAAGAAGTGTGAAAGTGAAGTTGTGAATGGGAAGAGAATTTCATGCACTTTATGAGTTTTGTCAAGAAGGGAATCCGTGTTGGAAGATCGTTGACCTTCTATGGCCTACATTAGAGAGATTCCCCTGTGCAACATCTCCACCTTTTTCTTTTTAATAGGTTGGTTATCAGCTCAGATGGATTGATCTCCAAATTGGAAGAAGTACAAGGGGTCCAAGTGCTATAGCTTTTTAAGCTACTCTACAACCCTCCCAATAGTTCCAGATTCGATATTCCAGATAGTTTGAGAATTTTAAGTTCACATGCCCAGATTCAGATAATGAAAATCCTGAAGATGAACAAGAGTTATTAAAGAAAGTCGTTTAAATTTAAAACAACTTTAAAAACTAAAACAAATACTGAAGTTGATGATTTGTAAACTGACTTTTCGAAGGCTTTCGATAATTTAGATCATAACATATTAATTCAAAAAATGTCAGAGTCTGTACTAGTTTCATCGGGTGTACCTCAGGGGGTCATTTTAGGATATTTGTTTGTTATTTATATTAACGATATAGTTCAAAATCTTTATTTTAATTATCTCTTGTATGCGAATGATTTAAAAATAGTCTTCTATCTTACTTCCGTTGATGATTGTGTTGAGTTACAGGACTCCCTAAGCCATATTCATGATTGGTGTATCATTAACAGTATTTCTCTATATGCTAGCAAGTGCACTATTATGACTTTTTGTAGGAAACGCTATCCTATACGATATAATTATATGAAATATGAATGGCATTATTCTAAACCGTCCTGAAACTGTAAAAAATCTAGGTGTATATCTTGATAATAAACTAAGTTTCAATATTTATATTGACAATATCGTTCAGTCTGCTTATACAAGTCTAGGATTTCTAACTAGAATGTCCTATGGTTTTCGGATATATGACACTTTTCAGTGCTCTTGTTGGATCTAAACTCGAGTACGCTAGCATTCTGTGGCATTCTGGTTATAAGGTGGTTCAATCTGAAATTGAAGATGTTCATAGGCGATTTTTAAAGAAATTTTTAATTCTTCAGGATGGAATTTATCCTCAGATAGGTACTCCTAACGACATTTTACTTGATAGATTTAATGTGTGTAGTCTGGAACAACGTAGAAATATGCATTCGGTCATGTTTCTTTATAAAATTTAATGTTAGTTGTGATGTTGTTAATGTTAATTTAATATAATTTATCGCGGATGACACCTGAAAAGGACAAAGCAATACAATTTTCAGACTCTGAAACAATTTTGCGAATGCCCTTTGCAATTCCTAAACAAGAGCCGCATTACATGAGACTAGTTTATTAAATTAAAATTAATTACTTAACAGAGAAGTATGTCGGGGCAGAGGAAAGGAAAATTGAGGATAGAACAGTCCATCTGATCCAATTATAGCTGAAAACGCTGTTAAACTATGTTCCGACGCGAGTGGCGTTAGAAGGGCAGAACCGAGATGGATAACCCAATCGCTTAATTTACATAACCAAAGCGAAATGTGAAGGTATTATGAAGGATTCAGTTTTAATAAGCGGCGTAGAAAGGAGAATAGTGTAAATTGTATATGGCATTAGAATTTGATACCCTATCTATTCGTCCTTTGTGTCTACGTAAATTTATATGCATTAATATATGTTTATCTCTAGGAAGTTGCCGAGGTTCGTACAAATCAGCCTTTAACCCATTGCCAAATCTCATACACCAGGGTATACCAATTGAACTGTTATGCTGAAGCAGATAACAATGAATATAAGATGATTGGTTGAAACGTTCAATAGAAGTATTAGAAGTTTCATTCATTATCCCCTTTTGAAATTTTTAGCATAAAAAAGTCTGCTAAGTTTAATTCAGTAAAAATATTCTCAAGATGGCTCTGCTTTTTGCTATGTTGGAGATAGACAGAAACTTCGTGATTTTAAACATAATCTGATAAGTTATAAAATAGGTACCCAACAAACAATTAAAGTTAAAATTACGTTAACTTGACCTCTGAATTGGTCAAAAACTTTTCATGACCAATTCCATATAAGGGAAGTTTACCTATATTCGTTGGCCTTTTTCCTTATGTGGGGAAAAAAACTAAAGTAATATGGAAGTTAATAATTGGTCGGCAGAATTTTATTCCAATAAGATAATTGGACCTAAAAGAAATACGGACCAATTTTATGTTAAAATTTCAAAATATAAAAGACATTATTACCAAAATATACCCTAATTATGCCCTTTATATGACATACTTTTGCCAGAGAGAGACAACATTATATGTTTTATTTTATATATTCTTATAGCGAACAGGGATAGGAAGAAAAAGACTACCTATGTCAGGCTACTAAGCTACAAGTAGAGTAGGAGTTAGTATATTTATAGATATTTAGATTTTAATATAATAAAGTCTGTATTTTTGGTTTCCATTCATCAAATTGTACAACCCAGGAAATTTTTTCGTATAATGTCATGACCAAACTTTCATAAAAATAACGCGCCTTATAAATATACATTTTTACTATTGCTTTTTAATAATATTACTATACTGAAAAATAACCTAAAATAAAAACTGAATGTACTTCGTGATAAAATGTGTTTAATAATCTTTCGTCATAAATGTATTAACTAATATTATCTGTATTAACATAATTTTAATGAGTAATCAATTAGAAATAATGAACAAAACATTTAGTGTTTATTACAACATGGCCGCTCAAACAAAATCAACTTTGAAGTTAATTTGTCTCTAAGTTTTAACCTATAGGGCAGATTGCCTATGCCAATGTTGACGTCACAGGAAAATATTAACTTTGTGGTTCAAATTTACTCCAAATGAAGATATTTTATGGTAATTTATTACCAATTAAATTATTACTAGGTACCTACATATAAAATTCTACTCTTGGATTTATTTGTGATTGAAAATTCAAATTAAAGCCAATAATATTATGTATGCGTAATAACAAAAACAAAATAAATATTTTCTAACGGAATTCAATTCTAATTTCAATTCACGTGCACTACTGAATTCATCTGACACTATCACAGTCATAAGAATACTTATATATGAAGTGTTTATCGATATATTATCATTAGATTGATTTAATATGCAGTGTTGGCTTAAATTCGTTTTTTACAACTCTCTAATATTGTGTAGGGCGTGGTAGGGCGTAGTAGGGCTTAGTTTTCACTGCAGATTGCCAAAACACAAAACAATTTCTACGCGCTATTACATGAAGATATGTCGGAATACATATAACAAGAAGCTTGTTCCCTAAAAGACCTTTATAAGACACACTTACGTCGAAGTATTATTAACAAGTAAATTTGTATTATAATATAGAACAATATTTCTATGGTCAAATATTTTTTAGACGTTATCAACAAAGTTGAAAATAGGATTATATTGTAATAAAAATAGAACTTAACCAATTGAAGGATTTAATAGGGCAAAATAACTAGTTATTACCTTATTTTTTTACTACTAGTTGAAGACAAAATAAGTTTTACAATTTCGTAATAAATATGTAAATATTTACCTATTGTAATAATTTAAAAAATCCTTAGATATTGAACACAGATTTCTAAGCGAAATTAAGTAAATTATAACTTCGTCTTACACATTATTAGAATGTTAGCATTTGAAAACATAGAATAGGTAAACAATATGTAATTTCGAACTGTATAAATTGACATATATTTCATTTTACTTGGAAGGCATTATATTACTCTTAGTTAACAAATTTTTGACTAAAATTTTGGTCTTATAAGATTTTGTAACATTGAAGACTATTTTTATGGAGGAAAGTAGTAAATCTTGATCAATTCAGGATTATTTTTCTTGTGTAGTAGTCTATTAGGCTTAAATGTTAGTTGGGTAGAGTTTTATTGAGAACAATATGGAACTAGTATTACCATTAAGTAAAACTATTACTAAATACTTTATTGTAATAGTAAAATATCATGTTATTTTGTTAAAATATACCAAGAATAAAATAAACTGAAAGCCTGGTTTGAATTGTGGGTACTTTGGTAAATTATTTAATTTTTGCCTCTCTATTGTTTAATTGAAACAAAAATTAATAAAAAGTAAAAATATATTATAGATTTTAATTGTATTGAAGAATTTACAAAAAATATCTTTTTCGGCGTAAGTTATTTAAGAATTCTATGTGAACATTCTAATATGAAATAGTATTGCGTCTATCATTCTAGAATTAATTTTACAAATGTATGTTACTTATACGTTATTTAACTGACTTTATATAACGTTGATTTATGAATTAATTGATTAGGTACATTACGTATCTATCAATTTTTTATTTCTCTTATGTTGCCGTTCCAATTCCTAAGTATTTTTCTTATTAAACAAATTTACATTGTTAAAAAATATTTATTTGTGGAAAAATTGCACATCCAGCGGCTAATTCTAAGATCAGGGACACTCTGTATAAAATAAGTTAGAACTCTTTAGAGCATTATACATTGTTCCTTTGTAATATGAAATTTAAAAATGTTAGTAAGCATTTTCATGCTACTATATCTAACGTTACATGCTTCAAAATTGGAATTGATCCCGAAAATGAATAGTTTCATGAAAAACGATCAAGAGTAATAAAATATTCTAAAAAAAAAATTTACATTGTAATATATCGTCCATAGGCGTACGGCAGGAAAAAGTGAGGGGATAAAGTAATCACTTCCTCCCGTTTATACATTTGTTTTTTAGGCTTCATTTACAATAATACTCTTGGCTAATAACAAGAAGTATCTCTACAAAATTTTAAAGTGATTTGTGAAAACTGATATTATAGTGAAAAAACAATTTTAATAGTTCAGTTTTAACACCCTGTATTTTTTAAGGGGGGCATTTTTGTATATAGGTAAGTAGGGCTAAATCGTTATATTTTACGGCAAAAAATACTCAGTTAGCAGGATGACGTGCTTTTTTGTTACACCCTGTATATTAACTTTTTTGTGGACAGACCTATTGCACGCAAAATTATAGAAATGTTATTTATTTTTAGTGAATATGTTTACGTCAGCAATCTGAATCCGGTTCTGTGAAAAACCCGAAGTCCGTCTCTCCACGAAGCACATCCGTCTTATGGGATATTTCGCCTAAATTGCACAAGGCGGGATATTTCAAATTGGTTCGCCGTGTCGCCGAGACGCCGACACAAAGGGACATCCATCCTATTACCATCTGCATTGCAGTTTGCTGCTGATTTATCACGTAGTTTCTGCCTCTATCGCATGGCCTGCTTATCGCGGCTGTTTTATCTTAATTCATCATTGTTTCACCCGCAGCACCACTATCTGCGCTCATTTGTTTCGCGCCCGTCTGATGCCGGCCCAGGACCTGACCTCTCCGACTTTCTCAACGTCGAAAGTGGAGAAAAAGGATGCGGAGAAATACCCCCTCTAAGGGTTATAATTTATTTCATCGGGCGGAACGTGAGACAGTGTAAAACGCCTTCGGGGGATTGTTTTTGTGATATATTTTACTTCTTTGATTTATTTCTTGTTAGTAGACTGCTACCTTCAATCCTTCACCGAAATATAAGAAGTCTGTTGCAAAAAAATTGTCGCTTTGTATCATTCCTTTGTTCCTGATAAATGGAAACTTTGGAGTGAATTACAAAAGGACTATATATTTATGTTCTATATATTTTTAACTTTTTATGAGATAGATACAACACATTGTTTTGATTCAACTATAATATTTTTTTGCCGATCAAAACCAGTTATCGTTGTAAAACCGATTATACATGGGTGATAGTGATGACTTAGTAGGTACTTGAAGTTTAAGTTTCAAGTCTTGTCTTATCATGGAGCTTACGAAAATTCTACAAAGAACAAATGAATCTTGTGCATTCCCCTAACTTTAAGGAATAAGGTCACGCATCAAAAACATATCGTAATCTACAGGTTGACTTAGACTTGAAATATTTCACCTAGGAGAACCAACTATATTGTCACTACTTGATAACACAAAAAATGTACTTCAAACAATTCACCGCTGTCAAATTATTACTTTGACGTTTCAGTTATTCCCGTTCGACTGCTCAATATAAACTGAACTAAACTGTGGAGATGGAGCTGATCCGCATATATAATTCTTGGGTTCTCGAAGTTTTCTAGGTCCTCGAGAACGCGTCTGGAACCAAATCGAATATTATAATTTCAGAAGCAAACATGAACATAACCATCAAACTAAAAAGGCTAAGACTGATCGTTCCGATCAGATACTCCACTGCTTAACCTTCTTTATTTAATGGACAAGTACTACAGTGTCGACACCAATATTTCACATCTAAACGACTTCCATGCCAATAAAATCGGACTCTGACTTTGTTCAAAGCCTTATTTCTTCCCAAATGTATCTATATCACTATGAAAAGTATCGAGAACATCTGCCACCCATTTCGCGGTAATACAGTTTGAAAAATCCTTTCTTTGCCATTAGGATTCTCGAGTACTCTTTTAAATACGCCTTCCTGTATTATTGAGGAATCCCATAAGGTTGAGTAATTTTTCAAAAATGGAGATTTGTTAGAAACATCATTCTAGTTAGGTCTATCGAAATTTTCAATCCTCTACTGGAAATAGCACCGAAGTCTGAATCTTCAATATGTGAATTCTAATAGCCTATTCATCCGGACTCTGCAACTTAGTTCTTCGGTCTTCCGCACAAGTATTTGTCTATTTCTCTTGCTTTATTCAGTTCAGTTGCTATGATGTTTTGTAATTTTCTTCCACTTTCTACTTCTCTTTTGCAACTTGTTTTTATCGGTATTCAACTTCCACAGTAACTGTGCTTTATGTGTGTTCCTACAGTATCCTTATCTGGTTGAAGAATTCGGCATTAATAACTTCCAAAGTTTTATTCTGGCTGTCCATATCACTTACTGCTTCCTTTTTCAGTTCCTGTCTCGTTTTTAATAATTCGTTCTGTGCCTCAATATGCAAACTCAGTTTCTATTATTGCTTGTTCTCCAATTGTGAGGCTCTTTTGATCTTGACTTAATATATTCCTAGGGCATTGATTCCTGAGATGTCCCTTTTGCTCCACAGTTCGAACACTGGATGTGTCTTCGCTTCCTGTATATGATGAAATCGGCATGGTCCCATCCTTTATAACAGTTATGCAATAAATTTTGCAGGCTCTTCACAAACTCTTCTCATCCTTTTGTCCTACATTGATCACTTCTAGATGCTTGTCCAGCGGCTTCGATTTCCAACCTCAGGACTAGAGCGTCATATAGGTTTTTATGTCTGGCTAACCTTAATGCTTAACTGATTTTAGTTTCGCAAGCCACCGATGAAGTTGTTCACTGCTAACTGTTCTTGGAACATGCCGGTGCGATAGAGTAGACTAGCTTCACCATACGTGTACATCTGTCTCAAATTGTTGTAGATGTTCTTCGATGCGTTGTCTTTGGCCCTTTAGTTGTGCTTGGTAAACGTGTTGTAGATGAGCTTTTGTAACAATATCAAGTGCACGGTATATTGTAGACCTGTGTGGTTAAGGAACAATTTCATAGACAAAGTTAGGCTCAAGAAATATCTAAAATAAAAATAAGGTTAGCTAAATTTACTAACGGACAAAGACGTACCTGGCATAATAAAATCACTAAATGTTTGACAACTCAAATCACAAATTCTTTTTGAAACTACAGCCACAATAGATGAAATCTGATATATTTCTGCATTTCTCTTACTTCTTTAGATAATCTCTTATTTTAAATTAAATTCATTCATTATACAAAAAAATTAAGGTATCAATTAAAATTATTTGAAAATTCAATTTGGAAACAAAAAGTGTTGATGATATTTTGTTTAGATTAATATAAATGAAAAGCATGAAGGGCAAATGTTCCTTATTAATTCGCCATTAGGAAGAAGAAGAAATTGCAGCAGTGGTTGAACAATTTCTTGAGGTTTTCAAGAGATCGCTTCCTTCTGAGGAAGACACATTCCTCTCGAAACTTCATAAAACCCAAACCGACGCATAGCAACCACCTGGAAATTATTCAACCATTTTGAAGAAAGTAATAAACCATGAAAATTTTGGAAAATCTATTTCATCCTGGCGATCAAATTTTCAATAAAAATTTACCTCCATAAGAAGAATACTCCATTACGTACATATGTATGTATTGCAAACATCTAAATCAGAAATCAACTTCCAAAATACTCCTAACCGTCATCGTCATTGAAATCACAACTTTCTCATCGACTTGGCGAAGAGAGTAGGAATGTTACAATGGAAACTGTACATTCTTATATGTGTTATGCTCTTCTCCGGTACGTTCCCTTCTCCATTTCCCCGTTGATTCCGAAATTGCAGCTTGCACCAACTCGGAGCGATCTTAGTGACGAAAAACTATTTTAAATGCGGGACTAGGTGACAGCACTCCGCATTCCCCACATAAAACCCGCCAGCGTAAAATTACAGAGAACATAAAAACTAAATTGAATGCACACTTCAAGACTACGTTCTGTTGTTCGTTATTATCTACAGCAGAAACACAGGGATATTATTTTACCATTATAAATCCATTAAATGAGAGATTGCATTAACTCGATTCCAACTCGCGCCTTAATAGGAAACATTCAGTTATCGGGATTGTTAAAAAGTTTCCATTCCGCTCCCTCGGAGGAATCAAAAACGTGTCAGCAATTCCAGTTCGTTTATCTGGAAGAATCTGCAAGTCGACGAGTCCATCTCTGAATTATGGATATACGCATCGGCTAATGGATGGTAGACAGTTGATGGATCCATCGCTCCGAAAGCGAGAGTGTTTCTATATTGATTAAAATAAAGTTTTAATGCTTATGTGTATATAGCAACACGGATCAGAAAGGAGTATTAGTTAATTGGGTTCTTCGGTCGAATGTACCTAGAAGTTAACCATAATCTGAAACTGAAGAAAATTTTATATTTTGATTAAAATTATTCACAATTAAAAATCATTCCCGCTCGTCTTCAAGTCTTCAGTTCAATTACATGCTAATTAGAAGAAACAAATTTAGCTGTAGATGCATGTATGTGTCAGAAAAGAAAAAACAAAATATACAGAAAAGCTACAGGTACAAAAAGGCGATTCTTAAAGTAGTATCATACATTTAACTGCGTTTTCTAGACCTCAATATGAGACGAAAAGTCTCATACGCAATTATGTACACATATACAGGGTTAACTATGACTAAGTACAAATATTTTAAGTGGGGATAGAAAAAAATAAGAATTAACAAAATTTCCGTTCAAAAAATTTCCAAACTTATTTATAAAGCGAAAAAACAATTTTTTCAATATTATATTAAATCCTTATTTAACGCCGCCAATGCGAGAATCAGAGTATGCAACCAGCAAGCCACCGTCATGCAACAGTCGGCAGTCGGTCCAGTCGAGTCGGTTCGCTGTCATGTTATAATTTAATTGCTGTGTTGACGTTGTAGTTTTGTGTTCTTCTTCAGCTTTTAGTGCCTTATTTTAATTTTAAACGTTTTATAGTTAATAAATAAAGGAATATGTGTCGGGTACACATATTTTTCCACAATATAGTTCGCCGGTTTGTTTTCCTAGGTTATGGTACTAGACTGCCGCGGGTGTTAAACGTTTTCTGTTATCTATTAGAACCTACCTACTTATCCCTTTCTTCGATTTTGTTATAACACATAGGCATTGTATGTAACTGTACCTAAGGGAAGTGTGTTTATAGCGGTAGTGAGTGAAAATGTAGTTTTATCAGTTTGTAACCAAATAATGAAAAACGAATGCAAAATACTGGAGCTAACTGGATTAACTGTTACCTACCTATCAGGTATTATTACTAATAAGAATGTTAATTTTTCTCGTTTCTGCATACGACCGCATGGTAGTTGTTGACAGATGTAATGTCAACTATGGATCTAAGCCATAAGCCATCTCAGTCGATACTCATCATAGGCGCCGACTTTCCGTAGGAAAAAAAGGTTTTGCCCCATTTTTTAAATATCGAGCTAAAATTCTGGAATAACTTTTTTATTGTCTTTTAGGGCTCCCTGAGCACGTGGTTAAAATTTTTGTACTTAGTCATAGTTAACCCTGTATAGTAAAACACTTTGTTTTTGACATACAGGCTGTCAAAGGTTAGTTCCTGATGAGGGTTTTTTGTTAGTATTTTTCAGACGCGTAGAGATAAATGAATGAAATGTAGCACAATTCTATAACTTTTTATGTTGTTTATGAAAATCTAAACAGAAATGAACAAAGTTTGTCCAGGGAGGGGTAAAATAAGGGGAGCAAGGCTTCAAAAATACTCAAACTTTTTTGTGTACTTATATTTTTTTGATAATTTGCAAAATTTACATAAAAAAGTACTCCTGTAAAAATTCGTTCGTCGGTAACAGTTTTCGAGAAATATGGATTGTAATATCTCGTCGCATGCTAGGTCTCATTAAAAATCTATTAGACTTGATTTTTAAATTGAAAAAAAAAGAAACATTTTCGACATTTCAATACAATAAACATTGGTTAATAGATCGTGTAGTTTTTGTTGTTACCATAAAAGTGCTTAATTATTATTAATGAGGCATCAATGTTTCAAAACGCCGAATATACGGATATGTTGTTAACATAAGGAGAGTTCCATCTTTTTTATGTAAAAATCTGTAGAGTTTTATCTATTGCTATGAAATTTTCAAAACAATACACAAAAGAGATTGGTGAAGTACTATCACTAATCACCTAATGTTAACAACATTACAAGGTTTGATGAAACCGTTATTTTTGATGCAGTTTTACCGAAGGACAAAGATTTCATCAAAGCAGACCGATGTTCTCGAAATTTTGCACATCGCCATTAGCATTCTGAACAACATTTTCAAGTAACATTTTGCTGTATTTTCATTTTGGAAAAATAACTTTACCTGAAACCAAAACTTAGTTTATTGAATATTTCAAACAGGATTATTTCGAAAACTATTATTCCTAAAGATTTCAACAAGGTATACTACCTTTTTCACGTAAAAAAGTTAGTAGAATCGATTGTTTCAATAGTCACATGTTTAATACACAAAGTCGTAAAAAAGTTCTGCCATTTAAAAGTAGCATGATGTGATATTAGTGGCGCCCTTTACTAGTGACGCCAAAGTTAGAAACAAATTTGAATTTTGCCCTCCCGAAAACCCCCGATATCCAAAATTTATGCAAATATTTGGATTTGTTAAAAGGTTATTTACAAATCATCTGTGTGGTAAATGTGTTTGTTTTATATCATATTGTTTATTTACTGAATTTAATTAATTAAATTTCAATGGACGTTCTGGGCAACGAGAATATTTGAAATGATTTTGAAATATATTAGAACCTGATAATCAACAAATTAAAACAAATGTTTAGGAATTTATAGAAAAAAGGACGAAACATTTGTTCACAGTGCGGATTATCCATAAACTAATTCAGAACGACTATCTTAACATATTCAGTTTGCAAGGGAACTATATTTGTGATAAGAATTCAGACGTCATACGTCATACGTACAAATGAATAATAATAATAATAATAATAAATGACTTTATTCATCATCTATAAAAAATATAAATTTCATATATTAATTATGAAGTGATGAAAGGGCGAAGTTCGGTTATCCATTCAAAGAATGGAAACTCGCTCTTCCACTTAACCCTAAATATATAATACTAAAGTATTTCATACATCAGACACCTACTATAATTAATAATAATATATGAAGAATTGTTACAATCATATAATAAAAAAACTATGAGAAACATTCCTGTGAAACTTTAATTTCGTGTAGTAAACCAGTTGCTTGTGCAAAAATAAAGGGTACCTATCATTTAATAGAATTGGTGACACATAATACACTATACTTAATTATAAAACATAATATTAACAAACTGAACAAAAATCAGAAATATCCACAATAGAATAAAAATAACAATAATAATATGTACTAATAATAATAATAACGCTGTATATGGACTCAGGTAAACAGACAATTGCTTATGAAAACTGATCATTAAGCAACATTTCTTTCAATTTATATTTAAAACTATTAATGTTGAGATTTTTAAACTTTGCGGGCACCTTGTTGTAGTATTTAGAAATTAAATATGAAAGGGACCTTCGGTATAAAGAGGTAGAATGTCTAGGAACGGTTAAAACATTTCTAAATCTAATATTTAGTCTGTGAGCATTACCTCGGAATTGAATGCAATTAAATAAATATTTAGGGTCTTTGTGGTAATGATTTTATGATATAAGCAACAACTATGCAGAATTCGACGCTTTTCCATTGTGAGCCAATTTAATTCCTTAATTTTATGTGAAACTGACTGAAATTTTTTTATACCAAATATAAACCTTACACACGCATTTTGTACAGTCTGAATACGTTTCTTATAAATATCTGTTAAACTGCCATGGAAGACTACATCAGCATAATTAAAATGACTTAGTACAAGCGAATTACACAATAATATTTTAGTTTTTTTGTTTAATAAATCTTTGCAGCCAAAAATTAATTTTAAATTACAGTAAGCTTTTCTTATGCATTTATTAACATGTTCATTATATCGCAAGAAACTGTCAATATGCAGACCCAAATTGCGAGCATTAGTTGCTACATTCAATCGCTCATTGCCAATTTTTATATTTAAATTAGGTAAACACCGTTGATATTGTGTTTTTTTACCAAACAGCAACACCGTTGACTTATTAGGATTTATTGTTAAGGAGTGGTTACTTGATGCTGTAATTAGGGACTCTAAATCAGCATTAATTTGCAAACAAGCAACATCCAAGTCATCAACACCAAAAGAAAAATATAGCTGGTAATCGTCTGCATAACAGTGAGAATTACAAAAGGTGACGTATGACTGAAAGTTCGAAGTGTAAATAATAAATAACAACGGTCCCAATATGGAGCCTTGGGAACCCCGCAGCTAATATTTAAAGAATCTGAAAATAATCCATTTAACATAACCTTCTGGGTACGACCAGATAAGTAACATTGAATCATTAATACAGCATAATCACTAAAGCCATAATAATGCAAGATTGACAACAGCAACCGATGATTTATCCTGTCAAACGCTTTAGAATAATCTAATAAAACTAAAGCAGTTAACTTATTGTTATCAAGTGCCGACAGAATATCATCAGTCACTTTTAACAACGCAGTTGTGCAACTATGACTTGGCCTGAACCCAGATTGACTGCACGGCAAAATATCGAACTGGTCCAGATGATTTCTTATTTGTAAATTTAAAACTTTTTCCAATATCTTTGACAAAACTGGTAATATGCTTATCGGTCTTAGATCCTTAAACTCTCTAGGATTACTGATGAAATATAATGAATAATTCATTATATTTTCATCAAAATATTTAAGAAACGCCAACTGAGAGTAATAAAACTATATACTACACTAAGTTTTTGCATTATGTGTTGCACTAAATTGCGAAAAATGATGCATTTTTAATGCGACTAAATATCGAAAATTATGTTGACAATAAAAACAATTGCGTAACGTCAGCCGTGACGTAAGACGTCTCAATTCTTGCCGCGAGTATATGCAGCTGATTGTTAAAAAGCTATTTTGTCGAAAATTTCTGATAATTACCCCTTTTTTCTTCAATAACAATGTATAGTCGCGTCAAGAATTCAGACGACTTACATCATACGAACCAATGAATAATTCGTTATAGTTTCATCAAAATATTTAAGAAACTGCAACTGAATGTAATAAAACTATACTACACTAAATGTTTGCATTATATATTGCTCGAAATTGAAGAAAATGATTATTTTTAATCCGACCAAATAGCGAAAATTATGTTGACAATAAAAGCAATTGCGTAACGTCAACCGTTACGTAAGTCGTCTGAATTCTTGCCGCAACTATAGGTTTAAGATCTTTTATTCAAACAGGTAACATATTAGGGCTAAAAGGGTTACGCTCACATTTACGTCACAAATATGACGGATATGGTGCCCTCTAGGAAATACATCGAAATAGAAAAAAAATATCATTTCTTATATCCAAAAACATTTATTTCCAAATTTATAAGTTGATATCTAAGACAGTGAAATTATTACAAAAAAAAATATTTTTTAAACTCCAACTTTGATACCCTGTATGTTTTTTATTATCAACCATTTTATTAAGTTGGCTTAAATCGTAATATTTTGAAGTGAAAAATCTAGTATGTCCCCACGGGCCATTACTTACGGACCTCTCTGTATACAAAAGATAGTTTGAGATAGATAAGGGGTCTGCTCTTCCTGCTCGGCCTAAGCGGCTCGACTTGCAGGAAGCGACCTACATTGCAGCAAGTACTTAAGTGCAGACCTCTCGCCCTGGGCGACGCGCCATTAAATCTATAAATGAGACTGCAGGAAACAACTACTCCGCGGACTAATGCCCCGAGCGGCATTGAATTATATCACCTGCACTCGGTTAATATGTGAACATATATATGAAAGAACAGCCAGTTCAATTGTCTGTTATCTCACCTACTTATAGCATACTGATGAGAGCTAACAAGCCCGAAACCGGTCTATCTGATCTGATGGTTTGGCCGACAAGGGTTCTTGGGTTCTGTTCACACAGATACTGCAGGTGTAATTCAAGATCTAATTTCAGTTTCTAAATGAAAGTAGGAGATTGTTCATCCACCGGACGTGCAATTGTTGTACCATGTACCTCCACATTTGCATGGGAGAGAGCGTGGTGTGGTACATTATTATTTATCAAGTCACATATGCGGCCTACTGAAGTACTTTCAAGATCATATTCGAAAAATTAAAAACATTTTTAATCTGTATTTTAAGCAGTTCTAAGTGAAAAACTGACGTTTGTTAGTGCCCATTGTGGTTGTTAAATCCATTCATGAAATTTGTTCGAAAATAAAAATGTAAATTTGTAACAGTTTACAAGAGAAAAACT
Source organism: Monochamus saltuarius (assembly GCA_025584915.1). Lineage (NCBI taxonomy): Eukaryota > Metazoa > Arthropoda > Insecta > Coleoptera > Cerambycidae > Monochamus > Monochamus saltuarius. Next base: position 53,447,937 of record CM046725.1, on the reverse strand, counting down.
TTTTTTTGAATAAATTAAGTTGAAGAAATTGCTGACTGAAATAGGGTGATTAAATGTAATGTTCTACCCAACGATTTATTAGTTTTTCTGTGCCACTAAATTCATTTCTAAATTGAGTACTTTATCCTTGTACAATCGTTCTTAATGACGTTATAAAGAAAAGCAAATTCTTTCTTGTTTTCTTTCCACGCACTTCCAACCCCCAAGAATTAAGATTTTTGGAATCAACTGTTTCTCATTCTGCCCATTATATATTTTGTTATAATTTGATGTAATTAAACATTATTCAAAATTTGAACATGAGCCACTATGCTAATGCAATCCATTTTTATTCAAACAAAAATTTATAGAATTAAACATATACCTAAATAAATTACACAAGGCGTCCAGAATATAAATGCCGATACTAAAAGATCTTGTATATCTTTTATGAAAAAATGTCTGAAACCAAAAATTTTTCTACAAATATGTTCCAAAATTACAACTGCTTATGAAATTCCAAACTAAGGTACAACTAAGGTCAAGTAAAAGCTCCTATAAAGAAATTTTTATGTAATTTCTTTCTTGTTATTAATATTAATGAAGTAAACAGTACAAGTTTCTCAGAAAATGCTTAAAACTGTAACACATTGTAACATACGACAACGTTGTAGTCTATTACACGCTGCTGTTAAATTATTAGCCAGAGTAGTATTGTGCATAGTGCATTTCGTTTTCTGTACCTAGTGCTTGTTTGATACTTGAGTTATATAAACAAAAATGGAAAAATTTATTTTAGCCATGACCAGCAAAGCTTTCTGCTGCGAGACGTTTATACGATAAACGCTTTTCATAAGCAACATAAGGTCACTTTGATCAGTTGTTACTATATTTCACATTTATTATTTATGTTTAGCTGTATTTGCAATTATTGTAACCACCTGACATGATGTGTGAGTGTCGTTACATATTCAAAACGTGTTTACTATTACCGTTGGTTAGAGAAAAAAATCAATTATGGTTTGTTTGGTACAATTTATTGTACAGCATAAAGACACCCTGTATAAAAATAATATACATACTACTTCTAATTCGTATCAATTATCGAATCTAGATAACTATAGCTATCATGTTTGGAGCCTCAGTTGGAACATACACCATTGCTTTTGAAAAACTAAACTTTCAAAAATGTTCTTTGAATCAATCAACATATTAAAGAGTTGGCCTAAATTAGTGGTTTGTATTATAATACTGAACAAACAAGTCATAAGCAAAGCTTTTGCAATAATACTTTGATATTAGAACATTATATTATGTGTATTTTGAATTTGCTGCTGCTACAAAAAAAAAAATAAAATGGATAAACAATGGAATAATATGAACTTAAAGAATGAATACAAAAAAAATAATTCTTATTTATCCAGACAATTCAGTCTTTCTCGTGTATTTACTGATATTTGAAACACCAGTACTCTATGTATTTTTACAAAAAATCACAAGGACTAAGGTTTGCTGACCTTGGTGGCTACTGATACACGTGTCGTATCTTGTAAAATACACATGTTTTATCAAATGGTTCCACGTCTTTTAACATCGACAGGTAGTTTTGTAAAAATGTCAAATATAAAGCTCCCTTTAAACAATCCAGTAAAATACGTGGCTCAAAAGCATCTAATTAATAATTTCAGTTTACAAGTTCATCGAAAATCTTCATAATGAATTTCTGGATAGCATAGGGAATTTTTTCAACTTGTGCAGGGATATTTTGCAAATTGATGATTCCATTTCGATAGATGTAGCTTCGATCAAAAGTAATTTTTTTAGTCTCTAGTGCTCCAATTCAGGCGCAGAACTGAATTCTGTGCGAGTGGTTTTGGAATTGTATTGCTTGGATACGTTGCAGATGAAAGAGATACAACTAATTTTAATCCAATGTCTTTCACAGTTTAGTTCCCCATACGTTCTTTTGTTTGCCTTATGTGATTTCTCAAGTAGTTACTGTCAGATCTCTGAGAATATTTATAATTTTGTCTTCATTAACAACAAATATTCTTGGTTCTGCATATTCTCCACGATATTTACTGTCGCCAGTTTCCTTAGTATCTTCAACAAGATTAATACAACTTTTGAACTCTGAATATACTAGCTGGGAAAAACAGTCTTCATATAAGCAAGAAATAGGAGCGTGATTTTGACGGAACTGCCTGTAAATAAGTAACACACTGATCAAAATGTCTGTAATTCCACATAACTCTAAGTTGGCAATTTGTGATCACCGTAAAGTTATCTAAAATTACACTATAATTTTATTAATGACATAAGTACACCGTAATATTACGGAAATAAACATGGATAAAATTCCGCACTGTATTACATGATAAATTTACAACTATTCCATCGTAAATTTGCGACACTATAGTTTGTATTGATCTATCCATTGTAATTTTTAGGTTGTTCACTTGTTGTTTATAAGTACGTGAAAATAATTGTTAAGATGTGGGGTTAAAATAGTAAAATAATGTGTGTCATACAAATGCATTTTAATAGTATATTATTTAACAAGCGGTAATGCAGGTCATAACTCACGCAGATGAAGTTTGCAGCACGAGCCGCAGGTGAGTGCTGTAATTCATCAAGTGAGTTATGACCATTACCGCAAGTTGAATACTATACTTTATCTACGACTATAACATCTTTTTTAGGACTATTATTAGAAATTAATTTGAAAACGTCAACATTATTTTGTTAAAATAAGGATAATAATTGACAGTTTCGCCTACTGACAGGCGTAGGCAATTTAACAATTTTAAAATCTTTTAATTGTTCATTTCTTTTCACTTGTTAAAAATTCTTTCCATTTGACACCAATGGAACGTATTTATCGGCCTAAAAATTTCCAAGAATTTACTGCGCACCTATTTACATACCGAATTATCATTGTAGAAGCCCAGCGTGAGTTATAATTACCACCATTATCCGGCTCGAAGGACCACAAAATGTTTAGTAATAGCTTTACTTGAAAAAAATGGACTGTATGCTGGGAGCGCCTTATTAAAGAAAATTAACCGAAAAATTATAATTTGAAAATAAATTACCAACGAGAAAATATAATATGCGACTCACCGTGATCTTCCTGGTTTCCTATTTAGAGAGGCTCCTCTCGGAGTCTGAAAAACTAAAATGTAGCTTGGTCTCTTGCACTAAATTTGCACCAAAGTCTAAAATTAATTATCTAAAAGTTCATTGAGTTAATATTTGCACTTTGGAAATTTGCGAATGTCTATGGTATATATATGTAGCGATATGTAACGAATGCGGCGAACTATTCACACCCAATTGTGCGAATCGAATCTGTTCTTCTTCGATGCGTAGGTCGCAAAAACAATCTCATTGGTTACAAAAAAATTTGAAAATAAAAACTGTGCGGATTTAAGTATTTTAATATGACGAAAATTTTATTTAAGAAAAATATTAAATAATATGACTATGAAAATGACTAATATTTATTACAACTAAATGAAAACGGAACAATAACTCACTATAAAAACTCACGCTATTTGTTTATTGATACTATTAATTGCTCAAAAGCAGTTGAATAATTAATATATAAATTAATAGGAGTAGATAAAAGTTATTAGGTATATTATTTGAGAATTTAAAGGTAAAAGTCTATAAACACATCAATAATTTTATCTGTGTTGGTATTTTATTTTTTGAGATTTCTGTACTAAAAACTCCACAAATTTGATCATTTTACGGCGAGAAATACGGCAACCCAACTAGTTTTTTTGTTGATTACTTTAAATTTTTATAATTTTACGGTACTAATTCCTATTTACAGAGCACATAAAACTGAAAAATTAGTCTTGTTAATCGTCAGACTGTTCCATTTAATTACACAAAACGGGATAACCCGGCTGTTTACCATTTTCCTTAGCCCCATATTTGTAATTCGCATACCTCCCGCACTGATTATAGTTCCAGCTTCAGCTTGGAACTCATGAAAATGTATCGTGCTTTATTGTTCGGTTTTTCCCTATGTATACCCATTCCATTCCCATACTTCGTTCTACTTGCATTTCCTTTATCTTGCTGCGCTACGTCCGGTGAATACCATGAATTATAATGCGATGTGCGAGTTGTTGTTGATGTTGGTGTGTTTCTGACATTGAAATATCGAACTGGTATGTTAATGGCTCGCACCGGCTTCTGCTACAAAAAGCTCTGGCGAATTATCACAGAATGATGTCGTTATGCGCATCCTACAATTCATAAAATAAAGCTTTAAGCAGAAGATTAGCATCATATTCAATGGCGGTAGTTAACGAGATTGTTTATTATAAATTTAGACTTATACAGAATGAGAGACTAGTCGCTAATAATTGAATGAAATTCAGGGTGTTGCAAATTAGTAGGAGTGTGTTAACTACATATTCTTTGAATCAAAATAATCGAACTTTTCTTATGCCACTTTTCATTTTATAGCTTCCTTTTCAAAATACAGGATGTCAAAATTGAAATATTAAAAATGATATTTTTCTACGTTCATGCAAAAAACAATACTTTATTGAACTATATTTAGTGGAAAAAGTGGTTCTTTATTGCACTCATCTGTCATTCTACTGCAGCGTTTTGTCATCATGACAAACATAAACCTTCAAATCGACGTCACATTTTTCTAGACTTAGTGTCATCTAAATAACATTTTTGGTTTTTGCATGAACGTAGAAAAAATATTGTATGCAACTCGTACAAAAAGTGTTTATTGCACGCGACGTGAAATTGTCCAACGAGGCCGTCAGGCCGAGTAGGACAACACTTGTTGCATAAATAACTATTATTGATAGCTCCGCTAATTTTAGAGATATTTGTTTGAAATTTGGCACATATTTTTATCTTCAGTTTGCACACTTGCTGTGTAATTTTGATCTAAAATATCAAAGAAAGGGAGGTCGTAGTATCCACAGATCCCCCCAAATTTTCTTTGGGTAGCGTGTGGTTTCAGAATATATATATTTTTGATAGAACGTGATTTTATTCTATTTTTTTTCCATTCTTGTAATGTTTCGATTTGAGGCACGGTTTACAAGTTATTAAACTTTTTTTGCTAATAATATTAATATTTATTATCCAAAAGACAGTACAACTGAATAGGAATGGTCACAAGCAAGACTTAAGTGGCTCGTCCAGGGTATATAGACATTTCCCAATCAAAAATGCGTTTCTAAATGAATTTAATGTATCACATTTTATAATGTCTGGTTTTAATTTGTTAAATAAAATTCGTCCCATACAGTTATAGGAAATCAGCTGTTTATTAAATGGCACGTGTAACTGATTCACCTACCTGGTATTGTTCGCAAGCATATCCATAACACAAATAAATTGGTTTCTATTTAAGTAAACATACGAACACAGTTTGTTTGGAAGAGAGACCAAACATACATCTAAGAGTTCTCTTTTGAGCTATAAAAACGATCCCAGCAGCGAGAGGTCCCAATAGCAGATCCCATAGCTCACACGTGGCTCCACTTGTGCATGGTACATATTATATATTAACTGATCAACGTTTAAAATGCTATGCAAGTTGATACGATACTGAATTAAGTTTTTGAATTAAACTATTGCAGTGTGAGTACCAATTTAGACGTACATCCATCTGTAGGCCAAGAAATCTCACACTATCAGTACAATGAACTGGTACATTAAATGATTCACAATGATTTTGTCTACTATGTAATCGAAATAATTGGGTTTTGGTTGGAATCAAGTACAAAAAATTCTGTGAAAATCATTCACCCATAACTGACAGTACTTCATTGAATTTATTAGTTAAATTTTGCATCTAATTTAACAGACAGGATGTTTGAAATGTCATCTGCATATAAGATAAAACATGCTTCATTAGACAAGTCTGCCAGGTCATTAATGTAGGTACAGCAAAAAAATACAGGCCCAGAGCAATGGTACATCTCGGATACCGTATTCTTCTAGTTTCCTTATAGAACAATATGATTTATACAGTCGAATGTCGAAAGTAAATATCATTAAGTATTAAATGATGATTTGCATTTTATTCAGTAAATTGAAATAAACAAACGGCACAGCAGACAATAAAAACAAACAAAAATTTAACTCAGTTGAGCTAAATATTTAATATGAGTATCACCTACACCTACCTGGGACTCTTTTAACTAGAGATTAACGAATATTCTGGAAAATATGTGGTTTCAGTCTAAAGTGCTCTCCACATTGCAAAATTCGTTCCCTTAGCTGTTGTTTAGTTAGTATCAGAACCATATAAACGAACCTTTCATAAAACCCCAGAAACTAAAGTCCAACGGGTTGAAGTCGGGGGAACGGGTTGGCCATTTAACATATGCAATGCAAAAAAATAGTATCAAACTAAATTAATATTGTAAAAGTTATTTTATTTGTTTCAAAAAAAGCTCAATAAAATCCCACTTCAACCAACCTTATATAAAGAGATTTCATATCCTAAAAAAAGTTCTATAGAAAAATTCTAAAATAAATAAAATATGAAAAGAGAGATTCTTCTAAGTAGAGAAGGTATACTTCGTTGAACCTCGTTCTCGAGATATATACATTTTTATTTTTTATTCAATGAAAATTAAATTGGTTACCTACCAGTAATATATCAAATTTCTTAACAAAACAAGTTCTCATTTGGTTCTCATGCCATATCTGCTAATTCTTGATTTTGAATAAGGCAGTTTTAAATATAACATAACCACGTAAAATAATAGAATACGAGACTGAACTGCAAAATTGCAAAACAGACTTCCTGATTATTTTCTAGCACATAACCGGTACGATGTATTCCGAAATAACTAATTTGGAAAATGTAGATATAATAATTGGAATCATTATTGCCAGAACAGAGTATAAAGTACGTTTTAAACCCTAGTCAATCGCACAACAAAAATAGTATTTAGGACATTCTAGAAACTAGGTTTTTTTTAAGGAAACTAGAGAAAATCGCATCAAAATCGGATTACGGAAATTATTTTGTAACAAGTTTCAAGATACCTAAAGAGGCCTCTTAAGAGATAAACACTTCGCAACTTCGCGAATTGTTTAATTTTAAGCAAAGATACAAGGAAATATGTAATTTTACAATAATTTATGTAGGTTCCCCATTTTATGTAGTTAGAAGGCTTCGAGTCTTTCATTTTGTTTCTAAATTAATCCTCTTTGTATGCCGTCGTTTTTTAATTCAATTTTTAATTTATCTACTGTTACATAGTACAAGTATTAAATTCCAACCAGGCAACAGCTGCCTGTTTGCTGCAACGACTATATTAAAAAAGAGAATATTGGTCTAGGCTTTCGAAAACTAATGCACAGCATTGAATATTTAATGAATAAATTACAGAAAAATGAAACAGTACAATGAGCTATTAATATGATATTGATTATACACTTAAAAATAATTTGAAAAGATGGACGCTATAAAGCAGATATAACAAACTGAGGAACAGTATAAAATTACAAACATGACATATTGTTAAAGGTTTATGCTGATCATTATTTTCTTAGATGCGTATTCATAAAAATAATTAAGGATTGTCAAAAATTATATTACCTAAGTGTCACAAATAATTTTTCTTTATACCTAAGCTTGGATATACCATTTCAATAAAACATGTGCCACTTAAATCTTCATCTCATACTGTACTATAGGTAGAGGTTACACAACATTACAAGCATAATTAATTAACAGCGGAATATAGGTGAAAACTTAAACTTAAAGTTTTATACAAATTCACCATTTCTTAATAAAAAATAGCCAGACGAAACTCCCTTTTTAGTCTTTGTTGAAACTTGGCAATTTTGTTTGTAGTAGTAATACTTATTTTCTCACATAATTTAATAGTTTGTCCTATTTTCTCCAGTGGCGTCACCACAAGGTATTAGCTAAAACTAGAAAAAAATAAGGTACGCCAGTGCTTTTTGGTATGTAAGTTCAGATTTAACTATCAAATATAGTACAACTTCTTTGTTTTTTTTCCTATCTCGCTTTGTTTATTGTAAAATAATAAAAAAATAAACAACACGGTATGGAAAAACAACTTTTATATAAATTGACCTCAAAGGAGCTGTTCGAAATGCCAGCCATTTCGTTCTACTCACAAATTACAGCGACGTATCGAAGACCGCCTAACGTCTCTCAAATGATGTGGAGTTATTTTGAGAGCAGCGTTCCGGCTTCGTCGTACAAGTTCCTCTTGCGAGTTAACAGACGTAGAGTAAACTGCATCCTTAATAAACCCCCACACACAAAAATCCAAATGTGTTAGATCAGGCAATCGCGGAGGCTACCCAACTGAACCTCCACGACCCACCCATCTCTGTGAATACATTGTATTCGGCCAGTTTTCCAAAGAGTAATGGTAATTAAAAAAACGAGTCTATTCTTTGTTGAATAATAACATCGTCTAGCATGTTATCATGCTGGGCAGTTAAAAATTCAAGAAATAATTGACCGCTTAACCAATTGGGCAGGATGCAAGATCCCAACAAAAAATCTCCAAATACTCCTATTCAAACGTTTACACTAAATTCTTGATGGAACCTCATAGGTCGAATCAGACGTGGATTTTTATTATCAGAAACGTGGAGATTATGGAAACAGGATTCATCCGTCCAAATAATTTTATTAAGACACTCTGGATTTTCTCTTACCTGATTAAGTATCCAATTACAAAAAATTACGCGACCTTGTGCGTGCATCTTCAGGTTGTAATGCTTGTACAGGCTGTAAATGGCACGGATACAGACCATTTTGTCTTAAAGTTTTCCATATCTTGGTTTTAGATACATTTAATTGCCTTGAAACCCGCCGAGTACTTAATTGTCGGTTTCTTGCAAACGTATTTAAAATTCGTTGCACTTGTCTGCAACGCCTTTGCCGAATTTGTCAACCTGCTACTGCCCGGAGCGGTTTTAAACCTTGGCTTCTAAACTGTTGCTGTATTTTTACAAAAAGGCTTGAATGGGGTTGTCTTCTGTTGGGAAACCTTCTTCTGTATTCGCGAAAATCACCAGCAGAGTTTCTATCTCAAAATCTATACAAATAATGCATGTCTGCATACTCTTCATTACTAAACGGAAAAGGCTTTTTTATGAGAAACAGAAATGTAACCGTCAATCGAAAAAACTCAATTAAAGAACGTCAGCAAACGTTAAACCATTGCTTGGCAATTCAAAAACAGAAATATTCATAGCACACTTTGTAACAAGTAAATAAATAAATTAAGCAAATTTCGAATCTAGTCATGCAAATGTTTTAATTCTGTCTAAGCAAAGCGAAATAGAAAAAAAATGAAATAACAAAAAAGTTGTATTTTTGACAGCTAAATCTGAGATACTTACCAAAAAGCAGTGGCGTACCATATTTTTTATATTTTTAGCTGGTACCTTGTTGTGACGCCACTGGAGAAAATAGGACACATTAAATTATGTGAGTAAATGAGTATCTATTATTACTGCAAACAAAATTTCCAAGTTTCAAAAAAATCTAAAAAGGGGTTTTCGTTTTACGTATAAAAAATCAATTCTCATTTTAAACTTGAACACCGTACAAATTGAAAACAACTATTCATATATATTTATATGATTTTTTTTAAGTACAAGTTGTGAAAGTCGTTCTACAGAAAAAGCGGACACCCTGTATATTTTTTCGTTTTTCAGCCATTAAGCGAATATTATGTATTATATTTAGGTACACTAATCAAATTTATACTTACGTTAATAATTTATATTTTAGTATAGATACATCTAAAATTAATGAGTTTTCCTCAAGTTTTTGTTATAAAAGTTTGTTTCCTTGAAAAAAATTCACGATCTGTATATCCTTCCTTTTATTTAATGATTATCCTGTAACTTGGATACGCTTTCAGGATTCAGAAAAACATCGCCAAAATGTAAAGAAGAGATTCTCCTTCAATCCTTCAAATCATACTTTGTACGTATACTTTTCCTCTACTCGATTTATTTAATCCAGTCTAACACATCTATCACCCGGAAGTAACATATGCGTGACGAAGAAGCAGCAGCGGAGATAAAAATTTAAAACCCACGCCTAATCTTCTTTTAACCCAAATGCAATTGCCGTGTAGCCAGAAACCCGCACCCATTATCTTGTGACATTCGTGCTGGTGCGTCCAACTTATAGGGTCTTCTGGAGATGCCGCAACGGCTTTGGTTTCATGTGAGAACGTGCCCCAATATAAGTCCACGTTATTTATTGCCATCTAGCTGAAGACCTTTTTTATTGGGGGAATATTTTATTGTTGTGGCCCTTTTTATTTAATATGTGGGTTTTTTATATCGTAATGTAACTGAACGTATAATGTGATACGTCTTCGAAGATGTGCTATCTGGAAATGGAAAATTGTAACAGAAGATTGAAATATATAAAACGATATACTGCCCCTAATATTTTTCGTTTAATATTAACCACAATTTTTTTCCAGTGAGTGGGTTTTGGAGACATGATATATCTAAGAATAAATTACTTACGGGATCTTTCAAATTATGCAGTTTTCTTAATTCTTCAATACTTCACACATAGCGCTGTGAATTTCCTCGGTCTTGTAACATTTGAGGAGAGTAATGTCTGATATTTATAAAAATAAAATTGTTAATAATAATAATAATAATATAATAATATCTCTACCCTCATTCTAATCACGAGGATTAGCCCAGGAGCCGAAGACTTGTGCGGGAGAGGGGGCGGCATATTATTATTACGCAGGTTGCACTTGCGCCCAGGAACGACTTACGTTGGTAGGCCCTAACCACCATTCAGTGCAGGAATGAGGGAAACCTGGAAAACCTCATTAATTAGGGGGGTAGTCAAATGTCAACCGGTATCAATCGCTCACATTAACCCAAGCCAGCATTCTTCCACCCTACCATATCCGCAGAGAGGGTACCAATCTCTCCACGAATATAGTTTATCTACGGTCTACCGGCTGCGGGGGTCGAACCACACAGCGATCTAGTCTCCTCGATTCAAGTACTGACGCCTTAAACCGCGCGACCACTGACCGATCCAATAATAGAACAACGCGTTTTAAATGATGAAACTGCATGTAATTTTTACTTTTACTTGTGTTCTATTAATTGGGCAAAATATTCCAATTGGAATGATATTTTAGCCATTTCGTTATGATATACGCTACGGAACGCCTCGGAAGACCACCAGTATCCGAGAAGCGGTTCCGACCGTAGCAGTCGTAATACCAACAGTAGGAACCGAAATCAATATATGGACAGGCCCAGAGACACCGATAGCGGGTCTGTCCCCACAGAGCCTAGTCCGAGAACAACCAGGGCAGGTAAAAGTATCCCAGCTAATGCTAGGGATGTGCATTTTAACTCTGTTTCTGGCAGCTACCAGTTACCGAGGTCACGGCATAACAACCCGGAAAATCACCATGTATCAAACATTTCCTTCGTCTCTTACCTGCATATAAGTGAGTTCCTCAAACAAACCAGATATATTTTCTAAATAGTATTTTCCGATGAAGCATATTTTTAAGTTGGTTTATATATATTTTCGTATTTCATATTTAGAGTTAGGAATATCCATTATTAATTTATGACAAATCTGTACACCCTAAACGAGTCATTATTTGGTGTATATTGTGGTCAAGCGATATAATTGGTTCATAGTTCTTTGGAAATGCTGCTGAGGATGCGATATGGTGAACTGTTAATTGAGTTTTTTTTACTTGTGTTGACATTTCTTCTTATCTGGTTTATCTTGTCTTGACCTCACAAGACAAGATATACAAAAAAGTCTTGCGTAATAAGACAAATATTGCTACGGCAAGAAAACTTGCTAATATAAGAAGAGGTTATATTTAAATGCACATTAACTGACAAAGTAAATATTGCATTTTTAAAGGATGTCCAGCATATAAAAATATTTTTAAACTCAAAGTTTATTGAGCTGCTGAACTAGAACTAATTATAAATTTATTGCTACTTGACTGAAACAGCTCCGATTCTGTTTCGTCTATTTCGTCCTTTATTCATTATTTATTATGTAAAACTGGTCGTTTCTATGCGAGACATGAGATTTGTGAACTCTTGCAAGACAATACAAGACATGATCTTGCATGCTCGAGCAACAACAAGACTGTAAAGAAACTCTTGTCTTGTTTTACAGGACAAGGCAGGAATTTTTCAAATATTGCAAGATTTATTGTCTTAGCCAACCCCATTTTTGACCTAAATTGATGAATATTGATCTGGATGATATTAGGTATCAACAGGATGGCAATAATACATCTCATTTTACAAATGTCGCAAATAATTCTTTAAGAGAAACACTTCTGTCTCTTCTAAACGCGTAATTTCAAGAAACAGTGATGTTAACTGACTCAAGATCGTGTGATTTGACCGTTGTGCTATTTTTTTGGGTTACGTAAAAAACCAATGTATAAGAACAATTCGATCGGTCAGTGGTCGCGCGGTTTAAGGCGTTAGTACTTGAATCGAGGTGACTAGACGGAGTTGGTTCGAGCCCAGCTGCCAGTAGACCGTATATAAGCTATATTCGTGGAGAGGATTGGCACCCTCTCTGTGGGTATGGTAGGGTGGAATAATGTTAGCTTGGGTCAATGTGAGAGATTGATGCCGGTTGATATTTGACTACCCCCCTAATTAATGAGGTTTTCCAGGTTTTCCTCATTCCTGCACTGAATAGTGGTTAGGGCCTACCAACGTAAGTCGTTCCTGGGCGCAAATGCGGCCTGCTTAATAATAATATGCCGCCCCTCTCCCGCACAAGTCTCCGACTTCTGGGCTAATCCCTGTGATTAGAATGAGGGGTAGAGATATTATTATTATTATTAATAATTCACAGTCAATTTCTGAATTAACAAGCGAAATCATTCGCGTTATTGATGAGACAGACATATTTTTTCAAAATTTTATAAAAAATGTGGACATCTGTGGAACTGCCATAGGTGGTCATTTGACAGATATTGTTTTTCGTGTTTAAGTGTCACATATTATACATGAAATCAACGCAAATTGGTTAATTCAGTGAACAATTGAAAAAAACGCTAAATTTGAGACTTTGTATATTTAGTTGAGCTCCCAGTAATAATTGAAAGAATAAATACGTCTTTGGCTATAGAAAAATAATTATCGCTTTTTAAATAAGGTGCAGCAGTGCAGTTGACAAGACAGGATTGTTATAGCAAAAGGTTGATTAAATTCTCATGCGTCTCAGTTTTATTTAGGTTCATCGTCTCAAATGCAAATTTTATTATCTAGCGATTTCTCTTTTATTTAATATATCCCTCTACTAAAGGATATTAAATGTAAAATGGGAAAACTACATTTCATCCGGAAAACTAGTACCTTTGAAGATCTATCTGGGTATTAAATTTAACTTCATATTCTTGTCCGAATCAAACAAAGCGATTTCCTTGTAAAAAGTTTTAATTCCGTATCCGTTCTGTTGTCATTCAGATACTTGAATTTAATAAATATAAAAACCATTATCATCAGGGATAGAATTATCAGTTAGTTAGTAATTAAAAAATGTAATTTAATATTTTTTCTACGTTCATCGTTCATGCAAAAAACAAAACTTTATTGAACTATATTTAGTGGAAAAAGTGGTTCTTTATTGCACTAGGTCAATAAAATGTTTATTGCATTCATCTGTCACTCTACAATAGCGTTTTGTCATGACAAACATAAACGTTCAAATCAGTGTCACATTTTCTTAGACTTAGTGTCATCTAAATAACATTTTTTGGTGTTTGCATAAACGTAGAAAAAATATTGTATGCAACTCGTACAAAAAGTGTTTATTGCACGCGACGTGAATTGTCCAACGAGGCCATCAGGCCGAGTAAGACAACCCGTCGAGTGCAATAAGCACTTTTGTACGAGCTATAAGAGCATAAAAGTATTGAGCTAATTCAAATTAATAGTTAAAATAAAATGACGAATTTTATAGGTAAAAATTCTTTTCTTCTGGGAGCATGTATTTTAATAAATATCCTTTACAAGCTACATTCCTTTAAAGCTTTCAAAAAAAAGCAAATTTTCTGTACTCATTAACAGTAAGTTAAAATTGAACCAAAATTTGTGAAATAACACGTCAGGAGCAGAACTAGAAAATAAGATATAAATCAGTTTTACAAAAGTATAATTTCACGAACGACTACTGTACGGGATTATGCTCCCAACAGCCACAGTTAGTCGTCAGCGGGGCCATCAAACATATACCGGTTTCGAGTTTGTTAGCTTTTGCTGATGATGATTGATGGCTGTGGTAAGTTCCTGAGACAGTCATCGACGTCAGTGAAGTGGAAAAATTGAGTTAGCCAGAGAATACGGTATATTTAACTGGTACTAATGGAAAAGTAACTATTGCTTATAGATTGTAAGAATTCGTCAATATACCTTCTATATACTCGTATGAACATGCCATGCTGGGAATGCTAGAGACTTATCATTATAAATCGCATTGCCTATAGTGGAGTGTTTACTTCTGTATGCTGCTTAGGTGAAAATACTAACATAAATTGCAACCGTTCATGGTTACTATAAATTGTTCCATTTTTGTTTATGTACAAATATCAAACAAGGATTATTATAGAGAAAACCAAAACGTACTAGTCACAATACACAATACTACCATGACCAGTATTACTTTTAGGTTAACAGCAGTTGACACATTGCAATGTTGTCTAACGTTTCAGTACGTCACACTGTTTTCTGGGAAACTTCAATTGTTTACTTTATTAATACAAATACAAAAAACAAACTGCTAACAACTTGCGTTACAGAAGTTTAACCTTAATTGTATTTGAGTTTGTAATTTCGTAACGTAAGAATTTTGCAGTTTATTCCAGTTGTATTTCTATTTTTGAAATGTATTCGTTTTAGACATTTTTTTCATAAGAGTTTTTCGTTATCTTCTCATATTCCGGGCACCTTGTATAAATTAATTCCTATACTCATCATATAAACAATATCAAATAATAATATGCTTACTTTGAGAGATTTAATTCGTCGTACTTGATTTACTGCCTGTTTCCCTTACTGGACAAATATTTACCTTTATTTTTGTTTCAGGTAAGTCAATATTGGAGTGAATCTGTCAGACGCCTGCAGGTAAACATTTTGCTTATTTTTTTTATTTTATTTATATGCTATACAGATGTGACGTGACTTTCAACAGTGAATGTTCCTTCTCAATTGAGAATAAAGCCGCGTACTCACTTAATAATAGAACCTTGATGCGCAACTTCGTTTCGAACAGGATTAAAGTACGTCGTGATATGCGTAATGCTAGTAGAAAATTTCTCTCCGAACAGAACTTCGTTGTGTTGTGAACATTTCGATGTTTCCATGTTTGTCCAATCCGATCAACTGTGTTAAGAAAAAAATTTCAAGTCCACACGCGTAACGTCATACCGTATCATTCTTTGGTGTGACGCAGAAATATCGCCTGGTGTTGGGAGCGCTACGATCTCGCGAACATCCATGTTATTATCCAAATGAACTATAATTGAGCCCAAAATTTTATTATTATTATTTTCAACTATTGAATAATATCCTGGGTGTTCCATTTGAAACGCCTGGTTTAGTTATTTATTGGCAAATTGGCTCAATGTTTATCGGCTCTATATGTTTCTCAGACATTATGCGATCATTTTCAGACGTAGCAATTCCTGTTTTTCATAGTTCAAGATACAACATTTCTAAAATGCAGTAATATAATATATTCATTATATATATATAATTATAAGAAGTTCTATTTAAAATAAGCAAGTTGGTATCAACTTCCGGTATAATCGGAAGTGGCAGAAACGTGAAAATGCATCTGGACCATGAGTGCCTTAATTTTGCCATACTATAAATTGTGCTAAACTAAACATATTTGACTTTTTTCTGATTAACCGTAATAGAAATATGACAGCAAAGAGATGTAGATTATGTGGCAACGTCGTACAACTGTCGAGCGTCTCTATTTCATCGCATCAGGCTTATATATGGTATAGTAATAATTAATTAATTAATACAAATAAATACACTATTCAAGTTTACACAGGTCAAGTAAACGGTCATATAAAACGATAAAGTCAAGTGATATATCCTTCTTGCTTCGTGTAAAGAGTTCTGGTCATGTCAAGTACAAGACTTGCGTCATGTAGTGAGATATGTGATAGTGGTTTTTGACTGTTACATGTACCATAAATTTTATCAGTTGATTGTATATTTACATTCCCAAGCTATAGTTCAGTCAAGCTAAGTAGAAAAAAATGTGTGTAGGTGATACTTGACTCGCGACTTGACACATGTGAACGTACTGTTACCCATCGATTGCTACAAACGATAAATATACAATTTTGCGAACGGCTGCTCTATTAGTCGGGGCACCTTTATTGTCGTGGGTTCTTGAATAGCAAACTATTTAAAAGAATGTTATATTTGGGCCACCTACAGAGTAATCTGTTGGGTTTGCCTTTCTACCCCTGTGGGAGGATAATAAATTTTGCTTTAGTCAAGATGGGTGAAATAAAATAAATATATAAAAAATAAACACAGTTTATTAACTTGCCCACCGGTTGATCTACAGAAGTGGAATTGAAGAAGTTGAGAAGTTCATCCGTTGATAAACGTTGGAGATGACTCCGAGAAGGGCAGCTTTCCTGTCGTACTTGGACTAGTGCCGCTTACAATCTTGATTTTCAAAGCAGTGCTTCGAGAAGAGCAGCCTTGCTGTCGTACTTGGATAGTAGCGCTTACAATCTAGATTTTCAGAGCTTTAGAATGGCCTTCTGAATTCAATTTTAATTCTTGAATGAATAAAATTTATCCAGCAAAAGTTGAACAAAATTCCTACTTGGGAAATGGAAGGATTCTCAAAATTTACGTTACTCGACGTAACACCAATAAAACTTATACCATTTAATCATGGTTTAAATTCCATAACATAAATTAATTATATAATTAATTATTTAATTGATTATTCAATTGATTATTTAACTGATTATTCAGTTATTGGTCATTCAATTATTTATTGATTGATTATTTAATTGGCCTCTAAAGTTAAGAAAATGACAAAAGAAAAGAAAAATAATTAGCATGTGCTTTAGCAAAGATCAAGGTTAGGTTAGGTATTTTTATATTCTTAATTTAAAAAAAATAACATACAAAATTGTTTAAAATGAAATCTACTATCGATAATAATCTTAATTAATCAAATATATTACCTGCATTCTTATTGATGACTTCAATAAATTCAGATTTAAATTTTCAAAATGTGACTACGCACTATAATTAAATCTGTAATATGGAAATACTTTCAATCGACCAAAATCAGAACGAAAAGGGACTAGAATTTAGGTTCCTGTAGGTTTTATACCCTACAAAGATCTAAAAACTCACTGAAATCTGATTGGTTCGGTTTCTATGAACTTTCGGGCTAATGCTCATTCGAGATCTCAGCACATAATTTAGTCCGAATCGAATTATTGATTTTCATTTCAGTTACCTTAACCTTGCTTTTTGCCAAAACAAAGCTTATTACAAAAAGTGATAATAATTAAATAATAAACTGTTAACAAATTACTCCAGGATGTTATACAGAGTAAAATAAATTTAACATAACGATATACATCGATGTAACTGGTACACAGTAATGGTAAGTTAATAATTAATATTTATCGTACAAAGTGTTTACATTTTAGGCTTACTTGAAGAAATCTAAAGTTACATGGTACACTGGATATGGTTTACACTTACTTAATCTACCAACATTATACAGGATGTGCAAAAATACCTTGTTACTAGACGTTTCATATTTAAATTGTGACATTCTTAACTTTATAATAAAAGGAATGTTGCAGTACCTTTAAAATATTCTTCTTGCACCGTGTAAACAATTCTGATCAAATCAAGTTCTGGTTAGCATCATGTAGTGAGTCAAGTCTAGTGGTTCTCCACGGTTGACAAATAACTTGACTTGACTATATGTACCCAAAATTTGCCTTGATCGCCTACTTGACCGCTTACTTCCCAAACTATATTTGAGTCAAGTCAAGTAAAAAACAATCACGCAAGCGTGAAGGTTAAGTTACTTGACTCGAGACTTGGCCCATGTGAACATGCCTTTAGAGTTCTGCTTACAAAACAGAATAAATTTCACTAATGCAGAGTTTATAGCAACACATTGTTGAAAATCATGCTAACATATTTGATGAAATATCTGAATTATGCAAGTTGAAAATTCCAGTTTCATTAATTCTGCGTTTTGCTCGGGTTGTCTTATAAATCACTCACAGAAAGAATCATCTACCGATAAACTTTCGACCCCTATCACCTACTTACAGCGCGGTGATAGGAGTATAACATCACTTAGGGTTCAATAAACAGTTCAACGAGATCCTGTTTATTGTACAATTTTTCTAATACGTTATGTGAGATGTTTTTAAATGATATTAGTATTTGCTCTTCAGCAGGTAAGTTTTCTGGGCACCTTTGTAAACATCGATCTTCAGGAGTGGCTGAAGGTCTCCTGTCTAACAACCGTTAGAAATCGTAACAAATGTTCTGCGATTAGGTAATCTTCGATTTGGAAAACTTTCATAAATGTCCTGCAGCCCCAGAATTTTGTTTAGCTTCTCCATAAGTTATTAACATGCTATATTGCTTTTAGTAAAATGTTTCATTTTTGTTTATATATTAACATCATAGATCAGCTTCCCATAACGAAATCATTATTGACGGTTTTAAGGACATGCGATACACCAAATGACATTACGGTCGATAATATCGGGCCTACTTAACTGCTTCGCCAAATTAACAGATGACTAATTGCAGTATTGCCGCCTGTTGCAGTTTGAAAGATATTTATTGAAACGACCATTATTTACTTCATTAAGACTGATACAATAAGCAAATTGCAAACAAATTACGTTAATAGTGCTTCTGTTTGATCTTAATTGCAATTTCATAACATAATTGTATACTTAAATTGTATTTTCATTTATTTATATCTACATATTTGAAATACCTTTGTACGAAAACTATTCGGTTTGGGCATTTCTCTCATAAGAGTTTTTTTGTTGCTTTTAGTAAAATATAGCTCTTAAAATTACGGTACTCATATTCTGAACACCCTGTCTAGGCATTGCTTATGCTGGTAAGTAACCATATTGTCAGAATCACTCTGTATATACTTTTCCATACATCAATAGCGGCCGTGGTACACACTGTATAGCAAATCGACATTGATTTTTGATGTCGATTGACCCCTGAAGATCATTTAAAATTGGAGCACCCTGTATTGTTACAGCAGCATTCCATATAATTCCTGTAAAACTATTATAAGACAAATTCTTACGCCCCACGACAGTCGAGTGCATCTCCTAAAGACGCCGCACGCGGTGCAGACAGCAAGTTAATAAACCCCATTATACAGTACGCTCGGAGCCGTAAAGCCGCAAAACCGCCGAACAATATGCCCCCAGTGTCGAGACTGGGTCGAGAGCAAACCTAGACAATGAACGGCGTTCTTGCGGGGCGATACAATCTTACATAAGGCCCCGTTCTACTTCCGTAGGCCCCAAAAGCCATCCATCTAATCTGATCCCGAAACAAGACCGTTGAAGTCAATTTGGGTCGCTGCGAGATATGACCGAACATGACAGATCTGATGTTTCTTTCCCTAAAGGTAAAAGGGTTCGAGGCGATATCTAGGCCAGAAGTTAACGGAGGAAGAGTCCGTGAAGACGGGGCCGATCCACGTTATGGATGGGTAACCGGGTAGCTGTCGGAATCGTTTAACTGTAGATATTTGATGGGGATAGATATTGAACTTTCTCATACTAACTGTTTGGGGTAAAGGAATAAGTACCTATACCTTAATTAAATTTGTCAAGTAAGTCCAAAATTAGATACTTGGCCGGTTTTTATTTATCTTCTAAATTATAATTTTTTTATATTATTAACTTTCACATAGTCGTACATTAAATACTCTTTAATTAAAAAAAAAATATATTTTTAAATTATTTTTTAAAACGTCAACATTTTTTTTATTTCAGACATTCATCTCTGAATTCACAGTTTGTGTACTCAGAATTCATACCTTTAACTCTGAATTCAGAGTTTAATGTCTGAATTCAGATTTTTATGAGTGAATTCAGAGTTTAATGTCTGAATTCAGATTTTAATCTCGGATTTTATGAATTTATGTTTTTTTTTAAATATCGCCTATCATGATACATGTCTGAGTCTTCAATAGTATCTACAGTGTAGTGGGTCGCTTTCTGTTTCTGGCTGTATTGAGGCCCAGCATAGAGTAATCAGTGAGTACCAAATGTAGATACGTGCGTACTTATTTCTTCTGTCGGTTATAACAGAACGTGAACAGCCGGAGCTGCTCGTCGTTACTCTCACCTGTGGCACACTGATGAGAGCTAACAACCTCGAAACCGATATATGTCTGATGACACCGCGTGCGACTAACCGTGGCTGTTTGCTTTTCAGGGCATTTCTTCACAGAGTAGTTATTTCCTAAAATTCCGCTTTTACAAATATGGCAATCGCTGTTGACGATATAGGCTGGAGATTGTAATTGTAGATACTCTCAAATAGTGGGTGCTTGTGACTGTATTTCGACCCAATATTGAGTAGCCAATGATTACAAGATGTACACACGTGCTAGGTATTGCGCACTCATGCTCTTTTAACGATTATGACATAATGTGGACAGCTAAAGTTGCAAGTTACTGGACTCACCTGTGGTATGCTGATAAGAGCTAACCGGTTCGAAATCAGTACATGTATGCAACTATGCTCAGGTGTAATTCAATGGTGCAAAGTTGTTTAAACACCCAGTACTTAAATAGTAATATTCATGACAAATTCAGTGGTGCAATCAAATTTAATCAGGAAATCGATGTTACATTACGGTAATCTAGATCCAGAAATAAAAATAGGTTTAAGGATATCAAGAGGGGCTAAATTATCATACAGGGTGTTATATTTCAAATTTTATAGTTGATGACAAATATCGTATAATATTTATTTTTCCCCGTATAATATGTCCTCCAAATTTCAATTCTCTATCTAGAAAGCTCTGAGTACGAAGCCTTAGAAGGGCCATGTTTCACTTTTTTTAATTTCATACTTTATTATTTAAATTCATACTTTTAACTTTGAATTCAGACTTTAAACTCTGAATTCTGACTTTAATCTCTGAACTTACACTGATAACGAAATTATTAGACAAGTAGTAACACTATTATTAGACAAGTCGCAACTCTAAGAAGAAGATACAGAATTGATATTTGAAAGATACAGGAGAAAGGGAAAATTTTATAATATTTGTCTTCAAGTATGGAATTTTAACAGCACCCTGTATAATTTTACTGTTTTTGATTCTAGAGATGGTTTAAGGTGCAACTGCACTTGTTTGGAATATGATTTAGCCCACTGGATTTCTTTAGACCTATTTTCATTTGTGGATCTAGATTCCGTGATGTGCTAACATCAATTTCTTGATTAAATTTGATTGTACCACTGAATGTGTCATGAACAGTACTATTTAAGTACTGAGTGTTTAAATAACATCAAATTACACTTGAAATACCTATAGCAAACAGCCACAGTCAGTCATCAGCGGTACCGCCAAACATATATTGGTTTCGAGCTGGGTGGCCCTCATCAGTATACCAGGTAAGACCAATAACTTGCAACCTTAGCTGTTCTCATTCTGTCATAATCGATAAAAGGACTGGAGTACGCAAGACGTAGAACGTGTGTACATTGTAGCAGAGATTATAAGGGTATTTATAATCTCTGATTGTAGTCATTGGCTGCTCAATGCTGGACCTGAATAGAGTTACAAGCAGAAACGGACCTACTTACTGAGAATATTTACTATTAAAAGTCTCAAACTATATCGACAACGGCGATTGATTTTTAACAATGGAATTTTAGGAAATCCATTGACTCGCATTGAGATAGAGACAGATATTAAACTTTGAATACAGAGCTTAAAGCCTGAATTAAAAAAAAAATGTTGACACGACCCTTACACGCCATCGTACATTCTATATTAAATAACCCGTACTAGATATCCTCCTACCAGACAATATTTCATAGGCTTCCGTGATGTCATGTGGGTAATTATGCTTTTTTACGCGGTGAGTCGATTTTGATGCAGCCTCGAAGCCTTTCTGTGTCCACAATTAATCATTTCCTTGTCACAATAAGCCTTCCCCAGTGCAACCTGGACAAATTTGAATATAAATGAAATGACGCCAATAAAATCGGCATTAATATGCATTGATTTCGGGTCCCCTCAAAGGAAAGAGGAAATTAAGGAGGATTCTCCTGCGGAAATTCTAATTTTAAACGGCATTGCAAATGTTGACCTGCATTTTGCTTGGGGCAAATTTGGATGAATGCAAGACCTTGCCTTACCTTGCGCGCGAAGTTCACTATTTATGTATTTTGCTCCATATAAAGTACTATTTATCTGTTTTATATACAAGGTGTTTCTTAATTAGAAGTGAAAAATCCAGGCGCGTTCCAAAGATAAGGCTTTTTTGTTATATAAATGTAGGGTTTTAGGACAGCCATTGTCCAGCTAGAACATATTAAAAAAAAAATTTTAATTTCTAAACCGCTTGAGATAATTTAACCATATTCAGTGTACGTAGTTAGTATGAGAGTTTGACATTATTTGCCAAAAAAAATATATCACCCTGTATAACATTACATACAAAATAGATCATCATATGCGCCACTGTATTATCTTCACTTTATGTTTCGTTATACTTTTTTATATTCCAAACCGATTAAAACCAAAATTGATTTATTTGATCACGTACATATTTACAATACTCATTACAATAGTCTCTGAAGCTATTTATTTGTGGTATAATTTTAGTTTTTCTTTAGTTTGATTGGGTTTTTGCCACACTTTTGAAACGAAAATAAAGATTACTTAAATAAGCCCTATCAAAAATGTCACATTGAAGAACAGAGAAGTGAAAAATAACAAATATCAAAGCACTATCACACACTTCCGTATTTTTGACTTTCCGAAAAACTCTCTGTTTTCATTCTCAAAATAGCAAACATATTAAAACTAACTTAACAAAAAAAAGATACTCATTACATGACTTAATAACCAAATAATTAATTAAGAGTGGAATTACTTTACTATGATTTATTATGGCAAATGTTATAAATGGCCACCTTCAGCCAAAATGCATGTTTCAGCTCTTCTTGAAATTGCAGCTCGAACACGTGCAAACATTCCAGAAGTAGTTCTTATCTATAATTTGTTAATGTATGTGTAAACTAATGTCTTGAGAAGTCAACAAATAAAAGAAAAACAATAGGGTTCATATCGGGTGATCTGGGTGTCCAAGGTTGACCTGATTATTGAATGCTTCGTCTAATCATGTTATTACCGAATATTTCATTTAAAAATTCACGAGCAGTCAAACTAAAATGTGGGAGAGCCCCGTCGTGCATAAACCACATTCTTTGTCTTAACGCATAGAGAATTTCTTCAAGTAGTTCAGGTAAAATGTTTTCAAGAAAGTGTCTGTAGGAGGCATCGGTCAAAGTTCTTGGTAAAAAGTAAGACCCAAAAAGCAAATTTATAATAATACCCACACATACATTAAAAAAAAACTGATATTGAAATCGATATTCTATAGGGATATGCATTAGGGTTCTGATCCGACCAAACATGTTTATTGTGGAAGTTCATTGTAGCATCTCTTGAAAAATTAGCTTCGTCGGTAAACAATATGCCAGCGGTAAAGTCAACATTTTGTTAAATTTTTGCAAAATTCAGTGGCAAAATTGTAGATGCGCAAGATAATCTTGCAGCAGTGAAGCTTGAACCCTTTGCATATGATACAGGTTTAACTGTCGATGCTTCAGACGGACCACACTATTTATTTGTCACAGATTTGCAACGATCTTCCTAGTACTAGTATTTGGGTCTTCAATTTCGGGTAGAATAATATTTTCCAACTCTCGTTCGAACACTCAAAGGTGTTGGAGGAATTGGACCTATCTGAAATGAGCCTGACTCCGAAAGACGTTGAAAAACATTTTTGAACATTCTTGGATTTGGAGTTGGATGATTTGGAAATATTTCCATATAAATTGGCCTAGCCACAGTACCATATCCATCTGCAAGGCAATAAATGTAAACCATTGATTATTTCAGACTAACTGAAGAAATCTTTCTCAGTGCTCTGTACTTCGATCTAAAACCTATCCACATCCTTTTCAGTGGTCTGAAAAATCAGAATTGTTTCCATTGATGATCGCTTTATCAGCAAGGACTTATAAACTTGAAAAAAAATCACCTTTTTTGTAGAAGATTATGATTTGAAATTTTTGATGAATTTGAATGTTACCAGTGACAACTTATAAATGGTGCAACATAATGATGCTAAATTTCATCACCAGCCATTATTGAGTAGAGAATGTAATTACCGTTTTGGCTGGCACTCAGTGATTTGTTGTAAGATACTCAAAATCCAATTGCAAGCCCTTTTTATCCTTAGACGAATCCACAGGTAACAAATTTTACTATAAATGTTGCTGTTATTTTAAAATCTAACCTGACTAAGAAATTACACTTCTTTACAGTGTATAATAATCTTAACCGTATTGAATAATTTCTCACTCAATTTACACGATAATTCCCGCCATGATATATATCTTACCCAAAAAATACTCTTGGAGAAAAAATGTTCTCAATTGAGTAGCTCAGTTTTCATTCTAATCTCGTGACATTTCTTTTCTCATAATCTTCCATCACTGTAGCTATATCTTGAAATATGACCCTCTTAAGCTGAACCACTGCCAACGCACGTATTTCTATAGGAGTGAATAGTACAAAATATACTTCTTGGTAAAATGTGACCCCACTTTTTATCTATATTTCCCATTTATATCTAATCTAAGGTAAATTGAAAGTGTAGTTTAGAAATTCAGGTTGTATATTTAAGTAATCATCTCTAAAATATGAATGGTATAATATATATTGCCCAAATTGTTGAAATATTGATGAAATTTGACATTTAGAAAAAGCGTTACCTTTCGCAAATATACTGTGTAAAATTTTATATCTGACATTTGTCGAAAAAGTGATTCTTTCAAAAAAGTTTTACTTGTTTTGAAATGTATATAGCAACTGTGAAAATGGCACCGTAAAGCATAAGAAAATATAAATATATATCAAGAGTAGAGTTTTTTTTAAGTGAAAAAAAAAGATAATGTTATAGAGAAATGATGTTTCTAATACTCATATACCTAACCTCAGATGTGAACTCTATGAACATTGTGTATAAAAATTGTTTTTTTTGGTTTTACTAAGACTGAACACACAATTAATGGGAACACATAACACGAGCACCTAATTCAAACTACTTAATCGACTAATATTCTATATGTTGTCCTCCAACTGCTACACATTTTTCTAACTTTTTCCTATAGTCTTTGTAAACTTAGTGGACTATATTTTAGTTTATGTGGTATATTTCTTCAATTTTTTCCTTTAAAATATCTGTTATGTCGTCATGTGAATATACTTGCTCAAATATCCCCATAAATAAAAATCAAAGAGATTAAGATCAGAAGATCGTTGTGGCTACCTACCCCCTTTTTTTCGAATAATCGGCGCCTGTGATAACTGTCACTCGAGATGGCTTTGAACTGCGAATAACCTTACCCCCATTTATCGCGGCGTTGTCAATTATAAATGTAGTCCTCGACAAATATCAAGTAATCCGGATCGTTGCAGAATTTTATAATCGTTCTTCGTTCCGTGTTGCAAATTGCCAAAACAACATTTTTGCTCATTACAAGTCATCTATCTACTAACAACAGTAAAACACCATCGCACCAAATTCCCAATTCAAGAAAATATTTCAAATTGTTGCTACCATAATAATTAATTTTATTGAAATAAAACTATATTAATAAATAAGAATACACTCCCCTGAAAATATCTAGTTTTAACAAATACTACAACATCGTCAAAGGATAGTAATATTATACGAAAGCTCACCTACCTGTTTATTTAGTTAATTACGAGTATGTTGCTCCTGGCTTTCAAATTTATAAATTTTATCATACATATCTATATTTTGACGTTTTCGAGGACCTTAAAATCTTGGGCATGGGTTTTGCCTCCACAAGATTATGTCAGCTTATATTGAGCAATCGAACGCGAGTGATAAAAGAAAGTAAATATTTGGCACTTGTGAATATGTTTGAAGGCTATTTGTTGTGTAATCAAGTAGAGTCAATTAAAGTTTGTTTTTTTGCGTGACTTCAAGGCTAAGTCAACGTAGATGTTACAATGTCTAGACATGATATTATATCGTAACATTAAATATGTTTGTCATGAAACATGTAACTGCATTTCGTCTTATGGTTTTACAATTTTGACAGCACGAAAAACCCAAAAATATTTATGACAGTTAGCAAATATATGACATTGTTGTGTTGATTATACATTAACGAAGTACAAAAACATTATGACGAATTCTGTTAAACCAAGATAGCTTACGTAGCGCCCTCTATGTGATATACCAAAAATGATGGCTTATACAACTTTCTCACGTTTAAAAACCCATTAGAACTTTCTCACTTCTAAAAACTCAATTGTACCGACTTTTAGGTCTACATGTGAAAAAATAACAATACTGAGTTATTGTTATAACTTCAACATCCTGTATCTCAATAAGTATTCATATCTGACTACAACTTATTAAGTAAAAATAATAAATAATTTCTTTTCGCTATTGAATCTGTGGATAAAAAAAACTGGGGGTCAAATGTCAAAAAAATCGATTTTTTTGCAAATATCTCGTTTCCTATCGGTTTTACGCTATTTGTATTTATTATTAATATTGTAGAGAATTAAATTCTCTACAATTTTTGTTACAAGCATTTTTATATACGTTGAGTCGTTTTCGAGATAGAGTCCAGAGAGCGAGCGGTTAGAATAGATAGATTTTTAAAGTTGCGGTCATCGAATCATATATGAATTTTGAGAACAGTTTTAGAATGTCAAAATACAAGTTTATACGAGCTTACAGCTAGGTATATCAATTTTCCGAAATACTTGCTTAAATCTACCTAAAATGACTGGGCTACTGGTATACCTTTAGTCTAAATTCCTCATAAATATTCCTGTATGGGTTGTTCCATAACTTTTTAAATTATCTAAACAGTTATAATATATTAAAAAGTTGCGTATTGATCCAACCTTGACTTACTTTATATATTCGGATCACAATCACAAAACACAGTTAAAAAGCTCATATCAATAAAACTTTATATCCGAACGAGATCCGACAAAGTGATACTTTAGTAACCAAATTTATGCCACAAATAATATCCATCATATATCAGTCAGAGATGTGTGTCAAATTTTAAATGTATGGATACTATCTGAAAACTCATTTCATGTCGTACGATTTATGGGATACCGAATTGTATGCATAATTTTTATATTTTATTTTCTGTTTCACGTCAACAATTTTATTATAATCAAATAAAAATGTTGTGTTCAAATATCGAATTTGTTTCTACAGGGCGTAGCTTTTTTGGAATAGTTACAAATAATAGAGGGTGAATAAGTGTACGGATATTTTTTGTTTTAATAAAGTTATTTAGTATTTATTCATTAATTGACATTTAAAAAACATTTTAAAAAAAGATAAAGTGTTTACAAAAAATGAAGAAAATAGCTGTTTAAATGAGATACTTTATGAACTTTCAACTGACACGCTACACGTTAAAATACAGAGTAGCTTTAAGAACCGGATTTATGAGCAATTACAATTTATATACCGCGGTAGATCTGTACTGTCAGGATACAAGGACGAAACTGCCTACCCCGAGGTACCTACAAACTTCAATTCCACCCTTAAGAAAAGGAGTAGTCATTGGCTAATCCCTGTATTTTAGGGTCTTCTCCCTGACTATATATAAATCTAAGACGTTTAACACTTTCTAACCTTGGTTGCTAGAATTTCTACGCCTCTTATCGAATATTATCTTTTTCTGATGGTGCCAAAAGAGCATCACATGACCAGAGGGCATTTAGTCTTATTTCTTCGTTATCAAAATTGTTTCAGCGGAAATAATAAATTACTTTTTCACTGTTTAAGAAAGGTATTTTAAGCTAATATGTATCAAATCTCCTACAATTCCTATCAATGAAGTCATATGTATGTTCTCTGATACCAAACATCTAGGTATGCTAATGAACATCCACAGACAAAACTCTATTCAATAATTATCTAAAAAATTTAATATATTTACTAACCTCTGGAGTGGGAACTCGAAATTCAACCACAATAATTGAGATCTCACTTATTTCTGCGTTTTATTAGGATCGCTTCATCAGGTGGCCTCCTTTAACTTGAGTCAAATATCTAACTATAAAGATGATTATACCAATAAATTAAAATTATTTGAAATTGAATGTCAAAATAAAATATCGACAACGTCAAACTGATTAACTGTCAATGAATATCATAACAACCTACTAAAATAAATAAAAATTAATTAAAAATTTTACCTTTTATTTTTTTTTTCTCATATATTTTCAGGTATTAACAATATTGTGTGAAACTAACTACTCAGTGGACAAAAGCCCCAACCTGCGTTGAATTACACCCACAATATCTACCCATATATTCCTTATTATTAGCTTTTGTAACACTTTTTACTGTTTAAGAAAGGTATTTTAAGCTAATATGTATTACCTAGATGTTTGGTATCAGAGAACATACATATGACTTCATTGATAGGAATTGTAGGAGATTTGATACATATTAGCTTAAAATACCTTTCTTAAACAGTAAAAAATGTTGCAAAAGCTAATAATAAGGAATATATGGGTAGATATTGTGGGTGTAATTCAACGCAGGTTGGGGCTTTTGTCCACTGAGTAGTTAGTTTCACACAATATTGTTAATACCTGAAAATATATGAGAAAGAAAATAAATTACTTGTTTGAGTGGTTTGGCGACAAACTTGTCTCTTAAATTAGCAGCTTTTACTTACATCTCATTATAAATTATGGCTAGAAAGTCTGGTCTTTTCGTTAAACCGACAACCGATGCTTTGGCTGTGTTACAAGGCCTCGTCGTCAAATTTTTAATAAAAAAATATCTAGTAATTTCAGAAAATGATTGCAAAAAAATAATACCCTGTGCATCATTGTAATAAGTTCAACAAGTACATCTAGAACGCTAATACCTATATATTTACAAAAATCATTAAAACCGCGTGTCCCAAAAATTTTTTAGAAGGGTCCTAATCCTTAATAGACCACACTGTGTAAGTTATGTTTCCCACAAAATCACAATTATCTGGTGCTATTTGCAGCTAACAACCCCGTTTAAATTTAACTATGAACACGCCTACTTTTACCCCTGGTTGACAGTTTACAGTTATATAATAATATATCTGATCTAGACTGAAAGTACCAGCCCTAAAAAGCTTATTTTCTGAAATTTTCAATATTTTCAGATATCAAAATTAAATTTCCTTTACAGCTATTGAAAACTTTAGTTCTAGTAGGTAATCTTTATCTAAGGGCATATTTATACTGCAAATGGTTTTCTAAGAGGTTGATATTTACTTAAAGAAAATGCAATAGAAATGAATGCATCAAAATTTAACATGTGTTCATACCGGCTATAGATTAAATTTCGGAGTATTCAGATCATTCGATTTTTCGTTTCACAAACATCAGAAAATCGCCTGAAGTATAAACTTGCTTTTAGAATCGGTCTTCACGAAATATAGACGGAATGTTTACTTTACTTTTTCGCCAGATGCCCGTCCATAAATTTCGTACTTTAGTTAAGTACATACGAGAGTATGATATGAAAGCCAAGGGATTAGACAGAGCCCTCATATGGTGAGGAATGGCTGTCTGATGTAAAAGGAAGTGGTTTTACAAGCGGGAAAAAATGAAGGGAGATGTTTTTCATTGTGCGAATGAGAAAATATTGGAAAGAAAAAAACTTTATTTTCAGTTTGCTCCTTTTTAAATAACGTCATCAATTATATTTTTTCCAGAAACACACCCAATTTTTTTTCCTGTTAAAAAGCTTCCTTTTTTCTAATAAACTTTTATGAGAGAAATATTTCTCTATTACTTCGCGTTTAAAAGCTATAACCAATATTGCCCTAAAGAGTCTCAAAAGAAATACCACCTAAAAATCACATTAGCGATGGAAGGATTAAGTAGTCGTTTGAAAGATTGAATGTTCGTTGTTTAAAATACATAAATATGAATAAATAGTGTGAGCTGCGTTTATTAACAGTCCACCGTTTAACTCATTACAAGCATTTGTGATTTTTTTCTTTCATATATTTTTATTGGAGAACGAACGCCACGGAAAAGGGCTTCACAGGCAGAAATTTCTACGTGTAAATAATCAAGGCGGCATAGGCGGAAACGGATTGATTGTTTGAAATATGACAATTAAGAGAGAGAAAAATGCCATTATTTGTGACGGATGTTGTTGATCTGCGAATTGCACTTTGGAAGAATTCGATGCAATTCCACAAGGATTTGTTACAAACCTTATTGAATCGATGCCACGTCGATTGAATGAAGCCATTTTGAAGCAGCGAGGAGACCACACTACATATTAGTTCATCAAAATTTGTTTCTCTCTTTCCTTAAATTTTAATTGTTTTCACATTAAATCTACGTTTTGATGTTTATTTGACTTGTTTTCTGATTTTTCCGAGGCGTTCTTTTTAAAACAGTGTATCTTCAATAAAAACAGAAATAATGTCGTGATTAAAAACAAAATGTTCACAAAAGATGAGACTACAGTGTGACTGCAGTTAGCAACAGCGACTGTAGCTGCTGCACCCCACAGGGTGTTACAAATTTCGGGGAAAAATCTTCGACATTTTGTTGTGCGAGTATATACTCGAATTAAATTCCGAATAAAAAGCGCAGAAGCCAACTTTAAAATTGGCTCAAATTTTTAGTGGCCGATTTTTTTAGCCGGTGAGTGTATTTGTCTCATTTTTATTGACCGATATTTAAAATCATACATAGTGGTGGCAACTTTGCGAGCGGCAATATGTAAGTACCTACTACCTAAATGTCATCTTGTGCATAGCACAAAATGCCAAGGTGCCAAAAATGAGCGAAATGCGCACAAAAAGTTCACTAACACCCCTTTCAGGGGTGGTTTCGTCAACACCTATGGCGAGGGTGGGAGTGGGCAAACTACCTCAAATGGGGAAAAATGTTTTTTCTCTTATTTGGGGGTGCTCAAGTTGTCAAAAAATTAACTTTAAGAATTATCGTTTATATACCTATTTGTCTCATTTTAGGGTATGAGACTAAGATCTTATATCAAAAATCAATTATCTAATGCATATAAAAATTATTTGAATTCGATACAAATCAATTTTGTAATTAACCCAAAGAGTTTCTGGTCTTTTATTCAGAATAAAAAACGTACTACACGTATACCATCTAACATGTTCCTAGATGATCAGAATTTTGATAATCCTATTCAGATAGTAAATAATTTTGCTACTTATTTTTCTAGTGTATACTCTACTGATCTAGCTAACGACTTTGATATACCGTATAATAACATTCAAGTTTTTAATGTGCAAAAATTTACTGAGATGGATATTCGAAATTCTATTAAGAGATTGAAAAATAAAACGACTTGCGGCAATGATCTAATCCCTAGTTTTTAAATTAAGGACAACAGTCCTGGCGTATTTTGTACACTTCTTATTTTATATCTCATATTGTCAACAGCCACTTTTCCTGCCATGTGGAAAGTGACAAGAGTTTGCCCTGTTTTGAAAAGTGGTAACCCTTCTAACATCAAGAACTATCGACCTATAGTCATTTTGTCAAACTTTGCTAAGGTTTTTCAAATGCCATTATATGCATATATCTATAAAACTATGTCAGTACCTGTATTTCTTTTAGTCAACATGGGTTCGTTGCACGGCGTTCTACTGTAACTAATCTAGTTGAATTTACTCAGTTTGTTTCAGACCATATTGATAGAAAAGGCCAAGTAGATGTAATATATACAGATTTTGAGAAGGCTTTTGACAAGGTAAATCACTCTATATTAATACAGAAATTGAAATCATTTGGTTTTGACGATTCTTTGCTACTACTCACAAAATCTTATCTTGAGCGTCGTGAGTTATATGTGTCATATAATGGATACCGTTCTAATATTTTTTAGCTCCTTCTGGGGTACCTCAAGAGTCTAACTTGGGACCACTTCTGTTTATTCTTTATATTAATGATTTATCGTCATCTTTATCGTAACTGTTATGGTGATTGTCGAGCATTGCAAGAACTTTTGAATGCAATACAGGTGTGGTGTATAGAAAACATGGTTTCCGTAAATATTGATAAATGTAAAGTTTGCTCTTTCAGTTTAAAGAAAAATATAATTTTATTTGATTACAATCTTGATTCAAAGCCATTGACACGCAGCAGTAATATTAAATAGTTTGGGTTAATATTTGATGCTAAACTCTCATTTTCTGAACATATTAATACAATCTCAAGCACCGCCTTTAAAACTTTGGGCTTTATTGTCCGTAATTCTACATCGTTCAACAATATTAGTGCTTTGAAATGTTTATACTACTCTTTAGTCCGTTCTAGATTAGAATACGCTAGCCTTGTATGGTACCCATGGTATCAAGTTAGTATTCATCATCTTGAAGGTGTTCAACGTCGCTTTTTAAAATTCATGGCATATCGTGTTGATAATATTTATCCTGTTAGAGGATTTGATCATGGCCTCCTGTTGCAGAGATTCGATATTAAATCGTTGCAAGTCTATCTTTCTTGTTTAAAATATTTCATAACCTCATTGATTCACCAGAAATTTTAAAAATGTTCGACTTGCGTGTACCTAGGCCAGAATCTCGTGATGATTGCATGTTTTACTGTCGTAATGCTAGAACAAATGTCCTTACGAAATCCCCTCAAACCACCCTCAGTCTTATTTGCACAAGATAGAAAAAACGGCATTTTCATTTTTCCTCATTCATGGATAGCTTGCCCACTCCTACCGTAGTCTTAAGGGTTGTAAACAGTGTTAACATTTTTAGCACTTATTGATCAGCGAAAATGACATCGGTAACTGTCTAGAGTCCTGTTTTCAGGGGTGTTTAGTTTTTTAAGAGTGTTCCATTCATTTGACACTCCGGACCATGTAGATACATCATATTCTGCGCAAAAAGTATATTTAGTATATTGTTGCTCGCAAAGTGACCACATCATCATCATTAAAGATGAGACAAATATATAAATTCTCATTTTTTCTTAAGTCATTTTTTTAGAGGATGACAATCTCACCATCCCCAAACCGCCCTCCGTCTTATTTGCACGAGACATATTTTAATTTTTTTTCATTTGGGGAAAAAGAAATTCCTGGGGGTTGCAATCAGTGCTAACTTCTTCAGCACAGACTTACATATTGGATACGACCTACTAACAAGATTGTCGAAAAAAAAACCCGAAAATTGTCCAGAGCCCTATTTTCATGTAACTACTCCTAAACTATGTTCTTTTTCCTTTGTAAGGGCATTTCGCTTATTTTTGGCACCTTGGACATGGAACATCGTTTTCTACGTGAAATATTATACTTAGAGTACCAACATTTTACTGCTCACAAAGTGGCCACATTTGCCTCCCTGGCCTGCAAGGTCTTCGGACTTGAATGCTTCAGACTTTTCCTCAGGTATATCATGTAAGAATAAGTTTCAAACACTTGAAGAACTGAACAGGAATAAGGTTTATGATGCATAAAGTAAAATACTACGTGTAAAATAAATTATTAAAAGTTTAATTTATAGCAAAAAATGTTTGAATTAGAAAAAACTGTATGTAAAATACGTAAAGCACGTCTGTTTAAACAACAAATTAAAATATCAGTCAATTGTTTTTTACTGATAGGGATCCTTTCATAAATAAGGACGGACATCAAACATGAATGTAACACAATAGAAGAGGCACTATTCAGACCAATAACAGGATATTCACGTTTAAGGAAATATAACCCAATTTACAGGCAGGCTAGATTCGCATCGATGCTCCTGAACTAAGGGTTTGGGCAAGAGACCCTTGTCGTTTGTAGAAAGGACATAATATATATTTATCAAACAGAAGATAGATTAGACGAAATATCGTTCTTTTGGAAAAATTGTCTGCATCCTCTCGATATTAAAATTAAAAGAATATGGATCTGAAAGTGCTTTGTTTTTCATATATCTACAGGGCGTTGAAGGTTTGTTGAACATTTTCCTATTTTTGATAAAATAGGAATAGTAGTTTAAAAATTTAACACATTTGGCTCAGTATAATAGAGTCACCTTTAGGTTTGTATTGACCTGGTTTAACATCTGCAAAAGTGACGGCATGTGTGAAAAATTGTTAAAAAAGCGATAGTTTAGAACTATTAATAAAGTAGAAAATAGGTAATTCTTTGGGCGGGCCTTTTTTAATTTACGGGGCCCAAAATTCAAATATATATATTTTTGTACATAATTCCGTTTGATATTCAGTAAAAATTTTATATAAACTTTTATCTCACTCTCGCGCACTTTGTGTAAAAAAATTATACATGGAAAACGAAGGACGTAGTTTTTCCCTTCAACGTTTTAACACCCATATCTATGATTCAAAGGTTTATTTGATCAAAGATTTGGTTTTTTAACTCTTCATTTTTACAAAATAGTGTATGGTTTTTGACACATTGCAACTTTTTTGAATAAGTAATAGTTAAAGTTTTTTTTTGTCTTACACTTATGGTTCAACAATTTTTAAAGAAATGATTTTTTTAATATCCACATTGGTTGGGAGTTTTAAGTTAAACGTTCTTTTAATCTACCTCATAATTTTAGAAATTGAAAATAGAAGTTAAGTCGACTATATTAGAATTTAGAAAACAAGACAAATGTAAGAAGTAATATCAATGTTGTCAAAGGCAATATCGAAGACTGCGTGGTGTCATTTTTCAGTTGTGTTCATATTAACTCAAAACAGTGCTAAATACAGAAACATTTTGAATTTTGCGTTACAATGCTATTTCAGCTGGTGGGTAACATTCACATCATCATTCATTTTTGTAAAGTTTACTTCCTAGTGTAAATAAAATTTAAAAATTAGGTAACAATAGTATAGATGTTACGGTTAAAGTGTAAACTTGATTAGTTTGTAAAGTAACTGGCTAATATACAAAGTACTTAACTGAACCGTTGGTTATTTGATAGAAACGCATATTGTGCTACAATATTAGCAGATATTTTATAAACTAACCCACTCGCTTGACTAAATTACTTGAGAAAATCAGAGACATTAAAATAGCTTTTTCTCTTCGGTTAGTTTATAAACTATCCAATTTGGTCTAGTTGGAGTGAAAACAATCATTCTGGTAATACAAAATAGCCAGTTTTTTGGATGATATATAAACTAGTCATCTATTTCTCTTGGATCGAGCGGTTTAAGGCTTCAGTACTTGAATCGAGGTGACTAGATCGCTGTGGGTTCGACCCCCGCAGCCGGTAGACCGTATATAATCTAAATTCGTAGAGAGGATTGGCACTCTCTCTGCGAGTATGGTATGGTGGAAGACTGTTAGCTTGAGGCAATGTGAGAGATTGGTACCGGGTGACATTTGACTACCCTCTAATTAATGAGGTTTTCCAGGATTCCCTCATTCCTGCACTGAATAGTGGTTAGGGCCTACCAACGTAAGTCGTTCCTGGGCGCAAATGAGGCCTGCTTAATAATAATATGCCGCCCCCTCCCCCGCACAAGTCGTCAACTTCTGGGCTGATCCTCGTGATTAGAATGAAGGGTAGAGATATTATTATTATATTATAGACATAAGTTAGAATAGATTAAATAAAATAATTCCAAAAGTTTTCTGTTTTATTAAATATAAAAAACAGTTTAACAAAATGCAAATAATATACCTATTTTTATACGAGTAGAAACATTTGTAAGATACAGATAATCGTTAAAAAGTAATATAAAACTTAAGAATAGCACCAATAAATAATTGTTTATTTATTGTTACACAATTCACTATTGCTGTTGCATGTGCACTCCATAGAGATAACGTAAATAAATATATATCTATGGAAACTATACACATACTATATATGTTTATAGTAACGTTTGTCATATATCTTTGTGTTCTTACCATTCTTATTGTACATATTTCGTATTGCTTCGTAAAATTAATTCAATCAATTTACATCATTGAGTAAACACTGTAAAAACCGCAACTACACTGTTACTTTTGTACGTTACTTTTTTACAATTAACTATACTTATCAAAAATGTTTCTTTAATTCTAAAAAAATATATACTGTTTAAATTTAGTATAAGCAGTTTTTTATATTTAACAAAACAGAACATTTCCAAATCATGTTTATGAAATTAACTGGATATACTATCCATAGAATTGCTATTATTTTGTATTACCAAAATTATTGTTTTCATCCCAACTAGATCAAATTCGATGATTTTTAATAAAAAAGCTATTATAGTGTTTTGGATTATTTCCAGTAAGTTAGCCAAGCAAGTGGGTTAGTTTATAAACTATTCACTAATATTGTGGAATATGCGTTTCCTATCAAAATAACCAACGGTTTAGTTAGTTTACATACTAACTAATTAGTTTACAAACTAACCAAGTTTACACTTTAACCGTAATATAGACATAAACTATTTTACACGACCTGTAAAATATGTATATCTTAAACACGAATTATATTTATACAGTGGTGAAATTTAGTAGATATAGTACTACACCACTAACTATAAGAGATAAAATGTTGAGATAAATAAAATCCACTGCCCGTATTCGGCGAAAAGTACGATAAACAAAATATACAAGACATTAGCTAGCTACTCTACATCTGAATAGGTTTTGGAACTTTTATAAATTCCTAAACCATACATTATATTTCCATTTCCTTACTTCTATCTACGCTCTTAAAACTCGGTACTACATAACAAAACAGTGGGCATTAGTGCTGCAGCACAAAGAAGAAAGGCATGATATTTATAATCTATTTAGCAAATTTATGAATTTCTGTGAATGGGCGAATCGATATACACAATACTTATTCGTATACCAAAATATCTAAATGTAAAGCCAGCATAATCATTAGTTGATGCAGTTTTATTTTTAGTCGTTTATATTTTTTTGCATATAACAAAGCTATACCTACCTACCATCTTTTATTTCACTAAATAATTTTACCTAAATAGGGGATAAATATATAAAATATTGTCGCCAACAAAAACGAATTGGTTTTAGATTGAATTAGATTTTCATATAAATCGAAATGAGGGGTTCGTTCTTCATTGTTGGAAGGTGAATATCGCGCTTATGTTGTAGATGATAATTTTACAATTATAAGTGGTTTGGCATTAATTGCCAGAATTAAATGGATTGTACTATTTTGAGCTAAAATATCCAACTTTTATCTAGCGAGGTACAAAAAATGTAACTTACCAGTGCTGCCGAATGCTATCTTAAAGAATAAAATAAGGGATAGGAAAGAGGGAATTCTGTCCTTATTCAATCAAGTTTTCGGCTGAAGTGATATTGTGGGATTTTGCTAGTTTTCCAAAATAGATGTTATTCCTTATAACTTAACCACATACATTGAAGCTTCCGTAACAATATACAGTGCTTTCGAAAAAAACCCTGGCACGTCGATTTTGTTTTTAAAAAGGCACTTTTTGACATAAGACCCATATTTGTGACGTCATCGTTGTTCGAGATATGACGTCATCTACAATGTATTTAAATAGCAACCCCCAATTTTGACCATGCCATTTGAAAGAGCGATTTGACACCCCTAGATTATTTCTTGTGGGTACACTTAAGAAGTATACGTTACTAGACCGGTTAATTTAGAATATTTAAAAGCAAGAATTCGTCACGAGATATATCGTATATCTCCTGAAGTTATTGATAATGTCCAAAAAGGATTTATTAATCGTCTTGGCTGTCAGACAGCCAACTGTGCACAATTTTAACATTAAATTTAGACAATCATATCCAGTATTGTGAAAATTAAATTTTAAAATCTTCAAACATTATTTTCTTGAAATTTTTGTTATGTAACACCATAATTTTTCATGATGTATGTATGTAGAATGACACGCTCTTTCAAATGGCATGGTCAAAATTGGGGGTTGCTATGCAAATGTGGGTCGTATGTCAAAAAGTGCCTTTTTTAAAACAAAATCAACGTGCCAGGGGATTTTTTCGAAAAATTCTCAATTTCAATAATAATGAATTTATTCGTTAGTTTTCGAAAGCACTGTATAAACTCGTATAATTTGGGATATAATGATAACTTAATTATAACTGTATGAATTTAAATTTAACAGTTTCTTATCTATTTCCAGTGTACACCAAGGATCTAACCTTGGATCACACAATTTCATTTATTCTGTCAATTTAATTGTCATTAAAATCTAATCATGTGTTTTTTGCCGATCATTGAAAACTTTTTTAATATGCATCCATTGATGATTGCTTAAAATTACATAAATGGATAGATTTAGGCGAGGAATGATGTTCAGAGAATCAGTTGCCAATTAATTTTCATAAGTGCAAAATTTGTCAACATTCGTAACTCTGAAACGTGTTATTATAGATGAAAAATCAATTACATGGCACTCATCATCTTTTAATTACGATGCTGCTATAAAAAATTTAAAATGTGATTTTTTGTAATAATTACACTGAATGTATCAACTTAAAAATTTGGTAATATATGTTTTTGGATATGAGAAATCATAATCTATTTCGACTTATTTTCTAGTGGGTGCCACAACTGCCATATTTCTGACGTAAATATGAGTGTAATTATTTGGTCCTAATGTTATCACGTTTTTTTATTAAAAAATCTTAAACTTACATTGTTTTTGAAGAAAAATTGTCACAGAATTTGCCCCACTCACCCCCAGTTCGACTACTGTGGTACCGCGAAATGCTAAGATTGCCCCGATCGCCCCTACGCGATTCTGGTAAACAAACAAAATGCCGTGTATGGAGGCCGGACTAGAAAAATGGGGAATCGACGAGAAGCGTTCGAGTCGTTCGAGAAAATGGATCTAGAGATACTAGAAAATACCTGGAATATTCGTTTGGTCTATAAAAGAAGAATAAACGGCCGAGTCAGTCAGTCTTGTATTAGGTACAGTCTTGAATTGAAGTGTTTACTTGGAGAGATCAAAGCGATTTAGATAGTGACTAATTAAAAAATGTTTAGATGAGTTGTAATTAGTATCCAGAAGTGTACAGAGTAGTGAATAAAGATAAGTGATTAATTAACGGATTGTTTTTCTGGCAGTAAGAAAAAGACGGGTTAGGAAATCGGTGACAGTATGTATGTCACTAGGCTCAAAAATTGGCCATTTTCGAGAAATTAGCTTTTCAACAATCAGCTGCATAGTTCATTGTACGATAGTTTAACTTAGTAGGCACCAAAATTCCCTTGCAAATTGAATATGGTGAAGGTAGATCGAAAAGCAATAAAATTTAGATTTATATGGTTGTCCCGAATTACTTTGTGGATAATCCGCAATGTAAACAAATTTTTCGTCTTTCCTCTAAATTCCTAAACAGATTTCGAACTCTTTCCAAATATTTTCGTTGTCCAGCACGTACATTAAAATTTAATTGTCAACAAATAACAGTTACATCTCTCATATCTGAATATGAAAAATTGTCCCAGAATTTTTCGATTTTGTAAAGTAATTGATTTTAAACAAAGCTGAAGAGATATCTTACATTTAGAAATACTTATTGACTTTTACATAAATTTTGTCTAATAATTGTTAAAATTTAACTTATTATTGGTGCCTATTACGATAAAATAGTGGACTATGATTGTTGAAAAGCTGTTATCTCGAAAATAGGGTACTTATATTATTTCTAAGACTAATGATAAGCATATCTTTTTTTTATAGTTTAATAGTAAAATAATTTAGGTTTAAGATTGTTTAATAAAAACCATGATAACGTTAAGTCCAAATAATTTACGCTCACATTTACGTCTCAGATATGGCGAACGTTGCACCTTCTAGTGAAATACGTCGAAATAGACAACAGATTATGATTTCCCATATCCAAAAACATCTATTCCTGAGTTTTTAAGTTGATACAGTCAAACACAGTGTAATTATTACAAAATATAGCTTTTTAACGTTGACACCCTGTATCTTTTTTATTATTAACATTTTATTGAGGCATATTGGCCTAAATCGTAATATATTGAAGTAAAATATAATATGTCTTAATGGCTCATTACTTATGGATCACCCTGTATAAGCGACATAATCTAGGCATTCGTTGATAATCGTAATATTTAATTTAACTGTCAAAAGTATCAAAATTGAAAATGAAAATTATATCAAGATGTCGTTTTCTACAAATTGCAGTTTAGAAAAAACGGTTTATCAAAATATACCTTGTATTGCATTAAAAAGTGCTGACTTTGTCATATTTTTTAAGAATATTCTACACATAATTTACTATCATCATTCAATAGTTCTAGATAATAGCTATAACTTTCTCATTTAACATGCTTTTCTAAATTAAAAATAAAGAATATAAGGCGTAGTGGCATGTATAACCAATAATCCTGTACACATGATCTATTTCATTATCAGAGTTCCGTTACCTCTAATGGAAACAGTCTAGTTAGTGAAGAAAGTAGAAAAAGTAATTAAACTGGATGCTTGACGCTCTATAAATAAAATATTGTAAAAGTGATCTTTAACAAATCGAAGTCTAAGTCTGTTTCGCACGACCACTGACTTGGAAAATCTCTAATGAGAGATTCATGCCCTATTACGGAGAGTGCGGCAAAAGTTTCACCTAACATGACGAGAATTTTTCCGGTAAGTCACCTCGATGGTAATAAAATTTTAGTGAAAATCTCGTTCGCCTGTTAAGATTAATATTTCACACTTGTATACAGTCATCGATAATTACACTAAGATAGTGTATCTACAAACATCAGTAAAAGTATAATTTTTAACGCATGCTGTCAGTGTCTAAAATGTAATTTTAAGCACTGGTGCGAGAATAGAAAACAATTAAAAAATTTTAAATCAAAGAAATATTTATTCATTTTTCTACGTTCATGCAAAAAACAAAACTTTATTGAACTATATTTAGTGGAAAAAGTGGTTCTTTATTGCACTAGTGCAATAAAATGTTTATTGCATTCATCTGTCATTCTACTACAGCGTTTTGTCATCATGACAAACATAAACGTTCAAATCGACGTCATATTTTCCTAGACTTAGTGTCATCTAAATAAAACATTTTTTGGTTTTTGCATGAACGTAGAAAAAATATTGTATGCAACTCGTACAAAAAGTGCTTATTGCACTCGACGTGTTGTCCTACTCGGCCTGACGGCCTCGTTGGACAATTTCACGTCGCGTGCAATAAATAGTTACTTTTTGTACTTGTTCCATAAATAACTATTAATGTGCAGTTAGAGAGACTATAATTAGAATAAGTAATTCCATGGCCAGTCTCATTAGTAGTAATTAATTTTCCTACACTTAGTGTCGTCTAAATAAAACATTTTTTTCGTTTTTGCATGAACGTAAAAAAAATATTGTATGCAACTCGTACAAACAATGTTTATTGCACTCGACATGTTGTCCTACTCGGCCTGACGGCCTTGTTGGATAATTTCACGTCGCGTGCAATAAACACTTACTTTTTGTACTTGTTGCATAAACAACTATTAAAATTCACAAGTTCCAAAATTATTGATATTTTTCGTCAAGCTCTAAATAAATCAAAAATTAATTCAACCTTCTGCATGAGATATGTTTCATTCTGCGCCTCTTCGAAAAATTTGTTTCCTGGTCAATTCTTTCGGCTTTTTGGGTCGATAACCTTGGCCCTTTTGTTTCAAAAAAGCAACAATCTTGTAAGATTTGCTTATGTTCTGTTTCTTGTTGATGTTCATAATCACCTTCAACATAAAGTAATTTGACCAAAGCGTTGATGATTTCCATATTTTGGACTTGCCACTAACATTTTTCAGATCACATCATCTCAAGAAGCGATTGTATGAAAACTCATACTGTTACCTTGACTTACTAGGCAATAACTCGAAAGGGCAGCTTCTTCAATTTCCGCTACGAGAAATTCATGTTCTTGACCACTTTCCATCCACTTTCTTTCTCACTGAATATAATGTCATCTTTAGCACTTATATACTACAAGATAAAGAAAAGTAAACACCTATATAATATTAATAATATCTCTACCCCTCATTCTAATCACAGGGATTAGCCCAGAAGTCGGAGACTTGTGCGGGAGAGGGGGCGGCATATTATTATTAAGCAGGCCGCATTTGCGCCCAGGAACGACTTATCTACGTTGGTAGGCCCTAACCACTATGCAGTGCAGGAATCAGAGAAACCTGGAAAACCTCATTAATTAGGGGGGTAGTCAACTATCAACCGGTATCAATCTCTCACATTGACCCAAGCTAACATTATTCCACCCTACTATACCCGCAGAGAGGGTGCCAATCCTAATACACTTATAGATAGACTTAGGCTGGGATCTTATGAGGTTCTCGATAAGTTCTTGCAGTATCTCATTGTAAGCTATCAGAACTTCATGTGGTAAGAGCTGCGAGGGGGGGTGTAGATGCAGCAGTCTGCGGCCAACCATGTCCCAGACATGATTAATAGATGACAGATCGGGCGATATTGCTGATCAGGGTAATCGGTTGATCTGGGCCATCTGCTATTGTTTGTCTGACAACTTGGGGTCTAGCACTGTCTTGCTAGAAAATGGCGTTTTGGTGTAAAGATTTGAAATGACATATGGCTCGATACTTTCTGGGTGTTGCGTTGGGCTATCATGTTGTCTGTAATGAAAACTAGTGTCGATCTGCTACCATACGCAATAGCACCCCATACTATAATGCCTACTGTGTGATGGATATGACGCTTTCTATCAAATTGTGGATCGTGTCTTTCACCTTGTCGTGTTTCACCCTTACACCACCATCTTGCATCCCCAGACAGGAACGAAATTCATCACTAAACTTTGCCTGATTCTATTGTTAGTCCCACTGAATCCTCTATTTACACCATTGTAAGCGGTTAGCCTGATATTGACGAGTGAGAGACAGCACTTAATGTGGATGATAAGACAAGAGCCAAAACTTTGTATTCTGCCATATACTATTCGTATAGACATACTGATCCCCCCCCCTGTTCTTCAAACAACTGATTTACAATAGTCCGACTGCTGCTAAATCGATCTCTGTGATCTAAAAGTCGCAATCGACGATCTTCACACTCTGTGGTTTCTCTACTAGGGCCGGTGCCTTCATCAGTTCACGCTTGGTAACTCTGTACTATGGTACGTAAGGATCTGCTAGTCCTTATAGGAATTCACTCTCTTTCATAGTCATTAAACTGAAAAATCTGACCAGCTGTAAAACATGTCGTTTCTCAACAATTCACATGAAAATAAAATCACTATAAGACATTTGTAAAAAATACATCGGAACTAAAAAAATTGCAACCTAAT
The DNA here is from genome assembly GCA_025584915.1 of Monochamus saltuarius. Lineage (NCBI taxonomy): Eukaryota > Metazoa > Arthropoda > Insecta > Coleoptera > Cerambycidae > Monochamus > Monochamus saltuarius. The sequence goes on along the minus strand of CM046725.1, from coordinate 53,404,246 downwards.
GCAGTGTTGCATCATAGCTAACGTCCTGTATACTTAATGAATATAAGCGCTCTATACCTGCATCATTGTCTTCATTAAAATATTTGCCATGGCTAGGGATATATTTTTACATAAATTTAAGAATATTAGTAATTGTTACGTACATTATTAAAATCGTAGATAAATAAAATCTGTAACTCAATATTAAAATACCAATAATAAAAATGTAAAATGTTGTTAAAGTTGAATTAACAAAAAAAGCATGTTTTAGTTAGGAACATAGAGTTCGTTATTTGTTTCACATGTGGATATATTCGTAGCGAAACTAAATTTACTTTACTCTGAATCAAATGTAAATTATGCAAATTTAATGACTTGTGCATCGAGAAAAACCCACCATTTTATAGACAAATAGATTCCGTTGGAAAGTAGTCCTTATTGCAGTACATTTACTAGAACATGCGTTTGGGAATTTTACTTACACAAATGCATGTGGAAATTAATGTTATATAAAACAACAACATTTATAAATGTTCTGAACAATATCAAAACTACTGGCAACATAATTACGTACAGTGAAACATCGTTAAGGAAAATGGTATTCATGTTTTCCGTTTAGTAAATTGCCTACATTCAATAGTTGTAGATAGATATTTAAAATTAGTTAAAATTGATTACATAGAGATTGCATTAATAGTTTGTTAGAAAAAATACGTCACATGGCGATGATTTTTTAAATCTTTTTTTAAAAAAGACAGATTTTTTTTAAATAAGAGCTTTTTATATTATTTTTTGATTATTAACGTTATAGCTGGATACGGGAACAAAAATATATCCGATTATTATGGTGTCCCAAAATACGTATTTTCAAATATATCTGTACCTAAAAATTTGTTGGTTATGCCCCTGCCACACTATGCTCCTCGCGCTGCTCATCGCTACACTCCTCACGCTGCCGCAATGTTGCCCTCGCTGCCCACACTGCTCTACTCGCGCAATTAATCGTGACGCTTCGCATTTAGTTGCACTCATGTTGTTGCCGGCCCTTTGACTCGCGCCCAAAAACCGACAAAACAGGGAGTGGTGGGCATGACGTGTGGCAAGACGAATAATCTTGCCACACTACGCATCTGCCTCCTTTCCACGATACTTCCCATGCCACTCGACGAGTGTGTGGCAGGGGAGACCGGTTTCAGTCGGTATATATTCGTTTTACTTCGGTGCCTTTGAATATTTGCACGTGGCATGAAATAAAATTCCTATTATTTGCTACTCACTCTATATTATACAGTTCTTAAATGCCTAAAATTACTTGTATTTGTAAAAACACTATTTGAAAAATGCTGCGCCCTTAATAGAAATTGTTGGAAATTTATTTGAATTAACTAAAGGTTAACTTTTTTGTAGCAGTTTTCCATTGTTCATTCAAAAAAATTTAAATTTCATTCAATTTGGCACTGAAATGGCTTTCCTGTATTATTTCACAATATTTGGAAGTAAAATATATTTTTTTAAATAATACATGCCAGAAATATCTGTGTATTAACTGTTCATCGAATGTTTTATGGATATCATTGAAAAGTATCCAGATAGATTGACCATCATCCATACTTTATTCAGTTTTTGCATAAAGGTCGTTAATAATAAAACAATTTTATCCTGCATTCTGGATAAAAATTATCAATTATTTATTCCTTTGTGGCATACAAATTGACCCTCACCCATACTTTATTTTGCTTTTGCATAAAGGTCGTTAAAAATAACACAATTTTAATCTAAATTCTGAATAAAATTTACTAATTATGTATTGCTTTATGACACTAGTTTCTGTTAATTAACTATAATAAGGTAAAATATTAAACTAACGAAAATGACATTACAGACAGTGATTTCAGTGATTTTGTATCTAAAATAACACATATGTACCTGTGTGTTATATTATTTATCAATTTTAACTGTTATTCTCGCACCCGTATTCAGAGTGATTCACAACTTATCTAAAAAAAAATTGGGAATAGATGCGTTATGAATGACTTACGAGTATAGCAACTCGAAGTTGATCAATACCGTTTTAATTTATGATAAAGTGCGCAGTGTATACACAGAACGATTTCGTGATAGGCATGTGTCAAAGCGCAACGCATGACACATGTGCAGCCGAATCGTGGAAAAGATGGAGGTCCAGGACGACTACGGCGTATCGCAGCAGCTGAGAAACACATTTTAAATATTGTTGAAGGGAATCCCCAAATAAATACAAGGCAAATCCCTCAACAAGTACAAGATATGTCCCAATCAACAGTGTGGCGTATAATACCCGAGACTTAATTATGTCACTAACTTACACGTTTTGAAACAGTTGAATTTGCTGACATAAAATAGGTGTTAATAAAGTTTATTATTTTTTTTTCCTGTTTTAAATTTTCTTTCCGTTCATTTTTATTACACTTTGCCGCCGACTGATTGTTTTGCCTTGTGCAAGATAAGGCAAGTGTATTTTTAAATAATTTTCCAACAACCATTTTTCATTTTTTCTACAAAATTGTATTTTTAGTTCCTTGTGCATTGAAAATTTCTGAATCACTCTGTATAGTTTACCTCATACTGTGAAGATATAATGAATGCATTTTCAGAATAATCTCCGATTATTCAGAAAATCCGCTAATTTTTAACTCAGAGACCCCGGCTACTCGTATAGATCCTACACATACATACAAAAAAAGAATTAAAGTCGATTTTTCTCTGATATTTATTTTTCGTACCCAAAACAAGTCGCAGATATTTTAACGTTTCCTTAATCCCTATAAAAGTATTAAAACGTACTTGTAGTCAAACTGGAAGAAGAGAAAATCTGGTAGTGGCTATAGTCTTTTTTTTTCAGGATAAGATTTAGGGGTGCTTTTATTGCGAGTATTACAGCGGGCTAGACGATTTTAATTTCAGGTATATGGAAACACTAATACTGGGAAACGTTTATAATATATTCTAGTAATGCAGATGTAAGCTGCTTAGCATTGCAATTTTCACGTTTTCCAGAGCTAGTTGCAGTCGCATTTGAATTAAATTTATCGGTTGAGTTTTTTAAAAGCGTGTTGTATTTTGTAGGTACATTATGGACATAAATGTACCTAGTTTTGTAGTTAAAATAAAAGATACTTCACAAATTCAGATTATTCAAAAGCATTATTTACTTTGTCACATATGGCTGTAATAACTACGAATTTCCAGAATTTCAAGGCCAAATTTCCACAATTTCTTTCAATAGACTCTGTCTGTCAAATCAGACAACAACTAGGGTTATTGGTCGGTTACCTCACTTATAGCATGCTAATGAGAGCTAATAAGCTGAAACCGGTATATGTCTGGTAGGCAGCTGACGAATGATATTGTTTGTTATAGGTTTTTCAAGTGTAATTCAATATTGATCGGGGTATTAGTCCGCAGAGTAGTTGTCCCTTGGAATTCCGTTTTACAAATATTGTTATCGCCTAATCGCGATATAGTCCGGGGGCATTCAATGGTGCCTACAGCATGTAAAACGCTCCATTCTTTGTGGTTTGTCAGGTCCATCATGGAGTAGCTAATGACCACTAAACAAATTTAGCTTTGCTGCATTTTGTGATCAGTAATCTGTTTCCCATATGTTAAATATCTACAATTTTTGTTTGAATGAATTCATCACAATATCAATTAGCAAATATCTCCTACCTTCCGCCCTTCTAAATGTTTTAACTGCAATGGCTATTTATCAAAGATTATATTATTTGGTAATGTTTGGCCATTTCCGTCATCAATTCCTTTCTAAACCAATGAAATCTACATCAACATTAATCAAAATTAACACAGAAGACTGACGTATCATGTATAAGTATATATAGGGTATTTTCGACATCAGTATACATTCCTTCAACGGAATATATTAACCTGTGATTTAAGGCGGTATGTGTTCCAGAAAATACTAAATCAAGAATTACTTCACGAATCTGTTTACAAGGCACGATTTAGGTCACTAGGTTACTGTAATTAACATTAGATACAGGTAAAATACATATAGAGTGTCCAGAAACCAGTGATAAAAAATGATAGGGTATACAGAGGAAGTATGAAGGAAAAATAATATCAGTACCATACAGGGTGAGCCAACATTCTCTCCCCAGCGGCCGGATATATATATTCTAAAAAAAAATAAAACAAGAATTTACAATACTAAAATTTCGAAAGCGGAGCCGTTTTCGAATAAATTGTTAATATTAGTTCAATAAAGGCGCAATTTTCGACTGACTAACCAAGTTGGTCAGACAAAAATCTTGTTGACACGGATTTACTTGACAGTGACGTATAATATTTATTTGACTTTTAGTATTTGTTGTTGAGTTCAAAATGGCAGGGTTTGCTTATACCAACAGAGAATACGTCGATATGATTAAAGCTTTAGGAGCTTGTAACAATAACGCCCGTGCTGCCGAGCGTTTGTACAGGAAACAATTTCCAAATCGCCATTATCCCGATCACAAAACAATCCAAAATGTAGAAATACATACTGTGGAAATAGGATGCGCATCTCCAAAACGTTCTTTGTATGCCGGTCGGCCTCGAAAATTGACATGCCAATAGGAAGAACAGTTACTGCAGGATGTTGAGAATAATCCTACCACCAGTACACGCATGTTATCAGGAAACAGGCATCATGTCCAATCCACTGTCCATAGATGACTTCAAAGGTACAGCTTGTCTCCGTATCATGTAGAGCCAATTCAAATGCTGCATCCCGGAGACGACCAATGAAGAGTAAATTTTTGCAGATGGGCATTACAAGAATTTCAGCGCAATCCAGATTTTTCCATAATAGTTTATTTACTGATGCAGCTCGTTTCAACCACAAGGAATTTTCAATCACCACAACCTTCATTATAGGCGTTATGAGAATCCTGAGAATGAAAAACGTAACCGGAATCAACAGAGACGTTTATCTGTGAATGTTTGGATAGTTATTTACAGGAAAAGGATCATAGATCCATATTTTTTGCCAAGAATACTGAATGATGAAAATTACAGTAATTTTTGCGAGAATGTTTTGTCAGGTTTGTTAGAAGATATTCCTCTACAACAACGTGCAACTATGTAGTTTCAGCATGATGGTGCGCCTGCACATGCACATGGTGTTGCCAGAAGTTTCTACCACAGATTGCAGAAGTGTATTAACGAGAATGGTAATGTTTTTGAAGGTTAGCCAAAGCCTGAAGGATCTTCGTTTTTGCAATTTCTTATTTTGTATGGATTTAAATGTGTTAATATTAAACAATAAAATTATAAATTAGCATTTTTCTTTACAAAACGGCTCCGCTTTTGATATTTTAGTATTCTACATTTTTGTTCTATTTTCTTTTAGGATATATATCCGGCCGCTATCTGGCTTCCTTAAAAATATACAAGGCTTTTAAGTAAAATGTTAAATAGAGTAGATAGAATTTCAGTCATAATTTTTAAACTCCTACCTTGGCAACCTCGAAATTTGGATGGTAGTAGTACTTAATTCATGGTAATACAACTGTCACTATTTAAAATTGAATTAGACATGCTCTATGATACAGGTACAGTCAAAAAAGACTAATCGACAAGAAGAAATGAATTATAAAGTGCTATATAATCGATTAGGTGTTGTGGCAGGTGAGGAAACTTCATAGGTGACGTCACAGCAACAGTGCGATTAGAAAAGTTGGAACCATGCTAACGGTAAGGCTCCATCTAACGAAGGTCGTCGGATGAATTGAGTGCGGTTAGGGTATGAAGGGGAACAAACAAATCTAAATGATAGTTTATCCACTATCAGATATATGATATTAAACTTCCATTTCGTCCACACTTCTCACCCTTACGCACCGCCGGATTTATGTGGGAAGGACGAGCTAATACAACCGGAACCAGTCCGAAGTAGGTAGATTAAAGTTACGTTGAGGCGAGGAGTGGTTAGTGGGTGTGTATAATCTTACATTTACGTAGGTATCCTTTGACATGCGAGTACGGGATAGTGAAGGATATTCGTTTTGATGGATTACAATTTAAATTTCCGTTTCTAGTTATTTTTAAATTATGCAAAATGTTTGTACAATACTCCAATAAATTAGAGCAATACCAGGAATAATAGTTGTATAATTTCAAAATTAATACATTTTGAGTCCATTATAAAGTTCAAAGCGAGGAATAAAAGTCCTGTCACACAATCCTTTATTCATTTAACGACAACCGGTTTCGAAGTCAACTTTTACACCTCATCTTCAGGTCATACATAAACTTTTTACAGTTTGTGTTAATAAAGCCAATTAGTTTAAGGCGATAATAGCACCCGACTGTCTGCCTCATGTTGGAAAAATCAGTAAAGTTCTGAGTGAGACGCAGCGAGTGCAAAAAATGCGGTGCGGTACGGTACAGTCGGACGAGAAAGGATTTCCTAAGATCGTTATTAGACTTTAATATTTATTAATTGCAGTTGAACTATTCCGCCAGAGTTTATTCAATTTGAAAACAGTTTTTGTGAATGGAAAAAAATCTTCGCTAATCGAGTAATGCAAGCCGTGCACAGACATTATTTTGTTATTAAGATGAACATAGTGATTTTTAAAGTTTTACATTTGGCATCGCATTCATGAGACTACTAAATTATTCCATTTTTTTAAACATTTTCTACAATGGGATATTAGTATTGACTGTCGATATTAGATATATATTATCAAAACATTTGAAATGGTTCTAATACGTCTATTTATTACAGAAGATTATTTTTATGAACATAGAAGTTTGTCAAATTTGTTCGTAGTAAATGGAGTTATCTGAATTAATTAATTAAAAATATTTATCTGCGTAGGACCAGACGGTGGAAGTGAAACTTCTAAAAATTAAAAAAATTAAAAATGAAACGACTTGTTATAAAATTATTAAACATTATTATTTAAAAAATTATAATTTGTTTTTAATTATTTCTGGTATGAGAGCAGTTGAGAAAATGATGTTAATTTTGGCTTCATTTTATTCTTCCAAAAGTTGTCGTCTTTAGAAATTTTTTCAATATGTAAAGGGCCTGCAGGTGACCACACGATAAAGTAGCAACACTCCTTTTGAGAGATATGTAGTTGCCCTTGAATTTGAAAATAATAATTATGGTTCACCTTCAACCGAATTTTTCCATCCTTATCGATCGTCATAAATTTTATTTTCTTTTCGGCAATTCCTTGTTCGAGAGATATATTTTTTAGTGTTTCGGGGCATTTTACTTCTATGATCGAATCGTCGTCAACAACCAGCCCATCAGGACTTGCTCCAAGAAAATATTCGTCATCTCGTCCTACGAATAATCCACACTCTGTTACAGTTAATCCAGTGAGTTCCTGGAAGTCTTGAATTGCTATCATTTCATGTTCTTGTCCATATTTAGTGGCAGTGTTGCCGATAAATTTATTATATAAGAGGTTTTTAACTGTAGCATCAGGTTTAGTAGTTGCCTTCAGTTTGCATATTCGACCAAAATTGGACGCAGTTATTCTGAAGGTTCTCTCCTGATGCCATAAGGGATTGGAACTTTGACCTCTGGTATTTTGCTCAATGTGAACAATTTCTTCTGCTGTTTTTTTTAGAATGTTTTCTAACTTGTCTTTTCTAGATTTTAATTCTTCGTCAGATATCTGTTCTTCAACTGCGCCATAATCATCGTCTGGATTACTAATTACAAGTTTTCGTTTAAAACCTCTTTTCTTTTTCTGTTCCAGGCTCCTCTCTCGGCGCAACTGCCGTTTAATAATAAAACGCCTCGTGTATAATCCAGGTGAATGTCCAACAAGCTCCATAATTTTTTCAATGAACCTTTCTTTGCAATTGTAGGCTATAACAGCTAACTGGCATCTTGTTTGGTAGGACGCTTTGAATGAGAAGTTTACCTAAAAATAAAACAGTTAGATTTGTCCGTGTAGATAATTTAAACTAATTTTGTTATAAATAAAACTGTACAAGAAAATACAATGCACTTACTCTTTTGCCACCTACGAATCTGTTTACTAAACTGTTGAAAAGTTCTGCAGGATTGTTATTCTTATTTAGCAAGAAAGAAGAAGACTTTGTCGATACTCTTTGAAGGCAGTTCATTATATCCTGCTTAAGTCCACATTCAGTAATTTGTGGGATTAAATTTTCTTCACATGGTTTTACTCCTGTACAAAAATATTCGTCACATTTTTCATGCAAGCCAAATATGTGATCGACACTATTCTGGACATCTTTTCGGAAACATGATAATTTTTCTGAATAAGTTAAATCACATTTTGCACGATATACAGCTGCTCTTTTTATAGCAACTCTGAACTTAAGAATACTATTTTCTAGTTTTCTTCTCAATTTTATTGGTACTACTTTCAAGGAAGAAGAACTTCTTGCTGTTTTAGAAATATCTTTCAGTTTGTGGCACAAATTTCGCAAAAGATGATTGACACATTCCACTTTTTCTATCAGTGTAGCACCATAAGGTTTTTCAGTTAGAAGCTTCTTTGTGACACTGCTGTCACCGTCTCCAACTAATTTTGTGTATTTCAATCCGTGCATTTCCATGCTCTTCTTAAAACCCTCAACGATGATAGCAGATTCCATAGCTGTAGACGAACCACTCCAGTTTTTAGCACAAGAATGTTCAGATACAATTTCGTTTCTCCGTTCATGTCTTGAACAAACCATGCAGAATTTATTTTTCACGCCTACAAACAACACTTTCTTTGTAGCTTCACCAATGATCACCGCAACTCCAGACAGGGCATTATAATTAGTCTTGTATGACCTCTTAGACCACGCGCCATCTGCTATCACTGTTATGCATGGAGTACCATCTTTATCAATATTTCCATTTTCTTTTGCGAGTTCCGCTTCTTCCTCTCCAGCCAATTTCAATTCTTGCATCAATACGTCTTGGACTACCTTCTCTAAATCATTGTGATTTTTAAGGTAGTGCTTTTGACTTATTGAAGGAATGTTCAGTAAAGAAGTTAGTTGTTCCAACTGTGAGTAGCCGCAACCGATTGACATAGTGCCTATAAAGAAATATAAAAATGAAAAAATAATTCGTACGATAACCAACCTCGGCAATAATATCACCAATTGATATAATGATAGAATAATATTTACCTAACACTGATGTCATATTTATATCCATTTGATTCTCACGCCTGTCCGATTCTAGAGAGGACGTCGCTCCACACATATTACATTTTACAATAAATGTTTACAAAACACCATTCCTTTTTTCCTTGAGAATATTACAGTAATCCATTTTAAAGTCGGAAAATGGCATAAGCTGAATATTTTTAATTTGTTCCCAAAAATATAAAATATTGACAATTCTTCTACCTTCTATGGCCAAAGTTTTTTGTTCGTCCTTCTTCTCTACCTCTGTTTCTAATTCGAGATATTCCTCCTGATACTCATCGTCGACTACTTCTTGTTCATTTATATTTTGATCTTTGTCCCCATCTTGACAACGCTGCTCTGTAGGATGAAACATACATAATTCAGCATATACTTTAGACTCCAATAACTGTAGTTAAAATTATAGTAATAAAATATGTAAATTAAAATTATATGAATATTGAGTAGATAAATACAATTATTAGCCTTCCAAGTAGTTTGGAATAACCCATTTCTCAGAAAAAGATACCTGAATTAATTTCAGAATATTGGGTGGAATTAGAAATTTTGTTTTAGCAACTAGGACAATTGGTTTTGTCAGATATGTAGATTGATTATAAATACTACATAACAAAATAGATTTAGGATATCCTCCTTTTTTATTTGAATAATTATGTGAAACGCAGACATATGACACAAATCAAATATTACGTTGTTGTAAACAATACCAAGTAAGGAATGCTTCATACAGGACAATGCACGGTAATTTCTTTGTTAGAAAGTAAAAGGTGAACAGTTTTTCTAGTAATCAACGTACCATCATTTTTTGTGACCTACTTTGTAACCCACTTTGGCTATGCCTATGACTGATTTGAAAATAAAGAAATTATTTCAGTAATAGATATTTTTGAAGTAAAAACTATTTTCATTGTTTGGTTTCAATACCTCTAATCGGTTTTCAATATTTAAAAAAAGTTAAAAAAATTCAGTGGAAATTTAACACCCTGTCGAAAACTGTTCACAGTGGGACACCCTATATATAAAATGAGTGTTGTGCATATTAAAAGCATTTCACAATATACATATAATAATGAGTACTTACCTTTGTCTCAGGTTTTTTATTGAAGAGCTACACACTTTTTGTTTTTGCAATCGTTTGTTACCCATTTCAATACGAAACACTACTGCAATAGTAATAATAACCACTCTGTGAACTGCCACACACCACAAGTATAATACCACAAAATCTTAAAAAGCTCTTTTCACCACGATATTAACTATGCGAATGTTATCATTTTATTATGAAATGAATTTCAATATACTTGCAGCAGGTACTGTACCTGGTCATAATAAACCCTTAGTTTATGGCGGTACCAATAGATCGCAGCATTATACGGGTAATAAATTCTATGAATTTTGAAAATTTATTATACACAAACGACAGCAGGTAAACGGATTAAATTTTAACACCGTATGGTGAATTACATTTTCTATATGCATGTGCATGGGTTTTGCAAAACCTTAATATTTAGTGATTTTTTTTTCTGTTTCTCCGGTCTCATGAAACGTATTCAAATGCGCATGCACACAGCCCTAGATCACATAATTCTATATCATTCCTACAAATTTTAAACGATTCCGATGAATAGTAACGAAAATATGAATTTTCAAAAATATGATTGGGTGTTATAATCCCCTTAAGAGCTGAGCATGCTATACCTATATGATTAGAAAAAGTTTTGAATCAAACACGACTCCTAAATCTTTTATTGTGTCGCATCGTTGAAGTATTACACTATTCAGAGTATAATTATAAACAATTGCGTTACACTTACGAGTATAGTTTTCTGTTACGCATTTAATAACAAATTATTATTCTCATACTAGTTTTCCAATTCATACAGTTGCGTTTGTAATAAAAAAAAAACAACTACCAATGCTTTTAATTCTTATAGAAAGATAGATAAGTCGTGTGCAAATAATAAATTTGATACAAGTAATTACATTACTGATGTCATTTATAAAATACACAAAAATTAAGGGACCCAAATTTGGGTCCTGAGGTACACCGAGTTTGCTCTACAAGAAACTGTGTTCTATTGTACAGATATGTTTTGAGTTGCAAAGATGAAAAATAAAAATAAGAATTTAATTTATTTTCATGGTCAATACGGTCAAAAACCTTCGTAAAGTATTGTCTTTGTATATCAAATTCGCTAGAAATATACTGATCCAGGCAACATAAATTGGAAGCTGTAGATCTTTTTTTCGTAAATCCGTGTTAATCTAATATTATTTACGTTTTCACCACGGGATAAATACGATTGAACTATCCGATCTCGAGAACCTTTAAAAAATTACACAAAATTGATATAGGTCTATAATTATTATTTATTGATTGCCACTTTTAAAAGCTGAACAATTTCCACACCTCTGTAAAAGTACCGGTTCTTAAAGCTAAGTTAAAAATAACTGTTAGAGGATGAACTAATATGTTTGTACAAAATAAGACTGGAATTTTATGATAGCCAGATGTCATCATATTTTTCAATTTGAAGATTGCTGAAATTATTTCAGTCTTTGACACGTTGCAAATATTCAAACATAATGTGTAATTGTTAAACGCAAAATTCGTGATTTTTAACTGTATAAAGGGTGATTCAGGTATAATCTCATTAATTTTCACCACGTATTCGGAAGGCCTAATAGAGACTGAAAATCGAAAAAAAATGTCTTTACTAGATCTTTCAAAAGATAAACAAATCACGCCATAGCAATCGGTATGATGCTCCTTATACTCTACAAACTTTCTGATGACGCGTTCGAGTATTGAAACTATATAGAAGTCCAACAGCGTCGCCACTCAGGACCACATACATATAATAACATGTTCGGTACTGAAGTGATATTATTTTTCTAATGACTAACTTCTTGTTTACAGTCTAAAATGTATGCATTTTGTATATTCTTTGGCATACCTTTAAAAATTGTTACATTTTTAAGGTATTCATTAAGCGTTTATCAAGTTCTTATGTAAAATTCATTCAGAATGCCTTCGTAATGCAAGTTCAAAAGCCCATCAAAATTGTATAGGGTAAGTAATTTTAAATAAAATATTGAAACATACCTATTTTTTGTCACCTTTTTGTTATGTTCTTAAATGCATAATCAAGTCGAGCATTTACGTTGATATTCCCAAATAATGCAAATCGCAAGTATTATGAATATGAATCAGAATCAAGTCCATTACGCATGATCAGTAGGTACCGAATAACACAGACGCACATGTCTATTAAAATGTCTTTTATCAATTTTTCAACAACTGTTCAGCAGTGAACAACCGCGGTATTTCATTACTCTTCATTTTGCCTAACTTGAATTGCATTTTTATTTAGAAAAATGGCATAATAATTATAAACTACACTGGCGGTGACAAGCGCAAATGATAACTGATGGATGAAGAATGTAAAGAAGTTGGACCGCGTGCATCTGTTCCAGATTCAGTTCGATGGGTGGCTCGCCTGCATAGGAAAACGAACCCAAGCGATGTTCGACTTATTTCACCGGTAACGAGAATTTAAACTGCCAACTTTTTAGCTGTGCCGAGTGTGCCTATTATGGCCTATTCGATGTCGGCGCTGATTACCACGGTTAGGCATTTATTATAAAATGTTCATGATTTCATATTGATCACACCGCGTGTTTATAAAAATGCAAATTTAATTATTGTTTGTATCTGTTATTATTTAGCGGTACTGCAGCTCTGCAGAGCTTTTCATTGAGTAGACATTGAAAAAAGATTATGGACCAAAATACGGTAGGTCAAGACTCGGATTGCCGGATTGTTTATCACTGAATAGGTATGTCTCGGTCTGTTTTTTTTTATTTACAGTACGAAAGTTTCTTTATTACTTTCCTTAATTTAAATACAAAAAAGTTTCAGCCTCTCTTAATAAATTAACCTAGTGAGTATTGGATTTTATTTGGCTATTTATATAATGATGTGAAGTTGGAGTTTTGTAATTTCAGTATTAAATATTTTCTATGTTGCATATTTTTTAAAAATAATTTGTGACAATAATTACATATTACAATAAGTAGGTAATATAGGAAAATATTTAAATTTGACAACGTCGTGTCAGGCCGACACCGAGGAAAACTGCCGTAAGCTGTCAGTGACAGTCAGAAAAATAGGTTTAAATTATGGTTTAAAAATATTTTTTTTCGGAGTAAATATGCATCTAAGTTTTTTCTTTTCTTAAAATTAATGACATCACTGGATCATCGTGTGTACAGTACTGTAATATTTATTTTAAAAGCATAAACAGTGGAAGAGGAGTCTAGAATATTTCGTTCATTTAAATGATGTTTCTAACTGCAAATTTATCAAGTCCCTACCGGGAGTAGACGATAAATAAAATCCAAAACAAAGCAATCACGTTAAAAGTGTCTTAAATGAAACAAATACCTATTTTGCCGTCATCACTAACGCTCTGACCATTTGTCGTCCGCTTTATGGAAGTGCAAGAACGGCGACCGACGAAGACGGCCTGCATTAGACTCACAAGTACTGATTTCCAGTTTAATTCGAGTATTTGTATACTTCAGGGACGGTTCGTAATGCCAGTGAACAGTGATTTAGCCGGGGAAAGCTCTTACACGTAATGAAATGTTTTGAAATTCAAATAGTACGCTCGACATCGGAAGTTCGAAGGTGAATGGAGATTCCACGGATTGTAACTCAAAGATTGATTTACATACGGGCCAACTTGGTTTTTCCTGTACGTCGTCGTTTGACCTGCGGCAGTATAACACTTTCGGTGTTAGTTTCGGCGCAGCCATGAAGGCGCTTGCAGACGTGCAGAAATGATTTAGAATTCAAATTAAAACACTGCCTTATTTAAAATACAACTGGAGATTCACGGCTTGGCTTCATTTTCAACCTACTTAACTGAACTGAACATCAACTTCATGTCAAGTAATAATGGAAAATAGTCAAGACAAGTGAAGTAATTATATTTAAGGCGCTTGAAAAATCAAGTAATACTATAATGCAATAGTTGCGGCAAGAATCAGACAACTTACGGCAGGGCTGACGTTACTCAGTTGTTTTTATTGTCAGCATAATTTTCGATAGTTAATCGCGTTAAAAACGATTTTCAATTTATTTTCAACTATATTTAACACGAAAAGATAAACAATATCAGTTATAGTTTTAAAACATGTATCGAAACTATTTCTGTAATATGAAAATATTCCATAAAAAGGAAACAAAGTTATTGTCAAGTCTATAGAGACAGATATATCAAGTACAGCGCCCGCCAAGATATAGGGAAATAACCAAATCAATAGAAAATAAACAAATTGTAATAAAAAAGCCGCACATTTTGCTTGGGAGTGAAATGAAACGATGTCTGTAGGTACCTCGGGATAGACAATTCCCTTTTGCAAAATAACAGCAAAATTTTTAAATTCAGTTAGTAAAGCTAATTGGTCTATCTTAGCGTTGACGCATATAAATCAAAGATTGATAAAATGTTTAATACATATTTGTTCATAGACTTCGTTGTTCACAATTATATGATTTTTGTCAGCAATCTATTTATTTATTGTTATTAAAAACCAACAATTTCTTTTAATAAGTTAAACAAGTTTATCAGTCAAGTGAGCACGGAACCGTGGATTATAGAGCTAAGGAGCGGTAAGTATGTTAAAATCACTAGATGATTCCAGATATGACAAATTTAAATTAATTATTATTGTTATAGTATTGTTCGTAATGCCAATTAAATAGCAACCCCTCAGGTTGCAGAAGGTCCATCCACATCTTATGGCATATCGTATAAAGCGATTCAGTAGAAATTATAACCAAACACTTTTTAATTAAAAGAAAACCAAATGTATCAGACTGGACACTAGATATCAAGAACTTCACTCAACAGTGAGTTACAAACACTTGTAGTGTGAAACACCGTCTATGTACTAATACGTTTTAAAACACCCTTGTACTGTGAGGATACAAAGCAATTAAATAAAATTTGGGACTGGTGTTAAAAGGGATGAGGTAAGTTTCATTTTCAATAGAAATTATGATTACTACATTTTTCTGTATTACTTCCCGTTTAAAAGTTATGAGTAATATCGACCTAAAGAGTCTCAAAAGAAATACCACCTAGAAATCACATTAGCGGTGGAAGGATCAAGTAGTCGTTGGAAAATAATTGAATGAAATTAAAATATTAAACTCGATAATTCTTTAATACAGGTAAAACAAAAGGTGGTGATAACAATAATTAAACTTAAAACAAACGCCCTCATATTGCACAAACATATTACAATCTATTCTCTATATTATGACCTCCTCTCATTTTAAGACACATATCCAAGCTTCGCCTGACTTCTTCGTGGGCTGCTTTTATTAACAAATCGCCATTTGACTCATTACAACCGTTTGTGATTTTTTTTCTATCAAATGTTTAATATCTTCCGAAGGTGTGTTTTTTTAAAACCCCCTATACAAAAACCGAGGAGTGTTAAAACTGGTGAATTTCCGGGCCAGTCAATAACTTCAATTCATTTTGCTGGAGGTAACTCACGTTGTTCAATGTATGTTCATAAAAATAAGGCCCAAAATAGCATCGGTTTTGAACTGGATTTCCAATGTGTGGATTCAATGGAGCAGTAGTGTTCGTTGCGCCTGTTTGGCAAACCATTACTGACACATCGACTTTTGTCCATCCAAAGAACGTGCCGAAAAAGGTTCTGATCAACAGTTTCTACATTCACAACAATTTGAGCTATAAAAATAAATCTGTTTTCAATGTGATGTACTCCAAATTGTGAATTTTGCAGTCATGACACCCACGACTGGTCTTTAAAATTCGTTGAACTGTTGATTTTTCAAAATTCAAATTCCGGCCAGCCTGCCGTAGAATTTTGTGAATTTTATTTGAAATACTGTATCAGTCTATTTGTAATAACATTGTTTCTTACCCTTTGGTCAATTATTTGAATCTTCCGAACAGAAAATGCATCTTCATTTCATCGCAATGTCAGCTCCAATCTTGTAAAGGTTCTGTGACGAGACATGAGGCGCTCAGGATTCCTTTCTCTATATAATTCCACAGTTCTTCTTTGTGACTCGCCGTAGCATATCAACTATTTCTGAATGAGGAAACATTTAGTAAGCAAGAAAGTTATACGTTTTACGTTCGTATTAAGTAATGACAAGTATTTTGTGACATTTATGCACTTTAAGCAACAAATATTCAATTATTTTCCAACTACTACATGATTTTTCCACCGCTAATGTGATTTTTAGGTGGTATTTCTGTTTGAGACTCTTAAGGATTATATTGCATGTACCTTTTAAACGGGAAGTGATACAGAAAAATGTGTGTAACAAAAGTTTGTTAGAAAAAAGATTAACAGGACAAAAATTAGGTATGTTTCTGGAAAACATATGATTGATGACGGCAAATCCCAAAGATAATACTTTCGATTGAAAATCGGGCTTACCTCATCCCATTTAACACCACGTGTCTCAAATTGTATAATTTTGTTGGATCCTCACAGTGACATCCTGTACATAAATTCATTAGAGTATTCAGGAAAAGTTCAAGGCCTCTTTTTCATGTACAGTACCTATTCCATCAGCTAGAAATGGCTTACACCATCCATTTAGGTTCAAGAGTTTTGAGTGATAAGAATCTCCCGCTACAGGTCAATTTTGTTAGATGGTCGGTACTTAAAGTTAAGGGAGCAGAACTTGAAAAAAGTTTGGAATAACGAAGCCTTATTTATCCTAGGGATTTCATAAGTTGGCGGAAGCTGAATTGCAAAAGCGGCCAAAAACGTGACGTCAGTAAATTATTATTTAAACAGACGATGTCACATAAACAGTTCCTGTTGGTATGATGAAAATAATAATGCAACTGTTTCACACAGATTATATAATCAAATTTGCAATAACTAAAGAGTAGCGAGAGTAGACAGTTGACCAGAACGGTTATTTTAAATCAATTAAACAAAAATTACTTTGATTTGGTTTGATAAAACCGACGAAATAATTTTCATTACCTTTTTTAATTGACTGATTTACGTGTTTTATAAATTTTGGAATTGCACTGTGGAAATTGGTTCACAAACAGATGAATAATCTAGTTTTATTGTAAACATTATCATTGCATGCTTACTGCTTTTACAATGGGGAATCTACACAGATAGTAGACAATCACTTATAATCTTACGCAATCAGAAGATAACAACTAGATCAGCATGGGAATGCCATCACGTACTGGTAGTGGCCTCAGCTAACAACAGCGTATCTGTATGCTGGGTAAAGGGACATGACCGGTGCAATGGCAATAAAATAGCTGACAAGTTGACTACGAGTGCATCGGGTCTAAATATTTTTGGACCTGGTCCCTCCAGTATGCTTCCGTTGTCAGCATTTGTTGAAATTATCAAAGGAGACACCCACAAAGAGTTTGGGATGAAACAAATGGCTGTCAATTTGCTAAGGAGTTCCTAGAGTACCCCTGCAAGGATACAGCCAAAAAGTACCTGGCTATGTCTAGGACAAATCTTCGTTTGTGACAGGAATTCAAACTGGACATTGCTGGCCAAGGAAGCACCTCTATTACATGAGGAAGTGTCACCTCTTTGTAGGGATTGCGAACAGGAAGACGAGACAATATTCCATGCACTCTGTGAGTGCACTGCCATCTCGTCAATAAGAGACTCCGTGTTGGGAGAGCGATGGCCTTCTATGCCCTACATTAGAGAGATCCTCCTGAGCAACGTCACCACCTTTTCCTCCTTATTAGGCTGGCCGGCGGCTCAGGTGGACTGATCTCCTAATGGCAGGAGGTACAAGGGGCCCAATGGGACCTAAGTGCTGTAGCCTTTTTGCTACCCTCCCCTTAATTCCAGAATTCCAGAATGGGGAAATGGTAGGGGCAGTGTAATCGTGTCATTTGCCTTTTTTTCCTTCTTATTTGTTTAAACTGAGTGCGCTGATGAAGGGCAATAACCTAGAAACAACGTTGTCCGCAGTTGCTCGTTGTTCCTTCTCACTTTCTTTTCCGGATCCTTTAGCCGCTAAATGTTTTTCTATCTTATAAAATTGATGTTATTTATCACGGCCACATAAAAATGTTCTCCATTGACCGCTGTACAATAATAAAGTGCTCATTCAGAATGTTTTCAAACATTTTCAAGAATGCCTGGTGCAACTTAACGGCATTTATTGTCGATGAGGTTCCGCTGGACCAAGAAATTAAATTAGATGACATAGACTTAGTCTGTAAATATCCACAGGGGAGAAAATCTAAAATGGTGAAGTCATAGCGGGTCGTAGAAAGACACCTTTTCCACGTCTCACATAAGGAACCCATAACTTAGTAAAGAAAGGATAGGATAATAATTTGTATTTATTTATACACTATTCTATAAGAGAAAAATCAAATACAGACTAAGAACACATCAAAACATTAAATAATTCTTAGATTACACAATAACACACAAATAAAAAATATAAATTATTTCAAATTTTAATCTAATAGAAATATACAGGGTGTTTCTTAAGTAGTGGTCAGGGGCGTATTCTGTGGCAAAAAAATTTTTGTTATATAAATGTGGGGTCTTGTCCAGCTACAGCATGTCAAAAATTAAAAAAAAAATAATTTCTAAACCGCTTGAGATAATTTAACCAAATTCGGTATAGGTGAGATATATATGTCTCACCTGCACTCAATTTATATGTGAACATACATATGAAGGAACAGCCAGTTCAATTGTCGGTCATCTCACCTATGGCATACTGATGAGGGCGAACAAGCCCGAAACCGGTCCATGTCTGGTGGTGTGTCCGACAAGAGTTCTTGGCTGTTCACACAGATACTGCAGAAGTAATTCAATGCCGGTCGGGGCATTAGTCCGGGGAGTAGTTGTTTCCTGCAGTATCATTTACAAATTCGGTATATTTAGTATTATAGTAGGTATGAAACGAAAAATTACCAGCTTTAGAAACTTACCAGAGGCGGAGGTGTGGGTATCATCGATCATTATTTACCAATATCATATATATTACAATATAATATGGGCCATTAGCATTATCTTCACTTTTTGTGTCTTTACACATTTTTGTATTCCAATCCAGTTACACACATTGTAAAGTGGAGATATAAGTTTAATATTGATTTTAGCTGTGGAAAGGTAAAACAGTTTTGACTGACATGACTTTATTTGCACGAAACTTGAGCAAATGTAAAACATTCTACAGTCAACTGTGTTATGTCTGAATTTATGGAGAAAGACGAGATAGAAATCTTTACGATAATCTATTGGAAATTTTAATTGGAACTCAATTTGAACAAAATTAAAAGGCACCAGCAACATATTTCAGAAGACTATGTTGAATCCATTTAAAACAGTCAATATGGATCGTGTAGTACGTGTACTAGATTATACATTAGAACAGACAAATGCAAAATAGAGTAACTTTATTGCGTAATAATTCTTTAAGTTCATCAATTATTTTTATAATTAAGATCTGTATATGCTTTAGAAATTATATAATAAATGAAGTATGAACTGTAATTTTGTCAAAGCAAATTACCACACAAATAGTCAGTAGTAAGTAGTTTAACGAGTTTTGTTTTGTCAATATTAATAATATAGCGCATTTTGGGATATTTGAAGTGTATTTTCCATGCACCATTCATAAACAACATCTAAATCTGCTTATACAATCTGATAAATTTGAAATTATTGAGAATGTTTTCAAATCACCAGTATATAGAAGGCAATTTGCGGTGAAGGCATTTACATTATTTATAAAGTTATACAGGATTATCCAGAACTTATCTAAAAAAAAATTTTGAATGTACAGGAAATTCCTACAAATGCAATTTTAAAAAAAACAAGAAAAGGCAATTTAAAAATACACTTCTGAAGAGCATTGGAAACTGATCCACTATAAAATCGGCGTCCGGACAAAAATCTGCAAGAATTTTCCAAAGAAAGAAATAAATAACATTTTCTTAATAACACCTATTTTAGACAGCAAATTCAGCTGTTTTTGCCGCTATTATTAACTATTAATAATTAATAAGAATCAATTTGTGGTTTTAATTAATAAAATAGTATGACATACCTGATGTTACAACAATAAAATTTTGGGCTCGTCTTACCCAGTTTCTACAAACTAACACAAATGTTTCCGCTTCTTGTGCACTTTGAACTCGTAAGTTATTGGTAGCAGCTATGATACGTTTACCTAAATCATACATAGTATCCAGTTCGGTGCGATACATTTTATTTTTTAAATGTCTCCACAAAAGGAAGTCCGATGGATTTAGTTAGAAAATCGCGGCAGCCATGGAAGGGGTCCGACTCGTCCAATATCCTTTGGTATTAATACTTGGACACGCTGTACATAATACGGATATAATTGAGCCTCGTGTCTGATACTCCACACTGCAATACGCGGTGACCGCCCTAGACCTATTCCGCGATTCGGTTGCAAATTTCCGGCCGCGTTGCACTACACTTGCACTCACTGCACGTCGCGGTAAAAGTAGTTGCATTTGGCACATGTTTCACATCAAAACGTTAATACTATAAGAAATCTGATATCTGAAATCACCTGGCTGGAGACTACAGCAGCCCAGCGATGTAAATACTACAATCTCAATAATTGGGAAACTTGGGACAACTACAAAATGTTTTTACGATATTAACTCCATTTTCATGACACATTTATTCCCAATTTGTTTTAGATATTATTATGTTGTGAATCACCCTTACAACAAATAGGTATCCCAAGTTCTGAATCTGATTTTTTGTCTAAATCTACATTAAAGAAGAAACTGATTTAATCACTGAGTACCACTGAGAATGGCGAGATAATCCAATGCAAACCTAATACTATATTCATATAATAATTACAAAACTGAAGCATCTGGTAAAGTTGTCATTCGGTAATTCTTTTTATTTATTCGCTTTTCTGTGACCGGACAAATAAAGCGAAATCAATTTCAGTACAATATGAACGTGTCGTTTGCCAGAACTCTATTCTCTTCGAAAAAGATCCTCGGCAATTTCGGAATAACCACGACCGTATTAATTTAACTTTTAGTGAACTAAACTTTTCACGATCGATTTGTAAAAGCTTTTGGAGCTCGAACTGTCTGCCAGCTACGGAATGCTTTACTTTTTTTCGTCAAACAAGGCATAAGCTGGTGTATTGCCGTTTTACCACCCGTTGAGCACATAAACATCCGTTTAGCTTATAAGTACACTAAACTACTTTATTTATAAGCTATTCTGTTTGGTTCGAAAGTGTAAAAATAGTACATAAGTACCGACATATTGTAAACACTAATTTCAATCCTTAAAGCAAATAAAATTGTATATTACATACCGGGTGGAAAGTGTTTCATTCTTGTCGAGAAAAAAATAAAACTTTTTACCGAGGTTTATATACTTTATTTACAACCATTCATTTTACATGCAAGTGACGGTTTTTGCAACAAAAATAATTATGTGAGAAATTAACAAAGTAAGATCCATGTAGGTATAACCAGATTAGTTAAAAAAAAAATGTCAAGTTGGCATTTTGACGAAACGTTCTATGGTAGGTATTAAAAAGTCAAACATACAAACTTAAACTAGTTGCATTTTTGATAGACTGTCATCAAAAAAGTGTTTTCGAATACAATGAGCGATTTACATGAAATTTGTACTCTTTCTCAACTGAGAGAAGTCGCTGAAAGTTTGGAAAAAGATTTGTAACCTAGGAAGAGTCATACAAGGTGCAATAAAGTTTATGATGTTTCCAAGAGTTGGTACTCGCAAAAGGTGTTCAGAAAGCTGTTCTGAAACTATTGTGCTGGCATATTTCAGCTAAATTGTCAAAATCAAAAAACCGTCAACCCTTTGGGCCATTAATTCAATGTTGCGTACTACTTTAAATATTAAAGATAAAGTGGTTATGTCCAAATTTCCCAAGTTATTGGCATTTTTGAAACGACAAAATCAAGAATATATATCCAAAAAGTTAAGCTCTTTCTCCAGTGAGAATATTGCGGCGTTTTTAAAGAATGCTCTACCTATAAAAGTTGCACTCATAATTATTGGTGTTATAATTGTGTCAGAAATACATGGCTTCAAATAGATATTTTCACATAGTCTCCGATCCGATCGAAATATTGATGACCGTTACCAATATCACTGTGCATGTTGGATGATTCTGTACACTGATAAACATTTGTCTGTTATTTCAGATAACTTTACGTTAATAAATTGCGATCAGCTCAAAATTGAAGTGAAATAAGTAGGTACACATTAGTATTACAGAAACAAACATGAATAAAATTCCATGTTATGTGATTTACAACAATTATACTAAATTCCATCATAAATTTCCAACATTATAATTTGTATTGATTTATACATTGCAATTTTTGGGTTGGAATTGTAAAATATATTATGTAATTTTACGGAGTAGATAATTTATATTTTTTATATTTTATAGGTAAGTACCTATATTTATAACTGAAAAATATGCATGGGAAAACTTTTTCAATAACTAACCTTTTTTCACATATTATATGACTGAATATCAGTGTGTATTGAATAATGAAAGTATTGTTGTTAAAAGAAATGTATATACCAAAGAGCTCATAAATCAGTTGAAATAAGTAGTCTCATTTTATTTAACCTGAATGGTGTAAGAGAAGCCAATTTAAAAATGTATCTAATATTACTTTTGTAGTCATATAAAGAGTGTGTCGATAGATGAAGTTGAAAAAAGGGAAAACTGTTTAGTTTTAATGCCATGGAATAACATTATCTGGTTATAAAATTCTGCTTATCTTAAAATGTACAAAAGTACAAGCTTAAGTGAAGCAACTTAATACTTAATAACTGATTTACATACCATCTCTTGCACGTCTTGCCTGAGCAACTGGGACCTCGATCTCAATAACAGTGCCTGTTTCACAGTTATATAAAGCTATTTTCTCCATCTCAACCATAGATCTTAGACTTGACATTAGTTATTTTATTTTACTTTTCCCGCCATTTATGACAAATAATGTGTTGACCCACCTCAAGACCGTGGGCGTTGTGAGCTCGAAGCGGTCGTTTGCGATGACGTCAACTCATAACGTCTCATGACGTTGCAAGCCCAACAATTGTAACGCCCGTGGTCGCTTTGTGGAACGACTCATTGGCCGTTCTGGGCGTTGCGATCGCTTAGTTGAATGAACCCAATATAACACAAATTGTCCAGTGACTTGTTTTTGAAACGTTTAAGTTAGTTTTTAAAACATTTTTTTACAAAAGAAGTAATTAATGGTAAATTATTTCTTTGAAGAATTAGCCAACATACGCATAGATGTTTTATGTATTGAAAAGCAAACAAAAATTCGAATGAAGCAAGGCGTCTCTATGAACATGCATGCCTATTATCTTGTACAAACACTTTTTCGAATGTTCATAGACGTTTGAGGGCAGCGACAAAAGTAACAGGGAATTTTGTAGATTATGGAGCCCAGCGAATTGCACGAACAATGGAAAATGAGGCAAATGTTTTACAGGCGGTTGAAGAAAATCCTGCAATAAGTACAAAACGCCTGGCAAATGAATTAGGGAATATGAACCATGTTATGTATGGCGTATCCTCCATGAGCACTAGCTATATCTTTATCATCTGCAGAGAGTTCAAGCCCTCTTTGAAGCAGATTTTCCAGTCAAATTGCACTATTGACAATGACTAACCCAAAAAAATGCAGAATATTGTAGTAGTTGTGTATAGTTACCATGTATTTCTACATTAACTTTTGAACTAAAGTAAATTTTGATATAAAAAGTTGAAATCCGTAAAATTATTTTCAATTTACCGTAAATCTTTATTTCCATTTCTATGCTTGCTTCAAATAAATGTATTTTATCCAATAAGGGCGCAGCTTTTACAAGAATTAATTAATTTCAGTTGCAATCTTCCTTCGTGGAACTTGAAAGTGCCAAGTTTAAAAGGTACAGTGTAAATAGAAGCGATTTACCAAACACTAAAGCTTATCTGGTCCATAGTGAGGTGTTCTTGAAGGGAACTCCGAATGATAAAGCTGTTATATTCCCATAAACATTTAATCTGAAATTTTCATCTTTCTCATTTTAGTAGAGCCGTAAAATGAAACTGTTATGTAAGTGTTTGCTCAATATCGCAATTTGCTTTCATTTTGTATTAAATCATCCATTTAAACGTTTATGTTATGCATATATATTAAATTATCTACATTATACACGAAAGAAAAGTTAGATATATTTAGCTACAACTGTCACATAATGACTATGGTACTATTTAGAATGTCATAATGACTTATTATCCCACTTGTGCTTTTTTAAATTTATTAACGCAGAGCGAGACAATGACATTGTAAACTTAGTTAGACCATAATTAGACATTTATTAAATAAACAAACTATGTAAGATCATATGAAAACTCATTTATTAAATATATTGACAGTAAAATGTTTACGTTTACCTAACCTAATACCAGATGCTGACATGCCTAATGATTTGCTTCAATAGATGGAAATATTTTGAGTGTGAACATAATTTTTAGATGTCGATGAAATAAATAACTTTGGAAGTTGAGGGAATATTCTCGCTTTCGGCATAATTTTCATAGCTTTTTGTTTCATGTTTTCAGTAGAAGTTTCAGATGTAGCCTTCAGCGACAGAATTTGACTTTCAGCCACCATGTCTTTTTGTACTCAAAAGATCTGCCCCTCAATCAGTTAAAAGAGATGTTAAAAATCGCCGAAAACTGTGCTCACCATACGCATTTGGATTAGGCAGTTTAATAAATCGTGGGTCGAATATCTCTCAACCTAGACACTTTTGTTTTCATATTGTATAGCATAGTCCCTAATTCACATGTTCTACAAACTGATTTGTGAGTTCTTAGTGCCGCCATGCGCCCGCTAAAGCAGTAAACAAAATAACAACAAAATAAATATTAGATATAAAACTTTGTTACTAAAACACATATTTGTAATACAGCTACCTTCATAAGAAGAAATTCGTCATCGTCCGCGCTTATTAAAAATCTGGATATTTCCCTCTTTGTTGTGGTTTTTAGGCTTTAACGGACAATGCTGTAATTTAATTTAATAGTGATTTTCTGGGTTACTATGCCATGACCTCGGCAACAGGTCCTCGGATCTTCGAATAATAGTGGTGCTCCGTTCTGGCCGCATTCCATGCTTCCATCGGAACGATTCCGACCATAGGAGTCGTAATACCAACAATAGGAGCCGAAGTCAATATATGGACGGGCCCAGAGACACCTATAGCGATGTCTGTCCCCACAGAGCCTAGCCCGAAAACAACCAGGGCAGATAAAATAATCCCGGCTAATGCTAGGAATGTCTGGCAGCGGCGAGTTACCCCGGTCACGGCATAGTAACCCGGAACATAACAATTTATCAAATTCCTTCCTTGTCTTTCACTTCAGGAATACAGTAAAATTTAAGTATTTTCTGATATTTATATTTTTCTTAAGTGGAATTTTTGTTCTTATCATTGAGTAATAGCACCAAAGAGATGAAGGCTTATGTGTTTTGTTTAGGGCCGGTATTATAAACGTCAACTGAAGGTTGAAGTGTCGGTTTAGCAACGTTTCACTCAACCGATGGTTATAGTACAGGTTGAATTTCAACTGTCGGTTGAAATTATTTTGAAATTACAAATATCTACATAAATAAATGTGTGTGTAAACTCGTATAAACAAAAACAGAGCAACTATATTTAACATATTTCCTTTAAATTTATCTGTACTGGTTAATAGTTATTTAAAAATGATACTCTCTTAACGCATTCTAATCTATAATGTTATAATTTTAGAAAATAATTTATTTTATTTTTTTTAAACCTTCAGAAAATGAGTTTCATTTATAATGTTAAGAAGTGATCTGTAGAAGTTACAATTAAATTATATCAAAGAAATATGAAGAAAAATATTTTTATTTTTTATTTCATCATTCCCCGTACTTACACAAGCTAAAATTGTGGAACTAAATAAAATGTATTTCTCTCTTGTCCATCTAATTGTATATATTAATTATAACATACATAAAATTATAAGTATCTGCAGTTTTGTCCCAAATATCATAGTGAAAGCAAGTTCATAAAATAACATTTTCTTACACTTTATAATATTTCTGTAGTTAATAATTACATCTACTAGACGGTTAGACGGAGGCAATCTGTATCAGAATAAATAACTCTATTACTCTTTATAGTAATATAAGGATGTCACTGAGGATGTCATTAATGTCACTGTCAATACTTATAATTTGCAAAACGTCAAAATAAAAGACAGGTTATCTGCGAAAATTGGCGGGAAAATATTCTGATATTTCATTGGCTAAAATTGAGCTGACAGCATAGCCAACATTCAGAAATACATCTCAACGTCGGATTGACGAACCGTGACATGAAATAGTTTTATAATACAGAATTTTTTTCAACCGCCGGTTCAAATTCAACCTACGGTTGGACAACCGGAGGTTCAACCTGAGCTTTATAATACTGGCCCTTAGTCCGTTGAAATAGACTAATTCTCATTAGTTAATTATCTTTTTTTTTCTACACAATTTTTCATAGCGACCAAATGCTTGTTTGTATTTCTTCTGTGATTTTTCTGACACGAGATTGGAAACAACACTGGAAGCTTTATTCTCAATATCTGATGGCAAATCATCGCCTGAACTCACAATAATTACAAAAAATTATTCAATGACAGTCAAATATATGCTCATTGCTAAGATGACTTCTTCTTAATAAACGATTTTTGCATTATGTCGTACTAGAATATAAATAATGGATAATTAATACTAATTATTATTATGATTAATAACCTCGACAGTTGTAGATAAAACATTGTACGCAATACTTGGGATCCTATTACTATGTGACGTATACGACTCAACCTACGTTTTCGTTAACTTCACATGCGTACGATGCTATTTTCTCAAATTATTCACCCTGAAAATCATACATGTTATCGATATAAATAAAGATTACACTTAGATATGATACATGACAATGCAACAACATTTATGTATACGAAAGTTGTAGGAAAACGTTTCATTAGAAGAGGGTTATTAAGGGAAAAAATGTGCGAGAAACAAATAATGTAATTTATTATTTTATTAGATAAACTTAATTTTCCATTTAATAGATTTGTTAAAATGGAAATTCTTTACTAATTAATACCAAATAATGACGTTTTACAACGCAAGTGTTTGTACAAAATTATCATAGGTTAACATGCACAGAGTAAATGTATGACTAGTATTATTCTCTTCAGCAAAGTCACAACTAGTTTGGAGATAAAGTGGCGTTCTAATTATAAAGTTGTTATTTTAATAGTTCATTCATTAGCATTCTCTAGGGTGTCGCAGTTTTATTTTAACTATTATTTCTGTATCAGCTATTTGAGAGCTCACATAGATAATAATGCCGTACTCTAATTTTCTCCAATACCTTCATATTATACAGATGAGATTATTACTATGGCATTCAATTTTACATAATTGGTAGGATATGATAAGTCTTATTAAATATCAAAAAACTCTATCACTGTATTCTTAAAAAATGGAAGGAGAAATCAACATGTCACTGAGCAAAAATGGCCTTGTTGCCATAGTCATGTCTAAAGTTAAATTTCTGATGAATTCTGAATTTATAGAACTTTTTTAAAAAAAATCTAATTCATGGTTGTCGTATTTTGATTAGAACAAATTAATCTGTAATATGATTGCATTTTTCGTAAACTACACAGAATTTTAAGTACTTTTCACATAATAATAATATAATACGAGGATTAACCCAGAAGTCGAAGATTTGTGCGGGAGAGGGCGGCATATTATTATTAAGCAGGCCGCATTTGCGCCCAGAAACGACTTACGTTGGTAGGCCCTAACCACCATTCTGTGCAGGAATGAGAAAAAATTAATTAGGGGGGTAGGCAAACGTCAACCGGTATCAATCTCTCACATTGCCCCAAGCCAACATTCTTCCACCCTACCATACCCACAGAGAGGGTGCCAATCCTCTCCACGGATATAGCTTATATACGGTCTATCGGCTGCGGGGATCGAACCCACAGCGATCTTGTCATCTCAATTCAAGTACTGACGTCTAAAAACCGCGCGACCACTGACCGATCAATCAATTGTTTAATTGCATACATGCTAATTACTGTTGGCTGAAAAAAGAAATTTTCCAAAATTTGAAAAAGTCTGATTTTTCTCTTGCAAAACAAGACAAGAGTTTCTTTCTTCTTCTTTATCTTGTTTTTGCTGGGTCTTGCAAGATCATGTGGTGCCTTGTCTTGCGAATGTCTCGCAATGTTTTTTGCGAGATTTTCGCATACAAATGAGAAATATGGAATTTTAATATGAATTTGGTAACAGTGGTGGTTACTTTCGGTCAGCTATGGTTCCGTTTGGAGCTCATATGTAACTGTCGATATGGACGATCGTCGACAGTGGTCGATTGGTAGACATTACAAAGTATAGAGACGGCTAGTTTTACGTAGTAAATTATAAATAATGGACAAAATATGCGAAACAGATTCAGAGCTCTTTCAGTCAAGTGGCAGATATAATAATATAGTTCAGTTCAGCAGAAATGGACTCAATAAACTAATTTTAAAAATAATTTTATATACTGGATGACCTTTCACTAAAGTCTATACCTACAATAGAAATGCAATATTTATATTTTCATCTAATATTCACATAAATATTACTCCTTTTTATATTTGCAAGACTTCTTACCGCAGTAATATTTTTTGTTTTGTTTTGCGAGACCAAGACAAGACCCAAAAAAAGCAAGACAAAACCGAGAAAAAGCAAGCAAAATTGCCAACACTAATAATTCTAATACAATTTATTGTAATCTGTTTGTAATGATATGGGTATATATTTAATGAAATTTTCTTTTAGTTAATTTCATAAATGGTTTCTTTTTGTCTATTATAGCAATAATTGTTCTAAAAAAAATTGAATGTTGTATTTTTCTTCTCATTTTATTAATATTATACCGAGAAGTGTGTGAACCATGTACACGTGGTAAAAAGGCTGTTCATTCTTATGTTAAGAAAATCTCGATCTCTCTCATTTTCTAGTCAGAAAAATCGCTCAATATTGTTACATTCATCAGTGAATTTAAGGCCCAAACAATAAACCATTTCCAAAAATGTTAGTTAGCCTACTGCATTATTTCTCATGTTTCAATTTTTCTCAATCAATTTCAGACAGATGGTTCTAGCGTGACTGAGATACTCTTTTCTATCTGTCTATTTTACTAATGGTTCGTTTAAGACTACCTATTATTTTATTTTTAATTTTCTTTCTAATAAACTTTGTTTTGTGTCTTCACCGTCTCTTCTCGATGAAATAAAGTGGCATATTATTATTAAGCAGGCCGCATTTAAGTTTAAAATTGTTATCTTAATACACTTTTATCGATTATTAATAGTAACTACAGCTTTATAAAAAATGGTGGACCCGCCGTTCGTTAATTTTATTGAATTCAAACAAGAGAGGTGTTTGTTATTTCTAATTATCATCATTATCATCATCATTCTCATACAATTGTCAGGATAATGAAGATTTACTTGTAATAGTTTACAGGAAATAAACAAAAAATTTCAGCATTTTTTCGAAACTTACATGTACAATGTACCACCTTCTGCTTATACATCCTTGCATCATATTGATTTATTCATGAATTTTTTATGCATATACAGTCAACTCATTCTTTTTAGTATCAATCACAGCCTACTCAGAGCTATTAATATGAAATTTTTGAAAAAACATAACTAGTAGGCTTAATTTTATCGTCATTAATAAAAAAAGCTCGAAAGGATAAATAAGGATTTTTAAAAATGTTTAAAGATAAATAAAATCACTAGTAAATAGCCATAACAATTTATTAAATCAATTTAAAAAATTAATAAACATAGTTGAATGAGAAATCAGATGGCATAATTTTATGAATACGTCAAATAAAACTATTTATCTGGTCTCAACAGCATTGTCGCTGTAATTATCACGAATAGATCTATATTCTAAATAAAGGCATAGGTTACGTTAAAGAATACCGTAAGTTCCCCACATCAGCACTAATAATTATCGCATTACCTACACAGTATTTACACTATGTATCTATGACCAACAAATGCCACAAAAATTCAAAAATAAAAGCAACAAACGCCTGTTTACATCACCATGATCGTAACCTGCATCTGTAACCACGGAAAAATCAACGTCACGTTTTTGTTTTTTTTTTGTATACATTCTATGACAATGGATTAATGATAATATTTTAATTATTATGTGACTATTGCTACCAGACACATTTTCTGATCTTTCAATTTGTTTGAAAGACTAACCTGTGATACATTTCAAACTAATGTAAAAAGCATGCAACTTTCCCATTAATATATCCATAGTGAAGCTTGGAAAAAGGAGCGACACTCTGTATGCATTTGAAAACTAAATAAAATCAAAGAGTAAATGGAAATAAAAACAGAAATGTTGAATAGGATCTTGCTTCAGGCTGGCATTCCAAGAACACAAAATCGTCGTGTTTGCAAAAAAGAAAATCATTGAGTAGGTGGAGGTTTTCATTTGCGTAGTGCTAAAATTTAATGCTGGAATTGAATCATTTCCTTTAACTTTTGGCAGGGAAATGCGTTAGAGAACATGAGAGACCGTGATTTGTACCTTACCACTGTGTACGATACTCCGTGAAAAATACTTAATAATTTACAATTCAAGTGTTACTAGTTTTTTTCTAAATCTGCCGGGTGTGATAATATTTAAAATGTCGTATACAATTTTCTCAATGTGCAGTTGACGTGAAAAATTCAGGAGATTTTATGATAAAACACAATGAAAATGATGCGTTTTTCTTATTTTAAATAGCTTGTCAGTCTGGAAAATTTTACACACCCTGGAGAAAACTTGTGTAATTGACACAGTGAAGGATATCCTTCCTAACTTATAGTCAGACTTTTTTAGACTGCCTTTACAAACAGCTATAAATTCGTTGAAAATTTGTGTGTTAGAACGGCGCCCTTAACGTTTTTTTTCTTCCTTAAATAGATTTCCTATTCTTATTATATGTTCGAGAAATATTTATATATTCATTCCAATAAAAGGGTCGATAATGGAAGACTGCCAGACGCGATGAGTCAATTAATCAAACAAAACCTCCTCGCGGTTCCAAATAAAATTCGAGGCTAATCAATATGTTGCCGTGCACTCCAACAAAGGACCTCCTAAATAGGCACGCTCGTCTTCGAATTGTCATGTCAGACATTTTCCCGAACGAAGTCCAAGTGTTAAATGGCAATTTGCGGGAGAGGGAATTCGAGAGTAGGCAAACACAAGTAATTGGAAGAGATACGGACAATGGACGATAATATTGAGCCCGCATTGTCGTAGTCGGGCACTCGTGGGACTCACGCTCGCCAAATTAACGGAATCAGGACTAAACTTCCGCATTTTTAAGCTTGCGTGGAATCGGAAATGTCCTGTCAGGCCACCAAGTGTCCTCGAGCCAATTCCGAGTAAAGGACGTACAGGCGTTGTATTTGTAAAGCGTTCCGAGATAAATACTAATACATCCCTTAGGATTGCCTTCTTCCATTCCGAGGGAGTGAATTGATGTTGTTGAATTGATGTCCCTCATTTTTTAGATGTAAGCCCAAAATACTTGAAGAACCGCTAAAGTGTAAATATTTATTGAGAAAATGTGCTTAGTTAAGACTTTCTGGAACGAAATACATTATTATAAAATCTGGTGTAAACCAAGTTCCATCAATAATTATGGGCGAGATTTCTATGAAATAGTGCTACTCAACAGTGACAGCTGTATCAGTTTTTCTTAATTTTGGCTGTTGTAATTTACGATTAAATCACATACAGAATTTACGACTCAATATCGTGAAATTTTTTTTTTGTAAAATTTTTATACAGTACCTTAAATAAGTACAAATATTTTAACCAGCAGTACAGTTCACTGTATCGAACACATAATTAATAGTCTTTTTACAAAAGAAATCAGGAATAAAAAAGTCAAATTTTAAATAAATTTCGTTATTTTTCAGTATGAAACTTGTTGAAGGCCGCCGGTTCGGGAGTCACGGTGGATGTGCATTCCACAGCGTTACCAGTGTGACACTAGAACTTTTAGACATGTCAAAGAATGATTGAAATATTTTTATTTATGAAAATATTAATGGCCATCTCCTCCCCTTTGCCATTTCTCCAATAAATTGAAAATATACACCAGATTCTCTACTCACAATCATATTATCCAGAATTTGTTCATTATCCATTTTTACACTCCGACTAATTTATCAGAATACGTTATTTTTATCACTATCACTGAACACTATACTTACTTAACAAATATGCTTCTAGCATGCCAATCTTTTCACTGTTTGAATAATACGCTATATTTTATTTAATCAGACTGTATTTCTCGAAAGATATTAATTAAATACACAAGACACTTAAGAGAAAAACACTGTCTGTGAACATAATAAGACGATTTAAATACGTTTTATACGTTAGTGCGGCAACTCTTAAAACAGATGCGTCAAGCGGTGCATTACTTAAAGAAGCTATTAGCTTAGCTCGGTTTGAGAAGATGCAAAGGTATCTCATATTAACTTTCAATTTACGTGTATTGAAATTATCAAATCCCTTTCCACAAATATTACATGCTTTAATTGCACTTGCCTGTGCCACAGTATTCCTTTGTCCTGAACCATACTAGTGAGACTGCACCTGTATCAACATCAACATAACTTCTATGAATCCTAGAGCCTAAAGGATGGGGCATGTGCGGGACAATTCGCCTACTGCTCCTGACGCCTACCTGTTATCTCTGCCTACATCAGTTTCTTTGTGCATGCGATTGACGCTGCCTTTAAATAATTTACTTTGCTTTCTCTTGATATTGAACGCATACATCAAGCTAGTTATTTTGTTATTTCATGTTTTGTGTTTATTTTTAAAATCTGTTTCACTACGAAACTACGAGGTACGAAATGGTTAGCACTGACACGTTGTTTGAGGTTATGTGGTGGAAATTAACTCTAAGATGTTGTGTGAAAGTTATAATTTTTTGTTATTCTTTATAAAATA
The DNA here is from genome assembly GCA_025584915.1 of Monochamus saltuarius. Taxonomy (NCBI): domain Eukaryota; kingdom Metazoa; phylum Arthropoda; class Insecta; order Coleoptera; family Cerambycidae; genus Monochamus; species Monochamus saltuarius. Next base: position 53,370,863 of record CM046725.1, on the reverse strand, counting down.
ATTATTTGTGATAATATTTCTAACAGTGTACAAGGGTATTAACCGAAATATGGATAACTGTTTAAATAGTTGGTTTTTCAGTAAGTATGTGTATCTCTGTGTGTATGTCTTCTTCTTGTATCTTTAAAATAACGTGAAGCATTTTTTCAAATTTGAATAACCTTGAAGTAAAAACAGCATTCTATGATATATACAGGGTGTCCTGAAATTAATAGGACACAGAGCAAGAGTAGATTCCTTACATAAAAATAATGCGATTAAGCCAAGCTTACCCTGGTCCATTTGTGGCTAATGAAAAAGTTACAGGGCGTTCAAATTTTATAATCGAAATTCTTAAAATTCTTAGAAAGTTTTCAAACGATTCTTTTGAAAATTTGGATTAGTGGTTTTCTGGGACAAGAAAAACGAATCTGTACGAGGGCCCTACGAAATGTACTCTTGGTTGATAAAAACTGAATATTGTTCTCCTATCTAATTTTCACCAATAAGATATACTTGTTTTATGTCAATAAATTTAACCGTTTTCGATTTATTTCTTGTTTTTCTATTGGATGCAATAATATAAAATAAAATAAAAGTTTCTAGTTACTTACGTAAAAAAACTAATGGTTATTTTTAATACTAATTTAATTACATTCAGATGGCTATATTAAATCCTCAATTTGATCCCTGTTTACATTAATGCACAATTTTATTCGTTTGATAAATGATTGTCTAATATTAAATAATGTTTCTTCATTTCTTAATAAATTCCTAGCATTTAATATTGCTTGCCACAGCTCATCCCGTGTATTAATAGGATAGGAATACCCTAAATACTAAAATCCATGGGGTTTAACTCTGGGCGTCGTGCGGGCCATGAAAACGTGCTGTCGCGACCTATCCACCGTTGGGGAAATTGTGTGTTAATATAGTTTCGCACCTGTACAGAAAAATGGGCAGTGGCACCGTCTTGCATAAAAAATATATTGTGTCTCACATTTAATGGTAAATCATAATGGTAATGATAAATCAATAAGTTCCTCAAAATCATGTTTTAAGAAATGTTAGAACGGCCATTCAGATTATATGGTAATTCAACAGGGCCCAACACATGATTTCCAACAATACCACACCAAATGTTTATCTTAAATTCATGTTGGAAATGAAGTTTTCTTATACATGCGGGTTTTCATTATCCCAAACATGTTTATTTCTGAAGTTAAAAACGCCCCGACGAGTAAATGTGGCTTCGTCTGTAAACAGCTCCTTGCTGAAAATGTATGGATCATCATTGTGCCGGTCTAAGAATCGAAAAATTGTTCCCTGTCTGGAAAATCTGCAGGTAGTAAATTCTGAACTGGGCTAAAGAGATACGGATACAGTTTTTCATTATGAAATAATATATGAATAGATGATTTAGGTACCACTACAACCGCAGACATTTGTCGTAAACTTATTTCAGGATTCTCTGTTACACGAGGAAAAATATCCTCGTCTTGTTCTGGAGTAACAGTTGTTGGACGGCCAGCATTTCGTCTTTTAGAGCGAAACGATCCAGTATCTCCTAACCGGTCGTAAAAGTTTTTAAGTAATTTGTGATTTGGTTGTAATCTATTTGGGTAACTTTTTAAATACTTGCGATATTTTTGTATAGCTACTGTTAAAATCGTAAATATATAAGGAAAATAGTCAAACGGAAGCATGAATATTTTAGACGCAACCATTTTTAATAATCAAATAAAGAAGTTTCATTTATGTATACTAAATTATATAATTTTGTTCTAGGTAAGAGAAACGCTTCATCCTGAAATTCGCATAAGTTTGGTAAGTGTATACAATAGTGTCTTAATATAGAAAATAATTATTTTAAGTTTTAAGAATTTAATACAGAATATTTTAATTTGGTAAATGCAATGTGTAGTCGCCATGTTAAAAATAGTATTTAAATCCAAGTTTATTTTGTCACTGCACACCTGATGTTAAATTGTTATATTTAATAACTCTTTAGTTGGATTTCAATCTAGGTGTTTGAAAAATAAAACCTTCCCTTTACTGAAAAGAAACTTTCTCATTCTACCCCTCTATTTTAAAGATATTTAAAACTGTTTTCTATCACCGTATGGGTCTATACGACCATAAGGTAGCACAACAAGTTAATAAGGCATTGTTATGTCGCTATCATCATTAGTACACTCCAATGACTTCCTATTCATCCACAACTAAATATCCAACAGATTTAAATCCAGAGTTCTGGAAGGCCATAGAATTGGTCAACACAATCCATTTATTTGAATAAGTGTGGTGGAGCACCGTTCCTTTGGACACAAAGTATTTTCGTTGTTACAATAGACCTGGTAATTTTAGGAAAATATTGGTGCCGGCTGAGATATTCATGGTAGTACAAAGCATTGTTTTCTGGGTTAAAAAACCTTGTAGAGTTAGCAAGTAAGCCCACAACTGTAAAATGTCTCAAAGGCTAAAACTCATTTTCTTGCGTATCAAATGATTTCTGAATCATCTCGATATCTGTCATACTTCTCCAGAAAGTGGCATTTAAAAGGGACCGTATCGATGGTCACCTTTTTTAGTAACTAGTATTGCATCCTCTAGTTCCGATGACGGACACTGTCATCAGTTTTAAAGGTGCAAAGTTTTGTGGTTGTATTTTAAATTACTAAAATATTCTAAAAGCAGTTGTGTAAGTTTGTTTTATTTTTAATTTAGGCTTTGACTGCTGCGAATGAATGAAGAGAAAAGGTTGAAAATTTTTAACAAATTAGTTTCGTACGTCTTTCGAGGAGTAGCGCTTTAGGATAGGCAGAGGATCATACAATGTTTATGTTTCGAAATGATGAAAAATACAGTCATAGTATAAAAAACGAGCACCTTAAAATTTTGACAAAAAGTACAAGTTCATATTTGGTCAAAATTGTAAGGTGCCCTTTTTTATGCATCATTCTTCTGAATTCTGCATCTATTGTTAATTATTGTATTTCTTGTTACATTGCGTACAGGTTACTTAGACACCAGGACTTGAATTATATTGTTCTTGCAGAGAGGAGTTTTTCAACTTATTATATAACTTCAGCGCTACGAGCCTAGGAGGCTCATGGCTTGGTTGCATATTTTCCTCCATTGGATTTTATTTTTTTTCTCCTCTAGCCCTTATTCCCATTTCTTCTAAATCTTTGTCCACTGCTTGGATCCATTTGGTTCATGGTGTTCGTCTTCCTCTCCTTCTTGTTATTCCACACTTAATAAATCATATATATCGTCCTCTGTTGGCCAGTCGTGGTTTACAATTTTGTACGAATCTAGATACCTGCAGTTTCTTTTAAGTTGGTGCTCTTGTGGTTTGATTCGGAAATTAGTTATGGTGGTAGTTTTTCACTTCCTTCCTGCTTTGCTAATGACTGAGTGTATATTGGTGAATCGATCGTGTTCTTTGAAATAAAAGTGATCTTGTGACATCCTATTCGGGATTAATTTAAAGAAAAAGTGCACAGAGTATTTGAGTGAAGAAAGTTGCCATTTCTTACATTCATCAAATAAAAAAACGCTTCATCGAAGGTATGTTAATTAATTGTATTCTTTTATTATATCTTAACTTGTTTCTCCTTTTGGGTGTATAACTTTTTAAATTTTCAAGTCGTTTTTCGTGTTGCCCAAGAAGTTAATTTGGTTTATTTCTTTAGCGTTTTTTTTTTATCCTTAAACACTCCGCAATATAAAATTCTATCCATTTTAATATAACTGCAATCCACTTTATAGAAGTTGCTTGATCGTCTGAGGATTTCATACATACTAATACAATTATGTTGAGAAGAGTAATACATCTCGGAATGCAAAATGGTAGATCCGCTACCGATTGAAGATACCGGAAAGTTCATTTTATTTAGATCTGTGCTGTAATTGCTTATTCAGGTCAATGACAAATGGCGCTTAATATTCTCACAAAGTGCTTCGTGACCATTTTACTGGAACAGATCGATTTTTAATTACAAGTCAAATAGGCACTACTGAATAATCTAAATTCTAGGTGAGTCCGGTACAGTTGAATTTATCCTTTAACCTACTTTCGAATGATTTTTCTCTAGTTATGAAGTAAAATAATAGGGAAAAGTCTGGATAGCTGCCTCAGTTCTTTTATGCCGCATTACTTTACAGAAAAATCGTTGTAAGGGTTTTAAGTATAATTAATTATTTCTTATAGCGGGTTTACAAATGCATGGATTTAGTGGCGCCAGTGGTTACTGGTGCGCCAGTAAAATAAAATTTCATATTCAGTTAAATGATTATTCTCAAATTCTGAGGAATTGTCATAATCTTTTTCAGTTAATTGTAAAATATCCTCTACTTCCTCTCCGACAATGCCTGTTGGTTTTAAATAACTATCTAAAAAGCACCTGCAGTTTTCAGGGCACAGTTTTGCACAGTAGAGATCTGTTACGCACACTACTCATAACAATTTAGAAAAAGTCAATAACTGAAATATCAATATACTCGTAAATGACGCCAAACACACTTTTGTCTTTTACAACCTGCTATGGTAAAAAATAATCATAACTTCGATTCCTCGTTTTTAACTCAAGTAATACTATTTTTAACTGGATTTTACTCAAAAATAGAACTAAGATTACTTCTTTTACTAAAAAACTCTAAAATGTCATATTTCTCAGTCAGATGTCGAATTGCTGGGCACAAAAAGTTATGGTAAATACTATCTCACTTTCCGCCAGGTCGGGACGTATGTGGCAAATATTTGCAAATTTTGTTTAGAGTACAGACGGTAGTACGGACAGACATAATAAAAGATAAGACAGTTACCAAATTTCATAAATGTATCTGCGAGATATTTGGAAAAAATCATCATCAGGGTGACCCCTTTAAATGGATGTAATATAGGATAGGAGGAAGAATTAATAATATAGGAAGAATTTTTGGACCTAATTTATATAGAGAAAAAGTAATCTTTTTCGACATAGAACACTCTGCAGAAATATTGCCCCCTAATTTCCGAACACCCTGCATTATTCAACGATGATAATGATGGCTGTAAATAACCCAAGTAAATTTTAACCATATGCAAGTAGAATACTATATTTTATCCACGATTATTTTAGCACTTTTTTTCTCAAAACATTAGACAATATTTTGACACTCATAAACATGAAAAAAATGATGATGATAATTTCTCAGGATTTCAAGATAATCATGTAACTGATGAATCGGCTTCTGAATTTAGTATTTGAAATATTGCCAACTAATTTTTTTTTTTAATTTCGATTGTTTAATAATAATGAATTTTTTTACGCGAGACTAATGTGTCAATGACTTCAACGTTTTATAAGTTATCATAAAAATATTAGTAACTAGTAAAAAGAAGGGTTTAAAATTTAACGCCTATATAAGAAAAATAACGGGTATCTATAAAAGTTTTAAATTATTTTACAGAATACCATTTAAAATATTATTTTAAAGTCCTATAAAAATTTAGCAGCTAGAAAAAAGTAGGGTTTAAAATTTAACGCCTATATAAGAAAAATAACGGGTATCTATAAAAGTTTTAAATTATTTTACAGAATACCATTTAAAATATTATTTTAAAGTCCTATAAAAATTTAGCAGCTAGAAAAAAGTAGGGTTTAAAATTTAACGCCTATATAAGATAAATAACGGGTATATATTAAAATTTTAAATAATTTGTATTCTACAGAATCCCATTCAAAATTAAAGGAGCTGTCACAATATTAAAATTTAACACCAGGATACAGAATTTACATTTTAATGTATTTCGATGTGCTGAATTGGATCTGAAGTATGTTGAACTGCATCATACACAGATTTTGCAAAAATCGCGAGAAATAGCTGGAAGAGGAGAAAAATCATTAAAAGTTGCAAAAAAGTGGTCTGTAATTTTGACCATACCCACCTTTATGTGTTCTGATACACTGAATCTAAATCTGAAGCCCGTTTAGTTCAAACACCCTCAACATTTTGAGTAAATCGTTCTCAAGGTCAGTAAAAAATTTGCCGAATTTGTCCTCACTAACGGATTTTTTGCAAATTTTAGCTATTTTACAATTTACTCGAAATTTTGAGGGGATATAAAGGAATTCAGATTCGGATTCAGTGCGTCCAAATATAATATTTTTTGGCGATTTATAACGATTTTTCGCCTTTTACAGCTATTTCTTGCAATTTGTGCATCTGTGAGTGATATAGTTCAATAGACCTCAGATTCGAATTCAGCACACTGAAATATATAAGAAAAACACGATTGATCAGTCAGAAAAAAAATTATCTGATTTTTTTGTGTTCACTAAGTGATTCTTTGCGATTTTTCGCTATTTTTGCGATTTATTAAAACTTTTCAGGGTGTTTGAGCCAGGCGGTGTCCAGATTCGGATTCAGTGCGTCAAAATACAAAAAGACAGGGAGGTATAATCAAAAGTACAGATCATTTTTTTATTTGGTGATTTATCGTAAAAAATCTATGCCTCAATAGACTTAAAATTCGAATTCAGCTGTCGAAGTACATAAAGGACACATCTGATCTGAAGGTTAGAAAAAAAAATTCAGATTTTTTTGTAACCACTAACCTTATTTTATGCGATTTTTCACTATTTTTACTATTTGCTAGTTTTGAGGGGACTTCAAAATCGGATTCAGTGCGCCAAAACACATAAGGGTGAGTGGGTCTGCTTAAAAAATATAAAGAACTTTTTTTTGTTACAATGAAAGCGTAATAAACATTATTTGATTAATGATTTTTCTATTTTAAGCTTATTTTCCTACATTGAATAAGTAGTCTTTCTAGCAATTCTTCAACCAAAGGTAACCAGATAACTTATTGCAGCAGGTCACAAAGTTTTAGTTAAGCTCTACTTAGTGACAGTTAAAAAAAATATTTAATAACATTTTTGTAGCAGTAGCTAGATGTTTAGAGGTCGGAGATTTCAATGATACGTACAGGATTGTAGAACGCTGTGTTTTGTGACCGCTCAGGTCCATGGAGTAGCTAAAGGTCACTAGACGTAGGTGCTATATTTTGCGTACTCTGGGTCCCTTCTATCTGGTTTAACAGACGGAACAGCCATGGTTAGTCATTGGTTACCCCACCTATGTCATACTGATGAGAGCTAACAAACTCGAAACCGGTATTTGTCTGGTAAGGCGCTGATGAATGACTTTGGTTGTTACAAAAACGGTAAGAGATAAGTATAGGGAAAGTTATATGAAATAAGTTTAATATTCTTCTTCAGACTTCTGGGCGAATCCTCGTGATTATAATGAGAGGAACAGATACAGACAGAACAGAACAGATATTATTACACGAAGAATCCAAAAATAGAAAAATATACAGGATGTTCCATCTGAAATAAGAAAGTCTTGATAATAGAATTTTTCTTGAAAGAACATATGCATATACTCCTGACAATAATGTCAAAATTTGAATTAAATACTTTTATAAACGCCATGTAAATGGCGTGCTCAATAAAAGTGAACCACCCGGTATGTTAATAATGGGCTGCTTTCATTTTTACACGAGGCGTACAAGGTACGTCATTTTAAGGTGTATCGATTTATAAATTTTAAAATGATCGGTACACGTAAACAAATTTGAAATTTGTCATAATTTCTAAGTAATGTAAAATTACTGGTTCAAAAATTGGTTACAAGTGTATTGCAGCGCATGGAGAATCACTGGAATAGGGCAATAAAACAGACTAAATAAAGCACGGGTGCTGCGCTTTAGCATATGGTGTATCAACTAAGAAAAATTTAAGTAGTTTTTTCGTCATATTAATATCTGTCAGATCTTTTGTGAATTGTTTCCTTGGATTTGATCACATAAAACATAATTTGCTGTCCATTAATTTTATTTGTTTACTATAAATCACTAAGAATTATAACAAATATGTTACTAATAACGAATATGTTCACGTGATGCAAGTATTATTTGAATATTGGAAACTGTTTCACATCAAGAAGAATTTATCACCAGAGAGACCCAAATCGCCCAATTTTCCCCAGATAGACTGTCTCAGATAGAAAGAGGACTGAGAAAAGAGTATAGCCTCATCTTGAAGTAACAATGTTTAAAAATATTTTAGGTCACACCTTAATAAAATAAAGTTTAATTAAAAAATCAAGAAGGATTTTGCACGTTTGCACTAGTAGCTCGCATCGCGATCTGGCCGAAAACTTTTTGAATGTCCGTCAAATACATCTTCCACAGGACATATTTTGACATCTGAATAGAACAGTAGAACAAGTCAGAAGCGCATAAAGAACGACATATGCAACTGATATTGTAAAAGTTCATGATAAGTTCGCCATAGAGCAGTCCGCGATGCGTCTAGTCCGTGACCTCATAGTGGGTTCTCTCCTTTACAGTTGAAATTTTTCGGTGAACTATACAAAATTTTTACTTAAGTTATAATATGCCTCTTGATTTCCGAGATATCGGCCTGATAATATTTCTAATAGCTAATCAGATGCTCTTTCAAAGAGAGTGAATCAGAAAAATGGGTCAACACTAAGCTGGAGATCGTAGACACCACAATATTATATTAGAGCTCATCATGCCTTATACGAATGTCGCTTGTTTAAGAAATACAGGGTGTTCAAGGTGTACATTTTATTCTGAAATTTCTCAATAATTGAGAAAGTTTAGATAGCATGGCTCTGAAAATTGGTAGTGTTGGATTATTTGGTGTAAGAACTATGAATTTGGAGCTTATTTTGACGTTGCTTCTAAATTCTAAAGATAAATTAAAACACATATTGTTTTTATCTGTTGAGCTATGCTTAAAAAAAGTTAAAAATCTAAAATAACGTTCATAAAAAATATATTTCTGTTTAGGTCGCCTAATTTAATCAGTTTCTGAGTTATTCGCATTTAAAAGATTCAATGCATTTTGTGGTGATTTTCTTTTAGGCCCTGATATTGCTATTTCATTTCTTAGTAGGTTTGTGTATTTCTTAAACCAGAGACATTCGTATCAAACATACTATTTTGGTATCTATTATCTCCAGTTGAGTATTGACTCATTCTTTCTCACTCACCCTGTATAGTTATTGACTACCTTATAAAAACATTTTATTTTAAAATTTGCATCAAACTTATTGTCCACAATGTTAAATTAATAAAAATAAAATTCTATAATATATATTTCAAGTTTACCTTTCCTTGTTTTATTTAAAAAAAGACTTTCCAATAAGTTAATTTTTTATTTAGATATTTCTACTAAAATGTAGAGAAGAAAAATTAAAACTGAATTCATTTGTTTTCTTGTCGCAGATATATCTTTTCAACTCTTTTATATACATAAACAATTTAAATTACATATTTTTTCTACGTTCATGCAAAAAAACAAAACTTTATTGAATTATATTTAGTGGAAAAGGTGGTTCTTTATTGCACTATTGCAATAAAATGTTTATTGCATTCATCTGTCATTCTACTACAGCGTTTTGTCATCATGACAAACATAAATGTTCAAATCGACGTCACATTTTCTTAGACTTAGTGTCATCTAAATAACATTTTTTGGTATTTGCATGAACGTAGAAAAATTATTGTATGCAACTCGTACAAAAAGTGCTTATTGCACTCGACTTGTTCTCACTTGTGACAATTTCACGTCGCGTGCAATAAACACTTACTTTTTGTACTTGTTGCATAAATAACTATAAAAATACAAAGAAATTAGGAAAAGTAATTTTTGAAATTAAAATGATCACTGCGCGCTCTCTATCTCAAAATTCGATTGTAATAACTGAAACATTTAGTTCCTCTCCCCTCTACTTAGTTATGTCGTATTAATCCATTAAGTCCATTAAGTAAAATATATAGCTGTTATAATTTTTATAACTTCAATTATAACTAAGTACCTACTCGGATAAATTTACGACCAACTTTTGTTATCCATAAAGCTACATATTATCTAATTTATTACTAGTGTTACTATTAATGACAAAAAATTTTATGCAAACGGGGTTAAATTGTTAATTAGTACAGTTTTGGATGCCATTTGACTTTAGTTTTCATTTGAATGATTGTGCAATATAATCAAAAACTTTAAATTATTCTTTTATATTTAGCATTTACTTTAATACAGAATGTTCCAAACTATACTGGACTAAACCATTGCTACTACGATTTATGAGACAACATTGATATAGCGTACAACGTATGTATGATAAAGAATGTTAAAAATAGAAAATGGATCTTCGGTACTATTATATATTTTATTTATACAGGGTATTGGGTTGGGATATTGGTTGGGATCGGTCAGTGGTCGCGCGGTTTAAGGCGTCAATTGGATCGCTGTGGGTTCGACCCCCGCAGCCGGTAGACCGTATATAAGCTATATTCGTGGAGAGATTGGCACCCTCTCTGCGGGTATGGTAGGGTGGAAGAATGTTGGCTTGGGTCAATGTGAGAGATTGATACCGGTTGACATTTGACTACCCCCCTAATTAATGAGGTTTTCCAGGTTTTCCTCATTCCTGCACTGAATGGTGGTTAGGGCCTACCAACGTAAGTCGTTCCTGGGCGCAAATGCGGCCTCCTTAATAATAATATGCCGCCCCCTCTCCCGCACAAGTCTTCGACTTCTGGGCTAATCCTCGTGATTAGAATGAGGGGTAGAGATATTATTATTATTATTATTAAAAAAAGAGTGTAAAATATTTCAGGCGGTAATAGTATGAACCAAAATAAGCAGGAAAATCTTAATAAACATGGGTCCGCAAAGTAACGGTTGCGGAGATATGGACCACTATTCGTTTTTCAAACATTTTATTTTATTAGGAATAAACCTACAAAGGAAGCTTTTAATAAACAAAAAAACAAAGTTACAGAAGATGTTCAAAGTGCCCTTCGTCCATTTCCAAGCAGGAACGACATCTTCGTCTCAACGATATTCGAACTCTTTCGAAAACACCCTCCTTGGTTTGGATTTTTTGACAGTTTTGACTAATCCGTAGCTGTAGCTCTTCCAGGCTATTTACAGGAGTACCATACACTAATGTCTTCAAATATCCCCAAACAAAGAAATCTAGAGGGTTCAGATCAGCTGATCTTGGAGGCCATAAAACAGGTCCGGCCTGATCTGAACACTCTAGATTTCTTTGTTTGGGGATATTTGAAGACATTAGTCTATGGTACTCCTGTAAATAGCCTGGAAGAGCTACAGCTACGGATTAATCAAAAGTGTCAAAAAATCCAAACCAAGGAGGGTGTTTTCGAAAGAGTTCGAATATCGTTGAGACGAAGATGTCGTGCCTGCTTGGAAATGGACGGAGGGCACTTTGAACATCTTCTGTAACTGGGTTATTTGTTTGTTAAAAGCTTCCTTTGGCGGTTTATTCCTAATAAAATAAAATGTTTGAAAAACGAATAGTGGTCCATATCTCCGCAACCGTTAGTTTGCGGATCCATGTTTATTAAAACTTTTCTGCTTATTTTGGTTCATACTATTACCTCCTGAAATATTTTACACTCTTTTTTTAACACCCTGTATATTACATTCAAAACCACAAAAGCACTAATTCATTACACATGCGGCATATGGAACATTAAAACTGTAATAAGGTTGTTAAATAAAGACACAGGATGAGTCAGATGTAGGTGTAAAAGATTTTTCTCGCCAAAAAGTTTTTATTCAAATAAATTTTAGTTTTGAAATGATCTTAAAATGAAAAAAAAATACAGAAAATACACACAAATATCATTAAGTAACTAAAATGATGAAGTGCCCATCTTCAGCCGCAATACAGGGTCCTATTAGTGATATATATGTATATGCATGTCGTTAAGTTACCACGAATTTCATTTGCCATAAGCCATTGTAATTCGTTCTAGTAGGGTAGTTTAGACGGTTCAACATCTCCCCCCTCCACTTTGAGGATGTAATTAGCATTTACAATTGATATGGTAATTAGCAATTACAATTGTTATGGTAATTATAATGTGTGTACGTATGTATGTGTGTATTAGCATTCATTACCCTATGTGTAATTGTACAGTACATGTATGTGTAATTGTACAGTACATGTATGATGTAATGTATACAATTGCGCTTAAATGGTGTTGCATTGGAGTTGTTTTGGAGTTGAATTGGAGTTGAATTGGAGTTGTATTGCAGCTGTAATGTATGTATGTATTATCGTGCATTACCCCTATATACAATTGTAAAGTACGCGTATGGTGTAGTGCATGCAATTGCGCATAAATGCTGTTACAATTGCAGTCATAAATATATGTATATATTTTTATTGCGCAGGTGGTGCGATAATAAACTTCTAATTACAACTGTATATATAGGTAATTAGATGTGTGTACATATTAATGCAGTTAGCATTGTGGGATTATTGTTGCTCCTGGTTATACCTTTAGAAGTTGAATGTTAAAACAGCATGGTGATGGTCAGACTATATGCATGCAGCAGCGGCACAAACCCCCGTAGGGATAGTATAGCCGATCCTCAGTCTCCCCTACCACTTTGTGGTGGCGATTAGCATAATATGTGTGTATATAACAACAGAGATTTTTTATTCGATGGCCAGAGCCCACTTCAGCAGCCAACCGAGGAGCTAGTGTATAGTATTGTGAAATTACATGTGCGTAATTATTTCAAGTGAACATACAACAACTACCGACTGGATATTTAAATTCCGTGCAATGTCTTTAACAGTGGATGATTTAAATAAAATTAATAGTATGATTAATGGTGACTTTGATAATATTATTGTAAAGTCAATTTCATCCCTAGATGTTAATAGTCCTTATCCAATAAATAAATTGTTGGTTGTGAATACGAGGTATGGGCGAAGTATTTTGGCTGTATTGTTTGATAAAAAGTCTAACAGTCACTTTAAATGCTTTTTGCCACAGGGGGTTCTGCGGCATTTATCTGAAGAAACATTGAATAAAATGACTACACCGCACAATATGTATTCATTAACTTATTTAGGTCAAAGTGTGTCAGCTTTTAAAAATACCAAATCTAGGGCATTGTTGAAATTTGGAATTATCGAATAATTTATATAAAAGTATCTAGTCGTAGTTATTATGTATTTATAATTCTTATTATTTTGATCACATACAACGTAATTTATACATGCTATTTTAGACTAGCTCATATAAGGTTGTTGTTTGTAGTCGACAGCGATGGTAGTTATTTAATAAACATATTGAAAATATTTGTTATAGAAAAATTATTTCAAGATGTGGATGCACTATTCTAGAGAAAATTGGACCGAAGCTAGCGATATTCACTCAGCCGTTGATAGACTTGGAAGTGAATTAAGTTGCATGGCATTTGATCGTCTCCATGCATCCAACTACGATATGAATTACTGTTTTTTCGATGATAGGGTAAAAGAACTAGAAGATGAATGTGGGAAGTTTGAAATGGGTTCAACACTGTGTGGTAAATATTGTGATGGTGATTTACAATTAGATCAATTCTGTGAGACCATGATAAAAACAGAACTTAAACAATTCCTTGTTTCCAATCTTTGGGATTATTTACCAGAGGAGATAATTGAAAAATATCAATTGGTGCGAAAAAATCCACACAGTGAGTGTGATGATGATGATGAAGTGGATTACTAGTTATTTGAATTATTTTATTTTTTTTCATATATGTACATATATAGTGATAAAATAAATGTTAAAAAATAAATATTGTTGTTTTTTTTTTATTTGTTAGTTGGTATTACAAGAATAAAACAAATCAGTGAGCACAATACTTTATTTTTAAATCACTAAGTATAAAGTTTACAAAATTTATATACCACATAACGAAGTTGAACATATTAAATGTGTATTATCTAAATGTGCATTCTATCATTAATAATATATACTACAAACTATGTATTAATGCACATCGTGAAAGAACTATAATAACGCTAGTTCTCCACAGATAGTAAAGATACATAGGTACTTAAAATATTATCAAAAATATGGCTTGTGTGTGGTAGGATATGTACATATTACATAGAAAACAGATGTCCTGATAGTTGTTTTATTGTCACATTGTCAGGAATTTTGGGTAAACCATGTGCTGGTTTTCTTCATTCATCCATGCACACCATCTGGGAACGATAGTGTTATCTGTTGTTTTTGTAGCGTATTTTATTATATTAATCAACTAAATCACAGTTAAACCAAACTCGCAAATGGTTGATTGTTTGGGGGTATTAAAAATACCCATTATTCAAGAGTGTGTACTGTATTATCATTAACCTATACCGCAAACTATGAATTAAAATACATTGTGAAAGACTTGTAAAATAATATTTGTCCACAAATATATATACAAAAAGTGTGGTTTGAATGTGGTGCTATATGAAAACGATCATCTTGATAATCATTTTATTACTACATAGATGCTTTTTTGAATTATGTTCTATTGTTATATTTTAGGAAATTGAAACATAAAATTTGTTAGCGTATATGGTCTCAAATAAGCAACCATCTTTAGCACATACATTTACAAAGCATATATTTAGCGATCATTTATATTATGAATTTCTGAAATATGATGTTTTAAGATTGATATTTATGCGCATATATGTGGTTTAAATAATAAAATTTGAAACTCATGGTATATGGTGTAGATATATGGGGTTATTATCTATGTATATATGTATAATTTAAATGATTTAATTATTATTTTATTAAATTAATCAACTAATTACAACTAAGCCAAATGGCTGATTGTCTGGGGTGTTAAAAATGTCCTGTTCACCACAAATACCCATTATTCAGGTGTGTGTACTGTATTATCATTAGCATATAGGTACTGCAAACAAAGAATTAAAATACACTGTGAAAGTCTTGTAAAATAATATTAGTTCACCATACAAAACAAAATATACATTTTATTTGTTTTCATTGTGCTTGTTATGTCAGGTGTCCTAACAATGGCTATGTGATTTATAATTATATGTATAAAGTTTAAGATTGTGAAAAAGCGTACATAATTTTAAAGAGGTAAAAACTATAATGAATGTACCGTCAATCAGTCATTGATAGTATGATTAATGGTGACTTTGATAATATTATTGTAAAGTCCATTTCAACACTGTTGATAGTATACGTTTTAGCTGAATTTTTATAACCTAATGAGAATAATGACCACTCGAAGAGCCATATTAATAGTTGAAGTATACAATTATAACATTTTAGTATAATATTTATCCTTCTCAAGCAAGAACATCAGTTTTATTAATTATGTAAGTACTAAAACATTTATTCTATAAATGTAATTCATAAAGATAAATACAGCAGAATATTTTTTACTTATATTTTGTGGAATGCGAACCTAATTTTATTTTATAATAGTTTACTCGTTGTAACACCATCTTTATAAAGTGCTGTGATATTATCAAAATTGTAAAAGTAAGTACGTTAACGAAATATATAACAAGATCATCAATATACGAGTACATTATGAAGTTCAATTATATTAAATACTCTTAAATAACCAGAGCTTAATATATTTGCTACATTGTATCATAGGTACATTGTTATTAGGCGCATGTCATTAGTTTATATACATCATATTTGCTATAAAGCTAATTATATGGTAGCTGGCGTAAGGAGGGTGGGATGTAATCTACCTGTGTATGAGTTGTTTAATAGTTAACGTGGCCACTATCTGATTCTTTAAAACCGCACTCCATTGGGTCAAAATTTTTAAGACATGTACCAGTGTTTTTTCAAATTGTCATACTATATAGTTGGCAGACATGGCAACTACCATGACATTTTTCCAAAGGAAAATAATAATAAAACAATATATCCAAAGAGAATATTTTTAATTTCAATACTTATAGCGTATACAAGAGCATGTTTGATCGGTTATGCATTGTGATGGTGAAACCATCATATTTCCTACCAATTACAATATTTCACAAAATATCACTAAATTACTTTATTTTTGTTTCATATTACAATAATTAATATATTACCACCATATTTCGTAATACATTTTCATATATTTGATAATCCATGCCTAAACAAACTATAAATCTTATAGCTTCAACGTCACTATTTAAAAACATTGCATTCTCTTCTCTGTTATTGGTAATGTGCAACATATTGTCTGCAACTGCTGGTGTGTTACATCTAATTTATTATCCGTTTCTGCTGGTTTCCACCAGAGCATTTATCCCTAGATAGCCATAATTTACGGTTTTCCATGGACAGCTCATCTTTATCATTATTTTCTAACCAACCCTTTGCTCATAGATGATGCGTTTTTTGTCATACTTCTGTGTAACTTTTCCGATGTGAACTCTTCTTCCGTGATCTCTTAATTTATCCATCCTTTTAAAGGTTTTACTGCATAAAACACATTGGATAGAATGGTTTTGTGTATATTTAAATGTCTACTTAATCCGCTCGGCCAGGCGAATATTTGATTGCAAACATAGCATTGGTACATATCGTCGGATGCAAAGTTTAAACTGAAGTGAAGTCATACGAGATAGAAAAATGATTTTCATAAATTATCCTAACCATCTATATGCTGTTGATCATTATTTAGAAGTTTTAGTTATTATGTACATAGTAAACTAAGTATGGATGTAGTATTTAAACATTTTATCTACTAGCACATATATTTCTTGTTTATTTTGTGAAATACGGTTGCAAATATTGTGATAACAATCATATTAAATATGATGATTAGTAATTTGTACTGATAACCTTGTACATAATTGGAAAATTTGCATGACTTGATAATATAAGTAAGAAATTCACGTATTTTGTATATTTCTATTCTACGTCAATATATTAGCTTACAAATCATCAAACACAATATGGGTTTAGGATTTAGGATCTACAGTGGGGTTAGTCTGTTGTAATATTAGACTACTTTGTGAGACATAATTCACAGAATCATCCGCATCAGCATAAGTTTTATGCAAAAAAAGTTGTAAATTATAGTAATAGCTGAAAAGTATGTATAATACATCAATATATTCAATAAAATATGTATAACAAGTAGTTGGAAATATATTATAGATACACAAATAAGGGTAGCTAACGAATAACGAAATAGCAATAAATGGATATGTAGGTACTTATAGCAGTAACAGGTACTGAGAACTGATCTACAATTAACCATATATGATGTAATGAATAGCGAATGGTGATAATAGTATGAAATGGGGGTATCGAACAGCAAAAATTACCCTATGTTTGCTATATATGCAAACAAAGGGGGTAATTTTTGCTATATATGGGGGTATCGAACAGCAAAAATTACCCTTATGTTTGCATATATAGCAAAAATTACCCTTATGTTTGCATATATAGCAAAAATTACCCTTATGTTTGCATATATAGCAAACATAAGGGTAATTTTTGCTGTTCGATACCCCCATATATAGCAAAAACTACCCTTATGTTTGCATATATAGCAAAAATTACCCTTATGTTTGCATATATAGCAAACATAAGGGTAATTTTTGCTATATATGGGGGTATCGAACAGCAAAAATTACCCTTATGTTTGCTATATATGCAAACATAAGGGTAATTTTTGCTATATATGCAAACATAAGGGTAATTTTTGCTATATATGCAAACATAAGGGTAATTTTTGCTGTTCGATACCCCCATATATAGCAAAAATTACCCCCTTTGTTTGCATATATAGCAAACATAGGGTAATTTTTGCTGTTCGATACCCCCATTTCATACTATTATCACCATTCGCTATTCATTACATCATATATGGTTAATTGTAGATCAGTTCTCAGTACCTGTTACTGCTATAAGTACCTACATATCCATTTATTGCTATTTCGTTATTCGTTAGCTACCCTTATTTGTGTATCTATAATATATTTCCAACTACTTGTTATACATATTTTATTGAATATATTGATGTATTATACATACTTTTCAGCTATTACTATAATTTACAACTTTTTGCATAAAACTTATGCTGATGCGGATGATTCTGTGAATTATGTCTCACAAAGTAGTCTAATATTACAACAGACTAACCCCACTGTAGATCCTAAATCCTAAACCCATATTGTGTTTGATGATTTGTAAGCTAATATATTGACGTAGAATAGAAATATACAAAATACGTGAATTTCTTACTTATATTATCAAGTCATGCAAATTTTCCAATTATGTACAAGGTTATCAGTACAAATTACTAATCATCATATTTAATATGATTGTTATCACAATATTTGCAACCGTATTTCACAAAATAAACAAGAAATATATGTGCTAGTAGATAAAATGTTTAAATACTACATCCATACTTAGTTTACTATGTACATAATAACTAAAACTTCTAAATAATGATCAACAGCATATAGATGGTTAGGATAATTTATGAAAATCATTTTTCTATCTCGTATGACTTCACTTCAGTTTAAACTTTGCATCCGACGATATGTACCAATGCTATGTTTGCAATCAAATATTCGCCTGGCCGAGCGGATTAAGTAGACATTTAAATATACACAAAACCCATTCTATCCAATGTGTTTTATGCAGTAAAACCTTTAAAAGGATGGATAAATTAAGAGATCACGGAAGAAGAGTTCACATCGGAAAAGTTACACAGAAGTATGACAAAAAACGCATCATCTATGAGCAAAGGGTTGGTTAGAAAATAATGATAAAGATGAGCTGTCCATGGAAAACCGTAAATTATGGCTATCTAGGATAAATGCTCTGGTGGAAACCAGCAGAAACGGATAATAAATTAGATGTAACACACCCAGCAGTTGCAGACAATATGTTGCACATTACCAATAACAGAGAAGAGAATGCAATGTTTTTAAATAGTGACGTTGAAGCTATAAGATTTATAGTTTGTTTAGGCATGGATTATCAAATATATGAAAATGTATTACGAAATATGGTGGTAATATATTAATTATTGTAATATGAAACAAAAATAAAGTAATTTAGTGATATTTTGTGAAATATTGTAATTGGTAGGAAATATGATGGTTTCACCATCACAATGCATAACCGATCAAACATGCTCTTGTATACGCTATAAGTATTGAAATTAAAAATATTCTCTTTGGATATATTGTTTTATTATTATTTTCCTTTGGAAAAATGTCATGGTAGTTGCCATGTCTGCCAACTATATAGTATGACAATTTGAAAAAACACTGTACCTGTCTTAAAAATTTTGACCCAATGGAGTGCGGTTTTAAAGAAGCAGATAGTGGCCACGTTAACTCTTAACCCCATCATACACAGGTAGATTACATCCCACCCTCCTTACGCCAGCTACCATATAATTAGCTTTATAGCAAATATGATGTATATAAACTAATGACATGCGCCTAATAACAATGTACCTATGATACAATGTAGCAAATATATTAAGCTCTGGTTATTTAAGAGTATTTAATATAATTGAACTTCATAATGTACTCGTATATTGATGATCTTGTTATATATTTCGTTAACGTACTTACTTTTACAATTTTGATAATATCACAGCACCTTTATAAAGATGGTGTTACAACGAGTAAACTATTATAAAATAAAATTAGGTTCGCATTCCACAAAATATAAGTAAAAAATATTCTGCTGTATTTATCTTTATGAATTACATTTATAGAATAAATGTTTTAGTACTTACATAATTAATAAAACTGATGTTCTTGCTTGAGAAGGATAAATATTATACTAAAATGTTATAATTGTATACTTCAACTATTAATATGGCTCTTCGAGTGGTCATTATTCTCATTAGGTTATAAAATTCAGCTAAAACGTATACTATCAACAGTGTTGAAATGGACTTTACAATAATATTATCAAAGTCACCATTAATCATACTATCAATGACTGATTGACGGTACATTCATTATAGTTTTTACCTCTTTAAAATTATGTACGCTTTTTCACAATCTTAAACTTTATACATATAATTATAAATCACATAGCCATTGTTAGGACACCTGACATAACAAGCACAATGAAAACAAATAAAATGTATATTTTGTTTTGTATGGTGAACTAATATTATTTTACAAGACTTTCACAGTGTATTTTAATTCTTTTTTTGCAGTACCTATATGCTAATGATAATACAGTACTAACACCTGAATAATGGGTATTTGTGGTGAACAGGACATTTTTAACACCCCAGACAATCAGCCATTTGGCTTAGTTGTAATTAGTTGATTAATTTAATAAAATAATAATTAAATCATTTAAATTATACATATATACATAGATAATAACCCCATATATCTACACCATATACCATGAGTTTCAAATTTTATTATTTAAACCACATATATGCGCATAAATATCAATCTTAAAACATCATATTTCAGAAATTCATAATATAAATGATCGCTAAATATATGCTTTGTAAATGTATGTGCTAAAGATGGTTGCTTATTTGAGACCATATACGCTAACAAATTTTATGTTTCAATTTCCTAAAATATAACAATAGAACATAATTAAAAAAGCATCTATGTAGTAATAAAATGATTATCAAGATGATCGTTTTCATATAGCACCACATTCAAACCACACTTTTGTATATATATTTGTGGACAAATATTATTTTACAAGTCTTTCACAATGTATTTTAATTCATAGTTTGCGGTATAGGTTAATGATAATACAGTACACACTCTTGAATAATGGGTATTTTTAATACCCCCAAACAATCAACCATTTGCGAGTTTGGTTTAACTGTGATTTAGTTGATTAATATAATAAAATACGCTACAAAAACAACAGATAACACTATCGTTCCCAGATGGTGTGCATGGATGAATGAAGAAAACCAGCACATGGTTTACCCAAAATTCCTGACAATGTGACAATAAAACAACTATCAGGACATCTGTTTTCTATGTAATATGTACATATCCTACCACACACAAGCCATATTTTTGATAATATTTTAAGTACCTATGTATCTTTACTATCTGTGGAGAACTAGCGTTATTATAGTTCTTTCACGATGTGCATTAATACATAGTTTGTAGTATATATTATTAATGATAGAATGCACATTTAGATAATACACATTTAATATGTTCAACTTCGTTATGTGGTATATAAATTTTGTAAACTTTATACTTAGTGATTTAAAAATAAAGTATTGTGCTCACTGATTTGTTTTATTCTTGTAATACCAACTAACAAATAAATAAAAAAAAAACAATATTTATTTTTAACATTTATTTTATCACTATATATGTACATATATGAAAAAAATAAAATAATTCAAATAACTAGTAATCCACTTCATCATCATCATCACACTCACTGTGTGGATTTTTCGCACCAATTGATATTTTTCAATTATCTCCTCTGGTAAATAATCCCAAAGATTGGAAACAAGGAATTGTTTAAGTTCTGTTTTTATCATGGTCTCACAGAATTGATCTAATTGTAAATCACCATCACAATATTTACCACACAGTGTTGAACCCATTTCAAACTTCCCACATTCATCTTCTAGTTCTTTTACCCTATCATCGAACAGTAATTCATATCGTAGTTGGATGCATGGAGACGATCAAATGCCATGCAACTTAATTCACTTCCAAGTCTATCAACGGCTGAGTGAATATCGCTAGCTTCGGTCCAATTTTCTCTAGAATAGTGCATCCACATCGTGAAATAATTTTTCTATAACAAATATTTTCAATATGTTTATTAAATAACTACCATCGCTGTCGACTACAAACAACAACCTTATATGAGCTAGTCTAAAATAGCATGTATAAATTACGTTGTATGTGATCAAAATAATAAGAATTATAAATACATAATAACTACGACTAGATATTTTTAAATAAATTATTCGATAATTCCAAATTTCAACAATGCCCTAGATTTGGTATTTTTAAAAGCTGACACACTTTGACCTAAATAAGTTAATGAATACATATTGTGCGGTGTAGTCATTTTATTCAATGTTTCTTCAGATAAATGCCGCAGAACCCCTGTGGCAAAAAGCATTTAAAGTGACTGTTAGACTTTATCAAACAATACAGCCAAAATACTTCGCCCATACCTCGTATTCACAACCAACAATTTATTTATTGGATAAGGACTATTAACATCTAGGGATGAAATTGACTTTACAATAATATTATCAAAGTCACCATTAATCATACTATTAATTTTATTTAAATCATCCACTGTTAAAGACATTGCACGGAATTTAAATATCCAGTCGGTAGTTGTTGTATGATCACTTGAAATAATTACGCACATGTAATTTCACAATACTATACACTAGCTCCTCGGTTGGCTGCTGAAGTGGGCTCTGGCCATCGAATAAAAAAATCTCTGTTGTTATATACACACATATTATGCTAATCGCCACCACAAAGTGGTAGGGGGAGACTGAGGATCGGCTATACTATCCCTACGGGGGTTTGTGCCTGCTGCATGCATATAGTCTGACCATCACCATGCTGTTTTAACATTCAACTTCTAAAGGTATAACCAGGAGCAACAATAATCCCACAATGCTAACTGCATTAATATGTACACACATCTAATTACCTATATATACAGTTGTAATTAGAAGTTTATTATCGCACCACCTGCGCAATAAAAATATATACATATATTTATGACTGCAATTGTAACAGCATTTATGCGTAATTGCATGCACTACACCATACGCGTACTTTACAATTGTATATAGGGGTAATGCACGATAATACATACATACATTACAGCTGCAATACAACTCCAATTCAACTCCAATGCAACACCATTTAAGCGCAATTGTATACATTACATCATACATGTACTGTACAATTACACATACATGTACTGTACAATTACACATAGGGTAATGAATGCTAATACACACATACATACGTACACACATTATAATTACCATAACAATTGTAATTGCTAATTACCATATCAATTGTAAATGCTAATTACATCCTCAAAGTGGAGGGGGGAGATGATGAACCGTCTAAACTACCCTACTCGTTCTTGTAACTGTTTTCTAGTATTAATTAGTTAGCTGTAATTCCGTAGATTTAAAAATCCCCACTAAAAGAAATCTAGCTGATTTAAGTCGAGACCTCTTGGTAGACACCTTACAGAACCAAACCGACCAATCCATTTATCACAAAAATTATTATTCAGCCACTTGTCACAAATCTGCCATTATGAGGAGGTGTATCATCTTGTTGGAAGTGCATTTGTTGTCTAATATGTCTTCTAGTAATTTGTACAAATGGTTTTCAAGTCCCGTTAACTACTTCCGTTCATGCGATTATTAAGTTATTGGAATTCCAATAAGTGACCTCTGAAAATTTCTTCCCAAATATTGATAGGGAATCGATGCTAGGATCTTCACTTCTCTTATCATGTGGATTGTTCAATGAATAATGATGCAAATTTCGAAAATTTGTAATGCCATCTCTCACAAAAATAGTATCTGTCCACAAAACAGACGAAATAAAATAGGGATTTTCATTTATTCTTCTAATAAGCCAGTGACAAAAATGTAAATGTTGTTTGGATGAAGAGCTTAAGCATCTGTATAGAGTGTAATAGTTCCTGCGTACTTTTATGGAAACAAAACATTGTGAAAATCCTAACTCCACGCAAGCGCGATGCGTTCTTGTAGTAGGATTGTCTAGAACTACAGCTTCCTCACGATCTGCAACATTTTGACTTCGCGGTGCTACCTCAATCTTAGGAAAGTTGATGCAAATACTTGATGATATTGGATTCTTGTAGTAGGATTGTCTAGAACTGCATCAATTACAGCTTCCTCACGATCTGCAACATTTTGACTTCGCGGTGCTCCCTCAATCTTAGGAAAGTTGATGCAAATACTTGATGATATTGGATTCTATCAGTAAATCTGCGGTGGCAGTTTTTACAGCCGCCAGGACATTTTCATTACAAAAACCATAGAGGTAAAAGATGTCAAAGACTTCTTGTGCAGTAAGTTCACCCGTATTAAAAGATGTAAATGCATTTCAAACAATTTTTTACTTGGTTTAACAAAGAATGGCTTTTAATGACAGTAACAGCTTTAATTTATTCGGTATTTAATTCACTTACTGAAAATTATGTGCATGCATATTTTCAAAAGAAGTTACTCCAAATGCCACCTCGTCACAATTGCAGATTTGTGATAGAATGACTTAATAATAATTTTTGTGATAGATGGATTGGTCCTTTGAGGTGGCCTCCAAGAAGTCCCGACTTAAATCCGCTAGATTTCTGTTTATGAGGATTTTTAATGCAACGGATTTACAGCGAAGTAATTAACACTAGAGAACAGTTACAAGAACTAATTACAATGGCTGCAAATGAAATTCCTGGTAACTTAAATATCCACCGTACATCGCTTCAAGCCTGTATTGCGGTTGAAGGTGGGCACTTCAATCATTTGTAGTTCTTTAATGATATTTATGTTTATTTTCTGTACTGCTTTACAAATTTTAAGATCATTTCAGAACTAGATACACATATTGACAAATTCCAGCACCCTGTATGTTTATAAGGAAGCATATTAGAACCAAAAATGTAATTGGCGAGCAGAATCTTATTTTTTTACAACTACTTCTGACGCCTGTATTTTATATGTTTACGTGTGTATATTTTTCTATGTATTTTTAATTAAAATCATATTTTGTGGTATTAGTATTGAATTTGCATTATACTGAAATAAAAATAAGTAAATTACATTTACATATACATATTTGTTAGAAAAACTTAAAGATTTCAGGAATTCAAAAAATTATAGTGTTTTTTAAGAAAAATGTAACATTAATACAATGTTTCAGTATATTATTTATAAAAATGATTTTGAGAAGCCATAGAACGATCATAAGAAAGGTAGGAGTTAGAAACTTTTTCTTAAATACAAATTTTAAAGTTACTAAGTGTCTGTGACTGAGTTAAATCAATGTAGTCATGTAGTCAAATTTAGGGGTTGTAATAATTTTACATAATACATTTCCTTTTTCCTTTCGATTTTTGCATTAACTTTTTCATTAAAATTGTAATAAGAGTATACTCTTAAATACGAAATTAATACATCTAGTGATTCGGAACCAGGTGCATCAAACTAATCATGAAAAGTGGTTGTGAAAAATAGTTTAACATTAATTTATCATAGTCAGTGAAATATATTCGACTAAACAGGGCGAGGAAAGTTAGTAAATTGTGTCAGAGTGACAAGAGTGATCAAGAGTGATATGAATTGGTGTGATGTTTTGCAGTTGGAGAATATTAGTAATAAAGCAATAGTGTTTATCATCTTTTCACTATATTTATCAACTATTTTAAGACATATTTACTTATAAACAAGTATTCAGTATAGATAGTAATATCAAAAATATTGGTATTTTAAAATAGATTTCATAATTTTTTACGTAGGTATTTAGTTCGAAGAAGGAGACCAAACAATGTTTTTTATAATTAGAAAAGTATAAAACAGAAAAGCGAATGAAGATTAATATAATAATTGTCATATCAATTTAATGTGTTAGACGGAGAGAGAGATATAGTATGTTGGTGTGAAAGAAAGACAGAGAGAGAAAGAGAGATAATTACTGCAGTGTCACTGGTTGCCCCAAAACTCTTTTGTCTCACTTTATGCCATATAATTGATTTAGTGGATAAAATACAACTACCATTTTGGGACAAAATTCCTATTGTCAACATTGAAATATAATCTTAAATTATCAATATAGAGGATTAGTCTAAAAGTCAAGTCAGTAATATTGACATATTCCATTTTCTTATGTTTTTAACAAGCTACATATTAGGAAAACATAATTTTATTTTGTACATCTTGCGTCAAAAAAATACAGAATGTATTTGAAATTAGCAAATTTTGTCTATTGAAAACATCTATTAGTGTAGTATTCTAGAACTGCTATTAAATAAAAAAAGGTGCAGTACCACAGGATATTATGGTATACCAATAATTAGATATCTAAATGTAACACGTAAAAAGTTATAGAGATTTTACAAACCTCCTGATTTTTTTTAAATGTCAAATAACTTCAAAACGGGTAGGTTTACCTATATGCAATAATATATGTGGTCCATTTAAAATAATCAAGTTGATGGTAACTTCCGGCATAAGGATGATATTATTTTATTTAAAGCGAACATTTCCGAAAACGGCAGAACACAAATTTTCGAAACTTAAGTCGAAGAAGTGTATTCTAATGGGTCTCCACTACAAAATATATATGTGCTACAGTTGTATGAATTTTCATGACAATGATTTTCCGTGTATTATAGAAAAAAGTTTAGTTTTCCTGTCTCTTAAAAATATATATTGGTATAAAAGCAGATCCATTTTTAAACATTATACCATTTAACAATGGACCAGCGACACATATATCAATATCTATCTTAAAGCTGCGCCAACTAAGATCCTCGTAACTTCCCATCTGGCGAATTTGGTCCTCCCTGTACCCCGTAAATAGAAATGCACCACTTAGCCAAGAAGCTCCACTAACTGAAATATTACACTCCCCACCCCATAAGCTCGCGAAAGCTCTCCCCCACCCTACACGTACGTCGGAGGGTGGGAGAAGTGACGTAACACGCAGTGCGGAACAAAACACCATCGTGTCGTGAACCAGTCTGACATCTAGTGTTCCACGGTCGAGATATGAACATTTTAGGTAAGCGATGGACTTGCCTGCGGCTCCCCAATGAGTTTGGTTGAATTGGTACGACTGATTTTTTGATATAAATTTTTATGGTGTTGCTTGAATTTCTCTCTTTCTCTTACTATTTTTATGCTCGTGACTTTCACATCTTGTGTCGTGCATGAACTTTTTAATGTCATTGTTAACGGTTTCACCTAATTTGATGTATTTTATAAATGTTATTATATATTGTTAGTAACTGTTATAAGAAAATTCCAGAAATGTTGGCATTTATAGTAGTTGATATAACTTGGTTTAAAATTTTTACGCAGTATTCGCTTATTCATAATTATTGATGTTTACTGCGAAACATATTACATGTATTGGAAAATATTTAGAACTATAAAGTGTCAACGATAACAATGTTATATATATTTTTTTATTATGCCGTTGGATATTAAACTAACCGCGATTTCTTTGTATTTTAAAATATGAAAAATGTAACTTAGTTTCAGCAATTTTATTAAATAAAAATGAAACTTTGCCTAACTATCGAACTGTTCAAATTCTTAACTGCAACTAGCAACTTTAAGTTTAGTTATATTGGACGTTGGACAGTGACAAACAAACAATTCTTTACTTATTCCCCGTTTCGTTATTAGAACACTTGCTTCCATTATATTAGAAATGTTGATACATTTCTATTAAACTAAGTAAAGCATTTTATTGAATAGCATTTCATACTTTTTCATATAATAAAAGTTACAAAATTAGTGGTTCTGCGTGTATTTGCTCTCGAAAATTTGATGGCAACTTGACGTGACGTCGAGGGACAGAAGCAAAAAGAACTCTTGACGGCTCATAAATTTCACAATCACTTATAACAGATTGGTAAACTGAAAATGCCTGTAATAAAACTTCTACAAATTTATAACATATTTTTTGCAAAAAAACTTAGATAATGAATTAAGTGGACTGTAATCAATATTCAGTTAACAATTTTTAAAAATATATTTATCGACAACTAATATTTCTCTCAACCATTTTCTGATGTCCTTAATTTTTTTATTTATAAAATAAAATAGTTTAAAATATTTGTTTTCAATTGGGCAGTATTGTAAATCTTCTATATAGTGTGTACTGAAAATATATACAAATCTATTTCAGTTTCATACCAGTTTTCATATACAGATTTTTAATCAAGGACTCTTTAAAAAAGTTTTTACTTTTTTTAAATGAGAGTAGTATCCACTTTTTTTATTAAAAAATCCCGGTTCTTTACTCTTCTGTAAGAGATTAAAAAAAACTATATTTACTGTTATCTTTTTTCGCTTGGCTTTTGAAGCAATTGGAACAAAAAATATATGTTAGTCTTATTTATTCATATTTTTACGTCGCGTAAAATTGCGGTATACCTTAGTGTTTTGTTAAAAAATATCATTTATATGTACTATTATGTTAAACTTAATTTGACCTGACAAAGATGTTCTCGTTAATAATGCTAATGTTAATAATCATTTTTGCATCGTCAACTACGATTTTTAAAAAGGGGTGTTTTTGCAGAAAGTGGTATTAGGATTTTTTTTTATCAAAAAGAAAATAATACCAGGCTATTAACATCCATCAAAATACACATATACCAAATTTGATCGATAAATGTCTAATGAGTGTTTTTTATGTGATGCCAAACATCGAAAAATCAGAACTAAAAATTATGAGCAGGTCAAAGATTGCCATAAAAGTGAAAACAAATACTAATCGAAAAAAAGAAACACACGCCTTACAAGTTTAATACAGTAAAAATAACTAACGTTAACAAATATAATGAACTATCATAAACAAAAAATAACAAAATGTAAATCTAAATTAAATTTTAGTTGCTTCCAGTCGAACACATTTTTACAATCGTATGCTTAAATTTAGAAACACTTTACATTATTTAACAATGTAGTATTCATAATTCATTACATTCCTTGTACTTTAATTTATTTTTACTGTGAAAGTGTAGTGTCTGGGTTTTTTCTTTGTCCGATTGGAATTTGCTTTTAGTTTCATGGCAATCTTTGACCTACTTATGATAATTTTTAGTTCTAATTTTTCAAATTTTGGCACCCCACAAAAAAACACTTAATAGACATTTCTTGGTCTCGTTTGATATATGGGTATTTTGATAGCTGTTGAATAGTCTGGTCATATTATCTTGATAAAAAATGCCTTATATCACTTTCTGGAAAATGATTGACGCTTTTAAAAAATCGTAGTAGGCCAGATTTTTCTCTCATCAATAAAATGGTTAGTTGACTATAACTGATATTAATTCTAAAAAAAATTTGCTTGCGCAAATTCTACAGCTTTCTTACATTTCCAGAGGTGTGAAAAACGGGACATCAGACCTCGATCTTTTCTATTTATATATCATATTTTGTATAAGAGAAATTCCATAAAACTTAACAAAAAATTTACAGAGTGACGAAAGTGCTATCAAAAAATTATTGAGTCAAATTTTCATGAAATATGTTGTGTTTTAGAAAATGACATCAAACATTTGTTTCTATAAGATTATCTAAGGATATACCTGTTTGATCAGCGCTAGCAATACTGCCACGTCTTTTAAAACATCCTGTATACAGATTACTATAATTAAAAAAGAAAAATATTTTTCTTTGTTTTTAACTATAAGAGAATATTTCTTCTAATATTGAAACATTACTTAAAAGTCAACTTATTTTTTTAACTAATTTTATTAATTGCAATTTTTGTCGTGCCAATACTGTAAAGTTATTGTACAATAAACTTACAAAGCAAGCAATTTATAGAGTCATGTCGCCCTATTAAGCAGATTACAACGTCTATACGATGAATCATCGATCAATTTTGTAGAAGTTCTTTGATCCCTATATACTGATGTATTTAATATTGCAAGGAAATTGTTTGCTTTGTGAGGGAAGTTTGGGCCGTAAGGTCTGCCATTATTTTGTTTGAAATTAAATTGTACCAAAATCGACAGTAATGGAAGCACGTCACATATTTCAGTATGTTCGAATGAAGCAATTTTGAAATTTGGTTGAAAATTGTTTTACGGTGTGTACTCACCATAGGGAAAAATACAAGTAATAGTTTTGTTTACTAACATACTGTAGATACAATTGAAAACTCCAGACGTATATCGTCATCGACGATTGCTATATTTGCAAAAAGAGGAATTTTAGGAAACAACTACTCTGCGAGCTAATTATATTTTAGGCATGTTTGTTTATAAAGTCTAAGAGTATTTAGCACAATTTTAAATGATGTATTCGTAACTTCAGTTTTCCGTAAATCTACTCCGCTATTATAAGAAGAAGAAAAAATGTATTTATTGGCTACGTTAATACATAGGTCTTATAAGCACAGACATTGGAATATTAATGCAAAAAGCGCAAGTCACACCATAAAGGACTTAAAACAATTTAAAAACAATGATAATTAAATCAATGAATTGCACAATTATTATATTATTGAAACTAAAACACGACATAAAAACTAAACAAACAATTATAAGCCACGAGGGAAATACAGAAAACATTTAAGGAACTGATATCAGGATTAAAACAGTAATAATTAACTTACGAAGTCAATTTATAACGTATGTATAAGAACACAAAAAAGACCCGAAACGAAATTTTAAAGTAAAGAGTCCATAATTAAATTTTTTAATTTCGTGGTGCATAGTGTTTTTATTTCCAAAGGAACTTTGTTGTATAATCTCAAGTCCAGAGAATTATTTATTGATCTCGGCAGTCGAAATCTTTGACTTCTGATTAAATTGGTAGGTCTCGTTGGGTAATTCTG
Source organism: Monochamus saltuarius (assembly GCA_025584915.1). Classification (NCBI taxonomy): domain Eukaryota; kingdom Metazoa; phylum Arthropoda; class Insecta; order Coleoptera; family Cerambycidae; genus Monochamus; species Monochamus saltuarius. The sequence continues at coordinate 53,340,395 of CM046725.1, read as the reverse complement.
GAAACTGGAATTTGTGTTAAATTTTAAATAATTACCATGTATTTCGATCAAAGAATAATATCTATATATAGAGGGCAATGGCATGATTTGAAAATGTGCACATCTTTGGTTAATTATCTCATAGTGGGACAATGGCTGTCCCTCAAATTTATATAAAAAAAACCTTATTTTTGATCACAGAATATTTTTCTGGATATTTTACCCCTATTTAAGAAACACTCTGTAATCTCTACTCATTAAATACAGCGCAATAATTTTATTAACGGAGATGTAAATTTCGATCTGGAGCGTATAAGTCTAATTTAACTCGTGTTTTGATACAAATCACATTTTCTAATTACACTAACGTAACGTAGCTGCACAACAAAATATGTCATTACCACTAAACACATTACCTTGTTTCCTTACAAAACGCTATTTCACGACTTAAAGACTTAATTCAGTTCGCGTTTCTACCTACTCTAATTATTATTATAATTTTGTTATAATATCTGAAAATAAAAACGAATATTTTAAATTCAATTATTTTATGCACACCACTTCGGACAATATAGATCATTTGTAAGTTTGTGCTTTGGACGTCTGTATAGATGCTCGGGAAAGAAACTATTGATGTTTGGAAAGTAGTCAAATTACGTTACATAAATTTATGGGTGGAGAGGTAAATGTCGGCCTACTCCAACTTTCTTATTTTTAAGATTCGAATAATATAATAAATAAAAGGGTTATATCAACAAGAAATATTTTATGATAATATTAACTGTTGGACGTAATGTTCTTAAAAGGCGAATGATTTTTTTAAATTGAATACTTCAAACTTAACTATTTATTTATATTATAAGTGCCATATAAGATTGTTATAGCACGAGTCTGAAATTTACATATCGAACCAAAGGTGTCTTCTATAAACAGACAAGTGCTATAGAAACAGATATAGCACATATAATATACAATATTATATCTACGCTCAACTTATTGGTTTTTTCAACTTATTTTTTCAACTTACTCAATATTATTTATTCTCATCACACATCTACAAGTACTAAATAATCAACACTACTTATTATGAATATTAATTACACAGTTTTGACAGTTTATGAGGTTAACTCCAGATTGGGAAGAGCTTTAACAGTGCAGTTTTTTTTTAATTTCTACACGAGTTTTCAATGCATGCAACTGCATTACTCTTCCATCCGCCTTGCTTTTTTATTGTTAAAAGGTCGTCTTCAGCATTCACAAATATTGACGTTGAGGAATGTCAGAAATAGGCCAGTATATTGTCTAGAGTTGGATAAATTAAAAAAATTGTGATTTTTATAGGGTACTGCCCCAATTAGATTTATACCAATTGGTGTATTAACATAACTCCTTGTTTCTATATAACAAAAAAACAATTATGTGTACAGTTTGGAAGTTTCATTTCAGCCTATTATTTAATATATTCATTAAATCAACACGTTCTATGTCTCCTGGGGTTATAAAACAATTTCTATCAATTTTTGTTTTTGTATCTTGGACTCTGAAGCAACTTCCTTCATTTATAACATCTTCTTTTAACATGTTTGTCAATTTCGCTCTTCTACAGGCATTCCCTATTTAAAACATTAGTAAGACCTTAAAAAATAAATATTTTGTTGAATAAGTAGGTAAAAAAGTAGTATTGAAAATCACCTCTAAATCTAAATGTATTTAATTGTCGGCTGTTTGTAGAAATATTGTTATATGTTCCATGGTTAAAATTTTTTCGGTTTATAGCCCTCCAATTTTCTTTTAAGCATGATAAATACAATTTTTAACATGGAATAATAACTCCATAACAAAGTAGGTTTATGATCTTTACTTAGTTTGTTGAAATATGCCAATAGAACTTTTTCATCAGTTATATCCCTAATCCTATTATTGCAACATTTCTCAAATACTAAGGCGTACTGTACGCGAAACTTGTGTGGGACAAGGCCTAAAATTGCTTCAGATGCACTCTTTTGATATTTGCAAGCAAATATTTGTCGGAAAACTTATTTTTATAGAATTTATTTAAATTTTTTTGATAGTAACTAATTATAAGTTAATAACAATACTTCTAAAAATAGTGTAATGTATTTATTACATGTTGCTTGATCCTCTTCTTTTTCTCTTATGATATTGTTTTTCACATTCTGAGTTCTTCCTCTATACTGATGATTTAAAAATTTATAGTGCAATTACAAATTTAATCGAGTGTTGTAATTTATATGGATCTGTCTAGATTTCAGAAATACTGCCAAAGGAATAAATTATTGTTAAATATAAATAAATGCTGTTCTGTTCCTGCTAAAATTGACTGTAATTACTTAATCAACAAATATAAACTTTAGAAGATCAATAAATAAAATACTTCGGAATTGTACTTAACCCAAAATTAACCTTTGATTTACATATTGAAGCATTTACTGATCTTAAATTTATAATTTTGCTATACAATTCTGTTGTTAGAAGTGTTCTCGAATCTACTAGTTATAATAAATATGTTGATCGTATCAAGCGAATTAATATTATGTCTGTTAATATTTTAAAGACGTCTTCATTTTGAATCTTATGACTTCATCATTTCCAAGTAATTTTTTTAAATAATTATTTTGTTTCTCATTCATCGCAGTTAGTTAATTAATTAATTATTAAAGTTGTTTTCACATTTTATTATTATCTAAATAACTAAATATTTACTGATTGTGAATATTGAAGCATCTATAATAGTTAAATTAAGTTTTTAATATTCATATATAACAGCATATCAAAAGAAAAATAAAAAGCATTTGCATGGTTTCACTTACCTAATTTAAAGACATTAAGTAATATAAAAATTTAATAACCATTTATTCTTACAAGTTTTCTCTTTAATTACTGCTTTTTAGAGCTCCTGCTAATTGTAGCGCGACCAGGAATTCTACAATCTGGAGTTTCTAGATTTTTAAATCCCCAGCGACTGTTCAATTAATTACCTCCCCAAATTATATTTTACTTTTCCACTGTTCTTATCCGTCTTCTTAGAATTATGTGAGTATTTTACTTTTTGCTTGTGACAATTGGACGTCTCTCTTCTGGAAATGAAACAAAATCGACCATTAAACCTAAACTCCCTTATTGCATACATTAATTAAGCAACTGGCCGATGAAGTGAAACTAGTAGAACATAGAACAAACTTCGTAAAACGTACGCATTTTAATGCCAGAACAATGTGTCGAGATCTGAATAACAAAAAAATGGCGGCATTGAGACACTGTCAACGACACAATATTTCTGCAGTTTATTTGCACATTTAGAACAATTTCAAATGAAGTGAAGTCTGTGTAAATTTATACACAAGGTATTTCTGAAATAAGTAGGTTGCTTCAAAGGGATACTAGAGATCCTGAAAATAAATAATGTTCATTAAGAAGCCTGTGGTTTCAAATTTCAATACAGAGAAATTTAATGAGAAATGCAAAATGAAAGAAACTTGCATTGTTTTTTGCCATTCGAAAAATGTTTACATTTTAGTCAATTAGATAGGTAGGTAGGTAGACGTTTATTTAGCAATAAAGCTATTCAACAATACATAATTACTATTATTAATAACAATATTTGCGTAAAGTGTTTCTTCTAATCTACTTAATATCTATTTTTAATATAACTTTGACATAGTGCCTTAAACTTATTAAAATTTTTAGTTTTTTTATATATAACGGTAATTCTTAGAAATAAATTAAACCTTTATATAATATGTTTTAGTTTTTTGACAAGTTGCCACATAAAAATTTGTTTTTTCTCTTTTCTACTTGTATTTCTTATAGATATATACAGGGTTAACGATGACTAAGTACAAATATTTTAAGAGGGGATAGAGAAAATTAAGAATTAACGGAATCACCATTCAAAAAAATTCCAAACTTATTTATAAAGCGAAAAAAAAATTTTTCGAAATTATATTAAATCCTTATTTAACGCCGCCTATGTGACTTGTCCGCCACACGTTTACAGAATCAGAGTAGGTAAAGTAGGCAACTAGCAATACGACCGTAAAATATCCAGTCGTCATAATTTAATTTCTGTGTTTACCATGTGTTTACGTTGTAGTTTTGTTTTCATCTTCAGTTTTTAGTTCCTTTTTTAATTTTTAAACGTTTTATAGTTATTAAATAAAGAAATTTGTGTTGGGTGCAGATACTTTCCCACAATATAGTTCGCCGGTTTGTTTTTCTATGTTATGGGACAAGACTGCCGTGGGTGCATTAAAAGTTTTCTATTATCTATTCCTTTCGTTCGATTTTGTTATAATAAATAGGTATTTTATCTAGCTGTACCTACAAGAAGTGTGTAATATCGGTAGTGAGTGGTTATAATGAATGAAAATGTTGTAGTTTTGCCAGTTTGTAACGAAATAATGAAAAACGAATGCAAAATAATGGAGCTAACTGGATTAACTGTTACCTACCTATATATCAGGTAGTATTATTAATAAGAATGTTACTTTTTGCCGTTTCTGCATTTAGAAATGCTGCAAAAAAACGATTGCATGATAGCAGTGTAGTAGATACTGTTGACATATGTAAGTTTTATCCATGGATTTAAGCCATCTCAGTCTATACTTATCATAGGCGCCGACTTTACGTAGGAAAAGAGGGTTTTGCCCCATTTTTTAAATATCAAGCTAAAATTCTGGAATAATTTTTTTATTGGTGCCTTCCTGAGCACGTGGTTAAAATTTTTGTACTTAGTCATAGTTAACCTCGTATATCAGAACAATTTTTAATAAATATTCAGGTTGAGGATTATATTTTATTCTATATATAAATTCAGCTGTTTTATAAATAATCCTTTGTTTAATAGCCATAAAATTCAATACACAAGCAACTCATGGCAGGATTCTGTATTTTCTGTGTCATTTGCATTTCATTTTGGTTAATATTAAAAAACAGATCAATATTATAAACGTGGTGATACGATTTTACCTAATATATAATTTACATGTTTTTTAAATTTCAGATTCTTATCAAGATAAACTAAACTAAATATTTTATTTCGGAAACTCTTTCAAGCCTTATATTTTCAATTTTTACATTAATCGAAGCATGTAACATATTTAATTTGTATTTTGATCAAAAAACAATAAATTTGCTTTTCTTAATATTCATGGATAAGTCATTATCGCATTACCGGTTATAAATATTTTCTAGATCGTTGTTTAAATTATCCAACATATCTGTAATATTTTTCCAGAAATAAATTGCACTGTATCATCGGCAAAAATATGAATTCTGAATTTTTAATAACATTAACGACATCATTTACATAGAAAATGAAAAGGAGAGGTGGGAGCACCGTCCCTTGTGGTATTCCTTAATTATTTACAATAACTTCAGATATGACATTTTTATATGTTTATAGCTGCTTTCTATTAAATAAATATGATTTAAACCAATCCAACACCTATTTTTTACATTTTTTTAATAATAGATCCCTATTTACTTTTTCAAGAGCTACTCGAAAATCCAAAAATACTGCTACTACAATTTCACTTTTGGCCAACGATTTGACCCTCCCTGCGGAACACCAACTTGTGGATAAACGGAATCTGATTTGTAACATAGTAATTTTAGAAATTTCCTCTGAATCCCCTCAAGACGGTTAATGTGGACGTTTTATATTTTAGGATTCCACGCAAGAGAACAATATTCAATTTTTGACCGGACACAAGCAAAATGTAATGTTCTCAAAGTATTTATATTAGAAAAATATTTACTACATCTAATTAACCAACCCAGCATCTTAAATAATAATAATAATATAATAATAATAATATCTCTACCCCTCATTCTAATCACAGGGATTAGCCCAGAAGTCGGAGACTTGTGCGGGAGAGGGGGCGGCATATTATTATTAAGCAGGCCGCATTTGCGCCCAGGAACGACTTACGTTAGTAGGCCCTAACCACTATTCAGTGCAGGAATGAGGAAAACCTGAAAAAACCTCATTAATTAGGGGGGGTAGTCAAATATCAACCGGTATCAATCTCTCACATTGACCCAAGCTAATATTATTCCACCCTACCATACCCGCAGAAAGGGTGCCAATTCTCTCCACGAATATAGCCTATAGTACTGACGCTTTAAACCGCGCGACCACTGACCGACTAACTAACTAACTAACTAATGAATAAGATGTTGCTGAAGAAGTGCAGTAGCTAAAGTATAGTTAAAAATGAGAGGTGTAGTTATGGTTGGTATGTGTCATTATATTACATTTAGAGACGTTTAACTCAAGTTTGTTATTTTGCAAAAGTACACAGTCATCTTCAAAAGTAATTATTTTAAATAATTTTAAGTCGTCAGCATATAATGCAGCAGTTAACCTCAAGATCATTCACAATATCATTAACAAATATGTTAAATAGCAAGGTTACCAGATGTTGCAGAATATTCAATAGATTCGAAACCACTGTAAGCTACATATATTGCTTCTTATTCGAGAGTTATGATTTGAAGAATAATAGCATGTTATAAGACATTATATTGGGCACATTTATTATATCAGGTATACTTAACACATTTCTGTATAATAAACGTATGCGTTTGACGGATATAGCACTGGCAAGTGGGACTTGTTTCAATAAGTCATAGGTTTAATTGCTTATCTGTCTTTGCAGTTCGAAAAATCTATCTAATACTGAAACTCTCAATTTGCTTTACTTTATCCTACGCAGCAATTGAAAATTAAATATTGTTTGTGTATTTTTACAAAACCTTTTAAAAGGGATTATAGAAATGTGCGAGACCTGAAATTTAAAATTACACGTCATATTCCAAGTAGACATGCACGTTTTGTTTTTGCAACGTAAACATCCAAACCACTTTGTCATTGTGCACGTTAGCTAGAAAATTAATTCTATATAATATAATGAAAAAACTGTAAGGTAATCAGAACTCGTAGAACTCCAACAGCACGGGTTAAAACAGCTCTCAAACTTTACGATCGGCAAATGCTGTCCCGGGTTTTGTCGGTAGACTGATGTTAAAATTTGCATATTGTTGAAGGTAACGCGAATCATTTAAAAAGAATGTGCTAACCCTCGGGCAGTTGCCTCACTAGCTATAATGGAATAAATTATGGTTTCAATAGAACTTCCTTTTTATGAAGGTAGTTGTACTAAAATTTTGTCCCTGGATCAAAGCATTTCAGGTTTTTTTAGCAAAGCTGATATTGTGGGAAATAGCTAACGGCAAAAGTTGTTTTGCTTAACGTGCGCTGTAGTAGTCAGTATTTGTTAACTGATACAGTACTACATTTGAGACTCTTAAATATTTTTTGAATTGAAAAACACGGCAGTATTTTAGTTCTCTCTGCAATGATAGAAATGTGTCAGTAATTTCATATAACTTTACGTCGGCGATTTGTAAATGAAATAAACATGGATAAAATTCCATATAATATCATGTAATAAATTTAGAACTATTATGCTAAATCGTAAATTTCCGACACTATAATTTCTATTGACATACACTGTAATTTTGACGTTGGATTTTTTTTAATTTTTATAATTTTAATTTTCTTATATATCTTTATAATTAGAATTGAAATATGCATATAGAAAATTTTTTGATAACTAACATATATGATTCAATATCAGTGTGTAAAAAATATAGACAATGAACAATATATTAAAAAAATGTATATATCAAAGGCTTCATCAATCAGTTCAAGTATTCTTATTTTGTTTAATCTGAATGCGAGAAGAAATACATAATCAGTTAAATTTTATTTTTAAATAGATAAACAACCTTGCCAGGAGCAGAAATTGATTCTGCGTAGGAAGATTTTTTTAGTGGAATTTATGTCCATCTATTTTTTAAATGTGTATTATCCATCTAAAAGTGTATTGTTTATCCATCATCTAAAAATGTATTGCAATGTAGGTATTTCATTGGTATTAGAAAATTGTAGATATACGTATATCTGTGCTAAAATAATTACAGTAAATTTACAATTCGCAACTACAACTAATATTGTTGAATTTTGTACAATATTCTTGCTGTAAATTCATATTACTACACTCCATGCTTTATCAAACTCTGCTGATGCCTCGATACCTTCAACATCTCGTGTTGTAATAGATTTGTTCCTGCAGCCATTGGAAACTGTTTGAAACTGTTCACCAGTTAAGTTGATAATGAGTTACCAGTGAATTTAATGCAAGAAGTAGTTGAACGGACATTTCTGATAGTTTCAAACCGTTTCTAACTGCTTCAGGAACAAACCTAATATGAGTCTTTACAAGATTGTTCATTTTGGATATTCAGCTTCTAATTAAATTTTTCAACTCATCTCATCTTCTATCTCAAATATGGTACATTAAATTCCCAATAATTATTGTGGCAGCTTTTATATTTGCTGTTGCTATTTTCCACCAAAAGAAGAATTGCTGTATACAATTTCCCTTTGACTGGTTACGTGTAATTTTTTTATATTACAAGATCCAATATCGCGGGGCGGAAAAATTATAGAACGTTAATGAAAGTACATTCAAGGAAAGCATTTTTCCTTGCTTGAATTATTACTTTTCGGGATGAAAACTGGGATAAATTCGACTGACGAATTTCTAACAAAACCCAATTTCGTCTGTATACCACCTCGTATTGCTGCCAGAGCCTTATTACACGTTCAAATATTGATCTAACTAATAAAAGTTATTTCCTGAGCATCTTGCAAATACTTAATCGGCGCCTTTCCATCTCCATCTAAATATAACAGAAGAGGATTTTAGTGTCTACGAAGGAACTTATCATGATTAACTTTGTAAGTAAACAGCTGTAAAATATTTAACAATATGCGAATGTGCGTTCGATTGGTATTTGTGATATGCTTCAGAATGTTATCCAAAATATACAATTGAGTCGTTTTTATGAGTGAAATTTTTTATAAAATATTATACGGGATGTTTCGGCCCATCGTTACTAAATTACGGGTACTATAGTTAAAAATTAAAACCATATTCAAGTTTGTGGCATATCTTATCCTTTCAATGTTATAAATATACCGGGTGTTCCCTCTAAGACTTTCAGTGCGAATATCTCAGAAACCATCATAGCCAGTGCGACGAAATTTAGTATACAGACACTAGATGGCGCGTAGATGATGATAACATCAATTCTTATACAGGTCGTTCCATCTTCCAATAAATCGATTTAATTTTAATTTATTGGTTGTCAGCCCTGCTAAAACTTATGTTTAAATTGAAATATACTTAATTATGAACATATTGATAAATAAACATTCAACAATTTCAAAATTTAACATAAAAAACTCTCCAAAAGTACCCAAATTTCATTGTTTTGTCATGTAAAATGTGTATAGCCTTGAGCCAGACTTACAAAGAAGAAACTAACATCGGTGAACGTCAAAACTATGAATTGTCATTGAATTGTGAAATATTAATGGCATAAAGTATTTTATTTTACATAAATAGCTCTAAATCGGCTAAATAATGTATTTAATGCAATTTAGGTATGCACAATGGTGTTATTGAGACATGTCGATAAAAATTTAGACTTGAGTTGAGGCTTTTGGACAATTTGGAGCATTGGGGAAGCTGTGCCGGCGCAGTCTACCGCTACAGCTAGGGTTACAGCGTGAATATTGTGTAAAATATCTGTGGATATTTTTAAATTGTTCCATTATAATGTAATAAAACTTTATAATAAATTGTTTTTTTATGTTACTACAGTGTACATAATAATTAGGTACCTATATTTTGTATCACAAAATAATTTACAAGTGTAAGTACCTAAAGAATATCCCTGTTTTCCAACTGCTGTAATAATTATTGATTACTTATTTAGCAACAAATAAATTCAAACAAAACGATTTCTAAAACTTTTAATTATAATGTGAACGTGTTTGTCGTTGAAAGTCAGATCTGAACCTACCCTAGCCCCACAAAGGAAATATTACGAAAGCATAACCTAGAAGTGATTGATTCTTGTATCCACATATTTCAGCACTTTACTTAATACTTATGTTTCTTATGGATAAAATATGTTTAAGAAGGACCCTACATCTGTAAAATAGTAAACAATGAACTACAATTTCTGTATTTCATGATACAGAACTAAAATAAAGCAACTGGTTTTTGCTAGGAAGAATCACCTGCAAACGTACTATACCCAGTAGTAGGTCCCTAGGGCTGACAACCAAAAAATCAAAATTAAATCGATTTCTTGGAAAATGAAACACCCTGTATAGGAATTGATGTTATCATCAGATTCTACGCGCCATCTAGTGTCTGTATACCAAATTTCACTGGCACTGGCTATGATGGTTTCTGAGATATTCGCACTGAAAGGGAACACCCGGTATATTAACCCAAAAATTCTAGAGACCGACGATACCCACTGCTTTATAATCTAGAATTTTTACAGGGATAACGATCATAATATACAGAGTGTTTGCTAATTACGTGCAGAAAATCCAGAGGCATATTCTATGGTTAAAATTAAATTTTCTTAAATAGACATACCTTATATCTTCGAAATGAGCGCCATTTCCAAGATATGAGATTTCCAAAGTTGATAAAAAAATCAATTTAAAATTCATAACTTAAACCCCTTAAGATATTTTTGACAAATTTAGTAATACTTTCTAGCATGTTGGTACGTTGGGTTAACGGTAAGTTTGCCCAAACTTAAAGGATCGATGAAATTAATTGAGGTGTCTATATAACAATTTTTTATTGAAAACTTAGTAAAGGACTTACATTGTGTTACAGTTTTATAAATTTTGATCCATAACTCAAGTACAGGAAATGATTATTTAACAATATTTAGGAGGTGAAATTTTTTCAACATGAAGTATTTATATATGCACTCGTGAATTTAAAATAAATTCTAGTGACGTGGTTACTGGGTGGATATTGTATATTTTTTAAGAAAAAAATACATCACTGACGTTTTTGAAATTTCAAGATATTTTGAACACTTCTGAAATAATTAATTGGATAAGCCCTTGCGCCAAAAGGATCAGTCAAGGGTTATTTTTGAAACTAAGTTTGCTTAACAAAAAAATCTCACACTGAGAAATCAGATACATAAAACATTCCAAAAATCACGTCACTATCACGCACTTCCGTATTTTTTGACGTTTCGTTAAACTGATTTCGTTCTCAAAAATTGCAAATGTATTAACGTAAGTCAAGTTTGACAGTTTAAAATTTATTTATCTGCTTCCATAGAGATGTTAGATGATTTTTATTTTATTGTTACTTCTTCTTGATACAACTGTAGCCAACAATGCTCAATGTCTACTGAACAGCTTGACCCACACTTATCTCCGTTCAACAAAATAATCGCGGTCTCTTTTAATTTTCTTTTTGATGCATTATTAATATTAAATTGAAGAAAAACTAGAATTATGCCACAAATAAATAGCTTCCGAGAATATTTGATAATTTTTGAAATAAGGTATTCCAGTAAAGTGTAACATTGACAGATCTTAAGATAATTATAGTTGCAAAACACGCTATCAGCAATTTAAAATATTGAGCAATAAGCGCAATTATAACATCAAAACTACAAGCCAAGTAATTTGTTGTCATGAACAGATACAGTTCCTTTATAAGAACATTTTATGATGTAAGTTTACAAAATAAATTGTTTTAACACACTGTAATTCCCTTATTAAGCTTTAAAAAAATTATTACATAACAAACCCCAATGATTTTCGTCGATAGAATATATCGGTGAGGTCTGGATGTATTGTTAACACCCTGTATATGCAAAGTAAACAAGTTTCTGAGACAATTTGGTAATCAAATTGCACTTTTATTTCAACAAAATTAATCATGAACACTTGAGAAATTTGACATTTTACCTAGGACTGCATGATGTCATTGCCTCCACCATTTTCTTGTATTGTCAACATAATCTGATAATTAATGCTAGAGATAAAATTTCATTAAGATAGGAATAAAGTATAACAATAATTAAAATGTTATAACATTTTACTATGTTGTATGTTTAACAGAATGTAGCCCAAGCGTAATGTTAAATATATTGATGTTAAACGTATGACGGTGCATAGATAATTGAATATGTAGTATTAGGTGTTCCGTTTGTAAATTTCATATTTCCAGAAGACTCTAAAAGCTATGTACGAAACGCTAATACAAATTCCGCAGGCTGAAATATGATCTAGCCCAATTTACCTTAGTCCAAAAGTTGATAGCTTTCATAAAATGTCGTACATGGAAAATTTTTAGGATGAAAAATAGAGATTTGTACATCAATTTGATATACATTGCAGAGGGCGCCACAAACAGTATGTCACCTACATTTAGCTTCATAATTTGTTTGTGCGTCAGTATAATTAAAAAAATTATATATTCATTGTATATAATAATAATTCGGCGTATATAGAAATAATTAATAACTTCTATTATTTTGGTAGAAATATATGTCTGAATGGCAATTACTCTATACTCTATACAACAGTCATGAATTGCGTAATAAATTTCACAGTGATGTATGTCATTCATTACATTCTAATTTAAGTGAAAAACAGTAAATAGGAAAAAGTAACTACTACTCAAAGAAAATATATGTAACAGATAATTTTATTGTAATATACAGCTAAATGATTGAAACTTTCTAATGTCGTCACTTCGCATACAAATTCCAAGCTTTACTCATGACATTCGAAGCTAACGAGCAGCCGTCATAAAAACTTCACCATTTATTATCAGACTTTATACTAATGAAAATAAAATGATAAGTTTTTGTTTTAATTCTGATAAATGAAGTCATTGACGCCAAATGTCTAGGTATGTTAAAAAATACCTCCATAAATAGGTTAAATTTGATAAATATGTAAAAAAATAATTTAGCTAAATTTATTAAAGAAAAGGAACACACCATTAAATTCAAATTAATTTTGTGACGCATTTCTGCATTCCAAGAATAACTTTTTCAAGCCCTCCATTTTAATATATTAAAAACTTATATTTACCTTAAAATATGCTTGACGATGCAGCTAGTAATAAACTTTCAATTAAATAAACTTTTGATCTTGAAGAGAATCTTTTACAAGTGCAAATACTTGTTAGTGAATGTTGATTAAAATTAGAAAATTTAAAATAAATATTTTTGAATCGATTTCATAAAAGTTCACTTATAAAACTAATTTATAATAAACACAATTTCTCAATTAAACTTTATATTAATACAAATTGAATTTGAAACTTTTCAGACCCCGTTCCAAAAGTTTGTTAAAATTTGAAATGTTTTATAATGAATTAATTACGGCACTAGCTAAAACAGTATAGTATTAAATATCGGAATTGTAAACATGACAGATTAAATTCGATCAGTACCATGCGTCACTATAATTCTAAGTCATTATAGTTTTTACATAATAATACATTAAGACATATTTTGCTAAAATTATTATCAAATTTTATAATAAGAGAGTTAGTTGAGTTAACTTAGTTACGGTAAATATATAAGAGTTAATAATACAGAAAATGACATTGTATTTCCAAAATTCATTCTTCCCTAAGGGTTTATTTAGTGACCATATTTGGGATGATTAATATGGACAATTACAAGTTTATTATTATTATTTCCCATCAAGAACCACTAGGAGGTACAAGCGTTCTCTGCCAGGGAAGTGGGATTAAGATTGGGTGGGTAAGGATACATAAAGGAAAAAAAAGAAAAACAGATATAATATAACAAATAAGTTAAAATATAGATCTTTAAAACAACAACATAATAAAAATAATGTCAGTCATAATGTCATTAATTTTAACCACGTATTCGGAAGGCCTAATAAAGGCAGAAAATCGAAACAATTTTTTTTACTCGACCTTTAAAAAAATAAACAAATCACCCTATAAAAATCGGTAACACGACGCTCCTGGTACGCTACAAACTTTCTGATGTCGCAGCCATATGATAATCTAATTCCGATGGGAGGCATGTTTACATACATAATGTCGTCTAACACTTCAGCGTGCGTATTATTCAAATTTGCCACCATTTAGTCGCACTTTCCGCATTTCATTTTTTCCCCAAATTTAGAGATCACACCACACATTTGGAGGGGGGATGGAGAGAATACGAGCAGTAGTTTGTTTATTTCGGCCGTGTATTGGTCGCAAATTCACATCACAATGCCTAATTTTACTAATTTAGAATATGCGGAAATGCTAGTTTTATACGGGGAATGTTTACGAAATGCGAATGCCGCTGCTGTCGAATACCGGAGACGTTTCCCTAATAGGCTTCACCCAAGTGCGCGAACTTTAGTCCAAGTGTTTCAACGTGTTCGCTATACGGGATGTATTAAACCGCGCCGAGAACTTGCTGGGCATCCTCAAAATGACTTAAATGTAATAGAAGCTGTTTTAAATTTAGTTGAGGAGGAACCTACAATTTCTACAAGAACCATTTCAAGGCGATTGGAGATATCCCAAAGCAAGGTCTGCAGAATATTACGCGAAAACTCACTGCACCCGTATCATTTTCAGAAAGTTCAATCTTTAGAATCTGCTGATTTCCCCAGTCGTCTTGAATTTTGCAATTGGTTACAAAATCGAATTGCTGCTGACCCAAATTTTATTAATAAAGTGCTATGGACGGATGAGTGCAGCTTTACTCGAAGTGGAATTTTAAATAGGTTAGTACCATACTACTTAAAAAGCAATACATTTCTAGGCTAGATGTATGTAATTACAAACTGAATAATTATATTATATTATACTTACGACTAATACTACAAATTCAATTGTAAAACGTAGTGAAAACGTAATATCAAAATTATTAAAACTAAATAACCTAACATTCGAAAACATTTATTTATTATCTACATTTGTTTTTATTAACAAATAGATCAATATTTAACGAAAATTCATTCATGTATCTAGATTAAGAAAAAATAGTTTTACTCCTTGTAGTTAAATAACAGTACAAAAACTAGATAACTAGGTTATTGACCTAATAATACGGTAGGTCAAGATAAGCGGCGTGTCATTTCGATCGACAGTTTTTTGTCGACATCACGATGGTTTTTTTATTATTTAGTATTTAAACACGAAACACTTTACTTTTCAGCTTCTCTTAATAATTTACCCATTGGGTATAGGATTTTTATGTAATGTACATAAATGGTTTATTACTCGGTTTATTTTTAGACATGTTGGAGTGTTGTTGCAGTCATAACAGCTACATTTGCTCAGAAAAAAAATCGACAAGCGAGTGCACGGGTATCGTTTGATTGGGCCGTATTTTCTACCGGAAAACCTGAGTGGACCGCGTTACTTGCAATTTTTAATAGAATTATTTGATTATTATTATTTGATTTTATTGGATATTAACATTTTAAATTATTGTTGGCTGAAGTTGAACTGAGCAAGAAAAAAATTTATTCTAAAATAGTCAGTACAACCGTTTATTTGTGAGGTCTAAAACCTAGGTAGATAGGTACTCTATAGAAAAATATTACAACTTGACAACATTGCATCAGGTCGACATCGAATTGAACTGTGAGCTGTAAACGACCAAGGCTGTCAGCGGTCAGTGACAGTCTGAAAAGGGGGTTTAAATAATGATTTGAAAATATTTTTTTTTTGACGTAAATATGCATTTAGATTTTTTTTAATCACGTATTCGCATTATACTCATTATTCCATATCTCCTCTTAAAATTAATGACATTATGATGTATTTTTATTCTATAGATACAATAAATATATAACAATAATAATAAATATCATGTACTGCATTACAACTATACGGTAAAATAAATTACTTATATGTTATAATAAGAAAAACACTAGCACTAGTCAGAGTCACTATTAACTTCACATGTCTCCGATTCTTCATTGACAGTTATGATGAAGCCACTTTTATCTGGCCCCATCAATTGGTGCAGCTTTATATAGTCTCTTTAATTTTTGTGATATGTTCTATGCATTTTTCCAATTAGCTTATGTAATTTTGTCCATTTTTTTGTCGCTTCTTATAACTCTTTTGTCAAATTTTGCAGAGGTATTATTTCTATATCAGATATAAAGTTTCTCTTAATAACCAACCAGATTTGAATATCGAGTTAAATGACTTAAGTAGGCATTATCTATTTATAATGATGATAATATACGGAATATGTGTGGAATAAATAATGTCAATTCGTTATCCAGCAGGACTCCCAGTCGGAAATACTACATACGTTTTCTAGCATATTGTTATTAATATGTTATAATTAAATTGTAAAACTTTATGTTTTTTAGAAAAAGTAGTAGACTTACATTTTTTAATGTTTAAATAGATACAGTTATTTTGGCACCAACAATGTATGTTTGTCAAATCATTCTGAATTTTTAAATAGTCATTTATTGTGGTGACAGTTCTAAATAAGTCTCAAATGAGAACCTTGAGGAACTCTTGAAGTGACTTTAATTTTTTTTAGAGATGTAACCTTGAATGACAATATGCTGGTTCCGATTTAACAAATATAACCATTGTAGTAAATAACCTCCGATACCCTACTCTAATTTTAAAAGAAGTATATGATGATTCACTAGATCGAAAGCTTTTTTAAAATTTGTATAGACTGAATCCACCTGAGTAACTCTCTCAGACATTCTAATCCTGAAATGCCGGGAGTGAAATTTTTTCTCAGATTAACAGCCTTACTTTGAAGGCCTTAAAGAGAACTAAAAAATGATACCTTGATCACTTGATCTTAAAAAATAACGGAGACATAGGCATGGGAATTTGTAAGTACCGCACCCTGTATATCTAACTTGGTTCTCTAAATACCTCTATTCTAAGGTGGTCGTGAATGACCCTGTATAGGTTATGAAAACATCAAAGATAAATAATTATAATTAAACTTTTACGTTATCCAGTTTATTCTGTCACATTTTTTTCTTCGCCGTGTGAAAATCTTTATTAAGTGGCTGTCATAAAGGCTATAAACTAACCGAATAACTATTACCGCCATTAGACATTATCTGCATGGCACTTGATGAAAACAAGTTACGCCTGCAGCAGTTATAAATTAAATACAGCGTTAATCGAGCGGCAACATAGCTGAAGAGCACTAAATCACACAAATTACTGGCATGAACTTTAGTCGTGACACGGGTGCGCGCGGATCGTGCAAATGTACACACACGGTCCTTTTGGTGATTGACGGGATGCTTCGATGATTATACATGGATGCCTACCAAAGCAGCTTTGAAGTTGTTGTTCCAATTATGATTTAGATAAAGTTTTGCTTGGGTAGATTAATCCGACCGTGTTAAATTATGGCCGGGTTAAAAAAAATAAAAGTAAGAAATTTATATGCAAGGTGTCTCAAAATCGATAGTATGGGCCTACTGTGAAGATAAAAAAATTAAATAAAATTTAAGACACGTGGTGTGAAATGGTATGAGGTAAGCTCCATTTTCAATCGAAAGTTTGAAACGAATAATGACGTCATCAATTATATTTTTCCAAAAACATAACCAAACTTAGAGTACAGTACAGTAAGTACAGGAAGTTCTTCTTGTAAGGAATTTAGGTAACTCAGTATGTTCAATGTATGTTGATGAAAATAAGACCCAATTAAATGCAGCACCATACATTTACGGCCAAAATGACCTTTCGTTTTGGACCAGTAGTGTTCGTTGCGCCTGGCGTTTGGCAAACCGTTACGGACAAACCGACTTTCGTCCGTCCAAAGAATATGCCGAAAAAGGTTCTGATCAACAGTTTCTACATTTACTACTATTTGAGCTATAAAATTAAGTCTGCTTATGTGACTCTCAGACAAATATTCCAAATTATGAATTTTATAGCCATGATACCCATTGGTCTTTAAAATTTGTAGATTTTGCTGGAAACACTTTAGCAGTCTAGCTGTATTAACATTGTTTCTTACCATCCAGTCAGTTATTTGATTCTTCCAAATAGAAAATGCATCTTCGTCCCAAGGTCCCCTTCAATCTTGTAAAGGTTCTATGATCAGGAATGAGGCGCTCTAGATATCTTTCTCGATACAATTGTACAGCTCTTCCTGATTTTTTTTGGCTCACCATAAATTAGTACCATATCAACTTTTTCTGAATATACTTATACAGGGTGAGTCAGTCATAATGTCATTAATTTTAAGAGGAGATAGGGAAAAATGAGTATAATGCGAATACGTGATTAAAATAAAATTAAATGCATATTAATGCCAAAAAAAATATTTTCAAATCATTATTTCAACCCCTTTTCAGACTGTCACTGACCGGTCACAGCCTTGGTCGGTTACAGCTCACAGTTCAACTCGATATCGACCTGATGCAATGTTGTCAAGTTGTAATATTTTTCTATAGAGTACCTACCTACCTACGTTTTAGACATCACAAATAAATGGTTGTACTGACTATTTTAGAATATCATTTTTTCTTGCTCAGTTCAACTTCAGCCAATAATAATTTAAAATGTTAATACCCAATAAAATCAAATAATAATAATCAAATAATTCTATTAAAAATTGCAAGTAACGAGGTCCACTCAGGTTTTCCCGTAGAAAATACGGCCCAATCAAACGATACCCGTACACTCGCGTGTCGATTTTTCTGAGCAAATGTAGCTGTTATGACTGCAACAAAACTCCAACGTGTCTAATAATAAACTGAGTAATAAACCATTTACGTACATTACATAAAAAACCTATACCTACCCAATGGGTAAATTATTGAGAAGTGAAAAGTGTTTCGTGTTTAAATACAATAAATAAGTACTTAATAAAAAACCATCATGTTGTCGACAGAAAACTGTCCAAGACCGAAATGGCACGCCGCTAATCTAAGTTATCGAGAGTTAATCTTGACCTTGATCTACCGTATTATTAGGTCAATAACCTAGTTACCTAGTTTTTGTACTGTTATTTAACGACAAGGAGTAAAACTATTTTTTTAATCTAGATACATGAATGAATTTTCCTTAAATATTGATTTATTTGTTAATAAAAACAAATGTAGATACCTAATAAATAAATGTTTTCGAATGTTAGGTTATTGCAGTTTAATAATTTTGATATTACGTTTTCACTACGTTTTACAAATAAATATGAATTTTTAGTATTACTCGTAAGTACAATTAACCGCACACATAACCAGATGTACAATTTGTAGTTACGTACATCTAGCCTAGAAATGTATTGTTTTTAAGTAGTATGATACCTGTTTACAGCCCACATTTCAAGTAAAACTGCATTTTTCGTACATAGCACTTTATTAATAAAATTCAGTCGCATTTCGTAATCTTTATCAGTTTAACACTACCATTTCCACATATTCGGAATTTGTAAAATTATGCGTTGTGAATTTACGCCAAATACGTGAGGTTAGACCGAAATAAACAAACTACTGCTTACTGCTTTTCTGCCTTTATTAGGCCTCCCGAATACGTGGTTAAAATTAATGACATTATGACTGACTCACCCTGTATATATTTTGTAAGCACAAAAGTTGTATGTTTGATGTTCGTATTGAGTAGTGACAAGTATTGTGTAATATTTATGCACCTTAAACAACGAATATTCAATTATTTTCCAACGACCATTTGATCCTTCCACCGCTAATGTGATTTTTAGGTGGTATTTCTTTTGAGACTGTTTAGGACGGGAAGTAATACAGAAAAATGTCTCTAATAAAAGTTTATTAGAAAAAAGAGGGTTTTTTAACAGGAAATAAATTTGGGTATGTTTTTGGAAAAAATGTAATTGATGACGTCATTAGTCCCTTCTGACAAATCCCAAAGATAATACTTTCGATTGAAAATGGAGCTTACCCCGTCCCATTTAAAAATTTGATTTAGTAATTTTGAGAGAGTTAGAAGTATTAATTTCCCCAAATAAATCTACAAGGTTAGGTATTATGCCATTTGTTTACTTATTTATAGAAACACACAAACTTCTAGGACGTTTCATAAAGGGAAGCCATACTGGAAAAATCCGAGGCATTTTCAACAGATTCAAATTTTGATGATTATGTTGATTGTCTTTAAAATATCTAAATAATTGACTAGATTTACCAAAATAATGAAAATTTTCTCTAAATTACCCGACTACAGTACCAAATAAGTTTATATATCTACATAAATATAGCATGAAAAAAAAATCTTTTGCGTTAACCATAAAACTAGTATGGTGGATTCTTCATTCCTAATCAATAAATTATTGCTGTTTTTAGTAACCTTAACTATAACTATTTGTAGGCATTTTATTTACAAGTTTAAAACGTTCTAGTGAAAAAATGTACTTAGAAATTTGCTGTCCTATTGGTAACTAATCTTGTTTGTAGAAAACCTATCAAAAACCGTCGTTGATTCGCTACAGGAATAAACTATTCTCATATTATTTAAAGTTTGATGTCTCTAAAACTGGTGTAGTTGAAATCCAAAATAACAAATCAGGAGGAGCAATCATTTTGTATTCATCCTGCAAATTAAATAACAGATAGCCTCATCTATACATATCTTATCGATACCTAGTCCTAACGTTCTAATTTCTGTTTATCTGCAACAGGCTAAGAGTAATTTTATCTTGAAGCAATGAATTATTTTCCTTATTTTTTGTAAGGCACCTTAATTAATTATTGCTAGTTTCAGCAATCTAACTCAATCTTTTTCAGAGATATTTTAATAAATGTAACTGATAAAACCAGAGGGTATACACCTTTTTATTGATATCAGTTCTTTTGGTTACGACACAACCTTAGAAAACTCTCTATATAGTTAAATATTAAAAATACAGAAGTATCTACCATTTTTTGTAACTTTTGTGTGAGGCGTTCGAACTTTCACGACGCCCATTACTCTATTTACTTGGCGATAACTTTAGCCGACTCGTTTCCAAACCAATTTCTTATAGGTAACATTCGATTTCTGCAGACCCAGCACTCTTTAGGCTTTCATTTTATAACAGGCATCCTTGAACTTTGACAGTTTTTCATATCGTGCAGAGGTAAGGAATATTCATCGTCATTTGATTAAATTTTTTGCAGTTATAAATAAAATTTTTCGCCAGATCCAAATATAATGATAGTAACAAATTGAAATAGTAACATTATATGTTAGGCGACGTATTTATACACCATCGATTATCTGCCTTCTATCATTACGAATACGCGGTGAAATAAAACTTTTCTATATTTTTTTACGGATCAGGTACTGTAAATTTTACAGGAGTATTTGTAAATGGGCTTTACAAAATTTTATTACATGTCCTGTCAGTTAAGGAGAGTTGGTTTAAATTATAAAAATTTCTTAGTTTGGGCACAATATAGATTTGAAGTTTCAATATTTGTTTGTTTTTATTTTTGTTATAAATTATACCTTGACTTAGTTTTGTGAATACAAATTAAATACATATTTCTTAGAACTATCTACCATAACTTTATTGTAGTCTCCCAAGATTTTTTGTTTCATCTTGAATACGTTGCCAAAGTTCATCATTCATAAATGTCTTGTAAACCACGGATATGGGTGTTTCCATAAAAAATAATCCAATGAATTTAAGTCTGAAGGACGTAGTAGTCAAATTACAGAGGCCTCCTAACATCTATCTATCCATTTGTTTGGGTACTGCTGACTTTAAGTAGTTTCGAACATATAATAAATAATGTACTGGGGAACCATCGTGTATAAATCACATATCTTTCTAAAGCTCCAGAGGTAATCCATTAGTAAATATGGCAGCATATTTCGTATACACTGCAAACATAAAACAAATAATACAATTACAGTTCACACATGAATTTTTAATTCTTATTGATAATGTTGAATCTGTTATGTATGGAAATTATAAGCTATAATAATAATATCTCTACCTCTTATTCTAATCACGAGGTTAGCCCAGGAGTCAAGGCTTGCGCAGGGGGAGGTGGTGGCATATTATTATTAAGCAGGCCGCACTTACACCCAAGAATGACTTACGTTGATAGGCTCTAACCAGTATTCAGTGCAGGAATGAGTGATACCTGTAAAACTTCATTAATTATTGGGGATGATCAAACACCCACCGGTATCAGTATCTCACATTGACCCATACCAACATTGTTCCGTCCTACCATACCCACAGAGAGGATAGCTGATTTACAACAACAACTCAAGTACTGACTTTAAACCGCGTTAAATATTGATGCGAAAGTTTTTATAAATTTTTCTTTGTCTTTTGACGAGCCGACAAATATCCAGGCGCAGTTCCGGATTACACCGTGATAGGCTTTGAACTGGCATATTATAGTTGTACTGTTCTATAAGTACTATATGTCACTATTCGTATTTTCCTCAATTCCGAATCTTGTTCAATATGTTCTCAAATTTGTTATTCTCCTTCAAGAAGTTCTTACAAAAACCATATTTTCCATACTCAGCGATTTTAGGAGCAAGCGATCTTTCTTCTACTTTTCATTTTCTTTTGTTAATAATTTACACAATTTGTGCAGAAGAGATCTCGCACAAACCTTATGGATATTGGCTGTCGGTTAAATTTACTTCAATAGGTGTATATTTTAGCCCTTCATATTCTGATTAGAAGTTTCCATGGCCACAAGCCATAAAAGTCAATAGGTTTCTATGTACAGACGAACCTATATTTTATGATGAAAGGGCTTAATTTCCCGAAAGGATAACCTTGATCAAGGTTGTCTTTTTTCAAAGGTCATAAATACTTTTTCGAGTGTTGCACATGCTATACTTATTCATACGGTTAATGCAAAATGCGATTTTTTTTTGTGGAATAAGCAATACAAAAATGTATGACTTAAAATCCAATACGAATCTAAGGATGCTATCTGATATTTCATTCCAAATCCAATTTATTAGCCTGTAGATGTTGTGGATCAAATAGGTACTATCAACATTCATAATATAAGGTGTACCAATAGCAGTGATATAACTTTTGACGGAGATTGCCGCAATGCTCGACATGTCACTGTCAAGTGTCAATGTTTTTCTTATTTAGTAAGGCTTGCCATTTTATCATGGAAAGACTAACATCACAACAATATACTATATCAAAAATATTTTACCAAAATCAAGGGTCGATCCGCTCTACGCACCGTGCTTTACGTGGAGTGTTTGGTAGGCATAATAGGCCCAAGTGAATTGATGATTCGTCGTATTGTTGAACGTTTCGAAGGAAGTTACGCATTACATCCCCAAAAGCCACCGATTCGAAGAAGATGATTTTCCTCGAAAACTCCTCGTCGGCTTCGATCTGCTCCAGAGCCCAATCCGCAAACTCACGACGCAACCGATGGTCGGTAGCACGGTACACTCTTTGCTTACCGTGGTCGGCAGGCTTTAATTCTTGCGTCAGCACCAGTTTGTAAGGATGTAGACCCAAATCCTTATGCAAAATACGCCACGTTGACATTGTGGATAGACACTGTGCGTCGTCTGACCGATGTCGAAGAAAATTCATCAGCTGCGGTATTTTCTGCAGAACGTGCAGTTCTTCTCCAAATGACATGTTCAACATGGCGGCAATCTCCGTCAAAAGTTCTATCACTTATATTGGTACACCTTTTACTTACCTGTATTTACAAATTACAATTGTCCCGAAAAGATATACTTTGTATCGAGAGAGTGATCCTACAAAAGTTGCTATATTTAAAGAGACAAACCAGCTGGTGCCTTGGATTTGACGATGAAAGTCATTTTCAAGTGCAGAGAAATCCACTTTCGTACTTTGAGCCCATAGAGACTTCTTATTAGAACTATGTGACTTAAAAACAAGTTTGACAGTTGTCATGATTTCCTAGGTAGCAAGAATTTCAAACCTAAAAGCAATTCTACTTGGAGGTAAAGAGGTGAGCAGGTGGACTATCAATAGAAATTATGCAAGGCACCCAATGATTAGGGTGTGTCATAAATAGACTCATATAATCAAACAGTGTTGCCGTTACAATTTAAACAAAATATCATTGTGATTGGAAACCTTTATCAGTGAGTGTAATTTCACAAAAAAGCTTAGAAGATTCTGACCTTACTAGTAAGAATGTATCTGCATAGGTAGTCTTGCGCCCTTTGAAATCGTGCTAATTTATAGCTAAGCAAAGTTTGCGAGCATTTGTAAACTATCTGGTTACGCCTTTCTTGTATCCAGCACGGCAAACTTCCCGTGTATGCTTTGTCTGTAAGTGCAACGTTTACAGTAAAGCCAGCTAATATCCTTCCTGTACAATGGGACAGACAAGTATGTCTAGAG
This sequence comes from Monochamus saltuarius, assembly GCA_025584915.1. Classification (NCBI taxonomy): domain Eukaryota; kingdom Metazoa; phylum Arthropoda; class Insecta; order Coleoptera; family Cerambycidae; genus Monochamus; species Monochamus saltuarius. The sequence continues at coordinate 53,316,140 of CM046725.1, read as the reverse complement.
TTGGGAAGCCCGTGCCTACGGGTATCATGGCACATAACTATGAAAGTTTTTATGATTTTAAATAAGTGTTATCCCTAGCCAGCGAGTTTTAGAAGTTTTAATGAAATCAAAAACGTTTAAGCTCGTACGAGTATGGAACTTTTGCAGTAAAAGTATTTAAGCAATCAAGTGGTATTCGCTTTAAACATGAAACGGAGTATATACCTCCATTTTCGTTTATAGTGAGAGAAGTAATAATAATAAGGAAAACAACACTTCATGAAATTGTTATGCATATACTTATTTGTATAAGTTTTTACCTATATATTGCGTACTATAAAGTGATGAATATTCTGCAAATGATGGTATTTGCAGCAAAAAAAATAAATACAAAAGTGGACTCGCGCACACACTTGCTAAATGAGTCACATAAATTAAAATTATGTCTTGTATATATGTATACAAAATGAATACCTTCACAGTGATTCACACCCAATCCAAAAAAAAATTGGGAATAGATGCGTCTTGAAAAATAGAATCAATATTGTAAAAAAAAATTGTAAATACTTATAGTATTATCAACCTTTACATTGCTGGCCTACTATAGTCTCTAGCGTCATCGTAATGTAGGCGATTCCGAATACTGAAATCCGATTGTAGTATTAACGTTTTTACGATAGTATTTATATTAGCTTTTCAAGTGTCAAAAATGGCCTACGCGTATAGCAATTTAGAGTTTGGTATCGTTTTAATTGATGGTGAAGTAAGACAAAAGCTTTGCAAGCTTCTCATCTGTACGCAGAACGATTTCCCGGTAGGCATGTATCAAGTGCAGCTACTTTTATAACGGTAGTGTAACGAGTGCGGGATACAGAAAATTTGAAACCGAGTTTTGGAAGAGATACAGGTCCAGGGCATCCACGGCGTATTGCAGCAGTTAAGGAACATATTTTAGAGATTGTTATAAAAATAGTACGCCACTACTTTAACTATAAACAAAACGTAAGATATTTTAAGTTTTGAATATTTTGAACAAAAAATTATTTTTTGAAATTTACTTTCAAATCATAAAAAATATTTAAGTAATAAACAGTGGCGGGTGTAATTTCCAGCATTCGAAATCTAAAAAATTCTGCAATTTTTTTTTTTTTTTTGGAAACCCGCTATAGAATTTATACCAACGTATTGTCTTGTACATTTTCTATTTCTATATCCTAAGAAGAATCTTGAATGCTTAATTGGTGACGGGCGAGAGAGGAATATTTAAGAAACATGTCGACAGGATTGATTCCTTCGATATTACTGTTAGAAATAGTAAATTCTATTCTCACGTTCGTCTTTGTGTTGGGAATCTCTATTACTATCTATATATATTCTTCCATGTATTTTATATGTTCTTCGCAACGCCATCTTCCACTATTACTTATAATCAACACTATCTAAATTAAGAAACAATTTCAATATTTGGAGAGAAAGGTGAAAATTACATTTTACCTTCATTATCAAGTAAATTTTATCATCTGCTTCTTTGAAAAATTTTCTGGATCTATGTCCTACCGAGTTACGGTTAAGGAAAGGAAGTTTAAGAAAAATTTTGTAGAACTCTGATATAATCTGGATTTTAGTTCAAAATAGGCTAGTAAAACTGCCTTAGTCATAACAGTTACTCCCTTTTGATGACTCCAATCTTCAAATAAGTTATATGGTTTTTCATATTTATTTTTGAATTTTGTCAGCAATAATGATTGAATCGTATTTTTGATGATTGTTCTGTATCATCGTCCATATTACCGTTGTAAACAGAAGATTCTGACATTTTTCATAAGTCTCTGACAATAATAATAATAATAATATCTGTACCCCTCTATACTAATCACAAGGATTAGCCCAGAAGTCGAAGACTTGTGCTGGAGAGGGGGCGGCATATTATTTTTAAGCAGGCCGCATTTGCGCCCAGGAACGACTTACGCCTAACCACGATTCAGTGCAGGAATGAGGGAAACCTGGAAAACCTCATTAATTAGGGGGGTAGTCAAATGTCAACCGGTATTAATCTCTCATATTGACCCAAGTCAACATTCTTCCACCCTACCATACCCACAGAGAGGGTGCCAATATCTACACGAATATAGCTTATATACGGTCTACCGGCTGCGGGGGTTGAACCCACAGCGATCTAGTCACCCCGATTCAAGTACTGACGCCTTAAACCGCGCGACCACTGACCGATCCAATACCTAGTATTAACGAAAACCTAATAAATATATTTGTTTCTATATCACCATTCCCTCAGCAGTATTCATTCACATTTTCGACATTCACAAATTTCAATAGAAAATTGTAATAACTATAGTTATGGGATATTTTCAAAACAATACTAAAATAAACCATGTGTGTTATTCGTAGGAAAAGCGTTTTTTCACATATAGCATTTTTTTAAACTCGGCTATCGCCTCGATCAAAAAACCTACACCTGAAAACCAAAAAGTGACTTCCTAATTTATTACAGACATAGCTATTTTTAAATGCAAATATTTTTGCTAGTACCTATTTTTAGATAAAAATGTTTTAGAACCACCCTGTATTTAACAATAGTTCTAATAGAGTGTAGAATGTCACCTAGAATTTCCCTTGAAAACTTGGTATTTAGGCTGCCTGAAAGCAGAGCTCCGTTTACCTTATAATGACGCCCTTGATAAATCCCATCTCATCGTCAATTAAATTGGACGACTAATCTTATTCCGAAAGAGACGATAAATTGCATGTACAATTAGATTTAATACTGACACGTGTGTCTACTCCAGCCCTAACCGAATTAATTTCGACAAAATACGCCGCCTGCTCCACTTCCAATAAAACAACTTCAATAACTCCTTTAGAGTTCATCTAGGCGCCCCACCACAAATCAACTTCAAACTGGTTACGTCGGTAGTACAAAGGGTCTCTATTTAGCGCCGACTGGCTCTAATAACTTTAAATGTAATTACGTTTCAGCGCACAATTGATTGAAAGTAGTCGCATCGTTGTGACGGTTCAATAATAGCGAAAGAGGAGTTCGTGCATGGGTTGTGTTCATTGTTTCTAATTATTTACTTGGAGGTAGTGTCTGTCTCTTATGACTAAACAATTCAAACGAGAAAACACGATCTGGGACTAGTTTTAGAAATTAAATTTTACATAATTACATCTCTTGGCACAGCTTTGAGAGAGTAAGTTGGTTTTGCTGATAGATTATACATTTTTTTCTCGACTACTACTCAAATTAAGCTTACTTTTTTAAAAGAATAAGTTTTAATAATGATTTAAGCATATTCAAATGTTGAAATGGCTAATACGGTTTACATTATAGCCTTGCAGATGGAAATGGTACTGAGGCTAGGCGAATTTATATGGAAAAAAGTCATCCATGGTACACCCAATTTGGTTAAATTATCTCAAGCAGCTTGACAATGCTATTCTAAGACCCTTATCTTCGGCCACATAATACGCTCTTGGATTTTTTACCTCTACTTATGAAACACCCTGTATAGTTCGGTTATATAAATTTTGGTACTTTGGCAACAGGTATTTATAGATACGTTCTATCTTCGTCTAAGCACTTGACTCGTCAAAATTGGGAACGAAGCGGCAGAACTGAAATTATAACATTTCCCATAAGGTACCATTCCAGGAGAATATCACAATCTTTTTGAACATCAACATATTTATCGAGTGCATCACAACCTACTCATTACTCAACAGAACATATTACAACCAACACTAGAACAGATAATCCGCAAAACACCTGATTAGGTCGATTGTCATATAATAATTTAATTTTCTTACCAACTTTTCACATGAAGCATTATTTAAGATTATAAATAGGTGTTCGAAGGATCAGAAATTTCTAAATGTTTTGGAACGATACAAAGAAGATTAAGCTGGTTGAAGAATATTGAAGAAGAACTTGAACATATGCAACACAGGTATATTCATTCCACTTAGAATGGAAGATTTCGCCATGAAACAAAGGATTTCCAATTTATAAACTGGTTTGCTATTTGGCAATTCAAAAGTCATAAGAAGCGTATGGCGAGAAATACAGAAAATCTTTGATAATATCGAGAATGTTTTGATGAATCTGATACTCGGCCATCGACATTTCAAGTGTAGCAGTCATCTGGACAGTTTTTATAGAGCAAGAGAAAGACTGAATTCAACAAATCAGAACTTAAAACAATTACCGAGTTTTTAACACAAGAACAATTAAACGAATGTCTCCCGACATGAAGACGATATACTAAAAGTGTAGCTAATGCATCAAAAAGGTGATTTAGAATTCCAACTAAATACTTTGTATCAGAAATTGAAAAAGAATTGGACATGCGGTCAATATTTAAGGCTAGAGAAACCAAGGTTATCATTTGGATAGATGAATTAGAGAAACATCTAGTTTAAGAAACTGAGAGTACTACAGCTGATATTAATCCCAAAGAAACTGAATTACAATTTGAACTGCAAGCATGTATACTTATAACTGGTTGCTTAAAACAGAACTGAAACTCGTACACTCTTGTTGAGATTAACATAGAGATATGGCCAAAGTAGACGATTCAACCATTACTGATGATTTTTCTGCTAGATGAGAAATACTAAAAATCTAGAAGAAAGAAGTCGTGTGAATAAAATACATAATCTGATGCAAACAATATCGCAAGAACAACGAAGAGCATAAATTTGAACTTAGCAATAGAATTAAAAGACGAAATGAAACTTCAAAAATATGATAAATTCGTGAAATCAGTAGAAAACGAGAGTGGTGGTGAAGCATTGGTGAAGTAATTAATTTGTGTGAACTAGTTTTAAATGTCAATGTTAATAAAGCACATTTCTTCACAGAAAATATTGATACCTAGAAAATAGGTGAAAAATTGTCTGTGGACAATCCACTGATCGTAAGTTAGATTTATATGGAACTTACTTGAAGAAGCTGTAATGTTCGTTCATTATTTAGAGTAATAAATGTATACCATGAACATTGAACATTTAATATTAGGCTTTAATAGTTAATTGTCGGAATTACTAAATAAATAGGTAATTAATTATGTTCTATAAGAATATGAATGAATTTCTGTACGGTAGTTAGGTATATGGCTTCTTAAACTTGAATTTATAATCATGATGTTTCTGTTTATAACTAATTAAATCTTACTTCTCAATAAATTATTGCTTTACAATAAACTTTGTTCTCGGTGTCTAACATTTTCATATCAAATCTTCAGACACCTGGAATAACCTCATAAGAATATAATTTCTCCAATAACGTCAGTATAATAAAAAGGCTTTACTTTTGTTTTGTAGGGCGCGACATGGAGCACGCCATAGGGAAAGTGACAAACGATTTTATCTTAGTTGGGAACAGATTAATCTTATGTGCATAGCGCATTCTCTAGGAAAGTCATTTCCATGTTCATTAGGGTGCAAAACTGAATATGTTTGTTTGTTTGTCGTGTTTAGAGATATCTCTGTTGACTCGGAATATTACTCGTTTCTACGTATTTGCTCTGTAATAAAATATGAGATGGCACTGATCAAACATACTTTTATAACCGACCGTCAATTCATTAATTCTAAATATGGTAACTATATTCAAATATAAATTAAAATTTATCCATATATCCAATTATCATTAAATTATATAATATGTACAAGGCGTATATGAAATAACATTTTAAGGAAAAAAATGTCTATATGTCCATATTATACGTACGTGCGCATATGGTTAATAAAAAGTTAAGGAGTGATAAAAGCGATTGGTCACGAACGAAATTGGACACAGCTCTTTAGAGTAACAATTGCAATTATGTCACGAAGAAATGTTCTTTCTTTGTAGACAGTAACGGAAATTTATGAAGTAGTTCAGAGCTTTTTAACACAAGGTGAATGCCAAGTAGACGTATTCCTTTGGGGACGTGTTAAGCCTTGTCCTTCTGGACATGAAATTCTCAATAATTCTCGCGAATTTCACAGATTTTAATTTATATTATTAATGGCGGTAAAATGTCAACTTTTCATGAATTTCGCAAAACACGAATATTATCGCTATTTTCATCATTATGCAGGGTTAGTAAGTTTAACTTGAGCTTCTGATAATTTACGATAACAGTTTTATGATGAAAATTTTGCAGTTGGCAAAATCCGCTAAGAATTGAGGCTTTTCTCGCCATTAAATAATTCACGCAAATAGTTACGAATTCCGTGTCCATAAGGACAAGAAGACGAGCTCATTAGTAATTGATTTAACTCTAAATACATTTATCCAAATCCTAGCAGTTTTCGTGTAATTTAAATTTTTGTGTTATTTTGAAAAAGCCCTGCCAGGTACTACTAATAATTATAAAAATAATTTAAAAAAATACATTTTTTTGCTATTTCATTCTTTCTCGTTAATGTATACCCTAACGGATGATATGAAATGAAATCTCTGACGAAACGTTCCAAATAAAATAGAATACTAGGAGCTTAAAAGTCTTTTATGTAAAATCAAGTTACAAGTGTTTTAGCATTCACACGTGTATGTAATTTTGACAATTTTATAATACATTAATCGTACAAATCATTTGGAGAACTTGTCGGTACTATTACCTTCCAAATGAGGTAATAAAGTTGTGGGAATATGTAATTTCATAAAAGTAAAACTGAAAAATTTGTTTGTTTTATAACGTAATTAATTTATAATTTCAAAATGACTACCACCCTGTCTTATGCATGCACATGACAGTTTTCTTATTTGCGATTTGGTTATTATGCACTGAAAAATGCATGACCAACTATACACCATACAATACCAGTTTTATCAATTTAACATTTTTTGACAGCTTTGAAAATAGCAACTATTATATATATCATTATGAAAGAAAAAATAATGCAATTGAATGGCATAAAAATATGCAGGGCGTTCCATAAAAAATACGTATGTTTGGGTAATATTCTAAAAGAGACACCTTGTAGAGAAATTAAAAGTACTCTACTGAACTCTACGCAAAAAACTCTATTAGAAGCAATTTTCACCATTCCGATATCTCAGCTATTCTCTAAAATACAAGGAATCCCGTATTATTTCACAAATTAATTCGCCCTGTATCTCAAAAACGAAGAGTTCTATGGAAGTTCTGATTACGGCGTCATAGGTTTGTCGGAAAAGTAGTCCAGTGTTGTGATATTCACATCCTTCTATCTCTTATAGTTTCCAAGATACCCGGCAATTACGACGAAATTGGTACAACTTTTACATTCGTCATAAAAATATTTCTAAGGGATGTTTTGCGCCATGTTCAGTGGTGTACATAACATTTTCCTGAGAGGGTGTTGTAGTTCCCTCATATGTACGCCACTGGTTATAATTTGATTCCGATTTGTAGTTCATGAGATGACCTATCCTAAGTAGATATGTTCCTACATACAAATTTTTAGAAAAGTGACTGTTGTCATTTTCGAGTAACCTAGTAAAATTGTTTTTTTCTCTGATCATAATAGCCCTGTATCTTCTGTTGGAGAACTAGATAAAAAGTATGTTATATGTCCAATTTTTTCTTAAAATTTCGTAAAAAATCTATTCTTGAAGTTGGACTATTTCAATTGGAAGCATCCATTATACAGTGTGGAAAAAAAGTACAGAATAAATTCATTATTTCTAAAACAACGAAGTTTCATGAAATTTCCTGGGACACGTCGATTTTGCTTTTTAAAAAGACTCTTTTTTCTATACCAACGCATTTCCGACGTTCATTTGTTTTCGCGTGATGACGTCATCGGATATTTTTTTAAATAGAACCCCTACATTTTTTCATCGGATTCTTGTAGAGCTTAACTTGCTGAATTCAAAAATGTATAATTTCAATACTTTATTCCTTCAACTTTTCGAGAAAAAAAATAACCGATCCAATAAAATCGATTTGTTACAATCAAATAAACGCTGCAGTTGACAGATGTCAATTCTGATTAGATTTTGTTTTGCTGTCAGAAACAGTTTCTGAGGTGACTTGATTTAATTTGTTGTTTTTGCTATTAATAATAATATCTCTACCCACCATTCTAATCACAGGGATTAGCCCAGAAGTCGGAGACTTGTGCGGGAGAGGGGGCGGCATATTATTATTAAGCAGGCCGCATTTGCGCCCAGGAACGACTTACGTTGGTAGGCCCTAACCACCATTCAGTGCAGGAATGAGGGAAACCTGGAAAACCTCATTAATTAGGGGAGTAGCCAAATATCAACCGGCATCAATCTCTCACATTGACCCAAGCCAACATTATTCCACCCTACCATACCCACAGAGAGGGTGCCAATCCTCTCCACGAATATAGCTTATATACGGTCTACCGGCAGCTGGGCTCGAACTCCGTCTAGTGACCTCGATTCAAGTACTAACGCCTTAAACCGCGCGACCACTGACCGATCCAATAATAAAACAAAATAATAAATTAGGGGGTTAAATACGATTGAGGCAACCAGAATTTAATTATTAATTAATTAATTACTTATTGTTAAATTGTTTTAAAAATGAAGAGTCCTTATTTTGTGATACTGCCGGTGAATTCACTAAATCTATTTTACTCTCAACCAGCTCGTTACAGACACAAATGGGAATATTCACATTCTTTTCAAGCCGATTTATTGGATTGATTTTTTTTCTCTGCAAGTTGAAGGAAAAAAGTGTTGAAATTATATATTTTTGAATTCAGCAAGTTAAGCTCTACAAGAATCCAATGAAAAATTATAGGGGTTCTATTTTAAAAAAATATCCGATGACGTCATCACGCGAAAACGTCGAATGTCGGAAATGGGTTGGTATAGAAAAAAGAGTCTTTTTAAAAAGCAAATTCGACGTGTCCGAGAAAATTTCATGAAACCTCTTTGTTTAATAAATAATGAATTTATTCCATACTTTTCATCCACACTGTATGTATAGCAAGCTATTTGCCAAAAATTATATCTGGAAACTTTTATTTCAGTTAGACATATTTTAGAAACCTGTATAACTTCAGACGAGTCTTGATTGATCTAAATGTGTCACTATTAAATCTAGCTACATATTTGAGGTAGATTTAATAATATAGCTAAGCAATCTTATACATTTTTATTTAGTAAGTAGTCGTTATGGAAACATGCATAATTCCGTAGATGAAAATCCTTGCTCCACTTCTAACAAAATTTCAAGTTTATACCTAATAGTTTCCACATAAATAACTTAGGTCCAGAACTAATTAAACCGGCAGCAAAACAACTTTATATAGGGAGGTTGAAAATAGTGTAATCCCATTTCCATTAACGTTGTAAGGGTTAATCCAAACGCCTTAATGTGTTTCTGAAAGTTTCTAAAAACAAAGAGTTCCTACTAAGTGTTGATCAGAAGTTTCAAAATGTATGTTTCCTATGCATAAAATATCAATTTTATACAATATCTTTAACAGTTTCTAAAGATAAACTTTTTTTATATTCTTTATACAAGGCCAGGCGTTAAATTACATTTTATAGTAAAATTTTCGGGCGATAAGTGTCACTTTAATGACCGAGAGCCTTATTAACGCCCTAGGGCGTTAATTACTGTAGTTACTGTAATGTACTAAATATTCACTCCCCTTTAACTAATGATGTCTATTCTATTTTTATTCAAGGAAATCATAATTTTGAGTACTACATTTTATGAAAAAAGATAAATTACAATTTGATCATACTAATATAATTATGAATAACATTTTTATGTGTACAATACAATTAAAGGAATTACTTATAAAAATATTAGGGCAGAATTTATCCTATCAATTTTCTACTTGTTCTACAGTACCACTTTTTGTAACTTCAGTAACACTAGCATTTTTGGAAAATTCAGCGGAAGCTCCAGATCATCTAAAGATAATTACTTTTTGCTATTTCCTCTTTGTTGGACACTGAATTTTCGATATAGCTTTCAGCGTTGTTGATTTCTAACCCCCAAGTGCTTAATATTAGTTATACCTGCTCCAGCGTCGACTAATAAAATAGCCGAAGAACGTCGAAACAATGCCCGGTCAATTTCTTTAATAAATAATAATAATAAATAAAGTTTGCTATTTTGTACGAAATCTGACCCAGCCTATTTTTCCAACCATTTGCTTGGAGCATGCAGTATCCGGTTGGCGAAGAAACGAATATCTTTTGTACCTGTCCAAATATCTCGGTGACTTGTTTTCATTATCAATTATACTAAATATGCACTGAATTTTAATATTGGATTAATTTATAGTTATCAGCAAAGTTTTATGTACATACCTATATCCGGAGTATCATCTATTGTTATCGATGACAAGCTCCACATATGCCAAAAATCAGTGCCACCTAATTAAAAATATAATGTACTTTTTATTTTATACTTGAAGATGACAACTTACCTTGATTATTAAAAATATTTTTCGCGGAGAATTTCTCAGAAAAGTCTCAAATTCGTCCGTAGTCAACATTCTTGACGTCTTCGGTTTGTAACCGTCATTTTTTTTTCTTTTTAAGAATGTGTTTAATCTTGATTATTTGCTAATATCGATGTTATGATGTAAAAGTGCCGTTGCCTTTAACATGAAATAATACTTACGACCACAAAGAGGACGGCTTACAATTCTCAAATTTTTCCAAAAAATATGCTAGTAGCACATTTTGAGTGTAGTGTTTTAACAAAAACCTTATCATTATTTTTGTTGTAAAGTTTTTTTCATTTTCTTTGCAACAGGTTTGCTTTCGCTTCCCCCGCTTTAAAAATTTCAGGAGGCATACGTGGAATGTCTTTTGTACCTACTACTGTCACTATTGTAATCCATATTTTACCAATTATATATGAAAATATCTATCACTCTGCTAGAGGTTTTTCGCGCACTAAATATGGCGTACATAAAAACCTCGTTTGTTGATATTATTGCTAGGCATCAGTCACAACTGCTAATTCGACTCCAATAAAAATGACTTGATTTTAGTTATAGATAAACTTATTTCTACAAATACATAATATGATATATAGCAAATATACATATAGTGTTCTAAATACCGACCGTGAATAAAGTTTTGTATAAATCTCGTGCTTCATAATGCGATCAGGTTATAACGCTACAAGTTTTAAACGCCTATTTTACGTACGTGATATATAAATAAATATTACCTAGAATTATAGTGGTTTTTAAGCTTTCACGGCCAGTGCTCTAATTTGATACATGGTGATTTTCCGGGTTATTATGCTGTGACTCGGTAACTGGTAGCTACCAGAAATAGAGTTAAAATGCGCATTCCTAGCATTAGCTGGGATTACTTTACCTGTCCTGGTTGTTCTCGGGCTAGGCTCTGTGGGGACAGACCCGCTATCGGTGTCTCTGGGCTTGCCCATAAATTGATTTCGGTTCCTATTGTTGGTATTACGACTGCTACGGTCGGAACCGTTCCTCGGATAATGGTGGTCCTCCGAGGCGTTCCGTAGCCGCCGCTGTAACTGGTCGCATTTTAATAGAGGTTTCGATGTAGCCCTCAACGACAAAATTATTCTTCCAGCCACCCTGACTTTTTACAAGGAAGTTGAAAATGGCCGATAACAGTGCCTAGTATCCGCATTTGGATTGCGCAGTTTAAGAAACCCTGCAACCAGTTTTGGCACATTGCCAATATCATTTATACCAATAGTTTGTTCGGGATATTTAAAAGTTTTATAGAAAAATATTAAATTATAAAAGCGAAGTTTTCGATTCATTATTTTCTTACAAGTTCTACTAAATTCAAGCCATCAATATTTCCATATGTTACAAAAGAAAGTGTTTAGACACTTGTTTTGGTATTGGATATCATGACTTGGAAGCATAATCCTTCACCTTGCAAGCAAATTTGTTCGCGAGAAACTCATTATCTAAGTATTTTAAACTAGATTAAATTTAGTTTTTGTTGAAAAAATCTATTGTTTCGTGAAAAATCTTGTATGCATCACAGGCGTTGCTGGATATATTGTCCTTGGTTTATTATTCTTTAGGGTCAAAATCTAATTGTAACATACTCATGACATGAAGCAGTAAACGTCGTTTTTAGCAAACCAAATTAATTAAAACCTATTTACGATCCCTTGGGGTTCAGTAAGGGTTGAATGAATAAGAGATGATTACAGTTGAGCATGAAATTGATTCACAATCAAACATGTGTAGTCAATATAACAGGGATTTACAGAAGTAAAAGTTTAAAATTTTTCGTCAAATTATGGTCAGTCGTATTAACATATTTACAAAGTTGCTGCAGTAGCCTTTTAACAGAGAAAGAAGCTAAAACTTAAAATCCGTGAAATACTATTAAATAGGAGCGATAAAATCAAGCATTATCTAGAAGTAAAAAGCTTACGCCTAGATTTGTAGGTTGTGAGAAATTCTTATGCAATTTGATAACTTTTTTTTAGTTGCATATTTTCCCCATCTCGCCTTTTTTAACTTTTATATGTAATGCCTATTAAAAAAATAATTTTTAGTATTACCTACAGAAAAAGTTTTAATAAAAATTAATTATCCCGAGGGGTAAACCACTGCTTGAAATTTTTACAAATGAAATACCCGTAAATATTTTATTTTCCCAAAAATATACCTCATCAAATAAGCAAATACCTCAAAAATACCCAAAAACTACGAATTGCCATCAAGTGCCCAAACAATAGCTATGAGTGTTACGCAATAATATCCTTAAGCGCCTAAAAATATCGTTAATTACTCAGAAATATCGAATAGTACCTAAAAAAACCTTCAAATACCCAGATATTTAAAAAAACGTAAAATACATTAAATGACCCACGATTTTACCTTTAATTTTCCAAAGCTGTCTCATATTTCCTTCAAAATTATTCCATATACAGATCTACGTAAATAATATAGAGCTTTTTAAGGGCTAAAGGAATATTAGTTTCTAATCATTCAGTATAAGTAAACATATCTAAATTCGTGTACAAGTTGGTAGGATATTATTATTGTTGTATTATCATATTGCAACTGAACTTCAATTTAACTAAAAACAATTCTTCCTCGCCTATGAAATCATTATATTCGGTCTATACAGGGTGCCCATAAAATTATTGTCTGGATCCTAAATACTCATCGGGTACACGACTACCGGGTACCATCGGTGTCTCCAGTACAAAGTACAACCAAAATTTTTCATGGACAAGGATAAATGGATGGTTATCGAGAGGAAATTCATTTTTAGCCCTAGCTTGTTTTCCGTCATCTATGACTAGAACTAAATAATTTGCAGTTTACATAAAAAGGCTTCTTTCTTTGTTAAATAGAATATGACAGGAGAACCTAATTTAGCAATATTTGAATATTTATTATAGACTTTCATTCACTTTTTATTACATATTTTTCATCAATAGAATATGTCGGTGAAGTTTGAGCAAACTTATCGTTAACACATCGTATCGTATAATATGTAATATATTAATTTAAAGTTTATGAAATCACACCATACGAAAATTTGTTAACGAAAGAGAGGAATGTGCTAGTATGCGAGTGGATATTTTCTGTATAAATGCCTTATAAAACATTCATATGATACTTGTTTAGGGCAATGTACTGTACAATCTTTTGCAATAATAATGGCACCGTTTAAAACTAATTTGGCGATTTATTTCGAACTGCTGTTCGACATTGATATATCCCACCTTACTACTCAAAATTTGATACAAATTTGCAGAAAAAAATTATTAAGATTAGTTTTCACCCGTCAAACAACATACACCCTGTAGAATATATGAGGGAAGGTACAGGGTTAACTATCACTAAGTACAAATATTTTAAGAGAATATTAAGGCCGTGACCGTACGTTTGACGTTTAGAGAATTTGTTGTCATTAAACCCTGTGTGTTTACGTTTGTGATTTTCTGTTTTTTTTTTAGTTTTTAGTACCTATTTTCTTAATTTTAAATGTTTTATAGTAATTAAATAAACAAAATTGTGTCGGGTACACTGTCGTACATTTTCCTATAATTAAGTTCACCGGTGTGTTCTTCTATGTTGCCGGACAAGATTTTATAATTAAAGACTGCAGCATGTGGATTCAAAGTTCTCTATTATCTATTAATATAAAATGTTAACATTTTGTTAAACATGTGTTGCAACGTACATATCCTACAAAATTACTTTTAAGCCTCGTGAAATATGTGAACTAACGGTTGGAAAATGTAGATAAACGTGATGGCAGTAGTAATTCTCCTGTTATTCCCTACCTCCTGTTCTAATGTAAGGAAATTACATAATCTTTATTTTCTCATTAGCTATTTCCAAGTGCAAAAATCGGATGTTATTTATGGTTCACCAATAAATTTAATCTTTTATGAAAGTGGATGAAATGTAGGTGTAATATTTCAGCCATTATTTTCTTGGATGGGGAGACTATTTAAAGGATCTTTGATAGTTTGGCTTCTGGCCAACGCGGCTTTTTATAAGAAATCAATAAAACAAGGGATAAGAGAGTGCCAAAATTGTTATTTATTGCTCACGGTTACACAGTTTTAGGGTCATTTTTGGCTCATGCTGTTTGTTTACAATGCATTATATCTTTATCTATCATCATATGAAAACATTTGTATAACAAAAATAAAAATGATATGGGAATACATGAGAATGAATAAGAAGCAGATACATGAATATGTGTGTAATCTTAAGTAATTTTTAATTAGAACTAGTAAAGCAGAATCTAAGCATCTAAATTTGAATTACTCACCAACTTCTTTCTCTATTTGTAAATAATTAAAATAGCTTCCTAACATTTTACTCAGGAAATGCGTATATTATATAAACAATTTCAGTGAATTTTGACTCAAAATCAACAGAATTTCTAACATTTTACGTACCATTCGTTATTTATTCAAAAAATCCATATATTATAAAAAAAATTGTATATTTCTTTTCTTTTTATTTTAACAAATACAGGACCCTATAGTACACATCCAATTACGGGGTAGAAATTACAGTTTACAATTAACTAAAAGTAGAAAATATATGATAAACATATGAATTAAAAAAAGTAGTAAGCATTAAATTAACACTTAAATGTATCTATAATAGATATGTTACGGAAAATGAATAAAAGCATCAAAATCTTGATATTTAATTGAAGCCACAGTGTACAGTTAAATATATCAAAGCCATTTTGTTGTATTAATTCTAAGTGTAGTATTTTCACTTAAAATCAACACAATTGATTGTTAAAAGGAGTCCGCATGCAATTGTGTTGAAATAATAACACAATTTGTTAAATAATGTTCACTCAGTTAATTTGTTAGCTAAATAAATCCAGCAATAAATCAGTTTTAATTTGCACAATTTTATTTCTTATTGTTTATAAATGTTTAATTTTCTTTGGAAGATGTGAATATTGAACTTTTTCAAAAATCTTTTTATTACAAATATTGT
The DNA here is from genome assembly GCA_025584915.1 of Monochamus saltuarius. Taxonomy (NCBI): domain Eukaryota; kingdom Metazoa; phylum Arthropoda; class Insecta; order Coleoptera; family Cerambycidae; genus Monochamus; species Monochamus saltuarius. The sequence goes on along the minus strand of CM046725.1, from coordinate 53,300,726 downwards.
TAAGAAATTGCTCATAAATTTACTATAATGGTCACATCCTATACAGGGTGTCTGTGAAAGGTTGGGAAATCTCGGAGTTGGAGATACTGGTGACAAAAAAGAGTCGATTGAGCCAAATATGCCTTATCCGAATGTCGCTGGTTTAAAAAATACAGGGCGTTCAATGCTAGAATTTTATTTTGAAATATCTCAATAACTTTGAAACATGTCGGAGTATTAAAAAGAAATTGGCACAATTATGTTTTTTAGCACGGCAAATAAGATTTTTTAACTAATTTTGTCGTCACTAGTAGAGGGTGCCACTTAGGGCAGGGCTACTATAGAATCAATAAACATTTATTGCGAAAGATCGGCAAGGTTTAGAAAACAAGTTTTTTAGGTTTAACAACAAGCCTAATTTTCCGTAAGAAATGCAGCTCGAAATCAGTATAAATGTGGACATTAACTAATAATTTAGGCAGTTTAATTAAATCCTCGTTATAAAAAGATAAATAATAAAAATTAGTTGATTAGTTCTTTATTGCAGGTCAAGTAGGTGATTCATTAATTTATTAATTAATTTTATAATGCCGTGGTATCGTGGTAAAAAAGGTAAATACGGTAGAAGGTTTCTAGAATTTACTAAATAATCTATAAGTTTGTAACAAAAAATCATACAGACTATGAATTTTAAATTATCTCCGTAGATGCATAGTTTTTATATAACGATAATAAGGGTAAACATTGTGAGTACGAAAATATAGATAACGCAATACTTTATTTTGTACCTTTTCTATATTGTTAATATGCAGAAGTGGTTGGGCAAACCCTATTATAGAACCGTAATCTAGTTTCTGTCTCACTAACGTAAAGTAGAGTTTCTTTATGACCTAACATATTTCTAAAATATTTACCTTGTCCAATAATAAAACCTAATATCCTACATGCATCTTGAACAATTTTATCAATATGCGATTTATAGTTCAATTTACTGTCGTATGGTATTCCAAAATCAGTTACTTGTGTATTGTTTTTTAAAACTTCTCGATAATAATCAAAATTGATATATATAGGTAGACTGTTACGACAGGTCCAACTATATAGCTTGTCAATATCATTTTGCAATATGTCACAGTCGGCTTGTGGCTTATAAAATTTTAAGTCATCAGCGAAAAGTTGGCAATTCTCGGTTAAATAATCTGGAAAATCATTTATAAAGAGCATACATAACAAGAGCCCCAAATTAGGACCTTGTGGAATACCTGAGGCGGTCGTAAATTTATTAGTAGTCTTATTCTTATACTTAACTGTACACTGATGATTACAAATATATGAAGCAGAAAACTGTAATGCATTCCTAGTGAAATCAAAACGATGCAGCTTACGCAATAAAATATCATGGTTATCAAATGCTTTTCTGAAATCTGTGTAAATTGTGTCGACTTGAGTACCCTTCTGATATGTTAAATTTATATTAATATTGAATTCCAGTAAGTTTGTTATAATGGACATATGCTGTTTTTCAGTGATACTCAATTTTATGTGATTCCAAATTCTTGAATGTAAGATGTGCTCAAAAAGCTTAATTGGTGCACATAAAACATAAAGAGGGCGATAATTTTCAACAAAGCTATTATCTTCATTTTTAAAAATTAAGGTCACAAGCTCCACTCAGATGGAAATGTTGAGTTTTTAGAGCCAAGTTGAAAATACAGTGCCTTCATAAATGATTACAAGCCACGTGATCAGGGTCGAGATTCTCAAATCAATCGCAGATCAATTCATATACGAGTATCCTTTTCCTCACTAAGGCAATTGAGAGAGGCAAGAAATATATTTGCATACGAGTTCTTCGAGAATCACAGTCCTGGTCACGTAGCTTGTAATCATTTATGAAGACACTGTATGTAATAAAGGTTTTTGGAGCCATTCTGTATAGCCTTTAATTAAATACGGTGGGGTACCATCAACGCGCATTGCATGCGTTGGCTTTAAATATTTGACAGCTTCGACTAATTGATTCGATGTTCATCCGGCAAATCTATGCTGGAAAAAAGTTTGATCATAATATAATATTTTAGATAAATATTCTTCAATATGAAGAAAATATTCACATCTAGCAGCACTGATCTCGTAGTCTCCACTGTACTCCACTCCATAAGAAAATCTATTGCAGTGCAGGGTGCAAGATCGGCGCGTGCTGATAATACAGCCAGGACCAGAGTTAACTTTTTGTAATTTTTTTATTTAATATTTTTAATATTGTTTTGGCTGGTTTTACAGTTAGTGGACTGTATATTTGTATTTATAATTTATTTCTCAAAAAGTTTTGGTACAATATAAGTTTGCGTCAGCTTCTGTTATTTTTTTTTACTGTAACTGTGCATTTTTATATAAAACAAAAACAATATATTTATAACAGTGGCAACTTAAATTTACATGATAACTAAACAAATTATTATATATTAAAAGCTGTAGATTACTATCGCTCGCACACTTCACTCGAAAATTGACCATTTTACCGCCACAAAGGCTTTTTTTGCGAACCTTGCAGCGCCGAACGGCTAAACGCTACGCCATTAGCCGTCTTTCCAGATTCGTATTTTGATGCCGATTTTTTCGCGTTTTCCTAGCATTTTCCCGAGGCTCCTCGGCCAAAAAAACGGCGAATTTTTTGATGTGGAACGAGGATAGTTGAGTCGGTTACGCTCCTTGATAGAAGATAGCGATTTTTTCGAGTGGAACGAGGACAGAGCGAGTAGATTACGCCCCTCTCTAGACATATGGCAGACAAAATGCGTTTTGCACGGCATAAACGTCAGAAATTTCAAATTAATTTGTTGTTATTTAGACTCTTTTGTAGAATTTCAACAAACGTCAAACGAAACGTCAAAATGAATTAAAACAGATTATGTGTTCTGGAACAATTTGTCTGAGATATATCAGAGTCCTTTGGTGATGTTTTTATACCCCAAAATCTGAATTGGCATCTTTAAATATTTTTATTTACATATTATGTGGTAAAATAGACGCTGAAATAATATGGCAACAACATGAGGACGGTGGTTTGATTCGTATTTGAACGTATGCTCTGGCGGTGACATCTCGGAATAAAACGTAGAAAATTTGGAAAAATGGGCCTACTGGAGGCTGACAAAGACCAAAAACTGTAAATTTGAAGTCTCTAGAGTTTCTCGTATCTGAGCGCTTCCATCTATTATGACACTAATTAACGGAGCAAATACAGAGTGTTTAAAAATAACGAACCATTAGAAACCCTTTCCAACCATTCTCTAAAAACCCTTTAAATTAATGGAATTAAAAAAAAATGTTTGATGAAACTTTTAGCGTCACATAAAGACCACCCTATTCAATATTTAAAATACAGAATGTTGATGAAAAAATTAACCAAACTCGAGAAAACACTAAAAATTACCAAAATATGCCAACCACTCTTCTAAATTATAGAGCGCCGGATTTTCCCCACCATAGAGAGTTCAGCCAAAGTCACGTTTACATTTTATTATTCACAGGCGCAGTAATGGCAATTAAGTAAAAGGCACTACGCAGCGGTGGACAGAGGGCTTTAGCCGATAGCCGACTTGCCACCTTTCTAGTAGGTACATATTTAATATAATAATAATCGCCCTATGATGACCATTATTATTTTAATTCATTTGCTGTCAGAAATCGAAATTTTTAATATTCTACATTAAGAACGCCACACCCTGTATATTTCCCTTATTACTACTAACAAAATATCTAAATACCCCGTAGAACAGACGTCAATGCGTTTACGAATTTTCACTTAGACAGCAACGATATGCCTTCGCCTTGACAAAGAACAGCGTTTTATTTCCGTTCAGCATTTCCGGGACTGGAAATCCCCATAATATGTTTAATCTTGACACTGCGACGCGGCTAATATTTTTCCTGGACCGTCGTCTTACAAGACACTTATAAAAATACTAGCTGACATATATTTGACATTAGTGCTTCTGAACATCCAGTAAACATCTTAATACGATATCAAGCACAGCTGTCGGCGGTCGGCCCAGGCCAGTTGCCGGGCAACATCAGCCGGAAAGTTTTATCATGTGCGGGGCGGAGACGTATAAAACTCTTTACTTAGTTGCGTGTTGTGGACAGAGGGTTCTCGGACAGTATTTATTTTTCTTTTCCGCATGGCAGTCTCATTTATCTGGAAATTCGTTTAACTTAAGAGATAAGGGTATCTTCTCGGAGAAGCATCTTTGTTTCTTTCTATTTTTTGCATTAAATACTACGGAGTATATTGGCGCATCCAAGGGAGTTATATCGCTATATTTTGGTTCGAAGAATATAATCCTAAAATTTGGACAATTCTTTACCGACACCTTGTATAAACAACGCTGGGGTTTCGACATACAAGGTGTGAAAGATTAGTGTAGAGGTGAATTAATAAAATTTAGCACAATTAAATGAATAGTTTGTCCATGGGCGGGTAAACCAAGAGGATGATAGTGCATCCAAAACACCCTAACTTTTTTGTGTACATTTTTTTAGAAAAAATGAAACATTTTTATATAAAAAAGATACTCTTGTTGAAGTAAGTTTCCGTTACTATTTTATACTATATAATAACTTGTTATAAACACAGAACAGAATAAAATCTTGAGTTTACAATCTCTAAGAGAACAAATTATTACAAACTAGAGAAACAGCATATCGCAGTTTCTTTATATAAAAGTTGACATATCGATGGAAGAGTTTTAGGTTTGACCCACACATTTGATAGATAAGAGATCACCATTTTGACACCACAGTGTTTTGCATTTTTCTCAAAAACACTACATTATTAACAAATTTACTAATAGCATATTTTTTGTGTAAAAAATGAAATTTTACATAATATTACAAGACTTAACATTTACGCAATATAACTTAAAAAAAGTTAGAGAATAAAATGTTAACGGATATGTTAGCAGCTAGCGCTTTATAATTTGTACAAAAAACTAATAAAACCAACGTGTTTGGCATTACCTAAATTTAATCAAATATGTCGGTCTTTCAAAAAATTCATTCAAAATTGGATTTTTTTTAAATTGTCTTACGCGTCCTGTATTTCTCTAGGACATACGTTTATCCAGCAAACCTCCACTTACTTTTCGATGTTGTACACCCTGTATTTAAATTAAAAATGTATTTATTAAGATATATATTTTTCTAAATATAGTAAACACAAAGCTGTATATTGATTACTCTGCAACAATGGAAATAATTATTGTAAAACTGCCACATATTTTTTATTTAATTCATTGATAATACAATTTGTAAAAAATATTTCATCAACATAATTGTTTTTTATTGTTTATGTTTAGTAATATCTGGAGCGTATTCCCATTTTTAAATTTGACATGATATTATGCAGCTGAAGTTTATCGACTGTCTAAACCACAACACCTAACGTCAGTAAATATTCTATGTATTATAAGTTTAGGTCAGTTAAGCAGGAATATTCCTACTATTTCAGTTACGTGTTACGGTTAGTCCTTACGTTAAGGCTGTCTAACAGAAGTCAGTGTCAGCAAAATTGCTTCTAGGTTCCGTAACTTGATATCCTTTTAAGGTAGGACGACTTTGTGCGGAATTACAGATCTTTGCGGGTGTAAACTTCTCCTTCATTATGTAATGCCACTTTTGGCGGTTAAATTCCGGCTAACATTCTAACAACAACTACATATTATACTCGCCCTCATGTAAACTTCTAGATGTTAATAGCCAAATTGTCTTGTTCCATCCACAAATTACATGAGCTTATGATAATTTAAATTAATATCTATAGTTTTTATTATTAATTGTTGCATTTTCTTAAAAAAAAAACTCTTTATACAGTTTTATTTTGGTACTGGGTAGTATCATGAGTTGGAAGCATAGTCCTTGAAATTTAAGTATTTTTTGATATCGATATTCTTCTTGAGTGAAATTTGTGTTCTTATTATTGAATAATAGCACCAAGGGATTAAGGATTCTGTTTTTTGCCTAGTTATAGCATTATACTAATAATCCTTTCTCGATAGTTATGTTAAATATCCGTCTTTTCGAAAACTGTCATGAAAAATCGACATCTTCGTAAAATTTTCATTTGACAAAGTAAATTTTTTTACCTATATGCGAAATACTCTTATGTTCTAAAACGCCAGTCTTTTTCGTTGTAGAACATAATTTGTCAATTTTTCGAAACTTATTTATTATTTTATTAATTAACAATATACATTTTATAATAACATGTTAATACAAAACAGTAACTATTATAAACAGGATGAATTGAATTCGTTGTAGGCAATCTCTCGATGATTTTTTGGGAATTAATTGTGAAACATCACTTTGAATCGCTTCCAATACTTCTCCTGGTAAATGCTCGTTTTTACTTTCCGAGCTCATTTTGAATTAAACACTATTAGAATATGAATTACAATAAAATACAAAAATATTAAATCTTTGTGCTTTGTTGAAAAATGGTTTCAAAATCAAACCTCGCCGATCTTTTTGATATTTTGTACGTCCCCGTAATTTACCGTTCTGAACAACATTTTCAAGTAAAATTTTGCTGTATTTTCAGTAGAAAAGGTACTTTACCTGAAACGATAACAGTTTTCAATCGGTGCACTGAATGTTTCAAATAGGATTATTTCGAAAACTGTTACTCCTAACGACTTCAACAAAGTATACCTTTTTTAGATACAACAGGTAGGAGAATCGATTGTTTCAATAGACAGATAGATACACTAATCACGAAAAAAGTTCTGTCATTTAAAAGAAACATGCTATGCCATAAGTGACGTCAAAATTCTTATTTGCCGTGCCAAAAAACATAATTGTGCCAATTTTTTTTAATACTCGGACAGGTTTCAAAGTTAATGAGATATTTCAAAATAAAATTCTAGCATTAAACACTCTGTATTTTTTAAATCAGCAGCATTCGGATAAGGCATATTTGGATCAATCGCCATATTTTGATGTGTAGTATCCCCAGCTCAGAGATTGCCCATTCTTAATGAATCACCCTGTACATATAATTCTGACACTACTTTTTCAAACACCTTACCTAAAATGTCTTAATTCAAACACGGTTCAAATGATTTCAAATTGTTGTCCATAATTTATTGCAGTTTTCGAAAAAATATTGTTTGTATCTCGATCGCGAGATGAGTTTGCATTCTTGAATGCAAAAGTACCATTTCGCGTTCTATATACAAAAATAACTATTTTTATCTACGCCATTTTTCATAGTAGCCAAATGATTGTTCGCATTCTTCCGTTATTTCTCTGGTGCGAGATTGGAAACAACACTGGAAGCTCGTACAGTTGTAGATAAAACTTTGTACGTAATACGTGTAATACTACATTATTACCTTACTTATGTGATTATACGATTCAGCCTACTGCTTCGTCATACAAACATGCATAAATATTAAAACACTCGTATCTGAAATACCCTACTAATATCTTACTCGGTTCTCTAGATATCTTTAGTCTGAGGTCGTCGTGAATGATCCTGTATTAATACAGTCTAATGAATTTTTTAATATTGTTCATCTGGAGATGTGTGTACGAAAAATACCGAATAGCGTGTTCTTAATTTGTCTTTGTCTAGATAAAATAAAACCCAATGACGTACGAATAACGTTCCAAATTGTCCCATTGTCCCATTATTCCATATCAGGAAAGTAAAGGCAATTCCAAATGGAATCGTTGCTAGAATGGAGCCATTGTGTGCCGTAATCAAACTTTACAATTACTGCCGAAAGTTAAAACTTGGAATGCAACGGCGTTTATGTAGCTGATATTATTCTGTTTATTCGGCACACTTATTAAAAAGCTGATATTCTAACGGCTTCGCTGGTGGTTCATTAAATTTAACGATGGTACGACAGTAGAATTTTAAAAGAACGGAGCGCATAATGGTTTAAGTTTATCCCTCTGTAACTGGAGTCGGTCCTTAATTTCTTTATCCGCTCTTACACGGTGCTAACGAACAAGAGCTCAAAGCGTTATTATCAATTTTCTCGTAACATAGATCAGTTTAATTACAAATAGTTGCTTTTCCTAGAATCTAAAGAGCTAAACAGAAAACAAGGCAGTATTCCTTATGACTACAGAAAACTCATAACACAGCACTATACAAAAAGTGATCTGTCCGACAGACTAGACCTATACGGAGTTAATTATAACTAAATACAAAAATTTTGACCACATACTCAGAGAAGCCTAAAAGAGAACAAAAAAAAATATTTCGGAATTCCAGCTCTACGTTTAAAAAATGAGGTTCAGCCTTCTTTTCCCGTGCAAAATCGACGCCTGTGACAATCATCGAGGCTTAGAAATATCGTTTTTTACAGGGTTGTCTAATATAGAAAAGACGAAAATAAACATTTTTATTAATAATACCTAATAGATAACAGTTAATCCGGTTAGCTGTAGTATTTTGCATTTATTATTCGTTCTTTGGTTGCACACTGCCAAAACTACCTTTTCACTGACGACAGGTTCATAAGAATTGTTCGCTAACAGAATACACAGCCTTGTTAAATCAAATACCTTTTTATTCCAAGAATGTAAAGAATACCTACTGGACTTTATGGTGTCGTTGTTATGTAGGATATGAAATATATTATTTTATTATTTTTTTACTGTATCTACAGGGTGAGTCAGTCATAATGTCATTAATTTTAAGAGGAGATAGGGAATAATGAGTATAATGCGAATACGCGATTAAAAAAATCTAAATACATATTTACGCCGAAAATAAATATTTTCAAATCATTATATAAAACCCCTTTTCAGACTGTCACTGACCGCTCACAGCCTTGGTCGTTAACAGCACACAGTTCAACTCGATGTCGACCTGATGCAATGTTGCCAAGTTGAAATATTTTTCTAGTACCTACCTACCTAGGTTTTAGACATCACAAATAAACTGTTGTACTGACTATTTTAGAATATCATTTTTTCTTTCTCAGTTCAACTTCAGCCAATAATAATTTAAAATGTTAATATACAATAAAATTAAATAATAATAATCAAATAATTGTATTAGAAATTTGCAAGTAACGCGGTGTATTTAGGTTTTCCGGTAGAAAATACGATCCAATCAAACGATACCCGTACACTTCTGCCCATACGTTGACAACAAATCGCCTGTGAAAGCTAAGCCGACAAGAAGCGTGTAGATTTTCCTCTGAGCAAATGTAGCTGTTATGACTGCAAAGAAATTAGCTTAGTTACATTGAAATCACAAAACTCCAACGTATCTAATAATAAACCGAGTAATAAACTAGTTACGTACATTCCATAAAAAATCTATACCCAATGGGTTCACTAACAGGGTGATTTGTTTATTTTTTTAAAGGTCGAGTAATTTTTTTTTCGATTTTCTGCCTTTATTAGGCCTCTCAAACACGTGGTTAAAATTAATGACATTATGACTGACTCACCCTGTATATATATGGCTAGGATGTAATTACATCCACATAATAATTTTGTATAATCAGTTTCCGTTATTATTTTTTTTATTATGTTTACGTTTAAAGGGGCCTATTTCAGCTTATTAATTATCATTTCCCTGTTTTTAATTCCATATCGAATGCTCGTACATTCTCGTGGTATTTGATGGGCAGTAAAAAATGAATTGGTGAATATTAGTATATGTGATGTAAATACAACCCTGTCTACAGTTGACAAAGGAAGCCTTTGGAAATTTTAATGCCTTTTTTTGATTCCGTTATATCGATGAGATAAAGTCTACAAAAGATACTTTTTTGCGTTTTACTAAACAATTTTATTTAAAATTTTCTGATGATTTTATTGACATTTGAATAGTCAAGATCGCCTGACGATCGTTCTCTTCCAGCGCTTTGGAAAGATAATACTCCGGAATTTTTTCTCTTTCCGAATAGCATTCTCATGCAGAGTAGATTTGTATAAATAGAATAAAAACAACAATTCATGGTTATAATCAAAAGAATTTTAATATTTCTAGATCGTTCGTATTTACGTGAAAATATTTCATGCGCTGGCAGATTCACATATTTTTTATTAAAATTTCACAGGAATAAAGGCCGGGGTATTGTTAGAGTTAATGAAGGCAATATAATACTTTTGTCATTCTCGTCAGTGGCAGTCGGATAAGAGAAGCGGGGTTTACATTTTTACTAATCGCGCTGCTGCAAAAATATAAAAGGAGAGCTAATAAAGCATTGTCCACGATAAACACTATAATTCTTTGCAGTAAACACTGTCAGATTTGGAATATAAAAATTGGGTACCCTTGGTGGTAATTTATAAAATGTCTTATCTTTGCTGAAGGGAGTTTAACAAAAAGTAATATTTGTTACACCTGCAATAAATAATGTTCATTTAAAATATTCAGTATATACCCCATGTTTGCTGATAGTGATTTACGCCATAAGTAGAATATATGCATTATCACCGTACGCATGTTTATAATAATAATAATTATTATTATACATAATTTATATTATCTACAATCACTAATTAAAATAAGGTTTTTTGCTTGACAGTGACAACGAAAAATTGACGTTTATTGAGGAGTGTCACATGAGTGTTACTTTATTGATTACCAAGCGATAAAATCTAGCAAACGCTTGTCGTCAATAGCAACTAAGTCAACAGCATCCTCTTTAAGGCTTACGGTGAGCGCTCGATCAAAAGGGATGTAGTTTTCGCTCAGTAACTCCTCAACGAAAATTGATAAAAATATGCGGTTTTTTAATAGACTACAAATATTATTTTACGTCGACGCTGTGTTTTGAAATTTAGAAAATATGCAAAATTCATTTCAAAAAAATTAATTTTACACTTTTTCAAAATTTCAAAACACAGCGTCGACGTAAAATAATATTTATAGTCTACTAAAAAAAAACGCATATTTTTTTCATTATCCCTTAAGGAGCTACTGAACGAAAACTATGGGTTTGTTCCAACACAGCAAGAATCGATTCCGAACCGTCCCGAATTAGTCAGTTAGTTTAGTTGTTAATGTACTCTCGGCGAATGCGACGTAAGACGGTGTTGGTCAAACATTTCTCACGGATCTGAACCAGTTCTCGACGGTTGTTGACCTTATATATCGTTTGATAGAGCGCTCATCGCAAGCTTTAAGTAAATTAAGAATTGCCATATTTTGTAAAATTTGCGCAGTTTAGTTGAGATAATGTTAGTTGCAAAAATGATGGAAATTGAAAATAATGACAGTGATATCCCGAATATACCTCTCAAGATTAAAAATGCTGTAGAAACTGTAACTTTAGGTTTGTTGCCAGAAACATCAAGAAGTTATACGAGAAGCAATATAACCTATTTGTGATACGGTGTAAGTCGAAGAAAGTATATTGTAACCTCTAAATTGGGTTAGCGTGGGAACACGTCACGTAGACAAACAACTTTATTGTCACTCTTGATTATACAAGAAATATCCTTCAACAAATTCACAACTGTCAAATGCTTTACTTTGACGTTTCAGTCATTCGCGTTCGACTGCTCAATATAAACTGACTGTGACGGCGGAATTGATCCGCTTATATAGATTTTTAGAGTTCTTGAAGTTTCTGCGATCTCGAGAACATGTCGAGAAACAAATAGAATATAGCCTGGAATATTCCGGATAACGTCAAAATAAAGGTATTACAAAAATTACAAATTCTAACGCAAACAGGAACATAATTAACAAACTAAAAAAATAGGTGAGCTTCCGCAACAATATAAATATTCAGAAAACTTACTCCTCACCTATTTTTGTGAGAAAGCAAAGACATTAAAAGCGTCATCATAATGGTCGATTTACTCGATGCTAAAATCCACAATAACTACCAAGAACGATATCAACTTAAGCAACTTAATAGAAATATCTTATTATAGGTAGTTCTAATTATTGGAATTTCGGTTGCCTGCAGACGTGACGAATTACTAAAAATGAATGTTAAAGATGTTGATGATAAATAATCCATTTTGATACAACTACTATTATTCGTAATTCAAAGACAAGTCGAACTTTTACTGTCACAAATAACATTCAAGAGAATTCTATCAACTTCTTTTTATTCTATAGGAAGTGTATAGCCTTGAGCCTTAGAAACGGAAACACACCAGCACGATTAATCTTAAAATTTAATAAAAGCAAGTGTTTTAATCAAGTGGCAGGAATGAATGTTGTTGCTTAAATACCAAACGATATTGATAACAATCTTAACCTACCAGTGTCATTTGTACACGTGGCATAGTTTTCCCGAACATCGGCTACTTTATTGGTCCATGGTGGATGTGATATTATACAATTGGAGCGACACGGGGAATGGAACAGTTATATAGTTCCAGAAGGATGTATATAATAACAATGAAACAATTGAAACAAGTAAAAAAAACTAACATAATATATATGAATAAAATAATTTAAGTACTTACCGAAAATCAAAATATAGTGCCACTTTCAAAAACCTAACTAGCATAACACATAATTAGAACATATGTTAAAAATGTCCACCGCTATTTTCCACACAAGCACGATACCTTCGGACCCAATTTTCGCTCACTGAACTCGGTGGAAAATACCCGAATTTATCTTTATTTCATGGGCAATGGCAAAAATTCGTTCTCGTAATTAATTTTCTGGTTCCACTTCGGTGGCATAAACTAAGGTCTTCATGTGAACCCTTAAATTAAAATGACGACGTGGACCGTTCCTGCCTATCTAACGATTTTCAAAAATATGATTAAGATACTGAACTACGTGTCGTACTTGATATGTTTATTTTCTCTTACGTCCAGAGGTATATCTTCGATCAGTTCTGGTAGAATGTTTTTCAAGAAATTCAGATATGTCACAGACACTTCTATTTCTCAAGCTATAGCTCGTGTGCTTGGATTTTTTTCGACAATGTCCAAAATATAATTCTCCGTATTCACATCGATCTGTCGATTTGGGCCATGATTTTTAGGACGAGGAACAACACTACCAGTATCAAATAGACGTTGAGGTACACACAACGTCAAAAGTCTTGTAGATATATAAAATGATTTGAATAAACCTAGAGGTTTTTCTTAATGGAGTAAAAAAGTACATGTACTTAGGGAACAAAGAGACAACAAGAAATTGCAAACCAGGAACTTTTACTTTATTACTAATGTTTCTATAAATCTGATCAGTTTGGCAGTGTATTCAACCAAGTGTTTCTTTGAATTTTTGTACATTATAATGTCTGGACGTGAAATTTCTGCGTTTACCCGAGCAAGAATGACTGCTTTACATGATGCAGAACATTCTAATCATCACATGTCGAACATGTCCTAGATCATTTCTTGTACCAATAGTATATAGATATCAAGAATTTGATACAGTGGAATGCAGACCACGTAGTGGAGGTCCTCGAGTATCAAATGAAAGGGAGGATCGGTATTTGGTACAATATGCTCGTAAACATCGCACATCTTCAGCTTCAGTTCTCAGGGTTCACTTTCAAGGTACGTTTCGCCGTGTTATATCGACATCTACTATTAGAAGACGACTCCGCAACGCAAATTTACGTGCTAGAAGATCATTACGGGTCCCCACTTCCTAGGCATCGTGCTGCCCGTCTCCAGTGGGCGCGATGCCATAGGGGTTGGTTCTTACTCCAGTGGCGGTGTCTTATTTACAGACGAAACCAGAATTGGGCTGGTTGCTGATGAGAATCGACTAAGAGTCTGGAGAGAACCAGGTCGTCAACAGTGACTAATTTTTCCCGTGAAGTTGCTCCATATGAAGGGGGGTATCGTAATGTTTTGGGGTGGAATAATGTTCAATCGCCGCATCCTCATTAATTCGCATACCACAAAATATGACCAGTCACACATACATCGAATTACGCCCATTATCTACCCCCTACGTAATGAATTAGGTTGTATTTTGTGTTTATGAACGACAACGCTCGACCACATCGCCCAAGAAGCGTTCAAGCGACACTCGAAGCATGACATATCAATATATTAGATCGGCCAGCCAACTCTCCTGACATGATTCATATTGAAAACATGTGGGATGTCGTTGTTAGAGCCATGCATAATCATATTCATCCACCTCAGACTGCAGATGAGTTAGCCAGTTATGTGAACACACTGTATATATATTTTCTTATCGCTTCCGCTTCATTTCATAATAATAACGTTAAGAAATAAGACTATCAGAGTCAGCTTAGATAAGTACGTATTAATTAAAACAAAGCTTCTTTATTCTTAATCTAATAAATATACCTGCAAATACTAGAATAGAATAATATTGTACTTGGCTTTTCTCATTAAACGTTTGTGCTCCTAAAAAGTGTTTTTTAAATCAAGTCCAAAACTGGCGACGAGGATGGTTTTGGTTGCCGAAAAACATTGAAAATCGACCTGGATTTTGTGAACTTTTCGAGGAACTTCTATTACGAAGCACTCGCCCAAACCAAAGGACCCTGATTTTGAAAATTCCCAGGACACAGAAAAAGTGAGTACCGAGTATTTTATTCACTCTCCTATTCTTTCCTTGTTTCGGATTAGAATTGGAACTGTCTATTGCAGACTTAGTTTTAAGAAAACAAAGAAAGCAGAGAGACATTTCTCTCGACAATTTGATTTTATCAAAACAATTTAAAGGTAATTTAATTTAATTTTGTAAATTTAAATTTTAATTTCGTAGAGAAATTTAATTTCTTTTCGGGATTATTTTTTTGATTTAATACACTTTTATGAGCGAACCTGAAGAACTCATTTCTAGTTTCGGAAATTTGTCTGTCTTTGACTCAGATTCAGATTCTGAAATAGCAGCTATTGAAAATAATAGACCAGTCAGATCTTTCGAAATGGCAACCAACTATCAATTATTAAGATTGCATGTAGATGTTATTCCAAATTATGACGGAAACCCTTTTGGCCTAAATATATTTTTGCAAGGTTGTGATACCCTTGTAAATAATTTTAAAAGCGAAACTCAACCTGAATTAAACAAATTTATAGTCCAGGCAATACTGAGCAAACTAACTGGCAGGGCACAAATGCTTTTAGGTTCTCGTTTAGAATTAAATACTTGGGACAGAATTAGAAAAGTTTTAACTGATAGTTTTGGTGACCAAAGAGATGTTAAATGTTTGGAAAAAGATTTATTACAGTTGAAACTGAATCGTGGCGAAGCTTTACATAGTTTTGGCACTAGATGTCAAGATTTGCGAAGTCTACTCATGACAAAGTTAGTCCAGTCTAATAAAACTGTTGAGGAAAAACTTTACTTGCAAATCATTATGAACAATTAACTTTAGACACATTTACTCGCGAACTACCGAGTGTTTTACAATTAATGATCCGGTTACGAAAACGTAACAGTTTAGAAGACGCATTAGCAATCTTGTCGGAAGAAGAAAATTTTAATTATTATAATAAAAATTCCGGAAATCAATATAATTTTGCAAATTCAAATTCAAATAACTCTAAATCGAAACCCATACAAAAATTTATTCCTACTCCTAATTATCATACACCACAGTATCAAAATCAAACACAATCTCGATTTCAACCTCAACAACAATCAAAATTCGTATGGCCCAGTCAACCTATTGACATAAGACCTCGACCTGTGACGCAACATTTCCCAACCAATCGTCAAGTTTTGGAAGACCTACAAATGTATGGAAACCAAACAAAACACCTACACCACAACCTAAACCAACACCAATGAGTGGTATTTCAAGACAGACTCAACCCAAACTAACACCGATGAGCGGTTTATCAAGACAAACCCAACCATCAGCTCAACCATATCGACCCTTTGGACAAACGCAACAACAATACTTCCAACCTTCAACAAGTACTCCAAGATACCATGTGGAAGAACTTTTCCAAGCAGAAGAGGACCCTTATGAAGACTATAACAACGAATGCCAAGAAGAAGGAAATCATCAATGGTTTAATGAAGAACATGGATTCAATGATTACGCAGGATTAGTCCCCGCATATGAAGATACGGTTTCACTTCAGTACCCTGATACTTGTCCAGAAGAAAACGTGGATGAAACTCAAAATTTTCAGAAAACTTCCCAGACACAACATCCGACTTAATAGAAATTAATACGTTGTCAACCCCATCTTCACTTCCCTACATAAAAATTTCAAAACCCCCTATGTTTCTATTAGTAGATACCGGTTGTTCTAAATCAATAATTCGACCTGCAATTATCGAAAAATATTTCCCGTCTTGTATTTATCAAGATAAAACCCAAATTAAAACATGCACTGGTACAGATACCATTCGCTATAAAGCAACTATTCCAAGTTTTCCAGAACTCTATTCAAAGGATACCATGGATGTTCTTTTATACGATTTTCATGATTTCTATGATGGCCTAATAGGTTTTGAAGACCTTCAGAAATTTAACCTTACCATAAATCCTTCAGAACGAATTCTTTTAATTCCCAAATTGAAATTCCTCTTTATTTTCGACAACCTTATGAAACTTCTAGAAAGTTTAGTATCAATGCCCATGAAATCTTAGTTAAACCAATTCCTGTAGACGCTGCAGATGGAGAAATTTTTATCCCTAGTGCACGAACTAAAGACGTTATTATCCCGGACATAATTACTACTTGTAAAGATGGTCTTGCTCTAGTTGAAATGCATAACATTTCAAGTCAAAGTTGTATTGTTAATTTTTCAGAACCCCTTTATGCAGAACCTTCAGAAAATTATGATTCTTTTGAATATGATATTAAACCATTACAATCTCAAAATTTATCCAATACCCAAATTTCAAATCTTTTAAGAACTGATCATCTTAACGAGGAGGAACGTAAATCCCTACTAAAATTATGTGACGAATTCCAAGACATTTTTATGAAACCTGACGATAGACTAACTTTTACTAATACCGTGAAACACGAAATAAAAACTAAGGATGATGAAGTAGTATACACTAAATCCTACCGCTATCCCCATGTGCATAAAGAAGAAGTACGGAAACAAATCGATCACTTACTCGATGAAGGCATCATAAGACCTAGCTCTAGCCCATGGAGTTCCCCGATCTGGATAGTTCCAAAGAAAATGGATGCAAGTGGACAACAGAAATGGAGAATAGTTGTCGACTATAGAAAAGTAAATGAAAAAACCATTGACGACCGCTACCCATTGCCAAACATCAGTGACATTTTGGACAAATTAGGAAGATGCCAATACTTTACCACCCTTGATCTTGCCGCAGGATTCCATCAGATAGAGATGCATCCCGACTCTATACACAAAACTGCATTTAATGTTGAGAACGGACACTACGAATATACAAGAATGCCGTTTGGGTTAAACAACGCGCCAGCGACCTTCCAACGAGTCATGGACAATGTCCTAAAAGACCTTCAACATAAAGTGTGTCTAGTTTATATGGATGATGTAATAATTTTTCTACATCACTCCAGGAACATATTCTTAATCTTCGCCTTGTTTTCCAAGCTTTCCGACAAGCCCGTTTAAAAATCCAACTTGATAAATCTGAATTTTTATGTAAATCCGTTGAATTCCTAGGTCACGTAATCACTCCAGAAGGTATACGCCCTAACCCAAAAAAGATAGAAGCTATTAAAAACTTTCCCATTCCGAAAACACCAAAGGATATCAAATCATTTTTAGGACTTCTTGGTTATTACCGTAAATTCATTAAAGATTTTGCTCGTATAACAAAACCTTTCACAAAGTGCCTTAAAAAAGGTGAAAACATCGTTCACACCATATTATTTCTTCAAACCTTTGAAAAATGCAAAAGTCTTCTTTGTTATGAACCCGTTCTCGTTTACCCGATTTTTCAAAACCATTCACTCACAACAGATGCTTCAAACTATGCTATAGGTGCTGTCCTTGCACAAAATGACCACCCTGTAAGTTATGCATCTAGAACGTTAAACCCAGCCGAATGTAACTACTCAACCATCGAAAAGGAACTACTAGCGATAGTTTGGGCTACCAAATATTTTCGGCCTTATCTTTATGGTAGAAAGTTTGTTATATACACGGATCATAAACCACTTCAGTGGTTATTTTCCTTGAAAGAACCTAATTCACGTCTTGTGTGATGGAGACTCAAACTCGAAGAGTATGAGTATGAAATTAAATATAAGAAAGGAAAAGTAACTCTAACGCGGATGCCTTATCCCGAATTAAATTGGAAGAAATTAACCCAATCGAAAATCAGAAAGATAATCAATCTATGATAGCCAACATAGGAGACGCTTCCGAAGACATAGACCAATTTATTAATGACCTAAACCTTGACCCTATTGACACACCTAACCAGGACGAACTCGAACAAATTATATCTGACTTAAATACTACTCACTCAGCTAATGAAAATCCTATCTTAACGATTCCAATTTCTGATTATCCTTTAAATCACTATTCGTATCAACTTACAATTAAAGAAAGTAGTAACGCCGTGTTAGATGTCGCGGTACATGAAACAGTTTTTGATAAGATTAGAACTAACATAACATTTAGATCACACGCTAGTGATACAGATGTAATTAACTTTTTCAAAGATTTACTCGATCCATCAAAACCTATTGCTTATACTTTTACTCCCCTGAAATTGAATCTAAAATCGTAAGAATCTTGCAACAAAATTTTGACTCATCTTTAAAATTACGCATTTCTCGCAAATTCTTGCAAGACGTAACTTCGGAGGAAGAACAACAACATCAAATAAAATATCATCATGAGTGAAAAACTTGCCATAGAGGTATAAACGAAGTAAGAATGTCTTTAACTAAAAGATGTTATTGGCCGCAAATTATAACCGACATTACTAAATATATAAATAATTGTAATATTTGTCAAACCGGAAAATATGAAAGACACCCCCAAAAAATTAAACTCGAAATTACTCCAACGCCGAAGCAACCGATGCAAACTATTCACATAGACATATTCTATGCAGAAAAACAAATGTTTCTAACAGTTTTTGATTCATTTTCCAAATTTGGTCAAGCTTACTCTCTTCTAACAAAAAATGCTGTAGATGTTTATAATGCTCTTTTAACATTTATATCACACTTCGGTATACCAAGGAAAATAATTTGTGATGCCGGCCCAGAATTTAAAAATCATTTGATTACAGAATTTTGTCAACTTCACAAAATTGATTTACATCTAACAACCCCTCGAAATTCAAATTATAATTCTCCCGTAGAACGATTTCATTCTACGATACTTGACCAATTAAGATGTTTAAAAGCCGATAATCCTGGAAAAACTTTACAAACCCTTATGAAACTTGCTATAATAGGTTATAATAATGCGATTCATGGAGTAACGAGACTCACTCCTTTTGAAGTAATGTACGGACATCTGGACATTCCCAGTCCTTTTGAATTAAATGACAATCACTTAACCTCAGAATACATTCAACAACATAAAGACGATACTAGACGAATATACCAATTACTAAATGAACGTATTGAAAAATCTAAAGAAACTGTTATTGGAAATTTAAATACTAAACGTGATGATCCTGTTCCGAATGAACCAGATCAAACGGTTTACGTAAAGGAAGTTACTAAACGAGCAAAAACAAAACCGCGATTTAAGAAAGACTAAAGTCGTCCAAGACAAAGGAAAAATTTTACAAACTAAAGCCGGAACGTACCATAAAAATATAATAAAGAAACCACGAAAATTGACTCAAACTTCCTTGTTACAGGACTCAACTACGGACAATGACCATACTTATTGTAAACCACCTGATCCTCCTGATCCTTCCACTAGCCGTGACTAAGGAAATTAAAATCGAATCCCTTCGAAACCAACTATTACCCTTACAAATAGGGAACACGAAAATCATAGCTTCCCAACATAAATTTATTCATTACGTTGATTTAGAACCTATATATATGGAAACTACTAAACTTCAAAATTTAATGTATGAACTAGATAAAGTTAATACTAGTCAGTTACCTATTCCTCAACAACTTACACAACATGCTCAAATTATGGTCGCTAAGACACATCAAAAGATAGTTGCTCTTATTCCGAATCGAAGACTAAAACGAGGACTCATTAACGGTATCGGAACAATACATAAATGGCTTTTTGGAACTTTAGACGCCGATGACGGTGAACAAATAAAACAAGCTATTGAAACCCTAAATAAAGGACAACATAAAATAGTAGACCAAGTAAATTTACAGAGTTCAATTGTAAAACTTTAGTAACTCAGGTTAATAAAACTATCAGCACTATTAGCCAGAATCAAAAATCATTGTTATCACATGTTAATGAACTGGAAAATAAAGTTACCTATTGGACTAAAGGATCTTATATACTTTATATATCTCAACAGATTATTAATAACTGTCACGTAATTTTGGAATTTTTGGACGAACTAGAAAATGCAATTACTTTTGCTTCATTGAATGTTCTACATAATTCTCTTTTAAGTTTAGAAAATTTACAAGATATCCTTCATGAACTGAATAAGATATATCCTGAAAATAAATTAATGCAATTAAAAAATTTACAATCTTATTATAAACTATTTGGAGTTAAAGTCATTTTTGAAAACACAAATGTAATATTTGCAATATATGTTCCAATATTACAATCTGAATCCTTTATCAGTTATCACCTCTATCCAATTCCTGTTAACAACCAAACTATTATACCTGTTAAACCTATCCTTATACTCGGTCTCAACGATCATCTAATGAGGGATGAAGTATGTCCACAAATTGAAGATCAATTCCTATGTCGAGGAGATCTTAGACCAAATCACCAAGACTGTGCTTCCCAGATGATACTGAAGCTAGAACTCAGCCATTGTCTGGCAAACCATTTGATGTTAACCACGCCAATTATCGAACAAATTAGCCAAAAGCACGTCTTAGCACTAACCAACCAATTAATCGATGTCCATCTTCACTGTGACGAAAATGGTGTCACCCGTATTAAAATTCCAACCCTATTTACCATCCCCGAAGGATGTAAAATCAATGTTAATGGTTCAGTATTCTCCATGAACCCAAATTATATTAATGGCTCACAGTTCAAGTGCTACCCGAAATTGAAGCCATGCCAGACTTGTTGACTGCCACCAATAAACCACTAATATTGCAACAAGTCCCATTAGACGAAATCCATGACGTCCAGATGAAAATGAACCATGTTCTTGTTCTTTCGATTGATGACGTCGATCCACATTCCAATATCAAATTTTACTTGATAATAATCATCGTTTGTTCCTGTGCCCTGATGATAATCTTCTGGAAACCCATCATGAGACTTTGTTCCTGTTGTCCATTCTGGAAGAAGAATTCGAGATCCATACAACCCAATGAAACCGAACTATGTTCCACTCCGTCGGTTCCATTCTAAGGAGGGAGGAGTTATGTGAACACACTGTATATATATTTTCTTATCGCTTCCGCTTCATTTCATAATAATAACGTTAAGAAATAAGACTATCAGAGTCAGCTTAGATAAGTACGTATTAATTAAAACAAAGCTTCTTTATTCTTAATCTAATAAATATACCTGCAAATACTAGAATAGAATAATATTGTACTTGGCTTTTCTCATTAAACGTTTGTGCTCCTAAAAAGTGTTTTTTTTAAATCAAGTCCAAAACTGCCGTGGCGGCAAAAGAGGAATGGAACAATATTCCGCAAGAGATCGTTAACCGCTTGATTATGTCAATGCGCACATGTGCCAATATACTGTTGGAACGTGGTGGAGATCATACCGACTATTAGTCAAGTAGAGAACCTGCTTTGTTAATTCTTTTTGATTTAATAATTTTTGTCATATATGTCACACATTTGCTGGTTATTAATTTTCTATGTACTCAGTTTATCGAACATATTCTTTTCACAAAAAAAAAAGAAAACAATATACTTTTATAAATGTATTTGGTTTTTCTGACAAAAAGATTTCTTAAACAAGAATAAGGGGGTCCAAGACTGTTGACGTTGTGTGTACTTCAACCAATGTCCTTCTATTAGGAAGCCGCCCCCGGGTGAAGCGATCTAAATAAATACGGCGTATAAATATAAAAATATAAATAAATATAATAAATATTCAGGAACGTTGAAAGAATGTAACTTGAAAACTCGAATTTTGAGGGATAAACAATAAAACTGGAGCCGTATTTGCTTTTTTTGTTATTAAGTTATCGAAAATCTTCTTACATCGCCTATACTCTTCCAACATATCCCCATAACTAAATTTTCCAGTCATAAACGTCAGCGGCAGCATTCTACTCGAGGATATCCTCCGGATTCGGTAATTTACTGGGAATTGGCATCGCTCTTTTCAACAAGGCGAAATTTTTTAGCGATTGTTACCGTAAGCCTTTTAAAGTTTACGAAAATGCCAGAAAATTGCTTTTTTACTTCTGAGGATATTGTTGCGATAAATTGCTTTTCACCGGTATAATGCAGGCTTCCACTGGGATTTTCGATGAAAATGGCATTTTATTATACACGCAACTTTTCAAGAAACTACTTACGGTTTATTATACACGTCACATTGAACCGTGTGATATTTTCTATATACTGCCTCTCATTCTCAAGCCACAAAAATGTAGATTGAATTTCTTAAGATAAATATTTTTAATACAGATCATTTACGACAAGCTAAGATTGCAGGTGTAAAGAGAACCAAGTGAAATATAGATTTGAAAATTACTATATAGGGCATTTTATATACAGACTTTTTCAAGGAAAATATACAACCGGAGGTATTTCTTGCAAACGGCATAAAATTTTGAAAGAAAAACATTTAGTATACCATAAGGTGTATCCTAAACCGTTTCGTTTCGTGGAGTATATTTTAAACCCAGCCGAATGGTATTGTCACGGATTTCCCAATCCGTCTTTTTCTTACTTCCAGAAAAAACAATCCGTTAATAAATTACTTCTTTATTAACTACTGAACACTACTAATTACATGTCAACTAAACACTTATTTAATTAATCGCTATCTAAATCGCTTTGATCTCTCTAACTAAACACTTCACTTCAGACTGTAATACAAGACTTATACAAGACTAACTAACTCGGCCGTTTATTCTTCTTTTATAGACCCAACGAATATTCCAGGTATATTCCAGTATCTCTAGATCCATTTTCTCGTACGACTGGAACGCTTCTCGTCGTTTCCACGATTTTCTGGTAACGCCTCGATTCACGCATGTTGTTTGTTTACCAGAATGGCGTAGGGGCGATCGGAGCAATCTTAGGCAATTCGCGGTGCCACAGTCGTCGGTTTGGGAGTGAGTGGGGCAAATTCCGTGACACTGCCTCCTTAGGACCGATCGTCCCGATCGGATACACCTCTATACGGGGACAGACGCTCCAGATGGACGACCTTCATCTTACTCCTGGGAGTCCTCTGTATCCGGTAGACGACATCATTGATTCTTTTAATGACTGTATAGGGGCCCTCCCAACGGTTCTGTAGTTTAGGCGATCTTCCTTTCTTCCGCGTGGGGTTGTACAGCCACACCAGGTCACCTTGTTGGAATCCAACTGTATTGGCCCGGACGTCGTATCGAGTCTTCATGCGATCGCTCTCTAGTCGCATTCGACATCTCACTTGATCGTGTACGGCTGCTAGTCTTCGTTCTAGCTCATGGGTGTAAGTGTCTGGCTCGGTGGGCTGTTCCGCAGGACGACCAAATACCAAATCTGCTGGAAGGCGAAGCTCTCTTCCAAAGATGATCCTTGCGGGAGTCTTTCCAGTAGTTTCATGGACAGCTGAGCGGTAAGCTAACAGGAAGAGTGGAATGAGCTTGTCCCAATCTGTCTGGTTCTCGTTTACAAACATCCTCAAATTGGTTTCTAGTGTGGCGTTGAAGCGTTCCACCATACCATCTGACTGGGGATGCAGTGGGGTGGTCCTGGTTTTCCGGATTCCCATAAGCTCGCAGACCTTTCGGAACACACCTGATTCGAAATTTCTGCCCTGATCTGAATGCAGTTCCATGGGCACACCAAATCTGCAGAACAGGTTGTTGACTAGAGCTTCTGCTACGGGTGTGGACTCTTGATTGGGCAGGGGTATACTTCCGGCCATTTACTGAAGTAGTCCATGGCTACTAGCAGATATCGGTTCCCACTTTGGGTTTTCGGAAATGGGCCAGCGATATCAATGGCAATCCTCTCGAACGGTGCTCCTACGATGTACTGGCGCATTTTGCCTCTGGAACGGGTCTTCGGTCCCTTGCTGGCTGCACATACGTCACATTTTCGGCACCAATCTTCTACATCCGTCCTACAGCTCAACCAGTAGAAACGCTCCTAATCTTCTGTAGAGTCCTATTGATACCGAAATGTCCACCCCAGTACCTCCATGTACTTCCTGCAGCACTTCCTTGACCCGGGACCTCGGGAGTAGTACTTGTTTCTTGACCTCCGTTCCGTCATTGTTCTCCCATGCTCTTTTTAGGACACCGTCTTCCAACACCAGAGAATTCCATTGAGCCCAATAACTCTTTAATGCTGGGCTTTTACTACTGACTTCAGCCCAAGACGGTCGCTTGTTGGCTTCTTTCCAGTCCAGTAAAGGTTTGATGTCACAGTCAGCTTGCTGGTCTTCCCGAATCGCCGCTGAACTCCAACTGTCTTCAGTTTGGGCTACTACTATCTTGCAAGGAACAAATGATATGTCCTCTTTTCTTTCGAGACTACTACAGTGTTTGTTGTTGTTGGTAGGACAAGGTCTAGACAGGGCGTCTGAGTTTCCATGTTCCTTGCCTGCCTGGGAGTCGCGCCATTGCCGATCCGCGACTGGCGCCCTACACTGCCCCTTTAAATGACCCGCCCGCCCACAGTTCCAACATTGAAGTGGACGTTCTTTTCGTCTATCGGGTTGTCCTCTCTTTGGTTCGGTAGTTAGGCTGAATTTATCAATGGCATCCTTCAGTTTTTTGATTATCTCTCTATTTGCCATCCTATTGCTATTATCACGGATGGTCCGCACTTTAACATATTCCTTGGAGGCTGCCGCTTGGGAGTCGCGCCTTTGCTGATCTGCGACTGGGGCCCTACACTGTCTCTTCAGATGTCCCATCTGCCCACAGTTCCAGCATTGAACAAGGCAATCCCTTCGACTATCAGATTGTTCTCTCTTCGGATTGGTAGTTGGGCTGAGTTTCTCAATGACCTCCTTCAATGTTTTGATTATGTCTCCATTTCCCATATTATCGCTGTTATCACTGATGGCACGAATTTTAACATGTCTACCAGATGCCATCTTTGCTGCCTCGAATTCCAGTGCATGTGAAAGAGCGTCATTCAACGTTTTAGGTCTAGCGAGCCGTAGTGCCTGCTGAGTTTCGCAATCTCTTAGGCCGTCGATAAAAACTTGGATGGAGAGCTGATCTACAAATTCGGACGGGGCTGTTGGATATGCCAATCGAACCAGTCGAGCAACGTCTGTCTCAAAATGTTGTAAATTCTCTCCACTCTGCTGGTGACGATTTTTCAATTGTGCCTGGTACACTTGCTCCAGGTGCTTATCCCCATATCTCATTTCCATATGTTGTTTTAGAATGTCGTAGTTATTCTGTTGCCCAGCAGGAACTCCTTGTAAGACGTCAAGAGCTTCCCCTCGTAGAGCAACTATCAGAGCAGTAGCTTTCTCATAGTCAGACCATTCGTTTGCTGCAGCTGCTGCTTCGAACTGACGCAGATATACATTCCAGGAAACCTTGCCGTCGAATTCAGGGGGTCTCGTCTTCTGAGTTCGGATAACAGGTCCTTCTGATTTGATTACGCCTTCCTTTGCTATCTTGTCTAATTTATGTCGAAGCTCTTGGCAGGTTTCTCTAACCAAGTTTATTTCTTCGTCTATTTCTTGTTTTTGTGCTAACAGTTCTTCGTCAATCTCTTTTCTTTGTTCTAACCGTTTCTCCTCTACTGTATTTTCTAATTTTTCTAACTTCGTCTGCATTTCATTTGTCTGAGCTTTCATTTCCTGTTGTAGTATCTGCATCTGATCTTCTAATTTCTTTTCTAATTTCTCTTGCATCATTTGAGTCTGATCTTCAATTTTATGCCCTTGTTCTTCAAATTTTTCTTGCATTGTCTGGGACTGGTCTTCAATTTTATGTCCTTGTTCTTCATTGTCCCTGTTCTTCTAATTTCTCTTGCATCATCCTTCCTTGTTCCTGCATCGTTTTCGCCTGGTCTTCCATTTTATGTCCCTGCTCTTCTAATTTCTCTTGCATCGTCTTCGCCTGGTCTTCCATTTTGTTTTGCATTGTTTGCATCATTTCTAACAGTTTCGCCAGTTGTGCATCCATGTTGACTTGGCTTCTAGTTACAGGCATCCACTCTATTTGAAATGTTCTAGAATGTCCAGGAATATGTTTGTAAATGTCACCGTTGACTTTCTTACAATGAAACGAGTGCAGTGATATGCCACACTTGGGTATTTGTCTCACTCCGGTATAAAGTTCTAGAATGTTCGATAATGTCCTTCGCAAATAACACCGTTCACTTCCTTAAGTCACGACGAGTGCGGTGATATGTCACACTTGGGTCTTTGTCTCACTTCGGTAGAAAGTTCTAGAATATTCGAGAATGTCTTTCGGAAATACCACCGTTCACTTCCTTGAGTCACGACGAGTGCGGCGATATGTCACACTTGGGTCTTTGTCTCACTCCCGTACAAAGTTCTAGAATGTTCGAGAATGTCCTTCGCAAATACCACCGTTCACTTCCTTGAGTCACGACGAGTGCGGTGATATGCCACACTTGGGTCTTTGTCTCACTCCCGTACAAAGTTCTAGAATGTTCGAGAATGTCCTTCGCAAATACCACCGTTCACTTCCTTGAGTCACGACGAGTGCGGTGATATGCCACACTTGGGTCTTTGTCTCACTCCCGTACAAAGTTCTAGAATGTTCGAGAATGTCCTTCGCAAATACCACCGTTCACTTCCTTTCGACAAGACGAGTGCGGTGATATATCACACTTGGGTCTTTATTCCACCCACGCACAGGGTTCCAGAAAGTTCTTCAAACTTCCACTTAAACCCACTCACGCACAGGGTTCCAGAAAGGTTCTCAAACTTCCAGTTAAATCCACTTCCGACACCAAATTGTCACGGATTTCCCAATCCGTCTTTTTCTTACTTCCAGAAAAAACAATCCGTTAATAAATTACTTCTTTATTAACTACTGAACACTACTAATTACAGGTCAACTAAACACTTATTTAATTAATCGCTATCTAAATCGCTTTGATCTCTCTAACTAAACACTTCACTTCAGACTGTAATACAAGACTTATACAAGACTAACTAACTCGGCCGTTTATTCTTCTTTTATAGACCCAACGAATATTCCAGGTATATTCCAGTATCTCTAGATCCATTTTCTCGTACGACTGGAACGCTTCTCGTCGTTTCCACGATTTTCTGGTAACGCCTCGATTCACGCATGTTGTTTGTTTACCAGAATGGCGTAGGGGCGATCGGAGCAATCTTAGGCAATTCGCGGTGCCACAGTCGTCGGTTTGGGAGTGAGTGGGGCAAATTCCGTGACAGTATTTTCTACAAATGCAAATAGTATTAGACATTTAATACCTAAATAATCTAGGGCTTAGCAAATAATTATATCTTGCCACCTGCGAATTTTCAGATATACCGAAGTAAAACAAATAAATAACAATAACACAGCCCCACAAAAAGAACTGAAAGTCAGACCATGTTTAGTAAAAGGTCACTGAATCCGAATCCGAGATTAGTTTAACCCATTCATGTCAGGGTTTTGCCATAACCTTGAAAAACCCAATAATTTAAGCTTTTCAACACTATTAAGCACATACAGCCATATAGCTCAAACTTTGAACACAAAACCCAATCTGTTAACCTCTAAACCCATAAACCAATCACCACAGAACCCTACAGTTCTGTAACCAATAAACCCAATAACTGCGTTACTCAGTACTTGAACTTATCTTACATTATGCAATTTGTCAGTAGTCTTATTTAAACAAAACATGTCCTACTCCAGAAACTTATAACCCATCTGCATCTGGAAAACATTTTTTTTGTCGAGCTGTGTAATATAACCAACAAATATTTGGGTAGGCACTGAAATCTGTAAAAATGCATATTTAAAAAAAACCTATAAATGTAAATAACGTAAGCTTACTTAGAACTGCATATAAGATTGTTCACTTTTATATATGAGTATGTGAAAATAATTGTTAAAATATGGGGTTAGAATAGCAAAATAAAATCTGTCTTATAAATGTTTTCTTTATTATTTTATTTGAGAAAAAATTAAATAATTTCAATCAATAGGCAGAGCATCAATAATTTTATTTGTTATTACTCTTGTTCTACATTTTATTTTTCGAGATTTCTGTGCCTAAAAACACCACAAATTGATGGATAAATTGTTTATGTTACCTTTAGGCATTTCATTTTTGGTATAACATAAAATCTTAAGGTATGATATATTTTATATAACAGTTTAAAATACTACACAAAACGTTCCATTTTTCTGGTCACATTTTACCAATTTGAATAGGCGAAAACTTTTTTATTTCAAATAGAGCGCTGTATTTGTTGCTTCAAGTTGTATAAAATTAAATTCTTTTCGCCTAATATAAACTTTATATGCGTTGAATTTATTATTTTTTGAGATTACATGAAATGCAAGACTTAGGACTAAGATTATAGAATGACGCACTAAAAAAGTGTTTTGCGTAGATATGCTTCCATATGAATAATTTTATAAATTTTCCATGTGTTCTCCACCGAGAACACTATTATATGCTATGAGTCTTTTTTAAAAGATTTTAAGTTAGTTACTATTTTTTGTTAAAGTTATGTTACCATTTTTATCTCTTGTTTTAACTAAAGATGCCCAAACAAAGTTCTTAGTGGCAAATCAGAAATGACCACTATATGTATGACCTAGCTCAGATATTTAGATACTCGAAACCTTATGTCCAATTTTCTGTTGGACGTCTCATTTTTAACTTTTTTTCTAAAATAGTTGAAAGAATTTTTTAGTAATTGTTTTTTACATGTGAGTTACATAACTCCCAAGCTGTTAACAAAATAATTATTATTTTAGATATCTACAAACATAAATCGAAAAAGAAACTGGGAGATTAATTGATCATAGAAGTTTTACTTACGATCATCTAGAAACTGACAAGTACTAAAAAATTTGTTAACCAAATTAATTTGTATACAATTTAGAATTTTTTAGAGGCATTGTTTGAATATAGATAAAAGATTAGAGAATTATATAACTGATTATCTAGATAAATTTCAAATAATTAAGCATTTTTATGCAGGAAAGATAATAATTGTTGGATTTTTCGTCACTTTGGCAATCCATACATTTTTTGTTATCATAGTAACTGTTGTGCTAGTTAATATGATGGTTTTTAATTAAATGTTTCATATTTAAGGTTTCAGTGAGCATTCTCTTACTAGAGTGACAATTTTTTCGAAATTTGGATTTAGTTTTCACATTTTACAAGCTTATTGTTCTCAGCTTGAGTTTTCTTGATTTAATGAAAGTTTATAAGTGTTTATGTTGTAATGTTTAAGTCAATTAATAAAAAATGTTTTTTTTCTGCCTGTTGTCAGTCTATAAAATGGCGAATGCGCCGCGTCTAAATCAATAGCTTAAATTATTTTCGAGTTTCTAAGCTTAATATAATCTATTTATTTGTGGATGTTTTGTACCAAAAACAGTTTTAAATAGAAAATTCGCTGCTTCAAATTAATAAGTCAAAGAACTGGTGTTAGAAATTCACACTGACAAGTAAGTAGGTACAGGATATTCATTATACATATTATCGTTATTATTGGAGATATTAAATAAAGTTTCGAATAAAATTTGTCGGGTTATAATTGAACTTCTTTAATCAATTAATGGAAGTACAATGGCGGTAGAAGTTGAGGGTAGAAAAAGTAATAATATATTCTTCAATAAAACAAAGAAAAAATATGGAAAGGGTGGTACGTAAAAGCACTTTCGACAAACACATCAACACTTTGCAGTTCATATACCAACTGACCTGTACTCCCGCAATATCAGCTTTATAGAATATTATTTATTAATTAAAAAATTGTTTTATTAAAACTAAACATAAATAAATTGAAAGAATCGGTAAACATTGGATTTTATGGTCATTTATTGCACAAAATTATGGTGAGATTTCTTAATTAACTGAATTTTTACACATGAAATTGAAGATTTGTTTTTTTTTCCCGAGTTGAGTTTAGGACCCATGCCATATAAGGTTGTTTATTTTGATGCATACTATCGCTAGTTCTGGCTATGACAGTCAAACTGCTAACACCCTGAATACCACGCCGATTGATGATATTAAATATCTCCTGTTGACAGTAATAAAGTACGGATATTATACTATTAAGAATACAGCCACGATTTTTCACTCAATTTGGAGAAATATTTAGAAAAGCGTTAGAAAATGCATTGGCAAAATAATGTACAGTTTGAAAATCTGGTTTAGTGTTTTATTGTAAATTTAAGATATATGACGCAATTTAGAAACATCCTAAAATTAACATAAAATTGGAAATTTTTTCTCAAAAATTATTCAATATTTTTTTGTTTATTTTTATGCATTCTGTCATTAGTTATGGTTATGGCAGTCAAACCTATGATGTTATTGAATATCTCTGAAGAGATAATAAAGGATGAATGTTAAACTGTTAGGATGACCGCCGCACTTTTTACCCAATTTAGAGATATTTTTTGAAAAGCGTTAGAAAATTTGGAAATGCATTGACAAAATAGTGTACACTTTGAAAATCTGTTTTATTGTAAATTTAAGATGTATGACCCAATTTAGAATCATACTGTATTATTTGCCGTTTCTTATTTTTAAGCTTTGCGATCCGGCATCCTTCGCAGACTTAAATTTGTATTCTTCGCGCTGTCACAAGGAAACTAAAGCATCCTTTATTTGATCAAAAGTCCGTTCAACTGGGAGCTCATTTATTTGAAGGATGAGGATTGAGTGGCGTTACAATGTTTAAATATCACTTGGGAGTAGTCGGTGAAGTGGAGGTCATTAGAGAGCTGCCATAAAAAGCTACAATAAAAAGCGAAGATGTGAGAGTTGCATCCACAATCCCACAAATGGAGTTGTAATTTTCTAACGATGAACCGAGGTAATGGAATATGGGAGCCGTTCCGAAGCGTGCTTTAGATGCGATAAAAGGTTGAAAATATGTCTTTACGCTCCTTTTCCGTCAAATGCGACCGGAGAGACAGCAGTCAGATAAAGAGAAAATAAGATTCGGGGCATTGGCTAAAAATAACTTTTCTCATATCGGATAGAGTCTCATCAAAAACACAGCAGGCTTCAAAAAATCTGTACCTACCAGGAAAAAAATTGTTATACAATAAACACTACTTTTCCATGAATGAGGTCTTAACTCTCTGCAAAGTGCTTTATGAGTGCCATGCAACGTTAAATTTGCTACAAGAAATAGATTGTCTTCCGGTTTATAGGACCAAGATATCACCCGTCTGTAGAAAACCAACTATTAGCAGTGTATACATTGAGAGTAAAAAATTCAAATTATCTTTTGTAAGACTACAGCACGTTCAATTAAAAAAATTAAGTGTTACTAAAAAATAATAAATAGTAAATATTAAATATGTCTATTATGCGCTTTCTACAAAATTGAAAATATATAAAAAGTTAAATAGAATATATCAAACAAAACGAAAGACGCAAAAATAATATTGCACGTAATAAAACATTAATTAATAAATATACAAATATGCGGGATGATCTCGAATAATGTGCAAAACAATTGAGGGTAAATTGTACGACCCATTTTAACAACGATCCTTCATATAAAAATTTTAATCTAAACCCTCCTAAAAGCCCCGCTTAATAGGGAGTGATAAGTTTTATTTAGTTTATTCCAAATAATAATAATAATAATAATTTTTATTCCTTCTAAAAAAAGTATTACAATTTTTGTAGGAGGAGGTTCTGCACTATATTCGGTGACAAAAGAAAGAACCGAGCGACTTACGTACATAAAAAATTCAAATAAATAAAAAAGCAATACTTAAGATACAAATATTGTGCTAACTATAAACAAAGAGTAAATTAAGAATAAACCCACAAACAAACAAGCCATAACACTATATTACTGGCATATCATTCACTGAGCACAAAAGAGCGAAGTCGCAGAAAACCCATTATGAAACCAGCCTAAAAATATGCTCAATGGTTTCTAATTTGTGCTGGTTGCACAATGTACACAATTCAGAAGGATTGATAGAGTATGAAGTGCCATTAAAACTAAAATTCGTACAAAATTTGTTGCAGAGGCGGAGTTGTGAGATAAGTCTAATAATGTAAATAGGCAATTGAAGTTTCAGATAAGATATGGTGTCTCTTGTCATATTAAAGGTTTTATACAGAATAGGTGTTGTAGACATCATAACTAACTTTTATTTAGTTTATTCCAAACGCTTTGAAATTAAGAAGTGCAATTTGGCAAGGCATTTCGACTGATGAAACTTCTTATGGACGAGTATTTTTTATTTTTCTTATCCTCTTATAAAGTGATGAAATAAAGTACCCCCTGTATAGATTTCATTATATTTTTTTGGGGGTTGGAAATGTTTTAGTCTCTAGCAAGATTATGAGTTAAAAATAAAGTTTACGTTCCTGCACGCACACCATTTTTTTTTCAGTATGTATCTGAGATACACATCGATATCTAGTGGATTTCCATTATTTTGATGACAGTTCATGATTGTTTGATATAAAATATTGCTGTATTAAACATTTGGTAGTAAATAACACTTAACATACCCCTCAATGAGTTGTAACTTTACAAGGTTAATACAATTTTATATATATTTTTTGTACATGATTTAGGATTATCTTGTATTTTGAGAACATAATTTAAAAAAAAAGAAGTTTCCAAGTCAGTTTGGGTCGCAGTAAAATGTTCAATGTTTGCATTCAATTTAAGTTAGGCCGCTTTTGGCATTTTCTTAAATTCAATTTATTTCTAAAGATACAGAAAAATAACAATTTACTTTAATATAGACAATTGGATCCTCTATATCTGTAATCCTATTTCCTATTTTCATACAGAAATATACGCAAAATTTAAAATCATTATAATTATGCCGACATTACGAACAACTGTTTTTCCACTCGGACATTATCTACCGCAGTTAGTTGCTTACGTGATGGCGATTCGCGTGTGCAGTCGCTTGCCGTTGGCCACGGAAGAGACAAATTCGGAAATGTTTGTCCAGCTATTATTTAGCGTCGCGTCACTTCCGTCGGTCTTTACTCGAATTATCTCTTATCAGTCGGTCAGATAATTAATTGGACCCGATACTGTTTTTCTTGGCTGCTAATAAAATTGGAAAATACAATACAATATTTTGGACAGACAAGTCTACCTGTACCCTTCGCCACTGGCTATTTAATTTAAGTAGGGTACATACGAAGGCAGCGCTCTCAGCTCTCAGCTTTGCTGCAATTTCTCTAATGAGGTGAAAAGAAAATGGTATCTTTTACGATTTACTAAATACAGTGATCTCTTGAAAGATACCTGGAATTCTCGTCTTGGTGATCACCTAACTATGGTATGCCTAAGCTATGCCTTTCAAATACCTACCCTCTGGATTAAGTCTTATATACCCAAATAGGCCCCGATAGTGATATTTTTTTCTGATAGTTCTATTTAGTTGTATGCACTGCATAATTTATGTAATGCCATGCTCCTATACAGTGAAGAGACATCACAAACGTGCAAATGTATCATCTTCAACATACTGTCTACCTCCATAAATACGACAGATATACGGGTTTGAAGACATTTGCCCTACCAAGAGAGACCTGACCTACCTTAGACATAATATAACCATTCAACTATGAGTTGAATTTACTTCTGACTACCAACCTTAAAAACGAATGCATAGGTAAAGAAAACTTCTACGTGGAGGATGCCTGGTTTTGCTGGACATCATTGATTTAGACTAACTGTGCACGTGTATGTAACATAAAGACTGGATTCATGATTTCATTTCATTCGTTACTAAATAACTATTAGTAATAAGAAGAATGGTCTCATGTTTATAAGATTAAAATTTTTCTTTTTAAATGTGAATTCTTCCTACGAGCCATACCAGATTATTTTTTTCAAACATTATGCACTCACTGGCAAAAAAAAACCGGTCACTAAAAACTTGCCCCACTTTTAAAGCTGCCTTCCTCGCGAAGCGCTCATTTGATTTTCATGATTTTTTGTTTAAATTGTACATTGATTTCTCAGGGACGGATACTACGTCGGAAATTTTTATTCGGAATTTGAGAATATACGTGGCGCAACAAAAAGTCGAAGTCTTCCCCAAATTTGTAACAGCCTGTGGGATGTAGCAGCTACAGCCGCTGTTGTTAACTGAAATCACACTGTAGTCTTATCTCTTGTGAACGTTTTGTTTTTTTAATCACGACGTTATATCTGTTATTGGAGATACACAGTTGTAAAGCAAACTCCTCGGAAAAAGGCTTCGCAGGCAGAAATTTCTACGTTGTGTCAAACGAAAATAAGTAAGGAGCCTTTTTCTGTTGTAAATTTAACAAGGATTCTGGAAAAAGTTTTTGTGTCTAAAAAACACTGGCGTACCATTTTTGATTAAAATTTCCCGAAGAAAAATAATATTTTTTAAGTAAAAATATGTATCTAGATTACCTATTCAAAGGTTTCAATAAATTTGGAACTTTTGATAAAAATTTCGACACCCTGTATCTTTGAAACGAAGCATTTTTCAAATATAGTTTATAATATAAACTGATATTACTTCGTGGTTCTCTGTCTGCCTCTAAAGTTTCCGCTTTCGAGTGGACCACCCGGTATATAAATATACAGTTACGATAGTATAGACAGTTGACGAAAAATATAAAAAACGATAATAATTGGCAGAATTTTTACTTTCTTAATTGTAAAATTAAAGATCGATATCGCTAAAGGTATTAATTTTTTAATTAACTTGAGGAAGAAATAGGGACTTTCAGCTCAGAATAGGATAATGAACGCCCAGAACTTATTCAAACATTTTCTTATAGTACCTACTTAATACCCTTTTAATACTTCTAAAAGGTATTCAACTCTAAATTTTGTGTTATTCTGAAATAAAGATGTTTATTATTAATCTTGGCTGTAATTACTGTTTTCATTATAACATTCATTACGGAATAAATTCAATAACGTCGTCTCTAATATTCAAGTTGCTCATGGTAAATATATCGTTTGCTGTAAACTCGACTGAAAAATGAATTATAATTATGTGTGTATCCAGCACTATGTATAGACATAGACTTCTAATAACTACCTTACAATATTTTTAGTAGTAAAGTTATAAAATTTTTACGAATGAAATAAAATTTCAAGTAGTCTTATTTAAGATGAAGTGTGTTAAAGTATTTCATTGTACGTGTATGTATTTATAAATTAAAATATCTATAAACAAGAATTTACTTTACCCACAAGTATATAATAGTTATTTATACAACAAGTGCAAAAAGTAAGCGTTTATTGCACGCGACGTGAAGGACAACACGTCGAGTGCAATAAGCACTTTTTGTACGAGTTGCATACAATATTTTTTCTACGTTCATGCAAAAACCAAAAAATGTTATTTAGATGACACTAAGTCTAGAAAAATGTGACGTCGATTTGAACGTTTATGTTTGTCATGATGACAAAACGCTGCAGTAGAATGACAGATGAGTGCAATAAAGAACCACTTTTTCCACTAAATATAGTTCAAAAAAGTATTGTTTTTTGCACGAACGTAGAAAAAGTACATTATGCATGATATATCTTTTAGAGAAACAGCTTTTATTACAAAAAAATAAAAATTTCTTATGAAATAGTTCTAGAGAATAAGGAAACCATTTTCATTTTTTAAGTTTAATTAAGAAAACACAACAAAACCCTACCAAGAGCGGGTCGCTTTAGTGTGGAAATACAAGGGAAGGTTAAAGGAGTACCTATATTATAGATCTTATCTACTACTAAATTCAAAATCGTTTACTAAAATGGCACTTTACTATATTGAAATAACACTTTACTGTTAGTAATGTCACTGTTCAAGGTTATTAGAAAAGATTAGGTTGCCTGGTAACTTTCGACCAATCACAGTGCAACAGACCGACGCGTTATTTGGAGGAATGAACGGAGCAGGACTAGCGTAATATTCAGTAGTTTTACAATATTTATGCAAAATAAATTGTTCGAAATCGACTTATATTCCGAGTTTTTTTATTAACACATCAAAAAATACACTAGCATTACACTTTAATCAATTCTTTGTGCGTTTTTTGTTATTCTCCACTTACAAAATATTTGATATACCATCCCGCATTTCTCCTTGAATTTTAAAGGAAGTAAGCTCGAAGATGCTTCTCGAGCGGCATTTAAAATGTCTTCAGACGAATATATAAATTTTGACAGAATTTTTATGTTATGCATAATTGAAAATAAAATAAAACATTGGAAGGATACTAATTTATTGAACCAGAAGCCTTTTAACTTACGTTGTCGTTAAATTACTTAAGTTGCTAAAATAATACGCCTCTATAATTTATATTTTTTGATCAGTATATGACTGTAACAGTTAACCCAATAAATACATTTTCTCCAGACTGACAATGTAATCAAAGTCGAAATGAAGCAAATAAGACCTAAGATTGCAATCTGTGCATACATCCTCAACCTTAATAAGATTTTCGATTCACAATAATAGTCAATAAATTACGTTATGTTCCTGTTTTCCAAGTTTATTTTATACTTAGAGGAGACGATGCCGCTTCTCTGACTCTTATACTCATTAGAAGCAAGTACCTATAATAGATGCCTAATGAGAAAACCAACATTTCGAGTGTACTAGTATAACGCAAAGGAACAAATCCGTACTAGAAAATATATCACAGGAATATTTACATTACAAGATTAACATACGGAATAAATTTCCTGCACCGCAATAAGTGCTTTAATATGAAAGCATAATATCGACTCATTTATTTTCTATTTTATTGTAAAATGGTGGCATGTATGCTAAAATAATAATTCCATAGACAAAGTTGAAATAAATCAATATCTAAAATTAAAAATAGGCTACATTTGCAATTGAAAAACATACCTGCTTTAGTGAAATAGGGATGTTCACAAAAATTAAACTGTTGTTTAAACATTATCAAATAGTTTACAATATCTGCAAATTTTTATAAAAATTAAAAAATTGGTTGCATGGGAGATATCGAAAAAAATATTAGCATAATGTAATAAAGGTACAAAATGAAAAAATATTTTGCAAACAGTTGAAAATGAACCGCAAATAAATACTGAACGTTTATCTCGTGAAGCTGGATTATCAAGAACTTCTGTACATTGAATTCTTAAACGTAATCTAATACATCCATATCACATGTAAGAGCTATTTCCTCAAGATTTCGATCGACGAGTTATATTTTGCGAGTTTATCGTGCATCAGGCCATTAATTTTCACAAGAAAATTTATTTCCACTGATGAGGCTTGTTTCACTCGTAGAGGATTTACAAATGTTTGCAACTTTCATTTATATTCCGATGTAAACCCTTATGCAATAACTCCTAAACATTTTCAACGCGAGTTTAAGGTAAATGTTTGGGCTGGTATTATTGATCATTATTTGATCGGACCAATTATTTTGCCAAATCGATTGGCGAAAGCTGTTTGGAATTTCTGCAAAATAACTCTCCCTGATTTAATCGCAGATTTACCGTTGCAATTTAGACTATAGTTTTGGTTTATGCATGATGGGGCACTGCCTCATTTTACTGCTACTATTAGAGACTTTTTCAATTTTAAGTTTCCAAATAAATGGTTAGGATGAGGAAATAATTGCCCTAAAAATTGGCCAACAGAATCGCCAGACCTCAACAAATATAATTATTTTCTTTGAGGAACATCGAAGGAGTTCGTTTGAATTCCGAGAAGATTTATGGAATCGTATTACGAATAAATGTAACATCACTTATTAGATACAGCCAATTTCAATTTTCGGCTAAGAGTAAATTTATGTTTTGGACAATTTATTTAGTTTTAATTTTATTTTTATTTACTACTGACGTTTTGATTTCTTCTAATAAACATTATTAAAATATGTTTTTAATTAATGTATTTCTTCTAGAAAACCTTGGTTTTTTTAAATTGATGAAGAGCAAAAAAAGGGTTTTACATTAAATTCTGCGCTGGATCTTTATTTTTAAATTCGATCTTTGGAAACAAATTTGGTATAATTTTAGTTGTGACTTGTTTTCTACGTTCATGCAAAAAACATAACTTTATTGAACTATACTTAGTGGAAAAGTGGTTCTTTATTGCACTAGTGCAAAAAAATGTTTATTGCATTCATCTGTCATTCTACTACAGCGTTTTGTCATCATGACAAACATAAACATTCAAATCGACGTCATATTTTCCTAGACTTGTGTCATCTAAATAAAATTTTTTGGTTTTTGCATGAACGTAGAAAAAATATTGTATGCAACTCGTACAAAAAGTGTTTATTGCACTCAACGTGTTGTCCTACTCGGCCTGACGGCCTCGTTGGACAATTTCACGTCGCGTGCAATAAACACTTACTTTTTGTACTTGTTGCATAAATAACTAATAGTGTTTTAATTTACTTAAACTCATAGTCAAAAGAGACCAATAATAAACCTTAATCGTGTACTAAATTTGGTTATTCCCAGTTAAAATAACTGAGAAATATAAATTTTGAAATATTTAACTCCACTTTGAATTGTACATTGATTTCTCTGGAACGGATGCAGCTACAGTCGCTGTTGCTAACTGTAGTCACACTGTAGCCTCATCTTTTGTGAATATTTTGTTTTTTAATCGCGACATTATCTATATTTTATGGAGATACACTGTTTTAAAACGAACGCCTCGGAAAAAGGTTTTGCAGGCAGAAATTTCTACGTGTAAATAATCAAGGCGGCATAGGCGGAAACGGATTGATTGTTTGAAATATGACAATTAAGAGTTTGTCAACGGTTGTCTGCGAATTGCACTTCAGGAAGAATTTGATGCAATTTCACAAGGATTTGTTACAAACCTGAGTGATTCGATGCCACGTTGATTGAATTAACCCATTTTGAAGCGAGGCGGCCACACTAGATATTAGTTCCTTAAAATTTGTTTATCTTTTTTTTTATTTTTAATTATTTTCACATTAATCTACGTTTTGATGTTTATTTGTTTATTTGATTTGTTTTCTGAGTTTTTTCCGAGGCGTTTGTTTTAAAACAGTGTATCTCCAATAAAAACAGAGATAATGTTGTCATTGAAAAAACAAAATGTTCACAAAAGATGAGGCTACAATGTGACTATAGTTACCAACAGCCACTGTAGCTGCTGCACCCCACAGGTGTTACAAACTTCGGGAAAAAAAACTTCGACTTTTTGTTGCGCCCTGTATATACTCAAATTAAATTTCGAATAAATATTTCCGACATAGCTTCCGTTCCTGAGAAATCAATGTACAATTTACAAAAAAGATCAGCAAAATCAAATGAGCGGTTCGCCAGGAAGCCTACTTTAAAATTGGGGTTAGTTTTCAGTGGCCGGTTTTTTTGCCGGTGAGTGTATTTTGAATAAATTCTGTGCATATTTATACGCATATTTGCATGTCACATTTCAAAACACACAGATTTGAAATGAATAATGTGAATTTCTGGCGTATACATCATAATTCACTGCAAATAATTTCGACAGCTACCGCATTATTTGATGATTAAGGTTAAATATAGGTAATCCGTTTGAACGCGATTACAAAAATGAAACAAAACAAGGCCGGTTTAAAATCCGACACTCGTTTATTCATCTCCGGAGTAAAATTAATGTCACATTTCGAAATAACAATAAACCGCCGTGTATGTAAATCAGGTCATCCTCGTTCAATGGAGGCTCTCAAAAACATATGATAGTGACAGCATCAATCAGGCGTTAAAACAATCGAGGACACTGCAAACCAGGACACTCTGCGTTGACAACCCGGCTTGTTGGTTGCCAGAATCAATACGACACTGAATTTAAAGGGATTACATTAAAATTTGCCAGCCCTTTGGGAACGTGGGCGGTGTCATGTATCACACCGTAAATAATTGAATTGCTGGGGGGTGGTTCGTTACAAGTCTTTCGTACCCTGGCCAGTTTTATTAATATCGGTTTTGGGGGTGAGCAAATAGTGGAAGGAATTCGTGTGCAACGAGTCGGCTGGTATGAATATCATTAATTATGGTTTTATTAAATTCCTTCAAGGTCTACCTTGCTGTGGCACATATATATTATTACTTCTATTGTGTTTTGGTACTATGACATGTAAGCAGTGTTCTTTAAAAGCGGCATAGTATGAAAATAAACGAATTTGTTTTTAGTAGTTTTTCGCAAGTAATAGTAAAGCTTTCTTTTCTTAAAAAAATAATATACAGGGTTAACTATGACTTAGTACAAATATTTTAAGAGGGGATAGGAAAAAATCAGAATTAACGGTATCACCCTTCAAACAAATTCCAAACTTATTTATAAAGCGAAAAAGAATTAATTTCAAAACCTTATTAACCCCTAATTTCTCGGCGAATATGGCGCCTGTCAACCGCGAGGTTAGGTATATTCTGCCAAAGTCAAAGTTGTCAAAGGTAGTGACAGAGCACCGCGTTGCCACGTGAAACGATTTACGGCGCTTTTAAAGAAAATTTTATTTATAAAATACTAGATTATTTAATGAGAAACACGATATGGTAGCACTGAGAGTAAAACCTACCGTACTGATACTTCCAGGACTGATATTTTTAGATTTCAAGAAAGTTGAATTATTTTCTGTTTTCATTTTAAGAACTGTTTTGAAAAGGAAATAAATCATATTTTTATTAAGTATTTAATTTCTTAAAATAGCCTTTTTCAATCCAAAACTGAGAAATTTTAATGGAAAGCTTAATTTAAATGTTTATATATATTTGATATATTGATATTTAACTTTATGTTATACAAAATAATTGTGACGAGATTACCAAATAAACATGGTGTCACTGTCCTTTTAGTAATGCATATTGATTTGTTTAAAATGAGGCAGCATCCAGAAGAAAAAAAAATGCAGAATTCATCACCAAACAAACTTCAAACACATTGGAAATAAACGTAGTTTTCATGAATACAATAAAACACCTCATCACTGATATATAAATGAATTTATTTGTGTATTTATATAAACATTGACAGATGACAGTTGCCAGTTTGCTGTAAATAAAAGGGAAGCACAAAATAATTAAAGAAGTAATAGCCATAAATGTAGTTTACGTTTGACATTTTCAACGTTGTTGGCACGAACTGCAACGCCCTAATCGTATTACGAGAACAAAATATTGTCATCATCTGAAGAAGATTAATACTTCAACTTAATATTAACAATTCACATCTTTGTTGCATCTTCGATGCAATGTCTTGACTGCAGTCAAGTCGTTGGAATGCTATCGGTAAATAAATACATATTGTCAGAAATGACAATAGTATAATTGATACTGCAGGTAACAACTATTCCGCGGACTAATGCCCCGACCGGCATTGAATGCTTGCAGTATCTGTGTGAACAGCCATGACCCTTGTCGGTCACACCACCGGACACAGATCGGTTTCGGGCTTGTTAACCCTTATCAATCAGTATGCCATAGAAGAAATGTCCGATAATGGAACTGACTGGTCCTTAATATGTATGTTTACATATAAACCAAGTGAAAGTGATGGTTATAGATTCACCCAAGACGAGAGGTCTGCGTTAAAGTACCTGCTGCAATGTAGGTCGCTTTCTGCAAGTGGAACAGCGAGGAGGAAGTTAGCAGACCACATATATTTTATGACAATAGTAATTCTAAATTTGCGATATCTACTGTAAAATGGAAGATACAGAATTATTTATGTCGATTTTGTTGAATATTAGGATTTGCCCGAAAAC
Organism: Monochamus saltuarius; assembly: GCA_025584915.1. Classification (NCBI taxonomy): domain Eukaryota; kingdom Metazoa; phylum Arthropoda; class Insecta; order Coleoptera; family Cerambycidae; genus Monochamus; species Monochamus saltuarius. Next base: position 53,258,654 of record CM046725.1, on the reverse strand, counting down.
AATGATATCTGTATATATTTTCACCATCTATCCCTAAAATCACAAAATATTCCTAAAAGAGCCGAAAACGCTGGAACTACTCCAACTGCACACCCTTATTGGCTTTCCGTCATTGTTACAAATTTTCCCTTTTTTGTATACTTTAATTTTTTAAATGCATACAATGTTTTTTTTTGGTATAGTCAGATATATTTTTTTCTGCTGGCATAAAATGTTATGTAGCTTTTATGTCTGAAAACTTAAAATTTAAAATACGGTTGAACAAGTAAAAGCTGTATTGAAATAATTGAATGATATTTAAAGATTAATAAAACAAACTAGAATATCAAATTTTTCCTTGTTTTGTTTCATTACTTAAAAAAAAATCTATTGCTTTATTACCTATGACGCGAAAGTGACAGTTGGTGTTTCCTAATTTCATACATTTTCTTAATATTGTTTATCTTTCATCATTATTATTTCGCTATTCTGAAAAAGAAAATATCTAAATTTTGATGATGGTAGAGTAAGGAGACAAAAAAACTGTTTAATGATTAACGGACATCACTATAAACATTTACTAAGTAGTAAGTATAATACGAATAGATAGAGATTGAAGTTTTATTAAATATGTTCCATTTAGAACAACCAACGGTTTACATTAAACAGTTTTTAAAATGTGTGTTAGAAATAATAGGTATCCTATTTTTCTTTTAAAAATCAATACTTCACCTTGCACGATGTAAAAAAATAGACAATTTTAGAATTCAAATATTTCGAAGACCATTAACGATATATATGAACACCACCTAAAAGACTCTTTTAGGTGGTGTTGTATATATAAGGAAGCTTAATAAAAGTCTCCCTAAAATTATGCGTAGGATCCAAAAATTTTAAAACATACATCCATTTAAAATAAGCAGTTATATGGCGACTTTCGGTATAACCGGAGGTGCTACGATAATTGTTTATTTTATTTAAAGAGAACACCCCCGAAAACCGCAAAGCCTATGTTTTCAAAACTGAATTCGAAGTAATCTTTGAACTATTCTTATGAGTCTTCGCCGTAAAACAGCCTGTATAAAAAATATAAGGGAGGTAGAGATGATACATGCAACAATGTATTTTAAATATGTTTTATCTCGTCCTTATTTTGCAGATGTACATAAACTTCTGTAAAGAAAACAAAATATTTGATAAAGCGCTTATTCAATAACTGCATACATAGTTAAAGCCGTATCTCAGTTTTATTTGTTTTGAAACTTTTACTTCTTCAAGCGTACCTTCCTGTTTGAAATGTAAAACCGCGCTCGAACTTGTAATACAATAGGTACTTACGTTAAAACGCAAAGAAATTTAAAAGATTTTTCTCTAAACTTTAATCAGTTCAACGGAGGAATACTTTATGCATCAAATTTCATAAAATAAAAGTTTTCTTTGCTCTCTGGATCTGCAATAAGCAAGCTACATAATAGCATATTAGAATGTAATGTTTTGCTTTACTAAATTTATATTATAGAGTAAACGTAAAAGTCGTCAAAGGAGACCAAATTATTGCATTATCTAGTTATGAACGAAGAAATGCATGTTCGATTGAAGAACTCTGCTGAAGGTGACTCTATGGATTTTTTTAAAACGTAGCACGTTGAGTTACCTTTTGTAACAACACTGCTAACTTCCTTGGACCAGTTTAAGATCGTTTTGCTGATCTAATACTTGCACTAGAACGCCATCGATATTGTAGGGTAGTTGTGTGGACGAGAGAAACCAGCCCTGTCTGAACACTATCTGTTTATGTTGGTTAATCCTTTAAAGTCACCTGCAAAGAACGCGTGACCGTTGTTTAGGTGGTAAGGTAGATCGGCTGTAAAGTTGATATAAAGTAATGGACCCAGACAGACCCTTGAGGCACTCCAAGGGTAACATGAAGGATCCTGGGAAAGCTTCACTGAGAATTGTCAGATAGGAATGCAGCATAGCCAATTTAAAATGTTAATTTTCCTTTATAATATCCATTATTCACATCATTGACAGTATCAATTTCGTTGAATATTTTTCCCTTTGGCCAGGTTACCTAACTTATTTAAGTAAATCAGAACTTCTTGCTTATCAAAACATTGTCCCATTGTAACATAAACTTGCTTGGAACAGGATGAGATGTTAATTACATTTTAAATAATCTAGTCTATTTTTCTTAAAGATTGAAAATATTTGTAGTAGTACTCTAATTATAAATAGAATAAAAGGATTCCAAAACGCAACAAATACCGTTAAAACACAAGTTAAGAACTAAAGTTGCACTTGTCATCTACAGAATGAGATATGAATTAAAATATATTTATGTTAATGTTAATAATTTGAAAGACCTATTTTATTATCCACCGATTATAAGTAATGCATTTTATGAACATGTTTGCGCTATTGTCCACTTTCATAGATAATACAGAAACAATTATGTTTTAATCAATGTACGTAACAATAAATTTCCACATATCAAATTACAAGGATTAGAGTAATATTTAACCTATATTTAGTAAATTCAAACAAACTGTTATAATAACTTTAACATAAAATTATATCATCAATAGAATATGAGCAATTTCGTTCTATATTTAGTATATTATTGGCTGTATATTCACTTCAATAGCAAACAATATTATTTTCTAAATGCTATTATCATCGATGTATCGATCGCTTTCCACCGCTGGCTATTCAAATAAGTAGATATAATGTTAATGTTATATCAATTCATATCAAAGAATTGTTTGAGTGTGCTACTGACACACTTATTAAAGGTCTACATCATCACAAAGCATGTTTTTATTATATAAAAAATTGTCGATAATGTTATTTTAGGATTATTATGAAGACACTATTATTGTAGGGTACATATAATAAATATAACTTTTATTCATGGGTTCTATAAGCTTACTATCTACATCGATGAATGATATATTCAAATATTTTATATTTTATTAGGGTTGTATTTAAAAAAGTCTAAATAACTCATAAATTATTAATTATTCAACTACTGGTTTCGCAGTTTTAAAAAACTACATATTCAGTTCGACAATGCTAAAGACTACAATACAAAAATAGGTACTTGTAGACCAGGGTCGATAATTTTTGAAACCAAATAATAGTAGGATGAAACCCATTGGAAAAGAAAGAGAATACAACAAAAATGAAAGGAAAATAATTTACGGGCGATCTGAGGTCGGGAAGTGGAAGGGGGTGAGTTTTTAAGGGCAAAAAACGGTTTATTTCGATTTCTGGCAAAACTACAAGTCCTACAAGAAACGAAAAAATATTGTAGATGTCTTATTAAATATTAACTTTATTAACTTATTTGGTTTGTTAATGATAGTAGTATATTTCGACTTGAAATTTTTTCGTTTATCAATGTAACATGGAATCTTACGTTTTTCGAGTAATTAAAGTATAAATTTTAATAAATAGCTCAAAATTGTATATAATGATTAAATACAAATTTTTGGATTCGAGTTTGTCGCATTGTTTCTTTGCATTTTCTGAGAACATTTACCATAGTAATGTATATTTTTTACACCATCATAAAGTAGAGATTTCAACGAACAAAAAGCCCACCGACTTTTTAAAAAAAGTAGATATGTTGACGTGAGAACTATCGATTGAAAATTAGGGTGCTTTTTCGATATTAAGTCAAAATAAGGTGAAAATAATAAATATTTTAAATCAAAAAAGTTACAGTGTGTTTGGGACATAAAAAGGTAAGTTTTCACCAAATTTCGTGAAAAAATTTTTTTTTGTAAAAAATAAACCAAAAACTTATTATTTGAATTTTTCACATAAATTTTGAGGTTATGTGAAAAAAGTTGTAGATCTTTTTATTACCTACAATTTTGCTATTTACCTTTTTTCCATAGGACTTGTAGTTTTGCCGGAAATCAATATAAACCTTTTTTTACCCTTAAAAACTCACCCCCTTCCACTTCCCGACCTTCAGATAGCCCATAAATTATTTTTCCTTTCATTTTTGTTGGATTCTCTTCAAAGGCTTCAGCACTGGTCTATTGTTAAGTGCTTCACAATTATATAAAATATTTAAGGTTATAAAGAAATAGAATTATGTACTTACGTTTATTTTTTTTTTATTTTTTTTCTCATATATTTTCAGGTATTAACAATATTGTGTGAAACTAACTACTCAGTGGACAAAAGCCCCAACCTGCGTTGAATTACACCCACAATATCTACCCATATATTCCTTATTATTAGCTTTTGTAACATTTTTTACTGTTTAAGAAAGGTATTTTAAGCTAATATGTATCAAATCTCCTACAATTCCTATCAATGAAGTCATATGTATGTTCTCTGATACCAAACATCTAGGTATGCTAATGAACATCCACAGACAAAACTCTATTCAATAATTATCTAAAAAATTTAATATATTTACTAACCTCTGGAGTGGGAACTCGAAATTCAACCACAATAATTGAGATCTCACTTATTTCTGCGTTTTATTAGGATCGCTTCATCAGGTGGCCTCCTTTAACTTGAGTCAAATATCTAACTATAAAGATGATTATACCAATAAATTAAAATTATTTGAAATTGAATGTCAAAATGAAATATCGACAACGTCAAACTGATTAACTGTCAATGAATATCATAACAACCTACTAAAATAAATAAAAATTAATAAAAAAATTTTACCTTTTATGTATAGTTTTTTTTTTTTTGGTATCAGAGAACATACATATGACTTCATTGATAGGAATTGTAGGAGATTTGATACATATTAGCTTAAAATACCTTTCTTAAACAGTAAAAAAAGTACTTACGTTTAATTGTCAAAAGATTTGTCAAGAATAAATTTAGAATAATATAATAACAATTTTAGAATTTAAATTTCTACGAAAACTATCAAAATATAAAGAAGTGACAAAATCTATTTTGTACTATCAAAATATATCAAGAAATTATAAATAAATAATAACCAATATATGTGTGGTTCTGCTATTGTAGGATCTTATTAAAATAAAATATAAACAAATATACATATTACAGAAAAACAGAATAATACATCTATACTAAAACTGAAAATGTAAGAATAACGTTACATTTATTCATAATAAGATTTCACAAAAAATCTTCTCGGGATTTAATTGGCGAGGAATAAACAAAATCCTTCAATGTTCCCCAAAGAAAATAATCACATTTGTGATCATGGTGGTTAATTTTGAGGACAATTATTTCCTCACCCTAATCATTATTTGGAAACTGGAACAGTACCACTAAAATAAGGTGGTGCCCATCATGCATAAAACAAAACTATAATCTAAGTTGCAACGGTAAATCTTCCGATTAAATTAGTGAGAGTATTTTGCAGAAACGTTTAATTTGAAAAAAAAAACACAGGAGTTGTCAGAATTCTTTCAAGTCACTTAAAACTGCAAATAAAGAAAACATAACTATATTTTGAGAATAACAATTGTTGACTAAAAAAAAAAGTTTCTTTCAAATAATGTAGGATGAATATTTAAAATAGTTTATGAAAGTATAATCGTCAAAAATTATTTATTGTAATTAACATAGTTGATTTTGACATTTCGAAGATTTAAAAGATACTTTTGTACAAAAGAACTCTGAATATTCACGAATTTCGCATCCATGAACACAAGGCTTTCGTCAATGTATAAGGTGCATAGGTGTCAAAATTTCCACGTTCCACAAAGAAGACGTTTTCCAGGGACGAGATTAAAAGCGACGGAAATGGAGGAAACATTGAAACAGTTAATGAATGATGAAAGATATGAAGGAAGATTTAAAAAAAGTAATTAAGAAATAAAGAACAGTTTAAAAGAAGTAAAAAATAATCAAGAAGTAAATAGTAAAACGTTAGAACAAGTAATTAAGATCAATCTCAAAGAGTTTGAAGAAACTGTTGAAGAAAAAAATAACCTTTTGAAAAATGAGATGCAAAATAAGGTCTATGTCGTGGAAGAAAGTGTTAATAAATTTTAGAGTGAAATCATCAAAGTCCAAGTCGTAGAAGAATTAACTAATTAACTTAGAACATGAGGTTACAAATCTAAAGTCACAGTTCTCGGTGAAGGAATCCGTTAAGACGGAAAGTTTTATTTTGTCGTTCAAGAATTAAGCAGCCAACGTGGGATGGAATTGTATCATGGAGTACTTACGTTAAACAGTTGGAGGCAGCCGCTTTGGCAAACAATTGGTCAGAAGAAGAAAGTGCCATATCATTAATAGTTGCTCTACGGTGGGAAGCCATGGCGATTTTAAGAACGCTAGCTGAGGATAAGCAAAAGTATTATCAAACATTGAAGACTGCTTTGGAAAAGAGGTATGGTGAAACCCATTTGCAATATATTTACCAAGCACAACTAAAAGGCCGAAGGCTTGTTCGATGAAAATCTGCAGCAATTTGAGGCAAATATAGCACATGCGGTGAAGGTAGCTTACCCCATCGCACCCTCAGATTTCCAAGAACAGTTAGCAGTAAGCAGCTTTATCGATGGCCTGCGAGATTCCAGAATTAGTCGGGCATTAAGGTTAGCCCTGGCACTGGAAATCGAAGCTGCTCAACAAGCTTCTAGAAGTGGCCATGGAAGGACAAGGCGAATTAGAATTCAGACCGCAGAACAACAAGAAGTCCAAAAGAATGTAAAAGAGTTTGTGAAGAGTCTGGAAGATTTATTGGATAATTTTTATAAAAGACGGGACTGTGCTGATTTCATCATGTACAGGAGGCAGCTACCCATCTAGTTTTGAAACTGTGGATCAAAGACATCTCAGAAATCAATGCCCTAGGATATCCAATCTAGATCAAAAAGAGCCTGGCAATTGGAGAGCAGGCAACAAAAGAGTTTAGCCAGAATACTGAGACAGAGAAGAATCAATTATTAAAATTGAAACAGGAACTGGAAAAGGAGAAGGAAACATTAATTGATCTGGACAACCATAATAAAACTTTGAAAATTGCGGAAGTTAAATACTTATAAAAACAAGTTAAAAACCTGAGAGAAATAGAAAAAAAATCCCAGCAGTGTAAGAACTTTAACTGAATGAAGCAAGAGAAAAGAACCAATTTTTGTGCCAAAGTGCTAAATTGCAAAGCCAGAATGAATGGATAATAGAATTCTTACTGAAGAATAGAGTGAAGATTCAGACTTCGGAGCTATATACCAATGGAAGATTAAATACTTGGATCGACTTAACTGCAGTGACATTTCTAACAAATCTTTGAAAAATTACTTGACCCTATGGGATTCCTTAGTAATACAGATATTAGCCCGAAAAAGAGTACCACAAGTTCTTGAGGTTTTAAAGGTTTGAATAAAGTCAGATAACGATTTTATTGGTTTGGAAGTTATTCCGATGTGGAAGAATGGTGTCGACACTGTAGTATTTGTTCATTAAATAAAGGTCATACAACGGAGTAACCTGATCGGAACGATCATTTCTAAGAGGGGGCAATGTTACCGAAGTTCACCTACCTTTTTAGTTTGTTAGTTATGTTCCAGTTTGCGTTCGAATTTATAATTTTTGTGATACCTTTATTTCGACGTTTTCTAGAATATTCCAGATCATATTCGATTTGATTCCCGCTACGTTCTCAAGGCCACGGAAATTTCTAGAACCCTAAAAACAAGCAGAGCACTTTCGCCGCCACAGTTTAGTTTATGTCAGTTATTCTTGTGAAACCCAACGCTAAAGTCATAAACAGTCACAGCCAAGATTTGACAGCTTTGAAGTATAATTTGTTGTGTAATCAAGTAGTGAAAATGAAGTTTGTTTTTCTACATAATTCAAGACTAAGTCAACGTAGAGGTTACAATATGTACACAAATTAATAAAACACAAAAACCGAGAAACGAATACTAGACTCACTCTACACAAAGCGTCAACGACGGTTATGTAAAGGTCGCTGGCGGGATATCACAAGAGATAGGAATATATGACGTCACCTGCTGCATTGATTGAGGGCGGAGCGAACTTCGGTCATTGATATCTCCTTTGTTTTTGGATCAATTAATTCAATTTTTCCAACATTATGGTTAAATTGATTAGATCTGTAATAATGACAAGTTCAGATAAAATTTGGTTATAGCAAATAACCCCAGTTAAAGTACTAGATAAACTTGTGCAATTAAAACAACAGATTTACATTAATATTTTGTGTCTGCCTATTAAGACTATTATAATTAATTTCAATGTTTGCAAACTTTTAACTTAATACCGTCTAAAGGTCATCATCGAATAGCATAATGACGTAATTTAGACGAACTCAGGTTCACTTCATACGGCAAACTTATATCTGCAAAAAACTACTTTGTCAACTTTACTATTACTCCTGTTTCCGAACTCCATAAATATTTAACAACAGCGACCAAACTCCACTGGAATTTGAACTGTCGTTTTGCCTAACTTCTATTAGTTTAGTACTTGCAAGAAGCAAACAATAAATTTTGCAAAACATAGTTCCGTCTAGATTAACTTCGAGGAGCTCATGGCTCTCTTGGTTAATTACATTTCTTATACCTATGCAGTTTTGCTTAAAGAAACTAATACATTACAATAATCTTAGGAAAATTTAATGGTTGTGCCTCAAACAGTGCGATTTATATAATAATTTACCACAGACATTTCAAAAATAGTACAGATAAAGTTACTTAAATTACAAAAAGTAGCGCAATGATACTGTACAGTCAAAATAAACGAGATTTACCAAATCTAAAAACTTCTATATCTAAAAATTCACCGTTTCTGAGATACAAGATGTCAAATATTTCGAGACTTTTATTTATTTATTTTTTATTTACATGGAAACCTTCCGTTATAAAACAGTAATAGTTCTAGGTTGTAGTGAGACATCTTTAGTCTAATTATTCAATATGATTACATGTTCTCAATATAATCAGTGGCGTAGAAACCATGTGCATTCTTCTTTTATTTAAAATAAAAATGTACGCCACTGTCTTAATTATAATAAACGTAAAATACTTTAAATTTTGATTATTTTAAACAAATAATTATTGTTTAAAATGCATCGTCTTTAGGTAATTGTGAATATATACAATATGCATTTCGTAGTTTGCGTGGTGAAACCTATTATGCTTCAGTAATATAGGGCATAGGGCAACAGTAGATTTATGAGGGCAAAAGAATGCCATATAGCTAAACTTACTTCAGTAAAATGTTGATGGTGAAAGGAGGATGTCAAATTACAAATTTTATTTTCGATATTTGTAAATATATTTTTTTTAAATCCAAATATTTTGATATATTTTGTAGATCGGGGGTTTTTGAAGGCGAGAAATTCAAATTTGTTTCCAATTTTAACGCTACTAGTAGAAGGCGTCACTTATACTTCTTTTATCTGACTATCAAGACAATCGATTCTTCTACTTTTTTATGTGAAAAATATACGCCTTGTCAAAGTCACTAGGAGTACCTAACCGTTTTCGAAATAATCCTATTTGAAATATTTCATACACCGAAGAAAAATTATTTTGGTTTCAGATAAATCGCCTATCCTGAAGAATATATAGCAAAATGTTACTTGAAAAAGTTACATTACTTACGACGATGTGCAAAATTTTAGGAGTGAATTTTCAAGATTCCTTCAGCTTTTGATACATGTACAAACTACGAAATGCAGCGATATTTTAAATGGACAATTACCTACTTGAATACATTTTAAAGACAATTTCAAAGAAGTTTGATTAGTTGACGTCAAATATATTCAGAGATATTTACATAAAAATTTTTTTTTTTTTTCATAAAATTACTTGAGTATTTCAGACATTACTTAATAACAAAAATGCCACAAATAAATAATTACAGACAAAAACTGTAGTTACATAATAAATACACCAGCAAAGAAGTTACAGTAACCGCTTAGTATTACGTCGCTTTAGTATCCTATTACTTTGCTTAATTTCCAAAAACGAGCTAAAGGAATTACATTAAAGCCCTAAGCAATCTAGATTCTACTTTAGCGCCACAGCTTACCGCACAAAGTTATCACTATTTCCTGTTCTGTTAATTCAGTGCATACTGGTCTCACATAAGCGCAGCTTTAAGCCGTTTCAACATTCGTGTGAAGACGTATTGCCCACTTTGTGGGGTTAGTTCTCTGATGTATGCAGCATAGTTAAAATAGAAAAAATCTTACCTACATAAATGGCAATGGATGCATGTGTTTGAGCGTAGTTAATAATGATGGTTTTATTTTGTTCACACATTTTACGACAGGTAAAGATAAATTACCATTTATGACCAAATTCTTACATCAAATCTGACAGAACTGAATTTATTTTAAGCATATTTCAAGAAATATTTTCTCAAGAAAGTGTTTTATCTCCATTATGAATTAGAACTATGAATTGTAATCTTTTAGGGTACAAATAGAAGACAGTGCAATAAACTAATATATTGGGGTTATGCTTAAGTTCATAGCATTTACGGTTTCCATTACATTGAGTGAAACTATTGTTAACCATATGTCATTTTTTAATAGAATAGTCTTCAAACTTGAAAATTTGAGCAAAAAAAAATGGTGTGTGGAGAATAAACTTACATGTCTTTTTTTACTTCAATAGATGTAGTAAGGTAGCGGATGCTCCTAGAACTATTTCTGACTATTAACGCTATTACGAAGAGAACGCCTGGGTAGTATAGTACAGAAATGATTTTTCGAGCAAAATCATCTGACTCTGAAAAAAATTGTGTAAACGCTTAGATTCACGGCAATACCTCTCAAACAACTTGAGATCTGATCACAACACACATATACGAACTTTGACAAATAGGTTTCGCATATTTATGTATTTTTGCTAGCTTTTCATTGTTTAGCTCATTCTTCTTTTATCTCCAATTGTTACTGATGCGAAAAATGCTAAAGTCAAGAACAGAAAGAATTGGCACAACCCTAACAAAAAACAGCTGAGGCTCGGAGGCCTTGAACAAAAAACTGGTACCCATTAATGTAAACTGATTTGGGTGAAATAAAGAAAACGTATTCTAGACCATTGTTTTACTATTAATTGCTTCCGAAAGATCATTACTGATGCATTGCCAACAATTTGTCGTTTTACTAGAAAATGAGAAAGAAAGATATCATTGAATATTTCACAAATCCTTTATTCTTCTAAATTTAACTCTTTTCTCTAAATGTAACTCATCATATCCCATCTCTATAGAACAATCTTCGAGGAATATGTTTGAATGATATATCTGAAAATTAACCAGATGATTTCTTCACTTCCAAACCACTGGAATAAAGAAAATTCCAGGTCGTTGGAAGTCGGCCATAAAAAGAGAATGCCTTATTTCGTTACATTGTCAAGTATGCACAATGAGACATGGTGTTTTATGGCAACCGTCTGCTGTAGAAGAATTCAGTTGATCATTACCATTGGAAGAAAATAACTACTTACCAATATTATAATATTGACATTTTACTTTATAAAAGTTTACGTGGTTTTTAGTCAAAATAATTACAATAAATAATTGAAAACAACAGTAAAAGGGAGTTTGAAAATGTGCCTAACGAAATTTGCAATACATCAACTGCTGTTACAGCACAATTATTACCTAAACAATGCAAATGTAGCTACAGAAACGTTTATAAATACTAACGAAATGGATGGATATATAGAAATGTAAAATTATCACAGAGGACGTAATTTTGGTTTATTTGGATCTTCTATCCTGTGAAACCCTATGCTGAAAAGTACTGTTTTAGTCAAGAATAATGTAAACGAAGCCAAATTCTCGAAGGTTATAGCATTTCTTAAAAGGAAGAGTTGGTTATAAACCGAATAAATCAGTCTTCAGCAGCGAGCAGATCAACAAATTTATTAGGAGAGCAAACAATGAAGCCTACCTAATGTAAAAGGTAATTTTAACAAATACCACGTTTGTAGGAAAAAAATATCGACTAAGTTGATTTTACTATCAAGTAGTAACAATTATTGTGTTACCGGTGCGTGTGGACGTGAAGAATGACAAAATTGTTAATTGATCATATAAACGGAAAGGAAGACATATTGCTTGTGAAAATACCGGTTTCCAAAACACACATTGAGAGAACATTTCTTATAATTGGGCAAGAAAATTAGATACTGTATAGGCAATATTTATCTTTACGGCCATTCTATGCTCTACACAGCAGATTATTTGTAAAGTACACAAAAGTAAAATGTTTAATTTAGCCTGTCGGTAGCCACAGTTCTGAAAGTCTAGGACTAGGGATTTCAGAATTTTTAAAGCTACCCAATCCTAAAAATTACACAGGCCATTGCATTCGTCGAACTTCGGGGACGTTATTTGCTGATAATTGTGGAAATATAAAGAAACACGGGGGCTGGAAATGTACCAACATTGCTGAAGGATATATATGTATATAGATGATTCATTTACAAACTAAATTAAAATTACCAAGGCCATTAAAAAATTATACGAAAATAATCTATATGAATCGGATACCTTCATATTCTAACTTCAACAACAAGAATTAAATGTACAAAACATCTCAAATAAATTGAATCTCTTTTAATATTAGTAAGTGTTCGAATTTCCTTGACAAATATTAAGTGTCTAATGTAAACAAGAATTAGAATTATCCTAATTTTGTTGTACAAATAAATATTATAAAGAAACGTCCTTTATTGATTTGTTACTGCACAGTTGACGACAAAATAGTGTACGAAAAACGTTTAGAAATTGTTTTTTAGGCTCGACGACTTCCAGGACGAGTTGTCGACTCGTCAAAAAAATAACAGTATTTTTCGTGACTTGTTACGTAAATTAGTATTTCGTATCTCATAAATTACTTATACAGGGTTAATAACAAAGTACAAAAATTTTAACCATATGCTTATGGTGACATAAAATAAAATAATAAATGTACCATTTCGGAAACCCTTTTTTCCCGCGGACTCCTATGACAATCATTTACCATTTTATTATAAGAAAATTGAAATTTAATGTAAGGAATCACTGCTAATAGAAAACTCAGAAGACATCCGCAGCAGTACTTGTGTAAAATCTAAAATCGTGTACAATTACTATGATTGCCGTAGCTCCGCTGGATTTCTACTTGGCTCTAGAATAACAAACAGTATACATCATAACGCGAACTATGTTATAGGGAAATATCTGCATCTGTCAAATTCCTTTATTTAATTACTATAAAATGTTTTAATCTAAAAATTAGTCATCAATACTGAACCAGGTTTATGACAATTGACATTTTTCATTGCTAGTTGCACACTCTCCAAACATGAAAGCTTAGAATGAATATTCTAAGGGATTTTTACAGGACACTGTAAACATCTCAGGATGTTATAGTTTATGATAGTACTAATTATTTTATGCAAACATCGTCGATTATTGTTAATATTATTGCTATAATAGTGTACCTCTATAATCCGGACTATTAATTGTAAGGGGATTGTCCGGATAAGTGATTTGTGCAGATTAGTGAATATAAACTAAAGCATACTTTTACGATACAAGTAAAATCCAGAATAATTTATAAAATATTTATAAAACAACACAAAAGTAATCCTTTATAAAAAATAACAAAACATATTTTAAAACTTTATAGAAACAACAGTTTCACATATTCTACTATAATTAAAAGCTAAACAAACAAATGTAACATACTTTGGAACAGTCTTAAAAAAATGAGTAATATTTTTTTGTTTTTTTTTAATGATATGCACTTAACCTTAGAGTCTTTCTTTTTCCTAAATTATCATCTACAGCTGCATAATACATTATGTTGGCTTTATTCTTACAGATATTGGAAACGGTAGATTTTCCAATACTAAATTTACCGGCAACTGATCTGACACTTTCCCCGGAATACACCAATCAATTATTCCAAGGTTTTGTTGTAAATTTACCGTTGTAGGTTTTCATTTTGACATGTTTTTAACAATAAACACCTACCAGTGCCCTGACGCAAATTTAAATCATGTAAGACAGCGCGCCAGCATTATAACTTTTGAAATTCAATGTCTGGATTACTGGATGTCCGGATTAAACTGTGTCCGAATTATGGAGGTTACACTGTATATATATTAACAGAATTTAATTTCCCAGCAACACAAGAAGTTCAAAAGTTTATCGGCGTGAAGTACATTTTGCACTGTGTCCTGCATATAGCGACTACAGACTGCATCAGCACAGACAAAGAAACTTGCATCAGATTCTGTCAAAAATAAGATATCGTATACGGTAATTGGTTTGATATAATTTTTCAGTACTTTCCTTCACAAATTAAATTTCTCAGTATTTTTTATATTGACAAAATATTATATCGAATCCTCTTTGAATCACAACAAACAACTGCTGTGTACTGCTTTGACAGTAAACGTGTGGCACTGTGGCAGTGTTTTTATGTAGTTGTCTACATATGGCCGAGATACGGAGAGGACCCCAAAAACGAGATGTACAAGTAAAAAAATCTTTGCAACGACAAGTTTTAATGTAAACAAGTGAGAAAACAGAATATGATTCAACATTATTGAAATCTCTCCAAATATCAATCCTGGAAATAAATATCAGTAAGGTAGGTGCTACCTTCTTTTGGTGCCATATCGTGTTTCTCACTAAATCATTTAATAATTATCTACATTTTACAGATATATTTTTTTCTTTTAAAGCGACATAAATCGAGACACGTGACAACGCGGTGCCATATCACTACTTTTGACACCTTTGACTTGTGGCATATACCTAACCCGGAGGCTGATACGAGGTTAGTTTCGCCGATAAATAATGATTTAACACAGTTTCACTATATAAAAGTTAAAATATTAAGTACATACAGTGTGGAAGAAAAGTATGGAATAAATTCATTATTTCTAAAACAACGAAGTTTCATGAAATTTCCTCAGACACGTCGATTTTGCTGTTAAAAATAATCTTTTTTCTATACCAACGCATCCGACGGTCATTTGTTTTCGCGTGATGACTTCATCGGATATTTTTTTAAATAGAACTCCTATATTTTTTCATCGGATTCTTGTAGAGCTTAACTTGCTGAATTCAAAAATGTATAATTTCAACACTATTCCTTCAACTTTCCGAGAAAAAAAAATAATAACCGGTCCAATAAAATCGGCTTGAAAAAAATGTGAATAATCACTAACTATTTGTTACAATCAAATAAACGCTGCAGTTGTCAATTCTGATTAGATTTTGTTTAGCTGCCGGAAACAGTTTCTGAGATGACTTGATTAAATTTGTTGTTTTTGTTATGAAAACATGTAATATTCTAACATGCAATCTAATAAAACCAAATAATAAATTGGGGGGTCAAATACGATTGAGGCAACCAGAATTTAATTATTAATTAATTAGTTGCTTATTTTTAAATTGTTTTAAAAATAAAGAGTCCTTATTTTGTTTTACTGCCGATAAATTCACTATATCCACTTTAATCTCAACGAGCCCATCACAGACACAAATGGGAATATTCACATTTTTTTCAAGCCGATTTTATTGGATCGGTTATTTTTTTTCTCGGAAAGTTGAAGAAATAAAGTGTTGAAATTATAATTTTTTTAATTCAACAAGTTAAGCTCTACGAGAATCCAATGAAAAAATATAGGGGTTCTATTTAAAAAAATATCCGATGACGTCATAACGCAAAAACAAATGAACGTCGGAAATGTGCTGGTATAGAAAAAAGAGTATTTTTAAAAAGCAAAATCGAAGTATCCGAGGAAACACGAAACTTCGTTGTTTTAGAAATAATCAATTTATTCCATACTTTTCTTCCACTGCATATTTTAACTTTTATATAGTGAAACTATGTTAAATCATTATTTATCGCCGACTATAACCTTCATAGCTAACCATCTATACTTTCCAGGAAAGTCAGAAATCTTGAATCAATACAAATAGGTCGTAAAAGAAACATTATCCTTTTAGTTTTCGTTGCAATCTATGCCGCAAATCACAGTTTAGTCCAGACCATGAAACGCAGTTCATTCCTCGTTTCGACCGGAGTAATTAACAAGGTTTTTGTTTTATATCACTTCCATTACCTCCGCCTCTCGTAAATCTACCGGGCCTCGAAATCGAAAGCGATACCCACGGTAGTTAGTAATCCTAGGAATGCTTTTCCGCAACGTTTAACAATTGCCATACTAAGTGTAAAGTGGCTCTCAAAATTAATGAACCGCGATAACGATATGAAATGTTGCTACTTTGTAGATTCATAGATAGTCCCATAGAGAACTATCCAGCAGTGTCTTAATTTTATTATCTTTACGAATGATCCTCTTTCTGGGTGATTTAGTATACGAATTATTTTTAACGAGCGATTCTAATCCTGAAATTATTTTGATAAGTTCATTTATTCATTTTTTACAGATTTCATTTATAGTGATATTTCAGTTATCATTTTCGCCATAATTCGTTTAACTAAAGGAGATAAGTTTGTGACCTATTAGTACTTAAATAAACAAATGTGAACAATGTATTATTCCATTAAATACATACAAATCTTATGTATACTTGTTGTGCGAAGATCCAGATATTCTGAGCCTTATAACTTTGTAATATAAGATATATATACATACAGGGTGATTGAGAATTTTTAAAAAATAATTTTGGAAAAGAAAATCAAAACTGGCAGTTCGAAAATGATTTAAAGAACACTTCTGCACGGCACTGGAAACTAGTCCACTGTAAAACCTGATAAGGCGGCAAAGCTTGCAACCTACAACTGGACAAGAAATGGACAGAAATTCCCAGAGAAAGAAATAAAAATTTTATATTTATACAGCAAATTCAACTGCTTCTGCCGCTATTATTATTAATTATTAATATAATTAATTTATGGTTTTAATTAATAAATTAGTTTGACATACCTGATACAACAGAATGTGGAGCCCCAGTTTCTGCCAACTAACACAAATATTTCTGCTTCTTTTCCGTTTTAAACTCGCAAGTTATTGATCGGTGCGCTACACTTCGTCTTTAAATATCCCCACAAAAGAAGTCCAAATGATTTGAAGTCTGGCGATCATGGCGGCCATGGTACCGGTCCTTCTCGTCCAGTCCCTTGGCATTGGATACGCTGTACATGGTATGGATATAACTAAGCCTCCTGTATGATACGCCACACTGCTGCAATACGCCGTGGTCGTCCTGGACCTCCATCTTCTCCACGAATCTGTTTCAAATTTCCCTCGCGTTGCAGTACGCTTGCACTCACTGCGCACTGTAAAAGTAGCTGCGTTTGGCGCATGTTTACCGGGAAATCGTTCTGCATTCTACATTTTCACATCGCCATAAATTAAAACAATTGCCGTCAACTCCGAGATGATATACATGTAAGCCGTTTTTGACACTTGAAAAGCTAATGTAGAGACTAGCATCAGAAAAAACGTTAATACTTACAAAAAGTAATCGGATTCCAATATTCGGAATCGCCTGGCTAGAGGCTATAGTAGTCCAGCAATATAAATGTTGAAAATATTACAACTTAAATAATAAGTTCTTAATCACTTAATTATTTATGTAATTTACAAGTTGTGAGTAAAATCCTGAAACACGTCAATATTTAATTATAAAATGACATTTCTCTAACATAATTTTATACCCCTCCCTCCTTCAACTCCTTTGGAGTGACAGCTACCCCTTTAACATTTTTAAATGAAACATGGGTGCATGTGCTAGCTCACTTGATAGGGTTTTTAATTCTCCATCCACCACTATAAGATATTTTTAATTTCTCTAAATTTTTAAGGAAAAATGTTATATTATTAATGTTATGAAGTAAACAAAAGATCATGAAACAGTTTAAATAAAATGTTCAAACTGGGCGCCTGTTGCTACTTGGCAATAATGGAGGCGTTGCTGAAATTCTTCTAAAACATTTTGAATCGTTTCCGGGGTGATTGGTTTAATTTCTTGCCTTGTTCCATCTTTGATGTCATCGATGTTACTCGGTCTGTTGAAGGAGACTTTCGATTTTAAGTAACCCCATAAAAAATCAAGAGGAGTCAAATCGGGCCCCATTCCACTCATATTACCGCGTCTATAATCCACCTATTGGGAAAAACTTAATTGAGATATGCGTTTGCTTCCAATGCAAAATTTGGTGTAGCTCCGTCTGCTGATACCAAATATTTCTATCAATCAAATCAAAATTTTTTCAAAAAATCCAAATAACATGCACCAGTTAATGTGCTGTCATAGAAATATTGTCCGATAATTTATAATTCCAGCCCAAACATTCATCTTGTCAGGATATTTAGTATTAGGCTTCATCATCCAACGTGGATTTTCTATATTCCAGTATCTACAGTTCTGTTTATTGACTGTTCCATTTAAGACGAATGTAGCTTCATCAGAAAAATAATGTTGCAAAATTAATTATAAAAGTCTCATTTGATAGATATTTGGTACATGGGCATAAATAACATTTGATTGTATACAAATAAATTTTGAAGTGTTCAAATTTAATTTTCTTAATGAAAAATATATAAAATTTAAAAAATCTTATATTGCTGTATAGAGAATTAAAAACCCTTTCAAATGAGCCATCACACTCTCGTTCCATTCTAAAATTTTAAAGGGGTAGCTTTCACTTCAAGGTGGTTGAAGGGAGAGGTATAAAACATGTCAATTTGAATTAAAAGTTGATGTTTCATGATTTCACTCATAACTTGCAAATTACGTAGATAATGATTTTATCCGTTACTTATGGACCTCACTGTACATACATGGAGAGTATATACAGAGTGTCATTGAAAGAAGTACAATGCGTAGCACCATGTGATAGAAGATATAAAAGCATATAAAAAGTGCCTAAACACTTATGTCAAAATTTCTTTTGTTTTCGTGTATTTTGTTTGTATATGAAGACGCACAAATGGTACTAGATAATCTTTGTTCCAAATCTGGCACAGTACGCTAAATCCTGGTGCTTTAGTTCAGTGTTTTCATTATGATTATTCATCCGTTACCACACCTATGACAGCTAATAAGCTCGAAACCGACATATGTCTGGTGGTCCGCTAACGGATGGCTTTGGCTGTTTGCTATATGTTTTCCAGGTGTAATTCAGTGCTGGTCGGGGTCAGTAACCCGCAGAGTAGTTATTTTCTGGAATTCTGAAATTGCCGGATTTTTTTTTTTTCAAAATTCTATTGTAATCTCATCTCATTTACTGTATATTTTACATAAAAACACTTCTTTGTGCATTTTGTAAAATATTTGTCTTGTGGTTTGGCATCTAAAACTACTAGTAGATATTCTATCCCCATACTAAATTCTGTTAATTCGAAAAAACAAAAAAATTTACCCAATTTTATTCTTTGTATTCCTAACTTTAACTTTTAATCCTGATCCTATTTTAATCCTTTTTATTCTGTATTTAACATTAGTAACGTTGGTTAGTCCAAGTATTATTCTAAAAGCACATGAAACATTGTATCTCAGTCTGCACTAAACGACTCAGTGCAAACGCTTCAGCAGTGTGTGCAGTTCAAACGAAACGTATTTATCTACCACGTCATTATTTACTTTATATTTACACTGATACCGTGCACACTGTCATCCTCAAACGTATTCTTTAATGCCCCCATTATATGGCACGTCAGGGTAGCGCTGAAACAGCAAATCCTTTTGTATTCGAAAGGATATCTTTCTTCAATAGCATCGCATTTACCTCGGCTGCGCGCGGTGCATGCATCTCTGTTGTTAGCCTCTAAATGTTATCTAATACGACAGGCAACAATGGGTGAATCACAGCATGTCCTTTAAAAGAACATCATTCTATGCATTAGGTTGTCTCTATTGGATTGCTCCTGTCGGGTTATTCTGTTTTTATTGTCCGGATAAAATCCCTTAAACAGGATTTATGCGACTGCCGTCGAAGGAAATATGAGGCTTGCTCAACAGACATCCTTCCCCGATCAAATCCACTTTGGAAACAAAAGCAATAATCCTGGCATTTTGTTATATTAGCGGCCTCTGCAGCACATATATTGACAAATTATTGGTGCTCAAATTCAATTCAGTGTTTGATGTTTGTACGTGGTTTATATTTTCCGTATATGAGATCACTTCAGAAAAAACCGTAGGTACAATGACTTTTATTAAAACTGAAAATGAAGTACTTAGTGTGGTATGGACATAAATCTGAATAGTTTGTAAAGTTGCTAAAGTATTAAGCAATGGGATCATTTGTCAGTAGAGATCTTCGATTTAGTTTTAGAAATGTTATAATAAAAAAGTTACCCCTGAAATTGTACAGCCGTTGACAGTTGCAATGGTAGTCTGCAAACCAAGTTAGTGAATTAAAAACCTAGGGAACAACACCGATTGTAATTTTTTACCTTTTCAAGAGTTTCTTATTGTTACCTAAAGCAAATACAAAATATAAAAAATGATTGTTAAGGAATTAGAGATACAAGCAGGAATGCTTGACCAGAAATAAATGAAAATAAAACTGAGTGCATTCTAATGTGAAGCAGGAAAATGAATCAGCTAGAGAAATGTTAACAGTAAGTTTCTGTACTTTAGAGTAATAATAAAAGGAAACAAGTGAGACAAGTTAGAACTAAAGGTCAGGAAAGCAAAAGTGACAAAAAAAAAAGAATATACCAAATAGAAAATTTAATATCGACAAACCAGGTACTGACAAGTAGGTGGGAAAAGAAAAGACAAGTTATGAACGAAATGGATACAAATAGTAGAAAGGGGCTTGCAGTAAATAGAAAGAAGAAATTGATTCAAGAAAATAACAAAGTAAAGAATAGTGGAAGGAAATATATAATCAAGCCAGGAAGGTTTGCAATCTTAATAATATGAACAAGACGTACCAAAATTCTCAGTGCACCCCAGATGGTTAGATTTAGAAGGGTGTTGTTTGATCAATATAAAAAATGAGAATTTATAGAAAATATGGTAACATAATCGGAAGAATCGGTAACATTTTAATATAATTATATGACTAATTAAAAAATGTAAACTAATTATTGTTTGTTTCCAGTCATAATTTCTTCCACAAAGTTACAGCTCTGCAACAATTCATTGATTATACATATTTAAATTTATTGGATGTGTGTCTTATATGGGCAGTTAAATGTTTTTCTTTAATAAATCTAGAATATTATTTAAATAATCTTGTTAATAATTCAGCAGTGAAATAATTCTTTAATATTTTTTTGTAACCAAATATATTATACAGAGTATTACAATAACGTAGCAACTTTGGACCAACTGCTTTCGTCGAAATGAAGAAAAAACAAAAATATATTTTTTAAATGAACAATGTACCTATTTAAAACTAAAACGAAAGATTTTCATTGAGAGTATGAGGAAACTTACGACGTTGGTTTTAATTTAAATATCAGTGTATCTATACACACATATAACTATTATGTTATTTATTATCTTATTCTCCAATACTTGTCACCCTTCTGCGATATTTCATCTTATATCAATTTCTTCGTTTTCTAAAGTCAAATTCATAAAATGTAATCGTAGACCGTTTTTTATGAATTTGATTATAAAATGTTATACCAACATGAAAAGTAAAATAGCAATTAAAAAATAATTTGCTTCTAAATCTATATAAAAATTTAATTTTTCCTTTTCTTGTTGGTATAAATTTGTATTAACTAAAATACTAAATCATTTTTTTCTTTTCAGGTAAGTTAAACATTGGAATTTTCCTGTGCCAAGTCAAGATGTAAGGTATTTATCACTCATTAATAGTTTACGGAATGTATATGTTATTTATAATTCTTCTAACCATATTTTATACGTATATTTTTATTCAACAATTCGGAAAAAAGAGGTTCATACCTTTAAGGAATCATATACCTAAAGAAAAAATTATGTTTTATTTTTTAGTTGAATATGAATTCGGCCTAATGAAACATAATTTTTAATTCCGCCTTATACGGGGTGATTCAGAACTTCTGAACCTAAAAAAAAAATGTACAAAGGACTCTTACTACTATAATTTTGTAAAAAAATCAAAAAGGGCAAATTGAAAATGAAGGCACTGCAAACTAGTCCACTGTAAAACCTGAATGTAATAAAAATTAAACGGACAAAAAATTGAAAGAATTTCCCAAGGGAAGAAATAAATAAAATTTTATAACAAATCTAGTTTATGTCAGCATTCAACTGCTTTTGCCGCTATTGTTATTATTAATGAATAAAATTAATTTATAGTTTTAATTAATGAAGTAATTTGACATAACTGCTGCTACAACAACTGTTTTGTTCACCGACGTGTAACCACGTTTGGGCCCGTCTTACTCCGTTTCTAAAAATGATTCTGGTTCTTGTCCATTTTGAACCGATACATTCGCGTAAATCATCATTAGTGTCCACTTCGGTGAAATATACTTAATTTTTTAAATATCCCACAAGTCCAAAAGATTTAATCATGGCCGTCGTGGTATCCTTGAACTTAATAAGGTACTCTCGATTTGGTAAAAAAAATGAGGAAAAGCCACATTCGAAGTCGGGCAGCTAAGGGCACATCTTCCAGACGTTCAGGCAGATTATTTCTAAGGAAATCGAGATACCCCATCCATTCGATTTGGTAATATGAATATCCCAATTAAGCGATCATCAACAATCCCTGCCCAAATATTTATAGAAAAGCGTTGCTGGAAATAATCCCGTTGAGTCGCGTGCGGATTTTCTAAATCCCAAACATGAGTATTATGAATGTTATACATACCATTCCGCTTCATCTGCACTAACACGTTTGCCGTAAATCTGTGATTTTGAGCATTTTGTTGCAGCAACCATTCACAAAATCTAATTCATAAGAGATAATTCCTTGATATTAATGCTTGGACAGGATGTACATGGTATGGATATAATTGAGCCTCGTGAATGATGCGCCACACTGTTGATTGGGACATTCCACGTACTTGTTGAGCTATTTATTCGGGATTCTCTTCAACAATCTCTAAAATGTGTTCCTCTTTTCCACGATTCGGTTGCAAATTTCCTGTGTCACGCCCGCTTTGCACTATCGCGGTAAACACTTGATTCTTGAAAAACTAATGTAAACACTATACTAAACGTTAATACTAATATTTGATTTCAGATTTCAGTATTTTACAAATAATTCTTTTACAATATTGGCTCTATTTTTCATGGCGCATATATTGCTAAATTGTTTTGCAAGTTGCGAATCACCCGGTATAAATAAGAGGGGAAACTTCAAGAGAAATTAGATTTACTTACCCTATCCCATATATTTGGGTAAATGTTCCGTAATTGACCATTTCAGACAAAGATATAATAAGAAAAGGGTGGCTACCAGATGCCCAAAAAACCTATTATGATATTTAGTGGCAGTTTGTATTGAAAATAAAATAAGTTAAACAGTAAATTAATATTGTATGAGGAGACCGTCATGTTTTATTTTACCTCAAAATTAGGTTCATATGAAACAAAATTACATTTTTAATGGGAAATCGGAGTTTACTATAGGCTGATTAAATAAATAATTTTGTTTAAGGGCGCCGTATTCTTAGCGTTTTCTACAAATAAAAGTAATTTTAGACATTTGAAGAACTGAATAATATAGAGTTTAGCAAATAACAACAATGTTATCTCATGCCACCGGCGAATATTCAAAGGTACCGAAGTAAAATAATCAATATATAACGTCAGAAAATTTTTAGGTACCTACTGAAATCTTTCAAAATACGTATTTTTTTAAAATCAGCTATAAATGTAAACATTGTTATAACATAAACTTACATAGATCTGCATATAAGATTGTTCAGTTTTGTTTATAAGTATGTGAAAATATTTGTTAAAATGTGGGGTTAGAATAGCGAAATAATGTGTGTCATACAAATGCATTTTAAAAGTTATTATATTATTTGAAGAGAGTTTAAATAGTAAAAGTGGATAAACAAAACATCAGTAATTTTATTTTTTATATTACTTTTGTTCTACGTGTTTTGTTTTTCAAGATTTCAGTACCTAAAAACATTACAAATTTGATCATATTTACGGCGAGAAATACGGCGACCTTAACCAGCGCTCCCAAAACAACTATTTTCACAAATATATATCAATATTGTAGTGATATATAGTGTGTATATGGCATATGTGTTCAATATATTTCTAGAATTAAGTAAAATAGTTGTACAATGTAATAAATAAAAAAAAATTCTTATTAATAATTAGGCAAATAATTCTTTAATACTTTGCTTGGCTTTCTAAAAGAGATGCGATTTTCATTTATTTAATTTTGCAAAGCAATGAAAATACCAATAACTGCGTATCATTTTATCAAGATATATTTTTTCAATATATGAAGCTGCTTTATAATTGTACAAAGTGATCACATATACGACGCCCAGTACAAGAATTTCGGAAACGATAATACAGGGCGGCCAAATGAAAACGAAACAGAGCCATTTTCAGGAACTGAGTCAAGATTGTAGAAAAACTCTCCGACCCGTCGATTTTCGATTTGCTGGTATTTTCGACTTTCACTTTCACCCCCAACCAAGGGTAAGCATTACCCCAAAATATTTAAATGACAATGGGGTTGAGTAATATTTATGTTGAAAGCTCTTACAACAGACTTTAAATTTCATAATTCCGCCCAATACTTAACAAGAATTTTGACTTTGAAGTTGAAACTTATGTACAAACAATTAGTAACGGAAAAAACTCATTCGAGTTAAGTACGCCAACGGTAAAATATTTCTTGCGTTACATTGGTTTTTGGCGATTTGTATCTCTTTCGTAAAAAAAAACAGTTGTAAAAAATAGAAATGAATACTATACACATACAACGAACGTAAATTAGTGGATTCAAAATTTATTTTCTAGTATTATTTGAAAGCGTTGGTTGGTAGTTTATTTAATTGTGTTTTTGAAAACTGAACACTATGGTTTATTCCAGTGATAATAAATAAAATATTTACTTTCTTATCTGCTCATCATTGACTGACTTTTTCAGTTTTCGGCTAGTTCTTTTAAAGAATTTTAGATTAATCGTTGTTTCGAGTTTATATAGTCAACTTTTATTCAAGACCTAAAACTTTTGTTTTGCAATAATGCCTAAACGTAAACTGAGTCCATCTGAAGTCAATAGGGTATTGGAATGATCGAGGCGGGACGTCTCAGAGAAGTTGCTATCTTCTTTCAGGTCAGAGAAAGCGTAATTTCAAGGCTTGTGTATCGATATAGAGAAACAGGAAATGTCGTTGAAACACTGAGGAGTGGACGCCCAAGATCTACAGCCCTTGCACAAGACCGGTTTATAACAGTATTCATCCATAGACAGCATCTGAGTACTTGTCGGATCATGCAACAGCGATTTTTAAACGCTTCTTGTGTTGCGGTTTCAATTGAAACAGTTCGTAGAAGACTGCGAGATGTTAATCTGCTTTGGCGAAGGGTTCCACTGACACAAAATCATATGCCACTTCGGTTGCAATGGGCTAACGAACATGAATTGGAATGATCAATTGAGGTCTTTTTGTTCACAGATCAGTTACCCTTCCTTTGGTACCCAAAAATCGTAGTGCCATCCAGAAAGATCATCCATTCGGAGATGGTACAGTTGCTGTTTAGGGAGGCATTTGTTTTAATGGGCGTACAGAGTTGTTGGTGCTTGATGGAAACATGAATGCACAGATCTACGTCGAATAAGTCATCAACAATGTCATCCCTTTGTTTCATGCTGCAATTGGGCCAAATCTTTTATTTCTCGACTATAATGTACGACCTATTTAAAATATTTTTGAACAAAAGCTTTCAACCTTTAAAAGAAACTCAAGATTTCTGAACTTCCTTAACTTTTGTGGAGCAGTGTATTTATCAAGTCAGTATAAGATTTTTCCAAGAGTAGTA
The DNA here is from genome assembly GCA_025584915.1 of Monochamus saltuarius. NCBI lineage: Eukaryota > Metazoa > Arthropoda > Insecta > Coleoptera > Cerambycidae > Monochamus > Monochamus saltuarius. The sequence continues at coordinate 53,232,779 of CM046725.1, read as the reverse complement.
TGCTGAACTTTGGTACTACATGATCAATACGGTTATAGTAACTGAATCTTTATATATGTACTAGATTAAAAATGTTGTATCCTGAGTTTTTTTCATAATGTATTCTTTAGTACGTATTTTAAAAGATCTTAAATGTCTAAAATTAATTGTATTTGTAGAGAACACTATTTGAAGAATACGGAGCCCTTAAAGTAAATATTTCAGACCAGTGTTACGCAGTTCTTCAATCTATTAGATAATATGTAATAGATTATATTATATCTTCCACGTTTTTAGTGATTTTTTGAGAGTTAATGCTTGGCAAAATGAGTTCCTTATTACAATTAAAGAGCTTGTTGTATCCATTAAATACCCTGTCTGCCAGATAATTAATGACGAAATCTTGGAATTAATCTCTTGCCTTGAATAAAAAATGAATTTTGTTTTAAGAAAAGACAATACAGTCTGGAGATGTTTTAATTCCGGGGAAAATGTCTTAACGACTTTTAATAATTTACGCATAAAAATTAAAATCTACATCTTCGCATTATTACTGGCGGCAACCCTAAAAAATTATAAAACCGTCTTAAATTCTGCCGGAGGGCCCCACAGATGGAATATAATCTAATTTTAAATAATTACGAAGTAATAATGGCCCTAAAAGGGGGTCTTAATGTTCAAACGGATTAAAACCAATTAAGTGTTGAGTACGCCAGTACGAAAATAAATGAACTATATATTTTTTCACATAAATTTTAAAACGAATATAAAATCGTGTGCATGAAACGAAACTACGCGTGCTCAAGGTATTTTGCCATAAATATTATTCTACTCTTCTTCGCATTATGAGAAAATACAGAATTGTGGAGCCGTAGTAAATTTTGTAACGCTCATTGTAGTTCTTTAGGTTAATTGGGTATCTTTCCACACTTCTGAAAAAATAAAGATTAATTTAATAAACCCTTGTATCAAAAGGATCAGTCAAGGGTTATTTTTAAAACTAAGCTTACCTAACGAAAAAGTCTCAAACTGAAAAAGCGGATAAGTAAACGATAACAAAATTCACAGCACTATCACGAACTTATCACCGTATTTTTTGACGTTTCGGAAAACTTTCTGTTTTCCTTCTCAAAAATTGCAATTGTATTAAAATTAAGTCAAGTTTGACGACAATTTAAAATTTGTTTATCTGTCTCCATAGAGATCTTCTTGATACAACTGTAGGTAACAGTAACATTGATCATTACTGAACAGTTCGACACACCCTTATCCCCGTTCAACAAAATAGTCCCAGTCTCTTTTAATTTTCTTTTTTCGCAGTCGCAAGGTATGCTGTAGATGTAATTTTTTTTAATTTTGTATATCTTTTTTTTTTTGACAAGTAGGATCGTAAAGTCTTAGTTGCCAGAAAAAAATTTTCTAATATCAAATTTGTTACCGACTCTTCTTAATCTTTCTGATAATATAGGAATGTATGGATTTTTTAACAAATCATTAATTAACAATGGAATTATTGTAATAACAAATGTTGGAAATGGCCACTTCAGCAAAAATACATGCTTTACATCTTCTTAAAATTGCATTTCGAATACGTGCAAAAAGTCCAGGAGCTCTCTTCTGATATCACAACCAGCTATAATTTGTTGACGTCAGTGCTCCTCAAATTTAATGTGAACCTTGTAAACTATTATCTTGAGATGTCCCCAAACAAAAAAATCAATAGGGTTATGAGTAGCCAAGGATGACCTGATTTTTGAGTGTCTCGTTTAAACACGTTATTAGCGAATCTTTTATTTAAAAATCCGTAAGCAATCAAACTAAAATGTGAGGAAGTCCCATCGTGCATCAATCATATTGTTTGTCTTAGCGCATAGAGAACATCAGCAAGTAGTTTAGGTAAAACGTTTTCAGGAAAATGGTTGTATGAGGCACCGGTTAAAGTTCTTGGGAAAAAGTAAGGCCCAACAAGAAATAAAAATTAATACCCACCCATACATTCAAAGAAAACAGATGTTGAAATCGAGATTTCATTATGGCATTAGGGTTTTTATCAGACCAAGCGTATTTATTGTAGAAGTTCATTATACCATCTCTGGCAAAAATTATCTTTGTTAGCGCTAAAGTTAACATATTGTTAAATTTTTTGCAAACTCCCTTGGCAAAATTTTAGACGAGCATTGTAGTCTTGCGGCATTAAGACTTGAACCCTTTTTATAACTGTTGATAGTTCAGATCCGACTAAACTAATATATGATTCACATTAAAATTTGCAGCAATCTTCCTAGTACTCATATGTGAGTCTTCTTCAATTTTGTGTAGAATAGCTTCTTCCAACTCAGGCGATCTAATACTCAAACGTTTTCCAGGAATTTTATCTTTCTGAAATGAGCCTGACTCCGAAAAACGTCGAAAAACATTTCTGAACATTCATGGATTTGGAGTTGGATGATTTGGAAATTTTTCCATATAAATTCGCTTACCCTCAGTATTTCCATCTGCATGGCCATAAATGTAAACCATTTCAGTATTTGAATATGCATACGCCATTATCAATACTTAATCTTTTTAAAAAATAAACTTAACTTAGCAATACACAATATTAATATGATGACGGCTTCTTATTATTATTGTTTTGCCTCCCTAAGATATGTTTACGTAATTAAGCAACGGTGTAAAAATGCACTTCATCAAATACATCAATTTTGTTGTTATCGGATTGGAATACAAAAAAGTGAAGATAATACAATGGCACACACGATTACCTATTTTATTTGTAATATTTTACAGAGTGATATATTTGTTTTGGTCAATAATGATTGATGACACCTCCACCACTGGTAAGTTTCTAAAGCTGGTAATTTTCGTTTCATACCCACTGTCATACTAAACATGCTCACAGAATTTGGTTGAATTATATCAAGCGGTTTAGAAATTAAAAACTGTTTTTTTCTAAATTTTTGCCACGCTGTAGCTGGACAATGGCTGCCCTAAGACCCCACATTTATATAACAAAAAACCCTTATTTTTGGCCAGATAATAAGCCCCTGAATTGTGGACCTCTACTTATGAAACAACCTGTATATAAAACCGTCAAAGCTGCTTATAATGAAATCATAATTTATGTTAAGAATTACAACTAAAAACATTACAATTTATAAATAACCTTCTTAGGAAAAATCAAGAGCGCCTTTATATTTTAAGATATTAAGTTTTTGGATGAAACAGTAGATAAGCCGACATGCGAAGTTAGAGCAACATTTAGAATATATGGGTAGTGGGTGTAATTCAACGCTGGTCGGGGCTTTATCAATGAAGTCATAGGTATGCTCTCTGATACAAAATATCTAGGTATGCTAATGAACAATTCCACAGACAAAGCTCTATTCAATAATTATCTAAAAAAAATAATGTAGCTAAATTTACTAACCTGGTTTAATGAAAACATTCTATAAATATCCAAGTTCACTTTTGAAACTGTGGGAACTCGAAAATTCAACAACGATAGATGAAATATGACCTATTTCTCCATTTTTAGGATTGCTTCTTCAGGTGGCCTCCTTTAAGTTGAGTCAAATATCTACTATAAAAATTATTATACCTCTAAAATAAAATTATTTTAAATTAAAATTGACAATGCCAAAAGTGACTTTAACCTGTCAATGAATTTAAATTAAACATGACAATTACCTATTTAATTAATAAATAATTTTTACCCTTTCTGTAATCGTTTTTTATATATTTTTAGGTATTAACAATTGTGTGAAACTAACTACTCTGCGGACTAAAGCCCCGACCAGCGTTGAATTACACCCACAGTAGCTTTTGTAACATTTTTTTACAGTGTTAGAAAGGTATTTTGAGCTGATATATATGAAATCTCTTACAATTACTATCAACAAATTTAGCTAGATTAATTTTTTTATAGATAATTATTATGAATAGAGTTTTGTCTGTGGAATTTTTCATTAGCATACCTAGATGTTTGGTATCAGAGAGCATACATATGACTTCATTGATAGGAATTGTAGGAAATGTACGGGGTGTTTCAGAACAAAGGCGAAAAGTTTCAGGGGGTTTCAGGTAGTTTATTATATAAACGTTGGGTCACAAGTCAACCATCAGAGAGATATCGCGTTGCAAAGATGGCGGAAAAAAAGTGTTTTTATTGTTTATCTCGGAAACAAAAATCGTGGGAATGATAACATTTTGTGGAAGTGTTATCATCATCAAAAGCACTTGTGACATATTTTTTCACTTTTTGAAAATAATTGGAAAGGGTTGAAATAAACTACCCCTTTCAGTTTTTTTAACTATACTTTCAAAAAACTTCCTTAACGACGTAGAAAAAAAAATTAGATTAAGCCCATTCATTTTGAAACTCTTTCTCTCTTATATTTTTTTGATAAAATTAACTGTTTCGACGTTAAAAAATAAAATGTAAAGTATTGCACGTCGGGAAGAGGCAGTTTTACTACCCCATTATTAGGAAAAACTCTAGTTGGCTGCTGTCAATTTCCATTGTTGCTTTGACAGATAGCAAATGGTTTGTACTATTTTAACATTTTGAGAGTGGTTTACGGGATAATTTGCCTTTCGTTGTGTGATGTATTTGATTGCGGAGTACGTTGGGATTCAATACTAAGTTAATACAATAAAAATGGTTATTTTCACAAATGCAGAAATGACTTCCACTTCCACAAAATGTTACCATTCCTACGCTTTTCGTTTCCGAGAAAACAATAGAAACATTCTTTTTTCGCCATCTTTGCAACGCGATATCTCCCTAATGGTTGACTTGTGACCCAATGTTTATATAACAAACTACCTTTTAATTTCAACAAGGAATCACTCCCTGAAATTTTTCGCCTTTGTTTTGAAACACCCTGTATATTAGCTTAAAATCCCGTTTGTTAAAAAATGTTACAAAAGCTAATAATAAAGATATTGTGGCTGTAATTCAACGCTGGTCGGGGCTTTAGTGCGCAGAGTAGTTAGTTTCACACAATATTGTTAATACCTAAAGATATATAAAAAATAAAATATGTTGCTAAAACATTGCTGGCTAATTTCTGAATACCCTGTACAAGGCATCTTCACAAGAATGAGAAACAGTGGCAGGTATCAGAAAACTAAATTGTAATTTATTATGACATGCTATGTATTGCTTAAAGTCGTACCTACCGTTAACACAACACCAACTACCAACATAAAATTAAGATGACAACATAAAAATAATCCCTGGAAGCGACCCTCATTTAACTTGCAAAACCCTCAGTTAATAAGAGGGTGTTTACTGCATGTCTCACATTATCAAAACCGAAAGTTTTTATCTGTCTTGTTCGAGTTTCTGGTGGAGTTTTGGAAGTTACGCTGCGGGTGCCTTCCTTGTGCATTATTTATGTCGTCGAGACTGATACGTAACCTACATTATAAGTTTAATAGTCAGATTTATCTCTTCCTTAAAAGTTTAGTTCGCTTGTTCCCTTCTAACTCTCTAATGACAAGACTTCTGACGGAAAACTGACTGATATAGTCTTCAACATTAGAAACAAACATAATGTGTGTTTTGTATAATTCGTTTAAGTCCGTATTTTTATGTTGGTAGTTTAAACAGAATAGCATAAGAAACAATGAAAAAGTATCAAGGAATAAATGCATACAGAGATGGAAATTGCTACAATGAAAGATCTTTGTCCGTAAAATATATTTTAAGTGCAGGGTGTCTCTTGATAGTATGGACCAGGGACCCGGACCGTACCGTTTTTGGACAGAAAACCGGACCAGAACCGTAATTTTTTTGTGGACCGGAACCGAAACTGAACACATATCTCATGTTTTAGTTTATTCCAAGTGTCGAACCCGAACCGGAAAAAATTAAAACGGTTTTTTGGGTTAATTTCGGTATTTCTTAAGCTTCCGTTGTTGTTGTGTTTCTATAGATTTATCTACCGTCAAGTGCTTAGAGAGTCTTTATTTTTTTATAAATCCATGTATATATTTATTTCATTTCAACTTATACCTGCTTATGACATGTACCAATTTTATCTAGGACATGTACAGGGTGTCCAGCGTAACGCTCTCACTCGATTTGTGATTTTATTGTCATAGTTACAAAAAAATGTCAAATACAAAAATTGTGTCATTTTTATAGATGATTCGACGTGCCTTAGAAAAAAAAAACAATAGAACATCGAATTAAAAAAATTATTTACGGAAGTATTTTTTTTAAATGCAAAACCTTAAATTCTTAAAAAGCATACAATTCTGATTAGATCCATATTATATACTTATATATTTGTTCCAGTGGTTACTGAGATATAAAGGAAAATGCATTGATATATCAGATATATTCTACATTATCTTGAGCAACACGAAAATATTTAGGTACATTTTTTTAAACTAAAATTGAAAAAAATGTAATATATACGAAAGATAAGGGCAACATGTAGTATGACGAAAGACGAAAAAACCGGCAATTTTTTGTGGCCATAGCCTGCTTCAATAAAAAAATTTTGTATCCGCCTAGAGGGCGCAACGAAATTCATACGATATTTCAAAAATCTGTTTATATCAGGTGGAAGGTATCAATTTTGCAATAAAAATTTATTACCAATAAGTTTTCTCTATCTCTTAAAATAAAAAAGTTAAGACAGCCTTAAAATTTGGGCACTTTATAGGTTTTTTTGTTATTACTCATAAAGTTGACCATGGATCTCAAATTTGTTTTTAAGAGCATAAAGACATCTAAAAATGCAACAAAAAACAATAAAATATTTTTGACGTGTCTCACATATTAAGCGAGATACATGTGGCCCTCTTGTGTGATACAGCCTGTATATAGGACATAGAAATTTCAATGCCATACTCGTGGAGTAACTTAATAAATTATTGTACTTAAGTTTTGCTAGTAGAATTTTACATATGCACAATTAAATGAAAAAAAATTAAAAGCGATCATAGGAATCTCACTATAATTGTAATTATATTACGTCACAAGAGAAAACCGATAAGAACCCTTTGGACCGAAAAAGCTGGTCAGAACCGGACCGAAATATCAACTAATGAACCGTAACCGAACCGAAACCGATATGGTACTTTTCTTACTGAACCGTAACCAGGGACCGGTACCGTTATTACATTTAGGTCCGGGTTCCTGGTATGGACCTATTGTGGGGATACAAAAAATTTAAATAAAATTTGGGAGACGTGGTGTTAAATGGGATGGAGTAAGCTTCATTTTCAATTGAAAGTATTATCTTTGGGATTTGGCAGAAACACGATATCAATTATATTTTTTCCAGCTCTCTTTTTTTTAATAAACTTTTATTAGAAAATTTTTTCTGTATTACTTCCAGTTATAAGCAATATCGTCCTAAAGAATCTCAAAGGAAGTACCACCTAAAAATCACATTAGTGGTGGAAGGTCAAGTAGTCGTTGGAAAATAATTGATTGTTCGTTTTTTACAGTGTATAATGCCCGTTTGCACCGACATTTTATCAAGAACAACTTAATAAAGTTGTTCTTAAAGTTAAGTTATGCTTATTTTTTTAGAGTATTGCACCGACGCATTATAAACCATACTTAGCAAAGTACGTCTTTGTATTGGCAACAACGCACAAATCTAGTAACTCTCATTAATTTATGTTACGTATTTTAGTTCTTTTCGTTTTTCTTCAGTTTGTTATATGGAAATAAGGTTACATTTCGGTATAATGTCATATCTGTGATGTTTATTTTTGTTGTTGTCATTATGTTGTCATTTGTAATATAGGTATGGTTGTGGTTGACTAGTTAATATCAGAGACAAACTAATAATAATAATAATTTATTTTATTTTCTGTGGTTAGTATTAGTGGCCAAATCATCTTCATTCAATTCGTCCATTGTATAGAAATGATCAGGTCTCGTATAATTTAATTTGAGAAATGCAAAATCTATAAATACCAAAATTTCCAAATCATCACATGTATATTACATTCAATATATATCATTCACTCGAATATCCATTATACTTCTTTTACTACTTTACCTACTACACTAATTAACATTGGCCATTATATATGCACTTTCCGCATTTTATTTATGCTTGTTTTGCGCACATTCCAACTCTGCTTGAATTAAAGAATTTCATAAGTCACTGTCAAACATAGGCTTAAATTTAAGCATCTGTTTTCATACTTAAGAAGATCTTTACGTATGGTGCAATAGGAAAAGCTTACTTAAGCAAATCTTATTTTTAAGTAATGCTTATTAACTTCGGTGCAAACGGGCATTAAAGTCACAAAATACTTGTCATTATCAATACGAACGTCAAACGTATAACTTTTATGCTTACAAAATGTTTACATTCAGAAAATGTTGATATGTTGCTAATTTACGGCGAGTAACAAAAAAATTCAAGAATAGGTGTAGAGTTACATTGAGAAATGTATCCACATCACCTCATTCCTGATCATAGATTCTTTACAATATTAGAGACGACCTTGCGACAAAATGACGACGAATTTTCTGTTGGGAAGAATCAAATAATTGACCGAAGAGTAAGAAACAATGTTAATACAGCTAAACTGTTACAATATTTCGCATAAAATTTGGAATTTCGATAAATCAACCGTTCAACGAACTTTAAAGAGAAATGATGACTTAATTTTGCATCTCAAATTGTAGTAAATGTAGGAATTGCTGATCAGAACCTTTTTGCCACGTTCTTTAGACGGACGAAAGTCGGTTTGCCAAACACATGTAACAAACACTACTGTCTATTGAAAATTCCGACATTGTAAACCCACTCCAAAATCAAGGCCATTTTAATGTATAGTGCGCCATTATCGGTAGGCATTTAATTGGGCCTTATTTTTATGAACATGCATCGAACAGCGTGAGTTACCTAAATTTTTTACAAGAAGAACTTTCTGCACTTCTGGAGAATGTGCACTTACAGCTAAGGAGAAACCTATGGTTTCAGCACGATGGAACTCCACCCCACAAGGCCAGGATTGTGCAGCAATATTTAGATTTTCCAGAAAAATAGATTGGGATTAATTCAGTGTCCCGGAAAATCACCAGATCTAATATCACTCGATTTTTTTATGGGGGCTTTTGAAAAATTAGGTTTATCAAACACCTTCGCGAGATATTAATAATTTGAAAGAAAAAATCGCAAACGTTTGTACAGCGTATGAGTTAAACTGCGACATGTAGTATGACGTCGTTAGCCTCATTTTTTAAGTTTAGTTATTGTTGTCGTCACCTTTTGTCGATCATCATCTCTAAATATTGAAATTGTTTCAAACGTAAATCGGTATGACATAGATTCAGGAAGTTTAGTGTTTTAAGAAAATCAGAAGTTGAGAAATTTTTGAAAAGAAAACAGATGATAAAACCTACTTGATGATTAAGATAAAGTGTAATGTTCACACTTCTCTCCATACATAGAGTTATTATATGTACCATAGAGGCGCCTTCGGCTCCATTTGTTTGTCGCCAACATCATGATTTTGTTTGTAAACATTGGTTCCGTTTTCTTATTGGTCGGCTGGAAAAATCAATATTCAAAATAGGTGTTTGAGGTTGTGTTTTGTTAAATAATTATTTATATGCATATATTTTGGATTTTGACTTAAGTAGATTGTATAATAGTGATACAAAGACAATGGGGAAAAGGTGCATAGTGTGTAAAAGCTACAAGGAAAAGGAAATCAGATATCACAGGTAGGCATTACTAATCCATTGACGTAGTTATAGGGTTTCATAAAAATCTTTCTATTTCAGATTTACAAAAGATCTAGAACGCCGAAATACATGGATAAATGATATTGGCTATAGAGAAAGAAAATTTAGCCAAATCTGCATTTGTTTGTTTAGATCATTTTATAGACAGCGACTTTATCACAAAACCACGTGATGCAGCTTGGTTAAAAAAGAGGCATAGATAATCATATTGATTATCTAAATCTCTAGTTTTACATAGTGTTAGGTATTTTTTTTTATTGTAAATATGAAGTGTGAAAATCATTTTTAAAAATTACCTCGAGTAAATGTATGTACAACATATACATATGTATTTTATTAAAATTATTATTATTATAATTAGCGTTCTAATAAATTTAAAATTTATATTGTGCAATGATTTTATCGAATTTTAAATTTATTACGCTAATTAAAGAAATTCAAAACAGTGATAAACATTGTATTTTTTGGTATTCTATGCATGCTTTGTACGTCACAAAGTTGGAGATTTTTTTTTCTCGGAAATGGTTGAGTTTTGGGCGCATAAGTCATATAAGGATTTTTTTATTTATTTTAATGTATTCCATCGTCTGTTAAAATTAAGGCAGTCAAACTTCAAATACCCTGTATATATTTTTGAAAAGGTCTCCATATTGTCATAGCAAATAATGGTTTCCATTTAAAAAAATCATGTTTGGTTCGTAATTCGGTAACCATTTAGCATATAAAAAAAGAACATCGCCATTGAATTATGCTCCCAAAAATTGAAAAATTTGGTATTTACATTTTTTCTGTATCTCATCAAATAAGCGAGATGTAGCTGAAGTTACAAAAAAATCATAAACGGGTTATAAATTTAAAAACCTTTTTATAATTGTAATTTATGTTAAAAGAACAACTATCTAAAATTAATTAACATTGTAAAAATCTACAATGTTTATCAATTTTGACTCCTTAAATAAAAAATAAACCTACGCCTCTGTACTTGGTACGAAATGTTTACAATAGCTTCCCCCGACATTCCCCCCAAATCCACACTTGTTTGTTTATGTATGCGACAAACAAACTATGTGCGATAGATATGTAACGGCACCTCTATGGTACATATAATAACTCTATGTCTCCATATATTGAAATTGTTTCAAACGTACATCGGTAAGACATCCAGTAAGTCTAATGTTGTAAGAAAATCATAAGTTGAGAAATGTTGGAAAGAAGCAGATGATGAAGGTAAAGTGTAATTTTCACATTTCCTGTCTTCGTCTGTCACCAGTTGAGCATTCAAGATTCTTCCTAGGATATAGAATTGGAAAGTGTACAAGACAATGCGTTTGTATAAATTATATAGAGTATTCCATTCAACAAACACATCAAGTAATCTCAAAAATATTGGGTCAAACAGATATCAATATAAATACAACCTCGGTCTCTATATACTTCATCTAATACATGCACAGGGCTTGCCATAATCAATTGTAAAAAAGTTAGTTAAAATTTAGATAAAAATAAGAAATGATTTAAGTTGACTATAAATGGATACGTAGTTAGTTCCAGAAGTATGATGTATTTTTTGCGTGCTAGAAAATGTTTCCCCACCATTTAGGAAAAAATCGAATTTTCCTTAGTTACTAAATGTACAACTTTTCAAAACACTATTAAAAAAAGTACTTTCTCAGGCCTATAACTTCTTAAGGAAACAAAATGCACCTAAGGTAAATTGATTTATTTCACATTATTTTTATCTAATGACATGCCATTCATTTCTGAATGCCCTGTATAACTATATGTGTTTTTATAAATGCAATTACTTTGACTACTATGTACAGAAATTAAACTTTTGACTCATTTTAGCAGCTAAACGAATCCAGGATGTAATATGCTACTTTTATAAAATATTAGGACACCCTATATATTGCCTTTATCTGTTTCATTACATTTTAACATCCGTATTTTCTCACTGGAGTGTTGTATATATGTAAATACATTAGGTTGCAAAATCTCATTGTAGTCATAGTGGTTTTTAGGCTTTCACGGCCAGTGTTGTAATTTGATACATGGTGATTTTCCGGGTTGTTATGCCGTGACCTCGGTAACTGGTAGCTGCCAGAAACAGAGTTAAAATGCACATCCCTAGCATTAGCTGGGATACTTTTACCTGCCCTGGTTGTTCTCGGGCTAGGCTCTGTGGGGACAGACCCGCTATCGGTGTCTCTGGGCCTGTCCATATATTGATTTCGGTTCCTACTGTTGGTATTACGACTGCTACGGTCGGAACCGCTTCTCGGATACTGGTGGTCCTCCGAGGCGTTCCGTAGCCGCCGCTGTAACTGGTCGCATCCCATGCTTCCAAACGTTTCGCCGCTCTTCACTGTCGGCATCTTCAGTGGTGACTCTGCAAAAGCTTCGCCGCGACTGAGCAACTGTGCTTTTGCAGAGTCACCACTGAAGATGCCGACAGTGAAGAGCGGCGAAACGTTTGGAAGCATGGGATGCGACCAGTTACAGCGGCGGCTACGGAACGCCTCGGAGGACCACCAGTATCCGAGAAGCGGTTCCGACCGTAGCAGTCGTAATACCAACAGTAGGAACCGAAATCAATATATGGACAGGCCCAGAGACACCGATAGCGGGTCTGTCCCCACAGAGCCTAGCCCGAGAACAACCAGGGCAGGTAAAAGTATCCCAGCTAATGCTAGGGATGTGCATTTTAACTCTGTTTCTGGCAGCTACCAGTTACCGAGGTCACGGCATAACAACCCGGAAAATCACCATGTATCTCATTGTAGTCATCGACATCGGCATTATCATCATACGTTTCACACTCTTTAAATAAAGGCGCTATCAGTAGTGTGTGATAAATTAATGGCCTATTATTTGCATTCAACCATACACGTATTTAATCGAGAGTTAGATAGTCAGCGTAAACATAATCACGTATTCTGTCATGGCTATTCTATCAAATAGAATAGAAAAGTGGTGGTATTCAATAATCATTGATTTTTTTTGTAATCGATATTGGAATGTCCTGCAACATGGAACATAAAGAGCATTGAGTCACCGTTGGCTTACAATTATTTTTATTCATTCTTATCGTCTAAAGACACTTTTAATCCGAATAAAACATGGTATTTCTTTTCCAACCAATATCTTTTATTTAATTATTAATTTGCGTTTTGAAATTATTCAAACCAAATTTGGAAGGAAGCAAAGTAGGTAAGTAGGATATATCGATGTAGTCATGGATACTTTGTCAAACATTAGTCTCCATATTGCTAATTGAGTTCATTTGTGGGTCAATTTGCTGAAAACAGGGTTCTCAGCGTCAGGGAAAACCTGAAAAACCTGGAAATGTCAGGGAATTAGAACTTTGTCAGGGAAATGTCAGGGAAAGTGCCAATAATTGTCAAAAATCAGGGAATTTTTTATTTAATGAACGCACCCAGTTGCCTTTTTTGATTATTGTTTATACAATTATATTTATAACAAAGCTACACTAGATTTGGATTAAAATAGAACGTTTATTAGAGGTAGAAATTATAACAACTTGTTCATGTTTTTGTACATATATTTGGAAAATGTGTGAGATCTGCAACAAAAACATGGAATTGATTTTAGCAACTGCAAACCAAAAACAAATAATTACCTACATATTCGTGTGAGTGACAGGTTTGATGAAATTTAGAGAGAAAAGTAATTGGATTATGCTTTTGTAATGTAATTTAAGATGTCTAAGAATACGTCAAAATTTGTAGAGGTACATACAATAATTCACAACCAATTCCTTTTTAAATAAACAAGATAAGAAATATAAAAGTATCAACCATTTTAAATATAAAATCTGAAAATTTAAATCACACCGATTTTGAAACCTCTAGCAACTGCTGCATAGACCTTAGCAAAGCATCTAAAGAGTTCAAACAGGGCTCAGTGGACGTTGTAAACACGGTTTAAAAAGCGACCTGTGTGACGTTACTGTTTCAATGCAAAAATATAGTGTTTTGAACCGATTTGAATACATTTAATGACAAAAAACAGCATTAGCTATACAAAAAACAGCGCTAGCTCAGTAGTAAAATCTATTTTTATTGGTTTTTGATGTGTTTGTTTATACATATTTCTATTAGATCTCTTAAATATATATTATATACATATTTCTATTAGATTTCTTAAATATTAATATTTGTTAATATTTAACATAGTACAATGTTTTATACTGTTTAAGAAAGGTAGATATTGTGGTTGTAATTCAACGCTGGTTAGGGCTTTAGCCCACAGAGTAGTTAGTTTCACACAATATTGTTAATACCTGAAAATATATAAAAATAGTACAATGTGTTGCAATGACTGAAATAAATATTTCTAATAAAATTAAATATCCATCTCACTTATTTGTCATCGAATAATCTCATTTATGCCTTATCATTTGACTTGTTTTTACTTTGGTTTAAGTTTTAAAAATAGATATTGTCACGGAATTTGCCCCACTCACACCCCAAAATCGACGAATGTGGTATCGCGAAACACGAAATTGCCCCGATCGCCCCTACGCCATTCTGGTAAACAAACAACATGCCGTGAATCGAGAGGGGACTGGAAAAATCGAGAATCGACGAGAAGCATTCGAGTCGTACGAGAAAATGGATCTAGAGATACTGGAATATACCTGGAATATTCGTTGGGTCTATAAAAGAAGAATAAACGACCGAGTTAGTTAGTCTTGTATTACAGTCTGAATTGAAGTGTTCAGTTGGAGATTCAAAGTAATTTAGATAGCGATTAATTAAATAAGTGTTTTGTTGAGTTTTAATTAGTGTTCAGTAGTGTACTGAGTAATTAATAAAGCTAAGTGATTAATTAACGGATTGTTTGTCTGGCAGTAAGAAAAAGACGGATTGGGAAATCCGTGACAATATTTTGTATGCTTTTTGTCAGGGAAATTTAAAAAAGTATGTCAGGAAAAACCTGGAAATGTCAGGGAATTTGGTTCTGAAAAATTGCTGAGAACCCTGGAAAAGTCTGTACAAAATGGAATCTAATGACGATTTAGGTGTACCTGAGAAGGTACTGAAGTGTGCCAAAGAGGTTTCCTTGAATCTTCCCCCAATCTTCTCCCAAAGAAATCTCGAGAAATATATGAATGTGTCTACCAACGTTTTATGGATTGGTGCAAAGAAAAAAGATTAAGTTATATCAGAAGATATATTGATGGTGTATTTCACAAACTTAGCGAATAAAATGAAGCCATCAACACTTTGGTCACAATATATAATGTTGCGGCCAACGTTGGATATAAAGAAAGAAATTGATATAAGGAAATATTCAAAGTTACATGCATTTTTCACGAGACAAAATGAGAGATATGTACCGAAAAAATCTCGTGTAATTACATAGGAGCAAGTTAATTGCTTTTTGAATAGTGCACCTGATAATTTATATTTGATGATGAAGGTAAACGCTTTAAAATAAAAGAACAACATTTTTAAGAAGCTGCTTTATAAGTCGTCCTAATATTGGGAGCCGCAGGCGAATGCTGTTCTAATGAATACAATTCAATTTTAGCAACTGATAATGTTGAAGAAGTGAAATCTGCCTTAACTATAAAAATTACCAAGTTTTTATCGGTATTCATAAAATGAGTACCGTCTCGCATAAAGTGGCAAAATCTTTAAAGCTGGACAACTTTAAAGGACACAGTAGACACGCATTACCACAGACGTCTACTACTTTTTTAGTTGACGGCAGTGGTGACCTCACTTGTCTTAATTGACACGTAGGATGGAGATAGAGCTGTGGCGGAAGCCTACAATACTAAATTTTGATAATGGTGATGATAAACCAAGCACCGTTGTCTTTTCTGATTTCACATCTGAAACTAATATAACCATTAATGAAAACGTGTTGGACTCACAAACCTAGAAAAAATATAGACTGTGCCAGTGTCATATTGCCGGCGACCGCTAATTCATGGCTGCCCTAAAGGGTCCAGAATCGCTAAAACTTAGTTTTTATACCAATTTACGTTGGTTGTATTGTAGCGTGAAGCTCATTTGTTTACTGTGAATGGTCACATTCATGTCACATTCTTTAATGACATTTAAAATGACGGCAAGTTAGTTAATTTCATATTGCAATGCAACCATAATAATTGCACAACTGCCAACATAAAGCAAATAAAATATCCATTTTCTGGACCTTAGGTCCCGAGAAAACGCGGCACCTGTCACGTGACGTATAGCATGAACCAACGCTGTCTATATTTTTTCTAGGTTTGTGGTTGGACTGCTTTAAGGATTGCTCTACTCTGCTGCGGATAAACAAAAGTTATTGTAAATATTGTTGAATGAACTTTTATAAATTAAAGCCTTAACTCATAGAATTAAAAGTGAATACTTTTATTCCTAAGATACGAAAATGTCAACCTAAGAGACTGTGATAATGTAATTCTATATAATTTTTAATTATTACTATCTCTCTAACGTTTAGCACAATCTCATAATTTTTTCTGCTTTTCTTGGGAAATTTCAATAATTTTCTATTCATATATGAATCATTGAAAACTACGGTTATGATTGAAATTGAATGTTGAGAACACATTGCATTGTCGATTTTACCACAACGTTGTGTATATGTAACTCACAAATTTAATTTATGAAAACATGAACTTTATATATTTCAATAAAATAATTAAGATACGTGCACTTGGAAAATATGTAAAATAGTTATTTATGCAACAAGTACAAAAAGTAAGTGTTTATTGCACGCGACCTGAAATTGTCCAACGAGGCCGTGAGGCCGAGTAGAACAACACGTTGAGTGCAATAAACACTTTTTGTACGAGTTGCATACAATATTTTTTCTATGTTCATGCAAAAACCAAAAAATGTTATTTAGATGACACTAAGTCTAGAAAAATGTGACGTCGATTTGAAGGTTTATGTTTGTCATGATGACAAAACGTTGTAGTAGAATGACAGATGAATGCAATAAACATTTTCCACTAAATTTAGTTCAAAAATCAAAACTTTATTGAACTATATTTAGTGGAAAAAGTGGTTCTTTATTGCACTAGTGCAATAAAATTTTTATTGCATTCATCTGTCATTCTACTATCGAGTTTTGTCATCAAGACAAACATAAACGTTCAAATCGACGTCACATTTTCCTAGACTTAGTGTCATCTAAATAACATTCTTTGGTTTTTGCATGAACGTAGAAAAAATATTGTAATCTAGTTCAGTATATAGTGCAAACATTTAGTGTAGTATATTAGTTTTATTATTCTCAGTCGCAGTTTCATAAATACTTTGATGAAAATATAATGAATTAGGTATGGCATAAGTTGTTTAAATTGATGCCTTAACTATATGGGTATATTTTTTTGTATTATAAGAAAATATTCGTCATTAGCCATCATTCAACTTTAAATGTTAACATATTTACACATTAATATCTGCAAGGTACAATGAACAACTAAAATCAACATTCGATTAATGGAGCTTCTTTAAACATCAGTTTATTAAAATTGGAGCTAAAATATTCCTATGGCGTATTTATCAATAATTTAAAACAGTAATCTACAGTAACTTTTTGTATTAGTTTTAGTACCTATTCAAAAGTATCAGTTTCAATTATTCTCTACAGTATTGCCATATATATTTATTTGTTACTGTAACTGCATTCATTTTGGCGAAAGTTGTCCTGAATTATGGTTATTGTTATTGCCAGTGATTTTTATCTTAAAAGACTAAAATTTAATCAATCAATTGGTCAATCTATTATAACATAAAACGGTACCACACAAATAACGAATTGTTATTTATTCTCATATTTAAAACATATTTTAGTTCTGCTTTTTCAAATATTATTGCTGTAAATTTTGTTCTTTCACCCAACTAGCTGTTCCAATTAATGAAGCAGCTATAATTAGAAAATATTTAGTTTGAAACATTATTATTTAGTTCGCCATTGGAATTTACAGGTTTAAATTGTGTTCGTATATTCACATTCAAACTTGAATTAATGGTTATGGAATAACCCTCACATTTAGGGAAAAAATATTATTTATACCTTAACCGTAGAAATGGTAAGGTGCTTTTTACGACGTGCTTAAAGCCCTTGGGATATCACTTTCACACCAAATTTACCGCGAAATGACACAATTTACTTTATAAAATACATCTACGGTAATCCTAACATATGTGCCACCCAACATTTATAAATTGGACATATTTTCCGTGATGTTATGTACCCGCATTATATTTGAGCTGTTCGATCATTGAGATTGACATCACTTTTCCTATTTTAATCTGTATCTTGATAACTATTTCCGTGTTAAAGGTCTATAACTACTTATTTCTAAAAAAGATTGATTTAATTTAGAATCAATACAAACGGCAAGAAGGCATTTTGGATTTGAAGAGCATCGTGCAAATTATTTTTCTCTATGCAAGTAAAACAGCTGCTATGTTATAACTGTTCCCCCAACACACAGGGTGAACCAACGAATACTTTACACCTCGATTTTCAGGCTTTAAAATAAAAATGTGGAAAACGCTCGGACCCATCGATTTATGATTCAAGGAGGAACTATTACTGCTTTGTCACCCTCGTAACTTCAACTTTCCACCGGGGGCACGCACGACTCCCTGATTTTGAATAGAGGTGAGGAGTGTTGCGATACCTCATTTTAAATATCTCATCGAGAACTCTCTGACCCTATAATTTCGCGTAAAAATTTTAATCGATAACGAAGTGACAACTAAAATAGTGAAAGAGCCAATGTGGAATTTAGCTGGAGTATATCAGACTGGTATTTGAGAAATATTTATTTCTTTATTTTTGTAAAAACAGTCGCCGCACCAGGTCTTCGATTTACCGCAGTTTGTCGAAAATTTTTTAAGAAGGTTAAATCTGTTGTTAATTTTTAGTATAATTAAAATGGTGTACTCCGTGGAGGAAAAGAGGGAAATTCAAAAATTGTTTTTTTTTTAAATAACGAGTATGCACAAGTAACAGCAGCTTTATTTAAGGAACGGCATCCTGAAAAAATTGTCCACTGGTTACGTTTCGCAATTGGTTTAGAAATTTAACGTTACTGGTTCAGTGGGAAACAAAAAGAGGGTGCCTGAAAGGGAGGAAGCGAGGGAATTGGGTGTTTTAGGTCATGTAGCAATGGATCCGTTCTTAGTATCAAGAAATTGGTCGACGTTTCTGGTGTATCACGCACAAGAATCAGGAGATTCCTTAAAAAATATAAGTTCTGACTAATCGTATCTTAAAAGATACGATTGGTTCAGAAACTGGAGGATTATTTCGATCGACGACTCCAATTATGTAAAGTGGTTGGAGAAATTATTAACAATAACCAAAACGAATATGTATTTGATATCTGTTTCTCGAATGCGTATTCATTTCACTTTAACGGCATTGCAAATAGTATAACTGTCGGTATTGGTCACATGGAAATCCGACAGTATTTCGTGAAATACGTACTCGGCATCCCCAAAAATTAAATGTATGGGCGGATATTTATGGAAATTACATAATCGGTTTCTTTTTTATCCCCGGTATTCTCAATGGCGAAACTTATCTGCAATTATTAGAGAATGCTGATTATCCAGCCCTCGTAGAAGCATTGGAGAATGAAGAAGACTATAGGATCATTTTTCAATAAGATGGCGCACCACCCGATTTCGTACAACCTGTGCAGCAAGTTTTAGATGAAAATTTTCCTAAAAGCTGGATTGGAAGAAGGGGATATATTGAGTGGCCACCCAGGTCACCTAATTTGAACCCACTCGACGTTTTTCTATGGGGTCATTTGTAATCTAAAATTTATGCTTTATGAAATCGGATAATTAATGCCGCCCAATTCCACCCGAAATGTTGAGTATTTAATGGGAATATTTCTAACAAAACTTAATTTTTGCCGCATTGTCTCTTTCGCCATATTAGCTGTCGTTATGTTTCTTGTACGAAAATTTATATATTCTCTCAAATTCCAGACCATATAAATTTGTTTAACCAATCTGCCTCAGACCATTTTAATGTGGATACCAATTTAAATTCCTGTCCAATATAATACCAAATACCAATACTAATACCTTCCGACAATATACACGACGTCAAAAGTCTTGAGCTTCTTGTATATAAAATGATTCGATGAAATCGAGTGATTTTTCTTAATGTGGAAAAAAGTACATGTACTTAGGGAACAAAAAAAGACAATAAAAATTGCACACCCTTTACTTTATTACCAGTCAGTCAGTTTGGCAGTGTATTCATCCAAATATTCCTTTGAATTTTTGTACATTATAATGCCATGACGTGACATTTCTGCGTTTACCGGAGCAGGAATGACTGTTGGGCATTCCTAGATCATCTGATGTACGAATAATACACATATATAAATAATTGGACACAGTGGAAAACAGACCACGTAGTGGGCGTCCTCGAGTATCTAATGAAAGGGAAGATTAGTATTTGGTGCAATATGGCCGTCGACACCGCACATCTTCTTCCACTTCAGCTCTCAGGACCCACTTTCAAGGTACGTTTCGCCGTATTATATCGACACCTACTATTTGAAAACGACTCCACAACGCAAATTTACGTGCTAGCAGTCCATTATGTGTCCCCAGTCTACTTCCAAGGCATCGTGGTGCTGTTAGGCCAGTGGCGGTGGGTCTTATTTACAGACGAAACTAGAATTGAACTGGTTACTGATGCCAATCGACAAAGAGCTCGGAGAGAACCAGGTCGTTAACAGCGATTTCATTTTCCTTGTGAAATTGCTCCGTATGAAGGGGGTACCGTAATGTTTTGGGGTGGAATAATGTTTAACCGCTGCACCCCATTAATTCGCATACCATAGAATATGACCAGTCAAATATGACCATTATCTAACCCCTACGTAATGAATTAGGTTAAAATTTTGTATTTATGGACGACAACGCTCGACCACAGCGCACATAGATTAGATCGGCCAGCCAACTCTGCTGACATGAATCTATGTGGGATTTCATTGCTAGAGCCATTCATAATCATATTCCTCCACCTCAGACTGCAGATGAGTTAGTCATGGCGGCAGAAGAGGAAGGGAACAATATTCCGCAAGAGATCGTTAACCGTTTGATTATCCCAATGCACAGACGTGTCAATATGCTATTCTATGTTTTGAGTCTTTCAACTCTCGGAACTCCAAGAGATATTGTTGCCACCTTTGACTAGAAAGGATAGGCCTTAGAGGCGTTTAGGCATAATCCCACGGATGGTAGCTTCGCACCACCGCCCTCTCGAGCGAGTGTGTGAACCAAATGTCCGAACCTGCGGTTCCTCTCGTACTGAGTAGGCTTACTATCGCAACGACGAGTCATCAGTAGGGTAAAACTAACCTGCCTCACGACGGTCTAAACCCAGCTCACGTTCCCTATAGGCGGGAACATGATGGAGGTCATACCGACTATTAGTCAAGTAGGGAACTTGCTTTATTACTTCTTTAATACATTTTGTCAAAAATGTCACACATTTGAAGGTTTTTAATTTTCTAAGTACTCAGTTTATGGAACATATTCTTTTCACAAAAAAAAATTCAGAAAACAATATACTTTTATAAATGTATTTGGTTTTTCTGACAGAAGGTTTCTTTAACAAAAATGAGGGGAGTCCAAGACTTTTGACTTTGTGTATAAATGTGTATATGAACATTTTGCGCCACCGTAGGCTTTATTTGATTGCATTAAAAAATATCTAAATGTGGTTTGATATGCAGTATCTCATATGGATTGGTTGGGATAATGTTGTTAGTTATTTTGTATCTCTTATTTATACTTTTCCTATACAATTTGTTATATCTAAAAAATTTATAATTTTGAACTAAAAAGTCGGCTTGTGGGCTGAATATACTAATTCATTTGCTTCCGATTTTCTAGTTCACTAAATTAATTGGTTATGCACAAATATGTCAATGGCCAATAAAGTACATAATTATGTTTTTAGCTGACAATAGACTCACATGCTCCAGTTACAGCGACCAAACGTGTCCATGAAAAACTCCATTTCCATTTATGCCAATTATTAAAACAACCGGCAATAAATCATTATTTACGGTTCGACTGCTATAATAAATAATACAAAATGACACGAGTAATGCGTAGCGTTTAAAATAAATCATGACAATGAAATTGGGACGAGATTCAATCGAACATTGAAAAACCAAGTGGCAACAATGAAAATATTTATTTCTTTTTGGCCATAAATTTTGTAACTGTAAGGTTGTTTGTATGTAGTGATGTCAAAGAGATGAAAAAATAAATAAATAAATAAATAATGACATACCATTGTTTCTATGGGAATTAATCATATACCATTTTTCAATCCGAATCTTTACTAAAAAGGTAGTGTATCTTAGTTGCCGATTTAGAAAACTTGATGTTTCGAAATTCATTCATTGGTTCAGTACTTCTGTTAATATTTGTTCATCCTCTTGAGAGATCATAGCTGATATTCCTTGTCTAAATCTTCTGGATCACAAATGATGCTCATCGCACACAAAGTTTTTACTTTATTTCTGCGATTGATGGCAATGGCTAATGTTAGATGATTGCAAGGGTAGCCATTGACGTGTTACGGTGTGACGGTTACGAACTATTCACAGTTCTTAGTTTTATAGCATAGCTGGACCGTTGTGTGGCAAGCTCAAGGTGGCAAAATGCATCACAACACAATTGTAGAGCACGAATAATAATTTCGGTCTACTTTTAGCTTGATAATGGCAAAGTTGCATGAATTATATGTTGTATTGAAATGTATTCCAGGGTAATATTTCAAAAATTCTGAAAGACATATGTACAGGGTGACCTTGAACTGATGGTTGGCCGCCATTACGTAAAAACCGAACGAACAATCGAAAAACCGTAAACGTGGGTGTTTATGGTATTATGTAGTGAGTGTTTACCATAAAATACCATCTTGGTAAATTTAACACACAATGGACAGTGACGTCATCGAAATCATTTTTCCCAATTTCATACCTATTTTTTACATAATATAAAAGTCTTCATTCTTATCACTAACTTTTATTAAATCCTTTTTTTCGATATCACCTTTCGTATAAAAGATTTAAGACCATATATATAGAAAATTTAAACAGAGTCTCGATTACTTGTGTTGATGATTTTGACAGCGTTGCCATGGAAAACAAAATTTTTCAATTTTTCAACAAAATTATTTATTGTTTTGTGTACCTATACCCAAAAAGAGTATACTAAATTAACAAATTTAGTAAGTATTTTTAGTTCAAATAATACACAATAAAAGCTATAAAGATTATTTAATAACAAAATTATACATAATTTAAAATATGAACAAAACAAGAACAATATTAGGTACGTATTATCGTGTCCTTCAAATTTTTGTAAGCACATTTCTAGTCTTTGTCGGATTTTCAGATGGGTAACTTTTAGAAGTGTGTCTCTACTTATCCACCAGCATGCGTTCCTAATGTTTTCTTTTAATTCTTCTAAATATGACATTCTTTCTTATAAACCTAATTTTTCAGGGTACTACTACTTACTCCATAAATAAAAATCCATTGGGGATAGATCTGGGGATTTCGGAGGCCAATGAATAGAACCTTCTGTACCAATCCATCGGACATTGTAATTTTCATTGAGGTATCTTTTTACTTTTCTCGCATTGTGTGCTGGTGCGTCATCCTGTTGAATCCACATATTTCTTCCAAACTGTAATGACACTTCTTCCAATAAAGTTGGTAACTGGTTCCTTAAAAATGTTAAATAATAACGCTGTCCGTTTTAGTGCACTATTGTAAAAGTATGGACCAATTAGGTGGCTGTATATAATACCACACCATACATTGATACCAAAATGTCCTTGATTTTCAACCTGATTAATTTCGTGAGGGTTTTCAGTTGCCCAATAGTGCGTATTTTTTTATTTGGTACTCCATTGCTGACAAAGCGGGACTCGTCTGTCCATAGTATATATTTATAAATGTTTGGCACATCTAACTAGATATCAACAATCTCCGAAATAAAAATATCCGGCGTAGCCTATGATTTTCAGAGAGGGTTTACGCGTTTAAAATTTTATAATCATGATCCTTGAAATGCTCACACACTTGACCACCACATTATTGTTGCAAAAGGATGTATTTTTTCAATGTTTTTTTGGTCTTTAAAAGCGTCTGTGTTCCGTCTTAGCGCTTGTTCCAATCTCAAGAACCTTCTATAATTTGATACTTGGCGATCAGAATTTTTTCTAGTTTCTTCAAAAATTAAAAGCATATCCACCTTTTCATTATGACGATTCATCTTAGTAAACAGTAAATCTGCATATAAATAATTAAAACAACAACAAAAATTGACAGGTAAATTTTATCGATAAATATGAGTAACATAACATTGGCAGTATTGATATTTCCATGACAACGTTGTTAAAATTATCAACATACGTGATAGAGACTTTGCTTAATTTTTCTATACATATGGTCTTATATCTTTTACACGAAAGGTGATATCAAAAAAAGATTTAATGAAAGTTATTGATAAAAATGAGGACTTTTATATTATATAAGAAATAGGTATAAAATTGGGAAAAATGATTTCGATGAAGCCACTGTCCATTGGGTGTTAAATTTACCAAGATAATATTTTATGGTAAACACTCACTACATCTTACCATAAACACCCACGTTTACAGTTTTTTTATTGCTCTTTCTGTTTTTACGTAATGGCGGCCAACCATCAGTTCTGGGTCACCATGTACTGTATGTCTGGCGGCAACAATCACATAATATCAACATTAATATGTATATTGCCCTAGAATGTAAACAAAACTATGTGTGAAGTCAGATAGCAAAATTTTATGAATGCCTTTAATAAAATTCTACATCACGTTAAGGGTAGGTACAGAACGTGTTATTTGGAAACGGAATGGAGAGCTGAATACAACAAATGAGTAAAAATGTAAGTTTATTTTACCACTGATTTTATAAACGCTCTGTAGATATTGGGGTAGCTTAGTAAAAAAGTTTAATTTTTTGATGAACTTAAATCTACCTGTATTTCCAATTAAACTTACATTAGAATCTTCATAAACAAAAAATGTTGCATGTCGCGATTCGTCACCTTACACCACATTTTTGTTTGAATTTTTTGGCATGGTGTAATATTTTTCATTATGCATTGCAAACTGTATTCGTACATAATGGCATAATGCAATACTTCTCCTATTTGCCCGATGAAATGCACTTTCTGTGCCCATTTTACATCTATTTTGCAACATTATTCGATATCAATGTCTATTTCACACAATAACATCTAATAATATCACAAACGAGAAATTATCTCTTCTAAACGTATGTACTGCATTGTTCAAAAGTATGGAAATCGTATACAGGGTGAGTCAGTCATAATGTCATTAATTTTAACTACGTATTTGGGAGGCCTAGTGAAGGCAGAAAATCGAAAAAAACATTTTTTTACTCGACCTTTAAAAAAATTAACAAATCACCCTATAAAAATCAGTAACACGACGCTCCTGGTGCGCTACGAACTTTCTGATGACGCACCCGACGACAATCTAATGCCGTATCAAACCATCGATGCCACATCATGTTTACAGACATAATATCGTCTAACACATCAGCGTGTTATTCATATTTACTTCCATTTAGCACTCTGCATTTCCCGCATTTCTTCCCCCCAAATTTGTAGATCATGCTACACATTTGGAGGGGGATGGAGAGAATACAAGCAGTAAGCAGTAGTTTGTTTACTTCGGTCTCACCTCACGTATTTGGCGTAAATTCACAACGCATAATTTTACAAATTCCGAATATGTGGGAATGGTAGTGTTATACGGAGAATTTTTACGAAATGCGACTGACCCTAATTTTATTAATAAAGTGCTATGGACGGATAAGTGCAGTTTTACGTGAACTGTGAGCTGTAAATAGGTCAGTACCATACTCGGTACTTAAAAAATAATAAATTTCTAGGCTAGATGTAGCTACAAACTGAATAATTAATTGTGCTTACGAGTAAAACTAAAAATTCATATTTATTTGTAAAACGTAGTGAAAACGTAATATCAAAATTATTAAACTGTAATAACCTAACATTTATTTATTATCTACATTTGTTTTTATTAACAAATAAATCAATATTTAAGGAAAATTCATTCATGTATCTAGATTAAAAGAAATAGTTTTACTCCTTGTCGTTAAATAAGAACCAAAAACTAGGTAACTAGGTTATTGACCTAATAATACGGTAGGTCAAGATAACTTAGATTAGCGGCGTGCCATTTCGATCATGAACAGTTTTCTGTCGACAACACGGTGGTTTTTTATTACTTAGTATTTAAACACGAAACACTTTTCAGCTTCTCTTAATAATTTACCCATTGGGTATAGGTTTTTTATGTAATGCACGTAAATGGTTTATTACTCGGTTTATTATTAGACACGTTGGCGTTTTGTTGCAGTCATAAGAGCTACATTCGCTCAGAGTGAAATCGACACGCGAGTGTATCGAGTTATTTGATTTTATTGAATATTAACATTTTAAATTATTATTGGCTGAAGTTGAACTGAGCAAGAAACAATGATACTCTAAAATAGTCAGTACAACCGTTTATTTGTGATGTCTAAAACCTAGGTAGGTACGTACTCTATAGAAAAATATTACAACTTGACAACATTGCATTAGTCGACATCGAGTTGAACTGTGAGCTGTAAACGACCAAGGCTGTCAACGGTCAGTGACAGTCTGAAAACGGGGTTTAAATAATGATTTGAAAATTTTTTTTTTCGGCGTAAATATGCACTTAGATTATTTTAAATCACGTATTCGCATTATACTCATTATTCCCTATCTCCTCTTAGAATTAATGACATTATGACTGACTCACCCGGTATAGATATGAACGAAAGCACTGATGTACTTAGAATTACACGGACGAATGGCGTCTGACGTCATAGGTCTACGCTGTTTTGTGGGATGTGGCCAGGCTAAATTTTTAAATACTATTTTTAGGCTTATTTTTCCACGGAATTGTCTAGGACAAACACCGCTTTCATTAAAATAATACAATCTCTCTTTTGCACGTATTTGAAAAAATTATACAATTTCCCCATTAGCGTACATGAACAGACATGTTTTCCTTTTCCAGAATTAATATACAGGGTATCCCGAAATCGATGCAACATAGACCAAAAGTAGAATCAAAGCCTTAGTCAAAAGCTGATTGTTAATAAGATACAGGGTGTTAAGTTAAAATTTTATTTTCGATATTTGTAAATAACTTTTCAAAAAATCCAAATATTTTGCATACAATATTAGCGTTTTTGAAGGACGAAAAATTCAAATTTGTGTCTAATTTTGACGCCATTAGTAGAGGGCGCCATTTTTGACACATCATGCGTGACAGACTAACAGAACTTTTTTGGCCTTAGTGTATTCACCTGATTATTGAAATAATCGATTCTCCTACTTTTTCATCTGAAACGTTCCGTTTTCGAAATAATCCCATTTGAAATTTTCAGTGCACCGAGTAAAAACTGTTTTGGTTTCAGGTGCCATTTTCGCTGAAAATACAGCAGGCTACATCGCACTATTTTGTCGTCAGGCATCTACTCTTGCTTGTCAGGCTTGAGATGTTTCATTAATTACGAGACACATCCGATAATGGCAATCATATATTGTCATAATTGCAAGAGTAATTTGATAAACTGCAGACCAATACTTTGTCTTTAGAAGAATTGTTTGAAATTGTGGACGATTTAACTGCTGTTGAACAATTTTAAGTCGTTCCACATGGAACGCTCGTTTTGTTTCAATTTATATTTGCACTATGATCTGAAAAGTATTTTTTTAAATATAGTTTCCAACATTTTGTTAGAGATTTCCAACAGTAAAATGTAACAAAGCACGCATCGTGAATTTAATCTCAAATTGTCTATTCTCCACTGTTATAGCCCAACAAAACATGCAATCATTTTTAATATCGATGCATGAATAAAGCGTATTTGTTTAGGCTTTGTTCAATTTTCATTCAACTGTCGAATGCCAGATGTTGTTTAAACAAAGCCATTTTGCAGCTACTAAGATCCAATTACATGATATGTACCCTATTCGTTCATGTAATGCGAATCTTTTCACCAATTTTGCAGTATTCATTTTGCTGGAATACGTTGTTATTGCAGTTTATTTGTATCTATTTAATGTAACTGCAAGGATTAAATGCAGTCTATAAATAGAATTCAGCAATTATCAGTAAAGCATGTTGTCTTGTCATTTTACAGTTCTTTATAAAATGTAAAATATTGGTTTATGGTATACTACATATATCTAACTAAATTTTTTACGTTTCCAGAGGCTGTGATAAATGTTGTGACTAAATTTATTATCTATAAAATCGAGAGAAGTTTTAATAAGGATACAAAAATGCTGGTGTGCTTAACTCGTTGTACAATGCTCGACGATTGATTGTAAATTTCAATTAGTTAAAGTACATTTATAACCAATAATCCTATGAAACATCCATTCACATCAAACAATTTTCTACATTATTATTCAAGCAACACATAGCTAATTATTATTTATCCTGCTAACGCTGTATTTTAAAAAATTTGAGATGTTTTTTCATGGAAGATTTTTTTAAATGTTACCAATTATCTTCAACTAAAATTCTTACTTGATATGCAAGAAAATTGAACGAGGAAAATAAAATAACGACAATTACATACATACTTATAACAACGTAATAAATAATTTTCTGACCACTTTCACTTTTGTTATTTGTTTTTCATTTCTTTTTTGCCCCAGTAAAATTATGCAATTTTCAAATTTTCTGTTCGACTTCAGTAGCATCAGAAAATTTTATTTGCAAGTGGTCAAAAATAATCAAGGCCAGAAGGTTTCGACAATAATTAAATAAAAAGCAAATGTTAATAAACGCAAAATTTGTATTACTTTTGTTCAAGGGTATATAACATGGAAAAACTGTTAAATATGTCAGCAAATATCAGCAATAACACTTTATCATTTGATAATCCAAAAACAAGATTCTCTACTTTATTTTACACAAAAATAACATTAGTCGGGAACGTCGTAATCATCACAAATTTGTATTTATTCAAGATACAACCACCCAATAAACCAATTACAGAGTAGGGAAAATCCATATTTAAGATACAAATCCTATGCAATAAAATCCTACAAAATAATTGTTGCAAAACACAAAAAATCTATAATAGTATATTATTATCGATGACGACTGTAATCCACGAGGATGAAAACCCGATTGAATTAGAGGCATTATATACTTTATCCACGACTATTAACAATAGCCAACTTTTTACTGAAAACATTACACAATATTTTGACACTCATAACAAGAATTATTTCAATTCAAAGCTGTCAAAACACCTTACCTTCTACTTTGATATTTGTTGGTCACATGATAAATTAAAAAAAAAAACAAATCAAACTATAATAATAATTAGTAAACTTCTACCATAATAGGGAAAAACGTTAATATTGCCGTAACTATAGTGGGTTGAATTTGCTGACATCGGAAAATTCTTGTCTTTTTAGTTCATTCCAGATTATTTTAAGCCAGTGAATAATGATTTCATTGAATAATGGATATTATTATTATTTAGGAAACACATGTATAATGTACATTTGATATAATTGTTATAGACAAATTGTATACATTACGTTATATAGCAATATTAAAACATGGATATCTGTGTAACCCTTACTATGTCTTATCACAAAACCCAGGGATTTATTGGCAGATGCGAGTATCATATTTATATGAGCATTAATTTAGTTGCCTACGAGATTACACCAGGATATTTAATAGATTTAGGTCTTTTGAGAATTTATTTTGTTGATATTGAAATACAATTGGATTATGCTTCCGGTAAAAAGAAAAGGCTTCGCATTTAGTTACATTAAGAGGTAAATTATTTCTAAGGCACTAATCGTTAATCTTATTCAGTTTGTTAAAAAATATTTCATACGGTTACTCTAATTAGTTTGAATAATTTTGCAATACTTGCTTTTCTCAAATTTAATTTTTTGCTTATTTTTTGTGTATTTACAAACTTGTCGTATTCAAATGTCTAGATGGCGGATAAGGTGCTGATTTATAGGAATGTGACAAGTGCATATTATCGTGTGGCAGCGTAATACCAAAGACAGTTTCCTAGTACACAAAATATTGTCAAGAATGGAAATTTAAGTAGAAATATATTTAATATTTGAATGAATTTAGAAATTATACTGGAAAGCATCGACCCAGTTTTATTCAAAATTATTTTATTATATTTATATAAATAATATTTTTAAATAGTTACGAAATAAATAAATGCAGCGAAATTATAAGAATCCAAGTAGTTCGGTGACCATGGATTTCCTGCATAGAGTGCAATGTTGCTGACTGCTGCTGTCTCAGTATGTCAGTGTTAATTATATTGATTATTGCAAAATGAAAAAAATTAATTCTAACATTTTAATTAATAATATAGGGGTTCCACAGGGATCTGTGTTGGGGCCAATCCTATTTCTTTTTTATAGTAATGACATTGACTCGGCTTCACCTGCTGCCTCTGTTGTTCGTTATGCTGATGATACTGCGCTTTTGTTTTCATCTCCCTGTTCTAAGGATTTAAGTAAGATATGTCAGAGCTCAATGAACGATTTGTTGGCTTGGTTTGAAAGCCATTGTCTTTTCTTAAATAGTTCTAAAACAGAGGCCATTAGATTTCATAATAGGCAATATAGCTGCCCAAAAATTGAGATGATTTTAAAAGATTCTCTAATTTCTACTAATTCGCGTAGTATAAAATTTTTGGGTGTTGTGATTGATGAAAATTTGCATTGGAAAGACCATTATCTCTCCTTAATTTCTAAATTAAATTCAGAATGTTATAAGTTTAGAAGACTGAAAAAGATACTACACATCAGTTGATTAGTTTATACTATGCGCAGGTGGAGTCGCGACTGCGATATGGAATTTTGTTTTGTGGTTCGTCCACTCTGTCACGTGATGTTTTTATTGTCCAGAAGCGAATCTTGAGATTAATTGCAAATATTTATCGCCTGGATTCATGTAGAAATATTTTTAAAACCTATGAAGTTTTAGCCTTATTTGGTCTATTTATTTTTGAGTCTGCGGTGTATGTTTTTATGAATAAGAAAAAGTTTCTGGTAAATTCAGAAATCCAACAATACAATACAAGAAGCTGTAACAAATTTTATATACCATACTGTAAATATAATATCTCTCTGAAATCACCGAATTATCTAGCTATTAAGTTATATAATCATTTACCATCTGAAATAACAGGCTCACTGACACAAGGTATTTTTAAAAGTAAACTGAAAAAATTTCTCTTGGAACGGTCATTGTATAGTTTAGATGAATTCTTTTTATTGTAGCTAAATTACACCGGCACTGACTAATAATTGTTTTGTTGTTTTATGTTTATTATTTTTTACATGACTGTTCCTATATGTATGTATGTATATCTTTGGAAAATAAATATTATTGTTATTATTATTATTAACTACTTTTGAAAACGGGAATTGGTACTGCTCTTTTCCAAAAGTTAGGAAAACAACCGGAAGCTAAGGATTTGTTGAATATAAGGAACAACGGCAAGTCGTATGAATGTTATAATTAATTTCATACCTACTTATTGAATTTAAGGCTGTCATACTTCTGGCAAAGGAATGATCAAATTTCTGGTATCTTGAAAAATGAAATTCTTTATTTATTGTTATTAGAAAACTGCATTTGTTGCTATTCTAATCCCACAATTTAACAATTATTTCCACATATAAATAAAAAATAATAATAAATAAATAATAATATCTCTACCCCTCATTCTAATCACAGGGATTAGCCCAGAAGTCGGAGACTTGTGCGGGAGAGGGGGCGGCATATTATTATTAAGCAGGCCGCATTTGCGCCCAGGAACGACTTACGTTGGTAGACCCTAACCACTATTCAGTGCAGGAATGAGGAAAACCTGGAAAACCTCATTAATTAGGGGGGTAGTCAAATATCAACCAGCATCAATCTCTCACATTGACCCAAGCTAACATTATTCCACCCTACCATACCCGCAGAGAGGGTGCCAATCCTCCCCACGAATATAGCTTATATACGGTCTACCGGCAGCTGGGCTCGAACCAACTCCGTCTAGTCACCTCGATTCAAGTACTAACGCCTTAAACTGCGCGACCACTGACCGATCCCAAATAAAAATTAATGTTCAGTACTATAAATATATTTATGTTATACCAAAATCTTTCTGTAGCTATTTGTTTGTTACTTGCTAAGTCTTATATTTATAGTTACTGAATACTTTAAATCATTTATCTTTATTAAAAAGACTTCAAGGATAAGGGGCTTTTTATATTTGGATATTTTTATGCATAATGTATTCATGCATTCCCCCTTTGGGAAAGCAGGTAAATAATAGGTATTATATAAATATAACAAAAAAGTAATCCTTATGTAAATAAGTTTGATGAGCGGATTCAAATATCATTTAAAATGAATATATAATCCCGGTATTATCTCTGTATAACGCAATATTCGAACATAAATAGGATACCAAATTGTCCTTTCCCCCTTTTTCGCTCTGCGCCAGGTTTTTGCGTAATTCAACTAAATCGGGCTTTTCATAAACTGCGACTAATTCAGTTTTTTTTTTTGTATATCGGAAACGTCCACCCTTTCTAAATTACCATTTACGACCAAACTCGATTTAAAATTCTGACATGCCGGAGCTTCGCAAAAGGTTCGCAGGGATCCAGTCCTGCTAAACAGGATAACTGCCATATGGTGACCACACTGGGTACCATCTGCATCCATAAAATCCGGACAGCAATCGTTTAAGTGCGTGTGTGCCGTGGGCTGCGACACTCTCTGGCTAACCGACTTGTGGGAATATATTTCCAGTACATTATACTGTATCGCTGTATACAACGAACATTTAATAGCCAGTGGTAGGCATAAATGCTTATTTAAGCTGATGTATGTAGTTTTAATATACAGGGTTAACTATGACTAAGTACAAATATTTTAAGAGGGGATAGAGAATATTAAGAATTTACTGAATCACCTTTCAAAAAATTCTAAATTTATATATAATGCAAAAAACATTTCGATATTATATTAAATCCTTATTTAACGCCGCCTATGCGTCCCGTCCACCACACGTTTAGAGTATAGAGTAGGTAACTAAACAAGCAAAAGGCAACAGTGAAATTCGCTATCATGTCATAATTCAATTCCTCTGTTTACATCGTAGTTTTGTGTTCTTTTTCAGTTTTCAGTGCATTATTTTAATTTTATAGTTATTAAATATAGAAATTTGTGGGTAAAGATATTTTTCCACAATATAGTTCGCCGCTTCTAGGTTATGGGACAAGACTGCTGCGGGTGCATTACAAGTTTTCTGTCATCTATTTGTACCTACCCATTCCTTTCGTTCGATTTTCTTACAATAAATAGGCATTTTATCTAACTGTACCTACGGGAAGTGTGAATTTTTGAATATTTTGTTATTATTTTTTAGGCCTGCCTAAGCACGTGGTTAAAATTTTTATACCTAGTCGTAGTTAATCCTGTATACGATTTTTTATAACGTCATAATGTAGAATTTTGTTTAAAATATTTTGCTACTCTCGGTAATTTTTCGACATATATTCATTTTTTTTAAATTAGACAACGTTATAAAAACCGACAGCAGAAGCATACCGGAGGGACCAAGTCCAAAGATACTGAGACCCGATGCACTACTAGCCAACTTATCAGCTATTTTATTGCCATAGCACCGCTCATGTCTCTTTGCTCAGCATACAAATACACTGTTTTCGGTTGACGCCACTTCCAGTGCTTAGTGGCACTTCCATGCTGATCTAGTTGTTATTTTATGATTACGTAAGAACAGTCGTGATTGTCTACTATTTGTATAGATTCTGATGGTTTTGTCCGTTATATGCTTACGGACAATTATCTTGGAGGCTATAGTTATACCTGCTACTTCCGTTTGTACCACGGTAGGATGCCTATTCATTACACATTGATACTGGTACAATACCAATATTCTTGAGGTGGCAAACATAGCATTATCTCCAGTGCTATAGTGGGCGCAGTTATACTCAAGCAGGCCTTTGTACCTGATTGAGCTTTTATTTAGCCCCATAGGCTAATATTGGTCTCACAATGGCAGTGTATGCACATGACCACCTTTGTTTCCATTCCAGAGGTTTTACCAACAGTCCTGCCGTACTGTTCATAGGATATGTACGCCTTTTTTAGTCTCTCCAAATGAAAATTCCATGTTAGCTTTGCATCACGAGTGACTCCAAGGTGTAAGAACGTCACACTACTTTTCGATGATTCTTAGGGCCGTTTGCATTCTTTGGCAAAGGATTCCTTCGAACATTCCACTAATCAGCATAGTGAATCAACGGCATAATGGATGGTGCAGATACAAATTTCTGAATTGAAGCGGCACAGGAGACTTCCATAGCAGCGGTGATAGAACACCTGCGGGCAGCCCCTTGGATCGTCCTGAAGTGTACGCATGTTGATTAGAGTGTGACGGTATATCCGCTAGAACACTGTCTCTTATGTATTGTTCACATAGCTTCACCATCGCTTTCAACAGAAACGAGGTCAGGCTAATGGATCGGTACGCCTTAAGGGTGATGTAATCCAACCTACCTGTTTTAGAGATGAACACTACCTTCACTTCTCTCCAAGTATTCAGAATGTAGAGATGCGCAAAGCACAACTTTGCCAGGTGCAGCATTAAAACATCCAAATCCCATTCTAACAGGACGGGATATATGCCGTCAGTGCCTGGTGACTTGAATGGTGAGAAAATTTGAACGACCCATCTTATTTTGTCTTTTGTAACAGTCTGGTTAGCAGCCAGTCTATAACCGAAGGTAGATTTTCAATTTCGTTTGGTCAATATTCCCGTTCTTGGATCCCGAGAAGTGGGTCCGCATCAACAGTTCCAGATTTTCATTTAGATCGATGGTTCTCTCGAGAGCGAGTAGCTTTTAGAGGAATACGATCATAATGAAAATTTTTACTAAATTTGTTCTAGTAACAGATGAATCAATGTTTACTCGTAACAGGAATAATTTTCGTAATACGCTAGTATCCGCCAAACTAATATCCAAGACCGATTGTCTTTAAACGTTTAGGCCGGTATTGTTAAGGGTATGCTTATTGGACCTTTTTGTCTTCCAAACCATAACTACTTGGATGAGAATGTGCTCTCGAATACACAATCCATGTAGTTTATGTAAATAATCTATGTCCTTATAGGTGGTTAGGTCGCAATAGACCAATAACATGGCCTACGTGATCACCAGACCTAAACCCATGTGATTTTTATCCGTAAGATTATGTGTAAAGTTTCATGTTTACGACCAAAATTAACACAGTAATGGCGTGAACAGATAGAAAATGCCACGAAAATAATTCGAGGCAGAAGATCTCTTCTAAGAGCATGTACAAAGTCTTTTGAGGGCATCTATATAAGGCGTACAACAATTTGTGTGAACAAGACCAATGGTGACATTCATTTTGAACATCTGCTGTAGCCAGACCTGGACTGGTTTGATTTTTATTAACATAATTAACAATATTTTCAGTTGCAGTAACATTTTCAATGTAAAGCGTGCGAAGAGAACCCCTTTGTATATAATGAAACTTGTCAACGATGGGATAAAAAATCGCTAATAGCTCCCTCAATACTTCGATAACTGAAAATGTGGCAGCTCGCATTTCAAGGTCAATTAACCAGACTCGGCTTATCATAGGCAAACAGCCGTTCGCAAAGTGTCATTTCAAGCCTTGCACATCTCAATTTTCAACACTTCGTCGATAGAGCCTCTAATTCAATTAATTTGGAATCCTTAAACAAAGCGTGTTAGAAAATCCACTCAAGAGCTTACGTCGAGGCAATCAAAATGGCCGGGTAAAGGCTGATTGTGCGGTTTCATCAGTCGTATAAAAAAGGCAGCAAATAAATCGCTAACCAATTTTAAATTACATCAAAGGAAGCATCTGTGCATGGACTGAATGTTTCTCGTCTTTATTTATTTACGATGTGGAACATCTGGGTCAATTGCTTTGTTAAATTGCTAATACAAAATACCTTTGTAAAATCATTATACAAATGGGTAATTACAAGTAACCTCTTCATTCGAAATTTCTACATTTTTCCGTTGACTTTTCCAATTGAATTTAAAATATTTACTCGAATTAAGAACACCAAATAAAATAATGTTCAGTGGGAAAATTGCATGAGTTTTCCAGAGATGTGCAGAAGAGAATGTTTTATTTTTAATCGGAATGGCGTTTGTCCTAGACAATTTCGTGGACAAATAAGTCTAAAAACAATATTTAAAATTTTTGTTTAGCCACGCCCCCAGAAAACGGTGGTCGCCACAGCGAAGATCTATGACGTCAGACGACGTTCGCACCTTATACCTAATACAGCATTGTGCTTTATATATCTGTACACGATTTCAATTTTTGGACAACGTAATGCTATGTTTAGAACAGTTAATTAGTTATTTGTGATATTACTAAGTGTTATTGTGCTAAATAGACATTGGTTTTGTATAAAGTTGCAAAATAGACTCGTAAAATGAGCACAGAAAGTGCATATCACCGGACAAATGGAAGAAGTATTACATTATGCCATTACCCAACAAACAATTAAAGTTAAAATTACGTTAACCTGACCTCTGAATTGGTCAAAAACTTTTCATGACCAATTCCATATAAGGGAAGTTTACCTATATTCGTTGGCCTTTTTCCTTATGTGGGGAAAAAACTAAAGTAATATGGAAGTTAATAATTGGTCGGCAAGAATTTTATACCAATAAGATAATTGGACCTAAAAGAAATACGGACCAATTTTATGTTAAAATTTCGAAATATAAAAGACATTATTACCAAAATCTACCCTAATTATGCCCTTTATATGACATACTTTTGCCAGAGAGAGACAACATTATATGTTTCATTTTATATATTCTAATAGCGAACAGGCATAGGAAGAAAAGAAAGACTATAAGTCAGGCTACTAAGCTACAAGTAGAGTAGGAGTTAGTATATTTATAGATATTTAGATTTTAATATAATAAAGTCCGTATTTTTGGTTTCCATTCATCAAATTGTACAACCCAGGAAATTTTTTCGTATAATGTCATGACCAAACTTTCATAAAAATAACGCACCTTATAAATATACATTTTTACTATTGCTTTTTAATAATATTACTATACTGAAGAATAACCTAAAATAAAAACTGAATGTACTTCGTGATAAAATGTGTTTAATAATCTTTCGTCATAAATGTATTAACTAATATTATCTGTATTAACATAATTTTAATGAGTAATTAATTAGAAATAATGAACAAAACATTTAGTGTTTATAACAATATGGCCGCTCAAACAAAATCAACTTTGAAGTCAATTCATGTCAAGTCAAAGGATCGGTCAGTGGTCGCGCGATTTAAGGCGTCAGTACTTGAATCGAGGTGACTGGATCGCTGTGGGTTTGACCCCGCAGCCGGTAGACCGTATATAAGCTATATTCGTGGAGAGATTGGCACCCTCTCTGCGGGTATGGTAGGGTGGAAGAATGTTGGCTTGGGTCAATGTGAGAGATTGATACCGGTTGACATTTGACTACCCCTAATTAATGAGGTTTTCCAGGTTTCCCTCATTCCTGCACTGAATGGTGGTTAGGGCCTACCAACGTAAGTCGTTCCTGGGCGCAAATGCGGCCTGCTTAATAATAATATGCCGCCCCCTCTCCCGCACAAGTCTTCGACTTCTGGGCTAATCCTTGTGATTAGAATGAGGGGTAGAGATATTATTATATTATTATTATTAATTTGTCTGTATGTTTTAACCTATTATAGGGCAGATTGCCTATGCGAATGCTGACGTCACAGGAAAATATTAACTTTGTGGTTGAAATTTCCTCCAAATGAAGATATTTTATGGTAATTTATTACCAATTAAATTATTACTAGGTACCTACATATAAAATTCTACTCTTGGATTTGTAATTGAAACTTCAAATTAAAGCCAATAATATTATATATGCGTAATAACAAAAACAAAATAAATATTTTCGAACGGAATTCAATTTCGAATTTCAATTCACGTGCCCTACTGAATTCGTCTGACACGATAACAGTCATAAGAATACTTATATATGAAGTATTTATCGATATATTATCATTAGACTGATTTACATGATATGCAGTGTCGGCTTAAACTTGTTTTTACAACTCTTTAATACTGTGTAGGGCTTAGTTTTAACTGCAGATCGCCAAAACACAAAACAATTTCTACGTGCTATTACATGAAGATCTGTCGGAATACATATAACAAGAAGCTTGTTCCCTAAAAGACCTTTATAAGACACACTTACGTCCAAGTATTATTAACAAGTAAATTTGTACCATAATATAGAACAATATTTCTATTAGGTTAATTGAAATGGTCAAATATTCCTTACAAGTTATCAACAAAGTTGATAATAGGATTATATTGTAATAAAAATAAAAGAAACCAATTGAAGGATTTAATAGGGCAAAATAACTAGTTATTACCTTATTTTTAACTACTAGTTGAAGACTAAAATAAGTATTTTGATATCGTAATAAATATGTAAATATTTACCTATTTTAATAATTTAAAAAATCCTTGGATATTGAAGACAGATTTCTAGGCGAAATTAAGTAAATTATAACTTCGTCTTACACGTTATTGGAATGTTAGCATTTGAAAACATAGAATAGGTAAACCATATGTAATTTTGAACTGTATAAATTGACATATATTTCATTTTACTTGGAAGGCATTATATTACTCTTAGTTAACAAATTTTTGACTAAAATTTTGATATTATAAGATTTTGTAACATTGAAGACTATTTTTATATAAGAAAGTAGTAAATCTTGATCAATTTAGGATTATTTTTCTTGTGTAGTAGTCTATTAGGCTTAAATGTTAGTTGGGTATTAATTTCGAAAGAATTAATAAATGTTAAATTTCTTATTCATTATATTTATTTATTATTTTCCAAATTAAAACAAGTAGGCAGTTTAATGTGCAATCAGATGGCATAATTTTTTAAATACCTCAAGTAAAATTCTCTCGACGGATCTATATTATAAATAAAGAAATAAGTTGCGTTTAACAATACGGTA
The DNA here is from genome assembly GCA_025584915.1 of Monochamus saltuarius. Lineage (NCBI taxonomy): Eukaryota > Metazoa > Arthropoda > Insecta > Coleoptera > Cerambycidae > Monochamus > Monochamus saltuarius. The sequence continues at coordinate 53,193,759 of CM046725.1, read as the reverse complement.
AGTTCCGCATTACCACTAAGAATTATGGTAATGTTAAAAACGGGAAATAATAGACACCTTGCTTTGAGTATTCGTATTTGCTGCACTAATGAGATGATATTAGCACCAATGAAGTTCATAAGTATAAAATTAAATGAATCTACCCGTAGCATCATCCGATTATGATTACACGAAATCCGCTTCCGTCATGGTGGAATTTGCATAGCATTGCTTACAGTATTTACACTACCTATGACCCAAAATTGTCACAAAAACAAAAACAATACACAAACACTGTTGTCGGTACGAAAACATAAAACGTGCTGAACGTTGTGTGACGTCTCACCAATGATAGCGCGTCTTCAGTCACGTGGTTACTACATATTAACTTAGGTACATACAACAGGCCCTACAAACGTTTTCTAAAATTTTCTAGATTTCTCTAACTGAAATAGAAAATAGTTTTTGCAGATGCCGCCAGTGAAGGAGGGCAAAATTATTGGATTTATAAGATGTAACCAGCTAAAGATGATAATAGTCGTATATAGGGTGATTCAGAACTTATTAAAAAAATATTTGAATGTCAGGGAACTTACAAATATAACTTCGTAAAAATAAAACATACACTTCCGCACGGCACTGGTCCATGTAAAACCTGATAAGGCGTATAATCGGCAACTGGACAAAAAATTGAAAGAAATTTCCAGTGAAAGAAATAAATTACATTTTACAGCACCTATTTTTATACAACAAATTCAACTACTGTTGCCCCTATTGTTATTAATTTGAAATAGAATTAATGTATGGTTTTAATTAGTAAACTAGTTTGACATACCAGATGTTATAACAACATTTTGGGCCAAATGATTTAAAGTCAGGTGAGTCAGGTCTCCTTATCAAATGCCTTGGTATTAATGCTTGGATACAATATACATGGTACGGATATAAGTGAGCCTCGTGTATGATACGCCACACTGCTGCTGCAATACGCCGTGGACGCTGTAGACCTCCTATTCTTCCACGATTTGGTTGCAAATTTTCCGTGTCACGCCAGCGTTTGCACTGCACACCGTTACAAAAGTAGCTGCATTTGGAATATGTTTACTGGGAAATCGTTCTGCTAAAGGATTTTCACTTCACCATAAATAACACGATATTCATCAACTGCGAGGTGCATCAAAGGGCGTAAGCCCTTTTTGATATTTGAAAAACTATTGTAATACTTGCGTCACAAAAAAGTTAATACGATAAGTAATCGGATATTTGAAATCGCCTGGCTAGAGACTACAGGAGCCCAGCGATGTAATGGTTGAAACTACTAGAACTTCAATAATTCTTTTCTCGGAAACTATTAGGATTTTACAAAAAAAAATTTACGATATTGACTCCATTTTTCATGAAGCGTCTATTCCCAAATTTTTTTAGATAAGTTCTGAATCACCCTAGACCCATATAACCCCTTCAAATATAATAATACTGTTAGGCAAGGCGCGCACTGAAGTGGTGTGCAAGTGACGTGGCAGTGGCGTGGTGACCAAGTGGCAGGTGGAATCATTAAAACCTATGTAAACATATGAAGACACGCGTATCAGAATGGAGTAGTGGTGGCGTGGTCTTCTGCAGGTGGTGTGATGCCAGTCTGGTGCCACTAATCTCGAACAAGTTTAATTTTCGAGTGGCAAGCGGCCGGTGATGACGTGGCATTGTGCATAACAACTGCATTTTTCTTGTGTATTTTAAAACTAAAAACATGCGACACGGCCACGAATTTAACATAAATTCCTAAAGTTTGTATCCTTTTTTTTGAAGCATAGGTCGTAGTTTTTTCAGCAACCTGCAAAATGTCACTTTCTTCATTCGATAGAAAAGTTTAAATTTTTGGTCATCCAAGTTCAAATCCTTTTTATAAACGTTAAAAATTCCAAATTTTTTATTTTTTTTTTCCCAGAGAAGATGAACCCAATAGTATTTTTTCTTCTTCTCCTGATTTTTAGCATTTATGTTAGCAAGTTGTACAAATAGGAGACCATGTTCATCCTCTGAGGACGATATTTTTAATGACAAATCGGTAACAACATACGTTGTTTGCCACTGCAGTGCGCTTTAAATCTCTTTCATGCCACTTCGCCGCTATTTCATCGCCACGCCATATGTTCACCATCCCCATACCACGCACCATTCCAATACCTCACCACTACCACACTAATTCAGTGCGCGCCTTGTCTTACACATTGATGTGTTCGTAATTTTATTTTCCATCTTTTAATGTCAAGATTCAATATGGCGTTCATAAGGAAAAAAATAATTGAATACTATAGTTTCGGATGAAACTAATGGCCGTAAAAATTTTCTTTCGACGAAAATCTTTTACCCGTGTAATGTTACCCATCTATACCAAATTTCAGTTCTTTCTGCTGAGAAATAATGGCGCTAGATGGCATTTTCTAAAATCGCTATTATCACATTTTTAACAATTCTTCAACTACGGCAGCAGATATCTTGAATCTGTTTGGTTTATCTTACTGGCCATCAAAAGGAGCAACTTCTTTTCTAATATGAGTATATTTTCCAGTAGATGCTAATAGTGTGTCATAAAAAACCGAACACTTCGTATAAATATTTTCCTCTTTAGTACAATAATTAAGGATTTTATTTGATGATCATTTTAAGGTGTTTCCCATATTTCTTTACATTTAGCTTAATACTTTTTAAACTTATTTTCTTATAGGTTCAAATTCTATCTGATTCGAATTGCATCCTTAGCATACAAATCCAACTGAAACAGGAAGGAAATAAATATAAACATGCATTTTGCTCTATTTTTCCATTCAAAGTGCTAAAGTGTGCAATTTATGCCGCCGTTTCGTAAATACCAGCAAATAGCATCTAAGTCCGACACAGAACGGGGCATTATCTGATTCCTATTATTCCGTCCCACTTATTTTAATAATGGAGAGCCTTAAATTTCCGCCTACGAAATGCAAACTCAACTCGTCCCGAAACCAGACAAAGCACAATTTGCATAAGAAGTTCATTTTCAATAACTCCGTAACTGCGGGAGTCTTAGGATTTGCATGTTTAGCTTTTCGTCAACAGACGATCGACTTTTCGTACGTATACAGCACAAATTATGGATGAGCGTCTGACTTCGGGGACTCTGCTCGAAAATGAATGGAATAACTTTGAAGTGGGTTGCATGGACTGCCGGGTAGCTAGTGCTTTCTTAATCATATTTCACATAATATCCCTTCGCTTTGCTACAGCCGAATTTAACGAGAAATATCGAGTAAAACTCCGTAAATGGGTTAAATTTGAACTCCAATTCAATATCTTTATTTTTCTGTTTGTTGCTTAAATGAGACTTTATTGTGAATTAAAAAAGGGGTGTACATTAATAGGAATCTCTGGTATAAATATTTTTTAAAAAACCTGCCCTCCAAAAAAAAATTGTTTTCCTTTTTATCTTCCATGTATATCAAGCTAAAGAAACCAAACTTGGTGAACATTATCCGTCAATAAAACTACACTTTTTAAAAAATTTTCAACCCTAAAGTGTTTTTGTAAGGGATTGAAATAATCAACCCCTAAGACATTTCTAACTTTTTCCATAAATTTGTTTCCTTTCGAATCGTTTATTCATTTTTTGATTTCAAGTTTTTTCGAGAAGTTAAGAATTTATGAGAAAAAAATAAATGTATTGCAATGCATTTTTAAAAAGATGAGCTGTATAACGCGAGTGTATTTTGCCGAAAAATCTAGTGGCTCTTCTTTGCAATAGAATCCACAGAAAAAATGTCAATGTCATTTATTGTTAATGTTTCTTACTCTTTCACAAGGTTTATGTTTTTATCTAGAAAATATTAGTTGATAATTAGTTAGAACAGGCAGGAATAATGTATTTAATATGTTATGGAGTGATGAAAGATTTTACAATAATGGTACGGTATTACGTCACAACTGTCGTTATGGGTCTGACAATAGTACAAGAATAATGCACCAAACCCAAAGTCTTACTTTTTTTCTGTGAATGTTTGATGCGGCATTTTGAATGACTATTTAATTGGACCATACGGGGCATTAACAGACAACCGTATTTACATTTTTTAAGAAACTAACTACAAAATTTATTCTACATCTATATCTCCGTTATTATTTTAAATACTTTCTGTTACTTTTTCTGTGTTTGATCATTGTTTTTTTTTTATAATTTATTGTTATTCACAGCAAACGACAGCTAACTAAACATAACAACGCTCCACGACCAACATGGCGTAGTGACGTGTGTTGGAACAGCTGATATACTGCAGCTGCGCAGTTGTGCTCAACGAGTCAGCTATATCGAACACAGAGGTGTGTTAAGTTTACACAAAATAATGTACTTACTTTTAACACATCACTGATAAATATTACACAAATTTAAAAATATATATATATTTTATTATAATAGGTACTAGGAATTTACATTTTGTGTAAAACGTATAAAAAAGCCATAGAGACCTGTAGACATACAATGGGCAAATTCATTAGAATCTACACAGATAGTAGACAATCACTACTGATCTTACGTAATCATGAGATAACAACTAGATCAGCATGGGAATGCCATCAGGCACTAGTAGTGGCCTCAGCTAACAACAGCGTATCTGTATGCTGGGTAAAGCGGTGCAATGGCAATAAAGTAGCTGACAAATTGACTAGGAGTGCATCGGGTCTGAATATTTTTGGATCTGGTCCCTCCAGTATGCTTCCGTCGTCAGCATTTGTTGAAATTATCAAAGGAGACACTCACAAAGAGTTTATGAAACGTTGGGATGAAACAAATGGCTGTCAATTTGCTAAGGAGTTCCTAGAGTACTCTTGCAAGGATACAGCCAAAAAGTACCTGGCTATGTCTAGGACAATGTCTTCGTCTGGTGACATGTATTCAAACTGGACATTTCTGGCTAAGAAAGCACCTCTATTACATGAGGAAGTGTGATACACTTCTTTGTAGGGGTTGCGAACAGGAAGACAATATTCCATGCACTCTGTGAGTGCACTGCCATCTCGTCAATAAGAGAGTCCATGTTGGGAGAGCGATGGCCTTCTATGGCCTACATTAGAGAGATCCCCCTGAGCAACGTCATCACCTTTTTCTCCTTATTAGGCTGCCTGGCGGCCCAGGTGGAATGATCTCCTGAGGGGCCAAAATGGGGCCTAAGTGCTGTAGCCTTTTTGCTACCCTCCCCTTAATTCCAGACTCCAGATTCCAGATGGCCACTCGAATGTCAGAAAGAGGTCCAGCGAGATCTCTAATATTTCAGAAGCTTCGTTGCGGTGTTCTACGCCAGTGGTCTCACATATCCTATCTATGTGTGATTTTATTTGATCATTTCATCGCTTGTATATATTTTCGCTTTTAACGCATTTTTTTTGTCGCATGCATTATGTTGGACAGCACTGTTTTATAGCCATCTCATGTACTTACTCATCAAATGTACTTACTATTTTTCAAATTTCTATTAAAAAACCTTGACAACTTCAAACCTAAGTGAAAACTTTATATGTATATTTGTTGTTGTCCAAAGTAATATTTTCAGTCTCTAAGTATTAGCTACAAGTACAACGGGCAATATTTCTTCACAGTATTTGTAATTTTAATCGTAGAAGATAGTTAATTGATCAATTTCGATCCTTTTCAAAACACGAACTATATTAACTTATAGTTTCATTACCCTCATCACTGGAAAGCTTATAAAGGGTATATTTACAAGTTTAATTAATAGCAAACTTGCTTCCAGTGTCAGCGAATGTTTGAATCGCATGACTAGATCCGTTTTAGTAGATGGGTACTTTCAATTACAACACCTAGATAATATCTGATATTGATTACATTGTCCAACTTTCTCTCAGAACTTATATTATCACAATCTATCAATCAAAAGTTGAGCGTATCAGTATCAGGAACCTCTGGAAATTAATATATGACACAAAGGACGAAGGACAAAGAGGCAAAGATAAAATTGAAAAAGAAAGAATTGTGACGAAGACGGAGTAGATAGAGAATGTTATTAAGTTAAGTACACTAAACTAATAATGTTCTGACAAGGCGTTTTTTAGCTTTTAAAATGTTGCAGTATTCTTGTATTATTCTTATATTCCTAGATGCAGGAGTGGCATTGAAGTAACCGTATACCTACTTGCACCCATTATCTTAAAAAAATACTGCATGTTCCAATAACTCCAGTCTTAGAAAAGAGTAACAAACAATAAAAAACCTTCAGTAATAAGAACACCTACGAACGCGAGACTACCAAATACAAAAAGTCTACATAATCATATCCTAAAACGCTTTATCTTCGACATACACAGTGTGAAAGTTTAGTTCTTAATAAAGGGTTTTAGTTTGTATTTCCCAAACGCGTATAGATAAATTAATGAAATTTGACAAAAATCCCTTAATCGTTTATGCTCTTTTTGGAAATTTAAAAATAAACGAATACAGATTATCCAGGAGCGGGTAAGACAAGCATGGTGGTGCTTAAAAATTGACAAACTTTTTGTGTATATTTTTCTTATAATGGCTTAGCAAAAATAAAAACTGTAATTTTTACATAAAAAAGTACTTTTGTTAAAATTCGATGTCGGCAACAGTTTTCCAGAAAAATTGATTTTAATATCTGGACGTATGCTAAAATTCAATAAGCACTTGACTTGAAACAGTTGGCTTTTAAATTAAAATTAAGACTTTGACGTCATTTATACATACAGTTATATCAATGGAAATGTCAAAATTGTTTCTTTTCTTTCATTTAAAACCCAACTACGTTTAATGTTCCATAGATTTTTAATGAGATTTAGCATACGTACAAATATTAAAATTCATTGTTCTCAAAAAATGTTGCTGACATCGAATTTTAACAAGAGTACCTTTTTACGTAAAAATTTTAATTTTTGCTATGATATTATAAAAAAATAAACACAAAAAAGATTGCACTGCCTTCCTTTGTTTTACCTGTCCCAGGATAAACTGTGTTCATTTTTTTCTAGTTTTCAAAGAGAGCATAAAACGTTAAGAGATTGTGCCAAATTTCATTAATTAATTCCTGTCAAATCCTGTATGTCAGGAACGAAGGGTTTTAAAATACATTTTTCTCCTAACCTTTCGACTTATTTTGAGGTCTAGAAAATACAAGAGTTGCGTAAAGTTCGGTGGCGTACTTGTGATTTTTCTACAGGGCATCTTTTTTTAAAATATGACCCAAATATATAATATTTTAAATGGAATATATTTTTATTCAATTCAGTTGCATTATTTTTATATTTCATAATGATGACATAGCCAACTATGTACCATGCAACATTAATTTTATTAGTTCAACGTTTTCTTGGCGGTTTCTACAATAAAATAGCAACTGTTGCACAAAAATATACAGGGTGTTTAATTTGAGAAATTGCGTGTTTAAGTCATATTTTGATAGAGAGACACAAACAGACCAAAGAAAGTGTATAACAAGTGAACAAAGTGTGCAATTTTTACCATTCTCATATCTCAGCTATTCTCTGAAATATGAAGAATCTTTGAAAAGCTTTTTACTTAAATTTCGCCCTCTATCTCAAAAACAAAGAAGAAGTCAGAAAACAGCATCCTTCTATCTCTTGTGGTTTCCAAAATACTCAATTACAACATAATTGGGACACCCTGTACAATGTCTACGGTTAGCATGAACAGAGGGAAAATATTAAATATAATTATTTACTGATAATTTCGGATGTTCTTAAAATAATGTATGAAAATCTTTATGTTATTGGGTATTCGAGAAAGGCAAACAACTGAAAATTGAGTCTGTAAATGATACTGCAGGAAAAAACTACTCCGCGGACTAATGTCCCGACCGGCATTGAACTACTCCTGCAGTATCTGTCTGAACAGCCAAGAACCCTTGTCGGACACAACACCAGACATAGACCGGTTTCGGGCTTATTAGCCCTCATCAATATGCCATAGGTGAGATGACCGACAATTGAACTGACTGTTTCTTCATATGTATGTTCACATAATATATCAACTGAAAATTGACTTGGAATTAAAAGTTTTGTTAAAACAGTACCCAAATAATGCTCAAATATGAACATCAACGAAAGTAAACCGCACTTATGATTCCATGAAACATTATGTTATTTAGTTCATTTATTTAGAAGAAACATTTCTGATAGATTTTATATTTGCGGATAGATCGGCTTCGATTATCCTGAAATTAAAAAAAAAATACTAATAACTACGGACATACTGCATATTGAGGGGGATATCAGTTCTAATAACGAGCCACCTTCAACTCCCCTTTAACCCCTCCAGAGTCTAGCTTGAGAATAAAATCAGGAAAACCTCTAGAAAATGTTTCTCGTACTTTATCAAGCGTTTAACATACATCACTTTCTTTAGATACTTCTATATTTTTATAGATACTTATATTTATCTGTGTTTTCGATGTGAGTACATTTATATTTCCCTTTTAAAATAATGCATTGCTAAATAAATAACGATCTCTCTCTTACAGTATCTAAATCAAATTATTTCAAAATCTGTCAAAACCATTGTTAATTGGAAAATTAATTAAATCACGGAAAATATTCATGTTTTGTGCATGATTTCATTTGTCAATACAAATAGTTTTGTAATTTACTGCATTCAATATTTTCATGAGTAGCGAAATTTTTTTCTCTATGTTAAATTATTGATTACAGTCTACCAACATTTATCATAAAAAATGTTGCATTTTTATTTTTAAAAATATTAAATACCTAACCTAGGCTAATCCCTCTATTCTGACAGAATTTAAAAATTCCAATAAACTTTTCTGCTAAACATTTTTCATTTTACAAGCATATTTTAACTTCGGACAGCGTGTTCGCATTCGAGCAAAAGTTTTTCACAAATAAAAGCTTACGAGTCACTGTAAATTAAATGAAACTAATGCCCGGTATGTGAAATTTTTAAAATATGGTAGTTGGTGCTTAATAAAGAACCTAATTGCAGCATGTAATTTATTAATAAATCTAATATTAAATTTGAATTTGGGGCGTTAATTAGTTTGGGATATTAAAATAAAACAAGGAAGATTCTGTCACAGCCCTTTTAAATTGTAATTTCCTTCAGCAAATTCAGATGTTACCGAATTTTCCACGTCAACTCCCTGTCAGCTCGACTTTGACCTTAAAAACTTCAAGATTTTAAAGTATTAGTAAAATAAAGTTAGGTATATATTATAATATTTCTTTAAATAACATTGTTTATATAGGAAATCTGAAATATGAGTGCCTTTACAATTTATGATAGATTGTATCAAACAAAACATATTTGACTTAATAATTGTTTTGCATCTTAATCAACGGTAATAGAATTATGATAGCAAACATGTATTTAATATGTGACATCGTGGCACACCTACCATGTCTAGTTTTTGTACATAATAATCACAAAAAATACACCTAAACATACTTATTGTGAATGGTTTTTTTAGAGATTTTTTGCAACACAGAATAAAATGCGACATAGTTATGTGTGTTCAAAGTGCAATTGCTTGAAATTTTACCAAACAAACGCCTCGTAGACAGAGAGTTTTGCCCAGATTCATCATAAATTGACATGTCATGCAGCTGGTCATGGTTACTATAAATTGCATATTTGTTCATGTACACTCACAAATATCAAGCACACACTATAGGTAGGTACAGAAAAACGAAACGCCTAATCATAATACTACTACTAATAATTTGAGGTTAACGGCAGCAGGTAATGGATTGCAATGTAATCGTATCGAAATATCTATTGTTTACTTCATTAATACTGATTTAGAAAAACAAATTATAAAGAAATTACGTTACAAAAGCTTTTACTTAACCTTAGTTTGTAATTTGGCAACACGGTTTTGCATTTTATTGCAGTGTGAATTTTTGTTTTTAAACTGCAAGTGTAGCAAATCTATTCGTTTTAGACATTTCTTCATAATTTTTTTTTGCTGCATTTGATCAGATGGACAAACTTTTTTAGTGTAGGCTCTTATATTCCGAACACCCTGTACATACAATGTTACCGATGTATGCTTTGTTTGCGAAAATTTGTATCATCCGTATCAAAAAATTAGGCGCGCTGTCAGTGTTTTAAATGAGATCTATAAAATTTAAGTTTTATATGCAACAGAAAAAATAGAAATTGAAAATACTATTAAATTAAATTTTTAAGCTAACAATTAATCTGCTGCAATAATAATAAAACTAATAAGAACGGAACACTATTCAAATCCTGTTTTAATTAATGGATTTTTTCTTGAATACCTTAAAGTTTTTTTAAAATTTAACAAGAGTAAAAAAGTATTTTAAATTTTGTATGAGATATTACCTTTTAGTGTTTCAATTTACGTGAACTCATAGTCAAAGGAGACCAATAATAAGCCTAAATCATGTATTAACTCTGGTTATTAAAAGTTAGTAATTCTGAGATGCAAATACGGAATTCCAGGAAACAACTACTCTGCGGGCTAATGCCCCGACCAGCATTGAATTACACCTTCATTCTAACCCGACAGTAGAGACCGTGAGAGTTTTCAGTCCGACATGAAGTAGCGAATGGCTACTACTGTGAGTTAATTCAGATATTAATTGGCCCCACTTTGAAGGCCTGTAACTCCGTCTGTGTGCAAATTTGTATATAAGTATGTTTGGTTAAATTGCAGTATTTTGGGACCCACTATATGCATCTGCTCTGTGTAGATTCTTATACCGAACGCCCTGTATAAAAAGATGGGATGGGATAGGATCGGAATTTATGTCATGAATGGTTTACATACAAATATAAATTGAATTTTGTAAAAACTGTTTACAGATCATGTATGAATATGAACTAATAAACAAACTTCGACATAGGGCCAATTAACAATGACTTCCATTTATACGTGACAATAACTAGTTCGCCGGATCCTTGAAACTCTCACCACTTCAGCAGTCGCGCGACGTCACGCACAGCAGATGGCTTTTGTTCCACCGGAGATTGGAACGTCCGCGATAAGAACAAGATCTGCCCATTGTTTACTTCTTCCGGAGTTGGCAGTCTGGCTCTGAAAAGGTGTATGCAGAATGCAGAAAATTGCGGAACTTTGATCATTGTGAGTGGAGAACAATAGGAGTTCCCCGAGTGATTCTTCTTGTGGCTCAGGTGATGAATTAATGAGAAATGTTTGTAGTTCTATTAGGTTCATAAGTCGCCAACAACGAAGTCTAAAATAGTTCCATTTGCTGATATTTTAACTAAATATTGTCTTACTTATTATTAGTCGATTAAACCCCCGGTTATTTCTAAGTATTTTTCGCTTTGTTATAACAAAACAGTATATCTACAGGATTTGTCATAACGTATGCTGCTAGGATGAAAATAAGATGAATTGTATCAAATTATCCTAACAGGGTCTGTATTATAAAATTCCTCAAGGTCATATCTTCTGTAAGTTTTAAGATTTTGCACAATCAGGATTATCCATGTGTAGATGTTTTCATAGTCTTCCGACCTTTTGAAGTTCCGAACTTAATGAAAGTAGCTTTAATAACTTATGCGATCTGGGTAATAGAAAACATGCAATTGAGGTTCTCTATCAGTATGATGGAATTTTACCAATTTTACCAGACGATATAAGTTACATAGGCAAAGTCATAAGTTGCATGTATAGGTGCCGCCCGATTTTGTGTGAAAATGAGGAAAAAAGTTGTCTCGGCATTTGTATCTCTTTGATTTCTCGTCATAGTTTAATTATTTTGTCATCAGCATCGACCACTTTTGTTCCAGATTATTATTGCTGACGTAAAATAGTATCTCCACAGTAAAGGCAAGAACAAAAATGAATGGCTTAACCCTAACGGAAAAACACTCTACTAGTGAAAGCTGGTTAAATCCGCGGAAGCTAATGTTGAGTTTTTTGGTAGAAGAAAGAACATATTGTCAGTTAGGACGAATGTAGCAATCGCTACTGAAGCTCTCGTCAAAAACTTCATCACAAAAACAGTTAATCAGGATCTCGGATAAGAAGTTGCTTCTCTATTGACACGTAACCTCTCAAAATTCGCTTGGTAAAATAATTCTTCATTTCCAAATTATCGAACTTTGTGAACTATAAAAAAACTGCTCTATCTTTGGAAATTAATCGTAAACAATGAAGAAAAATATTGTAACCTTTACGTTGACTTGGCCTTGAAATATTCCACCTAAAAAAACAAACTTTATTGTCACTATTTGATTACACATCAAATTTCTGCGGTCTTGAGAACGCATCTAACGTCAAATTGAATACAGCCTAGAATATTCTAGAAAACGTCAAAATAAAGGTATTACAAAAAATATAATTTTGACAGCAAATAGGAACACAAATAACAAACTAAACAGGAAGGTGACTCTCCGTAACTCCGTTTAACGTACAAGTACTGCAGTGTGGACACCATTCTTCCACATCGGAACGACTTCCAAGCCAATAAAATCGCCCTCTGACTTTGTTCAAAGTCTTATTTTTTTCCTAAATGCACGTCACCTATACCACTATAAAGAGCTTTATGAACTTCTGTCACTCTTTTTAGTCTTCCACTGGTATATAACCCCGAAATATGAATCTTCATTCTGTTCTTTACCCAGAATTCTATTATTGCATACATTTGGCCTCTGCTCTCTCTCTTAGTTCTTTGGCACAAATTTGTCTTTTTCTCTTACTTCATTCAGTTAGTTAAAGTTAATACGTTGTTTTATAATTTTTCTTCCACTGATGATTTTTTTCTTTCTATTTATTTCAACTAAATTTGCAACTTGTTTTTATCGGTATTTAACTTCCGCAGCAACCGATCTTAATCTTTTCAGTTTTTCAACAGTTCCTCTTCTTCTTTGACCCACTAAGCTTCTTTTCGTTTCATTTGACCCTGAATTAATTTTATCTGGTGAAGAGCTCGGCGTTAGTAACATCCAATGTTCTGGTTGTCCAGATGTATTGCTGCTTTCTTCTCCTCTTTCAGTTCCTGTTTCAATTGTAATAATTATTTCTTCTGTGTCTCAATATTGAAACTCAGTTCTGGCTGGACTCTTTTGCTGCTTGTCCTAATTCACTTTGTCCTACTTTGACCGCTGCTAAATGCTTGTCAAGTGGCTTCGATTTCCAGCGCCAGGACTAGAATATCGGATAAATTTTTATGTCTGGCTAACCTTAACGCTTGACTGATTTCAGAATGCTAACTGTTCTTGGAACTCTGCCGGTGCGGTGGGAAAGGTCTAACTCTCAATACTGTCAAAATCTGATCAGTCTACATTTTTAAGTTAGTGGATGTACTTATCTTACTCACACGCATGGTTTTATGAGCTTCGCTATATATAAATTTAAGCATAAGAATATTTATTAAAAAAACTGCTCGAAGGAACTCACTAAGTTAAAAGTATTTATTTCATAACATGCTGACGATAACAATATTACACATGTTAAACGCCATTGTCATTTTATAAAACATTAAAGCAACTTATGCATTTCACCAAACTCATCGCTTTACACTGAAAATGGGACAAATTTAAGACACATTCGTATGCCGCCCACATTCCGCATTGTTCAATAAAGTAATATAAAATTAGGCCACTGTAAAACTCCATATACGTAGACACTAAATTCTGGAGATCTTTACGTGTTCCAGAAAGTAAAGTAAAGCTTGTCTGCTTGTAAAATCGATATAGTCGGATTTGTAGAATGAAGCCATATTCCAGACACATCAAATAGTGGTATTACATTACTCATAGTCGAAAGAGAAGTCTTTAAGCACGTTTAAATTGAAGTTTTTATACAGAGTGTTTTTAAAATACGTAGGCACCTAAGATCACAGGCTTGTTATAATACAGTGTGTTTCAACTAAAGGTTACAAATTTTGGGATACAGTAAAGAAGGTTAAAACATGAAATTATAAAATGAAATATTTTTGAGACCAGAGCCTTTTAGATGTTTGGAAAACTGGAAATAAAACGAAGTGGAAATTACGTAACGTTAGCAAATTACTTTTGACTTACAGAATCTTAATGCCAATAAAGGACCTAGCAAGCAAATGATCGGATACAAAATTAACTCAAAATGACGACCTTGAACCTCATTACATCTATGAAGGTGACGAGCCACATTCTCTCTATGACATTTCTTGGAATAGCTGTAGATCATGTTGAATGAAAAAATATGCGGCAAGAATTCGACCAATAAGCTTCTATTCGGATTCCACTGGCGTCTCATAGACTACTGACTTCATATAACCCCACACAAAATAAGCACATTGGTGTCAAATCTTGACTTCGGGCTGGCTATCTAGCGGGCCCTTCCCTCCCTATTCATTTTCAAGCATATACACTATATAATGATATAATCGTATATTTTTTTGAAAACCCTACTTTCTTGAGTTTCCATAACTGATTCCAACATCTAATACGAATGTTCACAAAAATATTAAATTATATTTAAACGTCATAAAATGGTTAAAATTAGCATTATAATAACATCCTAAAATTTGTACAAAGAGCAAGAAATTAGTTGTAGGTACGGGAAAACATATCTGTGACGTCACAAAATGGAATAAGCTAGCGCACAAAATTAGTGGTTAGGATACACAAAAATGGAATAAGGTTTTCAAAAGACAAGACTTACATAATCTGCCAACTGTATGGTGTAAGAATTTTTAGCCATCTGCAAAGACTCGAATCATGCAGAAAATACAGGGTGTTAAAAAAGAGTGTAAAATATTTAAGGAGGTAATAGTATGAACCAAAATAAGCAGAAAAGTCTCAATAAACATGGGTCCGCAAAGTAACGGTTGCGGAGATATGGAATGTTTTATGTTTTTTAGCCTCTTTTTTAGTTTGCAAAAACGTTGCGTATTTTCTTATAATAGTTGGTTGATGTTTAGTGAAATAAAAAGTACGTACTTGACAGTTGTTCTCAGTGCACAAGTTTTCTTCCGGTATGGCTGGTTACTCTAACGCAGAATTAACAGACATGCACTTCATGTATGGTCGTGCTAATGGGAACGCTACCAAAGCGCGATGTCTTTATGTTGACGCTTATCGGAATCGCCAGATTCCTTCACAAAGCATGTTTGGAAGAATTCACCAAAGATTGCGTGATACCGGTTCCTTGAGCAAACAGTGCCATTTATCCGGAAGACCAAGGTCGGTATCCACTCCTAGAGCAGAAGAAGAAATTCTAGCACTGGTAGAGCAGAATCCAGGTACGAGTGTGCGGAGAATATCAGCCGAGGTAGGAATTAGTGGTCCTCTTGTTTGGAGAATCCTGCACGAGAAAATGGTTTATCCATACCATATGCAATGAGTACAGACCTTAAATCCAATAAATGATCATCAAGCATGTTTAGTTTTTTGCCGCTGGTTTCTACGTCATGATGCTGAAGACCCTCGTTTTCTTGCAAACATTCTTTTTACTGATGAGGCCGGGTTCACAAGAAATGAAGTGTTTAATTTTCACAATACGCATATTTGGGCCGACGAAAATCTTCATGCTCTAATAGAATCTGGACATCAGGCACGTTTTTCATTAAACATTTTGATAGGTATTGTAGGTGACAGGTTTCTAGGTCCTGTTGTTTTACCAAACCGATTAACAGGCGCTGCTTACCTCAACTTTCTGCAGAACACATTGTATGAGTTTCTGGAATACATTTTTTTGAATCAGAGGCAACAAATGTGGTTCCAGCATCATGGTGCTCCAGCTCATTTTTCATGGCCGTTAGAGAGCATTTACACCAACACTTTTCCACATAGATGGGTAGGAAGGGCCGGACCTGTTTTATGGCCTCCAAGATATGAAGCTTCTAGACTTCTTCGTTTGGGGATATTTGAAGACATTAGTGTATGGTACTCCTGTAAATAGCCTGGAAAAGCTGCAGCTACGGATTAATCAAAAGTGTCAAGAAATCCAAACCAAGGAGGGTGTTTTCGAAAGAGTTCGAATATCGTTGAGACGAAGATGTTGTGCCTGCTTGGAAAAGGACGGAGGGCACTTTGAACATCTTCTGTAACTTTGTTTGTTGTTTGTTAAAAGCTTCCTTTGTCGGTTTATTCCTAATAAAATAAAATGTTTGAAAAACGAGTAGTGGTCCATATCTCCGCAACCGTTACTTTGCGGACCCATGTTTATTGAGACTTTTCTGCTTATTTTGGTTTATACTATTACCTCCTGAAATATTTTACACTAATTTGTTCTATAGGGTGTTACAAATTAAATGCGATGCTATGTCGGAAAAGGAAGATGCGAAAAAAGTTGCATAATTGGTGGCCAATTTTTATAAATGCAATTAACAAAGTTTTTTTGAAACACAATTGCTGTTTAAGAAAAAAAACTCGTTTTTGTTCTATCTTTAAAAAGATAATATAAAAATAAATGGCTTATATCACATACATTTGTGTTGTATTGTGTTGCCTGGTATTCGCGGATTCTTTCAATACGCCATGGATTCACAGGACCTCCATCTTTTCTATGATTCGGTTGCAAATTTCCCATGTAACGCCCCCATTGCACTACCGCAGTAAAAGTACTTGCTTTGGTTAATATCTACCAGGAAATCGTTCTGAGTACGCACGAGAAGTTGCTAAAGCAGCTTCCGATATCCATCAACTCCGTGTAGCTATACACGTAAGCCATTTTTCACACTTGAAAAACTAATGTAAACACTAAGTATCGCAAAAGCGTCAATACTAAATACGTGGATAGAATGCATTCCAGTGACGCTAGAAACATCAGTAGCCCAGCGATGTAAAAGTTGAAAATACTACAACTTTTTTTTTCTCAGAATTTTTTATTTACGATATTGACTCGCATTTTTCATTTTTTTTTTGATAAGTTGTGAATCATTCTGTATAAATGTCGGTTGACTAATTTTAATTACTTTATAAATAATTTTCATTTTATTATTGATCTGAAAGAGACAGAAGTATGTTGGTATACTTGTAAGTATAATATACACACATTTTACGGCTCAAATAATTATTCTTTGATCAAATTCCTGTAAATTCTCAAACACATTTTAAATTAAATTTTATTCGTTCAGTGGAGATATTAAAAATAAACCCGGATTTCCCGCAAATGCGATGAGCCGAAATTAAAACACGTGATATTTCATTTCCCTAATTAGTTTCTTTAGATGTTGAGCGAAAAACATTTTATTTTATTCTTTTTATCGTTTCTGTCAGATTTCACGGATATCAAAAGCGGACTCACGAACTCAGAACAGATTATACAGGTTGTAGTGGCAACATTGCAATAATTTTTGAGACATGGTTATCCAATTAAAAAATCCACGGCGCCGTGTAGAAATTTAACTGCTCTTAAAGTTTAGTATTTTAATTGTTTTGTTAGTACGGATTTAAATTAAATATTTTTTAATTTTTGTATTCTGAAAAGTGTGGGAAAGTAATATCACTTATTGGAATATGTATGAATATGTGGATGTTTGGATAATGGTAACAATGTGGTTTCATTTCTATTTGATTTGTCAAATGACATTATTAATTAAAAAAATTCTAGGGTACCAATTAGAATGCATCACTTTATAAAATATTGTCCTGATAAATGTGTTTATCCACGACTATTGTTTAATGTGCGCATTAAACATCTGTTTCCTGGACCTTATTAATATCCATTAATCACTACTGTCAGATGCTTCCTTGATTTAGCTATAATATTATATTGTTCTGCTACAAACAATCGGTTTTTAAAATTATATCGTGTAAACCACTAAATATTTTCAATTCAATGCTGTAAATTTAAAAAGAAAATAAAAAAAGTGAATTTTCCTATACCAGATTGGAACCCGGGTCCCGCGGTTGGAAGGGAAGGAGCATCTACACTGAGCTATCAGCGACTTCGTTCGTGCGTGTCGTATATGTTTCTTAACATACCATGTTTTTCGTAACATTTCATAAATCTAAGTAGCTTTTAAATCAAAACAAATTTGACTCAAACCTGTCAAAATTATTGTTTATGTGCATAGATTTCTCAGTGTTAAATTGTGTTAAAAAAAACGAACTAAAAATGGATATTGAAAATGAAAATGACTTTTCTTTAACACCACCAGAAATTAGAGAAGCTGCTGAAGTTGCCTCATTAAATTTGTTGCCGGAAAAGTAAAGGAAAGTATATAATATGGCCTATGAATCTTTTTTAAAAAATATTTAGTAGTCGTGGATAAAGTATAGTATTCTACTCCCGTATAATGGCATATATTCCCATCATTATACGGTCGTTGAATAATATACTATTTAATAACGTAGACAACTCAGTTTAAAGTTATTACATATGTTAAAGCCGATCCTGTGTAACTCTAACCTGCCCTAATGAGGTTACGAAGTGCTTCAGAATATGTCATCTACAAGCGACATGTGATAAAATGCACGCGCAGTTTTTGGTGAAGTCATGCTTGGTTTATAACATACCCTTAACGTTAAATAACAACGTAACACGTAGGTAGACGAATCGAAGTATTTTTATTATTGTAGGTGCCTATTTTCTAATATATATGTAGTACCATTTTGTGTTACACATAATTTGAGGCAGTGATATAACATTGGACCAAGTATTGGTAATAACGACCTGTGGATATGTTATTAGTGTAGCGGTGAGTGTAATCGAAATAGGCTGACTCTGCTCCACGAAATACCTACTCATTTTTTTGCATGACGAGTTTATGTAGCACAGCGAGCCTAGGATACAGGCAAAAGCGAAAAGCATATATAATTTTCAACATTTACTGTGAGCGTTCAGGACTAGCGTACATAATTAAAAAATGCGAAAATATGAGAGTTATATATATTTTATATTAACAAATATTTTTTGCGTATCACTTGTTCTTCGAATAAGTAGACTTATACTAAAATTACTAAAGTTGCAGCAAGAATTCAGACGACTTACGTCATACAAACAAATTAAAAATTCATTATATTTTTATCAAAATATTCAAGAAACTGCAACTGAGAATAAGAAAACTATATCCCATACTAAATGTTTGCATTATAGGTACATATATTGCACTAAATTACAAAACTAACGCGACAAACTATCGAAAATTATGTTGACAATAAAAACAATTGCGTAACGTTAACTGTGACGTAAGTCGTTTGAATTCTTGCCGCAACTATGCCCCACGTTAAAAATCCCCTGTATTACGACCGGTCATATAACCATGTTTTCATACATACTACCATCACTGTTTTTTCAAATACCCCAGAAGAACTTAAAAAAATTATATTAAATGTCTTAGATAAATTTAGTAGGTACTTGGTGCGATTGTTATAAACTTATCCTAAATAAATATAGTTGAAGTTTTAAAATGTTGGTAATAAATTTTCATATACAGACTTCATCTAAATTTATTGTAATAAATAAATTAAATTAATAGATAAGTAAATAAAGCATATTTCGCTTCACTAGCCAATGGTAAAAAGTAGTTTAGAAATCAAGAATAATGTTCAAGTTCGTAGGCTTGTTTTTTTATTTAAAGTTATATGATAAAATGTGACGTTTAGTTGACATTTTTGTAGATTTCTAAATGAAACTGTATTTCTCAAACGAAAGAATAAGCGTTGCATTCAGTTGACATTTTTCGTAGATTTCTAAATGTAACTGCATTTTTCAAACAAAAGAATAAGCGTTGCGTGCAAAGAAGGGATAAAGGTTTTAACTAAAGAAGAGATTGAACGATATGGGAATCCAGCGAAATTGCGAGTTGTCGGTTATACCATCAATAACAAAATCGAAATGTCAACAAAATGTTTTCCTAGTAAACAGTCTATATTGTTTTCTACTTTAGCAGGACATTTTCTATTACCGGAAATAAGAGATGTACCACGATTTTTAACAAATATGATACAAATAAAACAGAATTCTTTAATGTAAATGATGCTAATAACTTGAAATTTACAGTTAACCGGAAATAATTTTACAAGTTAGTAGCTGCCAAATTACAAGTTATTTGTTACTACAATAACACTTTATGATGGGTTTCTTATTTCAAAAACGTTTTTAAATAAAATGTAGGTAATAGTATTATTACAAAATTTATTCACTTTTGTTTAAGTATAACATAATACGAAACATGTTTTATTTGACTACACGCTGTTACAATCGGCCGATATTACACTACAAATTGCCATGTCCATTACAGTCAGTATTTAGGCACGTATTAAGGAAACTGACAGGCACTGAAATAAAACTTCCCAATTTTTCATTTACTGCCAATCATATTGCATACGAGCAGAATCCAATAAAATTCCCTGGAAATTTAGCTCGGGGCCACAGAACATTCTTCTAAATGGAATGTGACAGCAAAATGCATGGAATTCCGATAAAATTGAATTAAATTTTCTGTTTTATTGAACCTGCTCCTTTCCTTCATTTCTAGAGTACTTCGGTGAGTTCCACGGAAGCTGGGACATATTTTTACGATTTTGGCGAACCTGGCGGACTCATTATAAAGTTCGAATGGTGAAATTAAAATTCCTTTCGATTTATGATGTCAGGTAGAGCTTAATTTAAAACTAGTTTCGTAATGCCTTTATTACATCACATGTTACACGCATATGAACTTTGCTTGTTATTTTACTGAAAATTGTATTGTTGTACAGTTGTTGGATTTAAAAAATTGTCGATGATGTCATATCTCGAACAACAATGACGTCACAAATGTGGGTCGTATGTAAAAAGTGCCTTTTTTAAAAACAAAATCGACGTGCCAGGAGATTTTTTCGAAAAGTTTTCAATTTCAAAAATAATTAATTTATTCGTTACTTTTTGAAAGCACTATATTACAAACACAGAATGCCAGAAAAAAACTACTCTGCGGGCTAACGCTTGATCAATATGTTGCAAACACGTGTTTACAACATCTGTGTTGGCAACATATCGTTAACGCCGAATTGCGATAAAGATCGCTAGCTAGCTAGTTTTTATTTCAATGTAGACGAAGTTATTTGTCGTCATCTATGGCATACTGATGAGAGCTAATAAACTTGAAACCGATATATTATGTTGGTGGGCTACTGACGCGTGACTTTAGCTCTTTGCTATAGGTGTAATTCAGTGCTTGTTAGAGCATTAGCCCTCAGAGTAGTTATTTCCTAGAATTCCGTGTTTTCAAATCTTAAGACTATACAAATTCTTTAAAATGTCCATCCTCGGTTCATCATTACTAATCTGCTTAGCTGCATCCTGAATTATTTCCAAGTACGAGTATCTGCTGACGGGTAGTGATTTCAACATGGTAGACAGCTGGTTCATATGTCCCCATAAATAAGTCCAAAGCATTTAGATCTGGGGATCGCCGTGACCATGCTATTGAACTGTGTTGACTTATCATCCATTTATTCAGGAATTTAACATTTAATCAAGCAGTTACTTGTCTCCTTTTATGTAATGATGTACCATAAGTACATTATGATACCACATATTCTGAACAATATTAATCATCAATGAAATCAAAAAGGTGGTACAGATTTGCATTTAAGCGCTACCCCAAACGTTACTGAAATCGTCTTGATCTAAGTGTTCATTGTTATATTCATTATTATTATAATTTATGCCATCCTTAATAAAATCACGCTTCATCAGACCACATAACAAGCGATATGAAGCTATTATTTTGTGCATATTGTCGAAGTAACCACCGACAAAATTCTAATCGCTGATGAGCATCTCCAGCATGTAACGCTTGTACTTTTTGGCGATGAAATGGGTGTCTGTTCAATACATTCCATACAAAATTTAGTGATAAATGAAGATTACTTGCTAATTGGAGAGTTGTCAATGACAGCATCTATTACCTATATCTTCTTCATTTTGTACATTCACATCAGTAGGACGAATGACCTATTTTTTGAGCTTCTTCTCGAAGTCTACGAAATGGTACACTAAAGACTGTGTGGGAAGGTGATGCATATTTGGGTATCTTTGTTGGTATTCTCGGGCTGCTTGTCTGGCGTTCCCATTGGAATAAACTATATACTGAAACAATATCTGCATACTTTTCAGTTGTAAATAAGTGTATTTTTTATTCAGCAATTTAACGCTAAGTGTCAAATGAATAAACAAAATGACTCAAATAACTAGCTAAACTTCTAAATAAAAACGAATCGACCTATGTCCATATAAGAAAAAATGTTTGACATTAATCCAGCTACCATCTGCCAAAGTTTGTTATAGAGTTTGTAGAACACCCTGTATAAAGTCAATGTTAATTAATAAATTAAATCTGAAAGTTGCGACCAATGATTCAGGAATCATATTATATCAAAATAAATATTTGAGTCATCTAAAATATTATAATTTTGAAAAAAATCATAGCAGATATTTATCAGCAATAATAAGTCATTTATCTAAAAAAAATTATATAGCCAAAATAAATATGTAAAATGTTAGTTTAAAAAATATATCTTTGATGCTGATATACTCGCGTCAAGCATTCAGACGTCTTACGTTACACATTTGTTTTGATTGTCAACGTAATTTTCGATATTTGGTCGCGTTAAAAACAATCATTTTTTGCAATTTAGTGCAAAATATAATGCAAACTTTTAGTGTAGTATATAGTTTTATTACTATCAGTTGCAGTTTCTTAAATATTTTGATGAAAATATAATGAATTATTCATTTGTCCGTATGACGTAAGTCGTCTGAATTCTTGTCTCGAGTATAACAATTCCATTAATATTGAGTTTTCTGAAAACAGTTGCAAGAACTTATGTGGTGATTCTATTTGCGATGGTGGTATATCTAACCTGTTTGAACTACTTACGTGACAACTAACTTTGTACAAAAAGAATCAAAGTTTTGAGGCAACAATAAAACAGAGATCCGATTTACGTAGCATTCGCATAAATGCTGGCTCATATCATGAGTTCGATGGTGGTATCAATTTTTTTTTGTTACTGGAAACCTTTATATACAAAGCATGTATTACATCAATTTATATATGTGCTTTAAACAAAATATGATGTTTTGTTAAAGTAGTAGTTTGTTACATAAACGTATTTTTAAATTGATGAAATTCGATAGTAAAACAGCGTGATACATTCAGAAACGAGTTCCATAACTTCACATTTATTTTTATATATAACATGGATTCGTTCAGTTGTTTTGTTTTCTTCCATTATACGTACAAACTTATTTTCCTTAAGTAAGTAGACGGAGCTTTCCACTGAATCCCTTTAGTCGCATAATCTTGCAGAAAATAAGTATTTATCGATTTTGCCGCAAGTCTAGTGAACAAATCCATTTATTTATGAGACTATCTTTCATGATTTGCTACATTACATGTTAAAGTTACAATTTAGGACAAAACTTACTTTCTATTATCTCCTAACATGTTTGTTTCTCCAGAACCCGACAATTCGGTTACTTGGTAGCGCAACAAATTGTTTTAAATTATAGTTATGATTGTTATATTCTACTTGGGAACTTATAAACAGAGTGTCTCGAATTTTAACCACGCAAAGACATACTGACAAGAAGGAAGTAAGAATTAATGACACTATAAACTTGTTTTTCGCATTTTGTCTGATAATATCGTTTACTAATGTGGCACTTTACACCTTATAATGTTACTGTTAATAAATAGCAGTTTAACAGAACATTGTTTATTTAAATATTGGATACATTGTTGTATATATATTGAAAGTACAATTATTCAAATTTGAAATGTTAGCAACACGAAATTTATTAAATTCTATTTTTTCTTCCTAAAAACTGTTATGATTCTGTATCTGATGATCTTGAGGTGCGACTAGTTCTTGCTGATGAAATATACTTTTTCAAATTTTCAACTTATTGATTGATGCTTTTCTCCACACCACTTGATTTTTATCATTATCATTCATGTCTTTTGAATGATTGAATATCCGCTCCACTGTCAGCGAGGAAGATGGCAGATGTGCTCTCCAAGCAATGGTCAGTGTAACTGGATGCATCTGGGAGTATTCTGCAGCTCTTTGGAGAATAATTGCAAAACTGTTGATGCCAATTGCCTGTACTGTGCACTTACTGTGATTATAGTAAATGAAAAATCTTGTGTTTTACTTGTTTAGGTTTGAATCGTAAATAATTATGATAAATTTCATATCCGTTGCACTCTGATCCTACGGCAAATACACGTTTTTTTTGGTTTTGTTTTCATGTAAAGTAATAACCAACATTTTTCCCGTGTGTTCTATACCTTTTGCAGTTAAACTGCACAATCCTGCACGCCGACATGCCTCGTTCAAACCAAATATTACTACTACTTTCATTAATAAGAGTTTGGAGTCTTACCATCTGGAGTCTCTTTTAAAAACAGAACGTTTTCCATAGTAAAAACTTTAATTTATCTGTATCGTGTCATTTTTACATTTTAAGAAACAGGTAGCTTTTTATATTGTGATCTATCCATATTTTGTTTATTTGTATATTATTTTTCAACATGGAATATGCAGACCATAAACTGGATGCCTTAAAAGATTTTGCCTTATATAACGAAAAACATTGTATGGAAAATACTAAAATATGTATAAACAATAGCTTACTTTTTCAAAATAATACGCTCATCACGTATACAACCATTCAACCAATAATACAATCAATTCACTTTCATTAGTTCTTAATACGTTTTTGTTATCCGCCACAAAATATCTCATATACCTCGTATTTCTATACTTCTCGAGCAGCATTTAAAATATCTTCAGAAAAAATTTCTAAATTGTTTTCAGTAGCTTATTTTTAAAATAATTAATATACAGAGCGTTCAATAAAGAATGGGCCAAACTTCAGATGTAGATAGTTTGGATAAAAATAAGCTGAATTAACTCAACTTACCTTAATCCAAAAGTTGATACTAACGGAGCAATAGGGTGTCAAACTTGAAAAAATAAATACCATTTTCTTTATTATTTTTCGATCGCATCGACTGTATTTTATGAAATTTGGTATGGCGGGGTTTCTTGGGACTATAAATTCGAATATGCTGACCATTTGGTGTATCTGCTAGAGGGCGCCACCAACGATGGTTTGGACCCCTTTAAATCGCTGCGACTTTTTTGTGCTACACTGTATCTCATTTTGGATTGGAAAAATTTTCTTCCCTATCTTTTCTAGTTAAAAAAGGTACACCTTGTTGATGTCGCTAGAAGCAATGGTTTCTGAGAAAAACGCATCTAAATCTCATGATGCATGCAATTTATCTAAAAGTAAAGTCAAATTGTTGCATAAGTAATGGGCCATACTGTAACAGCATAATACTGCGACCAGAAAAAGTCGATTTACTTTAGATTATCCTAAAAAAATCCAAAAATCTACCAAAATCAATAATAACAAAGATACAGGGTGTCAAAATTAATTGACTGAACACCCTGTATAACTTAGAATCAATTGTTCTCGTATAACTAACTATATTCGTTTAGTAAAACTTTGCTTTTCTAAACTTGTTGTTTAATATACTATTTCAGAACCCCACTGTTTTTTAGATATAGGTAATAGAAGTTTTCCAATAAAATGTTTTCTTGAGAAATAGATATATTGAAGTGCTATTTTATCTACACAATATGTGAATGAAGTAGCAGTAGCATGTACAGCGTGTTGCATAAGGATATACGAAAAGTCCATGGGTAGCTTTCTTGGTAAATTTTAATGGCGATCTTTCAAGTTATATACACCCCCTTAAAGGAGAGGGTAAAGTTTGGTTTTTTAAATTTTTGTCAAATATAGTTAAATATAAACAAGCGAATTATGACAGGAATTTAGTTCTAAACTACTTATCAAAATTATATTTCTTCATCGAAATTAAATTCTGATATGGCTTTGTTTGTTTTTTATAAAAATTTCATATTATTCTTGATTTTGGAAAAAAAAAATGTTTTAACTATATTGACTTCTGAGCTTCTATGCAATTTATTCTTAGTAGGCTACTGTCACTAAAATTACTTTTCTGTGAATGTCAAACAATTACAATAACATGTAAGTTTTAAATACAGTACGTATCAATATTTATCACCTAATTATGAACCTTACATTTAGCTTCCTCGGTCTCCAAACTTAAATTCGCTTGATTTTTTTTATGGGGAGTTGTAGGTACGGGTTATGATGATAGAAAAACCATTGTAACGACTAATAATTATTTTTAAATATACCTATATTGTCAACACAATAATTAAATAAAATATTGTTGTTACCTAGATAAAGAGCAATACCTACATTTATAAGTGTTTAAAAATAACATACTTCTTGGAGCATCGCCTATATGTGGATTCACGTACATCTTTATTTCTTCAGCACAAGAACGATACAACGTCAGACACGTACACCAAAAACATCACTGGTTCCAACCCAAATCTCTGAGGCACTCCACTAATAACAGGATGTAAATAAAAATTAGAGTTTCCAACACTTATACTGAGAAAAGTTTCTAGGAATGATAGATCTCCTCGGATTTCAGTGATGAAGTAAATACTTAAAAGTCTCTTTAGGACTCTCCTTATCAAAAGCTTTGGCGAAGTCCAGAGATACTAGCGGATATTTGAAATTGAGTAACATGGATCAATTATTGACGCATTGCAATAAATTAGTAATTTAGCCTTAACTTTATACCAATTAACTTCACAGAGAAGCTAGTCAATAATTATCTGTAGTAACTCATAAGGATTTATGTAATATATTTTGCGATGAAATTGCTACAAAGTGAAACAGAATTACGTCAATCCGTCAGGTACCAAAGTCATCAAGTGAAGATATTCGATTTTGAAAAGGCTAAGAACAGCAAAATGTGTTTTACTCGTGTCGTAATACAAGAAGTCGTTATTTTCATAAATCCTCTGCTTTGCAGAAAGTTAATATAACATCGAAAAACTGTTATCCCCTAGATTATAAAACGATTGGGCCTGTGTTACATGTGTAGAATTTCAATTAATTTATTTAGTAACCTCCTAAGTGTAAAATTTTACATGCTGCTATCTTTAAAGGATATCATAGACATTGTGTCGTACTGGGATCAGTTGAAAATTTCAGGATCTGACTTGAATGTTATATTATTTCGCTTGTGTTGACGGGAGATAATATTTTCCTCAAGATAAATTTCAGAGACAGTGACATAATGTATTTCAAACGAATGCGTTTTTTGAATAAACATTGTTATAACTAATTAAATCCACATATACCTAGAATGCAACAATTTCTAAATTTTAGGTAGATTGTTAAAACACGTGATAGTGAAATCATTAGAAAACGTAAATTTTCAAGTAATATATTTTTTTTTAAATTGTTTCTTCTATTTTTTTCTGATAGGTTTAAACTGTTAAAAGTTTACTTAAAGGGCATCTTTCAGTATCTTGAAGCTAGTTCCAAAATAACTCCCATAATAATGATCCGATTTCAGTTGTTTTATAAAGAAATCTAGTTTCTAGAATCCCTAAATATTATTTTTTGATACGAATAAGCTGCAGTTAAAAATGTAAATAGAACAAAATAAATGGGCATCCTAGAAGAAGCAAATTATTAATCGATATAAACGCTAATTCTGAATATAATTGTTAACAATTTTTATAATTTTAGAACTAACAAGTGCATTTTAAGTTAAAGCCTGTTTGCCTGTTAAAATAACAGCGTACGTTCAAATAGAATCAGGTGATGGGAGATACGAGACAGGTAAAGATGGAAGATGTAAGTAAGTGCAGTTAACCGAACAGTCGATTGACTTGCATATAGCGTGGCCTCTAGGAGGAAAACTTTAAATTTTGCATGAATTCTCATTTATTTGAATGATGAATAATAGTATACCGAATACAACCGACTTTTCTATAATCGACCTTTATCTATGAATATATTATTTGTTATAGTATTTGGACTCTTACTTGTCCAATTACATTCCAGAAAAAAAACTCAAAACATAGAAACATTTTAACAGATTCAAAGAACTGTAATATGCCTTCTTATATTACTTCTTAAAGTGTTGATCCGAATCTTTTCTCTCTCACCAGAAACTTTAGCCTATTTTTTAGCTCTGTATTCGTCCTGAGATCCTCAGTTGCTGTATTATACCTCTTATTCGTTAGATGGCGCTGTTTTCTTCAAATTCGTGGTAATGTGTTTCCCTGTTTGTACAGGACCCTGAAGTATATCTTCTTACAGCTAGTATTAAGAAAACAGATCCGGTTTTTCATTGAGGTGTTAAAGATGGTACAGCATTGTGCTTTCTTAAGAAACTGCCTGTCGTTCAGTGCATGCCTGCATACAGGGTGGTCCGGTTTTCATGGATCACCATTGATATCTCGGAAACCGTAAAATATAGATGGTGACTCAAATTAGAAAAAAGTTGCGCTTTCTGAAGGCCATTCAGATAAACCAAATGAATCTAAGGTATCTACTGCCATTGCTGAAATATTATGAAAGAAGTGAAAATTACGATTTTAGAAAACGCCAAGCCAATAATCCGTGCCTAATCCCTTATTTTTCATCTGTTATGGTGATGACAGAGAATGATTAGAATGTTTCATGTTACGAAAAATTTTATCTAACCTATCAGAGCTAAAGCAATTTCCAAAATGGTTATTAGAATTTATTACTGAATGGAAACAAAAGAATAAAGTTTATAAAAGATATAAATCCAAAAATCTTGCAAATGACTACAACGAATTTAATGAATTAAGATCTGCATTTAAAAAAATAAAGGATTGCGTATTTAAGGTTCATTAGAAATTCTGAAAATTCTATTAAATCTGATCCCAGTGAGATTTGATTTTTTATAAACTAGAGAAGAAGAGAATTCTAGACAAACTAGAACCTTTCACCTAGAGGTTGCACGCACGAATTTGCTACAAAATTCACCACTGCATTTTATGTGCAGAATCCATAATAGGATCTGCAGCAGCGTCGATATTTTTAACACCAGCCTTAATAATCTGAAGTAATATTTCAATGGATTTCAATAGTTTATGTCAAACAGGTTTTTGTTTCTTTTTTTTTATCTTGTTACAACCGCTACAACATAATATTATTATTTATATTTTCTCACATGCTGTACCCACCTGTTCTGTAATTGGGTACAAACCTGTAGAACAGTGTATATAATAAATAAATAAACTCCAAAAAAAATTTGATACATAGTCATTTTCCGGGTTGTTGTGCCGCGACCACGGTGACTGGTAGTTGCCAAACACAAAGTTAAAACGCACATCCCTAGGATTAGCAGGGATTCTTTTACCTGCCCTGGTTGTTCTCTGGCTAGGCTCTGTGGGGACAGACCCACTATTGGTGTCTCTGGGCCCGTCCATATATTGAATTCGGTTCCTATTGTTGGTATTACGACTGCTACGGTCGGAACCGTTCCTCGAATAATGGTGGTTCTCCGAGGCGTTCCGTAGCCGCAGCTGTGACTGATCGCATCCCATGCTTTCAAATGTTTCGCCGCTCTTCACTGTCGGCATTTTCACTGGTGACTCTGCAAAAGCATCGCCTACATCAGTTCCTTCTAACATGATAAATGATAACCAGTTCTTAGACGATCCTCAGTGAATTGTTAACACATTTGGAACGTTCTTCTTTGATGCTTTTGTTACTTCTGGAACTTTGATGACTACGAATTCAATGAAAACTGAAATGTTTCACACTTTATGGTATTTTAGAGGCCATAACAAAACTTAAAAATAATATGTGTATATGTCCTGGTCTTATTTTTTAATTTTTTATCAGAAATCGTGCTGAAATCTTCTGCAAACCTCTTCTAATCTTATTTAACCTCATACTCAAACTTGATTTTTTTTTCTGAACCGTGGAAGTTGTCTAGAATAACGCCTATATAAAGGTGCAAAAATGACCTTGCTAATTACAGGTCTATAGCTATATTAAATAATTGTTCTAAGATGGAATAATAATGCATAAATTTATGCCTTCTCGCGTATCTAATAACTCTAGAACAACATGGTTTCATCCAGGAACGATGCAGTTACAAACCTAGTCTACAAAGCACAATATATCTTTAATACACTTGATATTGGTAGTCAAGTTGATGTAATCTCTACAGATTTATCTAAGGCTTTGATAGACTTGATCATGCTGTACTGTTAAATAAACCTAATAACACAGGCTTATGTCCGAGTTTGATTAATCTTTCTAATATGTTCAGTTCCATGGTTTTAAATCTGACCTTCCTTGAGACCTTATTTATTGTTTTTATAAATGATATTGCTGCCGCTTGATGTACAATACCTTCGGTATTCTGATGACGTAAATATATTTTGCCATATTGAATTTGTTCTGTACTGCGTGATTCTTCAGGGCATCTTACTGTAACTTAATAACTGGTGTCAGGAGAATAATTTACCACTCAATATTGATAATAATGTTGTAATGTCTTGTCTTTTCATAGGAAAAAAGAGTAAGTACATGCTGGTAAGATGTAACTGGTCTGCTACTTCCTGCTCGGCCTAAGTGGCTCGACTTGCAGGAAGCGACCTACATTGTCGTAGGTACTTAACCGCAGACCAATCACCCTGGGCGATGCGCCATAAAATCTATAAGTGATACTGCAGGAAACAACTACTCCGCCGGCTAATGCCCCGACCGGCATTGAATTACACTTCCAGTATCTGTGTGAACAGCAATGAACCCTTGTCGGTTACTCTACCAGACATAGACCGGTTTCGGGCTTGTTAGGCCTCATCAGTATGCCATAGGTGAGATGACCGACAATTGAACTGGCTGTTCCTTCATATGTAGGTTCACATATAAATCGAGTGCAGGTGAGATGTAACTGGTCTGCTACTTCCTGCACGGCCTAAGCGGCTCGACTTGCAGGAAGCGACCTACATTGTCGTAGGTACTTAACCGCAGACCTCTCGCCCTGGGCGATGCGCCATTAAATCTATAAATGATACTGCAGGAAACAACTACTCCGCGGGCTAATGCCCCGACCGGCATTGAATTACACCTGCAGTATCTGTGTGAACAGCCAAGAACCCTTGTCGGCCACTCAGCCAGACATAGACCGGTTTCAAAAAAATTATACTCGCGTCAAGAATTCAGATTTGTTTTTATTGCCTACGTAATTTTCGATATTTGGTCGCGTTAAAAACAATCAATATTTGCAATTTAGTGCAATGTATAGTGCAAACTTTTAGTGTAGTATATAGTTTTATTACTATCAGTTGCAGTTTCTTAAGTATTTTGATGAAAATATGAGTTATTAATCTGTTAGTATGACGTAAGTCGTCTGAATTCTTGTCGCGAGTATATAATAACATGCAAAAAAATTGCTTAATATTCGACTCTCCCATTATAACTGTAATTTGTATCACTATGAATAATAGGTAGGTAGGTGCGTGAAATATCTGGCTAGTCGACTTGAAAAATTGATATATCCTTAATCCTGAAGCATTACTATAACCCCGATTTTTCCACCAGCTGAAATTTTCCATTAAAACTTTTAATTAATCGGTTTACTTAATTGGAACACGCCGCGCCGCCTGAATCCGATTACACATTTTTCTTTTTGTTCTTATCAAAGTTATAACAGCTTCCAGTTTGTTAATCTCATTTGTAATCTCACTTTCTTTGCATAAAACACGTCGATTGGCAACGATGCACCCTCACCTTGATCGGGACTAAGGATTTTATTTGTTTTGCAGGAGCGGTAGGCGGTGACGGTGACGATGGGGACGACAAAGAGAAGGAGGAGGAAGCCGAAAGGGAACGGCTGGAGGCCATCCGCGAAGCCGAAGAGCGCAGGAAGGAAAAACACAGGAAAATGGAAGAGGAAAGGGAGAAGATGAGGCAGGAAATCAGGGATAAGGTATGCGAGATAATTTTTTTGCTTCCTACTACATGCACGTGGCAAATATTTCACTGTCAACCGGCTTGCGATCGGGAGCTGGTAATATTCATAGTATACGTCAGTGATACAGCGTGAGTTATCGAAAACTTGCCACGCAGGATTTTTGTTTCCAGGTGTCCCTTTAAGGTTGGCTAGTGGCTGTAGGTGTCTCGGAAACTACACGTCCTACACCTTCTAGTATAATCAAATTATTTTCTACTTTCAATTTCTTCCGCTAGATGGCGTTCAAACTTGCAACTTGGTATTTTATAAAAGCTTCCAAAACGTTTTCGAGTTAAATCTATACAGGGTGTCCGGAAATGATGACCAAAAAAATCAGGGGAAGTAAAATAAATGCTACCTCTTTCTATAAAATTTTTCCAAAACTGATTATTAACAGAGTTACAGGGTGTTAAAATTAAATTTTATTTGCAGTTTTTTTGCAATACCATTTGCCACACTCATAATATTTTGACGAAATTTCGTATATGGGGGTTTTTCGGGATGAGGATTATAAATTTGCCCACCGTTTTTTGCATTTTGTAGAGGGCGCCACATACGGCGCCTTTATTTTGGTTTGAATGGTTCCAACTTTTTTGTGCTACACTTTATTCGACTTTTAACTGACTACTTTTTTTCTCCTAACCTTTTCACATGAAAAACGTGGAGTTGCGGGACATGCATTATTATTACGGTTTAGCTGCTGGCAATGCTCTGGCAGCTCTTATAAAACTGTTGTTTATTTGGTTTGTTGCTGTTATATAACTATTTTTTAATTCTTGCCAATACGCCTTACACTTATGCTGTTTTATAATATTTGTCTCGAAAACGTTTTTGTAGCTTTTATAAAATACCAACTTACTAGTTGAGACACCATCTAGCGGTAAAGTTTGAAAGTGGAAAATAATTTTAGTATAGACTTCTCAGGGTTACTTATTTCCCAAATTTCTACCGTCAAAAGGGGGTGATCTTGCCCCTTAAAATCTTAAACGAAAACGCAGTTATGAGGATTAACATGGACTTTATTCTGTGTGACCACCTAAAGACAAAAATTTATAGCACACAACCTGAATCATTACAAGATTTACAACAATGTACCCAAATGTATGTATTTTTTCGTAAATGATTAATAATGTTCATAGACAACATTTTGATCAATGCCTACTATTACGTGGAGTTTGGTCTTGGTGGACATTTTTATCATCTAATATAGCAAAACTAATGATTAAGTGAATTTCATGATCTAAACTTTTTATTTTTAATTTCTCGGGGACTGATCATATAAATCTAACATATTTTTCCATTTCCTCAAAAAAATGGCACATTCACAAATAATAATTTACATATTAACAAATAAATATGACTTCACATTTTACATTTTAATGCTTTACATATATATTTTTTAGAAAAAATTTCTCATCTAGAGTCCCAAATTATCCTTGTTTTAAATGTATTTTAGTTATGAATAAAACAACGGTCTTTCTAATTTTCTTTTCTGTTGAATAAATTCGGGTGTGTTAAAACTTTTCCGAACAATTATAAATTTCCACATTTATTTCAAAATCCTTTCAAGAGAATGTGTAATAGGAAAAGCTTATATTATTTTCAGCATATTGTAATATTTACAAGGTTACTTAATCATATTCACAAGTTCGATTTTTCAATATTTTTTTTTCAAAAAAGGTTCTTATTCCGAATAAATAAATATAAAACTAGAAGCTATTATCTAACATAAATATTATTATTTTGCATAACATATTATTTTCAAAATAAATTAAAATTAAAACTAAACAAATTATTTTAAACAAAAATATTTATTTGGTAAGCTTGTTTAAGGATCTAGAGGGTGTTTCCTAATTGTGTTCAGAACAGTAGTGTATTCTATTGTAAAAAATTAAGATAATTTTGTTAAATTGGCATGGACGCCGAATACCGTCGCTTCTGAGATATAAGGTATCCAAAGTTGGTAGCAAACTCAATTTTAAATTCATAATTTCTAAATCCCTTAAAATATCTGTAGGTATTGAGATAGGTATAAAATATAAAATTTAGAGTTTACATACCAGTGGCGCGGATATGGGTACAATCATGATTTTTTTACAAGGAAAAGTATATCACTTTGTATAATTATGCAAACAAAATTGGTTTTCATATGCTCCATTGTATTCTCATCAATATTTCTATCTGCACATTTTGTTGTAACTAGTCGTTTAGAGACAAATTTGATTTTCTTAATAAGGGTACGCCACTGGTGAACTGCAAATTTTATATTTTACAGCGTCAAACATACTTATGCCGAACTTGAAAAAAATTGAGAAGTTATCTTAACAGATTTAAGCTATGAATTTTAAATTCATTTTTACCCTATGTTTAATGAATTAAAATTAAATAAATACGCCTCTGGCGTAAGTAGTTAGGAAACACCCTGTATTATCGTGCATATCATAAATCATCATAAATAAGTAAAATCTATTTGGTTCATGGTTATAATAAGCTTATTGTACATACACAAATAAATGATTTATACATGCTTATCATTTTTTACAAACTGAATAATTTTACTTAGACAAATGTTGAGTGAAGACTGGAGAATGAATTTTTTTGTTGAAAAATATACCAAATATTGTGTATGTTACTTATTGATCTTTTTTCTGTGTAGAAATTACTAATGCATTAACATCTACTACTATAATTATGTATTTGTGGCACTGATTTTTTTATTGAGTATTTCTGCCACTGAAATATAAAACATATTAATAAATAATCCATTGTAACTAATGAACCAGTCAAGGCGTTAATTTTACAAATTTAATTCTTCCTAAATCGGAAATATTTTATACTTAAGAAGGTAGATAATTTCACTAGCACATTAAGTTGACATTTCAAAAATGTTTTCGTTTTTAAAATTTGCCAATGTGTTTTTCTTTTTCTGCGTTCATGTCATATTTACTCTGGTGTTATTTGCCTATCGATTTAAAATGCATTTTATTAGTCGCAATTATCGTTTAAGAAAGTGAAGTGCAGGTTAAAAGCAAATTTTGAATTGCTATTCAATTTTTGCAGGTCGCAGCTTGCTACTACTAATGTATCGATCCGTATCGTCACTAATATAATATAACGGCCATAAAGTCCCTATTCTTAGTAAAAATGAACCCTATCATAAAATAATCTGGTTGTAACTCTCACGAAACCGTGCGTGTTTACAGGGAATCTGGGTAATATTAAATAAAACACATGTTTCATAATAATCTGCTTGTAGGGTGGAATACGTACCTATATGTGTATGCTCTGCGCTGCTCTACGCTGTTTTAAATTTATTTCGTTTTGGAGAATTTATCACTATTTGGCTACTAACAATTATTTAAGCTTATTCTACTATTTTATAAAGAATGTACAGTGTATCTCATTTAAATATGAAATTGTCAGTATAGATTAGTGAACAATAACAACTTTATGATCCGTCAGTTGTTTTTAGGAAGTGTCTTTGAGATACAGAAACTTCTTCATTAAAATTCAAATTGTTTGCTGTATTTCTTTATTATTTTGGACATAGCTTTATTTTTAAAATTCTTCTTCTATTTCAATATCAACTGTTGCTATAATTCCATATTCATAGTATGTAGTCAGGTCTTCCTTCATCATGAAGACTTGTTTCATTGTTGATCTTCCTTTTCTGAAACCTGCTTGACATTCTCCTATTTGTAGTTCTGCTGCAGGTTCTATTATCTCCTTTATTAAAGTTGCCATAAATTTATACTCTCCAAACAACCTCCATAGTTTATTGCATCTTCATTTTTTAAAATTGATATAATCATAGTATCTCTCCAATCTTCAGGCATGCATTGTGTTTTCTAAATCTTTAAAATCATAGCATCATATTCCTTAATTTAAATCCTCTCCTGCATATTTGATGTTCTCTGTCGTTATTCCATTTTTCCTTATATTCTTTAAAGCTTCTATAATTGTATCTATGTTCTTTTTTTTGTGGACTCTTATACTTTGACTTCCTCTTCTCTTTTCCGTATCATCTCTTCTTGATCCTCTACTACACTTTTGCTCTCTCATTCAGCATTTCTAAGAAATATTATCTCCAGCTTTCTCTCATGTATATTACTTCCCCCTTTCTTTTTTTTCTTTTTTATCTCTCGACAGAAGTTACGTATTTCTCTCCTCTCATAATGACGTTCTATTTCATCTGTTTTCTTAACCTGTTCTGCTCTTTTCTTTTATGTAAACATTTAACAGTATATTATATATATATTGCATATAAACAAAATAGGTCCTAATCTACATATTTACCTATAGAATTAATAATTGTATACTACATACAAACACCTAAGTTAAGCCATTAGAGTGGTATATCAATTCAATACACAACAATTGCGTATGCAATAATTATTATCAGAACTCCAATTTCATCAATGTCTGTATCCCTATAGACACGACAAGCAGTTAGTAGAGTGCAGCTATCGATTCGTTGCCCCAGTGACACATAATGCAAACATATTAAAAAATTTAGAGGATTTTCATTTTAGAAGATTCATTAAATGTTCAAGGAGCATCATTATCCCCTGCACAAATAGTGCTTTTCATGTCATAAAATGAATATTGGAAGAAAAACGAAGATATTATTTAATACTTTAAAATGTTAGGCAAATAATGCATCTATTCAGGGTGACTCTTAACCTATACGCATAAACTTGATAAATTATAGCTGAGGACAAATAATGACGAATAGTGAAAAGAAATACTAAAATATTTTTAATTTCTTAAATTTACAATAATTTAGCAGGTAAAATTTTTTGTTTAAAAAGACTAAAAAGTAAACATTTGCATACATATAAGTATTGAGTAATGTCCGGATAGTTTATTTTCTTTCATTTAAAAGCCAATTATATTTCAAGTTCCATAGATTTTTAATGAAATTTCGCATGCACCTAGATATTAAGATTTTTTTCGAAAACTGTGGCCTACATCAAACTTCAACAAGGGTACCTTTTTATATTAAAATGCTTAGAGTTTTTTTTTGCTACAAAATTATTAAAATGATAGGTATGCACATAAAAAAGTTTGTGTATTTTTTAAGCAGTATCCCCTTTTTTACTCACCCTTGGACAAACTGTATTTTTATTCTAAATAACTTATTAGCTTATAATCTGTTATATTCCTTGGAGAAAACTTGTATAATTGACACAGTGATATATTTTTTCTCACTTAGATTTTTTAAACTGCTTTTAAAACATCTATGAATTTGTGGAAAATAACATATAAAAACAGCGCCCTTAATAAAATTCCACACTAAACTATCGAAAACTTTTGAGTCTTGGAAATATAATAACAATAATGATAATAACATAATAATTGCATTTATTGTAAAACTGAATAAATTCCATTTACAAGTTTCCAAGTTATTCGACATAATTTATACTGGAGACTTCATGAGAATATTAGTCCTCGCATTAGGACAATAGAACGTACAGTCATGTGAAGACTCTAGACTAGATACGCGAATGTAAAACAAATTTAAAATAGCAGCTGAATCAATATTATTATGAAACAAATTATAGAAATCTTAAACTTGCTAAAACTCTTCTACTATTAAGATTCTGATTGTATCCTCTAAACGGATAACAATTATGAATACGAAATGACAAAAATTTCAGAAAGCGACGTTGAATGCATTCAATGAGGTGTATGTGATTTTGATAGTAAGGGTACCATAAGCTAGCATACTCAAGTCTGGAACGAACTAATGAGAAGTAAAGTGATTTTAAGCACTTAATTTAAATGATTGTGAATTCCTCAAAACAAAACCTAGAGTTTTTAAAGCGATATTGGATATATTACTAACATGTTCAGAAAATTAAAGCTTAGTATCAAATGTCACTTCTATATCTTTAATATTACTACAACGTAACAACAGTGAGGAATTGATATTATAATTAAACAATATAGGTTGCTTCTTTAAAGTAAACGTACAAGCTTTGCATTTATCTATTAATTTAATTAACAGGTTACCGATTTTCCTCGCACCATTTCTCAACAACAACAACAAGTTCTTGCAACGCTTGGCAATCATCAATGCAATTAATATTATGTTTCAAATTCAATATGTGACGATCTATCAAACAAAAATAAATTAACAATTCTTCAACAGAAGTTATATTTATCTAGCAATTAAATACGAAATGAAGTCACATGTTTTTCACTTAGTCATTCAGTTTAGTGTTTAATCAATGTCCATATTGTAATCTAAAGTTTTTTTTTTGCTGTTCATTCTGCAACAAGTTACAAAAGAGGCAGGGCCTGAGTAAGTTTAAAAGTAATTTAGAAGTTTACACCGAGTTAGTTGCTAAACTAAACCTATTTACAGATGCAAAGTTTGTAGCAGTTATTTATAATGCATTACACACTGATTAGCTTTTCTGATCAAATTTTCCGACGGTCCGGTAATTATGAAATATTTTCCATGCACTACATGAATAATTGAGTGAGAGAATAATGAATGTGTTAATTAATCTGGGAATTACACACATAAATTACGGGACGTTTAAAAATTTGTACATGGTGATCTACTATAATACTCATACAGTGCTTTCGAAAAGTAACGAATAAATTCATTATTTTTGAAATTGAGAAGTTTTCGAGCACATTTTGACATACGACCTACATTTGTGACGTCATCGTTGTTCGATATATGACGTCATCGACAATTTTTTTAAATAGCAACCCCCAATTTTGATCATGCCATTTGAAAGAGCGTGTCATTGTACATACATGCATCATGAAAAATTATGGTGTTACATAACGAAAATTTCAAAAAAATTATGTTTGAAGATTTTAAAATTTAATTTTCACAATACTGAAAATGATTATGTAAAAAATCGACTAAATTAAATATTCAAATTGTGCACCGTTGGCTGCCTGACAGTAGCCAAGACGATTAATAAATTCTTTTTGGACATTATCAATAACTTCAGGAGGTATACCATGTATCTCGTGACGAATTTTTGCTTTTAAATCTTCTAAATTAACCGATCTAGTAACGTTTACTTTGCTTTTTAAGTATCCCCACAAGAAATAATCTAGGGCTGTCAAATCAGGCTTCAAACATTATTGTCTTGAAATTTTTGATATGTAACACTATAATTTTTCATGATGTATGTATGTAGAATGACATTCTCTTTCAAATGGCATGGTCAAAATTGCTATTTATAAAAGTTGTCGATGACGTCATATCTCGAACAACGATGTCCATTTTGTATCTATTTGCTTCTCTTTCTAGGATTTTTAATGATCCTTCCTCGTTTAACCCTTTTATATTCCATGTTTCCATTCTCATTCCTCTTTTTTGTTTCGTACTGTTTTGCTTTCCGTCTTTTTCTGCCTTCCCCCTCTCCGTCCTTCTAGCTTGGTTCTGTATTTTTTGCTTTCTGTTCCTGGTTCTATTTACTGCATTTTACAAATTTTACTGCATTAAAATATTGTACAAGGAACTATGCAGCTGATTGTTGAAAAGCTATTATTTCGAAAATGGTACATTTCTAAGACTAATGACAAGCATACCTGTTTTCCTCAAACACAATATAGGTTTAAGATTTTTTAATGAACCCAAAGAAGTTACGTTCATATTTACGTCACAAATATGGCGGATGTGGTGCCCTCTAAGGGATACCTATACGTCAAAATAGGCAACAGATTATGATTTCTCATATCCAAAAACATCTATTCCCAAATTTTTAAGTTGTAAGTTAAGTACAGTCAAACAGTGTAATTATTACAAAAAAAAACATTTTTTAAATTCCAACTTTGACACTGTATCTTTTTTATCAACATATTGGCTTAAATCGTAATATTTTGCAGTGAAAAATCTAGAAGTTTTAATGGCCATTACCGTTGAGTGAGAAATTATAGAAAGAGGCGCAACCTTATTGCGAAATGTGTACCCACTTTTGGACCCGAGATAGCATTAGGTAATAGCAGATCTTTGGTTCTTAGATTCGTCAATTTATCGACAACTTATTGTTCACAGAGGTTTTCTTTGCTTGTTAAACCATTGAATCACACAGAACACTCAAAATTGACTTTCGTTAACAGCAGTTCCCGACAGACGGACAAATCTCGGGCCCAAAAAACCCCTACTGTAAAACACCGTGTAACATAACGGAACGTCAAACATGAAGGCCTTTATTTCTTGTCCGACTTTAAAAACACCCTATAGATAAATTCTATTAAGGCCTTTGTTTTCAAGATACAGGATGTTAAACTTGTAGATTGAATACGCATTTCGCCATTAAGGTTCCGCCTCTATATCTATAATTTCTCACTCAACGCCATTACTTACGGATTCCCTGTATAATACGTACAAAATTTTTGCCTAGCTATAAAACTCGATGAATTAAGAAAGTCATGGTTATCTTTGAAAAAGTTCGCCGTTATAACACATAACCTGTGACAAGCCTTACCATCTCTTTAAATATTTACGAATGATTCCCCCTAAGCAAATTTTCACCAGCGACTTCGCCATATTTTATAGTAACCTTTTTATCTTAGAAGGGGCCATTAATTCCGATATTATCCTTACCCCGGTGAATCGTAATGGGACTGGATTTCCCTAATTATCCAAACAGAGCGTGTTTACCAGTAATTTATGTACAACGACTCGGTGAAATACGGGCTACAGTTCGACCAACTGAGGACGTGATTTCACGTATTTATAGCTAACGCCCCTGTTACTGGCCCCGACTAGAATTAGGACAGAATGGAAACGATTAAGCTGATTTTCTCGCTAGTTAAGATGTAACAGTTGAAGATAAGGATATTTAATGAAGTTAAATTTATGTTGATTACACGAAATTTATATTTACAGAGCGTTCTGGGTATCAGGTACTGGAGGGTAATAAGACCCGCCTAAGACAATTTTCAATTTTATGGGATAAGCAATTAATTTCAAGAAAAATAAATAAGTAAAAGTAAAATTATGTTTCTTTATTTGAACTTTTAAGTGATTTGAAAGCATTACTTCAAATGTTTAATATTAATTATTAATTTATTTTGAATGAAGTAAATAACATTGCAGTATGAAAAAATAAAACTGGAGTACATAATTAGTATTTTTGCTTTAATGTTTAATGTTTAATATTGTATTCCTTTCTAGAGTAGCATTTAATTATTTATACAGTGTAACGGCACGTACAGGAAAATTATTTCAAACTCATGGCCGTATACGATATCTTATTTTTGACAGAATCTGACGCCATCTGTAGGCCACTAGCGCAAAATGTACTTCACGCCGATACATTTTTAAACTTGTTGTGTTGCTAGGAAACTAAATTCTGTTAATACTAATAATAGCAACAATATTAACAATAAACGACGATATACGCGGTGTAGAACTAACTACATCTATCGGCCATTCGCTACTCCATGCCGGACTGAAAATGTCACAGACACGAAGCGTTCTACATGCAGTAGACACCATTGAAAGCTGTCGACCTTTATCGCGTTCGGCGAGAACGATATTTTGCAAACACGGAATTCCAGGAAACAACTACTCTGCGGGCTAATGCCCCGACCAGCATTGAATTACACCTGGAAAACCTATAGCAACAGCTAGAGTCATTCGTCAGAAGCCCACCAGACATATACCGGTTTCGATCTTATTAGCTCTCATCAGTATGCCATAGGTGAGGTATCTGACGAATAATCCTAGCTGTTTAGTCTGTCTATGCAGTTAATTATTGAAAAGCTATTATTTCGAAAATGGTACATTTCTAAAACTAATGACAAGTATACCTTTTTTTTTCA
This sequence comes from Monochamus saltuarius, assembly GCA_025584915.1. NCBI lineage: Eukaryota > Metazoa > Arthropoda > Insecta > Coleoptera > Cerambycidae > Monochamus > Monochamus saltuarius. The sequence goes on along the minus strand of CM046725.1, from coordinate 53,152,113 downwards.
AAAACAATGTAGGTTTAAGATATTTTAATGAACCCAAAAAAGTTATGCTCATATTTACGTCACAAATATGGCGAATATGGTGTTTTCTAAAGAATACGTCAAAATAGGCAACACCTTATGATTTCTCATATCTAAAAAATCTATTCCCAAATTTTTAAGTAGATACAGTCAAACACAGTGTAATTATTACAAAGAAAAACATTTTTTAAATTTCACCTTTGACACTATCTTTTTTTTATCAACATATTTAAAAATCTAGTATGTTTTAATGGACCATTACTTACGGATCCCCTGTGTAATACGTACAATTTTTGCCTAGCTATAAAACTCGATGAATTAAGAAAGTCATGGTTATCTTTGAAAAAGTTCGCCGTTATAACACATAACCTGTGACAAGCCTTACCATCTCTTTAAATATTTACGAATGATTCCCCCTAAGCAAATTTTCACCAGCGACTTCGCCATATTTTATAGTAACCTTTTTATCTTAGAAGGGGCCATTAATTCCGATATTATCCTTACCCCGGTGAATCGTAATGGGACTGGATTTCCCTAATTATCCAAACAGAGCGTGTTTACCAGTAATTTATGTACAACGACTCGGTGAAATACGGGCTACAGTTCGACCAACTGAGGACGTGATTTCACGTATTTATAGCTAACGCCCCTGTTACTGGCCCCGACTAGAATTAGGACAGAATGGAAACGATTAAGCTGATTTTCTCGCTAGTTAAGATGTAACAGTTGAAGATAAGGATATTTAATGAAGTTAAATTTATGTTGATTACACGAAATTTATATTTACAGAGCGTTCTGGGTATCAGGTACTGGAGGGTAATAAGACCTGCCTAAGACAATTTTCAATTTTATGGGATAAGCAATTAATTTCAAGAAAAATAAATAAGTAAAAGAAAAATGATGTTTCTTTATTTGAACTTTTAAGTGATTTAATGTGGAATGAACTACATAATAACATGGCTAAGAAAAAATAAAACTGGAGTACATAATTAGTATTTTTGCTTTAATGTTTAATGTTTAATATTGTATTCCTTTCTAGAGTAGCATTTAATTATTTATACAGTGTAACGGCACGTACAGGAAAATTATTTCAAACTCATGGCCGTATACGATATCTTATTTTTGACAGAATCTGACGCCATCTGTAGGCCACTAGCGCAAAATGTACTTCACGCCGATACATTTTTAAACTTGTTGTGTTGCTAGGAAACTAAATTCTGTTAATACTAATAATAGCAACAATATTAACAATAAACGACGATTACGCGGTGTAGAACTAACTACATCTATCGGCCATTCGCTACTCCATGCCGGACTGAAAATGTCACAGACACGAAGCGTTCTACATGCAGTAGACACCATTGAAAGCTGTCGACCTTTATCGCGTTCGGCGAGAACGATATTTTGCAAACACGGAATTCCAGGAAACAACTACTCTGCGGGCTAATGCCCCGACCAGCATTGAATTACACCTGGAAAACCTATAGCAACAGCTAGAGTCATTCGTCAGAAGCCCACCAGACATATACCGGTTTCGATCTTATTAGCTCTCATCAGTATGCCATAGGTGAGGTATCTGACGAATAATCCTAGCTGTTTTAGATTGTCTCGTACCCAACAGAAGGGACCATGAGTACGCGATGTAGAACAAACTACATCTAGCGGCCATTCGCTACTCCATGCCGGACTGAAAAGCCACAGACACGAAACGTTCTACATAGTAGCAGACACCACTAAAAGCTATCAACCTCTATCGCGTTCGGCGAGAACGATATTTTGCAAACACGGAATTCCAGGAATCAACTACTCTGCGGGCTAATGCCCCGACCAGCATTGAATTACACCTGTAAAACCTATAGCAATAGCTAGAGTCACTCGTCAGACGACGATGTTTGTTTAAAACAATCAGTAATATTTTAAACTATAACATCCTGAGATGATTACAGTATTCTGTAAAAATGCCTTAGAATATTCTTTCTAAGTTTTGATCAGTGCTCTTTGATCTTTGGAGAGTACCTATGGAACTAGCAATACAAAATGTAATTTTTAGTTTTAAGCGTTTTATAGTAATTAAATAAAGGAATTTATGTTGGATACAGATATTTTTCTAAATATAGGTCACCCTATGATGTGTACTGTTTGTTTTTCTAGAGTCAAGGGAAAATCCAGCGGAGCTAGGTCAATCATAATAATCGTAGACGATTTTAGAGTTTACACAAGAACTGGACTGCCGCGTGTCTAATATTTTATTGTTTTATATTACCATAATTATTAATGATGATTTGGTGAACTTGTTGTTAAACCTTGTAGCATTGAAAAATGCTACCTAGTATTTAATTAATAAATTTTTAAAAATTATAGTAAAGCTATTTCTCACTTCATTTAGATATTGCTGGTTGTGTAAGTAATTTTTCCTTTGTGGTGTGTATGGTTCTGCCCTCTGTTTAATTTTTCAAATTAATAGAAAGCAAAAAAAGAAACACGTTGGAACTGACTAAGGCGAGCTAGCGAGACGAGAATAAACATTGGTGAGAGCACACAAAAATTTAAATAAAAGTGGTGAAAATACTAGATGCTAGAAAATACTTGGAATATTCTTTTGGTCTATAAAAGAAGAATAAACGGCCGAGTCAGTCTTTGAAATAGTGTTTAATTGAGCTGTAATTAGTATTCAGTAGTGTACAGAGTAGTTAATAAAGATAAGTGATTAATTAACGGATTGTTTTTCTGGTAAAAGAAAAAGACGGGTTGGGAAACCCGTGACATTATTTTGTTAAGTGCAAAATCTCAACCCACAAATTACTTGTAACTTCACATATAAGACCGTACAACATCTTAGGCCTTTTCTCTTCTTTCTTGAAATAATTTCTGTTATATTTGTATGCCAAAAATTTGGCAATATCAGACAAAAACCGTTTGTCTTTTGAATACTGTTCCGGTACTGAATAAGGACAAGTTAACAAAATTGAAGCCACCAGAATTCTGATTATTTTTTTTGGTAAACCATTGGATTCTGGTAAACCAAACTACGTTACTTGGATTTACATCATCTCATTGTTAAAGCACGCCAAGCTGTCTCCATCTTGTTCCGCCAGTGATCAAAGGAAATCCAGCTAAGGTAAATTTATTTATCTTTTTAAAAGCTATTAATTGAACCTAATTTTACCTTAATTTATTATCCATCTATATTTTAATTTAGTAATATAAATATACGCAAACGTATACGTATACCTATGCAATAAGTAGGCAATCATACACAAAAACACATTTTATCCAAAGTCAATGTTTTAATCAAATTATTTAAATTCATAGTTTAATATCCTTTGTCCCGTTGATAAGATTTAGTCAATTCTATATATTTGCTGTCTGTGTGTTTTGTGTGTGTCCTAGTTGGTAATATAGGTCTCAATGATCGTTATCTTTATTTTTTTTAATATAGCATAGTAATTGCAATTTATTAGTTACAGTAATTGCATTTTTGTTCAATCTTAAATTTCTTATGTAAACTAATTGGCGCCCAATTAAGCAAGTATAATTTATTTAGCTACCGTAATCCACGACCCTAATGCTGCTGTAGTAAGCAAAAGCAAGCTAGCGCACTTACGTTGCATAAGATAAAAAATGGTATAACGTAACGTGAAAATTACGACGACGATGCTGTTTGAAATTAATTTTTGATTGCTATTTACTACTGTTAAACATTTAATTATTTTTGTTTATTATATTTTTAGAATAAAACAGGTAATTTAATGTGGAGAAATCAGAAAGCAAAATTTTATAAATGCTTCAAATGACTTGCTATATTCCGTAAATGGTAGTCTGTTTTGTAACTTTATTCAATATTAATGTATATTTAATACTTAATTACATCACAAACAATAGAGTAATCCTTCTAATAGTATGTGCTGCATTGTCCGAATACGAAAATCTTATACAGATATAAATCACATTACTGTATTACACTGTCCTTCTGTACACGTGCGAACATCGTCTGATGTCACAGATCTTCGACATGGCGGCGACCGTTTTCTGGGGATGTGGCCAGACTAACATTTTAAATACCGTTTTTAGGCTTCCACAAAATTGTGTAGGACAAAAGCCAATTAGATTAAAATAATACATTATTTCTTCTGCACGTATTTGGGAAAATCATGCAATTTCCTCATTATTTTTTAAAAACCTGCGACTAGAAATTATTATATTTCCAATTACAAAATAAAATGATAACAAATTAAAATCCTACCCTGTTATATCTGTTTTCCTCATATACCGTTATGATTCCATTTAAATTGCTTATATGAAAATTTACATTTTAAAGTCTTCACATATTATTTTCAATTGGCAGATATCCGCGGTATTGAGGAAGTTGGTTTCTTCCAACGACGACGATAAGAGTCATATATTCGGCGTGCTGTCACGAGCACTAGTTGAAAATATCAAAGTAAAATACATTTGTACGTGATTTTCAATTGTATATAGATTTGAGTGAATGGTTAAATATGAAGCCTTCGTACTAGTAGCTCGACAACTTATTGATAACGTGTAAATTGAACAATTTGAAGATTTACATCAGAAAAGTTTCCATCGGAATGAATGAATTTACCACATCACGATTTGGTAAATCTACAAAGACGCATGAGTAACATATTTTAACAAATATTTGGTAGGATTTACTTGCAATAGTGTAACTATGTTAACATATGGTGTAAATCAATTACTATACAGCGCTTTCGAAAAGTAACGAATAAATTCATTTTTTTTTTAATTGAGAAGTTTTAGAAAAAATCCCCTGACACGTCAATTATGTTTTTAAAAAAGGCACTTTTTGACATACGACCCACATTTGTGACGTCATCATTGTTTGAGATATGACGTCATCGACAATTTTTTTAAATAGCAACCCCCAATTTGAAAGAGCGTGTCATACATACGTCATGAAAACTTATGGTGTTACATATAAAAAATTTCATGGAAATAATGTTTGAAAATTTTAAAATTTAATTTTTACAATACTGAAAATGAAAATGATTATGTAAAAAAATGGCTGAATTAAATGTTCAAATTGTGCACCGTTGGCTGCCTGACAGTAGCCAAGACGATTAATAAATTCTTTTTGGACATTATCAATAACTTCAGGAGGTATACGATGTATCTCGTGACGAATTCTTGCTTTTAAATCTTCTAAATTAACCGGTCTAGTAACGTGTACTTTGCTTTTTAAGTGTCCCGGCAAGAAATAATCTAGGGGTGCCCAATCAGGCGATCTGGCTGGTCACTCAATCGGCCCCCTTCTCCCTATCCAACGATTCGGGAACAGCTCATTTAAATAAGCACGGACAGGTGTTGCAAAATGGGGAGGTATTGTGAAAATTAAGTTTTAAAATCTTCAAACATTATTTTCTTGAAATTTTTGTAATGTAACACCATAATTTTTCGTGATGTATGATTGTAGAATGACACGCTCTTTCAAATGGCATGGTCAAAATTGGGGTCATATCTCGAACAACGATGACGTCACAAATATGGATCGTATGTCAAAAAGTGCCTATTTTAAGAACAAAATCGACGTGCCCGGGGATATTTTCGAAAACTTCTCAATTTCAAAAATAATGAATTTGTTCGTTACTTTTCGAAAGCACTGTATTTGGTGTGGATTTTCAATCTATAGGCGTTAAAAACTACACCAAGAAAAATGTGTTTGTGGGCTACTATATCATCCTATTGAATTTACAGTGACATACTGCGCAAATTTAGAATTTACTAGAACTGTTAAGTCAGTGACATTATTATTATTATTGTGACTATTATCAAGGCTATTAATAATAGCCAGCAAGTTGTAATAAAAAAATAAAGCCATCTGTTACGACAATTTTTCAAATAGATTATTAGTTTAAATAAAAAATTTCTTTATTTATATAAAGATAACCACATTTAATCCAACTAAAATTTTGCAGAACTACATCATGTAAATCTATAAAGAACAACAGTATAGGTTATAATATATAAAAGCATATCTGTTAAAAAAAAATGATGGAAGCTTTTCCTACTACAGGGAAATAAACAATAGTCACAAAAATTTACACAATTAAGTTGTACAATTTGAACCTTAATTACAACTAATTCTAGTATGAAGTGTAGTAAACAACTGCAACAAAAGTTCACTAGTCGCGTTATCGCGGCGGTTTTAGTTTGGAACAGAATATAGATTAGCCGCTCTGTTTAATTTTAAACACGATTTGCTAAATTTCTTATGTTGGTGTAAATTTGATCAAAGAATTAAAATTCTATATTTTAATCTTTAATATTTTTGTAAATATTTTTACACTTTCAACATTGTTACAAAAAAAATGTTTTCAATTGTACACCACATCATTTTACTAGTTTCAAAATAGTACAGTTGGCAATTTATACCCAGCATAAAGTTATGTAAAATTACATAATAATTTTGTAAATTAAATAAGTACAGTAGAATATTAGTAAACATGGATAAAATTCCATATTATATTATGCGATTTTACAAATATTATGCTAAATTTTATAGTAACTTTTCTACACCATAATTTATAATTATAATATTTAGGTTGAAATTTTAAAACAAAGATATGTAATTTACTGAGTAATTTGAATTTTCTTATATTTGTATGTACTTATTTTTATACATACAATTCAAAAATATGCATAGAAAAAACTGTTTGAATAACTAACATTATTTCTCATATATGACTGAATATCAGTAACAAATTTAAATAATTAACAATATGCACATGTTAAGAAATGTATTAAACTCAGTTCAAATATTCTCATTGTGTTTATTGTAACAGAAGCCAATTTAAAATGTATTTATTTTTGTGACCATATAAAGAGGGTGTTGACAGATGAAGTTGAAAAGAGCAAAACTTTTTCCTTTAAAGTCATGTAAAAAAGTTGATCCGGTTAAAAAAATTCTACATATTTTTAGGTATTAATAATATTGAGTGAAACTAACTACTCTGTGGACAAAAGCCCCAACCAGCGTTGAATTACACCCACAATATCTACCCATATATTCCTTATTATTAGCTTTTTTAAAAAATAAAGAGTCCTTATTTTGTGATACTGCCGAAGGATTCACTAAATCTATTTTACTCTCAACCAGCCCAGTACAGACACAAACGAGCATATTCACATTTTTTTCAAGCCTATTTTATTGGATCGGTTATTTTTTCTCTCGGAAAGTTGAAGGAATAAAAAGTGTTGAAATTATACATTTTTGAAGTCAGCTAGTTAAGCTCTACAATAATCCGATGAAAAAATATAGGGGTTCTATTTAAAAAAATATCCGATGACGTCATCACGCGAAAACAAACGAACTTCGGAAATGCGTTGGTATAGAAAAAAGATTCTTTTTAAAAAGCAAAATCGACGTGTCCGAGGAAATTTCATGAAACTTCGTTTAAGAAATAATGGATTTATTCCATACTTTTCTTTCACACTGTATATAAAATTATAGATCTAAGAAATACGATACACAAAAAGTACACAATATAAGATACAATTGCACAATAGACACCACCTAAATAATATTATCCTAATTTACCCAACTTTTTTCCCTTTTTTTACCGACCTATTTTAAACAATTCTACGATTTGTTTATAATATATTGATGAGACATTTTTTAAAAATTAACAAATTCTTTGAATTTTTTATGTTACACGGCAAACTGTTATATGCAGCTATTCCAGCATCAAAAATACTGTCTGAAGCTATTTATTTGTGGCATAATTTTAGTTTTTCTTTAGTTTTGTTGCGCCAAACGGAACAGTTTTACGCAAGGGCTTATTTAATTAATCTTTATTATTTTTTCAGAAGTGTGGCAAAAACCCAACAAAACTAAAGAAAATCAAAAATACTTTTCTTAAGCATGGAATTCACACTCGGATATGCCCGGCAGATCTACCCGGCGGGCATGCCCCGCATCAGGCACACACATGCAGACAAGGCAATGAGCTGGACGGATCGGGCAGCGGACATGGCAGATGTAACTGCCGGGCATATCTGAGTGTGAATTCCATGCTTTAATACGCTTTAGGTTACACTGATTTATATTTATATGATTTTTTTGACGAGTGTTATATGAATGAATTTCATGAAGAAACTGCTAATTTACAGAGATATTTCGGAAGCATATTATTAATCATTTTATGAATAAAAATCAAATCAAAGTTCTAAATTGAATTGAGTCTTTAATTGACATCCAGTTAAGCTGTAATTGCATTCTATTTATACTCGTATATCTGTTACAATTTAATTTAATACGCATACATCTATTCTGTAGAATCTGAAGTTTATGAAGGTCAGAATCCTGACACATAAATAATACAGATGAACAGTATTCAAAATTGGGTTTAATAATGAAATTGTATATTAATGTCTTGGTATACTGTGTCAGTGCTTTACTAATTCTGCATAAAAATCCAATTTTTTTTTGATATTTTTTTGACCAGATATTCAATATGTTCATGTATGATATGCGGCACTGCAGCAATACGGCGTGGACGCCCTGAAGTTTCCTAATTTTATTACGTAACAACTTATACGAGTATACTTGACTTTTCCTTAGTATATTATGTAAACTAAAAATTTGCAATAAATATTAGGTAATAAAGCATGGGAGTTTCCACCCATTTTTATCAGTGTAGCGGATAAAGTCGATTTCTTACTGTGTACATATTTAAAATTCATGCTGTATACCAAACAAGAGCAGAGTTATTAAGCGAAATCCAACAAGCACAGCCAGTTGATGCAATTGTTCTACCGCATATTATGCACGCCTGCTCTATTTGTAAGCTGAAACTATGCAAATTCGGCTGAAATCGTAAGTGGGTAATAGTGCGTGGAACCCAAACCGAATACTTCATGTATTTATGTAAATTTTCTTGGCATTTCCATTTCAAATGCCACCTATTACAGACACGCAAGCCGATCAGATTTATACATACATTGATTTCGAGGGTACAGTCTCAAAGGATGTGACTCATTAACATAGAGAGTCACACCTCATACACGTAGTTTATCAAGATGACGGTAACTAATGGTCAACCACCCCGTCTGTGCGGCTCGATCCATCTATCAACGTCCACCAATGAATTTATTAGCTTTCTCAAATCTATCGTCGACGTCGAGAATTGAGTGGCTATGGATTTATTTCGAGAAATATCAAAAACGATTTTATTAAGTTGCAATAATTACTCTTGTCAGTTATACTGGGTGTATCAGAAATGTAAGGTGATACGCCTCGGCGTATTTATAAATATTTGATTTCTATTTTTATTCAGAAATAAGTTAATTTCACACTATTGTAGGTGTAGTTTTGAGAACGACAAAAGAGCCACAAGGGTTGGGTTTAACAGTACTATGGTACTAACAGTGACTGTATTAACATCTGTTTTATTAAAATGAATGCAAACATTGCACAGGGTGTTTCAAACTCTATAGTACAGTTCTACTGTGAGGATACAAAACATTTAAATAAAATTTGGGAGGTGTTAAATGGGATGAGGTAAACTTCAGTTTCAATCCAAAGTGTTATCTTTGGTATTTGACAGAAACGACTAATGACGTCACCAATTATATTTTTTCCAGAAACATACCCAAATTTTCTTCCTGTTAAGAATCTCTCTGTTTTCTAATAAACTTTTATTAAAGACATTTTTCTGTATTACTTCCCGTTTGAAAATTAGAAGCAATATCATCCTACTCAAAAGAAACACCACCTAAAAATTCCATTAGCGGTGAAAGGATCAAGTAGTCGTTGGAAAATAAAGTAGCGTTCAGATAATCGTTAGTGCAATGGCACTGCAATTGTACTGTTGTATTGTAATTGTATGGTGTTAAATATTATTTACTCTATTTATATAAAATTACTGTAGAGTTAAGAAGTTGGGAAATTCTTCTGCTGTAAGTTGGCCACATGCAAAAACTAAAATCTCAAGATTCTTTACCTTCAGATGAAAATGTTATGTTTATGTTTTTTTCAACTACGTCTATCTACGGAAATTGTTGGTTTTTATCATTTGCCGAATAGTAATTAAAAGCCTACAATCTGCAGAAATAGATGGTCTATTTGAATGTTTGGTTAAATGAAGCTCCACTAATTTCAGCAAGTCATCAAACATCGCCACTGTCATTCGGGTGTAATGAAAAAATAATCGTCATTCTCATTTCGCATTTCTGTATATAAATAATTATAGAAATCACCTTGCATGTACTTTCTGCGGTTAATAGGTCGCACCCACCATCTCCGAGTTCTTCTTTTCATTTTTTTTGCATGTATAGTTTTTATACATATTGACGTCGCTGCGAATAAGAGCAGCAAAAGTAACTGTTTCTTAACCAAACAGTCCTCTTCATCCATTTTTTAAAAACAAATCAATTCTAAATTAAATATCTAAATTAGAATCTAATTTAAAAACTTAACCTGCAAAAATGTCAGTCTTCTGTTTACTGTCAAAAAAGCTGTTTTCTGATTGGTCCTTGTATGATTGTTGGAAAAGGAATGGTAAAAGCTAAAATGCTTTTAGCTTCTGCCATACAACTGCAGTAGAAAGGCGTAACTGTTAAGTTTATCTGAACGTTACAAAAGTCATTCGTATTTCTCGCCGTTTTACTTCAGTATCTTTGAATATTTACAGGTGGACTGAGTTAACATTCCTAGATTATTCAGTTATTAAATGTCTAAAATTATTTGTATTTGTAGAAAACACTATTTTAAGAATACGGCGCCCTTTTTAATAACTTTTCTGCAGTACCAATGCAACCGCACTAATTTTATGTGAATGAAGCTTAATTGAATGTTCGGTGTTAAAGTGCATAAATGTCACAAAATACTTGTCATTACTCAATCCAAACGTCAAACTTACTTTGTGCTTACATAATGTTTTCTCATTCAAAAAAGTTGATACGTATTTATTGCGAATCACAAAAAAAATCAATAAGAACTGTATATCGAGAAAGGTATCCAGAATGCCTCATTCCTGATTATAGAGAACCTTATGATGAAATGAAAATGTATTTTATGTTCGGAAGAATCAAATAATTGACCGAAGGATAAGAAACAATGTAATACAGTTATACTGTTACAGTATTTCGATCAAAATCCACGAAATTGTATATGGCAGGCTAGCCGAGAATTGAATTTGAATAAATCAACTGTTCAACGAATTATAAAGATGAATGGGTATCATGAATATAAAACTCACAATTTGTAGTATTTGCCTGAGCGTCACATTGAAAACAGACTTAATTTTATAGTTCAAATTGTAGTAAATGTTGAAACTGTTGATCAGAACCTTTCTCGGCACGTTCTTTGGACAGACAAAAGTCGGTTTGTCAGTAAGGGTTTGCCAAACAGGCGCAAGGAACACTACTGGTCCATTGAAACTCCCCACATTGTAAATCCAGTCCAAAACCAAGGTCATTTTGAAGCAAACGCGGCATCATCGGTAGGCATTTAATTGGGCCTTATTTTTATGAACATACATTGTACAGCGAGAGTTACCTAAATTTCCTCCTGCAGTTCTGGAGAATCTGCCTTGGCAGCTGAGGAGAAACCTCTGGTTTCAGATAGACGGAGCTCCACCCCACAAGGCCAGGATTGTGCAGCAATATTTAGATAATTTAAAAAAATCACAAACGTTTGTTATTCCAAATGTTACTAAACGCAGCCCACAAAGAAGTATCAGGACAGATGCGGATTAGTAAATATTTGGTGGTCAAGAAGTACTGAGTACTATAAATGTAGAAGAGCTTTTAATAAATAATACACAAGGCTGAGTAGTCGATAGTATATTCGGGACTAATTTACAAACTTGTGGTTGTCTCACACTTAAGGGCGCCGTTTTATAGGCAAATTTTCAACGAATTTCATAGCTGTTTGTTGAGACAGTCTAAAAAAATCTGAGTAAGTTAGAAAGAATATCTCTTCACTATGTCAATTATATAAGTTTTCTCCAGGATATAAAACAATTTCCAGGCTGACAAGTCATTTAGAATAAGAAAAAAGAGCATCATTTTCACCTAATACGTTTTATCATAAAATCTACTGAATTTTACAAGTCAACTGCACATTGAGAAAATTGTATACAACATTATAAACATTATCACATCCCGCAGAATTCTTTTAAAAAACTAGTAACACTTGAATTTATGTAAATTATCAAGTATTTTTTACGGTGTATAGAACACAGTGATAAGGTACAAATTCACAGTTCTTTATGTTCTCTAGCACATTTTTTCTTCAAAAGTTAAAGAAAATGATTCAATTTCAGCATTATATTTTAGTACTACATTAATAAGGACCTCCACCTACTGTGTGTATTTTTTGTGTGCATATTTAGATATGATTATTTGTCCTTGAAACGCCAGCCTTAAACACATTATCTCGTTATTTATTTTTACAAGGGCAAGGGCCCGACTCTCGGTCGTCGTCAAATTTAAACAAAAAGGATCAATGGGCGAGCGGAGTAGGGTTGAAATAATTATTATAAATTATATAAACACATAATTCTAATCTCTAATATACACAAAGTAACGATATGAATAGCGGGGCAATATAAGGAATTTAATATTTAAATTGAAGTTGAAGGTGAGTGCCGTAGAGCAAATATATTTTGCATAACAGAAGTCAGGCGTAGATTGGATACGAGTCTTGAAATGAGAGGAGGTAACATAGAGAATAGATATGTATGTAGTATGAGGGCATTTGCCTTATTTTTTAAATTTAACAATAATGTTATCATCAACTTTTGTTTTAACTGTATTAAAGCATTATCGATTTTTTTATTTATTCTTTTGACATTTATGCACTTTAAACAACAAACATTCAATTAATTTCCAACGACAATTTGATCTGTCCACCGCTAATGTGATTTTTAGGTGGTATTTATTTTGATACTCTTTAGGACGATCTTGCTTATAACTTTTAAACGGGAAGTAATACAGAAAAGTTTCTCTAATAAAAGAGGACTTTTTAACAGATTTTTAGATTATACGTATAATTTTAAGTCAACTTCAACATCTATTATAGTAGTTGCTTACGAAACATACTTGCTCTATAATCTATTTCAATCGACACAAAAATGTCATATTAGTGAGAATCCATTGGAAGTGCAAGATAAAGTTTTTCTTTCTGTCGCAATATTGAGAGGAAAAAAAACATAAAATATATACAATATAAATAGGTAAAATGATATAAATAATATGGATTATACTTACTTTCTGACTATTTTAAATACAGTTGGTTGCTAAATTTATCAAGTTAGAAAACATTTTTTATTCATTTTTCAGTATCATAGGAACTATAAGGTTAACTGAGAGCGCATCAAAAAATTACCATTATGACCGCACATTCCATGCTCTGTCCGCATTAAAATGTACTGCTCCCTGATGGACTCTATACAAGCTAACTAAGCAATTTGTAATGTGAGTACTCCTATGCAGGTTGTTTAGGTCCATCCTATTGGTCAATCCATATTACTTCGTGCGATACAGAAACATTTTGTTTTTAAAAGATACAATTAAACAATTTTAAAGTTCTCTATATAGAACACCATGCAACACAAAAATTGTATAACGAAACAATTAATTATATAAAAGTTATTTATTTGTTCTGTACCAGAATTCTTAAACATCAGAACTTGTATACAATTTTTATTATATTGGCTTGTATCTGTGTTATAAAAATTCTTTAAGACTTATTAGATTGGTTATTCAACAATTCTATAAGTATTTCCTGCAGACATTACAGAACAGCTTAAAGAATTAAAAAGTTCTATAGAGCGGTGCCCATTTCTATAGTATAAGTGTTGTAAGAAGAAGAACGTTTTGAAAATGTTCTTAGAATTGTTTATTCAACAATTCTATAAGTATTTCCTGCAGTCATTACAGAACAGCTTAAATAATTAAAAAGTTCTATAGAACGGTGCTCATTTCTATAGTATACTCGGGACAAGAATTCAGACGACTTACGTCATACGAACAAATGAACAATTCATTATATTTTCATCAAAATATTTACGAAACTGCAACTGATAGTAATAAAACTATATACTACACTAAAAGTTTGCATCATATATTGCACTAAATTACAATAAAACATTGATTTTAACGCGACCAAATATCGAAAATTACGTTGACAATAAAAACAAATGTGTAACGTCAGGCGTGACGTAAGACGTCTGAATTCTTGATTCGAGTATATAAGTGTTGTACGAAGAAGAACGTTTTGAAAATGTTCTTAGAATTGTTTATTCAACAATTCTATAAGTATTTCCTGCAGATATTACAGAACAGCTTAAAGAATTAAAAAGTTCTATAGAACGGGGCCCTTTTTTATAGTATAAGTGTTGTAAGAAGAAGAACGTTTTGAAAATGTTCTTAGAACAAACATTGTTCTATAAAATTTGCTCTGGAAACGTTCTTACGATTTTTATAGAACATGAAATTGTTTACTGGGTTGTTAGTGTGTTTCTTCAAATTAATTTTCTAACTCACGTATCAATTTTGGTAGATATTTTAGGGCTTTGTAATATTTAAACAAATTTGTTCTGTGTACTAAAATTCGCATATTTACATTATTATTATTAGTGTTATAGGTATACTTATATGGTATATGTGCTTTAAAACGTTATCGAACGTCTATTTTCCTTGATATTTACTCTAAATTTAGCCTAAAATGCACAGGCACCTAAGATAGGGCTGATTTATCGGTCGGTATGGAAACCGCACGCATATAGGGTCGAAAATTCGTCAGATCCTAAAATCTATGTCCTACTTCAATAGCTCCATTGAGCAGTGTCTTTGAAACGATTCATCTGATCGTAGAATCGTTCCATATACGTATAACTTAGCGATAGGCCTTTTGTGTCTAGCTGAATGCAGAAATTCATTGGACCGACCCTAAACTTGTGTGTTAGGTATCTATTATATTTCTAAGTTAAAAATTCGTACCCTTTCATGTATCATTCCATAAATAATGGTGGTTATAATAATATGGCTCTTCGTTCTCTAAATCAAGCTGCGATGAATATATTAGAATAATTAGCAATGAACATTGAACACATACCTGTCTAATATTTCTGTACAGTTTTATTTAGTGAATAAAAAAAATCACAATAAAATTACTTATAGAAAAGTAACGTTTGTGAATTTATTTTATTAATTTTACAAAATTTAATGTATTCTCAATGTCGATGTCTAGGTAGCGGAGAATTATTTTAGTCATAATTAAATGTGTTTAATGGGCTAGACTTGAGGCGCCTTAAATGTATGCCACTGTCCATAAATAATAATCCATAACAAATTTGAAACTTTGATGATAGTTTTATCAATCAGACTGTACAGATCTATCACAACCACCTGATGTATCAGTGGTGTGTAATAAAATAGTACATGAAAAGAGATAGGTAATAAAAATACCTCTAATGGATACATAAAGTTATAAGTACTCAAGAAGCCATTTTTTGCATGCAAATTGACAACATGAATGGAAGAAGTGTGCTATGGCTCACTTGAAACAAAGCACTAAAGTGACACTAAATAATGTTGTTAATGTGAAACGTGTTGTTAATCAACATCTTTTCGTCACCGGTTACTGATAACCGCAGTAGGTCTATAATTGATAGTTTTTGCAAACATTTCTAAACAAAAGTATTCCTATAACTGTTACTAATCCTGCCGTATGCATATTCCGTCACTTTATTAGCTAATATTTGTACGGAAGAGTAAGTTGTTTACAAATATTTGCAAAAACTGTCAAGACTGATTTGTTTGACAAGACAACAGAGAAACATCAGCATAGCAACCGCCTACTGTGGTTATCAGTACCGGTGACGAAAAGATTTTTGGAGTAAGGCAAACTATTTTTATTTTTTCCGCGAAAACTGTTGGTTGTATGAAAAAATTACGAGAGGGAAAAACTAGTATAATTAGGTGTCGTATTAAAAAAAGTTTTGAATAGAACTACCACAAAATAGCTTTTGACTAGCTGATAATGTGTACCAAAATTGAAATTTCTAAGTGTAACCGTTTTTAAGGAAAAATAAAAAAACTATTTTTTCCGCCATTTTGAGACTCGAATATCTCAACAGGAAGGACCCAAATTGAAAAATTTCATATGAAGATCCCCCCCTGAAATGGCTTGTGGGATACACTGGTAAAATATTTGACCATTATTTTGGAACACCCTGTATAACAAAAATCCTTATTTTTGACCACAGAATATAATGAATTAATCATTTGTATGTAAATCATCTGAATTCTTGCCGCAACTATATTCATATTATATTAGTAAACTGCGTCCGGTTCTGTTAAAAGCTCTAAATCCCCGAGCTCTAGTAATTATGCAATATCCTCAAGTTATGATATTGGACTTGGAAAATACCCCATTAAAACACCCACGATTCCATCATTTTAATTGAGAATATTAATATGCACTCAGTTTAACAGTTGTAGGAGTTCCGGCCAAGTGAAATCCACTAGGGATTCAACCTCAAGACGCAGGTTACGCACGACGGCTCTTGTTTGCGAACGCACAAGAGCTTATCATAATAATTCACATTACACAGCTGGAACTTTGTTAAAGCTTCACTTAAAACTTTCGGCCATTATAAATCCAAATTACATTTGCATTTTAGATAATGAAACGTGCACCGCAGGATATCCTGTTTGTACAGAAACAACGCGAAAAACAGCCTGTTTACTGGGATTTGATTTATGTTTAGCCCCAACTCCATATCGCAGAACTACATATGCATGTAAATTTTGTTATATTACACAAAAATGCATCTACTAGACAGAATTACAGAATACATTATACATGGTGACTCTTTAATAATAGTACCTACATAGCTTAAGGGTAGATTGTTAACGTCAAAATAAAGTGATCGAGCCCAACATATGCCTTATTCAATTGTTGCCTTTTTCATTATACAGGATGTTAAAGTTGAAAAAATGTTTTAGATTTTTTGCTATATTTTAAGAACATATAGCGACCGATTGTTTTGAAAATTTGTAGTCTTCTGTTTTTCGAGATGGCAATTACGAATATGCAACGTGCTGACGTCACGACTAGAGGGCGCTAGTTATACTGTACTGTAGATGTAAAAATAAGTGTAACTTTTTATGTTTTGATTTTTTTTAATAAAAAACTGTTGAACAACCTTGAATTCTAAATAGATAAGGTATACCTGTTACAAGTCCATAAACTCAACAGACGTATTACATTTTTGAGGTTCGGCGGGAATTAAATTAGAAAATTAGACAAACACTACAACAACTGAAAATTTTATGCATATCTTAATAAATTATTAATCGTAAAAGATTCTCGAAGTGACCACCAGCGACTTCAATGCACTTTCTTAGCCCCTTATTTAAATTTTTTCTGATGTTGAATTAAGTTCTGTGTTTGATAATATTAACCGATTATTGAATCTTTTCCCACAGTCGTGACTATTAATAATGTTTTTGTAAACGCAATATTTAATATAGCCCTAAAAATAAAAATTCTGCGGATTTAAATCAGGGTTACGTGCAGGCCAAGGAACTATGCAGCCGCGTCCAATCCAACGGTGCGGAAAATTTCTATTAAGAAATTTTCTTATTCGTCGGGGGGTAATGCGCAGATGCGCCATCATGCAAAAATCAGAAGTTCTGCCGTAAATTTAAGATAATGTCTTCAAGAAGCAGTGGCAAGTCATTAATTAGAAAATTTAAATAATTCTCCGTTCTCCGTTAAGTAGTACAAACGGCCCCACAATGGTATCGGAGAGAATACCACATCAAATATTGATGATAGATTAGAGCCAAACGACAAAAAAAGTATTATACGATATTGGTGTTAGGCTTGTGTTGTTAAAAAAGTATAATACGATATAAGTGTTAAGCTTAATCATTTTGTATAAGTACTATGATTTAAATGAATAGACAAAACTTGGATAATTTGCACAGCTTGGGTATGCAGTGTAAAAACTTTACAAATTTGAGTAGATACGTTTTTAAACATTTTATTTTGTAGATTGATAATAAAAAGGATGCAGAATAATTGAATTTTTTAGCTCGCCAAACTTTTAAGCTATATTATTCTCACAAAATGCACAAAGCAGTTTCTATACAGAGTAATTTTGAAAGTAAAGTAATAATTTTAGTATACGCCTACTTATCCGAAGAATAAGTGATATTCAAAATATAGGCTAATAAAATGTTAATACAAAAAATCGTATATAACTCCGCGGTGTAGAACTAACTACATCTATCGGCCGTTCGCTACTCCATGCCGGACTGAAAATGTCCGGGCACGAAGCGTTCTACATGCAGTAGACACCATTGAAAGCTGTCGACCTTTATCGCGATCGGCGAGAAACGATATTTTGCAAACACGGAATTCCAGGAAACAACTACTCTGCGGGCTAATGCCCGACCAGCATTGAATTACACCTGGAAAACCTATAGCAACAGCTAGAGTCATTCGTCAGACGCCCACCAGACATATACCGGTTTCGAGCTTATTAGCTCTCATCAGTATGCCATAGGTGAGGTATCCGACGAATAATCCTAGCTGCTTTCGTCTGTCTAACCCGACAGAAGGGACCATGAGTACGCGGTGTAGAACTGGTGTCTACTGCATGTAGAACGCTTCGTGCCCGGACATTTTCAGTCCGGCATGGAGTAGCGAACGGCCGATAGATGTAGTTAGTTCTACACCGCGTACTCATGGTCCCTTCTGTCGGGTTAGACAGACGAAAGCAGCTAGGATTATTCGTCGGATACCTCACCTATGGCATACTGATGAGAGCTAATAAGCTCGAAACCGGTATATGTCTGGTGGGCGTCTGACGAATGACTCTAGCTGTTGCTATAGGTTTTCCAGGTGTAATTCAATGCTGGTCGGGGCATTAGCCCGCAGAGTAGTTGTTTCCTGGAATTCCGTGTTTGCAAAATATCGTTTCTCGCCGATCGCGATAAAGGTCGACAGCTTTCAATGGTGTCTACTGCATGTAGAACGCTTCGTGCCCGGACATTTTCAGTCCGGCATGGAGTAGCGAACGGCCGATAGATGTAGTTAGTTCTACACCGCGTACTCATGGTCCCTTCTGTCGGGTTAGACAGACGAAAGCAGCTAGGATTATTTGTCGGATACCTCACCTATGGCATACTGATGAGAGCTAATAAGCTCGAAACCGGTATATGTCTGGTGGGCGTCTGACGAATGACTCTAGCTGTTGCTATAGGTTTTCCAGGTGTAATTCAATGCTGGTCGGGGCATTAGCCCGCAGAGTAGTTGTTTCCTGGAATTCCGTGTTTGCGTATATAACTCATCTATTGTCGGATTTTTAAATTATGTAGCCGGCCTGTACACGCATGGTAAATGTTCAAAATAATATTCGAATTTCGGAGTTTATCTGTATCTCGGGTTAGTTGTGAAAATAAACAAATCGTCGTGCAGGACAGAAGGAAATTTCTATATATTTTGTCTAGCAGTGTCCGCTGATTTTGATTAGACTCCTGTACGCAAATAACATGTCGACGGGTAATTATTATCAATACACTTGAGCTATTGTTATGTCACTGTGTCAGCAAATTACGTTGAACAGAAAATGATACAACCCAACACAAGACATCATCATTTTAACCATAACACGATTCTTTTCTAATACGTATAATACGTTGGACCGATTGGAACGGAACTTTAAGGTTAATAAATTTACCCAAAGGAACGAGACATGTGTAACGTATGTCAATGACGTATCGGCCATTATTCATAAAACAACCATTCGATTAGGGTCTTATTACAGAATCAGCTTTAATATTTGCATTAACTTTAAACTCAGTTATCACGGTTATTAAAATACATTTATTAGGGCAATACTTTATATAATGATTTATTTAATGCCTACTGTCATCAGTTAAAATTAATACCCCACTTTCAAATTCACCCTGTATAATTAACATGCACAGCTTTTATCTAAAATTACTCCCACTTTTTTCTGTGCATAAACGACACCTTTGTTCTCTGTTTACCTGAACTGACTAGAAGATATCTGCATGCGTATTTGAAATGCAGATTAATTGATTAATATTTACATTTTCCATTTCTCTGGCATCTGGCATCTCTTCATGTATTCCAATAAATTCAGGTTTCTGTGTACTGTTCAGTGATACACAAAATCTGCACTCGGATGCCTGAAGTAGAATATCGGTCTATAATTTAAAAAAGCAACTTTATCCAAAATGAGAAAGCACTACAAACTTTGTGTAGAAATCAATGGTGCATAATTATATCGAGCAGACTCTTCAATTTTGGTTTTCTTCTAGAGAACACCACATCCGCCATACTTATGATGTAAATGTGAGCGTAACTTTTTTGGTTCTAACGTTATCTCGTTTTTTTCCAAATATCTTAAACCTGCATTATTTTTAGGAGAAAATATCATTAGTTTTAGAAGCAGCTCAGCTGCATAGTTCCTTGTACAACGTAGTAGGCACCAATAGTAAGTTAATGTTAAAAATTATCAGATAAAATGTATAGGTATGTTCCAACAGCCGTCGAGAACTGGTTCAGAACCGTGAAAAATGTTTGATCAACACCGTCTTACGTCGCATTCGCCGAGAGTACATTAACAACTGAACTGACGAACTAGTTCTGGACGGTTCGGAATCGATTCTTGCTGTGTTGGAACAAACCTTACGTTAAAGTTAATAAGTATCTATTTCTAAATGTAAGGTATTTACCAGTTTGGGTTAAAATCAATTACTTTACAAAATCGAAACATTCTGAGACACAATAATTTTTCATATTCAGACTTATTTGTTGGCAATTCAATTTCAATGGCCGCTCTGAGTGACCAGAATTTTTGGGAGGATTTCGAAATAGTTTACAACCTGATAATCAACAATTTAAAGATCTGTTTAGGAATTCAGGGAAAAAGAGACGAAAAATTTGTTAATATTACGGATTATCCACAAACTAACTCAGGGCGACTATCTGGAGTTGCAAGAATCAGATTGACTTCCATTTTAAAACTACTACTGTTTTTGCAAGGCCCATCCGATCTAAATCAATGATTGATGTGGTAAACAAAAAATCCAATTACACAACAAGTGATCTATATATTTTGAACTGGTATAAACGCAATAAAAAGTCATTTGGAAAAAAGCTTCAAATGAAAAGTTCTTTCATTATCCATAAAAAAAAATTGTTGGAGCGTCACGACGCTTAGCGTCGTTTAGTTGTGGTTTCATTATCTATATCTTAATTTCATGTTTTTAACAACCTAAACAATCTTTGTTTGGCAACGCTTACTTTGCTTCAGCAGTTGACCAGAGAAACTTATTTCTTCAGTCAAATGGATCACTCTGTACAATGTTAACTGTAACTAATGGTTTCACATGACGGTAAAGAAACGTAAAACATTTGAAACCGCCTCCGGTTAACTGCGTTATTAATCATTTCCCGCTGGTTTACTTTTGATTTTGCAATTGTTTATTTAGAGAACGCAGCAATTCAAGGGAATTTTCCGATATTACACGGCAGAGGAATGGCAATCATATATCATGAAAAGCCTGCTGCTGGCAGTAAGACTTAAAATTTGACATGCCAATTTATTTTCATTATATTTTGTGTTCAATTTCGCATCACATAAAATTTAACAAATCATCTGGGAACAAGATAAACGCTTTCGAACTCACCGAAAGCCAGAAAAATACGATTTAAAGTGACAACTTACAAATGGTGAATGCTAAGAAATTCTCTTTTTAAATACCCACCAAACAAATAGTTTTATAATTTTCAGATTATACAACAATCATATTGGCAGGTAAACGTATACAACATTTTTGCTGACAAACTTTTATAATAATTTTTCAGTAATGTTCCGTAGTATTTGAACCGCACAAAAAAATATTATATCACTGTTTCTTAGATGTGCGTTGTCAACTGTTATATCAGTTGTAAAACAAAATTAGTAATATAACAATTACAAGAGAAACACGTTTATTTTGACGCACAATAACATTGACAAACTATTCTATAAAACAACTTTGAAACAGCAAAATGGCGGGACCTTGTTCTGCTTGCAGCTGGACAATGGCTAACAAAAATCAGTTTAATTTTAAATTTCTAAACCGCTTGAAATAATTTAACCAAATTTGGCGTGCAGATCGGTCAGTGGTTGCGCGGTTTAATGCGACTTGAATCGAGGTGACTATATCGCTGTGGGTTCGACCCCCGCAGCCGGTAGACCGTATATAAACTATATTCGTGGAGAGATTGGCACCCTCTCTGCGGGTATGGTAGGGTGGAAGAATGTTGGCTTGGGTCAATGTGAGAGATTGATACCGGTTGACATTTGACTACCCCCCCTAATTAATGAGAATTTCCAGGTTTCCCTCATTTCTGCACTGAATGATGGTTAGGGTCTACCAACGTAAGTCGTTCCTGGGCGCCAATGCGGCTTGCTTAATAATAATATGCCGCCCCCTCTCCCGCACAAGTCTTCGACTTCTGGGCTAATCCTCGTGATTAGAATGAGGGGTAGAGATATTATTATTATTATATTTATCCATTTTATGCGTGTGTTTGTATACAAATAACAAGAAGTGGATACGACTAATTATAAGTTATAAGCACATTTCAGGCACTGAAGGACAAATTGTAAAACTGATTTTGTAATTTGGTAGAAAAGAAAAGTGACACTGACAAGGTGTAATTAGTTTCACAATATCTCGACTTTTTTTACGGATATCTCCGGATGAATTTCTTAAACGGCATTGATTGAACACCAAATTGCGTAACTTTGTCATATTTTTAGCGATTTCGTATCTCTTATACCTTCCGAGTGTGAATGGTCATCTTTGAATTTAAGCATCCTGTACATTAAAACTTTAATAATCAACATTACACAGCAGTTAATAAAAAAGTGTGCCTTTATAATATAAATGACCATATTATCCATGTTTTCCTAATCGTTTCATTATAATCAATGTTAGTATACTTATTAATATATGGTGTTGGTTTTTATGGCGCAATTAATTGAAAACGTTATTAATGTATCCATATTATTATGATACATTACTTGTTTACTGTCATGTATTAAACCACAAGGCCGCGCCAAATTATATTAATTAGCAACAGCAACGATCAAAGCTTTACAGCGAGTATACAAATTTGTATAAAGCTAGAATTTAAATTCGAAGTTCGTATTGTAATGCTGACACCAATCACGTTGATTGTGTACAGTTCGTTAATATCGTGTGTTATTAATTCTGCGGCCTAAATTAATCAACTCTAAAGTGCCAGCTTCATAACAACCATTTGTACGAAATGTGTCTTATTAATGTCAGTCAAGTGCTTATAACTTATAATTAGTCGTATCCACTTCTTGTTATTTGTGTACAAACACACGCATAAAATGGATAAATATAATAATAATAATATCTTGACCCCTCATTCTAATCACGGGGATTAGCCCAGAAGTCGAGGACTTGTGCAGGAGAGGGGGCGGCATATTATTATTAAGCAGGCCGAATTTGCGCCCAGGAACGACTTACGTTGGTAGGCCCTAACCACCATTCAGTGCAGGAATGAGGGAAACCTGGAAAACCGCATTAATTAGGGGGGTGGTCAAACGTCAACCGGTGTCAATCTCTCACATTGACCCAAGCCAACATTGTTTCACCCTACCATACCCGCAAATAGGGTGCCAGTCCTTTCCACGAATATAGCTTATATACGGTCAACCGGCTGCGCGGGTCTAACCCACAGCGATCTAGTCACCTCGCTTCAAGTACTGACGCCTTAAACCGCGCGATCACTGACCGTATAATAGTGTGATTAATGATAAATGTCACACACGGTTAATCTCTCTTAAAAAATTGCCTTTTTCAAAAAGGAAATTGATAACAAAATTCTAAACTTTTTGATTATTTTTTTATGGGATATACCTGCAACCTGCAGTATACATCACCATGTTCTACCGCAAAAATGTTTGATTTATCTAGTGTAAGGTGTAAAATTGCCAAACTGATTGAAAGGATATTTCATAGTTTAAAATATTTATATAAGTTGGAGCGTAAATACAGGGTGTTTCCGGTTTTTATCTTTAACTTTGGGAAAACATTCATAATAACACTAGTACCATTATGAATTCATAATAACACGCAAATTTTAAAATAAAATTAAACAAAAACTAGTCACGACTGTTACTTCTTATTATTATTTGTTAAATTAATTCTAGCAGATGATAAGTGAGCTATTATATTTTTAGAAAGTAAGTTTATTTCCCGAATGCTTGAACTTGTTGAAGGACCTTCAGTGCCTGAAATGTTACCAAAATATTAGAGGTCACTTTCTTCTTATTTTCTTTGAAATATTCTATATAGCTTTCTCCCACTGTCTTAAAGCTTCAACCACCATGCCTCTTAACACTTAATAAATCGACTCCTGAATCTGCAAGCAACGACGCAGATGATCTATGAAAACAATATCCAGTATATTGTTGAGGATTTGGAAGATCCAGGAACCAGAACCTTTTCCTTGCTGTTATTCTTGATTCCTTTCCCTTTACACCAATCTTCAAGTTTTGCATAACTTTGCTCGTATGCTTGTCTTGATTTTTCTGGAAGTAGGGATTTGACAAAGCTTTACGCAATGTCTTTGACTCTTGCAATCAGAATCACCCATATTAATATTCTTTTTCACTAAAACTGAACGTATGGCACACAATTGGACACCAATAATAAAGTTGTCAAAGTCAAATTTAAGACAATCAATAACTGTGGTTACCATGACATCGTTAAATAAGAACATCTAATAATTTTGAATGTCAATTTATGAAAACGTTTCTGATATTTTAAGATAAATCGAATCAGGAAATAAAATATATTTCAACCGTCGTCGATTAAATTTTGAATACACGTTCAATATGAACTTTGTTAATGAATATATGTAACTAATTTAACGTTACACGAGTTTCATTATGGTGTTCATCGAACTAGTATCATTAATAACTATTACAACTCTGTAAAGAAATTTGAGAATTTCATAAAATTTCGAGCTATTACTTAATTGAGCATGTTTTTAATTTAACTCGTTCCCCGTAATACAAAAACAGATGATGACCATTTATCCACTCGAGTGTTCCAGAGATTTAGGAACAAGATTAAATTCTCATTTCAGCTGCTCCGGGAATCATCAAAATTGTAATAATTTTCGTGCTGCAAAGCTGAGCCACAGCGTGATTCATATTTTCCGTTAACACGAGTTATTGCAGTCGCTTATTTAATTAATCATCTTTACTAATTAATTTACACATTGTTATTTAGCTAATTTAATTCACAGCGAAACATTTATATGAATTATCTCTGTGCTGATGTAAATTTATTTCAACTAAATGAATAAAATCACTATAAATCTCTCTTGCCATTTAAATGGCATCCTCTGTGACAGTTCCATAAATGAGATGATGCTACAGAGAAGATATGAAACTGAAAGTTTCAAAATTATTACAGGGTGTTTCAAATAAAAAAATAGATGAGACTATGAGTACTAGGATATCAGAAGAACATGTTTAGTGTACCATTCTTATTTGTTAAAAGTTTAAAAATACCGTTTCTCCCAAAACACTACACTGTGAAAAAGTTGCTGTTTTCAGTGTGTAAGTCAGGTTGTGTAAAATTTCCGTGTTAATAGTTTTACACAATATGGCTTTTAAAAATAATAGGAATCGCTCTAAGGTTTTAGATTACTGTGTATATATTTTGATTCTCTAGGAATTTTGAAGACAGAATATATGTTCAGATCACTACTCGTTAATTTATGTAAAAACCTTCTATTACGCAGTGTCTAAATACATTTTTGTTTAATTTTCGTTGTTTATGATTTATTTGTTTCCTTTATTAGAATATGTACTACTACTACTAATTTTGTTAAATTGTATTTTGTTAGAAAATTTATTTGTTGTTCATTTGAACTGAATTAGGTGCCTATAGATTTTTAATAAAATCATAAAAAGTACTAGTTTTTTTTGTTTGTTAATTATGTTCCTGTTTACTTTTGAAATTATAATTTTTGTAATACCTTTTTTGTGATGGTTTCTAGAACATTTCTGGCTATAGTCGATTTGGTTCGAATCGCGTCCTCGACGACTGTGAAAAAATTTTTGCGCTCCCGACTTGTTCTCCTGTCCCATTTAGGTATCAAATTAAATTATGAAGAAGATGTATTTTTATTAGCTCTTTTATCAATCATCTGTCAAATACATTATTTATTGATGCAACTAATGAAATTGAAATTAAAAGAGTAATAAGTTCTCTTAAAAGTAATAAAGCTCCAGGGTTAAATGAAATCACGTTCAATATTCTTAAGCAAATTTCAGAATATATTGGGCAACCACTCCCTTACTTAATTAATAAAATGATCGAAAAAGGATATTGTCCCGAACTTTTAAAAATAGCCATTATACAAATCCGATGATCGATTGCAATGCTCAAATTATAGGTCAATATCATTAATCTCATCTATTGCAAAAATTGTAGAAAAAATCATACATCAAAGAATCGTAAAATTTTTAGATACATATAATGTGCTTAATGAAAGACAATTTGGTTTCAGAGAAGGTAAGTGCATACAAGATGCTCTTGTCTATCTAACTTCAAAAATTCCTGAGAAACTTAATCTATGAAAACTAATTTTGAGTATCTTTGTGGACCTAGTCAAAGCTTTTGATATGGTGAGTCATTCTAAGCTGCTTGAAACTTTAGAATTAGTATGAATAAGAGGCATACCAGTAACCGTAAGCAATGTGTTAATATCGAGAATGTTGTAAGTCGAATGGAACTTATCGAGTACGGCGTTCCGCAAGGTCCAGTATTAGGTCCAATTTAATTTAATATATGAATAATTTGCTTAACCTTGATATTTCCGCAGACATAATCTGTTTTGCTGACGATACTGTTATACTATTTTCTGAGGATTCTTGGCAAAAAACTTTTGATACTGCTTACAAAAAATAGAAACGTGGTTTGATTCCCGCATTTTAACACTAAATACATCTAAAACAAAGTATCTACCTTTTGCAATGAGTGCGGCATTACCACTTTTGCAACCATTATTGCAAATTATGCACCATGTAAAATTTGAAATACCAGCTGAATCTCAAATTACATACTTAGGAGTAATTTTTGACACATAAAAAAACATAACTAAAATCTGAATTTTATGAATAAAACGAATTTAAGGTCGATATATTTTGCTTTAGTAGAATCGAAACTTAGATACGGCATTGTAGTTTGGGGTGGAGCATACGACATTCGCATCAGAAAGGTGATTCTTGGAGTTTGCCATGGAACGTGAAACAGCTGTTACCAGAGGATTTACAGTGTGGAGTAGAATTAAGATAGATATCAGAACTCCTCTAGTATTTCTCCAAAGCCAATTGAATGCCCAAAGATACTTTCATGAAGTTCTGGAACCGTCTGTTATACCATACATTCGAGGGTTAAATAATGTCACGTTCCAACAAAATAAAACTCACCCTCATATTGCAGCAGTTACATTTCAGTTCTTGGAAGAGGCCGACATCAATATACTCTCATGGCTCGCACGTTCGCCTGACCTTTCGCCCATCGAACATATTTTGGGATATAATGGATCGAAGGTTGGGAATGCTTCCAAACCCTTCAATGAACTTACAACAACAGCATGATGCTCTACAAGATGCTTGGGATGACATCTCTCAGAACTCTATAGAAGCATGCCCAGGCAAACCGCAGAATATATTCGTTATAAATGGAGAGGCAACCCATTACCAAATTTTTTCCGATGAAAATGTTATCAATGTTATTATTAACATCATAAACACATGTAGAAAATCTGGTTAAAAAATATATACTTTTACGAGATGATGCGTTTTTTGTCACGTAGTATGTAGTAGTATGTAAGGGCGCAGTCGAGAAGTAATGAATTATTTAACTGATTTTCCTGTTTCAGCATTGTTTAAAATGATTATTATTACAGTTAACAATTTCAAGAGGTTCATATTATTTTCAAATGCAGTAGTTTCATAAGTAGGTATTGTTATACTTCCCATGATAATTATTCACAAGAGATATTTTAGACTATACCATTTCAAAACAGACTGCAGACTACAAATTTGGATGTATTAAATACGCTCGTATCTGATGCAATCTGTGTGTTCGCATAAAAATGGCTAAATCCAGGATACCTTTGTATACACTAGTTGCAATGAATAAAAAAGCGCGATTAAACTTTTTTAGAATAAAAAACGTAATACACCACGTTGTAAAATATGCATATTTATGCGTTACAATTTGTTGTGCACTCTCAAATGGCTATTACATTAATGGTATGAGAACATACTTTTAAATTTAAACACACTACAGAGGCGTATAACCGTCGGATGCATTTATATTGCATAATAATCGTAAATCTTCCTTGCTCTACCTGCCACCTGCCTCTGCTAGTACTTTTGTAATTTATCCCAATCCACGTTACGATTCGTCTAAAAGAAATGCGGGAAAATTATTCCATTTATTATATTTGACATTATTCATCAAATGGAATTTAAAATTCAAAGCCAGAAAAAATGCAGTGAAGAACAGAAGGATATTTGGATCCATAAACAATATATGTCATTGATTTTTAAAAACTAAAACTAGTAAAAACAATGTGTTGTTTCTGTAATTATTTCATGATTTTGCAATATTCATTTTCCCAACATGGTATTATTTCTGGTAAATCTACAACAACGAACCTTATAAGTATCACACAATTTATCGCAAATACTGTGGACAGGAGTGGTCAAATGGACATCATATACACGGGGTTATCTAAAGCCTTTGATATGCTTGATCATGACCTCTTGTTACATAAATTTATCCAACTTCAGATGTACATTAGATCTTCTTAATTTTTTTAGTTTATATTTAAGCAATGGTACTCGAAATGTTCAGTATCGCACTTATAAATCAATTAACATATTAGCGATATCAGGGGTTCCACAGCGATCGGTACTTGGTCCTCTTTTATTTATAATATTTATATATATTTAATAGCATTCAAATAAATGCTCTTTTATATGCTGATAGCATACTCTGCATCTGTTGATTCTATTCAAAACTGTTACTATTTAGGTACAGCAAGAATTGTTAAAAAGTAACTAACAAATTACCGTTAAATTTGCCGCAGTGTAACGTTATGAGTTTTACTGAGAACATTGCTATTCATTGTAACCATATAGAGGATAATATTTTTCATACAAAATTATCTTTTGTCTCACATATTGAACAGGTAATGTCTAATGCCTACAAAAATTTTGGTTTAATTATAAGAAATTTGCGCCACTTTACTAAGATGTATTCCCTTAATTCACTTAAAACTCGTTTATCAGACCAAAATTGGAATATGGTAGTATTATTTGGTATTCGCTGTATGAGGTTCATATGTATAAACAATTTGGAAAAAAATCAGAGAAAACATGTAAAATATCTTAATTTTAGACTTGATGGTATTCATCCACCTCGCGGGATTTCGTAAGAGAAAGAGTCGTTATTAAGAGATTTAATTTTAAAAATTTTATCACCCGTCGGATTTTCAAGTATTATTGTTTTATATACTATTGTCTACGGTTATTGATTCTCCATATACTTTGAGTAATTTTAATTTAAATTCCTATGCACTATTTTATTTACCAACTACAAGAGGTAATGTGCTTAAATATTCTCCTATTTATAAAATGTACACTTTCTGAGTTATCAAGCATATTTCGACATTTTTAGTTGTTTCACAGCTATAAACCAATGTATTGTCAAATACACAAAAATTGTAATTAAAAAATGAGCACAAAATTCACATCATATAAATTAAAGTCTATGATATAATACCAATAAAAATTCAAATGTATGCATGTAAATTTAAAGTAACAAAATGGAAATTAAATAAAGCATACAGACTCTATAGTTAATGGAAAATAAATTTGAATATGAAAACTAGTTTGTAACATGTAAAAGACTAAATTTTGTACAAAGAACCTATGTAAAATGATAAATTCCGAGTAACTGTCAAAATAACATAAAATAACCCTAGAACACCAATTTAAACTTTCATTAATTTGTTAGAGGACAAAAGTTCAAAATTTCATTATCGACAAAGCTTCCCCTCCCTGAGAAGGAAATTTTAATGTAACGCAATAATATCAAACAAAATTTATCTGAACATTTTTAACAAAAAAGAGCACTATTTTTTTTAATTTTAAGTATAGAAAATAAATAAGAAATTTTCAATTTTTCAAATTAATATAAATAGAAAATTCTCAATTTAATTCTAAAAATTAGTTTTTAAGACAACTGATGTGTAAATTGTAAGAATTTCAATTTGTATGTAATATATGACAATGTGTTAACAGTTTAAATTTATTTTTCATTAACTAATCTATAAAACTGAAAGTAAAAATATTATTAAAAAAAAAACAAATAATACTTTAATAGTAGTGAAATACATATAGGGTGATATAAATATTTAAAACCACAACCTGACAAAGAAGTCTAGCTCTAACAAAATATTCTCTTAAATATTAAAATAAGCAGCAACAGGTAAATATATAAATTTTATTAATGGCGTCCAACTGAATAAATTTTAACAATAACAATAAAATAATTTTTCAAAACTAAATAAAAACATAAACAAAATATAAAAATCTTTTGACGGTACCCATCTGGACAAATTGTGTATTGTCGATAATGGATGTCGATTCGAACATTATTTGTAATTATTATATTTGCTATATTTCTGCTTTCCTAACATTCCAAATTAAGTTATCATAAAAAAACTACTTTGTTAAACAAGGCTCTTTAGGAAAGTTTATGATTTTCGTTTGATAAACCATATATAAATATAAGTCGTAATCTGTTGAACTGTGTAAGGTTTCTACTGTTGAAAAATAGTATGATTACAATTAAAATATATTCTCTATCAGCAAACAATATTTAAAATTACATTTGAAATGTAAATTAATAATATATGTTAAAACGTTTGTGATAGTTTTCTGTGAATTACTTTTAATCACAATAGAATAGCAAATTACAGTAACGTGTAGGTATTACACGTTTTCGAGTGAATTTGTATAACGTGTAACTAGTATTTCTATTGCGCACAGATTTATCTACAAAGCTTATGTAAATACAGTGTCTAATATAAATCTAGCACAAATGCCCTTCACATAGCTATTAGATGCATTAGTTACATGTTATTGTAGCAGGTGGACAAAACATTAAACGGATAACATTCTCTTATCTGATTATATGATTATGAATCGATTCATCCATCATATTCAACATAACACCTGTTTTATCGCTATCGCATATTCCTTTTTCCGATATTCCTTTAAATGATTTATTACTCTGTATAATTACAGAACAATATTTATATCTTTTGAGCAGTGATATCATGAATTAAAAAATATATATAGGCAGTATGTTTTGTGTCTTAAAGATTAATGATGGTAATTTATGTGGCACTGAAAGAAGTGGCACGAATTTTTGTCAATTTACATGAGATGTTGTTTCACTGTGTGACGTCAATGCCTCCTATAACATGTCGGGTTGCGCTCGCTACCGTTTACTTACATTTCAGTTATGGAAAATACACTAAACACACTAAAAGAAAGCAATCAAAATTTAGATATTGTATTACATCTAAATGTCCCAGTACAACGATCAAATTATTTGTTACCCCGAAATTCCAATACCTGAAACTTGTGACCAAAAAGAATGAAGCCAGTCATATGTATTTCTTGAACCCAAATCAACTAAATATGTATTGTACAATTTATATAAAATCAGTTTAATAATATTGTACTCGTATACTTATGTAAAATTTATTCTCGATTGAAAGTTTAATTGAAGGGCTCGGTGCAAAAACCAGTAAACTCCACTTTTTCCTAAAAATTAGATATTTTATGTATCATATGCAACAAATTATTGTGCAAGTGGTGCAAGAATCAACCAAGTCCGACGAATATTAAGAAAGATGGTGGAGTTGACTGGACAAGGACTTGGTGCAAGAATAAGTCAACTCCAGGGATGAGCACCAATAAAAATGAGAACACTGTTTAACAAAAACTTCGCGTCGCAGTATCTATTGCGCGGGAGCTTACAGCGTGGTGGTTTAGTTTACATTTTACACAGCAACAGTGTCTCCTACGGCTGTGTAAACGAATACAGTACTTTCGAAAAGAAACAAATAAATTCATTATTTCCTGTCACGTCGATTTTGTTTTTAAAAATGACACTTTTTGACATACGACCCATATTTGTGACATATGAGATATGACGTCATCGACATTTTTTTTTAAATAGCAACCCCCAATTTTGACCATGCCATTTAAAAGAGCGTGTCATTCTACATACATACCTACATACATCATGAAAAATTATGGTGTTACATAATAAAAATTTCAAGAAAATAATGTTTGAAGATTTTAAAATTTAATTTTCACAATGAAGCTGAAATCGAAAATTTTTAGGTTATTTATAATGTTGCATTGTTGGAAAGATATGTTTTCTTTTGTATCATTTTTTTTGCAATATTTTTTTTTCTCTTACAGTCAATAAATGTTTAAAACACTGTTTGATTTATTTGTTTATTTTGCACCGGTTCAGTACAAGAAACAGTCAATTCCAAAAGGTTAATTTTTTTTAACTTGTGTTTAAGAAAATGTCAGCCTATTTTATAATAAATCATGGCTCAGTTCATATACTTAATTGACACCAAATCTCAGACAATTTATATGTTTTATTAATTTCCCACAAATTATGAAAAATGGAGTTGACTGGTTTTTGCACCGAGCCCTTCAATTTCTTATTTACATATATCTGCGTACCTTTAAAACTAAATAACATACCTAGGTATTAAGTGAATATTTATTGTTTTTAATCCTGCATAATTAGTAACCAAAGTTTAAATTACTTCAACTTAAAATTTCTGGCTAATACGTATATACGATATACTACCTACATAAAACCCTTTTTTTAGAAACCAAAACAATGCATTTTATTATTCATTTTGTATCAATAAATATATATTTTTAGTTAAGAACCAACATTTTTTGAAAATCCCAGCTACTATTACCTTTACATGTTTACCTTTCATTGCAGCACTTATAAATAGATAATTTGTACTAAAATAGCCTAATTAAATCTATCACTGGTAAATTAATTCAATCTGAATTGAATAGTCAATAGTAAAGGAAGTATGAGCTTCTGCTAGTCTGCTTTAATTTGACACAGAAATACCTTTGTTCGAGTTTGAAGCGAACGATTGCTACCAACTGTGGGAGGCACTGACGTCACACTTCGTGATCTATCGTTTAATTGTTCGAATATTTCAAAAACTTCTTATCGGACCGACTTTTTACGATTGACATATACATCATGAATAATTCATAAAAATTAGGCAAATAATGTAAGTTAAGATGTGACCAAATTACCCTATTTTTATCATCTTTCAGAACTCTGAAACACATTTTATGATCAATTAGTATTGAAAATGTAGAGAATGTAACCAAGTTTCCTCATAGTTTGCGTCAAGAATGTCAAAATTGAAAGAAATCTTAGGGATTCAACTTATATAAAGCATAATTCAGCAAATTCAATACCATGACAAATTTAGAAACAGTTTGATCTACTAATAACCACAGAAATATACTTTACCTGTCAATTTGACTTTCGAGAGTGAGTGAGTAAAGAAGGCCACCTGAAGAAGCAATTCTAAAAATGCAGAAATAGGTCAGATCGCATCTATTGTGGTTGAATTTTCGCCCACAGTTTTAAAAGTTAACTTAGATATTTATAGAATGTTTTCATTAAACCAGGTTAGTAAATTTAAATTAATTTTTATTTTGAATTATTGTTGAATAGAGCTTTGTCTGTGAAATTGTTCATTAGCATACCTAGATGTTTGTTATCAGAGAGCATACATATGACTTCATTGATGGGAATTGTAGGAAGTTTGATTTATATCAGCTTAAAATACCTTTCTAATATGTACAAAATGTTACAAAAGCTAATAATAAAGAACATATGGGTAGATATTGTGGGTCTAGTTCAACGCTGGTCGGGGCTTTAATCCGCAGAGTAGTTAGTTTCACACAATACTCGTATTGTTAATATCTAAAAATATAAAAAATATGGGGTATGTGTTAACAAATATTTTCTGTAATATATTCATAACTGAGCATAATTTCGACATTTGATAGGTATACATTTTTTGTATAGAATAAAATTCTCTACCTATTTCTGATAGTTGCATGTACATATTTAAACATACAAAAAATTACAGTAGAATATTCACACAAAAAGTTGTGAGTAAAATAAACACTCTGTATGATTTATCCTATTACGAACATTATCACTTCATGAAGATAAACTAAGCAACAGTAAATTTTACTCGGTTAAAAAGAAAACAATAAATAAAAAAAAAAACGTTTTTTGTTTGGTTAAATCTACACCATTTGTAGATTATATCCTTGAAGTATGTAACATTCGTTAGGTGACGCCCTGTACAAATAACAAGACCTGCTCTCAGCAGTGATGCGATGTTTGTTTTAGCCCAATGACGTACAAATGTGGAGCCAAAGGAAACCTAATTTTTCCCAAAACGCACGTGAATAGATTTTAATTTAATTCCATTTCAGCATCTTTTTTCGTTTGTACGGGAATCACGGTAGTATAGAACGTTGTTTTCCTACAGGAAGGAGGGAGCGGTGTAAAGTGACGAATTAGGGGAGAAAAAATGGGGGAAATTATAATCACTCCATTCAGGCCAAATAACCTTCGGAAACAGGAAACGTCAGGGGTGTATTTGTATTTAAATTAACTTGAACTTTTAGTAATACGCTTGCTTATAATTTGAGGCTTATTCTTATGGATATTTTAATATCATTTTGCTTGACATTTCCGCTTTCCATGTATCATAGCATGGAGATATTAAACGATGGCTCCAACATTTACAATATAAAGACCGGTTTAGCAAATATATATAGGCACTCTATGTTTTAATAACGTTTTCGTAATTTTAATTATACAGCGTGTCCCTAAAAGGTCTTTACAACGCTCGACCAGAGACAGTGCAGCTCAAAATAAGTCGATTTAGCTAAACTTACCTTAGTTCAAAGTTGCCCCGTTTCGGCGCTATACGACCCTGAAGTTGCAATTTTGAAATCGTTTTTTTTATATATATATAAATTTAAAACGCCTTATGCGATTTTGCTAAGATTTGGTAAGTTGACACCGTTCTATAGGAAAATAAACCTCATATCAAAATTATGAGTGATATCATTCCATTGGCGTGGAACTTGGGTTTTTTAGTAATTACACCTTCGATAATTCTACGCCAATGGAAGAAAAGATATTTCAGTATAAAATTTAGATTAAGTAAATTATTTACTACAAAAAAGGTACTCTTGACAAAACTCAATTACTCTCGTGGTTTATTCGAAATTAGTAATTTTAATCATTGGCAACAATTTTGATTTAAAAATTAAATTAAGAAAAAATTATTCACAATGGTTCCTAATATTCTTGAAATTAAAATTAGACTTTTTAACAAACACGCCTATTCGTTTCCGCGCATTCCATATGGTTTTTTCACAAGTTTCCAGGTACTTGCCTTTATGCAAATAATTTTAATTGTAGGTTGATTGGTTGATAAATAAAACTTCTGGATATTGAGAAGGAAATGGTCGAGTGTGTCAGAGTATACTCTGAAAGATTTCCAAAACTAATAACATATCGGTATATTCTGTTCTTCTTTGATCGGTCAGTAGTCGCGCAATTTTAGGCGTCAGTACTTTAATCGAGGTGACTAAATCGCTGTGAGTTCGACCCCGCAGCCGGTAGACCGTGTATAAACTATATTCGTGTAGAGATTGGCACCCTCTCTGCGTGTATTGTAGGGTGGAAGATTGTTAGTTTGGGTCATTGTGAGAGTTTTATACCGGTCGAAATTTGACTACCCCTCTAATTAATGAGATTTTCCAGGTTTCCCTCATTCCTGCACTGAATGGTGGTTAGGTTGCAGCCTGCTTAATAATAATATGCCGCCCCTTCTCCCGCACAAGTCTTCGATTTCTGGGCTAATCCTCGTGATTAGAATGAGGGGTAGAGATATTATTATTTATTATTATTATTCTGCACTGGTGTATTGTATGTCCATGAAAAATGAAAATTTAATTCAAATTATTAAGTAAACTTTTCAATCTCAGTAATAATTTAGGTGTCTTAAATGTCAGAAGTTTTATTCACCAACCAACCTACCAACCAACAATTAAAATTATTTTTATAAAGGCAAGTACCTGGAAACTTGTGAAAAAACCATATGGAATGCGCGGAAACGAATAGGCGTGTTTGTTAAAAAGTCTAATTTTAATTTCAAGAATATCAGGAGCAATTGTGAATAATTTTTTTCTAATTTAATTTTTATATCAAAATTGCTGCCAATGATGAAAATTACAAATTTCGAATAAACCATGAGAGTAATCGAGAACCTTTTTTGTAGTAAATAATTTAATGGATCTAAATTTTATACTGAAAAATCTTTTCTTCCATTGGCGTAGAATTATCGAAGGTGTAATTACTGAAAAACTCAAGTTCCACGCCAATGGAATGATATCACTCATAATTTTGATATGGGGTTTATTGTCCTATAGAACGGTGTCAACTTACCAAATTTTAGCAAAATCGCATAAGGTGTTTTAAATTTATATACAAAATAAACTATTTCAAAATTGCAACTTCAGGGCCGTATAGCGCCTAAACGAGGCAACTAAAGCTATCGACTTATTTTGAGCCGCACTGTATCTGGTGACCGTTTTAAAGACCTTTTAGGGACACCTTGTATATTACAGGAGTACAGATAAAAGTTATTTTTCGGTCTTAAATACTATAGTTTTCATTTCTCCAAAACCGATCGAGATATTGAGATAAAATTTGGTACACAACGGTGTACAGTTAAGGGCTACCTTTACGTGTAAATATGTCGCTTGTAATATTGTAATATCAGTGGCGTTAGTCCCGTTAAATTAGCAAAAAAAATTGTACGTCACTAATTTTTGAACAAATTGGTATCGGTCTCTTAAAGTCAAATTAATTCTATTTAAAGTGTCTTTTGGACTTTTTCTTCCTGGCGTACCTTTTCGAGAGAATAATTAATTTATTAATCAATACAATAGACCAACTTCAAAATGCTAATTAAAAAGCAATAATCTCATTGTGTCAGTTTGTCATACATTCCATGTCAGACTTAAACAAGAAAACATAATGTTGAGTGACTTATTTTTTAAGTGTTTAAGTTAGTTTTTAATATATATTTTTTCAAATTAAGTAAATATGGTAAATTATTCCTTTGAAGAATTGACCGACATGCATTTTATGTTTCGAAAAGTGAACGGAAATTCGAATGAAATAAGGCATCTTTATGAAGAATGCATTCGCTGGCCTCCAAATACCTTGGGCAAACACTTTTCCAATATTTACATACGTCTGAGGGAAACGGGAAAAGTAACAGGGAATTTTGTAGATTATGGGGCGCAAAAAATGCACGAACAGTGGAAAATCAGGAAAATGTTTTACAAGCGGTTGAACAAAATCCTGCAATAAGTACAAGGCGTTGGCACATGAATTAGCGAACATGCTTATGTATGGCGAACCCTCCAGCAGCTATATCCTCATCATCTGCATAGAGTTCAAACCCTCTTTGAAGCTGATTTTCCACTCAGACTACAGTATTGTCAATGGCTAAACCAAAAAAATGCAGAAGATCGGCAATTTATTTCTTTCGTTTTGTTCACGGATTAAGCCTCATTTAGCACAAACAATGTGTTTAATTGTCACAATAAACATTTTTGGGCGGATGATAATCATTATTTATGAATACGGGCATCAGTAGCAGTTTTCAGTCAATGTGTGGGCAGGAATTATTGAAAACTGTTTGATTGGATCTTTTACAGGAAAATCTATTTGCCCTTCTAGAAGTTATCCCTCTTAATGTTCACTGTCGTTTATGATTCATGCACGACGGGATACCTACTTATTTTAGTCGTAAGGTAAGAGCCTATTTAAATCTTACGTTCCAAAGAAATTTTATTGGTCGAGGCGGGCCTACTCCTTGGCCACTCCAATCACCCGACTTAGTTCCGTGCCATTTCTACCTTTGGGGACATCTAAAGTAATTGGTGTATTCTACCCACATAGCGAATGAAGCTGCATTAGTGGCACGTATTACCAATGCCTGTGAAACGATAAGCCAAACACCTGGGATATTCCGAAGAGTTAGAAAATGCGAAGACGATTTAGAGCATATATTGATGCACAGGGTAGCCATTACCAGCATTTAATTGAAATTCTTATTTCAATACACTTTTTTCCAAACAAATAAAATAAAAATAAACAATTTGCTATACGTTTAATTGTATCCTGTATGTCAAAAGTAAATGTTCCAAAAAGTATTGTTTCGTGTCAATTTTGACACGAAATTTAAGAGTAATATTTACAGACGCCATCTATTTTTTATATAAGTTTCTGAAGATCATTTCTATATTGTAATGATTAATAAATTAATTTTTATCTCAATAATAAATTTATTTTCCTTTTGACAACTTACATGTATAGGAATAGTCATATTAACATTGAAAAGAACGTGTAGAAGAAAGAGGAAATAAAAACAGGAACAAAATACAAAAAACAAACAAAAAAAATACAAGTGAACGTATCAGCAGCGATCACACAAATTCACTCAAGCTATTAAAGCATCTATCCAATAGATAAATTTTGAATTGTTTTTTAAACATGATCAAACTGTTTATATTTTTAATATACAGGTTGTCCAGAAACTCTCCTGACAAACGAAGACCGGAGATTCCTCAGATAATTTTAAGACAATTTAACCCAATTCACCTAGTCCAAAAATGCTTCCTAAGGGAACTAGAGCTCTTTGAAGATGGCGCCTTGTAAATAGTTTTGTTTAAATACCTCCAGAACGCTTCTACTTAGAAAAACAAAAACTGGTATGCTTGTTTAGCCTTCAGAGATGAATCGATTCCATCAATTGCGAATTTCTAGTACCGGTCATAGGCGTCCGTTTTGGGTAGGTCAACGGTTATTTTAACGCATAACTTTTTTGTCTTTAACTTTTAAGCATTTGTGACACTAGATTATTAAATTTTCAGGTATTCTAGTACTAAAAGGTACTCTTACTTTAAGTCATTAGGATACGCCGTTTTCTAGAAAAATGGATTTGAAAATTTTTCGTTTTTCGTCATTAAAGTTCAATATATATTTTTTGCACTAGTTGGCTCTGAACTGCCAACATACGTTTTTCATTGTCAAATTGTTGTCAGTTCGCGAAGTTTATCTTTTAATTTTTTACTTTGTGGAATTCAAACACAACGATTTCAATTTTTTTTAAAATGATTTTTACTAATGAGGAATACGCCGATATGCATTTAGTTTATGGCGAAATGAGGTGTAACGCCAGAGCAGCGCAACGTAGATACGCTGAAAAATTACCCAATCGTGAGCATCCCACTCACTCAACATTTACAGCTCTTCATCAACGAATAAGAGAAACAGGTTCAGTGGTCCCAAAAATTATAAAACAGGGAGACATAATGATATAACAGCAGAACATGAAGATGTTATTTTAATGGAAGTTGATGAAAATCCAGATATTAGCGTTCGAAGACTATCTGCCATGTACCCCACAGTTTCAAAATATTCCGTAGGAAATATCTTACATAAAGAAAATTTATATCCTTTTCATTTTACAAAGGTGCAAGCACTGCTAGAAGAAGATTTTCCTGCTCGTGTAGAATTCACTAGATGGTTATAAAACAGAAAAATCAAGATGAAGATTTTTCAGATACATTTTGTTTGGTGACAAAGCTACATTCACAAAAATGGGATTTTTAATGTACATAATGCACATTATTATTCGTACGTTGGTGACAATCCTCACGTTGTTCAACAATTTAAGCATCAGCATAGGTTTAAGATAAACGTCTGGATAGGAGTAGTTGACGATTATCTACTTGGACCTATGGAATTACCTGCTCGTTTAAATGGTGCTGATTATTTACATTTCCTGCAAAATATTTTACCTGATTTGTTACATGAGGTGCGTTTAAATATTCGGCAAAACTTATGGTTTCTACATGACGGCTGTCCGGCCCACTTTAGCATGAATGTACGAGACTTTCTAGATAATAACTACGAAGACCATTGGATTGGAAGAGGAGGTCCAGTTGCTTGGCCAGCAAGGTCGCCGGATTTGAATCCTTGCGATTATTGTGTTTGGGGATACATAAAAGCATTTGTTTATTCCGTTCCGATACAAAATCGTGCACAACTCTGGCGAAGGATACAAGATGCTTGTAACGAATTTAGAAATAACTTTGGAATTTTTGCAAGAATTCGGCGTTCTCTAAGCAAAAGGGTAAATTTATGCATAGAGACTAATGGTCATCACATTGAACATCTTTTGTAACTATCTACCTTTGATACTTTTTTTTGTTACTTTAGTTCCATTGTAATAAATACTTTGTTTTTAAAAATCTTTAACTAAAATTTTTAAACTTTAATGACGAAAAAACGAAAAATTTTCAAATCCATTTTTCTAGAAAACCGTGTATCCTAATGACTTAAAGTGAGAGTACCTTTTAGTACTAGAATACCTGAAAATTTAATAATCTAGTGTCACAAATGCTTAAAAGTTAAATACAAAGAAGTTATGCGTTAAAATAACCGTTGACCTACCCAAAACGGACGCCTATGACCGGTACTAGAAATTCGCAATTGATGGAATCGATTCATCTCTGAAGGCTAAACAAGCGTACCAGTTTTGTTTTTCTAAGTAGAAGCATTCTGGAGGTATTTAAACAAAACTATTTACAAGGCGCCATCTTCAAAGAGCTCTAGTTCCCTTA
The DNA here is from genome assembly GCA_025584915.1 of Monochamus saltuarius. Classification (NCBI taxonomy): domain Eukaryota; kingdom Metazoa; phylum Arthropoda; class Insecta; order Coleoptera; family Cerambycidae; genus Monochamus; species Monochamus saltuarius. The sequence continues at coordinate 53,111,071 of CM046725.1, read as the reverse complement.
GGAAGCATTTTCGGACTAGGTGAATTGGGTTAAATTGTCTTAAAATTATCTGAGGAATCTCCGGTCTTCGTTTGTCAGGAGAGTTTCTGGACACCCTGTATACTGGTAATTTATTAAAAACTTTTTTGCTTAAAAAGTTACGTGAATTAATTGTTACATTACATTTACAACTCGAAATAAAGTAGTGATCTCTTCGTCTCGTATTTAGACCATGCATTCGTTCATTTAAAACCAGATTGCTTTTATTATTAAAAATAAACATACACAGCTCGAAAATTAACAAACATGGAAAGGGTAAAATATTATATTTTTTAAAGAGTTCTCGACAGGAGTACCTAGAAGAAACTCCGGCTATGCACCTTATAATTTGTTTCTGCGCAATGAATACGTCCGATGATTGAGTGGAATTACCCCATAGACATATGCCATATGTCAACCTGGAGGAAACCTGGGCATGATACACTAAAACCAACTGATCAAGAGTCAAAACGGTACGCAGATTTCTAAACAGGTAACAAATCGATTTCAATTTTGAAATTAATTGACCACAGTGTTTATGCCATGTTAAACATTCATCAAAAGTGATTCCCAAGAATGTTACGTCTGTATTAAATTTCATATAGTCTTTGCTGTTATTCGTTTTTATTTTGAGTCCTAAACAGTTTTTTTGCCTATTGTAGAATCTGATTAACTGTGTTTTATTAATTATTACTATTAAGATATAAAGTGTTATTGACGCACCAATTTCCCACGGCTTTCAACGCAGCATTACATGTTGATTCTAACAGTTTATCATTGGCATCTGAAATAAGCATAGACGTATCATCAGCATAAATCGCAAGAGAAATGTTGGATATAAAAATATCAAGTTCATTTGTATATAATAGAAATAGGATAGGACCCAGCACAGAGCCTTGTGGAACCCCCACGCTTACTTCTTCATGTTCCAACCTAATGTTACTGGTTCCAAAATCATTCGTAAACTTTAAAAGGACATACTGCTCTCTGTGCGTTAAAAAAGAAGCAATCCATTTATGGGCCACTCCACGCACACCACACATTTCAAGTTTACACAACAACTTGTCGTGATGAACACAGTCGAATGCTCTGCTAAGGTCGCAAAGGATCCCAACAGGGCTAGTATATTATAAGATAAATTTATACACGTAAAATAGCCCTTCACTGTACACTGTTGTATACCAAATCTCATCTCAATATTTCGATCGGTTTTCGAGAAATTAAGACTATAATACAATGAAGACTATAAGTCAATTCACTGTTTGTGGTTGAAGCTATATTAGACACAATTTATATGTAATTTTAGTTTTTAGATATATGCATGTCTATGTATGTGTATCTTGACCCTGTTAATGGACTTGTCTATGAGATATGTGGCCCGAGGGAGCGTACATTAGTCGTTTTTTTGTCAGACGCAGGCCGGAGAATCTGAAAACTTAATCTTCAACCCTAATGTGCTTTTACTCAACATCGCAACTTTAAATTTCGACAAATTAAACATGCTTGAAGTGGAAATTAGTATGTACAAGAATTTACATCTGATTTGTCTGACGGAGATTGGTGTTTGTGAGGCTTCCTTAGATTCCCTTCACTTAGAAAATTTTGTGCTAATAAGTTCCTACTGTCGACCTACCAAGAAATCCGGTGGACTTGGCATATGGGTGAGGCAGGACGTGGTGGCTAAGAAAATAGACATAGATGGTGTGTGTCTCGAGTTAGATTTTGAAGTATGTGCCGTAAGTTTGAAGTGGTCTGTGGTGGCGTATACTGTTGTGAACTGCTACCGATCTCCCAAAGGCAATGAAGAGGTATTTTTGAATAAACTTGTGGATATTTTAGATTATTTGTATAGGGAAAGAATGAACCTTATTGTTTGTGGTGATTTTAATTTTGATCTGTATAAAAATAAGTATTTTAAAATTCTTTGTGATCGGTTATCAAGCTTTAACCTTAAATATTTGGTGAATTGGCCAACGCGTGTAACTAGTACTTCATGTACTATAATAGATCAGGTGTTTGTAAATTTTCAAAATAGTGTGTCCGACAATGTCATCTCGGATCATAGATCAGTTTTCTTGGAGATTGCTCCAGTTAAAGAACCTCTTAATATGAAAAGTTGTAGAAGGGTGTTTTCCGAGCGTAACAATATTGATTTTGAGAATTTACTTGCCACTGCTAACTGGTCTTATCTTTATAGCTTGACGGATTTTGACGCTGCTTTTGCATATTTTTATGTATTTTTTTAACATTTGCTTTCTAAAACGTATGTTTAATATTAACAATGATAGAAAGAAATGGGTAGACCCTGAAGTCATTAGATCTATTCTGCATCTCAGAGATTTGTTTGTTTTGAAAAATATATATCCTTCCCTAATATTGTGATGCCAGGAGGCGTCACGGTAATCTGTTGCGGTCACGAAAGAGAGATTTTTACCAGAAGAGAATATTCAACTCAGATAATGCCAATAGAGAAATATGGAATGTTGTTAGAGATATTACAGGAAAAAGTATGACACATAAAAGAACCGCTACGGAAAACGCTGATAATTTTACGGTAGTAGTAAATGAATTTAATATTTTTTTTGTGAAAGCACCCTCTTATTTGATTGACCAAATTATCATTATTATTATTGTCTGTTGGGTTTTCCTCTAAATAAGTAAATAAATAATATTTAAAACATAAAATTTTACATAATCTATATTAAGAAAACGAAGACGAAAACTAATGTTTATATAAACTTTTTTCTTATTTTTAAACATGGAACCTGCCCCTAGGTTATGATAACATCATTCTGTAACACCCTGTATAGGGTTAAGTGGAAGAGCGAGTTCAAATCTTTGAGCTGATAACCGAACATCGCCCTTTCCCCAATTTTATAAATATTACTGTTTTGTAATTATTGTAATATAAAATAATTTATTTATATTCTGTGAAATGGTGTACTTCATTTCAAATATGTTATTTAATAAATAATAAATAAGTTACCCATCTATATTTGAATGATTTCATAGCAGAGAACTCGCTGCAACTTGGTTAGATTCGTTCTTATACCCCGCTACTCGAAAAATTCAATTTCCCCGGAAAAAGGAGGTCATATTTCGGCAACATTTGGAAATGTCAAAGTTGGCGGACATAAATTTCAACGAATGACCCTGTTATCAAAAAGGCCATATCTTCAGAACATATTTTCATAAGCAGCAGCCAAGGAGTGTTATGAGAATTTATCGCTTCGCCCTGGACGACTTGTACGTTTCCAGGAGAATGAAATTTATGGCGGCCGTATTTAAGCTGAAACCCTTATTTACCATTTAAGCATTCTAGTACTACTGTTGATAGCGATTTTTTTGTGCAATAAATTAATGTTATATGGTCACATTGTTACGTAAAATGCTGACATATTAATGTAATTTCAAAGTATCGAGAGTGGCTGAAATTGTTTATAAAATTTCAAGAATCGATAGAAAACGTCGAAATAGGTAGACTGTTGTAATAATTGTAGTAAAGAAGTTAAGAACAAATAACATTCTAGTAAATCATAAACAACAAAACAAAAAATCATTAAAGAAGAATATGTCAAGGAAAAATACAATAGTACACGGAAAAAACATAATATACACTTCATTCAAGTGCATATGTTCAGTAATAAAGTATATTTGATATAAATATTTACGTATTCTTGACATCCAAGCATACTTATACTTAATTCAACACTTTTCTTTCTTAATGTAACACTAAATTTAAGATTTACTTAAAGAATAGTTTTGTTAAAATCTGAATAACATATTATTAATTATAGAATGGGTTATTCTTGCGTAAATTATAGATTTGTACGAATTAAAATTATTAATTTTTTGTAATAAATGTCATATTGTAAAATTTAAAATGCGATTGTAGTGCGAAATAATAATATTTACAGATCATATTAATACAACACTTGTGGTGATCTTTACTAAAACTACACACAATTGTTAAGCTAATAAGCTCAAAAGCAGTATATGTCTGGTGTGCCGCTAATGAATGACATTGACAGTTTGCTGTAAGTCTTTCTTTCTTTATATGTATACATAATTAGATGTGTGTGTGCCTGTGATTATTTATATAAGGTGCGTAGGGTTGTAACTACTCTACAAAAGAATACAATATTGCAAGAATACTGAAGTAATAATAATTTTTTTTTTGATGAAATATTATTAGTACCTACATTAACCTTAGACGGTGTCCTAGGAGATGCAAAAAATAAATACGGACAAGCTTATTTTTTTAAGGTGGATGGAGAACTGTCTCGACACCCTTGAGGGTTTTTTGCAATAGGGGTGGTCTACAACTTTGCTTTATACAACTTTTTTGTAACTTTCATATTTGATGCTTTACCACCCATTATATGAAAAAAAAATTACCATCTTTATTTATTATAGTTCAGTAAAGATTGAAACAAAAGACTGACGAGCTGGTGTTTGCATGGCTCTTGGAGGACTGTCCCCGGAGTCTCCACCCAAAAAACATAGTCCAAACCCCTCCAGTCTTGTACGCAATAGGGGTTGTTTCTTATTATTGTGTCATCTCTAAAATAATTTTATTTACATGTACTTAATAAAAGTCGTTATAAATTATGCATTTTCAAATATTTACTTTCGAAAACAAAATACATGCGGGAAAGTAAACATTCAATAAACGCTTGTAGAAAAAGATATTTTAAGGGCGTCGTATTCTTAAAATAGTGTTGTTTACAAATACAAATAATATTCGACATTTAAGAACTGAATAATATGGAGTTTAGCAAAAAACAGGAATTTTATGTCATGGTTAGTGGTCGCGCGGTTTAAGGCGTCAGTACTTGAATCGATGTGGCTATACCGCTGTGGGTTCGATCCCCGCAGCCGATAGACCGTATATCAGATTCATGGATAGGATTGGCACCCTCTCTGCGGGTATGGTAGGGTGGAATAATGTTAACTTTGGTCAATGTGAGAGATTTGATACTGGTCGACATTTGACTACCCCCCCTTATTAATGAGGTTCTCCAGGCTTCCCTCATTTCTGCACTGAATGGTGTTTAAGGTCTACCAACGTAAGTCGATCCTGGGCGCAAGTGCGGCTTGCTTAATAATAATATGCCGCCCCTCTCCCGCACAAGTCTTCGACTTCTGGGCTGATTCTCGTGATTAGAATGATGGGTAGAGATATTATTATATTATTATTATTATGCCACTTGCGAATATTCAAAGGTACCGATGTAAAGCGAATATATAACGGCTGAAAGCGGTTTAACCGACAAATTTTTAGGTACAGAAATCTTTGAAAATACGTTATTTTTTTAAATTTAACTGTAGATGTAAATATTTTTATAACATAAACTTACATAGTTCTGCATATAAGAATGTTCACTTCACTGTGACTTTTGTTTATAAATATGTGAAAATAATTATTGTTAAAATGTGGGGTTAGAATAGCAAAATAATGTGTGTCATACAAATGTATTTTAAAAGTTATTAGATATATTATTTGTGAAGAATTTAAATAGTAAAACCAGATAAGTAAAACATCAATAATTTTAGTTTTGTTATTAGCTTTGCTCTACGTGTTTTATTTTTCGAAATTTCTGTAGAACACCAGAAATTTGATCATTTTACAGAGAGAAATACGGCGACCTTAATAACTGCCAAACTGATTCGTGAGGGTTTTGTATATTGGAAATAAATATTTTTTTTGATAATGCTGTAATACTTCGTTTGCAGCGTGCTTTCCACTCGTAATTTTTTTTATAGAAAATTATAAAGTTTCAAATTAAAAATTGAAATTAAATTACATACGTTATTTTAGCTAATTTATAAAGCCTCGCATATTTTTAAAATTCAAATATAAAGAGATGCGAATTTTGCACTGCTGGTTTTCAGCACATAGCGATTGTATAAAATTAATATGTCCCTAGGGCTAGAGTTTCGACAAAGTTGCAACTGTACAGCCGTTTTTTATCAAGGGAAATGCATTTTCTGGCTTCTCATATTACATTTTTAAACCATTGGGGATGCTAAAAATAAAGTTTAATACCTAAAATAATTTTTTAAATTGTATTTAGTAAAATACTTTAATCTGGCGGTTTCTATTGAGAGTACCTATTTTATACAGCATTTTCAACTGTTTTGTCGCTATTGTTATTAATTATTAATAGAATTAATTTGAGGTTTTAATTAACAAAATAATTTGACATAATTGATGTTACAACAACAAAATTTTAGGCTACTCATTCAATCCTTTTGTATTAATGCTTGGACGCTATACATAGTATGTATATAATTGAGCTTCGTGTATGATACGTCACACTGCTGCAGTACGCCGTGGACGCCCTGGGCCTCCTCAGTTGCATTTGGCGTTTGTTTACCGGAAAATCGTTCTGCTAAAGCATTTTCAAATCAACATAAATTGAAACAATATTCATCAACTCTATATATCTGCTATACCATTTTTGACATTAGAGGCTACAGTAGCCTAGCGACGTAAAAGTTGAGAATACCAAAAACATATTACCTCCATTTTTCGTTTTCCCACATTTGTTTAGATAAGTTGTGAATCACGCTATATACTGTCACTATGTAAGTTATTTGGTTTTATTATTTAGAAAATTTGTTTCATTTTGGGTAGATTTTATGATAATTTTAGTTTGCATGAGTATTTTTAAAAAATACTACCAGTAATAAATCCAGTAATCTATTATATTTTCTATTATTTCTTCGTGTTGTGTGTGATAACACAATCTCATGAATATATTAATTTTTATACATTATATACACAATGGAGCCCGTATTTGAATAACATTTGCACATATATTTTTAATTATATCAAGAAAACTCTAGCAGATATGGAATTCTTGCTGAAATTAATTCCACACACATTTCCCTAAAACCATTTACTCGTTTTGTTGTTGTAGTAACGCTTGAGCGCTCATGCATATCTTTTTACTATACAGGCAGCTGAATAGAAAATCGGGATCTAGTATGCTTATACGATATACATATCACTGATGAATTAATGAAAAGAAATGGAAATGGTATTCATGAATTCATGTCAGTTTACTTTATGTCTAGAGCCGTTCACTTTGAATGTGATTGCAAATACTTGGTGCCCAATATGTATAAAAAAATGTTAAGACAAAATTGTTTTCGTTATATTTTTTGCATCCTTTGGGAACTTTGGGTTTCTCTCGGAGCCAGTAATTTTGGTGTTATTGCAATTTTGTCCTGTAAATGCCAGCACACATTTTCTGTCCTTATTTAGGATCAACTTTTTTTTTACTTACGACTTATGTAAAATATGTATGGAACTGCATTGCAAAATTAGTAAAAATGCAAAAATTCTCTAATTCTACAGCTTTGTTGAAAAAAGGGCGGTGATTAGTGAAAAAAAATTAGACATTTTTGCATGTATTGTCAACTTGTTACCATGACCATTTAGTTTATAAATGCGTAGCTTATATAACTAACGACATGAAATCGTAATAGAAACATACAGATTTGGAAAGTGAGGATCTTGATGGTGAATTGTATTTTGCCGCTTGCGTGTATTTGTGTCATGCTACACGCATACTTCGACCACAGCATGTTGGCATCAAGCAGTGTTGCCAGGTGGGAAAAATTCAGTGCATGAGAATAATTTCAAAGAAGCATGAGGTTTGGAGAAAAAAGCATGAGATGGCTTAATTTATCAAAAACACCTCTTGACACAGCTTAATTTTTAATTACTTTTGTAATGCCATTTTTATTTCATTAAAAGCATTATGTTCTGCTATTTTATCATAATATTACATTGTAAGTAGGTAGTTACAGGTACTTACTTAAACGTTATTAACGACGTAACCTTTCTAATTTATTTTATTGTTAGGCCGGGCGAACGTTGAGGCGTAGTTGACGTGACGCAGGGTGACTCACGGGTCGTAAAATCTGTTGTTTCCAGAAAATGTAGGTACCCTTACGGAATAGAGTTAAGAATCACTGCAATACAGCGTGAATACAGCATACACACCGCATATCCGTACTGTCATACCCGTTTATGTATTCATTGCTAATTATTAAGAGAGCAGTCTACAATAAAGGACATTTCAAGTACCCAAATATTGTAGATACCTACCTCTATCTATTCAATTTTGCCCTAGATTTTGCCTTTATTTCTCGTTAGGTCTTTGTTTTGGTAGATTTCAAAGAGTAATTTTAATAATTTTATTATTTCTTTTTGTGTCTATTAAAAAGCATGAGATTTTGTAATCAAAATATGAGAACATGAGATTTCCTCGGAATGCATGAGATCTGACAACACTGGCATCAGTTGACCGGACAGTTAGATTTCGCGTTGGCGATACTGTAGTAGTGGGGAATGCTAGACCAATGCACGTCGCCGCCCCTCTTAAAGTTCGTACCTTCCCTGCGATGAAGCGGCAATTTCTACTTTCTCTGTAAAGATCCGCATATATTAAAGTATAAGTGGATTGAAATCTGGAATTGAGATCTAAATACTGGTATTAGTGGTATTAATACTATAAGAAATGGAAATAAGAACTAATAATGTAAAATGGTTGAATTTGGTATGTTACATCATTATACATTTTGTTGCCATGAAAATTATAAAAACAAAAATAAATTTGTAATCTGTCACATAAGATTAATTCTTGTTATGACAGTTGTTACTGGATGTATATTGTTTACAAATTAGTTCTAACATTGATTATTTAAATAGTAAAGCAGAATCGCAATTAATACTGCAAAAATCGGAAAACGTTTATAAAAAGGAATAAGACAAGTTCATCAAATGGATGGAACAGCAAAAGATAACAGATACAGATGAACGAGTTTTGCTTGCTTACCCTCAGAAAATGTCGGAGCAGTACAAGTCGTCGACTATGTGGGCTATCCATTCGATATTGCAAAGTATGTTGAGGATAAACAAATGGGTTGATTTAAAATCACTTGGGAAAGTGCATGCATTCATGAAGGCAATTTGCAAGAATGGTTTAGCCAAGAAGGCATATTTATTCAAGGAAGACGATTTGCAGAAAATTTTCACACATGCACCGGATGTTACGTATTTATTTTTTAAGGTGGTAGCCATTTGCGGTATCTTTGGCTCTTGTAGAAGATGTAAATTGCGCGACTTGTGAATTGTGACTTACGCTTACATGACATCAAGGGAGAATGAAGCGCATTTCTTATTACTATCTGACCATCTATGACAGTGAAATCTCGACGTTTTACTGTTGCAGTGATGGAATTAGTTATATGTGTTTGGTGAAGCAGTATTTATCATTGCATCCCTAAAATGTAAGTACTGATCGAGTTTTCTTACAGTATGAAAAGGGGAGGTGCACCAATCAAGTGATTGGTATTGGATCATGTCCCTTGCAAATTGCACGGTATCTTAAATTGGATGATCCTGAGGAATACACTGGGCATGGTTTCGACGTACATCCGCTCCCTTTATGGCAAATAGTGGCATGACAATAGATCAAGTCCAACGACAAGTATGATCGAAATCGACAGCTGTGACGACTGTTTACGTTGAAGAAATTATTAGCAATAAGAAGAATGTTTCAGACATTATTGGGAGTGTCATTAATGGAAGTGCAACCTCATTTACTTCCGATGATGTTAGCAGTATTAATTTTGGCAACATTTCCTCCGATTTAAAATACCGAAGTATTAATATTTCAAACAATGTTAACTGCACGTTTCACATTCATCTAAAAAATTAAGACAAAAAATTTAATAAAGATTTTGAAAACCTTGTTAGTAATATTTCTTGTGACGGTACAAGGTACTCCTGTCAGATCAATAATTAAAAAGGTGACATTTAGACTTCACGTTTCTCGGGTATTTCATTTTGCCATGGTAACTTTGAAACACGCGCTTTTTAAAAGTTGGATTTAAAAACGCTGAGGTGTGCTTTAAATAAGCAAAATAGGATCCTAAAAAAAAGAAATAATACTGTTGAGTGCTCTCATTGTGAAAGATAGATTTATGGTTTGGTCAGAATAGATTGGGTAGTTTGTTGAAAAGATTGCCAACTTTGAATTGTGTTTCTTAAAATTTTCTCTAGGGTGCCCCTCTTTTCTTTGATATTATTAGTTTTAAAACGAACTCGGTTACCTAAAGGTGGAAAACAACTAAAAAAGTTTTTGTCTGGACATGTTTTTGTAAATAGTTTATAAGTACAAACATTTTAACCACTCTGCCAAGTGAGGCGTAAACAAGTTTATTTCGATATTCTAGCTCGATGTTTAAAAAATGAGGCAGAACTCTTTTGCCCCCGGAAAATCAGTGCCTATGGCAATCATCGTCCGAGATGCCTTACATTTGTCAAATGTAGAAACGACGAAAATAAACATTTTTATTAATTAACCTACCTGATAGATAATAATTAATCCGTTTAATAGCTGCAGCAATTTGCATTCGTTCTTCGTACCATCATTGCAAACTGCCTAAACTACATCATTCATTACAATTCTGTCAGAATTACTCACTAACAACAGAATACACAGCCCGCGTACAGTTGATAAAATATCCATTTATTAAGAAAATCTAAATCTAATGTAAGGAATACCTACTAATGGAAAACTCGAAATTCACCCGCGGTAGTCTTTAATTATAAAATCTTGTACGATTACCGTAGCTCCGTTGGATTTTCCCTTAACTCTAGAAAAACAAACAACACAGCATATGGCAAACATACGAGTATTAAAGATAAATATCTATATCCGACATTAAAATTCTCTATTTAATTACTATAAAACGTTTAAAACTCAAAATTAGTCAACAAAAATTGAACCACAACTTAAATACAAAGCGTTCCAATCATGACAACGAATTTTGCATTGCTTATTGCAGTACTCTCCAAACATCATACGTCTCTTTGTCAAAGAACACTGGTCAAAGAAAAGGTTGTACACTGTAAACGTCTCGGAAAGTTACAGTTAGAAATAGTAACTAGTAATTATTTTATGTAAACATTGTCGACTATTGTTAGATAATATTGTTGTTATTATTAATATTAACAGTATTTGATTCCCCAACAACATAAGAAGTTTAAAAAGATATCGACAAGAAGGAGACCTTGTGCTAGTGGTCTACAGATGGCAACTGCATCAGATTTTGTCAACGACAAAATATCGCAAACGGTGTTTGATAGAAATTATCGGTATTTGCTCTTTGCATATTTAATTGTTTGCGTTCTGGGTACAAAATATTGTACACACTGAAAAACTGTTGTAGTTTCTTGGCTGTAAGCGTGTGGCAGGAGGTCCATCTGGTTTTTGGTCGTTGGACCGAGTACCTCGCTTAAACAAAAAAACGGTAGAGCGAAGGAGAAGTCCCCAGCAAGTACAAATTTTAATGTAAACAAGTTAAAAAAACAGAAATTGATTCAAAATTTTTGGGGACGATTCTGTTAATTTTTATTTTTCTGTATTATCTCTTAAATTACTTGTATTTATTCTTTTTTAACCTGTATATTATATTGATGTCTTGTGCTATTTTTCGAGCTCAATTTAGTAACGACGTTATAATTTTAATGATAACCATATAAATAAAATTGATACCAAATATAATATCCCTATAAAATAACATATTTAGTTGCGTAATAAATATCAGTGAACGAAAATATTGCAAGCAATGATTTGTCTGATTTCTTAAATGACCACCAAATGTTATTTTCTAAATAATAAACAATCAATATCATCCAAAAGTCGCTGTTCTAATAATTGACTGCAAAGAATGACATCGTCTCCATTATCTAATATTTTAAATTTAAAAAAAAAAAAATAGAAAAAAGTACTCATTATACAGGGTGTTAGGTAAACATGCCGCAAAAATTCAAGGGGTTATTCCTTGGCCTATTCTAAGAATATTTTGTCCTATGATGATTTCTGAAAAACTCCTTTGTTTTGAAGATACAGGGTGAAAAAAATTTGCGACAGTAACAACATTTTTGTATCAAAAAGCACATGTAAAGTTGCTCAATCTACAATAAATGTTTGAAATGACTTCTTCCAGCCTGGATGCAAGTATTCAATCTTCTCGTCATTGAGTGCCGAACTCTTTCAAACACACCAGGGTTGTTTCTAATTGAGTTACACCCAGCAATTATATGATTTTGCAATTCGTCCAAATTCTCCACTGGAGTAACGTAAACTAATGACTTCAGACAGCCCCATAAGAAATAATTCAGAGGGTTTAAGTCTGGGAATCGAGCAGGCCATGAGTGTGGCGCACCTCGACCAATCCAGAGATCTCCGTATGTTGCTGTTAAAAAATCACGAGAAAACTCATTAATTTTTTGTACTTGATAAACTCATTGGCGTACGCCATACTTTTATTTACATTAATGATTTCAACAAATATCGAATATGGTTGTCGCAAATTTTGTTCACCCTGTATCTTCGAAACAAAGGGGTTTTTCAGAAATCATCATAGGACAAAATATTCTTAGAATAGGCCAAGGAATAACCCCTTGAATTTTTGCCGCATGTTTACCTAACACCCTGTATTCGTATGTAAGTGTATCTAATTTTAGGAATTATATTTTATTATCGGTAATATACAGGGTTAACTATGACTAAGTACAAAAATTTTAACCACGTGCTCAGGAAGGCCTAAAAGACAGTAAAAAAAATATTCCAGAATTTTAGCTCGATATTTAAAAAATGGGGCAAAACCCTCTTTTCCTACGGAAAGTCGGCGCCTATGATAAATATCGACTGAGATGGCTTAGATCCATAGATACGCTTTCATCTGTCAACATCTACTACCATGCGGCCGTTTTTTGCAGCATTTCTAAATGTAGAAACGACAAAAATTAACATTCTTATTAGTAATAATACCTAATAAATAGGTAGGTAACAGTTAATCCAGTTAGCTCCACTATTTTGTATTCGTTTTTCATTATTTCGTTGCAAACTGGCAAAACTACAACTCACTACCGATAAAACACCCTTCCCGTAGGTACAGCTAGATAAAATGCCTATTTATTATAACAAAATCGAACGAAAGGAATATAGATAATAGAAAGCTTTAATGTACCCGCGGCAGTCTTGTCCCATAACGTAGAAAACCAAACCGGCAAACTATATTGTGGAAAAGTATCTGCACTCGACACAAATTTCTTTATTTAATAACTATAAAATGTTTAAAAATTAAAATTAAATCTGAAGAAGAACACAAAACTACAACGTAAACACATGGTAAACACAGGAATTATAACATGACTGGAAATTTTACAGTCGTGTTGCTAGTTGCCCTACTCTGATTCTGTAAACGTGTGACGAACAAGTTGCACAGGCAGCGTTAAATAAGGATTTAACATAATTTCGGAAAAAAAATGTTTTGTTTTATAAATAAGTTTCGAATTTTCTTTAAGGGTGATTCCGGTAATTCTTAATTTTCTCTATCCCCTCTTAAAATATTTGTGCTTAGTCATAGTTAACCCGTATATTGGTCAATAAATAAATTATTATTTTGGATTTGTAAAGTTTTGTTAGTTAATCTTGGAAGTCGTATATATGAGTATTTACTTTTAAATTTTAAAATAAAATATATACGTACTCTCCTATATAAAAAATAATGTAGCCATGAGAAAAACTTGCAATAAAATGTTTATTTAAACATTAAAAAAAATATTATACATTATTTTAAAACTAAAATAGGAAATAATATAATAATCTATATTGTTTACAAGTTACAAATGCTAGGTAAGGGTAGGTAGGTTTTTCCTTGCTTTTTTAATGCAGCTTTTCTTGGACTTCTACACGACTTCTACTGTTAGACTTTTTATCAAACAATACAGCCAAAATACTTCGCCCATACCTCGTATTCACAACCAACAATTTATTTATTGGATAATGACTATCCACATCTAGCGATGAAATTGACTTTACAATAATATTATCAAAGTCACCATTAATCATACTATTAATTTTATTTAAATCATCCACTGTTAAAGACATTGCATGGGATTTAAATATCCAGTCGGTAGTTGTTGTAGCGAATATATCTATTATGCTCACTTGAAATAATTACGATCACACCACATGTAATTTCACAATACTACACACTAACTCCTCGGTTGGCTGCTGAAGTCGGTTCTGGCCATCGATTTAAAAAAAGCTCTGCTGTTATATACAAACATATTATGCTAATCGCCACCACAAAGTGGTAGGGGGTGACTGAGGATCGGCTATACTATCCTTACGGGGGTTTTTGCCGCTGCTGCATGCATATAGTCTGACCATCACCACGCTGTTTTAACATTCAACTTCTAAAGGTATAACCAGGAGCAACAATAATCCCACAATGCTAACTGCATTAATATGTACACACATCTAATTACCTATATATACAATTGTAATTAGAAGTTTATTATCGCCCCACCTGCGCAATATAAAATATATACATATCACATATATGACTGCAATTGTAACAGCATTTAAGCGCAATTGCATGCACTACACCATACGCGTACTTTACAATTGTATATAGGGGTAATGCTTGATAATACATACATACATTACAGCTGCAATACAACTCCAATTCAACTCCAATGCAACACCATTTAAGCGCAATTGTATACATTACATCATACATGTACTGTACAATTACACATACATGTACTGTACAATTACACATAGGCTAATGAATGCTAATACACACATACATACGTACACACATTATAATTACCATAACAATTGTAATTGCTAATTACCATATCAATTGTAAATGCTAATTACCTCCACAAAGTGGTGGGGGGTGATCCAGGATCGGCCTAACTACCCTACTCAGTTCCCGTCCAATTAAATATAATAATGTTGTGTAGAATTACAATTGCCTTACAAATCCTATTAAAAGGTTTCGTTTAGTGTTTGGTAAATAAGTTGTTTATTTTTCATTTGAACTTGTTTTGCTCCGGCTTCGTAATTTCCCCCAGACGAAGATTGGCTCTTTCTGCTTTTATAAGCGTCAAATGTCAGCAACTGCTGCAATACAAAAAAGAGATTTCTTAGGAAAATATCCTTAAAGGCCAATTCTGTTTATCATGTCGTTATATCGGGATTTTAAACTGGTCTGGATAGTCCTATCTCCTTCAACTCTTTACTTTGGATTAATTTGTGATAACATGTTTAAACGGTTTATGAAGAGCTTGATAAAAATATTTTGTATTATATTATTTTTTACGGATATCTTTCTAAGCGGCAAGCTGTGTGAAGTTAGTATTATAGTTAGAATCTAATATGTATATTTTAACCATGTAAGGTATTTTATTATATCAAAATGCCGTAGCAAATATGTTTTTGTAAACATAACATCCTATACAGGGTGTCCGGAAAATATATATATATATATATCCAATTCTCAATAATAACAATTTTGGTATGCCAAAATAAAATCCCATTAAATATCCTATAAATAAGGTACTCTTGTTTCAATTCACTAAAAGCAACCGTTTTCGAGAAAATTGCCATTGAAGTTCTCATGAGATCACGTAGTCCTCAGTAATAATAAATACAAAGCGTGCTTTGGAATCGAAAACAGGATTTATTTAATGCTTAACAAATAAAAAAATATTTACAAAAGACTTTCAAAGTGGTTCCCTGCTACTTCTATACATAAATTAATTATTCGTAAAAGTGACTGGCGGGTTTGAAAGAATATTCCGGGCTTCTGTCATATAATATTAAAATTTTCAATTGTTCTTTCTCTTAATTCTGCAATGTTGTGTATTAGCCCGTTATAAACACCAGACTCACGGTTTTTGTCTGCAAAGCACACTTTGTATTTATTATTGCTGAGGACTACGTGATCTCATGAAAACTTCAATGGCATTTTTCTCGAAAATGGTTACTTTTAGTGAATTGAAACAAGAGTACCTTTTTTATAGGTTATTTAATGGGATTTTGTTTTGCATATCAAAATTAAAAAATAATTATAAATAAAAAAAATTTGACCAGATTTCTTACCTGGATTGGAGGTTTAAAGGTATTGTGGTTTTTTATTTTGAATTCTTTTTCATGTTTACGGTCCACTTTAATGCGTATAACAACTGTACTGAATTTGAAGAAAAGAAAATGTCAGAAATAAATATTAAAAAAATTTGTTTGACAGGCCATAACTTCGTTATTGTTGAGAATTCAAAAAAGTGTTACATAAGCTTATACGACTATTTTTATCAGTAGATTAGGCTCCTGAAGTTTGTGCGCATATTTTCCGGACACCCTGTATATGCACAACGAAAGGCTAGTCATCTTGTATCAAATAAAGTGATTCAGACCAACTTACCTATAAAGGGTGTTCTGTTACTAACTGACCAAAAGATGCCAATACATTGCATGACATTAAGGAAGGCAATTTAAATAAAGCTTTTTCGAAAAATCTTTATCAATAGTTTCATCAAAGCGCAAATATTTAATCAAAGCTGGCCAATCATGGTCAAATTTGCGCATTGTGATTATTTAGCATTCTGGTTAACCTTTTCAAGTAAAATTTTCCTGTATTTTCAGCTGAAAATGTACTATACCTGAAACCAAAACAGTTTTTACTCGATGCATTGAATATTTCGAAAAACGGTTGCTCCTAATATCAACCTTTTTCACATAAAAGAGGTAGGAGAATCTATTGTTTCAATATCCAGTGCTTCTGAAATTTGGAATCTGGAATTATTGTGGGGAGGGTAGCAGAAATGCTACAGTACTGAGGCACCGTTGGGCCCCGTGTATATCATGCCATTAAGAGATCAATCCACCTGAGCCGCCAGCTAACCTAATAAAGATAAAAAGATGGTGACGTTGCTCAGGGGGATATCTCTAATGTAGGCCATAGAATAGAGGGCCATCGTTCTCCCAACACGGATTCTCTTATTAACGAGATGGCAGTGCACTTACAGAATGCATGGAATACTGTCTCGTCGTGCTGTTCGCAACCTGTACAAAAAGATGTTTCATACTTTCTTCCTCATGTAATAGAGGTGCTTACATTAAGTCGCAAAAAATTACCATTTAAAAGAAATATAATGTGCCATAAGTGACCCCCTCTGGTAGTGACGTCAAAATTAGAAAGAAATTTGAATTTCTCGCCCCCAAAAACGCCCCCATCTTCAAAATATATAAATCTTTGGATTTTTCAAAAGTTATTGACAAATTTCGAAAATAAAATTTTAACCTTCTCATCCTGTCTTTTTAACCATTAACTTTTGACTAAGGTAACTTTGCTTATACCGCATTATTTTGGCGTCAGGAAGTCACTTTTGCTGTATGTTGTGCTGTATTAATTTTAGGACACCCTGTATAAGGCACTGGTTTCAAAATAACACATTTTTGAACAGGAATTGCTATCATACATTTTTAAATACGAATCCACTCTACTCCCTCAGTAGAAAGCTTGTAACCTTTTTTTAAACACCCTGTATACTTTTAGTGTAAGGTCGGCATAAATGAACCTATATTTTGTATTGTAAACATACAGGGTGTTTCAATTAAAACTTTGCATCTGCCAAATATCGGAATTAAAAAAACCTGTGACACGTCGATTTTCTTTTCAAGAGGGATACATGACGTGAAGTTTTGGTGTCTATTAAGCTACCCCTTAAGCAGAGGCGTAATACCCTTAATTTTTGAATGGCACTCTGTGTTGAGTGGCATCTCATTTTATAACTTTTTCGATTCTAATCACGACAACATGCGACTTTTTAAGTTTTGGTTTGGATATGACAATAAAGTCACCACTTAAAGAATAAGACAAGATAGCAATGAATGAAAGAATGTTATTTTATTAAATATTCTAATTGGTTCCTCTCCACTTCCATACTATAATAAAATCTTTGCTCCACTTCCGAATGAATATTTCGGGCGTTATCTGACGACATTATTCAACAATATCTCGATAAAAAAATTTGATTCAATTTTTCTTTTACAATACAGAAACTTCATACTCTGTCAGTTCAATTTTTTGACTTAATTTACTTTAAATGAGACAATATTGTCTCGTATTGTCTTGTCGAGACAATATCCCGTAAAATCATCACAAGGAAGTCAGATTGAATTCCAATTCGTGAAAATTGTTTATACAAGAATAATGACTGTGCAGGGCAAGCAGCACAGATTTTTAATGATGATCATCCTGACAAAAATACTCCGGTATGTTCTGGATTTAGTGCATAAATTTTCAGAAACTGGATCGGTTGCAAACAGAAAGCATCAACTTGAAAAGGTCGTACATAGTAAGAGTTATCAAGTAGCTGTCCTGGGTGACATCACGATGGACCGTCAGGAAAACTTACCAGTACTTCAGGAATGTATGTACCTAGTTGCCATCGATTCTTAAAAAATCATAAGTACCTATCACCCATACGAAATGAGTTTAGCACAAGAAATTAATGAAGACGATCCTGATCGATTGCAGTTTTGTGAAGAAATGAGTGATCGTGCTCGAAGAAATCCAAATACTGTTGTATCTGTTTTTCCGATAAATGTACGTTCCAACTGGATGGCCGAGTCAACCGCCATAATTGCTGTTAATGGATTGATGAACATCTATGCATTTTTTCATGAAACTTATACGCAGCATCCGAGGAAGTTTAATGTTTTGGCGGGCATACTTGGAGACCATCTCATAGGACCTTTCTTCCTAGCGGAATATCTGGATCGAAACATGTATCTGAATCTACTGGAAACGAATATCTACCCGTAGATTGTCGAAGTATTGCAAAACGACAACGCTTTGCCAGAAGAGGATGTGTGATTTTAGTAGGTGTTCCACCACATTATGCCGTAGCTGTGCGTGATTTTCTTAATCAGAACTTTCCAATTCACTGCATAGGATGCAGAGGTTCAATTGAATGACCTCCCAAATCGCCAGATCTAATGCCCTTCCCTAGACCTTTCTCTATGGTAAGACACCAAAACTTACGTCATCATCTGTCCCCTTTGAAAAGAACATCGACGTGTCTCAGGGCTTTTTATTTATTTTTTCTTAATTTCGATATCTTCCAGGTGGTAAGTTTTAATTGTATATACAGGGTTTTCCGGTTTGTTTGGAACAAATTGAAACGGTAGACAGAATAAGCGATTCTATGAGGAAAACTTTATATGAACATGGTCATACACACAGCGCCTTCAAATTTGATGCACGTACTGTTCAACTAGCCTCAGATATTATACAATTTCAATTTTTGAAATCGTTATACACGGTGTCATTTTATAAATTTTACGTCCAATTATTATGTATTGAAAATACCTACAGCTTACGCCTTCGATAGAGGAATTTATATATGAAACATAGAAAAAAATTGTTTAGATATTACTGACATAAGCATTGTTTTCTAAAAATTCTTACAGTTATGCATTCAACTCGGATTTTTCTTATTTTAATTAATACATTTAATAAAAACACTTAAACCGGAACAAACATTGAAATATCAACAAACTTGCATTTCACTACTAACAAGTAACAAACAAATAAATACATACATATGGTATACATTAGGCTACTTATTTGTACATTATAAAAACTATTTTTATATAAACTCGTCGAAGTGGCCACCATTTTGCTCCATGTAGAGGTCTAATCGATGGATTATTGACTGCCGTACATTAAACAAATGTTGCGGTGAAATAGAGTTTGCGGCATCTTCAATTCTTTGGAATAATTCTTCCCGTGTATTTACTGGCGTTGCATACACTCGGTCCTTCATATACCCTCAAACGAAAAAATCTAAAGGATTTAGGACAGGACAGCGAGGTGGCCATTCTACAGGACCACCTCTGCAAATCCACCTATGTGGGTAATTTGTATCCATCAAGTCTCTAACCGGTCTATAGTAATGGGCTGGATATCCGTCCATTTGGAACAATTTATTATTTCTCATTGTAAGTGGAATGTGTTCCACAAAATCATTGTGGAACACATTCACGCAGGAAATTTAGGAATATGGGTCTCGTAACTGTGTTTGGAAGTTGGTAAGGTCCCCAAACTTCGTCCCATTTATTCATAGCATTTATTTGTTTGTTACTTGTTAGTAGTGAAATACAAGTTTGTTGATATTTCAATGTTTGTTTCAGTTTAAGTGTTTTTATTAAATGTGTTAATTAAAATAAGGAAAATCCGAGTTAAATACACAACGTTAAGAATTTTTAGAAAACAATGCTTATGTCAGTAATATCTAAACAATTTCTTTCTATGTTTCATTTATAAATTTTTCTATCGAAGGCATAAGCTATAGGTATTTTCAATACATAATAATTGCACTTAAAATTTGGTTGCACCCTAAAATATTAATTTTATAAAATTCTTAATTTGTTTACAAATTATCCTACGTAATTATTCAAATAAGACCCTTGTTGATAATTTCACTCCGATACAGGAAAATTAACGTTTTATAAGAGAATTTACAAGAATACATTCAAAAGAGACGACATTTTGACAATGGATCAAGCGAGTAAAAAAAGCTTTACCAGGGACGTACAGGAAAAAATTTCTGAAGGGTTTCATGATAGCAGAGCGTTGAAAAAATGATACCCTGTATAACGATTTTAAAAAATAAACTTGTATAATATACGGGACTAGTTGAATAGTGCGGACTTGGTAAGAAAAAATATAAATTTATTTTTTTTAAACTTTAGCCCCCCGTAACTCCGCTACTGATCGAGAAAGAGATCGTATTCGTATAAAGTTTTCCTCTTAAAATGGCTTATTCTGTCTACCGTTTCAATTTGTTCCAAACAAACCGGAACACCCTGTATAAAGTTGCGCTGCGCTAGACGAAATCTCGGAGTTCTGCTAATATCATCGGTAAAATCTAATTATTCAATTAATTCCTCTCGCCAATCAGTAAGGTCCTTAACCCTGGCCTGAAGTGTGTACGCCGGCCGTACAAGCATCGAAGTTAATCATGCACTTATGCTATTAAAAATGGCTGCCGCGATAGGGAAACCCTTGCACACGCGACCCTTGCACACGCATTTCCCATAACATGCGATAGACTCCGGTTTAATGGGCTATCGGAGTTGATGGAAGGCGTATAAATATAGCTGAATTTGCAAATTAGTGGGGCGGCGACTGCGAAATTGATTGTTATTTTTCTGTCCCTCCTAATAGGGTAACATTAAACACATTTTTGCGTGCTTTCTCGACAGGAAGTCAATTCATTCCTCATTGCTAATTTGGGCATTACTATTATTGTTGAATGACTTAGTTCAAAATGTTGGTCTTATTTCATTGGTAATCGTTCAAGGTTACAATTTGGCCTTAGTCATTCTCAGGCCCCCCGCAACCGGGCGTGCTACGCGTGCAACGCTCGCGGGCGCCACTTCAAAGGGGCAAAAAAGAATTTATAAAAATAATATACATAAATTCTATTTTTAAGTTAAACTACTACTTTAAATAAAATCTGGTGCACTAAAAACTAACCTCTTTCAAAATGAACAATTAATTTAAAATGTGGGATGTAGGTTAAAATATTTTTTTAGCGAACTTGCGCCCCCACGTTTTTATTTTTAATTGTTAAATGTTCCAGAGGTCAGGATATCTCTCTACTCTATACTTTATATTTTTTTGGTTCTTAGTTTTTCACTTGACTAGAACTACCTCTACTCTACGACTGCAGCATTAAATAATAAAAGACTTTTAAAACGGTCTCCTTTTAATTTAAAATTTTAATGGCAACTTTCACCCTCGCTCAGGGGTTTGATACTGTGGGGTTAAACATAAAATATGATAATATAATATTTTCTTCAAAACCTAAAATATGTGCGGAAAGTTTTGTAAGAATCGGTTGAGTAGAAGTATGTAGGTCAAAAAGCTCTTGCAAGATTAAAAACAAACAATAAACAACTATACTGGTCGAGCGATATTAAATAAAATCGTTTATTAACAATTAAACCGTTATTTTCAATTTTTGTTAATATTTAACATTTTTTCATTGTAAAGTTATTAAAAAATATATTTTTTTATATAACTGGATTTCGTACATTAATAAAGGGATCCAAAATAATGTCCCACACGCAGGCACCGCTCAGCCTTGCGAGGGCCCTGGTCATTCTCTTTAAAATACCATGAAAGGATAAATATATTATTGATTTTGATTCATTTTGTTAAAAATCACGATATGAAAATAAATATTTTACAGTTTTATGTTTTCTGTTTTACGAATTATTTTTAACATGTCACATTCGGGTCTTAACAATTGATTCATATCAAATATTATAACAGGCCAGGGTTAGCATCAATGGCAAACTAATAGTTATCAAATGGTAACCTTGCAGTAATATCAGGCAAATAGGATGAATGTAAACTCTCAAATGAACATCTACATAGTCGATTTTGTGAATTTAACAGTAATAATTTTAATAGCGTAGTAATAAAACTTTTAGACATGTGTGAAAATTTATTTACAGAACACATAGTGGAGCGGCGACTGCGAAATCGATTGTTATTTTTCTATCACCCCTAATATTTTTTCGTGCTTTCTCGACAGGAAATCAGTTCATTTCTCATTGCTAATTTGGGCACTGACATTATTCTGGTACGATTTGGTTCAAAGTCCAGCTCTAATTTCAGTGGTAATCGTGCAAGGTTACAATTTGGCCTTGAAGGTTTTATTACAACGCGTTTTTTTTGCACAGTGATTCTTTTTAAAATACTTTCATGAAAGGATAAATTTAAAACTGATTTTGATTCAGTTTGTTAAAAATCACGATATTAAATATTTTGCAGTTTTGTGGAGTTTTTAATAATAAGTCACATTCTTTTCTTAACAATTGACGCATGTAAAAAATTATAACAAGTCAGAGTTAGCGGCAATGGCAACCTAATAGTTGTCAAATGGTAACTTGCAGGACTTTACCCATAACTTGGATTTGAATTGGATTTAAAGGGTTTTCAACACGAGCGCTCAGACATGAAATAATCAAAGATATTCTCCTCCATTGACTACGCTTGCTTTCCACCGAACTGGAAAATTATTCTATTTGACTTTTTGAAGAAATCCCATGTTTTGGAAATTAATTCATCAAACCAATTTTGATACCCAACGTGGTTATTAATGAAGATTTCTCGAAAGTTGTTCGATAAAGAACAAAATTAATGGAAATCTGATGTAAGATCAGGCGAATAGCATGAATGTAAAATAATCTCTCAAATGAGCCTCTAAATAGCCGCTTTTGTGATTTTGACAGTAATAATTTGAATAGCGTAATACTAAAATAAGTGTGACAATTTATTTGCAAAACACAGCTGAATTTGCATGCGCCACTGTGCCACCCAAATTACTGTACACTTCTTAGAATTGGGCCGTTTGAGTTGATTTTTTTAAAATGTTTGTCATAAAATTGCCTATCGATCCCTCTTTCTCAATTTTCGCTTTAGGTCTTCATTTTTGCGGAATTTGACTCCAAAAATGGGTTTGCATGGAAAACACTAGATTTTTCGCACAAAACTTACTCTATGGAACACGAGATTGACATTTTGCCGTACTTTTTTATGGGGGAATGCTCGTCTTGGAAAGTCCTACAAGACTGTCCACTTAGATTTCGGGGAGAAATTTTCACTATCATACATTTCCATCCGAACAGTTCCAGGAAAAATCAATCATTTCTCATTAACAAAGAACTATTGTATCCAAAATGACCACTTTTGTCAAAAAATTGAATTCCCAAAAAAGTGGTCAAAATTATTTATGAAACCTCTGACCTTTTTCAGAATTACGGGAAAATTCGGAAAATCTCTGTATGTGGCCATTTTGGTGAATGTCCAAAAATTCTGGAAAAATTTTTGGGGATTTCTCGAATGTGTGCAAATAATTTTTGTGAGATGAGATTTTTTTCCAATACTTTCCCAGTTTTCAGTAGAACGATTTCTGTGAAAATTTTTGGATAATTGTGGCCATTTTAAGAGCAACGGAAAATTTCTCCCCGAAATCTAAGTGGACAGTCTTATAGGACTTCCAAGACGAGCATTACCCCATAAAAAAGTCCGGCAAAATCTCAATCTTGGGTTCCGTAGGGTCATTTTTGTGCGAAAAATCTAGTGTTTTCCATGCAAACCCATTTTTGGAGTCAAATTCCGCGAAAATGAAGTCCCAAAGCGAAAATTGAGAAAGAGGGGTCGATAGGAAATTTTATGACAAACATTTAAAAAAATCACTTCAAACGGCCCAACCCTAAGGGGCGTACAGTAATTTGGGCGAAGCGCCACTGTGCGGCGTCTGCGAAATTGGTTGTTATTTTTCTGTCCCTCCTAATAGGGTAGCATTAAACACATTTTTGCGTGTTTTCTCGGCGCAGGAAGTCAATTCATTCTTCATTGCTAATTTGGGCATTGTTGAAAGACTTAGTTCAAAATTCAGTACTAATTTCAGTGGTAATCATCCAAGGTTATGATATGGCCTTGAAAGTTTTATTCATTTGGTCATTCATTTTTAAAAAATTACAAAAAAGAATAAATTAAAAACTGATTTTGATTCATTTCGTTAAAAAATAATAATAAAAATTGATATTAAACATTTTGCAGATTTATTTCTAAGCCACATGTTTGGCTTGACAACAGGCTGATATAAAAAATAGTAGCAGGCTAGGCGTTAGGAACATGGCAAACTATTAGTTGTCAAATGTATGACCTTGCAGGACTCTATACTTAAAAAATAATGCAACTTGATTCCATCAACTGACTTGGACTTAAATAGTTGTTAGCACAAACACTCAGACACTATATATTATGTTACAGCTAAACTTGGTTAGTTTGCAAACTAACTGGCTAGTATATAAACTAACTAAACCGTTAGTTAGGTAGGTATTTCATCAGAACTTGCATGTTTCTCAATATTAGCGGATAAACTAACTCAATGACTGAGCTGATTTGCTTAAAATAATCAAAGGAACTAAAATAGATTCTTTCTTTGGTTATTTTGTAAACTATATTATTTAAGAGCAAAAAAAGTGGGTTTTGTTGATAGTGGTAATTTCCTCCTCTAGCCTGCACAAAGGCTTCCATTCTTCGAGGCATTCCATTGATTAAGGTTTCAATATATTCCTGAAGAATGTTATTCCACTCTTCAATAAACGCGGCACGAAGTTCTACTTTAGTAGGTGGAATTTCACGATTTCACACGTCCAGGCTTAACTTTTCAATTTCAGCTTCTATCATTATTTAAAACCACTTTATTCTCAGTCTATAACATATTCATAATTCAATATAATACTGATAAACACATTAAAAAACGTAAAGTTTTATTCATAACTTAAAAACCAGATAAGATATCCAAGTGTTCAAAAAAATAATGAGCATGAAATAAACCAATTTTATGGACGTACCGATTTTGAGGCATATCAAGAACCTGAATTTCACCACAGGATGTTTTGGAATTACACAAACAAAACATACTTTTGTGTTTTCCTGTATAACGCATGTAATTTCAGCTTTATTCGAGAAACTGTATGCGATTTATTAAACTAGAATAATTTTCCTTCTATCTGTCGAAAAAATCATCAAAAACGGGCAAAAAATACAAAATTTATATAACATCAAATTTTGTCAAATATTTAAAGTGCTCATTTTTTAGACACCTGAGTGTATTATACCGAAATAGATTTGTTATATAATTAATCCTCAACATATTACAGAATGCTTTGCTAAATATTTTTTTGAATATTTCAGTGACCCAGTTGACAATGTCCATGTTACTAAATGCAATGACAATTTAAATCTTGACATAATTAGAATAACCGAGGCTAAAGTATTAGCTGTACTAAAGAAACTTAAACCTAATGACCATGGGGCCTGATAACATGTCCGCTTCCCTAATTAAAGATTGCGCTTCTGTCTTTACTGGCCCGTTAACTCTAATCTTCAATTTGATACTTAAAACTTCCTGATTTCCCAGTGTGTGGAAATTGTCAAAAATTATACCTGTATTTAAAAAAGGTGACAGGAATATAGTCACTGATTACAGGCCGATTACTTTAATTGCTAATTTTGGTAAAATTTTTGAAATTGTGGTGTATGCTTCCATCTCCAGATATGTATCGAATTTTATTACTGTCGATCAACATAGTTTTATGTCAAGGAGGTCTACACTGACTAATATTCTTTGCAAGGCTCAGTTCATAAATGAAGATCTCGATCACCAATGCCAATTTGACGTAATTTAAACTGACTTCTACAAAGCGTTCGATCGACTAGACCATAATATCTTACTGAAGAAATTAGCTAATTTTGGACTATCCGCTAGATTAATATTATTATTTCGATCTTATGTACAGAATAGATATCAATTTGCTAATATTCAGAGCTATAGGTCTGGTGAGTATTTACAAAAGTCAGGTGTTCTACAGAGCTCAGTTTTGGGGCCACTTTTCTATAATGTATTTATTAATGACATTGGCTCGGACATACATGTCAATATTCTTATATATGCGGATGAAGTAAAACTGATCATGGAAATCAAATCTATTGGACTGTCAGTACCTTCAAATAGATTTACAATCAATAATTACTTGGTGTATTAATAATAGCCTGCACTTAAATTCAGATAAATGCAATGTTGTATCCTTTCATAGAAAGTTAAAGCCGGTTTTGTATGATTATAAAATTGGAGATTCAATTTTGCACCGTCCGAGCACGATTAAAGATCTTGGTGTTATTTTTGATCACAAACTAAGTTTTAATAAACATATTGAGACGATTACTTCTTTGTTATATAAAATGTTAGGATTTATAATACGCAACTCAAAAAGTTTTCATAATATTACTACATTGCGTCTGCTGTTTATAATTTTTGTAAGATCTCGGTCTCTGCAGTTTTGAATCCTATTTATAATATACCTATATCGGCAATTGAAAAAGTCTTGAAGTCCGCTTCATTTATAATTGATGGAACTTATCCTCCTATTGGCTTTTTACATGAACTGTTGTTAGAGCGTTTTTCTCTGTCAATCCTTCAATCTAGGAGGGAGCTGCACTCGATTATAATTCTGTACAAACTCAATAAATTATATAGCGTTACTCTTCACAATCAAATCAAATATAGGGTACCAAGACTTTCGTCCCGATGGTCTAATATCTTTAAAATTCCTATCCTGTAAGGGCTTTTGCCTGTTGGGTTTGTATTTAAATAAATAAATACATTTCAAATAATTTCCACGTTGTACATCGTAATCTATCTTACCTGATTACTGTGTACGTATCTACCAACGTCTACTTGAGATGTATACACCAAATTGCGATCTGTATCATGCTAATGTAATTCAAATTGTCATGTGCTCCCGTTCTGCTCATCCCCTATCAGATAGTGGCGCAACCCTGTCCTGATTCTCGAAGCGAAAATTATCCTATTTGGACAAATTGGCATCAGGAAGCCATTAGTCCGTTTTAGAGCTGCTTTTTGAACCTTGTATGAAATCCGTTTTGTAAATGAAGCAATTAATTCATTGGGAGGGATAGGCACAGTAAACATCGGCGGTTTCGAGTATTTACTGAAGTGGTAGTTTGATACATGAGTTGACAAACAGTATTAATCATTAGGATTGAGGCAGAATATGAAATTGGTAGTGCTTCGTAGGCTATATACAGGGTGTCACAAGACACAAAAATCAATCTAAATTGAAATTTAAACATTTGTAGGCAGGGTTTTGATCTAATCTGTATTCCAGTATATTGATATAGGTAAAATTTTAAATTTTACTCAAGCGTAGATAAATGTATTAATTAGTAATAAAATATATTTGATATAAGTATTTACATACACTTTTTTTTCTTAAAATGACACTAAATTTAAGATTTACTTAAAGACAAGTATTTTGTTATTCTTCCTTAAATTATAGGTTTATTGATTTGCACGCATAAAATTATTAGATAATATTTATATTTTACTGGGCATCTCAAATATTTGACAATGGCATTTATATTTAAAATTTTGAACAGTATAATAGAGAGATCCATAATTATGAAAGTATATATATATATAAAGCTGTTTACAGGCCTTTTAGGCCCAGAGCTGTGTTATTCTCCTCCACTCCATTCTGTCCTTCGCCTTTCTTTTCCAATCCGTTACATTTTTCTCCCTTAGATCTATTGCCACTGCCTCTCTCCATCGCTTCCTCGGTCTTATGAAAGTAGAAATAGAAATTTGTTACATATAAATCGAACACAGTAAAAACAAAAATTTCTATTTTATAAGAGTTTAGATGAATACAAAGTGTTTTTAAATGAAGTAGCAAAAATGAGACCACAGATTCCTTACGTGAAAATAAATACCTTTAACCTAACATACCTATATTCCAACTCGCATAATAAAAAAATACGGAGTGCAAGTTAAAATTTTATTTCGATATTTGTAAATAACTTCTTAACAAATCACATAAACTTTGGAAATCTGGGGTTTTTGCGGATGAGAAATTCAAATTTGTTTCTAATTTCAACGTCACTAGTAGAGGGCGCCCCTTGTGGCACACCATGTTTCTTCTAAATGGCAGAAGTTTTTTGCAGCTTAGTGTATCCATCTAACTATCGACACAATCGATCCTCCTACCCGTTTTATTTGAAAAAGGTATATCTTGCTTAAGGCGGTAGACGTAACTATTTTTTAAATATTTCTATTTGAAATGCTCAGTGCATCAAGGAAAAACTGTGTTGATTTCAGGTAAAGTGCCTTTTTGCTGAAAATACAGCAAAATGTTACTTGAAAAATTTGTTCAGAATGGTAAATTATGGAGATGTGCAAATTTTCAAGAATATCGACGAGGTTTGATGAAACCATTTTTCAACAAAGCACAAAGATTTTATCAAAGCTGGCCGATCATTTTTCAAGTAACATTTTGCTGTATTTTCAGTAGAAAAGGCACTTTACCTGAAACGATAGCAGTTTTCAATCGTTACACTGAATATTTCAAATACAATTATTTCATAAATGGTTACTCCTAACAACTTCAACAAGGTGTATATTTGTCATATATAACAGATACGAGAATCGATTGTTTCAATAGACAGATGGACACACTAAACAGCAAAAAAGTTCTGCCATTTAAATGTGATGTGCCATGCGTGGCGCCCTCTACTAGTGAAGTCAAAATTAGTTGAAAATTTTTATTTGCCGTGCCAAAAAACGTAATTGTGCCAATTTTGTTTAAATACTCCGACAGGTTTCAAAGTTATTGAGATATTTCAAAATAAAATTATAACATTGAACGCCCTGTATTTTTGAAACCAGCAACATTCAGATAAGACATATTTGGTTCAATCGACTTTTTTTGGTCACCAGTATCTTCAGATCCGAGATTTCCCAGCTTTTCACAGACACCCTGTATACCGGGTGACAACGGAAAGTGGGAACACGCTGTAACTGTTTTGTGACTGCTGATAAAAATTTCAAATTGGCTGGGTTTATACTAGATGATGTCATGAATTCTTTGAGGTCATTTTGGATTTCATGACATTTCCGGTTTGACCAAAAATGACCGTAAATTTATATTTTTAAATGGGTCACCCTGTATTTTTTGACATTTTTGGAATCAGCGGATCATTTCACGTGCTAGGACCAATTTTCTGACACATTTTCTGGATTTAAGAAATTTTTTTTAATTTTTAAAAATAAAACTAGGAGGCCGCTACTGGCACAAATTTTTTCTTTTTTGTTTGTAATTATGGGGAAAATTCTAAAATTGAATATTTTTGTGCATTTTTTTAATTATTATCTACCACTAAAAATTTCGATTTATTGTCCTTAAAAACTCATTTTTTCAAATGTAAAGAGAGTGGGCCCTATCGATTTTTTAATAAAGGATTTTTTTCTGAATTTTGTGGTACAACAATTTTTAAAATCCGTCAAAAAAGAATTTCAAATTCAATTTCAAATTTTTATCATAAAAAAATTACAGCGTATTTCCACTTTCCGTTGTCACCCGTTATCTATAAGAAAATAATAGCATAAATAATAATAAAATATAACAACAATTTTATAAGTAAAACGAACTAGGTTGATTGAACTCAGAATAATATTCTATCAATTAGTATTAATTAAAATTCGAAGCAATTCAGTTTTTTGTTTCACCCGTCGACGGAGAATGCTTCCATTATCGATCTCGAATTTTCCCATGATTAAAACATGGAGTCATAATTTTGCTTTATAGGTAATTTATATGTCTATTATTAGATAGTAGATATATATATTATTTATACATATATGCTATTTGTATTATGTATATTATACCATTAATGGAAAGCCAAAATTTTGGTCACGATCTGCTTAAATAGGCTCCATTTTGGTGGACCCCTATTTACACCTCATGCACCCCCAATTTTTGTTATCGCTGACATAGCCCTTGCAGTTCGCAGTAGACCCCTAGGGCGACCTAGACCACTTTGGGAATCATTCAAATAAACTATTTATAAGTAATTTTAGCACGAAAAAAATTATAATTTTTACCTAAATTAGATAAATAGTTATTACAAGTCAACTGTACTGTGTCAAATTTGGTGTCTCTATCCTCAGTAGTCCAAAAAATGTTACTCTTGCTTTTTTCTGTTTTGACTAGAACCTTGAACAAAATCCTGTATATCATTGATCATGTTCTCAAGTCGTTATAAAATAATAGTTCTACCTAATTTAATATGCATAAAAATTAATTTCAAAATAATGTAAGTACCTGTTTTTAGCCGACAGTACACAAAATAATATCTTTGTGCGTTTCTCAGGCACGGCAATATTCTTAAAGAAAAGAGGATGTGACTCATAAAACAAGCCGCAAAGGTAATTTCTCCTTGGACAGTAAAATATAAGTCAGAAGTGTATCTCAGGAGAATAATGAAATTAGTTCTTAGATAAAACTGTGCTCTGCTGTTTGCTTGCGTAACACAAAGAGATATTTTTTATTGTTTATATATCTAGACTCGGTTGATTATAATCTTTTAAAATTGTTTAAACGCAAATGAAAAATTTTGCACTGAAATGAAAAACAGCTTCTCGCTTGTATGTACAATAACATGTAAAAAACGTTTTAGTAAGCAGACTTTGAAGAAAATTATATTGAAATATACGTAGGACGTAGGTAATACATCTCTAGTCACGGCAAAATATATAACAGTGTTGATTAAAACTTGAGTGCACATACAATTTTAAAGAATCATACAATTTTAAGGAATAGTTTAAAAATAGCAATTTTTCCGCATCTAGTTTTTTGAGAAAGGCATAAATAATACGCCTTATGTTGAAAATACACATTACAGATATAATAGGTTGCATAGGTTTTTTTTAATAGTGTTTTGAAAGTTGTACATTTAGTAACTGCATCAAGTAGGTAGCCTCTAAAATATTGGGTCAAAGAAAAATCAACTTGGGAATATAAAAAATTTAAATAAAATATAGAACATCAGGGATCTAAGTTGAAATGTATATACAGAGTGTTAAAGAAAAAGTGTAAAATATTTAAGGAGGTAATAGTATGAACCAAAATAATCAGAATAATCTCAATAAACATGGGTCCGCAAAGTAATGGTTGCGGAGATATGGAATGTTTTATGTTTTTAGCCCCTTTTTTTATTTTGCAAAAACGTTGTGTATTTTCTTATACTAGTTGGTTGATGTTTAGTGAAATAAACAGTACGTATTTGACAGTTGTTCTCAGTGCACAAGTTTTATTTCGCTATAGCTGGTTATTCTAACGCAGAATTAACAGACATGCATTTCATGTATGGTCGTGCCAATGGGAACGTCACCGAAGCGCGTCTTTATGTTGACGCTTATCCAAATCGCCAGATTCCTTCACAACGCATGTTTGGAAGAATTCACCAAAGATTACGTGATACGGGTTTCTTGAGCAAACAGTGCCATTTGTCCGAAAGACCAAGGTCGGTATCCACTCCTAGAGCAGAAGAAGAAATTCTAGCACTGGTAGAGCAGAATCCAGGTACGAGTGTGCGGAGAATATCAGCCGAAGTAGGAATTAGTCGTCCTCTTGTTTGGAGAATCCTTCACGAGCAACTGCTTTATCCATACCATGTGCAGGCCTTAAATCCAATAAATGATCATCAAGCACGTATGGTTTTTTGCCGCAGGTTTCTACGTCATCATGCTGAGGACCCTCGTTTTCTTCCAAACATTCTTTTTACTGATGAGCCCGGGTTCACAAGAAATGGAGTGTTTAATTTTCACAATACGCATATTTGGACCGACGAAAATCTTTATGCTCAAATAGAATTTGGACATTCCTTTGAATCAGAGGCAACTAATGTGGTTCCAGCATGATGGTGCTTCAGCTCATTTTTCCATGCCCGTAGAGCGCATTTACACCAAACTTTTCCACATAGATGGGTAGGAAGAGCCGGACTTGTTTTATGGCCTCCAAGATCCCTGATCTGAACGCTCTAGATTTCTTTGTTTGGGGATATTTGAAGACATTATTGTATGGTACTCCTGTAAATAGTCTGGAAGAGCTGCAGCTACGGATTCATCAAAAGTGTTAAGAAATCCAAACCAAGGAGGGTGTTTTCGAAAGAGTTCGAATATCGTTGAAAAACGAGTAGTGGTCAATATCTCCGCAACCGTTACTTTGCGGTCCCATGTTTATTAAGACTTCTATGCTTATTTTGGTATTTTACACTCTTTTTAACACCCTGTATTGCTCATTTGGCTTACAGGTTGTAGCTATAATGGGTTTATTTGGAGCGTACCGTTTAGATAAGTTGAAAACATTAACGATCGACAATCTGAAATGCTTTTTTCTCTTCTCGACACCAAAACCAAGAAGAACCGATTTTTTTGTGTTACGTGTTAGAAATGTGAAGGCAGCTTCTTGAAGACTATACGAAAATACATCGCCCTCAGAACGTGGCCTATAACAAATTCTTCATCAACTATCGACAGAAGTGCACTATTTAATATGTGGGAATAAACGCCATTTATAAAATTCCATAGAAACTAACTCGCATATACTTGGTAACAGTAAAGCGGTTGGGTGGTGGTAGTCTTCTGCAGTAGAGACATACATTGAGGAGTTAGTGGCCAACAAATTCGCTGTATCAAAGTGGAAAGTCAGATTATTGGCACCAATACATCGGTAGGTCGAAGCAAAAAAAATTGTCATTGACAGTGATACTCTACAATAGCAATGTCTTAGACTTATACAGAATCAAATTGTTTTGAAAATTTAAAAAATAATCCATTTTGTATTATGATTAAAACGTTACTATAGTTAAAATGTCGTCGTTACTTTGTGAATCGGGGTATTTGAGTCTTTTAATTGTCTACCAATTTAAGACCAAGATGCAAACCATTGTTGGAAATAAATTAGCTAAAAATAACTCTTAAAGCAACTGAAAGGCTACCCTGTTTCAGACTTATTCAATTATGGCCCGAATATCCTGCTAAATTAATTCTTTCTCAGACGACACGTCACACAAAAAGAATCTAAAATGCTGTTAAATAGAATTAATTGCTTCTTTTTCGTTAACTTCGCATCAAGTAATAAAGAAATTTTAGTAAAGGGAAAGTTTTTATTCTCCTCCATAGTACGGCTTCAAAGAGTCTCTTATGATTTTTTTGAGGAAAATTTTTCTAAAAACGTATGCTTGAAAACTGTTCAGATTTAAGTTACCAACAAAAAGCTTATTAAACTGCTTGCGTTTAGTAATAGTTAGTTATGATATAGGTAAGTGCTGAAAGTGAAATTCTATTTTGTAAGAGGGCAAGTCTATTCGAACAAAATAAAATCACTTTTAGGCATATATTATACGCTATTTTTCTATAAACACCATTAAAAGTACAACTCAACGCGTTTCTTACGGTATTAAATTTATAAAATATTTTGAAATCCAATTGGCTATGATTAATGCAATTATAAATTTTAGAAAAAAAGGAACAACAACAAAAAACAAACAACAAATATTATTTTTTTCATATATTTTCAGGTATTAACAATATTGTGTGAAACTAACTACTCAGTGGACAAAAGCCCCAACCTGCGTTGAATTACACCCACAATATCTACCCATATATTCCTTATTATTAGCTTTTGTAACATTTTTTTACTGTTTAAGAAAAATATTTTAAGCTAATATGTATCAAATCTCCTACAATTCCTATCAATGAAGTCATATGCATGCTCTCTGATACCAAACATCTAGGTATGCTAATGAACACCCACAGACAAAACTCTATTCAATAATTATCTAAAAAATGTATTCTATTTACTAACCTGATATACTTTATATATGGCGTGGGAACTCGAAATTCAACCACAATAGATGAGATTTGATCTATTTCTGCATTTTTTTTGGATTGCTTCATCAGGTGGCCTCCTTTAACTTGACAGTTAATCAGTTTGACGCTGTCGACATTATTTAATTTCATTTTGACATTTAATTTCAAATAATTTTAATTTATTGGATGAAGCAATCCAAAAAAAGTATTGACTAGGGAACAAATCGACATTTCAGACCATTGAGTTTTGAGTTTCATTTTTTTTTTTAATATTTCAATGGAACTTGGTTTTGCGAGTAACAAGATAATATTTAATTTTTTACCCGAAACATAGAGATTAATAAATTTATTTGGTGAATTTCAGTATAGAAAAATCTAACTGATTTAAAATGCACTTTATATCAAAATTATCCTAACACGAGAACATATTTTTGTGTTAAAATATAAATTATTACTTTTGTTTCGACTAAGCCGTTCTTGCCTTGTTCTGAGTTAAAAAACAATGTTTTATATATATTTCAAAACAAGATATTCTGTATGCCTGAGGTGATAATTTAAATTCCTTATTTTTAAAATAGGTAATATCTTGTAAACTACTCAGATTCCTAATATTATACCTAAGCATTTTAGTATTTCTCTTTTAACCGAGCCAACAAAAGTGTATTTTAGTTATAACCCGCTTTACAGTGAGCAATTCTTTCTGCTATTGTCTCTTGCCCGTAGGCATGCGCTCTGAACAGTAGCGTATTGCAAAAGCCTTCAAATCTGAAAGACTCTTGCACTTTCAAAATATAAATCTTGCCCGATTTTTATTACAGCTCTTTTGCAATTTTGGGTAATAATTACCACCAGTCAAAAATTTCTAAGCTGCACTTTTAAATTCAAATTGCCTTCTTTCGCTTCTACTTGATTATTGTTTGAGTGTTGAGTTTGTAAAATCTATTAACTGAAACCTTTATTTTATATGTTATGCTGTTTGTTATTGTCACTTTATCACATTTGAATAAACAATTTAGCTGTGCATTCGAGTTGACGACTGTAAAACAAACTTCAAGTCAGAATTTTTGAAATGGCATTGCAGGCGTAAGGGCTTGCTGCAATCCATTGCAAAAATGAATTGCGGACTGTAAGGCGGGTTTAAATACGAGTACTAAAGTCTTGTTGACCACCTTTCACTGCATCGATCGACTGGAGTTCCCGCCATTCCCTTCTAGCAGCAAAATGAAATATGGGATGAGGCTACCACCTGAGGAAGTGTATCAGGATACATTAGTGTGCATAGAGCAAAGAAGAGGGAATCTTAATCGGGGTCAAATTGACTCTAGTAGGGAGTCCGTTAATTTATAGCGACTCCCTAACGGAGTCAGGTTGACTCCCTTTGAGGGAAATCTACGCAAGGAGCCTTTTGCAATGTAAGGAAATTGCGCTACCTGTCTTCATAATGCATGTGCAAGTTGGTAAGGTGATTTTTTTAAATATATGTATACAATGTTTATTGTTTTTATTTAATACATTGTTAAATATTTGTAAAATGTATGATGTACATAATTTGAAATACCTACTATTCATTTGTTGATAGCTTGACCAATCTCAATTTAGTCATTAGATGGAATTTGTTCTTTAGAAGAACCCCATGATACTACTTCAGAAGGGACAGTATACATATTGTTACGGAATCTCACCTATCTTTTTAGTTTGTTAATTGTGTTCCTGTTTGCGTTAGAATTTATAATTTTTGTAATACCTTTATTTTGACGTTTTCCGGAATATTTCAGGCTATATGCTATTTGTTTCTCGACACGTTCTCAAGATCGCAGAAATTTCGAGAAGTATAAAAACCTATATAAGCGGATCGGTTTTGCCGTCACAGTCGGTTTATATTGAGCAGTCAAACCCGAGTGACAGAAACGTTACAGTAAAGCGTTGACAGTTGTGAAATTGGTTTGAAGAATATTTCTTGTGTAATCAAGAGTGACAATAAAGTTTTTTTGTTACGTGACGTGTTTCCATGCTAAGGCAATTTGGAGGTTACAATATATTAAATATTCGGTCTAAAAAATATCAAACTTTTATTGCTCCGTAACATACATGTTTATTTAGAATTCGTGGTTTTAATTTATTAGACAAAGTTTATATATCAACTGTCATCATTACAGTGCCTTCTATATAATATTATTAAACTAACAAAAATATCTAACATTTCCACTTTTTATAGTAGTACAGGAATATTCAGTTAAACAAGTGAAATATAATTTCTAGAATTTAACACTTTCTAAATGATACAAATGTAAACCTACACCAATTAATTGTCAGATTTTTTTAAATTTCACTTTCGATGAAGCCTTGGTAAAGATGTCGACTTTTTGGTTTGAAATTTCAACATACTCTGGTTGTATATCACCACTGTCAAATGCTTCTCGGATATAATGGAACCATGCATCTATATGCTTTGGTTATTAATCTCGAAATTTTCTATTTATCTTATGGTGCTTTGATTATCGATAAATATTTAAATAAGTTTTGGAGCGTGTTTCCCCATGTCGATCAATAACTGCTTTAGCCATATAGCTTCAGATGTTGCTATATACTTTAACTCAGTTGCTAATAGTGTTGTACTTTGTTGTTTTTGACTGCACCATGTCACTGCACCTTCACATATTTTGTATACGTAATCCTTGACTTTCTGCTTTTCACATATCCTGCATAACCAGCAGCAGTAAATCCAATGAGATTTGATTTTCCATGTTTATTATACGTTATGCTATAGTCTGTTGTGTGGAGCAAATATTTAAGAATTTTCTTGACTGCATTCCAGTGTGCTAATGCGTGATTTATGAAACGACTTACTACTCCCACTGCATGAGCTATATCTGGTCTGTTAATAATGTTTTCATCATACAGGAAAGCCGTTTTGATATTAAACTGCATTATTTTGATATTACTCTTCACAGCAATTCCCAACAGCACTCGAATAGAATCATACTTTGTAGTTTTGAGACATTTTTTGATAGTATATGCATTTTCTTTGATTAAAACCTTTAGCACACAACTGTGCTCAAGCTGTATCGAACAGCCGAAACTTGTGCATTCCAATTGTCTCTTTTTTAGAGGATAAAGCCATTATTTCCCAGGTATAATTTTCTTTTAAAGGTGAAAGCTCTTCTTTAATAGCTTTCTTCAACTGTTTAGCGTCTTTTCCATAACTTCTAAATTGTTATAATATCTTTTCCTTTGACTGTCAAAAGATACATTGTTTCCTAATACCACCACCGATGACTCAAAATCTTCATTCAGCGCTGAAAATAGATCACTATCGATGTGTCAGTATTATAGTCCAAATTTGAGCAATCAGTATCACTAAAAGCTATCTCGTTATTTGATGTAGTTAGTGCACTACCACGTGTACCGTTCTTGTTACCTTCAGTTTTATTTGCTTCTCTTTTTGTCACATTCTTGAAGCAATTTTTCGCTATATGACCTCTTCTTCTGCAGTTGTAGCATATTACACTGGATACCTTTTGCAGTTGCACTGTCACTCATTGGCTTTTTATTATATTTAAAACAGCCAAATGCATTTCAGTTTCTTCAACAGCTGTTAAACTTGCTTCTTCGTCTATAAGACGAGCTGTGAGGTTAGCAATATTTTAATTACTTTTATCAATTGACAACCAGGCTTGACGTATGTGTCTAAATTCTTGAGGAAAAGTATTCAGTATTTTGATCATTATCATTGCATCACTTATTGTTTCACCTGCTTCTCTAATGATTTATAGGACTTGACTTCATTGATAGGAATTGTAAGAGATTTTATTTATATTAGCTTAAAATACCTTTCTAATACAGTAAAAAATGTTAATGCTAATAATAAAGAATATATGGGTAGATATTGTGGGTGTAATTCAACGCTGGTTGGGGCTTTAGTCCACAGGGAAGTTAGTTTCACACAATATTATTAATACCTAAAAATATATAAAAACTTTTACATAAAGGGTAAACATTATTCAAGTAGGTATTGTCATATTTAATTTAAAATTGACAGACTAATGTCACTATTGTCATTGTCGAGATTTAATTTCAAATAATTTTAATTTATATAATAATTTTTATAGTTAGATATTTGACTCTACTTAAAGGAGGTCACCTGAAGAAGCAATCCTAAAAATGCAGAAATAGGTCAGATCTCATCTATTGTGGTTGAATTTTCGAGTTCCCACTGTCAATAGTGAAAATTAGATATTTATAGAGTGTTTTCATTAAACCAGGTTAGTAAATTTAGACAGATTAATTTCTTTAGCTAATTATTTAATAGAGCTTTGTCTGTGGAATTGTTCATTAGCATACATAGATGTTTGGCATCATAGAACATACATATGACTTCAGTGATAGGAGTTGTAGGAGATTTGATTTATATTAGCTTAAAATACCTTTCTAAAACAGTAAAAAATGTTACAAAAACTAATAATAAATAATATATGGGTAGATATTGTGGGTGTAATTCAACGCTGGTTGGGGCTTTAGTCCACAGAGTAGTTAGTTTCACACAATATTAATAATACCTAAAAATATATAAAAAAAATTTACAATTATTGCATGAATATTTGCGAGAAATTTTCTGTGTGCCAATTTAGTTGCTAACTCTTACCAAATTCACACTGACAACATTTCCACGCTCTGGTTGTTAATGTAGGTATGATATAAAATTATCTTTCATTGAGGTCATTGCTTTACCTTTATTAATACTTACTTTTAATGTAGCTCTTTTTATTTTATATGCGAACAATACGGTTATGGCTGTATATTACTTACATATCTTTTTAAAAATGTAAACGTATGTTGGGTATAATTAAAATATAAATAACTCTCAACATTGTCATAAAATGGAATACAAATGTTTTAAGTGTATTGTTTACAATTTCATTAAGTGAAGTTTCCTTTGCATGTAGAAAACTACCTAATATTATTAATTGGGATTGTTTTTATTAAGTTTCTTCTCCATTTGTATGCGTGGTGAAGCATTTTTAATCAATCCTCTGATAATATTTTCTCAACCGTTACTGGATGCCGTTAATGTTTTTGTGGTTACTTAATACATTGACTAAACTGCTTTTGGGCTAATATTTCCAACATAAACAAGCTCGACTTGGACCCAAGCAAAAACTTTTCCAATCTCACATTTTTTTAATTTAAAGTCTGCGTTTTTTTAATTTACGTCTAAAGCAACCAATGTAAATAATCAGGAGCCGTATGCCTAATTATTTTGTAATTTGTAATCCATGAAAAAAAAATTAATTACAGGAGTGCCTCAAGAAATAAACGAGCAATAAAATTACCATTAGCAATTTTTTATAGCCAATCATAAAAATGTGATGATATTTTAATTACTTTATGAATGAGAATATTTTCTTAATTACCTTTTCCAGCGATATTCGTACTTGTTTTTTAAAGCTACCATTATTTTTGCTTTTATATTTTACCTTTAAAAATATGCTATGCTGAAAATTTCCAAGAGATGATACTGTAATATCGTTCAATCGTGCAAATACAGTGTGAACCTTAAACAAGTACAAATATTTTAACCAACAGTATAGTTCTCTGTGTAGAACACATAATAACATTTTTTTACAACAAAATCAGAAATAAAAAAGGCAAATTTTAAATAAATTTCGTGTTTTTTCAATAAAAAACTTCTTGAGGACCGCTGACCAGACGATGTTTCTGAGTGACAAGTGGTGCAGATTGAACGCGTGGTTTACAGCGTTGCCAGTACACTAATGTCTTGACTTCAAGAAAGTTGTAACCTCTGTGTATACATTACATTAGTAAAAGTTGCAATACGTATAACTACCTATAGAGGTTAGAATTTAAAAAAATATATTTGAGGCGGAAATTTTAATTTAATGTGTTTTGTGAGAACCATAGTTTTTCGTTATTCTTTATGCATGTTTATATATAATTTTTTTAATCTATGAACAAACTAACGTCATTAATACTTTAATTTGGAGTTGGTATCAGATATCGAACTTCAATTTTTAATCATTTATGGTAATGTCAGTTAAAAAGTTAGAATTTAAGTTAATATTGCTGCGTAGTGTACTACTTATCCAATTTTACTTCTCTTATCACTATCAAATATTTTTTAATTCAATCTATCTTATTTTAAAGACAATATGGCAACCTCGCCTTGAATGGATCATCTGGTTTATTATGTTATGTTAGTGCTCTATTCTAGCTGATCAGCGACCCTCAAAATGTGGGTATTTATTAAAAAAAATTAATATCTCCGTAAATATTAGAAAATATTAAAAATTACTTTCACTAGACTCATCTATATGACAAACTACACCTGCAGTTAAAATATTTGTACTTATTTAAAGTTCACCCTGTATATTTTTTTATGTTACTTCTCTCGATAAAAGTTAAAAATGATTAAATTTTCAGGTTTATTTGTAATTTTTTGCATAGGTTGTTCTTTGATAACGTAGCAATGTGTTTTGAAAATGTCTGCTCACATTTGTATTCCAAGTATTGTGTCTTGTTGCAAACGACATTTTTTAAAGTTGAGTAGACTTGAGCAGATTTCCTAGCTTAATGACTTTGAGAGGGGCGGATTCTTGAATTGTCCGAAGGAGGTGTGGCAGTGAGAGAAATTTCTAGAAGGACTAACAAATCCTTACGTACCATAGTATGGTGTTACCAGGCGTGGACTTAGGAAAGAAGATATGTTGTAAAAATAAAAATAGGAGATTTTAATGCAAAAGTAGGTAAAGAGGATTGTTACAAACCAATCCTATATGGGAAATCATAGTATGTACAGTAAAAGTAATGAGATTGGGAGGAAACTAATAGTTAATTTTCAATATGTAAAGATTTGTGATTATTACATTTTGTGAACGAAAAAATATACACAGAGGTACTTGGATGAGAAAACTATTAACCAAACTGATCACATACCAATAGAGAGTAAACTTGTTAGGTATGTGTTAAAGGCCATAAGCTATAGAGGAGCGAGCAAATTTAAATATGGATCATATTTTTATAAGAGCTGCCATAAAATGAAGAATGCCGAATAGAAGGAGGTGAAAACGGAAAAGATTTGAAACAGATATATAGAGAATTGCAAAGAAGGTATTAAGAAAGGATTCTAAAGACGAATTAACGTAAATATAAGTTATCAAAATTACAAAATAAACATGAAAAGTGCACAAATTTTAGCCAAGGACAAATATACAAAAATAAAGTCATGCTTTTATAAGGAATGCAATGACGTAATAGCAAAAAGAGCGCAAGCCTGAATGAAAGTGTTGAAAAACATTACAAATGAAAATAGAGAAAAATATATGCAGGTTAAAACATTAGCATACATGCAGGAAAAAGAAAAAAGAATCATATGCTCATTTTAGAGAATAATTTATACAAAAAAATCAACAACAGAATAAAACAGTATTTTGTAAGGACAAACAAGGGCAGTTGGTAAGAGAAATTTCGGAAAATTTGAAGAGGTGGACGGTGTATTTCCAGGAAGTTTTTAGAGCAGAAGAAGCAGAAGAGAAGACGATGAAAAGAAGTAAACGTGGAAGCAAATGATATAGAAAATCTTCCGGATAGGAAAGAAATAATGGGCATTATAAAAGCATTTAAGAACAACGAGAGCATCAGGGGAGAATACTC
The DNA here is from genome assembly GCA_025584915.1 of Monochamus saltuarius. Classification (NCBI taxonomy): domain Eukaryota; kingdom Metazoa; phylum Arthropoda; class Insecta; order Coleoptera; family Cerambycidae; genus Monochamus; species Monochamus saltuarius. The sequence continues at coordinate 53,069,175 of CM046725.1, read as the reverse complement.
AACATAGCAACCGCCTACTGCGGTTATCAGTAACTGGTGACGGAAAGATGTTTAAAATAAGGACAACTATTATTATTTATTTTCGCGCAAACTGTTGGTTGTATGAAAAAATGACAAGAGGGAAAAAAGTTGTAAAATTATGTGTAGTATTTAAAAATTGTTGAAATCGACCGTTGCAGGAAAAAGTTCTCAAAGAAATAAATCTATTGGTTGCTGATTTCCGCCCTCCAAAAACATGAGCCAAATAATAGACCCCTACACAAAATAGCGTTTGAATAGCTAATAATGTATACCAAAATTAAAATTTTTAAGTTGAACCATTTTTAAGGAAAAAGAAAAAAACTATTTTTCCTCCATTTTAAGACTCGAATATCTCAACAGAAAGGACTACACATTGAATTGAAAATTCTCATATGAAGACCCCTTTCCCCTGAAATGGCTTGTGGAATACACTGGTAAAATATATGACCATCATTCTGGAACACCCTGTATAATCAAATGAGTCAGATACTAGCTTACGCTGATGACTAATACTGACGAGGGCAAATAATAATTTGGAAAATGCAGTGAAAAAATTAGAGAAAGAAGCCAAGGATAAGAGACTAATAATCAATGAAAATAAGGTACATATATGATAATAGAAAGGAAAGAAGAATGAAAAATATGGGATATTAACTGAAGGAAAATAATACCATTTCGAGACAGTGGAAAAGTTTAGTTATTTAGAGGTGATTGACAAAGGGGAAGAAAAAAATTAAATGCAAGAAATAGTAACATAGGGAGCAAAAGGTATATTACTTTACACCATTTGTTAAATTCAAAGATCATCTGGAAAAATTATAAGAAAAGAATAGTGAAATTTGAAAGATAAATATAAGAGAAAACATCATTAGAAGTATTTGAGAGAACAGTTCTGAGGAAAATATATTAAGGGAAAAAGAGGGAGATCTATTGCGAAGGAGGACAAACGCTAAATTGATAAAAATGTATGGAGAACCATCTATAACAATATAGTTAGAGCACAAAAAATGAAATGCGGGAGGTTAGAAGAAGGAAAGCCTACGATACATGTACTACTGACAGGGAGATAACAGGAAGGAAGATAAGATCACGAACCAAATGGGTGCAAGCAATGGACAACGAAATGAGAATAAGGGACTGAAGAAGAAAAATAAGCAATACAAGACAATGAAGGAAAATATGCAACCAAGCCATAGGCCTCCTAGTCTCTCAGCGCTGAATTTATATATTATACATATATCATCGTTTGTATTTTATCAAATAGAAATTGCTTATATGTTACATTGTTTAGAACTTTTTATTTTACATTTCAAAGTAGGTACCTCAATTTGTAACAACATAACAAACAAATATACAATATCAACTATTCAGTTTTTATAGGAACGGCACTGCCAGTATTTGCAACAGTAGAGTTTTAAACACGATACTTAGGTAGTATTGTTTTAAAGTAATTTTCAACGTCTTTCCCGTTCTAGTAAAAGGATGTTGTTACCAAGTTACTTCTTCTATTTTCAATTATACGCAGTATCCTTTTTTCTTTCGGAATAAAGTCAATTACAAAGTTCTTAACGTAATCGTCTCATTTAGAGAATCCAAGAAATGTTAAGTTGGGATTTGCGTCCTTGCACCGAAGAGACTATCTATTGATCCTAATTGTAAAACTTTTACGTTTTCTGCATTCTGTAAGAGGATTAGCATTGGTTCCGTCCAATTAATGGAGGCTGTTCGACGAGACGGAATACTTAGTTAAAAAGTTTTCTACAGAGTAGGTTGGCTTAAAGTGCCACCGAAGTTTTAAAAAATGTTTGTGAGTAATGCACTTTAAGGTTCGTTGTTTAGAAAAGGAGGATACTTTTATATAGTTTAGATAGCTTCAGGCCGTTTTGAACATTCGTTTGCTAAGATTAGTCTCTTCTGTTATTATCTTTAATTAATATTCAGCCAAACATAACAATTAATCTTAGAAAATTTAAATATTCCTAATATTAAAAATGAATCTTAATTGTACATCATATTGTACCTACCTAATAAATATATTGTTTTAATATTTTTATTTATTTAAAATTTTTAATTTTTACGATTTTAAATAATAAATTTCTATTAAAATTTAATAATAATTATTGTCTATTTAATATTAATATTTTGAAAATATTGTTACGGAAGCTCACCTACCTTTTAGTTTGTTAATTATGTTCCTGTTTGCATTAGAATTTATAGTTTTTGTAATACCTTTATTTTGACGTTTTCCGGAATATTTCAGGCTATATTCTATTTATATCTCGACATGTTCTCAAGATCTCAGAAACTTCCAGAACTTCTGTAAAAGGAGATCATTTTCGCCGCTGGAGGGAGTTTTATTGAGCAGCCAAACGCGAGTGACAAACGTCAAAGTAAAGCGTTGACAGTTGTGAAATTGGTTTGAAGGATATTTCTTGTATTATCAAGAGTGACAATAAAGATTGTTTGTCTACGTGACGTGTTTCAACGATAACCTAATTTAGAGGTTACAATATATTACTAGTTCAATAAAACAATTAATATTTCTTGATTGGACGGAAAAACGAAAATAGTGCAAACCATTAACATTAATTTTATTAGTAATAGTTATAACCAAACTTGGTATACCTCTTTTAAGAGAGAACTGTGTCTAGTAGCGTAGCCAAATTCTAAATAAACAATAATTTTTTTCAAATTTGACAAAAAAATAATACTTCAATGTTTTAACAATAAAAATTGATTCAAAATTTCAATGAATATTTTTTTGTGATATAAGTGTTTTTGAATTGAATTTCATTTGAAAAAAAAAATTAAATATATCGAATTATATCTTTCATGTTTTATAAAAGAGTTTCCGTCTTAAATGGGTGATGTTATGAATTAACGTCCACAAAGAATTTGCCAAAGGGAGCAAAATTACTAATTACTGTCCATAAAATCTAATAATGGTTTTATGTGACAGTAAAATTAAATTTTGTTAAGCAGGGGCAAAAGTAAATAAAAAACATAAAAACTGATATAAACAATAAAGCTTAATCAACTCTTTATCTCCCTGTACGGACGCTCATGACTCATTTTAAGAAACAAAATTAATTTTGAGTAATAAGTGTATTTATATGTTGATATATTAAATAACTTTGATTGTCGAGACAACTTCTTAAGGCCCACTCATTCCCACGAAATACTTTCACTGTACCTCTAATATATCTGCCATTGTTGCACTGCAGCGCATTCTGTCCAGTGCCTGCGTATCTTAGATCCCAAACTTAGTCAAGCATATTATAAACCTTCATGTTTAGATTTTTTCGTGCACAAAAAATTGCCTTGAATTTATTATGTAGTCAGTAAGCGTATTGTGCTGTAACCTCTCCGTTGACTTGAAATCCTCCCCGTAGTTTGTTCCTCGGCTGGTGTTCTTAAAATCTCCATAAGTTCACCCCGTAAAATAACTATTAGTGATTTATCATTTTCTTCTTCTGATCAATCAGTTACCAAGGCAGTTACTTTGAATTGTTTAAGATAAGTACTCCATGACATCTTTCCATCAAATGTTGGTGGCTTAATCCTTGGCGATGAAAGAAAACAAATCTCTCTCAGTCTTAATAGGTTTCTTCGCTGGCAAGTAGGATTTCAGAGTTGAGACCTTGTAACTTAGTCATATTTTCCTCCACAATTTCTACTTTTTTTTACACCTCATTTCTCAATTTACTAATTTCTTTTTCTACTGTTTCCTCAAATTCATTGAATTTAAGTTTAATTGCCTCTTCTAACTTCTTATTGATTTCTTGTAAACTAGTTTAATTTCGTAATTCTTCTTGATTTATTTTTAATTTCTTATAGACTAGTCTTCATTTCCTCTTAATTTATTTTTCATTTCCTTTTTCAAATCTTCCATCATTTTATTTTGGCTACCTTTCATTTCGTCCTCCACATCTTCTTGGCTCTTCTTCATATCAATTCCATTAACTGATTAGATGTCCTCCATCTGTGGCTCTAGATCTTGTTATCGGCATTCACTTTCAACGGAACGTCGCACTTCTGATACTGATGTAACATCTACGTTGACTTAGCCTTGAAATACTCCACGTAGAGAACAAAACTTTATTGTCACTACTTATTTACAACAAATGTACCTCAAACTGTACAATCTTTACTTTAACGTTTACTTATTATTCATATTCGGCTTCTGAACATAAACTAAACTGTGGGAAGAGAAACTGTTATGTTTTTAAGATTCTCAAAGTTACCTTCGTCTTCGATAACGCATCTAGAACCAAATCGAATATAGTCTGGAGTATTCTAGAATGCGTCAAACAGGAACATAATTAACAAACTAAACAGGCTGGTGAGCTTCTATAACAGTATGTACTAGTATATTGTTTTCGTAAGATTTTGAAGATCGTAATATTTCTGTCTGCGCCATGGACGAATAAATATCAAATTGTATCAGTTCTCAACTCTCTGAAACGCAATTTTTTCTACAAATTTATAAATGTCTCCTCTAAATTTCAGTCAAGTATAATTTCGTGGTTTCCAGACATCCACTACGTCAAATGCACGCTTGCTCTCGACATCGATTCGCTTCCTCATTAGGTATAATGGGATAGAACGGCTCAGATATCTTCATTAAACAGTAAATCATCCGGGACTTGATTTTAATCTCCCTAATGTAAAGTAAATCTCTGCTCGTCCGTTAAGTAAACTGCGTTCTTGTTCAACTAACACTCTGCAACATTCTCACTGGTCCAAGTGAAACGTGAATGTTTAAGAATCCACATGTAAATCAAATTGTAAGTTGTTGGTTGCAATAACAATGTTTACGTATCGCAAACTATTGACTGCATTTGAATAATATAATTCGTTACAGTCGTAAATAATGTTGTTTTAATAATCTAAATTACTACGTACAAAAATTGAAACCGCTTGCTGTATCGGAATTCGAAATTCGATATTTAAAAAGTGAGGCAAAACCCTCTTTCATCTACAACATTGTAGGTTTTATCGAGTTAACTGCAGTATTTCGTTGTAAACTATCAAAACTACATTATCACTCATTACAGGTCCGTCAGAATTATCTACTGACAGAATACACAGTTCGCATACAGTCAATAAAATTTATATTTATTCTAAGAAAATCAAAATTTAACATAAGGAATACCGACCAATAGAAAACTCGAAATGCACCATCGGCAGCCTTTAATTATAAAATCTTGTTCGATTACCGTATAGGTTCGTTAGTGGCATAACAAAAACTGAGTGGGCTCTATCCGCAAATGTGTTCGTAGGGGTCCCCTATCTACAATGAGTGGAGAGTTACAATCAATCTTATTTTTATTATCATTAGGTAATTTTTTAATTAGTTTATAATAGTGACAACCTACAATCTACATAATAAATTTGCTAAAAATTCAAATGGCAGATAGGTAGACATATATAGCATATTATAATATAAAAATATTAAGGCATAAGGTGATGATCCAGCTTTTTCGCTTTTATTTTTGTCTATCAAAAAACATTAAACCGAAATGCACAAGCGGACGCGAATTGAAAAATAATTCAGTATATCCATACCCTTAAGAAACTCTAAAGTGTGAAGTAAGTGCTCTGTTATACCAGTCTTGTGTAAAGGGAGAATGCAGCATTTTTTATAATAAGTTTCTGATGTTTTTGTTATCCTTTTCCATTTGAGTTCGAGACACAATTTGTAATGTAGACAGTTTCAAAGTCCTAAAAATGAAACACCGACCGCCGTATTTCTCGCCCTAAAATGCTCAAATGTATGGTGATTTTTAGGTACAGAAATCTCGAAAAATAAAACACGTAGAACAAAAGTAATATCAAAAATAAAATCATTGATGTTTTGTTTATCCACTTTTACTATTTAAATTATATTCAAATAATATAATATCTTTTAAAATGCATTTGTATGACACACAATATTTTAGCTATTCCAACCTCACAGTTTAACAATTATTTTCACATATTTATAAACAAAAGTGAACACTTTTATATGCAGAACTATGTAAGTTTATGTTATAACATTAGGCTTGTTTTTGCAGCAGTTGAAAACGGTTTGGAAACTGTCAGAAATATTCGACCAGTTAAGTTGAGAACGCGTTTCCATTGAATTTGACGCAATAAATAGTTGGACGGACATTTCTGATAGTTTCCAAACAGTTTGAACTGCTGCTAAAACAAACCTAATATTTACATCTACAGTTGAAATACGTATCTTGAAAGATGTACCTAAAATTTGTTGGTTAGACCGCTTTCAGTCGTTATATTTTCGTTTTTATCAATAACTTTGAATATTCGCAGGTGTCATGAGATAACATTCCTGTTATTTGGTAAACTCTTTATTATTTAGTTCTTAAATGTATACATTTGCTTGTATTTGTAAAAAAACACTATTTGAAGAATACAGTGCTCTTACCAGAATTCAAAGTTAAACGAAACTCGATGATGTCGAGCTTGTTAATTTGGACCAAGAATTAAAAAAATATCGACACGAAAAAAACCAGGAGATTCGTATTTAGGTTTACAATATCTTTTCCGGACATTCAAAAATAGTATGTATTTTTCGATACCCATTTTTAACTCTTGGCTAGAACACTTCACCATTTCCAATATAGATCCTCGAGCAGTGGCTTATTTAGAGAAAAACATACAACTATATTCCGATGACGCTAGAGACTACAGTAGCCCAGCGATGTAAGGGTTGAAAATACTACAACTTCAATAATTTTTTCTCGGAAACTATAATATTAGTTGTTCGCTGTAGTGGAAGTAATGAACTTAAAAAGGTTTTTAATTAAAAATTTAATGTTTAAGTGTTTGACGTAGTGCAAACTCAACATCCATTAAAGACAAGCTAACTTTAGAAGATAATGTTCCAGGATTAAGAATCCAAGTACTGGAATTTAAATCTTTTAATACAAGTCCTTAAATATTAATATCGGAAACATTACACACTGTTTTAAATAGGTATAATTTGTACGCGGTGTAGAACTAACTACATCTATCGGCCATTCGCTACTCCATGCCGGACTGAAAATGTCACAGACACAAAGCGTTCTACATGCAGTAGACACCATTGAAATTGAAAGCTGTCGACCTTTACCGCGTTTGGCGAGAAACGATATTTTGCAAACACGGAATTCCAGGAAACAACTACTCTGCGGGCTAATGCCCCGACTAGCTTTGAATTACACCTGGAAAACCTATAGCAACAGCTAGAGTCATTCGTCAGAAGCCCACCAGACATATACCGGTTTCGAGCTTAGTAGCTCTCATCAGTATGCCATAGGTAAGGTATCCGACGAATAATCCTAGCTGTTTAGTCTATCTAACCCGACAGAAGAGACCATGAGTACGCGGTGTAGAACTAACTACATCTATCGGCCATTCGCTACTCCATGCCGGACTGAAAATGTCACAGACACGAAGCGTTCTACATGCAGTAGACACCATTGAAAGCTGTCGACCTTTATATATATAAGCTATAGGTTTTCCAGGTGTAATTCAATGATGGTCGGGGCATTAGCCCGCAGAGTATTTGTTTCCTGGAATTCCGTGTTTGCAAAATATCGTTTCTCGCCAAACGCGATAAAGGTCGACAGCTTTCAATGGTGTCTACTGCATGTAGAACGCTTCGTGTCTGTGACATTTTTAGTCCGGCATGGAGTAGCGAATGGCCGATAGATGTAGTTAGTTCTACACCGCGTACTCACGGTCCCTTCTGTCGGGTTAGACAGACTAAACAGCTAGGGTTGTTCGTCGGATACCTTACCTATGGCATACTGATGAGAGCTAATAAGCTCGAAACCGGTATATGTCTGCTGGGCTTCTGACGAATGTCTAGCTATAGGTTTTCCAGGTGTAATTCAATGCTGGTCGGGGCATTAGCCCGCAGAGTAGTTGTTTCCTGGAATTCCGTGTTTGCAATGTATAATTTGGTATAAAAAATAAAATAATTGGAGAAAACTAAGAATTTTCTATGAATCCGCAAATACCTTATTTCCGATATGAATTTTAAAATTACGTTGCTATATTATCTCTTATAACCTTTATGATGTAAATTAATGGAACCTGCAATTATATTAACTACTGACAGATCTAGCTTTTTAAAAATATTCACTGCCAACAGGAATGTTCTTATTACTATATTTTTTATGAAAGAAACAATTTTAGAAATTGTTTAACAATGCAATAATCGATTTTTAAACTAAAAAATAATAATTCGAAAATGTTTTTTTTAATGGAATTGAAGAGATATTTTTTCTTTCAAATAGAGTCACGGATCAAATACGAGTAGACTGATTGAATTCCAAAAATACTCGTGTTGTCGAAAATCTACTAAAATCTATATCCTCGCAGCTCATTTTTCTCACACCAACTTATAAATGACTAAACAAGTGTTTTAGTAAACAACTGGAGTTCATCATGTATTCCAGCTGAGACCGCCAAGGAGGTATCATCCGCAAAAAGTGTCATTACATTTGCATTATTAATATTTGCAGGTAAATCATTAATGAATAATATAAAAATTAGCGGTCTCAATACAGACTCCTGAGGAACTCCAGTGTTCACATTGTGAAGATCAGCCTGTAGCCACATATCCTAACAAACATCTTTCTGTAAGAAAGATAATCAACCAACCAGTCAAGAAATATTCCACAAAATCTCAAATTAAAGAGCTTTTCTTCGATAAATTTTAATCAATCAAATGCGCGAGATAAGTCGAGAAAAGGCCCGCAACCTGATTACCTTTATCTAATTCGGTATATATACTTTCACTCAGAGTACATGCAGCTGATTGTGTTGATTTGCTTGCTCTGAAGCCATGCTGTGAATCATTGAGGATGTTAAATTTGTTTGAAAACTTTTTTCATATATTATTCTTTCAAAGACTTTGGATAGTACATTCAGTATAGAGACTGGACGGTAGTTTGCTATATTTTCAAAGTAATTTTTTTTTGTGTATAAGTATTACTTTTGCAATTTTTAAGAGCGAAGGAAATTTTGCGCTGGTAATTGCTAAATTAATATATGCTGAGCTATTATAGAACTGGTAGGTTTCAGAATTCTTGCAGAAATATTATCCACTCCAGAAGAATTTTTATTTTTCAATTTTTTTATAACGTCATGTACTTCTTCGGTAGATACAGGACTAAAATAAAAAGTTTTATGAAACATATTAGAAGTAATAGAAACAGTTGATATATCATTGCCATAATACTGAGTTAAACTATTTTCAGTTTCATCAGCAAAATAATTCCAGAATGCAACAGCAACATCATGTGTTTTTATGTATCATGTGTTTTTTTGTTGCGGTTTTTCCGATGGAGAGAAATCTCTCCAAATATCAATCCTTGAAATAAATAACTACTGATATTTATACCGTACTAGGTATGTACTACCTCCCTGTACTACCTTATCGTTTTCTGATTAAAATAATTTAAATTTTGTAAATAATTTTTTTAAAACGCGGCGTAAATCGAATCACGTGACAACGGGTGCCCTATCACTTTTATTTTTACGAAATATAACCTCGCGGCTGACGGGCGGCTAGAGTCGTCGATAAATGAGGGTTTAATGTGGTTTTGCAAAAAAAAATAACTGTAAATAACTGGAAATTTTTTGATGGAAGATATCGTTAATTCTTATTTTTCTCTATCATCTGTTAAAATATTTGTACTTATTCATAGTTAACCCCGTAGACAGAGGCAATGAGGGCACTTTCCGTACCTACATTTCCGATAACATTTTTGAAAAGCTATTAAATGATTAAAATCGTTTCTCTTTGTGGAGAACACTTCTTGGTGAGAATAGCGGTCTTAAAATATCTCCTTTCTTACAGTATAACATAAAGAAGAAGGAAGAGGTAGTGGACCCAGTCCAAGAGGAACCTAACCCGCTGATGCGAAAAAAGAAAACACCTGAAGAACTGGCGAGAGAGGCTGAAGAAGCAGACGAGGACGAATTCACAAGTGAGTGCTTAGCGAGATTTAGGAATATCCGCAAAAGATGTAGTGTCATGTAGTTGCGAGCTTCCTAGAAAACGACAACACGCGCGAATCACGGCAAATAGATGACTAGACGACCTTTGATAGTACTTTCCTAAAGCTCACCCAACCTCAATGAATAAATATAGCTATAGCACATTATAAAAGCCAATTATATAATTGCAATGTTCCATGTTTCAATAATTTTTGAGTTTTAATAATCCAAGAACTGTTTAAAATTTACTTCTTATTTCTATAAGTATATATTTTTTAATTTCACAATTAAGCAAACAGCAGATAGTTTGAATAAGTTTGTAATTTTGCTTACAGCAAGCATGCTTGTTGTTCCCTTTACTCGTATTAACTTAAATACAGTATAGGTTAGTATTAAGTTTAAAAATCAACACATTTATTAATACAATATGACTTGTCATGTTAAATAAATGCTTTTGTTGATAATTAGAAGAAAGTTAAATATCAAAACAAATACTACTAATTACTATTTATTACAAATATAAATTTATGTACATATTATTTTTTATATCAGAACATAACTTTGCATTAGTGCAATTATCCATAGATATCGACTAATGAAGATAATTGAATTTTTGAAAGTAATTTAACGTTATAGGTACAGAGTGTCCGGAAATGATGATTGTACTTGAAAATAATGCCACACAGTTCTTTAAAAAAAATTTTTGAAAACTCAAAATTAGCGGTACAGAGCGTCAATTTTTATAGAATTCTTCTTTTATGTGAGTCTACGATTTTTTTTCTAATTTTATACACGTGTCACTAGTGTTCCTATCATCATTCTCAATTGGCTGCATATCCTCCAACGTCAAGAGCCTAAACTGTCCATCGCCTTCAATAATGACTTAGAACTTTATTGTTTGAACATTGTTATAAATTTAGATGAAACGTAATAATTGATGATCATCAAAAAATCTTTAAAAACATTCACGCGTGTCAAATGAATAGCCGCTCAGTCGAACTCATTTTCAAAATTAACAAAGCACACTTTGTAAATAAGAACGCGAATACAAAGAAACGCAGGATACGTGGATAAAATTAGGAAAAAAATTAATACTCACAAAAAAGCTATTAGTAGAAATTCTTTAAAAAAAATGACAACCTGTGACTCCGCTAATTTTGAGTTCTCGAAAAAATGTTATACGACTTTGTAGCATTAATTTTCCAGTAGTAGGTATCACCCCCGGAATATTGACACATCATTTTCGGACACCCTGTATAGTTAATCTAAAGGGAATTTAGTTATACAAATTTTGGTAATTACAATTTTTTATATGTTATCAATAGATAAATCACTAGAAATATACCATTTTGATGTCAACAGGTTTTGAATGAAATAACATAACTTTATTTTATAATGAATACAATTTAATTGTCTTATGGATGCTTTACGGTTCTCAAATATAGCTGTAATCAAGAAAGTATGTTGCAATTTCTATTACGGCTATAATTATTGCTGATCGTTTTACAATTATTATTCTATCATTTTTTTACTAGTACTGGCACCAAATTATTCAATACCTCTTTATGCTCTACAATTGCAAAAAAATTGAAACAGGTGACTGAATAATAACTGTCGACTGTAAAATAACCATTATGATTAACATTGATAATTTCTTAAGTGACATAGTAATCTTATACAGGTTGTTTCATTAATTGGAACAATTTTAAATTTGAAAAAATTTAGAGTTTTTAGAATATTTCTGAAGATGATCGATGACTAATCATTTGTTAAATTAAATAAAGGTAATAATCAACTGAATTAGAATATAAATATGTGTACTAGTGGCGGAGATATAGGAGTAATTTTCAATAAAAACCCCAGAAATGGCGAATGTAAACTAGTTCTAGAATGTCCCTTTTGGGTCATTCCATTTGAAATCGTCTAATTGGCAAAGCCGACCCATTCTATATTTTGGTGTAACTTTGAAAATCTCTTCTCTAGGGTCCCAAACAACAAAATTTACACGAGTTTGATTGTTACAAGCGCTTGTTTCCTCCTATTTAAATAAAGACTCTTAAAAATGCTATTTCTCGGACGATCCCTTTAAATAACAGCAGCGTGCTGAAAATGATTGTTTTTAGTCATTTTTCGTGAATTTCAATCGACTCTAGCGTCTTAACTGTTGAGAGTTAAAAATTCATGCTCCGCGGAAATTAAGTATACATATCATAGACAAAATTCTGCCACAAGTTGACCTGAGTAACTCACTCTTTATAGAAGAAAACTTTGCTTGAAATTTTGAAATTTTTAAAAATCCCAATATTCAGACTATGAAACGAGCGTGTTGACTGCGAAATAAAAATCTGATACTCACAGAATCTACTGTTCTTACCTTCAACTTTAAATGACTACATCACTTGTTTTGTTATTTTCATGTTTAGTGCATCTACGAGCCGTTTTTTTACAGCAAAAATCTGGACGTTTTTACTAATGAATTAAAATTACTTACCATCATAAATAATTATAAATATGAAAAATATTTCAAGTTTTAATAAAGTTATGGATATTTAGGGCGTAAAATTGTTTCTGGAAGTAATTATCATCGAAAATAGTAACTGTAAACAATTTTTCAACGAGAAAATTATGTACATGCACTAAACATGAAAATAACAAAACAAGTGATGTAGTCATTTAAAGTTGAAGGTAAGAACAGTAGATTCTGTGAGTATCAGATTTTTATTTCGCAGTCAACACGCTCGTTTCATAGTCTGAATATTGGGATTTTTAAAAATTTCAAAACTTCAAGCAAAGTTTTCTTCTATAAAGAGTGGGTTACTCAGGTCAACTTGTGGCTGAATTTTGTCTATGATATGTATACTTAATTCCCGCGGAGCATGAGTTTTTAACTCTCAACAGTTAAGACGCTAGAGTTCACGAAAAATGACTAAAAACACTCATTTTCAGCAGGCTGCTATTATTTAAAGGGATCGTCCGAGCCAATTATCTTCATATACACTGAAACTACTATCTTTCCTACTCTGAATTCCGTCTTGATCATTCAAATATCTTCAAACAGAAAAATTTTACAGCAAAAATTAACAAAGCTTAAAAATAGCATTTTTAAGAGTCTTTATTTAAATAGGCGGAAACAAGCGCTTGTAAAAATCAAACTCGTGTAAATTTTGTTGTTTGAGACCCTAGAGTAGAGTTTTTCAAAGTTACACCAAAATCTAAAATGGGTCGGCAACAATTTTTATTATTTTCAGACGATTTCAAATGGAATGACCCTTTTTTAAACAGTAATATTTTTTTAGGAATTATGATTCTAATCAAATACAGTGTAATCATAAAAAGTGGGACGAAATGATTGACGTATAAATTTTGTATTTTGTTAGAGATGGTCACGGATACAGCCCACAAAAAAAAATGACTGCAACTACTTTTTTGGGATTGGGACTTGTCATGATTACATTGTAATATAAAATGCATTTTTATAAAAAAAAAGTTCTTAGAACTATTTTGCAAAATAAGTAGCTTTACTATTTCCAGGGGTAAATCAGAAAGCATCAGTTGAAATTCAGATTAATTATATTATGTAATTCAGAGATAAATAGATGTAAGTAATTGAGATTTGTCACTTGAGATTCGGAAATTAGTAGATGTAAGTAAGATTTGTCATATGTATTTCGGAAAGGATCAGATGTAATTAGTAAAGAAAAAATTGTTAAAATTGTAATTTAAAGCGGAGGCTACTTAGTTAAAAAAATGCACTATCTAAAATACATATGACTAGCCTCAATTACATTTGACGTTTTCTGAAATACAGCTGATACTTTCTGATTTACACCTGGAAACAGCAGAACTGTAAAGTCAGAAACGTTTTTGGGAATGTCATGTCCAATTTGTAGGGTTTCTAGAAAGATTGATTTATCACTTTGCCTTAAACGTCTTCAGAGATGTTTTAGAAAATGTGATTTTTTTCGAATTTATATATACATCCTTTCCTGAACATTTATTCATAGGACTAAAAGTTTAAACGTTCAATTTTTAAACTTTTACACTTAATTCTTAAACTCCTTGTTAATGTTTATCTAGCTGAAAATTTGTTGATATTAAATTGTTTTATTTTTTCAAAACTTCCTCAGCAATACAAACATTCCTTTTAAGGAAAAAAATAAAGAAACCTAGACAAAAACAAATTCAGAAAATACAAATGATAAGTAATGAAATAAAATTTAAAGTTATAATTAAATCAAACAGGTTTGTTTTAATAAAAGTTAAGTACGTACAAATATTTGGCTTACTTGTGAAATTTATACCTATTTAATTCTGACATGTCTATAATATGGCGAAGGAGCCAGTCACAAAATATAAAATAAAGTGCTTCTGTCGTATTTGATATTTTATAAATTATTTTGTTAATCGTTTATCAATTTTATTTTATTGTTACTAATATTTGGTGATGGCTATATTTATTCATTTCTTTCATGTTATCTATGTTATTGAAATTGTATTTTTTTAAGTCCGATGTTGTAAATTTTAGACGATGTAACTGACAAAAATTATATAAAACATTAATTGTTGGTAATTGGTAAGGAGAACACATCGAAAATCTATTGGAAAATGTGATGACAGTAAATATGAGAACGGTTTGAGAAAAATCTACGTAAATTACCTCCCTTAACATCACGTTTTCCACAATTCTATTCGTAGTTTGTAGTTTACCCGATTAAACGTTTTTTATAACCCTTTATCAAAGTTAAATATTTCACAAATCGTATTAAACTATCGATGTTATATATGTGAAAATCGTGATTATTAATATTATTATAGGTCCACCACCTATATCTCTGAGTACAAACCAACAATAAAATTCTAAAACGTGCCTTCCTTGGCCTAAAAGTCTGCGGACAATATAACTCAAAACGTGTTGCCAAAATGTACGCGATCTATTATTTCTTCTTCTGATTGTTCTTCTTAAATTTGGTGTTTTATCCTTTTATTTTGTACCCTTCCACCACAGAAGGTAGAGAAGAAATTTTGTGACGATTTTAAAGGTTAATGAAATTACATTTCTAAAAAATTGTCTCTCTGCCTTCCTACTGCTAATTTATAGAGCGACAGAGATAAAAAATTTTACATGTATATAATTTTCTCTCTATTGAATATCAAAATTTCTAATTTTAGTTCATTAACATACTTTCACTGTAAACTCAGTTTTCAAGAAAAATATATAAGATGTAATAGTATTTTGTCCTGAAAATACTACATGCCTAATAAACTTTATTAATTAAAATTGAAATAAAAGAAAAGATCTACCATCACTTTCTAGAAGGAAATTTGAATCTAGAATAACATTTGAAATTTCTGTATTCTTAAGAATCAAATTAACTGAATTATCCGTCTTTGTCGCTCTATATGTACGAAATTGTTATTAATAATATTTCTGTATTTTTTTTATTATTATTATTATTTAGCCGTTTTGTAAAACTTTTAATAAGTGTTATTTAATATTCCTGTGTTTAAATAAACTTAATTTGCTTTTTATTTCTTTATTGTTTTATTTTTACAAAAATTCTCTCCTTTGGCGAATTATCTTTTTCACATTTGTGTTCCTCTGCATGAGTTCTTCACTTAATTATTTGTATCAAATTACGTAATTACAATTAAAAAAAACATGATGAAAAATTTAATGGTAAATTTATATTTTTCTTAGTGTCACTTATTTTTCAAAAGCATCGAAAGTGTTTCTTCGAAAACGTATCAAAATTATAATTACTTTAATCTATGTCACAAATAAATAATGCTAAGTTTTAACAAATATTTAGAAAATAATAATTAGAATTATTATACTGGGTGTCTGTAAACTAAAGCAAAGTTACGAAATTGTACGACGGATAGCATTGAAGCTACCGATGAAAAAATGAAAATGTATATTTTATTTATTTTTTTTTTTTTTGAAAATCTACGGAAGCAAATATTATTATCCCGTGGGAAAATGAATAATGTGATTTATGTAATGTATTTGAAATACATAACACCATATCACGAAGGCGTCTGAATGTCGTATTTCAAATTCAATTTATTTTGCAAGATATAGATCTTATAGTATTTTAACTGAAACATCTTGTTTATATTTACAGCAACCTATATATGTTTTCTATTAAATGATAGTCAAAATCAAAGGTTTCAATTTTTGGTAGATAATTTCAAAACAAAAGATAAAACAAATTTTTCTTCATCATGTTTAATAATTAAGTCATTATTTAACTTTGCTGTAGTTTTAGTATTCCATATCGCTTCCCATGTATGTAATTATTTATTTGTGGCATTTTTTGTTACTTTTTTTGATTAATTGGGTATTAATGCTACTGAAATATAAAAATATTAGCAAATAATTCCATGTGCCTAAAGGATCAGTGAAGGATTAGATTTACAAATTCTGTTTTGCCTAACAAACAAAATATGTTGCAAAGAGAAAGTATATAAATTCACGTAACACTAAACACATGCCGTTAACGTTTTAAAAATCTCTCTCTTTTCAGTATCAAATCTTCAAACATGATATTTTAAAATTTTCTTCAAACATGACATTTTAAAATTTTGTTTGTGTACGTTTAATGGTTTTAGATATATAACATTTCTTCTGTTGTTACAACCAACAATTCCTCGCCTGACATAAAACCTTCATCATCATCTATGTCCTTGTTATATGCTCCAATATATTCTAAATATACATACGATTAGTATTTTTGTATAATAAAAAGGACTATTTTATTTTATGTCCATGAAAAATCATACTATTCCATGTCCAAGCGTCTAATCACTCATCGTCTCATAACATTATTTTAGTATCGGTTTATTAATTACTCTATCTTGAAATAAAATTATGGACATAGATATAAGCCTATTGCAAAAGTTTTTAATTTAATTTATCCTATGTCCAGACTGTTTTGTGTAATTTATTTTTTTTACTTAAGTATCTTCTGAAAAACATGTATTATCTATTATTTTAATACTAAACTAGTTGATGAAACTAGAAAAATTTGTAAAAGTTTTAATATGCTCACCTGTAAAATTTAACAAACTGGACATGGTAATTGTCAGGCGAAGTCAATTTAAAGAATAATTCGAAACAAAATTGTTGTGTTATTTGCTAATATTTTTATATTGCAATAGCGGGAATACCCAATTAAACAAACAAAAATAATAACTTGTAGCAAATTGAAGGGAGGATCCAAGAATGTAGTAATATACTGGGCGATTTATTTAAAAAAATATATAAATTTGATTTGATACAACTTTTTGAAGGGTTATGTATCCAACAATATTTTTTAATCGTGCCCTATTAGTGTAAACCTCTTTTAAGCAACCGTTGACTCACCTTGTATTGTTTTAGTAGGATATGAGTATTTTTTGCCATTGGATTTTTCGTCTGCTGCCCGAATGAGTGTTGTGTGTATCTTACATACATATTGTATACTAAATGTTTACATGTTGTTTGGATTTTCACTTTCAGAACTGAAGAACACGATAGAGACACAAGTAAATGAACTCAAGTCTCAAATAGAAAGTAAATGTGTAATGCAATGAATTTGGGGACACCACAAGGCACTTACTGCGGGCCGTCTTCACAACACATCGTCGTGGTAGAGAACACAATAAAATTTATTTCATAGTTAAGGAGATAATTGATAGCTATCAGTGATTTTTAGTTTAGTTGAGATATTACAGCTAAGGCAGCATTGCAATTTGATAGTATTCGAAGATATGGCTTGAACGTCCATATGAGCTTGCAGATATGTCGGGCTTTTTTCGTAATACCTCTACTGAAAAAAATCAGTTGATATAAATAATTTTTGTAGATATAACACTCTGTGATCACGTTATTTTTACCAAAAAGAGTAATATTGTGGATGAAATTAGACAAATTTTGTTGAAAGTGTTAGTAAGAACAGATAGATCAGTGAGTCTCATACATTCCATAAATGATCCTGTTCTCACTGATTTCCTTAAAGAATATAATTTGCAGGGGAAAGAATTTCACAACAACTATTATTTTTGTAACGGACTTAATACTCAACTCTAAAAAAGTGAATTAAACATTACAATTTTTTTAAATAAACAAATTTGCGGTTAACTAAGTAATTAATATTCAATCGTGTTGTAAATTCTAACCCAGCCCCCTTAAAAAAATTCTTTGGGAACGACTTGGCCACGCAGGAAATTGCCCCAAAAAAAACAAAAAAGAGACTGCGATAAACAATTAACAAATAACAAATTTATTATGATGACATGTAGTGCCGATGTACTGCCATCATAATACTTTTGTAGTAGTGTTAAAATAAATTGTTAACAGGTTTTGTAGATAGATAAATAGTTTAACCTATTTTTTTGTAACGTCAAAATAATTACCAAAAATCGTATGCATATATGAAGTTTCAGTTCGATATTTTTATGGACGCATGTAGTTTTTTAATAATGACGAATGTTTGAGGCTTCTTTAACACTTTTTCAACACAATTTTCACCTTTCCTAGCACACCGTGATGGGTCATCCAAATTCCTTGTAGCCTTAGGACAGCCTTCGATGTAGTGCTCACGTTGTCGATAGAAATTTTTTTCATAGATACCAAATTTGTCGTCAAATTTTGAGGGTTTTTATCGATCAGATGTAAACACATTATGGAAAAAAATATTCAAATTTAAATAGATTGCATCTCAGCACATAATTTACTTGATTTAAAACAATACAAATTAATTCTGAGTAAATGGTAAAACCTTAACTAATTTTAAATTGAACGAATATGGAAAGAAGATACGTGTAATAAAATATAGGTAATACTATTGAAAAGTCGAATTCAAGACATTCAAAACTGTTTTGAAGACTGATATGAATTATGTAGGAGAATGTTCATACATTTTAGAGCCATTTACAAAGTCATGCTTTATTGGTTTTTCAAAAAGGACAACTTGTCGGGTTTATTTTTTGTAAACAAAGGAACAGGAAACTGTCACAATATGGCTGATGACAGACACAGAGATTTGTGCCGCCTCGGCAGCCGAATCGGCACAATTTGTGGGGGATGACACACACAGTGGTTTCCATAGCTAGTGCCGCTTCGTTCATATCTTTGGCCAAAACGTTTTCAAAAAAACGGGGCAGCGAATACCGCTGTGTGTGTTTTGGTCTAGCGCTTAGACGCAGCATAAACCGCTGTATCTGTCATCACTCTATGAATGAGAATAGTAAAAAATATTGAAGCTCAAAAATAAGTCAATCTATGTTCATATTTCGCTATGAATGAATTTGTTTCAACAAACAAGAAAACAATTGTGAATTGTACACAAAAAATATAGATACCAACTTTGTTTTTTCTTATAAAACAGTATGTGTATTTATATATACATGTTTTAACATGTGTTACAAATTTGTGACCAAAAGACTAATTACTTGATGTACTACTCAATATGGAAAAAAGTTAGTTGTATAGAAAAATTACAAAAGACCAAAATTTTAGATTTGTGCATACCTGACTAGACGGTACTATAAAGTTTCGGGAATCAAACAACAATGGTGTAGAGATGGAGGCAACGTGACCCATTTTTAAGAACATTTTCCACGCTCTGCTCATTTTGTCAAATAGACACAGTTTCTGTACCTATACAGGGTGGCCCGTAACTAATGGCCTAGGAAGACATACTAGATTTTTCAAGCTACTATTTAAGCAAACTTGCCTTAATGAAATGTTGATAATAAAAAAGATACAGGGTATCAAAGTTGGAATTTAAAAAGTTATTTTTTGTAATAATTACACTATGTGTGAATGTATCAACTTAAAAATCTGGGAGTTGATGTTTTTGAATATGAGAAATCATAATCTGGTGTATATTTCGATGTATTCCCTAGAGGGCGCCAATTCCGCCATATTTGTGATGTGAATGTGAGCGTAACCCTTTGGCGCTAACGGTATCAATCACGTTTTTTTTATTAAAAAATTTATATATTTATTAAGTCTACATTGTTATTGAGAAAAAAAGGTATACTTGTCATTAGTCTCGAAAACTAGCCATTTTAGACAAAATAACTTTTCAACAATTACCTGCATAGTTGAATTGTACAATATTTTAACGTAATAGGCGCCAAAATTCTCTTGCAGATTGGATATGTTGAAAGTAGATCGACAAATAATAAAATTTGCACTGGTATAAAATGCTGCAGATAGTATTTTTATGCAATATTTTTAAAATGGAAGTTATACTGATCTTACAGCTCCAGATAGTCGTCCTGTATTAGTCTGTGGATAATCAGCAATGTGAACAAATTTTTCGTATTTTTCTCTAAATTTCTAATCCGAATTTTTAAATTGTTGATTCTTAGGTTGTAATCTATTTCTAAATCCTTCCAAATAGTCAAAAAGAATGTATGCTTGAGATTTCTTAATAAAAAAACGTGATATTGTTAGGGTAAAAAAAATTACGCTCGCATTTACGTCACAAATATGGCGCCCTCTAGGGAATATGTCAAAATAGACAACAGTTTATGATTACCAATATCCAAAAACCTCTATTCCGAAATTTTTAAATTGATGCATTCAAACGCAGTGTAATTATTACAAAAAATCTAATTTTGACACCCTGTATCATTTTTATTACCACTCTGTAGAATGTTCAGTTATCTATCAAATTGATCTCTTCAAACATTTTAACAATATCTACCATTTTTAAAGATAAGAAAAGATCCTATATCTTTTTTATTATCAACATGTTATTAAGCCAAGTTGGCTTAAATAGTATATACAGGATGTCTGGAAAGTAATGGGACCCAACTTAAACATAGCTTTCTGTATCTTTTTTGTTGGTCCTTTTCTGAATTTCTGATACGCTTGACGGAAAATCATGATGAAGAAATTAATTTTGCCTAGAAAAGCTATACTTGTAACTGTATCTTCTTTCTCCAGTTCCTCCATTAAATTGATTTTGACAATAAACAGCGATCATATCTGCCATTTCTGAATTGGAAAACTGATTATGTTAAGGTATGTTTTAAAAATTTGACAAAATAATACCAATAATTTGAAATTATTTACACATTACATTTACACAACTACACCACGATAATTACTAACTCAGTACAACAATTAATATTAATCTGACAGGCTTTTGATCAAATTTTATCAATTTTAAGATCAACGTCAGTTTGACAAATGGGAACTTGATCGAACTAGAAAATTTATTTCTATTTTAATGTGTGGAAATTTTCAAACACGTTTTTACCGAAAACGGTGCATTTTATCAATATAGAACAAGTATAGCTTTTCTACTCAAAATTAATTTCTCCATCATAATTTTCAGTCAAGCGTATCAGAATAGGACCGACAAAAAAGATACAATAAAAATTAATTGCAAAAGAACTGCCAAGAGCGCCTTCTACAATATGCGGCACTACTTGCTACTTTACAATGTTTGTACTTATCTAAAACATAACTGTACCAAATTTGAACATGATTGGACGTTTTATTTTCTTTGAAACCCTGTAACTTCTAAACGAGGCAGTTTTGGACTAAGCTAAGTTTGTTTAAATCAATTTTATTTGATCACAGGAAGCTATGTTTAAGCTGGGTCCCATTACTTTCCGGACACCCTGTATATTTTATCTAAAAATCTAGTACGTCTCCCTGGGCCATTACTTACGAACCACCCTGTATAGGTACAGAAACTGTGTCCATTTGACAAAATTAGCAGTAGCCTGGAATGTTCGTAAAATCAGTTCCCGTTGCCCCCGCTTCTACGGCACTATTGTTTGATGGCAAAATTTTATAGTATCTACCGTCTAGTCAGGCATGCAGAAATCTAAAATTTTAGTCTTTTGCATTTCTTTGATACAACTAACCTTTTTCGAGGAAATGGCTGGTGAATGAAAAAGAGCATTATCACATGTTTATAGAAGAAACATAATTTGACTTGAAAAATACACCTTTAAAATCTTTGTACTGAATTTTGAAACACTGTATATATAAAAAATGCCTGTTGTTCCAGAACAAAATAATAAAACAAGTTGGTGAAAGAAATCGTTTGTTCTCTTATTTTTGAAAATGAATTCTAATTAACAAAAATAAATCTAAAATTTTTCAATCGCTTATTTAAAAAATAGGGACAATACATTTTAGACAGATTTTGTATCTAACCACCCTCGAAGTGTCACATATAGTACTTTTCCTAATTCTTTAACTATAAAAAACATTTCTATCGACAAGTCAGGTGTATTAGTATCATTTTTTAGCGCTTAGTGACAAACCATTGATACAGGCAGGGGAAGGAACCAAAATCTATTAACAAACATTTTGTAGAATTTGATTCCTCCCGAAAATATGCGCACGTCCGTGGTAAAACTACATTATTTTCCAAAGTGTGTTCTAGGTGGATTTTCTGTTAATAAAAACTTTTGCTGTAGTGAAATTGCTTTAGAAACGCGGTGTTACAACCAAAAGGACCGTTTCTTCAGCAAGTAGCATTTCTGTTTTCGGTGTCGCATGTCATTGAATAACTAATTGTTCGATGTTCATTGTTGTTGCCTCTGTCTCTTTTGTGGGTATCTCTTTCCCCAGTTTGTAAGTCTTCAATTTACCCACAGGGCGTTTGAAGAATCAGTTGCAGAAATTGTCCGCGCGGGAAAATTAAAAACTAAAAATACTGCCAAAACTGTTCTTCCAAGTGTTACCGTCATTGTTAAACTTTCATCGACATTCAAGATGAATTTAAGTAAAATTGAAGTAACATTAACTACGTTCAGTTGACACAGTTTAGTTCAAACTACAAGAATAAGTCATTTTATTGGAAATGTATTAAAAAATATCTTAATGTGTCGCAATAGAATGCATTAGGTATAGGAACGCAAGTCAAAATAAAGTCAGTGATCAAATACATTAAGTACCAAATATAATATCGATGAAAACTATTTTCACAAATATTCTGGCTTCTGAATTTTGAAAAATGCATACTCTAACTTGACTGAAACTATATTAACTTATGATTTTGACAAAATCCAAAAGATTTTTTAAGTTTAAGTCAGGAGAGAGGAAGAGGGTTCAAGTTTAAACAAAGCAACTAGTTACATACTTTTTAAACTTTTAGTATCTAAATTGCAGAAACAATTGAGCATTAAAGTTGTTGAAAAACAAAATTAATATTATTTTTATGCAGCCTTCAACATACATTTAAACATTCTTATAGAACACGTTCCCGATAACAATGGTACGAAATTTGATAGGTCTACTCTAATAGTAAGGGACTTTGCCCACAAAATTTACGCACAAGAAAAAAGATTTATTTTGTAGTTGCCTGGCAAGCAATACTTCATGTCATGCAATGCTCTTATGGTATACACTTTTACTCATATTTATTTTACTTATATCATTTTAATCGTAATATGTAAAAAATACGTGTTTCACTAAAGAAACTGTATTAAGTCGGATGTTTCAGCTATGCGATCTACAACTGTTTTTACAACAAAGATGTTAAAATGTTTAGAAAGCTTCTTACACCCAGTACATTTCACAGTTTTTTTACGTACTCGTACAAAGGGGTAGGCTTTGGACATAGTCTGAAAACATTCTGTGTCTCAAAAACGATTTTTTTGCCGATACAGAGGTAGTTTTTTATAATTATAATGTAAATAATTTGGTTGCATCTTATATTGCTGTGGATATACAGGATGTCAAAGTTGAAATTTTTTTTTCTTTCTTTTGTAATTTGGTAGGGAAACAGTTTTTAAAGAAAGGAATCATAATTTATGTATTAAATCAGGTTTGGTCACATTAGTAATGCCTGATAACGAATTTATTTCTTATTTTTTATTGACAAATCGGTCTGATTCTTTTGACTACAAAATCTTATGCGGGCGTCATTTGCTACGTAAAAAGATACACTTGGCAGAACTTAACAATTATTACTGTTTTCGAGAAAACTGTCCCATAAGATTGCTGCATACGCGCAAGTTCAAAAATATTATTGAAATTTTACATTATACATTTGTCGTATCACAATACTAATTTTCTTAAAAGTCGCTTGTAAGCATAAATCTTTTAGGGCGGTTTTCTCTAAATCGGTAGGATATATCAAGTTCTAACCAAATATATCTTTTTTACGTACAAATAACGCCCGATTTTGTTGTCAACCGAATCAGAACGTTTTGTAAACAAAAAATAAGAGAAAAATTTATCATCAGGCATTTTTAATGTAACGCCCTCTATGGTCGAATACATAAATTATGATTCCTTTTCTTAAACATTTTTCCTACTAAATTTAATGAAAATCGGTTGAACGGTACTCGAGTTATTACAAAAAAAAAGAAAACGAAAAAATAATTTCAACATTTTACTAAGACATATTTAGCTATTTAGCGTGATATTTTCTCCGAAAGCTGTCGCCCTTGCTCTATGATCCACTCTATATACTTAAATTTTATTGAAAACTATTTAAAAAAATTCTCAGCTAAACTAAAACTACTTTATTTACAAAATAATCAACTGTAGCAAATTATATATTTTAAGTTTTCGTACACAAAACGATACGTCGAATTTACACCACGATATTTACACTGGAAGCATTGACATCTTGGCATTACAACAAAACTCTCACGGACAAATTCTTAACTGTACTTTCGTACACCCTGTAGAACTCTTCAATCGACCAAAGTTTGTAAAACACCATTAAATGAATAAACGTCATCTTCATTTAAATTGTATCATATTTTTTAATACAACATATTAGAGCCTTAAATAAACTTATAGGAGTGGAATTTGAGAATAACGTGTGGAATCCCCTTTGAGTTCAACCTTTGTTTTCATAGAATGCACAGCTTCTGTATCCCCCTGCACATTCTCGTCATTATTTACAAATCTCGCATTCCCCAGTTGGTCTGCAAACATTTTCAGCGTGGAACTGATTTCGCTTAGCTATGCAGAAACTAGTCTTTTTTACAAATAATGTATGAAAAAATGCAAAATGAAGACTAAACAACCTTCAATCAACAAATTAACTTAAAATTTCTATTTGGGAACACCAATCTATCAAACAGAGAGGGTGACGTGAAAATTTATTATTATTTTTTGTAGTAGGTATAAATGTCTTGTATTCCAATTTCGAGTTATAGATGATGGTGGAGAAGAGAGGGAAGTGTTAATTATTCTATGGCAAAAATATCCATATTTTTGTTTTTTTTAAATGCATCATGAAAAAATGTTATAAACTTGTACCTTTTACATGAATTTTGAACGATTCTTCAGTACGTTTCATAATAATTAAAATAACGATTAAAATATGGTTTCTTATTAAATAATGTTGAGTGTATAAAAAATAACGTTATTGGTTTAGTAGCGGATACTAAATAGGTACTGATTTACTGAAAAATGTTTTTTAAACAGCTAATAATGTCTGGAAACTATGAGCAAAAGCCGATAATAAAAGATATCAATTTTCGAATTAGTTTAGGAAGTGTAAGTGGAAAATCTTTGGCGAAAAGAAAGCTGGCAAAATATTATTTAAAAATATAACTTTAAGGCTATGTAACTCCGTCGAGTTTTCGAAAAAGTGCCATAAGAACTTGTTCAGGCGTTTTCCACATGTTTTTTGTCCTTAATATCCAAGTATTGAACCCTTTGAGAGCTTTATAAAACTTTCTGATTCCAAAGATATAAATGTCATATACTTCAGTTATTTTTTTTTGCTAAAAATGACTACCAATCTACAACTGCATCTTGCCACACTATTC
The DNA here is from genome assembly GCA_025584915.1 of Monochamus saltuarius. Taxonomy (NCBI): domain Eukaryota; kingdom Metazoa; phylum Arthropoda; class Insecta; order Coleoptera; family Cerambycidae; genus Monochamus; species Monochamus saltuarius. The sequence goes on along the minus strand of CM046725.1, from coordinate 53,043,405 downwards.
ATAAAATTTAAGTTAAATGGCAATAAAAGGAAACAAATAACAGTTAATTTCAGATTTAAATATTTCTACTTTCAAATATGTTTTGCTCTTAATGGTAGTAGAATGATATTAGAGTTGGGGATCAGAATATTCAGTCCAGATATGAAATAAGAAATATATAACAAATAGCAGTATAAAACATATAATATGCTCCATTAAAATAACAAACTTGTATTTGGAAGTGGTACATGCATGAAAAATTTTATTGTTTTTTCAATAAACTTTTATAGCACGCAAAGAATTATTCAAATCTTTTTTCTAATGTTAAATATGAGAAAGGCCAGATGGAAAACTCTGTACTAATATTTATCATGTCACTTCTTAAATTTTTTACTCATAGTTTCTGTATACGTTGAATACATGCAGAACACAAATGGTAATCAGCTTTCTTTCTTTAAAATTCTTTAAAAAATCGAAAGAAATGAAAAATGATATAACAATGCAACAGTAACAATTATTTTGAGTGTTAAATAATAATGTTCATGACTACCTAGGGAATGCGACCGATCCTTGTTTGTGACTTGATGGCCACCTTCCGTCTTTCCTATTGTCTGTGTGTCAATTAAATTCTATATATCATCATCTTCTCTTTATAGCATGTAGTGTATCTATGTCTATCTTATTCTAGTAAAGTAGCATCTAGACTGTATCGATGTATCAATACTATAAGTGTCGTTGCTCAATTGTTTTTTAAACAGTGTCTTTTTGGCAAAACGCAATGTTCAATGTGGAATTTGGGTGAAATCAACGTGAAATTACTTATTACTTATTTCTTGTGATGTACATCACGGACAAACAATGCAAAACAATGCAACATCTTAGTAAGTAAACCCTAAATATGTACTTAGAACACATATTGTTACCCGGTTACCAAGGTTTCTTCAGATTTGTGCTTGTTCCTAAGCCGAGTCGTTCGGTCGAGTACAAGGCAACATTTGTTTCAAGAATGTTGTCTTCTGTTCGGGAGACGATGATGGATTGAGGAAAAACGCTCAAATCGTTGTTCCTACTTTGTCTGTTGTTATTTACTATGACATTCACCTTAAAAGTAACAAATATAAGCAATTGTAGTACGACTTAGTCTGGTGTGTGATATATTATAAGTGTTTTTTGTTAGTTTAACAACGTAAGTTATTGTATGATGAAAGGAACTCCAAGTCTCAAATAATGTCGACAAAAAAATTTATTTCCACTTACTACAATGGAAGACAAAAGTGTAGCCAACAAGATGACTTCCAGTACAACTTCTGATTTGGTGCTTACTAATTTTTTGCATTCCAAAAATAATATTTGAAACATTTGGTGCGATGGTTATGATACATTTTTAAACTATTAAATTTTGACATCATTGAGTATTTATTGGAGGAAAATAGTACGCTATTTTTTAAGGATATTATGTAGACTAATGGAAATTGAATAAATGGTATTTAGCTAAAGTGAATATTTGATAAATTGGCTCACAAATATGTCAGCTAAAACTTTGTCATTCAGTATTTTGAAAAATCGATAAGAGTTTTAACTATTAGCGGTATTTCTAATAAAAACAATATTTTGCATTTTATTTGAAGGATGAACTTTTTAGAGTTCTGATTTTTTTTTACAAAAGAGCCACCACATAGTTGAATAAATAATTCTCAAATTACTCATTTTACGAGAAAAAAAATTGATAGAGATATCATACAATGAAGTATATCAAGAGTTCATAATATTCTTAGCTTAGAAATTGTAATTTTTTGTTAGAAGCATGTATATTCTCAGAAAACTCAAAATTTCCGCTCCAATAATTTTAAATTTTTGACATATATTTTTTTATTTAGTTTTATTGGGTTTTTGCCACGCTTCTGAAAAAATAATAAAGATTAATTAAATAAGCCCTTGCGCCAAACAGATCAGTCAAGGGTTATTTTTGAAACTTAATTTGCCTAACCAAAAAATCTCACACTGAAAAAAGCAGATAAGTAAATAATAACAAAAATTGCATCACTATCGCGCACTTCCGTATTATTGACGTTTCGATAGAGATGTAATTTTTGTTATTTTTTACTTATCTGCTTTTTTCAGTGTGAGATTTTTTGGTTAGGTAAACTTAGTTTCAAAAATAACCCTTGACTGATCCGTTTGGCGCAAGGGCTTATTTAATTAATCTTTATTATTTTTTCAGAAGTGTGGCAAAAACCCAATAAAACTAAATAAAAAAAAAACTAAAATTATGCCACAAATAAATAGCATCAGACAATATATTATATTTTATTTCAAACCAGTTTTCTAAAAAAATGCCCATGTTTTTGTTGTAGAACGACTAATTTTAGAATTATGTAATTTACTGAACTCTGCAGTAAACATTCTATAATTTAAAAGAATCAAATTCAAACGACCTGTACTTCGAATAAAATGCAAATGATATTTTCTTTCCTATAAATGACTAGAAATTTAAGCACTAATCAAATTTCTAAAATTTTCTGTGACGTCGAAATCCTCCCAGTGATACTAACCGCTCCGTATCTCCGCCACTGGTTTGCATATTTGTAAATCAACTTAGCGTTTCTTTATTTCTAATTAGATAAACCAGTAGCTTAAAATTTTATTAGGTTATATCTAACATTTTCGGAGATATTTCGAAAGAGACGTTAATGTTTTCAACACCCTGTATGTCTCGTAATGCCAATATACAATACGATGTTGTACAATGAAAATAAGAAAGCAAAAATATAAAAACTACTTTCACAATTTCATTCGTTATTCAGTTATAAAATTTAATTCTGCGATTTATTATAAACTTATTTGGCAAAAGGTATATCTGGATCGACTGTTAAAAGTGGTGTACTAATTTTTCCTCAATAAAATCAAAGTTAATTTGCATTATAATGATACTGTGAAAATGTATTCTACAGATTAAAAGTACAGTATGAAGTCATAATTTGCTGCATATTGAATCTTATATGAAACCGTGACAAAAAAATCAATAAAATCATAACAATTTTACTGTTTCATCTAGTTATGAGTTAAGGCTTACGGTGAGCGCTCGATCCAAAGGGATATAGTTTTCGCTCAGTAACTCCTCAACGAAAAATCATAAAAATATGCGTTTTTTTAATAGACTGCAAATATTATTTTACGTCGACGCTGTGTTTTGAAATTTTGAAAATATGCAAAATTCATTTTAAAAAAATTATTTTACACTTTTTCAAAAATTCAAAACACAGAGTCGACGTAAAATAATATTTATAGTCTATTATAAAAAACCGCATATTTTTATCATTATCCGTTAAGGAGTTACTGAGCGAAAACTATGGGTTTGTTCCAACATAGCAAGAATCGATTCCGAACCGTCCTGAATTAGTCAGTCAGTTCAATTGTTAATGTTCTCTCGGCGAATGCGACGTAAGACGGTGTTGGTCAAACATTTCTCACGGTACTGAACCAGTTCTCGACGGTTGTTGGAACAGATCTTATATATCGTTTGATAGAGCGCTCACCGTAAGCCTTAATTCGGTTGGTCAGTTTGGAATGAGCACCTATTTGGGTTTCCAAAAAACTTTTGTCGGCATTATTTGTTGGAAACTGTTCTTAAAAGATCGATAACGCCGAATATCGTACCACTTTTGTAACGATTGCGTGAAAAAAATCTAAATTAGAGACAACGACACATATACCTAATTAGTAAATGAAAACCTGTAATTTCTTAATTATTATCTACGTAAAGGTCTCTACAACTGTTTTTCTAAAATACTGGAAGTGGGTATTTTTAAAAATTAGTTGTGAAATATGATTTTCAAGTAAATCACACGAAATATGTGTACGCTTAGGTTTTATAAATAAATGTTATGTAAAAGGTATTTATTTGTTTTCCTACACCATTTCCATATGTATATCAGAAGGCGTTATTTATATTTCAGCCATTAATATTTCAATTTCATTCATTATTGCCACCTATAAAATTGTTTTATATAAGAATTTATGTTGGAACTAAAATTTTGTTCTGTGGTGGATTTCAAATCCAACTTCGTTTTGCACACCGAATGGCATTCTGAAATACAAGTAACAACTGGAATGTTTGGGATTATTCTCAAATTCAAATGTGAATACAAATCTGAAATACAGTTAACGCTTTCTGCTAAAGATATTAGAAAAGTTGCAGAAACAATCAAGTATGTCTAATTTGAGGTGTGATATACTTGGCAGTCATAACGGCTTCTGCTTCAGTGACGTATATCTAAATAAAGCTAGTGATACTCATTCATGCAAAAACTGAAAATCGTTAATGAAATGATCAATGTTGTATTGTTATAAGAAAAAAAATGATATTCGCAGTATATTACAATGTATTGTAGATATTGTTGTTGATTCGAAAATTTAGTTTTAACATAGTTTTTACTCATTATCTCTAATAAAATTGCAGGGACTTTTGTGAGCGATTTTCATACTGTTCTGGTTGTAAATGTGTTCTAAATAAGAATTCTTCCTGTATAAATAATAAATAATAATTAACTGTGATTTTATTACAGATGATTTTTAAGAACGGCGTAGCAACTTTTGTATTTATACACTAATTACCAGTAATTGTTTCATCATGCTGTGAAACAACACGTTGTAGTTGCCTGAGTACCTATAGTTAGTAAGGCTGTTCACGTTGTTATATAATAATATTAATAATAATGATAAGTCTTAGTCGATCGACTTGATTGTTGTTAGTTGTACACCACCTGCAACGTTATTGTGAAAAGAAAGGACTTAATAAAATATTACAGTTTCATATTCTTTCATTTACCTATATCCTTTCCTACTCTACCACTTGTTCTATGCCAAGCAGGCATACAGGGTATAAATAAAGGACAAGGCAATAGAAGGAATATCCAATTTGCAAGTTAAGCAATACTTTAGACAAAATTATTGAAAAAAAGAATATCAATAATAGCCGTACAGCCTGAATGAACAGTTAAAAGTTTCATGGGTGCGTAGTGATTATCTTTTTCTAAAAGACAGTTCTAACAAGCCGTTTAAATTTCATTATTTTTTGTCATGTGGCACAAATCACCCAATCATTTCAACATTTAATTAATAACAGCATTAAGGAATGGTTTCTCACTATGACACCAAGATTGTTTAACAAACACGGAATTCCAGGAAACAACTACTCTGCGGGCTAATGCCCCGACCAGCATTGAATTACACCTGGAAAACCTATAGCAACAGCTAGAATCATTCGTCAGACGCCCACCAGACATATACCGGTTTCGAGCTTATTAGCTCTCATCAGTATGCCATAGGTGAGGTATCCGACGAATAATCCTAGCTGCTTTCGTCTGTCTAACCCGACAGAAGGCACCATGAGTACGCGGTGTAGAACTAACTACATCTATCGGCCGTTCGCTACTCCATGCCGGACTGAAAATGTCACAGGCACGAAGCGTTCTACATGCAGTAGACACCATTGAAAGCTGGTGATCTTTATCGCGATCGGCGAGAAACGATATTTTGCAAACACGGAACTCCAGGAAACAACTACTCTGCGGGCTAATGCCCCGACCAGCATTGAATTACACCTGGAAAACCTATAGCAACACCTATGGCATACTGATGAGAGCTAATAAGCTCGAAACCGGTATATGTCTGGTGGGCGTCTGACGAATGACTCTAGCTGTTGCTATAGGTTTTCCAGGTGTAATTCAATGCTGGTCGGGGCATTAGCCCGCAGAGTAGTTGTTTCCTGGAATTCCGTGTTTGCAAAATATCGTTTCTCGCCGATCGCGATAAAGGTCGACAGCTTTCAATGGTGTCTACTGCATGTAGAACGCTTCGTGCCTGTGACATTTTCAGTCCGGCATGGAGTAGCGAACGGCCGATAGATGTAGTTAGTTCTACACCGCGTACTCAAGATTGTTTAAGTTTGACAGCTTCACATTTCAAATAAATTTCAAAATGTCACGTTTTGGCAATGTGAATTTTAAATCTAAATACGCTAATTAAAGAAAAATTATCACAAACAGTCACAAATACACGTGCGGAATATTTATGGAGACTGTCTGCGAAGGAAACGAGTTGGGCGGCCAATATGAACGTTTTGTACAAATTTTTACAGGTTAGGTACTACACTAACTAACCACTAACATTGGCACAGTTAATGATTTGAGAAATGGTACTAATATTAATGTCACAGATGTCCGATATCATATTGAAATCACCTAACATATGTAGGAGACTTGAAAAGTACGTTACTTCCAGCCGCTCTATTGTAGAAAGTTATATTTTGTCGGGAATTGATTCTAGGTATTTGAAAATCCGGACTTAATAGTTCCGGACAATCCACATTATTATGAAATATGTTACATAACATCTTTAAGCTATATAATTGGAAACTGGTCCACTATAAAACCTGATAAGGCGGCAAAGCATGCAATCAGGATCGGACAACAAACGGAAAGAAATTCCCAAGGAAAGAAATAAATAACATTTTATAATACATATTTTATACTGCAAATTGCCGCTATTGTTATTAATTATTAACAGAATTAATTTGTGGTTTCAATTAATAAAATAGTTTGACATAGGTACCTGATGTTGTTTGTTCTCGTTAGTTTTGAAGTTATTGGCAGCAACTATTATACGTTTACGTAAACCATCCACTTTAAATACCCCCCACAAAAAGAAGTCCAAATGATTTAAAGACAGCAGGTCGTGGCGGTCATGGTACCGCTTCTTTTTGTCCAATCCTTTGGTATTAATCCTTGGCCGCACTGTACATCATACGGATGTAATTGACTGATACGCCGTAAACCTCCTGGACATTCATCTCTTCCACGATTCGGCTTCAAATTTCCTGTCCCACACTCGCGTTACACTACACTGGCACTCACTGCACACCGCGGTAAAAACAGATGCATTTGACACATGTTTATCGGGACATCGTTCTACTATAGCATTTTCACATCGCCGTAAATTAAAACGATATCCATTAACTCCGAGTTGCTATAGATGTGAGCCATGTTTGACTCACTGAAAAACTAATGTAAAGACTCACTCACAAAAACAGCACACGTGATAAAAAGTAATCGGATTTTAATGTTCGGAATTGCCTGCCTAGAGACTACAGTAGCCCAGCAATGTAATACCGCATCCACACTCTCGGCGAGCAGCCGAGATGGCTAAGCGAGCGCGATACTCGACGAGGGCTCCATCCACACTCTCGTGCTCGACCAGTCTGGGACTGTCTCACCGAGAGTGTGGATGCGGCATAAAGGTTGAAAATACTTCAACTTCACAAATTTTTTACTCGGTAACTATTTTCTAGGATCTTACTAAACATTTTTTTACGATTTTGACCCCATTTTTGATGACGTATCTATTCCCAAATTATTTTATATAAGTTCTGAATCACCCTGTATACAACGCGACGGAGTCTTAAAGTACAAGAATTAAGCCAATAAAGTAAAAGCGAATGATCATATTCTCTTCCTGGATAACAATGATCAATTTTTAAACTTATTATTCCAGAATTTTAGCTCGATATTTAAAAAATGGGGCAAAACCCTCTTTTCCTACCGAAAATCGGCGCCTATTATAAGTATCGACTGAGATTTATAGATAAGCTTACATCTGTCAACAATATCTACTACCATGCGGTCGTTTTGTTTGCAGGATTTCTAAATGCAGAAACGATAAAAATTAAGATTATTTTTAGTAATAATACCTGATAGGTGTAACAGTTAATCCAGTTAGATCCACTATTTTGCATTCGTTTTTCATTATTTCGTTACAAACTGGCAAAACATTTTCATTCATTATAACCACTCAGTGTAATACATATATAGTTTTATTCAGGGGCGTATCCATGGGGGGGTAATGGGGGTAATTACCCCCCCCCCAAGAAGCTTACTGAAATGAAATACATTACTTTATAATTTTCCATGTAATAAAACAGGGGTAAAGTATTTGTAATTTGAATTACTTGATAATTGCATGCAAACAATACCTATTAAATTGTGTAATAAGTAATATTTCTATAAGTAATATTTAACGTTTACTAATGTGACTTTCAAGCCTAAATTCTGTAATTTTTCTCGATGTTGCTGCATATATAAATGCTGAAAATACCTCTGATCTAGATAAATACAATATTTTTAAATATGCTTTTGTCCGCGGCGAAAACTTTCTCTTTCCCAATTCTGTTCATAAAGACTCCTTGCTCTTCTACATATACATAGACATATTAAGTTAGACATTTTAATTATTGATATGCAAGTAAAAAAAAATAGAAAAATTAATTTAATTTCTATTATCTTTTATTTTTATAATACTGCTGCAATGCATACATTTTTAAATTACATACAGTGTGTCCACGGATGGAGTTGACAAGAGGAGAAAGTCTTTTGTTTTTGACTTTATCGAAAAATGTCACTCTTTATACAAAATTCTGCTTTTTGAAAAAATGAGACTATCATAGAAACGTGTTAGATCAGATATATAAAACAAATCTGTTTATAACCCGAAATAGAGTCCTAATACAAAGTTTAAAATCAAAATTTCAATTTTGACTTTTACTCTGCACAGTACGAATAGTTTGTTATTTGTTTTGTTTGCGCTCTTTTAATATCATGTGGGAGATCATTTGAATAAACGTTTTGTTTTAGGGAAAAAGTCAGGTGGTCTAGCTGGATAATGGGCCAAATATTCCAATCCACCTTTCACCATTGGCTGAGCAAGGCTGTAAAATGAGCAGGACAGCAGTCCTGTTGCCAAAACAGGTTATTGCGTACTTCTGGCTCTCAAGTAAAAATGGTAAACCAAATGTTTCCAAAATGTTTTGGCAACAGGACGGCTGTCCTGGTCACAGAAAGATTTGGCCCAATCCTAACCTTACATCCCTTGCCTTTTTTCTCCAAGGTGCCCTAAAACACATTTATTCAAATGATTTGCCACATGATAGGGAAGTATTAAAAAAGCACATACGCCAAGGAATACATGAACTGAATGAGTCGCTAACTATTCGAACAATTTATTAAGTTAGCGGAAAAATGTGTTGAGGTAGGAGGTAGAGGTAGAGTAAATGTTAAAATTTAAATTTTGATTTTAAAATTTGTATTGGGACTCTATTTGAAGTTATAAACAGATTTGTTTTATAAGAATGTTGTATACAATAATAAATAATGGCTCTTGAGTATTTTCTTGTTTTCTTAATTTATGAGCACCCTGTATATCTGATCTAAGAAGCTTCTATGAGAATTTCATTTTTTCGGGAAGCAGAACTTTTTATAAAGAGTGACATTTTTCGATAAAGTCAAAAACATAAGAGTTTCTCCTCTTGTCAACTCCATCCGTGGACACACTGTACATATTTTACTATTGATATTGGATATTAACTTCTTTTATTTAACAAAAGTCTTTATTTATGTTTAGTTCTTTAGTCTGTTGATGTTGTAAGTCTGTACAACTTTACCCCCTCCAAGATAAAATCATAAATACGCCCATGGTTTTATTATTCCCAATTGCAGTTTATTAAATATTTCATTCATATATTTTTTTAAAGCTGACGTTTCGGTATGTTATTATACCATTCTTAGGGCGCTACAAATTAGATACAACTTATATAAGTGCCCTTTAGGATGGTATAATTAAATATTAGTTTTCTTTAAGTAGACTTACAATCCAAAAAGAACAATTTAATTACTAACAACTGGTCTAAATAAACAACAATTGATTATAATGTTGGATTATGTTTCCTGCAAAATTTGGAAAGTAGAAATAGTAATATAGGATAATTGAAAACATGTAAAATATTTTTCCGTAAAATTTATTAAAAGTATAAATAATTCCTACTATGAAAACATTAAAAAATTTATACCTAATTATGAACTAATGATAATAGTACTTGTACCTGCCCTATAAAAATGTAACTGATTAAATTATATTCACAATATTAATAAAAATAAGGAAAGATATTGAAAAATCACAAAACTACTTAGGAATGTACAATATTATTCACTACCATTTACTATAAGTAATGTCTAAGTGCCAACCCAATATTACTGAAAAACCCTGATATTTTATTAATGAAACCATCAATAACATTTTGTTCCTCTTTTGTTGGTATTTTTTGTATATTGTCTGATATCCTGTTAATCACGCTTGTAATATTATCCGCTAAAGAAGTTTCATCATTTATACCGTTATTATCATTGAATGCTACTCTAACTTCCATACTTTCCACCTTTGTAGGTGTTTCTTCCTTTATTTCTGATTCTGTATCGGATGTAGATGATTTCACAGAAATATCTTCATCAGTCCTCTTCTGGTGGCTATCCTGTGCGGCAGTCCTAAGTTTGTAATCCTCCTCGTCTACCTTAATCTTAGGAACAATGTACCTTTCCTTTTCTATTTCATTCATAGATGTATCTTTATCGAGATAGTCTAAACTGTTCTCAACAATTTTTCGTTTTCTTCTGGAATCTGAATATTCATTTGGAATGATCACATTCCTGAACATCAATAAATCGTTGATCGGTTCAAATGTGTTGGAGCTATCAAAATTGCATTCTCTTTTTAAGGAGAGTATGTCCGATGGTTTCCACTCTTTGAGGCCTGGTGTAAGTGGTTTATAATTTCCAAAATCGTAGCCGTCGTTGTCAGATAATGACCTTTTGGCTACATTGATATTTAGAAAAGCTCGCTTATTTTTGTTGGCACTATCTATAATATTTACCTGAGCAGGATTATCGTTTTCCTCATTTACACAATCAGTATCTTCCTTATTTTCACATTTTCTGAGTGTTACTGTATCTTTTTTTGTATTTTGCTGGTCCTCTGTCATTGTTTGTGACCGTGTACTATTTGCTATTATTTTATTTATGTCTTTCAACCTAACAGATAGTTTTTCTCTAAGTGATTTTAACTTTTCGTGTATTTCCTCTTTCTTGTCTCCAACTGTCTGCGTTTCATCTTTCTTATTTTCCAGTATATGTAGTTTCAGTTTATTCTTCAATGCATCTGTTTCAAATTTAAGTTTATCCACTTCCTTGGCTTGCAGCAAATCTTTTAAGCGTTGTTTTATTTTGTAAATTGGTGTATCTGCATTCATGTCATCTTGACTTATATCCTCCGTATTCCTTTTTATGCGTTTAAATGTTTCATACTGACCATTTTCAAACTAAAACAATATATGGTAATAGTTATTTACAATATAAGCGTTGTAAAATTCATGTTAAACAGGAGATGTTAAAGTTATCAATAGAGACGTCAACCGAATTTGATAAAATATCTGGTATAGTAATATGAATTTACAACAGGAATGTTACACATACAAAATGTTATCTACTTTCATTTAATAACTCGAAAAAAATATTTGCTAAAAAGTATCAAATGACGCGACATGAATGTGGTGTACCTGCCATTAACTTTACGGATCAAGTTTTCTTATGTTACTTTCGCATGGCTACTGTCAAAACTTTGTCAAATAAACCCATAAATATAAAAAATGTTCTTCTAGAAAAGTGATTCTGATGGAAGTTTTCAAACCGCGGTATATGTTGTAATACCAAAAGTTTGAAGATTGCTGCAAAGCTAACAAGGTAAGGGAAGTGTCTGAGAAAATCCATTTGGTTTATTTTTCCAACAACAACGCTTCCAGAAACCATTTACACTATGGACTCATTACTCATATTAATAACTATGATTTTCTTAAGAAAAATCAAGATATAAGCAGTTTTTCTCAATTAATCGCATTTTTGAAAAGATGTTCAGAGGGTTACAAGGCCAAAGAGTCCAAAATATTTACGAAGGAAAAAATATATAAGTTTCTAAGTACTGCAAATGATGAAACATATTTACTCATGACAAAAACAAAAATTGTCTGAGAATTTGTAACAGGAAAGGAAATATGGCAGGTATCAAATGTTTAAATATTTTTCGAAAATATGTTGAATTTCGTCCTCCTTTTTTACTGTATTAGAAAGGTATTCTAAGCTAATATAAATCAAATCTCCTACAATTCCTATCAATGAAGTCATATGTATGCTCTCTGATACCAAACATCTAAGTATGCCAATGAACAATTCCACGGACAAAGCTCCATTCAATAATTATCTAAAGAAATTAATTTATCTAAATTTACTAGCCTGGTTTAATGAAAACACTCTATAAATATCTAACTTTCACTTTTGACAGTGGGAACTCGAAAATTCAACCACAATAGATGAGATCTGACCTATTTCTGCATTTTTAGGATTGCTTCTTCAGGTGGCCTCCTTTAAGTTGAGTCAAATATCTAACTACAAAAATTATTATATAAATTAAAATTATTTGAAATTAAATATCGACAATGACAAAAGTGAGTTTAGCCTGTTAATGATTTTTAAATTAAATATGACGTTTACCCTTTATGTAATGGTTTTTCTATATTTTTAGGTATTAATAATATTGTGTGAAACTAACTACTCTGTGGGCCAAAGCCCCAACCAGCGTTGAATTACACCCACAATATCTACCCATATATTCTTTATTATTAGCTATTGTAAAATTTTTTACTGTATTAGAATGGTATTTTAAGCTATTATAAATCAAATCTACAATTCCTATCAGTGTATGCTCTCTGATACCAAATACTAAGAAATGTTACAAAAGCTAATAATGAAGAATATATAGGTAGATATTGTGGGTGCAATCCAACACTGGTTGGGACTTTAGTCCACAGAGTAGTTACTTTCACACAATATTATTAATACCTAAAAATATATAAAAAAATTTACATAAAGGGTAAACATTATTCAAGTACGTATTGTCATATTTAATTTAAAATTGACAGGCTAATGTCACTTTTGTCATTGTCGATATTTAATTTCAAATAATTTTAATTTATGTAATAATTTTTATAGTTAGATATTTGATTCCACTTAAAGGAGGTAACCTGAAGAAGCAATCCTAAAAATGCAAAAATAGGTCAGATCTCATCTATTGTGGTTGAATTTTCGAGTTTCCACTGTCAAAAGTGAAAGTTAGATATTTATAGAGTTTTTTAATTAAACCATGTTAGTAAATTTAGATAGATTAATTTCTTTAGATAATTATTGAATAGAGCTTTGTCTGTGGAATTGTTCATTGGCATATGTTTGGTATCAGAGAGCATACATATGACTTCATTGATATGAATTGTAGGAGATTTGATTTGTATTAGCTTAAAATACCTTTCTAAAACAGTAAAAAATGTTGCCAAAGCTAATAATAAAGAATATATGGGTAGATATTGTGAGTGTAATTCAACGCTGGTTGGGGCTTTAGTCCACAGAGTAGTTAGTTTCACACAATATTATTAATACCTAAAAATATATAAAAACTTTCGTCCTCTTAATGCAACTCACAGGCGTTTTTTCTAAAAACAAGGAAACTATACCCCCCAGCCTGTCCGGAGTGAATATATTTGAAAGCATTCCAAAAATGTTTGTAACAAAGCTTGGATTAAAGAATCCTGGAGAATACGCTGGGATATTATTTTAGAAGGTCCTCAGCCACCATTATGGTTGTTTGCGGTGCAGATATGCAGATGTTAAATCGTCATGGGGCCTGAAAATCTTCTAAGGTAGAAGGCTATGTTAAGAATTCTTTAGATAATAAAAAACATATAGCAAAGAAGATCATGGGATCAAGCACGGATGTGACGATTGGTAATTCGAAATAAATCATCTTCTAAAAAGCGGCGTTTTAACAGAAAAATTATAATCAAACGTTTATTTATAGAACTGTAAATTTCATATCACTAAATGAAAGTAGATAAATTAATTTTTACGTAAGTCAAAACAAATTAATTTATTACAAGTGGTCATTGAATGTGATTTGTAAATAACCTGTCACCTAGACAAAATTGAAAAACAACAAGTAGAACATTTATGATAAAGCACCAAGAAGGATAAAGATGTCAATGACTTTACCTGTTTTCTATAATTTTCTAAACAATCAACAACACTTCTTTTATCAAAACTCTTTTCATTTAGATCCGGTTCATCGTCAGATTCATCAAAACTTGTAGCAGCCTGGAAATAATAATGGTGTAAGCACAGAATAGCCTGAGTACCTAAGTGCATATTGCTTAACTGGAAATACTACCTTAGAAGCATCGTTTTCTACCTCGCCTAATTCCTGAACATTTTCATAAGAGAGAATGCTACGTTTTCTTCGTAAATATTCCATTGAGTCAAAAGCCTTACCCTTCGAATTATCGACCTGTAAAAAAATAATAAATTTAAAAGCATAACATTGTCATCAGAAGATTGTGTTGTTACCATTTTTCCTTTATGCTTATTCTTTGACTTTTTGTGGGATGATCTAAAATATTCAGAGATACAAGGAAGTTCTGCTCCAATATCATTTATCTCGTCTGAAGCAGTTAAAAATGCAAGCGAGTCTTCTACTTCATCTGAATCATCATTGTCAGGCTTTAATCTAGAACTATCTTTATTAGGTTTAACAGTGGATACTTGTTTAATCCGTTCAAGTATGCTAAGTTTCTTAGGTTTTCTATATTTTTCTTCAGAGTCCATTTTTTCTTGTCCTGATTCTTCAGAAGTAGCCGATTCAGTAAAGAAGTTCATATTATGAGTGACTTTATCCACAGAAGAATCTTCATCGTCTAAATCGCTTAGTTCATCGCTGGATGATTGACTTGTGGCATCTTTCTTCAATTTCTTGTCTTTAAATAAACTTTTAGAATGTTTTTCCATTAATTTTTTCGCTTTCTTGAGTCGTCCCTCGGTTTTCAATTTGAGAAGTTCCATATTTATGTCCCTTTTAAAACGGTAATTTTTCTGTTTTATTTTTTTAATTCGGTCTCTAATATTCTGCTTCAAAGTTTGTGTATTGCCCACTACATCTGACATTTTTTCTTCCAAACGCTGTCTATTTTCTTCTATCTTGGCTCTAAGATTTAATAACTTCGTATTGACATCTCTAGGTTTTCTAAACGATCTTCTATCTTGTTGCGTTGAGGGTTGCACCATTGCAATGTCGTCCATCCGAGTGTTAATTTCGACTGGTGAACTGGATAATTTTGGCTTCAGAAATTTCCTTCTTACGGCTTCCACGATAATATCTAATTCATCTTCAGTTAAAAATATTTTCTTTTGAGCAGCTCTGGATCTAGCTCGATCTCTTAACATCCGTTCTGTTTCTTCACTTTCCAGGTCTAAGTGCCTGGACCTTGGCCCGATAGAGATCTTTTGTTTTTTATGTTGTCCAAAAATATTTCTCTTCAATTCTTCTCTCCTTTTTATCAATTCCAAATGTTCTTTGTATCGGTCTTGCAATGTGTCTTTCTTTAAATTGTCCTTTTGCTCACTTGAGCTTTCTACAGGATCGGATTGGATCCTCTGTTTTAAGTTGTTTAATTTTAACCTAAGACTAGGTTTGGGGACATTTTCGTCAAGCTCGAATACTTTTCTTATTCTCCGTTGAAGTCCTTCTGGAGAAAGGTCGTTATTAAATGAATCGTCCTCAGAAATGACAAAGCTTTTTACAGTTTTTCTTCCTTCGGGGACAAAGTTCCTTCCTTTTTCTTCATTAATACAAACTGGTACCTTTGCTCTTGGTAAAACAAAGAAGCCTATTGCCATTGGTGGTACTTTAAGTGAAACGTAAGTTTTAAATTTCATGATACTTATCTTTGGTTGAAAATTATCTTTTTCTAGTAAAATTCTAGGAGTAATTTTTTTGCCATTTAAGAAGATATCACTGAAATAATATTTTTGGTTGTGAAAATACTCCTATATGTTTAAGTATGTTTTATTTTTAAGCATATTATAATGGTTTATATTCAATGATTCAGAGCAACACTGTTAAAAAAATATCACTTACGTTGAATTTTTAGTTGAAGATGTCAAAATGTAAGAGTGAACCTCTATAAATCTACTCCACGGAATGTTTTCCAAATTGATTTTGACCTTATAACCTTGTGGATTGCTGTTAACTACCATTACAGTTAAGGCTCCGTTTTCTTTAAAGTCATTTTGTTCTTTGGTGCAATGGGCAAAAACTGAACAACCTGGATGATGGGCTAAAGGTTTTGCTTCTAAAACGCTTTTCCCAATTAATTTTTTGTGTAATAGCGAAAACCAATAAGCCTAAAAGGATCAGTATCATTTTTAAAGTACATAATAATCTAGTCAAGATTTAATAGTTATTTATGCAACAAGTGCAAAAAGTAAGCGTTTATTGCACGCGACGTGCAATAAGCACTTTTTGTACGAGTTGCATACAATATTTTTTCTACGATCATGCAAAAACCAAAAAATGTTATTTAGATGACACTTAGTCTAGAAAAATGTGACGTCGATTTGAAGGTTTATGTTTGTCATGATGACAAAATGCTGCAGTACAATGACAGATGAGTGCAATAAAGAACCACTTTTTCCACTAAATATAGTTCAATAAAGTATTGTTTTTTGCATGAACGTAGAAAAAATAATTTGTCAAAATAACCGCCAAGAAAGACTGGATAACTATTTACTATATACTACTTTACATTAAAGCTAAGAAACAATAAGTAATAAAGAAGATGCCAACAATAAATTTGATAGAAATTAGATACACAAATGTCTTCATTTCAATATTGAGTGTAACGAGTTACAATATAAACTGAAAAATTCAAAAAATTTGAATGTTTGTGAGGAGAGATGATAAAAATAAATTGCCACAAAAATTTTAAAAAAGAATGTGAGAAAACAATGAGAATGGCCAAAAATGAAAAAAGATCAGATATTAAAAGAATGAGAAAAGTTTAACGGAGGGGTAATTTCCCGAAGAAAATAGGTTTATAGGGTCGAATTTCTTACAAAACAACAAAATATTGCTAAAAGATTTCGGATTCTAAAAATTGATACATTTTGAAAAGCTGTATTTCAGAAACTAATGGTTTGAGTTCAAATTGTAGCAAATTTATTCTACTTCGAAAACGTAAAGTTTTTATCCAAAGATTTGTAAGGGAATTGAAGGGTTTCAAATTTAAAAATATATATATTTTTTATCCATATAGAGCTTTGACAAACCCAATTACTTCATCGTTGAAGTTTGGCCAAACTAAATCTTTAACATCCTGTATACTACACATATAAAGTTTTCCAAGCTGGAAAATATATATTATAGACATGTAAATATAAGAGTATAGGCAATATTGATTTTTGAAGTTGGCTGTAAGTAAAACTTAAAATAACTATTTAGACCAGTTTATAAAAATGCACAACAGAAACTAACTTACGGGGGTATCAGAAAAAATATTCTCCAACTCGGGTTGTCTAAAGACCACATCGTACCCCATTTTTGCAGCATTTCCAACTTGATGCGCCCAAAGTAAGGTGGAAAAAAACGATACTGGTTCGGGTTTTGGAGAGACTGTCCAAAATTTTACTGGTGTTTTAGTAACTTTCAAGCCCGATTCCTTCTTCAATAAGGATTCTCCTTTAGAATTTCTAAAGATAAGGAAAATAGTTACTTAGATTAATAAAGTAAACCACAAGCATTCTTACAGTTCCCAGGTGACAGTTGTTACAATATCTTTAAAATCTTCAAAGGCACATTGGGTATTACCCGTAGGAAGGTCACCATTAATATTCCCTGAGTTGTTGCGTTCTGGAAAAGTAGCTAGGATGTCCTGTAAAATGTCGAGGTCCTCTTTGTATCCAGCTTCTTTTTTATTTAAGGAGTCTGAAATTAATGATTGCTTAAAGTAAATTTACCTTGAATTGCTAAATTTCCCGACACCTTACGGAATCTGATTATACATATATATAAGAAATAATTTAAAAGATACGCTAACAACAACAATCAAACACATATTTTTTTAATGGAGCAGTCCTTAAAAAAATAGTACTACATTTTTGAATTCTCCATTTATTCTAAACTGTTTAATATAAGGTTTTTAAAGGTATATCTAAACTTTGTAGTTTTTGAAATAATTAGAATTAAATAATCACATCGATATTTTCCGTTAAATCCAGTGGCGTAGGTACCTATTTTCTAGAGGTAATATTTTTCAAGTTGTAGCTGCTTAAAATTATTTTTTACGAACGCTTTAAATATGCAATTTCCTTTTACACACCCCCTTCCCCTCACGACGACTTCATAAAAATTTGTAAATGACAACCAATGACAATATTTGTATTGTCTTAATACTTTATGAGATATGAGCGTTTCAAATTTCAAAATTCACAATTGAATATCGAAGCTGCCATGAAATATTTGTGTGTATGCTTATTCAATTAAATGAAATGACTGGTAGATACACATGAATGTCAACATAAGATACTAAAATAATTGTTAATATTATCTAAATAATAGTATAGTTAACGGTATTATGACATAATTTAATTCTGAAGTTTATCTCACATTAATTTATTCCAGTTAGAAATTATTTAAATAAAGTTCTTCCAGCACGCTGGACTGGCAGACGGGGAACAATTGAATAGAGCTCTTCTTTGACCTTACCCCTTTAGATTTCTTTCTTTATAATTGTTTCATTATTGTAATTTACTGTTCCCGTATTGTTATTAATTTCATGTCAAATTGTTATTTGAAAATTTATTTATTCAGAAAGTGCATACTTAGTTTACATTGATAGAGTATGCAAATTCATTTGTTTAGATGGACAAATATTCCATGGCAACTTCAAGTATTAAGATAATACCATTTAATCAGATATTTGCTGAGCGCACAATTTCAAGGCGAATAAGAATTTGCAATAAAAAAAATGGCTGGTAATTAAAACATTTAATGGTGTTATTATTAGGAGGAAGGGTGGATGGTAAAAAAATTCGTATTACCGGATATAGTAAATTTTTGACAAAACCATTATTCAGTGCGATAGAAATATCGAATAGTATCAAGGAATTTATTTTTACAAGTAAACATTTCGATCTCTAAATTATGACAGGCTTCTGAGATATAAACAAAGAGGGCTGTAAAAATTATGTTAACGCTCAATTGTTTTTTTAAAAATGTTGTATGCCTACTATCGCGAAATGAAGCTGTATGCAGTCATTTCCATATCCATGAAAGTCATCGAAAATGGATACATTATACAAGATTTCAAAAGATGATGGCAATTGTAAATGAGAAAAACTCTCATGTAAGATACGTAGATAGGTATAAGGGAAGTGTAACATGGATCTACAGAGAATATAATTCTGCACTAGAAAATGTAAAAATATAAAAAGGTCATTAAGAGAAAGTAGTTTTGATGGTTTAAATTTAACAATATTCGGCACTTGATTGTATGCATGAAATTATGCCACTTATAAGAAATTGTTCAAATAAAGTGATGAACATGATTACTTTCTGAACTATTGTAAATATTTGAAATACGACAAGGATTAGGTATAGGAGTCTCGTTGAAATATCATGAAGGATCCAAAAATTGAATAAAAATTGTATCATTCCATTTAAAAGATTATGAAGTTAATGACGACTTCTAATATAACAGAAAGTAAAGTTCATATGAACTTTGCAGAAAGTGACAGCTTTTTGAAAATATTTCCATTGAAAAGATCATATTAGATTATACAAGGAGTCAAATTTATGTTCATAAAAACTGATTTTATTTTCATCTGTACGAATTATAAACTCTACTAAAACTGCAGTGTAAGGAAATTTTAACAATCATGTTTCGTCCAGCGTTGAAAACTCTTTATTTTCTTGTCAACTTACAGAAGCGTTTCTTGTTAGCGATGTTCCATTATTTAAATTAGAGAATACCAAATTGCCCACTACATCTCCGGAAAAATACATAGACCGGAAAATCTCTCATAAAAGTAGGTACCTATGTTAAAATGAGAATAAACAGATCAGGTATATAATACCTAATGTACTGAAATCAGTACATGAAAAAGTTGCGGTGAATTTTGTTCACTTAATTGATGCATGGAGAAATTTTTTTGAAAAAATCGTCGGTATCTTATTTTGGAAAATATGGAAAGCCTTAGGTATAGGTAGGCATATTTCCAGGAGTTACCACCAAATAAGTATAGTAATACCTATACAGAATGATCATTACGAATGGGAAATCTCGGAACTTAAAATACTAGAGACTCAAATAAGAATATTGTTCTTTATTTTACCGACACCTCCTGGATAATAATGGAACACGTGAACATTCGTGTCCTTGCTCTCGTTTGCTCGCTCATTTGGTCTGGAACTAGCTTAATGTGCTGACACTAACGCATGCGTCGGATGAGTATGTATTCTAGCTGAGGTACTAGCGACATACCTTGTATACAGTGTGTCGATAAAGTAACAGGTCTATTTTTCATTTTAATTTACTGTTTTTTCAAATAATAATTTAATATATAGAGTTATCTACCTTCGAGTAATGACGTCATCACCCCACTATAGTACGCCCACCCTGTACCAATTTGAAGCAACTTGTGATATATTTTTGGAATCAGCTCAGCAAGGGAAGTCCCATTCAGTGTTCGATTTAAAAAAACGGTGATGACGTCATTACTCGAAGGTAGGTCACCCTGTATACTAACTTATTATTTGAAAAAATAGTACATTAAAATCAAAAATCGACCTGTTTCGGGAATTTTTAATAATATTTTTTATTTAGCTTATAATGAATTTATGCAAGCAAACGGAAACAAACAACACAAGCTACAAAATTGAAATTGGTGAGACAAAAAATTAACAATAAAATATTCATTACTTGTTTTTAGCGATGTTGGCTTGCCAGAGATTTTTAATGTCTCCAACGTTTGACACCCCCTATGCCTATATTTCATAGGGAACATTTTCTCCTAAAGTTAAAAATATTAACAAGTTATCGTTTTCGTTGGAAAACCCTGTACAAAATAGTTTTTGAGGGATCCTACAAAATTCAAATCGATAATTCTTACCAAATCCAAGCATCCAGTAACAAGAAACGTTCAGTTTATCGGATATCTCCAACAGTGGCAGAGTTGATTTAGGATTCCAGGCCCCTCCGGTGGTTTCATCTTCGTTAATGCCAAAAACGGGCGTTAAATTAGCCAGTTTAAGCCACTCATTAATACCGAACCACATAGATGGCATCAGGACTACGTTATTACCATCGCTTGATAAATTATTCCCGCTTTCGTCCTCATTCTCTGCATGTTTCACTAACTGAGTGGGGCGACCCACTATCCTGATATAAGCAGGACTTAAGTGTTTGGCTAGCAGAAGAGATGTATCGCTAAAAACGAAAAAAATATATATAATAAACTGTTCAGAGTCGTAGTCAAGGGGACGTCAGGGGCGTGTAACACAAGCACTACAATTGTAACAATTGTTGAATTGTTAAAATTCTGTAACACACTGCAACCTGTAGCTACATGTGCCGAACTTGTAATAACGGAGAAATTTCTACACTTGTAGAGCTGTTCTGTAACTCAACGAGAACACTTGCAAGTTTGTGTTACCGATTTTATTACAATTGTAATGTAAGAATTTTCACCTAACTGAAACCATGGGTAGAACCTCCTACAAGTGTTAGTATAATAAATACGTTGCTCAACGCAGTCGTACTAAAATGTGGTCAAGTGAATCTAGTAGAAAAAATGCTGAGGGAGTTGAATATTGTTCTAGAGACCGAACAGACTTTGTTTTCCTGTCTGACGATGAGTTTATAGAAAGATTTCGACTGAATAGAGTACAATTTAAATCTTCTTCAAGATCTTTCTCCATCCCTTGAAAATAATAGTAATCGTTGGTATGGGTTGTCGCCTACAAATAAAATGTTAGCATTACACTGGTTAGGAAATGGTGGGCAATACCATGGTATTTGTGATATGCACGGCGCGGCGTTTCGAAAATGACTGTTTTCCGATGCGTTCATCAATTTGTGGATGCAGTTAATCGGATTAAGTTTAATGATATAGTATCGTGGTCAGCAGATGTAGTAAATGTTATTCAAGGATTTCATGAAATGGCAAGTAGGCCTGAAGTGTGTGGTGTAGTTGATGGAACACTTATAAATATAGATGCTCCAACATTGAATGAACCTTCTTTCATGGACCGACACGGAAAACATTCAATCAATTGTATGGCTGTTTGTGGACCGGATATGACTTCTACATATTCTAGATGTTTTGTAAATTATTAGCTACATTTGTACGACTTCTTCATATTTCCTACAAGTGTCGCGGTGAAGTTTGTGTTAGTGCTACACTTGTTACACTTGTATGGCTTGTGTTATAGGCCCCAGGTGGGGCTCCTCCTTAGAGCCCGCCTAAGGAAAAATGTAAACATATTTGGAATATAAAATATCAGATCAACTCACAGATAATCACTGATAGTTCGCAATGTAAATAAATGAAGAAAAAGTGTAACATAAATAAATTAGGTAACTATTGTAATAGTTTACTCAAGTAAATTTAAATTTTATCATGTTTCATACAGGGTGTCTAGAATATGACGTAATTTTAAGGGCTTATACAGGATGGTCCGTAAATAATGGTCCATGGAGACCTACTAGATTTTTCACTTCAAAATATGACAATATGCTTTAATAAAATGTTGATAATAAAAAAGATACAGGGTGTCTAAGTTGGGATTTAAAAAGTGTTTTTTTTGTAGTAATTATACTGTCTTTGAACGTATCAACTTAAAAATTTGGGAATAGATGTTTTTGGATATGATAAATCATAATTTGTTAAAAAATCTTAAATCTACATTGTTTTAGAGGAAAAAAGATACGGGTCATTAGTCTCAGAAATTGGCCATTTGGCCGAGAAAATAGCTCCTCAGCAATCAGCTGCATACATAGTTCATTGTAGAATATTTTCAGATATTTTGAATTTTTTAATCAAAATTAGGTACCTATTCTATGAACTTTTAAAAATTACAATCAATAATTTATTAAACGAGTAAACACAGTAGTTTGTAAGCAATTTAGTTTAAGTAATGCTCAAATCGATGTTCATTTTTCTGAATGCAACGATGACGTCGATGTGTGTCTTGTACGAATGTGTCATTGTTTATTTCATTACAAACTCTTCGAATATGATATTGTAGATTTTCTCCAATATACAGTGTGGATACAAATTATGGAATATTGCTTATATTTCTTAAAATATTTGTCATATCAAAAACATGTTTTAATAAAACTGTAAAAAGCGGAGTGCAGACTAGATAACAAAACATGTTAATAACTAAGTTGTACAACAAATGTGTTGTACAACTTTGTCGTGTAACTTGTTCTAATATAACAGAAGCATCCAGATTATATAGCAAAAATCTAAACAAAATAGTGCGCATTTGTAGCTGTAGGCATCAGCTTCATCGCCACTTCAATTCTCGCTGGAATTGTCCAATAAGCATGCGCATTTTTTTTTCTACTTCAATTGCATGTTTTAAATTGTGCGGCTAGTTCAGTCCATGCGTCGTGATTTTTATTTTTGTTTTTAAAATCTATAAATGTAGGATCCCATAATACTCGTTGCTCGCAAAATAGCTCAATTAAATGAGTGGTCAGCTCTTTTGACCATTCCATCGCGTAAATAACTCCACGTGAACAGAGCAAACTAAAATCACTCATGAAGGTACAAGCCGCGAGACGGTTCTCGCAATACCACGCCAAACCTAGCGATGTTTCAATAACATATTTTTAAGTGTAGACAAGTCAGGGCATGTTTTACAACAAAGTTTTATAACTTCCTTTGATCTTTACCGACACCTTATGGATAACATAAAACTTGCGATATAACAAAAAAAATGTTGTACAACACTGTGATATATAACATTTTTCCTCTCGTTTCTGTAACAAGTTGTATAACTTTGCTATAAAACATGTTTTGTTACATAGTCTGGACTCCGCTTTAGGGGAATTTATTTCTCGTTTAGTGATATCAAGCAATTTTTCGTAGCACAAAAAAGTGGTTGCCAAAGTAACCGACTTAATTTTTTTAAACGGCACCATAGACATTTTTGGTGAAAATTAATACATCGGACCTTTCTAAATATGATACAATACAACTTTAATGGGGTCACATAAGAAAAAAATACAGTAAATTTAAGTTTTCTATTATGCTTTTGATACTGTTTATCAAAATAACTATTAACACGGCTGACGTTAGACATTTGTTTTTATTATCAACGTAATTTTCGATATTTGGCCGCGTTAAAAACAATCCTTTTTTGCAATTAAGTGCAATATATAATACAAACTTTTAGTGTAGTATATAGTTTTATTACTATCAGTTCCAGTTTCTTAAATATTTTGATGAAAATGTAATGAATTATTCATTTGTTCGGATGACGTCGGGCGTCTGAATTCTTGTCGCGAGTATACAGTAAACGTACTTTTTTACTCAATTTTCTGTGTACTTAAGTACTTAGCAGGTTATAATGGCGCTTGAATTAAGTGAAACGGAAAGAATACAGCTTTTAATGATGGTGGGATATGATGACGGGAAGTATGCGAGTTGTTCAACAAACTTCATCCAAACGTGCCTCAAATAAAACAATCTTGTGTTTCCAAATTGTTAAAAAAAAATTAACGGGACAGGAAGCCTTAAAGTTAAAGTACATATAGGGCGGCCAAAACAGCTACTGATGACGATACTACTTTAATACAAGATAACTTACATTTGTCCAGTCGGAGAATTAGTAGAATGCAAGCCATTTCACACTGTTCTGTGTTGAAACAGCTCCACAAGGAAAAGTGTCATCCATACAAGATGCAGCTCGTTCATGAACTTGTGGAAAATGATTTTAAATTTAACATGGATTTGGAATTTGGCAAAAAGATTGTGTTCACCGATGAAGCCACTTTTATGCTTCATGGATTTTATAATAAACAAAATTATCGATATTGATGTCAAAAAAATCCACACTGGATACGAGAAACTCGAACCCAGTGCCCAAAAAAAATTAATGTCTGGACAAGTATACTAGGAAATAATATAGGACCATTTTTTATCAATGAGAACCTAACTGCCGACAAATATCTTAATTTGTTGAGAGAACAAATTGTACCTGCTTTGCAGGCCCTGGGTCCAATTCATCAAATGTGGTTTTAGCAAGATGGAGTCCCTCCAAATTATGGAAGTGCCATAAGAGAATATTTAAATGAAATGTTTCCTGCAAGGTGCCCATTAAATGGCCAGCAAGGTCACCCGATCTTAATCCGTTTGATTATTTTTTGTAGGGTTACTTAAAAAATATAGTCTACAAAGAAAGACCAGTAGATCTTGAAGATCTTACAGCGAGGAACAGAATCGACACCACACGTTGGCAAATTTGAGTGAAAAAGAATGTGCCTGAACAATAATGGCCGTAATTTTGAACATTTAATGAATTAGTTCACATCTGTCCCATTTTGTCATTTATCCTATTAAAATTAACTTAAATCGTTGATCTTTTAATTTTTTGGCTCCTTAAGGACATAAAATAAAATTATAAAAATTAAATTTACTGTATTTTTTTTCTTATGTGACCCCATTTAAATTGTATTGTATCGTATTTAGAAAGATCCGATGTTTTTCAACAAAAAAAGTATATGGTGCAGTTTAAAAAAATTAAGTCGGTTACCTTGGCAACCACATTTTTTGTGCTACGAAAGATTGCTTGATATCACTAAACAAGAAATAGTTTTCCCTAACACTTTTATTAAAACATGTTTTTGATATGAGGAATATTTTAAGAAATATAAGCAATTTTATATATTTTTAGATATTAATAATATTGTGTGAAACTAACTACTCAGTGGACAAAAGCCCCAACCTGCGTTGAATTACACCCACAATATCTACCCATATATTCCTTATTATTAGCTTTTGTAACATTTCTTACTGTAAAAAATATAAGCAATATTCCACAATTTGTATCCATACTGTATATTCTCCTTTAAGAAGGGCCAAATAAATAATCTGATGAATTGAAGTCGAGTGTTCGAGCAGGTCAAGCAACTGGACCATCTCGATCAACATACTATACTACGATATTTTTCTGTAGACCGTATATAACCAAACTCGAACTTGACGTTCATAATGTAAGCCATCCAAATATACATAATTTAAATTAAATCGTTATTTCTTTATTAAGTCATTGGTTATAATTTTATAAATTTCTTAGGATAATTTTAATTAGAAAAAGTGATTCGCAAATTTTATTCTTGCCTATTGACGATTGATTGTGGTAAACGAAAACGAATAAAAAATTATACTCTCATTTAAAAAATATATCTATGACGTCACCACTTATCTACAGTGGGACTAAAGAAAAATTTAGTGCATCTATCTATTTTTATATCTCCTTTTTTCTCTCTGAAATAAATATAATCCATCTGCAGGCCTATAAATTAATTCGTTGGCTTATCCGGTTACTCATCAATTCGTTTATAATAAAATGACCTAATCCTCTTTTTTCACAAATAAAAAAATTACAAATTTAAAAAGTACACCTGACTGTTAGTCTAGTTATATTAAACTTACTAAAAATCGATAACAGTTTCTTATGTTCGTGCTTAAGAAATGGTATATTTTTCACCTTATTTTATTTATTTAATTTATGCAAAACTTGCTCCTCGGTTTTAGGCCATTTTGCTGCTGGCTGCTGATAGTCTCAATCGAAAGTCGTATTGTAATACATCACTTGAAGCAGTTTTTTAAATATTGGATGGTCAGTTCTTGAGAAAATAATTTTAAATAGTTCAGAGCCATCAAATTCACTTACCACTGACCTCCATGCAGTAATAGAGAAAAAAATGTCTAAAACGTTGTCTAATGTTATGGAGCATTTGTGGAATAATAAGGTCATACTCGTGAACGATGCAATGTCATAAGTCTTGTAAGGATTCAAACTGTCTAACATTATTTCTATATAGCTCCACAGAAAAAACTTCAATGGATACAAATCTGGTGAATGTGCGGGCCATTCAGTAGGTACTCTCTTTA
Organism: Monochamus saltuarius; assembly: GCA_025584915.1. Taxonomy (NCBI): domain Eukaryota; kingdom Metazoa; phylum Arthropoda; class Insecta; order Coleoptera; family Cerambycidae; genus Monochamus; species Monochamus saltuarius. The sequence continues at coordinate 53,016,487 of CM046725.1, read as the reverse complement.
CAACATATTCTTGAACTGTTTTGTTCACAATCTCACAAGTGGATTTGATGATCAGAACTTTTCAGCTTTAATTTCTGAAGAACTGAATGCCTTTTAAAATGATGTATTACATCAAAAAACGGCACAACACAAAAGTTGACTTGTGTAACAAATTTTCAATAACTTATACTGCAACTATATTTTTCAACAAACTGATTAACCTTCTTAGTAGAATTCTATGAATATCAATTAAAATTTAAAGTTTAGTCCCTCCTTACCTCATAATGTTGTTAAATCTATAATTAATACATTTTACATTAATGCCTACCTTAAATTTAATCCAGTCGACAGCACCTCAGGATCTATGGAGAGGCTTAGAAACTTTTCACTTATATGATGCAGAGGATATTTTCCATTAATATTACAAAAAGTCTCTAATCTTTCTTCTCCTTGCGTAAAATAGAAATTGTAAAGAACTAATAGTATAATAAAGTTTCTATCAAACATTTTTAAATTTTAAAAAATCATACTAGGGACAATACTAGATATCAGACCCAGACCGTATGAGGCAATGAGGTTGTTAGACCTTATGCAATGAGATTGTAAAAGAAACTGTTTAACGGGTTCATCTGCTACCTATGTGTTACATGTCAATGCAAAAAAATACCTCGTCAGCAAAATGTTGTTTTTAAATTAGTATTATTAATTAAATAATACCTTGTTAGGTGGTAGGTCAAATATATTGCGAAAGAGTAAATATAGCAAATGGCATTGTAAGAAAAAAAATATTTAGAATATTGAAACATGTTTCAAATTGACTTAGAGTATTGTTTATGTATACCATTAAAAATTTAATACAAAATATTTTCTACAAAAAAATATAAAAGCTAAGTTGAATAAGCGGGTCTTTAATCAAGGGAGTATAACTAAAACAAATGTTAGACTGCCCTGAAATGTATATTTTTAAATGACTTTCCTAAAATTTTAGAGGTTGACATAGCTTCATAGGCTTTTCTTTTAACACGACAAATACCTCAACAATTAAGCAAATTCTTCAAGTAACGTTTTTCCGAAATTTCAAAACCCACAGAAATATGTTTGTATGAAATTACTAATGAAAAGTTATCTTAGAGCAGGTTATTGGTGCGTCGTAAATTGGTTAAATTATTAAATTATCTCAAGCGGTTTAAAAATAAAAAAACTGTTTTTTTTTACATGCCTCTGATTGTTGACCTATACTTAAGAAACACTCTGCATAGGTGTCGTGTGAATTTTTGCTTCTAGCTTCTTAGGTTTTTCTTTTAACATGACTAACTGAGCAAATTCTTCAAATAACGTTTTTCCGAAATAAAAAAAAACTTATCCCAGAGCAGGTTGATGCATCGCAAATGACAATGTAGACAATTTTAAATAAAAATCAGCTTCATTCCTATCACGTGCAATGAGTTCAAGCAATACCATCCCCAAAGTGTAGAGCAAGGTCATCATATTTCGGTTAGTTACCTAATTTCAAACAGTCACATATCTAGTAGATCTAAGATGTTTGAGACCTGCAACTACTTCAGAAAGAGTTATCTCTTCTAATGCCCTAGTTCTTCTACAAATAAAAATTCTGGGATCCTTCAATATACGGTAGTAGTCCACTTGTCCAGCACGGACCATCAACTTTTTGTGCAGATTATGTGTGTGGCAGACGTTTGGCAATTTTTAAGTAGTAGTTGAGTGTAGTTCAAAAGAAGACATTTTTATTTGAGCGATGTTATATGAAGAGCAGGACAGGGAAGAAGCCAGGAAAATGAGAAAGTCTTGGGTTCATCCTAGAAATAAAAAGAGAAAGCTGGTGTGGAGAATTTCATAATTTATTTTCTGAACTGAAGAGAAATCAAAATTTTTTTCAGAATTTCTGAATGTCTCAAAAAATATTTTTCGAGTTCTTGGGTCATCCTCACCTACAGTACCAAAATACAATATTTGGCAGAGCAGTGTCATCTGACGAAAGATTTGCAGTCTGTTTAAGGTAAGTAAATAGAGACTGTTGATAAACGAGAGTGCCCTACAGTTGAGCAACACATTTACAACTTAACTGATCAAATATTTCTAACAGTTTGAAACCAATCCCTGACTTACGTCGGACTAGCGCAGCTAAGCATAGAAATTAGAGACTACTGACACAACCTGCAGTGCCAGTTGTTGCAGGTGACTGTAGTGTACATGCTAGTGCTGGTCTAGTGTGCGATGCTTCATTAAATAACATGGGAACAGGCTTTGCAGGCCCGTGCTGTTCTGGTCCATACAGACATAATGTGCACGATCTTTTAATCTATGTAGAAGTTTTGCTTATTAGATATTTTGGATAACTAAAATAAAATTGTGTTATTGGTTGTGGATATTTCCATATTAAATTAAAAATACGATATCGAAAATACTCGTACATAGCATAGATCAAACAGCACTTTGATACTTTTGTTGCACTCTTTATTTCGTAGGAACAGTGCAGATGTACAACCTGTAAATAATTTCAAAGCCAGATCCTTGACTTTTAAAACAATTTTCTACAATATATTTCACTGTTACTATTCAGTTTAATAAAAATAATTTATGTTAAGTTGTAGACGAATATTTACAGAGGATATTGATAGAATCTATGGGTACTCTTACATTTAGACGCCTTTACGTTTTCTTCAATTTGGAAGGACAAAAACTTAAGTTTGAGGAACTCCATAGCTTCTGGTTTAAAAACAGTAGTTACAAGTTACAACCTTCTTGATATTGGTCACGTAATTTGTAGTTGAAGTCGTTCTTAAAACTAGAACTGACATCCTATAGGCTTCATAAAGCTTCTTGTAAAGTGCGCTTCTTCTTCAAGAGCCAGACGCATCCATTGCTTCAACATTAGCCTCCACAACAAACTGACATCCATAGCTTGTAAGTCTAAAGTCCAGCTAGAAGTTATTTAGGATCCATAGCAACCTGCAACAAAAAAAATATTTAAATAAATTCAAATATCAAAATAAAGTTAGCCTAATAAATATGGCAGACCATATTTCCTCACGTAAAAATGGTAGAATAGTTCAGCAGCTGGTAGCAACCAAAATATCTACAGGACAGTATGAAGTGATAGCATTTGATACAGTTTTTATACAAAACTAGTGTGCAAAAGGCGTAACGTTATGCACCAGTGGTCGCTTTCAAGCGCAACGTTAAAGTTTATGTTAGTAGTTTAGTTATAGTCTTTAATTGTATTGTCGGTCCTGTCATAACTGCAGATGTATTTGCAATAATGCAAAATGCGCCGCCAGAATTATTAGAAGATTTACCTTAGAAACTTCGGAGAGATACTACAATCTTTAGTTGAATGTTGAATTAAATCAACAGTATATCCAAACAATCGGGTACCGACGCCGCTATTAATTGACCACCACTTTTTCCAGACTTAAATCAATTAGAATATTTTTATGAGAAAATGTAAAAATAAAATTTTCTTAGTGTTGCATTATGAAGTATGTATATGTTAGTATATCAAATTGAAAAAAGTACAACTTTAGAAAAAATATAATTTCGAAAAAACTAAAAGAAACCTCTGTTTATATCTTGATAGTTGATTAAAATATATTTTGTAAATAGATATACAGGGTGTTAAAAAAAGAGTGTAAAATATTTCAGGAGGTAATAGTATGAACCAAAATAAGCAGAAAAGTCTCAATAAACATGGGTTCGCAAAGTAACGGTTGCGGAGATATGAAATGTTTTATGTTTTTTTTAGTTTGCAAAAACGTTGGGTATTTTCTTATAATAGTTGGTTGACGTTTAGTGAAATAACAGTACGTATTTGACAGTTGTTCTCAGTGCACAAGTTTTCTTTCGCTATGGCTGGTTACTCTAACGCAGAATTAACAGACACGCATTTCATGTATGGTCGTGCTAATGGGAACGCCACCCGTCTTTATGTTGACGCTTATTAATTTATTATCGAATATCGTTGAGACAAAGATGTAGTGCCTGCTTGGACATGGACGGACCGCACTTTGAACATCTTCTGTAACTTTGTTTTTTGTTTGTTAAAAGCTTCCTTTGTCGGTTTATTCCTAAAAAAAATAAAATATTTGAAAAACGAATAGTGGTCCATATCTCATCCTCAACCGTTACTTTGCGGACCCATGTTTATTAAGACTTTTCTGCTTATTTTGGTTCATACTATTTCCTCCTGAAATATTTTACACTAATTTTTTAACACCCTGTATATTATGTTCAACACTACTCGAGATTTCAAGAGAAGCGGTCGCTATTTTTATTTACATTTCTCATTATTTATTTATATATTATTTCGATAAAACTAAATTAAAACTAATGTGTTTAATATAATTTTTCAATTTATAGAAAATGCATGCATAGATCTAATAAGTGTTGCGGTTTGTGATTGTAAATCGGTTTTTCTGACAACTGAACTGGAAACATAGTATTTAGTAGTTTTTGTAGAACAAATAAATTGTACTTGTCTGAAATATCTCATAATTAAAGAATTTGTGAATTAATTCGGATAAAATCTAAAATAAGTGTTGAACTCTTAAGTGAGTCACCCTATAGAAAATATAATATGTAGGCTTCAATTTCAAATCTAGGGATTTTATTTTTTCTCTTCTAAAACAATATTCCACTAAATGACTAATGACAGCAACAGCTGACATTGACGTTTGACGTCTATCTACTGATAAGAAAACAAGGTCAAACCACTTAAAAAATTAATTTTACGTTTATATGTATCAAACGATAATAATGTATTATCAGCAGAATATTCGCAAAGAAATAATTTGCTCATGACACATTTTACATAATTATTTGTTAGTTAAATATTTTCCGCTAAAAAAAAAATGACTAAGATGAAAGTAAAAGTTGATATGAAATTGTGTGGTGTATGTGGTGATAGAGCTCTTGGTTATAATTTTAATGCTGTTACTTGCGAAAGTTGTAAAGCATTTTTCAGGAGAAATGCTCTCGTACAGAAAGAATTTAAATGCCCATTTAACAACCAGTGCGATATAACAACTGTTACGAGAAGATTTTGCCAAAAGTGTAGACTCGACAAGTGTTTCACAATAGGTATGTGTAAGGACTTAATAATGTCAGAACAGGATAAAGTTGCCAAGCGACAAAAAATAGAAGAAAACAGAGCAAAGAAACGAAGTATTGGCGGATTCAAATCAGGTTTTAAAAAAATCAAAAAGGAGTCTGTAGAAGCAGACTCACAAGAAAGTGAATATTTTGGTAATATTTATAACACTGATTCAGATTCTAAAGACACAAGTTTTGCTGAACAAGATTATCAACCAAATAGTGCCAATATAGTTAGTGTTATAAACTACGTTGATACCGAACCAACCAAGTTATCAAACAATGAAATTATTTCCTCATCAAACGAAAGACTAGTTTCATCGAGTGATGATATTTCTACGATAAAGACTATCTTAAACACAAATTCGAAGGATAATAATTGTATGTTGAATACTTTAATTAACAGTAATGATACGAACTGCAATAATAATACAAACCGCGGCTCTATTAATACCAGTGTTCCACAAAGTACAACTCCAACCACAACGATAGATGTTACCAAAGATGTAGTAAATGATGTGCAAAGGTAATATACATAATTTAAATGTTCACATGGTCAGTGTTCATTATTAATTTTCATACTCATTTCTAAAACATTAAGTATTAGGTATGATTATATTTTTCACTAAAAGAAAAACAAACAATTTGAAGATTCAGTAAGTTTATAAATAACAGTGAATACCGAATAGTGAATACGAAGTATCTTCTCTTTAAATATACTTAAACATTTGTGTATACTCGCGACAAGAATTCAGATGACTTACGTCATACGAACAAATGAATAATTCAGTATACTTTCATCAAAATATTTAAGAAACTGCAACTGATAGTAATAAAACTATATACTACACTAAAAATTTGCATTATATATTGCACTAAATTGCAAAAAATTATTGTTGTTATCGCGACCAAATATCGAAAATTAGGTTGACAATAAAAACAAATGTGTAACGTCAGCCGTGACGTAAGACGTCTGAATTCTTGACGCGAGTATATATGTTTACATACTATAGTCCCAGTAAGCATATTCAGACCGCTTATGTAATAGGTGACGTTACGCAATTGTTTTTTAAAAACCAAAATTTTTTGCAATTTAGTGCAATATATGCAAACATTTATAGTGTATTAGGTATATAGTTTTTATTATTCTCAGTTGCAGTTTCTTAAATATTCTGATGATAATATAATGAATTACTCATTTGTTTGTATGATGTAAATTGTCTGAATTCTTGCCGCGACTATAATATGGGACCGAATAATTTTTAAGAAACGGACATAGGTAGTGATTATACAGGGTGTCCCACAACAAGTGTGCATGAGATTTATTTAGGAAACTGGTGATAACAGCAATCTTAGTTTTTGTTTCTAGGGAGTTTTCAACACTGCCCAGTTGAAGCAAAATATGTACAGTGACCTCGTGGCATTTCTGGTTGTACCAGAAATAGACGTCAACTCGCTTATTTTAAATAAAAAATGATATATTTTTTACTTTCAGATTCTACGTATAATTTTAAATCACCCTCGTTAAATGCAACATATGTCAAAACTAAATAGATTTTGAGTTATTTCACTTTCTACGATTTTTTGTTGTTGTTTTATCATGACTGTGATGATTTAAAAAATAATTATTTCGTGGGAGTAATACTCAAAGAACACAGTATTCAAAATGGATATACGGTTCTCTAGATTAGGTACACATGGTACTGAAAAATATATGGCTAATAGTGATTAGTGACTGCAAACTTCAATAACTCGCTTATTTCAACTCGAGTACCTGTGTTTTAGTTTACAATCTCTTTTTTATATTTTACTTCCTTTCAATCTGTATAATTCGAAGATAGTAAAATAAGATATATTTTTTTTTCATTTAAAATAAGGGAGTTACTGAAATTTGAATTTGTTACTATAGACTGCCCACTTTTCAGCACCCTGTATAATTTAGAGAATCTCGGGCCTATTCTGGACATAGTGTACCATCTATCTATTATTTTCTAAATCGCTAATTACCTGAGTTAAATTAAATAAAATATATCATGTTCCATTTAAAATAAGCAAGTTGATGTTTACTTCCAGTATAACTAGAAGCCACGCCGCTGTAAATATTTTGCACCAAATCAGCAGTGCTGAAAGCCCCAAAAAACGAAAATTCAGATTTCTATTATTTCTGGTTTCTTAAATATTATGTCCAATGCAAGTTTGTTGTGGGACACCCTGTATAATACAATATTCTAAAACTTATGGAAAATATTTTTTAGAGTAACTTCTGTGGAACCAAGTCCAATTGAATCAATTCTTTGTGAAGCAATTAAATTAGAATACGAAGCTTTTTCTGCGATAGCCCAATCTCACTCGAATTCAAGAGAGTTAAATGATGCTGAAAGAGCAAAACTAAATGAACTTATAGTTGCCAATAAAGCCCTTTTGCCTCCTGTTGACGATGAAATAAGTAGCCTCCTCATAGGAGATGATTGTAAATTTAAGGTAAATATTTAGTTTCTCACTTAAAAAAATATTTTATGTGGATATTTAATTGACAAATTTAATTAAGGCTGAAGGACCTTGTTCTAATGCAATACCATGCGATGCCATCTGGTCCAACGTCAGAAGGATCTGGCATCTTGTATCTTTATGTATATGCATTAGGGCTGTCAATCTGGGAGCTCAAAAATTCGAGATCCCGGAATTCTGCTAATTTTCAGTTCCAAAAATCCCGGGACTACTTGGTTCCAAGGATTATAATAACCCTAATTTATATATTGACACATACAACACTAACCCATGCCAAGCGACACCATCTGACATATTACGACCACTTGCTAATTTACAATATGTCAGCTGGTAAAATATATTGTTGCATTTTAATCGTATGCATGTGATTATAAAACCTATAAAATTTTTAAAAAATGACAAAATTTTATTTATTGAACAAATTCAGGGTCTCTGTAACATGAAAATTAAATGTTAAGAGAGAGAGAGAGATAGAGTATGAGAGAAATTTGAGAAGAAATTCCACAGGAAATGAAGATCACGGGTAAATAAGTTTACATGTTTTGAAATTTAGTTTATCGTTAATGAAACATGATAGAGTATTTTTATAACTTCAATATGTTCGTCCTCGTGTAGACGCTCCCTCTTCTGAAAACGTGTATTGGATCACGTGGGAACAAAAGGTAGACAGAGTACATCTGACACATCACATCAGATGGCTTGGCATGGTATCATATCAGAACAATGTACCCCTCTATCTTCTTTGGAAATGTATAGTTTAATAGAACAGAAAATTAATATAAATGGACTATGGCTTGAAGAATTTTATCAGTTTAAATGTGTTGGTTTTGAAGTATAATTTTATCTGATATCACTCACAAATTTCCATTTTTTATCACCAGACAAGAAAATTAAGTATTACAAAATATTTGTATTTGATAGATAAATTTCAAGAGGAATGGACTTCTTGAAACTTTTTAACACTTATTTATTTGTTTTATAGTTATCTTAATATTAGCAAAATAAATTCAAAGTGCCAAATCAACAAATACAAATGATAAAATATTTAACAGATAATGCATTTATCAGTAAATGGGCAAATAAAAAAAACATATTTACATTATTGAGATTATAAAAACTTAGTGATACCTTATGTTGAAGAGTTTAACATTAATTTTAATCTTTTAATTTGAAATAATTTAACAATTATTTCTCATGGAAAAATTATTAATAATCAGTATCCTTTAAATCAGTCTGTCCATTTTAATATTGAGAAATTTGATTATTGAAGTTTTCCAACTGCTCTATCCATTGTTGAGCTACACTGTCTTCATAAATGATTACAAGCCACGTGATCAGGGTCGAGATTCTCAAATCAATCGCAGAGCAATTCATATGAGAATATCCTTTTCCTCACTACGGCAATTGAGAGAGACGAGAAAACTATTTGCATACAAATTGTTCTTCGAGAATCACAGTCGTGGTCACGTGGCTTGTAATCATTTATGAAGGCACTGTACAAACATGCAGTTTTACATTTAAATTTTTTTTTACCTAATGATTATCATAATGAGGTGTTTTGTATAAATAAAATGTCTACTATTTTATTACTGAATTCATTTTAACAGTACAGCATTATCATTACATTTACGAGAAGAGATTGTGACTTTGTTACAAAAAATTATTTCGTTTTTTCTCTTTGTCTCTAAAGTTTTAAATGTGTTATGTATAAAACATAACATATAACAGAGATTTTAGCATGACGTTAGTTCTAGCCAAGGGCAAAAATAAAATCTAAATTCTCTAGATAACCTGTGATACATTAAATTTAAGCTTATCATGAAAAAGCCAGTAGTCTATATTATTATGCAGAATGCTAAATAGTACCTACCTCACAGAAAATTGTTGTTCTACATTCAAACGTCTTCAGAAAACAATGTAGTGTTGCTGACAACATCCTCACCACCAGTTTAATTTCAATGAAATAGAGATTTTATAAAGGCGGTTTTGTTTTTGGTGGTTATGTTATGTAAAACTGTTGCTCCTCTGGATAGTTGAAACAGTAATTTATCAGAGAAACCCGAACTCAGAATCTTGCACAACATAAACCGAATGAACATATTTGTCATTTAAGGATATTCATTTTACTTTTATATATTTTTTAATTTTATGGCAAGGACTAAATAAATACTTATGCATGGCTTTGCAGCCTTTTCTACAGGGAAACCCCCAAAAAATGTTGGATCCAGCATTAGTAGATGTGATTAATCTCACCGCAGTAGTCATTAGACGACTAATTAAGATGGCCAAGAAGATTAACGCATTTAAAAATATGTGCCAGGAGGACCAAGTTGCCTTACTAAAAGGAGGCTGCACGGAAATCATGATACTAAGAAGTGCAATGAACTACGATCCCAAAGAACAGACGTGGAATGTAAGTAGGTTTAAATTTTAATACATTTACCATTAAATACTTTCTTATGATTTCTGTTGGGAGACTTATTATTGTACAGAACTATAAAACTAATAAATAATAATGATAGTGAATTATGATTTTATTTAATAAATTGTTTTATTGATAGATTCCTAGTCAAGAGAATCTAACTCTGAATGTTGATGTGCTCAAACTTGCTAAAGGAAATATATATCAGGAACATGAACGCTTCATAAAAACTTTTGATCCAAAGTGGAGAAATGATGAAAATATTATATTGATATTGTGTGCTGTGATTCTGTTTACACCTGACAGACAAAGGGTCATACATCAGGACGTGATTAAATTGGAACAGGTACAGGATTTGTTAAATCTTATATATGATTTATAGTAATATAGAAGGCGTTTCATAATAATGTGCAAATATTTTAAGGTATTTAGAAAGTAACTTTCTAATACATTTTTTCGATTTGAACCCCCCTTACCAAAATTGTGAAATCTCAAAATTAACTTCTTTTTTTTTTCACGAAACTTAGACAATACTTAAAAAAATAGTTTTGATGGGTTAAAGCGAACAAAATTCAGCAATGATTTTTCAACACCTTGTATGAAGGTAGGTCACTTGTAAGACATTGTAGAAAGATTGAACTATTCCTTATATAAAAATTATTTCTTTAACTTCAATTCCAAACAAAGCAATAAGAAATATTTATTTTCTAAAATACTGTAAATATGTCTTGAAAAAAATAAGATCTAAGTATAGGAAAGTCTTGAAAGTCTCGCCATCGTCTGCTAAATTATATCGCCTTTGTAATACTTGTCTATCGAATCACCTAAATTTCAATATAGAATTCCGTTATGTATTGTAGTGTCGTGACTCCAATGTTAGTTTTTGGAAACACACATCAGGCCCTAAATGTCAGAATTAATATTTGATTACGCCGTTATTTTATTGGCGAACGGTGGCCTTGTATGGATTAGGATCGAGCGGTATTATCGCTCTTTATCCTTCACCATCTCTGTAGACCTGGGCGGCCTCGTAGAGGTGGGTTTCCTTCTCCGGTCAGCCTCGACCGCTGTTGCGGCCGATGCTGGCGGCTCGAGGAACCTCCTCCTGCCCTGGCTGACCCCCGCCGGCAGGGGGGCCTCTTCTGGCGCTCTTCGTGTCTTCTAGGTTCTTTCTTCGCCGGCCGTCCTAAACCCCCGGGGGTGGTCTTTGTTGGGAGTGGGTTTTTGTGAGTGGCTTGTAGCCATAGGATGCTCTTCTTCCCGAGCTTGTTACGGTTCGGTTAATATTTGATATTGACACTAATACCCAGACAGCACACTTTGTCTTAAAGACGCTGCTTTTAAGTCCGCATTATATCTGAACGCCTAAAGACTTAAAAATGGCATCTGCCAGATGTCATTTTTAAGATATCTTATGAATAATTTCCATCAACATCTTTAAGACATCTTTCTAATGCCTTTAATGTAAACCTAATTTTCTTCTATAATTCGTATATTCGGAGGGCGTCCGACAGCCCACTAAACAAGAGACCTTACATAACATTAAAGTTGCATTCATTTTAAATATGTAATTCTACACTGTAATGTAACTGCAGGCTTGCTAGAATATTTCATATGAATGTTTTAACTAGACAGTTTGTTATAAGTGAACCGCAAAAAGTTTCTGTGACGTTGTTACATTAGTACTTGCTGCAAGTTATCACATAATTTACAAAAGAAAATACTTTATATGTATATTAATAGGCGACAGATGGCGCCACTTATATCTCACTGATACTGTGTAACCGAATTTTAGTAGGCTATCTACAAGATTTGGGCCCTGTCAATTGCACGGGCAAGGGAATAATAGATCCCATATCCCATAACTTTGTCACAAATCCCTTGCGAAGTGCGAACTTTCTGTAAAAGCAAAATTTGTTGCAACGTTAACGTTACAGTTTGGTTTGTAAATTTTGAGAAATGCTGCAGCTTGCAGCAATTTTATCTTGCTTAGTGGGAGGAGGGCATCTTGCTTAAAAAAAATATAAATCAAAATAAATAGGTGTATCAGAAAACAGAATTTTATTTTAATTTATAACCCTATTCCTCCAATAGTTCCAATATGTCTTAAATATGTTTTAATGAAGATATCTTAAAAATGCAGTGGAAACGATGTCTTAAAGATAGTGAGTTTTGTAACATTGAACGCCTTAAAGACGTCTTTAAAATTAACTAATGGCGACAATGGACGCCCATAAGATGTCTGACACATCTTGATCGGACATCTTTCCGACATCTTTGAGACGTCTCCGTGCTGTCTGGGTAGCTTATCCTTTAATAGTACCTACTTATTTAATTTCGTTTATTTGTATATATTTTATATCTACTACTTTAAAATATACGACATTAATACCATTCCTGTATTCCACACAACGTGCTTCTGTTTAAATATTGTAGATTGTTAATAAAATACATATACAATAATGGACTGCTACTTCATTTTTACCATGAAGAACTCAATTCTTCATTATTTTAAGTTGCACCAATTTAAAAATAATGCGTTAACAGAAACATGCACTTAACAGATATTTGAAATTTGTCATAATTTTTAAAAAACGTCACATCACTGATACAAACAATTGACATATGTACTGTAGAGTGCCTGCCAAGCATGGTGGGTCACTGCAAACGGGCAATGGAACAGATTAGATAAAGCACGGTTGCTGCGGTTTAGTAGAAGATGGCTTCACTGAAATAGCATGGAGGATTCACAAAGTTAATGCAAATTATATCATTCTGTTTAAAATAACAAATTTGGTGAAGATTTCCTGTATAAAAATTTTGCTAGTGATACATCTATTTCAAATCAAATGAACTAAACGTAAAGACTTGTGTTATTGACTTTAGACAGACCATCGTGTTGCAGTCTCTCAACAGCACAAGTGACATAGTTATCAATTGTTTGTATTAGTAATTTGACATTTCTTAAAAATTATGACAAATTTCAAATATCAGTATTGAGTGTTTGTTTCTGTTTACATCATTTATAAATTAACACAACATAAACTAATGAGGTAGGTGAACATGAAGAGCAGACTATTAATATGTTCGTACCGAATTTTATTAAAAGTGTAAAATATTTAGACAGAAGAACTTTGTGTGGAGTATAGGAATGGTATTAGTGTTGTATTTTAAAGTTTTAAAATAGTAGATAAAAAATACATACATTTGTTATCATTAGATTGTCAATATTAAATGTCAAATTCTGACATGTACGACTGAATATTTGTTTCCAAATACTAACATTGGAGTCGCCACTCTATAATGCCACAGAATTCTATATTGAAATTCAGCTGATTCGACAGACAACTATACGCAGGCGACGTAATTTAGCAGACAATGGACAGACTTTAAATAGAACATGCTTTCAAAATCCTAATGATAAGGGTTTGATTCTCTTGAAAGCATGCTCCAATCATAAAAAAGTTTGAGCTTTACCAAAATACATCATATTGTAGTAGCAACAGTAGTTACAGTTTGTCCTCTGTTGATGGTTTTCCCAAGTTTAGTTGGTGAGGGTTTTCAAAATAAAGGTTCAAAATATTATGCTACAAGATTTATTTGGGCCTACCAACCTGCCCCCTTAGGCGCTCCCGTACTATAATATTTATTTCATTTCAGAATTCTTACTACTATCTTTTAAGAAGATACCTTGAAAGTATTTACCCAGGTTGTGAGGCTAAATCTACATTTCTAAAATTGATTCAGAAAATTGCGGAACTTCACAAACTTAATGAGGAGTTGATAAACGTATATCTTGATATGAATCCTTCGGAAGTAGAGCCATTACTCACAGAAATTTTTGACTTGAAGCATAAACAGTGAGCGACTACTTAATTCATATCGATAATTTTAAACAAAATCCTCAGGAATTATACTTTGTAACTGTAAATAATGAAGGTAATGTAAGTAATCTACTTCATCACTTGATTATGCTACGACTGTGTCATAATGATGTACTTTGAAATGTGCTTCGATACAGGGTGGTCTAAGTTTCACTGTAGCAGTGATCGGAGAAAAAGTGGGTTTAAATTTTAGTAAATTTAAAACTTTCACACTGATAGTTTAAAATCAAATTTGACATAGTTTTATATTTTATTAGCATATAATGATTGTAAAGTACAAGATATCAAATAGTGATTTAAAATTAAATGTGATACTAAACAGGATAATATTAAGGTGCCAAAATATAATTTTAATTAATTAATAAAATGGTCTAGCTTCCATGTTACTTTTTTAAAATTATAATAAAACCCTTTTTCGTTAACAGATAGAGACATAATTTTAGTTATAATAATGTACTATTCGTTATTCATAGATTAAATTATGATTATTAATTAAAAATATGGTTGTTGATCTCTGTAATTTTTAACGCTTTATACACAGGTTGTACCATTTAACATTCCCGCTTATGTTTCCTAAGAAAGGAAAAAAACAACAGAAAAAGGTTCAATTTGATGTAAATATATTTTTTTCTCTTCCTACTTGTAAATGGCATCCAAAGAATTGTTGATCCTAGGAGAAAAAATAAAGTACATAACTTAAGGGTAATAACAAACGCAGCGGTTTTCACAGCATGCGATACAAAAAACAAGCAGCGAGCAACAGCGGTGTGTTTTAGTATCGGTAACAGCTGACTCGGCGAACACTGCTGTCTGTGCCATCCCTCTAACTTAGCAGGTTGCAATTTTGTCCTTGTTCCTTGATAAAAATCAAGGTCTAAATTCTTTTAATATGTTTTTGTTGGAAATCTTTTTAAACTGGAAATTGCTGCCATATACCAAACGAAATGAATTAAATTCAGTGATTTTAAATAAGACGCCCTACAATTAATCTATTAATGCAGTTTGAGTTGTTTTTTAAAACATTAATCAGTGGGGGTTTGCCAAGTGAAGCAGTAAGGCAGCACTTCACCTAAAATTACCCGTTGTACATACCATTAAAATTATTTTTAATCTAATATAAATTTTGTAATTCATATTACAATATTATACCTGCGTTTGTTTTCTAGATAAACATACATGGTTTATGTTTATCGTATAATTTATCAAAATCAGTAGATACGAAAAATATGAATAAATGTGATAAAGACCAACTACCAATTTTGTGCAATGCATAGGCGTCGCGAAATTGACAGTTAAAAAAATCTGCAGTAGTTCTTCAGTCTTATTTGGGATGGTTGCCGTGACCACGGGGACGTGCATAACTGACCAGAATTAGCAGATGTCACCAAGATTAAGAGTTTCTTTTCCCTATTTATACAATTTATGTACAATTAGAATAGATAGAAGCGTTTATATGGGTCTGCATTTTTATTTCCGTGTTGGTGTTTGGTTATTTGTTATTATATTCGATTTTGTGGAAATGTTTCTATTTCATAATTCCGTTTGTGTTTTATACCACTACAATCTATTTTTTGTCTAAAAGTTAAAACTTATCTGCGTAACTCAGTGATAGAAACCACACTTACAAATTTGACAAGAATTGTAAATAGGAAGGGACTGTTAAATTAATTTATAAGTACATTACTATTTTAAGATGTTATATCTTCAAAAAATTTAAACAGTTCAAGAATATATTATAATGGAAAGTGGATGGATTTGTTAGATGCATTTTTAAAATAAAATGACAAATTCACTGTGAAGTATTATTTGTCTCATTTTATGGAAGTACATCCAAGTTATAGATACTTAATACTGACAAAAAATATTAAAAAGAAAACAACCTGCTCTTGCAACAAAACAAAAAAAAAAGACAAAATAAAAAAAGTTGTAGGTTAATTTACACATTTGTGGGACATTTGCATATAACAAACTTTTCTGACATGTCTACTGCGTTCATTGGTACATTGACGAATTATTTAAAAACGCATATTTTTACAAAAATAAAATAAAACAATTTGTTTATTGTCATTTCTATAGTTTAGGTTGCTATGGGTGTAAAGTGTCGAGTCAAGACAATTATATTTTGTTGCAAATGCATATTATATTTGTGATTGTACTGCATCGTTTTAATAATAATAGTCCGCTAATTCATTCGTACATGTTTATCACGGACAAATATGTTATATAATTAGTTACAAACACATTAACAAGAGAACATTTTATTTTCATTCTGTAGATAGAACTTTTCATATTTTCCATTAAATACTAGTAACTTCCTAATAAAACTTGTATCAACTGCATCTAAATCAGAACCATTAATTAAACTATATATGTAACTATTTTTCAAAAACCAATAATTATAGTAATAATATCCCTCATCCTAATCATGACGAATAACCCAGAAGTCAAAAACTAGTGCGGGAGAGGGGGCAGCAATATATTATTAAGCAGACCACATTTGAATCCAGCAATGACTTACGTTGGAAGGCCCTAACCACCATTCAGTGCAAGAATTAAGGAAACTTGGATAACTTTATTAATTAGGAGAATGGTCAAACACCGACCAGTGTCAAACTCACATTGACCAAAGCCAATGTTCGTCCAACCTACCTTACCCGCAGAGTGCTAATCCTCTCCACAAATATAAATAGCTGTCTACCAGCTGTGGGATTTGAACCCAGGCGGAGTGGTCACATCGATGCAAGTACTGATGCCTTAATCTGCTCAACCAGGAACTAATCAACCAGTACGCGCATTTTACCTGCTTCTATCTTTTTTAGTTCCTAAAAGCCCACGCTTTAGTCATATAATAGTATTTATCTCTGCAAAATGTTAAAAAAGCATTTTTTAAGGATAATAAATACAATTAATATCTAATTAAATGGGTGATTTTACAAATAGACAAAAATTATTCATGGAACATTACCTACTAGTACGAAAATAAAGAAAAATTTTTATGCCACGTTGAACCCTTTATTGTAATCCGTCTACATTTATTATCAAATTAAAATACTTTTAACATCCTGTTGGGGCATTAAATGGCACAACCTATTCATAGGGTATTTTGAAAAAGAGTGACATAAATTAAGGGGCTGGTAGAATATAAAAAAAAAACAGAAAATGTTATGGCTGTAGACAAACTATTTTTTAATTTTGAGATTTTATAAAAAAATATTTTTTTTTAATAAAACTGTTAAAAAATATATTAAATATCAGATCAGATCAAAATTATAAGAATGTTAGTTAATATGCCCTTGGAATTTTTATAGCACCTTGGTCCAAAAAACCCTATAAAACTAGAAAATAGGTCAGTTGTAATAATTAATAGAGTACACTTTATTTATTTTTTTAATGTAAATGTAATTTAATGTAATATAATAAACATCAAATGTTTTTGCTTCAATTTATCTCTTAATATAAACCAGATACCATATTACCAATAGCTACTAATCGTTAGAGATCAGATAAAATGGACAAGAAACTAATATTCCTGTTCAAGTGTCTATAAAATGTCCAGGTTTAATGTTACGTCCTGACACAGATCCTAATCTCTTCTTACCACCAGAATTGTCTTTTCTACCCAAAATCGGACTAGAAGCTGTTCCCATATTTCTAATGAGACTTTTTAAACTTTTTCCTTGATTATCTATAATGTTTTCTTGAGCTATTATATAAAAATCATCAAGTAAATGAGGTGGTGGTTCAACTTGACATGGAGTGACACTACTCTCTGAACCTTTATCTATTAATAAAGCTAAACGGTTCTTCAATGATTCATTCCTCTGCTCCAATTTACTGATTTTATTGGCATCCTCTTCAAAATGTAAAAGTGTTGGAGTTGGCATATACTAAAAGAGAAAAAGGATAAACATTTATTCAATTATTATGTATATTTACATACCTGGAATATGGAAGCAAGGAAATTATGCAAAGATACTAATAAGGTGTCTTGCCAATGCTTCGTAAAATGAAGAGAAAATGTAGGGTTCTCTTCAGGATTTTTTATATATGGAAGTACTAAAAACAGATGTAAAATTTAAAGCCAAAATTTGATTTAAGAAAGACACTTTTGACATAACAGATATAAGAATTAAAAAGTTTCAAAACATTTATTCTGAAATTATCATTTTCAATACGCAAGAGTAAATTGTTTTAAACTTTTATTGAGTGTTTTCATTAAACCAGATTAGTAAATTTAGATAGATTAATTTCTTTAGATAATTATTGAATAGAGCTTTGTCTGTGGAATTGTTCATTAGCATACCTAGATGTTTGGTATCAGAGAACATACATATGACTTCATTGATAGGAATTGTAAGAGATTTGATATATATTAGCTTAAAATACCTTTCTTAAACAGTAAAAAAAAATCTATTGACTAGTTTCTGCATCTAACATTTATTAAAAACATCAATACTTACCAAACCAATCCTTCCATTCGCTCTGATTTTGAAATTCTGGTGTTAATTTCATAAAAAAATCCATAACTTTATCAGATTTATTGTTTACCACAGCATTAATTAAATACATTTTAAGCACAGCATTTTCTAATTTTTTAACACCTGAAACAACAGTTATATTGCATGAAATATCTGACGTTTGTTACGGTATATGAGGGTACACACCTGGAGTGAAGTGACTTTCCAGCTTCGTAAACATATGAGTATCCAAATGACTCCATAATTCTCTGAGCAAATTTAAGTCATAATTATTGATAGTTTGCATTAACTGGTCTATTATTTTATCAACACGAAAGCTTTTTTCTTTATCCACTTTCAGTTCTGAATCAAAAGCTTTTAGCGTTGACCCAAAACCTCTAAACAATAAATATTCACGGATAAGCTCATCAGTAAACTGGACGTGAGCCATTTTTAGTAATATATTTACATCTGCATAGTTAACCAAAATATACTATAGCATAATTTGTAATAAACGTAAACTCTTTATTACATTTGATTTTCAAACAGATGAAAGCATCAAATAACAAACTTTTTGTTGGTTATCAAAGATGTCACTTGTCTTTCTTGTCAATGTCAAAGTAAAAGTAGTAAAACTTCAAATTGAGACTCACAGAACACCTAGTTTGAGACTCAAATGATCACTGAAATGTACGATGTGGAATTCTCTTAGTTCCACTCACGTGACACGTATGACACGGTGTAACATTTAAAATAGTTTTTTATTTGATATTATAATGTTATAATTAAAGTGGTTCGTGCCGTATCATATAAGTAAAATGTACAGTTTTCAACATATAAAACTGAAAATTAAACATGTTCTATTTATATAAAATTATTCTGAATACATTTTTATGTGAACAATAAAGGCCGTATGACACGGTAGAAAATTATATATAAAATTTTGCACAGAAGTATATAAGCATTTTTGTATATATTTAGTACTAATAATAATTATTGTTATTATAACCAATAGCCAATAAATTAAGCAAACATAGGAAAGAATTGAGAAAGATGCACTGGAGGTTATATTATTGTTCACATAAAAATGTATTCAGAATTTTATATAAATAGAACATGTTTTAATTTTCAGTTTTATATACCTATAGAAAACTGTACATTTTGCTTGTATGATACGGGACGAACCACTTTAATTATATAATATCAAATAAAAAACTATGTGAAATATTACATCGTGTCATACGGCCTGGATTATTTATGATCAGCGCCATATTTTGTTTTGTGCCTCTAGCAATGGCGGAGCAGTAGAAGCTTAGCTGATTCTGAATTGAAATGAAATTTAATTCTGGATATGAAGAATTATTTCGTGCTATATGCTGGCTAATTTTACAGTCCTTTATAAAATATGACATGTTCCAACAATAACACCAACAAAAATACACAAAGAATAACACTAATGAGATACAAGATAAAAGAAGAAACCGCACTGTGCGCCAATGACGTGTTTACAAACAAAATAATGGGAAATTAAGAACACAATTCGTATCGTACGTGCAGATGGTTGTCTCTGTCGCACTCACATACATAACCAATGAAGTATGTCATTGCTGAGTTTCATGTGCCTCCTTTTGTCAGTTCCTAGGTTTAGTACCTTTATTTGGAAGCGCAATGGACTTTACGCATTCCATATCGTACATTTCACTGAACGGAACGGCACCGTCTATTTTTATCTAGGTTTGTGATTCAGTAAACATCTCGTCATAATCTTGCATTCCTTTTTGACCTAATCAGTGGGCGTTTTCAGACGAGGTCAGCCGCTGAGAAATCCAAGCCAATCGAATGCACGCATTTAACTGAATAATAGTTTTGTTCGTATACCTTCCACTGCTGCACTAGTGTAGTAATACGTTGTTCGTTTATTGCAGTGTAGCCAAGTGCAGGTATAACCCAGGTGTTCGAAAATTCAAGTGTAGTGTAATAGTGCAGACACTACTACACCGGCTAACAAGGTGGTGTAAAGTGTAGTGTAGTATATTGCCAGTGTAGCGATCGAAGTTGGTAACACAAACCTAGAAAAAATATAGACTGTGGCAGTGTCATATTGCCGGCGACCGCAAATTCATGGCTGCCCTAAAAGGTCCAAATCGCTAAAACTTGATTTTTATGCCAATTTACGTTGGTTGTATTGTAGCGTGAAGCTCATTTGTTTACTGTGATTGGTCACATTCTTTAATGACATTTAAAATGACAACAAGTTAGTTAATTTCAGATTGCAATGCAGCCATCATATTTGCACAACTGCCAACATAAAGCAACTAAAATATCCATTTTCTGGACCGTAGATCCCTAGAAAACGCGGCACCTGTCACGTGACCTATATCATGAACCGACGCAGTCTATATTTTTTCTAGGTTTGTGGTTGGTAACCACAGAACATTAGTTGGTTACTCTGCTGGTATAGATCACAAACCTAGAAAAATATAGACAGCGTCGGTTCATGATATAGATCACGTGACAGGTGCCGCGTTTTCTAGGGACCTAAGGTCCAGAAAATGGATATTTTATTTGCTATATGTTGGCGGTTGTGCAAATATGATGGCTGCCTTGCAATATGAATTTAACTAACTTGCTGTCATTTTAAATGTCATTAAAGAATGTGACATTAATGTGACCAATCACAGTAAACAAATTAACTTCATGCTACAATACAACCAACGTAAATTGGCATAAAAACCAAGTTTTAGCGATTCTGTACCTTCTAGGGCAGCCATGAATTTACGGTCGCTGGCAATATGACACTGGCACCGTCTATATTTTTTCTAGGTTTGTGGTATAGATTTATGAGTGGCGAAGAAGAAGAAGTTCTTAGATTAGACCTCTGTTTATCAGTGGGGTTATGTTTACTTTTACAATGCTTAGACCACAAGTATACTAATTTAGTATGATTTATAAGGTCTATGTTTAGTGTTTAGTATACTGTGGCTTAGACAATAGACATATGTTTTGTGGCTTAGACTGTGCTTTTACTTGATACTTATTTACTATTTATGTTGTGATGTTTCGGCCTTAACATAAATTAATGCCAAGAAAACTCAAAATTTCGTAAAACATATATTCAATATGTATACAACGCAATATTAAATTAATATGAACTCACTATTAAATGAAAATATATTACACAACAAAAATATGGACAAAGATATAATTAATCCATATGCCTCATCAGTAAACAATCTATCCAGGGGTTTAATATCTTTAACAGGTGTACCTCTGGTGAATGTTGAAAGACAACTCAAAGAACTCACATCAAAGCAGGAATTCCTTATTACGCAAATCCACAATAAAAATCTCAAGCTGTCGGAAGTGCAGTATTCCTCAGAAATACAGGAAACATTCGCTAAATTAAAAGTTTATAATAATAAGTTACTTAATCTTAAAAAAGATATGAAACTTATTTATGAAAGAAGTCTGAAATTGAAGAAACGGGCATTACGCTTACAACAAACGAAAGAAAGGGAACAGAATAAAGTGCATAACGAGAAAACTGAAAGGGAATTTTTTTATGAAGATGGTTCAAGTAGTAGTGGTAATAGAAATTAATATATTTTTTATATTTATATGTAATCATTTTTAATGAGTGTTAATAAAAATGAATATTTATAAAATGTTTTAATATATAAAATAGAAGAACAATTCAACATCATTTAACAACAAATTAATTTTAAGAAATATTTTAACAGCAGCAAGTGCTGAACCAGTAAACACCGTTACGTTGTGTGTATTGTTACATATTTTATTTGTTATTGGTTTGTAAATACAGGGTGTTCTAAAATCAATGCATCATAGACCAAGGTAGATGGGACAAAATAATGAGCACGATATAGCCAAACTTACTTGGTTAAAAATATGCAGGGTGTCAGTTAATTTTTATTTTCGATATTTGTAAATAACTTAAAGATCCAAATATTTGAATACATTTTGGAGATTTTTTAGGGATGAGAACTTCAAATTTGTTTCTAATTTTGACGTCACTAGTAGAGGGCGCTACTTATGGCATATAATGCTTTTTTAAATGGCAGAACTTTTTTGCTGCTTAGTGTATCCATCTGACTATTGAAACAATCAATTCTCCTACCTTCTTTGCATGAAAAAAGTACTCCCTAAACTGTTTACTTAGTGCATTGCATATTTCAAATATGGGATTTTTTTCGAAAACAGTTACTTCTAACGATTTCAACAATGTGTACCTTTTTCAGATAAAAAGATAGAAGAATTGATTATTCCATTAATCAGATGGATACACTAAGAAGTAACAGATTTCTGCCATTTAAAAGAAGCATGATATGCCATAAGTCCATATTATCCAAGTTGATATAGGATATGCAGAAAGCTTTTAATAGACATTTTATTTAAAAAACTTGACTTCAGTTTTTCTGATCGACTGATATGTAAGTACATAAACAAGGCTGATATCCATATCTTTTCGACAGGTGTCCGTATATAGAATATGAAGGTTATTGATCATTTCTGGAAATACATCTGACATTCCACAGGGATCAAATTTGGGATCTATATTATTTCTTCTGTTCATAAATGACCTAACCTTAGATTTAAAGTGTTCTAAATATTATACATTGATTACTTAAAAATTTATCAAAGCGTCTATACATTATCGACTCTCAACTTTTGCAGCGTGATATTGATATTATATCTGCATGGTGTCTTTCATATCATCTTGATTTGAATATTGGTAAATATACTATCGCTGCAGCCAATAAAATGTCAGGCTTTATTATACGCAGTGGTAGAGAATTCACTAATACCTCAGTTCTCTCAAACTTTTGTTGGCTATAAATAGCAAACTAGAATATGGTGTCCTCATTATGCAACACAGATTAGTCGGAAGAGCATCAGCTTAATGAAACCTTTGAGTGCTTTGAGCTATATAAATTTACATGATGGTAACAATTTACTAATTTTGAATATCCTAAGACATTTTCACTAAAATGTTGATGCTATATATTTGGTTTCCAATTATTGCATTAAAAGAAGAACATATTTATCATGAAAACGAGTCATTTTGAATTATAATTTCTTTATCATAAAATTCACCACACAGTTCAGTGATGTGATTTATTTCCTAAGAAATGTATACAAATTTGTATTATAAACACAAATATAAATAAAGTAAAAATTCTATGAATTAAGTTTCTCTGCACTAAATTGTTAACTTTACCAGTTTTTAAGAAAGAACATAAAATTATTGGCAACGCTAATATTGAGGTTGAGTATAACAAATTGAGAAAAATTGATCACTTGACTTGCATTCTGATCATTTATGGTCGTTTTTGGTAAATCAGCATCAATTTGTTTTTATATTGTAATATTCATTTCTAAGGTTTCAAAAAATAAATAAATCTGTTAAATTATTAGTGTGTAAAATTGTACTATACAAGGTGTTACAAAATGATGTTAAGAAAATAAGTTCTATATTTAAAAATGGAGAAAAGTTTTGTAAATGGGTGTAAATGTGCTTAAGTTTGAGATACAGTGTGGCGCAAAACCATAGGATATTGTTAGCAAAAACATTATTCGCCATTGATTTATGCAAAAATTAGTATAACCAAATTAGTTCTGCTAAAAATAATAATTTAGTTGTCAATCCAAGGACGAGATTCAGTCTCGTTCAGGAGTGTGGAGATGCCGTGAAGTCCCTGACAACAAGAGAGCTGATCTGTTAGCTCATCTCGGATTTACACAATATAGTATTAATAGTGCCCTTATTAAATGGGCCTATGTAGGGAATTGGAAAAGGAGTGGAGGATGTATACAAGTCTATGACTTCTTCAATGAGCCTAATAAAGGACCCCGCACTTTTTATATGGAAAAGTGGTTTCAGTCGGGAGGTCTAATTTTTGGTAGGAAAGGTAGTTCTCATCATCCTGAACAAAAAAGCTAATGGGCACAAAAAATCTACAAGGTCGGCACCTGGGTTTTCAGGAGTCGGGTTATTTTTATCAAAAAAAAAGCGTGTTCAGTGACTGATTATTGAACATGCATGCATGGAGGTGTGTTGGAGTGAAAAAGTACTATGTATACATATATATCACCCTTTTGTGTGTTCAAAACGAGATTCAAAAATCAGGATTCCGGTCATGAGGTATCAAGAGAAAGAGATAGAGGGAGTAAGAGAGGGATAGAGTAGGTAAATACAAGGAATTTTGATGTAAATAAACAATAACAAATGTGGAATATACTAGGAACAATGTTTATGAACAATTATATGTACACGAAACGAACTGTATACACGGATGACCGGAATCCTCATTTTTGAATCTCGTTTTGAACACAGAAAAGGGTGATATATATGTATATATAGTACTTTGTAACTCCAACACACCTCAACACATGCATGTCTCCATACTCGATCACTGAATACGTTCTTTTTTTATAAAAATAACCCGACTCCTGAAAACCCAGATGCCGACTTGTATGCACCGTAGCGCAAAATCCTGACGGTAGATTTTTTTGTGCCCATTAGCTTTTTTGTTCGGGATATTGAGAACTACCTTTTCCACCAAAAATTAGATCTCCCGACTGAAACCACTTTTGCATATAAAAAGTGCGGGGTCGTTTAGGACGGTGTGGCTGCTGAACCTCAGCCGAATGTTCCTGAACCAAATGGTTGGGAATCCTGACGGGCCACTGCAGATTCAGAAGGTATTTAAGCCTGATATGAATAGAGGAGTATTCCTTATGCCCAGAATGTGGAGAGGGGGGGAGACCCCCCACCCATTTTCTAGGACATTGCACAGCCCTTGGGAGACTAACATATAGGATCTTTGGTGCCGAGGAGCTGCAAAGGGAAGAGATGAGGGGCCTACCATGGACCAATATCCTGGTGTTCATTAGAGCGTTGGTTCGAGAGCAAATAGTGGAGAGGCGATGGGATGGTTAGGGTAGGCAAAACGGGCCCACGTGTTGCCTAATTGCCAGGCTGTCGCTGCCCGATATACTACTACTTATACATGTCAATATTTCTTACAAATCTCCTGTCAGGCTGAAGAAAAAAAACTAACTTAAAATGCCGACAAATGAAACTATTAAAGAAAGAAAATTTTGAACACCCCGTATCTCAAAATCAAAGAATTTGCAAACCCATGATTATTATAAACATATTTCTTGATTTTCAAATCAGTTAGATTTGCTTAACATCATTCTGTATAATGGGGAAGTTGCATGAATTATATATTGGTTTGAAATGTATTACAGGGTAATCTTTCAAACATATTGAAGGGTCAGAACATGTGTCTGACGGCAATAATCACTTTATAATTAAAATATTATCATTAATAAATTTCCATATAATGTAAACAAAACCACGTGATCAAAAACGCAATGTCATTGGTGTGACGTCAAGTGCCAGTACGCCATCTTGCTTATGTTACGGCGATCGTGACGTAAATAGACATTTGTTTCTGAGTTTTTTGTCACATTCTGACAATAACACTTAATAAATATTACACACGACAAACTAACTCTTCTACCTAACCCCCAGAGGAGATACTAAAGACCTAATCTAAACTTATGAACTCATTCTACTCGTATTGCGACGGCGTTGTCCGAATGAAAGCACAAAACAATTATTTTGTGCATACACGTGACGTCCGATGTCAACCGCAACTGGCGGATGACGTCACATGTATTCAATTTGGCGGCCTCAGTTTTCTGGGCGACGTGGTCGGACTAAAACTTTAAATGCCGTTTTTGAGCTTATTTTTCCATCAAATTGTCTAGGACAAACGTTATTTCGATTCAAATAATACCTTCTTTCATTTTCACGTATTTGAAAAAATCATGCAATAATAATATAATATCTCTACCCCTCATTCTAATCACGAGGATTAGCTCAGAAGTCGAAGACTTGTGCGGGAGAGGGGGCGGCATATTATTATTAAGCAGGCACATTGGTAGGCCCTAACCACCATTCAGTGCAGGAATGAGGGAAACCTGGAAAACCTCATTAATTAGGGGGGTAGTTAAATGCCAACCGGTATCAATCTCTCACATTGATCCAAGTCAACATTCTTCCACCCTACCATACCCGCAGAGAGGGTGCCAATCTCTCCACGAATATAGCTTATATACGGTCTACCGGCTGCAGGGGTCGAACCCACAGCAATCCAGTCACCTTGATTCAAGTACTGACCGACCACTGACTGATCCTGCAATTTCCCCATTGTTTCGTTAATTATCTTGTAAAACAAAATTTAAAAACAAGAAAACTAAGAAAGATACAATTATAACCATATGAATTTATTGTGAAGAATTCGAAAATATTTATATACAAGGAAAATAATAAAACTTCGAAAATAAATAATTTAATACAATTTTGTCTCATATTCACTTCTATTTACTACTGTAGTAAATATATTTGCAATATTGTAATTGTATAAACCTTATATAATAAATGCTTTACGTAACATAATTATATTTAAAATATAAAGCTATTATGTAAAAATGAATTAAAAAGTCAGTTCTGATTTCAAAAACATATCTTGTTACAAGATACAAAAAAATACATACATGATTTTTTACTGTACTTAAGTATTACTCACTACTACAAGCCGGGACTTTTTTTTGTTTCAATCTAAAGCATAGTTTGATAGATAGAAATGTCCTATTCTAGATCTATACAAACAGAACATGCAACACCCACGTAACACCTAATCTTAATTAATACAGATCTTTTTCAATAACTTATTACCATTGCACTACAAAAAACAGACATCACCTTAAGAATTAGGATAATATGGCGCAGGGGGTGGAGCATTGTTTATCGGTGGGTACTGCTGGTAGTCAGTGTAGGGAGGTGCCGGCGCTGGTGTCGGCGGGGGAGGGTACATCCCTTGAGGGGGAGGGGCGTACTGTTGAGGATAGGGATTGTGATATCCCCCATACATTGGCTGTGTGGGAGGTGGAGCATTGTATTCATACCCAGGCTGTGGAGGAGGAGGGGGATAATGTGGTTGTGGAGGGGGGTAACCTTGATAACCGTAGTTGTATTGCGGCTGCTGAGGTTGAGGAGGGTACCCCATCATATCATAGGGTGGGGGATGTTGCGGTGGGTATCCGTACCCTTGTGGGGGAGGGGGAGCGTGATAGGGAGGGTTGTTATAATTATAATAATTATTATAATTCCCATAATCTTGATTCTCGGATTTTGGTTGTTGGTCACTGTTTTGGGAATTTTGAGGGGTGACATTTTGAGATGCGTACTGAGCGGAGCTGTTAGGTGACTGATCAGACACGTAAGTAACTTCGTCACTGTGATCACTGATTTCACTTTGTTCTTGGTTCTTCTGATCTGATGTCTCCGAGATGTCATCCTCAAAGTTTTCTAGATTATCTTCGTTTGTTGCTTGATATGCACTTGTAATACTGTCCAAGGTATCCTGCACATGTACAAACATTTTATTGAAATTTCTGCATTTTTACCAATTGTCAGAGCAAAACACATAAAACAAAATCCTAGTAAAACGGTAAAAAAAAATGAATTGAAAATTTGTTTTATCGTGGAAAAATGTCCTATTTCGCAAAGCAAATATTTTCACTATTTTTGTTTTAAAAATAAATAACTTCATCTCTACTAGGCTTATTCTGTGATTTTTTATATGGTTTTTATGCGTTTTTTATAGTACTCAATATTCTTATTATTTATGCCCTTAAAATTTAATATAAATATTTTTTTTTTTTGAGATATAACTGTTTGAAATTAGTACTAGTCTCAAAAACGGTGCGCCCGCTTGTGACTTCACTTGTCACTTTAAGTAACTCTAGACTGGGAAATCTACCGCTAACATCCGATCAAAATCTGCTGTCGTGTCGTTATTGTGTTGTTAATATTTTAGTATAATGTTTTCAATTGAAGTTGGATTAGAGTAAAGCTGATTCTGTCAATCGAAGTTAATATGATCACGATTAAAGTAGTCCATACTTTAATAATGATAAAATAAGTATACCAGTACAGAAATGAAGGGAATGAAGATAAAAAGTTATTAACATATTAAATATTTTTTCTATTTCATGTCATTTAGAGTAGGATTTATAAAATAAAGTGCAATATAACCAATTTTTTCTTATTTAGTTACTGTTGGGTATGTTAATATTTTATTACTCTATATTTTACTTATAATTGCGCAAAATAGTAATTGTATAATTAAAAATATATAACGCTTCATTTTTTATAGAAACTTAGGTCTTTGATTAATTTATATTTATGGAAAATAGATATCAAAAATGTTAAAAGTAAAATGAGTTATTTTTTTATTTTTTACAGTTTAACAACCCACAAAATCACTATAGATCAAATAACAGCACCGGCCATGAAAGCCTCAAAACCATTACTCCAAATGAACCTGCCGAAATTTCACGCAATAATTCTTCTATAACAGCTTTTTCTTCTCTTTTCTCTGTTAATAACTGACACTTAAAAATTGTAACATCAAAACGTTTCTGATTTCAATTATTTTCCCACATTTCATGGGCTTTAAATAAAGATATTTCGCTAGGTCCTCTTCGGCCTATATTTGAAACAAAAGACACATTATAAAAATGTCATATACTACTGAAGAAACTCGCATTAAAGTGATCGTCACAACAAAATCTATGTTGAATATAAAATCAGATCCCTGCATTACATGTTGCAATGCTCCTCCTTGCTTTTGGTCGATTGGCAAACCAATAAATAATTTTTCCGAAACAGTTACGCCCCATTTTCACACGGTGGAGGTTTGTAATTAATTTTAAGGCACTAAACCTGCAGATAAAATTCTAAAATTTTACATATCATTTATTTTTCACTTGTATTTTTGATTTATGAAATAAAAAAATGCTGAACAAGCCTATTATGGACGGCAGTTTTTTAACGCTAATCACATTGCAACTTTCAGAGATTACTAAGTATAGATTTAATTAAGAACAAAGGAAAACTAGTAGTAACAGTTTTGTGCATCACTATAGTCAGGTTTCAAAATAAGAGAGAGTGATTCATGTTATAAACCAGTTCACAATTTATAGCAGTCAACACAAGAGAAAATACACGATGTCTGTATAGCTACCATATAAAATTCTCGTGTTACAGTTTTAGACGCCATTCTCCTCGGAAACGGCTTGACCGATTTTTATTAAATTTTATATGTATATTCGGTAGGTCTGCGAATCTGTCGTAATCTATTTTTCATACCCCTAAGTGATAAGGGTGGTCCAACCCAAACATTTTTTTAATTTACTAATTAATTTTATTTAATTTAATTACAAAAATTTTTAATTTTATTTTTGATGATGTCGCATTTAAAAGTACATACAACTCTTAATTTTCACCCTTCTATGACAAACCCCTATTTTTAATAGCCATTTTAGTAATTTAATAATTTTTAACCCTGGTAGATAACTGATCGATTATCACTAGATCAGTTATACCAGCCAGGCGTCTACTGGTGTCACTTCTCACCACAAACCTAGAAAAATATAGACAGTGTTGGTTCATGATATAGGTCACGTGACAGGTGTCACGTTTTCTGAGACCTAAGGTCCAGAAAATTGGTATTTTATTTGCTTTATGTTGGCAGTTGTGCAAATATGATGGCTGCATTGCAATATGAAATTAACTAACTTGCTGTCATTTTAAATGTCATTAAAGAATGTGACATGAATGTGACCAATCACAGTAAACAAATGAGATTCACGCTACAATACAATCAACGTAAATTGGCATAAAAACCAAGTTTTAGTGATTCTGGACCTTTTAGGGCAGCCATGAATTAGCGGTCGCCGGCAATATGACACTGGCACAGTCTATATTTTTTCTAGGTTTGTGCTTCTCACCCATTAAACAGCACGGAGTAGGGATAAGAACGAAGCCGACTACCAAAATATTCACTAGAAATAATTCATATGGCAAAACAATGTTTGTCGGGTCACCTAGTTTTTCTATAAAATTGTATTAAATTGTGTTGCTCAATTTTTATTGGTTATGATTTATGACAAATTGACGGATTCACCTGTCCCATCTGCAACACTACCATGGGTGAGCGTGTTGGAAAATTTTGGGAATACCTTTCTGTTAATTTTAATTGGAAGTGTAATTAATTTATTAGTGATTTTGTGTTTGTGTTATTAAGAATGGAGAGTAATTCTAGTAATCTATCATGTGAGAAATATCGGATGATAAGAAGGTCTCAGGACTCGAAACTAAAATATGAGTGTAAGTGATGCAGTTCAAATATATAGTTCATTAACAAGAGTGTCTGTGAGTAGTGTATATCGTTAATATAGAACGACAAAAGAGAATACAACTGCAAAATGGAAAATGGTGTGGAATATCTAGAAGGGTGCTTTTGTGAATTATGTGACATGAAATTTCGTTTTATAAAATCAAATTAAAAAAGTATGCTGATAGGAAAAGATGAAATAGTGATGTAGTGAATAAATTACCTATTTAAAAAAGTTAGTAGGTCGAAATCTGAATTGAAGAATATATTCTACTGGCAAAACATGAATAAATGAAAGCTATGCACTGACAAAAGAGCGGCGTTGTTTTGCCACATATGAAACCTGGTGGTGTGGTGACCGTTATAGTGGCAGTGCTAGGTACCAGTAGTATACAGTGTGTACGTAAGTAGTGCAGTGTATTACTGTTAGTGCGATAGTGGACGTCATTTTACGAATGAGTATACACATTTTAAAGTAAACAATTATAGTGCCAGGTTCATTCAATATCAACTTATTTTTGGTAATTTTGTGTTCTTTGAACCCTTCTCATGTGGCATGCCTATGGAATCTTGTCCCCTGCAACACTAACCTCCCGTACTCGATTATAGACATAATGCAACAAAGAAAAAGTAAGATTATATGTATTTGAAAACTCAACTAATAACTTAGCAGTAAAAAACTAAGAATCTGGCAAAAAAGCAAATAAAAATTCGTATTATGAGCATAACCTGATACGTGTTTTTTTTTTTGTAAAACTGAAATTTGCATGAATATTTGCCAATTTCACCATGAGCACCGGACTAAATTAAAAATTTTTAAAAATTCCTCAAAACTACAGAAATTCCCCTCCAGATTTATGAAATTCCGTAACAATTGCAGTTCAACACTAAGACATTAAAATGTGTTTCAATACCTGAAAAGGTGTGTTGTCATTTAAAACCGACGAGGTGGTGTGTTCCAGTTGCTCCAGGGCTGAACCTTCCGAGCTACTGCTGTCCTTCCGCGCTGGTGGAGGAGGCGGCTGCGGAGGTGGCTGCTTAGGCTGGCTAGTTACTCGCTGAATAGAAATATTTTTCTTCAGCATGGCTATCCTTCTCTGTATCTCATCTGCCGTTTCTACGTGCTTCTTCTCACTCTGGTTGTGTTCGTCATCGCTACTGCCCATTGGCATGGAATCGTCCTTATTGAGAGACTTAGCAATCTCACTGCCGATGTTGTAAGGTTTGGTTTTAGCTGCCTCTAACTTTTTCTGAATACTACGAATCCTGGATACTAAATTAGGGACCGACTGTTTAACACTTTGAACACCGAATTTGGTGGTGCCCGGAGTAAATGGCTTAACGGCACGTTTCTGGGGCACCACCGAGAGGGATGGATTCGCCTTTATTGCTGGAGGCAGCAACGGAGCCTTCGTCATTTTGGTTGGGTCATGGTTATCTTCGGCTTTGCCCTTAACTTTAATGGCAGTCTTAATGGCAACGATTTTTCCGCTTTCTAATTGCATGTAGACACCTTTCGGTGATTTAAGCACCAACACCTTTTGTCCCGCTTTCAGGACGATATTGCCTTTTTCCGGTTGATTTGTAGGTATCACAACATCTAGTGGCAGTGTCATCTCTTGAGCAGTCATCCCTTGTCTCTGCCAATGTTCCGCAGGGATCCATCTGGATGGTCTTTCTCCTTGCTGCATGGGCCTGACCGAAGCCACCGGCCGATGTCCCCTAGAGGAACCTAATAAATTGTATGCGGGCTGTCGAGCGGCCTGCTTTTCTCGCTCGTATCCTTTCTTGGCTAGGCGTTTCTCCTGCTGAGACAATTGCTTCTCTTTACGATCCACAAGAAGAGATTCGTGTTGGAACGGCTCTTTGTTAAGTGAACGACCGTACTTTTCCAGGACTTTTTGTAACACGACGTCAATGTAATTGTCTTTGTATCGAGACCAGTCTTTTTCTTCCCCCTCATCCCTTTTATCGTCCCAACACAAAGTGCTGACATCCTTTAAAGTTAAGTGAGCGTCTGGATTGCACTCGTCCACTACTCTATCGGACATACCTACAAAAATTGAACGAAATAAAAAGGCTTACTGTCACTGTCAAAAAAGATCATAAACATACCTTGCTTATTTATTTGACGGTCATATATCTTCTTCTCTAAACAATTATCCACGACTAATCTATAAACAAAGCAAGGTTTCCTCTGCCCGTATCGATAAACCCTACATACGGCTTGGGTATCGTGGCAAGGATTCCACGATGCGTCCAAAACAACCACACGATTGGCACCTATTAAATTGATACCCAGGGAACCGGCCCTTGTTGAAACCAGGAACAAATGGATTTTAGGATTGGAGTTGAACTCGTTGATGAGTTTTTCTCTCTCCAAAGCACTCGTAGACCCATCCAAACCTTCAAGATAGGATATTTTGCAAACTTGAATCTTGTTCACGAAATTAAAAATACTTACGGTAGTAGCTAACATTTTTGGCCCAATTCATTGTGTCTCCAGGGACTTGATTCATCTGAAGGAATTGCTCAATTAAATCCAATGTAATCAAGGACTGACTGAAAACTAACAGTCTATCTCCTAACGCTATACTTTCTCTTATAATACAGAATAATATCTCCATTTTCGCTGAATTTTCTATGCACCCTGGTTTGTAATCTTTCAGTAATTCAATGGCCTAAAAAAGTACAAAATTATATAATACAAAAATAAATATTACTTAAATATAAAGATGAAGTAATTATCATCTGCATAACAACATAAAAGTATTTTTATCTCTCCTAAATGACACTACAACAAATTTTCAGTAAAATTATTTATAAAATTTTGTTAGTAAAATGTTGTTAGAAAAATGTGCAATATGAATAAAATTCACAGTAAAATTATCTTGATGTGCTTGTGTATTAACTGTTTTATGTAGTTCCATCTGTCGAGGTTAATTATACTTTCTGAGAGGAAGAGACCTATAATAATTGTCATTTATATGTTTATGCAGCACAGAACATACAGAATAGGGATGGTAATTACTCCAATTTGCACACTGCACAATTTCTTGTGCAGAATCTCATAAATTTTCTTTTCAACATTCATAGTATAGAATATAGGTAATTATTCCAACCATCTTTTAGTGAATTTTTAGTGTCATAAGGCTTTTACACAAATATTTGATGCATTGTAGCTAAAACTTCTTCAAAATTACGGATTTCATATTACAGTACAACTATTCTGGATATATTAGAAACAGGATGTTTCTGAGTGAGCGTACAAAAATTTATCGAGTTATAGATCCAAAATAGTACTAAAACTGGTAATTTGTCAAAAGACAGATTATCTCTCACTTCGTCGTGTACATATGATTTTCATTGGTTCTCATTGCTCATTTAGCCGTAATTGCTGGAATATTCATTTGTCGAACTGTATAAACTGTGCTAAGACCCTCATAATTTTTTTTCTCACACGTCAATTTTAAAAAAAAAATGTTAGCTGTTTTACCCATACCTATTAAATCCTTCAAAGGAATGAAATGGATTTTTGGCCAAGTGATCAAGGTTGCCAAAGTCATGTGACAATTGTGATTTAAAATCAGGGGAAGTCTTGGCCCACTCATATTTAACTTGCATCTTAACTATTTATTTATTTATTATGGGCAAGCCCAATTCAGTAAAATAACAAACAAAAATCAATATCATGGTAATAAGAAGACATGGAAAAATGTGAAACATGTAGGATACAATTCAGAATAAAATAAAATAAAACGACAGAAAGAAAAAAAAATACAAAAAGTATATAACATCAGACCAGACACAAAAATGAAAACATTAAGCAGTTCCGTTTTAAATCTGTTGAGAGACAAATTAAACAATTCGAGATGTTTAACGTATTAGCTACTCTAAGTACCCTAGGAAAAAATATGTTAAAAGCTTAGTTAGATCTGTGGAAAGGCACATGAAATGTTTGTATTGATCGGGTGGGGTATGACGGAACAAGTTAATTTTTGAAAAAAGCTGAAGACTGTCGCAACTGCCATTAATAATCACAAGAGAATCATGTCCCTGCGCTTTCTACAAACTTCGAGCCATGATATGTGCAAGAATTGCTCAATATAAATGTAGCCATTATAAAACTGAAACTTATAGGAAATATATCTAAGGAAGTTATGTTGCACTGCATCCAATTTCAACTTATAAGTCAAATAATGCAGACTTCAAATGGAGGAATACTCAAGATGAGATCTAACCAGTGAACAGTATAAGATTTTAACAGCTATGATGTTGGTAAAGTCACTAGTTGGTCTTTTAACAACGCCCAGCATTTTCATTGCTTTGCAACAGACGCTTGCAATGTGGGTATCGAATCTAAGATGGGAGTCAAGGGTAACACCTAGGTCAGTGAATTCGACAACCAAGCCAAGAGCCACACCATTTAGACTATAATAAACAATGAGTGGGTTATAAGAATAGTGGAATTGCATGATGTGACATTTAAAGGCATTTAAGTCCATCCCATTCAGTGAAAATCATTTACAAAGAATGTTTAAGTCAGCCTGCAATTGAAAGGTATCATTATGATTACCTATACATTTGTAAAATTTCAGGTCATCCGCAAAAAGCACAATATCGTTGAAGAGAGGTCCTAGATAAGATCCATGGGGGACACCTGAAGGCACTGGAAAAATGTGTGAATAAAATGATACCATGACATACTGCTCCCTACTCGATAGATAACTACCAAACCATCTGGATACAAGGCCATCAATACCATAAGAGTGAAGTTTACATAGAAATAGTTTATGATTCACTCTATCGAAGGCTTTGAAAAAATCCGTATAAACTGTCTCAACTTGCAAACCCCTCTCCAAAGCCTCCGATATTGAAACTTGTCTTGTCCTATTGAACTATTGCCCTTAATATATTACTTGAGTTAAACTAGTGTTTCTTATTCACCAAACAACTTACGTGAAATAAAAAATTATGGGTTTTTAAATTTTTAATTATTCTAGCAAAAAATACTAAATTATCAAAAAGGAGTTTTATTTTAACAACTGTTATTATTGTTTTTATTTCATATGTCTATGCCAATATCATACAATCAATATTTAGCGACAATTTAGAACATTTCCCCCATACAATTTTTTTAAGAATTGATGCAGTCAGAAATTCTACTTAATTTTTCTTTTGTTAACTATTTGAGGGTTATGTTAGGATTAAAAGTTAAACATCAAAACGCCTGAATGATGAACACTTCCGATGTACTGAAATATATAAACTAGTACTGTATAAGTATTTATTTAATATACAAACTCATCATATTTACGAAAATCCGAAGTACCATTTGCAATATATGAAGTTTAATAAGTCTATTGCCTCTTTAATATCTAAATTAATAATAATTGAATATTTTTGCAAAGAAACAATAACATAAGAATATATAATAATAAGAAATACTAACCCAATCATATGGAATTCCGCTATCTTCCTTGGAATCTTTGAGAGGCATCAACTTCGAGAGGGGAGGCTCCAGTGAAGGCTTCATGTCATCCTCAAGCTTTAACTCGGTCTTAACCTCATTCTTCAATGCTGCATCAAATTTTATATCAAACTTTTCATCGATCTCTTCTTTCTTAGGTTCTATTTTTATATCGCTGATAATGTTAATTTTTTTGTCCGAGGGACCATTGAACACTGAAGGTAACTTTATATCACTTAATATTTTTATCTTAGGTTTGGAATCATTGCTACTCTCACTTTTTGGACTGATTAAGTGATTCGGCAGGTGAATTTTGGAATCTTCCTTCTTTATCCACGAATTATTGGAATTACTGCTTACTGTAGGATTGAAGGGGTGATGAGGGGGGCCAAAATAATTATTACTTTGTTGCTGGTTGAAATTGCTATTCTCTGGAGTCTGTTGTTGATTCCAATAATTTTGCTGTTGATAGTCTTGATAGTTATTCTGATAATTTTGACCTGACCCTCTAGTACTTTGTGGAGGTGTAGGATAGTTATTCTGTTGGTTTTGAGTGGTACCGTATTGATTATTTTGACTATAGTTGTTTGGAGTATTTGGATTTGGCTGAGATGAGCCAATTTCCATATAATTTCCAGAGCTTGGCTGCATATTCTGGAGGGATGTCAGTGCATTACTACTTGTGGAAGTTAGAGGAGTCAAAGACGTACTGTTTAGAGGTGTCAAAGAAGTGCTCGCATTATTTAAAGAGGTCAACTGAGTGTCCCTAGGCTTAGAACTTAAAGGAGTTAGCGATATTTCCGATGAGAGATTAGCAAAAGTATTTGTATTCTGGTTTGTATTATTTAGAGGCGTTAAAGTGGTTTGAGAATCTAGATTCATAAAACTGTTTTGGCTCGGAGTTTGCGACTGATTCTGTTCTCCTAAATTAAAATTATTCTCGTTAAGGGGTGCATTATTATAATTTGTACTTGAATTAGGTGTGCTTGGATACGACTGAGGGTAGTCACTGCCGGTGTTCGGAAAATGAGATGGAAATTGAGCATTTTGGTCAAATTCCTGATCGTAATATGGCTGTGGTATCGTTTCAGGGAAACTTTGAGAGATTCCTTGGAAATCGTTAGAACTCTGATTGAAGTTATTCTGAAGGGTACTCCTTGGACCTTGGGATGAAATTGTGTTGCTAAATGATGTTACTGGTGATGAATTATTAACAAGGCCTGATGTACCACTTGCTGGGGTGTTTTCAGATAATGGAGGCTGCATTTGCTGATTCGGATCTGTTAAAGTATTGTACGGCGTGACAGAGGCGGCAGGTTTTCCATTTTTTCCCTTTGCAGGCGTTTTCCTTGGCCGAGATGGAGCTTTTTTGGGTTTTTCATTTGGAGCTTTGGCTACTGCTCCACCCACTTCTTCAAGGTCAATGTCGACTGCTTCACCACCAGCACGTTTTTTGAGAAAATTATAGAGGACATCAGGGTGGTTCCAAATTTTACAACACACTGCAAAAGCCTTAAGTGGGTTGGGCACAGCTTGTATTCTAACTACTTCGTTCATAAACGTTTCGTACAACGTTCTTTGGAATGGTTTCATTCTAACTAACAAAACGTACTCTTCCTTCTGAGGTAATGCTGTCTGCAAAACAGCGTGCGACCGTCTTTGTACGAAACCTAGTAAGAGAGAGTGCAGAACATGAGCTCTGTAACGCATCAGTTTAATATCAGCTTCTGTGGAATCTATGCACTGCCCATTCATAATCGGCCGTTCGAACATATTACAAAACTCTGTTTTGGATCCGAGATAGTTTGGCCTCACGAAATCTACCATACACCAATACTCCATCAAGTTGTTTTGTAAAGGATAGCCAGTTAAAACGACACGTCTTTTGGTTTCCATTTGTTTTAAAGCTTGTGATATAGAAGCATGCGAGTTTTTGATTCGATGGCCTTCGTCGCATATCACCAGATCAGGACCAGGTTTCACCAAAGCAGCATGTACCTCTGGGATAAGAAATTTAATTAATCAATATTTATAATTTACATAAATGAAAAACTGTAACATCCAAATCAAAATATTATTATTATTTTTTTAATTTTGAGCAAAATTGGTCCTTAGAGATAATTAAATTCTCAATCATTTTTAGATGGACTTGGACTTTAGAAGAAGAATAGAAGAGTGTATTGAAGATGGCATTTCAGCTAAATATTTATATAAATTATTTAAATTTTTAATTTTACTGGAGCCTGTTGGAACTAACACCAATCATAGGCTGTATAGGGTTAACTACCACTAAGTATAAAAATTTTAACCTTGGGCTCAGGGAGGTCTTAAATTAATAATAAAAAAAATATGTATATCAGAATTCTAGCTCCATTTTAAAAAAATGGGGCAAAACCCTTTTTTTCTCGAGAAAATTAGCACCTATGATAAACATTGTCCGAGTCAGCTTAGATCTGTCAACTACAATGCAATCTTTTTTGTAGCATTAACAAATGTAGAAACGGTAAAAATTAACATTTTTATTAATAATA
Organism: Monochamus saltuarius; assembly: GCA_025584915.1. Taxonomy (NCBI): domain Eukaryota; kingdom Metazoa; phylum Arthropoda; class Insecta; order Coleoptera; family Cerambycidae; genus Monochamus; species Monochamus saltuarius. The sequence goes on along the minus strand of CM046725.1, from coordinate 52,977,855 downwards.
ATACCTGATAGGAATAGATAATTCAATTAGCTGCAGTATTTTTCATTAGTTTTTATTTAAAAATTGTCAAAAGTTTAACGGAAGGAATACTAATAGATAAACTTTGAATGCACCTGCAGCAGTCTATAATTATAAAAATCTTGTCTGATAACAACTAATTTCACCATTTAGTCTTCCATTCGTCGTAGTTGTGCTGCTGGTTGCCGTACTCTCCAAATGTCTATTGTGCTAAATAAATAACCTCATGGCGGACAGGCGCCCATAGTCATCGATAAATAATGTTTTAATAGTTTTATAAATAAAGTAAATGAAGTCTGCATTATTCCATTAATTCTTATTTTTCTCTATCCGCTATTTGTACTTAGCCATAGCACAATTATTAGATTTCATTTTACTGTCGGCTTCTTTAATATCAATGTGCCACATTTTGTTTTTTGGAGAGGACTACGTATTTAGCCGCGTGCGTTCAGGCACTCAAGAGGCAGATTGTCTCGGACTTCGTTGTGTAGAAATTAATTTCATTGGTGTTTATTGCGTATTTAGCCACAAGCACTATAAAAATTTGGAATATAAGAAAATCTGTATTTTGCATAAAAAGTACATTCTCTTTATCATTTTTTGCAATTGGCGTCTTTAAAACAGGTTCTACATTATCTTGAGCAACACGATAATATTTAGGTACATTTTTTTTTAACTAAAATTGAAAAAAATGTAATAAATACGAAAGATAAGGGCAACATGTAGTATATTGCATGAAAGACGAAAAAACAGGCAATTTTTTGTGGCCATAACCTGCTTCAATAAAAAAAAAATTATCCGCCACATACAATATTTCAAAAATCTGTTTATATCAGATGAAAGGTATCAATTTTGCAATCAAAATTTATTACCAATAAGTTTTCTCTATCTCTTAAATTAAAAAAGTTAGACATCCTTAAAGTTTGGGCACTTTACAGGTTTTTTGTTATTACACATAAAGTTGGCCATGGATCTCAAATTTGTTTTTACGAACATAAAGGCCTCCAAAAATGCAACAAAAAATATTTAAAGATTTTTGACGTCTCGCATATTAAGCGAGATACATACGAGTGGCCTTCTTATGTGAGACAGCCTGTATACAGGGTTAACTATGACTTAGTACAAATATTTTAAGAGGGGATAGGAAAAAATCAGAATTAACGGTATCACCCTTCAAAAAAATTCCAAACTTATTTATAAAGCGAAAAACATTTTTTTTCAAAACCTTATTAACCCCTAATTTCTCGGCGACTATGCCGCCTGTCAGCTTCGAGGTTAGGTATGTTCTGCCAAAGTGAAATTTAGGGTAGTGACAGAGTACGTTGCCACGTGTAACGATTTACGGCGCTTTTAAAGAAAGTTTAATTTACAAAATACTAGATTATTTAATGAGAAACACGATATGGTAGCACTGAGAGTAAAACCTACCTTACTGATACTTCCAGGACTACTTTTTTTCTGTAGGTATATCTATTGTAGTTTAAAAATGCTTTATTTTTATGTCACTAAGTAAAAAGAAGTTTCAAGGAATTTTAAAAGTATGAAATTGGTTCTTTTTATTTTCAAGTTAGGTACATACGTATTTAAAACATCAGCACGTGTAAAACAACATTCGTGGGCGTTGTACAATTCATTACAAATGTCGAGGATTTGGCATATTCCGTCTATTTGGAAAAGCGTCTTTGATATTCTGCTGCTGCACGATATTCACTTTTCGCACTTCAATAAATTAGTCCCATATCCGTAATTTCATGATTACGAATTTGAATGTGCGAAAAGCAAATACTGAAAACTAATAATAGTAACGATATTAACAATTGTTAGGGTAATATTTTCTTTGTTAATTAAATAAATACCCAACAACGTTTTACTACTTTCTATATTTCGCACTTCCTATCTATCTTTACAACAACAACTCAACTCTGACGCACCTCTTCCTCTTCTTCTTACATTCTTTCTGATCTACATTTTACAAAACATATATTTATGCCTACTTAGTAAGAAATTTTTATTAACAAAATAATTGTCCATACAATAATCGACCATGTTTGCATATAATAATATTGTAGTATTGTTATTTTAAATTTCGGTTCACAGTGCTCTGTAATATTACTTTTTGTCCACTACCCCACTCTGTTTGACATTTGAAGAGTATTAGAAATAATGCAACCAACAACACAGTATAGGTTTATATCGATTGACAAGTGCTATGTGCGTGTAACCCCATGTCACGGAGGAAGTGTCAAAACAATACTAGAATGAAGAAACCACGATCGTACATAAAAGAAGATAATACTGATTATATTGATTGCCATAAGAATATTTATCTGAAGAATATTAAGTTCTCGGTGTAGGCGGACTGAAGACTGAGCGGTGGCGTTGACAATGTAATTTTAGTCTTCCGTTTTAGTGACAGTTTCAGTTTTAAACGTTTTATTCATTAAATAATGGATGGTTGCGATATATTGGGACAGTGTAGTTTTCCACAATTTTATTTAAACGTGCGTGAAGATATTTCCTATAGTTGAGAGCAATGCAGTTGAGTGACCGTTATCGGACAAAATTTTATAAATTAAAAACTGCCACGGGTGTATTCAAGTTTTCTGTTAGTATTTCTTTCAATCAATTTTCTTAAAATAAATGGGCAATTTTATTAACTGCATCTACGCGTGTGTATTTTGTGGCGAGTAATTCTGACGGACCTGTAAAGAGTGAAAATGAAGTTTTGGCAGTTTGGAGCGAAGGAAGCGAAAACGAATGCAAAATACTGCAGCTAACCGGATTAACTGTTATCTATCAGGTATTTAGTCATTATTATTAATAAAAATGTTTACTTTTCGTTGTTTCTACATTCGGACAGCGTTGGAGCGTTGTGAGAAAGCGACCGCATGGTACCTAGTTGCACAGAACATATGCCTAGTTGACATATGTAGCCATCTTGGGTGATGACTGATGACATAGGCGCCGACTTTCCGTAGGAAAAGAGGGTTTTGCCCCATTTTTTAACATGGACCTAGAATTCGAAATAAATTTTTATTGTCTTTTAGGCCTCCTGAGCACGTGGTTAAAATTGTTGTACTTAGTCATAGTTAACCCTGTATATACATATATATATATATATTTTTTTGTAAATAATGATTGATGATACCCACACCTCCGCCACTGGTAAGTTTCTAAAGCTGGTAATTTTTTGTTTCATACCTACTGTAATAATAAATGTGCACACCGAATTTGGTTAAAATATCTCAAACAGTTTATAAATTAAAAATTAACAACTGTTTTTTTTACACGCTATAGCTGGACCCCACATTTATATAACAAAAAACCCTTATTACCACCGCCAACAAATACGCCCTTGGATTTTTTACCTCTACTTAAGAAACACCCTGTATAAGAGAAAACTAATGTACTCATTTACTAATTATTATTAAGGATGTCTATCAAGCAGTAATAATAATAGAAATGTATAATTTGAGTAAACTGTAATATCTCATAATGAAAATACAATATTATTAAGAAGTAACTTACCATCAAAAAGCATTTTATTCTTATCATCATCTGGGATCGGATCTAGAGGATTCGGCTTCTTTCTAGACTTAGGGAACTTTCTCAAACTTAACAACCGAAACTGTTCATATCCAATCAAAAGCACCCCTCCTTTGCTTCTCCACTCGTGTATAACCTTAGCCCTTGCGATAAGGGTTTTGTGGCTGTCGTTCAAAACGTGGAGATTGAAATTCCTTGGTCTCATGACCCCGTGTGCGTTTAACGAACTATTACTTGCATTGTCTTCGGTAGGAAGCCACATGTTATACTCGGCCATCCAATTTTGGAGCGTATTGATCGGCATAATGCACAAAATGGTCCTAGCCGGCGTGTGCCTTAGGAAAATATCGGAGAACGTCACAATTTGCAACGTTTTGCCGAGACCCATAGAATGCGCAAGGATACACCCGAAACCCGACGAACTCTCAAAACGGTTTGTGCTTTCCACCACGTTATCGTAGAGAAATCTGACCCCGCCGATTTGATGCGGTTTTATTATCCTGGCTATTTGAGGCGCGACAAATACGTCAGGCTCATCGTCGGGGTGGCCAACGTTTACCAGTACCCGACCTTGTTCATCGGGCTGGTTAAACTCATCGTTAGTGTGCATGCCGGAATTTCCGGGGTCATCTTGATCCGGCTCGTCATCTTCGCCTTCGGGTTCGGATACAACGATGCAATCGTCGTCTGATGATATGTCTATAGTGGGTACAGGTGGTTTTGCTGTAAGAACACAATTATACAGGATGATTCATTAATAATGACACAGATATTAATGGCAGACTGCTTACTTGAAAATAGAGCGATTAAACCAAATATATCTTATCTGAATGTTCAATCTACAGGGGTTTAAAGAAAATATTATTTTTGATAGTTTTTGTAAATAACTTTAAAAAATACAAGTATTTGGATACATTTTTGAAATTGGGTTTTTTGGGGGTGAGAAATTCAAATTTGTTTCTATTTTTCACGTCACTAGTAGACCACACCTCTTATAAAAGCACATAATGCTTCTTTTGAATTTATTTATTAACTTAAGGCAGATCCATTTTTAAGACATGTACAGTGTAAATATTTCAAAGATCATAGACAGAAAAAAAAAGAGAAAAGAAGAAAATTTTATATCAAATTATATAAAAACAATTAGCCAAAATTAATAAAGACTAGTTAGTCATAATAGTACAGGTTTTTAACTTGGTTTTTAAATAAACACAGTATAGTGAAGGAGTTCTATATCTTTGTGCAATAGGTTTGCTGTACGAACTAATCTGGTATTGCATTCATCCTGATTGTAGTTTGTGTGAAATATTCAAGAATAGATTAATTTATAAGTCGATTCAGAGAAGAAAGAAGAATTTCTATAGATACAACCCAATACTTTAAGTTAGGATGAAAGGGATAGTTGTTTGGCCGGACACCGGACACCCGGCGAGCTGCGAGGCCAAATAGCCGAATATTCGGCGGCCAGATATTTGGCCCATTGTCTCGTTGCATGCTGTGACGAGTTGAACATCGCACAGGTGCGGCAAATGCGATCGGACCAATTGCCTGCAAACTCTGCCTGTTGTCTGCAAACTGAAAATTTGGTCTTTATTCAGCATAATTTACCACTATTGCTAATTTTGAGTATTAAGATTAAGATTTTTTAGATGGTTCTTTTTTGGTCTTTGTGACTTTTTGCAACTTTCAGCTTTAAATAAAAGCCGTTATAATTATAAGCCTGTTTCTTATTATTTACCTCACAAAGATTTATGTATTAGAGTTGATTTTAGGGAATTGTGTTGCAGTTTTTGAATATCCGGTATCCTGCCGAATATTAAGTTACTATCTAGCACCCGGCATTAAGCATTTGCTGATAGTGAAACTTTTGGTAATATCATTTACAAATAAGTGAACAGTATAGAACCAATGTGCGATCCTTGAGGAACTCGGGAAGTAACCATAATGGAAGGAGATACAGCCCCAGAACACCTAGGAAACTGGATGTGGTTTGACAAATAGGCCATATTCAGCCCAGGCCTCTGAGTAAGAATTCAGCTAAATGTGTGCATTTGATTGGCCTGGATTTCTCAGCGACTCAGCGGCTGACCTCAGCTGAATGTGGCCATAGACAGAACTTTTTGCGGCTTAGTGTATCCATCTGACATGGCATGGCACATTTGGCTTAATCCCTCTATATTTATGTCAGCAACATGAAACATGAATAAACAATGGCCACACTATCAAAAGTTTGAGAGGATGGTAACGTTTTGAGTAAGATAGCCCTTTTCTACAGGATTAAAGGCTAATCTGTCTGTGTTGAAATTGGCAAAAACTTTTGGTTGTTAGGTAGTACAATAATTAGTTTTATAATGTTTTTTTTTTGTATTTGGATAAAAGCTAGTGATAAGTCACTCTCTAGATTTTCAAATATTGAGTATAAATGGAAATGAATCATTTAATAATGTTTAGGCAATTTTAACGACACGCCGTGCCTCTTCGTCATGCTCAAGTGACAATCAGCCTTAAGTCTGAGCTCGATTGATTATAGAAGGAAATATGTTGTTTATTTAAGACTTTTTAAGTTATTTTGCCATTTTTGATTTACATTTTTAATTAGCTTTTTTAAAATTATTTATTTTAAAAAACAGATTTTTGTGAATGACAACAATAAAAATTAATTTTGAAACAAAAAATGACCATCTTTCGACAAATAAGTATAATATATAAAATTTATTACTTATTTCCCAGGATTGCCAAATTTTATTTATTAATTCCCAAAAAAATAAAAATCAATCAAGAAACCGAAAACCCTATCCATGTTTTAACCTGTCAAGATTCAATTCAAATGTCAATGTAAAGATTAGAAAAAATCTACTTACATTTAGGTAGTTGTAAAGGTGGAGATAACATAGGCTTGTGATCCTCACTTTCACTATCACTATCACTGTGTCGTTGTGGAATGGGAGGCAACAGTTTTTTAGAGACTGGAGCTATGCTAACCGAAGGTGTCAAATCGGCTCCGCCTTTTTTCCCAGCAAGAATGCTGCGGTTGGGTTTAGGTGCTCCCATTGGTGGAGGAGTAGTATTTTTTGGTACCCGCATCAATTCAAATGGCCGTTTTGGTAATCTTGTCATGGGTTTTGTCTGACCATTTGGTAGTTTCACTAGGACAGTATTACCTATTCTCGTTTGATTCGATGTGCCTTCGAAAATAAATAAATAATGCTACAAGGTACACCTTACACTTTAGTAATGGATAAAACAATAATAAATAATAATAGGAGTCTTTCCTAACAATTATCTCTGTTATTTTATTTTTGTGATAAAATTTAACAAGTATAAAAAAATATATTTTAAAATTAAGTGTTGCAGGGATATTATTTGTAAATTTGGTTAATGGAAAAAAGTTTAGTACAATCTTAGGAATGAGTTACCCCCAATAAATATCTTGTAGTGCTTCAATTCTGAACACAGAATTTTTAATCTAGTCAGAATGTTTTCCACCATAAACGGCTAACTTAAAAGGGCACATGCAATATCTTTCTGAATGTGTTCGGAATCAGCTGTACGAAAATAGGTCATATGTGACCATTCTCAAATTTAATGCCCAAATTATGTAAAAGTGGGAAACAAAAGTACACAAGTTGATGTCTTCCAATATTTAGGGGTTGAGATACAACGTGATGGAAAGCTGAATGCAGAAATAAAACGACACATAGATAAGACCATAAAATTGTACTACATTATGAATCATGGCTATGAAATTTGTGTGCTATCAAAAAAAAACAAAAACACAAAATACAGGCTATAGAAATGAAATATTTGTGAAGAATAAAGGATATAACAAGGATGGACAGAATAAAAAATAACAAAACAGGACTGAAAACACAGTATACAGGGTGTCCCATAATTAGCATGCCAAAAATTAACTGTGAATTCTGTAATGAAAAATAAGAAAAACAAGTTATATAACCATATGTCCATAGATGCCCCCTAACGGACATATGGCTCCTTAAATAGGGTTCTCAAAATTTCCCAAATATTTCCAAAAGGGATTGCAAATCTAATGTTCTAAAAATAATTCCTCATAATTGATCATAGGCGTGCCAAACTGGGGGGTCAGTGGGTAAATATTGCTCTAACTTTCATGTATCTCAAGATTTTCGTTGTCAGATCAAAAAATTAAAAATTCTGGTCTATTTTACATGAAAAAGGTACTCTTATTTCAATCCAATAAACTGCTCTGTTTTCGAGTAATCATAATTAAAAATTTTGTGACACCACAAAAATTTAAGATGGAAAATATAAATAGGTAAAATATCCCAAGTAGGCTCTGAGAAAATACTGTCGACTTATTTATCACATATTAAAGATGTCATTCAAGCGTTTTAACATATTAAAATACTTTTAAAATGCACATGAGTAATGTAATTATTTGTCATTTTTTTAATTTTAATATAGCCTATTAATACTTCAAAAGTTTTATAAAAGCATATGTGATATGTGTCAAATAAACTGACAGATAACTTTTCAAAGCCTACTAGAGACAATTTGACCGCTTGCATATATCTAATATTTTTGTGGTGTCACAAAATTTTTAAATTAATATTACTCGTAAACAGAATAATTTATCGAAGTAAAACGAGTACATTTTTCTTGTAAAATTGTTCAACATTTTTAATTTTTTGATCTGACGGCAAAAACTTTAAGACATGAAAAAGTTAGAGCAATATTTATCCAATAACTCCCCCACTTTGGCACGCCTATGACAAATTATGGTATCGTTTTCAGAACATTAGATTTGCAATCTAATTGCAAATCTCAATTTTAAATTTGATTACTTTATCTCGATCCGTTTTGAAAATATTTGGGGAAAATCAAATTTAAAGGTCCCCCTTTAAAGAGCAATAACTCCGTTAGGGGGCATCTATGGACTTATGATATATAACTTCTTTTTCTTATTTTCGATCGTTGAATCCAGAGTTAGTTATTGGCAGGCTAATTTTGGTATATGGGAAGTATTCGAGGAACAACAGTTGAGCTGGTGGGGACATCTACAAAGGATAAATCACACTAGACCAGTAAAGAAAGTATGGTAAGTAAGAAGACTTAAGAGAAGACTTTAAGAAGAGGATGACCCATTAAAACCTGGGACCAGGTAATAGAGGACATATTGAAGAAATAAGAAAAGACGTGGACGTGGAGCAAGGCAAATGGCAAGAAATAAACAGCAATGATAAATATTGAAATAATTTACTACTTACACCACAAAATGATAAAAGGATATTTTGGTTATATATAATAAATTATAGGTTTCATGAAATAACCTTGATTAGAAGAAACCTCGGAAGAAACCATATATATATGAAACATAAAGCTTTTAGAAAATAGAATAAAATTTTAATATTTGTACTGACAAAATACTTTTTGTAGAGTTGTAGGGGGCCTAATAAAAACAAAACCATATAATTATCTCACTACTACTACTGTAAGGTCGAACCGTGCCGAAGGTGCAAGGGCTAGGAAAAAAATTTAAGATATACTTGCGGCACTAAAAATGTAACTTTTATTCTTGAAGTCCTGTATCTGTTTCTTTTTAAATAATGATAGAGGATCTAAAAGTGAACTAGGTACATAAAAAAATTCTTGAAATAAATCGTAGAATATTTTATATCCCTTCTGCAGCTCATAGTTATAATTTATTTGTAAAATAAATTTTACTTGACACGAGGCTTGAATAACAAATTTGTTTGCTATTATTCAAGAAATACATGTTTTTCTTTTTCAGCATCTGCCTATCGTAGACTTCCAATATATGGAGCACTATTTTCCTTATAACAATGCAGTGAGAGACATTAATGACTCAAAAAACCTTGTAAAGTCAGTAATTAATAAATAAAATCAACAGTTTGGTACAATGTTTTATCAAAAATAGCAATTGTAAGCAAAATCATGCCAATATGTAATCATTTTGACAGAAGCTGTAAAAGATTTTTTTTATTGAAGTATGATCTGATTCATCTAGAATAACGAATGGATGTTAATTAACGCTGTTGATCTGTGCAATGAAGTTGAATGTTGTTGATTTATAATAAATATGTATTTTTATGTTGAATGTTTATCACAAAAATGATTAATTATTTTTATGTTCTATCCGTTACTTAAGAGAAAAAAAAGATCTTTTTAATAATTATTATAGTGTACAACAACAACCTGACCTACCTGGTTTAGAAAACTGGTTCCCTTGCAACAATGATATGACTTTATGTTGCATTCTTTCCTGTGCTGCCTGCCGTTGCAGTTCCCTGAGGAGCCTTTGTTGCTCCTGAACTCTTCTCAATCTCTCGGCTTCTTGTCTTTGAGCAGCCAAGGTAGATTCGTCTAACTTGGTTTCGTCCATGACTTCTCTAATATTTCTTCTCATCGCTAGCCCTTTTGGAAGACCTGTTATTTCATCACCATCAATTCCTATTCCTAACATAAAAAAAATATAAAATATTACCTACTTCTAATTCATTATTAAATAAATGAATATAGAATTTGTTTGAATTGAGGTAACAAAAGGTAAAAATTACATTAAATTTTAAAAATTACTAACCAGGTTTTCTAGCAGGAGTAACGACAACTTCATTTTCTGTGGAAATTTCAGCCTTCTTCGGTTTCTCCCCCTTTTTAACGGTTTCAAAACTAATTTCGCCCATCTCTTTTAGTTTCTCTTTTATGTCAATATCATAGTCTTCATCAGCTGCTGTAACAGGAGGTTTATGTGGAACACTTGGCGCTGGTGCCTCAACTTGTTCAACTAATTTCTCAAAAAATGAAGTGCTGCTACTTGCCTCATCTTCTGAATTATCTTTATTTTGCATAGGCTTAATGTTCAATACTTCGTTGGTATTCAATTCATTTAATTCACTGTCCGATTCTTCCATTTCAGATTCAGTATCATAATCGGACATTTCCGTTTCACTAAAATTATTTATATTTAAATCATCACATTTCTTCTCTAAAGTTATATCACCCGAGCTGAATTTGAATTTTTTTGCTGATCCTTCTACTTTAGATACAGATCTTTTCAGTCCAGGAATGGGAAATTCATCAAGGCTCTCATCTTCCAAGTCACTGGAGTTTTCATCTTTACTCTCTTTGGATTTCTCCAAAGAACCACTGTCATTTTGAAGTCCCACTTTGGGCTCTTTTGGTTTTTCAAGTCTTTGTATCGTGACATCTCCAAATCTTTGTAGTACTGGGTCCATTACGAGTTGATAAATGTATTATATCTATATAAGTACCATATTTTTCTACTTTTATCTAGTTTTGCAATGTTGTTTTGTTTACATACTCTTTTGAATTAGCCGCCATAAACGTATTGTCGGGCTCCGGCACGATTCATTTTACAATTAAACTATACCTTCACATTTTTTTGGAATCAAAATACCATTATCAAATGCTGTGTAGTATACATACACCATTTCTACAAACGATTTGTTTGTGATTTGTTAAAGATATGATCAAACACAAGTCACTGTACGCTATAGAATTTTACACCATTTTAACAGGTACTTATTATAATTAACTCGAATTTGAATTCACCCCTTCACTTAATCACTTTAATAATTCCAAAACAGTCGTTTACAAACACTAAATTTTATATATTTGACAGGAATCACTTATAAAATATCAAAATGGCATTGCCCGACAGCAAATTCACTAATCTAATTAGTTATGTGTACGACAGAGTGCGCTGCTATCGTGATCATTTTTTATAATTATAGGTTGATGGATAATAAAGATCACCTACGTTACAAGCATTTAATTATCAATAAATGTTGAAATCGCTATACATCTTAAGCAGTAACGAATGAATAATTTTATATCTGCGATTTTCACTTAAAATAAACTTATGGTTTTTGCTTTCTGAATTACACATGAAAATTTAAAAATAGCGTAGAGTAGGTTTATGCTGAAACTAATAACGCGCAAAATCTGATTCTGGATTCTTGAATCTCAGAATCTCAGAATATTAGGATGTAGTAAGGCAAATCACGAAGCCAAGACGAAACAGAAAACAATCCAGTTATTACTGTTATATTTTATTTCACTGCATTCCCATTCCTATTTGTAATAGGTTATTAGGTATTTAAAGAAATATAAAAAGAGATACTTACGGGATACTTCTAAAGTAGGTACCTATCTACGGTGTGAAAAACTGAGCCAAAAAATTTTCTATATGTTATATTAAGTAGGTGTATGAAACCAGAAACATTGATCGAAAAAAGAAAACAGGTTGATAATATAATTAACTAATAAAAATATATTTCTCAAGAAACTTGGAAAGAAAGATGTCTTAAGCATATACGAATGTATAAGACGAACTCTTTTGTACTAATTTTAAAAATGACATTAGGTATACCTACAACAGTGGTACCTCTAGTGTTTGAAATAATTATATATTTTATGTAATATTTATTTTATGAATTTTATTGGTGGCATAAGAATATAGGTATATTTCAAAAATTAAAAATGCTTTGAATTATTTTAAATAACCTGCTAAGATTTATCTCTCGAGATTTGTGGCGCTTACGATACGACACAACGTATCAATTAAAATGTAAGAATATAATTGGTGGTTTGCTCCCAGATATGAGTAGTTATTTTCATTATTTAATGTTAACTAATAGATATAGGTAGTCTTATTTCAATATTTTTACTAAAAAAAACATATGCCACCATAATATACAACTAATGTATCTACGTATTTACGCTTCCTTTCGCTCTTGTATTTGTTTATTATTATTATTCTCTTTCGCACACATGCACGCGCGTACGTTTGAAATTTAAAAAGCGCTACCTGGTGTCTATTTTGCAATTGTTGCTCGCTACAGTTGAGCATTTGAACTATTATTAGGCCTGGTCGCCCGGTTGTACAATGCTCGTCAGCTTAAAGTCACCAGTTCCATGGTCCATTCTTTTCTAGTGCCATTTATTAGACACGGTGCTAGAAAGGGACAAAACATGGAAGTGGTGACTTTAAGCTGACGACCATTGTACAATTTGTAGTTTAACCATAGATAACTACTAAAATTGGTCTCAGGGATAAAAATCACTGAAATGTAATTTTATAAATGACTGGAATGCGCTAACACTAATAAAAACGATTGCCTAACGCCAGCCATGACGTAATAAGTTGTCTGAATTTTAATGATTCTAGCATAGAGCACGGAAAGTGCACGGAAACGCACAGATAACTCAACATAGGTTCCAATTTCCATAATGGTTCCATATTTCATAAGGATCATGATCATATTTTTTATTTATATATATTTAATCTGTCATAACTGTCATATTTAATGACATGTTTGGAATGTAATTTCTTCTCACAAAATACATATTATATTTAATTTTTATTGCATATCACAATCACACAACAATAATATCAGAAATTATTAGACTGTTTTAATATTTTACTCTTAAATGATTAATGAATCCGGAAAGATTAAGCGCCAAAACAATCATAAATTGATATGAAATAGGTAAGTGACATTTTCCTGTTTTAAGTTTACTGAAAATTCCAGATTCCAATTCATAGATCATAGATGAAAGAAATTCCCTTTATTTTCTCAAACATTGAGGCGTAAAAGGGTGAAGGTAAATGTATAGGTATTTTATAGTGGATCACAATCACAAAAGTGTAATGATATTCATAGGTCTTAGGGTTGTCAAGACTCAAGTGCTCTTCTTTCTGGAGGACAGTGCTTTAAGACGAGGTCTTTTTTGTTGACAAATAAAAAAAATATAATACTTTGGCTATAAATCTCATAATTCTCAAACTATGTTCCCACTCTGAATAGGTACTCAAACCATATATTTTGTTTGATTTATTTAATTTTTTAGTTTTATTTTATTTAACATTGCAATATAATAATAATATCTCTACCCCTCATTCTAATCACGAGGATTAGCCCAGAAGTCGAAGACTTGTGCGGAAGAGGGAGCGGCATATTATTATTAAGTAGGCCTCATTTGCGCCCAGGAACGACTTGCATTGGTAGGCCCTAACTACCATTCAGTGCAGGAATGAGGGAAACCTGGAAAATCTCATTAATTAGGGGGGTAGTCAAATGTCAACCAGTATCAATCTCTCACATTGACCCAAGCCAACATTCTTCCACCCTGCCATACCCGCAGAGAGGGTGCCAATCTCTCCACGAATATAGCTTATATACGGTCTACCGGCTGGGGGGGTCAAACCCACAGCAATCTAGTCACCTCGATTCAAGTACTGACGCCTTAAACCGCGCGAACACTGACCGATCCAATAAATGTATAATTTTTTTTTTGCCCATCCCATCATACAAGCTCGTCTGTCTTTGGAAAACTTGGCAACCCTAACAGATCTACAAATTTGGCAGTATATAGTTATGTGCCTATTAATAAGGCTTGATATATCACTAAAACACCAATACCCTAAATTGATGTGTACAAGTACAAGTACGGTACAAGTTATACTCATATTGCCGGGTGGAGAGGTGCACTTACACCCCTCTGCCATGAAAGGAAATTTTATTATTAAAGTCACTGTTTGATTAAAAACTTAAGACGTCTATATAGGTTGTTGTCCAAATTTTATATACCTACTTAACCACAGTTTTATAAGAATGCTCTTATTATAAATTATATCTTATTATTAATTAAAAGTTATATGTTAAATGCAGATGCACCTTCCTGAAAGTAATCCTGTCCATGTGCAATCTTAACATTAATTTACAAGTTGCAAACTATGTGGTACCAAGTATTGTATAGAATTATAGAAATTTTATCTAGGGGAAATTTACACTATTACACTGAATTTTTATCAGGTTAGCTAATAATTATATTATTTAAAGTTTATTGCAAAGGATTTAAGGAATAAAAGAAATACAGTTTTTTAATTTTTAAATTATATTTATAAATTAAACATCATATATTATAATATTAAGATGCCAAATAAAGTAATAAACTTATTGCAAAAACAATCCTATTTTTCATAAATGGGTTCCTAAACACATTGAAGCATCTATATAGTCAAAAGCAATTTAAAAATGTTAACACGGTTAACAAAAAATTATAGTACCGTGACCAGAAAAATAAAATATGCAAAAGCAACAATAAAAATAATAAAAAAAAAAACATTCTTTAAGGCATATATTCCTACCTCGGTTCAGTGGAGATTTTGCTTAAAATAAATTGGGAGTTATTTATTTTAAGCATTTGCATGTATACCATACAGTTCTGGAGAGGAAACTGCATAGGACAGATTCGAAAAAGTGTAAAAAAAACTCAAAATGTGGAGAGATCATTTTGAATTTTTGTTATGCAAACCGAGATAATCATCACAGTAAAATTAATTTATTTGTGAATCAAAGTGTTCCACTCCTTTGATTTACAAACTTTAATTTTCACAACCATCAATAAAAATTTATAAAACAACAATAAAAAATATATATTATAAACTTTTAGCACACTTTTGTGCGTTTCCCCAATATACAGATAAAAGTGAATAAAATGTACAATTTGTCGCATAATAATACAAAAACTAATACTACTAATATATATAAAGAATATTACAAATTCTAGTCAATATATTCATGTGTGTCGCATCATATTTAAGCTGCCAGAATTCAAAATCCGTAGAAATAAGTCACATTTATTTACAAAATAGTACAAAAGTCGAAATACTTAAAACTTAAAAATTAATGTCAAAGATTTTAAAACACAAGCAAAATTAAACTGAACAGATGAATTTGGTGTATTAAAATCTTCAAATAAATTGGAATGAATTTAGAGGCTTGTTGTAGTATACAATGAGTATTGTTTCCAGTAGTTTATATTGGAGGCGGTCCATCATTATATCGTAGAGTAGGGGTAAGACTATTTGCTATTGAGTTGACTAGTGAGCAAGAATAGTCATCCTCAGAATAAGGAACTAGAGAAGCAGCCCCTAGCATTAGTAACATGAGGGCTTGAATAGGAACAGAAGCTCTAACAACTCTACCCAAAAATCTGTATCCTCTTCTTAGCACTGAAGTGTTTATTTCCATTTCGTCCTCAGAACCACTGAAAAATAAAACATTCACTATTAACGTATTTAGAAGTTTGAAAATAACTTATAAATTGGTATGTAGATGCTGTGCTGTTTTCTAAAATATTGATCAAAATAAATTGTCTTTACATAGTTAAAAATATCAAATTATAGCAGTAGATCGATATTATTAAACAATGCTAAAATTTAACCAATTTTCTAAATTGTAATAATAGTACACACTAAACTTTTTAAATACCTACTTATATAAAAATATTTGGAGACAAACATCAGCAATTTGAGATATATGTGGTATCATTATACAGTGTGGAAGAAAAGTATGGAATAAATTCATTATTTCTATAACAACGAAGTTTAATGAAATTTCCTCGGACCCGTCGATTTTGCTTTTTAAAATAACTCTTTTCTCTATACTAACGCATTTCCGATGTTCATTTGTTTTTGCATGATGACGTCATCAGATATTTTTTTAAATAGAACCCCTATATTTTTTCATCGGATTCTTATAGAGCTTAACTTGCTGAATTCAAAAATGTATAATTTCAACACTTTATTCCTTCAACTTTAGCAATAGTGCAGCTGTTGAAAACTGTTATCGTTTCAGGTAAAGTGCCTTTTCTACTGAAAATACGGCAAAATTTTACTTGAAAAAGTTGTTCAAAACGGTAAATTATGGAGACGTGCAAAATTTTAAAAAGATCGGCCTGCTTTGATAAAATCTTTGTGCTTTGTTGAAAAATGGTTTCAAAATCAAACCTCGCCGATCTTCTTAAAATTTTGCACGTCCTCATAATTTACCGTTCTGAACAACTTTTTCAAATAACATTAACATTTTGCTGTATTTTCAGTAGAAAAGGCACTTTACCTGAAACGATAACAGTTTTCAATAGCTGCACTATTGCTAAAGTTGAAGGAATAAAGTGTTGAAATTACACATTTTCGAATTCAGCAAGTTAAGCTCTATAAGAATCCGATGAAAAAATATAAGGGTTTTATTTAAATAAATATTCGATGACGTCATCACGCGAAAACAAATGAACATAGGAAATGTGTTAGTATAGAAAAAAGAGTCATTTTAAAAAGCAAAATCGACGGGTCCGAGGAAATTTCATTAAACTTTGTTGTTATAGAAATAATGAATTTATTCTATACTTTTCTTCCACACTGTATATTAGCAATGTGTTATGATGTTATATGTGAATTAATTTAATTGAGAGAGAAGTAGAATTTCATATATATATTCTGTACACATATATTTCCAAAGAGCTACAATTTTGACCTAATCTGATTTTTTTAAAGAATTTCTCAATGCACTGCACTGCATATTAACTGAAAATTTGATTAATGAAGAAATGAAGCAAATAAAAAAGGTACTCGCATATTATTGGTGTGATAACTGGATACAGAAATGCAGCATAATTATTATATGAAAACACATTTACTAATATTTGAATTTATAATTTATAAATTTGTGACATCAAAACGGGAACTGCATTTTTAATACTTTTTTTAATATTTATTTTCTACTTCATGCAAAAATAAGCACTATTGTTACATAAGTAACCAATATTTCATCTTTTTTCATATTTTGTAAACTTGGAAAAAGTTTCACATGAAATAATAATATCAGGAATACACTTAATTCAGACCAAGATGAAAATTTGGTTGTAGAAAAAATAAAGAAAATATTTACTTGTGAGTGGAATCATCTGGTGCAGAGGTTGATGGATGGTCCTGACTTGGTTGGTCCAAAAGCTGTCCAAAACGCAAAGGAAATATAAAAGAGTGCTTTTAATGTTATAACAACATTGTAAATCAACAGTGCTATTCAAAAAATAAATTCTCAAACAGTAATCTACAACTACCATTTTCGGATCGGTTCATTCTTTCAGTTATTAAAATAAACGAAAAGAATAAATCGTCACAAAAAATGTATAAACTCTGTAATTTGGTTGCTAAAAATCTGATAAAATAACGTGCTTATCTTCTTATACAATTAATCATATCATTAACAAATGCAATTAAAGTAGCTAGACCACACAATTTGGTTACAATAACAATGGCACATTAATTGACTGATTATCACAATACATGTTTCTAATAAGGTTATTTAATTTTTCAAGCTCTTACATCTAAATACATAAAGACTGACTAAACAAGTCTACAACTTACAGAATAACGCAACGGTTGGTTAGACTTACGTTATAACTCAGTGAATGTAAGGGTGCGCCTACAGTTGGACTAGCTGCAATTGCCAAACCTATTTCGTTGGGGTCCCGTCCTAAGACTGCTCCTAATTTCAGTGTGTAAACACTGGTCAGCCTTATTAGTGACTGCAATTTAAGCCTAAGTTCAGTCAGTCTTCTACAGATTAAGCTCGATCCCTCTGGGGCATCTTCTTCTCTCAATAGTTGATTGGCTGCTTCCTGAAGACTTAGAACTCTGGGTTCACATCTTTCTAATTCTGCTCGTAGCTCAAGGAAGCTATGATATTTTAATTCAATTGTTTCAATGGACGCGGTCAAATCCACTGGTTCTGAAGCACGGATCTTCTTCTCGTTCTTCTCTAACCATACACATAGTTCAGATATTATGTTATGGAATTGCTGATTCTGAAAGAGATATTACAACATATTTATCATATGAAGACAGTGTTTCTTTGTACTAAATTATCAAAAATTATATATATCTTACATCCATGAGAGCTCTTTGAAGTTGTATTTGCCAGTCGGTAGCATGTCGGCAGATCAAATCCCATCTCTTGTTGTCAGCTTCTAATCGGGATCTTAGTTCAGTTGCTTTCGAAGTGTCTTCAGTGTGGTCTGCCAAATGTGTTCCGACAATATTAAGTGATCTTACAATACTCCTGTGACTGTCAAGATCAAGGAGGAATTCCCTTTGATCCTGGATAATATCTTCAAGTTGTTCTATGTTAGCAGGAGGATTCTTGTGTGCTTTTTGGGTTCCTTCCGCTACCTGCAGCCATTTTTCTAAACGCCACAAGTCATTGTCTAATTGTGCCCAATTGCGTTTTGTGCATAGGGGACACAGTAATCGACCAGCCTCACTGCAATTAACATTTTTGTCACAATCGAATACATATGAATAAAAATACTTTAAAGTTCAGACTTGTTAGATGTTTAGAAGTTACTTCAAAAATTGAAAAATTAAAATATGAAGAACAAGGTGAAACCATAATCTAATGTCAATAGAGCAAAGAAAATGTATTTACTTACTGTGTGCATAAAAGGTTATAAGCATCGGAGATAGTAGTTCTGTAGGAAAGACCAAACACCAAGTTAGTAATGTTAAAGAAAAAAAATTAGTTCTACTACTTATATCAGACTATATATTAATATACTCACCTAAGCTCTCTTAATTTCTGTTCCTTTTCTTTGGCTTGTATTAGCAGTATATCAAACTGTTCTATTAAAATATAAACATCTTCTGAACAAGCCTCAATTTCAGTAGCATCACAGTCATTTATAAGCAGATCATGTAGATGTTTTATAAGTTCAGTGCTTGCTTGGCATTTGGCGGACATTTTGGCAATTTTTTTACCACTTGTGGGTAGTTCTGGTGAGCCTTGTTTAGGAATTTCTTTCTTTACAAATGATTCCAGCTCAGTTAAATTTTCTCTGCACTCTACTATGGCAGCTTCCAGTTCAACCAGATATGCATCTTTGGCACTGATCGAGGTCATTCTTTGCAACTGAGGTGGCAGAGTATTAACCTGGACAGCAGTGTCCTGCTCAAATTTCAGAGTCTCAACTTGCACACTTTCGTCAACTTCTCGAGGTTGTTGTTTGATCTGTTTTGCTATTTCAGTCTTAATCAAAGTTATTCTTTCATGGACGTCCTTACAGAGAATTTGATATTCGTCAATCATCTCTTGTATCTTTGCCACTTCTTGTTTTTTGCTCTTTTTCATTATTTGTAGTCCTAGTTTGTCAGCAGTCTCCAAGTTAGGGGTTTGGGTTGTTAGCAGTTGTTCAATAGCCTGCAATCTTTGTAGGCGTTCCTTTGGTGGAACTTTTTCTGGTGGAGCTAAATGTTGCAGTTCAGTTAATTGAGCGTCAATTTTGCTCAAACCTACTACTGCATCTTCATGTGCCAATGAAAATTCTCTAAACGGAATCAGTTCGTTTTGTAATCTTTGTAAAATAGCTTGCGCCTTTGGCATAAGGTTTTCCCATCTTGCAATGATTACACGTGCCCGAGAAGTTAACTCTTGAATATTTTCTGGCTCAATGCCTGTTGCTGTGGCAAGCTTAGAATAGGTTTGTTCAAGAATTTGGAAAGCAGGCGTTCGAGATTCATAATCTTTTATTTCAGTTTCTACTACATAGATGAGTTCTTGTATTTCTTCCCTGCCGAGTTTCTTGGGAGGTTTATCAAGATCTTTGAGGTGTTGCTCTTTTTCCACTAGCCATTGCTCTTGGTCACTGCTTAATTTTAGGACTTCTTGAAGTAGTTTCCATATAAAACTGATCTTTCTCTTACGATCCGCTGATTGTCCACAGACAATTTTCCATCTTTTTTCTAGATTTTGAATAGCGACTTCAATATTTTCTGTGGAGAAATGTGCTTTATTAACATCGGGGTCATTTAAAAGTAGTTCACATAGATTAATTACTTCGCCAATGTTACCACTTTCGTTTTCTATGGACTTCTTAAGTTTATCATGTTCTTGTAGTTTGCGATCTATTACATCTTTGGTACATGCTTCAAAAATCAATGGTTTAGCTAATTGTAGTTCTATTTGGTTAAGCCACGCTCTAATTTGTGCTATTCGTTCTTCTAATTGCAATATGGTTTGCATCAGATCATGTATTTTGTTAACACGACTTCTTCCTAGGTTTTCAAGGCGTTCCCATCTAGCAGATACTTCATCAGTTCGAGCTTGGATTATCTGTTTGGCCGTTACATCAGCATACTCTTCTCCACAAGAATCTACGAGTTCTTGTCCTGTTTTAAGTAACCAGTTATATTCACGTTCCTTTAATGCCATTTCTGCTTGTAGTTCTGATTCCAATCGCCTCAGAATTTCTCTGGGCTCTACAACAGCTGGAGTGCCCTCAGTTTCTTGAATTAGACGTTTTTCTAGTTCATCTACCCAACCGATAAACTTGACTTGTCTAGCTTCGAACATTGACCGCATGCCCAGTTTTTCTTCCAATTTATGACACAGAGTCGCTAGTTGGTGTTCTAAATCACTTTTTTGGTGCAATATTAGCCACATCCTTTGGTTTATCGTTTTCATGTCAGAAGGACTAAGACATTCCTTTAATTGTTCTTGAGTTAAAACTAATTGTTCCAAGTCCTGGTTAGTTAAGTTCAGTCTTTCTCTTGCTCTGTGCAAAATATCAAGATGGCTACTAACACCTGCATGAGATGTCGGGGGCTGAGTATCAGATTCATTAATAATATCTTGGATATTATCAAAGATTTTCTGTACTTTTGCCACACGTTCTTCATGGGTTTTGACTAGAAGGGAAATACGTTCTAAGAATTCTTTCCAAGTGTGCAGGCCAGCTTGTAAATTGGAAATGCGTTGTTTGATGGCTACATGTTCCATTCTAATAGAAGTGGCAAGGGCATCATCACAGAACTGGAGAAGGAGATTTTGTTCTCTCTGTAGGTTATCAGCCTGTTCTTCTCCTTGAGGAAGTTTCTCTAAAAGATTTTCAATTCGAGATAGAAGTTTAGGAATGCGTCTTATGTGCATATATCTAAGTTGCATATGTTCACGTTCTTTTTCAATGTTCTTCAACCAACTTAGGAGATTGTTTTGATCTTCTTTGTATCGCTCCCAAGCGTTTAGACGATTCTGAACCTCCGAATGCCTATCTATAATCCTTGATAATGTTTCATTGTGCAAGTTGGTAAGAGAATTAAATTGTTCCATGACACTAGACTCAACCAAGTCTTTTGCTAACTGATCATCTGTTTTAGTTGTAGGTTGTAATACGTTTTGTTGAGTAGTGAGCAGGTTTTGGTGCACTTGACAAAGATGCTGATGTTCAGAAAGACTGTGATAGTCTCCTGGAATGGTACCTTGCAGGAACTGTTGTACATTGACAAGATACTCCTGCCATAACTTCAGTGCTGCTGCTCCGTCTTCATTTTTGACAAGTCGAGTGCTTAGACGATGGTACTGCTGGAAGGTTTCTCTAAATACTTGTTGCCAGAGTTCCAAAATTTCTATAACCGAAGTATCTGTCTTCGTTGTAGAGATTTCGATAGTTTTGTCTTTGATCTTTTGAATTTGACCCTCAGCTTTGCTCAATGCCAAGAGATGTTCTCTCAGTGATAACAGTTTGTCCTCAGTATCAGGATCTAATTCCGCACCTTCTAGGCTGGTTACGCTCTGTGAATTAAGAAAGAACAACCTTTTATAACCCTCTGCAAATAATGCAAGTATTCCAAAGATCTAATTTTTAATTGTTGCCCACTCACCTGTTGAACTGAATCTAAGTAGCTTCTAGCGTCTTTAATTTCGTCTTGCGCTTCGAGTTTCGCCTTGGCTTTCGTCTCGGCGACGTCAGCGAGAACCGTGAGGGACTCCCTAACGTCTTCCAAGCGTTTGCCAAGCGCCTGTACTTCTCCGCCTAATAGAGCGTTGGCATCAAGACCTACTGCAGACGCGATACCAGCAACCAGCTCTTGTAATTCCGCTAGTCGTCTAGTGTGGGCTGCTAGAGTTTCCTCGCAAACCTAGGAAATTATGATGTTTGACTGTTACATTTGCAAATACGTTATTGTTTCTTATTAGTAGTTTCCAAAGTGGAAGTAGGTATTTAGTTTCTTGCATTTCTTTGTAAGAGTTTTAGTATAAGTTTAAAAGTTTTCTATTTATAAGAAAAAGGTAATTTTCAAATTACTTTAAAACGCTAATTATGATATTTAAATGTTACATTTGCAAATATTATATTGTTTCTAAATTAGGAATAAAATAAGTATCCTATCCCTACAATGAATAGTAGTTTTCCAAAGTTGAATTAGGTATTTAGTTTCTTGCATTTCTTTGTAAGAGCTTAAGATTTAAGTTTTTTTTACAAAGAAAAGGCAATTTTCGAATGACTTTAAAACGCTTATCCAATTTAAATAAATTTGGGTGTGCTACTTTGATAGTAAATAATTACATAGGTATAAGAAAGTTCGAAAAATATCTCCCACTCCTACACGAATGTGCTCATTTTTTTATGAATATAGTGCCCAAGAACGGGTAGTGCGGGTTTTTCTTTCTTGTAAACTCTGTATTTGTAACGGTTTTCGCCTATTCGTTACTTTACATGTCATCGCTAGTGCATTTTCAATAAATGTCTCATTTATGAAAAATTTGTTTTATTCGATAATAAAATCAAAATAAAGCTTTGTGGAAGTTCGAATTTCACCGACAACGTTTGACTGTATATATTCACGACGACAAATAAATACGATCTACGAAATAAAAGTTAAATAACAAATTTTTGGTTTTTTGGAGTTATAGGCTTTCAAAGTTGTTAAAAGTAAAACTAATTTAATTACTTAATAACTTTATAACCATAACCCCTTTACGAATATCATTGAAATCTGATGGAACTACTATTGCGTATTATCTCTTAAAACTTTAGTGAAATCTATATTCAGGGTGGAAGTTTTCTCCGGTTACCACCCTCTTTTAGTGGTCACAAATTTACAATTTTGAGTTCAGTAGGCGATAAAAACAAAATGTCATTATTGTCATTTGCTCCATGTTTAATACGAGTAAAACGATATTAGTAAAAACTTCTTCCTTATAAACTAATAGAATTAAAATAAAAAAAACTAGCATAATCAATTATTATTAAGTTATAAGTAGAGAATGACATTAACACAACGTTTTGTTATCATCGCCTACTGAACTCAATGTTTTCAATATTACTGAACATTAAAAAAATACGACCACTGTAAATGCTTTGATCGCTAAAAGAAAGTGGCAACCGGAAAAAACTACCACCCAGTATATCGATTTTTTTAAACATTAAGATATACGCCATAGTAGTCCAAATTGTTCCAAATCAAATCGGTAAAGGGGTTACGAAGCTATTAATTAAGATAGTTTTATTTTTGACAACATAAATACCAAGACAATATGTAGCAAAACGTCGGTGAAATTTGTGGACACCCTGTATAAATGAAATTTGTATGGAAAATGCATTGCTAATGACAATTTATTATGTAGGTAGGTATCTACACCCAAGCAAATAACACACCAAATTTCATTTAAATCGAAAAAATAATTTTGAAAGGAGTTATTTCACAAAAACTAAATATTTGTTGCAATTTTGACTTAGACTTTGAAGGTTGTTAAATCGCCTAGACTCCAAAAATATGTTGTGTATTATATTGTAAACAGAATAATCGGACACTCTATATGTAGAATGTAATCTACAAATCTGCACTAAAATTGTATCTACTTGGTTTATCGATTTTCGCGAATAACATAATTATGATTACTGCAGAATTAAGGAAATAACAATTTCCGTTTACCCACAAAAGCCTTCAACTTGAGGGGTAAAAAGCGGTTCCGTTTTAGCAATATGGCATTGCTTACTGCTAGTGTTATACCTATATTGCAAAAGTGGATGCAGTGCCTATTAGGAGAAATCGTAAAGTTTTGATTAGAAGCGAAATACCGTATACCGTTGATATGAGAATTGGGGATGTTATTCTTGAAACAGAAACTCAACCCGACAAACGAAAGTGATTAAATATTGCGTGTTTGGAGTGAGAGTTATTACGGATCCATTTGTGTTTCGATTTTCATCCAGTTTAATTGAAAACATGTCGAATAGCGGCCAAGGTTAATGATTTAAAATCGGAGATTAATGCAGTTACTTCCTCCATTAAACCAGACAAAGGACTGTTCCAAGTTGATTTTGCAAATGAATCTTTCACCACAATTATGAGTTTAACCTGGAAAATATGAACAACGTAGTTGTCGAATGATACTTTTGATTCAAATTGTTTCTGCAAAATGTTCAAATGCCAATTCTTGTACAGAATAGATAATGTTAAAGTTTTTAAATCAGATGCCGCAATGTTCAATGATGTTTTACGGGCAAAAATCTAGTTAAGTAAAAAATAATATGTAAGTATATCTTCACTGCGATAATCATGCAAATCTTCAGAGTGTAGAAGAATTTACTGTTTACGGCATTATAAACATTATCACACCCCGCACAATTATTTAAAAAACCTATTAATACTTGAATTGATATACATTATTAAATTAGTTTTAACGAAGTGCGATACAAAACGAAATGGTACATTTCATTGTCTTTAAATAAGTAGTCATGTTTCATCCAAAAGTTAAAGTTTCAGCAAATCTAAACTTGTCTAGTGTGTCTTTACGCTAATAGGAATCTTGGGTGGCTTTATTTTTTCTATTTATAACTAGAATAAAGCCAAATACCTACTTGTAAACTGAAATGACTCGATTTTATAATAAATTATATTTTTTACATAAAATCAATTATCAGGCACGAAATTTAGAAATTCAATTAAATCAGCCACGACAATTTTCAATTGCGTTTTTCAGATAAACGATATAATTTTCATAGTTATCTTTTCAGGTAATATGTTAAGTAAAAATAATTTGATTTGGAGGTAAAAAAAAAATAATTCTGTGGATGTTTAGCCCTCTAGTCTGCCCCTACCTGCGCCTATGCTGAGAACTTGTGAGCTTTGCATTGACCAAACCAAGAACTCAAAGAACTGACCTGTCGTTGAGTAAATCTGTCAACAGACCTGTCTAACTGTCTTTCTTTTTTCTTAATTGTTTTTAACAATTTTCTAAGATTGTATTTAACTTTTGGTTTCTATTTTTTTAACAACAAATTTTTGTTTTATTTGTTACTGACATTACGAGATTAAAATTAAGACAGAATCAGACAAATCTTGACTAAATTAAGAAACTCTCGTACTAAAGTAAGTTCGTTCTGTTTACAAATCCCATTCCAAAAATAACCATTTCATAGATTGCTGATACCTTTTCTCATAATGCCGAGACATTTGTGTAGATTGTACAACATTAAAACTACATGTTCATATCATGCACTGTTTTAAATAAATTATCCAACAATTGTTATAAATTATCCAACAAACTGACTAAGTCACGTGTAATACAATTGTGGCAAATTTCGTAGAATAAATTGCCAGCAAATTGGAGACGACAGAATGTTTTTTCCAAAACAAGATTGACCCTTGGGCAAAGTTTGTAAATTCAGTAGGTAGGCCTGAAGTTTTGGAAAATGTGATTTTTCTACGTTCATGCAAAAAACAATACTTTATTGAACTATATTTAGTGGCAAAAGTGGTTCTTTATTGCACTCATCTGTCATTCTACTGCAGCGTTTTGTCATCATGACAAACATAAACCTTCAAATCGACATTTTTCTAGACTTAGTGTCATCTAAATAACATTTTTTGGTTTTTGCATGAACGTAGAAAAAATATTGTATGCAACTCGTACAAAAAGTGCTTATTGCACTCGACGTGTTGTTCTACTCGGCCTGACGGCCTCGTTGGACAATTTCACTTACTTTTTGCACTTGTTGCATAAATAACTATTATCAAGGTTTGTGGGTTGGGATAGGTTGGAATAATTTATAGTATCTTTATCCAAATTCATCATTTTAAATTATAATCCCAAATAAAATTTGGGAAAAAATTTGCAAAAGAAGCAGTTCTAATTTATCGGTTAAATTTAGTAATTAGGTTTTTAAATATGTATTTAATACCAACAATTTTATAATGATAATTGGTAAGTGAAACAGCTAATAAATAATATTAAAAGTTGAAAGTACAATAATTGTATCAAACTGATTTTCCAATTAACCAAATTTAAAAATTATTATATTATCCCCGGCAGAATATAGGTAGGTAATTTTTTTAACTCTTGTTAAATTTTAAAACATTTTAAAACATTTTTAACATTTAAATGTTAAATGTTAAAAACTTAGTTTTTAAGTCAGTAGTAGAGCCTATATCTTTCAAATTTGATAATTGGCCAAATAAATTTTATTTCAATTGACCTCTAATTCTAAAAAAAGTACGTAGATAATTTTTAAATAGACGAATATTGTATTATGTAAAAAAACACAAATAAATAATAAAAATAATAATGGAAAACGTCGCAAAAACACAATTATTTTAAAGAATGTTACAATGTATGAGAATAATATGTTATAACTTTTTTATTATGTATTTTCTAATGATCACTGTTAAAATCATGTTTCAGTTAATGCAGATTTTTTAAAGGTTTTTAAAATTTAACGAGAAAAAAAATTAAGTGAAATTCTACGAAGGATAATTATTTCGATCAGTAGAAAAAAGGTTTGGTATTATTTACCTAAATCATAAAACCTGTATTGGGTTTTGATTTGATTTGAACAATAATTTTTTCAGTTTACATTTCTGAATTAAATGGCAATGAATTTCCTAGATTATAAATTAAATTCGACAATTTCAGGAAAAATACCAATTATAGAATGCTTTAAATTAACTTTTTTCAAAAACCATTTCTATACTCACTTAAATATTATGCTTTTGATTGTACGATAAAACTAATCCAAACTATTCTTTCACTTCATGCCTAGAACTAAAACCGTACTTAGATGATTTATGTTTTTTAAATACTTAAATTCATCGCACACAATGATAAACGTCCAGACATGAATTTAAATTCAGTAACTATGCAGATTTCCGCTCTAAAATAAAATAATAACAAAATGCTTGCGTGTGCAATTAAAATAACAGTACCTAGTCGCATTCGTATGCTCTTTATGCGGATATTCAAGCCGCCGTTTGCATAGAGGAAATTTTTTTGAAACTGACAATTAAAATAAATACTACCTTCAGTTCTTCCGGCGTACACATTTATGTTGCACTAAATACCAGGGTGAGAAACATAGAGAAAATTTAAATCAACTTCAGTCACCACTAAATTATAGATCAATCACTCACAACTATTTAACTTTAAGTAAGTACCTATACAGAGTGTTTTATAGCACTTTACAAATACAAACTTTTACTTTTGTTTAATATTCGAGGTATTTGGCAAGCGAATCGCGACCATACCGTCGAACGGTTTATTGAAAATAGTTTAGAGTTATTTATAAATTTTGCACAACCATAGACGACGGCATTTCTATAAATAACGGGATACTTCCTGACTCCCGCAACAGAGAAATGAATATTGAATGGGAGATTCGACTGGGGTGTACGTTAGGTTATGTGGTTGCCGGCTGTTGGGGTGGATTTAAAAGGGATCGATTAGTCCAAGACGCTGGAGCAGGGAGGCTGACAAAAGATCGGACATGTGCGTGGTGGAGCTGTATTTGTAGGAGTATCGACGTCTAAGGTAAAATAAATATTTGAGAGAAAACAATTCGCAATTAACTTTTACTGAGTATTTCTAATGGTCTTTTTAAATGAAGTAACAAAAATGAGACCACTAAATCCATTTGACCTAATACACCATATCTGAAGTCGCATAATAAAAAAGATACAGGGTATCAAAGTTAATATTTTATTTTCGATATTTGTGAATAAAATCTCAAGAAATCCTAATATTTACATAAAATTTGTAAATCGGGGGTTTTTGCGGGCGAGAAATTCAAATTTGTTTCTAATTTTGACGTTACTAGTAGAGGGCGCCACTTGTGGCACACCATGTTATTTTAAATGGCAGAACTTTTTTGCAGCTTAGTGTATCCAGCTGACTATCGAAACAATCGATTCTCCTACCTGTTTTATTTGAAAAAAGTATACCTTGCTGAAGTCGGTATAGGAATAACCATTCTCAGTGCACTGAGTAAAAACTGTTTTGGTTTCAGGTAAAGTGCTGAAAATACAGCAAAATGTTACTTTGAAAAAGTTGTAGAGAATGGTAAATTATGGAGACA
This sequence comes from Monochamus saltuarius, assembly GCA_025584915.1. NCBI lineage: Eukaryota > Metazoa > Arthropoda > Insecta > Coleoptera > Cerambycidae > Monochamus > Monochamus saltuarius. Next base: position 52,949,298 of record CM046725.1, on the reverse strand, counting down.
TGCAAATAAGATCGGCGACGTTTGATGAAACCAATTTTCAACAAAGCACAAAGATTTTATCAAAGCAGCATTTATTTGAAATTTTGCACGTCTCCATAATTTATCGTTTTGACCAACTTTTTCAAGTAATATTTTGCTGTATTTTCAGTTGAAAAACCACTTTACCTGAAACGATAACAGTTTTCAATTGGTGCATTGAAAATTTCAAGAAGGAGAATCGAGATCGTTTCAATAGTCAGATGGATATACTAAGCAGCAAAAAAGTTCTGCCATTTAAAAAAAACATGATGTGTCATAAGTGGCGCCTTCTACTAGTGACGTCAAAATTAGAAACAAATTTAAATTTCTCGCCCGCAAAAACCCCTGATTTACAAACTTTATGTAATTTGACACCCTGTACCTTTTTTCTTTTGCGAGTTGGGATATAGGTATGTTAGGGTATGTATGCAAGGGCGCCGTATTCTTGAAATAGTGTTTTCCACAAATTCAAGTAATTTTAGACATTTAAGAACTGAATAATATAGAGTTTATCAAATAACAAGAATGTTATCTCATGCCACCTGCGAATATTCAAAGGTGCCGAAGTAAAATCAATATATAACGTCAGAAAGCGATCTATCCAACAAACCTTTAGGTACTGAAATCTTTTAAAATACGTGTTTTTTCAAATTTAACTATAGATGTAAACATTGCTATAACATAAACTTACATAGTTCTGCATATAAGATTGTTCACTTTTGTTTATAAGTATGTGAAAATAATTGTTAAAATGTGGGGTTAGAATAGCGAAATAATGTGTGTCATACAAATGCATTTTAAAAGTTATTATATTATTTGAGGAGAGTTTAAATAGTAAAAGTGTATAAACAAAACATCAATAAATTTATTTTTGATATTACTTTTGCTCTACGTGTTTTATTTTTCGAGATTTCAGTACCTAAAAAACACCACAAATTTGGTCATTTTACAGCGAGAAATACGGCGACCTTTTAAGGAAAATGTGATCTCATTTTTGCTACTTCATTTAAAACACCCTGTATATTGCGTTCGAATCGTAATGCATTATTCATTTTTTTATACATCTATAGAAACGGAAAAACCTTTTATTTAGAAACAAATTATACAGGGCGTTCAGTTACTAAACGTTTAAACATCACCAATGGATTCTACGATGGAAATTAGGGGGTAACTTGAATAAAATTGTATCAAGGCTGCTTCGTTTCCGAAATACAGAGTGAAACACTATTTTCAGGCTCCAGGCTTCTTAAAGTCAATTCACATTATAGAGCGGCAACTGCACTTAAAAAGTGGTATTTATCTCAAAAACTAGAAATGTCGATACCTCGATGCCTTTATTAATATTTGAAAAGAACAGTTTGCAAGCGTTTACTGAGTATTCTAAAAGTAGGTTAAAAAGAAAAAATCCTAAAGTAACTTGTATTCAGAAGGAGGCATGAATAAAAAAATAAATCACCTTCGAAAAGTTATAATCTAAAAAGGGTCAGAGGTGGGTAATTGGTATTTGGACATGCCTGGGCACATCAGTTTTTATGTTTAATTATATATTTTTATGATTATTCTTATAAACATACAGAGTGACCTTCGTAGAATTTTTTTTCAGAATTCCGAAAAGAACTGGTTTTTATGTCCATACTTTTTGAGATAATTATAACAAACTGGAGGAGATGAAAATTTATATGGGTAATTCAATTGTGTACCCATGACAATGCGTGATAAATTTAATGATTTTGAAAATTCTATTTTAATGTCATGTCGACGAATAAACAGGCTGATTCAAAACTTATCTAAACAAATTTGGGAATAGATGCGTCATGAAAAATAGAGTCAACATTGTAAAAAAATGTAATAGTTTCCGAGTAAAAAATTATTGAAGTATACTGTAGTCTAGCCAGGCGATTCTGAATATTGAAATCCGATTATTTTTTGTAGGTATTAATCTTTTTTGTGAAGCCAATTTACATAGTTTTTCAAGTTTCAAAAATGGCTTACGTATATAGCAACTCGGAGTTAGTGGATATCGTTTTAATTTATGACGATGCGAAAATGCTTTAACAGAACGATTTCCCGGTAAACATATGCCAAATGCACGTTTATTGCAGTGTGCAGTGAGTGCAAGTGTAGTGCAATGCGAGGGAAATTTGAAACCGAATCGTGGAAGAGATGGAGGTCCCAGACATCCACGGTGTATTGCTGCAGTGTCGCGTATCATACACGAGGGTCAATTATATCTGTACCATGCACAGCGTGTCCAAGCAACACCAAGGGATTGGACGAGAAGAAGCGATACCATGGCCACCACGATCTCCTGACTTTAAACACAGATAAATTAATTTATCCCTGTATACGTGTAACACTGTTCTGTGTTTAACTCTTACTATTGGGAGGTATATCTAAATTTAGTTAAGAATTAACATACCTAACGCATTATCTATTTTTATTTTATATTGAATTTATTATCGCAAATTATTTATTTTTCGCTATGGGCTCTTTAACTGGCATAGCCTCATGCTCCCACTAATAAACTTGAAACTACTTTGTAGACACAAATGATACGAACACTATATATAACGAATTTACTGGCAGAAAGTACTTAGTCTCCGTCATAAACAATTGTAAACGATGCTTATATGTAATATTTAATGCTATAACTAGTTGGTCATAACCATGGATAGGTCAATAACTTCGTAGCTAGATATACAGTATGCGCCAAAAGTATGGAATAACTTCAATAAAAACGAAACAATTATTTTTTGGGAAAAATCCTCGAACAGGTCGATTTTTAATTAAAAAAATACATATTTCAGCGTAAAATGCGATTTTCAAATGTCATTTGTTTTCGAGTAATGACGTCATCGATTTTTTTTAAATGGCAACACCATATTTTTTCCTTGATTCTGAAAGATCGTTTAATTCTCTATCAGACAGTACTAAAATGTTGCCCTCTTACATAGGAAAGTTTTCGAGTAAATGACGATTGAATGTTAGAAAACGTAAATTTTATCCATAAAAAGTAACAATTCTGAGGTATGTAAAATAAAATACAATTGATTAAATTTTATACTTAAATTAAATGTTCGAATTGCCATCCACCAACTTCTTGACAATGCTCAAGTCTGTGAAGAAATTCTTCTTGCACATTATTAATGATTTCTGGGGTAACTCGAATGCGAAGTTCTTCTAAATTACGTGTACACAATGTTTTGGTGGATGGCAATTCGAACATTTAATTTAAGTATAAAATTTAATCAATTGTATTTTATTTTACATATCTCAGAATTGTTACTTTTTTATGGATAAAATTTACGTTTTCTAACATTCAATCGTCATTTACTCGAAAACTTTCCTATGTAAGAGGGCAAAATTTTAGTACTGTCTGATAGAGAATTAAACGATATTTCAGAATCAAGGAAAAAAATATGGTGTTGCCATTTAAAAAAAAATCGATGACGTCATTACTCGAAAACAAATGACATTTGAAAATCGCATTTTACGCTAAAATATGTATTTTTTAAATTAAAAATCGATCTGTTCGAGGATTTTTCCCAAAAAATAATTGTTTCGTTTTTATTGAATTTATTCCATACTTTTGGCGCATACTGTATCTTTACTTATCAGTTACAACATACATACTGATGGCATATACTTATTAACCAGATTTTTATAGCGATGAATGAACCTGTCGACTATATTGAACTAGGTACCGACAAACGATCGAAAAATTGTAGTGCGAGAAAATTTTATAGATCATGTTCACTTAAGGTGGAAATTTTGATTATGTTTACTCGGTTTTACGACGTTGTCTAAAATATTTTACAACCACTTAATACATACACGGCGACAGTACTGAACAATACAGAGTGTTTCAGAAAGATTGGGACACCATTTGACTGAAGAATTCTGTTATGAAAATAAGACGATTTAGATCAACTTAACTGTACAGGGTAATGCATTAAGAATGGGATATCTCGCAGCCAGATATTCCACAGACAAACATATGACGATTGAACCAAACGTACCTTAATACCAGTATTGATAGTTTGAGAGATACACAATTTACTTCAGGAAAACTAAATTTCGCTTAATACTTAGTTACTAGTCCCGGATTTAGTTAAAAAGTGGTGTAAGTACTAAATTCGAGTTTCTTACCTTGGATATTAAACTTTATTGAACATTACAAGCGACAAAACTGTTACAATACAATATCTGTCAACATTATTTTTTATATGTATATGTATATCGTTCTCTGTTTTAGAGAGGTTGTTGCTCTATTCAGTTCGGAAGTATAATAATGTCACGGAATTTGCCCCGCTCGCACCCAATTTGTGGACTGCGGTATCGCGAAACGCGAGATTGCCCCGATCGCCCCTACGCGATTCTGGTAAACAAACAAATAATGCCGTGTATCGAGGCGCAACTGGAAAAATGGAGAATCGACGAGAAGCGTTCGAGTCATTCGGAAAATGGATCTAGAGATGCTAGAAAATACCTGGAATATTCGTTTGGTCTATAAAAGAAGAATAAACGGCAGTCTTGAAATTACAGTCTTGAATTGGAGTGTTTAGTTGGAAATTTCCTGGAGTTTCAAAGTGAAATAGTGTTTAGTTGAGCTGTAATTAGTATTCAGTAGTGTACAGAGTAGTTAATAAATATCAGTAAAAATTAACTGTTTGTTTTTCTGGTAAAAGAAAAAGTCGGATTGGAAAATCCGTGATAATTAAGCTCATAATAAGTGATATTATTTTAGAATAATTACTCGTTTTTACAATATACAAAAAAAAACACTCAAGAAATATATTACACTCAAATAAAAAATAAAACTAACGTGTTTTATTTTGATGCCAGGGCTTCGATTTTCAAATGCAGTGGAATAAGTTCGACTGGTAATTACATGGATCTGTCTTTCTTAATTACTGTTGTAAGAAAGTAAGAAGAAAGGTAAACGTATCTAATTCACTACATATTGCTCTGTACATATTCAAGAATAGAACCCCAGGAGTGTGTGGTCGAATGAAGCCCCAATCTTTCTAGGCCACCCTGTATATAAAATTGAATCTAAACCAAAACACAAAAGCCAGATGGTTTATTTCAAAGGTTCATTGTCATCGCGATAATTTGACACGATGCGGTATTCATTTCTAGTTCTATTTTAGTTCGGCAATGATGGAATCGTTGTGTAACTCGAAAGAACAAAAGCAATATGAACCTATTCCTAAATAAACAAATACTATAAATACGAAGAATATGTAAACAGACGCTAGATATTGTATGATTTGTGTTTGTTTCATTTATAGTGGTTTATAGTTTTAAGGGGATTCCAATATCTCTTCGTAAAATTCTCATGTATTACAATTATTTTATTGCTTATTAATTTTGATATGGTAAATCGCGTAAAGTAGGTAAATATTACATAGCTACATAACTATTTTATTCAACAACCGGAAGTATTGTAGACTGTAACAAAAACAGAGAAAGGCATTTAGTTCTTACAATACTTCCAGTGTACCTGTAATTCTGTAGAAATGCAACAAACTAAATATATAAGTACCAAGTATACAGGGCGCATTTTTAGAATTTGAAGCAGGAAATAGAAACTTTATTTACAAAAAAAATATTTATAGATTTTAACTGTAAATAGTGAGTATTGTTTCCTACTTTCATTATGTTGTTAAAAATGTATCCTTCATCTACAAAATCATATAATAAAACAGGGATTCCCAACTTCTCAAAAACAATTAAATTTTTCTCATTAATGGAATTTAAGTCAGCAGAATTATTTTTTTTACTTTTCATACAATATTTTTCATTTTGATTTAATTCCCCAAATGTCAAAGAAAAACAATCAATATATTTATAGGCTGTTTATATTGCATAATTTTCTAGCTCCACTGAATACATATATGTACAGGGTGTTTTGAAAAGAAGTAGCACAAATGGTACCGGTTAATCTACAGCTAAACAGAACAGGTTTCAACAATGTTTCGAAATTTTCTGCCCCATCTTGAAGGAGGTTGAAATAAGCATCCCCTAAGTTATTTTTTGCTACATGGGTATTTATTTGACAAAAAAAATGAGTATTCAAAAATGCGTAAGTATCTCTTACTTTTTTTGCATTAAAACACGATTGCAAGTAAAAAATATTTAAGTAGGCGGCTCTCATGCTAATTTGTTGCCAAGTTACCGTAAAAATTAAATTTTTAAGTATACTCGCGACAAGAATTCAGACAACTTACGTCATACGAGCAAATGAATATTTCATTATATTTTCATCAAAATATTTAAGAAACTGCAACTGATAGCAATAAAATTATATACTACACTAAAAGTTTGCATTATATATTGCACTAAATTGCAAAAAAATGATTGTTTTTAACGCGACCAAATATTGAATATTACGTTGACAATAAAAACAAATGTGTAACGTCAGCTGTGACGTAAGACGTCTGAATTCTTGACGCGAGTATAGCGCAAATCTAAGAAAGCACTCGCAAAAGTCACAAAAATGTTGACAGTCACCTACTTAAATATTTCTTAGTTGCAATCGTGTGAGTTGTAATGAGAATGATAATGAATTTTATTTTTTTCTTTCTTACTAAACGGTTAGTTTTACAGCAAAAAAAGTAAGAGAGTAAAAGTTTTAGAATAAACCAGGCTATCTGATACCTATGAATAATAATTTTTTGTCAAACAAATATATTGTTGGATAAAATAACTATTTATTTCAACACCTTCCAAGCGGCAGAAATTTTCATAAATTTGTGGAGAAATTAGTAGAAAATTTATGTAAAATTTTATTATCATACCTTCTTTAGTTTTCAAATTACAACCGTTCCACATTTTTTTTGGAAACTTTGACCGGTTGTATCTCCTAAGGAGTTATTCTAAGGTCATTTTTATGAAAACGTTATCTTTTCAGCTATAGATTTACCGGTACCATTTGTGCTACTTCCTTTCAAAACACCCTGTACGTATATGAATATAATTGAGAAAAACATTTATTGTGATACAAAAATGCAATAAAAAGTCAGTTTCTTCGAGAAACCACGGTAATTTTGTAATTGCCCATTTTTTTATATGATTTTACATGTTTCGTGTCATCAACATAAAGGTTTCCAACCTAACATATATACTTATACCTACTTTTAAAGGGACTATCTGGTGGACAATTAGTAGAAATTTTGAGAAGCGTCAATGAGTAAGTCGCCTCAATAGGTGTTAATAATAATTGTTTCTGTATAGGCATTTATATGATAGACAATGGGTTAAAACAAAAACAAAATATGATATTGATTCGGACTGGGAACCCTTATGTTGCGACAAGTGTACATGTATATAATATTTTGCCGTTTTCCGTAATAATTTCTTTTTAATAATTACAACAATATAATTATTGATCATATAATTTCCACAATATTAAGTCCCAAAAGTCAACTTGATTTATTAGGAACCCATGCTCTTGAATATCAATTTGAATCGATTTATTGCAAACTCGACAAGACAAATATATTTTTAAAATGAAGGAACATTTTATTGGCTGACAAAATTGTTAAAACCATCTAAAGTAGGGATGACCAACTTCAAACTATTGTAGAGCCAGTTTGGGAAAATAAAAATTAATATGATGCCAAACAATGATATAAGTAATATAAGGAATCCATCAACTATATTATTTTGTATATAGATAAGTAAAAAATTAGAAAAAAAACCTAAAACAAATTATTTTCCAAAATGCAGGAGTTGAGGAACTTGAAAACCATATTTTCACCATTTTCAGAGAAATGTATGGTTTGTCGTCATATTAATGGTAGACAATTTGATAATAGTTTAAATAAAACAAAAAGATCATGATAGTTGTAATTTTTCTCATATTGTTTTTCTTAGAAAAAATACGCTCATAAGAGGATATCACTTAGTTTTAAAAAACGAGCAATATTTTTATCTGAAATAAAAATGTTATTTTCAATAACAAAACAGATATGTCGAGTTGGTCACCCCCGCTCTATTTGTGTATTTATATTTTCAACATAAACGGAAATTTTATTGGAGACAAATTTGTTGAACATCTAATCAAAACTCTTTAATAATATGAATCTTACCTTGACCTTCTCGATGGCCTCCTCGGGCTCCAGGTTATCCACGGACTCCATGGGGTCCTCAATCCATTCGCGCACCAGGTCCGTAGCTTCCTTGTACTGCTTCCACAGGTCGGCAGCGTGGCTGTACTTGGTGCAGAGGTCCTTCAGGTTGTTGCAGGTAGTGTTGTACGCGGTGACTGCCTCACTTACGGCAGCTTCGACGCGGGCCGAAACCTCAGGGGAGCAGCTGTCCGATAGGGGTTTGGCTGCGTTCTTCAACTCCGAAACCAAATTTTCGCGGGACACCAAATCGCCGGATACGCTCTAGAAGACGATACATTTTTAGAAACGGCGTTTTTAATTTGAAATTTAACATTAGCGTCATCAGAATGCGCATAGGAAATATTTGAGACATGATGAAAAACACATTTTGGTGAAGTCGATAAAGAAATCGAGTAGGTACGTGTTTCAGTAATTGTTACTTTACTAGTAGGTAAGTGCCATTTACTTAAAATTTAAAATAATAATCTTTCGGTCAACACAGATCATGAATACAGGGTGTTTCTAAAATAGGGTTCCAAACTTCTACGCACTCTTAGGAGATTACATGCTCTTAAAAGGGTACAAATAAAACTGTCATTTTTTTCTGTTTTGTGACAAAGCGGTCGAAAATAAATTTAGGGAGCACGTATAACATTTTACATCGAATAACATGAGGTAGTTCATTTTTCGTTATTCAAACGGGTTTTAACGTTAATAAATTTTGCGTAAAAAATCCCTTTTTGTTTATATCGATATTAGCAACGATTTTTGAGTAAATTGAGTTTGAAAATTACCATTATTCATTTTATTCGAAAATCATTGTCAATATTGACTTAAACAAAGACGACTTTTTTACGCAAAAATCTTCAAAAACTGTGAATTTGTCGAAAAAGTTAATATAATTGACTTAAAAAAGTTACGGGGGTAAGACCCTTTTCACACCCCTAAACGAGACGCTTATGATTTGAATAATAAAAAAGGGACTAGCTCATGCTATTTTGTGTATTTGTTTTTGATCGTTTCATTTGTATCATTTTAAGGACATGTAACCTGTTAATAGGAACTTTTTGACTTATTATAATGAATTTTATACGCAATAGAAATTTGGAACCATATTTTAGAAACATTCTGTATGTATATGGTATCTTGTCCCTAGCACATACAGAATTTCCCATCTAAAATTGTCACCTTAATAACTTTTTCATTTTTGAATTTAGGGGAGAACAGTTCCCTGTGAAACCTTCAAAATTTCATATTTAGAAAAAATAGGAGATGTAAAATATGTTTTTAAACGGAAAATCTTTTACCAACTTTTAATAGGAAACATTTTGAAAAAAGTAGTAAAGTTTATAGTGAAAAATAAACAAGTAATTGGGATGATCATTTTCGGTGGGAAACACCTCATGGTGATCCAAAATTGTCTCCATATTTTCAGCGATAGTATATGTATATAAAATAAAGATACTTTTTTATAACATAAATAAGAATATCTCAAAAAATAGTGTGGTTTTTGGCAGTAATTTGAAAAAAAATGTTGAAACTTTTTAGAGGATACTCTACAATATGGAAATATAGTTATTTGATCATTTTTTTTATCTTTTTTAAAGTAAATATGAAATGAAATTGTGATAATTTTTTTTCAATAAAAATGTCTCATTTCGTTAATAAGATACTTTTTTCTAGCTCTGTATACAGATTTTTTGTTCAATTGTAATATTGTTAGTTTTAAACAAACCCTCCAAACCACATAGACGTTCCAAAATAATTTACACATTTTACGTAAAACGTACTATAGTAACAATACAACATAATGTGTAGGAATATTTAACACACAAGCATTTTAAATATTTTTTTATAAATTTTCCTTTATAGTTATCTGTTATATAAGATTCTTATTTATCAAAATATTCCAATAAAACCACATCGATATAAAAAAGCCAATACTTTAGGAAACGGAAATTAAATGTGGTTGATATCGTATCTAAAACATTGTTCTTAATTTTATGTAAATTTATTATACTTACTAAAAAATATATCAGTATTTTCTATTCGAAGGATTTTTTATGCATGTCATATTCAACTTCCTTCCGAAACAAATATTTATCAGCTATAGCTATATACTGTAAACAAAAACTCATCGAAAATTCGGCTCATGTTTTGTGAATGAAACACAATTCCAAGAAGAAAACAATGATGTCGGCTCCAATTCGCAAACATTTAAAACAGTATTATTTATGTTAGTATTTATTGTTTGGGATTTATTTTTACCTACCTAAACATCCGCTCAATATTTTGTTTACATGAGGTATAACCAACAATGATTATCATTAAATATTATTTACTTTCACCATGTCAAATGAATAAATGAGAAAGTATAAATTGTAGTAATATTAAATTGAGTTTTATAAATTGTATTATTTATTTGTTTATCTTAATATTAATACTAAAAGGGTTCAATAGAACTAATAAGATATAACGTAATACCTAATACTGATAAAATTATTGAAAAAATTAGAAGCTAGACAGTATATCTACTATATCACTAAACTATATTCAAAACTGAAACTTTCGATAAGGTGATGTTCGATTCAAATTTTTCTCGTTATTTTTCAGCAAATTTTATTTTTGCAAAATAAAATACCACTACTAAAATATTATTTCATGGCATACAGGGTGGATCATTAATAATAGGCCAGTAGTTAAATATGTGTCAAAGTTGAAATATATATATTTTTTTTGTAATAACTCGAGTACCACTCACCGATTGTCAGCAAATTTGGTAAGAGAATATATTTTAAGAAAATTAATCATAATTTATTATTAAATCATTCTTCCATAGAAGGCGCCGCATTAGCAATGCCTGATGATAAATTTTTCTCTTATTTTTTTGTTGACGAAACGTTCTGATTTAGGCGTCATTATTATAAGATCGGTATCGAATACAGTGTTCACGGAAATCCTTTTAGGATAGTTTTCCCGAAAACAATAAGAATTATCAACTGGTACCTCCTTCACGTTGAAATTACGCCCGAATCATAAAGTTTCGTCAACAAAAAAAAATCATCGGGCATCGCTAATGCGGCACCCTATAGGGCCGAATTTGATTTAATACATAAATTATGATTCTTCTTCTTAAAAAATGTTTCTCTGCTAAATTTGATGGCAATCAGTTGAACAGTACTGGAGTTATTACAAAAAAAAAAAACAGAAAACATAATTTCAACATTTACACTCTGTATATTTTTCCACAGCAATATTTTCCTAAGACATATTTAGTTCTCTTCTTGGCTTATTATTAATGGTCCACCCTGTATATTTTTTTATATATCAGATATAAACACAGTATTTACTTTTATAGTATATTTTCCTAATACGTTACTTAAAATGACCAAGTGTATTTGTAGATCCCTTAAAATTCTAAATCCACTGTTGACTTACGCTAATGTTTACAATTTTCTAATTTTAAAACCTTAGACCCCCAAGAATTCTTTCTGGTAAATAACATTCAAGTACCCGTACCTTATATTTAAATACAAAACCAAAGAAACATGAATTAAAATAATTAGAGATACCTAGTCAAGTTTCTTTAAAATTAGTAGGCCATAAAAAAATAAATAGGGAAGTGTTACATCTTCTATAGGAATTTAGTGTTATATCGAAATCATATCACTTAGTTTTGAAAATTAGATCAATCTAAGTAAATATCACCTAATAAATTTTGCTCACATAAACATCAGCAGTAAAAATTGCACTTACAAGGATCTCCTCATAGCCATACGTTCTTATCTTTACATAAATAAATTTAACAATTCAACGTTGGCAATTACATCATAATGTAAATTTAATTCTTCATTAATTTGTCAATATTTAAGTTATGAGATATAGTGCATCTGGTGATACATTTTTAAAAGTTCGTATCGTATTAAATTGTTTTAACTATTAAATTAATTAAGTACACTTGACTAGTTATATTTAAGTAAATATTTAATTTTCCTTCTATAAAATTTTTGTAATGTTTATTATATTATTTACTTTTCCATTTCATATTTAAATGTACACTACCGTTTAACATTTCCATAACAGAAATAATTACATTGATTGACTCATGTATAATATTCTAAAAGGTTTTTTTAAAGAGTTGCTCTAAATAGCCAATTATATTTTGTTGTTACACCCCCGTACAACTACATGATAAATAGTAGTTCCTGCTAAATGTGACACTGCAGCAGGAACGGTCCTGCTGAACAATATATATTTTTTAAATTGTATAAAACTCAATTGTTTATTACTTTCAAACCACCGCAAGATGTGTATTCATCAGTTAACACTGCACCATTTATATTTTTCAACGGACGAAAACGGTTTTGCTGGTCTTTAATCGCGGATTGGATACTCGTGTGTCCAATGTCTGGAAACTGATATCTATGGAGCCGCGCACCAACTGACTTCCCGTGAACTACTGAGCCGTGATTTAATTCGTTAACATTTTAACGTTTGTTGCTACTCTGAGGCGCAACTCAGAAAATCCTCTTTTCTAGGCTCTATTAAAGAAAAAATTAGCTATTTTTGTTACTACATTTTTTGTAGTAAGTACTGAAAAACAAATGTATTTATGGAATGTTTTTAAATAGTCTAATCTCTTTCAGATGCATGCATTTTAGAAACGGTCATTTTTATTTCAGAAATAGCCATTTCAATCAGATTTGGTTTCAGAAAGCGTTATTTGTATTCCACATTAGTCAGGTCTATTTTAAAAAGCTAATAGGGTAAATTTAATTTCAGAAAATATAATTTATATTTCAAAACATGTAAATTGTTTTTTAGGGAGCAGGAATATATCTTTTATGGACAATGCACCCATCGCATTTGGTTTTAAAATAAAGGACCTTAAAGACGATATTTTGGAATCAAATTTAGCTATATCTTTTCCATAACGTAAGAGGTACGGTTTTGAAAAATACGTTACTGTTATTAGTTTTTAACAGTTCGCTAGGGGTATCTAGGTGCTGTGTTTTCCAGTGGTATTATTTTATTTTTATGTAATTCTTTTTGAGATTAGATTTTTTACAGTGTACCTAATATGCGATAATGTTATGATGGAAATTTTCATTTTACTCAAAAAAGGACACTGTTGTTAAGATCTCTAAAAAAGTCATTTGACTTTTATTTATTAATACACAGGGGGTCCAGAAATGAATGGGTCATACTTCCATGGCTTTCTTGGATGAAAATAGTTTAAGATCGAATTACCTTAGTACAATATTACTTCCTTAAAAAATGGTCTTCAAAAAAAGAAAGACAAGAGAACTGATAGATTTTTAAGATTGGTACAATTTTTTTAAGAAAAAAAATAGTACCAAGATAAACTGATGCATGGCCCCTTTTTTCGGACATTCTGTACATATATTTATACTTTCTAAATAAAAATGAGTTGAATGAAATAGATATTACTAATTTGAAACTCAAATTATGCTTTGTGAGCACCTGAAATAAATTTGATATCTGGAATACAACTAACAAATATAATATATTAAAAAGTTATAAGTATACTGTTAAAAACAAAAATCACTGTCGAATATTTGAAAATTTGTACACATATAGTAGAAAATTTATGTTTTTTGATAAATTTAATTTTGCAAAAAAAAGAATTGTAAATACTGCATCATATTTTAGGAATGATGGTTCAGTACATTTAAAAAAAAATTAAACAGAACTTCATTTTCCTCTAGTGTTAGTAGTCTAAACGGTGTACGCAAGACTTATAGATTTCAATACCCTTACAAAAAAAACGGATGTGAACATTAAATCACTCCCATAATAATTAATATCAATTGGCGTGAACTTTAACGAAACAACACGATAGTTACAATGACCCTTTGTTTGATATAATAGTTATACATCACTTTGTGTTGTAGTATTATGTTGGTTGATTTTGGGAAAAAATTTGTCAAACATGAAAATAATAAAGAATTAAAAACATTCAACCCACTTTAAATAAAAACGGCCTAATTAATTTAACACACACCTCTTAGCGGGCCTCAATGTATCGGTATCACTACTATTACAAATGTTAATAAGTACAGTGTTTCTACGCATTTTACGTTGATGAGGTCATGTTTATAAATTTTCAACAAAAGTTTTAAACTTGTTTTTCTTATGTAAAAACTGTTATTCCTAACTTAATATGAATTATTCTATTTTTTTTTTAATATAATTTACATACAAACGCTCTGTCATAACGTCAGTTGCTATAAAATCTTAAAATTTACAGTTAATAGGAAATTTAAATTATTTACTAATTTCTTATCAGCATATTTATTATTCTTGGTATTGCTAGATCAATTAACAAATTAAATTATTTTGCTTTAATTCATTACTTATTATTTTCCAATAATAACCTAAAATATTATCTGAAATATAAAAAAATATTTTTAAATACTATATTCGTTAATAGGTTTATATTTTTGTAGTATTGAACATATAACTATTATTTAAATAATGGATAATCAAATAAAGCGTATATTAATTCTAATATTATCATGTTTATCACAGTTTGTTGCCAAATGCCATACAATATTTTGGAACGTCTACTTAACACTTTTTTATAATTCAAATAACTAAAAACTAAAACTTACCTCCAGTCTCTCTGTAGCTTTCCTCAATCTTTCATAATCTACAGTGCCTTGAACGGTGAGCAACTCAACCATAAAATCAGCCTCTTGGACACTTTGTTGAACCAGTTCGAGTTGTCTTTCAAACCTTTGCCATAATGCTAAGCGCCCTCTGAGAAGGGCCAGGATTTGGCCGCACCTCTTCTCCAAAGCGGTATGATCGTCTTGCAACTGGGAAATCTCACGTTCTACTTTTACTGGAGACACCGTGACCTTAAGTCTCATTGGTAGGGTATGTAATAACTGACGAAGACTCATTAAATCTTGCCAGAGAGTCACTAGTTCTTCACCCACTTCGTAGCAGTCGTTCACGGCTTTTTCCACAGCTTCGCTTCCCATTTTTTCGGCGCTCTCGCATTGATCCAGGTTTTTGCCCAGTTCGGAATGCTTTCGCCTGACCCTACTTAGGCCTTTCTGGATGGCTTGGAGTCGTTCCTTGAGAAGATTTCCACCTTCCAATTCTTCAGTTATGACGATCTCAAGGCGTTTGGATAGAGCCAGAAGAGAACCAACTTTGTCTGATTCTCCTGCTGACAGTATTCCTAGGCGGCCAAGTTCGTTCTGTATAGTTTCTAGTCTGGTAGACATTATCTGTAATCGTTCAACATACAGGCTTAGTTCTTCTTCTGTCTTAATTATTCCCTGTAAATTATTTATATCGGTCTTTAAGTCTTGGAGTTCTTGTTCCAGTAGAACTAATTTCTCGTTCACTGGAATGTCTGGAGCCGATATCGTGTCGATAATGGATGCTTCAATGTCAGCAATCCTTTTAGATACTTTGTTCCACTGAGTGTTCAGTTCGGAATGGAATTTGCGTTGTAACATTTCGTCAGATATAGGTACGATTTGTAACGACGTCTCCAAATATCTTGTCGCATTCTGCTTGGCGGTGTTGTTAACTTCATGTTGGGCTTTCAATTCCCAGAATTGTCTGTAATGGCCTCTGGTGCCAGAGGGAACTTCTATTTTCCTGAGCTGGACTTCAGCATCTCTTAACCAATATTCTACCCTATCTGTTAACAAATTATATGAACCCCAAGAGTCTCTGAATGCCATTAACCGTTCTAGATTGTTTTGCACGTCTTCTTCTAATTTCTGTATGATCTCCAAGGATTCAGTATAAGCTTGTTCTAATCCTGAACAGTAAATAAGTTCTTGCAATTTTTGTGCGACTGTATTGAGATGTCTAAGTTTTGTATGATGATGGTCAATGTCCAGAGCAAGAGACTGATATAGGTCTATATATCTTTCGAAATCTGAAGATGTTACAGTGTTTAAGTCGGGCACTCGTTGCTGTGCGACTTGAAGCCAGCGCATTTCTTCCCTGGTTCCTTGTTCGAGAACTGTCCATCTCGATGCGGCCAAAGACATTATTTGGAATCTTCCTGTTGATTTGTCTAAAATTATTTTAGCTCGCTCGTATAGATTTTGATGTAGTTCTGAGTGAATGGCTCTGGTTTCAGAATCCAAATTTTCCTCTAGAGATTCCAAAATAGCTCTGCAATGGCTCAAGTTGACGAAGAATTTACGATGATTTTGCATTTCATCTTCTAGGTGTTCTAGATTACGTACAGAAACAGGGCTTTCTACTAAAGCTTCAGCAATTATGATAATTTGGCTGAATTCCTTAAGTGTTTGTTCATATTCATCAGCAAGAGATAAGAACTGCAGCGCTTTTTCACGTTCTATGGATATTTGTTGTTCGAGTTGTTTGGTTAATTCGTTATTGAGGTATACCTCCCTAGGAATTTCTCTTGTGGGGAAGTCACGCATAAGGCCCTTTGCAGAGGCCATAAGATGCACTGCCTTCATCATGTGGCATCTGTTGTTGTTTTCCAACTTTTCCAACTCGTTCAGTTTGGTCTGTGGTGACGCATCAGAGTCTTTAAGTTCGCTAAGTTGCCTCTTAACTTGTTGAACCAATTGAGTAATGTTAGAGACACCGTTTATAAACTCTTCCCAGCGTTTTAGATCTCCAGCTGCTAATTGTTCATTTTCTTCTGTTACCTCTTCAATGACCTTTACTTGTTGCTGTAAAGATTCAATATAACTCTTCATTCGCTGCCTATCGTCATCGTTGTAAATATTATCTGCTTGTTGCACAACTGACTGCAGCTGTCCTACTTTCTCTTCAATTGTAGCAATTTCTTGTTTCAAGTCGTTGAATTCTTGAACCCTTTCTCTTGACGGACCTTCTGATGTTTGTTGTCTATTTACGTAAATTCTGTATTCAATTGTTTCGAGCCAAGTTGTTATCGTCTCTACTGTGGTAATAATAGTTTGTTGAATAACTACTACATCTCTCTTCTCTACTGCTTCTTGTAAGACCATCAAATTTTGCTGTACATTGTAATTGCGTTGTTCAACAGTTTCGTCCGTAACTATTTCATTTAATGTAGCGAGATAAAGCACATCACTTAAATGCGTAGTCCTTCTAGCATTTTGCAGGTTTTTAAATCTTTCCAACGCTTGGGTTTGGTTCCATTTAACATTTACTTCTTTGTACAATATTGGACCTTGCTGTGTTTCACTTTCAATGAATATCTGTGAAACCTCTTTCTTAGACGGTTTTTGCCATACTGTACTGCTATAATCTGGCGGAGAGAGCGGTCCAGCATCAGAAACAGGCGTTAAAGGAGTATCTGTTACAATTGTGGGAGACTGTACCTCTTCTATAGTGACTGAAGATACATGCTTACTTTTTCCTTTCGCCTTACTTGATTTTTGCTTAGTTTTTTGTTCCTCAGGTGAACTGGACTGTTTTGCCAAAACTGGTTTTTCTATACTCTTCGCTTCTTCAGACAGTTTAACAGGTTCATCATTGATAAAAACAATCTCCTCCTTAACGTCAGGACCTTCTTCTAATTTGGAATCTGGTGGTATCAGAGATACTTTTTCTGCTTCTAAGAATGCAGTGACAGATGAAGCAGCAGATTTATGAGTTGTATCTGATTGTAAGGGGGTTTGCTCTAACTTCGTAGAACTTTGATCTTTAAAATCTGTACTTTGTAATATAGTTAAGGTCTCAATAGGTTTTTGATCTTTTAATTCTGTCTCTGTCAAAATTGAGTCAATAGTGAACGTAGTAACAGGAGTTTTTCCATCCGTTTCAGTTAAAATGTCTTTTGATATTATTTCTATATCGGGGCTACTGGACGTATCTTGAGGAATTGTTACTGATATATTTACGGTAGTAGCTTGTTCTGGTGATGGTTCTCTACTTTCTTTCTTTATAGTTTGTGTATCTACTATCTTTTTAACAGTATCTTCATCTATATCAGTGAATACCTTAGACACAACTTCGGCTTGCCTGTCGTCTGAAGGTTTTTCGACAATTGTTGGCCTTATTTTTTCTGACTCTTCATCTTTAGGTAGTTGTTCAATTATTTCCGATTCTTCAAAACCTTCTTTCTTTGGTTTGTCTATTTCATGAACTTCTATGACATCAGTTTTCTCCATTTTATCAGTAACCTTTGACTCTTCTTCAGTTGCATCTGGTTGTACTTCTTCCGTTGCGGGTACCGTTGTTACAAGGGATATATCAAGCATTTTGTTCAGTTCTTCATTCAGTTTTGTAGAACTTTCACTAATCTGATGCTCATCTGTTGCAATTTGATGATATGGAACTGGCGAAGAAGATCTAGAGCCTCGCTTAGCGACCTCTGAATATAAATCTTTGGGATCTATTAATTCATCTACTGTACTTTGTCTTTGGAATTCAGCAAATAAGTCCTTCTCAACACTGGGCCTAGTTTCGTCGTGTTGCTTTTTGTGTTTTCTATGCTTACGTTTCTTGGGTTTTTTGGACTCATCTTTCCTTTCAGCTTCCATGAAAGTTGTAACAACTGCATGTTTATCAACTGGAACACCATCGACAGTCACTTGTACATCAAATTCTTCAGAAGACCATTCATCAGATTCCGATACAGCTTTAGATATTGGTTTCTCTTTTTGGTCGATATCCACAATTGTTGGAGTTGTGGTACACGGAATTTCACTGGTAGTCGGCTTAGCTTCAGAAATTATTGGCTGTTTAGCAACTTCCTGTTCCTTCTCATATGTAGGTTTGTCACTGATAGATTCTGGTTCCTCCGAAGGTACTTTTATAGATGTCTCTATATGAATCTCATATTGTTCTGAAGAACTTGGCGTAGGGGTAGGTGTAGGCGTAGGACTAGGTGTAGGGAAAGTCACTTCTCCAATATCTCTGATAATAACTGGGCTAGTCTGAGTAACGGTTTCAATAGTTTCCGTCTGTGTAATTGGTTGCTCAACTTCATATAATACTTCTATTGGTGGCGCTGAAGGTTCTGGAGAAGTTTGCAAGGCAAATTCTGCTATTTCAGGTTTAGCTTCAGTTGCGACCTCTGTAGTGACTGGTTTAGTTACTTCCTGGAATACTTCTATTGTTGACGGTGGTGAAGGTTCTGGTGATGTTTGTGAAGCTAAGTCTGTTAATTCAGGTTTGGCTTCGGTAGCAATTTCTGTGGTAATAATTTCAGGCGATTTTGTTTGCGCATATTCCTCGTGACTTTCTACCACCGTTGTTTGTATTGCGGACTCAGTTCTTGGTATATCAACGACTTCGGGGCTAATAGTCTGAATCGATTGTTCTACTATTTCTGTTTTTTCAGGAGAAGCCGTTTGCATCGACGTTTCTATGGTTTCTGTAGCAACTTTTTCTTCTGAGGATGTGGTTTCTGGACTTGTTTGTGTCACTATGTCTGATGTGATTAGTTCAATTTGGGTAGAATTTTCTTGTATTTCAGGTTTTATAATCTCAGGTGTTGGTTCCTGTATTGTTTGTATATACATCTCAGAGGTTTCTTTAGGAGTTTCTGGAGAAGTTTGTACGGAAACCTGTTCCATTACTTTTTCAACTGAAACTTTTTCTTGTTCTAAAAATTCAGCAGTTATATCTCTATCTGGAGATGTTTGGGAAACACTTTCTTGGGTGACAACTGCTTCTAATACCGGAACAGTTGTTACAATCTTGGAAGTTATCTCTTTAGGCGATTCACTGTCTGCTCTACTTGCTATAGCCTCTTCTATTATTTTCACGGTACCAGGCTCAGATGGGGTGGACATAGTGTGATAGGATTCATTAGGTGATAAAATTTCTTCATCCTGAGCTTCAAAAATAGTTTCTGATTCAATTTCTTGTTCACTCTCTGACTGTTTTCGTTTACCTTTTCTACGTTTTTTAGTCTTTTTCGTTTCTTCTGGTTTTATTATTTCAATTTTGGCAGGTTCGTCATCTGTTAAAGGTACAAAGTCACCAATTGGAGAGGATTCATATACAGATTTGGGAATATTTGATTCCTCAGATTCTTTTACTTTAACCTTTTGCCTCCTCTTCTTCTTTCGTCGTTTTTTCTGTTCATGATTATCTTCGTCAGCTAAACTTTCATCTACTGTGGTTTTATCAGCTTCATAGCCTGTGTCCTTGCTCTTTGCAGAGGCTTCTTCTTCTGATTCTGAGACAGATGCGAATTCCTCCACTGTTGGCTTGGGAGTCTCTTCTGACTTTAGAGAGCTTTCTGGAATTGATATTTCAGTAGACTCCGCCAGTGAAGATATGACAGATCCTGGTTTATCTTCAATTTCTTCTTTTGTATCAGTAGGAGTTGGAGTTTTATCTGATTCTTTATGTTTCTTTTTCTTCTTACTTCGCCGACCCCCGTGGTCTATATCACTCGGAGTAGACGGTTCTTCATATTCATCTTCCAGTTTTGGTATAATAGGAGAAACAGTCACGGAGCTTGATTCTATTTTGTCTGACGTTATTGCTGGTAGTTGAACGTGGATGTCTTTATGTAATACTTCAGCGGGCACTGCTTTATCTGTGCTTTCTTCAATTTTCATGGCTACGGATACCTTTGGTGTAGCTATTGATGAATCTTCATATTTTTCTTCAAGTGAAAGGACAATATCTACAGCCTGGGTTGGTTCTTTGATTATATCCACAACTTGAGTTGATTCTTTTGATTCTACAGTCGGTTTAGCTTTCATTTCTTCAATTGGTTCAGTTGCTGGCAAAGATTTCGTTTTTTCACTAACTTCTATTTCTGTCTGTGCTTCCAACGTGATAGATTCTGGCTGTTTTTCAACGTTTTCAATAATAGGCGTAATGGATACGGAAGGGATATTCTCTACTTTTGTGTCTTGTTCGGGTTCTGAAGGTGATGTTTCAATTTGTGTTGGTTTTTCAATAATATCACTTGTGTCTTTAGTTTCTTCAACTTTCGACTCTTTGATTGGTAAATGTTCACCAACACTCCTTTCACTCTCCAAGAAATGTAAGATTTCATGTTTTTGTAATTTTTCTTTTTGTTTTTCAGTTTCTGTAGATGTTTTTACTGGAGGTTCTTCAGTATCTACTTTCGTCAAAGATATCTCAGGATGTTTTTCTTCCAAAGACAAAAACATTTCAACATTTCCAGATGGATGTGATGTTAATGATGTAACTTCCTCTGTTTCCTGAATTTTTATGACTTCAGATGAAGTAGCATCAATAGTTTCAATCAGTGGTTTTGGTATTGGTTCCACTTTTACAGTTTCGTGTTGTTCTGTAATTTCAAAATCTGTAAGTTGACTTTTAACAGGTTCCGCCAATTTGATAGTACTTAATTCTTGCTTGATTGCAATTTCAGATTCCTGAGCAACTGGTTCTAACTCAAATGCCGAATATTTATTTTCGAGATATTCTTTAGTATCGAGTAGTTCTTGCGGAGATTTTTCTAGTGCCACTGTCGTTATTCCTTCAACAATTTTTTCACTTAAATCCTCTTCATCTCCGGGTATAAGCGGACTCTGGGTTCTAGGAGTACCAGATATTTTCTTAGATTTAGAGAACTTTCGTTTCTTTTGACTTTTAGGAGATTTAATAGGTTTTTCTTTATTTTCAGGACTAGTTGTTTCGTGATGTTGTTCGGTAGATATAAAATCTTGAATTACTGATACAGTGCGTTGATGATCAGTTTGCCCATCAAATACTTCTTCATAAGGTGGAGCGCTTGGTACTGGTTTAGTTGGTGTTGTGTGTTCTCCAGTTGGTACAGTAATCAGCATTTCTTTTGGAGATGTTACAGCTTCAGCATGAAAAACCGATTCTTTAGCTTCTAAACTTTTATGCTCTGGAGCAAATTCTTGTACTTGTTCTTTTATATCTGGAGCAATTTCTAATACCGGAGTTGCCACAGCTTCAGTTTTTTCAATTGTTGGAGCCAATTCTTTTAAGTCTGATGGAGTACTTGTTTGAGTTGTAACAGTTTCACATTTTATTTCTACAATAGTTGGAGCTGGACTAGTGTCAGAAGTTTGAGTAGTTATTGACTCACTTGTTATTTTTGGGACTGGTTCTTTTATCTCTGGAGATGGTGTACTAAATGATGTTTGAGTTGTACATTCAGTCTTTACACTTTCTGTAACTCCTACTACTGTTCCTACTTCTGGAGTTATCTCTTTTAGCTGTGGTACGCTATGTATTTGATCTACAGTTTCAGATTTTATTTCCAAAACTGGTTCATCTTGGAGTTCATGTACGACTGTAACCGGACTACTTTGCTGAGTTAATGATTCTGTTTGTTTTGATACACTTAACGACGGTTCTGTTGTTACTGTTTCAGTTTCCACAGTTCCTATTATTGACACGCTTGTAACTGGTACCAAAGGACTCTCTGAAACCTGACTCACATATTCGGTTTGCGTTGTTGTAAGTACGGGTTCGGTGTGTTGTATTAAAGGTTCAGTAGTCTTAGGTTTTACTGCCTCAATTGATTCAGAATCAGGAATAATATCAGTAGAGTGTATTACTTCATTTACTATTGTGGTATGTGTTGGTTCCTTATCGATTGAAGAACTTGAAAGTTCTATTTTTTCCTCATGTGGTTGTAACTTAGTAATTGATAATTTTTCTGAGCTAATAATAGTTGCTGTAGATGGTTTTTCAACTGTGAATGTCGTGGAGTCAATAGAATCTGTTGGGGAAATTATTAGACTTGGTTCTTTTGTTTCATGAATTTCACTTATTATTTGGGTAGTTTCCTTTGGTAAAGTTTCTAATACTGTCTCTGTCGTTAATTTGGTTATTTGTTTATTTTCTGGTAGCTTTTCGGACACAGTTCCTACTGGTGAATCAGAAGGAAGGGGTGCTTCTATTGGAGTAACAGAAATAGTTTCTTTAATTTGAGTACCACTTGGGGACTCGTCGTCAGGAGTCTTTTTGTCTTTCTCTCTCTTCTTATCTGTACTTTGTGGTGCAGCATCGACACTAGGTGCTTTAACAACTTTACTACTTTCAAGTGGACTAAGAGCAAGCCTTTCATTTTCTAGAAAATCTTTGATGACAGTACTATGAGATGCTGCCTGATCTTTTTCTGGAACTTGTTCGACTAGTTCAGTGACCTGTGGTGCAGATTCAGGCTGGGGTGCAGTGAATGGTTCTACAACATACCTATGATCTGGATGGGATATAACTGTTACATTTTCTGGTAAATTTTCCACAGGTTTTCCAGTAGAATCTAAAACGACAGTTGTAACCTTTTCTGAAAATTCTGGCTGATCAGTGGCAACTGGTTCACCAAATTGTTGATCTTGTACAACCTTCCCATCTTCTGTTCTTGTAATATTAATGCTTACTCTTGGTATACCTTCTTCTGTCACCTCGATTTCTTCTGGCTCTTCAACTACTTCTTCAGTCACATGTTCTTTACCGTCTATGATTACAGTTCTCCGTATTATTCGTCGTGTTTTTCTTATTATTCTCCTCGTAACTTGTTGGACTACTGCCCTTACACTAGAACTGGATGTATGAATTTCACTACCTTCAACTGTTAATTGCGCTTGATCAACGGGAATTAATTGATTGTTTTGGTTGTCTACAAAAGTAATGTCTCCTGCATGCAGTTTAATGCCTTGAACTTCAACCTCTTCTGGTTTTAATGTAGGTCCAACTACGCTATAGTGTGTTTCAGGTTCAGTCTGATATTCGTGAACATCAACGTCGCCACCCGGAACACCAGACATAACCTTTCCTCCATACTGCTGACTGGTTACAGTCGTTTTGCTACCGTCTCCTTTAGCAAGAGTAGTTTGACTTTGTTGTCCTTGGAGAGTAATTTGAGAGAAAGATTGGCTTACAGGTATTTCACCTTCAGTCAGAGTACTTAATGTGGTTAATTGCTGTTGTTGCGTGGAGTGTTGATGTCTCACAACGGTTCTGTGAAGTTTCTTTACTATGATCCTCTTTGTTCCATCAGCATCGACAATAACTTCTGTAGTGGTTTCGTCTGGTTCAACGAACACCGTTTCGAATGGTTGATTCGGAGCAACATTGGAGATGTTAAACTCAGTTGATTTTGTTTCTGACTCTGGGCGTTTTCTGTAGTTAGCTTCGACCAACAGATCATCAGGTTCTTCCACGATGGGTTGAGATTCTGACGCCATAGGCTTTGTCGCAATTTGAATAGTCTCTTTGCCACCGGTTGTTCGTTTTGATATTGTTATAGTTTCTTTATGTTGTGCTGGTCCACCTTCACTAGAAGACTGAGACATTTGCGTTTGTATTTGGGCATCTACCGGTTGATTATAAGTAACACTAAAGTCTTTTGTAACTGGTTCTTCAACTGGCAAAGTCAAACTTCTTCCAGTTTGAGTTTCTATGTGTACTCCGGACTGTACTGCCTCCTGAACAAGGAACTCTTCTGTTATTTTTTTAGAATCCACCGGAACAGGGGTTTCTTCTATAGGCATGGAAGTAGAATCCAATGTGTTTTCTAGAGATAAATCTGGAGTCTGAGTCGGTTTAAGTTTTTCTTCTTTCAATTCGATCAGTTGTACTTTTAATATGTCTATATTGGTTGTTATAACAGTTTTTTGTTCTTCAAAAATTTCAGTTAATATGTCAAGTTGTTTGAGTAAAGTTGAAACTAATCCTTGCAGATCCGGATATTTCTCGAATTCCTTACAAACTCTAGCTAACTCTCTCAACTTCTTTTCTTTTTCGTCGAGCTCTTGATTAAGCTTCTCGAAATCGGAAATGCAGATCTCAACCTGTTTTTCCTCGGTCGGTTTCACGAAATTCTCGATAGTTGTTCGGGTTGTTTCTAGCCAAACTTCTATTTCCGTCAGAAGAATCTGGTATTGACTCAGCTCTTCCTGCTTCTTTATTTGCAGTTGCTGCGCGTTCTGAAATAGAAAACGTTTTTATAAATTAAGTCGTTATGCAAAGGGACTAAAATTAGCACGCGTTCGCATTTGTACCTATTGCACTTCCTAGAGTAAATGACAGGGGAGCTAAAAATACCTTTAGGTGATGAACTAATTCGAGTCAAGCGCTGGTACAAAAATGCGATATAAATTAATCTGAATGAAAGCTGACGCCAGGGATAAAAACCCAGTCGTTGTTTGCTAAATTTAACTTCAACATGATGGAGAAGAAGTGGATATATCCATAAATATATACATATATACAGACTTTATGTTGTAGGTGGTTCTGGATTTGGTTAGGTAGCTAATTTTAATAAAAAAATATTTATTTAGAAAGACTCACTCTACGATAAGTTAACATATTTAAAAGTTGTATATTTGGGAAAGATATATGTGACGGTATTGGATCATGTATGAATATGTGAAGCCATATGTGAAATCATAACATTTCTGTGTCTTAACAATAAAAGCATAGGTTGGAAGGAGATGAAATATTATTTTAGACGGGTAGAAAAAGAAATGCTTACCTTTATTAGAATTCTACCGTTCTCTGCTTGCGATAGAAGGGTTGCGATTCGCGTTCGGATGCCGGCCAAATGGGCCGCTAATGCTTGCGTCTCGTGGTCAGAGTTCAAGAGATTCACATGACCTTCAAGGCGGATCGCCTCCGCCGCATGTTTCTTCAGATCGCTGGTTATGTTCTGAAAGAAAAACATAAAATATTAATGTGCAATCTTGCACTGAAAAAGGAACTTCTAATCACGATTGCATTAAACATGTCAAAGCTGTTTTATTGTCATATTATTGTTTAATAGAATGTAGTGTTAATTAGAAAATAAACAAGCATTTCCGACATATCTTTTGATTTCAATTGTGTAGAGGAAGTAAGGTATCAGATGCATCTAAAACAATTTGTGCCACTAAACAATCAAACTATTGTTTAATTATATTATTTTATTAGTTTCATAGGAATTCAAAGACGCGAAATTTGTGGCAAAAAGCAATGAAGCGCGACATATTTCTTGGACACAAAATAAATGAATATGTGTTGTCTAATAAGATTTATATTAAAATCAGTTTAATAATAATTTGTAATTATACTTATGTAGAATTTATTCATGATTTTTACTACTACTAAATTCTAATAAAGCTACTGAAATTAATATGCAATTTAAATATATGGATGCTGGTCTTATATTGGTTTGTATGGAAAGGAGCTGGTGTATTATTATTATTATATTCAAGCTACCAGTTTCGCGGATTTGATGGCCATTTTTCTTCTATATAAGAACAATTTTTGTCTAATTAATAATAATTAGAAAACATTGTTAAATCGTTACTATACAAAATCACGATCTCTAATATGAAATAACGTTAAAACTATCAAATTAAAGGTTAGTTCCATTATCTATATTTTGTTTGTTTTGAGATATCTTGGCAACAAATTTTATGAGTGGGAAGCAGACATCAGGTAATTGTTTAGTTTATGAATTTCATCCTTAATAATAACAATAATAATGAGGGTTATATCAGTATTTTACTTTACAAACATTCTTGTTTCTGAAATATTTAATTTCTCACATTTTATTTGAAGAACAGATACAGGATCTAACAAAAAAGCAGGCTACATAATCAAATATTCTAAATAAAATTTTACACTACGATATTGAAAGAACTTGTATATCTATTAGAAAAAAATATGTTTGCATCCTCATATCTCAGACTTATATGTGGTAAAGTGACAAAGTTATTATAATTTTAAAAGTTCAACTTTAACACCCTGTATCTTTTATGTGAGGCATTTTTGTATATAGGTAAGATAGGGCTAAATTTTCATATTTTGTCGTCAAAAGTATGCAGTTAATGGGATCTGCTTTTTTGTTACACTTTGTATAATAGCTGTCATAAGAATCATAACGAAAATTTGACCAATAATGGTAGCTACAATTTTTAGTATAAGCTTTATATTTAAGAAATATTTAAATAAAACAAATGGAATTTGGTTAATAAACTGCCAAGTAAATTTCAGGGCACTCCTAATACGATGAAATTAATGACAGGGTTTCTGAGATATTTGATACTTTTGAATTATATGTTTATAGTATGAACTCGGCAATTTTATACAAACATAAAAATAAATGTTGACCATTACTTCTCCTAATGTGTATGCAATTTATATTATTCGTAAACTAACCTTGTTCAAAAGGTAAATACATTCAATATTTTCGGTAAAAGTGGTCACTGGTAATCATCGCCTATAAATATTTATGTCTTTACAAATGGAGGCTGGTTATTTATTGACATTGAACTTGAATAAATAAAATCGTTTATAAATAGTTAAAATAATCATATGATATAACAATCATATTTAAAATATATTTTTAAATTATTAATTTTTTAAAAATATGTTTGGCCCGATAATGTTTATTTATTATTTGTATGTAAGTACATATAATTAAGTTCAAAATATTTACTCAATTAGGCATTTGTTTTAGTGCCATCTTTCTCTAAAAGTACGCCTTATTAATAATAATATCTTTTTTTTGTTAGCATATCTTGTAAATAAAAACGCTATCAACAATTCAATGTATGCACGTAAATAAACAGTGATGTCATGTTTTAATAATTAACGAATACCACTGTATGTAAAAATAAAAATAGTGCTTACACACTTTAAAATATAGTCTTAATTTAATTTTCCTGTTAGAGTTCACTGAAAGGAAAAGCAGACTAACAGATAATTTCCCTCTGAAATGAGTAGTATATTTTAAAATGTATATTTCTATTCAGGGTGTCCCCGGTTTTTTGTTCTTAACATTGGGAAATGATATAAAATGAACACATATAGAGGTCTTCCCTATACCGATTTTTCTAGAACACTCCATTTTCAACTTTACAAAAATATTTTATTTTCTTTTTTATCTACTACACAAATTAATATATTTCCTTTAACCTTGGTATGTAGTAATCATAGTAAAAAGTTAATATTTTGAATTAAAGCCAGTGCCGTAGGTATAGGGTCTTGTTCACCTTTGAAGCTCCTAAACTTCTACACCAATGGTGAAAAGTATTTTTTTAGTACAAGTATTAAAATTTTATTATATTTTCTGAAATAGTGCACTTGAGGAAATTCACTTAGTAGCTTTATTTTTCAGATATTTTGACTTTTTATAATCAAGTTAGCCTACGAAATTCTAAAAATTGCATTCAATCATTTATTAAACGGTTTGTAAATGTATTTTAGTCAATGAAATGAAAGCATCGATTTCTTACTTTTCACCATTGGCGTAGAAGTTTAGGAGTTCCAATTGTGAACAAAATCCCATACCTATGCCACAGGTTTTAGTTAAAAAAAGTTATACACATCAAAATATTAATAATTTATTATGTTAATGTATATGTATTATGTAAAATAAAATACATTGTTTTAAGTTCAATGATCTGTATCGGGTATGGTGTGTCAGAGAAAAATGTTACAGGAAAGACTCCTGTTATTTTTCTCACCCTCTATCATATCCCAAAGCTCAGAACAAAAGAACGGGGACATTCTATATTTTGGAGAATGAATTACGACTGAATTTTTAAAACAGATCGAACTAAACATATCAGGAACCAATATGTAAATTTTAAGTAGAACCTTATTAGCTTACAATAGTTCTTTAGTAAAAATGTTCTTGTTTCTTCAACAATGTAACCAGACTAACATATTTGTAGAACCTAAGAAACTGTGACCACAGTATCAGTATCAGTATAATGATTAAAATTTCTATAAATAACAGCATTTCCTTAGATTCATATAACGTGTAGGTAAACCACATTCTTTCCAAGCGACAGTTTCTAAAAATTAAAGATGTGGACTGACAAATAACAGCCAATATTGTAAAGATTTGATATTTTTTCCTATTAACAAAGTTCCATCCGATAAATTTATCAGAATGACGTGATTAACGATTTTCAAACCATGTTCTTCATGTAGCTAGAATTTCGAGCAATGTATGCTTCGTAAGATAATGTTGAAGAAGTACAATGTATTTCCGTTAATATAAATGGAAGATTGCAGAATAAATTTATTTTGAAAAGTTTGACGAACTAATGCCACATTATAGAAGATAATAATTATAGGCAACGTATAATGAAAGATAACAGCCATCAATGTATTTTTGCGCAAACGTTCCTTTTGGTCTACGATAAGAGAAATCACTTTTGCATTAAGGCAAAAAAAAACACTGCCAACGTTGCGAAACTATGCAAAAGTATGTTTACTTCATATTATTTTGTTCGCTCCGTTATTCATATAAACATAAATCAAATAGGATAGATATGGCACATGGAATATAAGTGGGACTGTACATGGCCACTATCCAATGATAATCTAATAAATCGGTCCACTCTCCACTTCCGCCTAAAGTTTCCCTTCTACCGACGCTCTTCTTCCTGCCTAGCAATTCAATAGCGATGCGAATCGTTGCATTAACTTGTGCATCTCGTCGTAGGGTGTGAAAGATTTGATTTTGTGAAGCAAAGATTGGGATCCTTTCACCACAAATGGAAAGTATAATTTAGACCGTGAATACTTGCCAATATAACTATCATTGTCTATCGCACAGATGTATATTATCTTATTTTGTTCTTCTTATGCAAAACGAATGGAAAATCGTGAACTATTCCAACTTGAATATCTAAAATATCTACTCTTAATTGCAACATAGTAATATAAAGAAACACTTCAATCAACATAAGAGTATAATAATCAAAAGCGCAAATTACTTTCAAATTTTGCTGTGTAGAAAACTCGAAATTGATCATATGCGATTCTGTAATTTTTGGACCCACCGGAGAAGTTACCAATTTTTTTTCTCTTTTTTTCAACCCCCTGAAAATTTATATTATCTTGTTTTCTTTTGTGGTATACACTTATATTACGGAATAGATAAAATGTTGTAAAATGTCATGTCAATACATCTTGCTCTCTTCTGTAAAATACTTTAATCGGATTAATTTAAAGAGTTTGAATATTGATAACGAACGAACCTGTTGCTTTGGAAATATTTACCATGATCTAAATTGTGGAATATTAATAATAGTTCTTGGTTGTCGATTTTAATAAATCTGGCTGTCTCTTAAAATATGTAATCTCTTATCTATTATCTAAATATTTTATTCCCTAAACGAATATAAATATGTATTTAACTGGACTGTTATAATAAACCATATATGGCAGTGACCTTATAAGTAACGTTAATAATGGTAATCTAATCACAGCACAACATGAAACTCGACTGAAACAGACAGCGGCAACTAGATAAGACCCAATTGGTCTGAACAGTTTAAAATTTATGAGGCAAAACCAAATAAATTCGATCTGGCTTGAATCAATGTATGTTGTAAAGTGCAATTGCACTTAACGACAGACCATGCTTCGCAATTATTATAAGTATCAAATGTCTCTGGAAAAATGCTCTTTGAAATCATTATTAATATTTCAGTTGCCAATTTGTCTGATAATAACTTGTTTAAGATGCATAAGCATTTATTATTTTTTTAATTGGAAAATTCTTTCGTGCTCTTTAGCTGTTGATTGGGGTGTATTCATTCTAATAAGAATGCTCCAAAAAGTTGATTGCCTTTTTTTCCGAATAAATACACCCTAGTCAATAATC
The DNA here is from genome assembly GCA_025584915.1 of Monochamus saltuarius. Lineage (NCBI taxonomy): Eukaryota > Metazoa > Arthropoda > Insecta > Coleoptera > Cerambycidae > Monochamus > Monochamus saltuarius. The sequence continues at coordinate 52,918,623 of CM046725.1, read as the reverse complement.
ATTATTAAAGCCGCTTAAAGTCTGCAATTCATTTTGCAATGTCTTGCAGCAACACCTTTCCCAAAAGTCTGTCTTCCAGTTTGTTTCCATTCATCAAATCGCAATTGCGATAGAAGTGGTACCAACACTTTAACCCAAATGCACACTAAAAACTAAACTGTTTATCAAAATTTGACAAGTAACAATAACAAACAGCATAACATAACATAAAGATTTCAGTTAATACATCTTACAAGCTCAATCAAACAATAATCAAGTAGAAGCGAAAGAAGGCAGTTTGAAATTGACAGTTCAGCCTAGGAATCACTAAATTATTTCCCAAAATTGCAGAAAAACGGCAAAAGAAAATCGAGTTAGACCTGTATTTTGAAAGTGCAAGAGTCAGATACGACGGCTTTTGCAATATGCAGTTATTCAGTGTGCAATGTGCAAGCCACTTGCAACTTGCAAAAAGAATTGCAGACTGTAAAGCGGCTTTTTAGATATCATTTCAAGTTGCTGAAAAGCAATGTATATTTTTCTTTAGTGGGAACAAATATTTATATTTCAAATGAATTATTTTATTAAAAATTGCATTCATATGTAAAAAAATTATTTCAATTGTTAGCACTTTGAAATTTAATTTGAGGTTTTAATTTTTTTTTTGTTTCTAATATAACAAAGTTAAACAAACATTTCTTATTAGGTTAAACTGAGAATGTAATTATTAAATTTTATCAATTGAAACATGGCTTTTAAAAATTAGAATGCAATCAATAAAAACATGCTTTATTATAAAAAATTTTGACTACAGCAATATTGCGCAACTTTAAAAAGCTTCCATATTTCAATAAATTATGTTTATCCATCATTTTCCAATGATGACATTATGTTTTTAAGTACTTTTTTGTGCGAATGAAGAGTGGAGGTACTGATAGACGTGTCACTCATCATTTTATTTTGTGTTTTTAAATTTCAAAGTTAAAATAATTCGTTGGATAATATGTAACTTGGTAGGAGTTATTAAAGTATTTTAAAAAATCATAAAAATGCAAAATTGACAAATATTCTGTAGTTTTCATTTCAAGAGCTCTTAGACAACCCAAATCAGATTTTCCTGTTTCAATAATTACAAGGCTCCACAAGGTAATAGATAAATATAATTTCCGGAAATTTTGGATTGACTGGTCTTAAATGAAGTAGGGCATTGTTTCATTGCCATATTTTCCATAACAATAATTACTAATATCATTTTTAGTAGAATCATTTAAAAAAATATATAGCAGGTCATTTATTTCCAATTTGGTCATTGCTCATATGGTCATATGTAGATACTCTAGGTCCACTTCTATACAAATGCAATAAAATATCATTTTTAGGAAATGAAATTTGTAAAATTCATTACTTAAAAATGCGACAATGCTATATCTCAAAGAATTTCAATAGGGTAGTGACCTAACCGTTCGGTTTTCATTTACCAATGCTGAATCCTATTGAACATATTAATGGTTAGTCACTTCATTATCATATTGCCGTAAGGGCTATAATTAATATGCTTACATGAAATCTGTCTTCATTTTCTACAATCCATATAATTTTACTTAAAAAATATGTACTGTTTTCATGCAGTATTTTGTCTTGCGAATTGAAAAAAATTACATTTTTACATGACATTTCTAGGAATGTTCATCTGGTTATGATTACAAATGTCCAAATGAATTATTACTTATTTGATTAACCATTACTAATTGTGTTGTGCTGTAATTGAATAATAACCATATAATAATTATTATCAATATGTCGTTACACATAATAAACGGTAAATCATTGACAACTGTCACGTTTAATTATAAGATTTATTGATGATAATTGATGAATAATTTGGTTTATTAATAGCCACTTATATCGACGGAAGATTCTAAAAATACGGTCAATCGGCGTTTTGAATTTTCTACAAGATCATCATCAAGTATTTACTCAACTTGCAGATCTAAATTAAAAACATTATTACGTTGGCATAGATACATTTTAAGTTAAATTGAAAAATTCAAATTATTTGAATAATTTTTTAATAAATTCGACATTAGTCTGGAAGAAACCCTTACTAGAAAATATGTGGGTCATATAAGTCGTAAGTTCTCATGCACTTAGGAACCGTTGAGATCGATAATACTTCATTGCTCAACGTTTCGTTTAAGTCTGCAGTCAGCATCAGAGATAAAGCGAGTAATATCTATATATAACTTATATTAATTATCCTTTAAAATATCGAAGGGTTGAATATTGTAGATATCTGGGACTCTGCTTTACAACGTTCTTTCTAAATAAAATTTTCTACAAAAGCTGTACGTGTTGGACTGAAAGTTACCTTGATTTGTCCAGACCCGTGACGTAAGAAACAATCGAAAACAATAACACAACCACCCGGATATTACACAAGTCACTTAAGCTCTCGTCACTGAGTTTTTTTAGGCAAGCACCGGCTTTTAGTCACTGGTCGAGATGGCTCGTTAGTCGAGACTGCCGGCAGAGAACTGACCACGACGCGCCTAGGATGCGACGATCATGATTCTCCTCGCTGAAGTCATCGCAGAATTTGTTTACCGCGAAGCCGGCCAGAGACGGTATTAATAACCTTGGGAGGATACGGCTTGGCGGCGGCGGCGGTGGCGGTGCTTTATAGGTCCTTTTTAGCGTCAAGGGAATACGGTACAGGGATCTCGAGTATGCAGGTGTGATACAGGGCTCAGTTTTTGGCCCTGTGCTACTTATATTATGGGTCATTCCATTTGAAATCGTCTGAAAATAATAGAAATTGTTGCCGACCCATTTTAGATTTTGGTGTAACTTTGAAAAACTCTACTCTAGGGTCCCAAACAACAAAATTTACACGAGTTTGATTTTTACAAGCGTTTGTTTCCGCCTATTAAAGACTCTTAAAAATTGCTATTTATAAGCTTTATTAATTTTTGCTGTCAAATTTTTCTGTTTGAAGATATTAGAATGATCAGGACGGAATTCAAAGTGGGAAAGATAGTAGTTTCAGTGTAAATGAAGATAATTGACTCGGACGATCTCTTTGAATAATAGCAGCGTGCTGAAAATGAGTGTTTTTTAGTCATTTTTCGTGAATTTCAATCGACTCTAGCGTCTTAACTGTTGAGAGTTAAAAATTTATGCTCCGCGGAATTAAGTATACATATCAGACCAAATTCAGCCACAAGTTGACCTGAGTAGCCCACTCTTTATAGAAGAAAACTTTGCTTGAAGTTTTGAAATTTTTAAAAATCCCAATATTCAGGCTATGAAACGAGCGTGTTGCCTGCGAGATAAAAATCTGATACTCACAGAATCTACTGTTCTTACCTTCACCTTTAAATGACTCTATCACTTGTTTTGTTATTTTCATGTTTAGTGCAGTTAATAATGTTCAGATAAGTAATTATAAAAAAAACTAAAAATTTTCACAATACATACATTTAATAAGTACAATTTAACTAAAATAAAATACTGCAAATTACATTCACTAACAATACCTACAAATTAGAGCAACTGCACAAAATGCCATCCTTGAGCGTCAATAAAATACCGACAGGGACAGTGAAATAACTGAAAAAAGTCAAACTTACTATGTAACCGTAGCAGATACGAAAAAATTTAAGATAGTCTTTTTGTTAGAAATTAAAATACACATTTAAAAATGTCATAAATTTTAACATTATACAAGGCGATACAACTTTTTCTCCTAAATTAAAGATACGGGCTGCCCATATCTCCGCCACTGGTTGTTCCATGTGCTTGATATTTTCACATTTTATAGCACCTTAACTAACTAGACTGTGTACCAAGTATGGCATAAATATCTCCATTACTTTAGTAATTATACCAAAAAATCAAATTTTTTCTTCAAACTTTAACACCCTGTACCTTCCTTATAAAGCCCCAAACTAACTATTATATAATAAACTGCTTTTATTATACTACAGTTCTGCTTACCCTCGAAGTTTGTTCATTAAAAACTGAATCACCTTGTATACAGGGTGTCAGGAAAGTAATGGGACCCAACTTAAACATAGCTTCATGTGATAAAATAGAACCGATTTAGACAAACCTAATTTAGTTCAGAAGTGCCTCGTTTAGAAGTTACAGGGCTTCAAACAAAAATAATTGTTTTCTTATTATGGGCATAATTAAGAAACGAAACGTCCAATCACGTTGAAATTTGGTACAGTTATGTTTTAGATAAGTACAAGCATTGCGATGGAGTAATTAGTGCTGCATATTGTAGAGGGCGCTTTTGGCAGTTTTTGCATAGAAAAGCTATTGGGAATCAGGATTGATGAACACTTAAGTTGGAGGCTGCACTGTCAGTATATTATTGGTAAATTCAATTATAGAAGTTTTTATTAAGAAATATGAAACAATTTTTGATATGTAGCAGTTACTTTCCGTTGACAATACGTTGGTAGAATTGCAGATACGGTATGGTATTTATTTTTGGGGCACCCTTGATTAGTCTATATTTATTTTCCAAAAGCGTATTTTGCGTAATATGGTTGATTTATGATCTGTGTCTTGAAATTTTAGAACTTTTAACTTATCTATACATATTCAAAATAAATGTTTGTGTTTTTGAAAATAAATATAAATTTATGTTAGGCATGAACATTTGTTTATATATCCTCCATTAAATATACACTTAAATCGTTAAATCCTTAGATTCTTTTTATCCTAGAATTTAAAATAATTTGTCCAATGAACTCAAAATAAGTGAAAACGAAATTTTAAAAAGTTTTTAATCAAAAAGTGATTTTATAGTTTATCTGAATTTTCTACATTATATTATAAATAAATTTATTGTATAACATGCATGATTGTGTTCTGTATAAGCGTATATAGTTATACATATATGTGTTTATATTTGTTTTATTCCGTAAAATATAACATTTGACAATGGTTTTTATCAAAAAATGGTAGAGGCGCCATCGATATATAGTATGATTTTTTAAAATAAAAGTTTTATCGTGTGCAAGTACTTATTTCTAAATACAAGCATATTTAAATAAAATTTGGTGCAAGTAAATTTTCGATGTTAAAGATTTTGTACAGGTAGCCACGATTTTGATAATATTTATTATAAAATAACATTTTTAAGCTTATGATTTCTGTAATGATCTGACTTTTCATATAGACATATAGGAAAACAAAGATATTGCGTTGAGAATAAAAAAATCAGTGTATCTAACAAACAAGTTGATTTCCATATTTCAAGTTGAAGGTATTTTTTCATTCATTTTTTTTATCATATTTTATTAGGTTAAATGTCATACTGAAGTACGTAGAGTAGGTGGAAAGAAGTTTTTAGAAAAAATGTTCTGAAGGATATTCGATTTCTTGTACAGGTAAATCAAACAATTTTCAATAACGAATGGCCATCTTTGAATGATATCCAACAGCTATGTTGTACAGCATTGTAGACTTATGTTCATAGTATCTGATTTAATATTTCCGTGTGTAGAATCTCTCCTAAATACAAGAATGGAATTTCCTGTTACCCTATATAGGTTGTTAGCAAAAATAAAAGGTATATTATGTAGACTGTATCTGTGACTATAGACACATATAAGTTGAAGAAACTACGGTTTGATAATAAGTTTTAAAATAAGTAATTTGGAATTGGAATTTGAACTGTAAGAAAAATGGTGTGTATTTTACCAAAAAAAAATGGTGAAAACCAAGTACAGACTGGCACTGAAACAATTTTATATAAAGAAATACGTACGCCACTGACATTTGATGGCACAGTTACGTAAACATAGTATTATAATATAATAAAATACACCTTTTGATACTCTTTTAGTTTTTCTTTGTTAATGGAAATTCGATTTTATTATGTAGGGTCATTAATATCATGGTTCTTTTTCAATTCAAGGCGGCTTTAATAAAATTTAAATACAACCACAGAAATTGTAAAAATTACCACTGTCATCCCAATTACACTCAAAGATAATATTAAAATTGATCTAGAAAATACCGAAAGAAAAAAATATAACAATAAAAAACGAAGTGTGAACAAATAAACTCTTTTCCTTATATTTAGATGAAGAATCTTTTTGATTAATGGCATTATCGTTTCAAACATCCTGTGTACACTTATCGAAACAGCTGAAACATATATCGATATTCATAAAATTCGAATAAATACAAACGCCTTTTGGAAAATACCTTTTGGATACGCATACAATTTGCTCAGAGCTGATATAAATAAAGATATTTTATTATGATTACACAGAAGTTCTTTTTCATTTATATATATATAGTAACACGAATATTCAAACAACCGAAGTGTGGAAATAATTGTCATATGTTTAGCAGACACAAGCATAGTGCTATTTTTCTAATAGCGTGTGAAATCACACTTCATCTGGGAGAACAGTACTTTAAATGCAAAGCAAATTCATATCGTGAAATGTTCAAGTTTACAATAAAAAGTAATGAAAAACACACAATCGGATTTCTATTGGGTTAATCAATGAGTTAACTTGAATTGATAACTATACAGGGTGTCCAGAAACTAGTGGTCTAAATGATAGGGCACACAGTGGGAATTAAAATATACATTTTTGTCATATCTGGTATATGTCGGATATACAGGGCAAATTAAATATTGAATTTTAATCGTAATAATTAAACTTTTATCTTGGCAATCTCAAAATTTGGGATATAGAAGTAATAAATAGTAATACAGCTTTCACTATTTAAATAGAAATTAGACATAATTATACAGGTACGGTCAAAATTAAGTTTAAGAATTTATACAATTTTGACGTGTTGCCAAATTTGATATTTTGCATTCGCAGTTACTTCGATTCTTCTATTAATTTGTTGCAAAAAAGGCTATAATTTGTTTCATTCGATATATTTTCCATGTTCGAAATAAACGCATATTTAATGGTATATGTAATAAAAATATAGGTATTAATACTGAAATTAATATGTCCATGCAAAAAATAAAATAATAAATAATATTACGGAACATTTTCAATATATGCAACTCGAGTACCTATACATTTTCTAAAATTTTCTAAATACCTCCGTGGCACACGAAACAACAACTTGGGTCATTTTTATTGTTTTTTCTTTGCATGTAAATACTAACTTCATTATTAATACATTATTACTCGTACATACATTAAATATCCGTTTATTTGAAAATAGTAAAAAATATTAAGTAAAACATATTCTATCGGTGAAAATAATTGGTGTTTGTTTTATAACAAATTTTGTTTCAAAATTTAATGAGGATGTTGAAATTTTATAATTTTTCCAATATGAACTATTTATGCACTCTTGAATTTAAAATATATTCCAGTGGAGTGGTTACTGACTGGGCAGTGTATATTAAAAATAATAAAGTAATACACTGATATTTCTAAAGTCAAGTTCAAAATATTTTTAGAATTTCCGTTTTTTTGACAAAAATGTATTCTAGTGATATCTCCTAAGAATTGACTGGTTGTGAATTAATTAATTAATTAAACCAGATTACTATTTTTCGTTTTGACAACTTACGTTATAAAATATCGTTAGTAGGTACTGTAATTGTTCATGGCAGTAAATAATTAAAGTGTCACTTACTTTTATTTTCATGTCATTAATTTGTGGATAAAAATGGAAATAAAAATTATAAAACTGTAACTTTCTTAATTTTCAATAGAAAAATGTTATATAACAAACCGATATTATTTTCATCAAAGGAATATGTCAGTGTAGTTTGGTCAAAATTATCGTTAACATCCTATACATATGTTACATCAAAATAAACAAAGACATGTACCAAACAAAAAATTAGAACTATACTACAAAATGTGGTTTCATGATACATTCTGTGCCTGTAATGTTTATGTTTGTATAAGGTGGGGTAAGAGTAGACTTGTCAACATTAGTTTATACCGATTTTAATTCCTCTTAATTTAAATTACCTAGCATTAACTCGTTTTAGTTAATTCGTAAAATTTCATTTGACAATCCGTAAATCGTATTATTTTGATCTCAGGTGTCTGTGTTCGAACGGTGTCCCAATATTTCTTGGGCACCCTGTATAATACGTTATTACCATTAGTTCTACAAGTTATGCTCTTTCTTCATTTTGCATTTTACAGTTGCTATGTAAAACATACAGTGTTATATTGTGTCATTGCAAAATTATACTGTAATGGATATTGTTCGTTCGTGTCATTTTACGACTGAATATTACCAACTAAGCAATTAATTAGTTTTTATTGCAACAACTATACTTAAACCAATATCGAAGTGACAAATATAATCTGAATCTGTGTATTTTATTTTGTAGTCACACAATCATTGGCTAAGTTAAATCATTTATAATGATAATTCGTTATTTGATTTTCTCTGGACTACTGTAATTACTCACACATGCTTTTTATATTAATAGGTGTTACTTATCATATATAGGACGTTAACGTAACAGCACATCTAAGAGAATGTCATGTTTAGTGTAGGTCATCTGCTTACAATATTTTTAAAATTCTGTTGACGACGTTAAGAAAACTGTTAATTTTTAAGAAAATAGGTCGAGATCTATTCTTAAACATAATATTAGATAAAAATAAAGTCTTTTTCACGATAAAAGAACGGATAAATATTTAAATAGCTCTAAAATGTTAATTAGGATAAATTACTTTTATCACCGGCGGGTTCGCCATAAAATAAAAATTTTTAATTTAAACAAATTGTGTTCACTATACCTAGAAACTTCAATTTATTTGTAATTCGTCACATATACGAGTTCTTAAAGTTGGAATAAATAGTTTATTTTAATATTTTGCGCCTAGAAACATAAATATATAATTCTAAAAATATATAAACGGGGCATGTCTACTGTGTGGAAGAGGTTGTTTATGTTTAATACTGCATTGCTTTCATTTTCATTCCGAATAATTATAAATAGAACAATGATGTAATATATCCGCATTTTTCTTGTATTCTATGGTGTAATAAAAGTGATATACATAGATGGTACTAAGTAAAACTTATATATAAGTTTTAACATTCACATCTAAAATGATTTAAATTATTAAACTAACATCTTGTTCGCCGCAGAATCATGACTATTTTTAAAAAACGACAAAACCTGTTGAATATTATTTCTTTTAAAATTGTTTTACACTGTTGAACTTAATGAGATTATTTCTAATCACAACAAGATTAAGAAGAGTTTTATCTAGTAAAATACTGACAGAATAGTTACAGTGTGTGTTCCCGTTCAGTATAGTTTCATTTTTACGTAAACGAATATGAAAATGACGTTACAAAAGTGTTAGGAATTTTTAAATAAAATACACGAAAAAATGCAGTATCTTCTAGTATCAAAATTAATACACTTATTCCAACACTAGCTTAGTTCACTACTCCTAAAGTACAGCAATACTTTATTGAAAGACTGAATTATTCTTGAATAATAAGAACATATATTCTTCTTTTAAGAATAAAAATTAATGAAGAAAAGTAATATACTTAACACGAGATGAAGTTCCGTTTGTATAGAGAAATGTTTTATTTTAGACAGTAAGAATTGTTATTCTCAAAGCAAAACTATGTTTTCTTTATTTGAACTTTTAAGTGATAAATAAATAATTTTCAATAAAGTAAATAATAACAAAATAAAATATTTAATTAAAAAAATCCATGTCAATTTTTCCATAAGGTGTTTTTGAATTTATGACAAAAATCAGCATTTTGATTTACTCTGGTATGATATAGCATTACCGAAGTGAAATATTAGTTACTGAAGTAAGTTTAAAATATGTCAGTACATTTGTCAATAAACTGGTACAAAACTCATGAAAGTTATTCAAAATGAAAAAAATTATAAAACATGAATCTTTGCCAAAACTTTAATGGCAAAATGTTTTCAATAATATTGTGATACTTAACCTATACGCATAAACTTGGGAAACTATAGCTGAGGACAAATAATGACGAATAGTAGAAAAAAAACGTAACAAAATATTTTTATTTCCGGAAGTTTACAAATTTATCAGATGATTTTTGTGTTAATAAAAACAAAAAAGTAAACAGGTGAGACCGATGTTTGGTATTTGTAGCAGTACTTTGTGATCCTATCCTAGTTTTTTTCACGCGATTGTAAAGGTATGGTGAATAATTTCTCAAAGGAAGAACTTATGGGCATGATACTGACACAGTTGAAATCCCATCAAAATGATCATCAGACGTGAAGCTTTTTTATGCGTGGTTCAGCGAGGTGATGAAACTGGCAATTTGCGACCGAGGCCTGGGCAACATGAGGGAACTATTAAACCTAATCAAATTGTGAACCTCGAAGAAAATATTTTAAATGCCGTCGGACAGCAGCCTGGCATAAGGATTAGCACAATTGCAGCGCAATTTGGGATATCACAATCCATAGTTTGGCGAACGTTAAGTAACGATTTACTCTACCCATTTCACATGCAGCGGGTACAAGCCTAACTTCCAAAGGATCTTCCACTTCGAGTGAACTTTTGCAAGTGGTTGTTACATCAGCAGTGCTTAAACCCAAAATTTACCACGAATATTTTGGTTACAGATGAGGCAAGTTTCACACATAATGATATTCGCAATTTTCACAACACGCATTATTGTGCATTGGAAAATTCGCCATGTCACTCGGCAAACACACTTTCAGCAACGATTATCAGTAAATATGTGGGCATATGTGGGTTCTTCTCGATGGTGTTCCACTACATTTTGCGCGACTAATCCAACAACATTTGAATCATGTGTTTCCCGAATAATGGATAGCTCCCTCAATTGCCAGACCTAAATCCGCTTCACTTTTTTTTAGTTTGTGCCATGCGTGTGGGGCTCATGGTTTCGGCGAGCTCAACTGTCTCACGGAATAACTTTGAACAGTTGCTAGGATAAATTCACGTTATTTGGTATCTCTATAATTGAAAAACATGTTTTTTCACTATTCGTCATTATTTGTCGTCAACTATAATTCCCCAAGTTATAGGTTGCGTATAGGTTAAGAATCGCCCTGTATTCTTAATAAGAACCTTTAAAGTAAGATCAATCTTCAGTTTTTATTTATGGAAAGCTAGACAGGCGTCGCTATCGCATTTTTATTTACCAAGACTGCATCCTGTGGTGCACCTAATTACTAAAACATTTATACGTACTCGCACATCTGAAAACTCATTGAATACATATTTGACTAACAATTATTTAAATTGAATTTCTAACTGTAAGCTAACGTTTTAAGTGTGTCTGCCTTGAAGTCACCTTAGGTCTTATTAAAGAAACCCGACTTGTAACTGATTGCCTTTTATGCAGGCGGCTCGTCCAAGTAGACCATTATTTTTAGCGTGAGTTGCGCCTTCCAGGTGTAGAAAGGAGACCGTCCTGAGATGGAAGTGCATGTGCCAGATAGATCGTTCGTGAACAATGAACAAGGAATTAAACTTAGAAGAGTGGAAATCAACTTGTTGGAGGAAAATAATACATATTTAAATAAATATGACCTTTGGGAATGAATGAAGTCATTTGTGCGACTAGGATGAAGCAAAATCCAGGTCAAGTTCGAACAGCGCAGATTATTGTATTGAGCGTGTGAACATGTCTAGATAATTGTTTTACCAGACCGTTGAGTGATAAATTATAGATAGAGGCGCAACCTTATGGCGAAATGCGTATCCACTTTTGGGCCCGAGATAGTACAAGGTAATAGCAGGTCTTTGGTTCTAAGATTCGTCAATTTATCGACAACTTATTGTTCACGGAGGTTTTCTTTGCTTGTTAAACCATTGAATCACACAGAACATTCAAAATTGGCTGTCGTTAACAACAGTTCTCGACAGACGGACAAATCTCGGGCCCAAAAAACCCCTACTGTAAAACTTGGTGTAACATAACGGAACGTCAAACATGAAGACCTTTATTTCTTGTCCGACTTTAACAACATTTTGCCCTATAGATATTTTCTATTAGGGCCTTTGTTTTCAAGATACAGGGTGTTAAGGTTTTTATACAGAGTGTAATGAAAGTGCTTACTTTTAATGGGGGATTCTATCATTCAAAATAGTGAATAAAAATAATATTTTGGTTTCTGACACACATTTTGTAATAAGTGCAAAACACAATTATTAGTTGTATAGTAGGTATACTGGTTGTTGAAAAGCAAAAAATAATTAAATTATCGAAAGCCGCTAATTATATTGCCATCGGCAATTACGATATTTGCAAAAGCGGAATGTAAATAAACAACTACCTACTTTGCGAGCTAGTGCCCCGATCAGCATTGAATTATACCTATAGCAACAGTCACGGTTAGTCTTCAGCAGTGCCACCGGGCATATACCAGTTTCGAGCTTGTTAGCTCTCATCAGTATACCATAGGTGAGGCCACCGACGACTGGCTGTTTATTATAGGCTCAGGTGTAGTTTAATGCTGGCTGAGTAGCTGTTTCCTGAAATTCTGATTTTGCAAATATCGTAATCGCCGAAGGCAATACAGGTCAGGACTTTTAATAGTACCCACAGTAATAGTGAGTCGCTTTCTGAATGAGGCTCATCTAGTTCAGCATTGAGTAGTCACTGACCACTAAATGTGGACACTTACATAGCGTAAATATAAATCAATTCATAATTTCAAAATGTTTCATTATGTTCAATTTTCATTTCCCAATTAAAACATAATTTCAGTGTATCCAAAATTTAATTTCAGTATTCATTTTTGTAAGTCACAAGGATGATCAAATTAGGATAGTTTAGTTCACAACGGTTTTGAAATTTGGCAATTGATATTTTCTTACATAGCACAGCCGTTTTTTGATGAAAAAGGTGATTGCTCTTAATACCGTTCTCTTATAATTTCTATTTATAGTTTTTTTTAAGAAACAAATATCTACCAAACTAAAAATTTAAATATTCATAATCTTTTAACTTATGAGTTTCAAGTTAATGTAGGAATTAATATTAAATTGTATATAAAAAATAGATATTAGCGAAAAATATAAAAGAAGAAAACATTAACAAAAAAAGGATATAAGACAAACAGTTAATAAAAAATTGAGTTATGCCGATTTTCCTCCCCCTTTATGCCATTAATAGTTTTAAATTCTATTTCATTATTTAGATGTACAGTGCGTTTCATTAACTTTGATAACATTTTGATCAGCTGTAACTTTTCTGTTTTTAAAGATATCGGAATGAAGCAAAAACCATATTGTATAGTGGACTAGCAAGTTTTTTCTTATTTGAAAAACAAAACAAAAGACCAACGATTTTGAGAGATCTTAACCTAACTTATATTTTTTTAAATGGGACGCCCTGTATATTATTGGATATTTGGATTCTACTCAAAATTCCAAGCATATTTTAATAAGCATATCCTATACCTATCTTCAACTGTTTCTGAGAAATAGTTTTACAAACATGTCAAATTATCATAAAAATCGCTCTACTTGTCTGCCATTTTCCTCAACAAAACAAAACACTAAGGCTCGATTGCTACCAGCACGGCTCAAGCAATGCTGAACTTCAGCTTTAGCTCAGTGCAAAGTGTGCCATGAACAAGTAGAGCAATTTTTATGATAATTTGACATGTTTGTAAAACTATTTCTCAGAAACAGTTGAAGATAGGTATAGGATATGCTTTTTAAAATATGCTTGGAATTTTCAGTAGAATCCAAATATCCAATAATATACAGGGCGTTCCATTTTAAAAAATATAAGTTAGTTTAAGATCTCTCAAAATCGTTGGTCTTTTGTTTTGTTTTTCAAATAAGAAAAAACTTGCTAGTCCACTATGCAATATGGTTTTTGCTTCATTCCGATATCTTTAAAAACAGAAAAGTTACAGCTCATCAAAATGTTATCAAAGTTATTGAAACGCACTGTACAACAGCAGCACATTCATTCTATTTTAACTGCAGTATTTTCATCATTTGCCATTCATTAAATGGCATTTGATATTTTTATTGTTTATTGCACTATTTTATATTTTATTGTGATGTTTCGCAATAAACCACCAATTAAATGTACACGAGAACTAGTTGCAAAAGTTATAAAAATAAAATTTGCAACGTTATTTTATTCTCTATAAATACAAACGGAGACCGGAGACTGACTATGAATACCACTGTTAATGTAGTATATAGTTTTATAACTTTCAGTTGCAGTTTATTATATATATATTGATGAAAATATAATGAATTATTCATTTGTTCGTATGACGTAAGTTGTTCGAATTTTTGCCGCAATTACATTTAGCGAATTTTCATCATATTTATATTTATTTTAAGATTTCAACGTTATTCATTTATTGTAGCTCATATTATTTATATTTTGCTGGAAACGGATTTTCTTGACATTTCAGAACAGATAAATTGTATAAAAAATGTATTCTCTAAATTTAATACCATGTACCTTGAAAACTAAATTGTTTTTAAAATTAAACATCCGGTATTACCATAAGGTCTGTTTTTAATAGGCATATCAGCAGTGGCGTAAGACAAAATATCATGGGCCCCCGCAATATCAATTTTGGGCCCAAACCAATTCTCACAAGATCGAATTACCTTCAAAAACTCTAACCCGCTGTCTCCCTTGACAAAATGTACTGTGCCAAACACTGCTATTTAGTTTACTGGGTTTGCAATGCACGACGCACAGTGGCGCAAAACGCCACTGTGCCACCCAAATTACTGTACACCCCTTAGGGTTGGGCCGTTTGAGGTGATTTTTTTTTAAATGTTCGTCATAAAGTTCCCTATCGATCCCTCTTTCTCAATTTTCGCTTTGGGTTTGACTCCAAAAATGGGTTTGCATGGAAAAAACTAGATATTTCGCACAAAAATGACCGTACGAAACACGAGATTGAGATTTTGCCGGACTTTTTTATGGGGGAATGCTCGTCTTGGAAAGCCCTACAAGACTGTCCACTTAGATTTCGGGGAGAAATTTTCACTATCATACATTTCCATCCGAACAGTTCCAGGAAAAATCAATCATTTCTCATTAACAAAGAACTATTGTATCCAAAATGGCTACTTTTGTCAAAAAATTGAATTCCCAAAAAAGTGTTCAAAATCATTTATGGAACCTTTCTGACCTTTTTCAGAATTACGCGAAAATTCGGAAAATCTGTGTGGCCATTTTGGTGAATGTCCAAAAATGTGTCCAAAAATTCTGGAAAAATTTTTGCGGATTCCTCGAATGTATACAAATAATTTTTGAGAGATGAGATTTTTTTCCAATACTTTCCCAATTTTCAGTTGAACGATTTCTGACATGTGAAAATTTTTGGATAATTATGGCCATTTTAAGGGCAACATAAAATTTCTCCCCGAAATCTAAGTGGACAGTCGTGTAAGGCTTTCCAAGACTATTCCCCCATAAAAAAGTCCAGCAAAATCTCAATCTCGTGATCCATAGTCATTTTTGTGCGAAAAATCTAGCTTTTTCCATGCAAACCCATTTTTGGAGTCAAATTATGCGAAAATGATGACCCATAGCGAAAATTGAGAAAGAGGGATCGATAGGGAATTTTAACACGAACATTAAAAAAAAATAACCTCAAACGGCCCAACCGTAAAGGGTGTACAAATTACGACGGGGCTCCCCCACATTTTAGTTTGATTGCTCGTAAATTTTTAAATGAACGATTCGGTAATAACGTGATTGGACAAGACACAAGTCAACCTTGGCCACCCAGATCAGCCGATATGAACTCTATTGATTTTTTGTTTTGTTTGGGGACATCCCAAGACATTAGTTCACAAGGTTCACATTGAATCTGAGAAGCACTTACGTCAACAAATTATAACTGGTTGTGTGCGAGCTACAATTTCAAGAAGATCTGAAGCATGTATCATGTCTGAAGATGGTCATTTCCAACAATTGTTATAATACATCATAGTAAAGTAATTCCATTGTTAATTAATTATTTTGTTATTACTTTAACCAATGTAGTGAGTATCGTAAAAATACACTTCAGCAAATATTTTATTTGTAATATTGTTATACAGGGTGATGGGTTAAATTATCGCAAGCGGTTTAGAAATTAAAACCTATTTTAATTTTTTTATTTTTGACACGTTGTAGCTGGACGGTGACTATCCTAAGACCCCTCATTTATACGACAAAAAACCCTTATTTTTGGCCACAGAATACGCCCCTGGATTTTTGACCTCTATTTAACACCCTGTATACTTAATGTATTATAATACCTAATTGTTTTTTATCAGTCAGTCAGGAAATTAATTGAACCCGATGGTATTTTCTTTGGCGTACAATTGAAAATACAATAAAATATTTTGGGTAGACGATGTCTACCTTATCCACCACTTGAAAAATTTCATGTGACCATTATGACACGTTAAATGCAATCATTCGAGTATTAGAAAGTTTTCGATATCTTCAATGTCAAAGTTGAACGCTCTCCAAAGTGCCGTTAGAGACATCTCGATAAGATAAATACTTTTCAAAGTAACAAATGAAATGCAGTTTGTGTGTTGCACTCTGCCGATGCAATCAGACATAGCGGAACCAAGAACCAGAGTAAATTCTACAATTGTTCCGTCGGCCATATCGACCGACAACTCATTTAGATTTATGGCCAAGAGGACGTTCCAGTTTCTAAAATACTCGAACCGCGGTTCTTGATTTATTAAAACAGAAATATTCAAATCACAATACGCGAACTTGTTTATAAATAGTGCTTGTATGCTATCAAAGCTTACGGACTGCCAAATTTTTTATCCGGAGGTCATTATTATAATTAGAAAGGTGATGTCATCGACGGTGTATTATAATGGTAAATAGCCTCTCGTAGGGGAGACGGGGGCAAATGTGTTTCTTAAACTGGTGTAGTCAAAAATACCTACTGGCATAATAAACGTAAAGCACAAACACTAGTTATTTTAGATTAATTATTAACCTTTACTATTTTTGAAATAAATGAATATATATTTTGTTCAATGGTAATGATAATAATGGGTCGGTTGACCTCTTTTCGAATATTGCTACAAAATTAAATAACACAGAAAATTCGATCGGTATTTTTTTTTTTGTATAAAAACATTAATAATGTATGTAATGTAATGTAACGTATACCTATGTGGTATTAAAAGGTCTAATGTCCATAAAATTTTGATATTTATTGAAAAGGGTAGGTAGGGGTAAAAGGTTTATAAATGCTATAAACAACAGTGAAGTTAAAACAATTATAGTATTTGTCTTCTCATAGTTATTTGTAGTGGAAATAAAAGAGCTAGGCTTGAAAACGTCCCCTTAGTAAGAAGAAGAGCTAGCCGTGTAACGTCACATGCTTGCTGTGGTGGCTGTGGACGTTACTTTTCAGTTTACCAAGTTGTAGCGAACGCGTTAACTTTGTAGTATATTACGGGTTACAGGACAGTCTGATTATATTAATGGAAAAATGTATGATAACCATAAAAAAAACGTGAAGTCAATTAGTCATAGTGGCAAAAATGGTGTTTTGTTCCGGATGCACACATAACAAAGACTTAGTCCAACTATGATGTTTGTAAGCGTTCCAAAAAAAAAATAAATAAATAAAAGATATTAAAAGTGTCTGCTTTATCTACATTTCACTGTTGTGAAGATCATTTTAATGTAAGTATATCTAAACCTGTGTAGTACCTGGAAGTTGTACCATTAAAAGTAAATTATACCTAATGCAATTTAAATTCTTATAGCTACTCGTAGAATAAGACTTGAACAATTATTTGCAAACATCAATTTTTAGTGTTGCTGAATTTTGTTAAAAGTAAAAATTAATAAAGAATATAAGGTATTTTTTAAAATTTTTCATATATTATCTACAATTCTTAGAAATTGATGAAATTTATCTGTAAGTATACCTTTTTTTTTAATTTTTCATTGGTACTAAAGGACATAAAAACTATCTGCATTTTGCACACTAATAAATATACACTCAAAGATACATTTTTAATTCCTAACATTCCTAAATGTTTTTAATACTTTATTATCTGAAATTAGAGACTGAAACAGTACTTTCAAGCTAACATGAAATGTAAATTTTTTTTTCCTACATTCATGTATAATGTTACTTCAAACGCATTAAGAGCACCGTATTGTTAAAATAGTTTTTTGTATGAATACAAATAATTTTAGATATTTAAGAACTGAATAATACAGAGCTTAACAAATAACAGGAATGTTATCTCATGCCACCAGCGAATATTCAAAGTTACCAAAGTAAAATTAATATGTAACGACAGAAGCGGTCTAACCAACAAATTAGGTACAGAATTTTTTTCTAAATTTAAGTTTAGATGTACATATTATTATAACATAAATTTACATAGTTTTACA
Organism: Monochamus saltuarius; assembly: GCA_025584915.1. Lineage (NCBI taxonomy): Eukaryota > Metazoa > Arthropoda > Insecta > Coleoptera > Cerambycidae > Monochamus > Monochamus saltuarius. Next base: position 52,900,260 of record CM046725.1, on the reverse strand, counting down.
TATAAGATTGTTCACTTTTGTTTATAAGTATATGAAAATAATTGTTAAAATATGGGGTTAGAATAGTAAAATAATGTGTATCTTACAAAAGCTTTTTGAAAGTTGTTATTTTATTTGAGGAGAATTCAAATAGTGAAAGTGTATAAAAGACATCAATAATTTTATTTTTGAAATTATTTTTGTTCTACTTGTTTTATTTTTCGAGATTTGTGTACCTTAAAATATCACAAATTTGATCATTTTACGACTACATTAAAAAATACAGTAGTTACTGTTGAAATATTCAAATATTGAAAGTTGCAGCCAATTTAACATCAAAGACTTTAGCTGTTAACTATAAACCCACTATTTCGCAAACATTTTTTTGGTTACTTTCGCATTATTCTCAATAAAATAGAATATTATATATGTATATTCCTCAGCAACGGCTATTTTTGCAATCACCAAGTCTTTTGAGAGAGGTTTTTAACAGCAAGATTATTTTGCATGTATAGGGTTTTTGTTAGGGAATTAATTTTATATTTTTGTAGTTATTGAGTTAATGTAGGAAAAATATATTACATGAACTTGGTCACAAAGGTGTTTTTGGCACTCTACGTGATGTCAAACAATTTTCACGTCGCGTGCCAAAATACATCATTAGTTACGTAAATAAATACCTATATTATACTCGTACATATCAAAACGCAATAAATTGATAAATATGTGCTGTACAATGTATTATATGAATTTACTGTTTAATATTTTACAAAATGGAAAACATATCATTTAATGATTATCTTACCTCTCAAAAAGGATGCGAAATACAGGCGTTAAAATATTTTTGTTCTTTACACCGATGGCCTGAAGAACTAAATTGAATATTTTCCTCTTGATCCTCTTGTCTTGTGAATTTCAAATCTTACTCATATAGTAACTAATATCATTGCTAATATGGAATTAAATGCTTTTTACTGTTTTTAGATTAGGTATCACTCATATTTTATATTATTCTTATCTTCTTAAATATATCAATTCTTAAAATAATATTTATAGCAGGGAATATATAGGTATTAAAAAGGGGCAAACCAAATTTTGAATTAATGCAATTATTATTTGAAACAGGATACTTCACTAAGTAACAAACAGATAATTTTTAAAATTATTAGTTCATCATTTTTCTAATATTGAAACTTAATATATTTTTTATAGTTAGGGATTTTTTTTTTGGAAATTATAAAATCAATTTCATTCCCAATAATATGCTTATGAAAGAAAAAAATATCGTCTACTTTATCTACATATCTAAGTATTTCGAACACAATTCCTGCATATATATATTTTTAAAAATAAATGTATTGTTTTAAATAGGTATATCGAACAGAGTGATAAGAAGGTATACATTTAAAAAGATAATTCCGTACTTAGTGACAGTGTTTGCTAAATTTTGACAATTTTGAATAAAGAAATTAAACAACAACCCCTCGAAAATTAAATTTCAGTTTAAACAAAAACAAATTCACATAATAATTTTTTTATCCCGGTATGATTTTGCGAAAGTATTTTTTTAGTACATTTTTTATTTAAATAAACATTACTTAACTGGCAAATGAGCTAAGTCTCTCAATGTTCTACAAATTATTATGACCCAATTTAGTTACTAGGGTAGTGGATCAAAAAATTGCACTCCCACATGCATTTCACCTACACACCTTTCCCCTAACTACTTAATTAAACAAATTTCTACCGCACTTTATTTATCTTTAATCTTGTAAGATACGGTAACATTGAAGGTAGGTCACGAACACGATTCAACCTGTTGTTGCGTCAGTGGCGCCGAAAAGATCAGGGTTTGGCATGCTGGCAGGTAATGTAATAATTATTTTTATCCGCGGAAAAAATCTAATCTAATCTACGACTTGGCCGCTGCATTTAGTTCTGAGTAATATTTAAGATTAAAAATAAATTCTGCCGTAGTTGGAATATATTTTATTCAGTGTGTTTTGTAGAAATGATGAAGTGTTAAAATTCATAAAGATATTTCATAATTTTTAAATTAGTAATACATTTGCATTTACTAGACTGTATACAGGGTGGTCCATGAAGACATATACTAGACTTTTGACTTAAAAATATTACGACTTTAGCCAACTTGCGTTAATAAAATGTTGATTGAATTTAAAGTTTTTATATATTTTTAAGAATTAATAATATTGTGTTAAACTAACTGCTCTGTGGACAAAATGGAATTTAAAGAGTGTAATATTTTTTGTAATGTCTTTGAAGGTATCAATTTAAAAATTTGGGAATAGGTAGATGTTTTTGGATGTGAGAAATCTGAATCTGAATCTGTTGTATATTTCCATGAATTTCCTACTCACATTTAGTCACAAATATGGCGAATGTGGCCCCCTCTAAGAAATACATTGGCAAGATTAAGTATGATTTCTCATATCCAAAAACATCTAAGTATTTTTAATTTAAGTTGATACATTCGAGGACAGTGTAAACTATTACAAACAAAAAAACGCTTTTTAAATGCCAACTAAGGGTGTCGTAATACATTTTTACATTTTTTGTGACAAAGTAGCAAATTTCATGACCATATTTATAATGATTTAATAACAAAATATTCAACTGCAATGGAAATTTTCACAGTTACGTTATATATTAATTGAGAAATTTTACAGTATTCAAATTTTTCACATGACCATGTCATTACTTGTCAAATTCCGCAGCTTTGCAATAATTTGCTGTTCTAAAAACGAGCATTCACATATTCATAATTACATGATAAAAGGCTATATTTACTTTTAGATGATCTTGTATATCGTATTTATACCAACAGTTCTTTGATCATTTATTAAAAAAAACATAGTTTAAATATGATAATAGTTAACTTCTATAGACGTACCACCAGCTAATTTATGGTTTAGCAAATTGCCAACTCCTACCCACACTCTTTGAGACCGGTATATATATTCAAGCATCACGTGCTGTCCAAGTAGCATGTTTTAAGACGTCTAAACATTGTTTTAAATGAATTTTTAAAAGTGACGGTTTTATAATAGGTAATATACAGGGCGATCCAAAATTACTGCCAAAAATTAACTGTGGATTTTACGATCAAAAATAAGAAAAATGTTGTATAAACATAAGTCCGTAGACGTCTTCTAACAGAGCTATGGCCGCTGAAATGGAGACCTCAAAATTAGATTTTTTCCAAATGTTTCCAAAAGATAAAGTAATCAAATTTGAAATTAAGAATAACAATTAGATTGCCATTCTAAGATTCTAAAAATAATTCTTCATAGTTAGTCATAGGCTTTCCAAACTGTGGGATCAGTGGGTAAATATTGCTCTAACTTTCTTATATCTCGAGATGTTCGTCTTTAGACCGAAAAATTAAAAATGTTGGTCTATTTTACAAGAAAAAGATACTCCCACTTCAATTCGATAAAATGCTCCTATCTTAATTTAAAAATGTTGTGACATACCGCAAAAAATTAACATGTAAACTATAACTAGGCAAAATATCCCTAGTAGGCTGTGGGAATATATTGTCGGCTTATTTGATACATATTAAAAGTGTGATTCAAACGTTTTAAAATATTAAAATACCATTGAAGTACATATTAATAATGTACTTTATTATTTGTACTGATTTTAATTCTAAGATAACCTATTAATACTAATCTTTAATATGTGTCAAATAAACTGGCAAACACTTTTCCAAATCCTACTAGAGACAATTTGACCGCTTGCATATCATATCAATATTTTTGTAGTACCTATGTCACAAAATTTTTAAAATAATCGTACTCGAAGTTATTTAACGAAGTAAAACAAGTGTACCTTGTTTTGTAAAATTGTTCATAATTTTTAATTTTTTTATCTGACGGCGAAAACTTCGAGATATGAAAAAGTTACAGCAATATTTACCCAATAACCTCCAGTTTGGCACGCCTATGGCTAATTGTGCGGTATTGTTTTTAGAACATTAGATTCGCAATCTAATTGTGATTCTCAATTTCAAATTTGATTAATTTATCTCGTTTAATTTTGGAACATCCTGTATGCTTAATAATGATGACTACGCCACTGCTACGTGCAAATTAATACATAAATAGTTTTACTGTCGCTAAAGGAAGTAATTGGTCATCATTCGAAGCAACAATGTAAATAATGATGTATACCAACATTATTAACAATTCATGTTATTTTCACATAATGACTCCTTAGAAATATGTGTTAATGTGCTATAGAAAATAGTTAGGTCATTCCTACAGAATGTAGTAGATATGAATGAATTAATTTAAACACAAAGAAGGAGATTTGTATTTGTTTTTAACATATGTCCTTCAAATTTCTAATTATATATTAGCTTAGAACAGTAGCTGTTAAGAATAATTATTAGGTATTATTTTATCAAAATTTCAAAATTAAATTACATTAATACTTTTATTGAACCAATTTGTAGTGTTTTTAGGTACAGAAATCTCGAAAAATACACGTACTAGTAATATCAAAAATGAAATTTTTGATGTTTTGCCATTTAAATGTTCCTTAATTAAGAACATTTAAAAAGCGTTTGTAAGACACACTTTGCTTTCTAACCCCATATTTTAGCAATTATTTTCACATACTTATAAACAAAAATGAACAATCTTAAATGCACAAGTATGTAAGTTCATGTTATAACAATATATACATCTTTAGTTAAATTAAAAAAAATACGTATTTTCAGATTTCAAATTTGTTGGTTTTGCTTTTTGTCGTTATATCTTCATTTTACTTCGGTACCTTTGAATACCGGCAGATGGCAAGAGAAAACATTCCTGTTATTTGCTAAGCTCTATATTATTCAGTTCTTAAATGTTAAAATTATTTACGTTTGCAGAAAACACTATTTCAAGAATACGGCGCCCTTAATGCTTCTGTCAGACCAAAACCTAACGTGTCTTTCTTATTTTTTAATATTGCTTTTACATGATTAATAGATAAAATTGACTGTCCGAGTATTTTTAGCTACTTTGATTTTAATAATTTTTCTGTTTACACTCGTTCATCTTAATTGTTTAAACTTACTACTTCTCGAACAAAAGCGTTAACATTTTTTTCTATTTGTACTGTATTATGAATTCGCCATGCAATAATAGCATCTGTGTCTCTCTTTATAGACTCGGAATCAATCATATGTCTTCGCAATTGTTAAAGTTAACCATATGTCCAAGCAAATGTAATTATTTCGAGTATAATCAGAGAAACTGAGATACGTTCTTTAAATTAAAAGATAGTAACTCACCTCTAACGCATCTATCATTTCCTGGAATCCTTCCTTCGGAAGGAAATCGATGTTAGTTTCCGTTGAGTCTAGTGACTGTTGCAATTTGTGAACGTCATCCGTGAGATTCTGTTACAAGAAAACCAAAACAGTCAACATTTAATAAATACTTTGATAACAAAAAATAAAAAAATAAGGAAACCATTTCAAAATACGAGACTTCTATTAAGCTAAGGTTTAAATTTATTGGAAAAGCGAAAGAGAAACTAGACGCTATCAATAATGTCAAATTATTTTTTAAAGTATAATGCAGGTCCACCCGTTGCAACATAAAGGTTTTCAGCCAAAATTATATTTGGTTAAATTATGGCGACAGTCACACATTAAAAAAAAAAACAATTATTGACACCTCCTAATTATTCATGCCTCCCAAAATTCCTATTAATAATCTACCCCCTTTAAAAGTAGCATGCCTTTTGGGTTGAAAACTGTTATGTTGCTGTGAGTATACATTTCGTATAATTTGCTGGTACAGGCTATACTAGTTACAGTGACAGATAGAAAGCAACTAATAGTTTTCGAGCTTAGATAAATTTCTCGAATTCAATTTTATTTATACAAAATTAAAAAAAAGACAAGTAGTAATGTCTATATGTCTAAGTGTTTGACCATATGTATTATGTATTACTATTACTTAAATAGAAAAATTTGACTCGAAATATCCCTAAAAATAATTATAAAAACCAACAATTTTGATGTTAATATATGTTGTAACAGTTTTTTTATAACAATTTTTTCATAAAATGGTGAGTTGTAAAATTAATGTACATATGTTTTTCGCTGTTATATATAAAAATAAGAAAATCAATGCCTTAAAACTGTACAAGGTCTACCATTAGGAATTAATTTTATATTTCCAAAATATCAAGAAAAAACTGAGAACACTACTGTCTTCTATAGAAAAAATAATAAGACAATGTGAATAATTATTATTCACCATTAAATATTTTTAAGCACAATTCAGTTATAAGAGTCAAATCCGAAAACGTTTGCATATGAACTGAAATTAGAAAAAAGAATACGAGACACCTATATCTTTCCTTTTCTGTCACTGTCAAAAATGTTATGTTTTGTGAGTAGTGAATATCCAACAAATCCTTTTATCTTTATAGAAGGTAGTTATGGGCAATAAAAGTCAATCATATGTAATTTATTTTCCTTAACCCAAATTCATCAATTGGAAGATACGCCTATGTAACAAATTACATGCAGTTATTAGCTTGTACTGTTGATAAAAAGAATTAATTTGTAGAAAAAGTAGGAACAACTAACTGAAAATGTGTAATAAATTATTAGTCGAACTACATATTTTTTAATTAGTCAAGGATTTAATATTTTTGCAATTCACAGCAAGAATTTTAAAAAGGAAACAATTTATTTAATAATTACTTTTAATGAATCACTTTATCTCATGGTCAATTTCAATATTCCGTTTTTATACAAAATTTGTTTCTACTAGGTCAACTGGACATCATCAAAATTCTGGATTTGATAGAGAATCCATCAATATTAACTCAAAATTCTTATGCAGATTCTAATCTAATGTATTTGAATCGCTTTATGTAAACAATTTCTATATGAATTCATAATTCAATGTAGCCAGTTCTGAAATAAAACGTTGACATTTTTCGATATAACAAATTTGCCTCATAAAATCAAACATTGTTGCATCTAGATTATGTCGCGTTTATTCATGTTGGTTGGCCGTAAATGTAATGATAGTAGTACATTTACAGCACAATAAAACTGGTAGTAGTTTGCATAAAAAATTAAGACCTAAAATTCAATTCCTCTTTATACTCATACTCTTCTGTTACATATTACAAATACAAGGTGTCTGTGAAAGGTTGGTAAATCTCGAAGCTGGAGATACTGGTGACCAAAAAAAGTCGATTGAGCCAAATATGCCTTATCCGAATGTTGCTGGTTTCAAAAATACAGGGCGTTCAATGCTAGAATTTTATTTTGAAATATCTCAATAACTTTGAAACCAGTCGGGGTATTAAAAAAAAATTGGCACAATTATGTTCTTTGGCAGGGCAAATAAGAATGTTTAACTAATTTTGACGTCACTGGTAGAGGGCGCCACTTATGGCACATCAAATTTTTTTAAATGGCAGAACTTTTTTGCAGCTTAGTGTGTCCATCTGACTATAGAAACAATCGATTCTCCTGCCTGTTGTATCTGAAAAAGGGATACCCTGTTGAAGTCGTTAGGAGTAACAGTTTTCGAAATAATCCTATTTGAAATATTCAGTGCAGCGGTTGAAAATTGTTATCGTTTCAGGTAAAGTGCCTTTTCTACTGGAAATACAGCAAAATGTTACTTGAAAAAGTTGTTCAGAGCGGTAAATTATGGAGACGTACAAAATTTCAAGAAGATCGGCGAGGTTTGATTTTGAAACCATTTTTCAACAAAGCACAACGATTTTATCAAAGCAGGCCGATCTTTTTGAAATTTTGGACGTCTCCATAATTTACCGTTCTAAACAACTTTTTCAAGTAACATTTTGCTGTATTTAAATTTTAAAAGGCACTTTACCTGAAACGATAACAGTTTTCAATCGCTGCACTGAATATTTCAAATACGATTTTTCGAGAATGGTTACTCCTAACGGCTTCACCAAGGTATACATTTGTCAGATATAACAGGTAGGAGAATCGATTGTTTCAATAGACATATGGATACACTAAACAGCAAAGAAGTTCTGCCATTTAAAAGAAACATGCTGTGCAATAAGTGGCGCCTTCTATTAGTGACGTCAAAATTAGTTAAAAATTCTTATTTGCCGTGCCAAAAAACTTAATTGTGCCAATTTTTTTCTAATACTCCGACAGGCTTCAAAGTTATTGAGATATTTCAAAATAAAGTTCTAGCATTGAACGCCCTGTATTTTTGAAACCAGCAACATTCGGATAAGGCATAATTGGCTCAATCGACTTTTTTTGGTCACCAGTATTTCCAGCTCCGAGATTTCCCAACCTTTCACAGACACCCTGTATAAAAGATATCTAATATATGTCTCATAGACAAGTTAGCAATCAAAAATTATTTATAATAAAGGCACAATACAGGGTGATTTATTAATAATGAGACAGAACTTAGGCAGGTTGCTGGCATCATACATAGTACGATTAAACCAAACATGCCTTATCCGAATGTTGCTCCTTTTCGATGTACAGGATGTTGAAGTTAAAATTTTATTTTTGATATTTGTAAATGACTTAAAAAAATCCAAATATTTGCATACATAACTTTTTCAAGTATCATTTTGCTGTATTTTCAGCGAAACAGGCACTTTACCTCAAACCAAAACAGTTTTTACTCGGTGCACTGAATATTTCAAATGATTGAATGATTATTACGACTTCAGCAAGTTATATTTTTTCCAGATAAAAATTCTGTCAATTAAAAGAAGGATGATGTGCCATAAGTGGCTCTCTCTAGCAGTGACGTCAAAATTAGAAACAAATTTGTATTTCCCGCCCGCAAGATAACCCATCTCCAAAATATATGCAAATATTTGAATCTTTTAAAAAGTTATTTACAATATCGAAAATAAAATTTTAAATTTGACACCCGGTAGATTGAAAATGAGCCACATTCAGATAAGACATATTTGGCTTAATCGCTCTATTTTGAAGTTATTAAACTGCCATTAAACTCTGTCCCATTATATCAACAAATCACCCTGTTTAGTTTAAAAAATTGGTAATGAAAACACACCTACTTAACATATTAAAATATTTAAATAATGTTTCGAAATTAATTCTGGACATAAGTTAGCACGTGATGAATTTGTTAATAATATTTTTTAATCAATCTTGTCATTTCTACCAATTTATTTATCACAAAAAAATTATTCATGAATTTATAAACATATTCTTTAGACGTTTAATAATAAAAAAAGTCCCAATAATTTGCTTCACTGTTTAATACATGCATATATTAAAAATTTTACTGAAACACAGGAACTCTCAAAAAACAACTTGTTCAAGCAACTTACCCTTAATTTTAAAAAGCCACTTTTCAACGTAACCAAAAGCAGTTATATATAAAATTATTTATTATAATATTATACATAGTATTAGCGCCCAGTAAAAGTTAAATATTAAAATTAAAGCTATGTTAATCAAAGACATGCACAATGATTGAAAACCCAAACAAACAACACAATTATATTTCACCTTCTTGAGACGGTTGCTGTCATCTGTAGGGCTGACAGTTAAACCTGTAGAAGTTGTTGGCTGCTTGTGGGGCCCTAGAGGTGGAAGTTTTTGGTCTGGGATAGAATGTGGAGGTGAGTCGTCATTGATAACGTCCTCGGCGATGCTCTCGGAAAGTTTTTTCGCGGCGGATAAATGTTCATCGACCGATTTCGCGACCGTAACACTAGAACTACCCGTAAATGAAATTTGCGCTAGCTCCGTAGTTTCATTTTTCTCAATATCTGTTGTTATGATGGGTTCTGAAGACAAATATGTGCTTTTGTCTTTCCAACCTGCTATGCCTCCTGGCAGATTATACATCATATACGCTGATCCAGGTCTAGCATTGCTAAATGATTCCCCGTCGGGTTTATTGAAAGGAGAACCTCTACCACTGGAACTGTCTGAGTCATCATCTTTGTCTGGTCTATCATCAGATGGTTTGATACTGTCTCCTGCTGCTTGTAATTTGTTTTGTTGAGCTAGAGCCATTTGCCAGGTATCTTCCGCTTCATCGTAGATGGTTTTTGTTAACCAGAATGTATTATCTAAGCCAATATTATACGCTAGTAATGCCAAATCATTAGTTTCTACTTCAGGAGCTAAATGTATAACTTTAGTTTTTTCTTCTGGCTCTTGTTGAGCCAAAGATATCTGCCAATTTGTTTCTGCTTCTTCGTATATGCCTTTCGTTGTCCAAAAGTCTTTATCTTTAGATAAATTACTAGTAAATATTTCTAATGAGTCGTCTTCAGGAGTTTTTGATTTTCTTCTAGTTAATTTATCAAAAATATTACTAACTATGGTCTTGATTATTCCTGGTTTTTTCTGTTCACCACCCGAGTCTTCCTCTTTCGACTTTTGACGTTTTATTTTACTGCTCTTTTTGAGCGATTTTTTGGTTTCTTTTATGTCATCGATATCTTGGACGAGTTCTTTGGGAGGAAGTTGTTCCCTTATAATCTCTTCATATCTCTTAGCCTCGGTTAAAAAGTCGTTTACGGCTGCAATTTTCTGTTTGTCGGCAGTTGACGTTGGTCCTGCTGCCTCATTTGGCTTATCATCGTTCGTACCCTTTTTATCAGTTTTTATTTCACCGATTTCAATCAGTTTTGGAAGTTCTTCGATAACTGTTTCTGCTGCTACTAATTTTATTTCTTGAGACGCCGTTTGTTCAATAAATTTATCACACACTTCTAATTTTTCTTCTTCAGTTTCCTTTTGCTCTTCAGCACTTGGTATAACCTCAGTTGCTTCTGCTACCTTTACTTCTTCACTAGAAGTGAGTTCAACTAATTTATCATCCAGTTTTTCTTCATCTGTTTCTGAAATTATTTTAGTTTCTTCTGTTACCTTTACGTCTTCGCTGGAAATTAGTTCATTTAGTTTATCATTAACTTCCAATTTGTCCTCCTCAATCTCTTTTTTCTGTTCTGTTTCTGAAAATACCTCAGTCTCTTTTACTAATTTTACTTCTTCAGTAGAAGTGAATTCAACTAATTTTTCGGTTTTATTGTCATTATCTACTAAATCAATGTTTACTTCAGGAATAAATTCATCATATTGAATTAATTTAACTTCTTCTCCTGATGTTAATTCTGTAGGTTTTTCGTGTTGAATTATTTCCTCGTTTTTACTTTCTATCGATCCCTGTAGAGGTGTCAGCTGTTCAGCTGTAACATCTGAAATAGTGGTTTTAAGATCTTCAGTTTCTGTCAAAGTATTTTCTGATTTAACAAATTCATGTTCCTCAATTTTTTCGTCTGTTGGTTTTTCCGGCGTTTCTTTCTTTAATATTTGTTCATCCTGTTGAGCCTTTTTATGTGCAGATTTAGATTTTTTGTTCTTTTTCTTGTTTGATTTTTCACTGTCAGAGATAGCAGCATGTTCATCTGATTTTTCAATTTTTTCTTGTTTTTCTCTTTTAGGGCTAAGTACTCTAGATATAATTTTTCCTATGAAACTATTACCTTTTCTTTCTGAATCTTTCTTTAGATTTTCTTCTGTTTCTGCTTCTTTAATATTATATTTGTTATCTTCAGAAGTAATTAGTTTTTCATTTTCTATAAAGTCATGAATTAAGGAAGTTTCAATCATTGTTGAAATATCCTTTTCTGATTTTTTAATTTCGTTTGGTTGTTGTTGCGTTTCAATTATTTTATTGTCAGCTTCTTCAGGTTCTTGGATTTGTTTGCTTTTCTTATTTTTCTTCTTTTTGTGTTTCTTAGGTTCCTCTGATAAATCCTCAGCAGGTTTTTCAATTTCATCGACTTTTTTACTAGTGACAGCATGTTTCACAGAAGAAATAATACCCTCTAAAATACTTCCCCCCTCTTCTTTTTTCTTTTTAGATTTTTTATCTAGTTCTTTTTCTTCGATATTCGGTGCTGAAATTTCCTTCTCTGATTTTATATCTTCCGAAAGTTTGAATTCAGGTGTACTAATTGGCTTATTTTTGGGACTTACAGGAACAGTATCTACTACTTCATCTGTATTTGACTTAACTATCGAAGCCCAGCTTTTTAGTGGTGGTTTTGACGTTTCTATAGAACTTTCATCTTTTACAATAAAAGATGTATCATCTTGTGTCACTATAGAATTATCAGTAAGTTCTATTTCATGTGAAGTTTCTGTACTGATCTCGTCTTTTCTACTCGTTCTCGCTACTTGTTTATCTACAGGTTCCTGGTGGCTTCTCGATCTGGTTCTTGATCTGGAACGATCTCTTTTATTTAGAACCGGTACGAATCCATCTGAATCTGTTACAGGTTCAGGTTGTATTGCAGTTTCCTCAATTACTTTGATTTGAATTTCAGGAGTTTTTTGTGGCGAAGGTTGTCTATGTATAGGTACTTCGGTTTGTTTTGATATCAACTCACTTTGATGTGACGATACTATTTCTGCGTACGTTCTGAAATTTGAATCATCTAAGGTACTTGTTGTTTGAGGATCAACAGTGATCACCGGTGTTAAATCAGCATCATCCACTTCAAATTCTGCTGCACTATAATCACCCTGTCCTTTTATAGTAAACGGTTGATTAGTATCTAAAACTTCAGGTTCAATATATGTTTGTATGAAATTCTTTGAGCTACTATTTTCATTTGTTGTAATATTTACAGGTTGAGGTAATTCTTCAAAGTCTATAACATCTTGGGGTGCTGTTGTTTCTGTTTTAATTTCGGTTACCGTTAATTTCTTGGTGTTTTGATCATCTAAATCTGACCATGTATCAATTTTGCAAGTTTCTTCTGGTTTTACTTCGATTTCAATTTGTTGCTTGGATTTAGGTGTTATCTTTTCTCCTATGGGAGAATCATTGGTCTGAGGAGAAGATTCTCTACTTCTTCCTGTTTTGATAATATCTGCATATGTTAAACGATTTTTGGAGCCAGATATCAAATCATTCACAACTGTTTCAGTTTGATGCTCAGTTGTCTCTTTTTGTTGCGATGAATGAACGTCAATGTTGTCTACATGTTCCGCTAATTTAGATTTTTTCTGCTTTCTTGACTTGCGTTTAGATTTATTTATTGTCTCTGTAGCTATCTCATCTTCAGAGGAAACCTTCAGGCCAGGTGAAATAGTTTCTACAGTTTCTTCGGGTGAGATATCGCGAGATTTAGAAGGAGCAACTGGACCACTAGAAAGTTTTTCTTGCTCTAGGAAATTAGTCATGGTGTCTTTAATAGTGTTTATTTCAATTTTTATTGGCTCTGTTTTAAAATCTTCAAGATTTGCGATTTTAGATTCCGCGAATTTATTTGGTTCCAAACTTGTAACTTCGAATGCTACTTCATCATTCATTTCAAGGTCTTTAGTTTCTTCTTTTGTAGAGTCCATGGTAAATTCGATATTTTCATTAGGTGATACCTTCTGCAACTTTTGTCCTTCCTCTAATAATTTATCTTCAGGAATTTTCCTTTCCATTTTCTGTTCTTGAGAAACAAGTACCTCTTTATATTCAGGGACAGCTTTTGGTTTTGGAGAACTGTCTCTACTAGTAGTTGTTAGAACTTTAGCATAAGTCAAAATATTTGACTCATATGTTACTGGTTCCTTAGCAGCTGTTGTTTCTTCTATTTCTTTCCTACTATCTGAATAATTTACAGTCTCAATTTCTGAAGTTAACTCAGTTGGTTCTGTAACAAGTCTTGGAGATTTAGATCTTTTTCTTGATTTACGTTTTTGCTTAGATGATTTATCATCCACTGATATTTCTTCAACTTTTGCCTCACGCTGGGGTTCATCGTCAGAAATATGTTTACCATCAAGTTTTGAATTGGAACGTGATCGCGATTTTTTACCCTTTTTAGTTACAATCTCAATAAAACCATCATTTTCTTCTTCCACTGTTGACTCTTGAGGTGCTTCTGATTTTGTAATTTTTATTTCAACTTTAGTTTTTTCAGTTATTACTGTTGGTGATGTACAAGTTGTTTCTGGTTGTTTTAGTGTCTGTTTTTCTGGAATGCTGCTTGCTACAACATCAGCATATGTTTTATCACCTTTCTTTAAAGTCTCCCAGACATTTACTGACTGGGCAACTTCAGTTTCAGATTTATCAGTAATTTTAACTGGCTCAGGTGCAGAAATATTTTCTTCTTTAAGTTTGAGCTTACGTTTTGAGGATTTTGGCTTACTTTTTGAATGAGATTCAGTTGGTTTCTCTTCCTTTTTCTCGGTAGTTGGTGCAGTTACTAGAGGCGGCGATGGAGTTGTTAAATCTAAACTTTCTTTCTCTATAATTTCCAAATCTGTATTTGGTTGAGATAATATGCTATCACTAATGTTAGTCCAGGACACTGTTGTAGTAGAAACAATATCGGATGTGTTACTGGTTTGTAATTCTGACACCACATCTTTGGGCAATAGGCTTTCTTCTATCCTTCCTTGCTCTATGTCAATCTTTGATTGAACTTCAGGTTTGCTACTGATGCTGTCTCTAATTTCAGCTTGAATCAACTCATTAGAATCAGTTCTATTATCATCTTCATGAATTATAAGTTCATCAGATGGTTCATGCAAAATTTCATTGACCCATAAATTGCTTGCGTGGTCTGGAGGTATCTCGAAACCTGAGTCGAATTGATCAGGCTCATTAACTACATTATAGACAGGTTTACTATAGTCCCAAACTTGACTTTCCTCGTAGGCTTGTGTGGGCGACTTATACACTGTTGAATAATCAATATAATCAGTTGATGTTTTCTGCTCCGATCCTGGTATAAACTCGGCTGCGTTGGGATTGAGACGTGATTCTGCTTTTGGAATAAATTCAGATGCCTCGGTTGACAAGTCCGACTTCATATCACATATTTTAGGCACAAATTCTGTAGCTTTATCAATAATCGCCTCAAATTCTGAAGGCTTGTGGTCATCAGATGGTTCGGTTTCAGAAGATACGTGTTTTATTTCATCTTTTTCATGTAGCGGTAATTCTTCTACGTTATCAAATACTTTGCTTGGTAAATTGTCTTTAAGTGGTCCAATCTCACTAATTGATGTTTGTTCTTGAAGCATTTTATCAGTAGAAATTTTTTCATCAGTTTTTAAAAGCTGTGAGGTCACTTGTATAAGTTGTTGTTCATATTCATCTTCATTAATCAATTTTTTTAGTTCTTCTTGATGTATTTTATCTGTAGGTATTTTTTCATCAGTTTCTAAATCTTCGCAGGCTACAAGTGGTTCTTTATCTTGATATTCTTTATTCTCTTCAACGCTAACAGCTTCTGAAATGATGTCATTAGTTTGTAACTGCGAAGTTGGTGCGTAAATTTGTTCAGAGGCATCGTAACTGGCAGTATCCTTTTGCTCAGTTTGCTCTACTTCCAGTTGATTTAAGCCATCACTTGCTTCAAGGAATTCTTCATTTTGGTCTTTAATTGGCTGTTTTGTTTCATTTTCGTTAGAAACAACCTGGGATTCTGTATGTTTTATTTCTTGCGATATAAAATCTATAATCGTATTGGTACAAGTTGTTGTGGACGAAAGTGTTCCTAAGTTCATTTGACTTACAATGGTTAAGGGACAGGATGGAGACAGGGATGATTCGATTATTTCGTTTGATACGTCTGAAGTTACGTTTGATATATCTTTGCTACCGGTAGATAAATCGGCTATATTTATTTTAAGCGGTTGTTCATGTTCATGTGGTTCCGTAATGGTTTCCGGTTGCGTTGTTTTTGCTTTCTGTTCATTCCACGCTATTTCAGAGTTTAATAAATACAAAATGTCATACTGAGGACCTTCAATTATAGGTGTTGATAGAGGTTGCTCAATCAATTCCTCTTTGTTTTCCAAATATTCATTGTCTATAGATTTAACTTGTAAAGAATGATAATTACTTTCTTCTCCTGCCATTTTTAATATGTCATATTTTATTAGATCTTCCTCTACTGTTATTTGTCCTAATTTTTCTTCTTTTTCGTTTTCTGTATTAACCAATACTACTGGTTCCTCATTGATATTTTCCTGTTTGTGAATTATAATATAATTAGTTTCAGCTTGATTTTGTCCAATAATATCATATTTCAAAATATCTTCGTCAACTGTTAATTTATCTAGAACTTGTGTTACATCTTCAATTATACTTGTTTCTTCAGCTTTATCAATATATATGGGTGCTTGCACACTTTCATCTACTTCGATGGTATTAACTGAGTCAATTACTTTTGGTGCTTGTTCAATATTGTAAGGCAATACCGTGATAGTGTCCCCTCTAGGAGTTATTTCTGAAAGATATTCTGCTGGAAGTACACTTTCTTTTTCATCAGATGCCAAATCTATACCTTCACCTTCATAAAATTCATCAGACTCCACTATTTCTGTTGAAACTTTTGATTCAGTTACATTTTCAGTAATTTTATCTGATGCCAAATTTGTTTTCTCAGTAACTACATGTTCTTCCAAAGCCAGATTTTGTCCAATAATATCGTACTTTAAAATATCTTCATTAAATGCTAAGTTATTATCTCCAATTCCATTTATTTCTGAAGGTAATAAATTATCTGCACTAGGCACGAGTACTTTTGTGTCTATTGAAGTTCCTTCTTCCTTTTGTATGTTGCAGACTATTTCAGTTGGTTTAACTGTTTCTGTTGTCGATTTTGCTTCATTATCCGATGGTTTTACAGATTCTCTAGCGTCATCGAAACCAGTCTTCCTTTGAGATGTAATTTCATCAAAAGGTTCTTTTTCCTCTAATTTATTTATTGGTAGAATAACTTCATCTTTTACAACAAATTCTTCGGTCTTAATTATTTCTGGTAAAAGATCTTGCGTTTGAGGTACGCTTTCCTCTGTGGTGTGGGTGGATAAAGAGGTATCTTCGTCATTTGCAACAAATTCTTGTGTTTTAATTACTTCTGATAAGATATCTTGCGTCTGTTGTTCACTTTCGGCTGTAATTATGTTTTCAGCAATTGTATCTGTAATTATATCAGTACTATGAACTTGACTTATAATTTCCTCAGGCAAACTGTCTGCAATATTCACAGCTTCCTTAATGCATGTTAATTCTGCTGCACTGCTGGACACATTTTCATCTGGTAAAGAGCATAGTATCTCAACAGTTTTGATTGTTTCAGGTTCTTTTAGCTTTTCTTCAGTGTCGTGTGCTGGAATCATTTCTTCGTAAGATTTGCTTTCCTCTAGATCAGTTGATAAAACTGTATCTTTGTCTGTAGCAACAAGGTCCGCTGTACTGATTATCTCCTGTGAAAGATTTTTCATTTGATGTTCTATTTCTGATTTTATAAGGCTTTCAGTAATTAAAGAGTCGGTTGTATGCGTTGTATTAACAACTGGCTTACTAACATCATAATGTGCAATATCTTCAGAAACAATTTCTTTTTCTATGTCATCTATTTTACTTAATATTTTATCTTCATTTTCTGCAGATATGCGACCAACATATTTATCTGTTTCTGGTTTTTCTATTTCTTCGTCAATAGTTATAGGTGCATTTGGAATTTCTATAAACAGATCAGTAGATTCATCTATAGGAAGATCTTTGTAAACTATTTCCTCTGAACTGGGTTCTGTTTCCTGAGTAGTTAATGGTAAAATATCTTCTGAAATTTCTTGATTATCAATATTCTCGGATATTTCTGTTTTTTCGATATTAAGTGCACCACTGGGTTTAACTTCCTCCTGATCTTCAGGTGATTCAACTTTTTCTAGAGTACTTATTACTTTCTCTTTCTTTTGTTTAGATCCCTTTTCCTGATTGGAATGTGCTTTTATTTGATCAGGAATATTCAGTATCTCTTCTGTTATTACAAAGGCCGGTTTTTCTGCTGCTCCTGTTGCAGTTTGCTTCTTTTTATGTTTCTTTTTCTTAGACTTTTTATCTGGTTTTGTATTATCATCTTCGCTTAACACAGGTTCAAGTTTTCGTTCTATCTCTACAGTTTTTATTTCTGGTTCTTCTTTTTCTTCCAATTGCGCCAGATCAACTTGTTTGTTAGATTCTTGATCAGATTGATCTAAGTTAGATCGTACCACCTTTGCCCATGTTCTGGCATCTTTTGTATTCCCTTCCTCCTGAACTTCTTGTGATGGAAATTCAGTGGGATCTACAGACAGTTTAAGAGGTTGTATAATTGGCTCTACCTTCTTTTTCTGTTTCTTCTTTCTTGATTTCTTATCTTGTTGCAATTCTTCGATTAATATAGGTAAAGTTGGTGTTTCATCTACAATAATTTCTGTTACGTTATCTTCTGTAGTAATTAAATCAGTATTTTCTGCTAATTCTTCCCACTGATTAGGTTCATTTAAGTCACTAGGAGTGGATAGCTTAAATTCTTCTTCAATAAAGTCCTCAACATTTTCAGTTGTAATTTTAATGGGTTCTTTACCTTCATAAGGAACATATAATTCTGTTTCTGTATTCGTTTTTGTCGACTGTTTGTTTTTCTTTTGTTTTTGAGGCTTCTTCTCATCGATAGCTTCTTGTCTGTCTGGTATATGTATAATTTCTTCGGTTACTATAAAGGCGGGCTTCGACTCCAAAGATGAATGATGTTTCTTTTTGTTTTTCTTCTTTTTATGATGTTTATCGGTTGCAGTAGTATGTTCCTCCTCTTTAAGTTCTGGTTTTAAAGATTCTTCGGGTGGCGGAACAAAGACAGGTTGTTCAGCAATTATTTCCTTATTATCGAAGGGGACAGTAAATTCATGTTTCTTTTCAACATTGAAACTAACAATATCTGCCCATGAAGTTGTCGCAGATACGTTTTCTTCATGAGATTTTATTTTTGTATTATCAATTTTTTCAGGTTGATTTTCTTTATTTGTTGAAATATTTTCCGAAGAGAGGTTTTCAAGTTTTTCTCTTTCAATAAATTCTTGTAGAGTAAAAGTAGGCTCAGAAGTAATTAATACATCTTCATTTAATTGGTCAGTCTTTGGTTCACCTAATACTTCTATACTAGATTCATTTTGAATTAACTGAGTGAAATTTTCATTTACAGGAGTATATTCTGTATTAATTGTATGTCTTGTAGTATCGATCTCCTCCAGATCTATATTTTTGTCATTATTATCTTCAGTAATACGTAATACTTCTTCGGTAATTTCAAATGCAGGTTTTAACTCTTCTACATGTTTCTTCTTATGCCTTTTCTTTTTTGA
Organism: Monochamus saltuarius; assembly: GCA_025584915.1. Classification (NCBI taxonomy): domain Eukaryota; kingdom Metazoa; phylum Arthropoda; class Insecta; order Coleoptera; family Cerambycidae; genus Monochamus; species Monochamus saltuarius. The sequence goes on along the minus strand of CM046725.1, from coordinate 52,881,092 downwards.
CTTTTTATCTTTTGACTGATCTTTTTCAATTGATTCTGAATCCTGCTGCAACTGATTTGAAACAGTTTCAGGGAGTATATCAGGCAACGACTCGAATTTTTCCTCGGGTTGAAAAACAACTATTTCTTCATGGGGTTCTAAATTCGATTGAACTATTTTAGCCCACGATATAGAAGATTTATTTTCACTTTCATCTGTCAAAGGCGATTTGCTTTTAGTTTGTGGTTTTATTATGTTGCCTAATTCTTTCTCATCTGATGAGAGTTCTTGTAAATGTACCTTTTTAGATTTCTTCTTCCTAGGTTTTTTCTCATCGGATTTATCTTGCGATGATTTTGGTATCTCAGTTTCAACCCCTGTCTTCTGTTTATCTATATCAGTCTCTCTTTCAACTACATCTTGATCTGTCTTAGAACTCACAATATTAGCCCACGTCGATGGTTTACTGGATAATTCACTTACTCTATTAGAGGTATCCTTCATTTCCTCATTGATACATTCGGCTATTGGATTTGTCTTTAATATATCTTGTTTTTCTACAGTTTCGGCGACATTAGAATGGCTCTCAATCCATACGTACGATTTGTCTAAATTTTGATCAGAGTTATCTATTTCAGGTTCAATAGTCGGTGTATTCACATTGGCAACGGTTTCTTCAACAATTTCAGGCATTACAAATTCTGGGTTAGCAACTGGTGTTGGTTTAGTTCCAACAACATTAGCCCAGGAAGTTGTCTGTTTAATCATATCAGCAGCTTCAACTTCAGTTTCTTCCTTCTGATCCACTGCTTTACTTTCTTCTACTTTAACGTCCGTTATTGCTGGTTCTTGGTCAGTACTAGGATGATGCTTCTTTTTATGTTTTTTCTTTTTAGATTTTGTTTCCTGAATGGGTTCATTACTCTTATCAGTGTCAGGAACTTCTTCCGGTGTCTCTAGTTTCGCCTCGGGTATGGATAATATTTCTTCCGTTATAATAAATGCCGGTTCAGATGGTTTGTCTATGTGGTGTTTCTTTTTCTGCTTCTTCTTTTTCCCTTTTTTGAGATCTGCTGCAGAATCTGAATCAACTTTTACTTCCAGAGAAGTTTCTTCATGCGTTACTGCTAAAAATTCCTTAGAATCAAGTTTGTCACTGTCTAATATTTCAGGACTGACCACTTCTTTCTTTTCGCCTACAATTTTAGCCCAAGAAATAATTGGCTGTGTCGAGGTGTTTTCCTTTTTTACCAAAGTTTCAGTAACTGCAGAATTTTCATCTTCATCCGAAAATACTGGAGGTTCATCTAGTATGTCCAAGAAGAGATCAGTGGTTTTATCAATTGGTAAACCTTTATACTCGACCTTTTTGTCTACTTTTTCTGTATTAGTAATGTATTCCTCTGTTTCTTTTTCAATAGGTGTACTGATAGCAGCTTCTACTATCTCATTAAAAGGTAAATTCACTTCTTTGACAACTGTTTCTGTAGGAGGAATGTCCGTTCGCACCTCTTTAGCTACTGTATTTTCATTTTCTTGTTCTTCATCGGAAACCATTGGGGGTTTATCTAGTATATCTAAGAATAGATCAGTGGTGTTATCAATAGGTAAACCTTTGTACTCGACCTTTTTATCGATCTTTTCTGTAATTATAGTGTCTTTTTGAATTTCTTTTTCAGTAGGTGTATTTACTACAATTTCTAGTCTTGGAGTTTCATGAATGGGTAAATCTTTAGATTTCACTTTTTTCTCGATAATAGTTTCAAAAGTGTTACTGTCTTTTTCGACCCTTTTTTCTGTAGCTATAGTGTTCTCATCTTGTTCTTCGTCTGAAAATACTGGAGGTTCATCTAGTATGTCCAAGAAGAGATCAGTCGTCTTATCAATAGGTAAGCCTTTGTACTCGACCTTTTTCTCAACCTCCTTTGTACTGGTAATATCTTTTTGCGCCTCAGTAGGTATAATAACTGTAACTTTTCTTTCCATTGTTTCATCAATGGTCCTGTCTTTATGTTCTGTTTCTTTCTTGACAACCTTTTCAATACTGTCTTTTTCCACATCTTTTTCTACAGTTGTAATATTTTCATCCACTTGTTCTTCATCAGAAAATATTGGAGGTTCATCAAGTATATCTAAGAAGAGATTAGTGGTTTCATCAACAGGTAAACCTTTATATTCAACTTTTTCCTCAATTTTTGCTGTGGTTATATCTTTTTCCACTTCTTTTTCAGTAGATGTAGTAATCGTAACTTTTTCCTCTATTTCTTCACTAATGGGTAGTATATCTATATGTTCCGTAGTTTCCTCGGCAATCTTTTCTATAGTAATCCTGTCTTTTTGCACATCTTTTTCTACTGTTGTAATGTTTTCAGCTTCTTGTTCTTCGTCCGAAAATATTGGTGGTTCGTCGAGAATATCTAAGAAGAGATCAGTAGTTTTATCGATAGGTAAACCTTTGTATTCCACCTTTTTCTCTATCAAATCTGTGGTGGTAGTACCTTCTTGCACTTCTTTTTCAGTAGGTCTAGTAATGGTAACTTCTTTCTCTAGTGTTTCATCAACAGACATATCTTTATGTTCTATCTTTTCCTCAGCAGCCTTTTCTATGGTGATAATATCTTTTTGCACAGCTTTTTCTACAGTTGTAGTATTTTCAGCTTCTTGTTCTTCGTCCGAAAATATTGTAGGTTCGTCGAGAATATCTAAGAAGAGATCAGTAGTTTTATCGATAGGTAAACCTTTGTATTCCACCTTTTTCTCTATCAAATCTGTGGTGGTAGTACCTTTTTGCACTTCTTTTTCAGTAGGTCTAGTAATCGTAACTTCTTCCTCTACTGTTTCATCAATAGGAATATCTTTATGTTCTATCGTTTTCTCGGCAGCATTTTCTATGGTGATAATGTTATTTTTCTCATCTTTTTTTACAGTTATAGTATTTTCAGCTTCTTCTTCATCCGAAAATATTGGTGGTTCGTCGAGAATATCTAAGAAGAGATCTGTGGTTTTATCGATAGGTAAACCTTTATACTCCACCTTTTTCTCGATAAAATCTGTAGTGGTAGTATCTTTTTGTACTTCTTTTTCAGTAGGTCTAGTAATTGTAACTTCTTCCTTTACTGTTTCATCAATAAGTACATCTTTATGTTCTATCCTTTGATCGGCAGCCTTTTCTATTGTAGTACTGTCTTTTTGTGCATCTTTTTCTACAGTTATAGTATTTTCAGCTTTTTGTTCCTCATCCGAAAATATCGGAGGTTCGTCAAGAATATCTAAGAAGAGATCAGTAGTTTTATCAATAGGTAAACCTTTGTACTCGACCTTTTTCTGAACTATTTCTGAGACGGTGTCTTTTTTCACTTCTGTTTCAGTAGTTTCAGCTTCTGGTTCTTCGTCTGAAAATACAGGTGGCTCATCAAGAATATCTAAGAAGAAATCGGTGGTTTTGTCAACTGGTAAACCTTTATATTCAACTTTTTTCTCGACTTTCTCTGGTGTTTTGATTGTATCAGCTTGGCATGAAATTAGTTTTAAGTTTTCCTGATTCTCAATTTCATTGTTTAAAAATTCGGTTGTTGCTCCTTTAACATCTTTATCTGGTACTGGTACTTTAGACATAATACACTCTCTACCTACTATTTCAAATGTGTCCTCCGGTGTGTCAGTGACTTTATTTTCTGTAGCTTCTTGTATTTCATGGTATAACGCTACCTCTACATCGCTATGCTCTATATTTACCCACTGAGAATGTTCTGCTTCAGGGATACTCTCTTCAGTTACATTGGAACTCAATTTTGATGTAGCTTCTTCAGCCTTATTTAAATTAGTAACAAAAATAAACTCCTGCTCTGCGGTTTCAGTATCATCCTCTTCCACTTTATCAATTGGTTGACTGTCTTGTGGGTTGATAATTTCTGGAGTTTCTTCAAATGACACAGATTTTTGTTTCTTCCCTTTTTTCTTCTTACGTTTACTTTCTTTTTCTTGTTTTGATTTCTCATAAGATATTGGTTCATCCTCAAACTTCTTTGTTTTAACATCGGTAGTAGTTTCTTCATGTGTTATTTGTGCTTCCTCTTGATATTTTAGTAGTGTTTCCTCTTTAAGTTTTAAAAGTACGTCTTTAATATCTTGAGGTTTTGTATCGACTAATTTATGTTCTACTATTGGTCCTGTTGTTATTTCTGCAGCCTCTAAATATTTAATATCTGGAAGTGGTAGTTCAGGAGATAATGGTTTAATTATTTCTAAAATATCTGGCTCCTTCTCTTTGGTAACCGCAACGATTATGTCTTCTTCTTGATCAATTATCAATGGCTCTAATACTTGAGTTTTATGAATTTCTTCATTAACTTGCAAATCATTTAATTCAGTATTTCCAATTGTTTCCATTTCCTCGCTAACAGATTTACCTTCAAGCTGCTCTCCGATATTTGGTACTTCAGATGTTATTTCTGGTTCTACGTCGTTAGTTGCTACAATATGTTCTGCTTTAACATCACTAATTGGAACTACTTCAGTTTTCTCATCATTCGAATGTAAGAACGTACTGCTTTCAGTCGTAAACTGTGTTACCCATGTTGGCTTTGGTCGGGGTTGGATATCTGCAACTATGCTCAGGTCGGGTTTGTATTTTGAAAGAGTTTCTAATTTTAATTGTGAGAGAATATCCAGCTTTTCTGTCTCTGGTACAGCTTCATTTGTCTTGTATTCTATATTCGTTACCGGTTCAATAGCCTGTAAGTAATCAATATTTGGCAAAATTTCTGTGGCTGATATATTCTCAATGTCAAATTCTCTAATTTCATTTTCGGTACTGTCTTTTAATGCTGGTTCGAACTGTTCCGATTGAATTGTAGATGCTTCTTGGATTTTAAATTTGTTGTTAAATGATATATCACTAGCATCTTTACTTTCAATGCTATCCGAAATTGCCGTTGCTGGTAAATTGACATGTAGATAATCAATATTCGGTGAAATTTCTTTGGCTGATATATTTTCAATATCAGGCTGTAATTCTTTTTCAGTGTTCTCTTGGATTACTTCAGTTTCAATATGGTATTCTTTTTGGTCTGATGTTAATTTCTCAATTTCTGTAGTTATGTCTTCTAATTTATTAGTATAAGGTACATCACTTACGTTATTGCTGTTGTAAGGAATAACCTCGTCTGAATTGGTCAAAGTTATTGTTTCACTTATTGTTACAGGAATAATATTTACATCTTCGATTTCTTCTTTTTCTACCAATTCTTCATCTGAAATAACAGTAGATTCACTCAATGGGCTTATTACTCTATTGTTGGGCAAATTTTTGTCTTCAGAATCAATCACCTCCAATTTTTCAACTTCCTCTATGGTTTCATTAATATTATTAATAGTTTCGTTAATATCAGATGTTGAAAGTGTTGTTTCTAACCTCTTTTCTGTTGTAATTTCATCTGTACTCTCAATTTTCGTATCCCTTTTCTGCTCCAAAACATTCATAACGTCTTCGATATTTTTAATTTCAGTGTCAACTATTGAGTCAGATCTTGACAGTGACATTTCATCTATTTTTGTACCTAGATCTGGAGTCTTAATATCTGCAGTGGGCGTTTGTTGACTTTGTAATAAAAATTCTAAGGGAATACCTTGTCGTTTCTTCTTTTTCTGCAACTTTTCTTCAAATAATTTGCATGCCTCTTGTTCTTCGAGAGTAAGATCCTCTGGTTTTAATGCAAGTTTCTTCTTGTCTTTTCTCTTAGTCTTTTCTTCTGCAACAATGAGGGTCTTTTTCGGTCTTTCTTTAACCGAACCAAATATTACTTGTTCAATTTCATAATTTTCTGCTAAATTGCCGTTCTCGCTTTTATCAGAATTATTAATTTGTTCTTTGCTTTTCTTAATTGGTTTATCTTCTAAATACTGTTTACTTTGAGATTCTGCTAACATTTCTTCTTTATTATCTCTTGTTACAACACTAGTAACTGCCTGCTCCTCATTTGTTTTTGTAGTAATCTGTTCTGAATGAAGTATTGTTTCAGTCACTCCATTTGTTTTGTTGATTTCTAAAGCATTTTGTAATGCAGCATTTTTTTCATGTATAATGAATGCACAATTATCATCTGTTAGTTTTTTCTTGTTCAATGAATCTAAATAATTATCAGAATCTGGTTTTATTTGTAGTGTGTCGTCATATATTTTTTCGACATTAATAGTTTTACCTTCTTTATTAACTGATTCTCTCAGTTCTTTCTCATCGGTTTCAGTTACTTCACTGGGTACAGATGTTGTTTCTGTTACCATTTCAACACTGCCCTTTTCTATATATTCTATTTCTTCAATCGGAGTTTCAATAAATTCCATTTTTAATGTCACTACAGGCTTCATTCGTATTTCTTCGTGTGTTATTAAAACTACTTTATTTGTATCTTTTAGAGTAACTGTATCGTCAGGTTGTTCTGTGGCAATTTCTTGTATTTTTTCCGAAAGATCCTGACTGGCAGTTGTTTTTACAGAACCGGAAGTAGTTGAGGAAGTTGTGTCTTGCTTTGTCGTTGATGTTTTTGTTACTAGAATTTCAGTACGTGGAGTTATCTTTGATACATTTGTAACTGTTACTGCTGCATCTCTTTCAGATTTTGTTAACGTATAATCAGTGTCCACTAATTCTGATGTATCTGAGACGATTTTTGGAATTTCTTTTTCTTGATGTCGCTTCTTATGCTTCTTCTTTTTAGTTTTAATTTCTTCTGGCAAATCTTCTACGCCTGAATCTGTTAAATGAGTAGCAGATTCAAAGTTATCTTGAGTACGCGATTCCAGTGTTGATTTTGTTATTTTGTCTTCCTCTTTATCAATGATGTCTGAAATGGCAACATTTTCAATTATGCCCGTATTTTCAGTATTTTTCTCGATATTTTCTATTTCGGTTACAACTTTCGTAGTAGCTTTAATTTTCTTCCTCCCTTTATCTTTCTTATCTGTTGTTTTGGATTTTTCAGGTTCAATTTTTGTTTCTTCTTGTGGAATTTGCAATATCTCCTCTGTTATTATAAATGTAGGTTTACTATCAATTTCTTTAGGATGTTTCTTTTTGTGCTTTTTCTTTTTCGACTTTTTATCTTCTGTTGTATTTTCGTCTGTAGTTTTAATTATATCAATATCTTTGCTGTCAGCGTCGATTGAGTCAATTACGATTTTATCGGTAGATTCTGAAAAACGTTTTTCAGATTTTGATGTGTCAGGAGATGTATTCCGGGAATCAGCTCTTCCAACAATACAAGCCCATGATGTCGTGGTGGTAGTAGTAACGGTTTCGTTAGTTGAAATAGGTGTTTTATCTAATGTTACACTGTTGTCTTTTTCTAAAAGTAAAACTAATTCTCTTTGATTATCAGTAACAGTAGATATTGTTTCCGTGGGTAATTTCTCAAAAACATCAGAAGTGGACGATATCTCAACAGCTTCTGGTTGATCTTCATTTACACTCGATGAATTAAATGTTTCTTCTAATACTACTTCATCTTTTTTTAGAACTGAAACTGTTTCTTCTTGACTATCAGAAACAGTAGATTTCTCGGTGAGGAATTTGTCAAAAACATCATCAGTTGTCGTTCTTTGAATATCTTCCGATTCTTCTTTTGATTTAGATAAAATAGGTGTTTCTAATATGACATTATTTTCTTTTTCTAAAAGCAAAGTTTCTTCTTGACTATCGGAAACAGCGGACAATTTTTCAAGAACATGAGTTGTGGATGATATCGTAATATCTTTCAACTGAAGTTCACCTACGCTTGACGAAACAGTTGTTTCTTCTAATGGTGGGTTATTTTCTTGTGCTAAAAGTGAAATTAATTCTTCGGACCTATCAGAAACAGTAGGTTTGTTCTCACTAACTAACTTTCCGGAAATATCAGTTGTTGAGGTTATTTTTATATCTTCTGATTGAGGTTCGATTTCACCAAGATTTTCTAATTGTTCATTATTTTCTTTTTCTATAAGAAGAACTGATTCTTCTTGACTTTCAGAAATAGTAGGTTTATTTTTGGCGGATACGTTTTCAGGAACAGTAGTAGTTTCATTTGTATCGATTTGTAGATCATTGCTTTCGGTATTAGTTGCTTCTGGTTTACCTAATGATTCAAACGTGTCTTCTGTTGTTGTACTAATATCTTCATTATATGTTTCAATTATTTTATTGGATGGTTCGGTGTCTGTACTTATTTCAGACATGGCTAAACTATGGCCTAATTTTTCATTATTAATAAAATCGCTATCTGGCTTTTCAATAGACACATTGAAATCAAACTGATCATCGTAAAGTGGATTCATCTCGACAGTAGCCTCGGGACTACTTTCTTGTTTCGTATTCTTCTTTTTACCTTTTCTCTTTTTCATTTTTCTGTCTTTAATAATATTTTCTTGAGATGACTCAGACAATATTATATTTTCAGTAACATCGATGGATTCTACTGGTTGATTCTCTTCATTTACAGGTTGTGATTGAGACTGTAAAGCAATGACTGAAATGGTGTCGTCAATATCATTTTGGTTGGTATATGCTTCATTCATGTCAATTATATTTTCATGATGAACACGTTCATTGTCGATGAATTGAGAAATCGTTGCAGAATCAGTTATCAACTTCTTTTTAGGTTTCTTCCTTTTCTTTGATTTTTCAGGAATAATTTGTTGTCTCTCGTTATTTTCTATTGTTGATTGAGATGTAGCAGTTAACACCTCATCTGTTTGTATAGTTTCTATATTTTCGATTTCGCTTTTTATATTTACATCTTTATCTGGTTCTACTGAAGCTTTTACTTTTTTGCTTTTCTTTTTCTTTCCTTTGCTTGGTTCTGAAACAGATATAATTTCGCTGGAGTTTTCCGAAGGGTGGTCTTTTGTGGAAACACTGTCTGGCGTGTGCACGTCTTTGGAAGGCTCGTTTTTCTTCTTGTTCTTTTTCGATTTTCCTTTTGGTTTATCAGAAGTTTCTAATGTATCTGTTGGTAATGTTTCATTAACATTTATATCTGCAGAAATTTCTTGTAGCTCTTCCTGTTTTATAGTTCTTTCGGGTGTTATTTCAGTACCAGGACGACTATCCTTTTTCTTTTCTGGGTCTTTCTGCTTCTTTTGTTTTCGATCTAGATTATCGATCTTTGGAATATCTGGAAGTTTTGCCTCTTCTTTTTTACTTTTTCTTCTACTATTTTCTTTGTCTTCTCTTTCTGGGTTAACATGTTTCGAATTTGACTTATTTCTTGAATGTTTTTCTTCTGGCTCGTTTTTATTTGCTTTCTGATCAGCAATAGAAATTTCTTTCAATGCTTTATCAATTTCGTCTTCATTAGACGACATGATTTTAGATTTTTTGTGTTTGTGTTTGTTATCTCTTTTATCTGTATTTGGGGAAATTGTTTCTATATCACTAAATAAGTCTTGTACAGGAAGTTCCTTTGCCTCACTACCACCTGCGATAGAATCAACAGGCTCTCCATGGTAAATTGGCTGTGGAACATTTTCGATGTGGCCGGGTCGTTTATCTTTCTTTGCATTTGGTTTTTTATGTTGCTTGGTGACAACATTGGGGATTTTCTCCTGAGGAGGAGTATCCTTCCTAACTTTGCGCGTTTGGTGCTCCCTCGAATTAGACCTCGTATCTTCCATATGCGTGAATGTTGATCCAGGCACTGGAGATTTTTGTCTGGGGGCTTGTCGTACGTTCGAAGGTTGCACTGTTGCTATACTGGATGGCTGGAGAGATTTCGCATTGAGTCCCTGAGACAAAACTTGCGCATACGAGAAATGCGAACCAGCAATGTCATCGTTCGTCGTTTGCGTTGGTGGTTCTCGAGACACTTCTTCGCGCGCGTGTTGTAGCTCTAGAGTAGCTTTCTTCTCTCTGCGTTCAACCGGTAAATCTGAACTACGTGTAGTGGTGGTCAACGCCTCTACGCTTGTTTTATTTGTTTCTGGTACTATAAAACTAGATTCATCTTTGTTTATGTTTGGTTGCTGCAAGTAATCTTCCCTTAGATACTGAGGGGCATTATATAGGGTCTGTTCATTATATGTATTAGGAAACTGAGGTGAACTGTGGTAGGTTCCTAGACCAGAACTCATCAACTGTTGCCCAGACGCTATGAAATTCACCATGTCTGGAATTGGTTGAACATAATCTAAGACATTTGGTTGTATGTGCTGCTGTGGGATATTTTGAGTATAGTAGTTCGGTTGTAATTCAGTAGAGAGTGGACCAAAATGACTCGACTGGAATGCATAAGGACTTTGTGAGAATTCATTCCAGTTTTGTGCATGTGTAGGCAATACGAATTGTTGTCCTTCAGAATGCGATAACGTCGCTCTAAAATCAATTTGAGGCTGAGCTGATTGATAAATTGGCTCAGGAACAGGTTCTATAGGTTGATATTTGTTTTCATAAACACGTGGTTCTGACTGTATATATGTGGTAGTAGTTTCACTTGTCTGTGGTTCCTTTTGAATATGTGAAACAATTTCCGTAACCTGCTCTTTTCTAATTTCTGGTTTATGTTGTTCCGGTACAGTATCAGTCTTTACGGGATGTAATTGAGGCCGAACTCTAGTTAATATTTCTGTTTTAGGGGAAGGAGTGTCTCTCTCCTCTGAAGTTCTATATTGTCCTCTTAAAATCTCGGCGTAAGAAGTTTGACCTGGCAACCAAATTGGGCTAGGAGAACGTCCTCTTGTTTTACTTTCAACCACTAAATGTTCAGACTGAGGTTGAATAGGACTAGGAGAACGTTCTCTAGACGTTTTGTTGATTGCGTGCAGTCTATCTTCAGCTACAGCAGAATCACTTTCTACTCTCTTATCATCAATTTGTGCACTAATGTAGCTTTCTTCGTACACTGGTTCTTCAGTAGTACTTACTGGTTTGTTGACTCTACGTCGTGGTGAACGACTTTGTCTGGGCGATTTCTTACGATCTGGTATATTTAGTTTAGTTACCTCAGTTTTCGTGCTTTCTGGTTCCAAAATAATTGGCATACTGTCGGGTTCAACAATGTTTTGGGACTGTGTCAGTTCGGATTGTCGTGGCTCAGGGACGAGCGATGTGCTGGCTCTCTCCAGTTTGTTCGACGAAATGATTTCGGGTTTTTCGTAGGCAGGTGAAGCAGATCGGCGTTCTTGAGATTTCGAGCGGCCCGCGGCAACGTCCGCGTACGAAATCCCAAGAAGGGTGTATTCTGAAGTGGGTAGGACGCAATGGGGATCCACGCGTCGGATGATGGTGATCAGTTCGGAGATCCTCAGCCGGTAAGCTTCAATCCGCGCCTGTTTACGTAGCAACAATGCAATATATCAGTAACGCGCAAAACAATGAACACGCGTAAGATGGTGGCTGAAACGCGTGTGATGTCAATATAGGTGTTTATGGTCGGGTCAGGGTTGGTGGGTCGTGTTTGGTGGTTTTGTGTGGGAGCAGGATTGCTAAGTGCCAAGCGGCTCGGGGTCGGGCGTGCCCCTCTGCATAATAAGTTTCATGCGCTCGTTCCGCGCCGCCAACTTACTCTGCAAGGCACGAACTCGATCTCTGCACACCTGCACCGTGCACGGGAATGGACGGGAGTGCAGCAAAATGAATAAAAAAACAAAACGCTCCGTGAGAAATCATCAAACATGAGCAAACATAAAATTAACTCGATTGTGTTCGCTTTCTGGCTCACCCAAATAAATAATGTAAGCATGAAAGTTATGTGTGGTGTGTGGATGATGCACAAAACCAGTGTTGGTGAATGAGATAGATAGTGAACACAAAACCAAGTGATAAAATGGTGAACTCAAGCATAATGGCATCTACAAGCAATGTGGTAAGAATGGTAAAAGCAATAAAGCAGTAAATGAAGCAAATAGTAAACCAATAGAGCCCGAAACCAAAACAAACACAATCCCCGCTGCCAGGAGGAGAGGGGCGATGGAAACACCTTGATGAACGTGTCAGCCACCTCTTCACGCCCTCTTCTCTAATAATTTTTCATCAAAATGTTTCCAAGATTTTTTACGAATAATTTTGAATTTTGAATAAGTTTCATTCTGTAAATGTGACACATTAACATCATTTGTGGAATGGTAATCGTTTACATTAAATCTCCAGTTTTACTAATTTTGGCTTCACTACGGCTGCAGTGCGCTTGGGCGAAAGATGGTTGTGGCATGATCTGACCTAATCTCAATTTCTTGTCGTTGTTAGATACACCGACACCAGTAAAGAAATGAGATGAGCATTTTCGCCATCCAGCAGTTCTTTTACTCGAGTACGACACTTTTTTCTCATAAAACAACAATGAATACTTACCTCAAATCTTACCTGAAAAAGTATTGTGCAGCACCGCGTGTAAAAGAAGTGTCTGTTAATTTTGAAAATGCTCGCAACGTAATTTAAAATGGAAATTAGTATATAAACTATTCTAAACATGGCGTTATATGTGTAGGCAGTGATTATAGATAAGAAGGTACTGAAAAAATCTTTAATTGTGTCAATTCACATACACTATTTATTTCATTCAGTATTATTTCACAGTCAGTCCTACCCTCAGATATGTGCCTTTCTAATTTTTCGCCAGGGATATCCAATAAAATAAATAAACATATACTCTACATTTTCCTGCACATTAAGGTATTACTTGAAACTATACCCTACTATAAATCCTCACTCAATGGATTACTTACATTGCTCACCAAATAACAGCAAGGTAAAAACTAATACAAGACTAATATGATTACAAATATAAGACAGGTATTATTTTAGTCACTGTGGTACGGCACCAACAGTTCATGCCACCTCCATCTATTCTAGACAACAACGGTAAGTATTTGTAGTTAATGGTCCAAACGCAACGGTACCCTACCTGTTGGTCGCGAAGTGCTTGGTCTCTGTCGTGCGGCAGATAAGTAGGCGCCATGGTCGTGCGCAGCTGTTGCTCGACCTGGACGATTTGCTGGCGAAGCTGCTGGACTTCCAGCTGGTACTGGTCGACTTGAGCTATGGCCGTCTCCAACTGGTCGCTCTGGTTTTTGATGGTCACGTTAAGCTCGTCTAATTCTTTGATGAGATCTTCTGCAGACTGGGTTACGCGACTGTCTCCCCCAACTCCTGACCGGAAGTGAAGCTAAAAAAAATAGGTACATGGAGATAATACGTCCTTTTGTATCACCAATTATTTTATTTCTACAGTAACCCTGATTTAATTAACCTTCTAAATAAAAATCACAGCTAACAATACTTATTAGGCATTATTGCCAATAAATATATTTTAATTATTTAAGAAGTCGTCGTACCTGTAGTTTCTCAACAGATAAGGAAATTTTCGTTTTCTGAATCTGTATATCCGCGAGCATTTTTTCCCGCAAACCGTGTTGGTCCCTGAGTGGTTTCTTCTTGTTCTGTTGAGATTCCAAAGCAGTCTTCGTTTTCTCTATCCAACTTCGAACGTCTTTTATTTTCTTTTCGCATTGCTCCCATTCCTCAGACGTTTCTTGCAGTAACCCATTCTACATAAACATAACATAATTGTGACATCATTTGGTATTCATTAATTAAATATAATACGTTACCCTTTCTATGATAAGTGCTTCAACTTCAGTCTTGGCATCTTCTGCTTCCTCCATTTTCTGTGGTAGGTCTCCAACGCTGGTTACACTGCCAATGTGTTCTAATTCTTTAGCCATATCGCTTAAATTCTTCGTGGCTCCCTTGCAGCTTTTCGCAGCGTTCTGAAATGACATTTATCATGAAGTACCATTGTTGACGTCAGTTTTCGACAAACCAAGCATTGGCCCCAAACACATTAGAAATCTTTCTTGTTAGTTATAAATATAGGCTTTAAATTATAACTAAGTTCTACTGTAGCAATATTTATTATGATGTCCGTAAAAGTAAATATGAAAATATACTAGATAGACAAGTTATTTTACTTCATTGTTAAAAATAGATATAACTGAAATATTGATACCTAAGATGTTTAAATAAAGAATACTTTGCTCTAATATGAAAATTGCTTGTTACTTACGGAATAGTCGTGTAATTTCTGTTTGGCCTCTTGCAAAGTGCTAAGGTAAAGAGGTTCCGTGAGGAACACCCTCTTCTCTTGAACCCAGTGCATGACGGCTTCGTACAAGGTGAGGAACCTCTGCCAAGCATCTAAAGTATCGCCCACTTGTTGCTTCCTCTCATCCAACAATGATTTCAATTGAGACAGCTGATCTGTCAGGTTGTTGATTGTAGACTGTACCATGTCCTTTTCCTCATCGTCTCTACTTTTCTCTATGATAGTCTTTCCGTTTCTCGTGAGTTTCTCCAGCTTGTCGGTGATACCGCCGATTTCCGATTGGATTTGCTGCAGGTGTTCGTGCAGGGTTTGCGGTTCGATGGAGCGGTCCTGCACCTTCAGCTCGGCGTCTTTAATCCATATTTGCACTTCTTCCACCTCGCTGATGTAGTCAGTGCGGATGGTGCGGGCCTTTTTGAACTCCCTATCTTTTTCCTCCATGGCACTAGTGATCGCCTCGGCTAACAACTCTAATTGGTTCAACTCTTGGGCTATGTCAGAGGGCACAAGTTGCTGTGTTTTGTTGTACCTATTTCTTAACTCGGAACAAAAGTCTTTGGCGTCTCTGGTTTCGCTGTCGACTTTCTGTCGAAGTTCCGTCAAATCCGCTTCGGTACGCGTCAAATTCTCGTCAAATACGTAGAAATTGGTGACCTCTTCTTTGAGGTAATGCAAGGCGCTCCTCTTGTGAGTAATATCGAGGAGGGCCTTCTCAATTTCTTTCAAGTCTCTACCGGCTTTCCCTCCTTTTTCTTTCAAGCTATCCAAAAGCCTGGAAACAAAAAAACAACGTTATATTTACAAACAAAGAAAGAATATTCGCCGCAACGAAAACCACATGTAACGTGTTTTTTAAATTACAGCTACTGGTAGACATATTTCAGAGAGCGCGAGTGGGCTAGAACGGACTATTTTTAATTCTTGACCTCACAGTAAGAATTAGATTGTGCCAAAATATCGTGGGGATACAACGGAGAAAGCAAACTTTATTTCTGTATCTGTATTTCGAATCACAATTTGTCGTTGCACAATTATGATATAATTTTTATAAATACTAATGTTCTAAGAGAATATTATTTTTCGAGGTGATGCGTTTTCAAGAGCATTTCATGTCGAGTATATCTAAAATTAAACTTGAACATATTCAATTTGCATGGAATTTGTAGCTTTGCGTCCTCGATGGACCTATATTTAGCTTTACATTACAGCCATCATTATTAATTATATTTCAGTGCAACGAAATTGTCTACTGCGATAGTTTGCTTAAAAATAATAAAACAAGTATTGATTGCTAAGTAATGTTCTATTATTCCTAAATATGTATCGAATTTCATAGTCCTTCACTTAAAACCTTGTCATGCAAACTACACATTGCGACGCATCCCTGGACTATTTTCTGCAAACGGCACAATTTTATTCGATAGTCCCTATTGTGGAAACTTTATTCACCTTATCTAGAACGGCTCACAATAATCGAACTACAAGCCAAACAGAGACTTGTCTCAAAATATTACGTAAATCACTACCACGCAGGATATTAAACAAATAGCAATCCTCGTGGTGAAACAAATAAATGCACTATGAGTCACAAAACACAGCGAATCAAGTAGGTATCCAGCCAAGGGGATGAGAAGTGTGTCAGTATGCGGTACCAGGCGGTGTATATACCCCAGCAAGTACTATCCAGCCATCCAGTGTGATCGGACCGTAGTTTAGAATTGAAATCGGGAAGGCAGAAACTAATTTTTGGCGTCGCGACGGAGGCATATGCGCATGTCGTCTGCCTCGCTATATTGCGATATTTACTCGGTTTTGCTTAATTATTGTCACGTATTCCAGTAGAGAATTGTTTCAAGAATTTAGCTGTATTTCTCAAATATTATATGATATACAGGGTGTTCAGTAAAGAATGGCCCATACTTTAAGGTATAATATTGTGATTTAAATCAATTTACCTTAGTACAGTTTTGCTGCCTGAAGATGTTAGAAAGGCCTGAGTACTTTTTTATTTATTTTTTTTACAGAAATATTCTTATTTGCTGGCTAATTATATCTAGGTACATAAATTTTGGAAAAGAAGGATTTGTTTATGAGTAAACACGCATATCTGATTGATTTTCACGTTGAATGTACAGGGTGCGAAGTTTTTGGAAAGTGATTAGTTAATTTGAAACAGTCTTTAATTAATTTTTTAAAGAAATCATTTTTTTAGAGAAAACTTTGTTAAACGTATTTGTTGGGCTTGGAAATCAATCAATAAATGTTAATTAAAAAAGTTATTACATTTATAGTTAGTAATGTCGTTTTTGCAAATAAAAGCTTGAAACGTAAACAAAGAAATATGACAACATGAAAGAAAGACAATTAAAAAATAATAAACTTAAACCAACAGTTCTCATAAAAGTATTTCTACGGGAAACCGCCGTTTTTATTTACCTGCAAAAAAGTGAATGGATGTTTTACCTTGTTCAGTAGCATACTATATATTTTTCTCAAATGATGTTGTACATCGCTCATTTCTACAACACTGATTATAATTTGATTCCGATTTTTAGTTCATAAAATCCACCGTAAGTAATAAGTAGATATCTATAAAGTTTTAAGAAAGTGGCTCTTGATTTAACTTTTTTCCAGAACTTGATCATCCTGTATCTCTATTGGAGAGCGAGATAAAAAATATATTCTATTATATATATATTTTCTAAGAAATCTATGCCTGAATTTGGATTTTTTAAACTTGACTCTCGCTGTATATACAAATAATTTAGATTCCCTAATATTTATCAGTATTTTAACAAGCGTATTTTGTTATCTGTAATAGTATGAAAGTAAAGATGTATTCAAATTTTAATAGCGAAAATTTACAAATAAGAAAACTTTCTATTTCCTTTGAATTTTGGAAAAAATTTAAATTTTATCAAAAGTTTACGTAACTAAATTATTAATCTACAACCTAATGGCAATATATGATACAGTATACATTTACTTTTTTGTTTTGGTGTACCTACATAGGTGCAATAGATTGCAATAATAACGGCACTCTTTAAAATTAATTTTACAATTTCTTTTGAACTACTGACGTGTTTGTAATGTTTACTTTCAAATTTTAACATTAGTTCTTGGTAGTTTCACTCGCCAATAGAGATTTAATGAAATTTCTAATCAGTACTTCCAGAAGTTCAAAAATTGTTTCGAAGGAGTGTCATTATTATTTCAAAAGCACGTACATACCTAGTTTATTTTTTGATATGTTACCATGTGCTTCTGAAGTAATAACGGCTGACTAGATATGCAAAATTGTAAAGTTTTTGCATTGAAAAAGATCTTCAAATTTATTTGATAAATGGACCATTGCGAGTTATTTTTTTAAAATTATTTGTTTTACAAGAAAATATTAATTCCAAATATAATTTTAAATACAGTGCAATCATCAGAAATGCAAACATATATTGCAGCGTAAATTTTTTATCAAGAATAACACAACTCTCAAAAATTAATTATACAATTACTTTTTGAAGTTCTGATGGATACGTCACCATCTAAAGATATTAGAATATATCCAGACAATGATTAAACTGTTTTAAATTGTATAAGTAGTTTTATTTACGTTCTAAACCACGTAAATATTTTGGTGATCATGACCTAGAACATGTTATCTACTACATTGGCAGTCCAGCATAAACAAATGCAAAATCTCACTCAAATGGACGCCAAATGATTCTTTAGTTGCAACTTCTGCAGTAAATTAGAAATATTACATCATTATTAATACGTATTTATGTTTAATTAACAAAATTTAATTATTCATATTTGAAATAGGTAATACTCGTATTTGTATATATTCAAGATATTCTAGTAGGTATATTTTGAAATACGTAAATTAGTTGCATTAATTTTAAATATTTTTTCCTTAGACCTTTATTGGATTTTAGGCAAAATACTCAAAGGAGTGTAATAACAATAAATATAAATGCATATTAATGTAATTATTATTCTATTATTATATATTAGCAAATGATTCTTGAAATGTAGCGTTGTAACTGGGCCAAAAATAAATGCTTTATTTACACATGTCTCGCAATGTTGTGATCTTTGATGGTACACTTAATTTTTGTTCCGTTCTAGTTTTTAGTAAAAATAGAATATATGAGGAAAGGCTTTCTTTGTATTTCGGCGCAATATTCATTTGTTCCCTTCAATTGTTTTAATGCTGCACAAAATTCTAACAAAAACAGCTTAAATAAGGCGTATATTGCCGTGAAAATTTGTATTATTTTAAATGCATAAGTTAAAATGTCAGTTTATTTTATGTAGTTTTCTGCGGATAAGTATATTAATTATAGGTATATTTTTTTATTTCTAGGTTTTGAAATATATATATCGCATTTTTGCCTATAAAATATATTTAAAAAGTCGAAGAGGCCCCAAACCCCATGGATTCAAATCAGGAGAACGTGGATATCGTGCGATAAGACTTTGTTATTCAGTTATTTGAGTACATATATAAATTACAAAAATAATCAAGAGGTGAGTAGCCATAAAAAGATATTTTTAAATTATTATTTGATATCTTAGGATGTGAATTGTTTTTTGTGATTATGAATATTCTCTACGAGAAAAATTAATAATAACTATTTAAGAAATCTCATTTGCACTCTCTCACTCATTTGATGTTATGTTTCGCGGCCTCCATTTTGTCCAGATTTGTAATATTGAATATTTTGAGGGTAGTAAATAGATGCGATTTATTCTGAAACTACACATTTTTTTTTTATTTGACAAAAAAATCTCAACTTTTTATTGACAGCGGAATATATTCTTGGTGCAATATAATACTTTATAATTTATTTTATAATCCTTATACCACTGGAAACATATCTACGCCACTGCATTATTATTTACTCTTAAAAGTTATTGCCAAATAGTAGATATATTAAACAAAAAGTTTAGAAAAGCACAGTTTTACTAAACGAATATAGCTTTTAAATACGAACTTAAAAGCTAAATGAGTTTGGTAAAACTGCTTTTCTTACGAGATTTATTTATACTACTTTTTCGCACTTTGGGTTAGTAGGTAATTGTAAGCAAATAGTGCTAGATATAGAAGCATTACAAAATAAGTTTCATTTTTGGGACCCAAATTATTCTGAAGACATTTTAATTACCGCTCGAGAAATATCTTCGAGCTTACTTTCTTTAAAATTCAAGGAAAAGTACGAGAAATTATATGAAATATTTTGTAAGTGGAGGATAACAAATAACGAACTAAGAACTGAAGAAAATGTAATATAAGAGTATTTTTTTGAGAAGGTAAGCCATTTTTTATACATATTTTACTGTTTTTCATACAGCGTCTTTCGTTATTTCAGGCGAAATCTCTTAAGGTATCCAGTTTATCGTCTACATATTCCATGTTGAAAAATACTATAAAAATTACCAAAAATATAGATATAGTACAATATAAAAAGATACTTGCCTTTTTAAATCGTCAAAATGACACATACGAAGCAAACAAATCAAAATTTTTGATTATGGAAAACGTTACTGTGTTTAAAAGAGGCTCCAGACGATAAATTCTTATTAATGAAAGTGGTACTGATATTTGGTTTAAATGGCCTATTTCGGCGTGCAGAATTGCAGTTTATCTGTAAGATATAGAAGGCACGGGGAACATTTTGATTTTGAACTTTAGGTACTTGATACCAAAACCAGAAAAAAAAAACGTACTGTCACCGTAGGATCAGAGTGTAACGGATATGAAATTTATTCAGATAGAGAATTATACAGTTTTCAGAAAGAACAATTACAATTGAATAAATTTCGTGTTGTTAACTTTTCAAATATGAATAATTATACTTTTAATATATTCAATGTTTCCCGTATTTATATAAACAATTTTCTGTCAAACCTATTTTAACAGTGACAATATAATAAAGTGGCATTTCAAAGTGCCACTTTAGAAAACGATTTAATAAAATCAGTCAAAATGCGAAAAATTTCATTTCTTTTTTTAATTCAACACTATGTAACTTAATTGACTTATAGGGTAAACATGTCACACTTTTCGCTTGCTCTAACATTTTGTACACACGCTCTGAAACACCCTGTCTATACAGTGTGGGCCATTGAAATCTTGCAATCCAGATTTTGTTCGTTTTGATGTAAGACTAATAAAAATCGTTCAACCCCGGTAACACTCAATTTTTAATTAAAAAAAACAATTATTTTTCTAAAAAGTGAACAAAACTAATAAATTGTTAAATTATGTAAATCATAACGTGCTTGCTAACGAACTTTAATGAAACAATTAAAAACTTACTTTAAATGATTTATACGGTCACATTTTTATAATCCATGAGGTTAGCACATTCGTTGAGCAAATTAACGACTGCTTTCTTAATGTAAAGTGACTCACTAGACCGATTAAATGCTGTCTGCAACGGAAGTGGCTGGAGTGTGGAGTGATTTTATTTTTTTACACATTGATAACCACCACAAAACGTTTAGATGTTATATATCGAGGAAATAAAATCTTTAAATAGTGTACGAGTATATGTACCGGTAAGCATACATTTCAGTCGTAATTACTTGTTACGATTTCTCCATGTTTTTAAATTTAGTAGCTTTAAATGAACGTGAGTCACTGTTACAAATAAATGTCAACTTTAAGATAAAAAAAAACAATCTTCCAATGTAAAATTAAATTAAGAAACTTAAATATCAAACAAAACAAAAAGTATGGAACTAAACAATTGTGAACAATTTATTTTTAATATTTTACATAAATAGAATGATCAAACTAAGCAGTTGTGTTAAAAGTTGTTGGATTTTACTTAACGTGACAAGTGTATTTTAAACATGAAGTAAAATTGACAATGAGTCACAAGTAACTATAAACATGAACTATTTTTTTTTAAATAATTATTTGTTTATTTTAGCCATCTCGTGTTCATACATCTAGAATAAATTATTTTTGAGTGTGATCTCATTGAATCTATTTCCACAATAATAAAATTAGAATTTTATATTTTTATATACAGGAGGCCTGTGCTTTTTTAAAGATCGCCACTGTATTTATATATTTCTTTAGATATATACAGAGCCGGCCTTGTAAACTATTTGTAATTTTGAATAAAATAAATTTTTACAGGGGTTTTCAAAAAGACATGACAATATTACTAGAGTTAATAACACATTGAAAAATAAACGTACAACAACAGATTTTATCAAAATTTGGTGATTTTACGAGTTAGAGATCTAGCGTGTGAAAATGAAAAAGAAAACAGCATTTGCTTCCGTACTGACACCGAAAAGTACAAGAATTTACGAACCATCTATCTGTAGGGGCACTCCCAAAACAGTCCCCTAAAGTTAACAGCATATACAGGGTGACTTTGAAAGTGGGGTATTAATTTTAACTGATGACAGTAGGCATTAAATTAAATCATTATACAAAATATTGCCCTAATAAAAGTATTTTAATCGATATAACTGAGTTTAAGTTGATTTTGTAATAAAACCCTAACACATCATTGATAAAAACATGTAAGATGATGGCGCACAGTGGTTGTTGAATGTCTCATTCTTTTGGGTAACCTTACTAACCTTAAACTTCCCTTACAACCAAACCAACGTATTATACGTGTTAGAAAAGAAATATGTTAATATTATTATAATGGCCCAAGTGTATTGAGAATAATGATCTGTGGATATGTTATTTGTGTACAGAGTATAATCAAAATCGACGGGCATTGCTAGATGAAATACACATAAATTTTCTTATAGATCTCAGCCCTCTGCATGACGATTTGTTTATTTTCACAACTAACCTGGGAAACAGATAAACTGCGAAACTTGGATATAGTTTTGAACATTTATACCATGAGTGTACAGAAACGGCTTACATAATTTAAAAATGCGCAAATAGGTGGTTATATAATTGTTTATATTAACATTTTATTGGCCCATATTTTGATATCACTTGTTCTTCAAATAAGCAGGCGTATACTAAAATTACCATCCCACTTTCAAAATCACCCCGTATGTGTATTCACTGCTGATTTAAGTTTACATTATTATTATAATATAGTAGCGCGTAATAAAAGAGATTGGCACTGTCGATATTTATTAAAATAATCTCAATAAAATTGTTTACTTTTGGAGTAGGATGATAGGTACTTGTTACCTGTATCTGTACTACTGTAAATATCTGACCTTAGCCATTTTTACTAGATATGAAGAGCTAGTCGAGACATTAGTCAGCAGAGACGTTGTTACTCACAATATCATCAGCAATGATAAAACCACTATTTGTAATCCACAAAAAGGAGCTAGAAACTATTTACAGTATATTGAAATAGTTTCAGTTTATTGGCACAATGCCTAACAATAATATGAAAGACATAATGTAACAATTTAATTTAAATTTGATTAAAATTAGTATATATTGATAACATTTGTTCGACTTATGTAACATTATTCCTAATACCCAATCAACTTTTAAAAATGTTTTGAAGACAGTTTTTATAAAAAAAAATAATACACAGATGTCCAAAATCAATTTATATTGTCTTCATTCAAGCCAGTTGTCAATTTCCTTCGCATCACACCTTTTTATACACATTACTGCAAGCAAGTTATTTATAAATATTTTCTAGCTAAAAATATCATTGAAACGGTTTATGCATAAGTACAAATGTTAAAGAGCATTTCAATCAAGTTGGCAAATGTCCAAGTATCTAAGCCACAAAATATACTGGACCACCCAGATACGTCCTTTGAAAATTTGTAACAAATTACAGTCAATTATGTTTTAGCTTGATATTTATATTAAAATATTGAGTAGGTATACATAGAATTGTCAAATATGTCAATTATTTTTTGACTTGATCTTCAAAAAATGGTTCAATTTTATTTAATTCATTCAAAACTCGGATAAAGCGTGATGATAAAATAAAATTTATAATTTCATTAATCGAACATCTATATTTCTATATGGGTGTTTCATTATAATAGTGTTAGTATTAGTTTTTCAAATGTCAAAAATGGCTTACGTGGGGAAATTGGTAACCAGTAGACATGTGCCAAGTGCAGAACTTTTACAGCGATATGCAACGCGGGCGTGACAGAAAATTTGCAACCGAATCGTGGAAGAGATAGAGATCCAGGGTGCCCACGGCATATTGCATCAGATGTGAAACACATTTTAGAAATTGTTAAAGAGAATCCCCGAATAAGTACCAGGCAAATCGCTCAACAAGTATAAGAAATATCCCAATCAACAGTGTGGCTTGTTATATAGGAGGCTATATCCGTACCATGTCCAGCGTGTCCATCATCGAAATGATCTGACTGGACTTCTCAAAATATTCGAGAATACCTTAATGAAGTGCAAGGGGTACCACCACAATCTCCTGACTTGGGTATCTTGGAAGATATCTTTTATGGGGATATTCAAAAAATGAAGTGTATCGCACGGAAGTGGATACTATTGATGATTTACGCGAACGTATCATAGTTGCTGCCTATAACTTACGAGTTCAAAACAATAACCAAAAACATTTGTGTTAGTTCTTAGAATCTGGGAAAGACGGGCCCAAATGTGTTTACACGTCGGTGGACAAAATCAGATACCTATGTCAAATTACTTTATTGATTAAAGCCACAAATTAATTGTATTAATTAATAATGACAATAGCTACAAAAGCAGTTGAATTTGCTGATATAAAATAGATGCTATAAAATTTTATTTATTTATTTCCTTGGAAAATTCTTAAAATTTTGTATCCGTTCATTTTTTTTACAATTTACCGGTATGCCAGACTGCATGTTTTGCCTTGAGCAAGATCAGGTTTTACAGTTTCCAGTGCTGCGCAGAAGTGTAATTTAAAATTTTTCGAACAGCCTCTTTGATTTTTTTTTACAATATTGTATTTGTAAGAGTCCTAATAATAATATATGTACCTCTCATTCTAATAACGAGGATTATCCCAGAAGTCGGAGACTTGTGAGGGGGAGGGGACGGCATATTATTATTTAGAAGGCCTCATTTGCGCCCAGAAACGACTTATGTTCGTAGGCTCTAACCACCATTCAGTGCAGGAATGAGGGAAACCTGGAAAACCTCCATCCTATTATACCCGCAGAGAGGGTGCCAATTCTCTCCATGAATATAACTGACATACGGTCTACCAGCCGCGGGGATCGAACCCCCAGCGGTATGGCCACATCGATTCAAGTACTGATGCCAATGACCGAATAGAAAAAAGAATTTTGTAGGCTTGTCAACATAGGGTAAAATTATTTTCTATTGGGAGATTTGTTTAATATGTCCAATATATTAAACAAAAAGCAGTTGATATCCAACAAAAAAAAAACAAAAGAAAAACTACCGCTCAAAGAAATTTTACACTGTTCAAGCTCTTAACAATGCAGTTATATCATTAGTTGGTACCAAGTCAAAAATTTGCTGTGGCCTTTGAGTTAGAGAGTGGTGAAAACCCATTTAATTATAGCTTTCTTATAAAACTATTGTTAAAAATGAATTTTACTTTGAACGTTGGTCGCTGAATTTATCACCACGAGATTATTTTTATGGTATTTCAGGTACAAAAAATTTCGAAATATAAAACATTAGATTAAAAGCAAAAATAAAATTCTTGATTTTTTATTTATTCGTTAGTTTATCAATATAAAAATTTTGCTCAAACAAAATAATAACTTTTAAAAAACGTTTGTAGGACACGCTTTTGTTATCCTAATACTACATTTTGGCAGCTATTTTTACAAACGTATAAATAGAAAATAATTTTAAATCTAGTATCTACTAAATTTATGTTATTAAAATATTGCAAATACAGTTAAATTGAAAAAAATGTATTTTCGGTACCAAAAATCCTTTTTAAAATACCCAGGTGGTATGAAATAACATTCCCGTCATTTGATAAGCCTTATGTAGTTTAAGTTATTAAATGTTTAAAATTATATGTCTTTGTCGAAAACACTATTTCAAGGCTATGGGACCCTTAACGATAGACTAAATATTTTTTCCAATAAAATTGAGTCATTTTTGTCGAATATGTCACTAACTACGCCTTGCTGATAAAGCGTTAACTATGTGCAAGCAGGTACCTACTTTATTGTCAGTTATCTGCTCGGTTATCTGCTTTATTAAAAATTTTGCTATCTTTAGTCCCAACTTCGTAATGACCGCTAAAAATACAAATTTGGGACGCCAGAAAACTATGTGACAATTCATGGCGGAAGTCAACATTAAGCCAAGCCAAACATCTCTGGACAGTTCAATGCCATTTGAAATTAGTAAACCAGTCAATGAAATAAAAACTTATTAATTAATTGTTCAAGTTAAACCTTGAAAAATTACTTTTCACGGTTTTATGCCGTCAGGTATTAGAAAAAAAACAAGCCAATTCATTATTTCGCAAAATAATTTGTCGATATATATCTATTAAATATATTGCAGTACATAAATCATCAGTTCAAAATAAAATTTATGGTTGATAAATTTCCAATGCATCTTAATGTAATGGAAATAGATTGAGAATATTCTAGATCAACTGCAAATTTTGTGTTGTCTCACGGCGCATTACGAAATGAAATAAAAGAGAGTAAAAGTCGGCAGTGGGCTTTCTGCCAAAATTATTATTTTTAGGTTAGGAAGCAGGTGTTATTTGAAAGTTTGAAGAACGTTTTGAAGGCATCTAGTATAAATGGTTCGGCCGGAATGTGTGTGAAAAGTCACGCAACGTTTGATTTTACAGTCGACTCCCTCACTCAAAGACAATTTAGGGCACTAAAGTCTTTATATAGTTACGTAGCTTATCAACTTCTAGGTACATAGCATAATTAGATGTCCACACTGTGGTCAAGATATTCTGAATTTTAATTACGAAAATTACAGAGTTCATAGAGAAAGTATAAATAATGGAACGTAACTATATTGAGTTGTTTTCGAAACCCCATCGTTTCTGGAACGTAAGACCGTAGAAGTTTAGTAACAAAATTATTCAAGCAAATTTTTGTACACAAAATATATAAAAAAAATTGCATTCAACATGAGGTTTTTTATATCCCGCATCCTTTTACATTGGTTCAACGAAACCCTTTTTAAAAGAAAATATGCAATAAGGTTATACAAATTAACTTAATTTTTCCCTGATGATGACAGAAGTTAAAACTATTTAAAAATGTAAATTAAGTTATACTGAATTTAGAAAGGACACTAATTTTCCCGTTTATACATATATGTAATATAATTTAAAGATTATCGATTGTCAAAATCCTGACCAAAGTTTACGAGATCAGTTCAACCAATAGTACCTATATGTGATGTGCGTGAAGTAATCCACACATTTCCATTCAAACTTTATGACACACAGAAACTTCAAATTAGAATAGATATCTCTGCGCACGTCATTCCTATTTGTATGTGTATTATTCTCCTAGAACTAGGTATACGTTTTATTTTCTTACAGCACCTACACTGTACTTCACTGTAACATGCACTCCATTTTAAAATTAACGAAATTTTTAATAGAAATTCTGATTTCACTAGTTTTCTAAATTAATTTCCTAGTAGTATAGTAGTAGTCCGTGTTGTCTGTCAAAAGCTTGTTTATTGACTTATGAGAAGTTGTTATACACTCTTACAGTTGTTAAATTCTTGATTTTATCTACAGGGTGTGCATTTTTAAACATTTTCGTGTTAGAATCTGTCATTTAGAGATCTTTTTAAGAATTCCAAGGTCGTAAGTCTAATTACTTTCTAAAAAGTTAGGTGAAACAACGACTCTTGCAGGTATGAGATACAATTGTTATTGACAAAAATTTCTCGTAATGAAAAATTGAGTATGTATGCAATACGCTACATGCAATGTCCTAAGCTTTTTTATGGCTCGATTTTCAGATTTTGGCGCTAGTAAAGTGTCCCTTCTGTATGAGATACGACAAAATGTTATCAAGAAAAGTTTCTCAGAATGAAGAATTGACGCGTGCAAAATTTTAGTGTTTTACGCCTACGTTGAGAAAAATCAGAAATCCAACAAACAAATCAAAGTGGGCCCACAACATTGTAATTTGCATATATACTCAGTTTTTCTTTCTGAGAAACTATTCTTAATAACACTTTGTCGTATCTCATACAGAAATGGCGTTTAACTAGCGAAAAAGTCTTAAAATTAAAGTAGGATTAGGGCGTTGAAATTTTGCACATATACTCAGTTTTTCATTCTGAGATACTTTTCTTAATAATCTAAGTATCTCATACAGAAACAGCATTTTACTGGTGTTTTCTAAATTTCCAAGGCATACTATATTTTATGAATTTAAAATTATGATTGTTTCTTAAACAAGCATAACTGAATTTCAGGAGGCCATTTTTAACATCAAAATGTTTTGTCTCTTACAAGAATCGTTTCACCTATCTGTGGACACCCTGTATATGGTTTGTTATATTTTATTTTGAGGTTTTATGAGAGAGATACAGGGTGTTGAAGTTTTCAAACGAATATGATTTTTAGTATAGTTACCAAATTTGTGGAGATACTCAAACCATTTTCAATATACAGTTTAAAGTGTCATCAAATATGTTAGTATCAAGCACTTTCAACTACCAGTGGTGGAGGTACATGCACTTAGTAGGTACCATTAATTTAGAGAAAAAAGTTGTACCACCCTGTATAATATTAAAATTGATGACATATCTAAACACAGAATTAAAATAAAATGTATATGGACTTATTGTTGCGATATTTTCCATTTATTTTAGTGTTGCCCCAAAATAAAACGTATATATAACAAACTAAAACTAATAATGCATTTATTTACCAAAGACAGTGAAAACATGAAACAAGCTGTCATTAGTTTTGAAGTTCTATTGACTCTAGAAGTTTATACTTTTAAAACTGAATCACCCTGTATGTTAGTTAGTTTATTTTACACACTTAAGCGCGCTATATTAAAGGTGCTAAAGTAAAATGAATATATAACGATAGAAAGAGGTTTATTTTTAGGTAAGTACAGAAATCTTTCAAAATCCGTATTTTTTAAAATTTAACTGTAGATGTAAATATTGTTATACACAAACTTACTTTGTTCTGCATATAAGATGGTTCGATTTCGTTTATAAGTACATATGTGAAAATAATTGTTAAAATGTGGGGTTAGAATAGCAAAATAATGAGTCTTACAGTCGGTTCTTAAGGCTGTAATGTTCGCAATTTTACAAAACAGTTTTTAGTCTTCCACGCGCTTTCATATTTCTCCTCAATGGAAATTCGTATTAAGATGGAGCAAGTTTTAATCAACTAATTAAAGTTTATTTTACTAGACAGCACAGCCATATTTAAAAAAAAATAGATCTGAACAATATTTCAGTCGCAATATTGCCCACATTTAGGACTGCGGTGAGACGTTGTTAGGCACTATTATAAAAAAAGAAAGCTGTAGGCTAGTAAATCAAGTCTTCATATAACAGACAATTGCCTGAGATTTCAATTTTTTGCATTTATATTCATGAAATCTGTCCGCCAAGAAGCCATGTTTTGCTAAATTTCTGCATACAAATGCCTAACTTACAGGGGCACAAAGTTAAATTTGCCGTTGAAGGTGCTGATGGGCGGAGCCTGCTAAAAGCTACATGTTTGGCCGAACAGTCAAACGATATATAACATCTGTTCCAACAACCGTCGAGAACTGTTCAGTACCGTGAGAAATGTTTGACCAACACCGTCTTACGTCGCATTCGCCGAGAGTATATTAACCACTAAACTGACTGACTAATTCTGAACGGTTCGGAATCGATTCTTGCTGTGTTGGAACAAACCCATAGTTTTCGCTCAGTAACTCCTTAACGGATAATGATAAAAATATGCGGTTTTTTTAATAGACTTCAAATATTATTTTACGTCGGCGCTGTGTTTTGAAATTTTGAAAAAGTGTAAAATAAATTTTTTTAAAATGAATTTTGCATATTTTCAAAATTTCAAAACACAGCGCCGACGTAAAATAGTATTTGTAGTCTATTAAAAAAACCGCATATTTTTATCATTTTTCGTTGAGGAGTTACTGAGCGAAAACTATATCCCTTTGGATCGAGCGCTCACCGTAAGCCTTAAGTTATTATTTCATTTGAGGAGAATTTAAATAGTAAAAGTGGATAAACATTAAGAATATTACTTTTGTCCTACGCGTTTTACTTTTCGAGATTTCTGTACCAAAGGACACCACAAATGTTTGCAAAAGATCCACAGTTTTCATATCAATCAGGTACATAACAATTTCGTAATCCAATATCTCAAATTTGTTTAGTAGTTTCTGGCATTATTATAAGGACTGATTAGATATGAGATAATTATTATTTTTGCAAAACAATTGAAACTCCTAACAATACCTTTCAGTGGCACTCTTTTAGATTCCAAGCCATAGATTCCAGAATAAAACCCTAGCTTTACCTATATTTCTTTAAATTCAATCACGTCGACGTCAGACGAACATTATTCCAAAAATGTTTTTTTCGAGATTAATTCTGTTTAATCGATGACCTCTATTATTCGTAGGTTTTTATATGGCTTAAATACGAGTATTTATTACTCATCAAATCAGCATCATTGATTTGTATAGTAGGTAGCTGAGAAAAAATAACAGGTAGGATGTACGAGAGGCGAATACCTTCAACTAAATATTATACTATAGTATATTTATTTATTAGCTATTTCCGGTTACTTTTACCATTAACGCTGATATAATAAACACTTGTTCAAATATTCTTTGATCCATTGTATAATATGTATATTTTAAGATCTAAAAAATGCTGCAATGTCGAAAACCTACTGTAACTTTTTATGTAACTTATAATTTAATTATGCCTTCAGATTTGTTTTTCAAAGTGGTTTAGTCGAGAGGCCATCTCTAAAAAAAGTATTTTTCAGCTTTTTCTCTAACACAAACAATGTAATAATAAAAATTGAATACAATCTAGCAACTGAAACGTCAACAGAAAAATCTGAGTCTATGGTAAAAAATTTTGCAAAAAAATATTGATACAGACTTCAAAAATTCGCAAAAATAGTATTGTTGGTATCTTTTGACATAGTCTAGAAAAATCTAAATGTGTAAAATGTTTTTTTTAGTCAGCTTGATTTTTTTTTAAATCATAAAAAATCATGTGTGGTATAATTGTAGAAAATTTCATACTGAAGAAGATTATGATACTAGTTTAAAAAAATAAAAATAAATAACAAAATAGTGGTCGAAAAATTGAAAGATTATGCAGTGTTGAAAATCATATCTTTATTAATCAAAATGCGTTTTATAATACAACTGTATATGTATTTCATTAATCTTACATAAGAGAAAAGCTAAATATGATAGTCTTCTTCAAATCACTTTCTTTCAGTGCACTATTTGTGCATTTCACATGTCATGAATTGGAGTTGGTTTCCTTCTTTTTCCAACCCCACTCTTCGGGATTGGTAATAATAGATCTGTTCAAGCAAGGAATTCGGACTGATTTCAAACTCTAACAAATATTGGATCAATAAAATTATGAATATGTTTTCACTAAACATCATGCAACAAGTAGTTAGACGAATATTGACAGTTATTCCTTTCTTGAACACACCGATTGTGCTTATAGTTTGCCAATAAAGATATGCAGAGAATATGATGAACAGCATCTTCTGTAGGTGGCAATCTTGCAATATTTCAGTTTGATACTTGTGATTTTGTTTAAATAGAGATAATAATAATATAATAATAATAATAATATCTCTACCCCTCATTATAATCACAGGGATTAGCCCAGAAGTCGGAGACTTGTGCGGGAGAGGGGGCGGCATATTATTATTAAGCAGGCCGCATTTGCGCCCAGGAACGACTTACGTTGGTAGGCCCTAACCACTATTCAGTGCAGGAATGAGGAAAACCTGGAAAACCTCATTAATTAGGGGGGTAGTCAAATATCAACCGGCATCAATCTCTCACATTGACCCAAGCTAACATTATTCCACCCTACCATACCCACAGAGAGGGCGCCAATCCTCTCCACGAATATAGCTTGTATACGGTCTACCGGCAGCTGGGCTCGAACCAACTCCGTCTAGTCACCTCGATACAAGTACTAACGCCTTAAACCGCGCGACCACTGACCAATAAAGATGATGATATCATAGTAGGTTCAGAGTCTCTCTCTTTGGAATTCCACCATACTGCCAATATCTGTGAGTTCAGTTTGCATTTTCTTGTCTCTAAACAGAGTGGCGCAAATGGTAATTTCCTTATATTTCCAAAAATGTTAATATGCCGCCAATTTACTTATACCAAATAAGGACCTTGTGGCATCGCATCCAGTTAAAACATAAGAAAAATAAATAATTTTGCATCCCTTTTTGCTAAACACATTTTGCATCGATAACAATTAATAGTTACATGCTTTTCTTCTGCCAATGTCGGTCCTGTTTTTACAATAATTCTCAGCATCATCTGTAGCATGAATCACAGTGTGACCATTCACTTCTAAGTGTTTTCCAAGCATGGATATAAAGCACTGTTTATTTTCATTATTAAAACGAAATGATTTATCATTTTTTCTTAATAACTTCTAAAAACCATTATTATATTATTCTCTAACGTGAAATAACTTATTTATTACCACACATAACTTTTAAATTTTTGTCGTCAAGATGACGATCAAAAAACGCATTTTGCATACTCAGATTTTTGTAGACTTTTAGTTTATCAAAAGGATACTAATCGCGAACTAAAAAATCTAACCCTGCTCTTATAGGAATTAGTTCCACCCAAAAATCTATTTCTGTTGTACTACAGATACTACAGAAATGTTTACTTCTTTAGATGAAAGTAGCAAATGATTAACTTTTCAGGTTTATCTGTTACGTAATATAATTTTTTAAGTTTACCTTTGTCTTCTATAAAACAATTAACATATTCTTTGACTGCAGCAAAATACATATAAAGGATGAACTTAGAAAAGGTTTATGTTCATTTTTCTTACTTTGACTTTTAAATGTGAAAAATTAGTTGAATTGTTTGTAAAAATTCCAGAAAAAGAGACACTTCAATAAATATTTTAAGTATAAAATAACTATATTATGGAAATATAACTACTAACACTATCTTAGTTGAACTTTATAGTATCCAATAATATATAATTCTTTTTAGTAACTTTAATAGGGTGTAAAATCCCTAGCTTTAAAATTACATCGACATGCCACTAGTTTGGGCAACATATATGGCCAGAGAAACCTGGACATCTGAAAATGTATTCATTTTTTTACTTTCACAGCAAAAAAATATCAAAATAAAATGATATTTAATGTTTATTTACCTTTCTTTGTCAGTATATAATGATCTAAAACTTTCCCATTTAATTTTCCCAAGATTTCAATACGTGGATCATTAAGATTGCACATGATACATTCAATTCAATTTGAAAATGTATTAAAGGCTTTTTGTTTGATAGATGAAGTAACAGTTTAATTTAAATTGAAGGCAAAAAATCCTTGGAGAAATACATTACATTAAATAACTTACATTAAGTGTATATATTATATAAGACACGGATTATAAATGTATAGAAGAAAAATGGGCACCTTATCGATTAATAATAATTTTATGCTGACATGCTTCGCTACCTCCGATTATAACAAAATCTAAACAAATTTTTGCATAAAAATATCTTCTTTTAAGATCATAATTATAATACGGTACTCACCTTTTGTAGTTTTCATTGAGCTGTTCCAGTTTTTCTGATAATGCTTTTGCAGAAGTGTTGGAACACTCTCTCAAAAATAGTAGGACGGTATTAGATAATTGCAATACCTCCTCTTGGTGGGATTTGAGGGACTCTGCTTCCGATTGCAGCTCCTATAATAAAAAAAATGGAAAATGAATTAATAGGAAGACTAAAGAAATTTTATATGAATTAAGGCTACTTGTAGGTACCTACTTCCAGTGTAAGTTTGTTAATAAATTTTCTTTACACAATTCTTTCTTCCCTTTAAATATTTCCCTATACCGGAAATAAAAAAAGGAAATATAATAGTTAATAAATCTCCAACCCATAAGAATCAATTAAGAATTATTTTTGTCTACCTTGAAATCTCATTATCATCGTAACAGTATTCGCATTATATTGAAAATGTGGGTAAAAAAACTAAAATCATATATTTTTTAACAATAGTAAATATTCCACACAATAGTAAATACAGGGTGTTAAAAAAAGAGTGTAAAATATTTAAGGAGGTAATAGTATGAACCAAAATAAGCAGAAAAGTCTCAATAAACATGGGTCCGCAAAGTAACGGTTGCGGAGATATGGAATATTTTTAGCCCCTTTTTTATTTTGCATAAACGTTGTGTATTTTCTTATAATAGTTGGTTGATGTTTAGTGAAATACACAGTGCGTATTTGACAGTTGTTCTCAGTGCACATGTTTTCTTCCGCTATGGCTGGTTACTCTAACGCAGAATTAACAGACATGCATTTCATGTATGGTCGTGCTAATGGGAACGCCACCGAAGCGCGACGTCTTTATGTTGACGCTTATCAGATTCCTTCACAACGCATGTTTGGAAGAATTCACCAAAGATTGCGTGATACCGGTTCCTTGAGCAAACAGTGCCATTTATCCGGAAGACCAAGGTCGGTATCCACTCCTAGAGCAGAAGAAGAAATTGTAGCACTGGTAGAGCAGAATCCAGGTACGAGTGTGCGGATAATATCGCCCGAGGTAGGAATTAGTGGTCCTCTTGTTTGGAGGATTCTTCACGAGCAACTGCTTTATCCATACCATGTGCAACGAGTACAGGCCTCAAATCCAATAAATGATCATCAAGCACGTTTGGTTTTTTGCCGCTGGTTTCTACGTCATGATGCTGAAGACCCTCGTTTTCTTGCAAACATTCTTTTTACTGATGAGGCCGGGTTCACAAGAAATGGAGTGTTTAAATTTCACAATACGCATATTTGGGCCGACAAAAATCCTCATGCTCTAATAGAATCTGGCATCAGGCACGTTTTTCATTAAACATTTGGATGGGTATTGTAGGTGATAAGTTTCTAGGTCCTGTTGTTTTACCAAACCGATTAACAGGCGCTGCTTACCTCAACTTTCTGCAGAACACACTGTATGATTTTTTGGAAGACATTCCTTTGAATCAGAGGCAACAAATGTGGTTCCAGCATGATGGCGCTCCAGCTCATTTTTCCATGGCCGTTAGAGAGCATTTACACCAAACTTTTACACATAGATGGGTAGGAAGGGCCGGACCTGTTTTATGGCCTCCAAAATCGCCTGATCTGAACCTTCTAGATTTCTTTGTTTGGGGATATTTGAAGACATTAGTGTATGGTACTCCTGTATATAGCCTGGAAGAGCTGCAGCTATGGATTAATCAAAAGTATCAAGAAATCCAAACTAAGTAGGATGTTTTCGAAAGAGTTCGAATATCGTTGAGACGAAGATGTCGTGCCTGCTTGGAAATGGACGGAGGGCACTTTGAACATCTTCTGTAACTTTGCTTTTTGTTTATTAAAAGCTTCCTTTGTCGGTTTATTCCTAATAAAATAAAATGTTTGAAAAACGAATAGTGGTCCATATCTCCGCAACCGTTACTTTGCGGACCCATGTTTATTAAGACTTTTCTGCTTATTTTGGTTCATACTATTACCTTCTGAAATATTTTACACTATTTTTTTAACACCCTGCATATTAGTATCTTAAACGATCTTAAATCGATATTTTTCTCTGTCATAATTGCAAATTATTTATGCAGGGTGTTAAAGATAAATTCACCGTATGTTATATAACAATTTTTGATTTGAAGCTTAATAAGAGAGTTATCCTGTATTACAGCTTTATAATTTTTTCTTATTTTTAAATAAAAATAGTGTTTTCTACGAATACAAATAATTTTAGGTATTTAGTAAGTGAATAATCTAGGACTTAGCAAATAATAGAAATGTTAGCTTATGCCATCTGCGAATTTTCAAAGATACCAAAGTAAAACGAATAAATAATGAGAAAAAGCAGTCTAACCAACACATTGTTAGGTACTTTGAAAATACGATTGTTTTTAAATTTGACTGTAGATGTAAATATTGTTATAACATAAACTTACTTAGTAGGTACTACATATGATTGTTCACGTATATTTAAAAGTAGGTATTTGAAAATAATTGTTAACATGACGTGTGGGGTTAGAATAGCAAAATATCATTTTTGTTTATATTTCCGCTCAGTTTTTGCCATAAAAAGTATTCCAATAAAGTGTTCGTAACATTGAGATAATTAGGATTAAACATGCTTAACGTTAATTATTAATTTAAAACAGTAGGTAAACAATAGACCCACTAATTAGGCACAACAACAAAAATAAAAATCACGTATGTGACATATTTAACTACTTACAGCAAAGGCAATGCGACGATATTTTATAACTTAAAGTTATTAGAACAAAAAACGGTAACACCATATAGCTCCCTTACTAACCTTTGAATAAAAAAATATTATACAGCAAACCTTAATTATTTTCATGGTTAGAATATGTTAGTGAAGTTTTATCGTTAACACCCTGTATATATTATTAAGTTATTGTGCAAAAGTGTGGTGATGTTGATTCTCTACGCTCTAGCATAATTACGGCAACTTTCAGTGTGGGTCGACTGTAGTACGTTGTTTTATTTAACAATGCCTTATTTTAATTAAGCATTAGCACCAATATGATCTGAATATCTATAATTGCACACTCATTGTCGACGCAGCCGATCCTCAACAGCATATTCTTGCAGCTTCAAAATTTCCCATTTCTTAGATTTAACATTTTTTATCTTGAAATGATGACATTTTAGACCAAGGTTCCTTAATTAAAATTGTTTATTCTCCCGTCCTCTTTTTTCCTTTTAAAGAAAAGCGCTTATTTCAGAAAGATCCTGTATACTGGCCAATTTTAGGGAAAACCTTTTTCCTTATCTTATCAGGATTAGCATAATATAATTAAGATAATACTTGAAGAATATATTTAGCTTACTCAAATTAATTAAAAATTATCTTAAAAAAATTAACATACAATTTTTGATACCTAGTCCAGATAAAGAAATGGAAGAACTCATATATAGAATAGTTATTAATAATATTTAGTCTAAAACAAAAATCAAATTTCATCCAAATGATACTCATTAGTATAGTAGTAAAAACACATACCTGACATATTGAAATATATGAAGTTCAATATAAACTTTCAAATAAAACTTCTCTTACACACTTCGTACATAATGTAATATCACTAGACGAAGATCAAGACATTACTAACCATAGTGCATGAGCTTCAAAATTATTTTTTTTATTTATAATTAAATATCTATTAGTATTTACATAATATAAGGAAACACTTAAAAAATAAAATATACTAATCAGTACATTGCCCTGAATTTCGTGTTAATGATTAATATTTTTCAAAAGTCATCAGTCATTACTATTAGAATCGGATTTAATTTATATCAATTTTACTATTTAATGATTTCAGTATGATAAGTACGTATTTTTCATTTGTAGTAATTTACTTTTAATTTTTAGATAATTGTTTTCTAATTCATTTTTGTCTATAAAATTATTTCTTTAGCATGGCTAGATATATAGTATCAAAAAGTATATTGTTTGATAATTAATGTTAATTAGTTTAAAACCTTTAACGTATGATAAAGTACAGTAAAGTACAAGAACTCGTATCTGAATATACATATATTGTGTATATCAGGGTATTTAAATTTTGGAAAACGAGATTTTTTGTGAGATAAAGACGAATACCTGATTGATTTTTGCGGTAAATGTGCAGCCAGTACGTACATACAGATTTTGCTTTTACTATTGCGTTTTGGTTGAAATGGTTATTTTTTTGTTATTATTTTCTAAATATCTTTCTTTCAGGTTGTCGTATTTTTCTGTGTTGTGTCCTTTACTGCTTTATAAGAACAGCATTGCTAACTGTAATAACTTGTTGAATTCATAATTTGTTAGCATTTTTATATTGATTTCCAAGATCAACAAATACATTAAACGCAATTTTCTCCAAAATAGTGCATTTTAGCGGCATGCAACAAGTATATCTTTTTAAAAACTAATCGATAGCTTTCTCAAAGTAGGTAACTAATAATTTTTCAAAAACTTAAAAAACTTTTATTCAAAATTTGAGTACAAATAAAAATATTATCGTAAAAAAAATGAAATAAACAAGTACTTTTTCAGGCTTATATCTTACTATAAGAAAGCATTTTAGAACTACTATTGAATACAAATAATTAAAGTATGTGTACCTTAAGATTTTTTGGGATCTAAAAAATTAGATTAGAAACCAAAATGCAACAAGAAAAAAGTTATAGAGGTTTTCTCAATCAATAGTATTTTTTTAAAATGTCAACTACGAAACGGCTGGGTTTATATTTAAGGATTGCTACATGTTTTCTACTCAAAATTCCCTTTTCAAAAATGCAATATCACAGGCTATACTTGGCAATGTGAAACATTTAAATTTTTTGACATTTTTACAATAAAATTGTCGGCAGTGATATATCATTCGGTCCAAAATTTGATTTTTTTAACTGTAGAATAATATAGTGGGTGCTCTATTTGAAAAAATCGAGTTTGGTGACTATTATAATTCACAAATTAGCTCCTAATATTTGTCGACTCTGTGTGTTTCTCAGAGATACATGGCAATCATTTTAAAATGTAGGAATTTCTAGATTATTATTGTTGCCAAAATTGAAATTAAAAGTGTTCCACTGTTTACAATCAAAATTTATCTAAAATTTAACGTGGAATCCAAAAATGCAGTAATATACAGGATGTTCCATTTAACATTGGCAAGGTGGTATCGACTTCCGATATAGTAGGAAGTAGCAGAAACGTGAAATTATTTTTAAAAAGTAGGCCCTAGTGACATTGGTAAGTAACTAAATTTTTTCGGATCACCCTGATACTTTTCCATAGGTATATCGATCGCGTCGTGAATGACTCTGTATTAGC
The DNA here is from genome assembly GCA_025584915.1 of Monochamus saltuarius. Lineage (NCBI taxonomy): Eukaryota > Metazoa > Arthropoda > Insecta > Coleoptera > Cerambycidae > Monochamus > Monochamus saltuarius. The sequence continues at coordinate 52,842,979 of CM046725.1, read as the reverse complement.
TATTTAACCTAATCATATTTTTCTTCTTTAATTATTAAAGTAGATACCCATTATTGTTGGCTAAATTTAGGGTGTTCCAGGTATTACTTTCATCTGGAATATAGCTATATCTAAGAGTTCATTGTTTCCGAGGTACAAAGTGTCAAAGATTTCGAAATTTTTATTACATTTTTTATTTACTTGAAAACCCTTCGCGATAAAACAACAATAATTATAGGTTATATTGGGATACCTTAGGTCTAATTATTCAGTATATTTAAATATTCCCATTATCACTAGTGGGGTAGAAACCCTGTGCCACTCTTTATTTATTTACAATAAAAATAGTACGCCACTGTCTTAATTATAAAGAACGTAGGATATTGTAGGTTTTGATTATTTTGAACAAATAATTATTGTTTGCAATATTCTTTAAAATGCATTATATTCAAGTAATTGTTCATGTAAAATATCTGTGCACTTCATAGTTTGTGCATATTTGTGTGAAAAGCTGAAGGAAACTTGATAATCCACTATTAAAATTTTTGCACATTGTCATAATTTACCATTTTGAGTAACATATACAAGTAATATTTGGTTGTATTTTCAGCGGAAAAGGCGCTTTACCTGAAACCGATACAATTTTTTTTCGGTACATTGCATATTTCAAATATAATTATTTCGAAAACGGTTACTACTAACGACTTCAACAAGGTATACCTTTTTCACATAAAAAACGTAGAAGGATAAATTGGTTTAATAGTCAGATGTATCTACTAAGCTAAGTAGTGGCATCAAAATTAGAAACAAATTTGAATTTCTTCCCCCAAAAAAACCCCGATCTCCAAAATGAATGCGAATATTTGGATTTTTTAAGCTATTTACAACTATCGAAAATAAAATTTTTATTTTGACACCTTGTATCTTTTTAACCATCAACTTTTCACTAAAGTAAGTTTGGCTATATCATATTATTTTGTCGACAAAAATCTACTCCTGCCCTATGTTGATTTGCGGGGTATTAGTGAAGCAATCAGTAATAGTTCTCACCACGCACAAACTACGAAATGTAGAGATTTTTAAATAATAATATGATGCATTTTAAGGATGACTCATTTGTTCAAATAATTAAAATTTAAAGTGTCTTATGTTTTTTTTTATAATTGAGACAGTAGCCGTTCTTATTTTAAATAAAAGAAGAGTGCCACAGGGTTTCTACCCCACTGGTGATAATTGGAATATTTAAATACACTGAATAATTAGATTAAATATATCCCATTACAACCTAGAACTATTGTTGTTTTACCACGAAAGGTTTCCCAGTAAATAAAAAATATAATAAAAAATTCGTAACCTTTGACATTCGGAAACGCTGAACTTCTAGATATAGTTACATTTGGGTAAATCACATTTATTTTAACTGTACAATCACCCCTTCCAAGAGTCAGTAATACCTAAGACATCCTGTACATATATTAACTCAAATAAATCGACAACTGATTAACACTTACCTCGATGGTGTTCTTAGTAGATATCACATGGTCTTTATTCCTCACAATGTAATCAATATGTTTCGCTCTTTCTTCAATTCCTGTCAACAAACTTTCGAAATTCTGCCACCGTCCCTCGAACGTCTCCCACACTTGGGCCAACTTCGTCAGAGTGTCTCGTCTATTCTCCAAATCCGACACCAAGGTCGTCCATTCCTCTGTAACTTTGCTGCTCTGGGCCTGGATGTTCTGCTTGTTGCGTTGGTCTGCCTGTTTGGTAATCTCGTTCACGCGCTCCAAAAGCAGGTCCAGTTCCAGTTGCTGATTCTGAAAAGACACAATAGCCGTCAAGAGAGTGTGCAACTTGAGAATGCGAGATACGGTTTGATTCTTCGTGAAATGATATGGAAATCTTATTCGGGTCTTTTGTAACAGTGTCAAATGGATTAGTTTTTACACATGCTTTAAATAACGATACTAATGACACAATTCATTCAGAAGAAGGATACAGTTAAAAATACATATACGAATAAACAACTAATTAATTTTATTTGATCTTAACTTTCTAATGAGTGAAAGGATACGCAATGGCAATGGTTGTGATGGGGCTGCTATTGATAGAAATTTAAAAAAATATTCATAGTAGGTCCTTGTGTAGAATTTCCGTAAGCCAATAACCTTTGCCATGACTTTGTTTATTTATACAATAATAGCATAAACGAAGGAACTATTTCTCTTGTTTATGCAGTGTTAAATTTCATTTTTGTGAGTCGAACTGATTCTAAGTTATATATTAATTATGAAAATGAGTTGCTACTGAGAACAATTTAGAAAATTGTTCTGAAGACATTTTAAATGTCACTCGAGAAACATCTTCCAGCTTACTTCTTTCAAATCCAAGGATAAATACGAGAAGGTATATGAAATATTTTGTAAGTGGAGAATAACAAAAAAATGCACCAAGAACTGATGAATGCTGGCGCATTTTTTTGAGAAGGTAAGCTATTTTTATATATATTTTATTGTGTTTCATACAATGTCTTCGGTTATTTAAGACAAAATTTCTTAAGGCATCCAGTTTATGCTCTACATATTCCATGTTGAAAAGTATAGTACAAATAAAATGAAAATATGAATATATTGCAATATAAATAAATGAATAAATAAATAAATAAAAAGCAGCTAGTCCTTTTAAAACGTCAGAATGACATACAAAGCAAAGAAATCAAAAGTTATGACTAAGGAAAATATGTATTATTATGTTTTTAAAGTCTCCAGACGATTAATTGTTTGAGGAGGACGTCTACCACCTTCCTCGCTGACAGTGGAGCGAATATTCAAGGTGGCTGAAGGTTATATCGAGGAAAGCATTGTCAATAAATTGAAAATTTCAAAAAGTATATTTCATCAACAAGAACTAGTGACACCTCAAGATCATTCAGGAATGCAGATAGAGAATCATAATAGTTTTCAGGAAGAACGAGTAGAATTGAATAAATTTTGTGTTGTTAACTTTTCAAATTTCAATAATTGTACTTTTTTTAAACCTCCACAACAATGTTTCCAATATTGAAATATTTCTGTCAAACTGTTTTTTAGTGACATTACTATATAGTTAAGTGACATTTCAATGTGGTAACGTGTCACTTTAGTAAATGATTTTGAATTTAGCAGAATAGCATATTATCGGTCAAAATGTGAAAAATATAAAAATATAGAATTTGAACAAATATTTTTCTGGTCGCATCATTTTTAAATTTTAGTTTAGAGAACTCTCGGGAATGTTCGTATGCATGTAGCAAGGAGTTTCAATCCACTATGTATAAATTTCTCTAAGTTTTTGCATAATTTGTTTCGGTAACAAAATTTAACATAAAAAAACCGGTCTTAACACTGTTTATAAAATTTCAAAAAGGATTCAATAATGAAATTTGACGAGGATGATAAAGTAGTTCTGCTACAACGAATAAGGTAGAATAGTAAAGTGAGCTCTTCCATCATAGCAAACTTTTGGTTCGCGCCTATTTTGACAATTTATTTTGATTTACATAACTAAAAAATTAGGTGGCTGTGGTCATAAAAATAAAATTTTCAATGTGTGGTACAAAGAACTGCGTCTCAAATCAAAGCGAGATAATTTAAGTTTATTATAATATTTTTACGAGTATGAGATCATTTTGTGAGAAAACCTTCACTAGTTTCGGCATCGCTGTTTAAAAAGGGTCACGCCTACTTTGATTAAAAAATATATTCAGAAACGATTTAAATAAACAGTTTTTGTCATGGTGTTATTAAAAAGACAATAAAACTTGCAACCAAGTATTAAGGTGGCCATACACGAGTCGTCTTGCTTGCCGGAAGTCTACACCTGTACTTTTGTCTGCGGCATACACGTTGCTTTTTAATCACTGGATTTTGTTCAGTTTTATATTAAAAAGTACTGTTGTATGTCTGTGAATACGATTCTGCTTTAATAGCAATGACAATTGCTCAGATGTATAACAAACCAAAGATAAAGCGCAGGCGTACTAAATAAGTAAAACATTGGTTAAAAAATTGGCAAGTGTTTTCTCATATGCACCTAATAAACGAATTACATCGAAAATCATGTATGGAATTACTTAAACATGTTTCCCCTTGGCACTATATTATAAAGCATTTTAGTCACCGTTGAGATTTATTAAGACCTGGACAATTGGAAACAATTAAAAAATAGTTATATAATAGCAACGAATCAACTAGACAACAGTTTTATAAAAGCTCTATTTTACTATATTTAGTAGCCATCATAAAACATGTTTATAGCATAAAATCTATCAACAAAAGTAAAATATTTATTAACTATATTGTAAAGGTATCAGAAGGTATAAAGTAACGAGCATCTATCTTTAATCACAATGTCTGCAACTGGAATGTTATGTGGTGCGTTACTCAATATTATTTTACGTGTTTTACTGTACTTTGTAAAAGCAATTCTTATTGTGAAAAATGATTATTATGATTTCTGTGGCCTTTATCTAGTAAATTTTACATGCACGGCGTGTTATTTATAAAGTATTTTAGTTACACACAACAAAATAATGGTGGTTGCGGCTATAATAGAACAAATATGTAATTTCAAAAGCAATAGTAGTATCTACAGCAATAAAATATAATTGCTGTATAATTTTAAAATTGAAATACTGTTTTGCTGGCTGGGAGTTCCGGCCAATACAGTCATTAACGTTACGGTTTACCGGAGTAGGAAGACCTGCCTTCCGGCAAACCCCATGATATACACCATTTTATTAAATTTTGACAAAATTAAAATCTCGTCGCGTTGGTTGATTTGCGGTTTTTAAATATTTATCTAACTTCCGGTGGAAACTAATATCCTTAAAAACAAATTTAATGCGAACTTGTGTAAAATCGTTTTAAAGAAAAAACTAGACGCTAAATCAGATTCTGAAGATATTGTTGGAAAAATATAGCATTTTCAAGTCAAGTTACAAGAAAATGGCTCAAGTTATTTCATTTATATTTGGTATACAGTTTTAGATTTTGATTGTTCTACATGCCACAATTTCTATAGCACATACAGAAGTGCAGTTTTAAAGATAGACTTAATAATATTTAATTTGTTGCTAACATTTTATTTCATATAGGATATCTGAGACTGGAGATGAAAAATCTAATTTATTTTTTATTAAAGTATACCTAAATGTGTCTGAACATGTAGTTACAACAAATATTTTGCTTGTCAGAACATTATCATGAGGCGGCATTATGATAGTCTACGATAAAAAATAACTTGTGAAATACATAAGTATATTAAAAATTATAATATAATACATTTATAAATAGTCGTTATTAATTTATAGAAACATTTTATCTCTGCTATATATAAAGCACATATTATGTACCTACACAAAAAATACTATATCATCACTTCAAAGGTATTATCCAAATACGCCGAACAAATCTAAATAATTTGTATTGTGTAAATGTCTTAATTTATATCTTAATTAAAATATTCTAGAAAAAAATCGCATTACACATATTTTTAAAATCAGTAACACATATTCTTGCTACCTATTTGTTAATTATTTTCAGTAGCATATTAATTCAGAGGAACGAACTTGAGAACGAGTTATTATTAACATAGTTTAAATAAATTGAAATACAATTTTAATGATCAGTTTGTTAAAAAATGTTTGTAAACAATTAACAATGAATGCCACAACAATAATAGAAATTAGATAAAAAAATAACACAATTTTGTCCGTATAATATTTTTGAAAGGTATTTATAATTTAGGTAGTTTTGATAATAAAATTACTTAAATTTACGGTACGTGAAAGTACTTATATTAGACATTATAGTTCATTTTTATTTATGTTCAGTCTGAAAATGTCTAAGTAAACAAAGTAAGGTAAACTGAAACATATCAGTTGCAGGCATCCTAAAAGTATTTTTCATGAAATGCACTTCCATACTAGTTATTTTAGCTTATTTTGCAATTATAGAGTTTTATTTATATTACTATTGCAGGTTTTTCTTTAAATGTAAACAAATATAAAATTGCACAATATTTATTGGAATAACCTTTTTTCCTATAATACGTTAATTGTTATTTGATAAGATAATATAATAAATATCTGTTATCAATGCCTTGTCTTGATATAATGGCCTTATCGTTCATTTTAGCGCATAGTTGTCAATTAAGAATGAATTTTTTCTTAGTAAAATGTATTTAGATATTTATGCCACACACTGTCATATAATTACTGTTAATATATAATTTTATTACAACCTACACAAATATATTTTTTATTCCAAAAATTTATATTATTAGTATATATTTGACTGGTTGATGGCAACATTACATACATGCCTTTGCAACAATAATGACACTCTCTCAAAACAGTTTTTGAAATTCTGGAAACTCTGAGGAGAAATTTCATTAAATCTCTATTGATGAGGAAACAACTAATAACTAATGTTAAAAATTTAAAGTATATTTCATTATAATTTCAGCAGTTCTAAAGAAATCGCAAAATTAATTTTAATGGGCGTCATTATTACTGCAGACGATTGTACAAAGGACAGGCATTTACGCAGATTTTTTGTTGTTGACAGCAAGTGGAGCATATGAAATATCTCTAAATTTTAAGCAACTTTTATGATATAAACAATTTTCGAAAACCGCTAGTTTCAGGGATATTTGGATCAGCGGTATTTTTCTTAGAATGAAATTTTTTAAAAGCAGCTACTGCTAATTTCCATATTAAATTGCTTTTTAAAACTACTGTCAACAAAACATATTTTCTGGTTGTAGTTATATGTACTCACAAGTAAGGTTATTTATTGGGACTATACAATGCTTTTTTCACAAATCATTTATCTTTTTCAGTTTTCGAGATATCGTGATAGAGAGTTTTAATCGGGACACCCTGTATACATCAATTCTTTTAATATTTCTAGAACGCTAATTGCTTAATTTTCCAACACTTTTTGTAAAGCGTAACTTATATTCCTATGATTTTTAAGGAAATACCATCGGAAATATTTTTCAATTTTTTATTAAAAATTTAACACCTCAATATTTTCTTTCTCTAATTTAATAGTTTCTATTTATTATAATTTAACTGACTGAGATTTGAAAACTATAGTATGAATAAGAATATAAAAAATGTTATTAAGAACGATCTTGAACTGAAGTAAAATATGAAATACATATTTTGTACTTTTGAATTTTTAAAAAAATAAAAATATTAAACAAACGGGATACTTAATCCATTAAAAAAAACAAAACTTACATCTAGTAGTATATGTAATGTTCAATTGTAATTTTAAGAATTCAAAAATATAAATAAAACTCTGTACCCTGTGATTTGGACAACTTTGGTGAAGCGGTCAAATTTGAATGTCGACCTAGCTTGCTAATGAGTTATATGTATAATAAACTTGTATAATAAAAATATATTATCTTGTTTATAATCAAATTATATCGACATTTTAGGCATACAAATTTAATTTTTTCTACATTTTTTTAAATTTTCTATACTTAGTAGTTACGGCAAGAATTCAGACGACTGTAACGTAAGTCGTCTGACATTACACAATTGTTTTTATTGACTACATAATTTTCGATAATTTGACGCGTTAAAAACTATACCTAAGTTTTAAAAACAATCGAGCATCAGAAATATAATCCTAATATTCAATTTTAAATTGATGTGATGACGTGTTCTGACCCTTTATACAGTCTCAAATTTGGGCCTGACTATTGGAATCTCGGAAAGTATAAGAGATACGAAAACGCTTACATTATGATGCAGTTACGTGACGTAATATCAACATTAGGAGCTGAAATCAATATATGGGCGGGCCCAGAGATACCAATATCGGGTATGTCCCCCACAGAGCCTAGCCCGAGAATGTGCACCTTAATTCTGTTACTGGCACCGACCAGTTACCGAGGTCACGGCGTAACAATCACTATGTATCAAGTATGCTATACTCGCGTCAAGAATTCAGACATCTTACGTCACGGCTGACGTTACCATTTGTTTTTATTGTCAATGTTATCTTCGATGTTTGGTCGCATTAAAAACAATCATTTTTTGCAATTTAGTGCAATATAGAATGCAAAATTTTAGTGTAGTATATAGTTTTATTACTCTCAGTTGCAGTTTCTTAAATATTTTGATGAAAATATAATGAATTATTCATTTGTTCGTATGACGTAAGTCGTCTGAATTCTTGTCTCGAGTATATTATTATATGACATTTATTCAATCAAATCAATTAAAAAATATATTATTGCGTCTTGTACCCCTCAATTTCTGCACACCACTGTGCTTTCATTACCTTATTAAGTTACAGCCTTCAACATTTATTCGGAACTTTAGTTTGTATTTACTCTGGTCAATATTATGTTTCCGATTTAAATAATTTATAAAACAGGATTAGGTTAATTTTGTTCTTTAAGACATTTTAAATGTTTTCGGAATTTTTATTTTTGCCTGTAGCTGTATTTGTGGTACATTATATTGGCTACATTTTCTATAATATTAAAGATCTATAAAATGTTATATTACAGTAATTGTAAGAAAACTATTTGAAAACGCAAAAATATACATAGTGTTTCATAGTCTATATTTCTGTAAAGCGATGCTCAGATGTTAGGTCAGAAAATGTAAAAAAATCTACTTTTTGTGTCTAGTATTTTCGTAAAAAATCTAAATTGTTTATATGCTCTACGTTACTGTAAGTATTGTAGAAACATACAAATAACAATATTTCCTAAGCTAACATTTAGATAGAGTAATATTACAAGCAATTTTATGTAATTTACTGATATTTAACCAAAATAAAATATAATCCGTTACGCTTATTTGCGTTTGCCGGTATGCCGGCAATATCTGTCTACGTGCGGATAACATGAATATTTGACGTTACCTGTTCCAGACTCATAAAAGGGAAATTGTTGAACTATACGAACTCGATGAATAAATATATATAAATACACTTAAAAAACGCATATATAATCACAGTTAACTTGAATGAATACACGACTAGTAAATGTCAGTCTCAAATCGCGCACGCGACTAGATCTCTCGCGAATGTACTATTTTCTCCATGCTATATCTGACCTTGGGAATTGTTTATAAAATGCATATGGTATACCTACCAGTGATGTAAGATTCTGATATCAGATGCTTAAAAATAGAATGACATCACCTACTTAGCGAGGTATACCTTTTATATTTGGTTGCCTACTTTCAAGTGAACGGCATACGGTATCTATGTACTTAAAGCAAGTTCAAGCACCGGCTGTACTTTTATTACGGTAATAAAGGTTCTTTCTACTTCACCTTATTCTGGGTCATGAGAAGTCTCGGTGATGCATAGTACCGTTGTTTCTACCCGTTAAATGCACTCCCGGCGAGGCAATTAGGAACTGAGGTCGATAAATACTCATAAATTTCTAAATGTTTATTAAGACGGCGTTTTATTGACGAAGGATTGTACTTAACTAAGATAATTATGTACAAAGCGTTCACCTAGGAGGTAGAGGTCGTCATTATCGTAAAGGCAAACTATAATATATTGTCTGAAGCTATTTATTTGTGGCATAGTTTTAGTTTTTCTTTAGTTTTTTTGGGTTTTTGCCACACTTCTGAAAAAATAATAGAGATTAATTAAATAAGCCCTTGCGCCAAACGGAACAGTCAAGGGTTATTTTTGAAACTATGTTTGCCTAACCAAAAAATTTCACACTGAAAAAACAGATAAGCAAAAAATAACAAAAATCACATCACTATCGCTCACTTCCGTATTTTTGACGTTTCGAAAAACTGTTTTCATTCTCAAAATAGTTGTAAAAATATTAAACGTACTTATGTCAAGTTTGACAGTTTAAAACTTGTTTATCTGCTTCCATAGAGATGTTAAATGATTTTTATTTTATTGTTACTTACTTCTTCTTGATACAACTGCAGCCAACAATGATCGATGTTAACTGAACAGTTAGACACACACTTATCTCCGTTCAACAAAATAATCGCGGTCTCTTTTAGTTTTCTTTTGTTGCGTTATCTTCCTTCCTAAAATTTTTGCCGAACCCCATTGAATTAAATGACCGTTTTCCCAAGCGTGTTCGCAAATTTTGATTTTCAAATTCCGTCTTTTATATAATTTTTATGTTCCTCAACTCTAACATTCATAGGCCGAGACGTTTCTCCAACATAGTGTTTATTGCATTCACAAGGTATACTGTAGATGCAATTTTTTGAATTTTGTATATCATTTTTTGGACGCGTTTTAGACAAAAATGATATACAAAATTCAAAAAATTGCATCTACAGTATACCTTGTGAATGCAATAAACACTATGTTGGAGAAACGTCTCGGCCTATGAATGTTAGAGTTGAGGAACATAAAAATTATATAAAAAGACGGTAATTTGAAAATTCCAAAATTTGCGAACACGCTTGGGAAAACGGTCATTTAATTCAATGGGGTTCGGCAAAAATTTTAGAGAAGGAAGATAACGCAACAAAAAGAAAATTAAAAGAGACCGCGATTATTTTGTTGAACGGAGATAAGTGTGTGTCAAACTGTTCAGTGAACATCGATACTTGTTGGCTACAGTTGTATCAAGAAGAAGTAAGTAACAATAAAATAAAAATCATTTAACATCTCTATGGAAGCAGATAAACAAATTTTAAACTGTCAAACTTGACATACGTTTAACATTTTTATACGATTTTGAGAACGAAAACAGAGAGGTTTTCGAAACGTCAATAATACGGAAGTGCGCGATAGTGATGTGATTTTTGTTATTTTTACTTATCTGTTTTTTTCAGTGTGAGATTTTTTGGTTAGGCAAACATAGTTTCAAAAATAACCCTTGACTGTTCCGTTTGGCGCAAGGGCTTATTTAATTAATCTCTATTATTTTTTCAGAAGTGTGGCAAAAACCCAAAAAAAGCAAACTATAATGTTTAAATTGAATAATTTGCTTTAACTTGTTTAAAAAATATGAAAATTATTGAGGTAAAATGCATTATAAAAAATTTAAAAACAATCATAATGGTTATAACCAGGGCCGCGCCAATCCGGGGGTGCAAGGGGTGCGTGGCACCCGGGCGCCACGATTCAGGTAGCGGCAAATGACCGTTGGTTAGTAGCAGACGTCAGTCAAGCTAAACTGCACACTCCCTGTTAAAATATATCTCTTCTTCAGTTAGATCAGATCCCCTTACTATAAATAAGTACTTAGTTAACTTGTTAAAGTGCGAAATTCACTCGACGTCAATTTATTTTTGGTAATTGTATGTGCTTTGCTTTAAACCCTTTTCAAGTGGCATGCCTATAGAATCTTGTTATCTGCAACCCTCGCCTCTCGTACTCATCCATGTGCTGTGAATTAGTCATGCACTCTCTATTATTTTCTGCCTCGGGTAATTGACAAGATAAAAACTTTAAATTTGGGAAATAACTTATCATTTGTATAATCTAATGTCTCAAAATTGGCAAAAAGTGTTATATCCCTACTACTACAAATAATGGGTGTTATGTAATACAATTATTTTTATTGTATTCTTTGTATATTTTTACATCTGAACGTCTTCTCATTTATTACGCCTATGCATTTTTACTCCTCGCAAGCTTTGCCCGTCGCGCTTCGCGCTAGACTAGACCAGAGTCCATATCTACATTTTTGGCGTATGAGTGACGAGTATGTTTACATCAGTTTAAAATAAGTTTTTTTCAATTACTGTCAGCTGTAACTGTTAACAACAATAGAGGGTGCAATATATTAGAAATATTTGGTTGGTATTATGATACTATTTAGGGTGTCCTCCAAATATAAAAATATAGTGACAGTATAAGTAAGGATATAAAAATGAAATATTGCATGGACGTGCAAACTAAGCTTTCAGATCCAACAGAATCAATGGACATTAATGCCATAGATATGTATGATGAAATTGAAAATCTTGTGATATATATTAACCGAGAAATGACCCCCCTAGTAGTTTTAAAATATTCAAAAATGACTTAATAAATGTATTCCCCAACGTGTCCAGCTTTGAGAATATTATTAAACATACCTGAAACGGTAGCCTCTCTCGAGAGATCTTTCTCTTAATTAAAGTTAATAAAAAATTACCTGCGTTCTAGCATGACACAAGAAAGACTTTCTCATTTAGCTATAATAAGCATCCACAGTCAAATTTCAAAAAACTTAGATATATCTGACTTGGTTGAGGAGTTTGCAAAAATAAAGGCCCGAAAAATTATTTTTTGAATGACAAAATATCCACTATTTAAATGAAAAGTCAGTAATACTGATATCTGAGGATCATTTTATATGTACTTGTTATTTTTACACACGTATTTTATATTATAAATGTATTTAGTTTTGTGTTACTTATTAAATCTATTTAAGTTCCTATTCTTAGCTTTTGTTTTTTTAATATTGTTTGTTTTTTGTTAATTGTTGAAGAAAAATACATTTATTATTATTATTAATGTATATTTCGATATTTATTTTATTCCTCCATTATTTGGTGACTAACTTAGAATGCTGCTAGGGCGGCTACCCTTGGCGCAGCCCTGGTTATAACGACAAAGTACAGTACCAAAGTTCACGTCTCTGGCTCTAACAAACAAACGCAAAATGACAGCAAAAAATCTGTTCAGGTGGCATGAATGGGACTAAGGTCACTTGAAAAACATTTTTTTTCACATCATCTCTTTTTACGAACATTTTTATATTGAATTTTCCTTTTCCTTAGAAAGTTACGATGACAAACATTATACAATAGCCTTGTTTATTTACTTACGATAAACAAGGACAATAGCTATTTATGTAATAAGAAAAGAGTGTGTTTTAAGCACAGAACGCAAATAAAACATTAAACAAATTAGCGGGCGTAAAAGTACTTTTGCGCCCGCTAATGCTTTTAAGCTTTTTGATTGATGTTCAGATCGTTTGTGTTTGTGCGCAAAATACTGTAGGAATCCACTTAGTTAAATATTATTTTGTTATATCTGTACTGCTGAATGAATAACACCCCGTATATAATATTATATACGCATTAGATATAGGGGCGACTGGAGACAAAGCAATAATAAACACGGGAACGCAGGGCGAGATACAACGGGTAGGGAGTTGGGTTTTAAGACTTCGGCAGGTTGGCTGGAAGACAGTGAATGGTGATAAGTGGTGCATCTGTTCTAATTTTATAGGTCAGTAACTTGTTTTTGTATATTGTATTTAAAGATTGAATGTTATTGTTTTTTTATTATTTTATTGTCTGTTCAATATTTTATTACAGTTTCATTATATTTTATTATAATTTTGAGGTAAAACAGTACTTGTTGATTTATTGTTGAAATTATATGTATAACTTTAGTTTGAGTCGAAGTTATGCTGTTGTAAATGGTATTGTAAGTTATTATTAATCATCTACGAATACTACTTTATTACTTGAATTAGCGCTTTGCTTGTCAGATGTTTGTATGAGCCTTGATCATTCTATTAATATTTTCTCCCGCGACTGGACAAACATCCGATAAAATGATGCATTAAATATGATTTGAGATTTTTGTTCAACCCCTCAACTACTAGCCTCCCGTATGGGGCCTCAGTACCTTCTGACGCAAGTCGGCTAACTAACCGAAACACTCTTCAGTTTTGTATGTAGAATTATGATTATATTACGGTGTATTCAAGTACTGAAATACAGATACATATTTATTATTGTTATCATTATTATTACCATTGCAATAGCGACAGCGATTCTTTGAATTGTGATCGGGGTTTTCTATGTCGTGCTCTTTTCCCCCGTGAATTCAAGGCTGAGTACGGCACTGATAGGTGGTTAGGTAGGATATTACACCATTGACAGAAAACTAACAAAGAGGTGTATTTCGTAATTTGTTTTGTCTCCCTAATTTCGTAAATATGTAGCACATTCGAGGTAAGTTAATAAATAATATAAATAAACACAATGTAGATAAATCTTCTCGCTATAATGGATTGTTTTTTTTGCCAGCTTCTCTGTAGATTTATCTTATGAATTATGATCAGAATATCTCTTTGAATTTATTGTAGGGTACTATAAATTATTAAGAAATTTCAAACAGTGATCTTATTTTATTATTGAAATTTGAAGTTTCTCTTTTTCTGTCTAATAGAATAATTATCATAAAAACAAAATTCTACATAGGTACCTATTTTGGATATCTTTCATTACATAAATATTATATTTTATTTTACTTTTACTCAACTCTTACGTACGAGGAAATCAAACGTGTTTTCTAAGTCATTTACAAAATTTTCAAAAACGCATATATTCAAATTTTTAGTACATTCTTGAATCCTAAAGGAAATAAAAAATAGTTAAAAATTGCGCAAATGATATAAGGAAATGTGGACTTAAAAAAATGTCAAAAGACTTTATTTTTTACTCTACTTAAAAAAATAATGATCACCTATGGATAAATCATCATGTAGGCGGATGTCATTATAATAAATACATTAGTAATATTATAAATATATTTAGGATTGAAAGGTCGCATATTTTATCAACAAAGCATTTTAGAATGACTAATTACATTCTAAAAATTGTAGGCGCACTAACAAGATATCGATGCATATTTTATTTTAAAATAATTGTTACCCAATGGAATTATACTAGAAACATTGCGAATTTTAATATAATTAAGTAGCTCTTATGAACTTATCACTTATGTAGTAACCACTTCTGTAAACATATAAAATTTGAATTTTAAATGACGTATCAAAGTTTACTCACCTGTATGTCATTGAGGGCATGAGTAATCTTCTGAATATTGAAGTGTAGACCGGCAAGCGTAGATACCGGTTCGTCTGTGAATTTGGTCCTCGAAATGACTGCCTTGACTTTATCGAGAGTCTGACAGTAGTCCTTCCAGATTTCAGCGTCCTGTTCCAACTGGGCCTTTTGGGACTTGGCGGAGTTGAGCGTGTTCTTTAGAACTTGAGTGTGTTGCTGTTGTTCCCTACTGAGTTCTTCTTGCTCGTACGGTGTCAGACTGGGCCAAATCTTATCAGCAGCTTGCTGAATGGTTTGGGATACCAATTCTTTCATGTTACCTTCGGTGCTGAAAAAGATTTTGTGTTCTTCCAAGTCTTGCAGAATGTTTTCGAAGTCGACACCTTCTTTGTGGGACGCTAGTCGGATTTCTGCTTCCTTTACCCAGTCAAATAGTTTTTGTCTGTGCGTGGCATATTCCTCTCTCAAGATCTTATTGCTTTCTAAATATTTCTGTCGCTCTTCTAATTCTCTTGGTAACGATGATATAAGAGAATTAGCTTCTTGTAACTGTTCTTGTAAAGATCCAGGCATACTGTCGTCGTGCCTAGTCGCGTCTTGTATTTTTCTTATTTTGTCTAAATAACTATTGACATTTTCAGCTAAAGTATGGTGTTTAGCCAGTTCTTTATCAACGCTGTTAACGTCTCTGCTTAGCAGAGGCCGAGATCGCACAGCTGCCTCATTAGCATGCAACCAGTCAAGTATTTCTTCCAATTCTGCGGCTAATTTACGATGTTCGGCTGCGGTATTCTCATGTTCTTGTCTTTGTTTCTCAACTGCTCGCCTCAAGTTTTGAAGAGACTGTTTAAGAGACTGGATTTGTTCTGTAATAGTATTTCTATCTTGAGCGGAACCGTCCGAAGCTATTTGCTGTCCTTTGTCTTCTGCTGAAGCTAAGAGGGCTTCACATTCTTGAATTTTCACAATTATGTCATCGTATTTCTTAATCTTTTCTTCTATAGTACCGCCGGATTTTTCTACGTCACGAACGATTTCAGTGTATTTTGTTATGAATGTCATTATTTCTGTTATAAGTGCGAGATATTGTTCTCTCAGCAACAACAATTGGCGTAATTTAGCAATTTGGTCTTCTATTAATTTGATAAGGTCATCTTGTAAGTTGATGATACTTTGTAATTCGGCTTGGTTTGCACCTGGGACATCACCGAGCTTGGCTTTATTTGCTTTTAGATCCTGTAAAAGTCTTTCGTACGTCGAAAGAACGGTCTGAACGTCTTCGACTTTCGTTCCTATTGGTTTGTTAAGTTCTTTCAATTGGCTTTGGATTTCCTGGATAAATTGTCTGCTTTCTGCAAGACGTTGTTGTGCGTCTTTAATCTGTTGAATGTTTTGTCTTAGTGCATTAGTTCTGTCTTGTATCAAAGCTGCCACTCTACTATGACGATCTCTTAGACCATTTAATGTATCGTTTAGAGTAAGTTTATCAGATTCGCTTATGGTAGGCAAAATAGCTTTGCCTTGTTCGGTAATTTTTTCAATGTCTCCTTGTACTTGTTGGGCATCATCGTTGAGTTTTTCGTATTTCGATAACTGTTCTTCAAGTACATCTAAGTTAGCAGCTCTTATATCGGAGGATGTAGCGACTTCTGCTTCTTTTAGCCAATTGATACATTTGTCAATATCACTTTCAAATTGGCGTCTTCCTTGCAACAAATCAGATAGAGCATGGATTTTCTGCTGTGATTCAAATTTGAGGTTATCGTATTCTTCTTTAACTTCGTTTAGAAGATGCTGCAAACGTTCGCGGTCATTTTCATCACATTCTTTTAGGACGCTATTTCCAAGTTTGAGAAGATCATTGAGATCGCCTTCATTGAATTCTTTTATATCATTTTCATATTGTTTGTGTTGCGCTATTTCACGTTCAACTTGGTTAGCTTGTAAAGGCAAGTAGCCACTGAGCTTTCTAACTTCGGCGTTCTTAGCTTTGAGCCAAGCTTTAGCTTTCTCCAAGTTCGACTCCAAGTTTCTTCTAGTATTAGCTGCGGCTGTAACGCGATCTATCTCGGACTTAATTTTCTCCACCAACTGTTCTTGTTCAGATCCTAGATTTTTCAGTGAACTTTCCAGCTGATTGTGTTCGGACGGTTCTAATTCGTTAGTCATGTTACCAATTCGCTTGATAAGAGTTTCCTTGAGGAGTTGTTTATTGTCGGCCTCTTTTAGCAGATCTTTTAAAGCATTTAGTTTGTCTTCAGCTTTACGGCTTTCGAAACCAAGTGGACTAGGTCTTTGCAAACTAACAAGTTTTTCCTTAACCCAGTCTCTAGCTTGTTCGATTTCGTTCCTGGTGTCTTCTATGCCCTTTCTTGTCATTTCGAGAACTTGAAGCTTGCGCTGGAGTCTCTTGGCTATATCGTTATAACGTCTTTCAACCGATTTTGTTTGTTCTTCGACTTGTTGGGAATCTAAGTTATTTACAAAGTCAATTACTTGGGAAGCCAGACGTTTTACTTCATCCAATCTTTTCGGACCTTGGTCTTCGAATTCGGCTTGAAGGTCGGTAATAGCGGATTGTTTTTGTTGGCAGTTAAGACCCGAACCTTTGTCTATGGCGTCAATTCTCTTGGCTAGATTATCAAACCAGTTGGTAATCACTTGAATGTGTTGTCGGTATTCATCTATTATTTCCTGATTGGCCTGCTTCTGGGCGATAACCGCTGTTAGTTCGTTTTCGAGATTGTCCAACATCTTTTCTAACTCATCGTTCTCATCATCGGATGCTGTGAGCTCTGTAAGTAAGTAACTTCTTCGTTGACCAATTGAAGTTAGAAGATCGTTCATGTTGTTCAGCTCTTGCTTGGCGGCATCAACCCTTAGTTTGACAGGACGGTTTTTCCATTCATTTACTGTGGCTCTTTGGGCTATTATCCAGTTTCGTAGTTCTGTTCTCTGTCTTTCTTTTTCCTCAAACTCAGCGACGGAAGTGGTCAAATCGCTGAGATGAGCTTGCACCTATGAAAAATATTTATCATGAACAATAGCACTTCTTTTATTAATGAATAAGGTGGTATACTTGAAAATATTTAATCATGATAAAAATATGTCACAATTAAGTAAACGATTAGATATTATATTGTATATAAAGTCTCCCAAAGGATTTAATTCAAGCGAAATAAAATAATTTTTTTCAGTTCAGCATAAAAGATATTTTTTGTTTACTTTCTGTAACAATTTCCATATGCACAAAATAAATCTTTTGGAAGGTACACTGTTTCTTATGAAGTTTATTACAATTTGGATTATTAAAAAAATATATTTACAGCATTCAAATATTTACAATTTCTCTTCATTAACACTCTGTAAAGTCATGCAATTATGCTAAATACAAAGCAAACAATATAGAAATTAAGAAATGTGAAAATGTGTATTCTACAAAGCTGTGCAGTTGAAAGTGCAATAAAATTATTGTCATGTTTATATTTATGATGTTTAATGATGTTATGTTTATTTAGTGATTGTATTATCCAAATTTTGAAATATTTTTTTAATTACTACCATTTAAAAAATATTTTTTCTTTTCTATAACATTAAAAACTGCAAAGAAGACGTAATTTTCAAATATACTCCACATTTTTATTCCCAAGAGTTAATATCTTGTTTATATTGTCTGAAATGCGAAGATATAAATCAGGTATTCTTTGTCAACGAATGACCCCCACCTATCAAAAAATGAAGACGTTCAATTATTGAAGTGAACAAAAACTCAAATAAAAGCTTAGACAATATACTTTTGAAAAATAAGTGGCTAAAATGGATTCACAAACTGGCAGAAGTCAATCTAAAATAACCAAATATCGATAAAAATCGGTAAACCGGGGATGTGGGAAGTAACTGATCATGATTTAGGTGTTATATCTTCAAAATTCAAAATGGCCAATCCAACATGGCGCACTTTTTCTCTCAAGCCACGAATTTCCAAAAGAATCGGGATACAGGGTTTTAGGGGGGGATTGATCATGAATTTGAGGTTAGATTTTTATAATTCAAAATGGCAGATCCAATGTGGGTCTTTTGATAATATAACACCGGACTAGTAATCAGCGACCGCCATAACCCCGGTATACTGCTAGATATTCGATTATTTTAGGTTGACTTCATTTATATTTTAAAAAAGAAATGTTGAGGTCGACAGATTTCAGCCGCCATATGAAACCCGCCATTTTGTGAATCCATTTTACCACTCATTTTTCAAAAATGTAATGCTATCTAAGTTTCCATTTGAGTTTTTGTTCGCCTCAATTGGACGTCACCAATTTTGGACAGATGGGAATCATTTGTTGACAAAGAATGCCTTAAATATAACTTTCTGTTTAACAAAAATTATCGGCATTAATAAACCTTATATTATATGTGGTTCTTTTTTAAAGTCAAGCCTAAATGAAAACAAGGGCAGATGAATAATGGCGTAATGCACTGCTAACCTACCTGATCGATCTGTGTGTTCAGTTTGTTAACAAAACCACGTGACATAAGTTGATCCAAAAGCAATTTCAGTTTACTAGAATCCTCAGAAGTTGCCGATCCCTTGTGCGTCTATGAGTAAAGCAAAAACGTGCAAAAAATTCAAAGAAAAATATAAACCAGCAAAATAAAAATAGGAAAAAGAAAATCAAAAGCCATTACCATACATACTCTGTACACTTACCTGATCGATTAGGTCTTCTAATCTAGCTCTGCATTCCAATTCTTTGATGGGGACAGGTGGAGGTAATGTGTCTCTTGGACTGCTAGGTCGACTGATGGAAGCTGTAGCTGCCTCGCAAGCTTGCACGGCTAATGCTAGTCGAGATTTTTCGTTTTGTAATTTGTTGTGGATAACCTGAAAGTAGAAAGTCTTTATTTTGATCACCATTTCTTCTCAATGTATAATTTTACCTTTGCTGTCTCTAATTGAGTCTGAGCATCCTTTAGATTTTCAATAGGTTTTTCAATTTCCTCTGCCACTATTGGTTCGTACTCATCTAGATTTTGCATTATACTTTCAAGAGTATCTTCATATTCCTTAAATTTAGCCAGAGAATCAACCAATCTGTTTTTGATTTGCACAGCAGTCTGAAGCAAGGAGTTGTAACTATCTTGTACATTGTTTAGTTGTTTTTCTATTGTATCTTTGAGAGCAGGGGCGGAATTTACATATTTTTCAATTTGTCCGTAACCTTTGGCCTTTACGTCGTCCAAAGTGGATTGGTACTTTTGAATTTCTTCTAATAGAACTTCATGCTGAGCTAATTGTTCTTCTGTTTGTTCTCTATTGGTAATATAGAGAGAATTATGTGCCATCAATTGGAAGGACACTTGCAATAGCCACTTTTCTGTTTCTTGTAATTTTTGATGATATAAATTGTAATCTTCCAATTCTGCCTCTACAGATTCTTTGAGAGCATTACAAGTTGCCGAAAGTTTCTCATACCGTACTTCTAACTGTTTGACTTGCTCTAACACTATCGGTTGCTTAGCCCAAGAACTTAATATAGCTGCTTCAGCTTTTAGGCGAGCCAAATCGATTTGTTTGTTGCTTATTTCCACTTGCAAGTTCTTGTACCTTTCGAGTAGCGTCTTCATTTCACTTTGTTCTCCTTTTGTGTTTGGTTTTTTCTTAAGTTGTTGTTCTATTTCGTTTAACCATAGTTCCAATTTTTTCCTAGTATCATTGTAGTCTTCCCACCTGGCCAGTCCAGCTTTAAGTTGTGCTTGAATGGACGTCAGATCCATATTGAGTTGATCCCAACTGTTCCTTAATGTCGTCATGTCTTCTCTAAGTTCATTTTGCTTGTCAGCGGGAGCTGTATTGATAGCTTTTCCAAAAGCATCTTGCAGTTTAGATAACAATTGTTGCCCTTCACTCATTCTAGCAGCAACATGCCGAGCGGTTTCGAGTTTTGCTCGCATATTCGATTCGTCTCCTTCGCCGAGGCAATCTTGAACAGACTTATGGGCAGAGTGTAACCATTCCTCAAGCTCTGCCTTAATTTTAAGGAATTCTGTATGATCTGAAAGATTCTTTTCTACTTTAGACACGAGACTTTGAGCGTTTGTTAAAAGGTTTGTGTATTCCGTTTGTAATTGGACCGTTTTGTCACGAACCCAACCAACTGCACTTAATTCCATAAGAGCTTCACACGAATCTGTTAAGTTCTCCATTTGCGGTTTTTGCGCAATGATTTCCTCAAGTAAAGCCCGACATGTTTCTAAATCTTCAGGTTTATTATTTTCAAGTTGTTGTCTTTGAGTTACTAGGTTTTGATATTTGTCGATACATTTGTTCATAGTTTCATAGTTGCTCTTAAATTCTTTCCAGGCTTCCTTGCATCTATTTAGAGACTTCTGTGTTTCCGTACAAATAACCTGCAATCCTTCCCAGTCAGCGGTCAGTTGTTCGATTTCTTGACGAATAGTGTCTTTGCCATCTTCTCCTGTGGTTTTCATTACCAAAATGCTGAGCTCAATGGTTTTGTTAACTAAGTCGTCGCACTGTGGGAGCGATGCCGCTAATTCTGATATTTTAGCTTCCTTTTCAACAATTTTCTCCAATTCATCGTGAAGATTTGAACAGTTCTGTATTTCCATTTGCGAATTTCTGATCCAATCTGAAGCTTTGTTATACGAATTCTTATATTGTTCATGATCACCTACTTGACTTTCCAGGTCGGAAATTGCAGAATTTAATCGAACTTTAAGATCTTCATATCGTTTAATTGCATTTTCATATTCAGTGGTGGACAAATTTTTGTCTTCGGCTATTTTGGATTTTAGTTTTTCAGCTAATTCATTGTGGGAACCGATTTCTTTCTGTACGGACTTGAATTTTTCTAGTTTAGCTTTCTTTTCACTTAATTCGTTGAGATAGCCTTCATCAAACTGTATTTGGTGTTCTTGGTCTTGAAGCCAATCTAATAGCTGTTTATAGATTTTATCAATTTCTTCCAATTGACTGGCCCTAGACTGAAGTTTATTCCTTATATCTTGTACATCGTTCAGTAGTTTCTCCATGTCTTGTTTCAGATTTTCAGTATCTTCTTGAATTTTGGCAACTCCTGATTGTTCTGTATTCATTATGACACGTTCCTTGAGTTCGTATATGTACCGCAACTTATTTTGTCCCTGTTCTAAGGAAGTTCTAATATTCTTCACAACTCCTAATTTATTATTAATTTCTACAAGAGAATTTGGAATATCCAGGCAACCATTGAGTTTTTCTCTTGTCCTATCTATCCAGTCTTGGCATTCTTGATACAATGCACTATGTTGTTGATGTTCTTGATAATGGAGTTCTAGTCGCCTCATGACTTCTTTCGCTAATGAGAGGATAGCGTTGTATTTAGTAGAAAGTTGAGTAATGGCATTGCTGACTCTTGTATCAGCGCAAGTTTCTAGAAGAACTTGTGCTTTCATATTTAATCGATCTAGCTCAGTTTGCCAATCGAATAGAGTTTGCAGTTGTAACTGGAATTGTTCCAGAACAGCTCGCTTTTCTTCTAAACTATCTTGAAGCTTGTTGTAGGACTGAACCAATTTTTCAGTTTGAGCCAACCATTCCAAGGCATCCTGATACTGTTCTTCGTACTCTGTCCATTTTACAATTCCAACTTCCAACAAACTCTTTGTACTATTGAGATTATCCACGTAATTGTCAAAATCTTCTTGCAGTAGTCCTACTTCTTCTTCAATAATATCTTTATCCATGTCGTCGGCATATTGAAGAGCTTTATCCGCTTGATCTAAAGCACTTTCCAACTTCTTCTGTCCTTCGGGAATTTCATTTGTGAGTGCTCTCAGTTGAGATAGTTTACTACCAAGGCTCTCTTTATCACCAGTGGGCTCAGAGCATTTGCTGAGACGTTCTTTGGACAAGCGTAACCACTGAACAAAATCGTTGGCTGCATCAACAAAAGCTTGATGCTGTTCGACAACTTCTTTTTGTTTAGCGTAAAGTTCTTGGGCTTGTTTAGAGAGAGTTTCGTATTTGGTTGAAATTTCTGAGGCTGGAGCTGCTTGTTTCAGATCTTCAGCTTTAGATGTAACTGACTGAATCATAGGTTCGAATGAGACAATGTCTTGTACAATACTGCCTGTCTCACGCAATGTAGCTTTTCTTTCTCCTATTGGCAAACTACTAAGACCTCCTTTTTTGGATTTTACTACTATAGGCTCTGTAACTTGTTGTAGTTTAGCTTCACGATCCGTAATCCATTGTTGAAGTTGATTGTAAGAACTATCATAATCGGCCCATTGAAGCAGGGCTGTCTCCAAATGAACTTTTGCAGTTGACATTTTCTTTACAATTCTGTCCCAATCAGTTTGTATTTCTTTGAGTTCATTATTAATAGCCTCTCTTCCATCGGAACGAGTATTTCGTAAAACTTTTTCACCGCAATTTACAGTGGCGTGCACTAGATTC
Source organism: Monochamus saltuarius (assembly GCA_025584915.1). Classification (NCBI taxonomy): domain Eukaryota; kingdom Metazoa; phylum Arthropoda; class Insecta; order Coleoptera; family Cerambycidae; genus Monochamus; species Monochamus saltuarius. Next base: position 52,819,730 of record CM046725.1, on the reverse strand, counting down.
TGACCTTCCTCGCGTTTTTGTATTAAATCCTGGATTTGATTTAGATGTTGTTGTAAAACTTCTTTACTGCTATTGGATGCTGCTTCTGAACAATTTCTAATCAATTCTCTGGCATTATCAATCCATGTCCTTGTCTTTTCTAAGTTATCGGCGTATTCCTTATGTTGTTCGTGGTTGGTTTCAACTTTCTTGAGCACGTCTTTGGCTAAGTTCAGTTCAACTTGATATCTGGAATTCAATTGCTGTAATTGGTTATTCACGTGAGTTTCTAACGGCGATTTCAATAATATTTTTGCAGAATTGTTCAGCTTTTCTATCTGATCTTTTCCATCCACTAGTCGTTTTAATATTCCTTCTACTTCCGCAACTTGTTTCTTTTTTTCTTCCAATGTCGGCATTAAAGCAATTTTCTGGTTTTTAATTAGAATTGTGATTTGTTGTAGCCAGTCAGATATTCGTTCAAATTCATCCTTGTATTCTCTCCAGTGCGACAGAACTGCCTCTAATTGTTCTCGTTGCTGTTTTAAGTCTTTAAATAATCTCTCAAACGATTCTCTTAGAGCTCTTATATCATTTTTAATGGTTTCTTGACCTTGGCTGTTTGTATTAGGAATAACAACTTGAGCTGCATGTTCCAAGTTTTCAAGAAGTACTTCGCCTTGAGCTTGTTTGTTTAATAAGTGATCTAGTGGTCCAGCAAGGGTTTCTACTGTCAATTTGTCGCTGAAAGGTCTTTGAAGTTGAGGAACTTTCTCTTGTGCTCTAGTCATCCATGTCTGCACTTCATCATGAGCCTCCTTATAAGCTCTGTGATCTTTGTATTGAGATTCTCGTTCAGCTAGCAGTTTCTGCAAAATAGTTTTATTAATTTAATTCTACTAAAACCAACTAAATTATACTTACGTTAATTTTTTGGGCGATGTTATCGAATCTGTCCAACATGTTCTGAGCTTCAATTGCTGCTTCCCCTCCACGTTTACTCTTCAAAACTTCCGCTGCTTGTGCTTTCAAATTATCTACTTCAATCTTTTCGCATCGAACTTTTTCTTCAAGATTCTTTATTCTGTCTAATTGAGACTTCTTTTCCGTTACAGTTCCTTGCAGTTCAGACAGTTCTTCGTGCTGACTTTCCAACCATTCAACTGTCTTGTCTAGTGCTTTGATTTCTTCCAGTAATCCAGCCCATTTTGTGAGAGCGTCATCCAAAAGACCCTTTGTTTCAACCATTGAAGATGCTAGGTTAGACCACTCTTCTTGCAAATTTGCTAAAGTTTGATTGATGGTGTCATGGCCATGGGGTGCAGTATTAGCTAATACAATCTGTCCCAATTCTACTAAACTTTGCAATTTAGAAAATCCTTCTTCTTTGTTTAGGAGCAGTTCTTGAATTGTTTCCAATTTGTTCTCTAACTCTTTTTGTGAAGCTGAGTTGATATCTGAACAATAAGCTAGTTTTTCTTTAATGTCTTCCATCCATTGTTCACACTGACCAACTTGGGAGTTAAAATCTTTATGATTGTTGACATACTGTTGCCAGCGGGTGGTTAATTCTTTAACTTTCTGACAGATCTGTTGGTATTTGACTCCAAGTTCAGATATTTGAGATGGTCTACTCATCAAACCTTTGTTAAGTTGTTGCAACCTCTCTGTAACTTGATCGATTTCGAGTTCTTTCGCCCTAATTTCTCCTTGTAACGATTTAAGCGATTCCAACTGTTCCTCCTTTTCTTTGGCTGTAGCCTTCAAATCAACCGAATGAAGCTTAGCATCAGTTTCACGTATCCAAGTTAAGCAATGATCCTTCAGTGCTTCATATTCGGACCAGTGTTCTAATTTACTCTCCAACTGATGGATGATATTTTCAATAGTAGATACTAGTGCAGCCCATTCTTGCTGCGAATTTTCGATTTGTGATCTAATTTTGCTTTGCCCATAATCTATGGTGCCTGGTATGACTTTATCTCCCAAAGTTTTGATTGATTTTACACGAGATTCCTCATCTGGTAATGTTGCTTGTAAATTCTGTAAAAAAATTGATAAGAAGATCAAATTTATACCCTTGCATCAAATACTTTATAAAGTGATACAGTAAATAACTTTTCAATTTTTCTACCAACAAATTTCGTTTTCGCGGCATTCTTAAATTTCCTGCCAAATTATTTTTTGTTAATCAATATTTAAATCTAATTTTTCCAAATCGGTGGAAGAGGCACAACTAATGGTGGCCATCACACTTTCTCGATAATAGTTTACTGGATTTCAGTATTTTGGGAATATGTAGACAAAAATCAAAAGTTTATCAAAATATCAAATTTTCTGTGATTAAAAAAGCCTATTTATTAATTTCTGAATTACAATGTGAAATTAAGTTGTGTATTAAACTAATCTGTTTCATAAATATATGTCTTAATTTATATGTATAAACCAAATTATAAAGGTAGAAATGCTAAATCGGATCAACTCTATGTTCACAGATATACTGTTTTAAATCAATTAATCCATTTCAAACCTTGGTAAATTATCAACAAATTGTTTTTTGGGCGTTTCTTTGTGATACAAAATTTAAAAATGTTATTAAGTACAATCCATTTCTCTATGGCTACGTCAGAAAAAATAGGAGAGACAATGTAACCCTTTGCCCTCTGTTTCTACATTTATTTTTAGATGTATTCCTTCCCTTTTCACACAACACAAAAAGTATCTCTACTAAATTTTAAACTGAGACGTTAAAAATTGCCAAAATTATTGCGAAGAAACAATTTTAAAAGGCCAATTTTAAGCCTGTATCTTTTAGGGCAGATATTTTTGCATATAGGTAAGTAGGGTTCAATTGTCGGCAAAAATATACAGTGTGTGGATTGACCTGCTCTTTTTCTTTAAATTCAATTATGTATTAATATGGAAAAACAGATTTCCAATTGTTTCAAACTATTTCACATAAAAACTTTTTACCTTGAGTCTTTCTAGGTTAGACTGAAGGGTTATTCTTTCCTGTTCTATATCCCCTAGTACAGAAACTGTGTTACGTGTGGCGTCCATCCATTCATGGCCATCAAGAACAGCTTTGGAGTATTGTTGATGGTCGCTGACTATATTCTCATAGCTTTCCACAAAGCCTTGACCACGTTTAACGATCTTCGCATGTTGCTCGGTAATGTTGGCCAGCTGTCTGTCAATTTGTTCATTTCTTTCTGGTAAACTCTCTACTCTATCACGCAAATCCACAATATCCTGTTGATGCGCTGTAGCGTCATGCAACAAATTTCGGTAAACTTGGAGCTGAGCCTTCTTCTCGTCCAGAGTAGCTTTCAGTTCTATTTCTTGAGGTAATTGAATTTCCTTCAGCCAGTGCATAATGCTGTCGACACATTCATCGAAACCTGACCATCTTTCGAGTTTGGCCTTAAGGTCTCTGTGTGTGCTGTTAATTTCGTCAAACAAGGCTTCTAGACCTTGTTGCAATTCTTGTAGTTGGGTGCGAATAATGTCTCTACCTTCCGGTGAGGTAGTTGGATAAAGTTTTTCCCCTAGTTCGATGGTGTTATTGAGTAGCAAAGTTGCACTGGTTTGTTGTGATAGTAACTCTTCAAGAACCTTAGCTTGCTCTGCGAGAATTTCACGCGCCCCTCCTTTAATATTTTCCTGGCAGTTGTTAAATCTGGAAAGAAATGGGTAAGTGGGAAATCTGATACGGTTTTTCTATAGTATTAATTTACCTGACTTGAGCAGCAGAAATCCAATCAGAACATTGTTTATACTTGTCATTATATAATTTGTGATCCGCCAAAGCTTGTTCGCATTTCTTTAGAATCTCCTTTGCGGTCACCTGAACTGACTGGAATCTCGATGTTATTTGTTGGATATTCACTGAGATCCTATTATCTCCGCTGCTCTGTACTAACTCTGTCGAATCATCAGACATCTTATCAAATTCTGCCTCGTTTTGACGCAGATTTAGGATGAGAGCCTAAAACATATATATTTTTGTAGAAATATTTTGCAAGGTAACAAGAAAATCGCCATCTAATTGATGAAGATGGAAATGAAAACTACTGAACTACATACATCACTGATTTTAGATAGACGCTCTTTTTCCGACGGTGTATTTTCGAATTTTAGTGAACTGCTTAAGAAGAACACAGAAACCTAAAGTACCAAATGCAAGATAGTATAAGAGATTTGGCCCAAATGGCATACATTTATCTTCAATTTATAATTTTAGCACCACTATGCTCAAAATTTGTTAGAAGTTTAAACTTTCATAATGAATGTAAAAAAAAAGTCTGTGGAAATTAGATGTAAAATTTACAAAAACGAAATAGTATCATGGTATCAGCAACTATTCCAAGTTATTTCCTTATTTTCATTGTACAAGTCAACTCGAAACCATGATACACTCAAATCTACACTTGATCTTTATTTTCAAAGTTCCATAAAAGAGTACATCCTGTTGAAGAAGCTATTCGACAACAGAATGGTCTATATTACAATTTATACACATTAACAAATTGAGTAGTATGAAAAAAATTCATTTAAAAAGTGATAATTATAGTAAACGGCATTTTAGCCAAATCTCCTTTAAATGTGCATATTGTATATCCAAAATCAGTGACAGAATGAATACATTCACAGGAAAGAGCTAACATCTATATAGAAAGAGGCCCACCACCTAAAAGAAAGGCAAAACGTAACAGAAGAAACTATGGAAATAAAAGAAGTGCAACAGATTTACAGTGTATGTTGATCTTACTTGCTCCAAGTGATCTGTAATGGTAATGAAATCCTTCACGTCTATTTTGCGTGATTCTGTCATTCTAGCTAGGTCCTATAGAATTCATTCAAAAAAATTAAAAAAAGGTTAATTAAAACAGATGGGTACAAAAAACTTACCTGGTATTTTTCTAACTGTTCCTGTTTTTCTTCTACTGTCGCCTTCAGACTGTAATTCTTTAATGACAATTCAGCTTCGGCCAACCAAGATAGGAGTTTTTCGAGTGTCAATTCGTAGTCTCTCCATTGTTTCAATCTATTTTCGAGTGCAGATTTGATGTCCATTAGGGCAGCTACGAATTTTTCCTGGTCGAATTTAAGGTTGGCGACGTCTCTTTGCATAGCTTCTTGCGCCCGAGCGGGCAATGTGGAAATTTTATTTGCTACGTGATTTTCTAGATCTTTAAGTTTAATATTGCTTTCAGGTAAATGGTCCTGTATGTCGTTAATATTGTTAAGCTTTTGCTCAAGAATTTGCTTGTTGCCTCCGTAGTCTACGTAGCTGTTAAGTTTATCCCAAAGCTGTTTCTGGTTGTCTTGCTGTGCTTTATGCAAATCGTAAAATTGCTGATAAATTTCCAAGCAATCTTCCAACTGTTTGATGTTGCCTTGAGCTGTTTTAGCTAGATTTTGGTAACGGTCATTAATGGATTTGACGCTTTCTTCTACTACAGCCGTTTTGTCTTTGTTATTTGTTAGCTGAACCAGGGTTTGAGCTTTTTCAGTAACCCCTTAAAACAAAAATGTATACATGTATTTCACAACAATTTAAATGTTACTGTACCTTCAATAATCCTCTTATGTGCCAAGATTTCTTGATATGTTGTTTTGTGTTTTAAAAGTTTTCCTCTTACTTCTTGCATAGATACCCAGGAAGCTGGTTCCAATTTGACTTGTTTTTCCATAGAATCTAGCCATGCCAATGCTTGTTGTAACATATCTTGGTAACTAGCCAACTGTAAGCTTTGTGCATCTTGGAGTTTCTGCTCTTCTTTAATTCCTGTGAAGTTTCGGATTATAAAATGACTATATTTTTACATATATGAGTACACTTACCTTCAACAAGTTTGTCCCATCTTTCTCGGATATTTCTGATATCATTTCTAACAGTTTCTCTTCCTTGAGTGGCGGTATCTGGTAGAAGCCTTTCGCCGAGTAACGTCAAAGAGTTGACCTTATGTTCTCCTTGTTCTCTTTCAGATAAAAGTACTTGTAATCGATTAGTGGTAGCTTCTACATTGTTTGCTAAATCACCCTTTTGTAATACGGCCAAATGATCTTCTAGAGGTTGTAACCAGTTTGATGTTTCTTCAAGTCTTTGTTGATATTTAGTGTGATCGTCAACAATTCCCTGCCACCGATTTATGACGTCTTTGGTTAAACTGTGTAGATTTTGAAACTTCGTACTTATTTGAGTCGCAATCGGTTTAATCCTTTGGGCACCACTGGTTTGCAGAAGAGTGTGACTCCTATCAACAAAGTGGTCGATTTCTTTTTCTTTAGCTGACACTTCTTCGCGTTGTTTTTGGAAGAGTTTAAGTTGATTTTCTTTTTCAGATAATGTAGCTTGCAGTGGTTGGTCCCTGAACTTAACTTCAGTATTTTTAAACCATTGAGTAAGATTTTCTAACATATTTTCGAAATCCTCCCATTGTCTTAATGCATTATTTTGTTTGTTCAGCGCAGTACTCAAGTCATCCAAATGTTGACTTAGAAGTCCTTGCATTTCTTCTAGTTCTTTCTTTAACACTTCGACGCCTTTTGGTGCTGTGCTCTTAGCAACAGCAATTACTTTTTCTTTCAGATTAGCCAATAACTTTGTACCTTCTTCTTCATTATAATCCTTAAGTAAATTTATACTTGCTATTCGCTTAGTTATGTCTGCTTTCTCACCGCTAACGTTGTCGTATTCTTGAAGTTTTTCATTTTGTTCATTAATCCAGTCTTTAAATGCTGCCACTTGTTGATTATAATTACTATGTTTATCAACACAATCCTCCAAGTTTTTCAATAATTCTTCTGATTTACTTACGATACTCAGGAACAACTGTTTTATTGACTGCAAGTAAACGTTTAGAGATTTATCTTGTGTTTGGTCTACAAGTTGCTGAGCTTTATCACATACAGTTTCTACCAGTTGTTGATGGGACATGATTTCTTGATGCATGATCTTGTGATTTTGAAGTTGAGCTCGCTTTTCTTGCAGAGTTGACTTTAGTTCAGTGTGCTGATGCATTGCTTTTTCTACATCTCGAAGCCATTTAGTCAGTTGTTCTTGTGTAGCAGTGAAATCTGAAAATTGGGTTAAACATTGGTCTAGTTTGTTTGTAGAGTTTTGTAAATCATCTGCAAATGTATCCCAAATTGTTCTCAAATTTCTCAGTTGTTGCCTTATAATTTCTCTACCATCGGGTGAAGTATGTGCGTACAACTTCTCTCCTTTTTCTATCAAGCTTTCAAACTGAACACTTCTCTGATTGCGTTCATCTATAAGATCTTTTATTTCTTGCTGTCTATTTTGAAGAACATTTAAATCTCCGACAATATGACATAAATTTTGAAGTTCTTCCTCTTTATCTGACAACCAGTGTAGGAATTCATTATATTCTTGGTTAAAATCATGGTGTTCTTTTACGAATCCTTCATATCTGTTAACGTTTTCCCTAACTGCATTTTTGAGCGATTGGTATCTCGTAGATAATTGTGAAACTTTAGCATCTGTTTCTATATTCTTTATCATTTCTGTAAAGTTGTTAAACTCTGCTTCTTTAGTTAGGATTTCTTTTTCTAATGCTTTGAGTTTTTCCAAGTGAGACCGCTTGGCATCTTCGGTGTTCCGTAAACTTTGATCTTTAACTTGACCTTCCTTTGTCTTGAGCCAACTCTCCAGACTATCTAAAATTTTGCCGACTTCAGCATATTGATTGTTGATCTCGTTAAGTTTTTCTTGTGCGTCTGAGCAAAGTTCCAGGAATAGTCTCCATGATTTTTCTTGTTCGTCGAAACTATTAATCAATGCTGGATGACCACTAGGAGCTGTTTGGGTTACTACAAGTTCTAATTGCTCTCTGCACGAGGCAATAATTTTATCTCCTTCTTCTTTTTGAGACAGTAGGTTCTCAACTATTGTTAACTTAGCTTCTGGGGTTTCAGAAGATGATTCATCGACAAGCAAAGCTGCCTCCGCAGTTAAAGCACTTAACCAGTCATGGCACTTTTCTATGGCTTGATTATATCCTTCATGATTTACAACATATTCTTCACATAACTCGATTCTTCTGTTCACTTCTTGGGCAAGCTTGTTGTAATTGTTAAGATTTTCGTTAAGTTTAGACTCCGCGTCAGCGTCGTTTAAGTTTCCAATTTTGTCTTGTAATTGTTTCAGTATATTTTTGTGAAGATTAACGTCCTGGGAGAGTGTTTTGTAATTGTGCAATGTTTGTTTTTTGTCTGAAAGGGTAGCGTCTAATTTCATTTCATCACCCAATTTTGTCTCAGCGTCGGTAATCCACAATTTGACTTGGTGAAGACTGTCATCAAAGGAGTGGCGCTGCATTAGTGTTGCTTCAACCTGTTTATAGATAGAGTTAACCTTGTCTATAAGTACTTCAGATTTATCTCTTAGAGTTCTTAATTCAGCTCTAATAGCGTCTCTATTTTCAGGAGTAATACCAGAAAACAACGCCTCTCCATGTTCTACTGCCTTTCCTAGTAATGCTTGACCTCTTTCTTTTTCTCCAGCAAATTTTTTCAGTTCCTCTAAGGTCGCTTGATTTGGTTTTTTAGCGATTTGTGAAAATGATTTTACTTTTTCCTCAGCTTGGACCAACCAGTCTTCTACATCCTTGATACTGTTTCTATATAATTCCTTGTACTTGTTTAATTCATTCAATTTGTCTATATAGTGTGTCAGGAATTTATTGATTGCCGTATATCTTGTATTTAAATGCTGAACGTATTGAGAGACTCTAGATTCTGGCATCTCCTTAACCAGTTGTTCACTGATTGGTGTTAACTTTTGAATTTCTTTCTCGAAATCTTTGACTTCTTTCAGAAGCTTCGATATTTCTTTATTCTTTTGGTCAATTTTGTCCAAATCCATCTGTAAGGTGCTTTCAGCTTTAACTTTATTCTCCATATCCTTTAACCAGTTGGCTACTGTTTCTGATAACTGTTCATATTTTTCGTGCAGTAAAATATCATTTTCAAGAATGTTTTTGGTTCTCTCATATTCTTGCTTCAAATTGTCGAGATCTAATAGCAAATGGTCTTTTTCTGCGTTTAATAACTTTATGGATTCTGGCGTTTCAGTTTGTTGTAACAGCTGTATAGAATTCTCTAATTCTATTTTACGTTTTTCACAATCTATTAAAGCAGCCTGAACTGGTTCTAAAGCATTTAACTTTACCTGTAAATTATATTTGTCGCTAGCTGGTTCTGGTAAACACCATTGAATTTTTTCTCGATGCGTAGCAATGATCCTTTGCAAAGCTCCGTATTTTTCATTGTGGAACTTCTTAAGGAACGAAAGCAAAGAATTTTCGATTTTATTGCCATGATTAAGGATAGCATCAAAGCGTTTCTTTAGGAGTTGTTGTTCTTTAGGCACAGTACTCTCTCCAAAACTGGGATAAGTTTGTTTCATTTGCTGTATATCTTGATCTATTTTCTTTATGCTGTTGTCACATTGTTGCAATTCTTGTTTCAACTGACGTACATTTATTAGTCTTTCGACGATTTTCGCATTATCTCCAGATAGATCTTCGCATTTAATAATTTCTTCTCTGATGGTAGATACTTTGTTGCTTACATTTTTAATATCATCACGAATATTCTTTTCGTTTTCTCCGAATGTACTAGTGACCGCCTCCAGTCTTTGTGCGTTCGATTCTAATTCTTCAAATTGGTCATTAAGAAGTTGTACTAATGACTGAATCGTTGGTATTTCTTTTCCATCAGTAAGTTTTACTAGTTGAGCATACTTATGAGGTATACTTTGATTAAGTCTTTGATGTGCTGGAAGTTCTTCTCTGTATTTAGCCAATTTTGCGGCAGCGGCTTCTAATTCATTAGGTTTTTCAACTGCCGCAATTAGTGCTTTGTTTTGATCGCTGATCCACTGGAGTAAAGTACATTTTGTTTCCTCAATATGTTTCCATATAGTTGCTTGCGATTCGGTCTTCTGAACAACTTTTACAATTTTTTCGTAAATCTTAGACCAAACGTCATTTACTATTTGCATATCTCTTTTCACTTCCGATTCAATTCCGGGAATATTCTCTGCTTTCTTTATAATTGTTTGACCCTTACTATCTGCTTTTTCCAACGCCGACTTTGATTTCTTTATCGCCTCAAGCGCTTTCTTAGCTTTCTCCATGTTAACATTAGCTTGAATTACATCGTTTGGAACTTCAAGGTTTTCTATTGTTTTATCAATCTTTCCGATATCTTTTACTACGTTGTCTTTTGCAGCTTGGAATTCATTCCAAGCAAATATAATATCGGACAGTTTCAGATTTTCATCTTTTATTTCTTCGTTGACCTTGTTCCAGTTACTTTCTATCTCAGATATGGAGTTTTGTATAACTGAAATATTTTGTACATCCTCTTTCATGAGTTGTAATGCCTCTTTACGTAGTTCTTCCTTTACAGAACTTTTTGTGATTTGATCTTCCAGGAGTTTGTTTAAGTTTTCGACCGCTTTAGGCAAGTCACTTGAATGATTTACTTCTTGTTTAATTGCCTGTAAAGCATCTTTTGTTTTGTCCAAATCTGAAACGACCGTTTGTTTCAACGTATTGAATTGGTTCCAGTGAGTTTTCAGTTTTTGCAGTCCATCTAACTTATCAGCTAATTGTGACTTTATATTGATAGCACTAACTTCAATCTCTCTGACGATGTTATCTGCTGTTCTGGGTAATCCTGTTTGTTTATCTAGTATAATGATGTCCTGGCTTTTGTCTATTGCAGGAGCTGCTTGCTTCCAAGTAATGACCTTGTTTATGATTGTATCAGTTTCAGTTATAAGTTTTTGTAATGTTTCTGGGGCAATCTTTCCGCTATCAGCTTGATATTTAATGTGGGACAATTGGTTAGCTGTGTCAACATGCCAGTTCAAAAGTTCACTCCATCTCTGAAGCTGACTTTTCTTCTCTTGTAAATTATGTTCAACTTCTTGGTTATGCTTAACTAATGTCGTGTATTCGTGGGTTAAAGGCTCTAATTCTTTTTGGGGCGATTGGAGAGATATATCTTTGATTTCTTTATAAATTGTATTGAATATAGGCTGCCTTTCAGAATGTTCTTGCAATAAATTATGAATGTTCAATAGAGTTGCTTCTACTTTATCAGCAGGCACTTCATCTATTTGCGCTACGTTTGATTTCATAGTATCCAACCAATTGGAATACTCAGCAACTTTAGTTTGGAAATCGTGCTTGGCAAGAATAGCGTCAGATACTTCATTAATTTTCGCTCGTACACTTTCGGCGAGTTGTGACACTTTTCCTTTTAATGTTTGTACCTGCTCTTTGACTAAGTTGGCACCTTGAGGAGCTACACTGTAACTAATACTGTCGGAACTTTGAGTTAATGAAATCAACTTCGCTTGCTGTTCGGAAATCTCGTTGTTAAATGTCTTAAGTTTTGCTAATTCTTTTTCAAGTTTATCTACATTAGGTGTGTTGACATTAACTGGATGAGCAGTTAATGCTTCTTCACTTTTAATGATCCAATTTTCTAGATGTTGAGCATTTTTATCAAATTCTAACCAGTTAGCCACTAGTTTGTCCAGTTTTTGCCCCCATTGAGCCGTGGTATCATGTACTACTGTCCATCTAGTTTGAATGGCATCGACTTCATCTGGAGCATTGGTCTTCATAGATATTTCTTGCGTCAAACTAGCCACACCTTGAAGTTTTTGCAATTGTTGATCAATTTCTTTTCCAAATTGTTTAGTTTGATTTTGGAGCTGCACTGCTTCTTCGAGGGTTGCAGGTTTCGGAAGTCCCGTCTGTACTTTAAGTTCTGCCTTCTCGATCCAAGGTTTGATTTCTTGTATACTTGACTGATACGTTTTCCAATTTTTCAAGTCTTTTGTAATGATTGCTGTTTGGCCTTCCACTGACTTGTTTAATGCCACTACACGATCTTGTAGAGCTACCATCTCTGCTTGAAGTTTTTTAGCTTCAGGTGTGTCATCCACCAACAGTTGAGAAGCTTCATTGCCTAACTCATCCAACAGCTTTATTTTATGGACAATTTCTTTTTGTAATAGATCGGCCTTCTGCACCTTATCTTCTGGCGAATATGCGTCTTCTTCGACGGACGTAAGTAACTGCGGAGCCTCTTGGACAGTCCATTTTTGCAATTGACTGAGTCTACTTTGGAAAGTGGTCCATTTTTGGCTATATTGCTGCATGGTAACAACACGTTCGGTGACGTTAGTTAAAGTAGTATTAAGGCGGTGTTCGATTTCTTGTACTTCATTTTCCAATTCCTTTTGTTGTTCTGGAGCCTTTTTAGATAACTGAGCGCACTGTTGTCTAAGTTTGCTTAGCGTACCTTCTGTCGCTTGTTGTAAATTGCTTACTAGTTCTCGTTGAACAATGAGATCTGAAGGAATGTTTCTTAATGGCTGTTCACGTTGCAATTCATGTTCAGCTTGTTGTACGACCTTCAGAATATCTTGCTTTTGCTCAGAGTAACTTGTGTACATGTGATGTGTTCCTATTAATTTGTGTAAGGTTTCCACTGTTGTATCGTAAGTATCAGTCCATCCAGTCTCTAGCGATTTAACTTCTTGCGGCATAAAGCTTGGAGCATTGACATCCTTACTTAGTTCTTTGCCTTTTTGTAGCAGTGACATAATATTTGGTCTTTGTTGATCTAACTGCGAGATAGCAACTTCTTGGTGGCGAATCATCTCTGGTACTTTTTCCAAAGATTTTGGTTTACTTTCGCGCTTAGACTGTTCGCGAACATGTTTTAATAATTGACACACTTCTCTGACTTCTCTTCGATAAGTGTAACATTTTGATAATGTATCGGTCTTAACCATAGTTATTTCCAATGAAGGTATTAAATTTTTATAACGTATAATAAGAGCCTCTAGATTCTTTTGCTCTAGAATGGCTTGGTTTTCTGGACAATGGGAAGTTAAAGAGTCTAAGGTTTGGACCAACCACTTCATGTCTTCTCGTTTAGAATCAGCTTCTTTGCAGATGTTCTGTGATAATAAATTTACAATATAATACGTATAATAGTAATCTATCTATATTAGCTTAGCGCATGCAAAAATACATGTAAACAGAGGAAATATTTTAAACAAATCTAAACTACTCTTGGCTGGCATTACAATTGGTTCTACAAAATCTACTACAACTTTTGGAGTTAATGAATGCATTATTACCATAAGCCTTTTCAACTGGATCACCAGAGAGCATAATTAAAATCACAAAATATATAATATCACACAATTATTTATAAGAAAATATGACCTACCTGGAATATGGCTTTCTCCCTTTCGAATTCTTCCATAGTATTGACATCGTTCAATATATTCTTTAAAGCGTTATCCACACCATCCATCCATTTACTCATCTCATTGAATTTATCATGATAAGTTTGCCACTTCTCAGGAATTTGATCTAGATGTTGTTTGAGATTTTCTATTTTAATATTTACGTTCTTCCATTGCTGTTGAGCTTTTTCCACTGAATCTTCCAGACTCTTGTCTTTTGGATAATGTTTGGTATACGCCGTCGATATTTTCATCAAGTTTTCTAAGCAGTGGTGAGTTTCAACTAAAGGACCCTTGGAAGAGAAGTATTCCTTGTTTCTTGAAATTATAGATTCGACGTTTTCCTGTTTACTATAAGCCAAGTGTTCATTACTAATTTCCTTTTCTATTTCTTTAATGTAATAATTGAATGTAGTCTCGTCAAGTCTAAACTCTAGCCTCATTAAATGTAACGGTGCAAATGACAATATTTCTTTCCATTTATTTTGTAGTTGATTAACGGATGCTAAAATGGGAGCATGTTGGTCTTTTGGGAGGCAATTACATAGGTCTTGAGCGCTTTGTACCAAATCATGGATCCATCTTTCGTTGACGGATTGGAAGAAGTTTTTATGTTCTTCGACAGTTTCCTTGTTATCTATTCGTTTTTCCAACGTTAATTTTTCAGCCTGGTTTAGCCAGTTTGATATAACTCTTTGGCATTCCGAGAAGTTATACCAGCAACGCATAGCCTCTTGCAGTCTTTGTTCCCAGAGTTGAGAATTCTGTGTTACGTAGTCGAATCTGTCGTTTAATTGTTCCATCTTGGCAGTCATGTTGGCAACATCGGGATTACTAGCTTGATCTACGGATTTAACGATATTGTTCATCACCTTGTTTTTGCTATCTAGCATCGACCGGTAATAAAGCGTTCTAGTGAAGAACTGCTTCACCTTATCTATTTGTTCTTTAAGTTGTTCTTTGTCTCCTTCTAAAGTTAAGCTACTCAGAAGGCCCTCTGCATTATCTAACCAGCTGTTAATCTCTCGCTGACCGGCTTCCAAGGATTCCTGTTGTATCAATAGTTGATTGAATAAATGAATTTGAGATGGAATTAAAGCTCGAACTTTAACCAGTGCTTCTTTCTCATGTTTAAGGACGGTCATCATCTTTTCAACTTCTTCCCTCGATAAGTCTTGAATCAATGTTTGGAAAGCCTTACTTATATTCTTAAAAAGATTCTCTATTTCTTCTACCTCGCCTTGTAGCCCCATGAGATTCTTTGTGTGCTGTCTAATTCTGTCCATGGATCCTAAACTTGGCGAACTCAAAACATTCTCGGCTTTTCTCAACCAATTAGACAATACTTCTACTCCAGCTCTGAAGTCTTTACGATTTCTCAAAATATCACCGGCGTGACTATACTTGTTTACTTGTGGATATATTTTATCCCATCTATCGGTGATTGCTTGGTAGCGGTCACGTAGTTCTAGAGCAATTTGATCTTCACAGGTGGCTATGAGGAAGCTAACAGTGTCACCAAGTAGTTGGTAGTTGTCTCTCCAAACGCTGATATCTTGGAAAAATTCCATCTTCTCTTCTTCTTCAAGATTAAGGGCTTTCTCAGCCTTGTCTAACCAATTTTCAAATTCTGAAGATAACGAATCCCAACGCCTCCAGTAGGCTACAACCTCTTCGAGCATGCTTTGTACGCATCTCAGTTCCATGGAGACGTTTTTCCAACGGCCTGCTATGTCTCGCATGAATCCGTCTATTTCAGCTAATTCTTTCTTGTCTGAAAGGAAAATATTCGAAATATTTGACCATTTTATAAACAAATACGAAGTTAAGGAATAAAATTATAAACTCATACTTAATTTAACATTCTTTATTAATACACGCATTTTATACTTACCGATATTGCCGTCTCTTCTATATTCTTCGATGACAGATTGCATATCAATAAAGGCTTTATTGAATTCTTGGAAGATGTGGTTCTTAGATACAAAATTGCGGTATTGGTCTAGCAGTTGAATTACTTTTTCTGCCCTGCCGTATTTTGCGGTCCAGGCTTTGAGTTTGGTCTCGGTAAGTTGCAAAAATGCAATAAGGCAGCACTGAAACAGGTAGATTTAAATACTGTTTTAATTTAAAGAAAATGAAATTGATTAATGAGATAATTAAAAACGTATGACTGCCTTACCTTATGTTCAAGGAACTTCAGTCGAACTCTTCGTTGGGTAGCTTTAGGTCCAATATCATTCAGTCTAACAGCCATATTATTTAACTGTTCGGAAGGCACTTCTCTGGCTAAAGGACTCTGGCAAGCTTGTGCAAACCTCTGTTGCACGGTAGGTAAATCGGCGAAGAACGCTTTGTGTTCTTCTAATTTTCTGCTGATAATAGCAGCGGTTTCTTCGTTCATTGTCGTGGGGATCTCGTCACAATAAATAAGTTTCTCAGCTCTGGCTAACCATTCTCCCACGAACTTGAAATCTCCCGGTAAACGAGAATCCAGAAGCCAGAGCCAGTATAGTAGTTGTTGCTGCAGCTTATTCCATAGTTTATTAATGTCGAACCAACTTTCTTTGGCAATGGAAATGACACTTTGAGATTCTATAAGGCGCTTAAGCTTATCGAACAGGGTTTCTTTGTCATCCACTTCGGATTTAAAAGCTAAGTACTCATTGTAATTGAGAGGTAAGGAATTTGTCTGTTGCAAGTGTTCCAAGTACTGAGTTTTCTTCATCAGCCAAGCGAGTAAATCACTGTACTCTTCCTGGATTGCTGCGATGGCGTCAGGGCCAGTGCTTCTTGGTTCGGGATATTTATGAAGGAATTGGGCCACGTAAGTCATAATCGATTTTTCGTCAGGTTTGGGTACGTCTACGTCTTCAGGGTCTAGAAGTCTGGTGATTCCTAATTCGGTTTCGGCTACATCAAAGGCTGTTTCTAGACGAGCTCTGTTGGAAGCCTTCTTCATCTCGGCGATGTTGACCAGGTTCTTTTTTATGGCATCGATGATGGCGAGGAAGGCCACGCCATCCCTCCAGCTGGAGCCGAAGTCTTTGATTTCTATTCCTGAGTCGCTGGGAAGCGCGTTGGAGACCCAATGGAGGAGCGTCTTTCTGGCTCCCTGCTTCCATTTTTCTTTTGAGGAAGTCGTGCCGGCGCTCTCCAGACTGCTGGTGCTTCCCCATTGTGTAAGATATTCTAGTTGCCTTCGGTTTTCTTCGATCTAACGAAAACAACTCATCAGTAATTATTACCGAAATTTTCATATGTTACACACATAAGTTCTTTTTAAATTAATAAATACAACTAGTTGATTTTACTAACTTATTGAATTTGCAATTTTTTTAGACACATTAAATCTCTTGTTTAATTCTATATAGTTATAATCTAGTGTAATACGAGACACATTTAACAAAATAACAAATGAAAAATTGTGTCAATTGTTGTAAATATATATGTACATATTTACAACCATTGTTACCATTAGTTATGTTATTTTTCTACATAGTCGTCATATCGTTCCAAACACTTTTCATATAGTGGTGTAATCTCTTTTAGTCATTTTATTGAACTTTTTATTACTTATTTACTAATTACTTACTTATTTTAACAAATACGTTACCCTACAGTACACAACCAATTACAGGGTAGGAAGTACAGTTTATAATTCATAGAAAGCAGAACGTATATGGTTAACAAAATACACACATATGACTTAGACAGAAAAGAAGGTAATAAGAATTAAATTAACACTTAAATGTATTTATAATAGATATGTTACATCAAATTAATAAAAGTATCAAAATCGTTAGACTTTATTGAATCCATAGTGCAGTGCATGTATCAAAGCAACTTTGCAATTTATTATAGTTTTCACAAATCTGGTGAATGGGTGAAAATTTTATTTTAATTCTAGGGTAGTTAAAACAACATATTAAGCCTAGAGCCAGGTTTAGGTATCCTGAAGTGAAACAAATTACATATGAGTACAATAATTTACATTAATGCAGTATTTTATACAGAAATATTTGTTGAGCCATTACACAGCGCACCACCAGACTAGTGATACTAAATCTATGCAGCCAAGCTTCATAAGAATATCCAATATTTGGATAAACCCCGTCCTCCTTAAAGTGTCTTTGAATGCATTTTAAATAATCTATATGCATATTAGGTTTTGATCTAGTTTAACATGAATCGAAGGAAAATCGTTCATATTACGAACTACAAACCCCAGTTTTTTAAATCCATCAGAAGTAATATTCTGAATATGAGACGTAGAGGATAATTTACTATCGAATGTTATCCCCAGATCACAAAATGCAAGTGATCGGGAAGCAATAACATCGTCCAATTTATAATCATATTCTATGGCCCTATTTTTAAGTGTAAAAGTAAGAACATTGCATTTTTTCACATTTAATTCTAACTTGTTAACGGAGCACCATGTATTTAAATTGTTAAGAGAATTTTGCAAATCAATACAATCGTTAAAGCAGTCAATTCTATTATATATTTTCATGTCATCTGTATACAAAAGACACTTAACATTTATATCAGTAACTATGTCATTTATAAGGATATTAAAAAGGAATGGTCCAAAGACCGAACCGTGTGGTACCCTTGATGGTGGTGTAAACTGATGGGACTGTTGACCAATGTTTACATGTTGGTAGGTAAGATTTGTAAAATGTATTATATTAACTAATATTGTTTAATTTAGATAGTAATACTGTATGATTTAATCTGTCAAAAACTTTGCTAAAATTAGAATAAATGACATCTACCTGCGATTTCTGGTCAAATGCATCAGTTATGTCTCTGTCTCTGAAAAGTCCGTGTTGATATTCAGTTAATATGGTCTTTACATGTGCAAATGTGGGCTCATGTAAAAGTATTTCAAAAACTTTTGCAAAATTATTTATAATAGTCATGAGTCTGTAATTTTCAACATCATTAGAACCCGTTTTATGGACTGGAAACACCTTCGACAGTTTTAATACGTTAGGAAATATATTAGATGCACTTGACAAATTAAATAATTAAAATAATGGAGAAGCAAAAACACTAGCACAATCACGTAATAAAAAAGCTGGAATTCTATCATGTCCCATGATACAAACAAATATGTTACAAACTCTCCATTTAAAACTCTACCACCTGGAACTGCAGCTGCTGAGGATTTCAATAGTTCCTCGAATGATTAAACCAGTTTCTAGTGTTGGATGAGATGATGGGTTAATCAGTGTCAGTACTATAAGGTGCGTCGTGATATAAAAATCAATGATGTGCAATGCTCTGATCAGAAATTGTTAGCTTCACAATAACCCACATCTTCATATAGCTGTCCGTACAATCGACAGTTCGAGTAGGAGATTTATGATACACATACAATTTTGAAAATTGAAATTGAGTTGAAATTCTCAATATAAAGCTGGCTACAATCCCAGACAGCGGAATGTTATACAGAGAGTTTTTGTAATAGCTTGTTCTACGGTATTAAAAGTGTTTGGAACGACGTCACGACTATACTGAAACTAATGTAACTATGGATATGTATTTATATGTATTCAATTACACAATTAAAATGTTCTGATGTTCTCATTTTTCCTCGTATTTTTAGATGTACTTTCTGTATTTTATGTATCATAGGTGGAGTGGAAGAGTGGCGCAAGCCAAATCTCCTATCTTTTGTGTAATTATTTTCTCTTTTGTAATCTTTACGCAATACATCATTTCTATTCTATTTGTTTTCTGTTAGAACCAATCGGCCTTTACTTTTAAATGTGCCTCATAATTATGAAATGCAGTTACTTTGAGTTAAAGGTACTTTAACTCTCTTACTAAGTTTGATAATCAAGTTTGTGAATTTATCAGGGTAAAGGTGTTACATGCGTCATTGTAAAATATTATTGTAGTCGTCGTCACTAATTCTAGAGCTTTGTCCACTCTTCGTAATAATTCAGAAGCAGATATTGCGAAATAATTATGTTTGTGATACTACTGATATCTTCTGTGTTATTAAAATTTCTTTCCTCCGCAATCATTCACAAGAGAAACAGATTGTTAAGAGTTATATTCGGTGAGCAATAAAACTAGCTAGGAAATCCTTCTGGATTGTAAAATAAGATGCATGACTTATTGGTACAAACTGTACTTTGATGAAACTTTTTGAAGCATATTTTTCAGTATAGAAGAAGGAATTTATATATGTTGAGGAACTTCAAATAAAAGATGGATTCAAATAGCATAAATACAATTCTCGGTTCATGTTTTATTGAAGCCTATGAGGAGAGAAGATACATCACTGAAAGCAGTGAAATTACACGCTCTAAATTTTGATTATATTGATGATATCACTTAGTAGAGCAGTGGCAATTCTCAAGCCCACTCTACATATAAATCCTGCGTCAAAGTTTTTGCGAAGAATGGACGACTTATTAATATTGCTATATAATTTTATACTTTGTTGGTAACTATTTGATATTTAGTAGTGACGTAGGTATGCACCAATTTAAACATTGGATAATTTGATACAAGTTTTAACTGACACTTTTGAAGACTAACTGAAGTAGACGTTCTAAGAGAATAGATTTTTAGTCATTTGGATATGTAATAACTTTTCTATTAGAAATTAGATATATCATCAATGTATGTATTCAGTTCAAGATTGTTATATTTCCCAAACTAATTATACATACATGGAAATACAAAATACTCTGTAACATTCTGATAAAAATCTTTTCTCAACAACGTATTCACTACACTATTATTGCTATATTCACGTATGTGCGTGCTTTATTAACAATTATCGTTATTTAAAATAATAACTTGCAAACATTTAAAACTATTACATACAGAACTGAATTAAATTATCGTTTACAAAAGGAATTAGTGAACATTAAATTATTGCAATGTAGATACTTCAACCATTACTTTATAAAAATGAATTATTTATACATGTTGTAAGCTCTATTTAAAAAAAGCGTGTGTAATTTTCTGTAACTCACCATACGGAAAATTTCCGAATCCTTACTGCGAAGCTTTTTAAAATTTAAAATGTTTAAAACATAGTGCTTGGCATTAAACTCTAATAACATAAAAATGTACGTATTTCTACGCCAAACTACATAAGCTATCAGCTATATGCATTTCAATTAAATAAATTAATTACATTGAAAATAAAGCTATATTTGACTTCTCAAATACATATATGGAGTTGGCCTAATATTAAGAGAATCTAATTTTTAACTAATTACTAGAAAATACCAATAAAATTAATTAAAATAATAATAATACCTACATATACAATGTTCCTCAGGGAGCTATTAAGAACTAATACAGTGTCACAAATTAATAAGGTGAACATAATGCGATATTTTTTGCGCCCCTTTTGAGGTTAAATGGTACAAACAAATTTTATTACAAATATTTAATTGATTGATTTAGTAGATACAGGAGGATTTTGAAAGTGGGATATTAATTTTAACTGATGACAGTAGAAATTAAAATAAATCATTTTACGAAATATTTCCCTAACAAATGTTTTTTAATAACCGAGATAACGGGTTTTTGCAAATTTTGTAGCCGACTCTGTGTAACCCTAACCTACCCTAACAAGTCAACGAAGTATTTCACAATATGTCATCGATTAGCGGCATGAGATAAGTTGTGAGCACAGTCTTTGGTGAACCTTCACCTTAAATAACAACGTAACACGTACCTAAACGAATTGTAGTATTTTAAGTATCTTATAGTGTGTGCGTAGTATCATTTTGTGACACGTAACTTGCTGACATAGTGATATAACCATGGCTCAATGTATTGATAATTATGACCTATGGATATGCTATTAGTGTAACGAAGAGTGTAATCTAAATCAGCTGACTCTGTTCTACAAAATGCACAGTAAATTTACTTATAAATTTCATCTATCTGCAAGACGATTTGTTTATTTAACACAACGGGTTATAGGCAAACGAAAAAGGCGTATATAATTTTCAACATTTACTGTGAACGTATAGAACCGGTTTACAAAATTTAAAAATGTGAAAATAGGTGAGTTATTTATGATTTCTTATAGCAACATTTATTAGGCTATTTTTCGCATATCACTTATTCTTCGAATAAGTAGACGTATACCTACTAAAGTTACTACCCCACTTTCAAAATTCTCAGTTGCAGTTTCTTAAATATTATTCATTTGTTCGTCTGAATTCTTGCAGAAACTATACCCAAGTATTCTGACCTACTGATTTGTGACACCCTGTATACAAACTCTGACGCCAATTTGATTGAAACGTGGTTAGATTCTTAAATTTACCTAACCCGTAATTATAAAACTAGTATCAAACCAAACAAACCAGTAGAATGTAAAATATACTCAATTTGGTCAACTTTTTGAAATTATAACCGGTTTTGGTTACAAAAGATTATAATTCTGGAAGCTATATGTGGAAAACAACCTCCTAATTTTGTTCCACGCTTGAAAACGTTTACTACCTAACAAAATTTAAATCAGGTAAATATGTTTCAGTTATTACGAATGATTTGTTACTATGATATACTGACTCATATATTTGTAATATTCCACTGAAAGACGCGTGTGAACAACTAAAATCATTTCTCATAAAATGATTAGAAAATATAACTTCAAAATTTTGTTTAAAATATATGTACTGAAAGTACAGTCAAATATAGCTACTAAAACTGAATAAATATTTATCTTAATAAAACTATGATCAAAATCACTACGTGAAAATACTTTTGCTCATACCTGGAAGTACAAAATAATTGTCCAAATAAGGCCTAGGACGACCGGTGGTCTCCCATCCACCAAATCGCTAGCGTTTATGTTGACTAGTTTTATTCTCTTTCCAGTTAAAAATTGCAAAGCCGTATTGGCGTTGCTCAGGAAGTGGGGTCGTCTCAAAACTCTGCCTCTCTCCACAGGCTACAAAAAGAAAGAAAAAAATAATGTTTAATTTATTCTATTCGTTATACATTTTCGAGACTGGAAGGAAGACCTGTAGAAAAAAATGTATAGAAATTTATTATCTTATTTTTTCATGTTCTATCTGCACCCGAGGAATTTTCCACATTCTGTATAATTTGGATTTGCTAATCAATTTTGGAGTAATTTAAAAAATACATTTTTATCGATACGCCCTGTAACTTCTTTCTTAAATATTTAGCGACCTATATTTTTAGCAAAAAATAATTATTCAAGTTTTAATTGTTGCTAGAAGAGCGTTTGAATGAGAAAAATTGTTTTTTAATATGAGAGAAACATGTTTTGGATTGATTTTTATGTATTTTTTTAAATGCGGTGTCCAATTCGTTACTTACCAGTTTTTCGCCAGACAGTACTTCCAGTAGAGCTAGTAGTTTGGTTCCGTCTTTTAGATCTTCGATCAAATCTTCTATCTTAAGCGGTGGAACTCGCTGAAAATAAAACACGGAAAGTTAATATTTTAACACTAGCGCATTCGCCATAACTTCAAATAATATTTTAAAATATAAATGTATGCAAAGCAAGTTAAAATTGTCTCTTTACACTGTTTTTTATATTCTATACTACAATTTCACAGGTCTAATGAAAGGGTATTTAATATCATATGTAAGTTTATATTAAATCCCTGCCTTTAATTCAATTCTCGCTTCAGATTAGTGCCAGAACGTCAATATTTTGAAATTTTCTATATAAATACTAGGTGCCTAATGAATTATTTCTAGTGAATATTTTGGTAGTCTGCTTCGTTCTCATCCGTGCTGTTTACTGGGTGAGAAGTACAAACCTAGAAAAAATATAGACTGTGCCAGTGTCATGTTGCCGGGGACCGCTAATTTATGGCTGCCTTAAAAGGTCCAGAATCACTAAAACTTGGTTTTTATGCCAATTTACGTTGGTTGTATTGTAGCATGAATCTCATTTGTTTACTGTGATTGGTCACATTCAAGTCACATTCTTTAATGACATTTAAAATGACAGCAAGTTAGTTAGTTTCTTATTGCAATGCATCCATCATATTTGCACAATCGTCAACATAAAGCAAATAAAATATCAATTTTCGGAACTTTAGGTATCTAGAAAACGCAGCGCCTGTCACGTGACCTATATCATGAACCGACGCTGTCTATATATTTTCTAGGTTTGTGGTGAGAAGTGACACCGGTAGACGCCTGGCGGGAATAACTGATCTAGTGGCTATTAAAAAATAGGGGTTTGTCATAGAAGGGTGAAAATTAAGGGTTGTATGTATTTTTTAATGCCACATCATGAGAAATTAAAAATAAAAACTTTTGTCCAATAAATAAAAAAAAAATGTTGGGGGTGGACCATCCTTATCACTTAGGGGTATGAAAAATAGATTACGACCGATTCTCAGACCTACCGAATACCTATACATATAACATTTCATAAAAATCAGTCAAGCCGTTTCCGAGAAGTACGGCGTCTAACACTGTGACACGAGAATTTTATATATTAGATATACTCGTACATACCTTAATAATGTATCTACAAATTTGGGTTTTATATTAAGAAATGCCGTAGATTTTGATAATAAAACATGTTAATAATATTTTTTAATGTTTTTGTGAGACCTAAGCTGGAGTATGGTATTTTAATTTGGAATCTTGGTTAAGTGACACATTCTGATAGCTTGGAAACAATTTGGAGTCTTCTTAAGTATTTAAAGAGGACAGTTTGTCTCCACACATTAGGATACCAGTATTGTTAAAATATTTGCATACTGATAAAAATCGGTGGAAATTTACATGTTTCGTTATGCTCGTTTTACATAATATTTACTGGAAATTTACTTTAATTTTTATTATAGAAAAATCAAGTAGTGATTTCCTAAAAAAAATTAGGAAATTTCAAGAATAATGTGATAATACAATGTACTACTTTGGAACTATTTACTTATATTCAATTAAATATGAAATTTTACAGAATTTTTCATGTAACCTAATACGTCAGAGGTTAAGATAGACAGATATGTACGGTTCATTAATAAGAACTTGAATATATACATATACATATATATTCATAAATACAAATAATAGAAACTGAATCGGTAGATGCTTGCATGAAAAGTGCGCCATTATCTTTGTCTCTTAACCATACAACAACATTCATTTCAGCATATTTATCTTTGTAACAGTAAAAATAGTAACAGTTTACAACAGATATTAACATTAGTTGTAGTTACGTTAATATATTTTTAGATGATTGATGAACAATATTTAAAAAAGGATAGATAGGATTATTCACATTTAAAGGATGGATGAATAAATTCCACTAAAAATTTCTCCATTCCCATTCTCCATTCTCCACTGTGTAGAATGTTTGTTGAGTGCAACAGATATTGTATTGACATTGATATATTCAATGTAACTTTGGCCAGATTTAAAAAACACTTGAAACATGTACTACCTGTTTAACGTGTTATGCTTATTTATGTATATTTATATTCCTGTATTTTTTTGCATTACTTTTTTTATTCCTAAAATGTTATCTTTTATACTCTTTTTATTATAATGTGGATCCTCTTGTAAGTCTTTTAGACCTGTTGTATTGAATAAACAAACAAACAAACAAAAAATTTTCCTACACAGAAGTTATTTTTGCTCTTCTTAACTATTTAGAAATAAACTGTAACTGTGTATTGCTAATAATTTGTTAATAAAATACACCTGCCAATTATGTTGACCTACTCAAACCTGTATTTTTGTACATTTTAACAAACAGAATTTTTTAACTAGCGCAACTTTTTTTCATGATACTTCACGTAAAAAGTTTGCCCTCTTTTCAGTTTCATCTGTCATCACACTCTTTATATGACTACAAAAATAATATTAATACATTTTTAAATTGGTATCTGCTACACTATTCAAATTAAGATTCGGATTTGAACTGATTTATAAACTCTTTTTTTAATATGTGCATATTGTTAATAATTTAAATTTTTTACACATTTTTTGTCATATGCAAAATAATAATAATTGCCAACGGAATGTTATGTGAAATTACTGATAAATTTTTATCAGTGTAGTATATCAAGCTTATAAAATCGTAGAATTACGTAGGGTCTATTTTAATATAAATTAACAAATAATAAAATAGACTTATACATTAAAGCATTTAATACGCCCAGAATTGAATATCGTAATAGTGTAACTTACTCTAATTTTCTCCATGAAATTTTATGTAAAAGTTTCCATTTGTAGGATAATATTTTTAACTGTGCTATACAAAAACTTTAAAAATTGCATACATAAATTGTATTCTATATTTGTTTCTGTTTTGTGTTTGACTTTTAAATTCTGTTTTTGTGACATTTTAGATCTCGTTTTATGTTTTTTTGTCCTGTTCGTAATTTTGCATTTTTTGCAATAAATAAATAAATATTAAAAAATTGCTGTTAAAATTATGCCTATAATTTTAAAACCTACACATAGTCAATTCAAACGGGATTGCTAAATACCCATGTAATTTCAATCGATTAAATTAATATGAAGTAGATTGAATACTAAAGTTTTGATTAATGAGTAAACATTAAACATCCGCTGTCTTAATCACCTTAACGTTACATCTTAATTATATATTTACAAGGGAAATTTGATCGAATTTTCCTGGAACAAATATTAGTTGATACAATTCTGAAAGTCTTCTGTGTGTTCTCTTTTGCCACTGGATAAATTACTGTAAATTACTTCACGTAAATGATTTCTTTGCAAAATATCTGATTTTTTATAAAAAAAGTAAGTAGTTCAGATAATTTTTTTTTCTTCTAATTTTTTCCCTTAGGCAAACAGGCAACAAATATACTGATATAATTAAGTCTCTATCACTGGTCGTAGTCTAATATGACCTAGCTTCGCAATTTTTTTTCCTTTTTTGGAGAGACGTAAATTTTGAGGTGAAAAACCCTTTAATCTTTACCAAAAAATCATACCTTTAATTGTTTCGAATTTATTTAGATACACCCTGTATATGTACTGCCATAGGCGATAGAGAAGAAAATTGCTATTTTGCTTTCAAGAAGTCCTGTTATAATTGGATGGATGGATTGAACAAAAAGTTTATTTCTATTATTAAAAATTTATATAGTTAACTATGACTAAGTACAAATATTTTAAGAGGGGATAGAGGAAATTAAGAATTGTCAATTATCCTTTAAAAAATTCCAACCTTATTTATAAAGCGAAAAAATTTTTTTCGAAATTATAAAATACTATACGACTCGGCCGCCGTACGTTTACAGAGTCAGAGTAGGCAACACAAAGTAATGGTACGCGACACGACGGTAAAATTCCCCATCATGTCATAATTTAATTCCTGTTTACCATGTATTTACATTGTAGTCTTGTGTTCTTCTTCAGTTTTTAGTGCAATTTTTAATTTTTAATCATTTTATAGTTATTACCTAAATAAAGAAATTTGTGCCGGGTGCAGATATTTTTCCACGATATAGTTCGCCGGTTTGTTTTTCTAGGTGATGGAACAAAATTGCCGTGGGTACATTAAAAGTTTTCTATTATCCATTTCGTTCGATTTTGTTATAAATAAGCATTTTATCTAGCTGTACCTACGGGAAATGTGTTTTATCGCTAGTGAGTGGTTGTAATAAATAAAAATGTTGTAGTTTTTCCAGTTTGTAACGAAATAATGCAAAACGAATGCAAAATAGTGGAGCTAAATTGATTAACTGTTACCTATCTATCATTTACTATTACTAATAAGAATGATAATTTTTGTCGTTTCTGCATTTAGAAATGCTGCTAAAAAACGACCGCATGGTAGTAGATATTGTTGACAGATGTAAGCTTTATCTATGGATCTAAGCTATCTCAGTAGATGCTTATCATAGGCGTCGACTTTCCATAGGAGAAGAGGGTTTTGCCCCATTTTTTAAATATCGAGCTAAAATTCTGGAATAAATGTTTTATTGTCTTTTAGGCCTTCCTGAACACGTGGTTAAAATTTTTGTACTCAGTCATAGTTAATCCTGTATAATAAATATATATTATTTAATTACATCGAGACGAATAATATCCAGTTAAAATTTTGTTGACACCTAAATGGAATCAGCAGATCATGGGGAGATGAGATTTTAAAAACCACTATCAAAAAAATCATAACTTCGTCAGGGTGCACAATTTCGCGCTCAGGGGTTAGCACTCCTAATAAGAATACTTAGGTAAAATGTCATTATCTTCTAAAGGGATCTTGGGGTCGTAGGGGGATGAAGACGTAAATTCTGTAAACAAACCCATACCATCTAAACTAAGAAGGGGCATATAACTTCGCTTTCAGAAAATGTTACGAACACCTCTAAGAATAATCAGCTAAAATTGTATTGATTTTCATCAGAGTTCTATAATTTTTGTCCAACTGTTCCTATAATCTTGATATTTTCATTAATTTCAGATATTTTAAATTAAAATTGTATTTAACCTTAATTGTATTAAGAACAATATCTACATTTTATGTTAAGTCGTCTTATACTTAATAGAAACATTCAAATTTACCACAGCCAAAGAAGTTTAAAGCACAAGATTTTGCAGGAATGGTTATGTTGACTATTTTTTAGATCATGAAGAACTCTTGCTAATAGAGTTTAAAGCATTTAGAAGTCGTGTTCCATATACTTAATAGAAACATTCAAATTTACCACCACCAAAGAAGTTTAAAACACAATCTCTGCTTCACGACAATGCTCGGCTCTATCTCATGTCACCAATGTGTAACAAATATTCAACAAAAAAAGTTGAGGATTTTAGAGTATCTATCCTACAGCCTACTTCCATATTGTTAAACCACTGTAAAATGCATTAAAAGGTAACCTTTAGAAAATGTTGTGAAAGAATTCTTCAGTAGAAACAAGTGGTGGTAATTATTTGTGACCACATTTCTGAATATTATTTTTATGGACCTTTGAAGAATTTGAACTGAACACATATCGTAGTATACAACAGTATATTCAGTAGTGTATGATGATTTCTCTTGAAATAGAAAACTTTCCAAGAAAGTTCTCCTACCCCTGAAATGATAATTTCGATCAAGACAACTGTTATCTTACGGTACGCAGACTGTACCTACAGTCACCTATTTCTGATATGACTTGTGAAATTTAAGGAGGTAATTTGCATGAAGTAGGTGTATCATGATGGAACAGAGATCGCAGCGATTAGCAATATGTGTTGTACCAAGCTCCGCGTCAAATCTAATCAAATGCGTGAGGTAGTATAGTAATTAGAAAAGTTAAGTGAGCGGAATACTAATTAGCTGGCAAAGTAAATGACACTAGGGATTAGAAAACAAGTGATTAATAGTATTTTTATGGCCCCATTGAATTCGTACATAATCATTCCAAAGTGTTGGTATTAATATGGATTAAATCAGGGGTGGTCATTTTTTCTCATGCTTATTCAAAGTGTTCGGAATATTAAAAAACATTCCAGAACGAATGGTTTAACTACAAATATATTTCAAAAATAAAAATACAATTGCTATTTAAAGCAAAACTATGTTACGAAATTGGAAACTAATTTGTATAAGTATTAATGAAGTAAATAATAGAAGCTTTCGAAAAAATCCTATAAACTTATAGTTTACTGCGTACCCAAATTAGTTGAACTTCGTACATGCTTTTTTGGTTTCACTTATTGTACCTAGTGGATGTTTGGTGTTTGTGACCGTGCATAAGTAAAAGTGGAATCTTTTAGTAACTATGAGTTAAATGACAAACGAGGTACGGGGAAATTGGACAAAATGCTCTATAATAATAATAATATCTCTACCCCTCATTCTAAACACAGGGATTAGCCCAGAAGTCGAAGACTTTTGCGGGCGAGGGGGCAGCATATTATTATTAAGCAGGCCGCATTTGTGCCCAGGAACGACTTACGTTGGTAGGCCCTAACCACCATTCAGTGCAGGAATGAGAGAAACCTGGAAAACCTTATTAATTAGGGGAGTAGTCAAATGTCGACATCAATCAATCAATCTGTATCAATCTCTCACATTGACCCAAGTTAACATTGTTCCACCCTAGCATACCCGCAGAGAGGGTGTCAATCTTCTCCACGAATATAGCTACCGGTCTACCGGCTGCGGGGCTCGAACCCACACCGGCCTAGCCACATCGATGAACTTTTGACCATACCTCAGAAAATAATTGCACATTAAGGGTCATTTCACTAACATACCAGCGAAACATTAACAATATCTGAATAAACAAATAAATACTGCACTACGCTTACACTGCACTATGTATTATTATGTTTACCTGAGTGAACTGAATATGACGGAAAAATTGTAGTATCTCGTCACTAGATATTAGAATTGCAATTATTATATGCACAATCGATTGCAATAATAATGACACTCTCTTAAAACAGTTTTTGAACTTCTGGAAGTTTTGAGTAGAAATTTCATTAACTCTCTATCGGTGAGTGAAAAAACTAATAACTAATGTTAAAAATGAGAAGTAGATTTCATTAAAAATGCATCAGAAGTTCTAAAGAAATCGCAAAATTAATTTGAATGAGTGTCATTATTATTGCAAACGATTGTACATATAGGAGTATGTTATTAGTTAATGGATAATACAGATTTATTGGTAAATTATTATAGAAGTTTAGAGGCATTTGATGTGAATAAACATATACAAATATGCATTTGAGGTTCCTTAAAGCCTGTGTATAGTCCAAAAGTATTTTTGCAATAGCTTGCAGCAAGTCCCTGCTTGCACCTCCAATACCGTTTCTAAAATTCTGACTTGCAGATTGTTTTACAGTCATCAATTTGCAGTTGCAATAGAAGTGATACCAACACTTCAACCACACTAAAAACTAAACTGTTTATCAAAATTTGATAAGTGTCAATAACATACAGCATAACATATAAAGTAAAGGTTTCAGTTAATCTATTTTGCAAACTCAACAATCAAACAATAATCAAGTAGAAGCGAAAGAAGGTAGTTTGAATTTGACAGTTCAGCCTAGGAATTTTTGCGTATGGTGGTAATCATCCAAATCACTAAATTATTCCTCAGAATTGCAGAACAGCTGCAATACAAATCGAATCTTTCAGATACAACGTCTTTTGAAATACGCTACTGTTCAGTGCGCATGTCTACGTGCAAGAGACTTGCAACTTGCAGAAAGAACTGCAGACTGTAAATCGGCCTTTGTCTGTACTGGCCGCTGGTGACCCGTAGATAAAGTTTCTTGTCTTATGGCGAGGTATCAAAGATATACGGACAAGTTTACCTACAATATCGTTACATGCATGCACCTTTCAGTACTAATCAATGTGCAAGTGTGTGGGAAGACACTATATATGGTTGCCTTGCCTCTATAACACCTATGACATATCTGTAGTTAGCAATTACGATAGGTGCCATAAGAACAGCATGAAAGTAGTTACGTGTTTGGTATAAAAAAATTGCCGAAAAGAGTATTAATAGCTAATTGTGAGAATGTGTTATTCACGTAAAAATATTTAAACGCGAGAACGTAGTTCAAGCTCTTGATATTCTTAAATGGATAAAACGCTACTAAAACATGAACGCAACACAAGGTTTTATCCACAGTCACAGGCTTAAGTCGAGTCTATTTAGGATATTTTTAAACCTATAAATGATACTGCAAGAAACAACTACTACGCGGACTAATGCCCCGACCGGCATTGAATTACACTTGCAGTATCTGTGTGAACGCCAAGAACTCTTGTCGGCCAAACCACCAGACATAGACCGGTGTCGGGCATATGGTTGGTGAGATTACCGATAATTGAACTGGCTGTTCTTTCATATTATGTATGTACCTACACAATATATAAACCGATAAATCGAGAGTCACGCTGGCACATTTATTGTTTATCAACAACAGTACGCGGTTCCATGGATGTGGATGTTAAAGTTTACTTTGAAAATTCACGTGAAGATAGACTTGTTAAAATGCAGTAGAATGGCGGCTCTCTTGAAAAGAGTTTCTAAATTATATAAAGCAAAGAAAGCAATCTTATTGCATTAATACATCGAAACATTTATACCAAAAGCTACTGCTGAAAAATTCGAACTAAAGGTAAATAATTGTTTTTTAGACAATAGATATTATGTATAAGTTTTGAATTATTTCATGTTGCATTAATAATGAGAGTTGCAGGTGCATATAGGTTTTGCAAATGGACCAACTTGAATATCGATGACATATAAGATACTGGATCATATTTATTGTATTCCGTACCCGATTTCAATACGAATGTTTCATGTAGGTTCACCAATGTGAAGAAGAGATTTTCTATTAATGTTCTGGACCTCTGTAGAAAGTTTCGGTACCTACGTCTAAATGAATTGCCACACATCAGATTCTATTTACGATGTATGAATCAGAAAAGTAGTCTATTGCAATTAATACAATAGGAAAAATAGGTACCACCAAGAGTTGCTTTATTGTTGAACCAAAAACCTATAGATATAGGTCACTGCATGAGACGTACTTCAACCAGTTTCTTAGCGAATAAGAGCGGTGGTGACATTCTTCATTAATAACAGAAAGTTAAATTGAAGACTGCATCATATATCAAATAAGTTAGATATAGAAAGAAAAAATAATTAAGATATTTAGCAGTGACTAGAAAA
The DNA here is from genome assembly GCA_025584915.1 of Monochamus saltuarius. Taxonomy (NCBI): domain Eukaryota; kingdom Metazoa; phylum Arthropoda; class Insecta; order Coleoptera; family Cerambycidae; genus Monochamus; species Monochamus saltuarius. The sequence continues at coordinate 52,787,789 of CM046725.1, read as the reverse complement.
TTACTCTAAATGCCAATGTTAATACAAGTTTTCTTTCATTCTTAATAAATTGAATTTAGAAACATAAAGTGATTTGACAAGATAGTTTGTTGTTTTCTCATTTACAATCAGTTCCTCCCCTTTAACTCAAAAAGTGATAGAGATGTTAATTTCCTGATTCTCTCATTTGACTCAAATCTGTTTTTTACCTAATTTCTTACAAACGGCGTTTTATTTGTACATTCAAAGTGGTTCTCAAAATCGCCCTCAGAATACGACACAACAGTGTCTTCAAAATAAGTTTCATCTGCTACTGCTACTAGCTACTTGTTGAACATATTGTTACGAAAGCTTACCTACCTTTTTAGTTTGTTAATTATGTTCCTGTTTACGTTAGAATTTATAATTGAAGTTCACCTACCTCGTTAGTTTGTAAATTACGTTTCTGTTTATGTTAGAATTTATAAATTTTGTGATGCCTTTATTTTGACGTTTTCCGGAATATTCCAGGCTCTATTCTATTTGTTTCTTGACACGTTCTCGAAATCGCAGAAACTTCGAGAATTCTAAAAATATACATAAGCGGATCAATTCCGCCGTCACAGTCAGTTTATATTGACCAGCGAAACGCGAGTGACAAACGTCAAAGTAAAGCGTTGACAGTTGCAAAGGTTGTTTGAAGGATATTTCTTGTATAATCAAGAGTGACAATAAAGTTTGTTTGTCTACGTGACGTGTTTCTCACGTAGCGTTTCTCAATTTTGAGGTTACACTATCATTGTGGCTGCTACTGCTTTCTAGAATAATAAAAGCATCCATAAATGTTAAATTATGTTCATTCATTTTCTTTGTGTTCTATGTTGAAATTCTCTTTTCAATCAACCATAAGGAAGGATCAACAATACTGGTACCGTTAACGTAAACTGTCAAATGGAAATGTTTTGTTCTTTTGCAATTTTGCATCTCGCTTCCACCACTTAACTGATTGCAACTGATTTTATCAGATAAATTACACCTCTTTAAAGTTACATAATTTAAATTAGAATGAAAGGGAACTAGTAATAAATAATTGTTCAATAAATTTAAATGATTTGTATTAATTATTCTTCGATTTTACTAACATTATTTATGTCTTTTTCTTTTAATAAAGTGTAGGTTTTCAATAAATTATAAGGTGATAAAATAATAAATAACTAATCACTACATTGTTATTGAATCAACTCTCTGCAGCTCTCTCTACTCTGCTCTCTTCTTCACTCCTCCCTTCTTTTTCCAAGAACGTGAAGTTGATCGCATTTTCTATTAAATGTCAGTTGTTTAAACATTATACATTTGAATGAACCATATAACAGGTTAGACATTTTAAAAGTTCCAAGAATAAAAACTATATCTACGTACCTACGAATTATGTAAAATTGTGGAAATCCAACGATTGATTATCTGTCAAAAGATCACCTTGTAATAGTTTAAGAAACCGTAAGAAATATTTAAGTCTGGTGTCTCCGACCAAATCTAGCGTTCTTAGTAACAGCACAGCTTCTATTGGCAGCTGAATGTATTTTATAGTCCTTCACTTTCGTGTTTTGACTACATAATCAATTTTTTCATCTCGACGAATTAGAATCAATTAAAAATTAGCATTCTTGAAACAAATGCCCAAGCGGAAGAGTATATAAACAGCCGGCCTTTTAATAGTTAACCATTAGTTTTTGACGCGACGAAAGTTAATAGTGCATTAAATAGAGATGAAGCTTAAGGTATGATATAATTAACATATTTATTCAGGTGGCCAGTGTATCCATAAATACTTTCTTAGGTTTTTTGAGTTACGTGTCATGCATTTTTCCTTCAGTATGGCATGGACCAGTTAATTATTTTATGAAATCAGTAAATCGTTTTTAAGTTTAATTTAAAAGGTTCATTAGTAAGAACGTCAGTATTTAATTCATTATTTAAAAGCTGTTTTGCACACATCACTTTATTGACCAATAAGTTACAATTTATTTTTCATGAAATTGATCAACTTTATAATTTATGAAAACCCGTTTTACATATTTTTACATATATACAGTGTCTCTTAAATAGAGGTCAAAAGTCCCGGAAAGTATTATCTTGCCAAAAATAAAAGTTTTTAGTTAAAATGTGGGGTCTTAGGACAGCCATTGTCAAGCTGCAGCATGTCAAAAGTTAAAAAAATCAGTTTTAGTTTCTAAACCGTCTGAGATAATTTAACTAAATTCTGTGTCCATATTTAGATGCCAGTAGGTATGAAACAAAATATTACTAACTTACCAGCGGCGCGGCGGAGGTGTAGGTATAAATGATCATTTTTGTCAAAAATATAAAGATCATCTTTTATAATATTACAAATAAAATAGGTCACCACATACGCCATTGTATTATCTTCACTTTTTGTTTCTTTACTCTTTTTTGTATTTCAAAGCAGGAGGAACAAAATTGATTTATTTCATCAAGTACATTTTTACTCACTACATTACTTAAAATAATAACAAAATAATTCATTAACAACGGAATTACAGCTCGAACACGTGCAAAAATTCAAGGAATAGTGTTACATCACAATCAGCTATAACTTTTTGACGTAAGTGCTCCTCAGATTCAATACGAACTTCGTAAACTAGTGTCTTGTGATGTCCCCAAACAAGAAAATCAGTAGGGTTCATACCTGGTGATCTGGGTGGCCAATGTTGATCTGGTTCTTGAGTGCCTCGTCCTATCACATTATTACCGAATCTTTTATTTAAAAATTAACGAGTAGTCAAATTAAAATGTGGGACCCTCGTACATAAACCAGATTTGTGTTAGTGCATGTAATAGTCACCGGATTTTGGTAAAAAGTAAGGCCCAACAAGAATATTTTCAATAATACCCACCCATACATTCCAAAACTGATTAGGCAATAGGGTTTTTATCAGACCAAACGTGTTTATTGTGAAAATTCATTATAGCATCTCTAGCTTCGTCGGTAAACATTATGCTAGCGGTAAGGTCAACATTTTGTTCAGTTTTTTGCAAAATCTATTAGCAAAATTGTAGGCGAGCAGGATAATTTTGCTACAGTAAGGCGTGAAGCCTTTGTATGTGATACGAGTTGATGCTTCAGAACGAATGAAATTATATTTTTATAATTCACTTTATGCTTTGCAGCGATCTTCAATTTCGTGTAAAATAGCTTCTTCCAACTCATGCGTTCTGACACTCAAAGGTCTTCCAGGAATTGGACCTTTCTGAAATTAGCCTGACTCCGAAGGACGTTATAAATATTTCTGAACGGTCTTGGATTTGGAGTTGAATGATTTGGAAATCTTTCCATATAAATTCGCCTAGCCTCAGTACCACTTCCATGTGCAAGGCCATTAATGTAAACCATATTGGTCATTTCAGCATTTGAATATGCATAAGCCATTATTAAAACTTTATGTTTCTAAAAATAAGCTTAATTTGACAATACACAATATTAAATAAGATGACGGCTTTTTATTATTAGTGTTTTGCATGGCCTCCCTAAGATATGTAAGTAATTTAAGTAACTAAAAATGCTCTTGATAAAATAAATCAATCTTGCTGTTGAAATACAAAAAAGTGTAAAGAAATAACAAGTGAAGATAATGCAATAGCGCGTATGATGACCTATTTTATTTGTAATATTATACAGGATGATATATCGATGATACCTCCGCATTGGTACATTTTTAAAGCAGGTAATTTTTTCTTTCATAGCTGCTGTCATACTAAATATGCACACAGAATTGGGTTAAATTATTTCAAGCGGTTTAGAAATTAAAAACTGATATTTTTTTATTTTTGACAGGCTGTAGCTGGACAATGGCTGTCCTAGACACAACATTTATATAACAAAAAACCCTTTTTCGAAACAGAATACGCCCTTGGATTTTTTACCTCTACTTAAGAAACACCATATATACGTACAAGTAATGTGTCAATTTCATTCGCACAATATCGGTGTGCTTCGATGTCAACTGAAATTCAAATATTAACAGCATTTATTATTTAGGCTTGTAGATTCTGTTTTGTATGTTATATTAGAAAGTTTACCTCGGAAAACCGTCTCCAAGAAATAATGTAACCTTTGGTTATCGTTTTTATGATGATAATTTAAGTTATAATGAAATGTCTCAGAAAGAATTATTTTGGATAGACAAACATTAGTTTGCTAAGTATTCCATTCGTGTTGCAAATGGTATTCGGACGTCAATATGATTTGCGAATTTGTAATTTGTTAAGCTATTGACAAAATAATATCTGAAATTTGGGTGGCCATGGTATAGTCGCTGTAGACTAATATTATCTTTTAACAATGGAAGAAGAAATACCTTTGAAAAGTTCTGGAAGCAACTTTGCATTTAGCCTCAATAAAGTTGAAGAAAAGTACTCTGGCTTTGATATTTGGAGGAATAAAACAAACAGCAATTATACAGCTCCGCAAAAAAGTAAATAATAAATAAAAGTGTTGCTCGGCGAATCAGATTAGTAGTATTTGGATGCTTCTGGGGTTGTTGAACATGACTGCGTCAGAATAGCTTCGGCACCCACAGATTTTCCTCTAGGACCAAAATAACCCTAGAGTATACTCGAAATTGGTAACATTTTCTCAGCACGGCTTAATAAATAAACAGCCCAGTTTACTTATATAGTTTTGGAATCGCTGAATCCAAACCTGGGGTTTGCTCTGTTCGATCAGGCCATCAAGGTCAACGGTTGTTTATCAAATGCAAAAGGACACGGAGACTGTTTCTATCAAGCCATAAGAGAGACGGAATGGAAATTGCATGGTAGGTGACATGTGAATATAGGGACAGATTTTTATTGTATTATGCAAATAGATACCTTAACTAAAGGGACAAAAGCAAGAGAATTTTAGCACAAATCTTTTGAGGCGAAAAGAGTTTGTTACAAGGAAATAGGATTGACAAATTGGTGTGTGTGTGTGTGTGTATGATGAAGTGATTAGAGATCATTCAAAAGGTGGTTCTCAATGAATATACATCTTTTATAGAAATCAGTACGTTCCATTTGGTAAACTAACGTTGACTCTCAAATGACTATGAAAATGACGTGACCAAATTACTCCAAAAACATAGTACTGGTCAATTCCTGAGAAAATCTGACCGATTACGGTAATTTTTAAAGATATTTTGGTTCTAGGAGAACATTGTAAGGTAATAGGGTGATTCTGACACCGGAATCGTATTCGACAAAAACATATTGTTTGATCCAAAAAATATAATTTTTTTTTTTAATCAGTCTAAATGTTTAGTAACAATTATAAACTTTTTGGATAACAACAATTCAAGTAATTTTTGCTCCTGCTGGAAAATATTAATGATGCAGATAATATCATCGTGAAAGATGGTTTGCGTGTTAGCTTTAGACGTCTGTAGGATGGATAACTTTTACATCCAACGCGTAACATTTCTCACTACAAATTTTTTCTGCGATACGTAGGTGGATATCTGTTGCAATTGATTCTTTTAAGAACTTACCAGATGCTGATTTATAATAACCAGTCACAGTATGTGGTAGCTACATTACGGACCAATGCAGGTGGCAATTTATTAAACGTCATTGTGAACTTAGGTGTGAAGGGTACATTGAGAGTTTGCTTTCAGTTAAGATGGAAATACTAAAAATGATTCAAGGAAAGAATTCCAAACAGATTGACATACAGGATGTTTGAAAAAGACATGGCAATATTGCTTGGGGTGACAGAACATTGAGAACGCTTAATAAGCGTACGTCCTAGAGCCATATTCACACTCAAAATCAAATTTTGGATATAATTTTTTTTAAAGAATAACATGTTTGATCAAAATTTGACACATGTACTTTCATGGTGGTGCCAAACACGTTGCTGATATTGTAGTTGCTAGCATTTTGTTGTATGTAAGAACAAGAACAAGTCTAAGATTCAACTGTAAAGTAAATAAGAACGAAATTGTTCTTTTCGTCAATGTTGATATTGTAATATAATGTTATATAATGTAATGTAATGTAATTAATTTAAATTAAATGTTATATAGATTGAAATAAAAAAATATACCTATAATTTTTCAGTGTTTTATGAATATAACAAAATTGACTTATCGTTTTTATGTGAAATTATGTAGTTTTCACAATAATAGAATTGAAACTTTTTCTTTGGATCATCCAGCGTGAACTAAATCAGTTAATTTCCAAATTACAGTTTTTATACAAACTATTATTTTTAAAACCTGATGTTGCAATTTATGGCATGATTTTGTGTATATTTTTAGGTATTCTTGGTTGTGTTAATGGCGATCCTCGGAATGGTACTAGCCCAAAGTGATAGCAAGGCAAGCATTGGTGGTAGTCCGTCTGCTCCTGAACTTAAACCTGCAGGTGTCGGGGGATTACAAGGTTCTGCTGATATCTATGCCCGAAGAGGAGAATCTAAATCATCAGTTATTCGTCAAGATGCCATTTTTTGAGGTTGATTTCTCCCTCAACAAAAATATGTTAAAATTAAAATTTTCTTGAGGCGTTAAAGTTATATATATGGACTAAATGAACCAAACTACTAGACTAAATGAACATTTCAAGTGCTAAAATTATCAACCCCTCTATTATTTCAAATCTTAAACTAGATACTTAATCCTGAGAAATACAAATATATAAACAATCTGTGCATGTAATGTTTCATTTAAAAAATCAGTTTATCCTGACATGTTTGTGTGATGTGACATAAAATTCTGCTGCCCTAGCAAAATTGATACAATTTCTATACCTAACATTTACACGCTTCAGAAATTATACATGGTGCGACGTGTACAATGTATGAAAATTAAAATACTGTTTCCTGGTGATTCTGTTAGGAGTTTTAAGTATTTTTTAAAGTGAAACTATTTAGCCGACTAGGCAACTAAACGGCTTAAATTAAGTGTGATGTTAACACAAATGCTAAAAATCAAAGAGGACATTGTCTTAAATATTTAATCGACCCCAATATGATTTTTTCTGTGGTGAATAACTGCATTTCTATAAGAAAGCTCAAAGGGTGTATGTGTGTGTGTATTAAATTAAGTTATTGAATAGTGGACTAGACAAGTGGAGTTTTAATAACGTGTGTTGTGTAAATTATTAGATGAGTTATCACTGAGTATCTTAGCATGCTTATTATTTATTGGCTAATTTAGTATTTTTTTAATGAGTTATATTGACGATTATGAATGACAGTGTGTTTCTAATGAAGCCTGCCTATTATTGTTTTGTTAGCCATGTAGCACATCTTGGGATATGGGGTAGCTTAGGGCTGTTAGTTGCGTGTGACACAGTCTGTCCATTAGCTGCGTATGACACGGGGAATATCATGGGAGCCGCTAGCTGCGTGTGTGCGATTCGGTTCTGTTAAAGACCTTAATCTTGCTATGAACTATTTCGGCTGATGTGGTCTGGTCAGTGTGCATTGTTAGTTTGATATCCAGCTGCAGTTTAAAAGAGAATATATTCCAAACATAGTAGAAATTGATCTAAGTAACACATGATTATGTTTAGAAAATGTGAGAGTAGGCTTGGGTACTCATGTGTTTTCCTTTACTTTGTTGAAAGATTCTGCGTCAGTGTTTTTGTAATTTTGTAGTTATATTTATATAGCGTCATTTACAAGACAACATATAATCAGTTACGTCCAATGGTTCACGTCTTGTATACGTAGAGAAACTCCTAATAATATTTGTAATGGAAAATTCTTATACGAAAATAACTGCGTGTTTTTAAATTAAAGTTCATTTACTCAACGAAAGTGAAAGCCGACCCTGTGCTATTTATTGAATACCTTGGTAACGTCTTTATACAACCTTATTTAGATCAGTATAATCTAATACTAAGGTTATCTAATTGTTACAAAAAAACCTGTGCGATCAACTGATTTTGTAATTATCCTAGTCCTAGTGACAATTTTTCGATGCATAATTCATACTTAATTTACATGAAAAAAAGAACGCAAGCAAGAACTTTTTGGAATAAGACTGTTCTATTATAAAAATAACAAAAGGGAATACAGGAAGCTGTAGTTTGATTTTTATACATTATAAACGACGCATCCTATATATGCAGATAGGATGTAAAATACAAGAAATTAATGATAATTTTACTTAAACTCCACTGCCGTATACTCCCAAGACAAATATTTAGGGTCCGTGATTTGTTTTGATTGCACACTTCCCTAATAAGTTACATAGTTTTAAAAATTAAGAGATTATGCGTTACAAATTGGGGGATATATACTTTAATCTGGATTGGTTTCATAGATAAATTATTTTAAAATATATTGTGGGAATCCACTTAGTTAAATATTATTTTGTTATATCTGTACTGCTGAATGAATAACACCCTGTATAGAATATTATATACTCATTAGATAGAGGGGAAACTGTAGACGAAGGAATAATAAACACGGGAACGCGGGGCGAGATTCAACTGGTAGTTACTAGTTAGTGGGGTTTGAAGACTTCGACCACACTTCGACAGATAGGTTGGAAGACAAGTGAATGGTGATAAGTAGTGCACTTGTTTTTGTATATTGTATTTAAAGATTTAATATCATAGTGTTCCTTTTATTATTTTATTGTCTGTGCACATCTTATTACAGTTTCATTATATTTTATTTTAATTTGGAGGTAAAACAGTACTTGTTGATTTATTGTTGAAATTATATGTATAACTTTAGTTTGAGTCGAAGTTATGCTGTTGTAAATGGTATTGTAAGTTATTATTGATCTACGACTACTACTTTATTACTTGAATTAGCGGTTTGCTTGTCAGATGTTTGTAAGAGCCTTGGTGATTCTATTAATATTTTCTCCCGTGACTGGACAAACATCCGTTAAAAACATATGAAGCATGAGGTATGATTTGAGATGTTTGTTCAACCCTTCAACTACTAGCTGGGTAGCCTCCCGTATGGGACCTCAGTACCTTCTGACGCAAGTCGGCTAACTAACCAAAATACTCTTCAGTTTTGTATGTATCATGATAATTATATTACCGTGTATTCAAGTACTGAAGTAGAGATACATTTTATTATTGTCATCATTATTAGTACCACTGCAATAGCGACAGCAATTCTTTGAATTGTGATCGGGTTTTCTCTGTCGTGCTCTTTTCCCCCGTGAATTCAAGGCTGAGTACGGCACTGATAGGTGGTTAGGTAGGCTATTACACCATTGACAGAAAACTAATAAACGAGGTGTATTTAGTAATTTGTTTTGTTTTATTTAAAACTACTTAAATCTCCCTAATTTCGTAAATATGTAGCACATTCGAGGTAAGTTAATAAATAATATAAATAAACACAACGTAGGTAAATATTGTCGATTATTGGCCAAATACTTCCTCTTTCAACAATGTTGAACGAACCCGGGTATGTTACACTACAATATTCTAGTTGCATAATCACTGGGTGGGTATGGCACTTTTGAAGCTCCCTTATTGTTTTTTTTAGAATTTGGAAATGTTTTCAGAATTCATCTGTTTTGAGATTAAGGTTATAGAAAAAATAGTATTATTTTAAGAATCCGTAACTCTGTAGGGAAACGTACAAACAAAATTATTATGACAAACCTCAATTTCGTGACTGTCCGTGAAAGCCTAAAAAACCACCAAACCTCAATTTATTTGATCAGTAGAATAGTTTAGTGAAGTTTGAATTAAAGGTTTCCATGAGTAATAATCCACAATTTTGTTCTTACAAAAATGGTAAAGGCGCCAACGGTACGCAACGCCGTATAAAATAAATTTCTTTCAAATTGTTGATTCAAACCGAACAGATTTTTCATATTAACGCATTTCATTATTAAAGTTTTTTATAGTTTCGATTTCCATAATTTATAATAAAATGAAAAATTAGTAACGTCTAAAAATAGTAACATGAAACGTATTGTTAAACATGATACATTGCGTGAGCGTCTAAATTAGTATTTAATATTTAAGTAAGAGTAAGATTCTATCGTATTGTAAAATTGCAATGCTACTAAACACTTCTGTCATATGGAAGAACCCATTTTTGTAACAACATTTTGATCAATATTTAACATGTGAAATTTTAGATTTGCCTACGCTTTATTTTTTTTTATATTTTAATTATATAATTATATATGTATATACCATGTTTTGTCATGAGTAATTATCGATAGTTTTCTTAACGATAATAATGCAATAGATTTTTGTTACCAAATTAATTGAGGGGCTTATTTCTAGTATCTCCATACATCGGTAAAACCTCTATTAACCATTTGGGCCTAGTCCGTCTCTAAAATTCTGGGAATAGTGTAGATACATCGAAAAGAAAGTATGTTCAAATGCATAGTTTAGAAATTATATATCAAATACCTATGCAATTTTAATTTTTAACTTCAAAGACCCGTCACTTGCAACAAAGATTCATAGGGGAAAAGTTATATAAAGTACTGACATTATATTCACCTTAAATTAGTATTTCGCAAAATCTGGCACACCCTGTATATTGGACACAATGCAATATTTCAGTTTCCAATAAATAAAATATAGAAGGTATTTTTAAAAAATGGTTACAAAATTGCACAGGATAAGTATAAACAATATTTTAAGCAAAAGATTTTGCCAAAACAGATGGTCATTTATTTTCAGTTTGTTTCAAATAACCTAATAATAAAGATCAAGTTGATGCTATACCGACTTCTCAAAGGCCTTCGATAAGGTTAATCATAATTTACTTCTCCAAAAACTTAGATACTATGGTTTTAGTAGTAATTTGCTTTGTCTTATGAAGTCTTATTTACATCAACGTAATTTATATGTATCTTATAACGGCTTTAAATCAAATACATTTTTAGCAACTTCCGGGGTCCCACAAGGGTCAAATTTAGGACCGCTTCTGTTTGTTTTATTTGTGAATGATTTATCTTTGAGTCTGAAATCCTGTCATCTTTTTTTTGCTGACGACTTGAAGTTGTTTCATAGCATTTCATGTATTGAAGATTGTACTAAACTTCAGGGTCTTCTGAATGTTGTGGAGGAGTGGTGTGTGGACAATAACCTTCTTTTAAAATAAGTAAATGTAAAGTATGTTCCTTTACTCTTAAATTACAGCCGTTTATATTTGATTATACAGTTAATTCAGAATCGTTAGCGCGTTGTAGTAATGTCAAAGATCTGGGTGTACTTTTTGACAATAAACTATCTTTTTCTAAGCATATTATTCAGGTAGCTAATAGTGCATATAAAGCGCTAGGTTTTCTCATTAGAAACACAAAATCGTTTAATAATATAAACGCCCTTAAGTGTCTTTACTTTTCGTTGGTGCGCTCTAAGCTTGAATATTGTAGCCTTATTTGGTATCCTCACTATAATATACGTATCCAAGAGGTAGCAAAAATTCAACGTCGATTTTTAAAATTCTTGTGTTTCCGAATTGACCATTTTTATCCAATTAGGGGACACGATTATAATTTACTTTTGCAAAGATTTAACATTCAATCACTTAGCACTAGAAGAGCACTAGCAAGTTTATCGTTTTTACATAAATTATTTCATGGCAATGTTGACTCCCCTGCTTTGTTAAGTTTGTTCACTATTCGAGTTCCGCGTTCTGGTTCTCGAAGTAATGATTTATTTTATTGTCATAATGTTAGAACAGATGTTGCTTTGAAGTCTCCTGTATATGTAATGTCCAATAATTTCAACTACATTAGTGAACACATTGGTATTAACGTTTGCAGCTTGAATGACTTGTTAACTTTAGGAACTCTGTCTTTTTAATACTTATCATGCTTGTAAGCAATTAGTTTATTATGTATTATTATTATTATTTTCTACTCTTTGTTATTTCTTTATTATTTTTATATTTTTCTAAGATATATTATTATTATTATTTTAGTTCTACTAAACATTTTCTTGTATTGTCCTATTATTGGAAGTGATTCTGTTGGGCAATAAATGCATTATTATTATTATTATCATTATTATTAAGAAAGAAATTCCATTGTAATTTTGATAAGAATACATTTTTCTCTATATACTTAATATTTACGCACTGTTAAAATTAAGTTATGTGAATTTAAGAAGGGAGATACGTCATTAACAAAAATAAAAAAAACCAAAAATTTGATCTCTGCGAGACACCAAATGTAGCTGAATTTATTCAAATTTTTATCACCTGTATTCCACACACTGCCACCTTCCCATTACACCAAGGACAATAAGGCAGATGGAATCCTTACAGAATTTTAGTTTAGGAAATTATCAATATAATCAAAATCCTTTTTCATTTGGTCGGTCAGTTGTCGAGGATTTAAGGCGTCCGTAGACCGTAGATCAGTTATATTCGTGGACAGGATTAGCACCCTCTCTGCGGGTATCGTAGGGTGAAAGAATGTTGACTTGGGTTAATCCCTAATTAATGAGGTTTTCCAGGTTTCCCTCATTCCTGAACTTAATGGTGGTAAGGGCCTACCAATGTAAGGCGTTCCTGCGTAATAATAATATGCCGCCCCCTCTCCCCCACAAGTTTCCGATTTTTGGGCTTATCCTCGTGATTAGAATGAGGGGTAGAAATATTATTATTATATCAGTATGTCACCAATAATAAAATGATGTGAATGTTTCTTGTTTCCATGTCTTAAGCAAATTTATATTTTAATAATAAAAAAATGTATTATCCTACAATCAAAAAACTCATTATTCTCTTTTCAAAACAAGCCGCAATAAACATATTTTTGTAAATCAAGGTGAAAAGTTTGCTAATCCGCTATCTTACACGTAATATTGATTTCAAAGAGGCATTGTGCGGATAAAAGATCATGGGCCATAAAACGCTTTCTAAATCCAGGACACTTTCTCAATAAAACAAAAAAATTTGACTTTCACCAATTACAGATTGGCCTCCAGTGAAGTGTATTTCATATTGAAATTTATTAGAAAGTAATTTTCAATTACAAAATTCATAATAACTTTTCTTTAATTTTGATGTTTTTTAATACTTACTCAAAACATACAATAGCTGCACTCAGAATTTTCTAGATCAGAGAATACCCTATACAATTTTCAAATATTTAAAAAAGAATACACACATTTGCCGCGTAACAAGTTCTATGTTATACTCGTACATAGAAGTGTATTATAGTTTTTGCACCAAAACAGTAATATACACCTACGTATGAGGCTTTGAACGGCAAAATATGACAATATGGCTTAACCCATGCAAATAAATTTCTAATATTAGTACTTTTAGACCCAAATCAACCTAAGTTGGCCTCCAAACACTAGGTGATGCCGGTAGTACTGTTTTGGCGCTGACAAAAAATTCCTAATCTTTAATGGCATACCGACCTAAGCCTTATAATATAAACAAGTAAATGTCCGTAAACGTAATAACAGTAGTATTAGTACAATAATTAACTGAAACAATATCACTATATTGTTTGAGTTAATTAATTAGCGAAAAGACAATTTGAAAAGTTTACTTTTAACATTCTGTATCTTTTAAGGAAGCCATGTTTGTATATAGATAAATAGGGTTAAATCATCATATTTCGCCCCCAAAAATACGCAGTTAACCACATGACCTGATCACAGTTTATACAGTTCGTCGAGTGAAGGTTCCAGAGGGTGTGGCTAATCACAGCTAAATGCGCAATGAAATTCATTTGTACACGACGAAGTGAGAGAAAATCTATTTCTTGACAAATCATCGTGCTCCTTGAGCGCGCGAATGTGCGCGGCTAAATGTGCAGTCGTCTTTTGGTCGTTTAAAAAACGAAATCTGGGACCTCGACATCAAAGGAGAAGACGTGAAGACGACGGACTGTATGATAGATTGTGTTTAAATTATTACCATTGCAGGACCGTGCGGTAGATTTTGTCAGTATGATGCATTTTATTCTGCTGCAGTTCTTTGGACTACAAGCTGCAGTTATTTACAAATTAGTGCACTGGGTGGTCCGAATTTATTCTGTATAACTATAAGGGAAAATTCTACGTCCAAAAATCGAAAATGTCATATATACTATGATCAAAAAGTGGCCTGTAACGGAACTAGAAACGCAGCCCCTCAACTGATTTTTATTATTTAATTTCGAATGCACCTAGAAGACAAAAAGCTAAAACTCGGTACACTTATTAAGCTAGCTTCTTAAGCTTGACACATTGACGATCAGTTATATTTAGAAACTGGACAGTGGCTTATCTATAGGGATTGACAGCATGTAATTTTCTAACGAGCAAGTTTTGAGATGCCATTTTTATTCTATGCTCCTTTCTAATGAAAAAACGTCTCTTGATATTTTTTGACTAAGCACATATTATTTGAATAATCTATTTCTTTTTGCTTTGCTATATTCTAATTTTTTCGATTTGTTAGCATTTGCCTAATAAGAGTCGGCCCTGAATTCAAAGTGACATATTGCTAGAATGCATTGTTCCTGAGAAATATGAATTTCAGTTTTCTATATAGTTACTATTCTAATTTTTGGAGATTTTCTCGTTTATTCAACTTCATTGTTCAGATTTGTTACCAATTAGGTATATATATTTCACGATTTCACAGACATTTTTATGGAGACACAACAAGAGGAGCATTATTTTTATTATTATTGTTAATAATCAATTTGTGTCTGTTGTGATAACCCTTTACATATTAATAAATGTCATACAACGCTTGTATGACAAGATGAAAATATTTGTTATATGTTTATGAATAACTAATTAATTTAATTTAATTAAAGCATAAATTTTCTATTTTTAGTAGGTGTATCTGTTAACTGTCACAGTAGTGATATATGTGTTTCGTGTCACTATACAGGGTGAGTCAGTTTTTTGTAGACAAACTTTAACAGAAGATAGAAAACATGTTTTTAAGAAGAATAGTTTCTATAAACATATGACGTAGAAGGCTTCGTTTCCGATAGATTTAAATAGCCATTGGTGTAGAAGTTCTGTTTAAGAAAGGGGTTTAGCACCTCCTCCACTCCGCCACTGTGCAAGTTTTTAAATATTCTTATCGCTTATTTTATGCCTCTTAATTGATAAGCTTTATCCCCCACATATGAAAAAATCTAAGCATTCTTTTATATTATAATGAAAATTCGAGAACAAAAAATTATATTCAACACCCTGTATCTCGGAAACGAAGCCTTCTACGACATATGTCTATAGCAACTTTTCTTCTTAAAAACATGTGTTCTGTTAAAGTTTGTCTACAAAAAACTGACCCACTCTGTATATGTTCAAATATTGACAGCATAAAGTAGACTTAATTCTAGGACTAGAAAATACCAAAATGGTAGGGTCGACCTTTGTTTATTTCGAAGACACAGGTCTATAAAATTATGAATGTGTGAGAGGTATATCTATTTAAATTTGTTGCTGTTTTGTGAAGCAGCACTTAAGATTTTATGAATGGATACACTAAATATTGATAGAAAGCTTATTAGATTAAGATTAAGAAATCAATACATTATACCTACTAATAGGTACAATCGTTTGCAATAATAATGACACTCTTTAAAATTAACTTTGCAATTTCTTTTCAACTGCTGACGTATTTGCAATTAAATCTTCTTTCAACTTTAGTTCTTATTTCTTTCACTCACCAATATAGATTTAATAAAATCTACTCAGAACTTCCATAAGTTCAAAAACTGTTTTAAGGCAGTGCCATTATTATTGCAAAAGCATGTACCTACGTACCTAAGACAAAATAACAAGAAGATAAACAATTTCATGTAGTGAATACTCGAGGTATTGAGAACTGGTTGGTGACAGTTGTTCACAAAACCTATTCTCCCCAATAAAGTGTATAAAACCTGAGAGTTAAACTTTAATAACGTTGTCTTTATTTTTATAGATATTTATACACCAAGTAAATTAAATGAATATTTATTCACGAGAATAAAGTTTAGCCTAGGCTAATTTCTTCTAGTGAATAAATTAATTTAACTCACGTAGTGTATACAATATTTTATCCAATTGTGCAGATTACTGATATTTAACGTAATTTTATACTCACGAACTAATTTAGAACAAATGAGCTAACTGATCTCTGAAATTGTAATAGATGTTCCTTGGATACACGATAACAACTAATTGTTTATTAATTGAATTCAGGTGTGATTCAATATTCAATATTTTTGTTTTGAGTTGTTTGAAAGTAAAAGTGTCTGGAAGTAATGGAACAAGATTCAGTATTATCAGATTGTGAATTTTGCTGTGTGAGTTCTGAGAATGGCGCAACAAAAAGCAAGCAAAAGGTGTAAATAACAAAATAATCACTACAAATCTGAAAAATCAAAAAGTGTAAAATCTTTATCATTACTTATGGTCTTATTATTCGCAGCTGAAGAAAATATTGTATGTTAAAGAAAATATGGACATACTCGTAAGCAGGTAGCTTCACATTTTATCTATATATTAAAAAAAAAACAAAAAATATATTTTCGTGGCTTTGATGCTTATATAGTTTTACTTTTTGTAGTGTAGGAATCCACTTAGTTAAATATTATTTTGTTATATCTGTACTGCTGAATGAATAACACCCTGTATAGAATATTATATACACATTAGCAACTGGTGAGAAAGCAATGATAAACACGAGAACGGGGCGGGATTCAACGGGTAGTTACTAGTTAGTTGGGTGATAAGACTTCGGCGGGTGGGCTGGAAGACAGGGAATGAAGTGGCGCATCTGTTCTAATTTTACAGGTCAATAACTTGTTTTTGTATATTGTATTTAAAGATTGAATGTCATTGTGTTCCTTTTATTATTTTATTGTCTGTTCAATATCTTATTACAGTTTCATTATATTTTATTATAATTTGGAGGTAAAACAGTACTTTTTGATTTATTGTTGAAATTATATGTATAACTTTAGTTATGTCGAAGGTATGCTGTTGCAAATGGTATTGTAAGTTATTATTAATCACCTATGACTACTACTTTATTACTTGAATTAGCGGTTTGATTGTCAGCTGTTTGTAAGAGCCTAGGTGATTCTATTAATATTTTCTCCCGTGACTGGACAAACATCCGTTAAAAACATATGAGGTATGAGATAAGATTTGAGATGTTTGTTCAACCCCTCAACTATAAGCTGGGTAGACTCCCGTATGGGATCTCAGTACCTTCTGACGCAATTCGGCTAACTAACCAAAATACTCTTCAGTTTTGTATGTAGAATTATGATTATATTACCGTGTATTCAAGTACTGAAGTGGAGATACATTTTTATTATCATTATTATTACCATTGCAATAGCGACAGCGATTCTTTGAATTGTGATCGGGGTTTTCTCTGTCGTGCTTTTCCCCCCGTGAATTCAAGGCTGAGTACGGCACTGCTGTGGTTAGGTAGGCGATTACACCATTGACAGAAAACTAATAAACGAGGTATATTTAGTAATTTGTTTTGTTTTATTTAAAACTACTGAAATCTCCTTAATTTCGTAAATATGTAGCACATTCGAGGTAAGTTAATAAATAATATAAATAAATATAACGTAGGTAAATCTTCTCGATTATTAGTCAAATACTTCCTCTTTCAACAATGTTGAACGAACCCGGGTATGTTACACTACAGTAGATTTCACCAGGTGAAGGCCTTTTAAAGCATATATACATGGGTTATAAGCCAAAAAAGTCACGTGTGTTCCCCAGAGAAGACCTCGAAAAATTCGTAGATATAGCCCTGATATCAACTATTTATAGTTAAATGTAGTCCTAGTTAGGGAAGTTTCTGGAGGTTGTAGAACTTGGGAACTTGTAGCTATGTCTATCGATTATATTGTAGGCAAAGGAAGTGTATTGGAGTATTGGTTGTCACAATTCAATTGACGTATTTTGAAAATATCTGGAACTGAGGTCAAGCGCACAGTGCAGCCTGTAGGCTTGAATACATTCTCTAAGAAGTCACAAAAAATAACAAAGTTTCTTGGAATTGAAGATGCACATGAGTATACTGATCACAGTTTTCGAAGATCTTTGGCGACTTCACTTGCTCAATCAGGTACTGATTTTTCAGTATTAAAAAGACATGGCCGAAACATTGTTTTTAATGTTTCGGAGCAAGTATCCATTCCGGTCGGTAGTGATATCAGTATCAACTTTATTGATTTAAAGAATTGCAATATTAATTATAAAGATTAATTATGTATTTTGTTGTGTATTGTGTGTTTATGTAAAAATAGTAAGAGTGGTTTAAAAGAAAATTAATTCACAGGTGAATAAATAGCTATTTATGCTATCAGTTACGAAATGCCTAATTTTGTGTAACGCGTGAGATTTTTGCGGAACGAACGAAGTGAGTTTCGCAAAAATTCAAAAGTTACACAAAATTTCATTTCGTAACGTATTGCATACAAGATTTTTTCTAATTTTGAAGAAAGTAATAAAAAAATAAAATTTAATATAATTGACAAAAATTTGGAAAACATAAATTTAGTTTGTTGCTACGAGTACTGATATTAGTTGTCAGTTTGACATTTTGTAAAAAAGTCTAGACGGAAGGTTTTTAGCGAGATTGATAAATTTTTAGTTTTATTTTTAAAAAATTATTGATTAAAGTTCTGAAGAGCTACCAAGCTATATTGAAGAGGCAGCAGGTAATGCTCTATTATCAGTAATTCCCAAAAAGTCAAAGGCAGTTTATGATTTGACATACGAAAAATTTGTTACGTGGTGTGATGAGAAAAAAATTAAACATGTTATGAGAAAGTTTTACTTGCATATTTTGAGGGTAAGAAAGATCTAAAAGTTTCCACATTATAGACACTTTACTCAATGTTAAGATCTGAACTAAATCTGAAAAGGAATATTGATATTATAAAACATACAAATTTGGTAGCATATATTAAAAGGCAAGCGGACGGGTACAGTGCTAAAAAGTCAAAAGTTTTTATTAAAGAAGATTTTGCCAAATTTTTAGTGGAAGCTGATGTGAAAGAATACTTAATGGCTAAGGTTGCAATGATAATTGGAATGGCAGGAGCATGCAGAAAAGCAGAATTAACATTTCTTCCAGTTGAAAATGTTATAGACGAAGGAAGCCATTTTCGTGTTGATATCCCACCTTCAAAAACAAAAGTTATACGGCAGTTTGCAATTACCACTGGAGACATTGAAAATACGAATCTTGTTGAAATATTAAGAAAATATATTAAGTTGCGTCCCCAGGTTCTTAAACACAACAGATTTTTTGTAAAATATGCGAATGGAAAATGTACCAGAAATCCTGTGGGAATTAACACATTTAGCAGTCTGCCAAAAGTTATTGCACAATTTCTTGGTCTTTCAAATCCTGTTCTATATACTGGCCACTGCTTCAGAAGAAGCTCTGCCACTTTCCTAGCAGACAGTGGCGCTGATATTTTAAAATTAAAGAGGCACGGAGGTTGGAAATCTAGCTCTGTTGCGGAGGGATACGTTGAAAATTCCATGAATAATAAAAAACTTATAGCGCAAGAAATATTTGGTGAAACATCTTATGCAATATGCGCCGCTTCCCAAATAACAGCAAGTTCGAGCAATGAATAAAATATGTCGTCGGGAATTAATTTGAATAATTGCAATAATTGTGTTATCAATATTTATAATAATTAATTAATTTATAATTTATGTTTTTAACTTGTATTATAACAGTTTAATAAATAGAATAATTCTTTTTGTCACTAATTTTGAAATACATTTTTCGTCACCAATTGCATAAAATTTTACTTTATGCAACTAGTTACAAAAAGTAAGACGTTTCATAATGTCAATCAGTTTTAAAAAGTGTCACTTTATATATCAAAATTAGAAAAATATTATTTGTTATGGAGTTTTAATCTGTCACCGAGTCTGTCACTATTGGACATTAGATATATTGCATTTGCCTTTGCAAATAATTATCTAGTATTGTACCTAGGTATTAAAAATTACATTTTGGAATAATAAATTTTATTATTATTTAAGCAATAGTTCTTCGTTCAACTCATAACAAATTAATTATATTTTTTCAGCTCATTTTTTTCTTTCTAATTTACGTTATCAAGTGTATATACTTTCAAGTTAAATTCTATAAAATCTTTTATTTCTTTCTTTTGTATATTCTATGTTTAAATCGGTCATGTTATGTCAAACTTTTCTGTGTGATTTGGAGGAAAATGTGATAAAGAACATGGCTACTCATTTAAAGGCAGTGTACTCTTTCGTTTCTTATCGCATTTCTAATGTACAGAAGATATATAAAGTATTATAAAATATACTTAATGATGAAACATAACAGGTGAAAATATTTTTTTTATTATTCAAATTCGATTTTATACCCTGGAGAAAACTTGTATAATTAGTACAGTGAAGAGATATCTTTTTAAATTTGCTTAGATTGTCTCCCTTTCTTTGTCAGAACAAAGCTACAAATTCGTTGAAAATTGCATTTTAAAATAGTACCCTCAAACATATTTGAATTACCTACTTTATCAATATTTTAATTCCTGATTTTAAATAACTAATTTATAAATATTTCAGAATCAAAAGATACGACTTGATACCTAGAATATTAATCTATGTGCTTGGTAAAATACAACCATTATGAAATTGTGTCTGATTTACAAGAAATTACATTCAACTTTACATTATCACATGATTCCAGTAAAATCATAAATCTTTCATTTTGGCATTCAAGCAGCATTGCCTTAGTAAGATACAGTCCATCCTGGCATCATCACCATACTCATCTAAGAGAATATTATCAAACTATTCAGCTGGCTTTGATGTCACAGACAATTTTTATTACTTACATACTGTGTACCTACCTTAGACAGATAAGAATTGATCCAGTTGACGAATGTCTTTTTCTGAACTCGCTCTTGCTCATCTGAAACAAAATATGACGGTGTCAGACTTAGATTTCAATCGGTGAGTAATACAAGTCTCCGTGAAGCGATCAAGTTCATTGAAAATAATCTATTTTTAATTCATGCAAAACATCGCACCGATGCATCGCGTTTGTTTAATTAGAA
Organism: Monochamus saltuarius; assembly: GCA_025584915.1. NCBI lineage: Eukaryota > Metazoa > Arthropoda > Insecta > Coleoptera > Cerambycidae > Monochamus > Monochamus saltuarius. The sequence continues at coordinate 52,766,784 of CM046725.1, read as the reverse complement.
ACTTGTTTATTATTGTAAAAGTACACGCCTCTGTGTTTACTATAAATCCACTCTTTATTTACAAATTTAAATGTGCAGCAGAGTCAGATGTTTGAACTGAGACGAATTTGTTAGGATCAAAGGATCAAAACTCTCAATACCCATATGTTTACAGCTATTAACAATCTACAATATGTAAATACCTACTTTAGAAACGGTAAATTTAACTTCGGAAAGTCTTTTCAGTTTCATATTACAAATTATTTATTTGAAAATGGGTTTATAGTTATTTCAAATTTGTCGATTTGTGTGATTTTACCATATGTGAATAGCTTTTCATGACAATATTTTTTCTGGGATATGAATATAGAATGGAGTCCATATTTGCAAGTTGACAATGGACAATATATGAATATTTTTGGGCAAGTATAGGAGTAAGTATTTGAGATTTGTTTGAAAACCTGTTCGTACGTACAAGGAAGTCAATCTTTATCAATGCCACGAACTTCAATATGGAAGCATAAAGCCTCAAAAGTTACACTATATTTGTGAATAAAGATAGACAGGTCGCACGAATGAATGAATGAAAGGGGATAAGATTAAAATATTGCTGTTATAACAGGGTCATTCCCCTAAACAGAACCAGAGCCAAATTGTTTTACAAGAAAATAGACTGTAGTTTTAAACCGTACACATTGTCTCCAATTTGTTTGTTTTTTTAATAATTTATCATTATTTTTGGAATTAACACCGTAATACACTTATTATTTAAAGTTTCTTTATAAATAAAAAATCACGAAGTTCAGATCAAGACTCTAAAGTGGTCAAGGTTTATATATGTTTCTATTTATTTACTTTATTTACAAAAATTTCGAATTCCGAAAGAGAGGAGAGAATGTAAGGGGTGAAATAAATGTTTTCACATAGTGGCATTTTTAATAAAAATTTGTTACTTTTTAAAAATAAAACCAATCATGTGAAGGTCGAATTTATACAGGGTGAGTCAGAAAGAATGAGTCAACATTAAGCTAGAGATACGAAAATATTATGCTTGAGCTCATCATGCCTTATACAAATGTCGTTGATTTTAGAGATACAGGTTTAAATATTATTCTGAAGTTTCTCAATAATAGAGAAAGTTTTGATAGCATTACTCTGAAAATTGGTAGTGTTGGATTTTTTGGTGTGAGAATTACAAATTTGAAACTTATTTTGACGTTGCTAATACGCTAATATTTATTGATATGAAAATTTGACACTTAGATAAAAAATAGCAATATCAGCGCCTGAAAGAAAATCACCACAAAATACATTGAAACTTTTAAATGCAAATAACTCAGAAACCGATAAAGTTCTTTTATGTAGAATTGAATGTTCTTTTAGATTTTTAAGCATAGCTCAACAGATAAAAAAATATGTTTCTATTTATCTAAATCATGCGGTGAAACTAGCACCCTCTAGGAGCAACGCCAAAATAAGTTTCAAATTCATAATTCTCATATCAAAAAGACCCAACACAAACCATTTTCAGAGTCATGCTATCAAAACTTTTTCAATTATTGATAAATTTAGGACCATGCACACCCTGTATTTCTTAAACCAGCGACATTTCTATAAGGCATGATTAGCTCAGTATCTCCAGCTTAGTGTTGAAACATTTCTGACTCACCCTGTATATGTAATAAGTTTTTTCGTAAAATTAAAAATAAAGTCCATTCGCTCAACGAATTTACATTTTCTTCTGAACACCCTATATACCCAAACAAACATTTTTATGAAGAATTGCTTTTGTCAAACAAGTCAAAAGTACATTTTTTCTCTCCTGGCAGTTACTTGTGGACAACCTGTATATTGTCAGGTAGAAATGTCCATAGAAGTATCTATCTTTAGCAACTAACCTTCAATCATTTATTTTGATTAGAACCAACACAGATTATACTTTGCGGTAGAACCGCTGATCAATGTAAAACATTCCAAATCCAAATAGAAAATAAATTTGTTATAATCACAGTCGGCATGCCTGACAGTTCAGGATGAAAATAGTAATCAATTAACAGAAACAGACGTTTAACAAGCACTTTACATATTGTATATAGCGGAAACTTCAAAGGAAATCGGAAAAACAACGATAAAAAATGAATAATGTCATGGATTATGTATACACTGAATATTACATGAATATGGGACAAGCGTAATATGGTAAATAGTAGTCACAGAATATTCATTTATGAAGGTAATAATAATTAACTCATTCTTGATGAAGAAAGAAATTTTAGGTTAAGTAGTTTAGATTTGTATTTGTTAATTTAATAGTTTAAGGTATTCAGTATGAAGATGATTTCAAATTCAAGTTATAACTATGATGGCCTTGACGTGACATTTTATGTTCTCTTCAAACAAAATAAAATCACTTTTAATATCATACATTATTTTTTCTACAAACACATAACATTAAAAGTAGAAATCAACGCATTCCTTACGTTATTAAATTTATAAAATATTATTTTGAAATCTAATAATTGTCCACGAAGTTTTTTGTTGCTAAGGTAACGAAAGTTATATAGTTTGTTGACAAGTAAGTTCAGTGATAAAGTGCTTTTGGTATACTTTGAAGAAAAGTCCAAAATATGGAGATCGTCAACACTTTAGACAAACTACTCCATGTTGAACGTTATGATGAACATAAAGGATCAGGACATAGGCAATTATTACAAGCTTGTTGCTATTTTAAACGAAAGGGCATAGGATATCGACCGAAAAATTCGATAGTATTGACCAGAGAACAAATCGACAAATTTCTCGCAGAGGCACAGTATGAAATCATGCAGAAGTTTGCCATAATTTCCGGTATATTTGGAGCCTGTTTTCGCGAAGAACTGTGCAATTTGAGATCCAATAATATCGAAGATTTGGGAACTTGACTGGTTGCTCATATATACCAAACACAAAAGCTAATGTGCAATGAACTTTCTTTATTATGGGTACCTATATTATAAGTATTTAAACTAGTATAAAAAGTACATAGCCCTTCGTCCAACGAACACTAATCATTCAAGAATTTTCATAAAATACATTAAGAATAAATATGCCACGACTTCAGTTGGAATCACCACATTTGACCAAGATGCCTACCAATATTGCTGAATTTCTAAATTCGCCTTATTCTCATCTTTATACTGGATTTTGCTTCCGACAATATTTGGCTAGTTTATTGGCAGACTCTAGTGCTAATATTACTACAATTAAAACACGGCGGATGGAAGTCCAGTACAGTAGCGGATGGTTATAGAGAGAACTCGCTACAAAACAAGAACAGCATCGGGGGTCATTGCTAGTCCAAAACTTCGGCGGATAACATTACTAACTACAATTAATGAGAGCTAGGATGGCTGAACATGGCAAATAGACGTAGACTACATGCAGCTTGTCTATACCACAAAATCATTATAAATAAAGCACCCAATTACCTATATAACAAAATTTCTTTTAGGACTGACGTTCACAATTTAAATATTAGATATAAAGGTACTATAACGTTACCCATACATAATACTGAATTTTTAAACGTTCTTTTAGTTACCATAACCAGTGTTTGTACTGATATAAACACTGCCATGACGTCTAAGAAAAAGCTTCGAATGATCAATATTAATTTTTAGCAATGCGTAATTCAAACCATTCATTTTGAACACGTTGTGTAATATGAGAAACATTACATTGTAGGTGTCCTCAACACCCATAATGGTTTAAATAGCCGTAAGTTTATGAATATTGTAATTTAAGGGTTAATTCTCTGGGGTAACATTTAACCCGTCGGGGGACACATTAAAGGGGGATAATGTTTGTTTAGTACAAGTGGGTAATAAAAAGCATGTCTTATTTTAACTAGTTTTTCACCATTCTAATTACAAGAGTAATTTTGTTTATACAAAAGCACCACACTGTAATATTTTAAAGAGAAATTAAGAGAATCAATGCGGAAATAGTTAAATTCATTCTAATTTATCAAAATACCGAAGAAGAGGAAATTGTATGAAAGAAAAATTATCAAGGCATTAGTATAATGTGTATATTTAGAAAGATAGATCTCTTTGACGCGAAGATACTGTATCTTGGGTCTGTATGCAAGATACTGTGGTCGAAAATTGACGACGACTTGCCATATACGGCCTTTCAGTTCAGCCATTGTTCGACAGCGGCGTAGGTACGACGGATGTTGAAGCACATCGGATGCTGTGGTACCTTTTGAATAAAAAAGAAATGAAAAGGAGCACTGTCCCATATACATGTAAATAGTTCTACTGAATTTATACATTTTCCATTGTCATACTCTGCACGCTCCATATTCGTAAAATGCGTGCAGTTCAACTTTTCAATAACTACTAAGTACAAAAAATAACCCACACGTATATATCTTGGACAAGATATGGAATTTTGCAGCCGGATCCTGTATTACAGTCAATAATTTATGACACAATGTATGATTCTTTTAAGAATTTAATTAATGCTTACTACACATTAATCTCTAGCTATAATTATCACATGCACAGTGTCAAGTGAATGGTGGTGGAATTCGTGTATACCAATTTCAGTAAAGCTTTTGCGAAAATTGAACACAATATATTCATTGTTAAGTTGGCTGGGATCCATACATCTTGTGCTGGTTATATCTTACATAATAACAGGCCTCATTAGTTAGCAATAAAGTGTTATTTTTCTAAATTAGTTTACATTATATCTAGTGTTTATCATGGATTCTATCCTGGACTTTTATCATTTCTGATTTACACGACAAAGGTAGATATGTTAAACATTCAATTTTTCTGTGGATGATATGATAAGCATCGTAAACTGTTGCAATAAATTTAGATTTTTATTAACAAACGTTATTTTATTACCTTCACCAAAAATGTTAGTCTTTATTGCATTAATTACTACAGTAGCATTCACAACATTGTTTTATCTACCGATGATTGTATTTTACTTCAAAATGATTCAAATGTAGTTAACGAATGGCACATTTGAATATTTCTAAATGTTTCATTATGACAGAAGGAAAATTCTATTACTTACATGTACAACATTGGTTCTAAGACATTGCGGCTCGTTGCACTGAATTTAAAGATTTGGGAGTTACTTTTGACGCTAAATGAACCTTTATTCCTCATATTAATAATTATTATATCTCTTATAAATAAAATTCTTGATTTTATTATAACAAAATCACCAGAGAGGTTGGTTTCTACAATGTCTATATTGTACAACGCATGTGTCAGGTCAAAACTTGTCCTATGTATGTTATCCATTCTCTGGAAAGAGTTCAGAGGAGATTTCTTACATATCTATATTTCAGACTTGACAATGTTTACCCTGTCAGAGGCATCTGACCTATTGAGTAGATTCAACTTACATGATATGACATCTCGACGCACTTACTTTTCACTATTATTTTTGTTTAAGTTGTATTGATTGTTTTAATATTCTTAGACATATAACATTTAATATACCTTCATTCTATTTTCGCTCCTATGCATTATTACATTTATCAACGCCATATAGCAATGTTATGAAACATTGGCCAACTTATGTATCTAATTCATAGGCAGTATCAGGCACATATTGATTTGTTTGATACTTGTATTGCATCTAAGATTAAATCATGTGTTTTAGGTCATTAATTGTATTTGTTTATGAAATTTCCTTTTTTGTATGTTTATTTCTTTGTATTCCTGCCCTCTAATTGGAATTATATGTCACAGTAGTGTATTTTTTAAATAAATAAATAAACATTGAGTTTGGAATTAAAAATTTATATGCTATTTTTAAGTTTAGGTTGAGTTTTGGACACCATATAAGTTGTGTGTTAGTAATAAGGAATAAAGGTTCCCTTAATATATTAGGCTAGTTAGGCAGTATAGAATAAATTATTGTAGGAAAATTTTGGAACCTTTTGCATACCGCAATCAAATAACTATTTCAAGGTACAGCACACATTTGTTATAAATTCACATGTATATTTTCCACTTGTTTATATGTATTACACAATCGTAAAAATTAGCGACATTTACTCAACAAACAGCCAACCTGAACCTGATACAAACAAGTGTATTAATAGGAGTGATGTCACTATTTGACTTCATTTGGTAGTTTTACGGCTTTTAAAGCAAACGTTGATTATAATTCCTGAATAATAATCGCAGCTACACTAGGTATGGCAGTCGCTACTGCTTTTCTAACATAAATTTTTACTATCCAGGTGAAGGCTGCACAGCTCCGTCGTTATCGTAAATAAATCGATTGGGACATTTATGCTATCTATAAATTATGTGGAACTGGCTGCATATTTAACTTCTGCAGAGTCGGTAATTTAGAATCACGCCAGTTTACTGCATCGTGAAATTTTTAATCAAAAGAGAGTGGTAGCTTATAGATAATAACTAGGTCTAGATTATTTGCATGAGTGACCTTGAGTTGACAGAAAACTCATTCATCTGAGTGAAATGATGAAATTAAATTTTATCAAAGAAGAAATAAAATGATACAATCATTAAATTTGATTTTATTAAAAATGCTTTCTAAAACTAATTGAAACTTGTAAATAATCTGATAAATATAGACCTCAGAACGCTTAAAAACTACAGTGTGTTAAAAACTGCCAACAATTATAACTATAATAACTCCAAAATAGTTCATCAGATCCATATATGAGTTATAAATACCCTTAACAGAAGTTGTCATGGCAAAAAATTGTTTAAGTCGGTCGACATTAAGGGTTTATAGGACATAAAAAAAAATATATATTTTGTCATATCTGCAAGATAGCTGAGCTGAGAAAATGACCTCTACAAAAGTCGTAGAAGACATACCGCTGGCATTAGATTTGACCTGCAATGCTTACATTTGGCCTGGAATATCTTCCAAGGTCATTTGAAGGTCAACCTGTTTTTAACAAAAAAAACAACATATGTTTTATTCACGAATATTACCTTGAATATTGATCTAATTCAACGACTAATCAATGATAAAACCAATGTTCAATAATAAGTGATGGATTCCCGTTGGATCTACTGGAAAGAACTCATTATTAACTCATTGTATAATCAATATTGAAGTCAACGGTGAACCATTTCCAAATTTTGGTTTGCTACACCACCGTCAGCTCTGAAACAACGTAGAATTGACGTAAAATCAGTATTGAAACAAATCTGGAATCATTTTCAAACTGTTGTTGTTTACAACTCTGAATCAACGTCGAATCAAGAGTAAATAGTAATAAAATCAATGATGAATAATTTTTAATATATTTTTGTTTACTATTGTTGAATCTAGATCAATGTAGTATCAACGTATGCTTGTAGGTATCAGTTGTCCAATATCTTTGAACTCTAATGAGAAGTTAGATCAATATTAAACGCTGCGCCTGATATTTTAATAAAAAATAGGATTTTCTGTTAAAAACACGTTTACTTTTAAATGACCTTGAACACAAGGTTGAATTCAACACACCAGTTGACTCTTTCTATTCAAAACAATTTCTATAGTAATTTTCTCTATATATCTAATATATGATGATTTATAAGCCTGAATATGGAAGTTTTGAAAAAAGACGATTGATTGTATTTGCGAATTTGTGATATTTAATTTTACTATCGGCTTAAATAACTTTTTGATTTTGGTTCCCATGATGACATTTGTTCATGATGTTCAGGCAACCTATTACCAGACACTCATCCTCTTTGACCAAAATTCACAATGCATACGGCTTGTGCGTAGTTCTTTGCCAATTTTATGAAAGATCATTTACACAAACGTATTTCTATTTGATGTCGATAATCCACGGCTATTCTGAAAAAAATTGCAATACAGGGCGCTTCAGAAATACATGGCGATGTTGTTAGAACTGATACAACATTGAACAAAAATAAATTTAACATAAATTGAAATAAATTTGGCAAAAAATAATAATTGTAGCTACAGACGTTAAAATGAGTCGCTTCTGTTCTACTTAAAACGAAGCTATGAGCCAAAATATTGATGAAAATATTCCAAAGAATACAAAAAAATTATCAAATCTTATGACGTTCTGTGGGAAACGCAATTACAAATTAGATGAAGAAAATAACAACGAAAAACTAGTATTCATTCTAAAAGACTGGGCATTCAATATGCGGAAAGTTGAAGGTAGTAATTACAAGGAGAGTTTTATTAAAACCATATGGGACACTACTGTAAAATTAATACAAGAGAAATATTTTTGTCAGAGATATATTGATCCTTTCAAAGATATAATCTTCAAGGAGGAGAAAAAAGGAAAATGAGGTCTGTCGCTATGACTTCAGACGAATATAAATATATGTGCTTACAATGGGACCAACACACGCCAAAGGAACTCCAAAAGAAGTTTTTTCACATAGCAGAATTATTACCAATGACAGACTTTTTCTGACGGTGAATGGCATGTGGAATAAATATAATAATAATAATTGGGATAAGTATTGCCCTATTGGTATTAATACAATATGAAAATGGACAAAACTGTCTGCAGAAAAGATAGCATTATATCCTAAAAAACTAAAAATACAAATCACTATAATCATGTTACTGCAGTTAGTCAGTTACTATAATCTGGCGTTAGTGAACAACAAACTATGAAAATTACTGGACATGGAAGTTCGAACTCGATAAAACCGTGTTTACATCTTAGTGCCGAACATCATCAGAACATAATGAAAACTTTTAGGAGTACTCCAAGTACATCGAGTGATAATACCAACAATACATTGTATCCATCTAATAATGGTCATACTATTCAAATTTTTATAATTGTACCATTCACAATAATTATAGTCAAGAATGATTTTATTCGTGTTCATAAAAAATATCTATTGTTATATGTAACAAATAATAATTATAACAATTATTCATATTTATAATAAATATTTCATGATTATAATTAATTGAATTATTTAAAAAATCAGCAGATTTAGGGTAACCAGATTAAATTTATTTTATTATAAATACATTTCTTCCCCTCATGTTGCCGAATTTAAAAAAAAATAGAAATAGTCTAATAAAATACCACTCCTGATTGAATTTATCTTATGTGTGTCGATTTATTTCTAAATTCAACTGAGTTGCTTAAAGAAAACACTGCTCACTATCGCGAAAATTGAATCACTAGTGAAGCTACTACTGATAACACAACACAAAATTTTAGTTAACATTTATTTAGGTTTAATATGCAGTGACAGAGTACATAAGGAAAATATTTTTTCCTACCTCAAATGTGGGAAGAATTACTTAAATAACATTGTAGGTATATTCCTCCCAGTGCATCGTTATTTGCAGCTTATTCGCATTAAAAGCAACCCACACGTCCTTTCTATGCTAAATTCAATACCCCCTTTCAAAGGAAACCGGTCTGGGATTACTTAGTGGATTCGTAACGATCTGAGAATGCAATCATTTTGCTTGAATGTACTTCATCTGCGAGTCTATTAAACCACGGTGCATAGGTCAAACATGAATAATTATGAGTACTTACAAGTATCAAAAACAGTGTACTGCGAATATTGAAAATAACGATGAACATAGCAACATATACTAAAATAGTTAGTAGAGAAAAGTAAAGATCAATCAAAAACTTGATTATTACTGATAATTTCATTTTTTTTTTCATTGTTCGGGGTATTTTCTAAGTTTGTATATAACTTAAAAAGATTATTTCTTGAATAATTAAAAGGCTTTTTTTAGTTTTTGAGATATAATTGAAATAATTGATGAGGAGTGTTGAAATTGAAAAATTTTACATTTATCGAATGATAATTACTTTTTTCAATTTCAATTAAACTTATGTCCGAAAGACAATGGCCCACACACACTTCAAAGATAAGTAACCAAGTAACCAAATAGTTCGATTTTGATAAAATTACCTTTGTAATTACCTTTATAATTTGATTGAATGGTAATTTGATTGATTCGAAGAAAATCCATTTTTGTAGATACATGAATTAATTTTGATATATACTCGCGACAAGAATTCAGACGACTTACGTCATACGAACAAATGAACAATTCATTATATTTTTATCAAAATATTTAAGAAACTGCAACTGATAGTAATAAAGCTATATACTGCACTAAAAGTTTGCATCATATATTGCACTAAATTGCAATAAAACATTGTTTTTAACGCGACCAAATATCGAAAATTACGTTGACAATAAAAACAAATGTGTAACGTCAGCCGTGACGTAAGACGTCTGAATTCTTGATTCTAGTATAGATATATATATATATATATATATATATATATTTTTTTATATATATTTGGGGTAGCATCATTTTAGGGACATTGCTTCTATTGGCATTATACATAAAATCACAATGAACTAAAACTTCAATAAAATTTTGTTAATATCTATAAGAAACTGTATTTGTTCATTTTGATTATTTAACAAAAGAAAATGCACTTGCAAATCAGCAAAGAAACTAATGATTACAATCTCGGAGCATGCAATTTTAGGAACAAAATTGGCGAATTTTTTAATCTTTCGTACAAAATTCTTCTTTTTTGTGTTTAATTTAAATTGAAAACGATCAGTTTCGATTGCAGTTATCCGCTTGAACAATGTGATTTCGTGAAGATTGAATTAACATTTTTTTGACATTTGTTGACCTCCATTCGAATTAACACTTGACGTTACATGCACTGCTCCATCCTAACTAAATTTGGTTGTTTGCTTGTTTGTTATGCTATATCGTGAATATTTGAAATATTTATTTATTTATTTATTTATTTGCAATACACTGTCCAGACAGAATCCAATTATAGGACAGGAAAAAACAAACGAGTAATAACAAATATATACAAACAAAATAAAATCGGGTATACAAAATTTACATACATATTGTAACCTCGAAATTAGGTTATCGTTGAAACACGTCACGTAGATAAACAATCTTTATTATCACTCTTGATAATACAAGAAATATCCTTCAACAAATTTCGCAACTGTCAACGCTTTACTTTGACGTTTGTCACTCGCGTTTGGCTGCTCAATACAAACTGACTCCAGCGGCCGAAAATGGTCTGCTTATATAGGTTTCTACAGTTCTCGAAGTTTCTGAGACTTCGAGAACGTGTCGAGAAACAAATAGAATATAGCCTGGAATATTCCGGAAAACGTCAAAATAAAGGCATCACAAAAATTATAAATTCTAACATGAACAGAAACGTAATTTACAAACTAACGAGGTAGGTGAGCTTCAATTATAAATTCTAACGAAAACAGGAACATAATTAACCAACTAAAAAGGTAGGTGAGCTTTCGTAACATTGCCCCCCTCTTAGAACTGATCGTCCCGATCACGTTACTCCATTGTCCGCATGACCTTCTTGATAAGTTGTCAAACGCTCGATGTGGGCAATCTTCATCTTCGCTTGGGGAATTCTCTGCATCCTGTAGACTACGTCATTCAATCGTGACACAACGGTATAAGGGCCTTCCCACAATTTCTGCAGCTTCGGAGATTTACCCTTGCTTCTTTTTGGGTTATACAGCCACACTTTCTCAAGCTCTTGAAACCCGTTGCTGTTGGCACGCAAGTCGTATCTGGTCTTCATTCTGTCACTTTCTATTTTTATCTTCTCTCGTACTTGTTCATGTACCATCTTTATTCGATCTTTCAGATGGCTGAGATAATCATCTAAGTTTTCCTCGTGTTGCGGTCGATTCATAATTAGATCTAGGGGTAACCGCAATTCTGTGCCGAAAATCACGTTGGCTGGTGTTTTACCCGTGGTCTCATGAATTGCTGCTCGGTAAGCCAGTAAAAATGGAGGAAGACAGGTATCCCAGTTGGTCTGTTTCTCGTTGACGGCCGTTCTCAGGAAGTTTTCGATGGTGCGATTGAATCTTTCCACCATTCCATCTGATTGCGGGTGAAGAGGTGTAGTTCTGGTTTTGTGAATGCCTAGCAGCTTACAAACGTTCTGAAATACTTCCGACTCGAAATTTCGTCCTTGGTCGGAATGGATCTCTCTGGGCACCCCATAACGACATATCCAATTTTCGAATAAAGCTTCGGCTACGGTAACAGCTTCTTGATTAGGTAAGGGATATATTTCTGGCCATTTACTGAAGTAGTCCATCACTACCAAAATATAACGATTCCCACTGCTGCTTCGAGGAAATGGTCCAGCTATATCAATAGCTATTCTCTCGAATGGAGCTCCAACATTGTACTGCTTCATCTGTCCTCGGCTTCGAGTCCTAGGTCCCTTACTAGAGGCGCAGGTATCACAACGTCGGCACCATTCTTCCACATCGGACCGACTGCCAAGCCAATAGAATCGTTCTCTAACTTTATTCAGAGTTTTGTTTATTCCAAAGTGCCCACCACCGACTCCACTGTGCAGTGCTTGAAGAACTTCTGGAATTCTTTTCTGGGGCAGTATTGTTTGATAAATCTTTTCCTTGCCGTCTGGGCTCTCCCAGACTCTTTTTAATAGGCCGTTCTCGATGGCTAAAGAATTCCATAACGCCCAGTAACTTTTTAGAGATGGTGACTTATCAGCAATGTCCTGCCAGGTGGGTCTGTCCATGTTGTTCATCTTCCATTGGAAAATTGGTCCAAAATCCGGGTCTTCACTTTGTTCTTTAGCAATGGTTTTAATATCCCAATCCTCTGGACACTGGATGGTAGTTCTTCTGCAAAGAAATTCATCTTCTTCCCTCACTTCTTGTCGCACACAATGTTTACAATTTGAAGGACATGGTCTTCTGGATAGAGCATCAGCATTACGATGGTTAGATCCTTTACGGTGTTCAATTTTGAAGTCATACTCCTGCAACCGTTGAAGCCATCTTGCCACTTGGCCTTCCGGATTCCTAAACTGCAGTAGCCACTTCAAAGAAGCATGATCGGTCCTCAAGACGAACGGCTGACCATAGAGATACTTATGAAAATGCTCCACAGTTTTAACTATGGCAAGCAACTCTCTTCTGGTTACGCAGTAGTTCATTTCTTGCTTAGAGAGGACCTTGCTAAAGTAGGAAATCACTTTTTCTTGCCCATTTTCAATTTGTGATAATATTCCTCCAATTCCAATATTACTAGCATCCGTGTCAACGATGAATGTCTTTCCAGGCTTGGGATATGACAGAATCGGAGAAGAACACAAAGCTTCTTTTAATCTCTGAAAAGCTTGTTGACATTGTTCCGTCCAGATAAATGGCTGATTGTTTTCTGTGAGTCGATGTAAGGGTTTCGCAATCTCGGCGAAATTTTTCACAAACTTGCGATAGTAAGTGCAAAGTCCCAGGAAACTCCTTAATTCATGTTTGTCTTTCGGTACTGGCCATTTCCAGATGGTTTCAGTTTTCTCTGGGTCAGTCTTCACTCCATCAGATGAAATAATGTGTCCTAAATACTTGACTTCCTTTTGAAAGAGCATGCACTTCTTAGGACTTAACTTGAGCCAGGCCTTCTTCAACTTTTGGAAAACTTCTTGAACATTCTTCAAATGATCTTCAAAGTCTTTGCCAAGTATTATTATGTCGTCAAGATAAACGAGACAAGTTTTCCAGGTCATTCCTCTCAGAATGGTTTCCATAAGTCTTTCAAAGGTGGCTGGTGCATTGCAGAGGCCAAAGGGCATGACGTTGAAGTGCCACAACCCTGTTCCAATGGAAAACGCTGTCTTCTCTTTATCATCTGGGTGAAGTTGCACTTGCCAATAGCCACTTTTCAGGTCTAATGTGGAAAACCATTGAGATCCAGACAGGGTATCCAGGGTATCGTCTATTCTTGGCAACGGATAACTGTCCTGTTTAGTGACATCGTTTAGTCTTCTATAATCCACACAAAATCTGGTAGAGCCGTCCTTCTTCTTTACCAGAACAACCGGCGAAGTCCATGGACTCTGGGATGGTTCAATGATTCCCTGCTGCTGCATGTCTTTCAACATCGTGGATACCTCTTCTTGCTTCGCTAAAGGAATACGTCGTGGAGCTTGTTTAATTGGCGTGGTGTCGCCGGTATTTATTCGGTGTTGCACAAGATTAGTTCTTCCAACATCATCTTCTGTTAAGGAGAAAACATCTTGATAACGCCTCAACAAATCTTCCAATTTTTGGACTTCATCGGCTTGTAGTAGGGACTTGAATCGGTTAACAAGGCCCTGAAGAACTTCAGGTAGTTTTTCAATACTTCGAGATGTGGTTGATGGTTCTATATTGCTGAAGACCGATTCAACTGTTTGACAAACCCCAAAGGTTCACCTTTCTTGATCTGTTGTGGGTAGTCTTTCAGATTTAGCATTCTGACCAATACCAAATTGTTTTTCCTTTCTGTTAATGTCTTTCCAGTTAATATGCCCTTCCTATAAAGACTGCTCTCTGGTTCTGGTTCTACAATTACAGTTTCTTCAACTGCCAAAGGACTGCTACAAACAGCTTCAATTACAACTTCTGAACCTGCTGGAAGTTCGATGTCTGCTGACGCTTCCACAGTTCTAATAGGAAGGTTTCTGATTTCGGGAAACTGCATGATGATTTCTTCATCTTTGGTCTTCAATAGTCTTCGTGGAAGGTCCAATACAAAATTATGTTGAGTCATAACGTCAAGTCCAAGAATGACATCAGTAATATCTGCTACTAGGATGTTGTGTTGGAAAGTGGTTGTCCCCAGGGTTATTCTAGCTAGATGGATGCCTTTCACTGATATGATTTCCCCATTTGCTGTCTCCAAGATGTAGTTCCGGTCTGGCTTTTGTATTCTGCAGTGAGCGACGATGTTCGGTCTTACTATAGTTTGACTAGAGCCGGTATCAAGGACCATTTCACAATCCCGTCCGCATATACGCCCTGGTACTATCAAACTCGTTCCATTATTTTGCAGACGGGTTACCTTGATCTTAATAGTTGGTGGGGCTTGGTAGCACCTAGCCAGCTTTCGCCCCTTAAAGCTGACTAGTTGGCGTTTTCCTGGTCCTGACTAGATGTATTCTTAGGACATCGATTCCTAAGATGCCCTTTAGCTCCACAACTCCAACACTGGATGGTTCTTCGTCTGCTGTATACCGCAGTACTAGGCCGTTCCTGTCCCTTCCGGAAGGTATCCAATAAGTCCTGCAAACCCTTCACTAATCCTTCGATGTTCTTATCATCTCCTCGTTGTTCCACAGTCTGAAGCTTTACTTGCCTTGTTCTGCCTTGACTGCTTCTAGAAGCTTGTCGGGCGGCTTCAGTGCCTGGGCCAGAGCTTCGGATATATTTTTGTGTCCGGCTAATCTTAACGCTAGGCTGATCTCGGAGTATCGCAGGCCATCAATGAAGCTACTTATTGCTAATTGTTCTTGGAATTCGGTTGGTGCGGTGGGGTAGGCTAGCTTCACCATACGTGCTATATCCGCCTCAAATTGCTGCAGATTTTCTTCGAAGCGTTGTCTTCGGCATTTTAATTGTGATTGATAAACGTGTTGTATATGAGAATCGCCATACATCATTTCTAAAGCAGTCTTCAGCGATTGATAGTCTTTTTGTTTATCTTCGGCTAGCGTTCGTAATATCTCCATGGCTTCACCTCGCAGGGCCACTATTAGTGATGTAGCCTTTTCTTCTTCTGACCAGTTATTTGCCAAGGCAGCTGCTTCAAATTGTTTAAGGTAAGTGCTCCATGACACCTTTCCATCAAATGTGGGTGGTTTAATCCTTGCAGATGAAATGCAACTGTTGTCAGCCTTAACAATCTCCTTCGCGGACCATTGTGACTGTAAGTTTGTTACTTTATGCTCTAACTTAATTAGGCTTTCTTCTATGACTTGGACTTTGACGACTTCACTCTGTAATTTACTAACACTTTCTTCTACGACCTGAACTTTATCTTGTACTTCATTCCTCAATAGATTAATTTCTTCTTCCACGGTTTCCTCAAACTCTTTGAGATTGATCTTAATTACTTCTTCTAACTTTTTATTATTTACTTCTTGATAATTTTTCATTTCTTCTAACCTGTTTCTCATTTCCTCTTGACTGTTCTTCATTTCCTCTTGACTAGTTTTCATTTCCTTTTTCAAGTCTTCCTTCATTTCATCCTGGTTGTTTTTCATTTCTTTCTTTAAGTTTTCTCCCATTTCGTCTTGACTCTTCTTTATTTCTTCCTTCATATCTTTCATCATTCCCATTAACTGTTTCAATGTTTCCTCCATTTCTGTCGTTCTTGATCTCGTCACTGGCATTCACTTGTCAACTCCAAACGTCTTCTTTGCGGAACATCCCACTTCTGACACCAATGTAACCTCGAAATTAGGTTATCGTTGAAACACGTCACGTAGATAAACAATCTTTATTATCACTCTTGATAATACAAGAAATATCCTTCAACAAATTTCGCAACTGTCAACGCTTTACTTTGACGTTTGTCACTCGCGTTTGGCTGCTCAATACAAACTGACTCCAGCGGCCGAAAATGGTCTGGTTATATAGGTTTCTACAGTTCTCGAAGTTTCTGAGACTTCGAGAACGTGTCGAGAAACAAATAGAATATAGCCTGGAATATTCCGGAAAACGTCAAAATAAAGGCATCACAAAAATTATAAATTCTAACATGAACAGAAACGTAATTTACAAACTAACGAGGTAGGTGAGCTTCAATTATAAATTCTAACGAAAACAGGAACATAATTAACCAACTAAAAGGTAGGTGAGCTTTCGTAACAATATTAAAATTAATGAAAAAATGCATTTTTAATATTTTCAACATTACATAAAAATATATCTAAGGTGTTATGCACTAAAAAATAATTGTAACACATAACAAGCATTGGAGCATTTGGGAATATGAAACATAGAAGAACGAAAACGCGTTACTAAATTAGGTGGTGATAATTTAATATAAGAAAGAAGTTCCGGGCAATCAACGAAATTATTTAATAACTTATACAGAAAAACTACGGAGTAATATTTACGACGTAAAGACAGTTCAAACATATTAAATCGGGATAACAATTGTTCATTGGAAAATCCAACTGAGGGATATACCCCATCATACCTAAACCATAAGTATTTAGCAAATCGTCTTTGGAGTCTTTCAATGTTTTTTAAATGGCATTCATAGCAAGGATTCCAAATAACAGAAGCATATTCAAGCTTAGATCTTACAAATGCATTATATAATACTATAAGCGTACCGTGCCCTTCAAACTGATGACTGTTCCGTATTATAAATCCTAAATTCTTGATAGCCTTGCATACCAAGCTGTCAATATGATCAGTAAAAGATAATTTAGATGAAAACACACCCCCCAGATCTTTATATTGCGTAACAGAGTTAAGTTTCTGGTTGTTTAATGTGTAATCAAATTTAATAGGAGCTAGTTTTCTAGTAAATATCATGGCATTACATTTGTTAATATTTAGAAATAGATTATTATGTAAACACCATTGATTAATCACTGCAATATCGCGTTGGAGCAAAATACAGTCATCAAGAGATTCAATTGTCGTAAATAATTTCAAGTCATCAGCATACAGTAATGTGCGGCAAGATAGATCGCATGTGATGTCATTTATAAAAACGTTAAACAATAGGGGACCAAGTACAGAACCTTGAGGCACTCCTGAAGTCGCTTCTATTTCGGCAGAACTGAAAACATGGAAATGTAATGATAGACGACTATTATATAATAAAGATTTAAAAATCTTAAAAATTTATATTTAGTCCAAAAGTAGATAATTTACGTAACAAAATACCGTGGTCCAGCCTGTCAAAAGCTTTGGAAAAGTCTGTATAAATGACATCAACTTGGCCTCCATTTTCAAGTTTTTCACAACAAAACTGAGTAAGACAAAGTAAATTAGTAACCGTAGACCGACCGGGCATGAACCCATGCTGATCAATACTAATTTGATATTTAAAATGACTAAAGTGTATCTCATGAATAACTGTTTCAAAAACTTTGCTGAAATTATTTACAATAACAATAGCTCTATAATTTTCTATAACTTCTCTACCATCTTTTTTAAACACCGGAATAATTTTTGACTTTTTTCAAATATCAGGAAAAGTTGCTGATTTAAGTGACAAATTAAATAAAATGGAAAGGGGATAAGCTAAAATTGTAGCAAAGTCTTTCAATAAAAACGCAGGAATACCATCAAAACCCTTAGTATTTTTAGGTTTAAGTTTTTTAAGTGCTCTAGCTACACACTCTTCGGATATATTAGGTACGGACAAGCAAGGAACACTACAAGAGACATAATCAGTAACAGCAAATTCGGAAGACAAATGATAAGAATCATTAAAAAAATCAGCAAAAGCGTCAACAATAGTCTGCGGTTGACTAATTTTGTCACCTTGATAAACCATACCATCTGGGATACAGTTTAAATTCCTTTTCTCATTAATATAGTGCCAAAAGAATTGTGGATTATTTTTCAATTCACTTTCAAGTTTCGCAGTATACCTCTTATGCTCAATATCAATGTCCTGCTTTATAGAAGCTCTTAATTCTTTGTACACAAGTAGATGTTGTTCGTCGCCTGTGCTTTTATATGTACGCCAAATTCTAGATTTATTCTTTATATTCTGAATAATTTGACGATTAAACCAAGAGGGATACTTTGATTTCTTTGATGTTGTTTGAGGAACACTATTTAAAAATATCGAATTTAGTATGGAGTAAAACTGATCACAAGCCATATTTATATTTTCACAGGATGATAAAGGAGTGAAATCTGCACTTTGTATATCTTCATATAATTTAAAAAAATTTAGCCGTACGAAAATTGTAACTTACAGACGGGTTAACTGGAAAAGATTTAAGTTTAACATTTATATCGTGGAAATATCGTGGAATTAATGATTATGCTAGTTGTTAATCCCAATTAATTAAACTTGAGAAAAAATAAAATAAATACTGGTGAACAATTAATTCCTTTAATTTCATATAGATAGATTTCGTAAACTCAAACTATATGGAATAGCGATTTTTAAATCCAGCAGTTCTATAATTTTAAGTACCAATTATTATTTTCATTTTGCACGAAGATTACATTAAATACAAGAACTTAAGAGAGCGTGATGGGGCTAAATCTGGTTTTAAATTAAACAAAATTATTATCTGGCCTAGTTTCGTATCGATTAGAAGGAAACATCAGAAAATACTGTTCGTGATCGCTGAAATTTCTACTCCCGTTTTTAAATGACATAGCAGGGTAAACTGTACTAAAAATATTATGAATAGGTTAACGTTTCCACCATGTAGATTTATGATCGGGTCTGCACGCACAAATTCATAAATATGTCACGCAAGATATACAAATTTACAGTTGCTATAGTTTCAAGAGCTTCGGTAGGGATACATAAGAAAATAAATATATTTAGACGAACGAAAGCTCGAGAATTTATTTTTAGAATGAGATTATAAACATGCCAAAACTGGCATCATGTGCAATGCCTAATAGAGAAAACCTGGGCACTGAAGCTGAAGACGTTTTATTGTATGTATACCTTGATAATGAGTCAAAGGCTTCTCTATGATGAAATGTTGCTGATCTAAGATCAAATAAGTTACTACAGAAGGAAAAGTGAATATATTTATATCAGACATTGGCCTGGCATGTACCATTAGAATAGAAGTCGTTGCGTCAACTCTAACAGCTTGGAAATATTGTTAAAGCTACCGCTACTATATTATGATGAAATAAAAGCTGAAAAAAACAGAATACCCCATGATAAGAGGCACACACAATGCATTAGGAAGATGGAGTCTGATATGGTTTAGGAATCTGTGTTAAAAATGAATTTATGGTAGGTAGTACGTAGCTCAAAATCGTATGGTACAATTGCTAAATGAACTGGTAAATATTAATAGTTGAAAATGCTAGGTGCTAGTACAATTTAAAATGTTGATAAACTTGCAAAATTGGGATCTGAAACAATTTTTTCTAGGACCAAAGGCAATGTCGAAGGCTTTGAGTTGACAACACCAAGAGAAACATTGCAAATACTGAAACCCAAGACCAGAACAAATTCAAGCTTATGGATGGCGACAAGTGCAGAACTTTTGGATACTGTTAAATGAACAATATGAGTGGATGTGATGGCTTTGAATGCCTGACATTCGACATCCTTGATAAACCTTTCTTAAATATGTATACATTAGTTAGCAGTTTTTCACTTGATCCTTTTTAAGAGAAAAACTTGTGGTACCATTATATAAAATCATTTACTAAACAGTTTAATTCTAATACACTCTCTTGTGACACTCAAACTGGTTTTGTATTAAATAAAAAATATTGTCTATGTTTTGTTACTTTTATAAAACCTCCGTATATTAGATTTTGTCTTTATAAATTATGTCATGTATTAATATAAAATAATGACTCTAAAAATAGACATTATCGCTTTTGTGGTCATAAATAATAATAATTGGTGCTATAAAACCTGAAAACTATAACTACCGAAAATGAGCTGATGAGGTAACCAGGTTCTCGTATCTCAAATTAATATTCAGAATTATTAAACACATTAATTAACAAGGTGAGAAAATAAATAATTAAAATAATTCTTTGTAACTTTTATTGTTATTTTTTCTATTTACTAAACACATTGCCACAAAAGTAAATCAGACATATTCAGGTAAAGGGACATATTTGTCTAGGTGTGGTATCTCGCGTGCGATTGATAAGGCTGCATTTCTAACTTGGTTTAAGCCGATAATGTCCAGGTAGGCAGGCTTGGTTATTTATTACAGGATAATGGGGCGATATTAAATATCGATTAAGCGAAATATCAGCGATCGTATATCTAGTTGCACCTCGTTTTGGTTCATATCGCAAAGGGAAAACATTGCAACAAAATCTCCTTCTTTTGCAGTACATTGCTCACATATTTCAACTAATATTTTAATTTGTTATCCTTCACTTGAGAAATTCCCACAAGAAGTCTGATGCATTCTCATTTTTGCTAGTTCATTCAAAGCACCCTGTATTTATTCCGTAAACTTTGATATGGTTATTATCGCGGGTGCAACATTTAGACTCATTTAAGGTTTCCTACTAATAAAATAATTTAAAAAAATTAATTTATTGTTTGAAAAGCTACATTTGAACCTGTTCTCTTTTGATTCATTTATAACCATTCAAATGAAATGGATATCGCGGGTACAACATAATCGGCCCCACCTTCACAGATCATAGAACAAAAACACAAAAGTCTGTGAATTGAGAAACATTTATTTTATTATGCATTCATATTTTACAAGAGAACAAATTAATCAACCTTTCAGTAATAAAAAAATTATAGAAAACAAAAATAAACTGTGAATTATTCACTATTTAAGTAATCGCGGGTGCAACGCCAAATTATCGCGGGTGCAACACGTCTAAATTACGTGGACATAAACGCCATTATAATCACATAAATAAAAAAAAACAAGACATCAAATAATGTTTGTTACTAATTGATACACTTCTTTGTTACTTAAGTTAATTATTTATTTTCAAATATGTCAATTTTCGCCGAAAATTCTATTAACATATTGCCATCAATTTTCTTCCTTGGTGCTTTCAACTTTGCAATAATATCTTCAAAATGAGCGTCTGCTATGTCATTCACGATGTGAATGAAGTGTTTACCATCAATTATTGTCGTCAAAACCAGTATCCTTTCTCTTAATCTGATTTTGGCCACCATTTTCAAATTTTCATCGACATTAATTTTCCTTTTCATTAAATCTCTCCGTTTCGAATCACGAGCCTGTTATCGACAGGTATGATAATAATAATAATATCTCTACCCCTCATTCATTATTAAGCAGGCCGCATTTGCGTCCAGCAACGATTTACGTTGGTAGGCCCTAACCACCATTCAGTGCAGGAATGAGGGAAACCTACCCATTCATTAGGGGGGTAGTCAAACGTCAACCGGTATCAATCTCTCACATTGACCTAAGCCAACATTCTTCCACCCTACCATACCCGCAGAGGGGATGCCAATCCTCTCTACAAATATAGCTTATATACGGTCTACTGGCCGAGGGGGTCGAACTCACAGCGATCTAGTCACATCGATTCAAGTACTGACGCCACTGACCGATCTGCATAGAGTTCAGCATTTTCATTCAGTTTTTTCATATATTTCTGTGACGCAGTCTCTTTCCTTCTTCTTCTGTCATTTTAACCAACCTACCTATAAAAAAGGTGCGAAATATTAACATAGACACTTACTAAATATAAACCACTAATAACACATAGCATAATATTATTATTCAAGGCTTGATAAATCAATAAAATATGATAAATGACACCTTAATGTTAAGAGTGAAACTTATTACACCGCGACCCGAATATTGCGATCGCGGGTGCAACCAATTTGAGTCAACGTTTATTTTAACTCAAATTACAATATGCCCTTAATTGTGGTTGATTAAAGTTTTCCTTTTGTTTCTTCTTACTTTTATAAAGTTTCAAAACATTAGCATAGCTTTATTTCTGTGAAAAAACCCAACTTTCATATCTTTTATATCGCGGGTGCAACAAACTAACAATGGTTTCTTGTAGACAATATTGCTTGTAAATTAATAATAAGTACTTATATGTTTTTGCATAAACAAATAAACAATGCTATCACTTTAAGGTTAACCAGCACAATGTAACAGCGGTTTTGCTCAAGTGCTGTAAAGAGACCGATGTTCAGTTCGCATCGAGCATTCAAAGTGTTATCGTTTCTAAGCGCACTAAAAATTCGAATATGAATTTAGGTCCAAAAAAGTAGTTTTATTACTAAGTTCATATATTTTTCTTTATATTGACACCAAAAAAAGTAACAAACACTATAATTCAGAAATTGATGTAGACAATCGTCTCCAGCGGAATCGCCCTTATCTTATTTATATTTCTGTGTAATTTATTTTGTATTCTATCGACTACTGGAAACCATCTCTACCTATTGACCAATCCGGTAATTCTACTTATGCGTCACTGATAAATATATTGAAATCTGTGGCAGTTATGGAGAAACAATAATAAATAATTCATTGTGGTCTGGGTTTATAATTTAAAAAATTGCTTGGAGAAAGCTTACGTGGGCCTCGCACTTTGTTCCTTGTCTGACCCAACGTCTGGCGTGATTAATAATGCCGCAAAGAACGCCGAGATGAATTTCTCCGATCCGCTGTGGGAGTGTTAACGCCTTTCAGTTGTAAATTATGTCAATCCAGAACCGAAATCCAGACAATAGTTGATATATTTTTGTTTCGTAAAAAGTTGTAGCAAGGGTGAATACAATTTAAATTTAATTTCCTTGGATTCAGTTAATTTAACATTACTTTTCTTCTACGAACTTAGCAATATCTATATAGTAGATATAAAGTGTGCAGCACATGAACGCGCAAAGTGAGTTACGCGATTTCCGGAAAAGTCAAGTTTTTGATACGCTGTAGGGTTTCCACTACAATATGCTGATCAAATTGTTTGTTTGCAGCACTTATGCTGCTGATAAAATATGGTCCAAATATTTTTGATCTGATCACTACATAATTATCATATTGCCTTGCCTGTACTGTTCTCTTCATAAAAGATGCAGTGATTATGCCCTATTAGTTTAAATCATACAGGGCGTTCATTTTACCCTTTGTGAATATTCTTTTGTAACTTTTTTATATGTTTAAATTTCACACGCAAATATCAGGAATAGGTAGAGAATTATATTCTGCACAAAAAATGTATACCTATCAAAAGTCGAAATTATGCACGATATTACAGAAAATATTTATTAACGCATACCCCATATTTTTTGGAAATAACTAAGTATCCATAATAAACTGAAAGGTGGCAGTAATAGAAAACCTACTAATTTCGTTAAGTTTTATGAAACTATTGAGAATAGGAAACGAATTATACGTTTGTCTAACTTGTCGTACGGAGTCTTGTATTTGGAAGCTTTTCACCCGTATCAGGTTTTACAGAGCTGTAAACAATTCCTTTCAAATGACCCCAACAATAAAAGTCTAACGGATTAAAATCCGGACAGTGAGAAAACCAAAGAAAGTCACTACCTCGACCAATACAACGGTTTGGAAATGTTTGATTTAAACGAACTCACCAAATGGCTGTAATGAACAGGGGCACCATCGTGCATGAACCACATTTGTCGTCTAGTGTTAATAAGGACTTCTTCGAGAGTCCCAGGAAGTTCTTGCCGAAAGAATTCCAAATAATTTTGGGCATTCAACCTTGCAGGTAGAACGATAGGCCCCACAATAAAATTTCCTATAATCCAGCACCAGACTTTAACTGAAAATGCGTGATGCTCTTTATGGCTTCTGGATTTTCTTCGCTCCACACGTGAGAGTTTTTCAAATTAAAAACACCTCTACAGGTAAACACAGCTTCATCTATAAAGGCAATTCTCCGGAGAAAAGAGTGATCCTTGTTATGTAACTGGAGAAATCGTTCGCAAAATGTCAATCTCAACAGGCGGTCTGGTTCTAGCAAATTTTTTACAAGGTGAAAATAGAAACATTGTAATTGCTGCCTGTGACGTATAGTTGAAACGGTTTTGCGGCCAACTCCTGTGACTGCTAATGGACGACGACCACTAATTTCGGGATTTTTTCTGCTTTTTCTAGAATTTGTTGTAGAATACAATAAATTATCTATAGTCAACGAGGCAACCAAGCAAGGTTTGCCCCCGTACCGTTCAAATAACCACAATGAAATTGACCCAGCTATAGTTACGGCTTAAGCATTGCGAGATAATTCTTTATCTTTCTATTACCCGAAGAAATTCACTTATTCCAGAAACAGCCAGTATGACAACAATATATTCGTATGTCTTAAAATAAGGGTCGAGGTATGTATAATAACTTTATTGAAAATCTAAGATAATCTTTTCGTTTAAAGCAAGAAATTGAAAACAAATCAGATGGAACACTCTTTATCTCGGTAAGTAGTGACATTTTACTTAAACATATTTTGTTCAATTGTTGAGGTTCCTCTTCACGATGGGCCATCATGCTCGACCACTGCAAACTGCAATAGGTCATTGTGAGCATGGAGGACGATGACCTACACTGATAAAAATTGTTAGCGATATTACACGGAGGTGGCTGGTTATTTACTGCCTAGGTCAATAGCGTGAATAATCATAATATAATGTTACAACTGTATTGGAAAATTACTACTTATGAGTATATATTTTTTTTATAGTAACACATGAATTGTAATTTTACAACGCTATTATGTATGTATTCTTAGAAAAAAAATCATATAATTTTCATACCGTATTCATTTGGATATTCTTGTAATACAGTATGGATTTTGTTTTTTTTACAATAATGTACGAAGTAAACACGTGACGTGAAACAAAGTGAAAATTTATAATCATATTTGTCACTGTAGGTGTCGGTTTTTGGAGCACACATCAAAGAGTAATGACTCCACCGAGCTTGATTATTTTGTATGATGGGCCAGCGTGTGGGCAGCAGCAATGGTCGGTGATGATCGACGCATTTAATGGCCTACTATGGCCAGGATGTAGGCCCATCGTGGAGCGACCTTTATATAGTAACGTCCTCTCTCTGCTCTATCCCATTCTTAATGGGACACACCGTATTTTGGTACATTAATTAGTGATAATTCTAGAAAGAATGCGTTTACATTTAGTAAACCCTATTAAAAAATAATTAGTATATTGGTCAAATATTAATAAATGTAAAACAACTTTTACTTCGCTTCTCAGTGTAATTAATTTTCAGATTATACTTAAATTTACAACTATCTAATAGGATAAATTTTGTTTTATGAATTTTTGCACAGTTCAGTACACGATTAATGAGTTTAATAACGATTTGAGACAAAAAACTTATTCAATAACGATTTAAAATAAATGTCACTAAAGACCTGTTAAGCATACACGATCCAATAATACACTATTTTCTTAATTCTTAATAAAATATACTATACTAAAAGTAGGCAATGGTTAAGTCAGTTATATTTTTAGATAAAAATGCATATGTACAAGATATACAATATTTTATAATAAAATTTACGTTAATTAACAGTTGATATCTGAATAAACAAAAATATAAATATTTCATAGTATACTATTTTACTAACCCATTAAATGTATTTCATTTTACAGAATATTTAGTTTTCTTATTTCTTGTCGATCCAAAAAGTGTTCAATTCTACACACATCGAACTGGAAGTTGTATGTAATCCTATTATTGGCAACTTAATGAACTACTGAAACATTTCTTGGTAAAGAAATAGATACAATGTGATCCAGACGCCAACGAGCAAAAAGAGGCTGCCGTCTGGAAGTTTTGGAACTTAATTTATGATCTGTACTGACCCTAATAACGTGCAAGGTTTTCGACCTCTACATATACTCGCTTCTTGCATTAATATACTGGAAACTGACAGTAAAAAGTCGTAAAATATTATGCAGATATGGTATGTATTATTATTATTACGGAAGGTCACCTACCTTTTTGGTTTGTTAATTATGTTCCTGTTTGCTTTCAAATTTATAAATTTTGTAATACCTTTATTTTGACGTTTTCTAGAACATGCCAGATTATAGCTACATAAATGGAAGAAACGTTCAAACAGTTAATTGGAAATAATGAAATATTTAAAGAATAGCCAAGAAGATATGAAGAACAGCCAGGATGAAATGAAGAAACACTTGAAAAGTAGCCAAGATGAAATGATGAAGGATTCGAAAAAGAAAAAAAACAGTCAAGAGGAAATAAAGATCAGTCAAGAGGAAATTAGGAATAGTATAGATCAAATGAAAAATAATCAAGGAGTGAATAATAACAAGTTAAAAGTAATTAAGATCAATCTCAAAGAGTTTGAAGAAATCGTTGAAAATGAAATTAATCTATTGAAGAGTTAGATACAAGATAAAGTCCAGGTCGTAGAAGAAAGTCTAACTAAGTTACAGAATGAAGCCACCACAGTGCAAGTCATAGAAGGATTAAGCCGCTAACGTTTCTAACGCTGACAGAAACGTCAAATTAAAGATTTGACTGTTGTGAATTGTTTAAAGGATATTTGTTGTGTAATCAAGTAGTGACAATAAAGTTTGTGTTTCTACGTGAGTATTTCAAGTCTAAGTCAACGCAGAGGTTACAATATTTTCTTGTACAGTGAATGAACATAATTTTGTATATTTTCAAGACAGTTTGTTCTTCAGGAACAAATGCAAAGGGCAAATAGAAGTTGCACCATAAAATCTATTAATATTATATGCTTATACAATTTATAGGTAGATATTAAGCAATTTGGTTGACTGGTTAAGCAATTTACACAAATTTTAATGTGCGGGGTGTATCTACCTACATCTTGTAGTCACGGGTTAATCAATGCTAGGCTGACAATACTGTCACAAGCAGAGAGCGATCTACTATACTACAGTAACTATGAAAACTCTGACCTGTATCGCTATGATCGATTGAGATAATCGCAAAAGCAAAATTTCAGGAAACAACTACTCAGAGAGCTAATGCCTCATCCGCATTAAATTACACCAAAAAAACTACAGTAAACAACAACGGTTAGTCGTCAGTAGTGCCTCCAGATATACACCGGTTTCAAGCTTGTTAATTTAGCATGCCATCGACTGAGGCCATAGACTAATAACCCTGTAAGTGTCTACATCTTGTGATCACTGACTGGACTCAATGCTGGATCTAGATACTAAAATTTAATAATAGCTTATCATCGAAATATACAGAGTATTATACAATAACGTGCCATAGATTTTAGAGACAATAGAACATGAAAAATATAAGATTTTTATCCTTCCTTATTTTGAACATACAGACCATATAAATTTTGCCAATATCTCTAACCCTAAGCGACATGTCGTCATTTTGAGAGATTCTAAACACCTTGGTATTTTGGTTTTTAAATTAGTAGCGCAAGGCAAATAAATGCAAATAAAGAATATCTTAGGCTACAACTGTTTTTGAGGCTACGATTTTGTAGCCTTGAGCACGATTTTCTAAAACAGAAAGAGAAAAATTTAAGAATACGTATTTTTACGTAAAATTAAAAAGTACATTAGGAAATCGCACCAACAATCCGAATATCTTAACCTTAAAAATGTTGTACAAACTTGCTTATTTAAAATCTAATTAGGACAAGCTATTTGAAGTTCTAGACAATATGTAAATTTCATTCTGAAATAATGGCAAAATTAAATTATTAGGCTTTGTATCTTGAAATCAAAGGATTGACTCATAATTATTCTAAAAAAACCCATCTTAATTTAAACTCTGAAACACTCTGTATAGATAGCTTCCTATGCCGTAACATCAGTTCGTTATGTCTGGGAATTTAACCTGCTCGAATTTTTTATATATCGATCAATATTCTGCGTCTATGCGTGCACTAAAGCAATACAATTACCATAATTATCCCATTCTGTCGAGTATTGGTTAATGCTGTAGATCTACTGACACCGATGTCCCAAACAGGAACAATGTTCCAAATACTCACAGAGATATCTCTGTCACCTCATCTATGAAACATTGGACTCTTTTCCATAAATAAAATATCAGTTGTCAGAACAGTTTACTGTAGTAACTGACTCACTTTACCTTTATATCTCCTGTGAGGAAAACAAAATCGATGTTTAAGGTTCGGTTTCTCACATTTGAGTTCGTAGAAATCTAAATATGGCACGCTTATAAACACCTGGAAAAATTTAAATACCTACGTAGATTATCACATTCTTACGTGTTATTGTACTCTGACTACATAAACTATATCTATATTACTATTAATTAATTTTTAAACGTCCGCAATTTTAAATTAAGCGATTGCTAGTATTATTAATATAATGGCATTTAATAAAACCAACACTAGAAGATAGAGTTTATCACACCAATCCAAGAACTGTATATGAACCAGAACATTTGGAAGAACTACATCATCTACGATCTGCCCTTAGATGAAATAGATAACAAGAGAAATTTTTACAATGCGATTGAAAGGCGAAGACGAAGGAAAAGACAAGAGTAATAACACTCCAAAGCCTTGATAGATACAGAATCCAATGCATGCGGACAACAAGAAAACAATTTAGTATGATATTGAAGGAATACAAGTGTCACTTAAGGAATAACAACTGAAAAAAGTCAATAGTTGAGAAACATAGGGCAGACATAAGGCATTTAATAGGTCTGGACAAAACTAAAGTTCTAATGAGGGAGATAGAGATACTAGAAAGAGGCGAAAAAAATCCAGAAAATATGGAATAGTTTCAACTGAACTGGTGCCTACGATATAACAGGCAACCTGGAAATTGTTCAACCATTTACAATCGCCAAGAAAGCTTACAAACCGAACAGAAATAAAGTCCAAATACGTATTCTTTGTATAAAAACGTAAAATAGAAAAACATTATTCTCAAAGTTAATGAGAAAATGTTTACAGAAATTTAATGAACAGCTAGTTTTTCGTAAACAAAATATTGTCAAAAGAGTTTGCTGCAGTAACTGACTCACTTTTATGTCTTCAATGAGAAAAATAAAATCGATCGTAAGGTTAGTTTATCACAAATTGTAGAAAGTTAAAAATGAGATCTTTTCTTCTGATTTGATTCTGATTACCCTTGGCTATGAAAAATAAAACTCGTGGAATAAAAGATATGTATTTATTATTTCATAGTCATCTGAAGCTGTACTAGCAACACTTACAACAACTATGAAGCTGATCTTATGCTAGATTCATATCTGGAAAATGTTGCTCCTTACTTCCCAAAGTTAATGAGGAACTGCTTTTATCTCTGCCACCTCATCTACGAAATATTGAACTGTTTTCACTAAATAAAGTATTATCCGAACAGTTTCCTGCAGTAACTGACTCATTTTATATTTATGTCTCCCGTGAATAAAACAGAATCGATATTTATGGGCTTGGTTTATTACATTTCAGTTCGTATAAATCTAAAAATAGTATACATATAAACACTTGGGAAATTTTAATTACCTAGTTGGATTATCAAACTTATCTGCATTGACCACGTAAATACATCTATATTAACCTTAATTAATTACTAATTGCCTGCAATTTTAAATCCATTTAGAAAAATATAGTGAGTTTCCAGAGCAACTAATTATGATTGCTCGAATCAATTGAAAAGTTTTATTTTTCATAATTTGATTCTGAATATTTTTGTCTATGAAAAATTAAACTTATTAATGGAATAAATGATTTTTATTTATTTTTTAGTCATTGGAAGCTGTACTGGTATTTCCTACAAAAATAATTAAGCTGATCTCATTGATCAAGTTAAGGGCCGATAAAATGAGGTTGTAGATAAAAATATTCCTTTATAGCTTGCGTCTAGGCAACCAAGCTAAAATTGAAAACCCCGCTTTTGCTGATGGAATAATAATATAATTAGCATCTTTACCAAAAGATCAAAAGGGGGTAGGTTTTGGAAAGGATTCATAAGCACTATGGATTCTAAGGTGCAATGAGGCTGATCTCATTGCTAGATTTATATCTGGAAAAGGTGACGCCATATTTCTGTGAAGTACAGTACAGTACAGTCGACGTAAAATGTTAAGAGGCTACACGTCGCCTATAAAATGAGAATGTAGATTAAAATATCGCTATACAACTTGCTTTTATGCAACCTTATGGAATATATGGAATAATAATTAGTATCTTTACCAAGAGATCAAAAGGGGAATAGGTTTTGGAAAGGATTCAGAAGCATAATAGCATAATTTAGGCATAATTATGAATACGAAATTAAATAGATAATTCTTACTATAAATTCTTCATCTCAAACAGTGATAAGAGTAGGTATCACCATAGACATACATTTAGTCTATGGTATCACCAATGAGACCATGCAGCAAAGAAGTTAATAAATTGGCCTAGAAAATAGTTATTCTAAACACTGATGTGTGAACATCTAAACGAAATAAGAAACTATTTGATTTTCCCAAGAATTCATACAACATAAACACACCAATGAAGGATCTGAACGAATTTACATTAATTTTAGAGTAATACCTACATTTTCGGTAATGTAACGTTAATTGGGATACATCTATGAGTGAGTTATGAACTGGAAAATGAAGCAGACCGACATGTGGTGCCTTGCCGTCGCGTCGACTTGAGAATCGATATCTGGAGAGCACTGGCCTAGTATTGTCAATCTGTTTATTTCCGTAACAAACCTCACTATAAAATGTTAAAAAAAAATAAGTGCCGATAAATAGGTACCCTTTCTTTTTCTTGACGGCAAACTCATAGAAAGTATTTGTAATAAAGTTTGATACAATCTAAAAGTATAGGACTGAATAGTATCTGTAATTAGACATTAAATGAGCTTGTCTTTTTGTCAAATGATTATGAGAGATGAATCCCAGTTTTATTTCTTCAATATGTGTTATTTTCTGTACAAACCAACTTGAACTGAAATTCAAAAGCTTAATGTAAAACATAAAATACAGTTGTTACTGAATATCAAGGAAGCCTGAGATAAATATTTATTACGCTGTTTGTAAAAATAGAAGATATATCACTTATTTGGTAATTGAATGCATATATCTAAAATATTATCACTAACCTTTTGAGATGCTTTTATATCTAGGTAATGAAATATCGGTTTGTTAAAAATACCAACGTTTATAAAACAATTCTATGTTATATTAAAGCAAACCAAGAGCAGCAGTAATAGTTTTTACTTAACTATTCATTTTCAGAACAACCTTAAAATACATTTACCAAAGTTATAAAGAAGATCTATAAAATACAACCCTTCTGAACCTCTAAATTTAATTATAAATAGTATCAGTTCCGATAATTACATTCTATTTCTGTATATAATTGACAACAGAGCATATTTAAATAGTTCAATGGATAATGACTTTACTGAATACTAACTTGCAACAGGTTACTTTTCATTTTATAGTTTTTTTGCCTACATTTTGCGATAATAATAGTCATTATATGTACTAATGCCAATCCACATAATGACAGAGCTTTTAAAGTAACGATAAGAAGGTGCAAACTATAATAATTATTGTGATGGTTAAGGTTTTATGATGTTATAGTATGTATTTCTATTTTGTCAAGGTCAGACAGGTATAACATATAGTATTATATAGTAAGGCAGTGAGTGGTTCCTGTTAACATTTTGCAAATTTGATAGCGATTTCCAAAGTAAAATCGAATAAATAATATGAATGTTTATCTATCCTATGCTTTGTGCTGTCAACATCACATTCTCGAATATTTGTAAGTTATTTGAAACAATTTGTCACAATTGTATTTCCATTTTTATAAATAATCAAAATAGTATAGTAAGTTCTATCGACAAGGGTAATTTTGTTTTGGTTCTTTTCTTTGATTTAACAAGAGCCTTTGACTGCATTCATAAATACTTTATGTTCAGTAAATTGAGAATTTAGTTTAAGAAATGCAATCGACAGATGGTTTGACTCTTTATTAAGTGACAGAGAAATAAATGTAAAAATTAGTAATACATTTTCTAACTCTTGTAAGACTTCACTAAGTGTTCCTCAGGGGAGCGTTTTGTATCCTCTATTGTTCATACTTTTTATGAACGATTTGGAACAGCATATAACTGTTGGAGGTACAAAATTAATTCTTTATGCAGACGACAGTACCATCTGTGTTAGTGCTGCTACTGCCGATGACCTTCAAACTAAAGTTCACGCTTGATCAATTTTATATGTGGTGTTTTAAAAATAAACACATTGTTTTACTTTTTTTAAAAAACGCATATGCCCTAATATTGCAGTCTTACTTAACGGTACATTAATTAAGAAAGTACATAGTATAAAGTTTTTAATACTTTTCATTGATGAGCAACTCATTTGGTCCACTCATATTGAACAACTTGTAAAGAAATGAACTACAGCCTATTATGCTAAAATTTGAGAAATATAATGAGTAAACAATATATTTTAAATGTTTACTTTGCATTGGCGTATTCCCATCTAAAATACTTATTATTAAGACTAATTATGTCTCTAAATTTCTTGAAATATTGCCGACCAGCAAAAAATAAAATGTGCCCTTTACCTTGCATACTGACTATGAATCAGCATTATTTAGACAACATAACACGATACATTCTCATGATATAAGAGGAAATAATATGATTTACTTAATCATAATTTAATCACATATCGAAAGGGGTATCTCTACTTGGTGGAACAATTTTCAATAAACTGTTTGTAAACGTTAAGCAACATACTACTATAAGATTATTTAAGAAATAGTTACGCTCTTTTCTAGTTGAAAATTGTTTTTATTCGATACATAAATTTTATACAGGACATTAAACAGACTTTTAAATACTTGTTCTTTTATATATCTGTATGCTTTATTTCCATTTACACATATTTATTGTAAATGTATTGTAAACTATTTCGTTGTATTTTAGACTATTTTTTAATTGACGCCCATATCCTGTAATAGGTTTATATGAATGAAATATTATTATTTATTACTATTATGTTCTAAAGTTTGTAGGTAACCTTCTTTTTAAACACCCTGTACATCTGTATACATTTACTTAGAAAAATAAATTTAAAATATGGATGCACATCTGACTCACTGAAAACATTCGCAGACATTCAGTCATCTAAATAAACAGCCTGTGTTTATTATTTTCAAACTACCCAGGTGTTTAAGCTTTCAGTTTCAGAATTATTTGTTGGTAAAATAGTCAACACACCAAACAAAATCTTAAAATATTTAATACTGCACATCCCTTTCAAAGGCAACAAAAGTATTGTAACTAAAAGCTTTAATTTTAACTCTATTATCTTTAAAATAACAAAAGTATTGATTTGTTATCAGAATGATGAAAGTTAGTCCTGCATTTACTGTCTCATTTAGGCAAACCATATAGCCTTGTTCGCGGTAGCGATTCCGAACTAATTCAGGATTAATTTACAGATGAGAGCAAGCGCAGTTTCCATTTCGGACGATCAAATTCAAACTGCGCTTGAGCAGATCCGTAAATTAATCCTGAACTAGTTCGGAATCGCTACCGCGAACGAGCCTATTATTTGGTAGTAGCAAATTTTATTTTAAAACTTGTTATTTCCATTTGAGATTGTTCAATTGTGTTTAGACATATCAAATAAATTAATTTTCATCATTTGAGTAAGAGCGCCAATCGTAATTGATACCTTCTCATATAAGTTGGAAATTGGATGGGTGCATTTAATTCCTATTGGTCCTTACAGTTTGACATTAATTGACAACTTGATAAATTCTTTATTATATTCTATGATATTTAAATAATTAATATTATTTTTAAACTTCGACATAAGAAAACCAGTGACTTTAGAATTTGGTTCATAATGGCTGTTTAATAAATAACCCCAATAAAAAATCTAGTAAGGAATGGAAAGCAAAGTGTAGGCATAGCATCTTTTAAATCTGTAAATTACATGATACTTGAATGATGTACATTTTCTGGGCTATTTTGCCGTAGTCGATGCTTAACTGCAGACGTTTCGCCATACTTAACACATGGCATCTTCAGTGCTCCTCATATCTTGAGCGATAGCTGAATGGTTACCGCGGGGTCTAAGTCGAGCTTTGATACTAATCGGTGTGTCAAGGTTGATTAGTTCAATGCTTAGGTTGATTGATTCAGGCGTGTTGCGGATGGCTGGTTCAGGTATGCTCCAGTTCATTTCATTGTCCTTAAGCAAAGATATCCAAGTATGACTAATCTTCAATCCTTCGCCCCTGTTCGTGTTGTTCATGTATTGAAGAATCTCCAAAGCCTCCCTTCGTGCTAGATTGTAATTCACATTGATATGAATCAGCACTTTAGATTCCTCTAGTGAGGTTCTGTTTCCCTATTTCCAAGCATTATCAGCAACGGTGGATTTTTCAGGCTGATAAAACCGTATGTGTCTTTCGTGTTCTTTTTTCCTGATTTCTACTTACAGTTTGTTTAGAGATTTCCACATATACTTTGTCACAGTAGCTGCATGGCACAAAATGCACTCCCGTAGTTCCTCCTTGGACCTTGCTATTTGTTCACGCCGAGGTCTAATGGTTCTATCGATGTCTTTCTTAGAGTAACCATTTGCTAAGAATACAGATTGGAGTGAATCTATCTCTTCTTGTGGATGGTTCTCATCAGTTAATGGACGGTGAACTAGGGTCTGCATGACTGATGATGATTAGACTTTTCATGTAGATATCTATTAGTATGTGTCTTCTTCCTATGGATTCCATGTCCTAAGACGCCAAAGGCCTTCCTTATTACCAGAATGTTTAGAAATAGTAAAGTTTTGTCTTGCTCCACTTCCATGGTAAAGTTGATCTTGTGTTGCTAGTTAATATGATCCAAAAAGTATATTCCATGCTGTCAAATGATGAGTGTCCCGTATCTAAGGCAATACTTAGGTTTCTTAGGAGCCGATCGAAATGCTTCTTTTTCAAAGTGCTCCATAAGGAAATTCGCCACTATAGGGCATAGGTACGGTTATACCAGCCTGAAAAATCCGCCGTTGATAAGGATGCTTAGAAAGAGGGACATATAATCTAACTGGTGGACTTCAATAACCTTGACGCACCTACTAGTATAAAAGCTCGACTTGGATACCGCGGTAATCATTCAGCCGCCGCTCAAGATACGAGAAGCACTGAAGATGTATTTCGTATATTAAGTATGGCAAAACGTCTTCAGTTAAACACAGACCACAGGAAAACAGCCCAGAAAGTGTACATCATCCAATTGACACCGGCCGTACGAACTACATGATACTTGATATTATAAATCTGGTATTTGAAGAATGATGATAAATTGATGGTCATTCATATTAGTACTACCATTAAAATAAACATTTCTATTGTTCAAAACAGAATTTCAGAAATGAACTGCTCTGCGGGCTAATGCCCCGACCAGCATTGAATTACACCTGGAAAACCTGTAACAAACAGCCAAAGTCATTCGCCGGCGGTACATCAGACATATACCGGTTTCAAGATTATTAGCTCTCATCAGTATGCCATAGGTGAGGTAACTGACGAATAGCATTGTTTTATGTCTGTCTAATTCGATAGAAGGGACCAGGGACCACGAGTACACAAAATGTAGCAGGTTACATCTAGTGGCGACTAGCTACTTCATGCCGGACCTCACAGGCCGAAGCATTGAAGCATGCTACATGCTGTAGGTACCATTGAAAGACTTTTATCACATGTCGGCGATAACGATATTTGCAAAACGGAGTTTCACTTGCGTATTTCTATTTTTATACAATGCTGATTTGCAGCATTTATTAAATAAGCGCTATCCTTTCACTTTCAGTATATCTAGGAGTTTTCAAGAAAATGTCCTTTCCGTGGAAATTTCTGCTTTCCCAAAATTTCAATAGAATCTCTGTCTTAACTTTAGTAGCAGTTAAAAATAAATAGGCTGCATAGTATTTTGAACTTGAATCTTAACGGTTGAAGCACTGGGTGGGATGTCGCATGAATTTCACGAGAACCTGTTCTAAATACCAAATAAATGATACGATGACATCTAGACGTGGGTATAATTAAGGATTTTATGTATCTGACCTTGTAATTCGCATGAGCTGCTTGAAATAAATGCAAATGTCAATGTATTTCTGCAGCTCGACCGTTATGAACCTCATTATAACCAACCCACGTACAAATTTTCGTTATTTTTTATTTCATTTGATATTTGTACCTATTTTCAAGTGTATATAATTATTTTTTAAGCTATTAGTGCTTTTTCTATGCGTTTAATTGACCTTGCATATTTTCAGTTGAATAATACTCATTTCAAGCATTGCAAGTGAAATCAAAAAGCACTGTTGAGTTAATGTTGCTACTATGCTGAGAGTGTCTCAATAAGAAAGTGCTTATATCGGTCAATCTCACAATCTTGAAATTAAATATGATTTTTGTTCTAAATGAAAATGTGACCACATTTTTTAAAAAACATTTTATTGCATTTAAATTTGGTATAATTAACTTAATACCTAGATTTTAGACTATTTTTGTAATTCAGTTTCATGCTCAATACATCAAAATGTTCACATATATGCAATGAAAATAATTCAATAATTGAGAAGTTATTAAAATCAATCAATTTTTGTTAGCTAAAGTTTTAAAGTTCCTTCTAATACTGCAATTGAAGTATTGCAATTGAAAGTGCATAATTTGTGCAAATTTTGTTTAATAACAGAACAGAAATATGTAAATGGATGAATCAGGCACAGTATTTAAATAAATTATTTTCTAATCTTCTAAATCTTTTCGTCTTTGTATCCAGAGATAATACGTACAACTTTTCGCTGGAGCTAAAATGTATACTAGAGGGTTCATGTCCCTACTCTATTATAGCAAGATATAATACAGTGATTCAGACCGTGATATTGCAGTTTTAATATTGATGGGGAATCTTTGTTTACCATACTTCGAAAAAGATACAAATACTTAGATATTTTCTCAAAATGGTATTTAATATCTTGATTGCATAATAACTTACGATCTAAATAAAGACCAAAAATGTTGACAATTTTAATTTTAAATTTTTAATTCAATGCTGGTCGGGGCATTAGCCCGCAGAGTAGTTGTTTCCTGGAATTCCATGTTTGCAAAATATCGTTTCTCGCCGATCGCGATAAAGGTCGACAGCTTTCAATGGTGTCTACTGCATGTAGAACGCTTCGTGCCCGGACATTTTCAGTCCGGCATGGAGTAGCGAACGGCCGATAGATGTAGTTAGTTCTACACCGCGTACTCATGGTCCCTTCTGTCGGGTTAGACAGACGAAAGCAGCTAGGATTATTCGTCGGATACCTCACCTATGGCATACTGATGAGAGCTAATAAGCTCGAAACCGGTATATGTCTGGTGGGCGTCTGACGAATGACTCTAGCTGTTGCTATAGGTTTTCCAGGTGTAATTCAATGCTGGTCGGGGCATTAGCCCGCAGAGTAGTTGTTTCCTGGAATTCCATGTTTGCAAAATATCGTTTCTCGCCGATCGCGATAAAGGTCGACAGCTTTCAATGGTGTCTACTGCATGTAGAACGCTTCGTGCCCGGACATTTTCAGTCCGGCATGGAGTAGCGAACGGCCGATAGATGTAGTTAGTTCTACACCGCGTACTCATGGTCCCTTCTGTCGGGTTAGACAGACGAAAGCAGCTAGGATTATTCGTCGGATACCTCACCTGGCATACTGATGAGAGCTAATAAGCTCGAAACCGGTATATGTCTGGTGGGCGTCTGACGAATGACTCTAGCTGTTGCTATAGGTTTTCCAGGTGTAATTCAATGCTGGTCGGGGCATTAGCCCGCAGAGTAGTTGTTTCCTGGAATTCCATGTTTGCAAAATATCGTTTCTCGCCGATCGCGATAAAGGTCGACAGCTTTCAATGGTGTCTACTGCATGTAGAACGCTTCGTGCCCGGACATTTTCAGTCCGGCATGGAGTAGCGAACGGC
This sequence comes from Monochamus saltuarius, assembly GCA_025584915.1. Classification (NCBI taxonomy): domain Eukaryota; kingdom Metazoa; phylum Arthropoda; class Insecta; order Coleoptera; family Cerambycidae; genus Monochamus; species Monochamus saltuarius. Next base: position 52,728,298 of record CM046725.1, on the reverse strand, counting down.
CGATAGATGTAGTTAGTTCTACACCGCGTACTCATGGTCCCTTCTGTCGGGTTAGACAGACGAAAGCAGCTAGGATTATTCGTCGGATACCTCACCTATGGCATACTGATGAGAGCTAATAAGCTCGAAACCGGTATATGTCTGGTGGGCGTCTGACGAATGACTCTAGCTGTTGCTATAGGTTTTCCAGGTGTAATTCAATGCTGGTCGGGGCATTAGCCCGCAGAGTAGTTGTTTCCTGGAATTCCATGTTTGCAATTTTAAAACTATTTATGTAATCCAGATTACGAAAATCATTGTTTCAGTTTTTCTCATGTTAATGTAATTTTTTTACCAAGAAACAGTACAACAAGGACATGCCATTAAATAAAACAGGTATATTAGATCATTTACACACATTAAAAAATTAAACGATCCAAGACTGAACCTTGTGGAACTCCTTGTCTTACTACCAAAGTACTGTACTTATTAGTATTATATACAACAGACTAAAATATAAGATCTTCATAGAGATGCGCTACTGTTTTATATAGGTATCATAAAATAATATTTTCCTATACCAACTAAATTATATCGTTAAACACAAGGTGTTTTGCAGGTAAGCCTTTTTGATGTATTTAAGAAACAAGTAGATTACTTTATCAAATAAATATCTCAGTTCCGTCTTTTTTATTAAAATTCGTATATGTCTAGTTTTTGCAATATTTTATATAAATCCCATTCCATATTCAGAAATATGGCTTGGCATTTTGCCATTTGAGTCTTAAAAAACAGGATTTTAATTTTTACGTAGGGTGAAATTTTGTATTACACAATGGATATGCAGAATATCTAGCCTCAAAAATATCACTGGAATAGATTGTAGATAACCAGCGCCCTCTACAGAGTAATCGGACTAACAACATTGACATATTATTCAGCATCACTAAAAACTCAAAATACCAAATTACAACTCAACTTATTATTTTGTGAAAAAGATATGGCCCAAATATTAGAAAAAGATAATAGGCTCATGATGCACAGGAAGTCATCTATTTATGTTCTATTAATCCTTAAATTTTGCCACACATGATCTGAATAATATGTATAGCAAACAAATTGCATACATTTAAATACATCGTTTGTAGCTTAATCAGTAGTTTAGAGAGAAGAGTGAATTTACAGGGTGAACCTTAAATAAGTACAAATATTTTAACTGCTGGTGTAGTTCATCATATAGATCAGTCTAGTGAAAGCCATTTTTAAAAATTTCTAATATTTACGGAAATATTATTATTTTTTTAAAAATACCTACATTTTGAGGACAGCTGTTTTAACCAACCTAATGCACCATATGATTTGTTGAGAGGTTGCCATATCTTCTCTAATATAAATATTATGTTTCCCTTAACGTAATAGTAAAGTAATACGGTTAATTCTACTTTAAAAATACTTGTTTGTTTGAAGCATAAGTACATTAAAGTTGGGTATGTAGTATGATACGCAGCAATATTAACATACCTTTTAACTGCTTAACTGACCTTACTATAAACGATTAAAAATGAATTTCCGCAAGTTAAATACTACCGTAAAGTATTTAGGAAGATATTACGTGATATTACTATGTCCAAAAATTATACATAAACGTGCACACAAGCTTACCTGTTTGTTAAAACATTATACTATGTAATCAGTAATCCACATTTCTCATGTTATATGCCATTGTACACTGTTAGAAAGAGACACAAGACACAATTTCCTTAAGTTATTTTATGAATAATAACGAAAAACTATGATTTTCGCCCAACATATTAAATTTAAAAGTTTCTTTAAGCAAAGACATTTGTGTAACACTGGCAACACTGTGAACCACACATTCAATCTGAAGCGCTATGACTCATAAATGTATGAAAGTCAGCGGTCCTCAACAAGTTTTCTACAGAAAAATTACAAAATTTATTTAAAATTTCACTTTTTTATTTCTAATTTTTTTGTAAAAAACTATTAATTATGTGTTCTACACAGTGAACTATACTGCTGGTTAAAATATTTGTACTTATTTAAGGTTCACCCGTGAATTTATATTATAAAACAACAAATATGTGTTACAGTTATTAAACTGAATATTGGATGCAAGCATTGAGTAAAGAATAGTAGTAAATCAGGTAGTGATATATACACTTTGGTATCTTTATTGCCGTGTTTGTTTACTGTAGAAAAATATAAAAATGTTTATTCTTCGTATCTGCGACGAAACTAAATATTATTTATATATTTTTAAACAATAAAGTGAGATGTAGCGAGATATGAAGTCAGAGGTTAATTTGGTGGATGCAGTAAAGGCGCCGGCATCACTTCATATCTAAAAACTTATCAATGAAGCTATTAATTCTCCATTTTGATGAAATGTGAAGTGCACTAATGCCTTACAAACGACATTTGAAGCGTAATTAATGTAATTTCTAGATGGGATTTGATAAAGTACAAAGTTCATTGATTCAGTGATTCTTCGTATTTCTTGAGAAGACAAGACAAAAAGTATATAAAAATAATGCCAAAGGTCTTGATGTAAGTATTTAGAATATATAAGGTGTTCCTTGTTACTGATAGTTTTTGTGTAAATTTATATATACAGGGTTAACTATGCCTTAGCACAAATATTTTAGGAGGGAATCGGGAAAAATAAGAATTAACGGAATCATCTATCAAAAAATGTCCAAACTTATTTATAAAGCGAAAAAAAAATTATTTTTTTTTCAAAACTATATTAGATCCTTATTTATCTCCGTCACTGGCCTGCTGTCAGCCGCATTATTATTTAATGATTTAATGAGAAATACGATATGGTAGCACAGGGAGACAGCACCTACCTTACTAATATTTATTTCCAGGATTGATATTTGGAGAGATTTTAAGAATGTTGTATCATTTTCTGCTTTTTACTTATTTAAATTAAAACCTGCCATTGCAAAGATTTTTGTACTTGCTGTGGACTTCTCCTTCCCTCGACCGTTCTTTTTGTTTAAAGCGAGGTACCTAATTGGTCCGGCGATTATGAGAGTGGATTGCGTACGTCGGGAAAAACCACAAGGAATAACAAAAAAAAATCACGTAAATGTACACAAATACATTTACCGCCTAGGTATTATAACAGTTGTTTAATGTGGTTCAAAAAGTATTCAGTATAATATTTTGTGTACTCGGAAAACGTCTTTGGTATTACATCGCTGCCACACGATAATATGCATTGTCACACTTCCATAAATCAGCACCTTATCCGTCATCTAGGCATTTGAATACGACATGTTGTAAATACACTAAAACATACACGAATTTCGGAAAGTTGAAGGAATAAAGTGTTGAAATTATACATGTTTGAATTCAGCAAGTTAAGCTCTACAAGAATCCGATGAAAAAATATAGAGGTTCTATTTAAAAAAATATCCCATGATGTCATCACGCGAAAACAGATGAACGTCGGAAATGCGTTGGTATAGAAAAAAAGAGTCTTTTTAAAAAGCAAAATCGACGGGTCCGAGGAAATTTCATGAAACTTCGTTGTTTTAGAAATAATGAATTTATTCCATACTTTTCTTCCACACTGTATATTGCACTAAATTGCAAAAAATTATTGTGTAACGCCAGCCGCGACGTAAGACGTCTGAATTATTGACGCGAGTATAGTGGGTCATATTTAAAACAGTATAATTTTGGATTATAATGGAAAGCAAGAAAACTTATTAAAAGGGCACATTACTAATTCTACGAAAACAGTTGCATTGAGAATTCTTTAAAAACATATAAAACGTTATTTCATATTTAAATGGTTAATACTAAAAGTAATTTTACCAGTAACAATAAATATTTTTTATTAAACATGGTAAAAACAGCGAAAAAAAATAGTAGGCCTTGATAATTAAAAATTAATTTAATATACCGCAGCATCATGAAGATTTTTAAGTTCCATCTTTTTTATATAAAAAAAAAAACGAAGAAACCCGAACCATAAATGTTTTTTCCCATATAATATTGTATATAAAGCGGCAATAATTATTAAGTTGCATTATTTCATTTTTAATGTCTGCTCATATTTTTTAATTAAGTTAGATTTATTACACATAATTACAGTGACAAGCTACATTGTTTTCGTTGTAAATTACTTTATTTGTTTTAATGTATGGCAACTAATAACATTAAATATAGGCAGACAAACGCAATATATGACATGGATCAACTCCTTGTTGAATGTTAATGGAATTTATTCAAAAGAAAATAGTTATTGATATAACAAGGCAATAAAGTATCACTTGGGTGTTCCACTATATATATTTTTTATTAATATCATTACATTTTTTATTTGACGTTTAAGTCAAGAAAGTATACTATGTGACAAGGAAAGGTAAACCCTTAAATATCGCTTTATTTTGATAATTTGTTTCACGATTACTTCTCTCGATGAAAGAAAAAATGATTAGATTTTCAGGTTTATCTATTTTTTTATGACGTTTGCACATATCGTATTTTGATAACGTAACATTTCTTTTTCCTGCTCACTTTTGTGTTGCAAGTGTTGTGAAGCTTGTTGCAAACGACATTTTTTTACGGATTATGACTAGAGTACGTAGATTTGGGCTGATTTCCCAACTTAGTGACTTAGAGAAGGTCGGATTGTTGGATTTTGCGAAGCAGATTTGTCTGTGAGAGAAAATTATAGAAGGACTAACAAATCCTTACGTGCCATAGTACGTTGTTACCAGGCCCAGAATGAGAGGCACCGGCCGTCGTAGATAACCCACAGAGTATTAAGATCGTCGCTTACGACTTTTTGGTCGTGCATGGGTGAGAAAGTGAAAGACGCAATCCATAATTTGACAGAGAGCGCCATGCCATGTCTATCACACAGTAGGCACTGTGGTATAGGGTGTTATCACTTATTGTAGCAGATCGCCACTAGTTTTCCGCCAGTCCAACGCAACATCCAAGAAGTAGTGGAGCCATATGTCATTCTACAGGGTGTTCTCAACGATATTCGAGCTCTTTCAAAAACACCCTCCTTGGTTTGGATTGTGGTTCCAGCATGATGGTGCTCCAGCTCATTTTTCCATAGCCGTTAGAGAGCATTTACACCAAACTTTTCCACATAGATGGGTAGGAAGGGCCGGACCTGTTTTATGGCCTTCAAGATCGCCTGATCTGAACCCTCTAGATTTCTTTGTTTGGGGATATTTGAAGACATTAGTATATGGTACTCCTGTAAATAGCCTGGAAGAGCTGCAGCTACGGATTAATCAAAAGTTTCAAGAAATCCAAACCAAGGAGGGTGTTTTCGAAAGAGTTTGAATATCGTTGAGACGAAGATGTCGTGCCTGCTTGGAATTGTACGGAGGCCACTTTGGACATCTTTTCTAACTTTGTTTTTTGTTTGTTAAAAGCTTCCTTTGTCGGTTTATTCCTAATAAAATAAAATGTTTGAAAAACGAATAGTGGTCCATATCTCCTCAATCGTTACTTTGCGGACCCATGTTTATTAAGACTTTTCTGCTTATTTTGGTTGATACTATTACCTGCTCTGGGCCTAAAAGGCCTGTAAACAGTTTTATATATATACTATTACCTCCTGAAATATTTTACACTCTTTTTTTAACACCCTGTATATCTTCTTCACGCTCTGTGATTCCTCTACTATGGTTGGTGCCTCTCGCTCAATGTCCACGGCCTTCCTGCCCTGCTTGGTAGCACGGTCCTATGGTACGTAAGGATCTGTTGGTCTTTCTAGAAATTCCTCTCACCGACAAATCTGTTTTGCGCAATCCAACGTATAACATATGCAAACTCCAAAAAAGCAGATAAACCTAAAAGTTGAATCAATTTTTAGTTTCACCGAGAGTAAACCTTTCTTTATTACGTAGTATATTTTACTATCTCATTAATCATTTTATTTCTTCAGATTACTATGATACAATTGTAACAATTAATTATTTTGGTAGATATGTCATTGAAAATGTCAACAACTTACCAAGAAGGTACAGAAGACGTTCTGATTTAAGAATTCATCGACAAAAATAACTTAATCAATATGCTTTGCTACGCCTTACATTATAATGGTTGAAATACAATTACCACATCATATTGTTCTTAGAAACCATAAAACAGCTAACTCTGTAGCAATTCGATTATTTCCTGTTTATTAAATAGGAAAAATGTGTAAATGTAAGAAAATGCGCAATAATATCCAACTAAGAAACCTTAGTTTACTTTTGTATCGACAGTTTTAGAAAGAACTCGAATCAGATCAAATTTAGCGTTAAAGATTTCCCACAGAGTGAAAATAAGCGTAGGCGATTTAAGTCTAGAAAGCAAGAAATTCAGCTTTACTGTGGATAGGCAGTTCCCTAAAGCTTTTTTAATGGACATAAATGATTTTTCCTCTTGTACAACTTTCTTTTATTTAACATTGCTTTCAGAAAACAGTGATAATTCTTCCTATCTTTTGCCTGACAAACACAACAATAATTAGTTTAACATATATTTAAAAAAACACATTACATATAGTCTATATATAGATCGGATTATCTAACAATTTATCTCTATGGTAATTTATAATTATAGATGTTTATAGAATTTTAGGTCACCACAATTATAAGAATATTATTAAAATGTTAATTTATTCAGTTCCTTCGATGTGCTACTAAAATACAAATTCTGGAAAATAACTTAATTTGTCATTAACTAGGGCAAAACAGCGCAGACAGAATTCTTTTTGTATTTTAAAAAACATTAAAAACTACGCTTTTAATATTTGGGCTTTGTTCAAGCACACGCTTGAGAATTAATACATTCCTTTTATAGTATTTTAATACCTAGTGTACAATAAAGAACATTTTTCACTTACTTTAAAAAATGTACAGGGTGTTAATACTGCCAAACTTTGGCAATGGTTTCTACCGGTGAAAATAATTGGGGTTGTCATAGGATCATTGATTCAAAGCTTCGCAAGTATGTCAAAATTTTATATAAAAAATATGTTCTCCACAAATTAAATTCTTAAAAAGATTATTTTCCCTCGCTCGAGATTATCCATAGCATCCTGAATCTTTCGCAAAAACCTGGCTTGCTGGTGAAGCCAATTTTTCAAGGAAGGCAATAAATAATTATAAAAATCAGAAATCATTTTTGGACAGTAGACAATCACTACTGATCTTACGTATTCATTAGATAATGTATCAGGCACTGGTAATGGCCTCAATCGCCAACAGCATATCTGTATGTAGGTTAAGGAACACGAAAATACTCAGTCCATCCACTGTACTTCTATTACCAGCATTTGTTGAAAGTATTAAGGAAAACATCCGCAAAGAGTTTAGGTTTCAATTTGCTAAGTTCCTAGAATATCCCTGCAAGGGGGCAGCAAAAAAGTACCTGACCATGTCTAGGACGAATATGTGCCTGCTGACAAGTATTCAAACTGGACACTTTTGGGTAAGGAAACACCTTTACTATATGAAAAAGTGGGAAACACCTCTTTGTAAAGGTTGCGAACAGGAATATAGTATTTCATGAAATCTGTGCCGTCACTTAAACAAGAAAATTTGTATTGAGAGAACGATGACCTTCAATGACCTATATTAGAGTGATCTCCCTGATCAACGTCTACACCTTTTTCTTTCTAATAGGTTGGTTAACAGCTCAGGTAGGTTGATCTTCAAATGGGAAGAAGTACAAGGGGCCCAATGGTACCTAAGTGATGTAGCTCTTTAAGCTATTCTCCCTACAATTCCATATTTCAGACTCCAGAACCACTTTTGGATACAAAATATTGAACAATTGATTCATGTGCGGCTATTCAAAACTGCCTGGAGTTTTTAACTGGATATGTGGTGGAATTTTTAATTTCCTGTTAATAACTGTCTATATGTATGTATTTTTAATAATCTTTTAGCAATAGAAAAGAGTTATGCGAAAATGAACCAGTAGAGAAAAGAAGCTTGCAACCAAAGAAGATCAAAAATTATCCAATAAATGGTTTTTCAGTAGTAATTTTATTTTTGTAACATTATCCATCTTTAAGAAAGCTTTCCTCACAACATCTTTTTGAGACCATAAATCCGCAAAGAGGAGAAGATTATTTGTTTACATAAAAGAACCCCCTTAATTTTCAATAAAGACCTGTTGATTTTTTTGCGCTTGTTTATTTCGGTACAACCTGTATGTGCAATTTTTTTTTATTATAGTCAATCGATAAAAACAGAGTTTTTTTACTGTATTAGAAAGCTTTTTTAAGCTAATATATATAAAATCTCCTACAATTCTTATCAATGAAGTCAGATGTATGCTCTCTGATACCAAACATCTAGGTATGCTAATGAACAATTCCACAGCTTTATTCAATAATTATCTAAAATAAAAATTTATCTAGCTAAATTTACTAACCTGGTTTAATGAAAACATTCTATAAATATCTGAGTTCACTTTTGAAACTGTAGGAACTCGAAAATTCAACCACAATAGATGAGACCTGACCTATTTCTGCATTTTTAGAATTGCGTCTTATCTAACTATAAAAATACAGTAAAACATGTTACAAAAGCTAATAATAAAAAATATATGGCTGGATATTGTGGGTGTAATTCAATGCTGGTCAGGGCTTTAGTCCGCAGAGTAGTTAGTTTTACACAATATTGTTAATACCTATAAATATATAAAAAAGAGTTTGTTTTCTATATTTCTTTTTTATTTCGCAAATTTTTTTGCAATTTATTTGTATTACGAAATCGTTTCTGAAGTAACGGTATAAAAACGATATGATACGTTTGACAAACGGTACTGTTACCTATACTATATTTTAAAAGAATTACATGATATATTTTTGTATCGTTGTGACTATTGATCAGAACTGTCCTATGTATTGATTACAAAGACATGAAATTAAAGTGACCCTTTAAGTAACCGGTCAAACGGCGTAGCGGTGGGGAAAATTGCTGCGACGTCGCCGTCGCGACGGCGGTCGTCTAAATAATGCATACTCTACGATTTTCGCATTTCAATTGCATATTGTCTACCGCAGTACCCTATTCCATGTGCACGAGATAGCATGCGCCATTTACTCATATAGTAACAAAATATTTTAGTAGCGCCAACAGCGTAACAATAATAAAGAAAAAAAATTATTGGATTAAAATTGAATAAATAAGAGAAGTATGTCATGCTTAAATTTAAAATACACAAAAATTAAAACCAAAAGCGGAAAGAATAATAACAAAACTGTAATGTCTTTTAACTAAAAAATTATTTTAATTCGTAAAGAGTATAATATGATACTCTAAAAAATAATGCGACGGAATTTCAAACAATATACTTTTAAAAATATTTATAGTGATATACACTATAATGCTATCACTCTTAAATTTAAGATATACAAAAATCAATTTTTTATATATACATTTTTTTATTAGGTAATAACAATATTGTGTGAAACTAACTACTCTGCGGACTAAAGACCCGACTAGCGTTGAATTACACCCACAATATCTGCCCATATATTCTTTACTATTAGCTTTTGTAAATGTTTTATTATATTTTAATTTAGGCTAATATGAAACAATTTTAATACAATTCCTATCAATGAAGTCATGTGTATGGTCTCTGATACCAAATATCTATAGGTATGTTAATGAACAATTCCATAGACAAAGCTGTATTCAATAATAGCCTACAGTAACAATTAATCTAGCTAAATTTACTAAAAAAATAACTGGTTTAATCAAAATATTCTATAATATTTACTAAGTTCACTTTTGAAACTGTGGGAACTCGAAACTTCAATCGTAATAGATGGGATCTGACCTATTTCTGCATTTTTAGGATTGCTTGTTTAGATGACCTCCTTTAAGTTGATTAACATACCTAGATATCTTATCAGAGAGCATACTAATTACTTCATTAATAGGAATTGTAGGAAGATTGATTTGTATTTGCTCAAATACCTTTACAATACAGTAAAAAAAATCAAATTCAAAATGGAAAACAAAAAAGAACAAAAATGTAATATATTTGTAATTAAAAAAATATTTTAATTTGTAAATCATACATATGAAACATTGCTTATCAGAATGTAGAATCTTGTGTACCAATTTCAGGCAATAAACTTTTAAAAATATTTTTCGCTTGGCAAACATATATTTTTTTTTATTGCTTACAGCCGTACAACACAAAATTGTACATACTATTATTATCCAAATTATTTAAAAAACCGATGTATCATTTTTTACCCAACAAAAATACATGATTTTATGGTTTGTGTATATACTTTTTCGTGTAAAAACCAATCTATGTAATTAGTATTTTGTATCCAATATATTTATTGAAAGTAATATTATTTTTTTGTGTAGAACCTCACGCTTATATAAAAGCTTTGTAGATATTTATTTAATTAATTGAAACTATTTACTATTTGTAAGCAGAGAAAAATTGTTAAAAGAATGAGAACTTGAATTATTGGAAAAAAATGAAGGTCAGTAGTAGGTACTTATTTAAAATCTATTTTACTAAAGTAAAGTAGTGTATGTACTGTAATGTTCATTCGTTTTAATGTCGTATCTAACCATACTGTCTATGCTTATTATTACAGATAGTGCTGAGGGAGTTTATTCAATCATTATTAAATTAGATCAGAAACATATACTCAAAAGGCAAATGCGGGAATATCGTAGTCATCGTCTTGTTACTGTTATGTTGCTAATTTAAAGTATTAAACGATTTTATAAAAATTTATATACCTCAGAATTGTTACTTTTTTATGGATAAAATTTACGTTTTCTAACATTCAATCGTCATTTACTCGAAAACTTTCCTATGTAAGAGGGCAAAATTTGAGTACTGTCTGATAGAGAATTAAACGATCTTTCAGAATCAAGGAAAAAAATATGGTGTTGCCATTTAAAAAAAATCAATGACGTCATTACTCGAAAACAAATGACATTTGAAAATCGCATTTTACGCTAAAATATGTATTTTTTAAATTAAAAATCGACCTGTTCGAGGATTTTTCCCAAAAAATAATTGTTTCATTTTTATTGAATTTATTCCATACTTTTGCCGCATACTGTATATAAGATGTATACAAAGACTAAAATACAAACTGAGTTATTCTGTTTTTCTTTTACAAAGAATCTACAAAATGTTCACAGTTTTGTATAGCATGTTGTTAAAATGTTCACATATTTATTTATTATATATATTTTTTGTATAATATATTCAGTTATGCTTTGTAATTTTTATGTACAGCAACATATATTTGAATTTGGTCCACTCGAATGCAATTTGTGTAGAAAAATTCAACAACTGTGTACTTATTGTATAAGTTTTAAAAGTGTAGAAAAAGTAATAAGGAGTAGTACTTTTGATCTGGAAAGAGTATTATTTATTTCACATCAGAACTAAATATAGATCGACAAGGAAACTCTTAACATTATAACAATTTCATTCATGGTTTTTAACACCACAACAATTTTCGATTTTCATTCATTAAGTTGAATTGTCACTTGGTCTTTGATATACCATGACTAAACGATTAAATGGTTTATGAAATTGGCATGAAATTAATTTTTGCAAACAGGTGTTTGAAGAATGGAGTTCTAAAACCACTCTAAACATAACAGATTTATTCCAGTTAATCGTATAAGAGAAGTTTCCAAACATTTCGCATAAAAAGTGATGGTTTTTTTTTTAAAGCGATGTTTGAAAGACCTAGAAAGTTATTTGATTTTATTATTAATATTATACATGTACGTTCTTATAAGGAAACTATAACAATCAATAATCTATTGGAAACAATAAAAGCAGCATTATTCCTTGAACTGGTTCAAATCTAGCACTAATAATACATTAAAATTATATATAAAAAAAAGAAAAATAATGGACTGTATTCAGTATATCTGATCATTCATCTTTATAACAATTGCTATAATAAAAGTTAAAAAACTTATATTAAGTTATTTCGCATTTATTAGAAATACTTTTGCAATACTCGTTGAACAATGGAGATTTTGTTTGCTAAAGAGGACTAATGTTTGACCAAAAGCTCAAGTGGAATTTTTATATTGATAAAATTTCAGATATATCCAGAATAAGACTAGCATGTCTAAGTATCGCAAAGACTATAAGAACCACAGCCCTAAAGTACATTCTGTTGAAACTACCACCATTAAATACTTTTATTTTAGAAAGTAGATCTGGCAGGGCTATACTAACTGTATGATAATTTAAGCAAGTCCAGTCTAGGAATATAAACTGGCCTGGAAGTATATATTTGAAAAGAAGAAGAAGAGTGATAATATTACTAAGAAGAAAAGCACTAAAATACTCATATCACATCAAATCTAGTCTGGTGTGAAACTGATGGTCTGGTAATGCTAGGAAACAAATATGAAGTAGGCAGATACTCATCTGAATCTCTACAAGAATCTGAAACATACCGTATTGCAAGCTGCGTTATTAGGGAACGTCTGAATGGATGGAAAATGGATAAAGTATATAACTGAAGAAACCTCTAGACAGAGCAAGTCTAAAAATTTTTAAAGGTATTTGCTTAAGTTGTAGATCAAAAACGACTACAGATGAAACATTTTTGTAAAATTGGCGTAGTACTACACAATCGGTGTCTGCCAAAAGGAATATGTTTACAATATATAGAAGAAGGCTGTATTTAAAATTGACAAGAGTGGCAGTTGATTTTGCTCTTGGATAAAGTATTGATACCAGATCCAATGATTTTATTCTTGTATAAGCATAAATATTTTTTATACATATTTAAAGAAGAAACTAACTATCCGATTAACGTACTTTTGAAGAAGGAATATTCTTTTGTTTCATAAAAACGTACACTCTTAAAGTGATGCAACTTATGCATCACACTTTAATCTCGCTTATGATATGATTTAGGTTAAAGTATTGGTGAAATAACACAGAAAGTGTGTTACATTTGAATGATCACTGTTACTCGACCTTCTATACATATGGTCCAACTGGCAGATAAGTGACCTGCTATTTTCACAGGTAGATATTGTGAAAACAAAACCGGGTTGCACTACTCGGTGGACTAATGTATCCACCAGCATTGAATTGCACCCTCAATATCTAGTAACACCTAAAATCTTTTGTCAGTAGAACTATTAGTTTTAGCTAGTCATCACTCATCAGTATGTCATACGCGAAACGAACTAATTCGTAATCGAATGGTATTTCTACCTACTGACATGGTTTAGTTGTGGGTGGGATGTAAGACAGACATCTTAAATAGTCACTGACAGAGTGATCTACTGTTTTCTTTCATCGGTTGTAGCATTGGTCTGCAAAGTGCAACAATATCTTATAAACTAAACCAAAATAGTTATGAATAAAGGTATGAGACCGAAAATACTTCTTTCTAATGATGATATGAGTATTGTATTTTAAAAGATGGCAATCATGTTGAAAAGTGAAATGTCATTTGCATATATTATTTATATTCCTGCAGCAGTTTGAAACTATCAGAAATGTTTGCTCAACTACTTATTGCGTTAAATTCGGGTAACTCGTTCTCAACTTAACTGGTTGAATATTTCTGATAGTTTCAAACTGCTTCCAACTGCTGCAGGAACAGACCTATTATCTAACTGAACATTTAAAACAAATTTATAGATATACTGATAACATAAACTGATATAATATGTTTTCTGTTCTGAAATGAGGAAAAAATCAAATTCTTAATTGCATTATAGTTTGAAGGAAAGCTCGGCTCCCAAAACGCTGTATTTTATTTAAAATTTTAACATATTAATAGATAAAATGAAAAACGTGTCTGACCTCTGATGTGTGCAATGTGTTCGTCGTACTGCGACTTGCTCCTGACAAACTCCAACTTGGCTGATCCCGTGTTAAAGCTATGAGTCCTGTACTCGCTGTACCACTCCGAACTGGAACTAGTCACTTTACTACTGTTGCTATCCCTATCCCACTCCTCCTTGCTGATGGGCTCCTTGGTGGAGGTCTCCCTCAGGCTCTCCTCCGAGGGAAACTTTCCGGTTAGGGAACTGGCGCTCGAGGTTTTCGAGGTCGAAGCCAAATTCCCGCTAGACTGAGTTAAATAAGCGGAGTCTTCCAGCACCAGCTCTTCTGATGGCGTGCGACTGCTGCTGACCAGATGGCGGATGGACGTTGTGCTGGAACTGGAGGTCATTTGACGGACAGTCTTGCGGACCGTCACTTTTTCGAATTTTACGGTTTTGGCACCGGTCGCTAGGTCGCCTTCCTGTGTGGTTGTCGTGTAGGTCTCCTAAAATATTTGGGGTAAGTCTGGGAGCACTGAGGATTAACATATGCCGTTTGTGGTAACTGTATAGAAGCAAGCAATGGTGATAATACGCAATCAAAATAGAGAGCAAAAATTCACTCAATCAGGAAGATACGAGAATAATATTCCTAGTATTTCAAATTATGCTTTTTTTGTTATCATCAGCCGCATAATTTGGTGATAAAAGATACCATTTAGGAAACAATTATCATACAATTTAAATAAATATAAACTGTTCAAAAACTATATTCTACGACTTTTAAGGTGTACAAATCTCCAAAACTAGAGGAGATTGGTCCATATTTGTTTTATAGTAAAAAATGATATTTAATAAATCTAATCCATGTGTTGAAGAGTACATTTATTGAATTTGTTGAACATTGATCTACACTGATGCAATAAGAAAAAGTTTACACAGTCTATTTTTATCTCCAAGTCTATGACCGTACTGATTGATTCTAAACAACCTTTCTAGATCAAACAAACTTTGAGATACATTTTCATATTATGTGATTTTTGCAATAATTTATTTTAATTTTTACCACACTTTTTGGGTGTGTGGTGAAAAGTTCATCACTGTGAGTTTAATAATAACCTAATAAATAATTAATAAATGTTTAATAGGGATGACATTGTCAAGTTTTTGAAGGATGCTTCCCATGAAGAATATTTACTACATAAGGTAATACATTAAAGTATAAGAATTACACATGTATTGCTCTATTGTACAGGTGGCTCTGATTATGGGTTATTTCGGGGGCTGTAGAGGTCAAGAACTTTTGAATATGAAGATTAATCATATTGAAGATAGGGGCTCGGTTATGGTGGTTGTCATTCTGGAAAATAAAACAGATATCCGTAAGAAATTTACAATTATGGAAGAAAACGAGTTCTCTGCATTGGGTCAAGTGGGGAAGTATAGGTATGTCTTTGCGCCCGTCGGGTTCAGAAAGATTTTTTCTGACGTATTGCAAAACTCCTTGCACAGTTCCGCCCGTTGATAAAAACATTTGGAGAAATGCCAAGCAAAATTGCTAGTTTTTGGGTATGCCAGATCCAGAAGCTTTTACGGGAGGAGTTCCGCGACTGTCTTGGTCAATGCAGGAGTAAATATGATGACATTGAAGAAACATGGTGAATGATGAAGTTCAACGAACAATGGCGAAGTTCAAGCAGAAGGGTATTTGACATACAGCATGGAAATGAATAATAAAACTGCAAGAATGTTGACTGGCATATCACATGAAAGAAGTGGAACTTCAACTTCATGTTTGAATACAGTCATAGGCAGTGACAATAATTCAATGGAAAATTCTTTCAATTCGGGAAATTTCAGTGAAAAATTCGACAATTGTCGGTTTATTTTTTAAATACATAGGGAGAGTTAAGGATTTATAACTATAGTTACGGTAACTAAGGGTTTATTTGTTTATAATGTATTAGCATGAAATAAAATTAATTTAAATAATTATCTACTCGTATTCTATTATTAACATAATTTATGCCAAAAATTGCATCTTGAGAAAACATACGCACAAATATAATAATATAGACGTAAGTAGGTGGTTCAACTGCTGTTGAACAACAACAAATGTTAATGAAGAAATTTAAAATTTAAATTATGAATATATAAAACTTGTAGCATACTTTCTTTCTATTAATAAATTCATTCAATGTTAGGAAAAAATGTATCGGGGAAATTAATTTTATGCAAAATGAACTGAAAATATCTACTTCAAAAATACCTACTCATAAAATGACTTTACAAACTGCAGATGCTTTACAAGGACATTGGATTTAACTTGGATAATGCACCGTATTTTTTATTATTATATTTTTCTAGACTATTTACATTATTAATTTCCAAGTATATGAAAAATACTGATCAAAGATTCACATTACATCTAACAGGTATTACCTTGAATTCTGTAAGTCACGTTTTTTACATGCGTGGTGGTCTGGTCTCAGATTGGAAAAAAGTTCTGATGGCCATTAAGATAAGCCAGATCCAATATATCCACTGTCGTTGCTAAAATATTGTGAAAAAACTGAAAATAGCGATTTTAGAAAATGCCATCTAGCGTCGTTATGTCTCTAGATTTTTTATTTTAAACTATTTTATTTTTTAAAGTTTTATGGATTATTCTTCAAATAGAATAGAACAACCAGAGCAGGTAAAAGAATCCCAGCTAATGCTAGGGATGTGCATTTTAACTCTGTTTCTGGCAGCTACCAGTTACCGAGGTCACGGCATAACAACCCGGAAAATCACCATGTATCAAATTACAGTACTGGCCGTGAAAGCCTAAAAACCACTACAAATTTCCAATAAATTGAAAATTTACAGTGAATTTACAATTTGCAATTTCTTTGTAATTTTGTAATAACGATTGCTGTGATTCAACGATGTTGACTAAGTCAATGTGTTGCCACACATATGATTTTAATTTTTTTTTTATTAATGAAATTATCAGAATATAATTTCTTAGGATTATCTGCATCTGTATTTTATACTTTTGTACTTTTAAGTAAAAGCAATCATTTATTTATTTTTCATATATCTGTACCTGTACCTTCAGTATTTTAATATCACTATTAAGACTATACAGCTATAGTATTTTCATTACAATTCTACCTTCAATTGTATCACACACAACTATAATTTTACAGTAAAGCTGCACATTTTGATGTAATTGTTCGGTATCAGTATTTGCCAATGATTCAAATCTAGTTTAAATCCATTTAGGTAGAGAGTTATTTTACAGACACTGCCAATGTAATTGTCAATTTACATTTTACTTGAAATTCTAGAACGTCAGCAGCAGGTACCTAATCTATTTTAATTATTCCTGTATTCTTTTTGGTAGTAATTTTGGAAATACTACGCACACGACTAAACTTTTAACTTGATTATAGCACTAACCCAAGACTCCAATACACTTAATAAATAAACAGGTCAGACTATAATGGATAATCAATACTCTTTACGTTGAGCTGTTAATAAACTCTGGAAACAAAGTAAAAATATAAAGTTCATATTGCGTAACAGATTAAGTGCGTCTGACTGCAAATGTAAATGAAGCAATTGCAAATTATATTTAACTAATCTATAGGTTTTCCGGATTGTTATGCCGTGACCTAGGTAACTGGTCGCTGCCAGTAACAGAATTAAGTCCCTAACCTTAGCTAGAGTCCTTTGATGGTATAACGACTGCTACGGATGGAATCGCTCATCGGATAATGGTGGTTTTCCGAGACGTCCCGAAGCCGTCTCTGTAACTGGTCGTATTTCATGTTTTCAAACGTTTCGCCGCTCTTCATTGTCGGCATATTCAGTAACTACTATATAGAATCAGCATTCTGATAGCGGATCCACTCCTACAGAGCGTAGTCCGATAACAACAAGGTCATGTCAAACAATCCCAGCTAAGACTAGGGATCTGCGCCTTAATTATGTCACTGGCAGCAACAAGTTACCTAGGTCACGGTATAATAATCCTGGAAACCAGTATAGATCACATAACAGCACCCGCTGTAAAAACCTAAAAACCAATACAAATTGTATTTTAATTAAATTTCAATGCTCAAGCACTTCACATCACTAAAGAACTTAATTATATTGTAGAAAATAAAAAACATTATTTTAAAATTACTTTAGAGTGAGAAATAAATTGGTAATAGAAATTAAGAGATCCTCTAAAGGAAAAAACAAAAAACTTTTTTGTTTTTGAAATGTTTTGATGTTTCGTTTTTGTTTCGTTTTGTTTTAATAATGCTTACAATTACAGCAAATTTAATAATGTTGTAATTAGGTCAAGTTTATTATATTTACCTAACTAATAATTTATTTAAAATTATACATGCAAACTATTTGAAAGAGAAATAAAATAACACCAACAATTGTGTGTTTTATTAATAAAAATTTTATTCTAAATCAAAAAATATCTCATTACATTGTGTCTCGAATTCCTTTTATGACAAAATATAAATACATATTTAAATAATAGGATTTTATTTTGTATATAACTTTAACGTAATTAATGCAGATATGTGTACTAATATTGTTAATAAACTGAAAGTACAAGATACTCGTATGTAGGTACAGTTATTTGTAAACATATTGCGTAATAAAATATTTCTAAGTTCAACATATTTTTATGTAATTCATATATAGTTTGTATATATATCTACCAACGAATATTTCAGAAGTAAAATAATATTAATAATGATACAAAGAAAGATCTATGTTCAATGTATTTGTATATTTTTCTAAGTACCTACAAATTTGTAACAGTCTAGAAAAGTTTTGTTACGGAATATTTATTAGTTTAATTAGTATTGGCTAATGTTGCTACAATATGAGGATGTAATTTAAGAAGACCTTGAATTAGTGAATCTCTCCGTTTATAAGTTAAACACACCCAGAACCATTAGATTCTATGGATTTCTTTTAATTTGTTTTTAACCGCATACAGGTAATAATATAAAATATGTACGTTCCTTCACGAGTTATTACTTGGATAATGTTATATTTAAGCACCTTGTTACAAAGCTATTCATCGTGTTGTGATTTACTTAAAAAATAATAAATAAATTCTCTTGAGAAGAAATTCTGAAGCTCTTAGTAACAGTAAAAAACTTAATAAATTTGCATCTTTAAAAATTTAACTAAATAGTCGAATCCACCTCAAATATTTTGTCATAATTAAAAAAAATCAATATAAATAAGAGGACGTCACCTTTATATTTTAAAAAGACTAGGGAGTTTTTCTTGAAAAAATGTACAGGGATATTCACATCACGTTTTTCTCATCTTTTCTTGACCTAGAGTATAAAAATATTACAATTACTTCGAAGAGGATTTTCTATAATTAGCTTTAAATCGGTTAAAGATAAATATGTTAAAATTTGTACAGGAATATAAACTGACCAAAAATCCGGACCACTTAAAATTTTGCCAATGTTTATTACTTTATATATTTTATTATTTTGCCATCAATTTAGATTATTCATTCGTCGAGTTGCAAGCATTCTCGTTGAATTTATAATAGGCTTGGTAATTTTAGAAAAATATTGGTGCCACCCGAAATATACATGTTTTCTGCATTACCCTGTAGACTTAGCAAAGAGGACCACAATTGTAAAATGTCTGAAACGCTAAAACCCATTTCCTTGCATATCAAATGTTTTTTGAATCATCTATATCTCTGTCATAATTTTCTAGAAAGTGGCATTAAAAACAGATTGGAGTGCCTGTGTCTCGGTCTGTGTATATCAGTGTATAATAAAAACGTGCACCCTTTTCTCAATAGCAGTGGCGTAGACAAAGGTAGTAAAATAAAAAAAATATTATCACAAGAATTGTCACGAATATCCTTATGTGACGTCTGTTTGTTGTCGCAAGATTTGCTTCAATCTCACCCCCTGTGGCTAACCACGACGTGCCTTCCAGATGCAATAGGATAAATCAAGTCTACACCTTGGAAAATTCAAGACGTTGCCGTACAGTAGCAAATCAGAGGCAGTGAGTTTAATCAGTTTAGTCTGTTTAATGATGGGGATTAAGTTCAAAGATTGAGGATTTAGATTTGATTTGAATAGTGATTAATTGTGATAAAAGTGGTGTTGGCTCAGACAAGAAATCTTGCTCAATTTGAGAAAGTCTTGTCTTGTCTTGCAAAATAAAGCCTACGATAGAAATCCAGTTAATCCAGTTAATGTTCAGTTAAATATTACCCCGTCTTATATTTGCAAAACTTCTTGCCGTTGCAATATTTTTTGTCTTGTTTCACAATACTTTAGTTTTTAATCTTGTTTTGTCTTGCAATTGGAGCTGTCAAGTCTCATCTTGATCTTGGTTATATTAACACAGTAAACGCTCCCTATGGCCCCTCAAAGGGGACCCAAAATTTGATTTTTTCCAAAACAGATCGAAATAAAGTAACCAAATTTGAATTTGGGAATCACAATTCGATAACGAATCTATTGTTCTAATAACAATTCCACATAATTAATCATAGGCATGGTAAACTGAGAAGAGGGGGGGGGGGCTAATTGGGTAAATATTGCCCTAATTTTTTCATATCTAAAAATGTTCGTCGTGAGATGAAAAAATTAAAAATTTTGGACAAATTCACAAAAACGGTATTCTTGATTTACTTAGATAAATTATTAGTAATATTACTTTAAATACCTTGGGACATAGCACAAAGTGGAAACTATCGTTAAAATATCCCTAGTAGGCTATTATTTAATACAATAAATTTAAACATGTTGAACTATTAAAATACATATCAGTAATGCAATTACTTGTAAATTTTAATATAGTCTATTAATGTTTAATTTAAAAAAAATATATCTGTAATATGCGTAAAATAAACTGCCAAATATTTTTGTGGTATGTCAGAGTGCCTTATTTTTGTAAAATTGTCCAAAATTTTTAATTTTCTGGTCTAATGAAGAAAATCAATCTTAAGCTATAAAAAAGTTAGGGCAATATTTATCCAATGACCACTCAGTTTGCCACGCCTATGACTAATTATGGGAATTGTTATCAGAACATATATTCGCGATGTAATTGTGATTCTCAATTTTGAATTTGGAATATTTATCTTGATCCGTTTTAGAAATATTTGGAAAAAACAAATTTTGGGGTCCCTCTTTAAGGGCGCCGTATTCTTAAAATAGTGTTAGTGGTCGATTAAAAAATACATTATTTTGCGGCTAAAAATCTCTTCTCTCAAATTTTTTCCATAGCTGCTGTATTGTATAGCGTGATTTATCTTTTAACATTTTTGCTCAAATTTACTCTGAATCATATATTAATGATATATTTAAGGACGCCTTATTCTTGAAATAGTATTTTCTACATATAATTTTAGACATTTAATTTAAGAACTGAATAATATAGTTTAACAAATAACAGGAATGTTATCTCATGCCACCTGCGAATATTCAAAGTTACCGAAGTAAAAAGAATTTATAACGGTAGAAAGTGGTCTAACCAACAAATTTTTAGGTACATAAATCTTTCAAAAAACGCATTTCCTTAAATTTAACTGTATATGTAAATATTGTTATAACATAAACTTACATAGCTCTGCATATAAGATTGTTCCCTTTTGTTTATAAGTAGGTATGAGAAAATAATTGTTAAAATGTAGGGTTAGAATAGAATGAAAAATATCAATAATTTTATTTTTGATATTTTGTTTTACGCGTTTTATTTTTCTAGATTTATGACCCTAAGGACACAAATTTGATCATTTTACGATGAGAAATACGGCGACCTTAAGAAGAGCATTTACCGACTTATGTTTATATATATATTTTTTTCTTATATTTGGTAGTAAAATCCGCAGTTAATTTTTGGCAGGTTAATTTGGAAACACCCTGTATATAGAGTTGTTAATGCACCTGTAAATGTTACTTACTGAATAGTAGAAGTTTTTGATAGGAACTCATAACAATATTAACAAAGCTCACACCACTACCCCTGCTATTAGATGGATTTACTGAAAATTTCAGTGCCTTATGTTTCAAAATTTTAATATAACAAAAATCAATATATTTATCTGTGCCTTCAAATATGTTTATTTTATTCTGATAAATATATTTACAATTTCGTTCGACAATAACTTGAGTAAATTTAAGCTACCACTGAGAAACGAAATATCTCACAGTTATTATGATAATGGCGATTCAGATTATGGCAGTAAACAAAAACGAATCCGCGATTAAACTCAAAGGGGATCACAATTTAATTCTACTGGATACATTATTGCCCAACAATTAGTCTGTGTCAGGCTACAGTTCATGGCTTCTAAAAACACCATGTGAAACATCAAACAAAAGAATTAATTATAATTACATCTGCCAACTCCAACGCAGTAATTGATTCAGTAAATATAGAGGCCCTGATCTGAGGTGGTAGTGTATAATTTTCGGTAATTTTAGTGTATAATATTTGATGAATAGTTTGTTAATCATTGCAGGGGTGAAATGGACATGAATGAAGGTTCTAACCAACGATTTCTAACCCCTAGAAGGAGCTTTGTGAATGTAATATTTTACTTATATTTGTAGCCAACATCTAGCTAAAAAACTACCAATATTGATAAGGGCATAGTATACTCACGTATGTTTAAAGAGACATAACGGCAATAGCTTTATATTGTTAGAAAACACGCGCGCTAATGACCGCCGCATCCAAGTATCTCCGAATTTTCGATGGCGAAGTAGGCAACAACACGTTGGTGAAATCCGACATATACCTCCGAGCCCTTTCCACTTGTTTGTAATATACATGTCAAGCTCATGTACGCTCCATAATAAGGTACGACTAACGTTACGCAGAAATTACCTGCACTAGAGAAGGATGTCCAATAAGATGTACTTCTTGTCAAAAACAGACGGTTGACCAGAGCCGAACTTGGAATAGTTGGAATATGTTGATCATTCAATTGCGTTGTGGTAATTCTTCTGTTGTGGTGTGTTTGTGATACAATTTCAACGAAATTTGAAAATGGATCATTGTGAAGTTTTGAACGAGCAAAGTAGGAAACTGGTGTTAAATATTTTAAAGTATTTCGAAAATAAAAAACAGACGTCGAATGAAAACATTTCCCAGCCGATCCTGGCAATTTACATCTACAGATAATTGAGTACTGACATATCTGCATTACCTGCATTACTCTAATCTCTCCATCGCACATGTATATCTAAAGATGACCTTCCTAGCACAATTTGGGATGGCCCGCCAGCTACCGCCCAGTTATACCAGTCATAAGAAGGTATAAGTTGAAATGAAATAAATATATACATTTTTTCTCGCCAACGTTCTATTGCCCTCCAAAAACGGTTGTACTATATTTACGTGGATTCGCAAACAAAGCCTCAGAAGCCTGCTTCTAGTGCTTAGAATTCGTTGGTTCTAATATTGTGTTGTGCATAGCCTACAATTTGTACAACAAAATTAATAAAAAATTGAAAGTTACTTAAGAACACATTTGAAAATATAACTAATCTTAAGTAAAATTTCTTAAATATAAATAGTATATAATATAATTTTAGTAGCTAACCAGTGATTATTTTTTTGGTATTCATTCTGAAAGTTTATACTTATGTATTATTTAATTATTAATATTAATAACTTTTAGCTTTTAACTATTTCATATTAATTCTGTATAGTTAAAATCAAATAGAGGTAATATATAATATTGACAATCATTTATGACAAATATGTACGTAAGTATAAACAAATCAACTAATAGTCGAGGCAATGAAGCATTATGATAGGAAATCTTTTAGGATAGAACGTATCGGAATGCGGTTTTTCGCATTCGCTTGCAAAAATTATTTTTATCATTCGTACCTACCTTGTACCTATTACAAACCGGAAGTTGCATTGCTGCAGCCAAAAATGCATGCAAAAAATGCATCTTTTGAGAGGCCTTTTGGCAAATTTAATGACTTCGTAAATAAGAGTCAGAATTGGAGGGTTTTCCAGACATAATTGAAAAAAACCACCCGAAAATCGTTACTGGGGTTTTTTTGCGTCGCTGAATTCAAATATGGCACCGACGAACACCCCACGGACACCTGGTGCGCCCTACCCTGGCTCTGAACGTCATCCCCGAGAGGTTTACAGACACAATTGAAAAATACCAACCAAAAATCGTTACTGGGGGTTTTTTGAGTCGCTGAATTCAAATATAGCATTGCCGTCAATCGCTTAAACATCAGGTTTTAGTTGACATTCATGGGAATGACATCGACGTCGAGGTAAAAGTTTCAGTGCAGCAAGTGTCCTTGGGGTGTTCACCGATGCCATATTTGAATTCAGCGCCCCAAGAAACCCCCAGTAACGATTTTTGGTTGGTCTTTTTCAATTGTGTCTGGAAAACCCTCGGAGAAGACGTTCAGAGCCAGGGTAGGGCGCACCAGGTGTCTGTGGGGTGTGCGTCGGTGCTATATTTGAATTCAGCGACTCAAAAAACGCCCAGTAACGATTTTTGGTTGGTCTTTTTCAATTGTGTCTGAAAACCCCTCGGGGATGACGTTCAGAGAAAGGTTAGGGTGCACCAGGTGTCCGTGGGGTGTTGATCGGTGCCATATTTGATTTCAGCGAGCCAAAAAAACCCCCGTAACAATTTTCGGGTGGTTTTTTCAATTATGTCTGGAAAACCCTCGGGGATGACGTTCAGGGCCAGGTTAGGGCGCACCAGGTGTTCGGGTGGTCGTTTTCAACATAAAATTCGGATTCAGCGCACACAAAAAGCCCCAACGATTTTCGGTTCGTTATTGTCGATATTTCCAGAAAAATTCTCGAAGATGACGTCCGCGTCCAGGTTGGGGCCCACCAGGTGTCCGTGGGGTGTTCGCCGATGGTATATTCGAATTCAGCAACACAAAAAAAACCCGGGTGCTCAGTTTCTCTCCTCTCTCGCATAAAGTTCGGGATAGTCCCCGGAGATGGCGTTCGTCGGCGTTCCTGAGATCCACGTGTTCGGGGGGTCAATTTGAACATCATAATCGTGATCAGCGACCTCGAAAAACCCCGGGTACCCGACTTGAGCCAATTGTGACTCTTATTTACGAAGTTATTAAATTTGCCAAAAGGCCTCTCAAAAGATGCATTTTTTGCATGCATTTTTGGCTGCAGCAATGCAACTTCCGGTTTGTAATAGGTACAAAGTAGGTACGAATGATATAAATAATTTCTGCAAGCGAATGCAAAAAACCGCATTCCGATAGGTCCTATCCTAAAAGATTTCCTATCATTGGCCTTTTTAGTGCTTCATTGCCTCGACTATAAAATCATTTTCAATATTCGATTAAGAAGTATGTTTTTTAAACAGTTTTGAAATAAGTAATATGTAAGATTGAGTCACAGACAAATATTCTTTGTGGTCTCATTTAATACTTCAGTAACTGCAAATTATAAACAAAATTAGATTTAGACCTTGTTTAAATACAAAATAATATTTTTCATTTCTTAAAATCAGTATGTCTCCAAAAATTGAAAACACATTTTTTAAAGAATAAAAAGTTTGATGTATTTAAGTACTTGGTCATGTGTATGGTTGATTTAACAGTATATTTTTTAAATTCATTTAGTTATGTTTGTAACTTAATTTTGATTTATTTTTGTATTTGGTTTATTAAGGTGTTTTTTTTTCGTGTGAAAAATTAAGAATTAATTAAACGATCCACTGCGCCAAAGGAAATATAAAGGGTCGACAGCTGTGATCCCTACAATTACAATCTAATGAAATTTGCATTAAAGCAATAAACAAATCACTGCCAATAAAATCATTAAAGTACCCTCTGACCTGAGCCCAATTATAATCAAATAAAGAAATGGTCAGGGATTAACTAGCGTTCCGAGACCTTCCTCGAGAGGTCCGATGAAAAACAACAGTAGTTACTTGTCGCTCGTCTTCCGCGTAACATTCGCCCAGACTTC
The DNA here is from genome assembly GCA_025584915.1 of Monochamus saltuarius. Taxonomy (NCBI): domain Eukaryota; kingdom Metazoa; phylum Arthropoda; class Insecta; order Coleoptera; family Cerambycidae; genus Monochamus; species Monochamus saltuarius. The sequence continues at coordinate 52,702,523 of CM046725.1, read as the reverse complement.
TGTATTGGTGGAATAATCTTTCCCAGTTGTTATATCTTTATTAATATATTTAACGTGTTACAAACCGTGGACTTGTTATTTCTAATCTAACAACCCCACAAAGGGTTATTTTTGAAAAATTATTTTTTGCCAAACTAAAGTCTTATATTGAATAGTGCACACAGAAGAAATATAATTATTTACAATATTAGTGTTGTAAAGGTTTATATTACAAATCGAAATGTTAAAGTTATCAAATGAGGTTTCAGCCGAGGTTGATAACTTATTTCGGAAACATCCTGTATTTCTACGGAATGAGAAGTCAAAAAAAAGACTGTTTATATTAATATTTTAAGATTTTATATAATTTTAAGTTACAAGTAAATATTTCACCATTTTAAGTCCGCCTTTTTAAATAAATATAATCTTTCTCAATGAGATATATTATTTACATATTTTGTTTAAAGGATTCAAGGTTGAAATAAAAATGTCAAATAATAAGTAAATAAAGTAGTACTTGGGATAATTTAATATAACGATAATTTACATAATTTTTGCCAAATCATCTATGAGAAAAGAAAATAACATTATGACGGACACATTAAAAATAAATCACAAAATTACAATGCACTAATTACCAAATTTCCTAATTGTTTAACTTTTACAATGTTTATAAAAATATGTCACGGGCTAAAAATAGTGTCGTTATCATGATGCAAATCATCCGAATATATGTAACACTGGAAAAAATGGCGCCGGCTATATTCGTTAGCGGCAGACTCATTTTATATTCATTCTGAACCTCTAGGGGGAACCTCCTTGAATATTTAATTCATGTGCACGAGGTGTGCCGGCTAGTTTAAGACATAAAAGTTATTCGTACCCAGATAGGTGAATAATATTTATAAATACTTCGACAATGTCGTAAAACTTACGTAAAATCTAAGACGATTATGCAATATAGAGAATTAATTATTACTTAATTCATTATTTGGCATGTACAATTTTAATATAATTAGAAGTTTCGGAAATGGTTTACAAATTTCTGTGGCATATACAGGATGTTTTATTATAAGTAAGTCAAACATTAAGAAGTGAAAAACAGTAAAATTTACATCGTCCTTAAAAATGCAATCTAGAAAACCAAAAAAAGGTAAAAATGATAACAATTGTCACAGCAGTGTGTAATTTAGCACAGAAACAAACAAAATGTTTTATTTAAGTAAATTTGACATAACATTAAATGTAGATAGTGTTAATTTTTTGTTTTGGTCTCAGAGGTCAACACAAGACCAAGACAACATTGATGGCTCAAATTGCAAGATAAGGCAAGATTTGAAATAAAAGTCTTGTGACAAGTCAAGAAATATTGTAGCGGCAAGAAGTTTTGCAAATACAAGAATGTATTATATTTATATTGTAGGTATACACTTTATTTAAAGGACATTCAGCCTATAAAACTATGTTTAAAATCAAAGTTTATTGAGAATAGATCCAAATCCGCTAAACTAGAACTAATTAGAAATTCACTACCAACTGACTGAAAACGCTTCAATTCTGTTTTGTATGTTTCGTCAATCACTTATTAAAACTGGCCGTTTCTACAACGTCTACCAATTGACCACTGTCGATGATTGAGCATATCGATAGTTTACGTGTGAGCTACGAGCGGGGCCCCAGCCGACCAAGAGCAACCACCACGGTTAATAAAGTTCCATGTTTCATGTTCCATGAGTCTCGTAAGAATCATGTCAAGAATCATAACACTCTTGTCTTGTTTTGCAAGATAAGACAATACTTTTTCAAATTTTGAAGATATTTTATTTCAGCCAACACTCAATGTAGAATAGAATTATTATTTGTATACTATTTGTTTGAACTTTTTAACTGTAAGAAAAGGTATTTTACACTGCTCTTTAGATTAGTATGTATTTATAAAATAATAGAAAACGTATTGAAAATCTTAAATAAATAACGTGAATAATATAATTGATTGATTATTCCAAATTTTAAATAAAAATAAAATATATAAAAAAACCAGAAAATTAATAAATAACGCTCATTACTTTTGAATCACTTTGTATATAATTTAAATTAACGTATCGCTGCATTAAAATAATAAGGTTCTGTTACAATTTTGATACTATGTGAATTATTCACGTTGCAAGACTCTTTGTGTAAACTAGAAACATCCTATTTAAATAAAGTAAGATTTCGGGACTAAATAACAGTTCTATGAACAGAAAACGCATCCAACGTTTTGTTGAAAGAATCATATTACTAACTCAAAGGAATATGTCATACTCATTCCAATTGAATTTTTGAACTGACTGATATTTTATATGAAATTATACATTTTTACACTAAAACAGAGCAGTGTAGATAGAACTTTGTCAGCGTTAAACAAGGTAATAGTACATATTATATGCACCGCAGATTTCACTAAAAAGTTAGTTTTATTGCGAAAAATGAGTGATGCTGAACCAGAATATAGTTTATTTTAGTAGTTTTTTTCTAGTAGAAAGTTATTTATGAACTATATTTACCAATTATATTATATGTGAACATAAAGAATTTCCAAATCAATTTTTTTTTAAATAAATTATAACTTAATTTCATTAGTAAAAATCGATCAAAAATTGACTTGTCTGTAGATCAAATCACGCCCCAGAATATTTCCTTACATCAAAAAAACAATATTTATTATTCAAACTTTTTAAACTGTTTAATGTATATAGAACTTAGAACCTTTGATTAATTCTATTACTTTTATTGAATTTGTCATTCATTCACTAGGTATTTTGTTTCCAGTTTTAAACGTAATAATCTCTATTTTAATATTAATGAAATTTTCTAATTTTAATTTTGATTAGTGTTCATTCTCATGCTGAAACAACAGATTGAATAAAACAGTGTAGGTATGTTCTTTTTTCTTGAAGACATATTTGTTGTCTCTTAAACTTAAACATTCAGTTATTTTCATTATTATTTCATTATTACTTGACATATTTTGGTTTTTCACTTTTTTAAATATATCATTATGATTCACAGTAAATTTCAGGAAAAAATTAAAAGATAAATCTCTCTATACAATACAGCAGCTCTGGAAAAATTTTGAGGAAAGTGTTTTTTTAGCCGCAAAGTAATTTATTTTTTAATCGACCACATCATCGTTATCAATCATTATGAATCGCCCGTCTCACTGACGACGATTACCCGAATGGACGGATAAACACAAGCACATCCATGCCGATCATTATTAACAGGAAAATAAATATCTATTGACGAGAAAATGTCGCTGAAAGCATTTAAATTACATCACAAAAAATGTGACAACGTCGTCAATTATTATTTTTAAATAAATGGCAGTAGATGGGTTGATTTGTAAATTTAGTTTTGGTATCTAAATATTTCAAATTGCAGAAGTTAAATGAGTGAGTGAATTAACATTTACGGACAGAAGTAACGGAGGAATTTTAATGAAAATTGAGATCTATTTTATCAATGACATAATGTGGATGCAATAAACTCTAGTTTATTTTTAATAGTGTTTTGAAAATTTGTAGTAACTAATATGAGTTAGGAAAGATTCGTTTTGCCTAACTAGAGCGGAAAAAAATTTTCCCGCATGCAAAAAATACATCATAATTCTTGAACTAACTATTCATTTACAGTCAACTTAAATCATGTGTTATCATTGTTATAAATTTTAACTGTAACTTTTTTACAATTGGTTATCGAAATCCCTGCACATGTATTTGAATAAGAGATTGTAGGTATTGTATTTATATTGATCTCTCATTGATCTAATATTTTTGAGGTTATATGAAGCTTTAATTGAACAGAATTCGTTGCTTTCCATCCATCAAGACTTTTAAGAGTGGTGACAGTGATCGGTGTAATTCCCAGCATTCTGAAATTTAAAAAAATGCATTTTTTTTTAGGGAAACCCTCTATAGAATTTATACCAATGCATTGTCTTGCACATTTTCGATTTCATTTTTTATATTCTAGGAAGAATCTTGAATCAATTGCTAACGGACGAAGAGATGAATATTTTCGAAACATTTCGACAAGATTAATTCCTTCTATGTTCCCATTGGAAATAGTAAATTTTCTTCTCACATTCCTCTTTGTCTTAGGAATTTCGATCAGTATATATTCTTCCATGTCTTTTATATGTTCAAGCAGTGAAACAATGTCAATGTTTGAAGTTCTGCTTCTTTCAAAAATTTCTCAACTTCTCAACAGATTTACGTTTAAGGAAAGCAATTAAACTTGGAAATTTCTTTATGTTAATATTTTTTTTTTTCACCGACAATTTACTCTGAAATTGTTTTCAAAATAGGGTAGTAGAACTGCCTCAGTTGCTCCGTTTTCATGACTTCAATTTTCAAATAAGCAAAAATGATTGAATCGCGATTTTTGACGATTCTTCTATATCATAGATATTTCATATTATTGTTGTAAGCAAAATATTCTGAGATTTTTCACAAACCACTGACACAATAATATTAACGACAACCTGATAAACAACAAACTAGTTTTTATATCAACATTCTCTCAGGATTCTTGATTCACATTTTCGAAATTCACAACTTTCAATATAAAATTATAATAGCTATAGCTATTTTCAAAACACTATTAAAAAAATCATATAGAACTCGTAGGAAAAGTGTTTTTCCACATATGGCGTATTTTCTTATCTCGGTTGGCCCCTCAATCAAAAAACCTACGCTTGCTGTGGAAAAGTCACTTTTCCTAGGCACAACCTATATTATGATACTAACGGTAAGTGCGAATGGCAATAGTCTAGACTTCTACCCACTGTATCTTTGTAGAATTTACATTAAGGACATTTTATTATTATTCTCATTATTAACGTACCAGTATGTGTATGAATAACTAAGTACAAAATTATTAATGAATTTAACAATGTATCAGACATAAATAAGTCTCACATTGTTCACTAATTATTGATAATTACTGCACGGTTGGACACCAACGATGAAGTAAGCACCAGTAAAATACATGTATGCTTACATATCTATAGAAGGTGCAATGTTTCCCATTAAAAATGATCACATCGGTGACAGTTTATTTTTTACTTTAGAAAAAAGATATCCTATAAAAGTTGTTTGAAAGCTTCAAACATTTATTTTTAGAAAAAGTAACTGAACAAATCAACTGCAGTTTTTTATGCTATATATATTTAAGTGAAACATCTTGTATTTTTTATATTTTTAAAATACACTAGTCTTTCTGGTATCAAAAATATAATTATATATATTTCAGCATTTCAGTCGAGAAAAAACGTTTTAATTCACATTTGTATTATGAATATTAAAATTTACAACTTGTAAATTGTAATATAATTGCATTAAACATAAATTGATAACGCTTAAATTAAAATATATTAAAATATTGTGCTGTATACAGGGTGTTCTACTTAAAAATAACACCTTTAACTTTCTTTTAGTTTCCTTTATGCATTTTTTTTAAATCAATGTGATAATGCGGTTGCATTGTTATGGACTGACTTTCAAATACAGGCCACCTGAGAAAAAAAATTAAACTATATACAGGGTGTGCGGAAATGATACGTCAATATTGCAGGGGATGATTCTACACGAAAAATTAATACCACAACGCCCTATACCAATTTTTTGAAAACTCAAAATTATTGACGTTACAGGATGTCAAAACAATTTTTTTTTAAGAATTTTTTGTAATAACTTTTTTATGAGTCTACTGACTTTGTTTTAATTTCACGTAACCCTGCTAATTTTCGAAAAATGTTATTTTTGTGTAAAATGTATTAACTTTTACACATTTTTTCCTAAAGTCAATAATAATCCCTCAAGTATGGGAGTGATCATTTTCGCACCATTCATCGAACAAAAAAAAACTGCCATATTTAACAAGCTGTCGATATGGAGAATGACAGTTCTCGAATTTTCGGTTCTTATGCGAAAATGAGTTGGGATATATAATCACATTTATTTATTTTTTGCCTAAGAGGCTGTGCATTTTTAGCACTCTTAAATTCTTATTTTTGTATATATAGTAAAAAAACTTACTATATTAAATAGAAATATTTTTCTGCAGATGAATATTATTTCATTTTCAAAAACAGGAACTTTAGAATCGGTTCATTACAAATAGTTTCAAAGCGAAATAATATATTAGCAGAATTTTAGTAATGTCCGAAAGAAAATTTTAGCAAATTTGGCGAAGTCGCTCGGACCAGTGGGTACTCGTATTTTCGCAAGACCAAAAATTTTATCTTTAAACAGATTAATTTCACTTTATGGATATTTCTATTTATATACATAAAGCAATTGACTATTCTTGTAGCTGTATTTGGAGAAATGTCAGAAAAACCATTACTAAAATATCAACCAAAAACAAACATAACATTTATTTGTTCTTCAAAAGATCACCATAATTGTATATTGATTAATATATTCTTAATGGTGTATATTTTGTTTTTTTTTTAATATGTGTTTTATTATTATTATTTGCTCTTGTAGTTTAAAAGTGTAGTCAGAGAAGATGTAATTTGCAAATATTCTCTGGATGGAGAGACTATATTAGGATTTTAGTATTGACGATATTATTTTATTATGTAGTTTGATTTTAGATAAATTGATTATTAACTAGTTTATAGAGTTCTCCTTTACCGATATTTGTTATCAAAGAACATAATTATGTTTCATTGCATCTATAGAGCTAATTTGAATCAACTGAAACCAAATTAAAATAAATCTGAAAAATGTTTTCAGTATACTATATAAGCTACGATAGACATTCATTTTCCTCAAATCAGTATTTTCGGATTAGAAATGCATCTTAAAATGATAATTTTCATCTCATATCTTCATGATCTTTAATTATAGTTTTTTCTGCGATACGTTAAGCTGCACTAAAACTTTTGATCACAGCCCTACCGTAATGCTGTTGATATAATAATAATTGATTGTGGGAGTGTTATCTGATTGCTTAATCCTGTACAAGACAATAAAACCTGATAACAAGAAATAACATTTAGGTGATATATGCCGCTACGATACATAATAAAATATTTGCATAACGTTGAAATCAGTTCATTTTGCATATTTTGGTGGACATGGAGAAATTGAGCCTTGACCTTTGTATTATTCGACCACCGAAGTAAACAAATTGTGTTTTTATGACTATAATGTATTAAATTTTCAAAATGATTGCTTGATTTTTGGGAATATTTCTATATAGTTACCACATAGAGAAAAAATTGGAAAGCATTAAAATATATGATAAAAAAACCGTGCCTGGAAGCTTCCATCAGGATTGACGTCTTGAGTATGTTGCACAACATGTTTTGGCGACGAGGAAGGCGTGTGTCTCTGGGCAGCGCCGTCCGTATGACTCTGCCCCGCATCTCTGGCCCTGTCTTCCGCATGGAAACCTTCTCCTGAGGCTCCAGACTTGGAGCCGGTCCAAAGCTCCTCGAAGAAGATGACCCTCTCCTTGAGCCGCTTGCTCGCCGGACTTTTGGGACTGTCCGGGCGCCGGTTGGGGTCTTCCCCAGGGTCCTTACCGGGCGCACTCATATTGTCATTGCACCGTTTCCGTGCACTTCATGAAAGCATCTGTCATCGTATGTCTCGGGTTTGCGTTGTACCGTATCCGCGACACCGTTCGATACTGAACGTGGGCAAAGTGGTTGGGTTGGGATTGGGAGATAACACGGTGGCCGAGGAGGGATCATATCGCTTCGTGAAGGCTCGAATTTCCAGCGACGGCGTTATGCAACGGCCCACTTGACCAAGAGACTACTAAATTCGTTTGTCGCATCATGGCTGTCCTCGTTCCATTATGTGGACTTCATTCGGTAATGGTTCAGAGGTTTAGTTGATTGCGTAAATAATATACAAAACATCACTGGCAAATTTTCATACATAATGTGTTTAATAAGAAGTCTAACTAGTAACTACATTTTTGATTTTCTTGTTTTTGGGAAGTACCTGCTAATTTAGGGAATACCATAGCGTATCTGCACCGGTTTCTTTCTCATTATACATAAAGCCATATAAAAGTTAATAAAGAGTTAAAACATTACAAAACTTAGTATGCAACATTATAATGAATAAACTATGTCTGTGAAAATCAATTATTAAGCCAATGACTGTCTCAGAGATAATATTAAGCAAAGTAGATAAATTAGAATTATATAGATACACTGGTATCATCTGCAAACAGAATACTTAAAATATCGGTTCCAGATATATTAGGAAAGTCGTTAATATAAATATAAAAAACAATAAAGGACCCAGTACCCAACCTTGTGGGAGTCCATGTTTTATTTCTAATATAAGGGATTTAGTGGAATTGTAAGCAACAAATTGAAATCGGTTAATCAAGTAAGTAGACAGTACAAACTACAAGGTTGAAGTCATTTGAAAAAAAAAAAACGTTAAAAAAATACTACTGACACTGTTTCCGTAAATTATTTGCTTACAGTTTTGTTGTAGAATAAACTACAAATATAGTAAACGAAATAAATTCGTTGTCGTGGTAAATGAAAAAGTATTATAATAATTTGGTTGTTGTAAATTTTAATATAATTGTAGAATTTTTTTTCTATTTTTTCATATATTTTCAGGTATTAACAATATTGTGTGAAACTAACTACTCAGTGGACAAAAGCCCCAACCTGCGTTGAATTACACCCACAATATATACCCATATATTCCTTATTATTAGCTTTTGTAACATTTTTACTGTTTAAGAAAGGTATTTTAAGCTAATATATATCAAATCTCCTACAATTCCTATCAATGAAGTCATATGTATGTTCTCTGATACCAAACATCTAGGTATGCTAATGAACATCCACAGACAAAGCTCTATTCAATAATTATCTAAAGAATTTAATCTATTTACTAACCTGATTTAATGGAAATACTCTATATATATTAACCTCTGGAGTGGGAACTCGAAATTCAGCCACAATAGATGAGATCTGACCTATTTCTGCATTTTTAGGATTGCTTTATCAGGTGGCCTCCTTTAACTTGAGTCGAATATCTAACTATAAAAATTATTATACCAATAAATTAAAATTATTTGAAATTAAATATCGACAGTGTCAAAATTAAATTAAATGTCGGCAATGTTAAACTGATTAACTGTCAATGAACTTTAATATCTTAACGACCTACTAAAATAAATAAAAAAAATTACCTTTTATGTATAGTTTTTTCACATATTTTAAGGTATTAACAATATTGTGTGAAACTAACTACTCAGTGGACAAAAGCCCCAACCTGCGTTGAATTACACCCACAATATATACCCATATATTCCTTATTATTAGCTTTTGTAACATTTTTTACTGTTTAAGAAAGGTATTTTAAGCTAATATATATCAAATCTCCTACAATTTCTATCAATGAAGTCATATGTATGTTCTCTGATACCAAACATCTAGGTATGCTAATGAACATCCACAGACAAAGCTCTATTCAATAATTATTTAAAGAATTTAATCTATTTTGACAGTTAATCAGTTTGACATTGCCGATATTTAATTTAATTTTGACACTGTCGACATTTAATTTCAAATAATTTTAATTTATTGGTATAATAATTTTTATAGTTAGATATTTTGACTCAAGTTAAAGGAGGCCACCTGATGAAGCAATCCTAAAAATGCAGAAATAGGTCAGATCTCATCTATTGTGGTTGAATTTCGAGTTCCCACTCCAGAGATTAATATATATAGAGTATTTCCATTAAATCAGGTTAGTAAATAGATTAAATTCTTTAGATAATTATTGAATAGAGCTTTGTCTGTGGATGTTCATTAGCATACCTAGATGTTTGGTATCAGAGAACATACATATGACTTCATTGATAGGAATTGTAGAAGATTTGATATATATCAAGATGCCGCCTAAGAAGGTAATGGCTTCAACTGAAGATTGAAGACTATATTGAAAATTCATTAAAGAAGCAATCCGAATTTGTATTAAAATTTCTCAACGAGAAATTTGAAAGTATGCAAAAATCATTAGATGAATTTAGTGGTAAAGATAAACTATGTGAATAAAATATAGAAGCAGTTGAGGAAAATGTAAATAAATTAGAACAAACTATAAAGTTAAATAACTTATTAATTTATGGTATATCATAAAATATGATTGAACCGGTAGAAGACATATTAATTTCATTATTTAAAAATAAGTTGGAAGTTGTTGTTGGCAGCGCGGACATGAAAAACTGTGTTACAGTAGGTTGTCGATTACATACAAATAGTCCAAGACCCATATTTGTATTATTTAAACTAAGAAACAATATTTACAACAAAAAGAAGATACTAAAATACTCTAAAATATTTATTGAAGAATATCTTACAAAGGCAAATCAGCAACTTGTTAAGGAGGTTATCGGGAAGTATGGGGAAAAGGCAGTTTTTACCTAAAACTGTAAAGTTTATATGATAGTAAATAATGCGAGACGTTTAAGGTTGGCGTTTCAAGGACAATGAATCGTATTTACAGATGCAGAAATAAAATTCACCCAGTAGGTGGAGGTTCTTATTAGCGTATTACTAAAATATAATGCTGAAATTGAATCATTTGTTTTAACTTTTTGGGAAAGATGCGCTAGAGAACATGAAAATGTACCTTGTTACGGTGTTTTAGACACCGTGAAAACTACCCAATAATTTACATCAATTCAAGTGTTATTAGTTTTTTAAAAGCATTGTGCTGGTTGTGACAATGTTTATAATGTCGTAAACAAATTTTTCAATGTGTAGTAAAATTCAGGATATTTTATGATAAAACATAACAGTTGAAAGTTATGCCTTTTTTCTTATTCTAAATGATTTGTCAGCCTGAAAACTGTTATACAACCTGGAGAAAACTTGTATAATTGACATAGTGAAGACATATTCTTTCTAACTTCCTCAGATTTTTTTAAACTGTTGAAAATTTACGCATAAAAACGGCCCTCTTAAAGTTTTAATGATTTAAAGTAATTATAAATTGTAATAAATTATTTACAGTGTTTATTGGTCAGGTACAGTTATAATGTATAAATTCTGTTTATATCGAAATTATGTTATTGCTTACAATTAATTATTGTTTTTTGCTTACATTTCCTATTCTTTTTTACTTGTTTTTGATAAAATGCAATATCATTTATTAAAGTATTTGTGGATTAAGCATTTTAAAACGGCAGTCTTTATGCCAATAAACTTTTAGTGAATGGTACAACAATATATGTAGTATACGATAACGTTTCTGTTGTACAAAAATAGTGTTTGGAGATTATTACTACAAAATTGTGAGCATAATAGTATGTGATATAATATTACAAATTTTATTTGGGTCTATAATTCCAACACATTGTAGTACACAGGTCTAAATTGCATATCTAAGCTTCTACTATTCTTTTTTTTTCAGTCACCCCTTCCCCCTTGCCCTATTATGGATTTTTAAAGTAATGCAAGTTGCTTTTTTGGTAGTAATTTTCAGTTTATTTAAATTAGAAACTGTTTTACAAACTTTCATTAAAATGATCATTTCATGGCCTACTTAAAGACGTTCCCGTGTTTGATATATATCTACCTTGCATTGTAAACATCTCGATACATGAAATATCTAAGAAATTGTACATTTTTTTACAATAAGAACGCGACTGCATTTAATTTAGGTCAACATATAAACTTCAATTAATATGACACTAACCTAAGCTACAACTCTAGCCATTAATTGTTAAATTGAGGTTGAAAAGTCGGCTTTCAATACCACAATTATTAATCTCCAGAACAAGTACATGCAGGCGATTTAAAACTTAAAAATTACATAAATCTGTCTATACAACACTTATGCAGAAAATTACTGAACATCTGTTCTCATGTAAAAATAAATAAATACAGCAAATTATAATTAAGCGTGGCAATGAAATAATCATATAGTTCCTTAATTTTCCTTCTTTTCTTAGAAAGATGGATTTATTCTTTAAAGTAATCACTAAAACTACGAGAATTTGGTCCAATTTAATACTATTGCTGTCCATTAAATGAGAATTTTTGTGTAGACTAGCAAAACACAATCTGAAAGGAAAATAAGGAAAATAAAGCGAACAAGAAATTTCTCTTGACAAAATAAATTCCAACATTTCCAGTAAGTTAATCCTGCTATATTGAAGCAGATTTGCTTAAGTTCCATTTATTTGAAAGGTAAACAGTTGGGACATCTTTAAATGTTAGAACTAGAATATAATAGAATTCTTCAAGCGGTTCATTTTTTTCAAGGTCCCTTTGCAATCTAATTACATTAGAAAGCAAGATACGTCTCAAGGTAGTGGAATATATCACTAAATAAAATCTCTATTGAAATGTACTAATTGACGCTCGACCAGTCTAGCCGGCTATGAAGAATTTTGTCTTCGCCAATAATGCAACATGACTAAAAAGAAACATATAAAAATACTTAGTGAGGTCGATGACCATCTAATTTTTATAACTTGTACTGATGGAGAATCAATTTTTAAGAGTACATTTTAATTTTATAACCAAATAGGAACATACTGTATATGTAACATAATTTTATTATACTTTATATAATGGGGTAAGTATAATAAGACCGAATGTTTTTCTTTTGTCCTTCTGTACTCAAATCATGAATACATAACTCAATGATTGCAGATCTTGTTTGCTAAAGACACCAAGTGTCTTAGAGTTTTTGACCAACAGTTAAAATAAAACTCTATCAATAAAATATGCTTTTTCTATAGCTAATGTTAAAGTTGCCTTTTATCTAATAATCGTAGATAAAGGAGTACTTAAGGGTAGATAAAATGATACTTTAATACTAAGAATAGATAAAGATCTTTATTTTTTAAGCAAGTAATTATAACACTAATTTAAATCATTACCTACTATTTAATATCACAATTAACTTGCCCATAAATATGCACGGAAAGGAGAGAATCTTTTTTTTTTTGCTTCAACCAGGATACCACTGTATTGGTTGCCAATGCTCTGATATTTCATGCTGTTAAGTATGCATTCTTCTGATACAGCAATCTTGTTGTGACTACCCGACTCATCCAGTCTCTACAGTCGCTCTGAATGCGGGACAACAAATCCTCACAGATCGATTTTCTCATGTCTTTCTGTTCACGGGTGAGAACTTTTGGCAACATCTTTGCGCAAATCTTTCGCATATTCAAATTTTCGTGTAACAACTTGCGAACGGTTTCTTTGTTGACGTTTAACTCCTCAGACAACGCACGAATGCTTATGCGCCGGTCAGACGTGGTCAGTGCACGCAAACGGTCAACATTCTCGTCAGTACGAGAGGTGACGGGAGCTCCTTCACGTGGATTGTCTTCTACCGAATCACGCCCCTCCTTGAACCGTTTTACCCATTCAAACACGCGTGTTTTCGACATGCACTCGTCTCCATACACCACCTGCATTTTTCGAAGGATTTCCGAAAGTTTTTCGCCAGATTTCACTAAAAATTGAATCACAACACGTTACTTGTAATTTGAGTCACTCATTTTCACGACGCAACTAAAAAAATTACTCCGAAAAAATACACATAAGACACAAACCAAACGTGCTATCGATTTCAATCTTGGACTGAAACTAAAAGGAAGGTCCTCCCTCTCTAGAAAAACGTTGACGAACGATGCAGTGTTGCCAGTTTCCGAGTTATAACTAAATTCCCGGAACTTAATTGCTACACCTCGTATCTACAACCTGTAAACCAACCGAGTAACATACACATTTAAATAATAATAATATCTCTACCCCTCATTCTAATCACAAGGATTAGCCCAGAAGTCGAAGGCTTGTGCGGGAGAGGGGGCGGCATATTATTATTAAGCAGGCCGCATTTGTGTCCAGGAAAGACTTACGTTGGTAGGTCATAACCACCATTCAGTGCAGGAAATGAGGGAAACCTGGAAAACCTCATTAATTAGGGGGGTAGTCAAATGTCAACCGGTATCAATCTCTCACATTGATCCAAGCCAACATTCTTCCACCCTACCATACCCGCAGAGAGGGTGCCAATCTCTCCACGAATATAGCTTATATATGGTCTACCCGCTGCGGGGGTCGAACCACACAGCGATCTAGTCGCCTCGATTCAAGTACCGACGCCTTAAACCGCGCGGCCCCTGACCGATTTATTAGAAATGAGCGTGTTACCTTGACAAAAAGATATCCATCGTCTGCAGCAGTTTGTAGAAATTTTAATACATGTTTCGGGTTAAGAATTTTACACTTTTTTGTGTTGTAACCGCTAGTTGATTGTTTTAGGAAAGCTATGAGAGTGATGCATTTTCAAATAAAAGTTCAATTGAAACTATGTGAAGCGGGTCCTCAGTTCATCCTTACCTTGACATATCCATATCTTTATTCACCAGTATGGTACTTTTAAGCACTGAATAATACGACCATAAACAGGGCTACATTGCTTTAATTTTTAATTATGCTAGCAACACATTCTCACTTATATCCCTGATATTTTTGTGTTCTTCCATTTTTGACATTTTTATATTTATTTTCATAGATCAATCGACACGACAACAAAATTCGACAAAATTTGTTGGTCATCAAAATGCAAGCATAGTGGAAAAGCTACTGCTTCAGCCCTGAAAGAATCTTATGGTTGTACACACAAGTAGGAGCGATATTAACGTATGGTGCGCGTACTCTGGTGGCTTAAAACGATGCAAGTGGAAGATGGGATTCTAAGTCCGCTTTCAGACAGGGAAACTGTCCGTACCGGAACCAACAACTGTGTCATATGAAAGGCTTTATAAAGGCCAACGTACAACAAATCTTCTCTGAAAACGAGCTAGTTTCCTGAGTATTCTACAGTCTACTAATACCTACCAACTGTCTGGATGCAGGATGAAGTATATAAATACGTATAGCACTGGATGGACCGGCATAATAGTAGAAGTCTTAAAATACATGGCCAGAAATTGCGGTCTAGTTTTCCAGATTGAGATGACGACTATTGAATACTGCGCAACGGAATTAATAGAAATGAAAGCAACAACCAGCAATTGTTATTTAAAAAATAAGGCAGCATTAACGGCAAGTAGCTCGTAGCAAGTTAAAACTAATTTAATATTTAATCTTTTGGATTACTGAAAGGATATTCCAAGTTCAGGAAATTAAGTAACACTAGTCTGATAGACGTTAGCTTACGTAGATTCTGCCAGGGAAAAGAGGAACTTACAGCTCAGTTGTGCTAGTGTAAGTGAAAAAACAATGGCTGATAGTTATGTGAAGCAGCTGTGATCAATAATTAGGAAACTAAAGCTAGATGAAGCTTGACCTACGATTGGTCGCAGTATAAGAACGTAGTGCTTTCACTTCATACATTTACATTCTATAATCTAAAATCAGCAAGGATAAAGATCTTCCAATAAGGATTTCCTACTTTTCAGTTGAAATATCATGTAAATGATATTTACTTTTTATTCTTGCAAGTGCAATCGTCATTATGTATGAAAATGGATGAAGGGCAAATAGCTGATACGGCATGAAGTCAAAATGTTCAGTGCTTGGTAACACTCATATAGAGCCAGTGCAATTTTATCAATAACCTTCCTTATTTATTAAATTCATTAAATCTGCAGTTATCTGAGATGTGTTAGTATAGACCAAAGCGTTTAGGTCATCTCTTCTGAAGAAATCTAAGGCTATTCCATCGCAGAACTTTGGTGGCTAGCTAACAATAACACAGTGTAAAATTACGAAATATCTCCCTTAACAAAGTGATGGTTTAATATGCAACCCCAATATTTTCTATAAAAACCATAAGATTGCACCTAATTTTGTTTGTAGAAATCCATCCTATCACCTGTTAGACTAATAGTAGTCTTTTTTGTAATACCCTGTATTTTGTTTCTCATCTTACCTCGGATCACACATTACCGTTTACGTAGAAGTAAACTAATTCACTTTTACAGTTTATTTCTTGTTATTCTTCGTTAAAATGAATATTCTATTGAACTGCCAAAATTATTAATTATTGTCCGCATTTATACTAACTTTGAACTGCATTTTTTATGGGAATTTAGGCTTGTTGGTAAACACTTGTTTTAAACCTTGCCGACCTTTCGCAATTAATTTTTATTGATTCCAGTCTAGCCCTGAAGAAACAAAAAAATAATAATTGTGAGATATCGGTAAGGTTATACCAGGTTTTTATTAACCACTAGCCTAAATTTCCGAAAAAAATCTAAATCTCTTTATTTGATCGTCTTACAAATTTCCATATACTTATGTGTATACAGTCTGGCATCAGTGACTCGGCCTTTAGATAATTATTAACAGAATCAAATTCAAGTCAAGAATAAATAATTTTATGATATACAAAGTGTCCGGAAATGATTAGCAAAAAATTCAGGGGAAAATTTTAACTTTAATAATCAGTTATTTTCGGTCTGGAATTATCCCCTGAATTTTTTGCTCATCATTTCCGGACACCCTGTTTACAAAAATAAATAATAAAAACTTTGAGAAAATGTATTTTTTATTTTATTAAATTATTTTATTTCAAGAAACGGGAGAGACATAATAGAACGAATGCAATTTTGAATTGATTCCATTTCTAATTAAAAATATATTGTTTTAAAACCAAGTAACCAGAGAATTGCTTATATTTAACAGATAAACGTTAACCAGCTAAAGCAAGTTATAATTATTTTATGAAACTTGGGCGCTGCAGAAACTTTAGTTTTATTAAAAAGCAAAAATGAAATTGAAACATAAAATATATATTTAAAAAGGAGCTATTTGAGTCCTTAAAATTATAATCATACCCTTTTAAAACACGTGTTTTAGATAAAAAAAATATATTATCGTTAGCAAAATAACCACCTGCTCGTTACAATTGAATTATTTAGATCCGAATACAAAATATGCGAAAGCTTTAAAACGTAACACCAAATTTAATATTTCAAAATATAATTCAATTAAAAATGCAAATTATATACCATTTCTAAAATCGTTTTTTTTTTATACAAAATTATCTTACTACAAACCACACATGCACTCTGCAATTATAAAAACCATTTTTGGCTGTCATTTCAGTTAAGATACAGTATTATACCAAACTATGTCTTCTGTTAGATCACTAATGCATGCCGGACTGTAAAGACACAGACAAGAAGCGTTCTACATACCAATGAACACCATTGAAAGCTATCGATGTCTATCGCAATTCGGCGAAAACGATATTTTGTAAACACGAAATTCAAGGAACCGCCCAACCGGGGCTAATGCCTCGACCAGCATTGAATTACACCTAGCAAACTTGCAGCAAACAGCTACGGAGCATCTAACTGCAGCGGTGCTCTTAATACATTCCCTCAAAAGTTAACATTGCACTACTAGTACTTGTGTTTCCATAATTATTATGTAGTAACGCTTAAACAGAGCAGAATAAAATTTTAGCGAGAGTGTATCCGTGGCTTTTCAGTCCGGCATGGGGAATGGACGCTAGATGTAGCTTTGCTACATCGCGTACTCATGGCCCCTTCTGTCGGGTTAGACAGACTTGTAGCACCTAGGGTTATTTGTCGATTACCTCACATATGACAGTGATGAGAGCTAATAAGCTCGAAAACGGTATATGTCTGGTGGGCTGACTGACGAGTGACTTTAGCTGTTTGCTATAGATTTTCCAAATGTAATTCAAAGCTGGTAGAGGCATTAGCATAGTAGTTTTTCCTGTAATTTCGTATCTGAAATACTTACTTTTTATTTATAGGTATTATTTGAAATAAATTAATTCATTTTAATGAATTTGATTCTCCGATAGCCTGAAATGCTTTGGAGTTTCAAATTATGTTTATAAGTTATACAGAATTTCTATAAATTGCCCCATGAACTGTATTAGATGCGATATTAAAAAAGTTAAAAGAATGTATTTATCATCAAACTTTTCACGTCATCCATACTTTTTATGAAATATTCTGTCCAAACATCGATTTCAAACTTCCATAAAGTTAGCTGCCATATTTCTATTATAATTTATTTAGAGAAAATTATTAAATGATTCAAGAAAAAGACATTGGTTTCAAAAAAAAAAATCTAAACTTCCCAGATCTCAACTAAACTAAAACTAAGTTACTTTGATAGCTAATAATGCTACTAAAATGATGCCAAATTTGTCAAAAAATCTTAGGGGGTTTAGAAGTTAGAACTTTGAAATTGATTTACTTATCAGCCTTAACACTATTTATCTCTAAAACGATGCTCTTGGAATTCTATACTTATTTCACAAAATGACCTTCATTTTAATTATACAGGGTGTTAGGTAAACATGAGGCAAACATTCAATGGGTTATTCCTTGGCCTATTCTAAGAATATTTTGTCCTATGATGATTTCTGACAAACTCCTTTGTTTCGAAGATACAGGATGAACAATATTTGCGACAGTAACAACATTTTATTATCAAAAAGTACATGTAAAGTTGCTCAATCTACAATAAATGTTCGAAATGACTTCCTCCAGCCTGGATACAAGCATTCAATCTTCTCGTCATTGAGTGCCGAACTCTTTCAAACACACCAGGGTTGTTTCTAATTAAGTTACACTCAGCAATTATCCGATTTCGCAATTCGTCCAAATTCTCCACTGGAGTAGCGTAAACTAATGACTTCAGATAGCCCCATAACAAATAATCCAGAGGGTTTAAGTCTGGGGATCGAACAGGCCACGCGTGTTGCGTACCTCGACCAATCCAGCGATCTCCGTATGTTGCTGTTAAAAAATCACAAGCAAACTCATTAATTTTTTGTACTTGGTAAACTCATTGGCGTACGCCATACTTTTATTTACATTCATGATTTCAACAAGTATCGAATATGGTTGTCGCAAATTTTGTTCACCCTGTATCTTGGAAAGAAAGGAGTTTTTCAGAAATCATCATAGGACAAAAAATTCTTAGTATAGGCCAAGGAATAACCCCTTATAATTTTTGCCGCATGTTTACCTAACACCCTGTATAATACACCCTGGGATTTTCTGAACGCAATTAGGGAACACTCTGTATATTGAGAACTATTTCAATAAAAAATGACAGCTCTGTGCATTTTGAAGTATAGTTTTTTGGTACTATACACATAATAGTAAATAGATTATTATCGTTTATTACAATTTTTAAATATTTCTAGTAACCCAAATACATAGTTGACTCATTTATAACCAATACATTTTGTTAGTAATAAATAAACTGTTTTTCAGTCATCCAGCTCATGCTCCAGTTTATTTTTTTGCAATTATCTTTTCATCCAGGACATATTTGAAATGAGTATATGATGAATGGATCTATCTAAAATTAAACTAAACTACATTTGTCATTCATTCCGATTTCGAAAGTATTATTGGTAAAAAATTGCCGCCGACATATTTCATTTAGGCGAATGTTTGTTGATAAAGCCACACTCTCTACTCGTCACTTGACTTATTTTTAGTCGCTGACACAACATTCCCACTTGTTATTTTTATTCCGGATCCGAATTCAATCAATGATATAATCTCTGTAGGCCAATTTGCGCAATAATCGCCTCGTTCGCTCTTCATTCAGGAAAATACAATTAGACTCATTAAAAACGCGACTGAAATACATGAGATGCGGCACAATGAGCTGATTTGAGAAGGAATTCCATTGCTTACTCGCGGCTGCAATCTAACCGGTTTTTGCAAGGTTCAGGAGTTGTCTTCTTGAACGCTGTTCTACTCTGTCATATACGGTAAAGTCGCCTTTGCTTTTACGAACGGATGCTACGATAAAAGGAAAAATGAAAGCCCGGCGAATAATATGCGATCCGTTTGTAGAATATTAAGCGATAAGAATAATTGTTAGTTATTTGTAACAACTTATGTTCGGTTGACAAATCTGATGATCCATGGTTGAAAGAGGACAGGCATCATCCGCGGTCAATGTTAATTTTACATCAATATTAAAACACGATTTTCCCACTTTCTCTAACAACTGTTACAACTTTAGAAAAGTCAATTTACTACAGTTATATGATGCCATAACTACAATTCATTGGGCATTTTTAGAAACGTTTAATAATTCTACCACTTCTTTTTCTGGAAATGTATTTGATCATTTTGTACCCAGATTTGCTTGCAAAAATGTTATCGAAAGTACAAAAATATTGGTAATATAGAAGGTTTCAATGATTTTAGGCAATTAAAGGCTTAAATGAGAGTTAATATTCAGTTTGAACCGAATAGATTTTGGGCTTTTATTGGTGATGAAAGAGGATTCAACAATAAACAATTAAATTAACCTATTCGTGTTATTAATACTTTAGCCAATCCTTTACGCCTATGCGGATAATGATACATTATATCAACAAATTTCTAGTACACTACACAGTTCACATTATATGAATCCATGGACAAACAATTGCAAACAGATGTTGCTTACAGTGATTTCCGAAGCCATTCGACAGACTGGATCTTGGTATACTACTGACAAAACTGAGTTTGGTTTCTCAAATTCCCTTTTACAATTATTTAGATCTCATTTGTCCAATAGATTATAGTATGTATAAAAGGTGCAAATCTGCCGAATACTTTGGGAGGAGTCCCGGAAGGATTCGTCCTTGAATCACTGTTATTTAACATTATCATCAATAATATATATTACTGATTGTTTAAGTGCTAGCTGCCTTCTTTATTTATTTATTTATTTATTTATTTATTTATTTATTTTATTTTATTTATTTATTTATTTATTTATTTATTTATTTATTTTATTTATTTATTTATTTATTTATTTATTTATTGTTATTTATTTATTTTATTTTATTTATTTATTTATTTATTTATTTATTTATTTATTTTATTTATTTATTTATTTATTTATTTATTTATTTATTTATTTATTTATTTATTTATTTATTTATTTATTTATTTATTTATTTATTTATTTATTTATTTATTTATTTATTTATTTATTTATTTATTTATTTATTTATTTATTTATTTATTTATTTATTTATTTATTTATTTATTTATTTATTTATTTATTTATTTATTTATTTATTTATTTATTTATTTATTTATTTATTTATTTATTTATTTATTTATTTATTTATTTATTTATTTATTTATTTATTTATTTAACAAATACACTACCCTACAGTACACCACCAATTACAGGGTAGGAAAAATACAATTTGGCAAAAACAGAAAACAGAACAAAATACAGTACACAAAATACATACATTATCAGATACAGTGAAAAAAGCAGTAAAAATTAAACTAACACTTAAATGTACCAACGTAAATATGTTACAGTAAATTAATAAAACTATCAAAATTTAAAGATTTTATTGAGGCCATAGTACAGTTGAAAATATCGAAGCCACCTTGCAATCTATTATAATTTTCGCAAATCCGGTGAATAGGTGAATATTTAGTTGTATTAATTCTCGGCGTTGATGTGTAAAACGACATATTAAGCCTAGAGCCATGTCTCGGTATCCTGAAGTTAATCAAGTTAAGTATATGAGGGCAGTCAACTAAGTTATGCAATAGTTTATACAAAAATATTTGCTGAGCCATTACACGGCGGGCAGCCAGACTACTGATACCAAATCTGTGCCGTTAACTCTTGTAAGGATATCCAACAACTGGATAAACCCCGTCCTCCTTGTAACATAAAAACTTCAGGAAGCGTCTTTGAATACGTTCTATACGATCTATATGAATGTTATAATAAGGACACCAAATTAAAGAACAATATTCGAGTTTTGATCTGACAAGAGACTGAAATAATAGTTTTTTAACATGAGTGGAACAAAAATCATTCATATTACTAATTACAAAAACCAACTTTCTAAATCCATCACTAGTGATATTTTGAATATGAGGTGTAAAAGATAATTTGCTATCAAATGTTACCCCAAGGTCACAAAATGTAAGTGATCTGGAAACAACAACATCATCCAATTTGTAATGGTATTCCATGGCGCTATTTTTAAGTGTAAAAGTGAGAACATTACATTTTTTTACATTCAGATCTAACTTGTTCGCAGAATACCACGCATTCAAACTATTAAGAGAACTCCAGAGTAATACAATCATTAAAGCAGTCGATTCTGTTATATATTTTCATGTCATTTGCATACAGAAGACACATTAACATTTATATCCGTCACTATATCATTTAATAAAAATTTTAAAAAGCAATTGCCCAAGGACCGAACCCTGTGGCACCCCAGATGGTGGAATGAACTGAAGCGACTGTTAACCAGAAAATTCCACATGTTGTTGACGGTTTTCAAGGTAAGATTTAAAAAAGGTTAGTAAATTATGAGAAAAACCAATATTATTCAATTTGGATAATAACACTGTATGATTTAATTTATGCTGAAGCCTTGAAAATATTCTCAACAATGGAAAGTCTTGACGATTGTGAGCATCGTGTAAATTATTTATAATATTTATGAATGACATATTTAATAGCATGCAAACACATGCCCTCTTCTGTGCTGATGATCTCAAACTCAAACTGTTACTATTTACAGCAAGAATTGTTAGAAATTAACTCCTGGTGCCAAACTAACAAATTACCGTTAAATTTATCCAAGTGTAACGTTGAGTTTTACTAAGAAAATTTCTCCTCAGTATAAATATATAGTGAATAATACTTTTATTTTTGTGCCGCGTATTGAGCAGGTAATGTCTAATGTCTACAAAACTTTGGGTTATGTATGTTTTTATTTCAGAAAGTTGTCCTCTTTAAAAACTATATTTTTGAAATATGTACACAATTTTTGGATAAATAAAACATTAAAATCAACAACCCAGGTCAAGTACAATAACCATTCAGAAATATACTGATTCTGAATGTTTTCATAGATAATCCACTCTCATTCCTACTTTGGTTTGTAGGCTTCCATGTCTTGATAACTGGCTGAACAATTTCCAAACTGGTTACCACGTATTCAGTTTAAGATTCTGTGGTTTAAGTTCCTCTGGAGGATTATTTATTTAAATGGTGGCACTAGTGAGATGTAATTTAAAGTTGACAAAGAAATATCGGTGTCCTCTGGCATAATATTCATGCTGCTACTAGTAGATTTTACAAGAGGGCAGCACTAAGCTCTTGCGCTCTATAGTATACTGATCTAAAAAATGCTGACTCTAGGTGTTTGCGTATATTCATCAAAACCAAACACACAGTAATAGGGAACGTATATGGAATCCATTCCCAATAATGACTTGCCTTGCCAAGTAACTCAGTGTAACTTTCTTGAGATGTTTGTTAAAATGTTCATGATCTATTAAGAGACCCGTAGCAGTTTGCTTACCATATTAATGTTCTGGTTAGTGTAAGCCACATAGCAGATTTTGTAGTCAAATCCGCTGGGGCATTCTTACGTTGATCCTGTTTTAATTCAGTCACCAATAGATCTTACAAAAGAATATATTGGCAACCCGAATACTACTGGATCTGACCTTGTAAATAAAATTCTTGAGCTTTGTCTGGTCAATATATAAGCTTTAAACATTTTTTCCCACCCGAGATAGATTAGGACCTCCCAAGAGATCCTATAGGGCATAAGTGCGTGTAATGCCACCTACTTATTTGTGCAAATTTGATTCATCCCCCTTGAGATTTTCTTGCGTACAAACAGAAATACCTTAGTCTGGAACACTGTAGCATACTTTGCCACAACGTAAAATAATAAATTCTGGGATCATCAGCAAACCACACGACCAACTGATTTGCAGAATCATGCTAATGAAAATTATATACATATTAAAATCAACAAGCAAATAATAGTGAGTTATCCAAATGTTAATCAATATGCAGAAGATCGCGTAAGACTAATTCTGATTAACAAATTTGTATTCAAATATTTTCTCAACCCCACAGTCACGCCACTGTTAGAAAGTACAATAAGAAAATACCTTACTTTATGAGTCTATCAAATATAAATTGATATTTATCATAATTTTTTGCAGAATGTCAGAGTTGTAAGAATGAATGGAGACGATAGATTATACCAGCCTAAAGAGACTGTATTAATATTATGAAGAATATGAGATATGATGGAATGTATTTGATAATACTGTCCATATTTCATATACAATGGAGAAAATCCACATATTTAAACTGAATTTCTCATCCGCGTGTTGCTAGCATTTAAATATGCGTATAGTAGGGTCTTAGCTACGCTAGGCTTTTCTAGTATTTTATATTCGGCATGCTATTTCGCAGATTATGATATTTTCTCACGAATACATCTGTGTAAGAATTGCTGGATCAATACTACTTATAAGAGAGATATGCGGAAAATGCCTTCCAGAAGATTAATGATTTAGATCAGTGGTTCCCAACCGGTGGGTCGCGACCCACAAGGGGGTCGCCTTAACTTTTCTGGGGGGTCGTCAGTTGTCGGTTTTAAAAATCAAAATTCTATTTTAAATTTAAAGGTAGGTGATAACTAATAAAACGTTAATAATGTATTACTGTATGTGTGTGCGTCTGGTGCTTGACAACACACGAGATATTTCGACGGCTGACGCAGTGCGCATGCACTTTATGCAATCCGACTGAAGCAAAGCAACTAGTCGCGTTACTCGCATTCGGTCGGAGACTCTGGGGTAGTCTGACAGGATAGTTTGCAGTGACCGCGCGCTCCGTTTCCTCTCGAAGAAACGTGTAAGAGAGAGAAGACGCTGACGCTTCGTCGAGCTGAAGTAAAAACTTTTATATAAATAGGTACTTATACTTAATATTAATCAAAAATTTTTAGTCATTTTCATTTCCTTAAAATTATTTTGAGGCATGCACGTTATTTTTCAGAGATCCACGTCATGGAGAAAAAACGTAAATATTCGGAGAGCTATTTAAAATTTGGATTTTCGACTGTTATTAATAACGGCGTAGAGAAGCCACAGTGTGTTTTATGCAATGCTGTTCTTAGTGCTGAATCTATGAAACCGTCAAAGCTCAAACGCCATTTATAAACAAAACATTGCGAACATATGACAAAAGATTTGGACTTTTTTAAACGACACGAGCCTGCGCTGAAACAACAAAAGCTGGATTTTACTGGGACGTTTCAACAACAAAACCAAGCTGTTGTTCAGGCATCATATGAAATTGCTCTGGAAGTTGCAAAAAATAAAAATCCCATACAATTGCAGAAACTCTCATCAAACCCTGTTTATTAAAGACGGTTAAACTAATTCTTGGAGAGGCGAGTGAGATTAAAATTCGTAATATATCCTTGTCCAACAACACAATTCAGAGACGCATTTCAGACATGTCCATAGATGTGATAGAACAAATTGTCTCTGAAATAAAATCATCCCCTCTCTTTTCGTTTCAACTTGACGAGTCCACCGACGTTAGTTCATGTTCCCAGTTACTCGTTTTCGTTAGATATATTCACTTGGACGACATCAAGGAAGAGTTTTTGTTTTGCAAACCACTAAAAACTACTACAAAAGGCGAAGACGTCATGGAGATTATAAGTTCCTTCTTTCAAAGTAATAACTTACAGTGGAAAAACCTGTGTCGAGTGTGCACTGATGGAGCACCAGCCATGCTTGAATAAAGGTCGGGCTTTCAGGCGAAAGTTAAAGAGCTTGCACCCCAAGCGAAAGGTGTGCACTGTATAATTCACCGATTTGCCCTTGCTACAAAGACCCTTCCAAAACCTTTGCAAAAAGTGCTTGAATCTTTAGTGACAATTGTCAACTATATAAAATCTAGTGCTCTCAATACTCGTCTGTTCAAGGAACTGTGCAAAAACATGAACTCTGATCATGAAGTTCTTTTTTTCTACACTTCCGTTCGTTGGTTATCCAAAGGAAATGTTGTTGGCCGAGTCTTTGAGTTGAAAAACGAAATTAATCAGTTTTTAGAAATGAAAGGAAAACATGAATTTGTGGCATTTTTTAATGATGAGACTTGGATCCAAAGAGTAGCTTATTTAACTGACATCTTAGGTCAGCTAAACCAGCTAAATTTAAAATTGCAGGGTAGAGAAACCCACATTATTCACTTCCGAGATAATATCCAAGCGTTCTTATTAAAGCTGCAAAACTGGCGACGTAAAGTAGATAGTGGTAACTTTGCTATGTTTGAAAATTTTTGCACTAAAACTGAAGAATCCGATACGGGAATTGTAGATAATTTAAAAGAAGAAATTAGTAACCACCTTCAAGCCCTTGAATATGAAATTCAACGTTATTTTCCAGAGTTTTCTGAACAAGACGCTGCATTAGTACGAAATCCTTTTCATGTATCTTTGGATGTTGCCAACATTCCTAACGAAGTGCAAGATGAATTTTTAGAGCTGAGAAGTGACTCCACAGCGCGTGACATATTTCAAGAAAAATCATTAATTCAATTTTGGTGTGCTATGCGTCATTCATACCCAAATATTTCCATGCTTTCGTTTCGAATATTGGTGCCATTTGCATCTACTTACCTCTGCGAAAGTGGATTTTCTACTCTTCTGCATATCAAGACAAAAGCCAGGAATAAGCTGGATGTACAAGATGATATGAGATTGGCCTTGGCGAAAACTCAACCAAGGATTATAACACTTGTTAAGCGGATGCAACCTCAATCATCACACTAATCACCTTTGTTAAATGTTAAAATATATGTTTTCATCCCTTTATTTTTTGTTTTACTGATCAAATATGGTGGATGGGAAAGAGGGGGTCGCGAACATTTTGAAAAATCTGAAAGGGTCGTGATTAAAAAAAGGTTGGGAACCACTGATTTAGATAAAGGCTTTCTAACGTTCTTGTTAAAAGAAGAACTAGAACAATCTTCTAAGAAGTTGTCCTTTTCAGTATACAGGGTAATTCGGGTGTTATTATGGAAAATGTTACAGGTACTCGAATACCTGTAACATTTTTAATTGTTTTCCAAATTATAGCTCCTACATATATTTTTTAAAACGATATTTTTTATAGAAGACGATGACGAAAATGTTTTTTATCGTCGATCGAAAAAGATTAAATTAGGGAAACTTTTGCATTGGTTTCTATAGAATTTGATTTTTTAACAAAGTCATTGTGGTGTCAATATTTATTTCTTCTTTTGTGTTATTTTTGTGGTTGTTGGAGGCAGAAATGTTTGAAAACGGAAATAGGAATTATTACCATCGGATATTTGGGTTAAGGCGCCAGATATCATATTCAAGTTATTTCCATCAAAATTCCGATTGAGCTATAAAAAAGAATAAAAAAAAATTCAAACATGAAAGAACGCAAATAACATCAAGGATCTAAGTGAGAATGCATTGGTAGCATATTTAAGATTATGCATAAAAATATCATACTGGTGCATGAAAATATGGATATTTCAAGGTAAAGATTAACTGAGGGGCCGGTTAAAATCATGTAGTATCAATTGATTTTGTTTGTAGATACAGCAAACTCATAGCTTTCATAAAACAATCAAGTGGCGGTTACACACCAAAAAAGTCAAACTACAAGTTGCTGTAGATGATGAATATCTTCCTAGAACTCAGAATAACCACTAAAATAAATGTGTGGATTACAGTTACAATGGATTTACATGGAACGTGCTGTTTGGATGAGTTGTACAGATTAGAAGTTGGAAACATTGACGATCGACAGTCTGTAATGTTTATTTCTCTTCTCAACACCAGAACCAATAAAGACCGGTCGTTCTGTATTACAAATTAGAAATCTTGAAACAGCGACTTGAAGATTATACGAAAACACATCGCCCAAACCCTCAGAACGTGCTCCACACCAAATTCTTCATCGACTGTCGACAGAGGAAATGCACTGTTCATCCTGTTAAAATTCCGCAGAAGATAGCTCAGTTTTTAGAGCTGCCAAATCCAGAAAGGTACTTATATTGGTCATTGCTTCTAACGTTCTGCAGCTGACAAGATTGGTGTATCAGAATATATACTTAACAGCGTCGAAAATCAGACCATTTGCGCCAATACATCGGTATCGGATTCGGATTCTTTCACAAATAGGTAATGATTTAAATTAGTTAAAAATCTGTATCTGTATTAAAGTATCATTTTTATCTACATTTACGGTAAAAGTACTACATTATCGATTTTTAACAGATGAAAAGTAACTTTAATATTACTGCCTACCACAGAATAAATAAAATAATGGTTACAAAATATAATTTGTTATTTACATATGTGGACATAATCTTGACTAAATCTCAGCACTGACATCAGAGTAAGAATTAAAATAAATATGTTTAGACGAAACTAGGTCAAAGTAACAGTCCTCCTAAAAATAAAAACATGAATTACTATGTACGCCATCATATAAACCACTTCACCCAAGGCTCACGTTACTATTCCATACATGGAAATAACGTCAATTCGAATTATAGCGAAACGAAATAAGTACGTTTATTTCAGTGGATTGTAAAGAATACACCTTGATAAGCTAGCAGCGCTGCAGCGGCATATATATTACTTCCAACAGTTGTACGTGCCTCCAATGCAATTTTTAGATCTAAAAACGTCAGCTTAAAGGCGTACCGCTGCGTTTTCTGATTTACTACCACTTAATACAGTCATTATCATAGATATAGGCACTTGGTGAATCAAACGTGTACATTTTTCACTATACATGACCTAAATCCAAAGTTCACGACTAATATTTTTACTCATCTGTTGGAAAAATTAGTTTAAAATTAACCATTTTGCAAACTGTTTTAAATATTTCATCAGATCTGTTTGAAATTAAATTGTACAGGGTGTCTCCGGATAGAAAAAGCCACTGTTACAAGAGACAAGAAAAGTGAGTGTTGACATATGGCCTTATAGGCATTCAGTTCTTTTGCGGAATAATGTGCTATCATTTCATATCTTTAAAATCAGGCCTTGGAAATTCAGAATTCTTTTTCTTTAGTATAGCAGTTAGTTTACTTGATTTTGCAGATTTGAAATTACAGCATATTTTGTTCCACAAACAAGCAGACCAGAATCCCAGTAGGGCATATTTCATTAACTCTTTGTTATAAGGGTCGTCATTGATGCAAAAATACTACCACAAAAATAAAAACAAAGTTGAAATCGTTTAATAATATTATTTGATATTCTAATATAATGGTAATTTACGAATTTAAATGTATAGGGGTGTTCACAAAAGTGTTCACAAAATATTCTACCAAAGTATTAGGAAATGTTCTTATAGAATTATTTAAAAAAAAAATGAATATTACCCCTCGGAGATATAAATCAAACTTATGCTTTTTTAATGAAACATCTTGTATATTTGTTGTTTTTTCTTATTACAGCGATTGCTTTGTCAGATTGCACATTATTGTACGGAACTTGCAAGCATCTTGTGATGTTTCACACATTTCTTGTCTTGCAATTTTGCAAGATCCTTACATGATTCTTGCGAGACTCTTCCATACCAATGGGGAAATACGGAACTTGCAAATTTGGTGGTTACTCTAAATTAGCTACGATTCCGCTCGGAGCTCACACGTAACTATCGATATGGTCGATCGTCGACAGTTGTCAATTGATAGACGTTTTTAAAGTATAGAAAAAGCCAGTTTTAATAAGTTATAAAATATGGGCGAAATAGGCGAAACATAATCGGAGCTCTTTCAGTCGAGTGGCAGTGAATTTATAATTAGTTCAGTTCAGCAGAACTGGACCTAATATCAATAAAATAATTTTATATGCTGGAAGTCCTTTAAGTAAAGTACATACCTACAATAGAAATGCATTTTTTAGCTAATCATTTAAATATTACCCTTTCTTATATTTGCAAGACTTCTTGTCGTAGCAATATTTCTTGACTTGTTTTGCAAGTCTTCTTTTTTAATCTTGTTTTGCCGTACAATTCAAGCTGTCAAGTCTTGTCTTGTATTACATGACCAAGAAAAAGGAAGACAACATCGTTAACACTAATTATAAGATAAACGTAATTATAAGATTTGTTCTTTATCTAGAATCGATTGAGATTATGAAATACCTTTTGTGGTATACCTAGTATGTTATTCTTGATATAGAATTTAATGATTTCAAAAACAGAAGTTCAGGAAACAATAATTACTCTGCTGGCTAATGTCCTAACCAGTTTTGTATTACACCTGAAAAACCCAGCAGTTCGTTGGTGTCCTCACTTGATGTATACTAATGACAGCTGACAAGCTCGAAACTGGAATGTATCTGGTCTGACGACTCACCATGGTTGTTTCCTATAAGTTTTCAGGTACACCAAAATTCAGAGACATTGCTTCCTTAAGTTTTTTTACAAATATAATAATCGCCGATAGAGATACTAACATAGTAATCACAGTATAGTGGGTCGCTCTCTGCTTGTGGTCATGTCTAACCCACCATTGAATAGCCCCTGTGACCACTAGAAATCGACACTTACGCGCGGAATTTAAGGAATTGTTTAATAATTTAAAAGTAGGGTAGTTCCAGTTTCTTTATCCATTTTATATTGAGACAAATATTTTGCATATCGACGTAATAATACAAATAGAGAATTTAAAAAAATCATCTAATCTACAATATGTTACGTATCATCTCAATATATATTTCTTTAAGATCGTAAAACATTTTTCTAAAACTTTGGCTTTACAATGTTTCTAGATAGAAGAGCAACACAGATAAGGGGAGAAGAATATTCTGTAAATACCATTAACACAATTCGTGTAATAATAGGTATTTGAGTTTGCTATGGTGTTACAATCTATAAACCATGCACATTTGTTTGTTTAATAACAGTCAATATTTTATCTTAGCGTAATGGAACCTTAAACAATCAAATGACGTTACCAACAGAGTGCACATATTTGCATGTGAACCGTTACCCATGTTCACTAATTACGAAAACAAATAAACTGTAGAATTATTTAACCGTCGCGTCGTCTGAAAAGTTGGTTGCTTGAAAATCAATAATATAACAGTGTAGAAACGAAAAACTGTTCGGTTTATTCAATGTAAAATATTATATCCCATCTTCCATAACTTAAACACTGAAAAAATATGATAAAAAATTTACACTAAAGGATTTTTAAACATAAAGTAAAATGTGTGCAGGAAATGAGAATGAAAGGTAACTTACATTACTTGTATTGGATTTCAAAAGATACCTCACTAATTTCAATGTACCTTCCTGTGAAACATTACACAAACGGAATTTATGTGCTGTAAGTTGATATGTGAAATACAGGCTGTATCACATAAGAGGACCACTCCCATGTATCTCGCTTAACATGCGAGACACGTCAAAAATCTTTAATTATTTTTTGTTGCATTTTTGGAGGCCTTTATGCTCGAAAAAACAAATTTGAAATCCATGGCCAACTTTATGAGTAATAACAAAAAAACCTGTAAAGTGACTTTAAGGCTGTCTAACTTTTTTATTTTAAGAGATAGAGAAAACTTATTGGTAATAAATTTTTATTGAAAAATTGATACCTTCCACCTGATATAAACAGATTTTTGAAATATCGTATGTGGTTCGCTGCGCCCTCTAGGCAAATCAAATTTTTTTTTTATTGAAGCAGGCTATGACCACAAAAAATTTTCAATTTTAGTTGAAAAAAATGTGCCTAAATATTTTCGTGTTGCTCAAGATAATGTAGAACCTGTTTCAAAGACGCCAATTGAATCATTACATTGTCTGTGTCAAAATAATTTTAAAGACCCAATTGCTTCTAATGTAAAACCAATAAAATAATATTATAAGAAAATCTGTATTTTGCATAAAAAGTACATTCTGTTTATTATTTTTTTGCAATTGGCGTCTTTAAAACAGATTCTACATTATCTTGAGCAACACGAAAATATTTAGGTACATTTTTTTTAACTAAAATTGAAAAAAATTAATAAACACAAAAGATAAGGGCAACATGTAGTATATTGCATGAAAGGCAAAAAAACAGGCAATTTTTTGTGGTCATAGCCTGCTTCAATAAAAATTTTTTTATCCGCCTAGAGGGCGCAGAGAACCACATACGATATTTCAAAAATCTGTTTATATCAGGTGGAAGGTATCAATTTTGCAATACAAATTTATTACCCATAAGTTTGGCACAAGGTTTTTTTGTTATTACTCATAAAGTTGGCCATGGATCTCGTTAGTGCAACTAACTCATCATAAAAGCTAAGCTACTGCTACGAGACCATATGTTGATTATTTTTGGTACCTCTTTTGGAATTCTATATATTTGATGATTTCTAGGATTTATACTTAGAATTTCCTAGTAAAATCATCTTGTTCCAGATTATTCTCGTCTAGTTCGTGATTACTTAGACACAATTTTTTCTAATGAATGGATTGGAAATCAAAGTTTTTTTGGATTAATTCCAATGATTTGTATTTTTAATGTTATCGAAATCGAATAATATAGATAATAATAATATCTCTACTCCTCATTCTAATCACGAAGATTAGCCCAGAAGGCGGAGACTTGTGAGGGAGAGGGTATGGCATATATTATTTAGCAGGCCGCATTTGCGCCCAGGAACGAGTTAGATGCAGTGCAGGAATGAGGAAAACATGGAAAACCCCATTAATTAGGGGTGGTCAAATGTCGACCGGTATCAATCTGTCGTCACATTGACCCAAGATAACATTTTTCCACCCTACCATACCCGCAGAGAGGGTGCCAATCATGTCCACGAATATAGCTAACATATGGTCTTCGGCAGCGGTGATCGAACCCACAGTGATCTGGCCATATCGATTCAAGTACTAACACCTAAAACCGCTCGACCACTGATCCATGATTATTTAAAAGAATACAGGAAAAAACGTAGTTGGAAATGTGGTCAATATTATTCTCACCATGCTATGCACTACAGTGTTTTCTTTTTTAATCCCCTATTTCATGTATTCTACACGAACACCCATTCTTGGCTTATCCTGAGGCTTAAATACAGCCGAAACGTCGACTAATCATCAAATTAGTTTTATTTAACTCTGACCCATTCCCAACCACACTTTTTGAATATAAACTATTGAGAGACAAATATATTTACAAGATAACACCTCACATTAAAGTTAAAATGTTAGAAAGTTAGAAATGTGTTAACAAGTTAACGGATCACTTGGCCTGTTGGTACGTTAACTTAAGCGTATTTTACAACTTTTACAGTCTTTTCAATTTGTGTAAATATTATTCTTGTTTTTAAAAAAGTGCTTATGTCTTAAGAACTGTTAAATATATTAAATGTAGGTTTGCCGAAAAGTATTTTACAAGCATCATAAAAAATCTACTGTTACATTAAAAGATAGATATGACGGCATAGCTTAAAACCTGGTGACATCAAAGGCTTTTAAAATAAATCAAATTAAGTTCCACTAAAATCAGTAGTTTAGCTATTTTAGAAATTTTCTGCATTATTATCAGTTACCAAATTACTGAATTGATTTTAGTAGTTTCCATACTGTATATCGTTAGTACACATCGTCCAAAATATGCGGCGCAGTCACATGCCGCAAAAAAGAACCTCGTCTTTATTGATCTAGGTCCTAGAATATTTATATGCTCGATTCAAGTTACTCTACACGTTTGGGGTTTTCCATTGTTTCACTAAATTAATACTGAATTAAGGAAAACGTGATGTCACTTCTATTAATGGCAGCAGAATATTATAGTCGAAAGAATGAGTAAGTAACGCAGTCGACTCCACCGATTATTGATTTTATGAAGGAAATGATACGACGGGGCGGGTTTCCTTCAAATAGAAGTAGACGAAGTGACCTAGTAGCCGAAAAAAAAAATCTAATTGAGATAAATCTTCTGTTTCCAGTTTATTATGGAATGTAAAGAAAAATGGCATATCGGTCATTAACAAGTTAATATGTTATCTTCTTCTCTTACGACTTTCATTTTCATTAAGATGATTAAGAATAACATACGAATTTGTCAATGTAATGTATTCTGAGTCAAATTTTTTAAAACAATATTAATGATATACTCTTTCTTCCAGTTGCACTCATAAAAGTCTGCTGAACTAAAGCCAGTGTAAAAAAATAAGAAAAAATCGCACAAATTATTTAAAGCACGTATTCTAATTCTTGTTTTTGTTTCAACGAATTCTAACGTTTGGGTCCAAAATTTTGTTTGTTACAAATAACACATAAACTACTAAGCCAATGTTAATAGAAGCTGTAGATGATTGTGTCTATCTGAAAATGATTAATTAGTATAATAGTTTTTCAAATTAACACAGAGTACTTCAGTTATGCTTAATTCTATTTAGTATATTTTTTAAGTTTTATTTTTCATTCTTTTTTTTTGCAAATTCTTTTGTGTATTCAAAGCATACATTCATTATCTACAAAAAAAAAAAAAGATAGAAAACGCTAGAAAAATTGTAATGCTACCATTAGTGGTCAACTTGAAAATTAATGAAATTAAAAGATTGACTGCGAAAATAACCGATTGAATGGCAGATGCCAAGTAGTGCTATGCATTGTTGCTATATTATTTTTTGCAAGCATCTTAATAAATAGCGGAATTTAAACAAAAATTTTAGTTTAAGGTAGTAGTTTCAGATATCTAGTACCATAAACTTGATTTTTTAACGCTAAGTCGAAAATGAAGAGAAAATTTGTTCTTACATTTTGGAAAATATTTGTCCTGCACCTTCATCAGATTTTTCAATCGTATTTGCCAATGGCAATACTACAATTCGAGCATTTTTGTTCTAGAGAGTTGTTTTCAGAAAAAACTAAATAGCGTTACGCCTAACAAGCGCCTTCTATGTCACTTGATAAAGGTACCATATTTCCTTATGTTCATATAGATTCTTTACAACCACAGGACAAATTCTATTAAAATTGAATCAGGACATATTTCCTAAAAAACACACATTTATGTTTCTTTAAATTTTCTGAAAAGAATGGAATTTTTCTTTTGCAATTATCGCAATCGCCGATGGCGATATAAGTAGTGGGTTTCCAATGCTATCTACAGTATGGTTGGTCGGGTTTTGTTGTAACATTGAGTAGGCAGACATGCTATGTGCCACACCTCGCGTACTTAATAAATATTTTCCTCTTTTCCATTCTCCAACTTCAACCGTGGACATACTGTATACCTACATAGTAGTCCGTTTTTTATGACCATTGTCATCTCGGAACATAAGATGGCTCAAGTTAGAAAAATCTTAAAATGCTGCTGAAATATTGTGAAAAAACTGAAAATAACGATGTTAGAGAATGGCATGTAGCGCTATTATTTCTCAACAAAAAAGCTGGTATAGAAGGACACAAATATATAAGAAATCGATTTTCGTCAAAAAAAAACTAATTTCGGTTATGCAACATTCAATTGTTTGTCTCTTAGACCCCTTTTATGCACGTTTTTTTCACCACGCAACGCGAAATTGACGCGGCATATTTCTGCTGCATTTTATGTATTCTATCAGTTGTCTCCAGTTTCATGCCACACAGTAGTCAGTGAAGTAGGTACATGGAAATGTACCATGTATATTGTATTTGTGCTATAAAAAAATATGCAATAGAAGACGTAAGAGGCACTGGGCAGTACATCCAACTAATAGAAATATAATTCAACAAAGTGCATTTTATATTTTATATATATATAATTACAAAAAGATGGTGACAAGTTTTTTAATTAGGGGCCATCCATAAATTACTTCACACGAATTTTAGTACTTTTTAACCTCTCCCCCTGTCCTTGTCAGAGGTTGACAAATTTTCAGAACTTCCTCCCCCCTGATGTGACATCATACATTTTACAAATTTATGTATGTATTTAAACATAATCAAAAGAAGACAGTTATTTTCATTTTTTTCTTACTTTTATTATATAATCTTTAATAAAATCAACATAAAGTCAAATATATTAGATAACAGAAAAAACAAACGACTAGTTAGAAAGCAATAAACGACTAGGTAATTATATTAATTAAGGATACAAAACTTAAATAATCATCTTGTGTCCATGGATTTTGGACTTTGTAAATTTTTAAAGTTTTTTATTCCCATATAAATTTCGCGTTATCGATTTTGAATTTTAACATGTGATGTCACAAAATTTTTGATCCCCCTTGCCCCTTGTCACAATATGTTGCATTCCGGTGATACCCCCCCATTAACATGTGACGTAATTTATGGATGACCCCTTACTTTCGTATGTCACAATCATCTTTTCATAAATTAATTATACAGGGTGTCCCAAAATAAAAGGCCATACCAATAACCACATATTTTTTGGACAAAAATAATGCGACTTTCCTTATGCCATATTTTATTTTGGCGTCCCTATTTCAATATACAGGGTGTTAAAGTTACATTTTAAAAAACAATTTTTGTCAATAATGCCATTGTTTTGTAAGATACACACTTGAAATTTTGCACGTACTTTTATCTTATTCCGGCATACTGATCATGTAATTTTGATGACAAAAATCGAAGAGCGAATCGAGCTAACTGAGGGATGCAGTACCCTTTATCACTTCCAATTATTTCTAAGTACCCCTATGCAGCTCTTTTTGAAATATCAAACGTAGAATTTTCTTCTGATCATTTTACATCTTTTGTAATTTGTTGTTTAAATGCTCTTTTTTGGAGAAAAACGCCAATTTGTAGTGCCCATAAATCTTTCATTCACTATCATTTTCAAGTGATACTGAAATTTTGTGGATATACATATTATTACAATGCCTTGGCAACTTAGCAAATTGTAATACTTACTGAATGAATAGTTGCTAATTAAAACAAAATAAGAATATCTTTGAAAATATAAGGTTTTCGTTACTTAAAAGGGCACGTACATGTGTTAATGAGGAGGGTGGGCAAGTAGAACGTTTGTTAAATTAGTAGTAATTAATTAATTAGTTTATTTAATGTTATTTAGGTAAAAAGTTATTATGTTGATCGTTCATTATTACTATTACTAAATAAGACTATTATTTTTTGGTTGATAAGGGTATAGCTTTTAATGCCATATTATTTTTTCAATTCATAAAGTATTCCTCCATTTTATAAAATTCGGTAAGTATTACGATTTGCTAGGTTGCCAAGGTATTGTAGTAATAGGTATATCCACAAAATTTCAGTTTCACTTGAAAATTATCGTGAATGAAAGATTTATGAGCACTACAAATTGCCGTTTTTCTTCAAAACGGAGCATTTAAACAAAAAATTGCAAAAGAGATAAAATGATCAGAAGAAAATTCTCCGATTGATATTTTTTCAAGTGTGTATCTTACAAAACAATAGGATTATTAACAAAAATAGTTTTTTAAAATGTAACTTTAACACCCTGTATATAGAAACGGGGACGCCCAAATAAAAAATGGCATAAGGAAAGTCACATTATTTTGTCCAAAGAATATGTGGTTAATAGTATGGCCTTCTATTTTGGGACACCCTGTATAACATATAACAGGATTTGGTCTGATGGTATCAATAAATATTTCAATATCAATTGCGTCCATTGCATCCATGTCCCGCTTGATCACCAGCTAAACCACAGAATAAAGGAACTACCAGAAGCGAAAGCTAAGGCGGCGCCTTTGATCTTGGATGGTCACAAAAATTTAACCTTGAATTTGAAAATTGATGTATTTACTTACTACACTGAGAGAAAGTTGTGTATAATATCTACAGTCTACACAAAGAAACAAGTTGACACTATATTTATTTCGTCATATTGAAGCTTTAAGCAGTATAAAATACCTACTATTTATAAAATTATAAAAATATAAAATACATGTATAAATTGCATTTATTCATGTTTTTTTTATTAGTGTGAAAATTATATATTTTATTTAACGCGGGAGAGATTTTTCAGATACATTTGCCATACAGAAAATTTGATACTGCAATAGATGTTTTAAATAGTATAGTCACTAATATTTCCTTTGTTTCAATTATGGAAGCTATTTTCATTTCAAGTATAGATTTCAGGTATGAGTACCTACTTGGTGTGCCACGCTAGATGCAGGTCAACTCAATCATTACTCATAGCACACAGCAATCATACGACTTTTCTTACATCTTTTGCTCTTTCCTAGTTCCAAATTTACAAAGTTATTCTTAATTATTTTGAGAAACAAAGTGTAAATTTAAAAAAAAATAATTTTACCCACCATTTATTTTGTTAACTTTACGTTTTAAACCTTAGTTAACTTGTGTCAAAAAATATGTTTTAGGGCACCCTGGGCACTAGATTCTAAGAGCACTGGTGTAAGACTCAAATGAGATCAATATTATGGGAGTTATTTTGAAACTAGTTTCAAGACACCTAAAGTTTTAATTTTGAATAAAAGTAATTTATTTTTCAATGTTTACAGAATAATAACGGAGATAGTCTTAAAGAAAACACAAATATGGTTTATGAAATATATATTTATACAATACCTATTTTACATAACTATAAATTAAAAGAATCTATCACTTTCCAAAACACACCAAACCGACACAGCGACACACAAACAAGAAAGCAAAGCGAGGTTGATTAATAAACAACTTGTAAAATGGCGGCGCCGCATTTTGGCGGCAGCTCTCTCCTTCGCTTCTGGTAGTTCCTTTATTCTGTGCTAAAACTAAAACAAACTACTCTTGACAGACAGAGCCAGAAAGAGCGCTTTGCATAAAAACGCCGATATACGTTCGTGTTTTTTCGGAGCGCGTACACCAAGCGTTCTGTAAAGCCATCGCGACAGAATTGAAAACGCGAGAGCAAATAAACGCGCTTAAAATGCATAAACGTAGTAACTCTGTTCAGGGTATCTTGAAACGCGGCGTTTTTGTCAACTTCGCGTTGAAAGGAGAACGGGTGCATAAAAGGGGTCTTATGGGTGTCATATTGGATCTTTTCAGAATGCAGTATGCTAACATGCCAATATGTAACATTACTATTTTATTTCAAAAATAACCCATCAAATTTAAAAGCACAATAACATCTAGTTGTTCTTGACCTAAAACAAAATGCAATACTTAACCAAACAAAAATACACAAGTATTCTACAAATATATAATAATAATTTATTTACCCAAAGAGATACAATAAGAAATGCATAATTGGAATAATATGTAATACAAAAGTGAAAACATATTGTAAACTTAATACTACTCGTAAATTAATATATATTGTACATACAAAATCACATAATACTGAATAAAATCCAATCTCAGGCAAATAAATACAAATCCACAGAAGGCATTGCCTTGTACGTGGGAAGTAATATTATGTGTAAAGCTACAAGCACGTTGAAAAGAGTAGGCATACAAATATACAAAATTACATAGTATTTTACTATTTAAACAATATGAAAAGAATTGAGTGTTAAATTATATTTTTAATGTAGTTATAAACCTGTATCCTAGACAAATTGTGTATCCATTGTTTTACCTTATTTTTAAAAAGTGTTCCAGAGTTAATGGCTTTCAGCTGCGGGGGTAACAGGTTATAAAATTTAGGTCCAAGGTAAGCATAATTTCTTTGCAAAATACTTTTTTCTGGTCTAGGGACTTGCTTAGAACCGATTTTATATCTAGTGTCATAATTATGTTCAATATTTAATAGTTCGTGTCTACATTTATATTGTCTAATTAAAACTCTTAGGAAAAACAGCTGTCTTGAATCCAATATTCGTGTTTCTGCATATAATTTTTCAGTGGAATACATATATGGTTTTTTGAATATGATTTTAATTATCCACTTTTTTGTATAACTTCTAATTTATGCATAAAGTTATCAGCTGCTCCACCCCAAGCAGTAATACCGTAAATGAGATGAGACTCAACCAGTGCATAATACAATGTACGCATTTGTTCTATGTCTAAAACGTTGGCAAGGTGTTTAAATTTATATAAAATACATCTAATTTTATTTATAACATAACTAATATGCTTCTGCCATTTCAGGTGACTATCAATATATAAACCCAAGTATTTAATATATGGCGCTACAGTTATAATTATATCTGGGGAAACTGTCAATGAGGTGTAAGAAGGTAAGTTATTAGAGTATGAGGTGAAAGGAATGTAATGAGTCTTTTCAGTGTTGATTGTTAATAACCTCTGACTAAACCTTTCAGTAATTATTAGAAAATCTTCTTCTGCTAGTTTTTCAATTCTTTCCAATCATTTGCTTTATAAAAATCGCAGTGTCATCTGCAAAACTCACCACATCACCTTTCACGTCTAGTTTGAATAATTCATTTAAGTAGATGTTAAATAATATTGGACCCAAGACAGTTCCTGCGGAACACCATAACTTACTGTTTTATATTCACTGTATGTGTCATTTATTCTTACGCATTGTTGTCTGTTTGATATATAGCTATTTATAAGTTCATAAGGAGTACCTCTGAAACCAATTGACTCTAAAACATTTAAAAGATGAATATGACTTACAGTATCGAAAGCCTTAGTCAGATCAACGAAAATACACAACGCTGGTTTTTTTTCATCAATAGCTTTGGCAATATTAGATGTTACATAAGTTATTGCATCTTCCGTCGATCTGCCATCCCTAAAACCATACTGTTTGTCAGACAGTAGTGTATATTTATTCAGGTATTCAACAATTCTTATCTTAAATATTTTTTCAAAATTTTTTGCAATATTTGATACTAACGATATTGGTCGATAGTTAGTCATATTCATCTCATCTCCTTTTTATAAATAGGCTGTATCACGGCAGTTTTGAAAGAAGTTGGACAAATTCCCTTTTCAAACATTAGATTTATTAAATGCGTTAAAGGACTAGCTATTAGATTAGCAATTAATTTTAACGTCTCCGCTTTAATAGCGTCAATTCCAGGTGCCTTTTTGTTTTTTAAAGTACTAATAATCTTTAATACCTCTACTTTATCTGTATTGAATAAAACAAACGAATTAGCAGCATTCCTGTTTTTGCTTTCAAAATGAGTTTTTAGTATTATTTTGTATGTTTTCTGCAAGGTTCTTTCCTATGTCTGTAAAATACTCAACAAAATTATTAGCTATTTGTTTTTTATCTTTACTGGTGTTTCCATCTAACAACTGAATTTCATTTATGTCACTGTTTTTATGATTTTGCAATAATTTATTTAGACTACGCCACAAGTTTGTATTACTATTTTTATTTTGGTTTATTTTATTTTGATAATATTGTTTTTTTGTTATTTTGATCAAATCATTAAGTTTATTTCTAAATTTTTTGTAATTGAAAGTATTTTCTACACTGGGATTATTTCTCATTATATTATATAAGAATTTCTTTCTGTTAATTGAATTGACTAGACCAGAGGTAACCCACTCACTTCTTTTAATATTGTCGTGATTTATTCTTATAATTTTTGTACTTAATGATATACAATTTTTTAACTTCTCAATAAATAAATCTACAGCCATGTCAACGTCTTGTGTAGAATATATATTTTCCCAACTCTCATTTTCAAGTAAGTTTAAAAGTTTATCTTTATCCAAAAAATGCTTATTTCTATTTACATTAATCCTATTTTTTATTTCAGGTGATATTATTTGCACTGCAGTGGAGAAGTGGTCAGTTAAACAAGTTTCCAAAATAATGGGTACATATTCATAACTGTCACATTTATTTTTATGAATATGTGATCAATACATGATTTGGAGTTACTTTGTACTCTTGTATATTTATTAATAAGTGATAAAATCCATGTGTTCCCATAATATTTAAATAATTGTGTGCATATTCCTCATCTCCTAATATATCTGTATTTATATCGCCAATTATAACCTGCATTTCAATATTGTTTCTCTTTACTGATTGTAAGTAATTAAATAATTCATGATTAAAAGTATTCACACATGTGGACGGAGGTCTGTATAACGCAGATAAAAGCAAATTTTTATTATTGAATTTGATTTGAATTTCTACAAGCTTAATATCACCCAAATTGATGATATTATGTGTGTACAATTCTTCTTTTTATATAGACTAATAAACCATCGTTTTTATTTATTTTGCCATTATTATAAACAATAACATAGTCATCAATATTATATAAAGATACGTCATCTACAAACCAAGTTTCTGAAAGAATTATAATGTCTATATCATTTTTCATTTCATTTATCATTACTTTAAACTCATCAAAGTTTTTATTTATGCTGCGTATATTCATGTGAAATAGAAAAATATTCTCGTTTGTCTGATTGAGAGTATAATTTAATTGTTGAATATTATCTATTGTAAGAGTATCAACTTCTATTATTTCAAAATCCCTGATATATTTATCCATCACTAAACAAATTTTGTAAATTTATGAATTGTAAAATCAAAAAAAAAAGTATATATATACATATATACACACATATACCGTGTATATATTTACAAAAGTAATATCTTACAATGATAAAGAAAATAACATAACCATGCAATTATGAACCTAATCTAGTTCTAATTCTGTTTGACCTTTTCAAAAAGTTGTCGTTGTGTGTTTTCTGTCCCTTTTGTTTCTTGTGTCCGGATTCAGTTTCGCACCAGGTATTTTTATGTTCAGAATGAGGGTTGGTAGCTACAGAACGTGCATTATCTTGGTCAGGATCTGAGTATAAATCTTCTTTGTCGTCTTCAGTATTCTTTCTCGATTGGTTTTTTTTCTGTATGTCTTCCCTTTCTAATTCATCATACGTGATTTTTTTCCCGTTTATTAATAAAGTATTGCCTTTTATAGTTGCTTCACAGTTGTCCTCCTTCGCTTTCTTTAAGTGTTTGACTAACACTTTCCTCTTTTCGTAGTCTTCTTTTACATATTCCTGGGTGATATTTATTCCTGTTCCTTTTAACTTCCGCGTATTTGCCAAAATTTGAGTTTTTGTGTTATAATTAGATAACTCAATACGTATAGGTCTTGTTTTTTCAGTTAGTCTTCTTCCAATTCTGTTTATATCTCGCAAATCTCTATAGCTGCAGTTTAAGTTCAGCTTTTCATTAAATAAATTAATAATGACATCACTTTCATTTTCTGGTATACCATATATTAATAGATTATATTTATTTAATTTTCTTTCGCTAATTAAGAGCCGTTTTCTTAAGGAAGCATTGTCTTTCTTCAATTCAATGTTTTCTTTCTTAAGTTCATCAATTTTATTTATAATTTCTCTGTTGAAATTTCTAATTTCTTGTTTAAGTTCTTCTTTGGTAATTTGATTTTGTTTTTGGAGCTCTTTGTTATTTTCAATTAAATTTTGTACCAAATCATATATATCCTTATTAGATCATTATTACCGATATTTTACTGCATTAATTATTCACAGAATATATTAACATCGGTTAGTTATAAGGTTTTAAGTCCGAGCCTGTTCAAATTTGTCTGTCTTTAGAAACTAGAAAGTTTTTATAAAGCTTCTTTTAACACAATACTCATAGGTATTTCACGATTTTTTGTGTCTATTTATCACTACACGGTGTTCTTAAGTATTTAATTTAATTTATTTAATTATTAAAAAGCCACAAAACAGAATAATTATTATTAATTATAAACCATATATCCATATGATAATAATAACATATTAACACTGCAAAAAGTTACACTTCTTTCCATCACTTTATCCACAAAAGTAATATCATTTTTTAACAGAATGTTTTCAGTACGTGCTTGTCATCAGACGATAAACAGTATATAATAAATAAATAAAAATAAATATATAATAAAAATAAATATTTCCAAGTGACGCCAATTTTTGCGCACACAAAGCTTAGTCCTTAATTTAATGATATCCAAAACATTTCGAATACTTTCTGAAATAGACCTAAAAGCAGCAGAAATTATGAATGACACTCAACAGGCGCATGAGTGCCGATCTAGTTAGGTACAGATTTGGAAACTATCGATTTAAATATTGGCATACCATTGCAGGATTATAAGGCCCTGCGCCATTTTGCTACACTATTTATAAATTTCTCATACTTAATTAATTGAAGATTATCAGTTTATTTTCCATTTCCATCCTTAAAATATTTAAATACTTTTGAGAAGTAAGGCTTCCAGCAATAAAAATAGTACAAAATGTTTGTTGATTTACGTTAAGAACAACTAGATTTTATATTTAAATTATTGGATTTTATGGGTTATTCTTCTAACAAAATAGTAGTGTTACATATTGATTGTTTGGTTTATCTTAATTGCCATCACAAAGCGCAAGTTTTTTGTGAAAACCGACTTATTAAATTTACATTTTACAATTCGTGGTTTTATAAATGCTTTACAACCATCGACATAACAATATAGTCTATCAGGTGCACCTAATACAATACTTATAGTTGGTAAGCAAGGTGAAGTGCCTCAGCAGGAAAGAAAATTTTAGGCGAGAAATGGAGAGTGGACTAAATTATTGAAATGTCTTTGAACGGTAATACAATCCATTTTCATGTTACTATTAAACAGTAGCTACTGATATTTAAAGCTTACGGTGAGCGCTCGATCCAAAGGGATATAGTTTTCGCTCAGTAACTCCTCAACGAAAAATGATAAAAATATGCGGTTTTTTTTAATAGACTACAAATATTATTTTACGTCGATGCTGTGCTTTGAAATTTTGAAAATATGCATTTAAAAAAAATTATTTTACACTTTTTCAAAATTTAAAAACACAGCGTTGACGTAAAATAAAATTAATTATCTATTAAAAAAAACGCATATTTTTATCATTATCCGTTAAGGAGTTACTGAGTGAAAACTATGGGTTTGTTCCAACACAGCAAGAATCGATTCCGAACCGTCCAGAATTAGTCAGTCGGTTCAGTTGTTAATGTACTCTCGGCGAATGCGACGGAAGACGGTGTTGGTCAAACATTTCTCTCGGTTCTGAACCAGTTCTCGACGGTTGTTGGAACAGACCTTATATATCGTTTGATAGAGAGCTCATCGTAAGCATTAACATTCTTAAAGGTATAACTCACTTGCTAATATTTCTATTAATCTAGGATACTATGAATATAAATAATAAGATTGTATAACA
Organism: Monochamus saltuarius; assembly: GCA_025584915.1. Classification (NCBI taxonomy): domain Eukaryota; kingdom Metazoa; phylum Arthropoda; class Insecta; order Coleoptera; family Cerambycidae; genus Monochamus; species Monochamus saltuarius. The sequence continues at coordinate 52,657,559 of CM046725.1, read as the reverse complement.
TCTGAAGTGACATGTATAACGAAATGTACTAAACATATGTTGCATATACAATGTAAGTATAAATTTCGATTATGTCTCAATTAATATTTAAAAAGCTTTCAGTTGTTTTGATCAATTTTCAACGGTAAAGTTGTGTGTCAAGAAAGATAAAAACCGTTACTAATCGTAGAAAAAAATTATCGGTACCTACTATATAGTATTAAGGTAGGTAATATAAATATTAATTATATGTTACTTACATAAAAGTTAAAAAAAATAATTGAAAACGGTATTATTGGAACACTATTAATTTAAAATATTTGTTGCTCCAATGTCAATACATTATATCGTGGGATACGTCCACAAAAAATGTAAAATGTGATACCATTTTATATTTCCATAAAGTTGTAAAATGTGGTAACTAATTTATATTTTGGTACGAAATAAATATCTAAGTTACTTACCATTTATTTTTGGACAGTTAATATGTAGAAGGTTATCTTACCTGCAAAACAAAAAAGTGTTATAATTTTCAACAATAAAAAATGATAAAAATATATAATAAATTTCTAATTTATCAGTCGTATTTTGAAAATTGTAAAAAATATTATTAGCAAAATTTGAATCGTAAAAGAAAAATTAAACTAAATTTTCATTCTGATAAAAGCGAGCGCGATGGTTTTCGGCGCTGAGTAGCTTCAACCTACTTTTGCTGTGTGCTTGTCCATTTAAAAGTGTTATAAATTTCAAAACATATAAGCGCGAGGTAGCGTAGACTACCAATAAACAGACAACTTAACTCCATTTTATTTCTACCCTATAGCTACTGATTTTATCGAATTTTAAGGAATATAACAAATATTCAAAGATCTTTGAACATGTTTAACTTAGATTGATTGATTGATCATAACCGTAACATTTTAATTCACATTTTAAGTAATAACGGGGTAAGGGATAAGTCTCTGAATTGGGTAACATCATTTCTTGAACATCGGGGCCAATATGTAAGTATTAGCCATCGGAGTAAGAACACCATACATACGTACAAGTCAGATGCTGTCGATATAAATATGGGAATACCCCAGGGTTCCGTTCTGGGCCCTGTACTTTTTCTCTTATAGATTAATTACTAATCTCAGTGATGAAGCACACTGTGTTCTTTACGCAGATGATACGTCTCTGTTACTATCAGAAAAATCGTGCATTAATTTAAAACATAGTTGTGAACTTGTTTATTTCGAATTTAATTAATTGGTTTAACAATTTGTCGTTATATTTTAATTCTGACAAAACACAACTTGTCAGATTTCACACAGCACAAAAACACATTGATAGTATAATATTGAATGTTAATGACAGGACTGAATTTATTGTACAAAATAATACATCTTGTAAATTTTTAGGCATTTACTTGGACTCATGTTTGAACTGGAAGAACTGAATTTTTATCGTCTAAATTAGCTTCACTCAGTTATCTATTTTATTCCATTAAACGCGTTCTTGACCAAACTCATTTACTTAAATTATATTATGCCCAGGTGGAAAGTCGTCTGAGGTATGGCATTGTTTTTTGGGGCGATTCTACTCTTTCTCGTGACGTCTTTGTGGCCCAAAAGGATACTGCGTTGCATTGCTGGAGCCCCTAGCACACATTCATGTGCAAATATTTTTAAAAAAATTAAACTTCTTACCTTATATGGTTTGTATATTTATGAAATATGCCTGTTTGTTTTTAATAATAGATCACAATTTTTTTCAAATTCTAATATTCATAATAAAAATACTAGGACTAAAGAGGACTTACATCTTCCTTTCTCCACAGTAAATATTACTTACAATGCGCCAAGTTGTATTGGAGCCAAAATTTTTAATCAACTCCCAGTTTGCATAAAAAACAATTCATATCGTAAAAAATTGAAACATGAACTTAAATTATATTTGACGGAAAAATGTCTTCACAGTACCACAAATTTCTTTAAATGAATTTGTGATATATTAATTTTTGCGTGTGTGTGTGTTTGTTATATTGATTTATTATACACTTTTTGTATGTTATATAAGTAGATATACTCAAAGGGCATTCGATTATCTCTTCTTAGCCATCTAATTTTTTTAATCAGCAGTCGAGAAAGATGAAATTTTCAGATTCAGATTATCCAATTAACAAAAATGTTGCTATATTAGATGTTAAAAATGCTCACCACCAACTTCCATGCAGTAGTAGACATTGTTTAAATTGTTATGGAGCATTTGTGGACTAAAAGATTGCCGCACCTTATGCCTACATGGACCAGCACGGACCAGTACAGCGTGGACGTGTAAACCTGCACGACTTTGCACACTTGTCCAGCATAGACCAGCAACTTTTTGTGCAGATTATGTATATTGTAGACGCTTTTAAGTAGTAGTTGACTGTAGGGCAGGAGAGGAAAAAGTCATTATTTATTTTCTGAACTCAGAGAGATCAACACATTTTTTTCGGGATTTTCAATTGTCACAAAAATGAAGCTCTTGGATCCTCCTCGCCAACAAAACACAAGATTCCGCAGTGTCGCATCTTACGAGACTTGCAGTTTATTTAAGGTAAATATATAGTTTGTTGATAAGCAAGGATATCCGACAGTTCAGCGACACATGCACAACTTAACTGGTCGAATACAGGGTGTTAAAAAAAGAGTGTAAAATATTTCAGGAGGTAATAGTATGAACCAAAATAAGCAGAAAAGTCTTAATAAACGTGGGTCCGCAAAGTAACGGTTGTGGAGATATCGACCACTATTCGTACAGAAGATGTTCAAAGTGCCCTCCGTTCATTTCCAAGCAGGCACGACATCTTCGTCTCAACGATATTCAAACTCTTTCGAAAACACCTTCCTTGGTTTGGATTTCTTGACACTTTTGATTAATCCGTAGCTGCAGCTCTTCCAGGCTATTTACAGGAGTACCATACACTAATGTCTTCAAATATCCCCAAACAAAGAAATCTAGAGGGTTCAGATCAGGTGATCTTGGAGGCCATAAAACAGGTCCGGCCCTTCTTACCCATCTATGTGGAAAAGTTTGGTGTAAATGCTCTCTAACGGCCATGGAAAAATGAGCTGGAGCACCATCATGCTGGAACCACATTGGTTACCTCTGATTCAAATCAAAAACTCATACAGTTTGTTCTGCAGAAAGTTGAGGTAAGCAGCGCCTGTTACTCGGTTTGGTAAAACAACAGGACCTAGAAACCTGTCACCTACAATTCCCATCCAAATGTTTAATGAAACACGTGCGTGATGTCCAGATTCTAGTAGAGCATGAGGATTTTCGTCGGCCCAAATATGCGTATTGTGAAAATTAAACACTCCATTTCTTGTGAACCCGGCCTCATCAGTGAAAAGAAGGTTTGCAAGAAAACGAGGGTCGTCAGCATCATGACGTAGAAACCAGCGGCAAAAAACCAAACGTGCTTGAAGATCATTTATTGGATTTAAGGCCTGTACTCGTTGCACATGGTATGGATAAAGCAGTTGCTCGTGAAGGATTCTCCAAAGAAGAGCCCCACTAATTCCTACCTCGGCTGATATTCTCCGCACACTCGTACCTGGATTCTGCTCTACCAGTGCTAGAATTTCTTCTTCTGCTCTAGGAGTGGATACCGACCTTGGTCTTCCGGATAAATGGCACTGTTTGCTCAAGGAACCGGTATCACGCAATATTTAGTGAATTCTACCAAACATGCGTTGTGAAGGAATCTGGCGATTTGGATAAGCGTCAACATAAAGACGTCGCGCTTCGGTGGCGTTCCCATTAGCACGATCATACATGAAATGCATGTCTGTTAATTCTGCGTTAGAGTAACCAGCCATAGCGAAAGAAAACTTGTGCACTGAGAACAACTGTCAAATATGTACTGTTTATTTCACTAAACATCAACCAACTATTATAAGAAAATACACAACGTTTTTGCAAAATAAAAAAAGGGCTAAAAAACATAAAATCTCCGCAACCATTACTTTGCGGACCCATGTTTATTGAGACTTTTCTGCTTATTTTGGTTCATACTATTACCTCCTTAAATATTTTATACACATTTTTTAACACCCTGTATATCTAAAAGTTTGAAACCAAACCTTGAATTTTGTGGGAACAGAACTTATGTTGGACTACCGGCCACTGGCACGACCTGCTGCGACGGTCGTTGCAGGTGCCGGTCCATGCAGGTGCTGGTCTAGTATGCGATGCTCTATTAAATAACATGGAAACCTTCATGAACAGGCTTTGCAGGTTTGTGCTGATCCGTGCAGGCATAATTTAAGGTTACACTAGTCTACGATACTTAACCGCAAGCATTGTGATGATTGTGAGATACATTTTTGTCTTTAAATTAACCCACGACATATTCTAGGTAAAACTTGTTATATAGTTTTTATTTTTATAGGTACGTCACTGTATCGCATCACAGAATAAATTAAATTAATCGGAAATTAAATCTATGAATATTTCCGGAACAATTTTTCCAGCATCAAACTGACAAAACTGTGGCTGACATCCCATGTCTCGTTTGTTAATATAATGTCGAGACGGCGGTGTTTACTTCTCTTTTCGTCCTGTTGACATGTCCTTTGCTATTTTAACCTTGATTCATCAATGCGGTTAAATATAGACACTAACAGGGTGAACAATGAACGGTTTTTATTTTGGTAGTGATTGAAAATATATAAATAATACAACTAAAAATGACTTACTAAATTTATTGTGCTTCTCGATACTGTTTCAAGAATTGTTACAATTGTTGTCATTAACATAAAATGTAGATTTGTATATAGTAAAAGATACAACGTGAAAATAGTTACAAGTTACAATACTTTCCACCAGATTTAGAACAAACCTGATCTTGGAGACATGTGCAGTAAGCAGTTTCTTTATGCCTGTGGGTTTTGAGCTTTTATTATATTATGTAAGAGTGATGAATTTTTATTTACACAAACTTCCTAAAACTGCATAAAACAATGCTAATTGTTCACAAAATCTTTTGCCTCTTGGCGCCTTCGTTTTGCAAATATAGGCTCACCATTTTTTTAAATAACAATTTTTTTTAATACCTTCAATGACCATATAAGGATGGCTGCAATTCAGAAGGGCGAAGGTTACGGCACGAGTTGTAGGGGAGTGTTGTAAATCACCCCAGTGAATTACAGCCATTATATGTCAGTAGAATTCTATACTTTCTCCACGACTATTATCAATATTGTGGCAAACTTTTGACTAAAAAAATTATACAATATTTTGACATTCTTACATGAACATGACATAACATACAATTCAAAATTGTCTTTACCTTTAGGTTTAACAATCGTCGTTCATCTGATAAATTTATAAAAGCTAATAAAACATTAATTAGTAAACTTCTACCATAATTCCGAAAAGTGTTAATATTGCCGTAACTGGTATAGTGTGTGTGTACAGTCCTTGACTTTCACGCAGGTGGTTCGGGTTCAGTTGCTAACCATGGAGAATTTTTGATTTGTTAGTTCATTCCCGATATTGTCACACTGAAGAATTTAAATATGATGACAGAAGTGTGGATAATCATTAATCACAAGTGAATAATGATTATACACTGCTATAGTGCATTATGTACATCATTAAACCTGATGAAATAGACAAATAATTTCTACAATGTAATATAGTCGTATTTCAACCAAATTTGGTATACATTATATTAGAAACCTATTGAAAATATAACAAATATCTAGCCATCAGTGGCGGAGATGTGTATCTATTGTATCAATTATTCCACTTTACACATTATGTGAATTTACTACAATTTTTAATAAACAAAACATTATCTTAATATTGTTTACTAATTTTAGTGATTTTACGGCTAATTTGATTTTTTGCGTAATACATAGGCATTTGCCTACACAAATTAATAAGATAACTTCTTAAAAAATCATCAAATAAAAACAGTAGTTAAACATGCTTAATTACTGGTTTTTAATATACCTATACATTCCAGGAAGATTTGATTCTTAAAAATTAAAAAGATTTTGGAACACGTAGCAGTAAAATACTAATATTTCTACGTCTCACTCTCATATTCCAGTGATTGGCTTAAATAGTGATTGTATCTGTGGTAGGTTAATTAGGCTAAATTATTTTTATATTTAATTGCCCACAGCTAATTACATTTTAACATTGGATTGGATTAAAATTATATTAAAATCATATTCTATATACGTACATGATTATATTATAATTGTTGGTGAAATACTGAAAATAATCTTAAAGAGCATACTAAAAAAACAATTAATGTTAACGACTAAATAACTTCTTTTAAATAGGAACATAACAGTTTTATAGATTATCAAGAAATTTAAACGCGATGAAATTCAAAATAACCTAAATACCTTTCGAAAATATTCAAGATATGAAAATAAACAATTTACATTGAGAATTCTGTTGTATAAGGTGTAATATTTACAGGATAAAAATAATAATAATATAAAAGGAAATACAAAATTTTAAAACAGGTGCTGTTGTTTAAAGTGCACCTGGTAATTTTAAGGACGTCTTCTCGCAACGTTATTCACCAGTCGAAATATTCTGAGGGCTCTGAGTTAAAGTGTTGAGACACCGTTGGAGTTGAAAGTTAATTAAAACATAATAGAAATACATTTCTTATCCTAAATCAATATTAGATAATTTTACAAAAATTGTGTATTGTGTGTGTACAAATTTAATAACTTTTCAGGTTTTTCAGAGATACAAAATATTTCATAGTATAGGTACAACAAAATAAAAAAAATACCTTTATGCTATAGGCTAGTTTCGAGAAAAATTTAGTTAATTAAGGAATCATTTTGTCCTTTAAATTACCATAAAATGCAATATTTACCGCTTCTTTCAATTTGAATAGTTTAAATAAAACAATTTTTCCGTTCAATAAAATTTGGTAAAGCCGATATCGCGAGAATGTACTCAAGACCGGCCAGGAGTACAGGTAAGTTGGTATCTGAACTGCAAAGTGTTAAAGTATTTGTCGTTTCTCAGAAGTGCTTTGCAAATCACTATTTCCTTAATTTTGCTGTGTTTGTTAAACTATTTAGCATACGTGAGTATTACGATATGTTAATTATGGAGAACCTCGCCGTAATTCTACGAGAGCACGACGTATTTATACAGATCGTTTCCCCCAACGGCGGCTGCCTAACAGAAGGACATTCATTGAAGTATTTCAATATCTTCGTGATAGTGGCAGTGTTCCTCTTTCTGAAAATCATGGCCCAGATCGACAGAACGATGTGAATACGAAGGGTCATATTTTGTCGAGAAGGATCCGACACGTAGCATACGAGGTATAGCTCGAAAAGTTAGAGTGTCTCACTGGATCGTCCACAGGGCTCTACAACAACAATTATCCATACCACCTACAGCGGGTTAAGGCATTTTTGTAGATGGTTTTTAAGAGTTGACCTCATCCCATGTTTTATTTCAAAAATTTTGGCAACTGATGACGCATGATTTACTAGAAATGGCGTTTTCGATTGATGTTTGGTATGTGACGTAAGTCTTCTTAGAGGTTTTTATTACTTTTCAAATTTCTATTTGGTTTAAGTTGTATTACTATTTAAACATTTAAAAATCTAAACACTTAAAACAGTATTTTAATATTAAAATATTCGTTAATTCTGCCATTCTCTGTTCAAAAATAAAATAACAAAATGGTTGTCAAAATTAAATTCATTAATTTTCAGAATAGCTGTTTACTTTAGATTTTTTATTATCACTAAAAACAAACTGGTGCGCGGTAGGCAATCCGCAAACGTACTCAGCTGGTGCAACAAACTAGTCCCTATATTCGTACTGTTGCCACGTTGTGATAAAATATCTTCATATGATAACTCGTAGTAACTCGACTTATTTTAACTTTATTGTTCATTTATATTGTATTTATATTTTTTTTCTGAAGTTATGGCAGTCAAACCTCTAACACCCTGTATAGCTGCCTTTGATTAACAACATTAACTATTATGATATTACTGACCAAGTAATTTTGAGGCACTAAATTCAAGTACTTTATTTCATTTACATCAATTATTATTAAAATGCACATATTGTGAAGTTGCTAACTAGATACACATGGTCTCTAAAAACATGTTCCACAATAGTATTTTTCCACAAAAATTCAAAAATTTATCAGCAAATATTTCATAAGAAGTACTTCCTACTTTTAGTTGATGTTATCATAGGATAATTAAGTAAAGTAATAGTATTATTCTTTACATTCTCAGGAATAATTCTATTTAGTTTTCATTTTTAGTATCTACCAGTAGGTACATGAAAAAAGTATCAAATATTGAAGAGGTAATGACTTAACAAAATTATATATTTTTCTTTAAGATAAAAAACTGTTTCATAATTGGCTTTCCTTTGAGAGTTTATTAACTGAGATTTGGAAATATATCAGGAAATATTAAATTGAATTAATATTCTAAAGAATCTGAAATGTCAAGAAAATATCTGAAATAAAAAACCTTACCTAAAAAAGAATAAATGTGCTCGAGTTATTTAGTCACTTATTCATTTCGAAAGATTTATTAACAAAAATCCAAATAAAATAACTTAAAAATAATTACTATGATGCTTTCAAGTAAGTGTAAAAAAATATTTTTTCTCCGTTCATGCAAAAAACAAAACTTTATTGAACTATATTTAGTGGAAAAAGTGGTTATTTTATGCACTAGTGCAATAAAATGTTTATTGCATTCATGTGTCATTCTACTACAGCGTTTTGTCATCATGATAAGCATAAACGTTCAAATCGATGTCACATTTTCCTAGACTTAGTGTCATCTAAATAACATTTTTAGTTTTTGCATGAATGTAGAAAAAATATTGTATGCAACAAGGACAAAGAGTAAGTGTTTATTGCACGCGACGTGAAATTGTCCAACGAGGCTGTTAGGCCGAGTAGGACAACACTACAGGACAAATAACTATTATTTATAGGTAATATCTCGTACATTCATATATTCAAGAGCATTAAGTCCTCCTGGATGCAAAATTTGCGAAAATTCGAGCGGGAAAAGTCTACTTTTAGCCAATTTTGCCAACTGCAATATTTTTATTTTCATCATAAGACTATCATTGACTGTCATGGTAAATTGTTAAACTTACTAACCCCACATAATGATGAAAATAGCGATAATATTCGTGTTTTGAGAAATTCACGAAAAGGTCACACTTTTCCGCCATTAATAATTTAAATCAAAATCTGCGAAATTTGCGAAAATTTTCCCGAAAAACGCGTCCATGAGGACAAGGCTTTAGACAATGAAAATGAGTAAAAGTCACTTAGGACCTACGTGTACCTTTTTTTATTTATTATTAATTGATATTTATTTATCTTTCTAGTATGGCAGAAGTGCTCAATATCTAAAAGAAAAAATGCTTTTTGTATTTAAGATATTATTATCAAGTGGTGCAAAATACAAAGGTCTTAGTAGACAACAGAATTACCAAACGCCTAATTTGCTAATTTTGCACGTGATTAAAAATTCTCACATTTTTAAATTTATATATTGACCTTTAAAGACTCAATAATAAAAAATAATTAAAATATCAAGTTATGTCAAACAAAATATCAGTTTGCGCACAAATTTTTCGAATTACCATGAAACAAAGTGTACATTTCTAAATGGTTGGAAAACGTTGATGTCAAATTTTCAGACAAACAACTTTATGGTTGAATTAAATTCCAAATCCTACCTAACTGCTTATAAAGAAGACTGGCACCCTCTTTGCGAGTATGCAAAAGCGACCTGCTAAATATTAATATGCCGCTCTCTCTACCGCACAACTCTCTAACCCCTGGGTTAATCGTTGAGATTAGAATGAAGAATAGAGATATTATTATTATTATAAGCTTGCTGTTTCCTTGCTAAATTGAGGTTAAATCTGCTATTATTAAATTACCTACATGTCTGTTCAGCGATGAGACGTTGTTCACGCCTCTCTCCAATACTTGCGGGTGCGGATTCTATGCCGATACGCCGACGCCGTCACCGCCATTTGAACAGGTATAGCAACGTTATAAATAGAATCACGACAAATTTATTAATGTTAATTGTACAAGGTCAAGTTGTAGTCAAAACACGTTGCAGTGTATGTGAATGTAAACAGATGAAATGGGGGTATCTCCTTGGATGTGGTCTTGATTTGGTCATGGCTGTTTTAATTTACAGGCTGTTCGGATGATGTTCTAGGATTCTAGAAGAAAGTTTAAGGGAATTTCAGCTTTAGCGGCTATTAAATAAAATTCTAAACCCATCAGGAAACATGGGAAAACGTGACAAAATAATGTAACACGAGGGATGTTATTTAATACTCGTTCCGCGCACTACCGTAACGACCTTAATTCAATTGAAATGGAACAAAATACTTATATTTAATCAGAATTTATTACCTGTATGATCTTTGAAATGTTGTAGGGATTATTTAGTTGTTATTTAGTATTTACTCGTCTGGCTTTTTGATCCAAGGTATCGTAGCCACTCACTTAAGATACTTCTTAGAAAGAAAACGCCACATTTCCACATAAAGGTTTTTAATAACAATAAAAAAGATAACTAAAGTGTTAACAAACAATGAAAAGAACAGGGAGTAGTCTTAAGATCTGGATTTATAAATTTAGTCTAATTTTAGCAATTACAATTTATTTACCGCGGTAGATCTGTACTGTCTGGTCACGAGAACGAAAACTGCCTACCCCAAGGTACCTACAAACTTGGTTCAATTCCACCCTTAAGAAATGGAGTAGTCATTGGCTAATCCCTGTATTTTAGGGTCTCGTCCCTGGCTCTATACAAATCTAAGACATTTGACAAGATCTAACCTTGATTTCTAGAATTTCTACGCCTCATCGAATATTCTTTTTTTCTGGTGGTGCCAAAAGGCCACATGGCCAGAGGGATTTTTGTACTATTTCTGTGTAACCGTTTGTTTGAATGATTTTGACGACAAACTATCCTCTTAAACTGACAGCTTGTACTTACATCTTGTACAACCCGCCTTGGCTGTGTTACAATAAGAAATAGGGATGTCACTCTAGTATAAATATTGTATTTGTTTACTAGCTACAAACATATAAGATCTATTATTTCTTCTTAGATATATGTTTCCATAAAATGTCTATATAGTTATACTTATAAAACTGTATGGACTGTTACATATTTTATCAATACCGTTTTCATAAAATTCAGTTCCATTTGTTACATATTAAAGACAGCATACTAGTAATCAAATATATTATTACTTTCATAATGCACAACAACGCTATCCAAAAATGAATTAAAATTTTGGAGACACCAGATTTGAAACTTTATACCATTTAATACTGCTTTAGAAAGTTTTGATATGTAATTAAGGCGCCTGAAACCTAAAAATTCCGAAGAACTTATCAACTCTTTGTTCCAGATTATTCCTGGTCACGAAAAATGATGCCTTTATGTCAACATCAGAAGCAGAAAAGAACGGTGCAGCTTTAATAGAAAAGCAACTTCTTGAACAAAAGCTATTATGATGGTGAGAAAGAAGATACCCTCCATTATGATTTGCTTTTGGGGAATGTAATAATCACTGGTGTGGTTATCTTAAAATTGAAATCCAAAAAAAGGATCGAGAAGACATTCATAAACTGATAATGCTCTCAATAGCTCTATTCTAGGGCTCGGTTGGAAGTTTATTTTTGATCTGTCTTATTCTCTTTCTCCATCAGATTTACGTTTCTTTCACTGTCTATCCAGCAACCTTCAAGGAATATCCTTTAATACTGATGTAGCGTTTCAAAATTAGATCGATGAATTTTCCACTTCGAAACCACCTATATCCTTAATTAGTTTACTATGACTTTCCATTTGACTTGTGTCACATAAAAAGTATTCTTTACATTGACGTCTTTTTTAACTTGAAGTAATAAGAATGCAGTCTCTTTACAGTCTAATGTTAATAATATAGAAAATACAACCACCAAGTGGTTTGTGAATAATAATCTAAAATGAAATTTCAATAAAAAATGTCCACTAACTATAATATTACTAATGGTTCTGTAGTTGAATTATTGGATTTTACAATTGATGTTTGTTTGAGTTGTCTTTTTATTCATACAGTATGCGCCAAAAGTATGGAAAAAATTTAACAAAAACGAAACAATTATTTTTTGGGAAAAATCCTCGAACAGGTCGATTTTTTATTTAAAAAATAGATATTTTAGCGTAAAATGCGATTTTCAAATGTCATTTCTTTTCGAATAATGACGTCATCGATTTTCTTTAAAATGGCAACACCATATTTTTTTCTTTGATTCTGAAAGTTCGTTTAATTCTCTATCAGACAGTACTAAAATTTTGCCCTCTTACATAGGAAATTTTTCGAGATAGAGAATTAAACGATCTTTCAGAATCAAGGAAAAAATATGGTGTTGCCATTTAAAAAAAAATCGATGACGTCATTACTCGAAAACAAATGACATTTGAAAATCGCATTTTACGCTAAAATATGTATTTTTTAAATTAAAAATCGACCTGTTCGAGGATTTTTCCCAAAAAATAATTGTTTCGTTTTTATTGAATTTATTCCATACTTTTGGCGCATACTGTATATTATAGTCACAGTACTCTTTAGATAATAATCTTATGTGCCTGTTAAATGAGAGTAAAGTCAATCTGTTATGTCTGTCGATTACAAAGCTAAGAAGAGGGAAATCACCACGCTACTTCTACAACATTTCAAATATCCCACGTAAAGATGTTTCGTTTATTTTACAGGGGCATAACCAAACAACGTCAAAATTAGTTAGCATTTGAATATACATATTTGTTTGAGAATACAACAATATTCCTAAAACTTTCATATCTTATTTTCTTCCTTGATAAAAAGGCAACCAAAACAAGAGGAAAGAAAATTATGTGAATATCCTTATATGTACGCTGACTTATTTGAGGATAATAATAAAAGCTGAACTAGTAATGACATCCGCATTGCAAGAGAGCTTTTACGACGGTGCTTATCGTAAGCTAAGGGAGTAATCCAATATGGAGCCATAAATAAACAACCGTGATTGTGATCAGCACGTCGGAAGATATAAATTAGATATTATTTATGACTGGACAAACTTCCAACACTCTCTGGATGATGGGAGAAAGAGCCGTAATTAAATACGGTGCGTTCGATAAACGATTAATGAACTGCGAATAATTTATGGTGGCATAGACACATTTAGCATGCAAATGGCACAGCATCTTTTAACGTCGGAGGGAAACGGATTGATGTGCCGACATTGTTTAACAAACGGAACATAGTGGCATATCAAGTATAAATAATATGATACTAAATATCTTTATTTACATTAGTTACATTCAATAAACCTTAATCCACACATGTTTTACTTTGGAATCAGTACCTATTAATTACACTTCAAGTAAACAAACTAATTAGATATCCACGAAATATTACCCTTATGTTGTAAAAAAAAACTAATAAAATCGGTGATTATTTTATTCTCTAATGCAACACTGATAAACGTCATAAGTTACGACGTATGTCACTGTTGGGTTAGACTCATAACGTAACACACTACGGCATAGCTGGCTGGTTGATGAATCGACGATCATCGGTTGCGAAGAGATATCAACAAACGAAGAGCTATTGTTATAAACTTACAATTAGGTATTACCCAAAAAAAAAACAAAATAAATTCTATAAAAATTAATTTTCCCGACGAAGATTTGCCTGCAAATATCAAAGAGGTTTTAGGCCTTGTCCCATAGTATCGCGTATAGTATGCTTTATTATTTGAAAGATGAGAAATGATGCCATGAAAATAAAATTAAAGACCTAACTGATGAAAAAGTTCTATTAGGCCCGCTACTAACTATGCGTGAATTCGCGATTCGCGATGCGTAGGTTGTAAGGAATTCGTGCATCGTGTGTAGGGTTTTTATGAATGGATTTTTAACGAACAATACCCTACACACCATTCGCGAATTCCTCGCACATCACGAATCGCGCATAACAAATCGTGAATTCACGCATTGTGTGTAGCAACCCTTAGTATGCAGGGTGTCTCATAATTAGCTGCCAACCCTGGGGCCTTGGTATTTTGCGTGTGTAACTTTTTTACAGCTTAGTTTATCTATTTGACTATCGAAACAATCGATTCTCCTACCTGTTTTATTTGAAAAAGGTATACTTTGCTGAAGTCGGTAGGAGTAACCATTTTTGAAATAATCTTATTTGAAATGCTCAGTGCACCGAGTAAAAACTGTTTTGGTTTTAGGTAAAGTGCCTTTTCTGCTGAAAATATAGCAAAATGTTACTTGAAAAAGTTGTTCAAAATGATAAATTATGGAGACGTAAAATTTCGAGAAGACACAAGAAATATGCTACATTATTTGCCATGCTTAAAAAAATCGAGGAGCTATAAGCCAAAAAAAAATATATAACATTTTAACCAAGGAACATATACCAGCATTTCTACAAACAGCCGACAATGATATATATTTAGATTTAAAAATGATTTTCAATATTTCAATATTCTTCTACTTTAACAAAATATTTTTTTTTTAAGATCTTACTGATTTTTGGAAAGGCAGGTGCCTGTAGAAGAGCAAAATTGACGAATAAGTTAAAAGAAAATATTATAAATGAAGGATGTTGTTTCAAAGTCCGAGTTAGGAATACAAAAACACACATTGATAGAAATTTTGTTAAAACCCCAAAGAACATAGAAGGTGTCCTTTTAATAGATACTATACTAGGTAAAGATATGCTGAAATTAAACCTCCAAACTGTACACATAACCATGTTTTAGTTACATATAGAAATAAGAAGTGTGTTAATACACCGATTATTGTAAACACAATTGGGGTAGTGCCCTATCAAATTACCAATTTTTTAAAACTATTCAACCATAGACAATATACAGGACACAGTTTCCTTTTAAGGCTATAATGTTCGCAATTTTACAAAGCCGTTTTTAGACGTCCATGCGCTTTCATATTTACTAGACAGCAGAGCCATAGTTTTAAAAAAAAAATTTTGATCTGAACAATTTTTCGGTCGCAATATTGCCCACATAATAAACAAATTTCTTACTGTTCGAGGTAAAGGTGCTATTTTCTAATTTATTAACAGCATTGCCTGAACTCTTGCTTTTCCAACTCCTTCATACCTGCCCAGCAGAGAATTTAGAATGTTTGACTCAATGGGCGACGTTGACGTGACGATTACGTATCCAATACCTACCTTTTTTCGTTTTCTTTTACTTTTCATTTAATAAAGTAAATATAGCTATTTTCTGTAATGAAACGTTGGACAAGCCACTGTCATAGATATGATCAATTGTTGTAATATGGATGTCCATAATACATACGGCAAGAGTTGTCCATATTCTGTTAAATGGGCGACGACTTTTAACCCGTGTACGACTTGTTATTCACAACCATTTTAATTAAATTACACAAATATATTTAAATTTAATTAACGTAAATGATTATTTAATTTATTTAACTATATTTTGGTATAGACAGTGTCTGCATTACAATACGAGACTCACCCTGTACAGTTCAATTAATTGGCTAATTGTGCAGCATACACTTTGGGCATTATACGAGCTTTATGTCATTCTCTTTTTGGAGTCTGCGAGACTAATTTTAACAAGCAACAGCTTATTAACCTGATTAGTTTATAGCCTTAAACGTGCTATAATGAAGACAAATATGCAATCAGGCGCACTTGGTGTTTTATAATCTTAATTTTTTACAGAAATAAATGTGTTACTTTATTTTATTTTGTCGGTCAAGTACACATCTACATGCATTCGTCGCATTCAGATGATCTAAATTAATGAATAATTAGTTACAAATATATTTTATAATACGTAGTGATTCAATTAAGTATGCTTATGTGAAAATCTAGGAAACGATAAAAGCAGTGGCGGGAAGGAGAGTAATGGCGGGTATAGAGTGTAACCATCCCTCTCAGAATTCTGTTAGAATCTTTAATTATTAGGTATTATTTATTTGCAAAAAGAGAATACCGGATTTTTTAATTTATATAATTGTTGTTTACTGTTTATATGAGAAATGTATATATACGAGTATGTTCTAATTGACTGATTGAATTGAAATGTTATGCAAACTTCAATGAATGAACGTTCTTACTAAAAATATTAGAAATTATAACTTTTTGGATAAATAAACATGTAAATCGATACTTTCTTTCGATACTTGATACGGAAAAGATTTTCTTGAGTCCATCAACTTCAAAATACTCCAGGTTTTTTGATGTACGTGTTTATTGTTGTTGTTTACAGATTGCTATGGCAATCTCATCCAAAATTAAGATAGTCATTTGACCCGATTTGTCTGTTAATTTGTAGAAAAAGTGCGTAAACGATACTATTTTAAGATTAGACAAAACTTCAATGTGTATTTTACTGGTTTACTATCTAATTTTAGTCAAACAGATGATTCAAAAATGCACTAACGTTAATATGCACTAGCATATTAACGTTAATTTAATACATTCCTTTTCATGATTGTGTGGTCGAGAGTTGTCTCTTTAACATTTTGGAGCATATCATATTTAGTTGGAATTACCAGAAATATGTCAGGTTTTGATGTGTAAACAAGAATTCGCTATACGGCTTGATAAACACGTCTTTTACAATCCCAAGTATGATGGTGAGTGTTCTCCATGTGGTCTGTATTAATTATTTAATATACATGTGTATTGAAACATCTTTCTAGGGCAATATTGCGGGTACAGGGTTTTCCTCGACAAAATATAAAATATTATTAATTTAAAGAATGTTGCGGTCTTTCTTGTCCACGATACTCTTATGCTGAGTTCGCTTTACTGCTGTGCTGGTCTTTGAAGAGCGTTTTTTGCACTCTGCGTTACATAAATACAATATCTGTTAATTATTGATTTGGATAATGCATTTTAAAATCAAATTAAACTTGACTCAGCTATTGTTTAATTCCACGTTCTTCATCACCTCTTTAAATTAAACAATCAATAAATCCTTTTCAGATTTTATATTAACAATTTATAGAATTCTATAACATGTGCTGTTATTCAATCTGCTATGTTCTTTTTAATTGTTGTAGTGTCACGCTGTGACCCAGGTAAGTTTCTCTTCTTCTCTTTAACTTTCCCTTGTTATTCTCGGGCTAGGATTTGTAGGGACTCGCTAGAGACTAAACTGCTCCTCAGATAATGGTGGTCCTTTAAGACATCCCGTAGTAGTCTATTAGCATTAAATACTTTTAAAAGTTTCATCACTTTTCACTGGCATATTCAGTGGTAAAACCTTGCCCGTTTCTTTATAATTATCTAGTCTATTTTAAGTATTTTTATAAAGAGTATTTATCCTAGTTTAAAATAATCAATCAATCAATAATTTTGAACCTAGTCTTCAGTAGGTATGCTTCCGTTGTCAGTTTTTGTTGAAATTATCAAGGAGGACACCCACAAAGAATTTAGAAAAGGGTGAAATGAAACAAACAGCTGTCAATTTGCTAAGGAGTTTCTAGAGTACCTACCCCCCCTGCTAGGATATATCCAAAATATACTTAGCCGTGTCTAGGACGACCTTTATTATATGAGGAAGTGTGAAACACAAAAGTACGAAAAAGCTCATTTTTTCAAGATTTCTTGTAGTAGTTCTTTCAATGATTTTCTACTGCGATATAGAACGCTTCGTGTCTATGGCTTGTTAGTCCGGCATGAAGTAACGAATTGCCGCTAGAGGTAGCTATGCTACTTCGCGTTACAGATGTTCTACAGTGCCTTCATAAATGATTACAAGCCACGTGACCAGGACTGTGATTCTCGAAGAACAACTCGCATGCAAATATATTTCTTGTCTCTCTCAATTGCCATAGTGAAGAAAAAGATATTCGCATATGAATTGCTCTGCGATTGATTCGAGAATCTCGACTCTGATCACGTGGCTTGTAATCATTTATGAAGGCACTGTACATGTTATACGCTGTTTACTTGACTGTTCTGAGTACTTTTGCAATGATCTTTTAGCTGTCACTCAGAATATCGAGAATAATAGTGTGAAATTTACCAAAAGTAAATTTACTATTGCGACAATGAAAAAAACAACGTCGTAATTCTTCTAAAAACTGTACCACCATAATCTAGATGGTAATAGGCCCATTTTATACTATGGTTTATTAACCCACATGTCGTTGATAACCTTAAACTCTAATACGGTACATGTACATCAGCTGTACACAATCATTTTGATTATTTACATTTTTAAACATACTTATTCAGTTAATAACTGTACTGGAACTGCTATTATTTTCAATTAATACTCTCTTTATAATAACTGTAATTTGTCAACTGTATATTTTCAACTTAATTGCATTCGCCTTCAGAATAGACCGCACAGTCATCAATCGCGGTGAGGCTTTTACGGAGTCACCAACGAAGATGTCGAAAGAACGGTGAAACATTTATTACTACCGTTACTACGAAACGTCTCAGAGGAGCTACGTCTGAGTAGCGGTTTTGGATGAGCCATAGTACCACAATAAGAATCGAAGGCAATACACAGGGTGTATCTTAAATGATTCCTTGCCATATTTTATGAAACAAGTTCACATCAACGTGTGTCCTAACTTGCTTCGTTTCTGAGTAACGGGGGGTCAAAGACTTAAAAGTAAATCGGTTTTTCATGAACTACTGAGAAGTATTTTCGCCGATTTCAATGAAACTTAGTGCCTTTGGCGCTAGTTTGGAGATCTTGGTGGTAACAATTGAGATCCCCTATGGCACTGGTGAGCAAAAGTGTCATTAACATATTCACGAGCGGTCAGATTAAAATGAGTAGATGCCCCGTCGTGCATAAACCACATATTTGCAATTACTAGCAAAGATGCATCCTTTGACAATCCTGGTAATGTTTCTTCTAGAAATTGTCTATTCGTCATACCATTGAGTCAACGAGGAAGAACATGCGGCTCTATGAAATGATCACTAAAAATTCCACTGATATCTGCTTTCTACAATAGCATGGGGATTCTCGTAGTCCCAAAAATTATTGAAAGTTTATGATAGCATCCCGTGAAAAATTTGCCTCATCGATGATTAAAACTTCAGACGTAAAATTGGGATCGTTTACAATTGTTTGAAGGAACCAATGACAAAAATTGAGATGTCTACAAAAATATTTCTTCACTTGTTGCTTATAGTATGGGTACAATAAATTTGTATGCAAAACCTTCCAAGCGTTTCGATGACTGACATTGAACTGTGAAACTAACTTTCGGATACTCTTTGAAGAATTTCCGTCACCTTCTTGAAGATTTGCTTCTTCTAACTATGGTTTTATTATTGTCCCCGGTCTACCAGGCCGCTCAGCTTGTTTAGTTAAAGATCCTGTTTCGCACATTCTAGGAATATCTCTGTTAAGAATATCATTCTCGATAAAGTCGACGGAGCTCTGCAGCATTTCCATCTGCAAGTCCATAAATAAAATGCATTTGAGCTAATTTGGGGTTGTTCGTATTTACATGATAGTGTTTGACGTTCAAGCAATTTCACGATACTAGTGACGTACTGTGATAAACGATAAGAATTCTCTTACCGCTGGTATTATTTTTAAATACTACGAAAAAAGAACCTATAAACGTCTTGTAAAAAAATACTAAAGAATTTCGTACACCCAGTGGTTCAAATATTTTTCACTGTAAAAGTTAATATCACGTCCGTAATAATGTCATAAGTTATTTCAACCTTGTCGGGTTTTATAGGTAATTAAATCAAAAGGAAATAATTTATTTCCCTTATTTTAATACATAATCGATTTTTACTTTGATTCGATATGTTTTTAGCTATTTCTTTACGGCATTCTAAGAAAGTTGTATTTTTTATTGTTTAGTTTGACAAAAATATCAAATTTAAAGAAAAACAGTGACGTATAATGTTTTTTACCATAAATATCAATCGGGTAACTCTCTGCGACACCACTGGAATCATAAGACTTTTGAGTTATTAACAAAAAAAAAACTATTTTCTTATTAGCAAGACTTTGAGAGCCTGTTACTGGGAAACGAAGCAAGTTAGGATAGGATGCACGTTTATTTGAACTTTTTTGAACCTGAAATTAATGACATCATTTAAGATACACCTTGTATAAACGGGTCCAGTGCTTCTGCTAGCGAATGCGTCCCTACAGAGCTGAACCTGAAAGCGCAAAGACAGATCAGAATATCTAATCTAAGACTAAAGAAATATGACCAGTTATCTAAGCAAAAAAACATAGTAAAATAAAGACACCTTTACTTAGAAGTTTTGTAAAAATAGAGGAAGTTTGAATAAAATCTTTTCTTAGGTAATAAAAAAGATGATATTTAAAAAAACCTGTTTAATTGGCTATTAAAAAAAAAACATATTTAAACATTTAAATATATACATGACGTTCATTTTGCAGAAAATGCATTTATGTCATTCTAAAGATTATGAAACTCATACATTTTATATTCCGCTAGCGTTACTGTGGTTGTAAAATGAATCGAACCTGACCCACTAAATACATATATTTTTATTTTTTTTATAAAGCTAGCACAGAAGAGCTCTTGTCATGTTAAACTAACCTTTGGTAAAAATCTGGTTTTCATCTTTTTATAATTTGGCAATTTATATGCTCTTGCTAACCATGATATTTTAAAACAAAAGGAGATTTAACGTTTTTTCGTATGATTAATAAGTTATAATGCACTAAAATAATGATATTTAAAATAAAGCGAAATTTAACGTTTTTCCATATGGATAATAAGTTATAGTGGCCATATTATTGTCCATTATCAATTATGCAAAAAAATTCCTTTACCTACATAAATGTTTCCACTTTTCTTACTAAGGTAAAGATAGGAAGTTGAAATATTTATTAAAACCGTTTAAATATTATTTATAATTTATATTTATATTTATTATTTATATAACTATTCCTGTTTCAAAGAAATTACATTTTTTATCGATTGCCTATGAGTATCTTCTGCACGCAATTAGGAAGCACCTTGTATATTTTTAAAATCCTCAATATAACTAAAACAGTATGATTAGATACAATACGTACCGGTTTATCAAGATGGGTTTTAGTTTCATGGGAAATTCAAAAATAAATATTCTGCAGGTGAGATGTAACTGGTCTGCTACTTCCTGCTCGGCCTAAGCGGCTCGACTTGCAGAAAGCGACCTACAATATCGTAGGTACTTAACCGCAGACCTCTCGCCCCGGGCGATGCGCCATTAAATCTATAAATGATACTGCAGGAAACAACTACTCCGCGGGCTAATGCCCCGACCGGCATTGAATTATACCTGCAGTATCTGTGTGAAACAGCCAAGAACCCTTGTCGGCCACTCCACCAGACATAGACCGGTTTCGGGCTTGTTAGCCCTCATCAGTATGCCATAGGTGAGATGACCGACAATTGAACTGGCTGTTCCTTCATATGTAGTTTCACATATAAATCGAGTGCAGGTGAGATGTAACTGGTCTGCTACTTCCTGCTCGGCCTAAGCGGCTCGACTTGCAGAAATAGATTTAATGGCGCATCGCCCGGGGCGAGAGGTCTGCGGTTAAGTACCTACGATATTGTAGGTCGCTTTCTGCGAAAAAATGAAAACGTAAAATACAAATAATTATATTTAAAGTTTAAAGTAGCATTTTAGCCAAGCAGGAATGTTTAAGCGTGAGAACTTTTAAATGCAATAAGTACAACGTTTTATTCATAATCCACTATTATATTTGTGAAGTCAGAATTATCGGAATTTAATAAAAAAATATTGGCACGATTTGATATTGCTTAGTATTCAATGAAACACAAACTTGCCAGGAAAATCCAATATAGTTCATATGTGTGGATAAAAGTCCGATTATAAGGTGATTGTGGATAAATACAGTGCTTTCGAAAAGTAACGAATAAATTCATTATTTTTTAAATTGAGAAGTTTTCGAAAAAATCCCCTAGCACGTCGATTTTGTTTTTAAAAAGGCACTTTTTGACATACCACCCACATTTGTGACGTCATCGTTGTTCGAAATATGACGTCAACGACATTTTTTTTAAATAGCAGCCCCCAATTTTGACCATGCCATTTGAAAGAGCGTGCCATTCTACATACATACATCATTAAAAATTATGGTGTTACATAACAAAAATTTCAAGAAAATAATGTTTGAAGATTTTAAAATTTAATTTTCACAATACTGAAAATCATAATGATTATGTAAAAAATCGACTAAATTAAATGTTCAAATTGTGCACCATTGGCTGCCTGACAGTAGCCAAGACGATTAATAAATTCTTTTTGGACATTATCAATAACTTCAGGAGGTATACGATGTATCTCGTGATAAATTCTTGCTTTTAAATCTTCTAAATTAACCGGTCTAGTAACGTATACTTTGCTTTTTAAGTATCCCCACAAGAAATAATCTAGGGGTGTCAAATAAGGCGATCTGGCTGGCCACTCAATCGGCCCCCTTCTCCCTATCCAACGATTCGGGAACAGCTCATCTAAATAAGCACGGACAGGTGTTGCATAACGGGGAGTTGCACAGCATTGTTAAAATTAAATTTTAAAATCTTCAAACATTATTTTCTTGAAATTTTTGTTATGTAATTTTTCATGATGTACAATCGTTTGCAATAATAATGACACTCTCTTAAAACAGTTTTTGAACTTCTGGACGTTCTGAGTAGAAATTTCATTAAATCTCTATCGGTGAGTGAAACAACTAATAACTAATATTATAAATGTGAAGTAGATTTCATTGCAAATACATCAGAAGTTCTAAAGAAATCGCAAAATTCATCTTAATGAGTGTCATTATTATTGCGAACAATAGTATGTATGTAGAATGACACGCTCAAATGGCATGACCAAAATTGGGGAATGCTATTTAAAAATTTTGTCGATGACGTCAATATCTCGAACAACGATGACGTCACAAATATGAGTCGTATGTCAAAAAGTTTCTTTTTTAAAAACAAAATCGACGTGCCAGGGGATTTTTTCAAAAACTTCTCAATTTCAAAAAAAAATTAATTTATTCGTTACTTTTTGAAAGCACTGTATATGAATAGTGTCTAAATTTTTTACTGATATGCGCAAAATGATATTATGTTATAGCTATTAGAATATGAAGTACGAAATATAGTTAAGTAAAAGCTTTATATGAACCATTAACTTTTATTCACACAACCTGCTAAAATATGCAAAGGAGAGCTGATAGCTTTAGATTAAATAATGGCAGTTTTAGCTTGAAATTTGGAGAAAAAGCTTTAGCTACATTTTTACTCACACTACCCAATATAATATCTAAAATATAGACGATTAAAATATTTAAACAAAAATTAAGCAATTTTGATGTTGTTAGTCTTTCTACTGTTAATAAATTTACCATGCAATAAAATTCGAAACAAACTACTTTGACAAAAACAAAACGAATGAATTTGAAATACTTGTGAAATATGGCTATAAATATAATTCATTAACATATATACTTTTGATATTCTTAATCACGAATGTAAAACGACGTTTTATCCATAATCACGCAACCATATTTGCGAAGCCAGAACTATTGGAATTTAATTAAAAATATTCGCACGACTTGATATTTCTTAATACTCAATGGAACGCAAACGCAAGAAGAGACATCCGTAACTTATACAAATTCCACAAACTTTGGCAGATGTTATGCGCTCTGAAAATGATAGCAACAATTGGGGTTGTTATTAACGGAAAGGAAGTTAAATGTGAGAAAACAAAAAACGAAATGTGTATTACCATAAATGTAAATGTTAATGAGTAACTAAATTAAATTTGATTTATTATAGGTTTATTAAATTTTAATTATTCTACTAGTGAAATAAATTTACTTTATTCCACTAGTGGATATAGTATCACTTTAGACGGTTCAGATGTGTCTATAAAAGTTCGATTGCGAAAGCTTGAACACTATGGTATTCATAGTGGTGAACTTAAACTTTTCCGTTCTTATCTGTCAAATAGATCAGCATGTAAGCATTAATAATTCAGAATCTGAACTATTACCTGTAATTGGGGGAGTACCGCAAGGTTTAGTTTTATGGACTGTACTTTTCCTGATATATATTAACGACTTACCAATTAACGTCCCCTGTAGTACGTGCATCCTTTTTGCGGATGACACAACCTTATTAACGAAAGGTAATCAAGATTCGAGTCAAGATGGTCTGAATGCCGCAGTGTCCTGGTTTTCATCCAATAGCCCAAAGCTTAATGTTATCAAAACTCAGCATATCGATTTTACTTCAGATAAATTGGCGTTGAAATCAAATCGTGTTAAATTGTGGGGTGTTACATTTGACCCTGCGCTGAATTGGTCATCGCATATAGATAAGGTTTGTTCAAAATTAGGTACACAAACTTTGTAATGAGGCAACTGCGCCCTTCTGTTGAAAAAATGTTATGAGAATTGCTTACTTCTCATTAGTTCATAGCCATTTGTCACATGGTGTTGCACTATGGCGGGGTTCTAGTGTGGCTCAAAAAGTTTTCATTCTTCAGAAGGAAGAGTTCGTCTTATTGATGCTGCTCCTAATCGCGCTCCTTGTGGAAAAATCTTTAAAAAGTATAAGATTTTACCATTACCATGCCTAATATACTGGAATCTTTATTATTGGTGCTCAATAAACTGCACAAGTTGGAGACTCATTCCAATATTCACCAATGTAACACTAGGCATGCAGGAAACCTTGTTGTTTTATTTTCCCGAATTAGTATAACCAACAATTAACTTGTACAATAAATTTGATAATTTTGCAAAAGATAAGAATATTAAACTTATCTGCCATAAAGCCTTTTTAAATTTTACTAAATTTTACTTAATTTCTAACTGTTTTTAATCTGTCGACGAGTTTGTGCCTTTCATTAGTATTAAACGCTTAATTCCTTTTTTATTTTCCACAATTATATATAGATAATTTATAATTAGATATAAATATATCAATCGTTGATGTAGTTACAGAAAGAAAATAATAATAAATATTTACTGAGGAACCATCACAGTACAGCTCTGGATCATTGGATGCTAAAAGAAATATGTATACTTACATATAATGGGAATTCAAATACAAAATACATAAATGACTTCATTTTTATTTTTATTCATTACACAATATCTTAAATCATTCAACATTTTGTTCCTATGTAAACATAATGTTATCATAGTTAAGTATACACATTGTATTATTTTTAAAATGTCGTCTACAAAATGTAAATTACTTTTCCTGTCGATAGATGCAATTAAAAGCTCATCGCATCCAATTAGGACCTTATGGTTTACTAAAGAAAAATAATTTGTTAAAAGTCTGTATTATTAACACGTAAAATACTAATAAACGAAAATAATATATCGCAGAAAATTCATATTCAAACGACATACTTTGATAATATCGCTTATTTCAAGTTACTTAAAAATAAAATTAGTTTCACTTTTAGTCACCATATTATATTTACAAGAATTAACAGGGGAATTTGCAAAACACGTTGGATTTTATAATGTTTGTGGAACCAGCTATTCAATTTCACCTGTTTTTATTACGTCATTTTATTTATTGCCTGATAAAATATTGTATAAACTTTAATGTATGCGTAAGTTTCTAAACCAAAAAACATTATACGTGACCGTATTATTATACAACCTTGGTTAGGGTATGAACATTTGCTGCATTTTTCACATAGGCCATTGCTGTGCGTCTATGTTTTGAAGTAAATCATGTAAAGTGGGTTTTATTTTAGGTTGGCTATAGTTGAAACACAATAGCACCAGCTTTGCAAGGAAAATATTTACACTGAACAAAACTGTGTGTTAATTTAATATTTTACTCGTATATAAGTCCATCAGGAAACTTCAGGAGGTGATTCTACGAATTAAAATAATAGCATGAATAGAATGAAATTTTTTTCGAATTGTCAATTGTTTGCAAGTTACAGCTTCATAACAGCTAATAACTTTATTAAGGGTATAATGTTCGGCCAAACAGTGTAGCTTTTATTCGGCTCCAACCATCAGCACCTTCAACCGCAAATTTAACTTTGTGTCCCTGTAAGTTAGACAATTATATGCAGAAATTTAGCAAAACATGTCTTCTTAGTGGACAGATTTCATGAATATAAATCCGAAAAATTGAAATCTGAGGCAATTGTCTGTTATATGAAGACTTGATTTACTAGCCTCCAGCTTTCTTTTTTTATAATAGTGCCTTGCAATGTCACACCGCAGTCCTAAATGTGGGCAATATTGTGTCCTAAATATTGTTCAGATCAATTTTATTTTTGAAAATATGGCTCTGCTGTTTAGTAAAATAGACTGTTATTAGTTGATTAAAACTTGCTCCATCTTAATACGAATTTCCATTGAGCAGAAATATGAAAGCGCGTGGACGTCTAAAAACGGCTTTGTACGATTGCGAACATTACAGCCCTGTTGCCTGCCCTATATGTAAATAATTCAATAAGTGGTTTCGTGAGAAATCGAATTCGGGACAAAATTTAGTATAACTATAATAACTAACCATAGACCTTTGATTTATAAGGTCTATGTAACTAACAAACATCGTTTAAGAGGGCTTCATAATTCAAAATAAATTTTTAAAAAAGTAGTATGTAGGCCTCATAGTATACCTCTATATTAGCATGTTTATTGTAGTCTTCAATGTAAAGTTAACTTTATTGAACGAAACAGTGTTAAAGCAAAAATAATATGCAGAACTAATATTTGCTGTGACGAAGAAAAGCAAAGTTCTACATTATGCATATCATAACAAAACTTCAAATTCGCTTATTCTCTCATTTGGCATACCCACTAAGTAGATTAAGGCTGCAATTGACAATTGACGAAAAAAAATGCATTACATACTGCTATTATTTTAATCCATGGAATCACCTCCCGGACTTTCCTGATGGACATTTAGAACACCCTGTATATGGATACTGAGAGGTATAAGCTTATTGATAAGTATTGCCATTTAAATGAAAGTTGTATACATATTACAAAAACTGGAATATTGGAATACTATACCGGGTGTCAACAAAATTATTACACAAGTCACATAACCCTGAGCTTTTTAGATATAAAACTGAGATTTGGACGATATAATAACCGGAGAAAAGCTAATATTTATGCCAGTTTGCACCGACATTTTACTAAGAACAACTCAATAAAGTTGTTGTTAAAGTTAAGTTATGCTTATTTTTTTAGAGTATTGCACCGACGTATTATAAAACCATACTTAGCAAAGTACGTCTTTGCATTGGCAACAACGCACAAATTTAGTAACTTTCGTTACTTTATGTTAGGTATTTTAGTTCTTTCTGTTTTTCTTCAGTTTGTTACATGGAAGTAAGGTTAGATTTCGGTGTAATGTCATGTCTGTGGTGTTTGTTTTTGTTGTTGTCATTTGTAATATAGGTATAGTTGTTGTTGATATTTATCAAGACTAGTTAATATCAGAGAAACTAATAATAATAATTTACTTTATTTTCTCTGTGGGTAGTATTAGTGGCCAAATAATCTTAATTCAATTCATCCATTGTATGGAAATGATCAGATCTCGTATAGGTAATTTAATTTGAGAAATGCAAAATCTATAACTTCCAAAGTATCCAAATCATCAAATTTAATCTAATATCCATTATAATTACTTTTTTACTACTTTAATACTACACTCATTAGCATTGACCACTATATTTGCACTTTCCGCGTTTTTTAAATTCTTATGCTTGTTTTTCGCACATTCTAACTATGTTTGAATTAAAGAACTTCATAAGTCCCTGTCAAACAGGGGCTTAAATTTAAGTATCTGTTTTCATACTTAAGAAGATCTTAACGTATGGTGCAATAGGAAAAGCATACTTAAGCATGTCTTATTTTTAAGGAATGCTTATTAACTTCGGTGCAAACGGGCATTAGTCACATTTCCGGTTCCGGTAGAAATGACCTAAACTATGAAATTTTAAATGTAACACCCTGTATGTTTATACATTTTTTTATTGACGATTTAAACTGCGACTGCACTGCATATTTACGTTTTTCTAAATAGGGCATGAAACATGTTCCTCGGATTCATAAAATGTCATATATATAGGTACTTAGTTTTATTTTTAAAATGATTGTATTAAACATGCTTTCAAAGATAGTAAAGCCTCCATTACTTCGTTTATGTCATCTGAAAATTTTTTAACCTTCAGCCTGTAACCTGTGAGTTGTCGTGATACCGATATACCAGTTACCTACTATAGTTAGTATAGTGAAGTAATTTCTAACTTATTAAGAAAGAAAAATTTCACTAAAGTAAGTTGATATAAATCACATTGTTTTTGTCCAAGGAAGCTATTCTTAAAGTGCCGATTCTTTAATGAACACCCTGTATATTCATGGTGTTTTATGAATTATGTAAGTTTAATCACGTATTTTGCTCAATAAAATATGGAAGTTTTTCATAAACTTTTTTGGGAACTAACAAATATAAACTAGAAAAGTTACATTAATAGGTTAAATACTTATTTAAAAATAAAACAATAAGGTCATAATATGTTCTGCACAACGTAATCGACTCTTTAAGGTCGCCTCACTTCTTGCCGTAAAATGATCAAATTTGGGTGTTTTAGGTACAGGAATCTCGAAAAATAAAACACGTACAATAAATGTAATATCAAAAATAAAATTATTTATGTTTTATTTATCCACTTGTACTATTTAAATTATTCGCAAATAAAATAATAACTTTTAAAGGCGTTTGTAAGACACATTTTAAAAATAATTTTCACATTCTTATAAACAGAAGTGAACGATCAATACAATGCAATGTTGCAACAATATTTTCATATATAGCTAGTTGAATTTAAAAAAGTACGTATTTTGAAAGAGTTCTGTACCTAAAAATTTGTTGGTTAAACCTGAGACCGTTTTCTGCTGTTATATACTCATTTTACTTCGGTACCTTCGGAATATTCAGAGGTGGCATGAGATAACATGATACAGTTTGAAATGGACACCTGTCTCATCTTGCACAAGCCACATGTACGGAGATAATTTAGTAAAAATTCCAAAGACAAAGCGCCCGTTAAACAATTCTGTTAATATTGTGGTCTAAAACGCATTTCATTCACAATTCCCGTCCTTATGTTAAAAAAGAATGTTCATTGGAAATTGGTCCTATGGATTACATCCTCATTCCATTTTTTTCTGCCTAGAAACATGAATATTTCGGAAATTGATGAAACCATTTGGGGTAAACGTTTCCTCATCGTAAGCTTTGGCAGAGCTACCGTGACTACGTATGTTGTTTATTTCACTGTTTATTTATTTTGGTGAAAATGAACGTGCCCGAAGCAATTATTAAGAAAACCACCAGCGTAGCTTTAAGTTTATTGTCAGAAAATTCATTATCAAAGTACGAGTATGATGGATTTCAAAACTGGCAGAAAAAATGATGTGATTGGAGCAACAGAAAGTGTTGTGTTGGTTTACACGAAACAACTATCTGTTCATATTTAGTCCCAATACATAATGAGTATATGCTAAATAGTTGTCTAGAAATCAAGGAAAATATTTGCTATATTGACGGTATTTTTTCTTTATTAAACTATTCTACAGGAAAAACCCAATTACAGAATAGGAATACAACACAAACCTTATAACCGAATATTCATAATTACTACAATACACTAAAAACCAAAAACACAACTATAAAAAAAATTATGTTAAATCTTAATCCAACATAAATATATTAGAATATATATCAAGAGCAAAAATCAACTATAAGTAGTATTTTTAATGTCATTAATATTGCAGCTGAAAATGTCCAAATTATGAGTTTCATTGTAGCAATTACACACCCAGCTAGCAAAGTAGTTCTATAAATTTAGAGTAATAGGACTTTTATATTCTGTTAATATTTTATAGTTGTATTTAGAATACTAAATTGTTGCATTAATGTGGCACATGAGACTATTTTGCCTTCAGAAACTGAATTGTTTTTTCAATTTGTTGCAAGAACGTTCTTAGAGCATAATTTATAGAGCACTTATAAGGTAACTGCTAATGTAGCCCTATAAGTGTGTACAATAACACAATTTTACAGCAACGGTGCTTATAGAACAAATTACTGTAAAACCGATGCAATATACTGCTTTATAGAATTATACCATCTCCTGTGACACTCTTATAAAATTATTCCGTAATGTCGCTTACAGTTTAATTATAGAACTGTTGTATAAGGCGTTGTTAAGTTACAATTCTGCTGCGGAAAACAAATTACAAATATGGAAGCTGCTATCGAACAAAAAGCTCTTTAAAGCAGTTCTAGAGAATAATAATACAGTTGTTATAAAATCATTATAGAGTAAATAAGTAACAAAAGTATTTTTGTTCCATAAAGAAACGCTATAGAACTACCATTTTTTATATATGTAGGTTCCCATAGCCCCATCTGACGATTATTATCTGCCTGCAGAAAATTTCATTACGATAGATAAGATTTATTTGATTGCTAAGAGAAATTGATTTTCTTATAGAAATTTAGTAACATATTTAATTTAGACCATTCCAAACCTTAAACATTTGCACTTCTAGATTGTGAAGTTAAAGAATTTGAATAGATTTATTAAATAAGATTGAAATAAGTGAAATTACCACAATAAAATATGACAACACTGTGAATATTAAGTAGTTGCTTACGAAGCATATTTGCTCTATAATAATTGCAATCGACACAAAAATGTCATATTAGTGAGAATCCATTGGAAGTACAAGATGAAGCCTTTCTTTCTGTCGCCATATTGTGAAGAAGGAAAAAAAATCTTAATTAAAAATATGTACAATATAAATGGGTGAAATGATATCAATAATATGGATATACTTACTTTCTGACTATTTTATGTACAGTTGGTTGTTAAATTCATCAATTTAAAAAAATTTTTATTAAATTTCCAGCATCATAGGAAATATAAGAACTGAGGGCGCGTCAAAAATTACCATTATGTACCACATATTTCACGATAAAACTTTTTCCGCATCAAAATATACTGCTCCCTGATGGACAAACAAACTAAGCAATTCGTAATAATGTAAGTAAGTACTTCTATGCAGGCTGATTAGGCCTATCTTATTGGTGCTTATTGGCCCGTCCATATTATTTCTAACATGTGCGATACAGAAACATTTTGTTTTTAAAAGATACAATTAAACGATTTTAAAGTTCTTTAAATATAACGCCATGCAACACAAACATTGTATAGCGAAGTGCTATAGAATTTTTATGAGATAGCTTTGTAACTGTGTTATAAAAATTCTTTAAGACTTCTATAATTATTTCCTGCAAGCTTTACAGAACCGCTTATAGAACTAAAAGGTTCTATAGAACGGTGCCCATTTTTAAGGTATAAGTGTTCTAAGAACGTTTTGAAAATGTTCTTAGAACAAACATTGCTCTATAAAATTTGCTCTGGAAACGTTCTTACAATTTTTACAGAACAAGAAATTGTTAGCTGGGCATATTGTAAAGTGGAGAGAACAGTTTAATATTTGTTCTAGGTGTGGCAAGGTAAAACAGCTTTGATTGACGTGATACCGGTCTATTTGCATGAAAATTGAGCATTAGCAAAATTTGGGTACAGTAAACAGTGTTATGCACTAGCTACTCTAGATATTATGTAATTAATATGAGGTATGAAGGATAATTTTCTATCAAAGTAAACGCCCAAATCACAAAACGTCTCCGGCCTAGATAGAACAGAATCTTTGAGTTTATAATTATAGGATAGTAAGTCACGTTTTGTGGATATTGATAACACGTTGCATTTTGCTATATTTAAATTTAATTTATTTTCTATACACCAATTGTTGATAATATCCAAATTATGTTGTAAAATTATACAATCTGATAGATAGAATATTGTTGAGAATATTTTCAGATCATCAGCATATAAAAGGCAACTTACGGTGAGATCATTTACTATGTCATTAATGAAAATATTAAACAGTAACGGGCCCAAGTTTGAACCCTGGGGAACACCTGACGTAGGCTTAACCGCAACAGAATTATGTCTACAGTATAATACATTTTGTGATCTGTTACCTAACTATGATTTAAAAAATTCAATAAGTTCTCTACAGAGTCCAAAATTAACTAGTTTGTGTAATAAAATGTTGTGGTCCAGTCTGTCGAAAGCTTTGGAAAAGTCTGTATAAATGATATCCGTTTGCATACATTTATCAATAGCCTCAGATATATAATTCGTAACACAGAACAAATTAGTGGTGCTAAATCTGCCCTTGTAGAAACCATGTTGCACTGGACTTATTTGATTTTTCACAAATGGAAATATATCGTCATATAGAAGTATTTCAAAAACTTTTGCAAAATTGCTAATTAGAACGATTGGTCGGTAGTTTGTTATATCGTCTTTTGCTCTTTTTTTGTGAATAGGTATAATCTTGGAGTGTTTCCACATGGACGGAAATCTAGATGACTTTAAGGGCATATTAAATAATACTGTTAATGGTTTAGCAAGTACTGGACAGTCCCATAAAACAAAAGATGGAATATTATCGGGCCCGCTTGTTAATTTAGGTTTTAATTTTTTGAGTGCTATGGTTACCTGCGCCTCGGAGAAACTATAGATGCTCAAGCAAAAATTTCTGTTAACCCTACACTCAAGATCGTCATACTCATATGTAGAGTCAATTACGTTGTACGATTTTTGGAAGAAACTAGCAAACAAATTGCTTATAATTTGTGGATCAGACACTAATTCACCATCTACAACCATAATTTTATTGGGAACATTCATTTGCCTTTTAACATTTACGTAACGCCAGAATGCAGTAGGATCGCGACAAATTGACAATTCTAAAGATGTAGTGTAATCTTTATGAGCCCTCTCAGAATCAGTTTTAACTTTTTGATGCAAGTTTTTAAATTTATTGTAAGATTGAGCGTCCCCTGAATTTTTATAGGCTTTCCAAGCTCTATGTTTTAACTTAATGGTATTGGCAATAACATTGATATTTAAAGGTTACATTTTTAATATTGGCAATGTGTTGATGTATTTTTCTAATCTTCAAAGTATATGAATATTTTGATGAAACAAAATCAATAGTACTGATTGATAATACTCAAAAATATTGACAACAATATTGATGTATTGAAGTTGGTATTGACCAAAGTCTAGAAATTTTGAAATATATCAATATCAGAAACTAATGGGGATCGAGGTGAGGATATTGACAATAATATGGACCGTGTGAAAATGTTCATTAATATTCTGTTTAGTACAGAATGGTGAGGTGGTAGACGTAAGCCAGTCTCAAGGAGAAATGCCTAATGAGGTGGACGCGGATGATCATATTAATGAACTGGTCAGCTATTCAGAGATTATTGAACAATATGAATGTTATCCGGCATTATGGTGTGCAACCCATCGAACGTATGCACACAAGACTAAACGCAATTTGACGCTTGACAAGCCCTCGAAAGAGTACAAAAATATTGGTAATTCTAAAGTAATCATGAAAACTGACTGAACTTGTTAATTGTATCTCATGTAACAAATTAACATGTGAGTATTGTTCCCGTTTTTTTTTTCAGCCTTTTTTTCACCCAATGCTTTCGTCTAATCATTCGCTTTGTGCCCAGAAAAAATATGAAAGCGATTCAGGTAGACCGTATATAAGGTATATTCGTAGAGAGGATTGGCACTCTCTCTGCTCTGTTTTTTTCAGTCATACCTTCCGAAGCTCCGACACTTTATTATTATTATATATTATTTGCAGTAAGAATAATTCATGGCGATGGTGTCCATAAAACTAAAACTAGTGACAATAATGTTGATCAAGTGATGTCCCTTTAATCAATAACAAATATAGGCGCATAATGTCAACAATATTGATCAATATTATTGATCGCGCGATATTATCAAATATTTATCTCAGTTGTTCATGGTTTAAGCACACAAAGACAGGAACGAGAAGTATTAAAGACTTTTATTAGTACGTATCGTGCAAACCAGATCCTCTGGAATACTTTTTTAAATGAATATTCAGGCAGGAATAAAAAAATAGGTGCTAGAGAATGTTACTAAACATGAACAAATTACAAAATAGAAGTTAAAAAATCAAAAACTTCCAGAGAACAGTCAGTTTTTGTGATGACCTATATGAATCATTTTCATGGATATTTTAGAAGCTTCAGATTTTAAAAGATGTGAAAACGTTAAATTGCAGTAGATCTACCAGGATTGAACAACCAAATTGAGTAATTCTGAAAGTGTTCAGATATATGCTTTTTCTACTATTCTCATTTTAATCCATCTCTTGTGAAAGTCAGCTGGAAGGTTTCTTCAATATATTGATGTATTGTCAATAAAAAATATTAATAATATTATTGATCGTCTGAGGCCGCTTTACATTCTTCTCATGTGCCATTTCTCAAGTATTTGTTGTTGGATCTTCCCCGACCAGATTTAAAGTTTCTCCTTCTTTTACATTATTTATTCTTGGTACTCTAGCATGCCCTCTACAACATTGATTTTACAAGTTTCACCATCAGATAAATCAAATTTCATTTTTGGCTAGAAATTTTTACGTTTGTAGGCCATCAGAAAACAGAGGGCATTGCGATCAACACCCCAAGATCTAACAATAATGTAATATGATGGTTTTTTTAATGGCAACTACCATTTTTATTGCACATATATGTAACATATCTACTAGTTCATTATTCTCATAAATATAGGCCAATTATATTTAACAAATGATAATTTTAAACAGTTTAGATGTTGCGGCCCGTTAACATGGCGATTTAATAACTGACCTGCCAAAAACACCAACATACAAAACACAATAACAAAAAGACATGACACACGCATGAAACAGGAACTTACTATGGTCGATTTATTGTAATTATTAGGAATTAAATTTTATTATTCTTTCTTACTTATTTTTTGAAATGTCCAATAAAGTTATGCAAGTAAGAGCTTTATTTATAATTATATGATCACCCTGTATGTTATCCTCTAATGTTGCAAAATAATTTTTTGTATTTCGGCCATTTCCGTTGATTCACTAAGATGATAATGCAGCCAACGTAATGTATATCATTAAATTAAACAAACCTCTGACCTGCATAGTCTGGTGACCAGTGATGTCAGGGTCATGTCACAGACTAAAAATCTGTGGTCATGTATTACTTGATGTACAGCAAAACATAACGATATACTGAACAAATAGAGATTTGACTTCATTAAATATACACATATAAAAACACAACGAACTGCATTATTTCACAAAAAATAAATTGAGAAATATCACCAGATGTTATAGAGGGAGCGCAGTCATCATAAAATGCAGTAATATTGACTAGGTTTCAAGTATTGCCAGTTATATTTTGTGGAGGAATTGTGGACTCTAGACACAATCCGAATTTCAAATTTGGTGTCATGATGCTATTAATACATTGAAAGAAATATAAACCATGTTCAAACAAAATATTATTTTAAATTATGATTATGTTTGATTCAAATATATTATCTAAATAAAATGGCAAATATACGTCTTTAAATTTAGGACTATGCAATTTTTCATCATTTGCCTTTTTGGATGATTCTTAAAATAATTTTTTTAGGTAATGCAACTTATCAAAATAAGAAAGAAAATTTTAAAATGCATTTAAAATAAATCTGCATTTCAAAAATGTAAGCAAAATTATGAAAGCATGCTGCATTAAAAATACTTGTGTCGCTATCTACGAGTATACCTATATCAGATTTAATGTAGACATTTAAAATTTTTAATATTTGAAATTAAAATGCTATCACTGCAACAATGATTTAAACAAATCAATTCTTAAATTAAAATTATTATCTTTATTATGTCGTGAAAATTTAATCATTCAATGTCTTTACCTGTTTAACTGGTTGCCCAACCAACCAGGTAAACAGTGAAGCATTTTATTCAAGTGGCAAAATACCCAAGCAAAGATAAATAACTAAGAAATGCACAAATAATTTATTTTTAACACTACAATATTTAATGCTTTTATCCCAAATATTGTAAATAAATCTTTGTGCAGTAAAATACGTTTCTTTTACTCTGGAATACAATAAAAAAATCAGTTCACATTATACACTCTTTGTTTTCATAAAAATTTCAATTTGTTCATTAACAAGAGAAGATTGGTAGTTTTCTCTCTCTAATAAAGTTAAAAACATTTCAAACAAAACAAATAAACATTCTTTACATCAGTAACTATGTAATATTAAATTTCAGTAGTCGAACAATTTATTAGGTTATGTACTCAATTTGAAAAACAAATTTATTTAAATCAGTAATCCCTTCATCCACACCACTGACATCCATTGATTTTTAGGGATTTTTATGCACCTTCTTTAAACTGTGCAATGTTGGTTGCATATGCGCGTAGGTCACGTGGTTTTTAATCATTTATGAAGGCTCTGTATATACATCATCATAATATGTACGTAAGCAATAACTGTTGCAAAATTATAACTGATTAAAGACATTTTAATCTAAACATTAAGAGTTATCTTAAGATTAAAAGAAGAGTACTTTCATAATATCCAGAAGGTATTTTTCTTCTGTGCTGAGGTTTTTCTCATTTACTTCGTGAGGTAAAGTGGTAAGAATGCTTTCAAATTCTACCACATGCAACCTTACAAGATTACAACTGTTTCCTTATTGGAGTGAAAAAGCAGCTAGGACTGATCATTTGTCCATCCAAATATGCCGGCCATACAGAAGGTCCTCTTCTTCTAATCTATTCTTCAAATGTCTCTTTGAAAAATTATTCACATGTATTACTAATCTTTTGAAATTTTCTCCATTGCATTTTATTTGCAACACTATAATCGCCTATAAAATAAGCTTGATTTATTGTGTACAGAAATGTAAATGAAATTAAACGTCTAAATGTAGCCCAAAAACATACTGTCATTACTTTTAATTATTATTATGTTTGTTAATTTTATTTTTAATATTGCTGTATTGTGTGTATGGTCTCTATTTTTTGTGTATTGCTAAAATAAAAGAAAGTAAAGAATGATGTGGAAGAGCCCGGTATTGTTGAAGAATGTTGGTACGGCACCGATCGTGTATACTACGTATCAATCATATTTTATTATATTATAACTTAATTTAGAGAAGCAATTGAAAAAAATAAAAATATATTTTGAAAAAGCCATTTTCGGAAGGCTAGGAGCACCACGAAACTGAAATTTAGAAAAAAAATCATTAGTACAGAGTTTGTTTATCTAGTTGTGGTACAACTGGTACAATGTGTTACAGAGGTGGATATATCAGGAAAGTTGCTAAAATCAGAAAAAATGTTACTACACAGAGGTGTACCTCAGGGATCCATATTGAGACCTTTGCTGTATAATATCTATACTATAGATTTGCCGCTACGAATCAATGAATATATAGTACAGTATGCTGATGATAGCACAATAATTTTTGACAAAATTGACCCAAACAGCATTCAAAATACTATTGATAGGTCTTTAGAAACATTGCATAATTATTTCGCATCACTAAACTTACAACTAAACAAAGATAAGACTCAGATAATATCATTTTCAAGGACAAATACTAGTGAATTACCATTTATTAATATACCAAATATGCCAACACCTGTAAATTTATTATTTCTTGGTATAAGAATTGACTCGCGCCTGGATTGGAGATCTCATATTGATTTCTTAGAGCTGAACATGTCTAGATATTGTTATACTTTAAAAACATTGTCTCAAAATATTGGTTCCGATGCTGCTTTTACCGCATATTACGCATATATTCAATCTAAAATTAGGTACGGAATAATTTTTTGGGGAATCTCTTCTGATGCAAAGCGAATTTTTGTTTTGCAGAAAAGGTGTCTTCGAAATATTCTAAATATGAAACAAAGGGAATCCTGTCGAAGTGTTTTTATCTCTGCAAAAGTGCTCACGTTGATAAGTTTATACATATATGAAGCTGTAATGTTTGTGATTGAAAATAATTGTTTCTTTGAAAACTATAAGAAACAACATATATACCCTACAAAGAATAAAGCTGCGCTAACACCTGACTTATCTTTATGTGCATATATTCAGATATACCTTTTTCTATAATAAAAGTTTTTAATAAATTGCCTAATATTGTTAGAACCTTACCTCTCAAAATTCTCAAAATAAAATTAAAATCACTTTTGATAGAAAAGGCTTATTATACTGTGGATGAATATTTCGATGATGACTTCATAAATTATTTCTAAACTGTATTTATATCGTCAGAAACTAGTCACATATTTCATGTGACGGTTATTTTTTTCTGTGTGATACGAATTATGTTATTTGTATTCTCTTTTTGATAACATGTTATATATATATAAAGAGAAATTGTTTTACTGTGCTTTTTGTCCTTTTTTAGCTATTTTATTTATCTACATAGTTTTAAATTAATTTTAATCTCACTTTTTTAGCTTTTTACCATTGTCTAGTTTATTTGACTTGTTCAACGCTCGTTTTTGAGCATTTTGTATGTTATATGCATCTGAACTAAATATATTCTATCTATCTATCTATCTATCTATCTAACTTTCCTTGATTTTGATATTTCAAAAGTAAAATTTTCACTTTCATTAACCCTTTTTCTAAATTTCTGAAAATGTTTATTAATATACATGACATTTTACTTATTTGCGACTTTGCATCTAGATTGGAGTATAGCATAGTTCTTGAATTTCCAGACAATTATGTAGTATCATAATTTGAAAAGAAATTAAATCCGTATAAGGTTTATTTTGATCTGCAAGACACAACTAACATAGTCCTAATACTTTAAGGTTTTTTGAAGTTTTATTCACAAATTATGAATACCTATTATACCTAATGAGAAAAACTATTTGAAAAATTTACAAGTAAATAATAAGTTATATACTAAGCGATATTCCTCATGAAATTTATTGAAATTTAGAATCAAATGTTATTTAATATAAAAAAATATGCTAGTGGTTGCGTTACTGACTCCGATTTCCCCCAAAAATGTCTATATTTGTTGGAACACGCGACCTGATTAAAAATAGATCTTCACGTCATTTCACTCACGCAATTGGTTACGTCATAGCCTTTATTCTTTAACTTGTCTGTGTGATCTATTTTTGGTTTTAAAGCATTGCATTTTTTTCTCCAGGCTGGAAACAACGTTCTAATCCATTTTCCACTCATACATATAAATAATTAGTGCCTAACTACCTACACTAAACCTTATAAAAAAAATACATAATACATTCAAGTAATGATTGATTAATAATTGCTCACACAGCTCTACAGAAATGGTCGATTTATATATTTTGGGAGTTGCTGAACACGAATTCAGTGTCAAAACAGCTCCATCACTCATAGATTTCTCCCTAGGACCAAAATAGCACTCAAATGCTTGGAATCGGTCTGAATCTCTTAGGTTAACCTAGTAAACGAGTAAAATCGGACTGGGGAATATTTTTTAGGAATAATCAACACGAATCCGTTGTTAAAATAACACCAGCCTTCACAGAGCTTTTTTTGGAATCAAAATATCTAGAAAATTCCTGAAATTGGACAGATTTTCTCAGCATGACAATAAATAATGAAGTTAGTTCACCTATATGTTTTTAAGACAGCTGAATTCAAATTTGTGATCTACTCAACTCCATCAAGTCTTTCTTAGGTCATTTGAAGCTCAACTTTTGTTGAATCTCATTTTTCACTTCACTTCAATATGCTTTGATATGAAAATATGCAGATCAAATCTCTCTCTCGTACTTCATAAGTTGATTTTTAAGCGATTAGTATTGTCTTTCAGGATTTCATAAGAAAATTAGCATCATATTATTTTGCCATCTACCTTGATATATCCTTGAGGATATAAGATATAATGAATGTGAATGGAGTGAAATGAAGATTTCAAAATCAAAACAATTTTTTTGGGACAGCAATTTGGATATTCCAAGTACTCATGCACCTCTTGCGTATGGAATAGTAAATATAAGCAAAACCATTACATAAGGATAACAACTGGCCAGATAAACTTCCATCTCAGACACATATGAAAGGATAGGTACTTACAGTATTTTAGGTAAATATTAGATGTGTCTTCTCATAATACAAAAGGAGTACATCAGTAAACTATAACATTTGGCATCTGAAAAACTCTTGTTTTGTAAATAGATGTGTTTTTACCAACCAGAGGTTGACAATTTTCCAAAAGAAAGGGAAGACCATCTGAACTTGTATGCACCAAATTAGGATTCGTCACATCACAGTGTTAGACATACGTTCAATAAAATACAGCAATTGTTACTGGACCAATCAAATCCCAGTAGAAATAATTTTAGGGAAATGTTGTTTATGCACGATACTGCTCTTCTTTATTTCGTAATAAATGTAAGGTTAAGATAGATAGCCTATCTGCATGAAAATAATTTTTTTCGACTAAACGGTACAATATTTTTTTCACACAGGTATCCAGTAGTTTACGAGAAAAAGATTATTGTTATAATATTTTCAACCTTTATATCATTAGGTTACTACCCAGCCAGCATGTAACGTAACTGGGCACTTTTGTGATGTTCCTTTTAGGTGACAAAGTTACATTCATTTGTAAGGTGCCATAAACCGCTCAGTTACATAGTGCCTAGATGTAGAATGTACCATAGTGACTTTTTTGCTACATACTTGTGTGATATCTATGAGATATTAATAAAATGTGGAAATTTGAGGTCATATGAATAACATAAATTGGTAATTATTTACATTAGCGTAAACCTCTCCAATCTTAACAAAAAAATTCCCCCTACCCCCCTATATTTTCGAGGGTGCTAATCACGAATCTGAAGTCAGATTTCGGTGCTCGCATGTAGTTTTCGAAAAAAAAATTTTTCAAAATTATAACCTCTATGTATACATAAGTGATTTTGAATTTTGAATGTAAGTACGACTCCAAAGACATAATATCATCCCTATGTTCATAATTTTTGTCTTCAACTTCTTACTTAGTGTTCTGTTAATAAAATGTTTTTTTATTTATTTAACTTTTATTTCTGCTTATTTTACCATTAACAAAAATCATCCCATAAATCAGTTACATAAACATTAGAAATTATAATATCCTTA
This sequence comes from Monochamus saltuarius, assembly GCA_025584915.1. Lineage (NCBI taxonomy): Eukaryota > Metazoa > Arthropoda > Insecta > Coleoptera > Cerambycidae > Monochamus > Monochamus saltuarius. The sequence goes on along the minus strand of CM046725.1, from coordinate 52,616,309 downwards.
ATAGTTCCAAGTCCAAGTAGAATGTTAATATTACAAAACTAGTAACTATTTATAAAAGATACATTATATCATGTTGATACATATCAGTAATGAATTTAAGGCATATGTTTCTAATATTACTATTTATGATAATTATTTACATTAGCGGAAATCTCTCCAGAAATGTTGATTAAGGGAGGTTTCCGCTAATGTAAATAGTTACCATAAATAGTAGTATTAGAAAAATATGCCTTAAATTCATTACCGATATGTATCAACAGAATGTAATGTATAGCTTTTAAATGTCCGACAAGTACATAATAAGTACTTCATAATAGAATGTTGGCATTACATTAGCAACGGACATCCCTTAAGTACATTACCAGGAACATTTAAAGTGATGTCTCACAAAGGTCACAACAATACTTCACCGAGATGTACTTTTAAGGTGCACCAGGGAGGACATTTGGTGATTGTATGTCCTTCTATGCAACATAAACAGTACTTTTGTTGCGACATCGCATGTACTAGATGCACTTTAAAAGTACATCGTCAGTACGTTCCTGTGCTGGCTGGGTATAGTCTCTTACGACATCAGAATGCAGGCGATTCCGAATACTGATAGTGTTTACATTAGTTTTTTAAGTGTCAAAAATGGCTTATGTGTACAGCAACTCGGAGATGATGGATATAGTTTTAATTTATCATAAAGTAAGACTGACTGCTTTAACAGCTTCTCGTATGTACGCAGAACAATTTTGCGGTACATAGGCAGCTACTTATTTTACCGTGGTAGTGCAATGCAGACTTGATATGAGAAATTTGCAACCGAAAGGTAGAAGAGATGGATGTCTAGGGGGTCCACGGCGCATTGCAGCAACTTTAGAACACATTTTAGAGATTGTTTAGGAGAATCTCAGAATAAGTACCAAGCAAATCGCTCAACAGATACATGGAATGTCCCAATCAACAGTGTGGCGTAATACTAAAGGATTATGCCTTAAAAAATAAACTTTGGGAATAGTTACTGCAAAAAAATTTCCAGATTTAAAGCTGACGTGTTAGTTATAGATGAAGCTATTTTTTTATACGGAGTGGGATGTATGATATTCATAACACTCATATTTAGGATTCTGAAAATCTGCATGCAATTCAACGGGATCATTTCCAACAAGGACTTTTCTTAAATATTTAGGCAGGGATTGTCGATGATCGCTTGATTACTAAATCGAATAGATGGGGTTCAGTATTTCCAATTCCTTTGAAATTTTCTGCCTAGACTTCTGGAAGATGTGCCCTTAGCTGTCTGACATTTTCAATAAAATATTCTGGACCATTTTAATGAAGTTCAAGGGGTACAATGGATTGAATGAGGAGGACCGCTACCATGACCGCCACGATCTGACTTAAATCCTTTGGACTTCTTTCTGTGGGGGTATCTAAAAAATGAAGTGTTTCGCACCGAAGTGGACACTATTCATGATTTATGCGAACGTATCATAGCTGCTGCCAATAACTAACGAGTTCAAAACGGACAAAAACCAGAAAAATGTGTGTTAGTTCCTAGAAACTGATTACGATGAGCCCAAATATATTTACACGTGGCTAGACCAAATTTTGAACAGTTGTTGTAACATCAGGTATGACAAATTATTATATTAATTAAAACCACAAATAGCAATTGAATTTGCTGGTATAAAATAGGTGTTATAAAATTTTATTTATGTTTTCTCCTTTCAATATTTTGTCTGTTTATTATTTATTATATTTTGCCGCCGTACCGGTCGCCGACTGCATGCGTTACCTTGCGCAAGGTCAAGTTTTACAGTGGCTCATCCAGTGCCGTGCAGAAGTATATTTTTAATCATTTTCGAACTGCACTTTTTGATTTTGTTTACAAAATTGTATTTATAAGTCATCTGTACATTCAATTTGTTAATTTTTTAGATAAGTTCTGGATCACCCTGTATTTTCATATAATATAATTATTTCAAACGTGGAATTACTTGAATTTATTTATCAGAAATGTTTATTGAATTGCACTAATTTGACAAAATTAGTTGTTACCTACCTATATTTACAAAGAATGTCTCATATTTATTTGATATTTGTACTTTATCAGTAATCAATTCATTATTTACAATTGTATTATATGGATTGATTTTGTACCTATAGAAATTGTTAACACGGTTTTTGATTTATGAAATTAAAGTTTTAACAGTCATGTAATAATAGCATTTAATAGAAAAATAAAAGAAATGTTGAGAAAATCAATATACTTAAGATATGATGGTAGATCTAAAAATCAGTTCATTAAATATTTGTCAAGGTACTACATTCGACATCGAGCATTATGCAACCCAACGTACACCAGCAAATATTTACGTAAGTGAGCAATTTAGAACGACTTAAGATTATATAGTGTTTACAACAAATTTCACAAAATTCTGAACATAAAAGAATATAGAGATGAGCAATACGGGTGCCGCATAGGAAATTCATGGATCTTTTAAAAGCACGTCGTATGTAGCACTCAAGGTCTAATACCCACAACAAATTTTAGTCTAATTTACACATTAACGCTGAGAACAACCGAAAACGGTGAGGTGAAATGATGTTAACGCCTGATTGTTAACCGTGCTCGAGAAATAACTACGATTTGTTTATCTTTCGAATTTGTATTCAATACTTCACTGATATGATTAGGATAGATAATAAGCCAAACTGAAGATAAGGTGACAAACACCAGTTCACGCTTGAAATATGTGCTAAAGTAAGAATTTTTGAATTATTTTAAGGATATTCGATTACTGAAAAAATGGGCGACGATGTTGTGAAAGAGTTTGAAGTTTTCAAAGAGGCAATGCGAGAGGAAAATTTAGAGGTGAGTTAAAAATAGCACATCGTAATCCTAAGTGATAGATAAATATCATTGAGTGTGCGTACGGTGGAATTCTATTTTCTTGTTCTCAAATAAGATATCTAGTTCTATTACAGTCAAAATTTTCAGAAATTATAATTAGCAAAACTGATATCTGTAACATATAGAAATTATTGGTGTCATACTCACGCACTGAGTACACACCTACTTACCCATATTCAATATCAGTCTTTGACTGTAACATGATTCATTTATAAAATTGCGTCCTACAAAGCAATAATGTAATACCTAATATAAAGTCGATTAAATTACCATAAATTTAATAACCTACTTCACATCAATAACGATTTAAAAATTTTGCATACACAGCTACGATTTTTATCTTACTAAAAATATTTATTATGCAACTTGTGATTATTTGTTTATATTATGCAGACGCAATTAATGGAAATTTTATAGCTATACCATCTGAGATAAATATAATATTTATTTTATTTCGCTCACTTCGCTTTAACTATATTTTTATACGGGGTGTTCCATTGGAAAATGTGCACACTATAACAGTGAATGCAGGACATTTAGCAGCCCACAAAATACCAGTCATTACCTAGACATTAGTACCTAGTTGATTATTGACTGAATTAGACAATTTATAACAAGCATTCAAATTTACAACAAAACAATACACTTGTATAAGGATTATTATTTCTATACTCGCGTCAAGAATTCAGACGTCTTACGTCACGGCTGACGTTACACATTTGGTTTTATTGTCAGCGTAATTTTAGATATTTGGTCGCGTTAAAAACAAACATTTTTTGCAATTTAGTATAATATATAATGCAAACTTTTACTGTAGTATATAGTTGTATTACTATCAGTTGCAGTTTCTTAAATATTTTGATTAAAATATAATGAATTATTCATTTGCTCGTATGACGTAAGTCGTCTGAATTCTTGTCGCGAGTTACACATAAATTACTTAAGTACGACTTAAATGCGCAACTACAGCAAATTCACCACATTTCTCAAAATCCTACATACAAGGGTATTATTTGTGCGAATAAACAAAATAAAAAATTATATGCGACCAGACCTACATTTATGACTTTAGTAGACTAAGTGAATACTCCTACCGATTTCACTTTATTATACAGACTGGTTCGGCAACTTAAAGAAATAGACAAAATCAGTAAAACGTCCTGTATCTTGGTAATAACAGGAGACATACTAGATTTTTTACTGCATAGTGCGTAGCAACCAGCTGCATAGTTCATTGTACAATATTTTAACGCAGTAGGCTATAAATAACGATACTTTTATAATCTATAATGTTTCAATTTAGAATAAACTATTTGCATTATATTGCTTACAAAAGTTATTATTTTATAATTTTACAAGATATATTTTTAATTATTGTGTTATATTTAATATATAACATACATTTTTCCTTACGGTTACTTTTTAACTAAAATATTTTCCACACATAAAATATCAATATCCATTAATAATTGTTTAATTGTTCACTTGTGTAAATATATTTTCTGACCGTTTTGATTTCATAAGTTATTGATGAGCAACTATGATATGTTTCCGTAAATCATCAATAGTAATAGTCACGGAAAGAATTTTTATTGTCAACAATTTTCGATATTTAGTCGTGTTAAAAACACTAATTCGTTGCAATTTAGTGCAATATATAATGCAAACATTTAGTGTAGTATAGAGTTTTATTTCAGTTGCAGTTTCTTAAATATTTTGATGAAAATATAATGAATTATTCATTTGTTCGTATGACGTAGTCGTCTGAATTTTTACCGCGACTGTATCCACTTCGGTGCGATACACTTAATTCTTTAAATATCCCCACAAAAAGAAGTCCAAATGATTTTAAAGTCAGGAGATTGTCGCAGCTCTGGTACCAATCCCCCTCGTCCCATCCCTTGGTATCAATGCTTGGACACGCTGTACATGGTCCAGATATAATTGTGCCTCGTGTATGATACGCCATACTGCTGCAATAGGCCGTGGAAGTCCTGGACCTCCATCTCTTCCACGATTCGGTTTGAAATTTCCCTCGCGTTGCACACACTTGCATTCACTGCATACCGCGGTAAAAGTAGCAAGTTATTTTTAACACTTGAAAAATTAATATAAAGACTGACGTCACAAAAATTTTAGTGCCTACAAAAAGTAATCGGATTTCAATATTCGGAATTGCCTGTATAGAAACTACAGTAGCCCAGAGATGTAGGTAAAAGTTGAAACTGCTATAAAGTTGAATAATGCTTTACTCGGAAACTATAAGAATTTTACAAACATTTTTTTACGATATTGACTCCATTTTTCATGACGCATCTATTCCCAAATTCTTTTAGATAAGTTTTGAATCACCCTGCAAGGGGTATTCTCGAAATATCGTTTTCTACAAATACAAGTAATTTTGGACATATAAGAACTGAATAATTCAGACATTCAGAGCATAGTAAATAACAGAAATGTTATCTTATGTCACTTGCGAATATTCAAAGATGCCGAAGTAAAACGAATATATAACGACAGAAAGCGGTTTCACCAACAAATGTTTAGGTACAGAAATCTTTGAAAATACGTATTTTTTAAATTAGGCTGTAGATGTAAATATTGCTATAACATAAACTTACATAGTTCTGCATATACAATTGTTCACTTTTGTTTATAAGTATGTGAAAATAATTGTTAAAATGTGGGATTAGAGTAACAAAATAATGTGCCTTACAAACGCTTTTTAAAAATTTATTATTTCATTTGAGGAGAATTTAAATAGTATAAGTGAATAAACAAAACATCACAATTTTATTACAAAAACACACGATTGTGAAAAAAATTCAAACGATTCAAAAGTTTCACGATGATGTCACTTCTGGCATTGAAACTAAATTCAGATAAAAATGTATTGAAAAATAATTGAAATTAATTTTGTTTTACGTGTTTTATTTTTCGAGATTTCTGTATATAAAAACACCATACATTTGATCATTTTACATACAGCGAGCTTAAGACGCCTTGTTTCGGTAGCTAGTGTGGAAAGAAGTGTTTCCAAATTAAATGAATAAAACACTAATTGAGAAGTTCAGTAAGCCAAACAAAACATAAATTTGTCATTAATTTCTATTGAATCTGCATTAGCTGCCACTCCAGATTACACGTCCCTAATTAACAAATGCTAAAGTTGGAATGGTAAAACAATAGAATATTGTTTTAGTTAGAAAAAACAATTAAGAGGCGGCATTTCGAAGATTTGCATTGCATCATCAAAATATATTAATTACCTAATTTTCAAAACTCATGAATTTGATTTCAGAAAATATGATGATTGTTAAGCATATTAATTTCTCGTTTTTATTCAAATTCAGTCGGCACAAATGAAATATCCTTAAGGGCGCCGTATTCTTGAAATAGTGTTTTCTACAAATACAAGTAATTTTAGACATTTAAGAACTGAATACTATAGAGTTTAGCAAATAACAAGAATGTTATCTGTCACCGACGAATATTCAACGGTAGCGAAGTAAAATCAATATATATCGTCAGAAAGCCATCTTTCAGGTACTGAAATCTTTCAAAATACGTATTTTTTTAAATTCAACTATAGATGTAAACATTGTTATAACAACATAAACTTATATATATAAGATTCTTCACTTTTGTTTATAAGTATGTGAAAATAATTGTTAAAATGTGGGGTTAGAATAGCGAAATAATGTGTGTCATCAAATGCATTTTAAAAGTTATTATATTATTTGAGGAGAGTTTAAATGGTAAAAGTGGATGAACAAAACATCAGTAATTTTGTATTTGATATTACTTTTGCTTTACGTGTTTTATTTTTCGAGATTTCAGTACCTAAAAACATCACAAATTTGATCATTTTACGGCGAGAAATACGGCGACCTTAAGAGTCCATTTAAATTAAAGAGACATAATTCTCGCCTATAACTTTCTCCAGATAAATGAATCACTCTGTACAGAGGATTCCAACTTCGAAGGTAACTGAAATATTGAGTAATACAGGCTGTCCGGAAAAGACGTGTACAACGGAAGACCACAGACTCCTGGGTTCAAAATAAGCCGATTTAGCCCAATTTACTTATTTCCAAAATTGCTTCGTTTCGCCGCTAGGGAGCGCCAAAGTTCGCGTAAATTTTTTGTTTATTCCGAATATCTCGAAAACGACTTGATCGATGTTAACCATTTTTGGGCTACGCAGTTATAAGTCTAACCAACACTTTTTGACATTATTTAAAATCTTTTGCAGTCATTAGAAATATAAGAAAAATCATGTATCATGCAAATATAAGCACATATTTTTTTAAACCCCTGTACAATTACTCTCAATTAGTAGTTGACATTATTTAGAAACTTTTTTATACTTTCATAATTTTGAACAGATGAGTAGTTTAGGCAGAAAACTATTTTTCGTATGTCAACAATATCAGCATTCGTTCTGCAACAAATAACGGAGTACCAGAAGTAGGCTCTGATATTTTAAGTATCAACTTCAATACATATTCCGAACAAGTAGATATGCTTTTGGTTTATGGAGTTTGTCAAGATAACGGCCGCAAAGGTGTTAGGGTCTACATACATGGACAGATTCCCTCATCGACAAGTGTCAAATCATCAAATTTTTGCCAACATCTAAAGGCGACTTCGCGAATTTGGTTCTTCCACCAAATGAATACGGTTCAAGGGCGTCAACGTACCACAAAAACTATAAAGGTGGAGGAACAAATCCTAGATAAGATAGAAGAGAACCCAAAAATTAGTGCAAGACGCATTGGACAGGACAAGAAATAGGGATATCAAAAACCATAGTTCATGATGTTTTGAAGGAGCAGTTACTACATCCGTACCACATTCAATCGGTTCATGACCGGTTCATTAACCCATTGACCCTGAAAAACGTTTAGCATTTTGTAATTTAATACAAGCAAAGAGCCCATGATATCAATTTCAGCAAAAACATTTTATTTACAGATGAAGCATATTTTGCTAGGTCAGGAATTATTAATAACCATAACAAACACTTTTATACTGATGAAAATCCACACTGTACTGAAAATAAGACATTTTCAATATGAATTCAGAGTAAACGTGTGGACGGGAATTATAGACAACTTTATTATTGGCCCGGTTGTGTTTCCACATCGATTAAATGGGGTCAACTATTTAAATTTTTTACAGCAAGTATTACCTAATTTATTGGACGATTTACTGTTACTACTTCGTCGTAACATATGGTTTATGCACGATGGTGCACCCCCCATTTTACAATACCCGTTAGTCAGTATTTACATAATCTGTATCCTAACAGGCGGATTGGAAGAGAAAACGATGCTCCTATAAAATGGCTACCTCGAGCACCAGACTTACCTCCTTGCGATTATTTTTTGTAAAGTATATGCCTACGCAGTTAATAATAAAGAGGAATTTTTTAGGTGAATCCAAGACGCAGTTAACATTTTACGAGGTAATCCATGGAGAGCACTACAACTTCGTAAAACCGTAAAACGGATTACTTATTGCGTACGAGAAAAGGTGGTCACTGAGCATTTATTGTAAGGAGATCATAACTTTTTTTTATTTGCTATGTTAATCTTATTATCTCGTATTTATTAAATAGAATATAAATGAGTTTTGTAATTTTCGTTATTTGTTGCAGAACGAATGCTGATATTGTTGACATACGAAAATATTTTTCTGCCTAAACTACTCATTCAAAATTCTGAAAGTATAAAAAAGTTTCTAAATAAAGTCAGCTACTAATAGAAAAAACTGAGAATAATTATACAGGGGGTTAAAAAAATATGTGCTTATATTTGCATGATACATGATTTTTCTTATATTTCTAATGATTGCAAAAGATTTTAAATAATGTCAAAAAGTGTCGGTTAGACTTATAACTGCGTAGCCCAAAAATGGTTAACATTGATCAAGTCGTTTTCGAGATATTCGGAATAAATAAAAAAAATTCGTGAACTTTGGCGCTCCCTAGCGGCGAAACGAAGCAATTTTGGAAATAAGTAAATTGGGCTAAATCGGCTTATTTTGAACCCAGGAGTCTGTGGTCTTCCGTTGTACACGTCTTTTCCGGACACCCTGTATATAAAAAATAGTATTTCACTTACAACCGGTAAAAGATCGTAGAGTCTTTAAGAAGTAGTTTATCTTGTTTTTTTTCTTTTATTTTCTTTTATTTTCACAAGACGACTCAGCCCTGAATATGTATTCCAATGATGTTTTAATTGTATGTACCTATGTATTTAACTCCATAGTACTACATAGTTTTCTTGGACAAAACTGAACATTAGCATTAATTTCAGAAAAAAAGTTGAGTGATCAAGAACAATAAACAATAGATTTACCAAACAGTTTCCTACACTTTCGAAAAAATTAGACACCAATTTCCTCTGTACACAGCACAAATGCGGTCAAGTTCAAATTCGCAACAGTAAAGCTAATGTAGGATATTTTGTTCTGTTTAATTATGAATAACGTGGGTATTTGAAATATTATTATTTATTAATATCTAATTAAATAATAGTTATTTATGCAACAAATACAAAAAGTAAGTGTTTATTGCACGCGATGTGAAATTATTGTCCAGCGAGGCCGTCAGGCCGAGTAGGAGAACACGTTGAGTGCAATAAACACTTTTTGTACGAGTTGCATACAATATTTTTTCTACGTTCATGCAAAAAAAAACTTTATTGAACTATATTTAGTGGAAAAAGTGGTTCATTATTGTACTAGTGCAATAAAATGTTTATTGCATTCATCTGTCATTCTACTACAGCGTTTTGTCATCATGACAAGCATAAACGTTCAAATAGACTTCACATTTTTCTAGTCTTATGTCATCTAAATAAAAATTTTGGTTTTCGCATGAACGTAGAAAAATTATTGTATGCTACTCGTACAAAAGTGCTTATTGCACTCGACATGTTGTCTTACTCGGCCTGACGGCCTCGTTGGACAATTTCACGTCGCGTGCAATAAACACTTACTTTTTGTACTTGTTGCATAAATAACTATTTTCTACGTTCATTCAAAAACCTAAAAATGTTTTATTTAGATAACACTAAGTGTAGGAAAATATGACATCGATTTGAACGTTTATGTTTGTCATTGCCACAAAACCTTGTAGTAGAATGACAGATGAATACAATATAAATTTTATTGCACTAGAGCAATAAAAAACCACTTTTTCCACTATAGTTCAATAAAGTTTTGATTTTTGCATAAACGTAAAAAAACATATTTATCTTGAAAACGATGGGTTAAACCAACATGCATTAAGGACGTACTTTGAAAGCCTTTAGTTTTTTACATATAATAACATAGTACAAGTCAAGAACTGCATTGGGAACAATAACTGTTAAACTTATCTCTGGAACTACCACACTACATATTTAAAATATCTGCTCAGTATTAACGAAGTTTCGGGCAATTGAACTATTTGACTATTTATGAGACATCTTTCCTTCTCTCTCATCTTCAAAAGTAACTCTGAAAGTCCATTGGTTGGTATTTATATTTGGTGCATAACTTTCTAGTATCAAAAACTTAAAAAAAGAACTACATCATTTACAAACTGCTCTCAAAGAAATGGATATACCTAGTAACAGAAATACTAAACAAGCCATCTGGAGGACTAAAGTCAAGGAAGATGTGGAATATCTATCTATCATATATCCGCCTGCACTAACAAAATAGACCGTCTCTTAACAAAATAACGTTAATACTACCTAAAACACTCGGAGGAAGATAGAGGGTATTCTTTTCCAAAACCAGTTACAATGGCAGTATACTCAATACTTATAAGTCTTTTAGCATTCTGTGTACGTCATAGAAATCATAAAATATATAGAACACCTTTACATTATGCATTGAAAAATAGTCAAACTATGTATATGCTTAGAAAGCAGCCATCTTGGAAAAATTTAATGTAAGCTATTGGTAATACTGTATTTTAATACCAGCGTACAATTTACACCAAAACGGAATATTTGTAATTGAACCATAGAAAACATATGTTTCTACGAATGGACGTAAAAGTTTTGAAATTTCCGCCCATTGGTGTAAAGCTACCCCGTCAGTACAACCAACCCACAAAAGCTAAATTACTGCAATATTACCAGACTCGCATTTTTTCCATAAGTTGACTATTTTCGGTACTTACCTATTTTGACATCCTATATATTTTATGGTTTCTGGGGTGTACGTTTGAAAATGTATGTTGGACAAACAAAGAGATACGAATTTGACGGCACACAAGTGCTAAGGAATAATAACAGCAGCTACAAAACCTAATGTGTGTGTAAATAAAATTAAAATTCTGGCGAGAGAAAGAACATTCTGACCAAGAACTCACAGATAGACAATAGACATCCAGAAAAATCGAAATAATTTCAACTGAAGCGAAGGCTTAGAGGTACTGGAAATTTAGAAACGATTCAAACGCAAAATACAAGAACCAGACACCAAATCATACTTCAGAACGTCATGGGTCAGCCATACATCATGGACTACTTTTATATTAATTTCACAAAAAATTGAGAAATTTTATAACTTTAGCATGCAGAAGAAATAATAAGTGTATTTTGAACCACATCTAAATGACTTGTGGAGTGAATTGAAATGATTAAATATTGGTAATAAAAAGTAGATATTCCTGATCATTTAAATAACCGTGATGCCGATATAACTATTATATCAATAGTATTCCTAATTTTGAACCTAATGAGAATACGTTAGATAATTAAACACAAATATTTAAAGTTGGAACAGGTAGATGTTAATGTAATTCAAAACGTTCTCTAAAGATATTATATATGTGTTGTGCTATTATACATGTAACTAACAAATGGTATACACTTATAAAACCATTACCTAATGTTATCAGGCTTCAATATTAAGACCTTCGTCCCATCTCAGTATCTTACCGACAGTTTCTAAAATATTTAAACGAGTGGTGGATGGACAGTTAAGAGATCATAATTCAAATTTTCTTTATTACCCAATATATAGTCTGGTGTTAGGCCATGGTTGTAAAAACATTTTTTAACATAACGAATGACATATTTAAAAAATTGGACAAACACAATGTAACAGTATTTAGTACTAATTGACTTTTCCAAAGCTTTTGATACTCTGAATCATAATTTGCTATTCGCTATTCTCGATAAACAACGAGATGTCTCTACCTTCTTTTTTAAAAAGTTAATTAATAAATCATAACAAGTCAAAGAGTAAGTTTCGCTTCTCATTTTTCCAACTCTCTTTGATGTTTAACGGAGTTTACAAGATTCAGTGCTTGGCTCGCTTCTTTTTTCAATATATACGAGTTAATTTTCAAGTAGTTAAATATTGTAATATTCATTTGTATGCTAATAATAGCAACATTTTTCATTCATTTGATTTGCCAGACATAGTACAAGAAACACTTTCTTTTAATAATGACTGATAACCTGCTTCATATCTATATATATTAGTGAACAACTTCTACTGAATCCAAAGCTTCTCTACAATACATGTTTCTCCGACGAATGCACATTTATGTTGAATGGCGAAGTGAATAGACACAATTGTCGTTATTGGAGTGATACTAATCCGCCTTTAATCAGACACCTCAAAAATTGAATGTTTGGGCAGGCATTTTGGGCGACCTTGTTGAACCATTTTTCATCCAAGGTAATCTGATGGAAACACCTATCTAGAATTATTGGAAAGTACAATTGATCCTAGGATAACACATATTTTAGAAAGTGACGACAATTTACTAGAAAATGAAATAACCTTCCAACAAGATGGTGCGCCCCCGCACTATGCTGCTGCTGTGCGACAATTTTTGGACGACCATTTCCCGGGGCATTGAATTGGCAGAAGAGGTCCCGTCGAATGGCCACCAAGATCTCCGGATCTGTCCCCTTTGGACTTTTTTCTGTGGGGTAATTTAAAATCACGAGTGTACGCCACTCAGCCGGAAACATTGCAAGTGCTACGTCAGAGAATTGTAGAAGAATGTCGATTAATAACTGCGGATGTCTTTAATAATGTTCGAACAGAATTTGAAAACAGACTGTATTATTGTTTTGAAGTTAACGGGGGTCATTTTGAGCAATTCATCAAATAAATCTGATTTATTATTTGCTTCAGCTTTTTTATTTCATTTCTGACTTTTTTGTAAACTCATAGACACATCAATAAAAATTAGGTAATGCGGTCATGTGTAGTACTTAGATGAAAAACTTATTAGTGGTGGGCATTTGTGTAGAAATTCTACGCATAAGTTGGTTTGTCATCTTTTTGTTTGTAACCAATAATTCTGTCAAATCTCAACCGATTTCTAAAAACGGTACGTCACTGTATTCGCAATGAAAAAGGCTTTAAAATGATGTGCCACAAGTGGGGTAGTTGCATTTGAAATTTTTAAGTTGGGGTTGCTAGGCATTAGGGGATGAACATATCGAGTTGGCTTGACTGTCAAAAAAGCTCCCCCCAAGAACAAAAATCGACGGGTCTCGGCGAATTTTGAAATATTCGGTTTTCCAATTATAGGGGAGGTCAAATTTTCGTTGGGATACCCTGTATATTAAACCAATCAAAACTGTAGCATTTATTTCTTGGAGATCTAAATATAATAAATATTAATAAGCTGGTAAAGCTGAAACTAAATAATCAGAATACAAATTTTTGTAATGAATATAAGAGCTTTGGTATTATCTTTGACACTTTTATGAGATTTAAAGCCCATATTATCCGTGTTTCCTATACTCATCTCAATATCATTTACAACTGTTTACTTTATTTAAACAAAAAGCTTCTGACTGAGAAAAATTTATCAAAATATAATTTTGGAGACACCATTTATGGTTCCTGTATTGACTCTGATGACAATCGGCGTATTCAGGTAGTTGAAAATTCTTTTCTGCGATTATCTGGAATCAGGAAACATGAACACATTTCTCATAAATTATTAGAGGTGGCTTGGTTCTCTATGTATAATAGACGAATTACAAATTGCAAAGCACTACGTTACCTTTATCATAAAATAATATGTAGAACTGATATACTAAATATATGATTAAAAGGTAGACTGATATCTTCAATCTACAGAACTCAACATTTTCAGTACGCTTGCCTTTACTAAATAACTAAAATATATCATTGTTTGTCTTACAAAAATAGTCTGTAATTCCTTTTAAATCTGAAACTGGAACAAGGTCTTTTCCACGATCAGTGTCATAGCGTTGCTTTTCATTAGTAGTTCTACTTCATCACTTTATTCACTTCAATTTATTTTATATAAATCATTATGCTGTCATTGAAATTTTTTGATTCACACGTGTTTGCTTAGGATGGAAAGGTACCTTCTTGCACTGGAGGTTCAGTTTCAAAATTTCTTCTGGAGAAGAAAACGATATACCAACCTGAAAATTAATCAAGTGTAACAGATAATTGTTTTGCAGCTGATTTTCTGATATTGTGTTAAACCTTTTCAAACTATGGAATATATGTTTAAATTTTTTTATCTATAACTGTCATATATTGACTATGATTTGACAGTTTCGAATGTCATAATAACTTGCATTATTTCACACGTGATTTTAAAAATTAATAACGTAACAGTAAACTCTATACAATTATATTTATCGTGCAGTTGCTTGGTACATTTATAGCTATATATCGAAGAAAGAAGCAAACTTAATTACAGTTGTTATTTCTTATTTTGACATATATTTTTACCAGTGCTATTAAATTCAAGCCATAAATATTTACAGATGTTACAAAAAACTCTTTGGACTAATTTTTTTTGACATTGAGTATCATGACTTGGAATCATAGTCTTTCATCTGTCACATGTTCGACCAGAAGATTTAAAATAACCTAATTGGTTATAAAACTTTTTTACTAAAGAACATATTTGTAATATAACAACTTCTTGGGTGAAATTTAAGTTCTTATCATTGAGTAATAGCAGCAAAGAGATGAAGGCTTCTGTGTTTTGCTTAGTTTATTGAAATATACTATTAATTCTTTCTCATCAGTTATGTTAAATATCTTTTTTCTCTACACCATTTTATTGAGTCTTTCTATTTTCAGGTACAGCTGGAAGTAACGAAGAAACTTGGAATTCTTGCGCAACACCTAGGTGCAGAAACAACAAGAAAAGAATTGCTGCCCTTCATCAAAGAAAACATAGACTTCCACGATGAAATCCTACTGAACTTATCGGAACAACTCAAACAGTTCATACCTTTGGTTGGTGGGTATCAACATTCCCAACCCGTCTTGGAAGTTTTGATTAAACTTTGCAAAACCGACGAAACTATAGTCAGGGATAAGGCGGTGGAAATATTGAAAGACATCGGGGAAAATCTTAGTAGCGAGTTGACGCAGGAGATGTTTGTGCCAGTAGTCGAAACGTTGGCTAACGAAGACTGGTTTACGAGTAAATGCTCTGCAGCTGCTTTATATTCGGTTAGTATACCTCAAAGTTTTACAAAATATGAAAATTTTCATCTTCTTTTAAAAATTGTGCCTTCTACAAAATAGCAGTCATTCAATTGCCTTATAGCTTCTTTACTTTTAATTTTTTTAAAAAAACTTCCTATAAAATTCATACGCTTTTTAAGATCTTCAACGATTTGTTTAAAAAAAATGAACATCGTATACATGGTGGCTCGTTTTTCATGGCTTACCATTGGTATCTCGGAAACCTTGAAATATAGAGGGTGGCTAAAATTATAAAAAAAGTTGTGCCTTTTGAGAGCCATTGAGACAAACCAAAGAGATCCATGATATTTGCTGACGTTCCTGAAATATTATAAAAAAAAGTTGTAAATGATAGTGCAGGAAACAACTAATCCGCGAAGTAATGCCCCGACCGGCATTGAATTACTCCTGCAGTATCTGTGTGAACATGAGGGCTAACAAGCCCGAAACCGGTCTGTGTCTGGTGATGTGGCCGACAGGGGTTCTTAGCTGTTCACACAGATATTGCAGAAGTAATTCAATACCGGTCGGGGCATTTGTAGTTGTTTCCTGCAGTATCATTTACAGATTTAATGGCTCGTCGCCCAAGGCGAGAGGTCTGCGTTAAGTACCTACTGCAATGTAGGTCGCTTCCTGTAAGTCGAGCCGCTTAGGCCGAGCACGAAGTAGGCAGACCACTTATATCTCACCTCAATTGTGAAAAAAAACTGAAGATAGATGAATAGAAAGGGGTGGAATTTGGTACAGAGAGACAAAAAGATATGAGGCAGTAACAGTTGTAGAATAAAATTACAAATACGTCAATATGAAACACTACTATTTTATAACCCATAAAATTTAAAGAAAATACAATAATTTAAATAAAAAATCTAGTTGTTCTTCTATACTACTATACTATTATAGAGTACTTATACTAGTGTTTTTCCATATTTTTTAAATTTAAAGGTTTCTGTTTTCGGAAATACACAACTGGTATGTTTATTTCAATTGGTTTTATATAGAAGAGATTCTAAAAATGTTGTTTTTCATAAAAATGTTTGCTTGTCATAGATAAATAAAAATTTTGATACAGTGTTTAGAAAATAAAAGAATGAGTAAGTGTTAAAGAGCAAAGAGGCTTTTTTAATTTCACTGGAAATTGTCGTAACAAAAAATGATTTGTAATTAAAAGCAAAAACAAATGTCTAGATATACAGTCGTACTTCAATAACTCGAACCATGACTTGCCACGAAGAAAGTTCGAGTTATCAATATTTCGAGTTACTGAATTCTACAGTGAAGTAAATCTCGTACATACCTATATTTACTTTATAGAATAGCTATATTTATTTCAATAATATGCATTAGGTAATACATATATTGTACAGTCAGTAATTTGTAATTTACGAGTCTCTAATTGTGTCTTAAATAAAATTAATATTATTAGCGCAATCAGTACCTTCATAAACATTTTATTTCAAATACTTTTATAAAAATAAATTTATAATAGATAAATGGAGAGTCTAATATCTTGCTATATTTTTATTGCCAAAAATATGACGTAAGCAATTACGAATGATAGAAATTGGATGGAAAGGGCAGCACTCTGTTGAAAAGAAATTCGAATCTTTTTCAGATAATTCTGACAAAAATTTATTTAGAATAGAAATAATATATAATTTCGGAAATAATATTAAAATAATTTAGGAAACAATGAAAAATTTGGTCTATTAGTCCCCTTTCAAGTTCTATTTCACATATATTACCTAGTTATGGAGACATTTACTCAATAGTTTGTTTTCTTTAACTGGATTTTGTTTTTAAATGTTAAACTGGTAATTTAAAACTAAGTCTATAATTTCAAGTCATCTTAAGAAAGTATGTATAAAGATAATTAATGAAATTTGGGATATAGAGCTTCTAAAGGATGTGGAACCGTGTGTGCCTTCTAAATTTTTTTATGTAAAAATCGCTTTGGCAAATACAGTGTATTTCATTACAACCCATTAAAATACTCAACTTCAATAATTAAAAAAAAATCGTTTTTTGATTTGTCATCCAAAAAATAAATTGGGCTAGATCTTCATATTTTAGCTTCAGGAATTTGTGCTGGAGACACATTGTACATAAACTATTCGTGATATTTTGGAGTCTGGAAAATAGTTAAAGTTATGGGACTACTTTTAGAAACATCTTGTATACGGAATTTATTCCATGTTTAATCATTAACTTCTTTATATTTTTTTATATTTGATGTTTTAAAATATCTATTGGCATTTTAAAAGCAATACCTATAACAGTAATTAATAGATTTAATATTACGTAAAATATAACTTGAATTTTAATATACAGAAAAATAATTTAGTGATGAGTAACAAGCAATTCATTATTTTCCAAATATATTGTTCTCAGGCATTAAGACAATTAATTGTAATGTTTATTTTAGCTAGCTGAAGTTGTTATTTTAAAGGTTACGAATTTGAATACATTTTTATTTATCTATTTTATAATGAAGTGGGCGACTACAAGGATTTAAATATCAAACGAGAATTTGATTCCCAGAATTATTATAATAATAAAAATGGAAAATTACGAAATTCAGTTGTTAAAAATACTTTTTGATCTAAAGCTGATAAGTAACTTGCCGATGTATGTTGTTTACCACCATGTTTAAATAGAGGTCTAAAAAGACGGCATTCTATCCAAATAGCAGCGAGCAAAAATCTGATACAACTCAATTTTAATGTCAAAAACATAGACGGGAAAGGAAATTTTTACAACGTATCTGTACAGGGCGAACACGTGAAAACGTTAGATTCGGCTGTAATTTTGGGGATATCGGAATACTGCAATGTGCATTCCTTGATAATTTTTCACAAGCATTTCAATTTATTTATCAGAAAAATCAATCAAGCAGCGCACTACAAACATATTAACTTTGTTTTTTTTTCTGATGTAACATCGTGTATATTACTACATTTTTGGATTCTCCAGTTTTTCCTGGTTTGATTGATATAAACATGTCATGAGTTATCTTGTACGGTATGCCAGATATCAGTAATTAAATAATTACATAATTTTAATAGTGATTAGATAAAGAAACAAAATTAATATACGCTGAGCGTCTAGACGCTCTAATTTTTTTCTTTCTTAGAAGTATACCATTTTTTACGAATACTGAAAGAACTTTTACGTTCAACCATGTTTCCAAATGAATTGTTCACAATGGGCACCATTTTCTCTAAAACATAGATTTACTCTTCGCCAAAAATTGACATGATTTACTCTGTCTAATAAATAATGATCGTTTCTTATAACGTTACATTTATTCGTAATACGATTTCACAAATCTCAACGAGATTGAATTAGTGAGGAATAAACAATATCCTTCAATGTTCCCCAATGAAAATAATCATATTTGTTGAGGTCTGGCAATCGTGGTGGTCAATTTTGAGGAGACTTATTTTCTCAGCCTAACCATTTATTTGGAAACTTAAAATTCAAAAAGTCTCTAATAGAAGCACTAAAATGAGGCGGTGCCCCATCATGCTTAAACCAAAACTTTAGCCTCAGTTGCAACAATAAATCTTCGATTAAATCAGGCAGAGTATTTTGCAGAGATTCTAAATAACATTCGCCAATTAATAGATATAGCAAAATTGGTTCAGTCAAATAACGATCAATAATACCGGCCCAAACATCGTTGAAAATGTCTAGGATTTATTGCATACATTAAAATATTCATGAAAGTTGTGAACATAGAGCAGTAGATTGGCGGTCTTATAAGCAGTATAGAAATTTAACAACCTCTGCTATCAGAGCTGAGAAGAAAGCGTATCTTTCTTTCAAATTTCAACATTCTAGTGATAGAGATAAATGGCACGAATTAAGGAAATTGAACTTAAGCAAGAGAAATGACATAGTTATCCCAGAGCATTTAAAAAATGTTAATAACTTAAACAAATATTTTACTGAATCTTCTTCTAATATTGTAGCTCCAGACCCAGAATTATTACAATTTTATGCAAATAATAATTTAGTTAATACTCGTTTCAATTTTGAAGTGGTGTCTGATTTTAATTATGCACATAATAAAAAACATAAAGTCTAAAGCATTTGGATGTGATCATTTAAATATAACACTTATATTTTTTATGTTGTCCGTATGTTGTGCCTTTTATTACACACATTGTCAACGTATGTATAGAGCGGTCCTACTTTCCTGAGTCGTGGAAATGTGCAAACGTCATTCCTCTCCCTAAGATTAATAGTCCAACTGAGCCTAACCACCTTCGGTCGATATCAATTTTACCAACATTGAGTAAAATTCTAGAAAAAGTTATGGAAATGCAAATAACTGTATTCTTAAATAATAATAATATTCTTCCGGAAAAACAATCTGACTTTAGGCGAGGGTACAGTTGTGCAACTGCACTCTCTGATGTAACTGATAATAGGTCTGTTCCAACATCTGTCGAAAACTGGTTCAGAACCGTGAAAAATGTTTGACCAACACCGTCTTACGTCGCATTCGCCGATAGTACATTAACAACTTAACTGACTAACTAGTTCTGGACGGTTCGGAATCGATTCTCTCTGTGTTGGAACAAACCAGATATTTTTACGGCAAGGGATAATAATGAAGCTATGATACTTATTTTATTGGACTATAGTAAAGCTTTCGACATGCTTAATCACGATATAGGTACTAATTTCGATACTTCATTATATAGGTTTTACTAATTCTGCTTCTTGCTTGTAGCTCTTTTCTTTCTCATAGGGAGCAGCATGTAGTAATTGGCCGATCCAAATCTTGAGGCAATAGCTCTTGCACTTTTTGAATGTGATATGGATGTAGTATACGTTTAAAAATTCGGTGTACAGAAGTTCTTGATAATCAAATTTCTCGAGATAAATGTTTAGTACTTACGAGCATTTGCGGTTCATCTTCAACTGTTTGCAAAATTATTTCTTTATCTTTTACCCTTATTACACTAGAATGTTCTCGGAAATTATTGAAAAACTTTCCTGTTTTTCGAGCCCGTCTTTCAATATTAGAAAATGTTTCCCTATGGGAAATCACTAGGTTTGGAAATAACCTACGATATTTGTCCACTACAGATTCCTTCACAGAAACCTAACACATGTAAAATGTCAACATGTTCGATTTCCACCTATTTTCAACAGCAAACAGTAGCATAAATAAAACAATTTTATTACTAACTGTTAAATTTTAAAGACAATGCCTACTACTGCCCTTTTGATTTCTTCTAATAAACACTATTAAAGTATTGTTTTAAACAATGTATTTTTTCTTGAAAACCTTAATGTTTTTTTAAAATTTAACAAGAGTAAAAAAGTGTTTTAAATGGACATTAGGATTCTTTTTAAATTCCATTAACCGAAAAAAAAATTTGGTAAGTATAACTTTAAAGGTGACTCACGCTCAATGACCTTGTACTGTTTCAATTTACTTGAACTCATAGTCAAAGAAGACCAATAACAAACCTAAATCATGTACCAAATTTGTTTATTCCATGTTAAAGTAATTCAGAGATATTAATTTTTTTGAATACTTTAAATTAATATTTTGGGACCTCCATAATGCATGTAGCATCTGATCTGTGTCGGTTTTTATGCGAAACACCCTGTATATAAAGTAGCCTTTGAAATGCGGTAGCTTGCATAAATTTAATTATTGATTTAATAACAAATAGGTATCCGATAAGTGAGTAATAACAATAATAAACATTGTAACAAAAATAATTAACTATATCAATGAAGAAAACTTAACTAAAATGAAAAATCTGCTTTAATAGGTGCTACACATAGACTGTGGCGCTTTCTTATTTTGAATTAAGTTACACTTTTAAATTATAGGCCGATATTCTTGCAGGCATCTGTGTTCAAGTACAAAAAGAAGTTGATTTTTAAAGGAATCTTGTCTCTCCTGTAAAATTTACTCTTGGGCAACTTTCATGACAGTGCCGCTAAGTCGTGTTTATAACATAAATATGAGCGTATATTCAGCGTAATATTTCACTCACAAATTAAATATTAATAAAAATAGACATTCTACAATATTTCAATTATATTCACGATACTATGTTCAACTTGGAATTCAGACGTAACTCCTTCTGATTAATTATAACATATTAAATCCCACTCTGTATCTCTTCATGGTTAGTCTCAAAATCACCACATCACGTTCTTTGATGTCTACTCGGAGATGTTGTTCCATATTTTTATTTGTATCCCTAGTTGTACTGGACAGATTTAGTCACAGCGTATTTTTAAACTCATGATTGCCTACTTCTTGTGTGTAAGTCATTTATAAAACCACGTTACCCAATTGCAACAAGATGAAAATGAAAAGTTTCCTGATACTTCAATATTCCACAAGAATGAATTGACACATTCTTTTCTACTACCTCTTATGCTCCTACTTTAATTTAAAAATGTTTCGTAAATGGTGTTCTCATGTGATATGGTCAGTAATTTTTAAAAACATGCTAAAATTCAATAAACATATTTTTTCATGGCTCGCTACTGGCATCTCAAAAACCGTGTAATATACTGGGTGGCTCAAATTAGAAAAAAATTGCGCCTTTTGATGGCCAATAAACCCAACAGATCCAAGATATCTGCTGTCGTTACTTAAATATTATTTAAAAAAACTGAAAATAGCGATTTTAGAAAATGCCATCTGTCGTTATTGAGTCACCCTGTATATTTTATGGTTTCCAAGATGCCAATGGTGAGTAATAAAAATCGGATCACCCTGTACAGTATGTAGCACCACCACTTCCTATATTTTAGAACACGTGTATATATCGATTTTATTTTATTATGCAGGTTCAGTTTATACTAGCAGCACTCTAGTTCGATAAAGTACCTTATTTTAAGTATGTTGTAGGAAAATATATGTGGGAAAATGCTTCGTTTTTGAGATACAGAGTGTCAGTTTCATACTTTTTAAAGTTTTTTCCACACAGCTCCTATAGTTTTTGAGATAATTTATTCACATTTTTATCATAGATTACCTATAATAGTCTACAAGTTCTGCCATGCTTAAAAGTTTTGAAAACGCACAGGGTAATACTTTTTCGGGGGTCAGACCCCATTTTATCGTCCAGAACTTTTTCGTGGTACGCCCCTGACTATTATTTGTAAAAATTTTGGATTCCACGTTAAATGTAGAAACTTTTTTGCGTTTTACATTTTTATCGTAATTGTAACCATTGTCGAGTAATATGGAAAAGTATCCGAACAGAAGTTTTATAAAAAAAATTGTATTCATAAAAATATTCACAAAAAAATTTATATTTTACAGAAACTTCATCAATCTAAATTATTAAAGGTTACATACTTACAACAGAACTTTTGTCAGTATTTATTTATTTATTTATTTATTTGTAACGTTTCATAGCGTTTTAATAACTAAATAAAAAAATTAAGAACAAATAATAAGCCAAGGCCACTTTACAAATAACCCTAAATAATTTTAATTTCAAGTGTTAATGTGTGGGTGGGAATTTTTGAAAATCGTTTGTTTGGACATTATTTTTTGCCAGAAGGGATCAATTCGCAAAACTTCTTAGAATTTCTATAAACCGAGCATCCTAATATGTGGAAATATGTTCCTCTAAATTGAAGGCAGCATGCTTGGTTCCAATAATTAGATGGCTTAATATGTAAATTATTATAAGTTATACTGAAGAAAAAAAAATAAAATTGTAGTATGAGCAATATTTTTTTAGGATTTAATTAAAAAATAATCAAAATCTCAACGATTATAATAATAATAGTATATTTTAAGTCTATAAAATTATAATTAAGAAAACAGTAGGTACTGATTAAACATTTTTATTATAAATTTAAAACATATAACACATGAAAATCAGGGGCCTTTAAATAAAAGTAAGTTATTACAAATTGCTCTTAAGTTTCTAGTTTTATCAATTACATTATTATTGTAATACCTATTTTGTAATACCCCAGATTATTATTATATATATATGAAATTAGCTTAACTAAATTTGAATATCGACAAGTAGATACATTTTGTCCTTTAAAATGAATATTTAAATTTTAATATATAGGATTTTCTTAATATGTTGATGTTTATTTCGTCTATATGAAACTGGCACACATTAGAATATTGAAAAATATCATCTTTCTTTAAATTCAAAAAAATCCTTTTTTCATCTTTAAGAAATTCAATTATAATTCTAATAAAACAGCAAGGAAGCAGCAAGTTCTCGTAAATAATGCCACATTTTATTTTATTCACAATTATATTATTTTGTTACCTAGAAATTAATAATTATTAGGTATATATTTATTTGTACCAAAAGTAGTAGTAAACATAGTAAACAACATTATATTAACACGGCTTTGGTACGGACAAGTGTTATGGAATCTCAAACTACACCAACCAACAATGTTAGTAAACGATCAAACAAGGTAATATGGCATTAGGCAAGGCGCATATTGAGACGCGTATGGCGCGTATGTGGTGACACAGCACAGCACGTACTTTTGTAGCATAAGGAAAGTAATGGGACAGCGCAAATTCATGTCACGACGTGGCACAGCACGACTCGCGTCTGACGCGAGGCGCGCGGCGCAGTGGCAGTGGCACAGTTTTTCGCGCCGCACGCGCCACGTGTTAATAACTACTGTGTTTTCTTCTGTGGCAATGGAAGAAAAATAATTGCTAAAGAGCAAATTCGGAAGTCATTTTGAATTGCCCATGACTTTTCTTTTAGATAAGTAAAAGTTATTAGGAGACTTCCCTTTTTTAACTGTCAACGAATACAGTAATATCTCCTCCTCTTCAGCAGCCCAGTCTGAGTCAGACTCTGTGCTTAATAAATCTAATAAATCCAGTTTTCTTTTTAAATCATTCATTTTTAATAATCCACAAGAATTAATAATTAGAACGACGCGCGACGTGTTGAGAAGAACTGTCTAACAATATGCGAAAGACAACGCTACGCGTGTGGCGCGTTCGTGTGATGCTGCGCGGGTCACGTCACCTCACACGCGCCATACGCGTCTCAATATGCGCCTTGCCTTATTCAAATTTATGTCTGTGATTGGTGGGTGAGACGAGTGGGATATTGGCAGGATGCGCAATAGTATTTGGCTTATCTCTTCCTCAGTCTGTTATTTGCTAATATCTTTTATTTCGATATATCATACAGAGTGTACTGTTGATAATGCAGATATTCTGTCATTTTATAGTACAATAAACAAGATGTTGGTACAAGTATAAGAATGAATATATTAAGTATTAAGTAATTCATATCTTAATAATATTTGAATCAATATGTATCTAGAATAACTAGTTTCATTTCACAACTTCCAATACATACTGAATATAAATATTAATAAAATACGCCCTACTATCAAATTTTAAATAATTATGAATTGATTTGAACTCTGTTTTAGACAATCTACGCTAAGGTAAGTGACGAGAAAAAATTCGAATTGAGAAATAGCTTTCGAATGCTGATACAGGATGATTCTCCCATAGTGCGCAAAGTTGCTGCCATTAATCTCTTAGAACTCATAGATATTATGGATAAAGATACTGTGAAGAACGAATTTATACCCGTTTTTGACAACATCGTCAATGACGCTATGGTAAGTTAATGTAAATGTAAATTACATTTTATTTTAGTCAGTAGAGTTGCAAATATTTAGCCAATGACTATTTTCTACAAAAACGGAAACAATCCTCGATCTTTTTTATCAAAAAGGCCTATGTGCAAAAAATTATTTTTTTCTACGTTCATGCAAAAAATAAAACTTTATTGAACTATATTTAGTGGAAAAAGTGGTTCTTTATTGCACTAGTGCAATAAAATGTTTGTTGCATTCATCTGTCACTCTACAATAGCGTTTTGTCATCATGACAAACATAAACGTTCAAATCAATGTCACATTTTCCTAGACTTAGTGTCATCTAAATAAAATTTTTTGGTTTTTGCATGAACGTAGAAAAAATATTGTATGCAACTCATACCAAAAGTGCTTATTGCACGCGACGTGAACTTAGGATAAACACTTACTTTTTGTACTTGTTGCATAAATAACTATTTTTCCTTCAAGTTTACCCCTAAAATCTCCGTCAAAGTTGACTTTCTTGAAAGTGGGGCGTGGCTAAGTCCTACGTCATAAGTTCCTATCGGGCGCGCAGCGCTTCTCTATCTCTCTTATTACTGGTAGAACTGTTTTTTTTTAAGTTTAACCAAATGAAAAGTGTACCATCTTGTAGAGGGACAATTTGAACATTTTAAATTAACTTCTTTCAGTAGAGATGAACATTTCAAAAACAAATTTTCGATGCTTATGTTTTTCGTAAATATATATCGCTATTGTATATTAAAAATATCACTATGCATAGAGCTAAATAATTATTGAATATTGATCTATAGTTATATCGAGGCAAATGTAATCAAAAGTATAAACAAGTTTTTTAAAAAGTTTACTTCGCTAGGTACTACGGCTTTCAATAAATTGAATTTTGTATGTGCGCCGTGTGCATAGTTAAGCTTATACTTGCGGTGCAGAATATCTGTTATCGGAAATAGGACAGTGCATTCATTCGACGGGTAAAAAAAATTATTTTCCACAAAGACAAATATATTTTTTTGTATATGCGTATTGTCATTGTGATAGATATACAGGTTGTCTCGAATTGCCAGGACCAACTTTTTAAATTAATAAAATACAGTTTTCGAGATACAGGATATCAAAAATTTGTTTAATTAATGACCTTAATTGTAAAGATAGCAATTTGAAAATTTGCACAAATATTTTTCACTTTATGCTACTTTTTAAAAATTTCCTGAAAAATAGGTCACTTGTATCTACAAGTAAAAAAAGTACCAAACGTGAGGTAAAAGAGGCTAAAATGATAACCAATTCAAGAATATATGTGAAATGAGTGGTTTCTAGAGTTCGAGAATTTGTTATTATTTAACCTTATTTACGTGTGTATTTAGATTTAGTAACTGAAATAGTTTATAATCTGCTTAATATTCAGTATTATTTTATCAAAAAGTTTTTTTTAACGGCCTGATGATATCGTGAATAAAACAATATGAAGAGCGTTGCATTAGCCAAATTACATACCTACTTCTCTTTAAATTACTTTTGTAAATTGAATAAACACGTTAAATGGTAATATATTTAATATTTTTGTAAATATCTATATAAAAATATTTATGTTCCTATTGCATAACAAGTCCCTTTAACAAAACCAGAGCCCATTGTATATACACATAAATAAAACACAAAAGTTGTAATGAGAAACGAATACACCGAATCCATATAAAGCGTCAACGGCAGATCTAACAATCGCTGTCGGGATGACATGAACAATAGGATTATATGACGTCACATCCCCCGTTACACAGATTGAGGGAGGAGCGAACATTAGACTTTAATATCTTCTTTGTTTTTGGATCGAATAATCTCATTGTTTTAGCATTAGCTTAAATTGATTAGATCTGAAATAATATTGACAAATTCAGATAAAATTTGATTATACCAAATGACCTCTTACATTTGAAAAACCTATAGCTAATTCAAATAATTTAAACAATTCAATGTTGGTCGGGGCAGCTCGCAGAGTAGTTGTTTCCAGAAAAAATTAAAAAATAAAACGTTTTAATTATTATTAAAATAAGTTCAAGAATCTATTAAGCAAATATCAAGTTAACAGAACATTGAAGTCAATCTCTCTAAAGATATGTTTTACATAAACTGATCGAACTTAAAGTAACTGTTTAACTAATTAAAAACGATAAATTTATATCTGTAAGAAAGTCCCATAGAGTAATATTTAAAACCGTTATTAAAGTTTTAAGCTAATACAGATGATATTATATAAAATTTAGTAGTTTGAGTAACTCTTTCCTTGGTCATCGAAATATTTAAAACAAGTCGCTATTATTGCAGGACTCTGTAAGAGTATTCGCTGTAGATGTCGCTCTTGCATTGGCGAAGAAGCTGACAGAGAAGGAGATAGATGAGTTCATCTTCAAAACCATTGAAACTTGGGCGGGTACGTAAGTATTTTCTTCAGTTACTTATATGTACGTACAAAATCATCTATTATATTTTCTCCAGTTACTTAGATGTATGTACTATTAGGTATATTTTGATTAGTAATATGTCAGTTATTAAGTACTTCTTACAGCGCTGCAAGTTGTAGACATTTACTTTAATTTTAACAATATTAAATAAAAACAATTGAACTTTTCTTTTTTAAGCGGTAATTTGATGATAAAAACAGTATCCATCCCGTTTGTAATGCATATTCAACTTGTTTATTTTTTTATTCGAACATTTAGGGACACTATATGAACTGCATAAACATAAACTGCATCCACAAATAAACATAACATAATATCACATCATAAAAGCCGCTTCACAATCCGCAATTCTTTTTGCAATGGATTGCAGCAAGCTCTAGCACCTGCAATACCATTCCTAAAATTCTGACTTGTAGTTTGTTTTACAGTCATCAATTCGCAATTGCAATAAAAGTGATATCAGCACTTGCACACATGCACACTAAAAACTAAACTGTTTATTAAAATTGTTCGAGTGACAATAACAAGCAGCTTAACATATAAAATAAAGGCTTCAGTTAATATATCTTGCAAGCTCAACAATCATATAATAATCAAGTAGAACCGAAAGAAGGAAATTTGGATTTGAAAGTGCAGCCTAGAAATGTTTGCGTATGATACAAATCACTAAATTATTCCTCAGAATTGCAGAATATCTGGAATAAAAATCGAGCAAGACCAATATTTTGAAAGTGCAAGAGTCTTTCAGATACGATTGCTTTTACAATAAGCTACTGTTCAGAGAACATGTTTGCACGTGCAAGAGACTTGCGTATTGCAGAAATAAAACTCTATAAAGTGGGTTTAACAAATACTTAACAATTTTATAACCTTAAAAATAAATATTTTTAAAATTATACTTTTGTGATGTAACCAAAACGGCAAAAAAATTCATATCAGAATAAAAATTATTAGAAAAACACTTCTAAAGGGTAAATTAAACAGCTCATAATGTCTTAACAAGTAATTAGCTGTAGTAAAGTTTATTATGGACAAGAGGTCTTGGCAGGTTTTTAGATGTATTAGAAATAATAGAATTAATATGATCACAAAAAATTAGATTCGAATCAAATAGCACACCAAGATCTCTTATTGTATTAATTTAAGCATAAATGTAACATTTTATAAAATGTAGTATATATAAAACAACAAATCTTTTTTCGCTATACAAAATAACATTAACAGCCCTATACCTTTCTACAAAAATAAACAGATAGATCATCAGAGTCATATTTTCTAAATTCAATTGTTTTTTTTTTCTTTTGGTAATCAGTTGTTACCAAAGCTGCCAAATATAATAATAACAACTTTTCTATTTGCTTTTTACAGCGCTCGCTGTATCTACTATACATGTAGGCTCTATACAAAAAAATATACTAATCATATTTTCAGATAATCCTTCTTGGAGAATTCGACAACGACTAGCGTACTACATAGCTGAGTTGCAGCGAGTAATTCCATTCGGCAAAGCGAGAGGAAAAATCTTGGCTCTATTCCAAAAACTCGTCAAAGATACGGAACCAGAAGTTCGAATAGTAGTAGCAAAAAATCTCTTCGATTACTGTAAAAACTTACAGGAGACTTACAAGAACCAACCGAAATACGAGGACAATTTCGAACCAGTTTTCCAACAAAGCGTTATGCCACAAATACATCTTCTTATAAACGATCCAAGCCACGAAGTCAAGCTGGCCTTGTCTTCAAATATCCTCGCGTTAAGTTCCCTTCTCAGAGAAGGATGTTTCCGGAAGAATATTCTACCTGTACTGGTAGACGTCCTGGAGAACGAGACTTCTATGCCCATCCAGGCTAACATGTTGCAAAATTTGAACTGTTTACCTACGAATATAGACTTAACGTTGTCAATGCATTCGATCAAGAATGTTGTTAGGTCGCTTATTATTAATTCACAGTCACATTGGAGAACGAGAAGGAGCATCTTCGTGGCGTTTATGCACATCGCTAAGTTCTCTTCTAAAGAATACTTTGCGGAAAACTTAAAAATATTTTATGCGGCTCTACTAGGCGACCCAGTTTTTGCCATAAGAAGAACGGCGCCTATAATCTTACCTCTATTAGCGAAACAATATGGGATCAGTTGGACGTCCGAAAATATCATACCATATTTTACCATGTTCACAAAAGACTGCAGGTATTTGTATAGATTTGTGCCCATGTTTGGCATAATGGAATTAATCAGCCCTTCCCTAGACTGTAGCAACAGTGGAAATGATAATAAATATCTGAAAGATTTGAAAGCACTGACAGAAAGTTCAAATGACGAAGTAAAGAAAGCCGCTATAAAAGTACTAGTAAAAATATCGATGATACTTGATAGGCTAACCAAAAAATTTGAGGAACAGAAATACAAAGATATACTCGCGTTGAACGAGTTTATTTCTGATTTCAGAAATGATACTATTGATCTATACGCTGGAGAAACTATGGATGTGCTGAAAGTTGACAATAACTGTGACATATTCTCTGTTAAAGAAGACACCATTCTAAATAATCACTCGACGTACATAGAAGGAGTCCTATCATTAATTTTTAGGGAATTTTTATTTATTATAGAAGCACTTAACGATGATCCCATTGAAAACATTCAAGTTCGGTCTGTATTTACCTTAAATAAAATAAAACAGTTTGTAAATAAAGTTAACGACGAATTTAACAAACCATGGGTTATGGAAAACCAAAAGCTATTGAACAATGAAGAAATAAAAAATATAGAAAACCAGGTAGATGAAGAATTAAGTCGCAAAGCGTTTGAAATCGAAGAAGGAAAGATCGATACAGAATTAATGGAAAATATTATTACTCCCAGTGAGGATGCCCTACCTGACTTGGGCAATATACCCGAGCTGGAAGTAAGCGGGGAAAGTTCGGATAAAAATAAAGAAGCTAAAGACAAAACTGTGTCAGAAGAAATCGCAGCACTTGAAGCTGATATCGCGAAACGTGAGGAAACGTCTGAATCGAAGCTAGAGCAGGAAGATGGTGGACCAATTTATCTCAACTTGCAAACTAACAGCAACGTCGACGTCACGGGATATGTTAGTTCAGAAACAAAAGCAACCCAAGCAGATAATCCTAGTCCTGGAAAAGATGAAGCTGTATCGAAACCAAAGAAGGAAGACACAAAAGCAGATGTCAAAGAAGTCAATAATAACAAAGAAGTTAAAACCGAGGAACATATGGATGTTGATCAGCCAAATGTTAGTAGCAATAGTAGTGTTTAAATGTATTTAATGATATTAATAAAATTAAAATATATACTTTCTTTTTTTCTTTTTCTTATCTCTTCTTATACCTACTGAGGTTTCCAGATATTCTTAAATTAAATTTGATATTAATATTATTTTAATGGAAACAAAATCCGTTAATATATAGTATTTAAAGGTCTTTTAGACCGAGAGCTGCGTTATTTTCCTCAACTCCGTTCTATTCTTCGCCTTTATTTTCCAATCCGTTATATTTTTCTCCTTTAGATCTATTTCTACTACCTCTCTCCATCGCTTCCTCAGTCTCCCTCTTTCTTCTTGTTGTTAGGTTTATTCCCTACAACTTTTTAACTGTCCATCTTCTAACTGTTCCATACGTTCTATATGCCCTAGTCACTGCACTCCTATTGTTTTTACAACTCTGTCTATTTTTGGTGTATGGTACATTGCATATATTTCCTCATTAGTTCTCCTTCCATAGCCTTCCTTCGTCTTCTTAATAGAATTATTCTTAAGATCCTGCGTTCTCATCTTAACAGGTTTTCTCTTGAGTTCTTATTGAGCTTCCAGGTTTCATTGCCATACACCGCTGTCGGCCTTAAAATTGTTTTATACATTCTAAATTTTATTCCTCTGGATAATTTTTTTGATTTCATTAAGTGGTCGACTGCTGCCGAACTTCTGTTTGCTTTTACTATTCGCCTATTAATTTCTTGCTCCTCATCACACTTAGCTGTTATCAGCGCCCCCAAAAACACATATTCTTGAACTTCTTCAAACTCAATCTCAATTTGAAATTGGTATCTTTTCTTTGTTCTTCTATTCTTAAAAGCTTACTTTTCTCTTAATTTATCTGCAATCCTGCTTTACGTGATTTCTCCACAAGTTTTCTCATTCTCTACTATTTCTTGAAATTATGACCACATCATCTGTATAATTTAGTATTTTGTAACTTTTATACAATATGTATCCTTCTCTGTTCAACTGACTATCTCTTATGACTTTTTCTAGTACTAAATTTAAAAGAAGCGTTGAGAGTGGGTCTCCTTGTATTAGTCTTGTATCAATAGTACATACCTTGCGAACATTCACCTTTTATTTGCTTTTAGTACCTACTAAGGTCATTTTCAATAATCTAATTAGTTTGATTGATACCCCAAATTGTTTGAATATTTTACTTAGTTTATTATTTTTGACAGAATCATATGCTTTCATGAAGTCGACGAATAATCCTATATTCATAGCATGTAGTGTAGTGAGTGTAGTAGGATTTCTTTCACCATGAAGATTTGGTCCGTTGTTGACCTCTCCTTTCTAAAACCTGTTTGATACTCCCCTATCTGTAGTTTTGCTATAGGTTCTATTCTCTGTTTTATTAACGTTGCCATGATTTTATATCGTATATCTAAGCAATGTTATACCCCTATAGTTTCTGCAGTTTGTTGTGTTTTTACAATTGGTATAATCATAGCATTTCATGGAGTTATTATCATAAATTGTTGAAAGCAGAACATACATGTATTTTTTAACCTCGTATTCCATAAAATCTATACGTTCGAACCAATATCAACTTATTTATACTTATAACTACGAAAACATTTCTGGAGTTTATGAAACAAGCATTGAACATAAGTTAAGTATAATAACTGTACCAAGTGATTTAAGTACATTTATATTTCAAATTTATTGGTTTCAAATTTCACCAAATTGGGTTAAGAAACACATACACATCGTAATTTCTTGTGTAGACTAGTAAATATTACTAAATTCATATTACACCATGCTGTGTAACTAAATATAGTTCTTCTATTAATGTACGGTAGATATAAATATATAAACTTTAAAATAAATTTTCGCCATTACATATATTTAGGAAAGGATCCAAAAATTCCTATTCGCGATACTAAAATAGCAACTGTTACATAATTTTATCAAAACAAGGCACTGCATGTACTTTGTTCGATTCGGCAGACGAATCATTCTCCACCAATTTAATAGTCTTCTAAAATCGGACCGTATATCAAACAGATTCGTCACAAATACCATATTATTGTTTGTTTATACTAAATCTGTTCTAATTTTGTACCGGCTTAACGCATTCAGATATATAAAATTGAAATATTTTGGTTAACAACCCACATGAATATTTTGTGGAGAAAATATCCTCATCATTTATTGCGGATGGGTATCCTACTTCAATCAATATAGATATATTGAATATATACAGGCTGTCTCACATAAGAGGGTCACTTCCATGTATCTCGCTTAATATGCGAGACACGTCAAAAATCTTTAAATGTTTTTGTTGCATATTTGGAGGCCTTTATGCTCGGAAAAACAAATTTGAGATCCATGGTCAACTTTATGAGTAATAACAAAAAAACCTGTAAAGTGCCCAAACTTTAAGGCTGTCTCACTTATTTATTTTAAGAAATAGGCAAAACTTATCGGTAATAAATTTTTATTGCAAAATTGATACCTTTCACCCGATATAAACAGATTTTTGAAATATCGTATGTGGTTCACTGCACCCTCTAGGCGGCCAAAAAAAAATTGTATCAAAGCAGACTATGATCACAAAAAATTGCCCGCTTTTTTGTCTTTCATGCAATATACTGTATGTCGCCCTTATCTTTCGTATTTATTACAGTTTTTTCAATTTTAGTATAAAAAATGTATCTAAATATGTTCGTGCTGCTCAAGATAATGTAGAAACTGTTTTAAAGACGTCAATTGCAAACAATTAAGTTGATAGATGACGTGTAACTGAAAAGTAGGCGAGACTTCATCTATTTTCAGCAAGATGGAGCACCCCTACACAATCCGGAAACTGTTCAGAATTACCTTAATCAGCAATTTCCACATCGCTAGTTGGGTACCATGTGTACGATGGAATGGCCAGCCCATTTACCCGATTTGTCACCTCTTGATTTTTTCTTTTGGGGTTATGTAAAAGATAAAGTTTTTCAAACGGTACCAGAAAATGTAGAGGATCTAAAATTAAAAATAAGAGAAGCTTGTCCTTTGGTGACTTCTGAAACCCTAAGGAATGTAATAAATTCTGTCAAGGAGGGTCCGACTATGCGTCAGAAATCGAGGTTTTCAATTTGAGCATCTCGCCTAATTAATTATTATTTGTCTGTATTAGTTATAGGTACTAGTATTAGCTGGTTATTAATATTTTCGGATTAGCTAGTTTTAAGCTTACCTTTTCTGTTTAAATTCAAATAAAAATTTGTTTCTAATGCAGCACTGTTTATTTTAGTACTCAACTAAATCACTGAATCGATTAAATTAATGTTTCGAGAATTAAGAGCATCTCAACTTAAACGTAAAATCGCTATGGAGAATTTTAATTAATGTGTAATCCTCTCCCTCAAGTGATAACACATTCAAAATGATAGTTTTTCAAACCACAATAAATTTTAACAATTTTCAAACTAATGGTTATGTATAAATTATGACTATCGAGTATAAATACTATGACAAGAACAAACAAGTTGTCAAATGGTGATTTTACTGAGGTAATACATTTATTTTCACAGCTTGCAACATTTAGCGTAAGCTACATTGTCTGTGTTAGAACAATTTTAAAGACTCAATTGCTTCTAATGTGAAAACCAGTACATAAGAAAATCTGTATTTTGCATAAAAAGTGCATTATGTTTATTAATTGTTTTCAGTTGGCGTCTTTAAAACAGGTTCTACATTATCTTGAGCAACATGAAAATATTTAGGTATACATTTTTTATACTAAAATTGAAAACACTAATAAATACAAAAGATAAGGGCGACATGTAGTATATTGGATGAAAGACGAATAATCTGGTAATTTCTTGTGGTCATAGCCTGCCTTGATATAATTTTTTTTTGTCCGCCTAGAGGGCGCAGCGGACCACATACGATATTTTAAAAATCTGTTTATATCAGGTGAAAGGTATCAATTTTGCAATACAAATTTATTACCAATAAGTTTACTCTATCTCTTGAAATAAAAAAGTTAGAGACCCTTAAAGTTTGGGCAGTTTACAGGTTTTTCTGTTATTACTCATAAAGTTGGCCATGGATCTTAAATTTGTTTTTACGAGCATAAAGGCCTCCAAAAATGCAACAAAAAACCATTTAAAGATTTTTTATGTGTCTCGCATATTAAGCGAGATATATAGGAGTGGCCCTCTTATGTGAGACAGCCTGTATATAGTTTTAAACTCGGTTTTAAACAGAATAATAACGATATACCGATAGTGTATCATCAAGTAAAGTTGCTTTTTCCAAATCTAGTGTTGAGAAATCAATTTTTCCATGACGTTTTGCTACACAGGTACTTACATCTCTAAATGTAATCGTACAACTCGTTTACATCTAGAGGACAGGGAGAAAGCTTGTTGCCGAGAAAATAAAAAAACTTTACAACAGAACTTGTGATGGTTTTGTTAAATGGTGTTCTTATAAAAACATAAAATACTACACCGAAAATGTACTCCTAGAATATTTTTTGGAAAAATGTGAGAACTGTAAGTCGTCCTCTTTGTAGTCGTATTATTGCATGTTAAGGCTTACGGTGAGCGCTCTATCAAACGATATACAGGGTGTCCGGAAAAGACGTGTACAACGGAAGACCACAGACTCCTGGGTTCAAATTAAGCCGATTTAGCCCAATTTACTTATTTCCAAAATTGCTTCGTTTAGCCGCTAGAGAGCGCCAAAGTTTGAGAAAAATTTTTGTTTATTCCGAATATCTCGAAAACGACTTGATCGATTTTAACCATTTTGGGCTACGCAGTTATAAGTCTAACCGACACTTTTTGACGTTATTTAGAATCTTTTGCAGTTATTAGAAATGTAAGAAAAATCATGTATCATGCAAATATAAGCACATATTTTTTTAACCTCCTGTACAATTACTCTCAGTTTTTTTGTTAGTAGCTGACTTTATTTAGAAACTTTTTATACTCACAGAATTTTGAATAGATGAGTAGTTTAGGCAGAAAAAATATTTTCATATGTCAACAATATCAGCATTCGTTCTGCAACAAATAACGAAAATTCCAAAACTCTCATTTATATTTTATTTAATAAATACAAGATAATAAAATATAACAAAAGAGTTATGATCACTTTACAATAAATGCTCAAAGTGACCACCGTTTTCTCTTATGCAACAAGTAATCCGTTTTACGAAGTTGTAGTGCAGCCTCTCCATGATTCCTGCATTACCTCGTAAAATATTAACTGCGTCTTGGATTCGCCTAAACAATTCCTCTTCATTATTAACTGCAGAGGCATATACTTTAGTTTTTACTGCACCCCACAAAAAAATCGCAAGGGGTTAAGTCTGGTGCTCGAGGTGGCCATTTTATAGGAGCATCGTTTCCTCTTCCGATCCACGTGTTAGGATACAGATTATGTAAATATTGACGAACGGGTATTGTAAACTGCGGGGGTGCACCATCGTGCATAAACCACATGTTACGACGAAGTAATAACGGCAAATCGTCCAACAAATTAGGTAATACTTGCTGTAAAAAATTAAATAGTTGACCCCATTCAATCGATGTGGAAGCACAACCGGGCCAATAATAAAGTTGTCGATAATTCCCGCCCACACGTTTACTCTGAATTCATATTGAAAATGTCTTATTTCAGTACAGTGTGGATTTTCATCAGCATAAACGTGTTTAATGATGCCTGACCTAGTGAAACATGCTTCATCTGTAAATAAAATGTTTTTGCTGAAGTTGATATCATGGGCTCTTTGATCTTGTATAAAATTACAAAATGCTAAACGTTTTTCGGGGTCAATGGGTAGCAATTCATGTACCGATTGAATGTGGTACGGATGTAGTAATTGCTCCTTCAAAACATCATGAACTATGGTTTTTATCCCTATTTCATGTCCAATGCGTCTTGCACTAATTTTGGGTTCTCTTCTATCTTATCTAGGATTTGTTCCTCCACCTCTATAGTTTTCGTAGTACGTTGACGCCCTTGAGCCGCATTCATTTGGTGTAAGGAACCAAATTCGCGAAGTCGCCTTTCGATGTTGGCAAAAGTTTGATGATTTGGCACTCGTCGATGAGTGAATCTGTCCATGTAGACCCTAACACTTTTGCGGCCGTTACCTTGACAAAATCCATAAACCAAAAGCATATCTACTTGTTTGGAATATGTATACGTATCCATGATGAAATAATGAAAAATGAGAAAAATAAACAAACACAACAATAACGACAACAAATAAAGTAAGATCTAAAGTAACTAAGTAATTGAGCAAGAAGAATACACCGAGAGACTAATTTCAGTAGCTGATTAGATTTGACACACAACTGACACTTAAAATAACAGAGCCAACTTCTGGTACTTCATTGTTGCAGAACGAATGCTGATATTGTTGACATACGAAAAATATTTTTTCTGCCTAAACTACTCATCTATTCAAAATTCTGAAAGTATAAAAAAAGTTTCTAAATAAAGTCAGCTACTAACAAAAAAACTGAGAGTAATTGTACAGGAGGTTAAAAAAATATGTGCTTATATTTGCATGATACATGATTTTTCTTACATTTCTAATAACTGCAAAAGATTCTAAATAACGTCAAAAAGTGTCTGTTAGACTTATAACTGCGTGGCCTAAAAATGGTTAAAATCGATCAAGTCGTTTTCGAGATATTCGGAATAAACAAAAATTTTTCGCAAACTTTGGCGCTCTCTAGCGGCTAAACGAAGCAATTTTGGAAATAAGTAAATTGGGCTAAATCGGCTTATTTTGAACCCAGGAGTCTGTGGTCTTCCGTTGTACAGGTCTTTTCCGGACACCCTGTATAACAACCGTCGAGAACTGTTCAGTACCGTGAGAAATGTTTGACCAACACCGTCTTACGTCGCATTCGCCGAGAGTACAACATTAACAACTAAACTGACTGACTAATTCTGGCTGGACGGTTCGGAATCGATTCTTGCTGTGTTGGAACAAACCCATAGTTTTCGCTCAGTAACTCCTCAACGAAAATTTATAAAAATATGCGGTTTTTTTAATAGACTACAAATACTATTTTACGTCGGCGCTGTGTTTTGAAATTTTGAAAATATGCAAAATTCATTTTAAAAAAATTTCAAAACACAGCGCCGACGTAAAATAGTATTTGTAGTCTATTAAAAAAACCGCATATTTTTACCATTTTTCGTTGAGGAGTTACTGAGCGAAAACTATATCCCTTTGGATCGAGCGCTCACCGTAAGCCTTAAAGGCAACGGTAGTTTTACATCATAACGTCGATATTAGCAAATATTCAAGATTAGTAACATTCTTAAAAGAAAGAAAAAATGATAGTTACAAACCGAAGAAGTCAAGAATATTAACTAGAAAGGAAATTGACACGTTTCTGAGAGATTCCCCCGATGAAATATTTTTTATGAACAAGGTAAATTGTCATCTTCAAACGTATAATAAAATGTACCTACATTTTTTTAATTAGGTGGCATTAATTTTTGAGCATATGTGGCGCTTGTCTTGGAGAAGAGTTATGCAACATAATAGATGATATTCTGGATTTACATAAAACTTTGCTAGTAACTATAAAAGAACCGAAGGCGAAAGTACAGCGCACATTTAGTATAATTGATAATGAAAACATATTGAATTTGAATAGATAAAATAGTGTGCATATATGCAATATATATTTTGGATATATCTATGAGATCAAAGTATTTTCGTTTGGGTAACAGCTTGCCGATATTATTTTTTCATAAAAAATGTTGTTTATAATTAACATATTAAGAAATTGAAAATTAGATCTATCCAAATCTAGGTTATTAACCTAATGTACCAAAAAGTTGGCACAGGATCCTGTCTAAATTTAAAATTCTCTGATTAACATACGGTAGGTAGTTAATCATAAGTCTACTATGCGCACAATTTAAGAATATAGCGTACTAGTAAAGTTCTTTTCGCTGTATATTCAGAAAAGCACATAATAATTTTATGAACCAGTTAAAATTTATCAGTTTAGAAATATAGTCAATATATTATTCTAATTTGAAGTTGTGAGGAAATTTATAATGCAGTATAAACATATAAAATGCAAATATGTTTGAGTAACCGAAAAATGCAAAAGTGTTTTATATTTTCATGAATATGACAGCTAGTAGCAATACTGTGATCTGAATTGGATGAAATATTCTACTACATAAAACCATTCTCGGTTCAAACATGGACAAATATAAAAACGGGTAAACATTGAAATAAATCAATTATTAATTTAATCAAGATGTCAACTTGTTAACCATTTCTCTGTATAATATTTGTATACCCAAATATATTTTTCCAAAGAGTAGGGAGTTTAGTGGACCATGACAGGTTGGAAAATAAAGTTAAAAGTCAATTGCACAGGATATCAAAAGCTCGACAAGTCGATATTTACATAGATATAAGGTTAGGTTATGAGAAATATATTGCAGCTACGGATTAATCAAAAGTGTCAAGAAATCCAAACCTAGGAGGGTGTTTTGGAAAGAGTTTGAATATCGTTGAGACGAAGATGTCGTGCCTGCTTGGAAATGTACGGAAGGCACTTTGGACATCTTCTGTAACGTTGTTTTTTGTTTGTTAAAAGCTTCCTTTGTCGGTTTATTCCTAATAAAATAAAATGTTTGAAAAACGAATAGT
Source organism: Monochamus saltuarius (assembly GCA_025584915.1). Lineage (NCBI taxonomy): Eukaryota > Metazoa > Arthropoda > Insecta > Coleoptera > Cerambycidae > Monochamus > Monochamus saltuarius. The sequence goes on along the minus strand of CM046725.1, from coordinate 52,576,892 downwards.
GGTCCATATCTCCGCAACCGTTACTTTGCGGACCCAAGACTTTTCTGCTTATTTTGGTTCATACTATTACCTCCTGAAATATTTTACACTCTTTTTTTAACACCCTGTAGAACGCTTCTTATCTGAGGTCTCTCAGGAGTAGCTAATGACCACTAGATGTAGCTTTGCTATATTTCACATATTTCTTACACCGTTACAAAGAAAGTATAACATTATTCTGTAATGATATCTGTCCATTTTCATGTGTTATTCCAAATTAATCGGTTGCACAACACTGAGTCATATAAATGTTCTAGACAGTAGCCATAAAGTTATTTTAAGTAACAAATACATTTCCCATAAATTTTTGGCAATGACCGATAATTTGAGCAATGCGTTCCACAAAAATCAATCTATTAAAAACAACTACCTCATCTATTCCGATTCCTGATGTAATAAGTTAAAAACATACCGCAGTATAACTACGCTCGACCCTCTTGAAAGGTGATACATTTACACAAATACCCGTCGCGTCGTTTGTTTATTCTGAAAGTAAAAATGGCTAAAAATACGTTCTCTACAATGCATTCGGCAACGAAGCTTAACGTTTCCACGATCATCGTTATATTTCAAACAGTTTATATTGCTGACTGTACAATAAATATGGCAAATAAATATAATATTTTAGTGATTTTAATATCTAACTTGATGGATTATGAAATATTTGGATGATGCTTTATATTCGTAGTGCTTTGGGATACCATGGCAAAAGTGCCTTGATAATCAATTCAGAGATATCGCTGCCTTAAGGGCGCCGTATTCTAGAAATAGAGTTTTCAAGAAATACAAATAATTTTACATAACATTTAATAAATTAATAATATAGAACTTAGCAAATAACAGTAATATTATCTCATCCCACCTGCGAATATTCAAAGGTACCTAAGTATATGACGATAGAAAGCGATCTAACCAACCAATTTCTAGGTATAGAAATCTTTTAAAATATGTATTTTTTTAAATTTTGCTGTAGATATAAATATTGTTATAACTTAAACTTACATAGTTTTGCATATAAGATTGTTCATTTTTGTTTATAAGTACCTATGTGAAAATAATTGTTAAAATGTTGGATTAGAATAGCAAAATAAAAGTTATTTTTTCTACGTTCATGCAAAAAATAAAAAACTTTATTGAACTATATTTAGTGGAAAAAGTGGTTCTTTATTGCACTAGTGCAATAAAATGTTTATTGCATTCATCTGTCACTCTACAATAGCGTTTTGTCATCATGACAAACATAAACGTTCAAATCGATGTCACATTTTCCTAGAGTTAGATAACATTTTTTGGTTTTTGCATGAACGTATAAAAAATATTGTATGCAACTCGTACAAAAAGTGCTTATTGCACTTGACGTGTTGACAATTTGACGTCGCGTGCAATAAACACTTACTTTTTGTACTTGTTGCATAAATAACTATTATTTCAGGAGAATTTAGATAGTAAAAATGGATAAACAAAACATCAAGAATTTTATTTTTGATATTAAATTTGTTCTAGGTGTTTTATTTCTCTCATTTTAGGGCGAGAAATAAGGCGACCTTAAAATTATATGGTTGTATGATACTTTAAGCATCATATAAGAAAAGCACATTTGGAAATGGGAATAGGTATTATAAAAAGATAATACACAAATATTTTTATTTTGATGTAAAGAAAGATTCTATTGATATACAGATAAGTCAGTTTTTTATTGATTTCTACTAATGAAATTAAGGTAGTTTTTAAAAATAATAACAACTTTGTAAATTTTTAAATAAACAGAATTGTTCATATAGAACCTATTAGTTTATCAAACATAGGAAAATATGGTTAACTATGTTCCTGTCACTATTACTCATTCTTTCGCGACTTTTTAACTCAAATCTGAGAAGTATTTATACAGGGTGTAATAAAAAAGCAGGTCATCGCATTAACGGCATACAATATACGAAAATGCTTCCCTTAAAAGATACATATTGTTGAGGTTGAACTTTTAAAATTGTTATTTTGCAATAACTCATTGTGGTTGATCATCATCTTTAAGGGTGTTATTGTAAACGCCTAAAAAATGAACGTAAAAACTGGTAGAAAAAAAGTACTTGGCCCTCACATTTTTCTGACATATGCCCATAGACAATTTCTCTTAATATCATGTCATATTTTATTTGAATTATTTTATTACTCTTGATATTTCTTCGTAAAACTCTTTTTTTCAAGGTAACTTCGATTTTTGAAAAACCAGAAAGGACAGAGAATCGTATCTAAATATGCACAAAAAATGTACCTAAGTAATACTAAAATATAATGCTGAAATTGAATAATTTCTTTTAACTTTTGAGAGGAAATGTGGTAGAGAACATAAAATATCGTGAATTGTACCTTATTCCTGTGTACCCTACATTGTGAAAAATACTTAACATCAATTCAAGTGTATTAGTTTTTTAAAGCATTCTGTGGGGTGCAACAATTTTCAAATTTTTCGAAGGGTAGTTGACGTGTAAAATTCAAGAGATTTTTTGATAAATCATAACAGGTGAAAATTTCTTATTCTAAATGACTAGTTAGTCTGGAAACTGTTATACATCCTGAATAAAACTTATGTAACTGACACAGTGAAGATATATAACTAACTTAGTTTTTTTTAGATTGTCTCAACAAACAGTTATAAATTCGTTGAAAGTTTACGTATAAGACAGCACTATAATATTTTTAAATTACAAATTAAAAAAGAAAACACTCAAGAACCAATTTGTAGATAAGTTACTGAGGTGTTAAATATCTGATAACTGATTTTATACAGTGTTTCTGGGCATAAGACTAGCCAGCTTTACCATTTTACACAAACTAATGTTTTCTAAATTATATAATTTTGTTTAGTAAGAAATTTAACACAATATTTAAGAAACAGAGCAATGCGTAAACGACTTTTTATAATTAGAAAATATCTAATGGTCCTGCCTAAATTTTGCAACATCATTTGTATACTTCCACTCAGAGCATTAAATAACTATTTCAAATACTATGTAACTAAAAAATAGTTTTTCCAAATATGCAAAATATTAATCAACTGTAAAAAGCGTCTTATAAATATATCCAATTACTTTTGGTAAAAACCGTCTTAAAAAATATTAGATTTTTAATAAGTAGAAAAGCCTGTTAATGCAATTTTTAAGTATGTGGGGTAATTAATAAATTAAAATATAGAATTAGTGAATTAAATTGTTAATATTACTATACTTGCGGCAAGAATTCAGACGACTTACGTCATACGAACAAATGAATAATTCATTATATTTTCATTAAGATATTTAAGAAACTCCACCTGAGAATAATAAAACAATATACTACATTAAAAGTTTGCATTATATATTACACTAAATTTAAAAAAAAATGTTGTTTTTAACGCCAAATATCGAAAATTACGGTGACAATAAAAACAATTGCGTAACGTAAGACGTCTGAATTCTTGCCGTGAGGATATGTTAAATTTAGTGTATAACTGTTTCTGTTTTCAGTTTTTTTAGCAAACGAAATTTGATAGGTAAAAAACAACATTTGTTTGTATAAAAATGGTAAATGAGATTAGCCCTGTGTTGAGAGACATTCTGTATATAATCAGTTTAATTAACATTTGAAAAATCAGTAAATTATTTGCAAATAGTTTCTTTGGAAATTGAAATTTGAAATTGTTTATCTACGGCTATTTCTAACGTTGCATGATTTTTAAAAACTGAATTTATCCCGAAAAAAAAGAGTTTTAGGAAAAATTATCAGAAGTAATAAAATATTTCATATAAAATTCCGAAAAGATAAGGTAGGTAAAGTACCCCCTTCCTCCAGTTTCTACGTTTGTTTTTTAGATAGCACTTACAATAATACCCTTAGAGATCTTGTCAGCCACCATATGGCCAAGAAATGTCTATATTAAATTTCAAACTGATACGTGAAAAATTAACCAAATTATTGCGGAAAACCAATTTTAAAAGTTCGAATTCAATACTCTGTATCTTTTAAGAGAGGCACTTTTGTATATAGGTAAGTAGGGTTAAATGGTCTTACTTTGTTGTCAAAAATATGCAGTTAATGGGATGGCCTGTTTTTTATTACATCCACTGTTACGGTATTTAACGCTGGCAAAATTCTATGTCCACTGCTCCTTTGGCGTAAAAATTATAACATAATGTTCTGTGTATAACATAGAACTTCGTATTAGTTTGTAGGCTTCCGTGGCTGTCGTTAATGGTCAGGTGATTTCCGGGCTGGTTGCCACGTCGTCGGTTTAGAACACTTGACGTTTCGAGAGACATATCGCTCTCTTCTTCAGAAGTTACTCTGAAACTGGAGATCTACTGGTCATCGCACTATTTATATCAGGGGTGGTCACTGATCCATGATGTTCCGGTGTGGTGGTTACTGATCCATGATGTCCTGGTGGGTTGGTCACTGATCCATGATGTTCCGGTGGATTGCTTTCACGGATGAATCGTTTCCAAATACCGGGCAGATCCACGCCGCCGTCCCTGTTGAAATGATATGTTGACGATACCTTCATCATCTGGCCCCATGGACGCAACACCGTAGAAAACTTCTTGGATCACATCAATGGGATACATCCAGATATACAGTTCACTATGGAAGTAGAGACAAATGCCGCTCTCTCCTTCTTGGATGTGTTGGTTGAGAGAAAACTAGATGGCACTTTAGGACATCGAGTATATAGGAAGCCAACTCACACTGACAGATATTTAAATGCTGAGTCTCACCACCATCCAGCTCAGAAGCAGGGAATCATAGATACCTTGATTCATCGAGCCCGGATTATTAGTGAACCCAGACACTTGGAGGAGGAACTGGAACACCTACGCATGGCCCTGAAAGGAAATGGCTACACGAAAAGAAATATTGAACGAGCTATCAGTAAATGACATACGCCCATGGAGAAAAAGGAGTACCTAGCGACGACATATCTACCTTACGTGGAAGGATGTACAGATAAAATTGGACGTCTTTTGAAGAAAAGAAATATCAACACAGTATTCAGCACTGTGAAAAAAGTGGCGGCAGCTTTTCCGAAGACCTGCAACAACGACCATTTCCAGGGCCCAGGAGTGTACAGTATCCCCTGCTCATGTGGAAAGGTTTACATAGGACAGACAGGAAGGCACATCAACACAAGGTTAAAGGAACACAAGAGTCACCTCAAAAATAACAACTGGGAAAAATCGGCAGTAGCAGAGCATAGAGCGGACACGGGACACACGGTAGAGCTAAGTGGAGCCAGCATGCTAGTAGAGAAGATTTTGGCCCCGACTATACAGAGAAGCTATAGAAATTCACAAAAATCCGAACAATTTCAACAGGGACGGCGGCGTGGATCTGCCCGGTATTTGGAAACGATTCATCCGTGAAAGCAATCCACCGGAACATCATGGATCAGTGACCAACCCACCAGGACATCATGGATCAGTAACCACCACACCGGAACATCATGGATCAGTGACCACCCCTGATATAAATAGTGCGATGACCAGTAGATCTCCAGTTTCAGAGTAACTTCTGAAGAAGAGAGTTCTAAACCGACGACGTGGCAACCAGCCCGGAAATCACCTGACCATAGAACTTCGTATACAATAATTATTTTTATAATTCAGTTGGAAGAGGTATGTCATAACCCTTTATGTTAATAAAATAATTCTATGTATTTTCTGTTCATAGAACTTTATTTGGCATACGAAAACGTTATTTAGATAGAATATTCTATTCGATCCAGAAAATAACTCATAGTGTAAATATTATAGGTCACACAACCTTATAATTTTAAGTCAGCGGTATTACAAAATTGTTTTAATATCATACGATTATTAGAATCAATAGCATTCATGCTATGTGGCCGTTGATATTACACAAAACTTTATATTTAGCTATGCACATTTATTGCAACTTTTGCATTAACGACTGTTAGCGTATCTATATTTTAAGGATAATCAGGTAAATTGAGTGTTATTTTAAGCTGATGAAACGTTAAGTTGAAACACAATAGCATCAACTTCGCAAGGTAAATGTTTACATTGAACAAAAATCTATGTTAATTAAATGTTTATATACGAATACCCAGTTTTTCAGAGTATAAATACAAAATGTTTTTTGCAGTTCATTTGTTTCTCAATACAGTTACGTATGCTCGGAACACTGCACTAATATAATAAAATAGTTGAATCATGAAAAATAAATTTTAATGATTACACAGACGCTCAAAAAAAAAGTTGTACCTATGCGTCATGGATCAGACCATATCAGCATTTTTCTTTACAGTCAAAACACCTCGAAATATAGATAAAGCCGTAGAACTCAGTATTAAACATTATCGAAGTTTTGACCCTAAGGAAAATTTAGCCAAGACCATTTTCTTATCCGAATAATGAGAAGTGAATTTCGTATATGCTCCTTTCCGTTTGCAACACTGTTCCTCTTAAAAATTCTACAGAAATAGGCCATTATATGCATATTCCACCTACTACAATGAATAACAAAAATATGCAGGATAGCTCAGCTTTAAGAGGGAAGTTGAAAACTTGCTAATCGCAAGAATAAGAATTGTAAGCAATTAGTTGCAGATATAATTAGGAATTTACAGTCTTTGAATTTTGTGATTAATTACTAGTTACATTTTCTCCATTTGCTTCTAGACACACTCCACAGATCATTCGAAAACAACAGGGCACGGAACAATCATTAGCCATATAGTCATTTTTTTCTACTAGTTTAAACAATGACTGTTTCAGATCGTAACTGATATTGGATAGTGAATTATTGATTTTGCAAAGCGTTTTTAACTGTAGAGAAAATCCTGACCCCCGTTAAACTGATCATATTCAGTCTGTAAAAATATATGGGAATAACATGATTTCATTAATGTTGTACACAACTTTTTTTTATACCTGTTTTATAGGGCTTGAATATTTTTTATTAAGATGCAAGAATATACGTATTTATATGAAATCTTTACGCAGATGATAGAATTGGAATACTATACATACACCAAAGTAAAATATCGGAATAATACATACACTTTGGATCGGTCAGTGGTCGCGCGGTTTAAAGCGTCAGTACTTGAATCGAGGTGACTAGATCGCTGTGGGTTCGACCCCCGCAGCCAGTAGCCCGTATATAAGCTATGTTCGTGGAGAGATTGGAACCCTATCTGCGAGTATGGTAGGGTGGAAGAATGTTGGCTTGGGTCAATGTGAGAACCCTAATTAATAACCCTAATTAATGAGGTTTTCCAGGTTTTCCTCATTCCTGCACTGAATGGTGGTTAGGGCCTACCAACGTAAGTCGTTCCTGGACGCAAATGCGACCTGCTTAATAATAATATGCCGCCCCCTCTCCCGCACAAGTCTTCGACTTCTGGGCTAATCCTCGTGATTAGAATGAGGGGTAGAGATATTATTATTGTTACTTGAAAAATCAGTTGTTAAACATATTATTATAAGACAGAGTTGTTTTAATGTATTCTCTAATTGAACACATTTCAAACTTGTACATTTGTGCAAAGATTATGTAAATTATTTGCAAAAGTGAAGCATCAAGTAAGGTACTTTAAATTAGTCTTTCCGACATATCCTTACATCATCAAACGGCATCAAATGATTCGTGTCGTTTGCTAACAGATTAATTATCAGAGAATATACAGCACCAAAATAGTTTTGTTGATTGAAAGACAACAATTTTGATATTAATTTTAATTATTCCGGAAGATCATCTGAAGTTTAGCTCAACGTTTTACTGATGAAAAATAGTGATTTTATTCCAACACCAAGAGCAGAAAACAATGACTTAACCCTAACACAACTTTCTGAGTAAAAACTGGTACCAATTCAGATATGCTGATGTTGTGCTTTTGGTAGGACAACTGGTGTTTAATGTTAACCTCGTCATCTTGAGGCTGATATTTAACAAAAAAAGAGCCAAAAGGTATCATTATTCAGTGATTTTGCAGCATGATAACGCCTTCATAAAAATACCCTATTCTTCCGATCTGGCTCCATCAGATTGCCATCGTTTCTGTTTTTTATAAAACAACCACAGAATATATATTTTTTTAATGATGACTCTGAGTTCCAAATTTTATTGTTGAATACGTTCTTCCAAACCATCCGATTGTTTAGGTGTCTCTAAAAGCTGTATCAGCATGATAAATTTTAAATAAAATTGTCGAATTGGAGATACATATAGGAAAATATACAAGATATCTGGAATACAAATGCTGTAATTTCAAGATTTTAAGGGCTTATATATCTGACCAAACGCAACAATACACGAATAGTTTTTCTACAAATACATTTCAAAAATAAAAATACAACTGCAGTAAAATGCAAAACTGCGATGCGAATTTACAAACCAGGGTACAATTAAGGTTAAGTAAAAGCTCCTATAAAGTATCTAATTTGTTTAAAACTTATTTTTTGTATAGTATTAATGAAGTAAACAATTAAAGTTCTTCAAAAAATGCTCAAAGCCGTAACGTTCGACAACATTGTAATGTGGCAGCTGCTGCAGTTAATCTAAAAGGAATATTAGTCTAGTAGTATTGTGGCTAGTGCGTCCGTTCCTCTCTAGTGCCGCTTTGATACTTGTGTATAAACAGAAATGGAACAATTTATAGTAACCATGACTACCTGCTATGTTAATTTATGCCGAATCTAGCTACGACACGCTTGTACGATAAACGCTTCTCACAAGCAACATTTTGAACACTTGTAGCTATTTCACGTTTTATACCCTACTGTGAAAAGGACTTAAAGAATACCATTTACAATAAGTACCTACATTTATATGTACCTATTTGCAATTATTATGAACAAATACCTGACAATCCCAACATGGTATGTGAGCGATGGTGTCACATATTTTTGTCATAATTCTGTTACCGTTGGCCAGAGAAAAAAAAACTCTCTTAAAATCGATCATACAATCCACAGTATACTAATCAATAGTATACTGTGATACAATCTAACCTCAATTTTTTTGCAGATTATTCAATATTACTATGTATAGTTAAATGTATAACTCAAATCTATAACTTTTCTTATGAATCGAATTTATTATTATTTAATTTTTTAATAAACTCTTGTCCATATAAAAGAAACTTGTGTAATAACACTTCATGGTTCAAATAAAGCCAAAATGCCCTTACCTTGTAGAAGATAAATCGTAGCTTGATATTCGGCCAATTTCTCATCGATGTAGTCCTGAGATTGGTTGGCAATGATTTCGGCAGTGGAAGGACCCGTGTCTTCCTCTTCATCCGGGTCGTAGTTCTGCGGAAGTGGGGGTGGTTCCATTGGTACCCCCACATATTCGTAGTCGCGACTCGGAGGACCGAAACTATCGGGAGAGTACGTGTGGATTCCCCTGAAGCTTTCTGGGGAGTAGGGTTGAATGCCGCGGAAATAAGGGGAGTCTGATGGGGAGGCACACCTGTTGGGTGCGGGGGACGGCTGAAAAATAAAGAAAATAGTTAGGTTTCAATGTTGAATAACCATATCATATTGAAATAAATATTAAATGAGTAGATATATTTTATCCCCACCATGGTAGGTACTGTGTAATAGGTAGAACCTGTAATTAACAGTTTTTTACAAAAGAAATAAGAATAATGTTCAATTTTAAACACGATTTTTTTATATAAATTGTTGAGAATTATACTGATTTAAATACACGGAAAGAAGTAGAATATATATTTAAGTATATTAATAGAGTAGGGTAGAGGTATATTTGGACAGTTCAAATTTGGCGCTTCACTGCATTAAGATGGTGATTATTTACATAAAAGTAAACTTTTATTATAGTACTACCATTGGTCTTATAAACTTTGCTAACAGATAAGTCAAAGTAGGGTTTCAGTAACAAATTACCTCCTATTCTGGATAGGTCCTGAGATCTGGTGATGACGATCGCAATCACATAACACTTAAAGAGAAAATAGAAAAAATTCTGTACACTCAAAAAAAAATATTAGAACAAATTCATAACAACAAAAATTTTTAACGCCCCGCAACTTTTTGAGTTTTCGAAAAAATGTTATGGCTTTATGACATTTTTCGTGTAGAATCACCCCACGGAATATTAATTATTTCAGGACACCCTTTATAAGAGAACTATTTTTGTGTATGCTCTGAATTTAAAATGAAAATATTGTGACATAACTATAAACAAAAAATGACAACGTCATTTTCATGATTTTAACGGAAATACTTCACTATGATTTTAGAATACGTATTAATTTTTCTAATTTGTATTTTAAATTATATTTCAAGTGGTATTGGTATGTAGATAGACATAATTACTTGAATGCACTATTACTTATAATTTTGTACACAGTTCCCACTAAGAACGAAAGGGCATGTCACAAACTCAACGTAGTTTTATTTTTCGCCAAAACTTCTTGCCACCTACCCAAAGACGCTGCTGGTATAAAAGCATTGGAAATGCATGAGGTAGCAGAAGTGAAGGTACAGTAAACGAAGAAATATGGTTAGTATCTTTATTATTTTATTCATTTTTTAAGTCTAGTTTCCCCAAACCTCATAATAATGAAGAAGCATCTTTCGACATAATACCTATTCCTTCTTGCAAGGATCTGTTACGAGAAACCTTGGCATCTCTTGTGCATTTCTCCCAAAATGCACTTGGCATGAAGACAGGTAATGATTAAAATGTAAGGCTTTATTAACGTAAGAGATTTACTTCAACATTTTTTAATAAATAAACGAAACATTGTAAATTCTAGTCTGCAAAATAATACTTTTCTTAAATCTTCAAATGTTCTATTGTTCGGTCAATACCTAAGTGTAATTGTCCAAATGAGTTTAAAGATTTAACGCCCATTAGAATTTTGTCAAAATTGTAGAACGTGTAGTTGATAAAAATTTGCGTAATTTTTTAACTCGTCATAATATTTTACCAATTGTTCAATTTGGTTTTCGTCCAAAACATAGTTGTGAAACAGTTTTCCTGTACATTATAGATGATATTGTGGGAAATGTTAAAAGTGAGAATATGCGCCAGTTTTAATTAATTTTACTAAAGCTTTTGATACTATCAGTCATCAGATTTTATTAGCATTTTTACGTTTCGTAAGCGACAATGCCATTAAATAGTTTTATAATTATTTGAATAATAGAAAACAAAGTGTCAGAATCAATGATAGTGAATCTATTCCTCTTAAAAATTATTTAGCTATTCCACGGGGATCGATTTCAGGCCCTCTTCTTTACATGTTGGATACTGTTAATAAAATAAATAAGGCAACCATTCATTTTTATGCAGAAGACACTAAATTATATTATTGATGATGCAATTAAGGCTATTAATAATGATATTTTAAATTTAATTGATATTACTAAAAAATGATTCTTTATGTATTAATACTACTAACATTATGCTATTTGGTCCTTCAAAATATAGAAAAAAGTATATCAAATTTTGCTTAACTGTTGATGTTCAACAGATCTTTTCTATTAAGGAGGCTAACAATTTAGGTATCATACTTGACTCGATCCTAAGGATTAAATCTTATATTAGCAACTGCATGCGCAAGGCATATTGTAATCTTAAAGTAATTTATAATAGCAGGCAGTTTTTATCTAAGAAAGTTAAGTCAATGGTTTTATCTCAATTTAATTTTGGGGATTCAGTTTATGGTCCATGTGCTGATGCTGCTGACTTCCGACGAATTCAGTTAATGCAGAATTCTTGCTTAAGGTTAATTTTTGGAGTCAGAAGACGTCAACACATTTCTTATATATTATCTGAAATTGGTTGGTTAAATATGTATAATTGTCGTTTTTGCATGGTGCTTGTCATTTAAAAAAGTTGCTTTATATATATTATTTAAAACTGATGTACACAATATCAACAGTGTTGCGATTTAAGGGTAGTTCAACTCCTCTTCTTCACCATACCATAGTTTTTTAAGCGGTCATTTTTGTATCAGATTACTAGCATTTATAATTCGTTACACTGTACTATTAAAGCGTACAACGCTCAGTTAAAACCAAATAAAAATTGAAACTTCTTTCTGATTAAATTAGGAAAAACTCAGTTCTAATGTGGCTATATTAATTTTCCAACTATTTGTGTGATTACTTAAATACACTCACCGGCAAAAAAACGACCACTAAAAATTAGCCCAAATTTTAAAGTTGGCTTCCTCGCGAACCGGTCATTTGATTTTGATTATCTTTTTCTTTATTATTGTACATTGATTTCTCAAAAACGGATGCTATGTAGGAAATTTTTATTCGGAATTTAATTTGAGCATATAGGGGGGCAACAAAAAGTCGAAGTTTTTTTCTCGAAATTTGTGACGCCCTTTGGGGTGCAGGAGCTACAGCCACTGTTACTAACTGGAGCTATACTGCCGCTGTTACTAACTGGAGCTATACTGTAGCCTCAACTTTTGTGAACATTTTGTTTTCTTTAATCACGACATTCTCTCTGATTTTATTGGAGATACACTGTTTTAAAACGACCGTTTGCCTCGCCAATCTGCTAATAGCAGTTGACCTGTTCGAATGGTTTCTTACCTGTTTGTATTTTACATTCAAGCCGATAGCCTCAGCAGATGATTTAGTCGTCCATCCATTAATAGTATCTTTTGTCACAGGGATATTGTCGTACCAATTATGGGTTTACGTTTTCCAGTGTTGATTAGGTTTCAAGAACAACCGATAATATGTTTGCCTTGTTTTGATATCAGTTTACAAAAAAGGCGTACAGCTTTATCTTTCACTATTTACTATTTGTACAGCTTTTTGAACCGCCGTAGTAAGATTTACTAAACACCGGATTATATCAATGCGATTTGTTGAAGACCCAATTTTTCTCGATTTGAAAAAAAAATTCAAGAGGCATGCATCTGCCTTGTCTCATCTCCACGCTAATTTTACAGTACGAGTATGGTAGAATTTACGCATAAGACTTTCAGGGATATTTTCATCCCAGAACAATATTATTGGGTTTATTTCTGACAAACTTAACGGATCTGATCTTATATTTACATGAATCTGTTTGCAGTTTTTTCTTGGTCGCATCGCAGACATCTCGGGTAGTACTTCTCCTGTAAAAGTTTGCACGAAACTTTCCATGTAGTTTTTACTATTGCTTTTTTGATTTCTGTCCCATCTTTCATCCTCATGCCAGTTCTTCTACTCTTGTTTCATAAATAATTCATCACTTCTTAAACTATTAAATAGAACGATTGTAAAGGATAAAATAAACTATTGTGTATAAACTAGATATTTACATCACATCGTAGTACCTTAAATTACTAAGAAATCTGTATATCTGGCAAAAGAAAAATAAATAAATAAAAATTGAACATTGCGTCATACAATATTTATTTTTTGTAGCGATTGTATCAATTTCTAACTCAGAAATCACGAACGACATAAGCAACGCTGAACCCGAAACTCCGCCGGAGATTAGAGTGAAGCGCTTTTCCCAAAACTTTCCGTTCGACATCTTCCAAACTGATAACAATAAACAAGATACAAACTCGTTGTTTCAACAACAGATTTTGCAAAAACCAGAAGTGGCAAAATTCAGAGATGTCGTAACTAGTCCCGAACATACGGAAGTGTTTAAGATTAGAATGAAAAGACAACTTCCGGAAACAGAAAACAGACAACCGAGGGAAATCGTCGACGTGCCTTTGGTTAAGGAAGACAGAAAACCTTCTTGGGATGTCTTGGATATAATGTCACATATTAGGTTCTCGTTCTTCGGGAAACTTTTTGAGGACGGTAAGATTGTTTTTTCACTTAAAATATTTCACAAGTTTTAAGTATATCAAAAAGAAGTAGAGTTAAATAACAATTAAATTATTTTTGTACTTGCGAATAGATTATTAACTTTGACAAACCATTTCTCTTGTCTAAGTTAAAAAGGGCTTCAGTACTATTTTTCCTAAAATAATTTCTAAAAGCTAGCAGATAGCAAAGCTATACAGGGTGTTGTCTGAAGCTATTTATTTGTGGCATAATTTTAGTTTTTCTTTAGTTTTATTGGGTTTTTGCCACACTTCTGAAAAAAATAATAGTTATTTATGCAACAAGTACAAAAATTAAGTGTTTATTGCACGCGACGTGAAATTGTCCAACGAGACCGTCAGGCCGAGTAGAACAATACGTCGAGTGCAATAAGCACTTTTTGTACGAGTTGCATACAATATTTTTTCTACGTTCATGCAAAAACAAAAAAATGTTATTTAGATGACACTAAGTCTAGGGAAATGTGACGCCGATTTGAATGTTTATGTTTGTCATGATGACAAAACGCTGTAGTAGAATGACAGATGAATGCAATAAACATTTGATTGCACTAGTGCAATAAAGGACCACTTTTTTCACTAGATATAGTTCAATAAAGTTTGTTTTTTGCATGAACGTAGAAAAAGATTAATTAAATAAGCCCTTGCACCAAACGGATCAGTCAAGGGTTATTTTTGAAACTAAGTAATCTCATACTAAAAAAAGCAGATAAGTAAAAAAATAACATTTCAATAATTCCATTGCAACACAAATATTAACAACTTCAAGTAATTAAGAGAAATGACTGGTTTGGTTTTCCAATTTAACTTATTTTTTTATTTGTTTGTTGAACATTGCATTATTTAAAAATCCTGAATGTATATATACTATGTGACAAAAAAATACATCACCTTGTTGAGGTCAATATTTTAAAACCAAACTCTATACATACGCTTACGATGTAGAGAGTAATGGATGATAACAAAAATCACCAAAAAAGGGCGACATCTTATCTTATTTTGATATACCTTATTTTTTTTTAATTTTATTCTCTGGTATTTTAATCAGTTTGTTGTTATTATTTGAGTAAAACAGTTCTAAATTATAGAGATTAAAATGCCCAGAGTTAGAAGACGGCAGAATTATCATCAACTGAGTGATTTCTAAAGGGATCGTATTATTGGCCTACATGAGGCGGGAATTAGTTTTCGCGAAATCGGTAGACGGATGCAAAGAAATATTGCAACAATTATTCGTTGTTGGAGAAACTGGTCAGTAGATAATAGGCAACATCGCAGAAGATGCTCTGGACGACCTAGAGAAATGATAGGTCGAGAAGACAGGATATTGCGACTGCTTGCCCTTAGGGATCGGTACAGTACCTACAGATCGATAGGAAACATTTTTTGGGGCCATACATAATAATGAGTTCCGTATATCGCCAAATTCGTTCCAATGGTCTAATTTCATATCGCCCGAGGTTAATACTTTCTCTAACCAATTGTTATTGTGCCCTTAGATTGGAATGGTGCAATGCATGGGTAAATTGGGAAGAGGAATGGAATAAATAGTGTCATGTTTACTGACGAATCTAGATTCTGCCTGTGGACCCACGACGGTCGTAGATGAGTCAGGCGCCGAAGAGAAGAACGGCGGTTCTTAAAATTTTCCGTGAAACGTGAAACAGCTCTTATCAGAGGATTGATGATGTGGGGTGGAATCACGATAGGTATCATAACTCCTCTAGTATTTCTGAAAGGCCAATTGAATGCCCAAACATACATTCTGGATGTTCTGAAACCGTTTGCTATACCATATATTCGGGTGTTAAAAAGTGTCACCGTCCAACAAGATAACGCTCGCCCTCATATTGCAGCGGTTACATTACAGTTCTTGGAAGAGACCAACATCAATATTCTCTCGTTCACCTGACCTTTCGCCCATCGAACATGTTTGGGATTGATGGCTCAAAGGTTGGAAATGCTTCCAAATCCTCCATTGAACTTACAACGGCTGCATAATGCTCTACAAGTTGCTTGGGATGATCTTTTTCAGGACTCTATAGAGCACTTAATTAAAAGCATGCCCAGGCGAACCGCAGATTGTATTTATTTAATTAGAGGGACAACCCATTACTGAATTTGAACTCTAAAGGATGCAATTTTTCTAATGAAAATGTTATCGATTGTTATTCTTGACACCATAACCACATGCAGAAAATTATGCACTTTTACTATGTGATGCGTTTTTTTTTTCTTGTCTCAGTATATATCATATCCAACATATTTCGAAATGATCTATGATTCTAGATCCTTCAAGGCGATACAAAATAGAATACCTTATGTGTTGATATTTATGGTAACTTATCTAGTAGTCTAATACCTACTAAATTATTTTAGATGCTAAACAGAGATTAAACGACGAAGAAAACAAAATAGCCGGTGATCTATCTGAAAGCAAAATGGACATTGGCCTGTTTGAGACAGTCAAAACTACTCTGAGCACTTTACAAGAAAATTCCGACGAACCATTCTTAATGACAGTTTTCGGTGGTCACCTCTCGGAAATATCTGACTGCAAATCTCCAATGGTACAAAGTATCAAACACGTAATAGAAAACACGGATCCAAAAAGTACCCTTGTAGTCCTGACGGGTTCTTGTCCGGACCACGAGGGTGTGCATGTGCATAACTACAAGCGTCAGCAGTTTGGACAACGAAATGCACCTGGAGGTATCCCTCAACATAGACGTGAAGGTCAAATTGTACGCGAGCGATATTTACGAGGACGTAGGTGCGAGCATCGACATCAACGTAAACGCCAAAATGAACATGAGGAAATTGTCGTTCACATAGATGAAAACGGCAGTGAGCACCACGAAAACGAGACCTTCCCAGTTTTTGCTAGAGGTATGAACGTTTACTTTATTGTAAAGGTATTAAACTTACTCAAACCGACTTTAAAGACTTTCCTAAAATTTATCATTAAATGAAGACATATTATACAGGGTGAACCTTAAATAACTACAAATATTTTAACTGCTAGTGTAGTTCGTCATATAGATCACTCTAGTGAAAGCCATTTAAAAAAATTCAAATACTTACGGAGATATTTTTTTTTAAAATACCCACATTTTGAGGACCGCATATCTGTCATAACCAACCTTATGAACCATACGATTTATTGCGAGGTTGCCATATCTCCTCTAATATAAATATTAAGTTTCCTTTAACGTAATAGTAAACTAATACGGTAGTAGTTCTATTTTTAAAATAGGTACTTGTTTGAAGCATAAGTACAGTGTAAAGTTGGGTATGTAGTATGATACGCAGTATTATTAACATAAATTTTAACTGCTTAACTGACCTTAGGTACTATAAACGATTAAAAATGAATTTCCGCAAGTTAAATACATACTACCAAAAAGTATTTAGGAAGATATTATATGATATTATTATGTTCAATGTTCAAAAATTATACATAAACGTACACACAAGCTTACCTGTGTTAAAAAATTAACTATTTAATCAGTAATCCACATTTCACAAGTTAAATGTCATTGTACACTGTTAGAAAGAGACACAAGACACAATTTCCCTAAGTTATTTTATGAAGAATAGCCAAAACCTATGATTTTCACACAGCATATTAAATTTAATTTTCGCCACATAACCCCAAATGAGTCAGTATTTCGAATCCAGAACCATAAAGTGACTTCGCACTTTAATCAGTATAACAAATTTTAAAAATAAGGGTACACACAATATTAAATAACAAAATAGCAGCTTGACGTATGCGTTTAATATCAAAAAAAGCAGAAATCTGTGTAAAACTGGCAACACTGTGAACCACACGTTCAATCTGCAGTGCGATGACTCATAAATGTATGAAAGTCAGCGGTCCTCAACAAGTTTTCTACAGAAAAATTACAAAATTTATTTAAAATTTCACTTTTTTATTTCTGATGTTTGTGTAAAAAAACTATTAATTATGTGTTCTACACAGTGAACTATACTGCTGGTTAAAATATTTGTACATATTTAAGGTTCACCCTGTATACTCTTTAATATTTACTAAATATGTAGGTATGCTAAATAAATAACTCATAGACTAATGTAGTCTAATGGTATCAATAGAAACACTATATCTGACATATTGTATATGTACCTACTGTGAGCTGTAAGTTCGCATATAACAAGCAGATCTTTTAATTATCCTTGTTTAACTACTAAATAATCACTTTAGTATTAAAAATCAATACACCTATAAGTAAACTGAACTACTTTTCTGTTTTAAGGATTGGTTTGTACCTTATATTGAACGCAAATACAATTTTCATAAATTTTAAATAAGAAGCACCAGTCATGTTCACTTTAAATTTAATTGTTCCAGGACCAGAATATTTGAAATTAACACAGTGTTCATTATTATTCGACATACCAGTTGTGGTGAAAACAATTTTAGAACAACTCGCACCAACCTTTGAAGGTAATATGTAAGTAACATTAGTAATATTTGTTAGAATTTATGAAAATGAAGGTAAAATGTAATATAATTAAAGTACAGAGTGTCTATCGATAGCTGCTTTAAGAATGTTTTTTATCACAATACTAAATGATGAATCAGTAATTTGATAAACTAAAGTTAAATAAATTTATAATTTAACTAGGGGTAAGAACGCGTGAGAGTACCCAATTAATTTTTTATTACAAATAACATCCACAATTATTGATTTTTACATCTGCACTAACATGGTCATAGCATTAAGTATCACTCGTAAGCAATTAAAACCCTTAATAGTTTTTATACTTTTATCATAACGAAAAAATACTATATTTTTAAAACTCTAAATACTATGACTTCATAAATGAGAACGTAAATAAACGAAGTTACTAGAATTACCACATTTTCATGTTTTCAGGTAACGATATTTTTTTATACTTTGCCGAATAAAGTACATCAATAATTTCAATAATTGAATAGTGTAATTTTTTTCTCATTGTATTTAAATATATTTTTTACATATTTCGTTACTTTGCGTTCTAATGATTAAACTTTAATGTGTACTTGACAATTTCCATAAAGAAATTTTTTCGTAAAAGTAAGGACAGAAGGTCACAGACGCTATATTGGTGACTGCCATTCCAGAATAAAGATGGGTGGCAACCGTAATAGTTGCCTAAAAGCGTTGAGTGAGAAATTATAGATAGAGACGCAACCTTAATGGCAAAATGCGTATACGATCTACAAGTTTAACACCCTGCATCTTGAAAACAAAGGCCCTAATAGAAAATATCTATAGGGCAAAATGTTTTTAAAGTCGGACAAGAAATAAAGGCCTTCATGTTTGACATTCCGTTATGTTACAGTAGGGTTTTTTGGGCCCGAGTCGAGAACTATTGTTAACGACAATTTTGAGTGTTCTGTGTGATTCAATGCAAAGCAAACAAGCAAAGAACACCTCCGTGAACAATAAGTTGTTGATAAATTGACGAATCTTAGAACCAAAGAACTGCTATTACCTAATACTATCTTGGGCCAAAACTGTATACGCATTTCGCCATAAGGTTGCGCCTCTATTCATAATTTCTCACTCAACGCTAAAAGTACGCAGAGCACGAAAGATTATGCATGCGTGCTCTTTGGGTGCTTACTCTTGCGGAACTAGACCATAAAATACATATCACGGCATAGCAAATCTATGTTGCAGCCGTTACATAAACTGCAATACATGATTTAAAAGGTTGAAAGCCTTTAGTAACACACCACATTATGTATTGAACAACAACCACGTAATTGTAACAACTGACCATTGAGGTCGAAAATATCATATTTGGACTACAAGTGAAATACCGTATTTCAATATTTTTGAAAAATTGGTGTAATCTACATAACAAAATTATGCTAACATATAATCAGGCACATATATCCATCCATATAAAAAATGTCTTTGGAAACTACTATATTATTAATATACAGGATGTTCGGAATATAAGTGTCGATACTAAAGGGGCTTATATATTTGACCAAAGGAAGCAAGGAACTCTTATGAAAAAATATCTAAAACTAATGCTTCTACAAATACATTTCTAGAATACAAATACAACTGCAATAACATGCAAAACTGTGGTACAAAATTACAAACTAATTCACAACTATATAAGGTTAAGTAAAAGCTCCTGAAACGTAATTTGATTTTTTTATCAGTATTAATGAAGTAAACAGTAAAGGTTTCCCATGAAATCCTTAAAACTGTAACGTACTGGAACGTACGACAACATTGCATTCATTACCTGTTGCTACCAACCTCAAATTATTGTAATTAGTAGAGGTAGTCGTTTTTCTGTACCTAATATTTGTTTGATATTTACGTACATAAACAAAACTGGAACAATTTATAGTAACCATGACCAGTTAATTTATGGCGAATTTAGGTAAACTATCTAGTTACGAAATATTTGTACGGTAAACGCTTTTCACATTAATTTTGAACACATAACTATTTCACATTTTATTCATCCATTTTCACTTTTTTCATGCTAATTTGTCGCGACTACAGCGCAGGGTTCCCAGTAAGCGGGAAACCGCTTCTACTGTGTACATTTTAACCTGCTTTAAACTGTTGTTTTTATATCAATTTAAATAAATAGTTACAAATTTCATAGCTTATAAGTACGTATTCGGCGCTGATTACCAGTAAGCGAAAAACCTGCTTCCACTCCGTCTGTACCCTTAGTCGTTCCTACCCTAAATTACTTAATCCTTATTAAAAATTCAGCTAAATCACCCTTACTTATCTTCTTTTTTACCATAAAACAATATACGACACATCACGTTTCATATAATGAAAAGATAATATTTGTTTCTTTATTTCCAGGAGAGGGTAGATCAAAAAGGAGTGTATTCGGGGACATTCGCATGAACAAGGACAATTATAAAAATGTGGCTAATCAAATAAACAAATACCAACGTCTGATATTTAATTTGTGTGTATTTGTAGTGCTTGTTATATAAATTTTGTATCTCCCACCTATATCTATTCGTACATACTTATAATTCAGAATGATATTTATTATATGTTCAATGAACCAGCCCGCCGCAGATTGTGCTAGCTGAAACACAATTCACGCAGATCCTATGTCCTGTTCAAACACAGACCACATACGCGTTTTTTAAATATAAGAACCGACATATCATACCAAATGGATTTTTTTCATTGTCTAGCCGAAAATAATAAAAATGAACTGCCTGCTACCCTTAAAACTGTGCTCTTCGCACAACTTGTCCCAAGTAAATATTGGTTAAATAGTTAGGAGTGTACTTGAAGAGGAATGGGTCCAAAATAAGCTACTCCTATTATACCTATTGTTGAGTGATACTTAATTTGATTGTAAATTGCTGGCAACACGATGGTGTCCTAGATTGCTAGATCTTTCACCACTTGATTTTTCATGTGAGATTAAAAAGATGTTGATCCTATAATTGAAAAATATTATTTTGTAATAATTACACATTTTGTCACATCGGAGAGATTAGAGGAATAAAAATAATGTCTAAATAAAGAACAACTTATATAGGGTGGCCCGTAATGAATGCGGCATGAACTGACTGTAATTTTCAGATATTAAAATATACTGTGTGAGCCATATTGCCTTAGTCCGAATGTTAATATTAAAAAAGATATAGAGAGTAGAAGGGAAAATGTTCAAATTGATTTTACTCAATATTTCAAAAAGTTTTAGAGACTTGTCTTTGAAATTCGATATAGGGAGGGAGATATATATACAGGGTTAACTATGACTAGGTACAAAAGTTTTAACCACGTGCTCAGGGAGGCCTAAAAGACAGTAAAAAAAATATTTCGGAATTCTCGATGTTTAAAAATCCCTCTTTTCCTACGGAATGTCGGCGCCTATGACAATCAATCATCGCCCGACATGGCTAGATATGTGAACTACCATGCGGTCGTTTGTTCAACATTTTCAAGGGTAGAAACGACAAAAATAAACATTGTTATTAATAATAAAAATGTCTAAGTACCTGATAGATAACAGCTAATCCGATTAGCTACAGTATTTTGTATTCGTTCTTAGTTCTTTCGTTGCACACTGCCAAAACTACATTTTCACTCCTTGCAGATTCATCATAATTATCCACTAACATATACTGTATTTAATTACTATCGCGTTTAAAATTAGCCATTTAGCTAATTTAAAGTAACAGTAAGTTCTAGGTTATGAATACTGCATTGCTAGTTGCCTACTTTCCATGCTCCAAACCATGCAGAAGCAAAGTTAGTTTTAATCTAAAGGTCATATTTACAGAACACTGTAAACATCTTGGGATGTTATAGTTTAAAATATTAATTATTTTATGCAAACATCGTCGATTACTGTTAGTCTTGTTGCTATTATTAGTATTAACAGAATTTAATTACACAACAACGCAAGAAGTTTAAAAATTTAAGGCCGTGAGTGCACCTTGCATTAGTGGCCTGCAGATGTCGTCACTCGTCATATGTCGTCAGTAGATGTCGTATTCAAATGCCTAGATGACGGATAAGGTGCTGATTTTGTTTTGTCACACTCTCAGTGTGACAAGTGCATAAGCGTAAGGCAGCGTCAAAGAAGTTTCCCGAGTATACAAAATATTATGCTGAATACTTTTTGAACCACATCGAACAGCTCTTTTATGCCGTGGCGGTAAACGTGTGACAGTGTTTTGATGTATTTGTGTACATTTACGTGTATTTTGTTGTTATCCTTTGTGCTTTTCCCGACCTGAGCAACACCGCCAAACCAAGTAGGTCCCTCGCTTTACACGAAAAGAACGATCGAGGGAAGGAGAAGTCCACAGCAAGTACAAACATCTTTGCAGGTTTTAATTTAAACAAGTAAGAAAACAGAAGATGATCCAACATTCTTAAAATCTCTCCAATTATCAATCCTGGAAATAAATATTAGTAAGGTAGGTGCTGCCTCTCTGTGCCACCATACCGTATTTCTCATTAAATCATTAAATAAAAATCTACATTTTGTGTTTGTGTAATCGGATTAAACTTTTTTGTAGGTATGTTTATTACATTTCTTTATAATACAAATGAATCCTCAATCATTTTTAATGAAAAATAGCATACTTGTTTCATTTCGATAAACTGTCCCGTTTTCGAGATATTCGAACTTCAATCTTTCAATGCACATTGACTTTATAATAACAGTCAACAATATCCATTAAAAGTAACTCAAGTAGGCTTTAACTTAAAAAACGATTGCTATTGCGAACAAATGAAATATTGTGCCTTTACATAACACTCATAGCAGCAAATGTCAAAAAACACTACGCTACAGTTGCTTTTATATATATAAAATAGCTATTTATAATACACGTGTTAAAAGTATATCACACGTATATCATACACTATTTTTTCTACAAAACAATCGGAAGAACTTGAAACTCAATAAAAATAAGAAATCAAAAAATACCGCACAGATCGCAATGTTTATGAACCAAAATTTTCGTAGCAACCAATTTACTTTTAACACTAGTGTACCTAAGCGAAGGATTGATCGTTCAAAAATGGTGGCTATCCAACAGGAAGAAGAAATTTTAGCAGTTGATAATCTTGAGATAAGCAGAAGGCGCTTATGTGCAGCAACAGGGTGCAACAACTATTCTGAAAGTTCTCCATGACAAATGAGACTTCATCCATATAATTTTACCTCTATCGAGAATTTGTTGCTTAACGACCTACCTCCAAGAATAAACTTTTGCAACTTTTTATTACTAAAACAAGGCAATGGCCCTGCATTCCTAAACAAGATATTGCTTACGGACGAGGCCACCTTTATAAGACGTGGGTATTCAGCTGGAGAAATAACTTCACTTAGAAACAAGAAAATCTTCATTTAGAGAAACAGCATGAATTTTCCATAAATAATTGGTGCGGCATTGTTGATGATTTTATAGTTGGGCTATATAAATGGCCAGCCCGTCTTAATAGGTAGCACATATTTGAGATTTCTGCAAGATAAGTTGGCAGGCTTGTTACAAGACGTTCTACTAGCAAATACAAGTGGTAAAGGGACACGACCAGTGCAATGGCAATAAAGTAGCTGACAAGTTGGCTAAAAGTGCATCGGGTCTGAATATTTTTGGACCTGGTCCCTCCAGT
Organism: Monochamus saltuarius; assembly: GCA_025584915.1. Lineage (NCBI taxonomy): Eukaryota > Metazoa > Arthropoda > Insecta > Coleoptera > Cerambycidae > Monochamus > Monochamus saltuarius. The sequence goes on along the minus strand of CM046725.1, from coordinate 52,552,883 downwards.
ATGCTTCTGTTGTCAGCATTTGTTGAAATTATCAAAGGAGACACCCACAAAGAGTTTATGAAACGTTGGGATGAAACAAATGGCTGTCATTTTGCTAAGGAGTACCCCTGCAAGGATACAGCCAAAAAGTACCCGGCTATGTCTAGGACAAACCTTCGTCTGGTGACAGGTATTCAAACTGGACATTGCTGGCTAAGAAAGCACCTCTATTACATGAGGAAGTGTGATACACCTCTTTGTAGGGGTTGCGAACAGGAAGACGAGACAATACTCCATGCACTCTGTGAGTGCACTGCCATCTCGTCAATAAGAGAGTCCGTGTTGGGAGAGCGATGGCCTTCTATGGACTACATTAGAGAGATCCCCCTGAGCAACGTCACCACCTTTTTCTCCTTATTAGGCTGGCTAGCGGCTCAGGTGGACTGATCTCTTAATAGGAGGAGGTACAAGGGGCCTAATGAGGCCTAAGTGCTGTAGCCTTTTTGCTACCCTCCCTTAATTCCAGAATTCCAGAAGTGGTTTTCCACGTAGATGGGTAGATCGTGCCAGCAAGTTGTCTTGACCACCTCCTAACCCATTTGGAAGATTTAGTTTATAAAGAAGATGTTTTATCCCGCGAAGAATTTCTTCAAAAGATCCATGATGGTGTTAATGTAATTGGGAGTAAGGAAGGTACTTTATTTAAAATAAGACGTTTTTTAAATGGTATAAGAAAATGTATATTAATACATTTCGCTCAGTTATTAAAGTAGCTTTTACTGTGATAATTTTTGCAAATTTATTGTTCATTATTAAATTATTTATTTAAAATTTTTATTGTAGTTGGTTTTAATGAATATTGTTGACTGTTATCATAAAGTCAACGTGCATTGAAAGATTGAACTTCGAATATCTCGAAAGCGGAGCAATTTATCGAAATGAAACAAGTATACCTTTTTTGCTTAAAAACAATTACTATAATTAGAGATTCATCTGTATTATAAAGAAATACAAAAAAGTTTAATCCAATTATATTGACAAAATACACTGTAAACAGAGCCTTGTATTTGGTATATTGAAAGTGAACTTACGATATGATATCACACTCCCTATACCGAATTTCAAAGAAAAGTCTCTAAAACTTTTTGAAATATTTGAAAAATTTTCGCTTGTACACCCTGTATCTTTTTTAATATTGACATTCGGACAATGTGGTTTACATGGTATATTTTAATATCTAGAATCTACAGTTTACGGACCACCTCATATTTTATCTTTTGAGAAGTTCTTAGTGGAAGAAACTAATAGGAATAATCTTCGTCTAATTTAAATGCCAAAAATTTTTGAAATCTGCATCGAACTAATTATATGCTACTATTTGAAACGAATAAAATATACACTAGAGATATTTAGAATTTTTTCTTGTAACGACCCATACCAACGTTTAAAGTACTTTAAACTCAACAAGAGTCTCGATTTACAAAGCAAACTCCATAGGTATGTTATCTGTGCCATAGGTGTTAGTTTTAGGGCTTCACTTATACATAGAAGTGACAAAGTCTGCTTCGCATTGACTCGGCAAGTATTTGCCATAGGTTCACTTGAAAACCAACTTTCAAATACAAAAGTCCATTTTTAGAAATGCCTTGATTTTGATGTGTCACTTCCGAAAAACAAGTAAATCTGTTAACAGTAGAACAGCTTTTCGCATTTAAGAACATTGTCGTCTCACGCGTGGTCCAAGCCTTAAAATAAATGTGCCTTCACTCCCCGAATTATATCTGACCAGATGGCTGTAAGGCTGCGTGGTCCAGTTACAGTTACTTAGAAGTTATTTTAAACCGCAGGATTTATCACGTTTGTTAAAGTCAATAACCTTTATTAAAATACGATATACAAGTGAATATTATTAGACAAACATTTATTTTTGAAGTAAAGTAGAATGTCTTGTATGCCTCACTCATTGATTTTGAAATCGACCAGACTGTAAACGGTTTGGTATGTTTATTTCTATTCCTTTCTAGCCACTGTTTACGTGAGTGAAGAGTTATTGTTTTTGGTAATTTTAGTAGTAAACGTACTATAAGCGAGGAACAAGTTATGCATTTTTATTGCTATCAGGATTAGAATTTTGTTTCGTTTCTGAGAAATCTATATTTTCGTATTACCAATTTCACCCACATACAAATAAAGGAATTTCCAATTAGCAGCTGTATTAGGATATTGAGTCAAAACAAGTATAAAGTCAGAATAAATGGAGAGCAAATTTTGCAAGATTAAGATTTTCAACAAATATAGGTACAGTCAGTCAATAGTTAGAGTCAAAATATTTTTATTCTCATTTAAAAAAAAAAAATAGATTTAATACAAAGTTTTGCTTGGTTTTAAAATAAGGTTGTTATGATAAATCTGCATGTATAAGGTGTAAATTAAAAGTTATGTTGGTGTAAATTGGAATAGTTATTTTCGACACAAGTTGCGAAATAATGGTGTTTTAAGCACGTGACGTGAAGTGCCTATTCACCTATTATGCAACATGTATCGAACAAGATTTTTTTGGAAAATCGTCAAATAAACATTCAAAATAGTTTCGACATAATCTTCGATTACATTTTTCTATGATTGCTAGACTATTTTATTTAAATAACTTTAACTAAGTTGCATATACGGTTGCTGTTATCGTTGAGTGAGAAATTCTAAAGAGGCGCAACCTTATGGCAAAATGCGTATCCACTTTTGGGCCCGAGATAGTACTAGGTAATAACAGCTATTTTGTTCTAAGATTCGTCAATTTATCGACAACTTATTGTTCACGGAGGTTTTCTTTGCTTGTTAAACCATTGAATCACACAGAACACTCAAAATTGACTGTCGTTAACAACAGTTCTCGACAGACGGACAAATCTTGGGCCCAAAAAAACCCTACTGTAAAACACGGTGTAACATAACGGAACGTCAAACATGAAAGCCTTTATTTCTTGTCCGACTTTAAAAACATTTTGCCCTATAGATATTTTCTATTAGGACGTTTGTTTTCAAGTTACAGTGTGTTAAACTTGTAGATCGAATACGCATTTTGCCATTAAGGTTGCGCCTCTTTCTAATTTCTTACTCAACGCTGTTATGGAGCAGTATGGTACGATGTTGACAAACTATACAAACATAATAAAAGATTATGACATTTGTGAACAACAAACCGCAATAATTAAACTCGGTATTGATTCTTTATAAAACTTCAGTATGTGTAACGTAGATTCTAGTGATACTGAGAAGTCTGAAATAAAAAATGACACGGAAGCCGCTTTATGCACATTGATTCACATTTTACCAAAAAACTTATGCAATATTTGGTGTGCCGAAAAAAAGATATGTAATATTTCGGATAAAGTTATTCTATCGTACTTGTCCCAGTTATCTTTAAAATGTGCACTCTCTACGAACTACAATTTATTTGAATAAAAATATGGATATTGGTAAATATACCAATGTTATTGCGTTTCTTAAAAGGAAATCAAGTGGTCGTAGATCCAAATTCCAGAATATTTTCTAAGGAACAGGTTGAATGGTTTATCAAAGAGGCAGATGATGAAAAGTATTTATTCCAAAAAGTTATCTTGATTATTGGTATATTTGAAGCCTGTAAGAGAGAAAAATTAACGAACTTATTTACAGAGAACATTGAAGTTGCTCAGTCGTTCATTAAAGTGGCTATTCCCATACCAAAACTAATGTTCCTAGATTATTTATAATACCAGAGGGATATATAGCAGCCAATTTTTTTCATGAATATAGCTTATACAGGGTTAACTATGACTTAGTACAAATATTTTAAGAGGGGATAGGGAAAAATAAGAATTAACGGAATCACCCTTCAAAAAAATTCCAAACTTATTTATAAAGCCAAAAAAAATTTTTTTCGAAACTATATTAAATCCCTATTTATCGCCGTTACTGACCTGTCAGGCGCGAGGTTAAGTATAATCTGCCAGAGGTTAGGTTAGGTATAATATGCCAAAGTCAAAGGTGTCAAACATAGTGACAGGTCACCGCATTGACACGCTTCCAAAGAAAAAAAAACTACAAAATGTAGATTATTATTTAATGAGAAATACGGTATGGTAGCACAGAGAGGCAGCCTTTATCTTACTAATATTTATTTCCAGGATTGATACTTGGAGAGATTTGAAGAATGTTTAATCATCTGTTTTCTTGCTTGTTTAAATTAAAACTTGCAAAGATTTTTGTACTTGCTGTGGACCTCTCCTTCCCTCGATCGTTCTTTTTGTGTAAATCGAGGTAACTACTTGGTTTGGCGGTCTTGACCAAGTCCTATTACTTACGTCGGGAAAAAGCACAGATGATAACAACATAATACACGCAAATGTACACAATACACAAATACATAAAAACACTGCCACACGTTTACTGCCACGGCATAAAACAGCTGTTCGATGTGGTTCAAAAAGTATTCAGCATAATATTTTGTATACTCGGGAAACGTCTTTGACGCTGTTGCACGATAATATGCATTTGTCACACTCCCATAAATCAGCACCTTATCCGTCATCTAGGCATTTGAATACAACATGTTTGTAAATACACAAAAAATACGCAAATTAAATTTTCGAAAAACAAGTACTGAAAAATTATTTCAAACTATCAGACTGTAACCGTATACTATACATCTACAAACGACATCTGTAGGTCACTAATGCCAGGTGCACTCTTCTTCTTTTTATGGCCTACTCACGGCACATAAACAAGGAGAAGAAGAAGAAGAAGAATTTTTAATTTTCATGTGTTGTTAATACTAATAGTAGCAACAATATTAACAGTAATCGACGATGTTTGCATAAAATAATTAGTAATACTTTAAACTATAACATCCCAAGATGTTCACAGTGTTCTGTAAAAATGACCCTTAGATTATAGCTAACTTCGTGTTTCTGCATTGTTTGGAGCATGGAAAGTAGGCAACTAGCAATGCAATATTCATAACCTAGAACTTACTGTTACTTTAAATCAGCTAAGTGACTAATTTTAAACGTGTTATAGTAATTAAATAAAGTATTTTATGTCGGATATGTTAATTATGATGAATCTGCAAGGAATGAAAATGTGCAGTGTGCAACGAAAGAACCAAGATCCAATACAATATACTGCAGCTAAGCGGATTAGCTGGTATCTATCAGGTACTTAGACATTATTATTTTAATAAATATGTTTATTTTCGTCGTTTCTACACTTGACAATGTTGATAAAAACGACCGCATGGTTGTTGACATATCTAGCCATGTCGGATGATGATTAATTGTCATAGGCGCCGACTTTCCGTAGGAAAAGAGGGTTTTGCCCCATTTTTTAAACATCGAGCTAGAATTCCAAAATAAATTTTTTATTGTCTTTTAGACCTCCCTGAGCACGTGGTTAAAATTTTTGTACTTAGTCATAGTTAACCCTGTATACGGTCTACCGGCAGCGGGGCGCGAACCCACACCGATCTAGTCACTTCGATTCAAGTACTGACGCCTTAAACCGCGCGACCACTGACCGAATATTTTATAATCTAAGCTAGATACCTTTCTTCCAGATGGAGTTTAACAAGTACATAATTCCTTAAATTGGAACTTATCATAATTCTGAATTAAACTGTAGATGATATTTATATTTGGATCCTCAAAATAGTTCTACATAATTTTTCCACTCTTCAAGTCATTGCCTCAGTAAAGTACAAGTAAAATTTCAAGTATCGTGAATCACCTAATCCTTAACCCTGACTTTTAACTTAGCTGATTTATTTTTGGTAGATATCATTCTCAATTGCTATAGTTATTAATAAATTCTTTGATTCACGTATGATCTTACTTTCACTTAAGTAATTTTCGAACCCAAAATAATTTAAGATGATAAATAGAGCTATGGAGTAGTAAATGTACGATACATTGCTCTATACAGTTGATATTAATCTAGGATATTTTACCCTTGGGTAAGTAAAAAAATTGTGTTTAATGTATGAATCATTTCACTAATTCAATTTGTTTAAAAAAATTAACTAATAATTTATCATTAGCGTACAAAATTCTGAAGAAAAAGGTTTTTTTCAAAATGATTTTGCTTGTCACATATGTATATAGGGCGTTTCTGAAATGTGGCACCAAACAGAAATAGGAGGTATATCATGTTAATTTGTTAATAATATCGAGTATTTGACCTTTAATCTGCTTTCTTCTTCTTTAAAGAGGTACCTAAGTATTTACATGTTAATAAATTAATTTATATATTTATTCTACAGTGACTCTGATTTTTCGTGTTCAAAGAAATTATAGAGCATGAACAAATAATAGGGGTCTTTCATAACATTGTTGTCTATGACACTATGTTTTCGTGATACAGGGCCTTCAACTCAAAAAATATTTTCCTTATATATACTACACAAATAAATATTTTTCGATATAACTCGGTATTATCAAAATAAGTTAATATTTTGACTTTTTCTAACCAGGGTTATCCTATGAAATTTTTAAAATTGCAGTCAAGGATATATTAAACAAGTACAAAAACACGCGGTGTATAACAAACTACATCTATTGGCCATTCGCTATTCTATGCCGGACTGATACCACAGACACCAAACATTCTACATGCAGTAGATACCATTGAAAGCTGTCGACGAGAAACGATACTTTGCAAACACGGAATTCCAGGAAACAACTGCTCTGCGTTCTAATGCCCCGACCAGCATTGAATAACATCTTGAAAACCTATAGCAGACAGCTAAAGTCACTTGTCAGTAGCCCACCAGAGATATACCGGTTTCAAGCCATTATTAGCTATCATCAGTATGCCATAGGTGATGTAGGTATCTGACGAATAATTTAATTTAAATATTGATTAAAGTGATATCCATCTTCGCCAATGCAACCATAGCATCCATTGCTTAAGCACGTCTAGTCCGAATTAGCATATTATTTATTTCATCCCAAGCTCTTCGCATATGATTAGGTAATAGATTATGTTATACACTAGAGATGCATACACTGTTTCCTTTGAAATGCCCCAAAGAAAAAATCTAGTGGATTGAGATACACCGGTGATCGATCTGGCCAAGCAACTAGACAACCTCGACCAATCCATATTTCCCCGTAGATCGTAATTAACCACCTGTCAATAATGTTGTTCCAAACTTAGAAACAAGCCTACTTAATCCCATAATTTTTGCAAAATTTTTTGTAAGATCCTGATTAGAAAAAGTCAAAATATCTGAAAAACGAAGATTCTTAGTGAATTTTCTTAAGAGCCTTTTTCCAGAAAATGGAATAAAATTTTAATATTTGCACTAAGAAAATACTTTTCACCCTTACACTTTCGCGTAGAAGTTTAGGGGTTCAATTGTGATCAAAATACGGGATGTTAATTAAGTATGTGCACAAACTTTAAGGGGTTAATCTATGATTGATTTTAATACAAAATATTCATATAAACATGGATCCGCAACGGCTTTATTTTCCAGATATAAGGTTTAAAGTTTGAAAAAAAAAATGTTTAATCTATTTTCTGAGTAGTAAGAGCTACTTAGTTACAACTTGGCACATCCTAATAGGTATTTAGATATTACATTTTGCGGGTATTAAATTATTTTTAATTTATTTTCTTGATCTACCTCGCAATAATTTTGAGCAATTTTAACTCTTAACTTAACTTAAATTGCGTGCATAAGAAAGAAATTAAGAAATTTTCTCGAAAACGATTATTGTTAGGATAATTGACTTTTTTCCGGCGAGATAAAAAACCGACATGTGCGAAAAAGACACTTTTTCTACCAGCTGCACATATGACTTTTTTAATAGTGTTTAGAAAAGTTATACATTTAGTAACTACATCAAGTAGCCTTAAAGATATTGGGTCAAAGAGAGATCAATATTAATACAAACTTGACCTCTATTTCATCAAATACATGCTGAGGGCATTCCATAATTAATTGCAAGAAAATTCAAATTTATAATAATGATAAAAAATTATTTAAATTGACAATAAATGAATAGTTAGAATATATTACGTATTTTTTGGGTATTTTCCTGCACTTGTTAGGGAAAACTTTTCCTAACTCAAATTAGTTACTAAATGCACAACTTCAAAACACTATTAAAAAATATATTTATTTGTTTAGTAGATAATAAAGAAATTAAAACATTCTTGAACGCCCTATGTATCAGGTAAACGGTGTCATAGAGAAAAATGTTATTAGGAAAGACCTTTATTATTTATTCATGTTTTATTGTTTACCAAAATCAAGAACAACAACGAAAAATAGGGACACCCTGTATATATGACTGACATTATTTTATAGAGAATCGATTTGAGTTCTTATTATGCAGAATTTGATAATCTGCATCCTATACTTCTTTAGTATATGATGCATCAGGATGAAACAGTTACAGGGTGATAAGTACACGCTGCCAAGATATTTTTAAAAATAAGTACATAGTTGCTGATCAGATAATGAAACTCAATTTTTAAGATTATCGATTGCAATGGTGTTAGAAGAATGCTTTTTTCTTATTCACTTATTTTGATCTGTTTCTATAACTGTTGTAAACAATGTTGATTGATACCTACTTATTTTATAATTTTGTACTTATAAACATTCATAACTAAACAATAAAACACAATATTTTAACTAGAAGCTATATGAACATCACCTCGCAGTTGCTAGAAACTAAATAATAATCCTTTAAAAGTGAATTATGTATATATTTTTTTATAAAATGGGTAAATAAAGACTTACCAAAGTCTAAAGTAACTGCAAATTTATCTGTCAACAATGGAACAAAGAAAGAGATATAGAAAAAACTTTTCAACTTTACCTTTTTCTTATTTTCACTTCACTTTATTGAAATGCACTCAGAGAGAACTAACTGACAATTATATTACTGTCAGGACGTATACAACAACTCAAATAGAATTTTATGTGAAACGAAAAAGTTCCCAAAAAACGGTACCTACCGAATGCCAGCAGGTCCATAAATATTTTTGTTTCTTTGCATATGCAAGGCACGTATTCAACTGTAAAAGTACCTACAGACACATATCTACATAACTAAAGGCATGTGCTTACGTTTAAGTTTTACTTTAAATGCAGTTTTCTCTAAAATGGTGTAATTTAGCGACATGTAACAAGTATAGCTTTTTAAAACTAATAGATTGCCTGTACATTTAACACAAAAATTAATCACATATTCGTGAGTATCATGCAAAAAAACCTTGTACAATATTTGAATACGATTACCTAAGAAATAAAATAATTAAAAAACTATTTTCTTGGGCCTATAACTTCATAAGGAAGCAAGATGGTACTAAGGTAAAATGATTTAAATCACGTTATTTTTGTCCAAGGAGTATGGCACATTCTTTAATAAACATCCTGTATGTAATGCATATACAGGGTGTTTCAAAACATGTGTCGAAAAAGTTCAACATTGGTCCGCAAACGTACCGTTTTCGAAATATAGGGTGTCAAAAAAAATTTTTTTGTTTTCAGTTGATAATTCAGGAACCGTTTGATATACAGAACTCAAATTTTGTACAAGTATTATCATCAATATTAGCTTCTTTTGGGCGCTAATTTAATTTTTATTCATATGACAGTGGCGGAGGTTTCAGGATAGCGTGAGGTTTTTTTTCACACAAATTTATACGACTCTGGGGAAATTGGCATTTTGAAGATATATTTTAAACCGCTAATGTTGTGAAATTTGTTTGAAAGATGTGCTTCGTGTAATCAGGCAGGAGTGACGATAACGTTTGTTTGTCAACGTGAGATGTTTCCACGCTAAGACAAGGTAAAGGTTACAATATTTTACATACCTAAACTTTCTAAATAAAACATAGTAACTTTCAACAAACCTAAAAATGCCTAGACCACATGCTGCTCTAAAAATCCAACAACGTAAATTTCAGTCTACGTGTTAGGTAAGTTTTGGACATAGATTATAGTCATAGAGATAAAAGATATGTAGATCAGGCCATAAAAGATACAAATGGAAGTACCTGTGTTATTTACTTCACATAATACTTTTTTCACGAATATAGGTAAACTTATGTGAAGCAAAGTAACCATATCTTTTTAATTTTACCCTATCCTTTTCTGACCAGAACAGATCGGAAAATATTCGCTAGAATGGTGTGTTCACTTTTCACTTTAAAAATAAATGTCTGTCTAGGTCTAGGTTTTGATAATGTTTTGGTTGTACAAGTACCCCTTTCATATATGTTTGAGAAACAGTATAAGTAAACAGATGTGTTGCAAAAAATATTACACTTATGATTAAGTAAAATATTAGTAGGTATTTCCATTATGATTTTATTATTGACATCTGAAAACATCTTTAATAAAACGGGGAATTGAAATATAATCAACATAGAGACAAAACTGTCAAAGGAAACAACAATATTACCACCACTACTATTGAAAACACTGGCTGAATATATCATCATATTCAGTGGATGGGTGAAATATTCAGATATTTAATCTAAACTTGTGGCGTCAGATGGTAGTTTATATGTCTTACTACTCTCGCAAAAATGAAATATTCACTCATACTACATATACCACAACTGGTATCACGAAAAAAAACTATCGGCTGAACTTTAAGTTTTTTTCTGAATTTTTAGGTCGCCGACTTTCTACAGCATTTATGCGCCAATAAACAATTTACGCTTTAAAGTAAATTGTAGAGCTATTTTAAAAAAATAACTGAATTACAACAAAATTGTATTTCAATATGTCTATGGCTATTGAATAAGAATTAAAGTACTAAGATTTATAAAGTGCTGGTGTAGAAAAGCCTTCTTTGCAGTATTTCAAGAAGAAATCTTTTGCATTATATGTATATAGGGGGAATACACAAATACGCTTATCTACAAATTCTCTGATAGTCAGCATAATTTTCAAATACTAACATGATTGGACTGTATAAGGTATCTAGACGTAATGACATTTAAGAAAAGGAAAACGGCAGAAGAACAAAAAAATAGCAGTTTTCCTAATACCTCGTCCTGGTTTGATATTTCTTAAAATTTCTCAAACCAGTTTTTAGGTAATGGGGAAAAAGCATTGTACTAGGACCCAAGATTGGGATAGTCTTGATCTAAAAAGTAAATGTCCTTTTGAGACTAAATCTCGAGATTCAGTTTCAAGATTTCTGTCAAAACCTTGTCTATTTGTAAGTCTCAATCTTTTGTAACCAATGGAATGTCTTCTGAGAGAAAAAAAAAAGTTGAGACTTATATCAGTGCTGTATCGACTTAAGAAACTTTTGAAATAACATAAAAAAGAAACAGTTTTTGGTTAAGCAATAGGTGGATCGTTGAAGTCAGTTGGAAGCATGCTGGAGATTAGCCCAAGAATTAAAGATAGAAGATGTCCGGTAGTTTCAAAATTAAATTCGATTGTCTGTCTTTAATTGGTCACCGAATTGGTAAACAGGATACAAAATTATAAAATTGTATTCCAGTCAACGATAGATTCATGCATGCTTCGCTGATGTGGTCGTGATATTTACCTGCTGCTAGAAATAGCAGACCATTTTAGTCTCTAATGGACACTTGCCTTGAATGGGAATAGCAGGGTTTTGAAGAGCAGACTATCGATTGTAAAAGCATCTCTACACCAGGAAGTTATTAGAAAATCTAAAAAATAAGTTTTTGTTGAATATACGACGATACCCTAGATGGATAGAAGATTTTATCCACGTCTATAATTTAGAGGATAAGAGAAAACAGCCTAGATTTTCTGTAAGGTTATGGAAGCGATCATAATTCATGGTTAATTAATAAGTACTTACAGGATGCATGGGCAGTCGGAAAGGCCGTGGCCCTGGCGGCACCGGAGGCGGGGACACCCCTCTGGGTATGGGCGACATCGGCGTCGGCCATCTAGGCCTAGGGCAAGGCATGCCGTAAGGTATCCGGTTACCGAACATGTTCATACCCGGGCTACCCAGCCGCGGAGGCGGTGATGGGGCGTAAGGCGACGGCGGCCGGAAATGCAGGGGCGACCAACCGCGGCCCCCGGGACCACCCGGCGGTCCACCCGACATAGTTTAGGTTCGAACCCTTCACTTATTTCTTGCGAGGGCTTACTACACCTGCCATCGGATCTGAAAAGAAAAATAAGTTTTAGTTTACTATGTCCAACATAGGTTAAGTTGGCGTTATTTGAGATCACATTAGCGAATAAAGCAAATTTGCAAACTAAAGTACGGTGAAAACTAATATTTGTAATTTGTTTTTTGTATCGATGAAGTAAACAATAAAAGTTTTCCTAAAAAACTTCAAACTGTAACATACTGTAATTTGCTGCAACATTGCAGTCCTGTTATTATTAACCTCAAAATGTACATAAAATAGTTGTACATAGGTACAACCTTCCTTCGAATTGTGACTAATAGGTATCGTGTTTCCTTAATGTTTACTAGTGTACATAAACAGAAATGGTACATTTTATTAACCATGAAGAGAATTAAAAAATGTCAGGACTATGTTCGTATTTTTACTAGACGAAACTATTTAGCCGATGAGCCGACTAGCCGGCTTAAGTAGATGTGGTAACATATACATTTATAATAATAAGTCTTCTTTCAGACTCTAATATGATTTTTACAGTAGTGGAATACTTATTTTTATTATTAAAGTATTAAATAAAGTAATTGGATACTGGACTAGACACTTGGAGTTTTAGTGGCCTGTGTTGTGTAAATTATAAGGTAGGTTATCACTGAGTATCTTGGCATGCTTATTATTTGTTTATTTGCCAATTTGGTATTTCCTTAATGAGTTATTTTGAGATAATGAATCGTTAATGTGTATTATTGATTAGACCTGCTTATTATTGTTTTGTGTTTTATTTCTGGAGGCGCCTGTGGTACTTCATGATATATGAGATACTTTAGGGCTGGTAGCTGCTTGTAACACAGTCTGTCTGAGGCGGTCTGATCTTGGTTAATGACATAGCCTTGCTATGAATTATCTCTGCAGAGGTGATCTGGTCAGTGTACATTGCCAGTTTAATATAAAGCTACAGTCTGAGAGAGAATATTTCAAACATGGTAGAAGTTGAAGTAAACAGGACATGTATTTTTAGATAATGTGGGGTATGGTGGTATGGGTACTCATGTGTTTTGTCTTCATTTTGTTGAAAGGTTCTGAGCTTATTCCAAGAACTGCATGCCAGTAGGTGATTCCGACGACAACTATATCTTGACTTAAGCTCAGTAAGTGTTTTTGTTCTTGTGTATTTATTTGCAAGGCAACAAAACATAATCAGTTACGTCAAGTAGTTCCTGTATAAGTAAAGATGTCCCCTAACAATGCGTGATGTAGAATGAGTAATAAGAGTAGTCTAGTATATATAATACGAAGAGAAATCAAGTAGATAACTTTTTGGGTTTGTTTATTTAACACTAGCAAGAATAAATTCGAAACCATCTAGTCAGTTCAGTTATCATTGTACTTTCGGCGAACGCGACGTATGGCGAAGCTGGTCAAATATTTCTGAACCAGTTCTCGACGGCTGTTGGAGCAAGCCTATTGTTAATGTATTATTGACTTTAATCTACAATACTTTGACAACTTGACCTCTTGCTTCTTAGAATCTCACTAATCAAAGATAAAGTTTACGAATAAATTGAGAGGTATAAATAATTGATTAAACTTAGCGCTACTTACTCTCCATTGCATCTAACTGGTCATTTCCGACATATTCTTCTTTCTCAGTTCAATGAATGAGTTAAGGCATGTGTGCTGTTTATGTGCTGTTTATGGAGAGAATGCCACTGACAAAAGCATATAGTATAAATATGGTTTTCTCATTTCAAATAAAGTTCTTTTTAACATGAACATGTCTCCGTCCTTAGAAAACCATCTGACTATGATCTCATTTGAACGTATTTGTGTGAAAATTGGATGCGTGGCATCCACAAAAAAATTAATTGACGCCTCTTTGCTGACTCGTTGTTTAGCCGGTCAAAAACATTTTTGTGCCACACCGTCACTTGTGATGAAAAATAGTGCTTTTACGTCAACATTCCAATTCGCGTAAGCTGAAATTGTGAACCTGGTGGAACAATGAAGGTAATATTTTGGAAAAATGTAACCATCATTCAAGCAATTCCGTCATCTTGAGGCCGCAATTTTTGCTATCGAACTATCAAAAATTATGTTAACAATAAAAACAATTGCGTAATGTTAGCCGTGACGTAAGTAGTCTGAATTCTTGTCGCAACTATAGCCTTAAAGTGTGGCCCATTCTTTACTAAACGCCCTGTTTAGTTAAAGCCAAGTTATACGCAATTCATCTGAAAAATTAAATAGATTAGTTTATCCAATAAGTAAATGAAAGAAATTGTTTCAGACTTCTTCATATTGCATCAACTTCTTGGGCTGATTCATTTTAGTTCTATATTAAGAAATCAAGAATGCAATATAACCAAGTTATTACTCGAGAAGAGCAACCAGATTGCTCTTCTCGGTTATTACTTTAAAGGTCAGGTTAATCCTTACTTGCAAATGACGTTAAACTTACAGTTCCATCGAGTTTTTATAAATGTGTACCATGAAATCACAATTTATTATTGCTGCAAGAGCTAAATTTAATGATCCATACATCCCTTCTACATAAAACAATCCTGTAATGCCTTTGTTTGTTTTCTCTTCAAAAAAATATACAATCCATTCACGGCATCTTAAAATTACACAAATAACTAAATACGGTTAGCTGGTATTTCCACAAACGCTGTCATTAATAAAAATGGAGAATAAGACTCCCTAATAAATATTTAGATAAAGTGAGTCAGGAATATTTTTCAGATGCTGAAGTATGAATGTGAACGGAAATAATTGTACTAAAAATATATTATAATTATAGTCACTGGGTCACAATTATTTTGAACGGGTATTGCAAGATATAAACATAAGACAGCATTACAGTCGATGAGTTCTAGACGTTTCTGAGAGAGTATATTTAGGCATTATACATCAGAGTCAGAGGAGAGCGAATTAATTGTCAACATTATTTATCTGGGACGTTTTAATTGATTTAACATGGAATTTGCTGTAAAAAGATATGATTCAATACAATTCAAATGTAAAGGTATTAATAAACTATGATTACGAAATGAATCTTGATGAGTTGAGCTTATATTATCTATTAATTTTTAACAGTTCAAAGAGAATCCGATGTATAGGTCAGGAACGATATGCAGTATGTGATTCAAAACTTCTCCAAAAAAAAAATGTTTGAATGTACAGGGGACTCTTACAAATACAATTTTGTAAAAAAAAATCAAAAAGGCAGTTTGCAAATGATTTAAAAATACACTTCTGCGTGCCACTAGAAACTATAGTCCATTGTAAAACCTGACTTTGTGCAAGGCAAAGCAATCAAACGGCGACCGGTACAGCGGTAAAGTGTAATAAAAAATTTAAGGAACAAAAAAATGTAAACAATTTTCCAGGAAAATCAATTTGATACATAGTGATTTTCGGGTTGTTGGGCCGTGACCTCGGTAACTGGTAGCTGCCAGAAAGAGTTAAAATGCACATCCCTAGCGTTAGACGGGATTCTTTTACCTGAGCTGGTTGTTCTCGGGCTAGGCTCTCGAGGACTGCGGACTTGCTCAGTCGCGGTGAAGCTTTTGCAGAGTCACCACTGAAGATGCCGACAGTGAAGAGCGGCGAAACGTTTGGAGGCATGGGATGCGACAAGTTACAGTGGCGGCTACGGAACCCCTCCGAGGACCACCATTATCCGGTTCCGATCGTAGCAGTCGTAATACCAACAATAGGAACCGAAAGCAATATATGGATGAGCCCAGAGACACCGACATCCCCACAGAGCCTAGGCAGAGAACTACCAGGGCAGGTAAAATAATCCCGACTAATGCTAGGGATGTGCATTTTAAGTATTTTAACTCTGTTTCTGACAGCTACCAGTTACCGAGGTCACGGCACAACAACCCGGAAAATCACTATGTATCAAATTACAGCATTGGCCGTGCAATCCGAAAAAAACACTATTTTATATCAGCAAATTCAGGCGAGTTTGCTATTGTTATTGTTAAGTCACAAAATTAAATTTTGATGTTAATTAATAAAATAATTTGACATAATCTGATGTCACAGCAACTGTTCAAATTTTTGTTCACCCACGTATAAACATCTTGGATCAATCTACCCTGTTTCTACGAACTAACACAAATATTTCTGGTTTTTGTTTAAAGTCTTACTACTCACTAGTGTCTACTTCGGTGCAAGACGCTTCATTTTTAAATATCCCTACAAAAAAAATTCCAAAGGATTTAAGTCAGGAGATCGTGGCGGTCATGGTAACTGCCCTCCTCATCCAATCCATCGTATCCGTTGAACTTGATTAAGGTACTGCCGAACATTTTGTCGAAAATGAGGGGGAACATCATCGTGCAAGAACCACATTCAGAGACTGGCAGCTACTGGCATATCTTCCAGAAGTCCAAGCAGATCATTCAATTTGGTAATATGAACGGTCCAATCAAGCGATCATCGACAATCCTTGCCCAAAGATTTAAGAAAAAGAGTTGTTGGAAATGATCCCGTTGAATCGCCTGCAGATTTTCAAAGTACCAAATGAGTATTATGAATGTTATACATCCCATTCCGTGTAAAAATGGCTTCATGTATAACTAACACGTCAGCTGTAAATCTGGGATTTTGAGAATTTTGTTGCAGCAACCATTCACAAAGTGTAATTCGTAAGGAATAATCCCTTGGTATTAATGCTTGGACACGCTATACATGTTACGGATATAACTGAGCCTGGTGTATGATAGGCCACACTGTTGATTGGGACATTCCTTGTATTTGTTGAGTATTTGCCTGGTACTTATTCGAGGATTATCTAATACGCTGTGGACGCCTTGGCTCTCCATCTCTTCAACGATTCGATTGCAAATTTCCCGTGTCACTCCCGCGTTGCACTGCCGCGGTAAAAGTAACTGCACGTCTACCGGGAAATCATTCTGCATACAAATGGGAAGCTACTAAAACAGTTCGTATTACTTCATCATAAATTAAAACGATATCCATCAACTTTTGTACGATATTAACTCCAGTTTTCATAGTGCATCGATTCCTAATGTTTGTTTTTTTTTGATAAGTTGTGGAAGGGTATACGTTATGAAGGCGTAACCATATTGAATGGGTCATAGAGAAACTGAAATCATGCTTTAGTAAAATGTATCTCATTTAAGAGGTAAAGCGTGTTGAAAGTGAACATTTATTGAAGAAAACACTCAACAATTTGAAAATAGCTGCACTTATTGGAGTTAAATTGGTACGATTATGTATTTTAACCAGAAATCTGAATTGTATAACCATTTTGAGATTCTTCATAAAGAGACTTTCTTACATTCACATGGATGGATAAATTCATCTTTAGACTAAATTCGACTGTTCTACGTAGAAAAGTTATACTTTGTTGATATCACTGTATAACCTCGTTATCCAGATATACAGGGTGATTCATTAATAATGGGACAGAGCTTAAGGGCATGTTGCTGACCTCAAAATAGAGCAGTTAAGCTAAATATGCCTTATCCGAGTGTTGCTCTTTTCCAATCTACAGAGTGTCAAAGTTGAAAAAATAAATCACATTTTCTTTATTATTTTTAGATCGCATCAACCGTATTTTATGAAATTTGGTATAGGGGGGTTTCTTGGTAGTAGAAATTCGAATATGTCGACGATTTTGGTGTATCTGCTAGAGGATGCCACCAATCATGGTGTGAACCCATTTAAATCGCTACGACTTTTTTGTGCTACACTGTATCTCATTTTTGACTGGAAAAATGTTCTTCCCGATCTTTTCTAGTTAAAAACAGTACACTTTGTTGATGTCGCTAGAAGCAATGGTTTCTGAGAAAAACGCATCTAAATCTCATGATGCATGTAATTTATCTAAAAGTAAAGTCAAATTGTTGCGTAAGTAATGGGCCATACTGTAACAGCATAATACTGTGATCAAGTCGATTTACTTTAGCTTATCCTAAAAAGAATCCAAAAATCTACCAAAATCAATAATAACAAAGATATAGGGTGTCAAAATTGAAGAAATAAATCACATTTTCTTTCTTATCTTTCGATCCATATTTGGTGGCGCCGAAAATGTGATTTATTTTTTCAACTTTGACACCCTGTAGATCAAAAAGGAGCAACATTCAGATAAGGCATATTTGGCTTAATCGCTCTATTTTGTGGTCAGCAACATGCCTTTAAGCTCTGTCCTATTATTAATGAATCACCCTGTATAGTAGAAACGCCTAAGAGTACGCATTTGTTGCAAAGGAAGTTGTTTAGGTTGTTATGACGCCTTCGTCATCGCCGTCTTGTCCCAAATTGTCCTTCTTACAAAATAAAATGTCACTTTTAGCACTTATATCGGTCGGTGGTCAAGCAGTTCAAAGCGTCAGTACTTGAATCATGTTCGCCAAACCATAGATCAGCTAGATTTGTGGAGATGATTCAGATGATTGTCACTATTTTGTCGTCCTGCACTGATCTACCAACGTAAGTCGATCCTGAGCGCAAATGCGGCCTGCTTAATTATAATCCTCGTGATTAGAATGAGGGGTATAGATATTATTATATAATAAATAACTATTTTGTTCATGCTAACTGTGAACCGTATAAATCTCAGTTTTTTAGTTGTTACAAGAGTAATTTCATCATCGAGCATTGTCATATTTTGTTGTATATACCTACCAGTACCTACGCTGTCCAGACAGTTGGACCAAGCTACACAAAACGCCACAGTGAAGCCAAAATTAAAAGTTACAAAAATAAAATTAAATGTATATTTATTTTCAGCAATAATCTGAATGGCAACATTTATTAATAATTTTCAGTGAAATCTGCCTCCGCTTGCTGAAAATGTGTCAACACTGACAGCATTTTAGAAATAGACCTTGATGGTCTGACACATTTTTATATACATAATGTGAATTTCGTAATTTCCTACTAAGTAGGTTGAATGATGAAGAGTATTTCCTTAGCCAAATAATAAATCTTTATTCAGAAAACTAAACCGCATAATTAACAGTGTTTTCACATCAAGTAAAATAGAATAAGAATATTCATAGATATTTGATAATCAAAATATACAAAATGGAAGAAATCTGATGCAAGTGCTATTTATTATACAGGATGCCTCAGGTATAACTGACATCCTTGGAAGAAGTGATTGTACAGTCAAATAAATGAGATTTACCCAAATATCGGAAACTTCACCGTTTCAAGATACAGGAGTGTCACAGATGTCGAAATTTTTATTATATTTTTATTTCCTTGAAATCTTGATTGATACAACAGCAATAGTTCTAGGTTGTAAAGAGATATATTTAGTCTAATTATTCAGCACTTTTAATATTCCCATTATCAGCAGTGGTGATACCTTTTGGTACTCTTTTTTATTTAAAATAAAATTATACATACGTCACTGTCTTTATAAAAACGTAAAATACTTTAAATTTTGATTATTTTGAACAAACAATTATTCTACAAAATTTACTAGTAGAGGGTGTCACATATAGCATATCATGCTTTTTTGCAATGGAAAAACTTTTTAGCGGATTAGTGTATACATCTGACTATTAAAACAATCGATTATTTTACCTTTTTTATGTGAAAAAGGTATATTTAGAAAGTCGTTAGGAGTAACCGTTTTCGAAATAATCCTATTTGAAATAATGCACTGAGGAAATATTGTTCTGGTTTCAGGTACATAAAGCGCCTTTTCCGCTAAAAATTCAGCAAAATATTACTTGAAAAAGTTACTCAAAATGATAAACTATAGCCATGTGCAAAATTTTAAGAGTGGTTTTTCAAGTTTCCTTCAACTTTTGATATAAATATTCACAAACTACGAAATGCAGATATTTTAAATAAACAATTACTTGAATACAATGCATTTTAAATAAAATTGTGAGAAATAATTTTTTGTTCAAAATAATCGAAACTTAAAGTACCTTACATTTTTTTAATATATATGACTGGCCTCGTGACTGATCTACTATTTTTTTTTTTTTGTAAATAAAAGAGGAATGGCACATAGTTACTACGCCACTGGTGACATTGGGATTATTTAAATATACAGAGTAATTAGATCTAAGATATCCCATTACAGCCTAGTATAGCTTCCAAGTAAATACAAAATGCATTAAAAATTTCAAAATCTCCGACAGTCTGTATCTCGGAAACGATGAACTTTTAGATGTATTTGGTAAATCTCATTTACTTTTACTGTATAATCCCTTCCAAGTATTCCGGTAATACCTGAGACATCCTGTATTTGCTGAATTATGACTCATATAGCTGCAAAAAGTTAAAACGGTGGCTTAACAAGTAAATGTGAAATTTTGTTTTCCTACCAGTCTGTCTGAAGTTTTACTTTCTCCCACGCATTTTGTTTTCGAAAGCACCTGTGTCTTCCTGTTCATCTCTAATATTTGGAAAATGCGTAATTTAAAATCTATAAAGTATTTTGGGCTTTGTAATATAGCTATTTAGGTAGGTACATCTGCATTAAAGCTATGCCAAACATCTTTATCTGTTTTAAGCAATTATTATGCATGTTTTTATTCAGTTTATGATATAAAATGTATTAATTTCCAATCTCACCGGTTTAGCATCTTTCAAACGTTACGTTACGCCAACAATCAAAGTTTTTGTCATAACAACCAATTAATTTTTGGTTAATTCAGCAAACGGTTCTATGTTTCACAAAGAAATTTCTGTGCTAAAAAAGAAGAAGAAAAAACATTACAATTAATTTTTCTTCCAGAGCCCATATTAGAACCTGCTGGTAAGGCGAATTTGGATTTGTTACCCAATAAATCAAAAAAAGATGAAAAAAACAGTATGTACATTTCTTAAAGTGCAAATAACTGTGGATAACATTGAAGACAAAGGAAACCTCTAAAAAAGCTGCAATCACTTCACAGCAAAGATGCAATGCGTCGGGATCAACAATTTTGCCATCTAACGTCGCTGGTTACTTAGGCCTCCTAAACCCTAAAGCATATACAGGACTTTGTTTTCGGCGCTCTTCTGCCACATTATTAGCCAATTCCGGGTCCAATACTACAAACATAAAACGGCATGGTGGGTCCACAGCGGTAGCTGAGTCATATATTAGAGATTGTTTGGATAACAATAACAAATAGCTCGCTGTATTCTCAAAGCATTAAATTTCTCATCACATCTTCGAGAGAACCGTGCTGAAGCACTTAGTACATCAACAGTAACAGTATGTTCCGTGATGAAGAACACCATCTAGCAGCTATTCTCTCATCACTAAAGTTACAAGCTAATCCTGTAGCACATAGTTTGTCAACAGTGAATTTCACGGCAGAAAGTCCTATAGGTTTATGATTATTTTTGTTTGCCTTCATCAAAATCATAATCAAATATTTGTACATTCTGTTTGTTCCTTTTTCAGTTTCAGATTAAAATTATTGGAATTCCTTACCCTTACATAACGTAATTATTATTTTCCCACGCACGTCAATGTTACAAAAACAGGACGGAATTTCAGGTATTCAAAAATTTGTAAACATGCGTGGGAAATATTAAGGTCCACTACCTACCCAATGGAATTCAGCCAATGATTCGAAAGGAAAGCTAAACAAAAAAGAAGACAAATGAAATGAACTGAACCGATTTTATCTGAAATGGACAAAATAGTTTATCAGAATATAGTCATATATGGCAATAATCCAAATAAAGACACATTTAAAACGTACAGTACCAACTGAAGTTACAGTTAGTTTTGTGCTGAGGTTTCAATGTTTCCTCAAATGCTGAGGTATAAGAAAAGATGCAAGTTACTAGTTAATATTATAGGGTGGATGATAATAAAACTCCCACTCAAATTATTGATTGCACGGACAACCATATGCAGACGTGCATTATCGTGAAGCTGAACAATCTCTAATCCCTTTCGTTGATTTTAAATAGTAAAACGTGGTGAATACTTCAGTACAATTTCAGAGGATAAAGTTTTATGCAGAGAGTTTGTTGCGCACTCATTTTGACGTGAGAAGATTAACAGTGATATTTACGTGAACCTGTAAATAGAAACCGATAGGAACTCATATTGATAACATTTCTAGAAGAGAGAAAAGTTAGAAGAATAAGGGCATCATATTCAGACGTAAACCATGCAAGGGAAGAAATAGAAGAATATCGGAACAAGAGATCAGAAATTATAAGCGGAAAATGGAGATGAAGTGAGAAAAACATGAGAACATACTTTATAGATTGTTGAAAAGAATTCTCGAATAAGTACCAGGCAAATCATTCAACAAATACAAGGAATGTCCCAATCAACAGTGTGGTGCATCATATATGAGTGTCAATTATGCCAACAACTTATAAGTTCGAAAAGAACAAGAACCAGAAACATTTATGTTAGTTTGTAGAAACTGGTAAGAGGACTCGAATGTGTTTATGCGTTGGTGGGCAAAATTTTTAAAAGTTGTAGCATCAGGTATGGTAAATGGTGTTATTAATTAAAATCACAAATTAATTTTATTAATTAATAATCATAATAGCGGCAAAAGTAGTTGAATTTGCTGATATAAAATAGATGTTATAAAATTCTTTCACTTTTGTTGTCCGGTCGACGGCTGATAGCTTTGTCTTCCACAGGATCAGGTTTTTCAGTGGACCAAATGTGTATTTTTAAATAATTTTCGAACTGCCCTTTTTGATATTTTTTTACAAATTATATATTTGTCGGAAGGCTTTACTATTGACACAGGACTGAGACAAGGAGACCCACTCTCAACGCTTCTTTTTAATTTAGTATTAGAAAGGGTCATAAGAGATAGTCAGTTGAACAGAGAAGAACACATATTGTTTAAAAGTCAGCAAATAGTAAATTATGCAGATGACGTGACCATTATTGCTAGAGATAGTAGGGAATTAGAAAAGGTAACGAGAAAACTTGTGGAGGAAGCACGTAAAGTGGGATTGCAGATAAATCAAGAGGAAAGTAAGCTTTTGAGAATAGGAGAACAAAAAAAGGATACCAATTTTAAATTGAGAACAGAGCATGGAGAGATGGTGTTGGGGCTGATGCTCCTGTGTATTTATGTCTTTTCGGACTAGTTGTCACTAGCGCACTAACTAATTTTATGTAGTTGTAAACAAAAGGTAAACACTGAGTTATTGAAATGAACTTGTATACAAATGTTTATGGTTACTTGTCTGATTTAATATGTTTTGTATTAATAACTGTCTACGTCTAACTGTATATACATGCTGGTTGAGACCTACTTAAAGACTGAATTTACAAAAATATTAAGCTTATACTAGAGTACCCTTCCCTAAAATGGGACAAGAAGGTAGGGAACCACTTCACACATATTCAGCTGTAAGACAAGGGCTAGATATGTGGTTTAAGATAAGTAATATGCAACAGATGGAGTTTGAAGAAGTTCAAGAATATGTGTATTTGGAGGCGCTAATAACAGCTAACTGTGATGAGGAACAAGAAATGAATAGGAGAATAATAAAAGCAAACAGAAGTTCGGCAGCAGTCAACCACTTATTGAAATCAAAAAATTTCTCCACAGGAGTAAAATTAAGAATGTATAAAACAATTTTCAGACCAACAGCGCTGTATGGTAGTGAAAGCTGGGTTCTCAATAAGAAGTCAAGAGAAAATGTTTTAAGGTGGAAAAGGAAGATTTTAAGAAGAATTCTAGGGGGTAAGAAGACGGAGGAAGGCTAATTAAGGAGAAATCATGAGAAATATACGCAATGTACCAGGCACCAACAATAGACGAATTTGTAAAAGCCAGAAGAGTGCAGTGGCTAGGACATCTAGAACGTATTAAAGATGAAAGGGCAGTTAAGAAAATAGTAGGGAGTAAACTTAACTACGAGAAAAAAAGAGGCAGACCGAGGAAGCGATGGAGAGAGGCAGTGGCAATAGATCTAATGAAGAAAAATGTAACGGATTGGAAAAGAAATGCGAAGGACAGAATGGAGTAGAGGAGAATAACACAGCTCTGGGCCTGTAAACAGCTTCATATATAACATATTTGAGTCTATCAGGGTGATACGTTGTGAATCACTTTGTATATTATATCATTCATTAGTTCGATTTTTCATAACAAACATTTCAAAGGCTGTGTTGTATCACACTTATATTAGGACCAAACCAAACAGGACGATCATGCTGTTTGCCTTGTATGTGTATAATCTAGGTATATGTACGATAATGTCCATATAATTAATTTCATATAACTTTATGTCCCAAAACCAACATTAATTTAATATGAAATCACAGCAAATCTACATTTAAAAGGTCGCATATCTATTAGGTACCCTCATAAAAAAAACATAATGATGTACATGATCCAACGTACAAAATTAAACAAAATCTCATGATGTAGCTACAGAAAGTGGGATGTGAACCTGTGTGGGAATTATTTGCACTGATATAATTATAAACGTGAGCGCAGATAGAAAACAACGCCACCCAAAATAAAACAATTATGTCCGGAAATTTCTAACGCATTGTAGACATCATTTATTTTACTTGGTAACTAGAGACGCTACCGTTTTGTTACATGTGAATGCTACATAGCACAGAAATATAAATTAGTTTAAAAGGTTTAAAGGTCAAAGGTTTAAAGGATTGCTATTAGAAGGTGGTGTAGAAATGCAAAAGTTATCTTCACGACGCTAGGCATCCCAAGGTTTCAAAATGTTTAACAACATACAATTTTTATTATCTCGCTGTAAATATCTCTTAATTTAGAATAATTTTTGTATATAACATTTTTTTGTTGCATTATTTGTACAAAAAACTAAGAATTTGATACAGGGAACTTAAAAGAAGATTGAAAATGTGTGGATAGCATGACGTTTAAATAGATTTTTACCTTTTTCTTACTTAAGTTACTTTCCTCTATTTCCCGTTTTCTTATTGTATATAAAAATATACATGTATTTATGGTATTGCGATTATTTTGATAAGAAAAACTAACTTTTCTCTAAAAAATTGTTCTTGTTTAGGCGCGAATACACTGTATATTCATCTTCTTATTGCTAAAATTTATTTTGAAAATTTTAATCTGTTATTTCTTTTTACCCTTGATTGACAGTTACAAATACTTATTCCAGGTTTACCACATCAATGCTCCCCAATATCCAAATAGCAGATTTTTACCTTTTTCTTACTTAAGTTACTTTCCTCTATTTCCCGTTTTCTTATTGTATATAAAAATATACATGTATTTATGGTATTGCGATTATTTTGATAAGAAAAACTAACTTTTCTCTAAAAAATTGTTCTTGTTTAGGCCCGAATACACTGTATATTCATCTTCTTTTTGCTAAAATTCATTTTGAAAATTTTAATCTGTTATTTCTTTTTACCCTTGATTGACAGTTACAAATACTTATTCCAGGTTTACCACATCAATGCTCCCCAATATCCAAATAGCAGTCTAAACTGCTTACAAACTGAATGAAACCTATAAAGAAGATTTTTCTAAAAAGATATTTAATACAGTTATGATATAACCGTTAATTATAAAAATAAATTTTATTATGCATTTTTGAAATACTGTATAATCTGTTATTAGCTCAGAAAATATAAACATATATATAGAAAATTTGCAAATGGAAATATTAAAAATATGCACATAAATTTACACAAAATGCAATTAAAATATTTGATATATAGTGATTTTCTGTCAAAATATTCTAGCTAAGCCTAGGGATGTCACTTTAATTCTGTTACTGGAAGCGACCAGTTACCGAGGTCACGGCATAACAACTTAAAAAATTACTGTGGGTTTAACAAAAAAGCTATAATTTAAAAAATGCATAATATGCGAATTATGGGCTTTGCATATTTGTTAAGAAAATATCCCCATCATTTTTTTATCTTCATACATACCTAGCATATATTGGAAAAGTTAAAGAATATAACTACAATTAGGTATAATATTTAAAAAAAATAATATTCACAGATTCTATGGTTTTCATAGAAATTAGTTTTATGAAGGTACAGACAAAATAAAAATATATTTTTTTATTTATTTGATTGCCTTCGTTGTACAGAAATCAAACACTAATGTGATTTATAGGCAGTTAAACGTCACATTAAACTAAAAAAACAGAAAATGTTTGTCAGATGAAGCTTTAAAAGTTATAGAGACATAAATCACTTGATTCTTCTAGTCTGATGGAAAAAACTAAACTTTATCGAAAGACTGAAATAGGTTAAATTAAATTACTATTAAAAATACAAATTTATTGTAGCAAAAAATAAGAAACATTATGATATTACACGACATCTAACATTTTTGTATAACACATGCATATTTGCTGCCAAAAAGCGATACATTCTTATACCTATATTTATATTGGTAGGAACGATATATTTTATTTTTGCTCTAGGAATTACAGATATAACAAACCTACTATTTTCATAGATAATTTATATCTATAGACTTTTAAAACAATAAACAAAACTAATTAAATAATACAGAAAACATATAAACCAAATTAAAACAATCTCTTTTTAATTTTATTTTCTGTAAAATCGCGAATAACTAGTTCTTTCATATCTAATTTATTAATTTAAACTTGTAATATACTTGAAGTTTGTTGTCCTTTTTTAATACAATACTAACTCGCCGAAATATTTGGCAACACATCTGAGCCGTCAAGGAAACAAATTCTAACCATCTTTCATAGACGTACGTTTGCCAGGTGGGCAGTATATAGACTGAGACAAACGATTATTAACATGCCAAAGGCTAACATAATGGGGCACAATGGACTACTGGAGGACATAGAAAGTCACAACACTCTGTTGATGGATTCGGATGTTATGCTTACAAGAATCAACTAAATTATCCTTTCTCCAGGGAGGAATGGCTAGACTCTAGAAGGTGTTGAAGTTGGAGTTTATAGCTGCAACGCGAAGACCAGGCTATCAGTAAGTCTGGGTTAGGGTACAACTATATTTCAGGCAGAAATTCATGCCATTTAGTTGTGTTTATGAGAGATACGCACAAGTCACTAAAAATCTTTTCTGATAGCCAAGCAGCTTTAAAAGGACTTGGATTCTACTGGTATAGTTTAAGAACGGTATGGAATTATCAGAAGGCCTTGCAGCGGTTGGGAACGAGCAAAGAGTAATTCTGGTTTCGATATCTGGTAATGCAGAAATCCAGACTCGTTAGCAAGGCAAAATGCCTCTTCCAGCTTCATTGGTCCAGAACCGGCTCTTGGCATAGCTTCGGTTACAGCCAAAGCAGCCAACTCAACTTGAGCGGAGGAAAAAGTGTATGAGTACTGACGGGATCTGCCAAGACTAGCTCATTTGAAGACGTTCATAGGGGTCCATTAACAAAGAAAACTAAAACCTTGATAGATTTAAATAGGCTAAAGACTCTAATTGGCGTATATACTAAACACTGTCGGTTAAGGAATTACATTCACAAGTTGGGCTTTGCTGAAGAGACCGAGTGTCGATTGTATTTGGAGAGTGAGTATTCGACAGAACATATACTAGGCTTGTTTTGGTTTCAATAGCGAACAGTTCTAAAACTGTTCAAAATAGCTGACCATCTCATTAATAAGAATTATCGAACGAAAATAACTTGAAAATGGAACTGGGTAATTATTTAGAACCGTTTACTGTAGGAAACGGACCAGATTTTCCATCCAAAATTTCAAGAAAATATCACCCAATAAAATTATTAGCTTTATAAAGATGCTAAACCTGTTGTATCATAGTGGTGTGAGCCACAATAGACCACAATATCGCAGTGAAAGACTAGTTTTTAGCCTACTCATTTTGAACATAACCATAACGATAGACGTACGTTATTCTCAAATTCCCAATGCAAGACAGACACAATCAACAACTAGACACGATAAATGTATTACTTTGTGACAGTTCGGTTTGCGCTGTAAGTACAGGGCAGGAGTTACATTTGTTAGTACATTTTAATTTTACAAAATCACTTTTAGAGATTATTGAAAGTACCTAATACATTTTCGCCGAAATAAGTTATAGATGAGTTGACTAGAGATTTTAGACACGTAGATCTGTCTATTCTTGTTACATTTAAATAAGGTTGTTAAATCCAGTCTGCGGTGTGTTTCAAAATATAGGAATGACCAGAACCATGTCTTCTCCTGTTGTATTTGATTTTACTGCTCATTTACTATCTCAATCAAGTTAGTTATATAAATATCCATTCGAGAACGTAAAAGTATTTCGCGTTCGAGATACAAACAATATTTTTATGCAATAACATAAGACAATAATTGTGTAATGTATAACAATTTAATTTATATTTAAAATCATTTGAACCGTGTTTCAACCCAGACGGTTTAGGCGTGCTGACTATAATAACAATAGGAACCTAATAAATAATAAAAAATAGTTGTTTGAAACAGTAGGTAGTGTCAGAATTATATATTGTAAATCATATTCTAAGAATGTTTAATTCAAAATGAGCTCAGACAGTACTATATTGTCTACAACGAATTCAAAAGGTGGCGTGTAGTTCGAAGAAAATTCAAAAAGTGTCCAAGCGGTATTACTGGCATATACGAACATAAAATTAAACTTTCGACGTTATGGTCAGTATATCAGAAAATTTCCAATACTAATACCATATTTGAAAGGCAAATCAGTTGCATATCGTCCAAATAACTACAGAATTCTAACGAAGAAAGAAATTGAGAGATTTTTACAAGAAGCATCTGATAATAGATTTCTACTAGAAAAGGTAATTTAAATCGATCGTCCAAAATTAGTTCGATCAATTTAACTAATTTTGGACAACTTTTCAGGTCATTTTAATAATTGATGTTTGTGGAGCTTTGGGAAGAGATGAGCTACTAAAGATAACCATCGATGATATAGAAGGCAAAGATTCAAATATTTCCGATTCCAAAACTCATACTCCTAGATGTTTTGTGATTTCAACTCGAGACTAAATGAAAATATACCGCAAATACTGTACGTTCTCCGCAGCTGTGTTAGCCGACGCAGGGGCCAATATTACCACCATTAAACGACATGGGGTATGGTATCAGAGACATATATAGAAGATTCTATACAAAATAAATTTTCAATCGCAAATATATTGTTACCATATTCAGCAGAGCCTACGGAATTTGCTAATAATACAACATGCGCAATAAACTTAAACAATTACAGCAGCAGCCTCATTGAACACCTAGAACTAAAAACTACGATAACTGGCATCACTGAATCTGGCAAAAATTTAATTTGCTGCAATATCGACACTTTCAATTTACATGTAGTGCAAAATAAATATAATGTAAATGTAAGCGCCCTGTTTATAATAGTTTCTGTTTTGTATTGAAATGTTATATTACTTAAAATGTATATTATTTAATTAGTAAAATCATACATAAGTTTGAAAAAACTGACAAAATATTTTGACATTTGTTTCATGTTCTACAACGAAAATGACTTTGGCGTTCTAGAACATAAACGTATTTCGCAGTTAGGTGACAAAAAAGACTCACACAATATATTTTTATGGGCTTTGTTTATTTTTTTTTTCATTCTAATTCAGGAAGTTTTGCCGCCGTAGGCTGTCACCTATCTTGCCTGCCGCCTAGAACCGGCCCTGTCTATCTTCCAACGCTTATAGGTAAATAAATATAAACTCAAGAAAGTATAAGCTGAAACTTGAAAAAGCACAAAGATTCAATCGCATAAAGTCAAATAATATAGCAACAACATCCATGCACTATTAAGTGAAAAGCCACTATAACTATATTTATTGAGCAAAAATTGAAACAAAAGCTGAGTGATTCGTGATATAATTTGTTTAAACTAAATATCCATTACTTCAAAACATTTATTTAAATAAATATATAAATTGCATTATACTGAAACCTGATATAATTTGCAGATATCAATAAAACTTAGAAAGCGCTAGATATTCATTTTTAAAATAAAATTTTGGATGACCGCCATTTTAAAGCGAATCAATCTCTGAAGTTTTGTAATAGTTATTTTAAAATATGTTCAGATACGCCTAGTCATCATTTTTTACGAAAAAATTTGTTACATTTCATTTAAAATATTTCCCACATCAAACACAAAAAGTTAAACACATTCGAGATCATGGTTCTAAATCAAAAAATCGAATTCGAGAAACGGTTACATAATACTTTACGAGAAGAGGGTCCAATAAACTATATCTAATATAAACTAAGTTACAATATCATGCCAATATTTCATGTTGACCAATATGCAGCACGGAAAGTATTATTGCCAAACTAATTTTGAAATATTGCTATGAGCCAACAAATTTTCCAGATAATATACTGAAAATCTATTCAACTTACACGGTAAATTAAAGTCATTCATAAACGCAATCATTTTAAAATACAAGTAGGTATGAGTATATTCTTCTTGTAAACAAAATTTAAAGTTGCTGCTGGGAAATAAAATGTTGATCAATTTACGTTAAATATATAGCTTTTATTAGATATGAGACAACTTCTGTTATTTCTGTTGAACACAGTAGCTGCCTACAAATTAAATCGCTCTATAATTTATTAAAAATGGGTTCTAGATATTTTGAATATGAGGTATCTACAAGTCTGGACTGAAGTAAAGACATGATTTTTTTATGTTGGATATTATCAACAATATTTCAAAGTCCACAAGCATTTGATACAGCTCACCATACTTTGCATCCAAACACTCCCTAAGCTACCAAAACCAAACTAATAAACATCACTCATCATTGCACATGCATCCACAGACATAGCGTTTAGAAAAAGAAAAACCCACAAAAAACATTTACCGTAATTTTTCGTGGTAAAAATTGCGCGACGTGGTATCCTCTTGGTATCACTAAAAACTGAAAAATCTAGACATTGATGACCCAAACCTACGTGCGTTCTGCCCCTTCCTCTAGACCAAATTTTAATTTTAGATTTGGCATCGGGACGCCTCGCACTGACGCTACGCTACAACTTATGTTGGACAGTGAAGGCGCCCGCCGCGATCAACACTTCCATTGATTTGAATCGATTGGAAATGATTAGAATGCGATTTTAATCGCATCGTGAGGAATTGAAATGCAGCCGATCCAAAATATCAGCCAGTTCTCCATGCCCATGATCAGATCCGAAAATAAAATATGGGTCTGTGTAAAACGTGATCGTGAACAAACGTTTCTATAATTAGTTATTTCACATGCTTTTTAAATTTAAATGTACCAATATAATGATGAACGCACTTGAGCGTTGAATCACAGCAAAGATTATTGGAAGGAAAGTGAACAAGGAATAAATAAACTTTTTTTATACAGATTGTAACAGTGCAACTTTGCAACAAGCTTTTGCTCTTCTCTCATTATAAAAAATAAGAAAACAATAGCAACCTTTGTCTCCCAAATGTATTTCCAAAAGCTCTCCTATAACCCTATAAATATTGAAAGAAAAACGTACTGTTTCTGAAAATTTCCATTTAAAGGCGATTTGTAGTTAATATACCATAAGTAACTATCACATTTAGTTATAATCTTGTAATCTTTTTGATATAGTATATATGCCTTTTATGAGATAAATAAGTAACTATACACTGTAAGCCTTTGTAATTAATATATTAATGGAATTTACAGCATGTTACAGAATAATTTAAGTAATTCACAGTGCTTCCCCCAAAACATTGCAGTTGAACCTGATATACCTATATACAAAGTTACAGACCTTCAAAGTGAGGCCAAATATTTCGGAAAAAAATATCTCTAAGTTACTTTAACTTGAAATTACCAAATTTGGTACATGATTTATTATTAGTCTTCTTTGATTATAAGTTCAAGTATAGTAAAATTATACCAATGTTTTTCCATTGATCGAATATAAAAAGAATAATATTATCCCGCGCAGAATTTAATTTAAAACACTTTTTAATTTTTATTGCATTTTAAAAAACGCATTAATTAAAACTAGATTGTAGTAGTATTTATTAGAAGAAATCATAGAGTCAGCTTTGTCTTTAAAAGTTGACAGTAATAAAACTATTTTATTTCTGCTACTTTTAGATATTTTCCAACACGGCTCCTGACTAGTTTGAAACCTGCCTGAAGCCGCCAGTCAGTTTAATATTAGATACAACTCCGCTGTAGTAAGTCAGTGAACGATTTGGCTATCCACTTGGGACAGGTTTCCAATCAGTCAGGTGCCGTGTTGGAAAAGAGCTTTTGTTATTGAAAATGACTGGAAAATTTACATTTAGCGAACAAGTTGGCATGTTACTTGTGCTAACTTTCTGTGAAAGAAACTGTAGAAGTGTGGAAGAATGTCGTCATATAGAGAAACATTTTCTAATGTTGAAGACAGGTTCGAGAGACAGGAAAGTTTTTAGTATCCAAGAACGAGTATAATAAGCGTACAAGATGAAGAAAATATTTTGCAAGCAGTTGCAGATGAACCGCAAATAAGTACTAAGGTTCATCTGGAGAACCTAGATTAGTAAGAACTTTTGTACACCGAATTCTTAAACGTAATTTACTACATCCACATCACATTCAAAAAGTGCAAGAGCCTCAAGATTTGGATCGAAGAGTGATCTTTTGCAAGTTTATCTTCCATGAGGATATTAGTTTTCACAAGAGAATTCTTTTCACTTGTTGCACTCGTAGAGGAATTATAAATGTTCACCACATTCATGATAAATGTTTGGGCCAGTATTATTGATCGTTATTGGGTCAGTTATTTTGCCAAATCGACTAAATGGCGAGTTATTTGAAATTTCTGCAAAATACCCTCTCTGATTTAATCGAAGATTTACAGTTGCAGCTAGTTAGTTTAGTTTTAGTGCTACTATTAGACTTTTTCAATTTTAAATTTCCAAATTAATGGTTAGGACGAAAAAATAATTGTGTAATTATTTTTTTTGAGGAACATTGGAGAATTTCGTTTATCCAATTGAATCCCGAAAAGATTTGTGGAATCGTAATACGAATAAATGTAACGTTATAAGAAACGATCATCATTTATCTGAGTAAATTTCAATTTTCGGCGAAAAGTAAATTTATGTTTTAGAGAAAATGGAATGGAATTTTGATTTTTTTTTAGTTTGTTTTATTTTTTAACTTTGTTTTATCTTATAATTTTATTATTAACTGTCAAATTTTAAAGACAAAACCTGCTAAACACTATTAAAATCTTGTTTTAACTAATGCATTTTTTCTCGAAAACAGTAGTTTTTTTTTTAATTTAACAAAAGTAAAAAAGTTTTGTAAATTACATTCTGCGTGGAATATTATCATTTCTTAAGTCGATCAACGGAAAAAAGTTTGGTACACTTTTAGGGGTGATTCAATGAACACTTGTAGGATTACAATTTACTTGAACTCATAGTCAGTGTCAAAGAAAACTAATAATAAACCTAAATCATGTACCCAATATACGAAAACTTCTACAACAACTTTAAAACTTGGGCCAAAGAAAAACATATTGAGAATTTTACAAAAGATATATTACTAGCCTATTTCCTGATTCTATCATTTCTATCCAATATGTTAAGGCCATCAACTTTGTGGAGTAAATATTCCATGACCCTTACCAGGATTTACCTGAACAAAAACGTAGATGTTAGTAAATATAAACCTAACTGCATTTTTAAAAATAAAAGCTTTCGAATATCAGCCAAAGAAATAAAAAATATTTACGAAGCTGGAAATAGAACGCTTTATGAAATAAGCCGAGGAATAAAAATTCCTATTAGCCAAAGTTGTTTTAATCGTTGGAGTCTTTGAGGAGAGATGATATCACATTTTTGTCAGTAGATGCTCTAAAAGTTTGTCAGTCATTTATTAGTATCAAAATTCAGAACACAAAACCTCATGTTCCAAAAATGTCTACGATTACTGAGGGATTAATAAATGATATCAATTTTTTAGATATATTTCGCAAAACTTCATCCACTCAATACGACACATCAGCGATTTTTTTTGCCATATCAAAGTAATAAATGCTGTACCCTGCCAGTTAGAATCAGTACATTTGAAGGTATGAGAGTACATGGACTCTCCAACACCAATGAATACATTTGGTCATTGCTTCCAGCGCAGTTCTGCAACAATGTTAGCAGATTCTGTAGCGGGCATGACACTTTTAAATACATATATAAATATATCGATACACCATTTAAGAAGTTAAAAAATGTTCACGCAGAAGCAGAAGTATTGCCATTACTAGCAATGTATTTATTCCGGATACTAGTACATACAATGCTGTTAGAGAAGAGAAGCTGGATGACTCTAGTATTCACTTTCACAATTTATATAATTGTACCTTTAACGTACATTTATAATAAAAAAATATTGTCATTGTTTTTAATGTTTTATTTTTACTTGTAAGCACTAGTGCCTAAAAGAGTTTCATTTCGACCCACTGTTTGGGATAATTTGGGATAAGGACAATTAATTGCTTATTTTTATACTTATTATTAATGTAGAAATAATTTGGTAAAATTTTTGACGCATCACAGATGGCCCTGAAGGTCATGTTAATAGATTTATTTTCAAATCAGCAACAAAAAATACGCGTAGGCAAAAAAGGAATACCTGTACATTAAAATAGTAAATTTTTGGGGAGTGTGGTCGAGTAATAACAGTGTGGTACCTAGAAAATATACAGATTTGGAAAGTGAGGATCTTGATGGTGAATTGTATTTTGCCGCTTGCGTGTATTTGTGTCATGCTACACGCATACTTCGACCACAGCGTGTTTGCATCAAGCAGTGTTGCCAGGTGGGAAAAATTCAGTGCATGAGAATAATTTCAAAGAGCATGAGCATGAGGTTTGGAGAAAAAAGCATGAGATGGCTTAATTTATCAAAAAACACCTCTTGAACAGCTTAATTTTTAATTACTTTTGTAATGCCATTTTTATTTCATTAAAAAGCATTATGTTCTGCTATTTTATCATAATATTACATTGTAAGTAGGTACTTACAGGTACTTACTTAAAAGTTATTAACCACGTAACCTTTCTAATTTATTTTATTGTTAGGCCGGGCGAACGTTGAGGCGCAGTTGACGTGACGCAGGATGACTCACGGGTCGTAAAATCTGTTGTTTCCAGAAAATGTAGGTACCCTTACGGAATAGAGTTAAGAATCACTGCAATACAGCGTGAATACAGCACACACACCGCATATCCGTCGACTGTCATACCTGTTTATGTATTCATTGCTAATTATTAAGAGAGCAGTCTACAATAAAGGACATTTCAAGTACCCAAATATTGTAGATACCTACCTCTATCTATTCAATTTTGCCCTCGATTTTGCCTTTATTTCCCGTTAGGACTTTATTTTGGTAGATTTCAAAGAGTAATTTTAATAATTTTATTATTTCTTTTTGTGTCTATTAAAAAGCATGAGATTTTGTAATCAAATTATGAGAGCATGGGATTTCCTCGGAATGCATGAGATCTGACAACACTGGCATCAGTTGACCGGACAGTTTGATTTGCAATGGCGAATTGGCGTTGGCGATACGGAACCGATTACCGTAGTAGTGGGGAATGCTAGACCAATGCACGTCGCCGCCCCTCTTAAAGTTCGTACCTTCCCTGGAATGAAGCGGCAATTTCTACTTCCTCTGTAAAGATCCGCAATTTCCGAATCTGTATATTAACATAGTGAATTGTGTAAGTAATAGTCAGCGTTTCTATTATCTTTCAGTACCTTTTCATCCTTTATGAGTCTGACTATTATTATAGAAAACCTAGCTGGGTCAACAATTAGGTAAATCATTTTGATGCTTAGTTTGTTTTTAGCCTATTCAGAACGTATTTAAAAGAATGTTGGAATAGATGCGTCATGAAAAATGGAGTCAATATCGTAAAGATTTTTTGCAAAATCCTTATAGTTTCCCAGGAAAAAATTATTGAAGTTCTAGTAGTTTTAACCTTTACATCGCTAGGCTAATGTAGTCTCTAGCCAGGCGATTTCAAATATCCGATTACTTAGGTATCGTATTAACTTTTTTGTGATGCTAGTGTTTACATTAGTTTTTCAAATATCAAAAATGGCTTACGTCTATAGCATCTCGCAGTTGATGGATATCGTTTTAATTTATGGTGAAGTGAAAATGCTTTAGCAGATCGATTACACGATAAACATGTACCAAATGCAGCTACTTTTACAACGCTATGCAGTGAGTACAAGTGTAGTGTAAACGCAGGTGTGACACATGATATTTGCAATCGAGTCGAAGAGATCGAGATGCGGGGGGTCCACGGCGTATTGCAGCAGTGTGTTGTAGATATCAACTATATCCGTACCATATGCAACGTGTCGAAGCATTAATACCAGGGGATTGGACGAGAAGGACCGGTACCAGGGCCGCCCCGATCTCGTGACTTTAAATCATTTGGACTTTTTTGTGGGGATATTTAAAGAATTAAATATATTGCACCAAAGCGGACACTACTGATGATAATGATGACTTCACAAACGTATCATAGCTTCTGCCAATAACTTACAAGTTCAAAACGGACAAGAAGCAGACACATTTGTGTTAGTTTGTAGAAACTGTCAAACTATTTTACTATAGCTATAACTTTCTAAACTCAAATTGAACACCCAGTATTTCTTCGCTCTATCTTGTATGCATTGAAAATGTTTTTTAACCCTTATAAGTAATCATTAATGATGCGATTACAACTTTTAAATACATTTGAAAATTTCTATTTTAATCATACTTATTTGGATATTATAAAATTTTCATGGATATAATAAACTATGGAGACAGATTAGAACAATATTTGACCATGTCAAGCCAATTTTGTTGTTTTTGAAATGTTTATATACATGAAAAAATTGATAACTTCAAATATGACGAAAACTTCCAAAATAGTAGAAATTTTGGATTGAAAAACAGTTTCAATGTGCAGAAAACAGAACGAAAAAATACAGTGTTTGAGAGAGATCTGAGATAAGAAAGTTATAGCTGTTTGAAGTTGTCATAAACAGCTAGAACTGTCGGTATAACGGCTACTCTGGGTACTTATATTTTAAATTTACAGATATGTATACCATAATTTAGCATCGTCTAGGTATGTTCTTTATGAATACCTAAAATCAGCTCGATATATATTTCCCAAACAAAATAGCTTACACCTCTTCTAGCGTACGAAAATGTTTTTCTTGATAAATTAATATCACACCTATCTATCACTCCTAGCTGTAAGGGGACAAAGCAACCCTAAAGTTTTCGAGAAATGCAATAATATACAGGGCGCCCCTTTTAAAATATCGAAGATAATGTAGTTCTAGATATTTTAGTTGTGTTCGTCGCAGGGCTTTGTTGCCAATTTTTTTATTTTTTTCTATCAGTATTTTGCCAGATAACGGTCGACGCAGTTCCATGTAGGACATCTTGTATATCTTCCTGTAACTTGTCAATAAATTTGTACTATATTGATCAAGGCCCCACATGGAATTTCGAAAAGTCGGAGTTTATGTTAATAGAGAAATCTAGCCTCTGAAATGAATAGGTATACCTACATGATTTTGCAATAATAATGGCACTGCCTCAAAACAGTTTTTGAACTTCTGAAAGTTATGTGTAGAAATTTCATTAATTTTCTATTGGTAAGTGAAACAACTAGGAACTAATGTTAAAAGTTGAAAGTAAAGTAAATTTTGTGTGATTCTCATTTTTAGGCAGTTAAGGATAAATTATATTTTATTATAAAAGTTAAATATAACAAACATTCACATATCGATAAAAAATAATAGTTGTAGGTATAGCAGCTGCTCTATATTTGCAAAATTGTACTGCTCTAGGCCTACTTAGAGAAAATAAAACTAAAATATATGGCTATAGATATATGTATATAGTACATCTAAATATTTTCATAACTCCAAGAACAGAGACAAAGCTACCTACTAAAATATTATAAAAATTAAAAATATATCTAGGTACTTATATACTTCTGGAAGTTTTGAGTAGAAATTTCATTGAATCTCAATTGATAAGTGAAACAATTCTAATGTTAAAAGTTGATAGTAGATTTCATTGGGAATACATCAGCAATTCAAAAGAAATCGCAAAATAATTTTAAAGAGTGCCATTATTAGGTATTGCAAACGATTGTACCTGTGTATTAAAATTTAAAATAAGCATCATATAGATACAGAAATTGTGTTTTGTACATATACTCGAGTCAAGAATTCAGACGTCTTACGTCACGGCTGACGTTACACATTCGTTTTTATTGTAAACGTAATTTTCGATATTTGGTCGCGTTAAAAACAATCATTTTTGCAGTAGTTTTATTCCTATTAGTTGCAGTTTCTTAAATATTTTGATGAAAATATAATGAATTATTCATTTGTTCGTATGACGTAAGTCGTCTGAATTCTTGTCGCGAGTATAACAATTTTATTCTATTATTTTTCGCATTTTACCCACACAAGAATGTTATTATTCTTCTGGGATATATGCTTATATACGGCGTTTCACAATTTGCCTTAAAAAAATTTGGTAATAGATGCGTCATGAAAAATGGAAACAAATCGTAAAAAAATTGTTTAAAATCCTTATAGTTTCCGAGTAAAATATTATTGAAGTTGTAGTATTTTCAACCTTTACATCGTTGGGCTACTGTAATCTCTAGCCAGGCGATTCCGAATATTAAAATCCGATTAGGTACTTATAGTAGGTATTAACGTTTTTGTGATTTGAATATTTAGGTACATTAGTTTTTCAAGTGTCAAAAATGGCTTGCGTTACAATAACTCAGAGTAGATGGATATCGTTTTAATTTATGGTTAGATGTGAAAATGCTTCAGCAAAATGATTTCCCGGTAAACATGTGCGAAATGTAGCCATTTTTACCATGGTGTGCAAGTGAAGTGAATACAAGTGTATGCAACTCC
Source organism: Monochamus saltuarius (assembly GCA_025584915.1). Classification (NCBI taxonomy): domain Eukaryota; kingdom Metazoa; phylum Arthropoda; class Insecta; order Coleoptera; family Cerambycidae; genus Monochamus; species Monochamus saltuarius. Next base: position 52,513,879 of record CM046725.1, on the reverse strand, counting down.
GAGCGTGAAACGAGAAATTTGAAACCAAATCGCAGACGAGATGGAGGTCCATGGCGTCCACGGCACATTACAGCAGTGTGGCGTATTTATACACAAAGCTCAATTATATCCATACAATGTACAGCGTGTCCAAACATTAATACCAAGAGACTGGACGGGGAGGATCGCCACCATGAAGTGGACACTATTGATCATAGAATATTGATGATTTATGCAAACGTATCATAGAGTTGCTGCTAATAACTTACGAATTCAAAATGGATAAAAAGCAGAAACATATTACTTTGTAGAAACTGTAAGACGGGCTCAAAATATTGTTAACATCAGAGGTACCTATGTCAAACTATTTTATTAATTAAGACTTCAAATGATATCTATTAATAATTAATAACAGCGGCAAAAGCAGTTGAATTTACTCTATAAAATAGGTGATATAGTGTTATTAATTTATGTATTTCTTTGGGAATTTTTTATGCGGTCTTCGATTGTATGCTTTGCCTTGTCCAGGTTTTACAGTGAACTAGTTTCCAGTATTGTGCAAAAGTGTATTTTAAAATCATTTTTGAACTGCTCTTTTTGACGTTTTCTGTACAAAATTGTATTTGTAGGAGTCTCCTGTACATTCTATTTTTTTATTATTATTATTTAAGTTTTGAATCACCCAGTATAATATTTTATGTATTATACAGTACCTACTTAATCAATGTAATATTTGTTACCTATGTATTTATGTAATTCCAGAAACAAAAACTAGTCACTATAATAGTCTGAAATAAATAATAACCAGCATCTGTTAATGAAATATAAAATCCTACATTTTGATATTTGTTGTAAACCTTCAAAGAAACGATCTTATTTTGTACACTGATGTTTCAGATACACCTTCATTTTAAACAAAGATAACACAAAACTCAGCCATGATAAATATTTATTTCTGCATTTCTAAGATACCTTTTTGAAAATAAAATTAATTTATTTAAATATTTAAAAAGATTATAATCGTCAGTATTTAAAAATCCTTCGTAATGTGATAAAATACACATATAATTCACAAAATATAAAAATTTCAGACGAAATATAAAACATAATGAATTAAAAACCTTTATTAGTTTTTTTAACATACAGTGCACATTACAACAGTCAATAATGAAATAGTAAAATTCATTGGAATAATTTTCCTAATTTTCATTTCTTCATTATATACAAAATAAATAATATAAAAATGTATATATACCAATCCTCCATAAAAATTACCGTGATTTTATATTTTTTAAATACATATCAATATATAATTTATATCAAAATGAATATAAATATTCATAACGACACTTTACAATCCATTGCCCCTTAGCCATATGTTGTTCAGATAAGACATCAATAATACAAACTCTTGGCTGTTGCGATTCCTTATACCAGCATTCAACCTATTAATTAAAATCCAATTTTTCAGTTAATAAAATTTGAAAATTCTTACATGTGTCAGTAATGTGAAACTATTACACTTCTATTTTTCTAATACTATATACTTCTGAATACATACATTTATTTACAACTGATATAAAAAGTAAATAAAACACATGTAATGTTTTGCTAAATGAAAAACACAAAACTGAGGATAATAATGTTTGAATGTGTAAAACAGAAATTAGTCGATAGAGTCGACTGCCATTCTAAAAGTTTAATAGTTATGGTGTGATTATATTCTGGATTAATTTCATTTGTATAGTTTCCTCAATCCAATCACTATACAAAAAAGTATATTACTTCAAAATTTCGACCCTAAATAATGCTGTGTTCTAATGCGTTTTAAGGTGCTATAAAATTTACTTAAAACTTAGTTATTCCTTAATTTTTAAAAAACTACTACTTTACTGTAAGTAAATGTTATTCAAATATAGAAGAGAAAAAGCTACTGGAAATGCACAACATATGGAGTTTCGAAATGATTTACTCTTTATACGTTAACAAGTTAAAATAATTATAAAAACTATATTAGATTTAGATTAGACTTGTAACTGAACAAATATTAAGTATATGATCTAAGTAAAATATATTCTGGCATTTAATCCTGAAAGTCATTTAGTAGACAGTAATTGGTATTATCTTAAAAATTGTAGACTAGTATATACTCCATATGAACCATTAACAATATATTAAATAAAGATATCTAAACCACTAAATTCCACCTTCTATGAAACCTGAAGTAACTCAATTCACTACATGTGTGAATCCTCTTATAACTTGCAGTAAATTATTTACATAATACTATAGCAATCGATAAAACAGTTTTAAGTTGTTACTACATTTTGCAACAGTTTCAAATGAATCTATTTGATTATTGAATTTAAATATAAAAGAAATACATCTTTGGCATTACTCTCAAAATACACAATCAATTTATTATTTAGCCCTTGATTTGAGCAAGACAAATTTAAAAACTATGTACTAATTCCTGAAACTGATTTGAACAGAAAATATTAAAATTATATAAAATTTATATTTACATTTACTTGTAAATGACAGATTTAACATACAACAATAAACTAACAAGACATAATTTTCCATGGTAGATGAAATAACTGGTAAAAAGTTAAAAATTGTGAACGTTGAAATTCAGCTCTACTTATTTGTGAAATAGCATTTGCAAATCCGTTAAATCTATTATACACCTTGAGAATTTGGAAAAATTGATTTTATTAATCAGTAGTGCCACTTCTAGATAAGATACACAAATTGTTAAGAAGTAGTACCATGTGACAGGTTTAAGAACTTGGAAAAAAGGATTTTGGTAATTGCTTCTTGTCCAGCATATGTGAAATAAAGATTTGTGTTCAGCGTAAGAACTAAGTCCAACCTTATGGACCAAGCATAGCAAATTAAAGGCCAATTCACACTTTAGTGCAAGTCACCGGCTCGGCAAAACACCTTTCTCATTGAATCTTATGCATTTCGTGGAGTTTAATTCACACTATGTATGTGATGCTATAGCAAGTGACATAAAATTCAATGAGAAGATATTTTGAGTTAAAGCTTTACCTGAATAATCAATCGGAAATTGTGATTAATTTAGTTATAACACTAGATTTAATATTAAAATAAGCATTATAGATAATTTTGTATTTTCAGACTTTCATTTTTCTCATAGTATCTTCAATTGAAATTCAATATTCACACGGTACTATCCCCTTAAAAAATGTTTCTTATAGTGACAAAGCTAAATATTTCGGTAAGTTTTCAATGTCATATTGACTTTTTTTGTATCATTTAAGATTTTTTCATTACTAAAATGACCTTTCTGTACGAGGCCATAAATGTTGATAAACATAGTCTGATAGTGTAAAATTGAGTAAGTGCAAAATTTTATTGTCCTATGCCGACTTTGCACAAAACCTAAATTCAAGGCAAAAGTTAAAAAAAGCCTAGAATATTAACATTTTGCACACAACGGCCCAAGACATTTCATATTTGTTACCCATGTATTACAGAAAGAGCACTTTACTAACAAAAAAAAATCAATGACATTGAAATTTACGCACTCAATTTTTCCTTTTCAGAAACATTTCTTAATTAACACTTTATCATGTCTCATATAAAAATAGGACTTTATTAGCAAATAAACCAAATTTTTCTAAATTTCCCAGACCCCGAGTTATACTGATTTTAAATTAAGGCATATTTTGTTTTACTGTCAAGGAGGGTTCCATTCCATACTACCATTTTTATTTACAAGAGTTATTTCATCTATCCAGGGATGCTGTAGATATCTTATATTATCTTTGTGAATTCAATTCATTTGAATTTCTCAATACTTAACTTTTTGTCTGGTTAGAATACAAATAAGAGGATACATTACTCTGACAACACAACAATTTAGGTAAAAGGCATTTAGAATATCTAATATCTCTTATCGATAGGCGAGCGAGACCGTGAACGAGACCTAGATTTATTAAGTTTACTATTAACTGGGCCAACATCGCCCCAATCGGATAAGTCATATTTGGATAAATCTCCATCTTCATCATCGTCTTCCTCTTCTTCCTCCGCCTCTTCCTCAGATTCGTTTTCACTATCTTTCTTAATCACTTTTTTCTCTTCCTCTTCTTCATCATCACATTCGCTTTTGGATTGACTTTTCCTCTTTTTCCTTCTGCCAAACTCATCGTATTCATCGTCAGAATCCTCACGTTCTTTATATTCTACAACACCACGATCATTGTAACCCCCACCAAAACCAGTTCGCTCTTCCACTTCTCCAAATTTTGGAGCATTGCAAACATTACATGATTGTCTACGAGCCCAATTTACATTACCACACTTATTGCATTGCCAATCATCTGCACTAAATAAACCCCTACTTTTTTCTGCTGCCGCTTTACCTATCTCTGTGCCCAGTTTACGTTTTTTTATTGCAGCTAAATTAACGGCTTTGCTTTTATTACATCTGTTGCAATTATTTCTTCGAGCAAAATTAACATTTCCGCAATCTTCGCACGTCCAGTCACCCTCATTTGAACTAGAGGATTTTAAACTTGGTGGTGGAGGCGGTGTCAAATCAGCTTCTGCCATTGAATTATATCTGAAAAAAAAACATTGTTAAACCTTGGACTTTTAAAAAAGGTTGCCTGCATTACTGCAATTATACAACGTGACTATCACACTGTATTAAACACAATTTATCATAATACAAGTCAGATTATCATCACATGGTATTTTCAGTACACACTTTTCTGTTGCTTTATTTCTACTATATTAAACGGGTTTGCCAATCTAAATTTGATCCCAATATATCACAAATACTTCCTGTAAAGTTCATATACCTTTACAAACACAAAATGTTTTTTTATTAGAAATTAAATTCTAAATTTCACAAATGTACACAACGCCTTAACAAGACGCAGAAATGTTATTATAATTTTTGACAGCATCACTAAAAGTCGTGTTCGATTCGAACAGCTGAACAAGAACAAGTTCCCATGTAGGATCAGGAGATTAAAGAAAATAGCTCACTTAACGGAATACAAGATTGTAAGCTACAAAATTGAATGGTTTGCTAAAATGTATTAAAAATCAAAATAGTTCGTTAAATACTACAAAATTATTTGATACCTAATATAATAATTATATTAATGCATTAAATATTTTTTGTAGTAGGTAAAATGTAAGATATGCGTTATATTAAAACTTCGTTTATAAACAATGATTAAATATAATAATTTAGATTAACGCATATTATTTTTGTTAGATAATAATGTAATCCAGAAATATATAAAAAATATTACTTATGAATTTATATATGTGTTAATTATTATCGGATTAACCAGATTTGATTTCGATTTAAATTTCTATATTGTTAGAAATGTTCACAAACTGATGATGCTGTAATGGAATACACTATAAACACTATAAAGCTACCTTCACAGAACCACAGTAATGGATTACTCGTGGTCAGCGCCATATTTGTTTTGTGCCTCCTGGCGATGGCTGATTGTGAATTGAAGTGAAATTGAATTCTGGATATGGAGAATTATATGGTGCTATATGCTGGTTAATTTTACAGTCCCTTATAAAACATGACATGTTCGAGCAATAACATCCAAATAAATACAGAAAGAATAACACTAACGAGATCAAGATAATAAAAGAATGTATTGGTTAACCACACTGTACGCCAATGACGTGTTTACAAACACAATAATGGGAAATTAAGAACACAATTCATACCGTACGTGCAGGATTGTCTCTCCCGCACCCACAGGCATAACCAATGAAGTATTTTTTACCGAGTTTCATGTGCCTCCTTTTGTCTGCTTCTAGGTTTGTCGCTTAATGTTGCGCAGTGGAACTAAGAGCATTCCACATCGTACATTTCAGTGTACTGTTCTCTGAACGGACCATAGTTACTTCCGTAATCTGTGGTCAGTGGTCAGTGATGCCTTCTACAAAGTAACCTAACTTTTTTTATGAGTTCGTAAGAAGAAAAGAGACGCCAAAAACTTATTATTTAAATATAATAAATAACAATGTCTAAAGCACATCCTCCAGAATTGAAAAAGTAAGCTAATTATTTACTGTTATATTTTCAACGTAATTGTTTTGTCTTATTACAGATTTATGGATAAAAAGTTGTCCCTAAAATTAAATGGTGGCCGGCAAGTTATAGGAATATTGAGAGGTTTTGATCCCTTTATGAATCTTGTGGTTGATGAGTCGATTGAAGAATGTAGGGACGGCTCAAAAAATAATATAGGAATGGTGGTATGTAATTGTATATATTAAAAAACAAGGCTATTTCATTGATTGTGTTTTAGGTTATTCGTGGAAACAGTATTGTAATGTTAGAAGCCTTAGATAGGATTTAACTCAATGCATAATTTAATGTTCTATAGATGTTAAGGTTTATATAAATAAAATTAAGAAATATATTTATTTTTTATTTAGTGCTTTATGCGATACCATAAATATTTAAATATGCTACTCTAATTTGATAAACTGTGTGTTTGTATAAAAATTGGTTTTAAGATTTGAACTACAAATTAAAATAGTAACATTTCCTGAATGTATATTTTTCTCTATAAGTATTGCAGTAAAAAAAGATTTAAAAAATCATACATAGGACTTATTTTGGTTATCCGATTTGAATGGTAAAGTAGTTTAAAAAAGTGACCAGTTTCATTCTCAGCTTACTGTTGCTTTGTAGTTAATAAAATGGTCAATTAATTATAATAATAATAGCATTTACTGCTCAACAGTGCCCATTATTGTAGAACCATTCATTATCGGAATTAAGATGAGCCTTGTGTGGGTATATTATATTGCAAAAAATAAATCTAGCGGTAGGTACCTACTTCAAACTTTGTGCATAAAATATATTTGATACCACATGCAATTTTGCTTTTGTGATGCAGTTATTTACATGTACAGTATGTTACATAATGCTGCTAACTAAAGTTATAAATTGGTTCAAATCTCAATAGTAATTTTTTCTTTTTTTTTGTATTTGTCTTATTTGTTATTCCTGACAATCAAACATATAAAAGTATAAATTTAATTTTTATGAAGAAATTATTTTAACTATCGAGTGATAACAATTTTTTTTTTTTGTACGCATCTACAATTACCTACTTATTTTCTTATGAAGCTCTTATTACATTATGTTTAAAATAGTGTAGCCAAAACAATGCAAAATAATACAATATGCATATTATTTGTAGTGCTATTATAGGTAGATACATTGAATTTTTTTTGTAGCAAGTGATATATACATTTGTTTGAAGTAAATATTACCTTGCCATAAATGTTTTATACAAGGTGGAAAATATATTGTTCAGATACTTCTTTAGAGCAGATTCTATACAGCGCTGCCACCCCATTACAATTGTATTAGGTCTATCACAATTTAATGATTTTTATTACTTCATTACACAAACCCTCAAATCTCTATCACATTTTATCGAATCCAAAATGATCCCAGAGTTGTTATAAAATGCAACATATTGAAAATGTATAATAAGAAAAGAGGACTATGTTGTTAAATATATGTTTTTCTTTTTGCTCCTGGCAACAACTCATTCTCACTTTATTTTACTTTTTTCTGATTATCATTACGGTCAAATCTTACAATTACCTACCTCATAAATCTATTACCTAAAATTTCTTTGAGGTGGCTGCACAGATTCTGCAGCCAAAAATACACAAAAAAGTTCTATAATCCTAGGCCCACAAATGTTTAATTTTCGAGATACAGAATTAAAAAAAAAATAAAGAAATATGTATTTTTTAAAATAATAATTTCTATATACTTTTCATTGGAAGTCATTTAAATTTGAGTGTCAAAATATATTTATGATATGTAGGCTAAAATTTAGTACCTATAATCGATTTCATTCCAGAGCTTCCATTGCCGTAGATATGGGGGCGAGGGCATTGATCTTTTACCAGAAAATTACGCCGCTTATTATTCTTTTTATTTTATTTTTGAAACTTTGTATTTCTTGGTATTTACTGTATAAAAAATAGTCTTAAATTGTTAATTTTATTGTTATCGAGATATTATTATAGTTAATTAACAATAACAATTTATTATTAAGCTTTGTAAATTTAGACATTTATTGCGTTTTAATACAAGTTCAAGTCAAGAATTTGTGTATTTTAACAGCTCGAAAGTCGTTGGCTAAACAACAAAATTGTGGGGGCTTTTTATTCTCAAATAAATGTTTCTAAAAATCCAAAGAAAAACCATGTGGCTTAGGTTTTCTGGTCAAGAATCAATATGATCCCTGATAATAGCACAACAGATAAAGGTCAGGAGTGAAATCGATTATACCAAATTTGAGTAACGTATCGTAAATGAATTGATTCAAGTTTAAACGATTTCCAATAAAAAAAAAAACTTAGAAATTATCAATAAAAACATGTTTCTTTATTTTTTTGACAGTCTGTATCTTGAAAACTAAGCATTTGCGATTTGTATATTTTCGAATTTTTGGAAATATAAATTTGCAACACCCTGTATATCATTTTTAACCATTCTAAAGCTTTTAATGCTATTACGCGTTGTCCACCCTGTGTAACGTAGGTAGCGCCGCGCCAAATCGATAAGTTATTCATCAGAACCCTCACCTGTCACACGTTTAGCCGCCTAAATTAAGCGGCCACACACGAACTGAATTTTGTACAGATTTATTTTTCAAAATATGTAATATATTATTATTATTTTGTGTCATCTAATGGTCATCAGTAGCAAAGGGTACCTACGGGTAAACAAGGTACACCAAAATATTGTATTGTATTTTCCAATTGCATTAGCAACCACAAAAAAAAAAACAGCATCGAGTCGAATTAATTACCTGACTGGCTGATATAAAAGATAATTTCAATACATTAAATATATTAAAGACCGACGGGAATGCGCGACGCTAGATAATAGCTGGGAAAAGGTAAACATTTTCGAATTTATCTTTCCCGTGACCAGCGGCAGGCGACTGTACCATATATCGCCACCCCGTAAACAACTCAGTGTTGTAGATTATAATGTATCTGGATATACAGGTAAAAAATACAACTGCTTATTTGTCTACTGTTGTGGACGAGCGAAGTATCGTCTGCGGATTTAAAGTATGCAATGCTCGACTGCAATAGCCGCAATACTCCGTTTATGATTTTTCAAATTGTGCATTACATTTTGCGAGCGTAATATAAAATTAAATATAATAAGATGACAGATATGAAGAATCTAATCGGTTATATATTAAAAACAATAGTTTTTCTTCTCTATCTTTAGGGAAAAAGTATTTAAAACAATTACAAAAGCGGCCTAACTTATTAAATTTAACGCAAACATTGAACATTTTGCTACGGCCAAAACTCATCAACTCGAATTGCTTTTTTTAATTTTAAAATCTCATGCTATTTTAATGGCATTCAAATTCTGGGATTTTAGGTAAAATTTATAATTTAATTATAATAATTTAGATCAGTTTTACGTACATTTCGGGTGTATTTTTATATGTATAATATCAATTTTCAGAAACTTTTATATTAGAAAGATGAAACATTTATAATGTAGACAAATTAAAAAAATTCCAAACTTTACTATGGTTTATATGTTTTGTCCAATATTAATTTGTTTTATTTGTCTACATTATAAATGTTCTGTTCCCCGTATATGTTCTGTAAATGTTCATTGTTCTAATACAAAGTTTCTGAATAAGAGTATATTATATAAAAATATACCTGAAACGTACGTACAACTGATGTGAATTGTTTCATTAATTTAACCCACAATCTCAGGATATGAATGCTGTTAATACATGAATGAGGTCATATTTATATATTTTTTAATGTTTTATTTTCTGCAATATTATTTTTGTGTTTTTCGTTTTATTTGATATATTCTATTTAACTTTTCATTAATTTTTACTTTAGAAAATAATATAAACTGATTTGAATTAGGTGCATTGCAGTACCCTAAACAAGTATCACATGAATGTTTTATACATAAGGCATTTACGCAAAAAATATCCATTTACATACTAGCACAATTCCTTTAATTTTTAAAATTTTACTTTTAAATTAATAATTTACATACTATACAGAGTGTGTTAACGATGATTGGCAGTCTATATTCAGTTGCTGGAGCAGGAGAAAGTGGGATGGCAAAGGAGAAAATGAGTGGTAGGGGATAAAAAGTGGTCCAACTGTTATACACAGGGTGTCTGTGAAAGGTTGGGAAATTTCGGAGCTGGAGATACTGGTGACCAAAAAAAGTCGATTGAGCCAAATATGCCTTGTCCGAATGTTGCTGGTTTCAAAAATACAGGGCGTTCAATGCTAGAATTTTATTTTGAAATATCTCAATAACTTTGAAACCTGTCGGAGTATTAAAAAAAATGGTACAATTATGTTTTTTGGCGCGGAAAATAAGAATTTTTAACTAATTTTGACGTCACTATAGTAGAGGGCGCCGCTTATGGCACATCACATTTCTTTTAAATGGCAGAACTTTTTTGCAGCTTAGTGTATCCATCTGACTATAGAAACAATCGATTCTCCTACCTGTTGTATCTGAAAAAGGTATACCCTGTTGAAGTTGTTAGGAGTAACAGTTTTCGAAATAATCCTATTTGAAATACATATTCAGTGCACCGATTGAAAACTGTTATCGTTTTAGGTAAAGTGCCTTTTCTACTGAAAATACAGCAAAATGTTACTTAGAAAAGGTGTTCAGAACGGTAAATTATGGGGACGTTCAAAATTTCAAGAAAATCGGCGAGGTTTGATTTTGAAACCATTTTTCAACAAAGCACAAAGATTTTATCAAAGCATATAGCATAAGCAAAGCATATCATATACATAATAGTATGTTCTGTGAATAGTATATTACATTATTACTAATTTTGAAAGTGATCTTTGGCAAACAAAGAGGGTTGTTAGGAAGACCAGGACGTAGGTATTGGTATTAATAACGATCTCATCATATTGCATATACATTTTAATGGAGAGTAATGTATACTATTTTTCTTCAAAACCGTTATCTATTGAAATTTTGATAAAAAGGAAAGAGTTTTAAGGGCGCCGTTTTATAGGCAAATTTTCAACGAATTTCATAGCTGTTTGTTGAGACAGTCTACAAAAAATCTGAGTAAGTTAGAAAGAATATCTCTTCACTATGTCAAGTATACAAGTTTTCTCCGGGATATAAAATAATTTTCAGGCTGACAAGTCATTTAGAATAAGAAAAAATGAGCATCATTTTCACCTATTACGTTTTATCATAAAATCTACTGAATTTTACAAGTCAATTGCACATTGAGAAAATTGTGTACAACATTATAAACATTATCACATCCCGCAGAATTCTTTTAAAAACTAGTAACACTTGAATTTATGTAAATTATCAAGTATTTTCACGGTGTATAGAACACAGTGATAAGGTACAAATTCACATTTTTCTTCAAAAGTTAAAGAAAATGATTCAATTTCAGCATTAAATTTTAGTACTACATTAATAAGGACCTCCACCTACTATGTGTATTTTTTGTGTGCATATTTAGATATGATTATTTGTCCTTGAAACGCCAGCCTTAAGACATGTGATCATGCAGGGTTATTCAAAACTTGGGAATAGATCCGTCCTGAAAAATGGAGCCGATATCGTAAACAAAATTATTATACAATCCTTACAGTTTTCGAGTAAAACATTATTGAAGTTGTAGTATTTTTAATCTTTACATCACAGCCACTGTAGTCTCTAGACCGGCAATTCTGAATATTGAAATCCGATTACATTTTGTACGTACTAAAGTTTTTGTGACGCCAGTGGTTACATTAGTTTTTCAACTGTCAAAAATGGCTTACGTGTATAGTAACAGCTCGTAGTTGATGGATATCGTTTTAATTTATTACGCTGTCAAAATGCTTTAGCAGAACGATTTCCCGATAAACATGTGCCAAATGCAGCTACTTTTACAGCGGTGTGCATTGAGTGCGAGGAACATTTGATAGACTATTGCAGCAGTGTGACCTATCACACACGAGGTTCAATTATATGCGTATCATGTACAATGGTCGTCAGCTTAAAGTCACCACTTTCATGTTTTGTCCCTTTCTAGCACCGTGTATATTAAATGGCACTAGAAAAGAATGGACCATGGAGCTGGTGATTTTAAGCTGACGACCATTGTACAACATGCCCAAGCATTAACACCAAGGGATTGGGCGAGGATGCCCAGTACCATGGCTGCCATGATCTCCTAATTTTAAATCATTTGAACTTCTTTCAGTGGGTATATTTAAAAAATGAAGTGTATCAACTATTCATGATTTACGGAAACGTATCAGTTGCTGTCAATAACATACGAGTTCAAAGCGAACAGAAAGCAGAAACATTTGTGTTAGTTTGTAGAAACTGGGTAAGACGAGTCCAAAATGTTGTAATATCAGATATGTCAAACTATTATATTAATTAAAACCACAAATTAAATCTATTAATAATTAATAACAATAGCGGCAAAAGCAGTTAAATTTGCTATATAAAATCGCCGTTATAAAATGTTATTTATTTCTCTCTTTGAGCATTTCTTTCCATCTTTTGTCCGGCCGCAGATTGCCGCCCTAGGTTTTACAGTGGACCAGTTTTCAGTGCCGTGCAGAAGTGTATTTTTAAATCATTTTTTATTTGCCCTTTTTGATTTTTTTTTTACAAAATTGTATTTGTAAGAGTCCCTTGTACTCTCAGATTTTTTTAAATAAGTTCTGAATCACCCTGTATATTATGTGAGAGTCTAGTGGAAGGTTTATGTAGACATCATCAACTGTTTTGTCGATTTGTCATAAAATTTCAAATGATAAGTTCTTCCATACTTTTACACAAACAATTTATATCTTATTTTATCTTAGACGTTACAAAAAATAAACTAAAAGAATTATTTAAAAGTGCATATTATGATTAAAATTTATAATAATAATAATAATAATAATAATAATAATAATAATAATAATAATAATAATCCACTTGCTCCAATGCCTTGCGGTGGCCGACCCCATAGTGAGATGTATTGAACAACTCATGCCGCTCTGGAGGACCCGCTTTACCATAACATCAGTTAATGCAAGGGTCCAGACAGAGCCGGTTTTGTTCAGGAGGAGTGTTCAGGAGATTCCCTGAGTCCCCTCTTGTTTTGCATCTCACTGCTGCCATTATCCGTTGCACTTCGTCGTACCCGGGGTTACAACTGCGGTACCCCAGGAGACCGGAGGCATAAGGTCACCCATTTGTTCTATATGGATGACCTTAAACTCTACGCCTCCGGAGAGAGGGATTTAAATCAGTCCCTCAGAGTGGTACATGAGTACACGCAGGCGGTTGGGATGGAGTTCGGGCTGGACAAATGTGCACTGGTTCATCTCAAGAGAGGACGATGCGGTCCATACGGAGAGGACGCCCAGCTCATAGACGGAAGCATCTTTCACTATCTAGATGCCGGAGAGTCGTACACCTATTTGGGTGTCCCACAGCGGGGCACTCATGAGGTGGCAACGGTTAAAAACGCTCTCCGCGGCAGGTATCGGCACCGCCTCCGACAGATCTGGTCTTCGGAGCTGTCGGGTAAGAACAAGGTGAGTGCCACAAATATGCTTGCCGTTCCGATCCTTCTCTACTCCTTTGGAGTAGTGAAATGGACGCAAGAAGAGCTGAGGCAACTCGATGTAGGGACCCGTAAAATGATGCATCTCCATCGGAGTTTGCATCCAAGATCGTCCGTTCCGCGGCTATACTTCCCAAGAAATCGGGGAGGCCGTGGACTCTTGAGTTTGGAGTGTCTCCAGGGCAGAGTGGTTTTGGAGGAGGCCTGCAAAGTCATCAGGAGCTCGGATCCCCTTCTCTGCATGGTCCAAGACCATGAAGCAGCAGGGATAGGAGCGTTTGTGTATAAGGCAGCGAGAAGAGCAGCCGATGAACTTGGTCTTGTGTTCGATACTGAGCGGGAAAATCCAGACTCTGTCACCGAGTCGGATCCTGCTCAGTTAAAAGCCCTAATTAAAGCTGCAGAAACGCATCATCTTCTGCTGCTACATAAGGATAAGCCAATGCATGGTCTCTTCTACCGACATCTAGAGGGGCTTGGCTTATCTGAAAGGCTGACCTTTGCTTTTTTGAGGTCAGCGGGGCTGAACTCTGAGACCGAGGGATTCATAATGGCTTGCCAAGATGGTGTAATGAACACACTCGTCTATCGTAGTCGTGTCTTGGGTATCGAGGTTCCTGATACCAGCTGCAGGGCCTGCCGCCTAGCGCCGGAGACGCTTATGCATCTCCTGTCTGCTTGTCCGGTATATGCGGCCACAGCGTATATCCAAAGACACGATTCAGCCTTACGGGTGTTGTATTATCAGTTACGGCACGCGGATGAGCTAGACGAGACGCCAGGGCTGCCTTATGCTCCGGGGGATATAGAATCCGTAGTGGGGAATGAGAAGTGCCGAATTTATTGGAACTATTCATTCCCCACCCTCAGGCAAATCAAGCCAATAAGCCTGATGTAGTCCTCCTCGACCACCAGCTTAGGACGATGTTTGTGATTGAGTTCTCGGCTCCCGCAGAGAACAACGTCGTCCTAAAGAGGAGGAAAAACGGAGGAAATATCGAGATCTTCTCTCCGAGCTCCGCAGGCTGTATCCAGACCACTCTGTTAAGATTGTGGTGCTAATTATAGGCGTCCTGGGTGGAATGAGACATACGTTGCTTTCTGACTTAAAGATCATACCGGCTTGTCGAAATTCGGCAGAGATCTTAGCCGGCAGAATGCAGGAGGCAATCGTCCTTGGTTCGCTACGTCTGCTCAGAACACACGATTTACGGGCGCAATGATTACTGACTCCACGGAGTGGAGAGTGGTCATTGCTAGAACATCTCCGAATGTGTCGGAGCTTCGGAAGGTGTTTACTGGAAAAAAATAATAATAATAATAATAATAATAATAATAATAATAATAATAGGACTTTATTTTGTTAAAAACAATAAGTATAACAAAATTATCTATATCTTTATCTATAAATTTGTCGTATAAGTTTCAAAACACTGTGTATAATGATTGTCATTGAATTGTTTATTATTCTTTTATAGACCAAACGAATATTCCAGGTATTTTCTAGCATCTCTAGATCCATTTCTCGAATGACTCGAACACTTCTCGTCGATCCTCAATTTTGCCAGTCGCGCCTCGATACACGGCATTATTTGTATCTTCACCAGAATAGCGTAGGGGCGATCGGGGCAATCTAGCGTTTCGCAATTCCACAGTCGTCGAATTGGGTGCGAGCGGGGCAAATTATGTGACAATATAAATATAAAGTTTATTCACACTAAAAAAACATTCGCTATTATAAACTATATAGGTATAGATTAATTTACTAAAAAATATAAAACACAGTAAACCACAATACTTAATATGAGTACATGCACACTGTTATGAAGAAACCAAAAAAAAGATATACTTAATAAAAAAAATATAATTAAAAATTGTACAAATATCATTAAAAATATAATAATTATAGCTATAATAAAAGGACACAATTTTTTTTCCATATATACTTCCATTCTTCCGCATTGGGAAGAGCTAGCGCAACAGATGCAAACTCATACACTTTTTAGTTTACATATTATGTCTTCTAATGACAAAAGCTAACACAATGTATTATATTATTATCTGCTTAAGATTTATGTCATAAATTTGTTTTCTGGATTTACTTAATATATATTGTTTAGATTTGATTTTGAATTGCGTAAGGGGTATATGTTAAGGGTAACATGAAGCGAGTTATATAAAACATCGTTGTCTGCAAGTTGCTTTTGTTTTAAGAACTCTGAATTGTTATACAGGGTGAACCTTAAATAAGTACAAATATTTTAACCAGCAGTATAGTTCACTGTGTAGAACACATATAGTTAATAGTTTTTTTAAAAAAAAAAATGAGAAATAAAAAAGTGAAATTTTAAATAATTTTTGTAATTTTTCTGTAGAAAACTTGTTGAGAACCGCTGACTTTCATACATTTACGAGTCATAGAGCTTCAGATTGAACGTGTAGTTCACAGTGTTGCCAGTGTTACACAAATGTCTTTGCTTGAAGAAACTTAATATGCTGTGTGAAAATCATAGTTTTTCGTTATTATTCATAAAATAACTTAAGGAAATTGTGTCTTGTGTCTCTTTCTAACAGTGTACAATGGCATTTAACTTGTGAAATGTGGATTACTGATTAAATAGTTAATTTTTAACAAACAGGTAAGCTTGTGTGCACGTTTATGTATAATTTTTGAACATTGGACATAGTAATATCACGTAATATCTTCCTAAATACTTTACGGTAGTATTTAACTTGCGGAAATTCATTTTTAATCGTTTATAGTAAGGTCAGTTAAGCAGTTAAAATATATAGGTTAATATTGCTGCGTATCATACTACATACCCAACTTTACTGTACTTATGCTTCAAACAAGTATTTTTAAAATAGAATTAACCGTATTACTTTACTATTACGTTAAGGGAAACGTAATATTTATATTAGAGAAGATATGGCAACCTTGCAACAAATCATATGGTTCATTAGCTAAGATAGCGGTCCTCAAAATGTGGGTATTTTTAAAAAAAAATTAATATCTCCGTAAATATTAGAAATTTTTAAAAATGGGTTTCACTAGACTGATCTATATGCCAAACTAAACCAGCAGTTAAAATATTTGTACATATTTAAGGTTCACCCGTATATATACAGTGCTTTCGAAAAGTAACGAATAAATTCATTATTTTGTGAAATTGAGAAGTTTTCGAAAAAAATCCCCTGGCAAGTCGATTTTGTTTTAAAAAAATGCACTTTTTGACATACGACCCACATTTTGTGACGTCGTCGACAATTTTTTTAAATAGCAACCCCCAATTTTGACCATGCCATTTGAAAGAGCGTGTCATTCTACATACATACATCATGAAAAATTATGGTGTTACATAACAAAAATTTCAAGAAAATAATGTTTAAAGATTTTAAAATTTAATTTTTACAATCCTGAAAATGATATTGATTAAATGTAAAAAATCGACTAAATTAAATGTTCAAATTGTGCACCGTTGGCTGCATGACAGTAGCCAAGACGATTAATAAATTATTTTTGGACATTATCAATAACTTCAGGAGGTATACGATGTATCTCGGGACGAATTGTTGCCTGACGGCCTCGTTGGACAATTTCACGTCGCGTGCAATAAACACTTTTTGTACGAGTTGCATACAATATTTTTCTACGTCCATGCAAAAACCAAAAAATGTTATTTAGATGACACTAAATCTAGGAAAATGTGACATCGATTTGAACGTTTATGTTTGTCATGATGACAAAATGCTATTGTAGAGTGACAGAAGAATGCAATAAACATTTTATTGCACTAGTGCAATAAAGAACCACTTTTTCCACTAAATATAGTTCAATAAAATTTTGTTTTTTGCATGAACGTAGAAAAAGTTATTTTTCGAAATTTTGTTTTGTTTTTTAAGTGTATTATAGGATTTAGTTAGTTCCAATGCATGTCATCTAAATAGATTTTTACTGTGGTTTGTCATCACTTGCCCTAGAACTTTTGGATACAAACATATACATAGTAAAAAGGCATCGTGTATGGTCGCCTATTGATTGCCACTCCAGGGAGGCCATGCCTTACGTACGTATAATAATCGAATTCTGGAGTTCTGAAATTACCACCCGCGATTCTATTCTGATAGCCTTGTTATTCCCCACCTCGCAATCCAAAAATGTGTCCCTGTCCCTTTCTTACATAAATTTGAACCTGTCTAGGAGAGCCTCGTCCCTGCCCCAAGGAAAATTGAATTTCCCATTGTTTTCCTGAATGAATCGGTTTAGGACCGAAACAGTGGCAGGAAAACGGCGCGGAGGCCGCATGCGCGGATTTTCCACAACCTACTCTGCTGGAAATTTACACAGTTCCGAGTCGCTAGTTAGGTTTTGGGCAACAGAGATTTTCGGGCCACGGGCAGTTGTTTCTCATCGACAAAAGTGCTTCTCACTCTGTGAAGACCATCCACATTGAACCGGTGAGATTTTTTCATCAGATATATTATGACCTTATACCTAAGTTCAAGAAAAAAATTAACATAGAATATGCGCAAGTATAATGATGATTGGATTTCAAAGACAGTAAAACTATATTTATGAAATTGACAACTTTTACAATCTCAGGAACTTCATTCGATATTTTTCAATTTTTGCTGTTTGGTAGCAAAAAAAATAATTTACTATATTTTAGTTTATTTTTTAGCACGAATTTTTCCGTCATAACTTTACGCCACAGTCATTGTTTTTTCCCTAATATTTAGTTAAATTAACATCTATACGTCTATACTTATATATAGGGTGCTTCAAAAACACACGACAAAATTGCTGTCGTGGTAAAATATTGAAAAATATATAAGGTTTGCTTAAATGTTCGTCTTAATGCCACCCATTTTTGACACACAGGTCGTGTGAAATAATTTTAAAAAATAAAATTTTGGATGGAATTTTTTAAAGCACAACATATTTCCGACAAATTTGACATATGTATGTTTTTGGTGATGTTGAACACGCTGGTGGCATCAGTTTTTTTTATAAAGTAGGGAGCGCTAGCATTTTTGCTGACATTTTGTTCTGTAACTGATTTTTTTTCCATTCTAGTCACGTGATGTTATATAAAACTTGATTTTACGTAAAAAAGTGTTCTTAATAAATTTATTAATATTTTATTGGTTCCAGAAAAACGCAAAAAACTATGATACAACAACCAGGTTCAATCTTATGTGCTTAAAAAAAGTTCCATTCAAAAATTTGATTACATTATAATAATGAATATGGGTAGTTTTTGGACACACTTATTAAGAACAGTCCTATTCTTTTTCGATGTTTTATCAGCTATATTAATATTACCATATGACATTTTTGATCAAAATTTGTTTTGCAATACTACTTCAAGTACAAAATTTTCAATGAAGAAAAAACATTATATAACAATTAATTGACTGAGTGCTATATGTTTAACTAAATAGTGGAGTAAAATGAAACATCAATTTGATGATAATGATAATGATGATCATGATAATAATGATGACGATGCAGAGAAATCTCTATAATTGAAAAGAGATAATTATTTTAAATAAATAACATCTAGATCGAAATCCAATGTGAGTGGTATCTAAATAATATTCTGAAATTGTTCATAAAAGAAGAAAAGGGTGTGCCTTTACAAATTATATAGACCTGCAGAAGAATATACCTCAATGAGAATACATTTTTATTAATTTCAGAGCACAGGTTTTTTTGTAAGTTTAAATATAATTTTATTTGTATATAGATAGATATAACAGGTACATTATATAATCAAACAATATAAATGCTTACCGACCTCAGGAAAGTAATGGATATAATTTATATTCTTCAAATATCAATTTATTATTTATATCATAGCAATAGATTATGTAATTAGGAAACTGATACACATCTACTACACTTCTTAGCCTTGATTAAACGTGTTATTTAATGCATGCGTATAATTAGAGACAAACTAAGTTCGGAGGTAGGTAAAACTATTAAATATAAGAAATAAGACAAAATTTCTAAATGCACTATAACTTTTATATTCGAACAGTAAGATAAAGTTGCCAGTAATGGATTACCATTTTTACATTACATTATTTTGTATAGCATTTTTTTTTAATTTTTGAAATGGGTACATATTGCAGAATATTCGTTTTCTATCAAAATAACCAACGATTCAGTTACTTTGTATATCCACCAAACAGCTATTTAACCGTAGCATATGCCCCTCAATGTCAGTAGAAGTCGAAACTTCAAAATTTTATTATGTAGAGTACTTAATATATTGGCCGCTAGATGTAGCTGTGCTACTCCGCGTTACGCATGGTCCGTACTATCGAATTAGACAGACTTAAAACACCTAGGGTTATTCGTCGGTTACCTCACATATGATAGTGATGAGAGCTAATAAGCACGAAACGGGTATATGTGGTGGGCTCCTAACGAGTGACTTTAGCTGTTTGTTATAGGTTTTCCAGGTATAATTCAATGCTGGTCGAGGTATTAGCCCGCAAAGTAATTGTTTCCTGGAATTCCGTATTTGCAACATATCGTTATCGCCAAATCGCGATAGAGGGTGCTAGCTTTCAATGGTTTTCTACTGTGATGTAGAACGCTTCGTGTCTGTGGCTGTTAGTCGGGCATGGAGTAGCTAATGGCCGCTAGAGGTAGCTATGCTACTCCGCGTTAAATTTCACTTAAGTTATTATACTGCCTTCTTAAGAGAAAAACATAAAATAGTACACGAGTTGCTTTTTATTTATTTGAAAACTTGAAAATTTATATCTATAAATGGGATAAAAATCCTCATCCATTTTAGATTGAATGCTCTGGGCAGAATATATGGATTGAAAGTAAAAAGAGAAGAGGACCGAATTCGGCATAATATTTTATCTAAAACTCGGAGTTTTATTTCTATATCTATTGGATTCCTCCCAAGATAAATATATTCCTCTTTTTGAACTTCACACCTTTTCACACAAACACAATATTGAATATTTTGCATGCAAAATATGCTCCCTCAAATCGTCAATTTTTGGTAATAAGGATCTAATGTTGAACGTTGCTAAAGTAATATTTTCCTTTATTTTTCATTACATTACATAAGTATGTATACTTGAAATATGGTACATAGCTCAGTAGATATAGTAAAATACCATATATTTTTACCCTCTAAGTGATAAAACATCATAAAAAAATTAGAATTCTTAACCTCAAGTTAGTAGCACGTCTCTGCCAATTTGCCAATTTTATTTTTATCTAGATATTATGCTCGGTTTTGACAATTAAAAGTTGAAGACTTTTGGAAACGTATTTAAATAGACACTACCCCATAATTAGAACCTTCGTACACCTCATCTGTACTTATACCAGATTAGAAAAGGAAAAGAAGTTGTATCACTTTAAGGCAATAGAAATCACAATTTTCTTATTCAATCATTATTTATTTGCTTAGGCAATATTACATAAAAGAAATGCTATCTAAAAATAGGCATACTAATTGTCACATACAAATAGTAACTACAAGTAGTATAACGCAATCTCAGTTATTTTTCAGTTAATTGTAGGTAGTATTTACTTATCCGTATAATTTTGTGTCTACCTTTATCTTTTTCTATATATTTTTAGGTATTAATAATATTGTGTCAAACTAACTACTCTGTGGACTAAAGCCCCAACCAGCGTTGAATTACACCCACAATATCTACCCATTAAAATTATTTGACATTAAATATCGACAATGTCAAAAGTGAGCCTGTCAATGAAGTTTAAATTAAATATGACAAATACCTACTTAAATAATGTTTACCCTTTATGTACTCGTTTTCTATATATTTTTAGGTATTAATAATATTGTATATATTATATTCTTTATTATTAGCTTTTGTAACGTTTTTTACTGTGTTAGAAAGGTATTTTAAGCTAATATAAATATTATATATGTTAAATATTTGATTAAATAATTTAAAATTACATTTTTAAATGGTATTCTGGTGACAATACTTGTGTGGCTTTCAATTGTGGAAGTCACCAACTAAGTATCTATATTCTTTTATTTTTTCGCATGGAGTTTTAGAGAGCTTACGTACTGCTACTACTAGTACTTGATGGAACGGTCCATAGAGCAATTTCACGATGTAGACCTTATATTATAGCTAAACTGATCGATCTAATGTTATAGCTGTATGCACATATAGCGCACATGCCACGAATTTATACCTGTAGGCTACAATTTTTTTGAAGCTACGTTTATTTTTCTTCTACAACATAAATCTTTAAAAACTTCTTTATGAAAATAATTACTGCAAATTATTTGATTATCTGGATAAAAAATGTCTTTTCGATTGCACCTTCCATTCCGCTCTTTTTTTCATTAAGGTTTTGGGACTCTATGGAAAGTAATAGATTTGTCAGTTTTGGTATGAATGTTTGTTTCCTAAAAGAATAGAATACAAATATTTTTGATCTTTATAAGACATACAATAAAAAACGACTAAAGCAACATGCTAACATTTATTTTTGTTCAAGCTCGAATTACATAATCAGAGTGCCATCTAGTAAGTAAAATTTATAAGGATGATTTCGATACCTTTTCCAATAGAATGAACTAAATTACAAAACATAAACCTTTCTTTCAACTCTTGAAACAATTTTCACACATTGTTCTTTAGATCGGCTTCCACGAACGAATGGATTGAAACCCCATGTCATTCTAGATTTAGAGCCTCCATTTGAATGTATGAGTTATTTGTGTACCTGTCAAATCTGACCCAAATAAAAGAGTTTCTTTCTATTGTTTCAATTTAGATGCAGAAAGAAAGAACAACAAAACAAACGTCCTTCATATCACTGCTTGTATATCTAACATTCACAGTCAAATAATATCTAAATAATATTAGTTTAGATATAGCTACTGAGTAAAAGATTTAAGTAATTAAGTAATGTAATTAACGATATTTTATGTTGCCCATGGTAAAATATTTTCTTCCAACTATTGCGCTTCCATTAGTTGAAAACGCTATGAAACATAAACCTAAAATTAAGTTTTATACTTACCTAAAATGTTTCTCCATAAATAACGAAAACATGCAATGTCGACTTACACGAAAATAAAGCTAATCTCTATATAGAGTGATTACGAGCATATTTAAAACATTTTGGGAATAGATGCGTCATGAAAAATCGAATAACTATCGTAAAAAAAATTGTAAAATTCTTATAGTTACCGAAAAAAAAATTATTGAAGTTCTAGTAGTTTCAACCCTTACATCGCTGGGCTACTGTAGTATCTAGCCAGGCGATTTTACGTATCCGATTACTTATCGTATTAACTTTTTTGTAATGCAAGTATTTACATTAGTTTTCAAAATATCAAAACTGTCTTACGTGTATAGGAACCGAATCGTGGAAGAGAAGAAAAAGTAACGTGTCACAGGTGCTGCTAATAACTTACAATATCAAAACGGACAAGAAGCAGAAACATATATATTGCTTTGTAGAAAGTGGGTAAAACCGGCCCAAAATTTTGTTGTAACATCAGGTATGTCAAACTATTTTACTAATTAAAACCACAAATTAATTCTATTAATAATTAATAACAATGGCGGCCAAAGCAGATAAATTTGCTGTATAAAAATAGGTGTTGTAAAATGTAATTTATTTCTTTCCTTGGGAATTTCTTTCAATTTTTTGTCCGGTCGCTGATTATACGGTATACGCTTATCAGGTTTTATAGGGAACCAGTTTCCAGTGATCATCTCGTCTTGAGTTAATTTTTACAAAATTTTATTTGTAATAGTTTTGAATCACCCTGTATACTCAAAATTTGAAAATTCACTTAATTGTATTTTTGTTAATTCAGTAATAAGGTATATTTGATATGTTTATTTGGTCATTCTTTCACTTAATTCGATTTTCTTAAAATTGCACTGAAATGTGTGTACATAGACTAAAATTGTACTTATTTAATAATAATTTTGTAGGAATACATTAATGAAGCAATTAATTAATTTTACAAACGTCTGCAAATAAAAATACTAATTATGTATTACAGATTTATTTGTTCTTATTGCAATGTTACTATTTACATTATTCAATTTTATTATATATTATTTCCAAGATTTACAATATTTTTTTCAAATCAAGTTCAAGTAAATCAAACATAAGTTTATGTTTGATATATAGTGATTTTTCCGGTTGTTATGCCGCAACCTCGGTAACTGGAAGCTGCCAGAAACATACGAGTAATTAAAATGCACATCCTCAGCATTAGCCGGGATTCTTTTACCTGCCCTGGTTGTTCTCGGGCTAGGCTCTGTGGGGACAGACCCGCTATCGGTGTCATTGGGTCCGCCCATATATTGATTTCGGTTTCTATTGTCGGTATTACGACTGATACGGTCGGAACCGTTCCTCATATAATGCAAAAGCTTCGGCCTCAGTGGCGGCGAAGTTTTTGCGGAGTCACCACTGAAGATGCCGAGAGTGAAGAGCGGCAAATCGTTTAAAAGCATGGGGTGTGACCAGTTACAGCGGTGGCTACGCAACGCCTCGAGGAACGGTTCCGACCGTAGCAGTCGTAATACCAACAATGGAAACCGAAATCAATATATTGGCAGGCCCGGAGACACCGATAGCGGGTATGCCCCCACAGAGCCTAGCCCGAGAACAACCAGGGCAGGTAAAAGAATCCCAGCTAATGTTAGGGATGTACATTTTAACTCTGTTTCTGGCAGCTACCAATTACCGAGGTCACGGCATATCAAATGATAGCACCGGCCGTGAAAGCCTAAAAACCACTAAAACTATATGTTGATAATGAATAATATACGAATTTATTGTACAAGAATAAATTAATAATAAACTATAAATTTATACTATATTATACCAAGTGAACATATACAGGGTGTCCCAAAACTATCCTGCCAAAAATTAACATCAGATTCTACGATCAAAAATAAGCTCTTTAAAGGGGGATAAATCAAATTTAAAATTGAGAATCGCAATTAGATTACGAATCTAATGAATTGGGGGTTACACAGCAAATATTTGAGAAAACCTAAAAAATGGATAAACATCACTTTCTCGTAATTTATTCTGCTGTGAATTCACAGCATTTCTCATTGTTTTAGAGGGTATCATAATATGGAATAAATTACGAAAAAGTGATTTGATTTTTATCGATTTTTTAGGTTTTCTCAAATATTTGCTGTGTAACCCCCAATTTTAACTTCAGATTCGTGTTCAGCGGGAAAAAATACAAAAGAAAAATATAGTCTAACTCCCAGCACACATGACTTTTTATTTTGTGGACCTGTGTAAACTTTTGATGCGATTTTTTATCGTTTTCATGGGTTTTCTCTAAAATTTGCTGTGCGACCCCCCATTTTGACTTCAGATTCGTGTTCAGCGGGAAAAAATACATGGAAAAACTATAATGGGACACTCAGCACACGCCACTTTTTTTTTGTGGACCTGTGAATTAATCATAGGCGTGCCAAAATGGGGATTTATCATTTACAAAAAAAAAAAAGGTATTCTTGTTTTACCTCGATAAATTATTCCATTTCCAAGTAATATTAATTTAAAAAATTTGTAACATACCACAAAAATATTAGATATGATATTATATTATATTAATAGCACAAACCTAGAAAAAATATAGACTGCGTCGGTTCATGATATAGGTCACGTGACAGGTGCCGCGTTTTCTAGGGACCTACGGTCCAGAAAATGGATATTTTATTTGCTTTATGTTGGCGGTTGTGCAAATGTGATGGCTGCATTGCAATCTGAAATTAACTAACTTGCTGTCATTTTAAATGTCAATAAAGAATGTGACATGAATGTGACCAATCACAGTAAACAAATGAGCTTCACGCTACAATACAACCAACGTAAATTGGCATAAAAACCAAGTTTTAGCGATTTGGACCTTTTAGGGCAGCCATGAATTTGCGGTCGCCGGCAATATGACACGGGCACAGTCTATATTTTTTCTAGGTTTGTGATTAATAGGCTATATTAAAATTTAAAAATTTACAAATAATTACTGATATGCATTTAAAAAATATTTTAATATCTTAAACCGCTTGAATAACACCTTTAATATGTGTTAAATAAGTCGACAGTATTTTCTCAGAGCCTGCTAGGGATATTTTGGCTATTTATAGTTTCCACCTTAAACTTTTGTGATATGCCACAAAATTTTTAAATTAAGATTACTTGAAAACAAAGCAGTTTATCGGATGGAAACAGGAGTACCTTTTTCATGTAAAATAAACCAAAATTTTTAATTTCTTGATCTGACGACGAAAAACTTGAGATACAAGAAAGTTATAGAGAACAATATTTATCAACTGATCCCTCAGTTTGGCACGCTTATGACCAATTATGAGGAATTATTTTCAGAACATTAGATTCGCAATATAATTGTGATATTCTTTTTCAAATTTGATTACTTTATCTCGATCCGTTTTGAAAATATTTGAAGAAAATCAAATTTTGAGGTCCCCCTTTAAAGAGCAATAGCTCCGTTAGAGGACGTTTACGGACCTATGATTATATAATTTTTTTTCTTATTTTTGATCGTAGAATCCGCAGTTAATTTTTGGCAGGCTAATTTTGGGACACCCTGTATACGATACAACTTGTTTTCTGGAAAACGACTTAAAATCATTTTTTTCAACTGCAGTTCATAGATCTAATAATAATCGAATCTGTATTTGGAATCATGTTTAAGAAATAGTTTAAGTAAATGGGAGTTAAATTTTAACAAACTTGCCGAAACTACGCAATACCAAAATCATCAAATTAAAAATATTCTACTTTAATTAATTTCAATCAGATACTCTTTCAGGAAAAAAACGCACCCAACGTCTACCAGTTCTGGTATTACACCATGTATATTCGTTGAGATATCGATTTCTTGCCACAGTATAAGTGTAGAATACTGGACGATTCTTCAACATCAATCTAGTGCCACTTTAAGGGTTTGGTTTCATATAAGAGGTATACGTAAATGTCACTCACATGAAAGTATTTCATCAAGTGCTTATATCTATACATCATACAGGGTATCCGGCAAGGACTGGGTCATATTTCAAGAGTACTTTCTTCGGGTAAAAAACATTTAAAACAAGGTACCTTAAGAAGTTACGGACATAAAATATTTTTTTCCATTTTTACAAGATAACGCTATCTCTTTTTAAATTACTTAAATTACATTTGAAATGGGAGATTTTTGGGCGACCCAATATACATATGAATAGGTATGATCAAAGAATGGACTGATATCTCATAAACTTAATAGCAAATATTACCTCTTGGTCAACATTATAACCTTCAAAATACCTACTTCCCTTGCTTGATCATACACTTCTCTCCAAACAACGCTTCCACTACTGTGAAACATGTAGACGTTATGTCTTCTGGAATCCTATGTGTCTTCTCTTCATCCCTTGAAGGGAGAGCATTATTTTTTATGTAACAAGCAACAAGTAGCGAATAAGAGGAAGAGAGAGACCTATGATGTGTTACGGTTTGAGAGTGTGGTAGTTCAAAGTTCTTCAAAGAACCATCAAGGTGAAACTCTTTGATTTGTATAGACAAGTTGATCTTACAATAACAGGAGCGGTGATTAGGTCTACACCGTCAGTTGTTCTGGAAATTCCTCTGGATCTACCAACCCTCCAGATGCTATTCAAGAATTTAAGAGTATATTGTATACATATTGATGGAAGATTTGGGTAGTTACAACACTGTGATGATGAAACGTTTTCAAATTCTCCTTTCTGGGACGCAGGAATGGGGCAGGACCTACCATCTAAATACAGTTACTGGTTAACGGATGGCTCCAAATCTCTGGTACCCCAGGAGAGGTTGGAGTTGAAGTGAATAGTTGCCATCCGAAAACCAAACTGTCAGTATATCTTGGTGACTATGCATCTATCTTCCAGACAGAAAATCAGCCATTGAGTTGTATGTATTAAAGCTAGAAAAACAAAAACGTACACACGAGTCGATAATAATTTTTCCGCTAGTTAAGTTACTCTAAAAGCTCCTGGATCTTACTGGTGTAACTCAAGAACAGTATAGAAAATAAAACAGTATAGTATAAAAAAGCTTAGAAGCAGTTGGAAACTAGCAATAGAGTAACTTGGTTTGGATACCTGGTCAATCAGGTGTTCAGGGAAATGAGAGGTCGATTCCCTAGCTACAGAGGTTCAGAATCAGGATAGCTTTGGCTGCTACCAAAATAGCTCTCCTAGCTTGAGCGAGGAAAAAGGGTATGAATACTGACATGAATTACTAAGCTAAAGAAAATACCTAAAAACTTGTTAGATTACCTGAGAACTATAGTTGATCTATACACCGAGCACTGCCCGTTAAAATATCATCTACACAGGTCTTGTTTGGTTGAAAACACTGAATGCCAACTATATTTGGAGATTGAATAATCGGTAGAACATATGTCATTGACGACGGGTCAGATTTTTTCTATTTGGCAAGGTGCATTAGCCCATTGTCACCTCCAATTGATGCCGGTCTTCCTTTCAGCATTTAATATATACCTGGTACCTCGAATGGTACCTCATTTAAAAAGTTTATATCATATTAGAAAAAATATTACTGATCGAAATCCAGACTTTCATTGAAAAATTAAATAAATTGTTGTGTTATAGCTTAATAGATATGATTCTTTTTTAATGCTCAGTGAATTCAAAGTATAAAAGGTCAAATTAAAAGATATTTTAAAAATGTTTAGGGCTTTTCTTCGAGTAGACAACATGGCCTATTAATTAAAAAACATTCAACGTCCTCCTCCTCCTTTTTTAAAGCTGAAAAGTAAAATGTACGTATTTCATTTTAATGAGGTACCTACTGGCAAAATATTAAGTTACACGGTGCTTTACATTTATCTATGTTAAAAGGATCTACGTGTGCTGACCTTACATGGAAAATGTACAATTACAAACAAGTTTAAAACTTTCGTAATTTATACAAAGGGTTTATTAAAAGTTCCTCTTTTCTAATTTTCCGTTATTTCTCATACACGGAAAAAATGAGAATGTTTCTTCCTAATTAGTGAGTGAATTTTTACATATTAAAAGTGAATATTCTTTTTTCTAATTTAATTACGTATATCTACAAAAAATATACATAAATCAAGTACAAAATAAAAATTCGTAGGTAAAGTATAAAGAAACATGTTATATGGGTGCGTGGAATATGAGTGCCTCTATTTTGTTAAAAAAAAAATCAAAAAGTGCAGTTCACATATGATTTAAAAATACAAAAATACACCTCTGTACGGCACTGGAAACTGGTCCACTTTAAAAATAAATAATATTTTATAACGCCGATTTTATTTTTTATTTATAGCAAATTTAACTGTTAACTGTTCATAGATTTAATTTGTGGGTTTAATTAATAAAACAGTTTGACATACCTATAATGTTACAACAACATTTTGGGCCAGTGTTTCCAGTTTCTACAAACTAACACAAACGATTCTACTTCTTGTCCGTTTTGAACTCGTAAATTATTGGCAGTAACTATGATACGTTTGCGTAAATTATCATTAGTTTGTATCCACGGTGTGATGCACTTCATTTTTTAAATATTTGCACAAAAAAAGTCCAAATGATTTAAGGCCAGGAGATCGTGGCGGCCATGGTACTGGTTCTCCTCGTCCAATCCCTTTCACATCACATCACAGCCACATGTCATTCAATTTTATTCTATTACTTGCTACAAGTGAATAGTTATGTAGAGTGTTTTGTAAACTATTAAACTTACTATAAATAATGATGAATATTATAACTTTTTGGTAAGTACTCACCTCAGCTTCTACAAACATTAACTTAGCTTCCTACGTGCGCCCCTGGTAATGATGTCATCTAGTGCGGGCTTTAATTATAACTTATTGAATAAAAGCAATTTTTCTTTCTGATTTGATTTATCCATTGTATGCTGAAAACAAATTCTTACTTTATGACTGTGGCTTTTGTCTCACTGAGTAAGGCTGTTACTAACTCTTTATTCCAATAATACTTTTCTTCTTTTTGTAGTTAGCTTAATTAATAATAATCTAATATGGGTTTTTTTTTTAACTTTTGAACAATTTATTTAGGTGGTACTAATTTTACTTTTTTATATAGTTTTGTTACTGTCAAAGACAATGCCTAATACAGATTTTTTGATTTCTTCTAATAAACGCTATTCAAATCTTGTTTTAATTCATGATTTTTTTCTTGGAAACCCTAAAGTTTTTTAAAATATAACAAGAGTAAAAAAAGTGTTTTAAATTAAATTCTGTGCGGTATATTATCATTTCTTTTAAATCGATCAATGGAAAAAATGTTTCATATAATTTTAAGGGCGATTTATCCTCACGGAACAACTTGTAGTATTTCAATTTACTTGAACACCAAATTTGGTTGTTTCAAATTAAAGTAATTCAGAGATATTATTTTTTTTCAAATATTTGGCTCCACTTTGACGGTCAGTAACTACAATCAATTTTATACAGCAAATTTAATTGCTTTTGCCGCTATTGTTATTAATTATTAATAGATTTAATTTGTGGTTTTAATTAATAAAATAGTTTGACATACCTGATGTTACAACAACATTTTGGGCCTGTCTTACCCAGTTTCTACAAACTAACACAAATGTTTCTGCTTCTTGTCCGTTTTGAACTAGTATGTTATTGGCGACAACTATGATACGTTTCCGTAAATCATTAATAGTATACAGGGTGTTAAAAAAAGAGTGTAAAATATTTCAGGAGGTAATAAATAGTATGAACCAAAATAAGCAGAAAAGTCTTAATAAAGATGGGTCCGGCAAGTACTATTCGTTTATCAAACATTTTATTTTATTAGGACTAAACCGACAAAAGAAGCTTTTAACAAACAAAAAACAAAGTTACAGAAGATGTTCAAAGTACCCTCCGTCCATTTCCAAGCAGGCACGGCATCTTCGTCTCAACGATATTCGAACTCTTTCGAAAACACCCTCCTTGGTTTGGATTTCTTGACACTTTTGATTAATCCATAGCTGCAGCTCTTCCAGGCTATTTACAGGAGTACCATACACTAAGGTTTTCAAATATCCCCAAACAAAGAAATCTCTCTCTGCACCTCTGGTTCAGATCAGGCGATCTTGGAGGCCATAAAACAGGTCCGGCCTGATCTGAACCCTCTATATTTCTTTGTTTGGGGATATTTGAAGACATTAGTGTATGGTACTCCTGTAAATAACCTGGAAGAGCTCCAGCTACGGATTAATTAAAAGTGTCAAGAAATCCAAACCAAGGAGGGTGTTTTCGAAAGAGTTCGAATATCGTTGAGATGAAGATGTCGTGCCTGCATGGAAATGGACGGAGGGCACTTTGAACATGTTTTGTAACTTTGTTTTTTGTTTGTTAAAAGCTTCCTTTGTCGGTTTATTCCTAATAAAATAAAATGTTTGATAAACGAATAGTGCTCCATATCTCCGCAACCGTTACTTACCGGACCCATCTTTATTAAGACTTTTCTGCTTATTTTGGTTCATACTATTATACCTCCTGAAATATTTTTCACTCTTTTTTTAACACCCTGTATATCCACTTCGGTGCGATACACCTCATTTTTTAAATATCCCCAGAAAAAGAAGTCCAAATGATTTAAAGTCAGGATATCGTGGCGGCCATGGTACCGGTCCTCCCCTTTCAATCCCTTATGGTGTTAATCTTGGACATGCTGTAGATGGTACGGATATAATTGAGCCTCGTATATGATACGTCACACTGCTACAATAGGCCGTGGAAGTCCTGGGCCTCCATCTTTTCCACGATTCGGTTTCAAACTTCCCTCGCGTTGCACTTCACTTGTACTCACTGCACACCGCGATAAAAGTAGTTTAATTTGGCACATGTTTACCGGGAAATCGTTTTGCTAAAGCATTTTCACATCGCCATACATTAAAACGATATCCTTCAAATCCGAGCTGGACACTCATAAGCCGTTTTTGATACTCTACGACTCTATTTCTCATGACGCATCTATTATCAAATTCTTTTAGATACATTATTTTTACAATATTTTGGGACGCCCTACATGCACCTGCTGTGTTGGTTCTTCTGCCCTGTATATTGCCAAATAGCTGACACAGTAGAAGTACTTGCGGTGTCGAATAAAATTTAAATTGTTGTTCCCAGGAGAGCAATACATATAAAAATCACGTCATAACACGAATATCGATACTAAAATATTCATTCGGGTCTGTTTACGGAACAGTAATTCCATTAGTGTGTCTCCTTTTTACTAAAATTGGATTAATTGAAAGTAATCGTAATGCTATTATTAGATCCTGGAAGCGTACAAACTTCATCATAATTGAGGAAAATGTTTATTTTAATTTTCCAGCTTATTTGATTATGGCAGCTATTAATAACTAACTACTGGCGCATTCGCCATTTTATCGAATCGATTTTAATTAAAATAAATAGCTATGGAGGACATATTATGAAACGTCAATTTACTATAATTTATATTTACAGTTCTTATTAATGCATTTGAGTGACAATAAATTATAACGGGAGTATTTGCCTTTTCATAAAATGAATCGGGACATACAAAAAGAACTAAAGTGGTTATCACTGTAAAAAAATAATTACACATTTTAACACAAAAGAACACAATACTGTGTTAATCGAGGTCCACACGGAGTGTATATTTTTACACATTTTTCTGTATGTATTAGTGTGTTAAAGGCTTAACACAATCCACTGTAATAAAACAAATAATGTCATGTGTAAGTTTTACACATTTGTGTTTTGTGTTATTTGTATCATTAAAGGTGTAGGCTTTACACGTTAACATGTTAATTTTATTGTATAACAGGTATTGATATGGAAGACTCGCCTACGTTTTTAGTTTGTTAATTATGTTTCTGTTTACTTTCGAAATAATTTTTAATAAACATAATTTTTAGAAATACCTTTATTTTGACGTTTTCTAGAGGTTTTGGCAGTCGTCAAGATCGCATTGAATATAGCCTGGAATGTTCTAGAAAATGCCAGACTAAATGTACTACAAAAAATTATAATTTCAAAAGCAAACAGGAACATAATAATTAACAAGGTAGGTGAGCTTCCGTAGCAATATATAGAATTTTCAGAATTATGGTGTTAAGTAATTAAAAAATAAAAGATATTTTACTTTTAGAGATTTTATTAAAAGAATAAAATTCAGTACAAATGAACAACAACCAAGTTTACCGAGTTATTACCGATTTGCTAAATTTTGATTTTAATTGAATCACTTCGTATCTCTCTATCCGTAAATATTTTATTATGAGAAATTAAGCAGAAACTGCTTGTTTTGACATCTACAACAACGGGAATTCGAACTGCCAACTTTTTAGCTGTGCCGAGTGTGCCGATTACAGACTATTTGATGTCGGCGCTGATTACAGTTAACATTTATTATAAAATTCTCATGATTTTCTTATGATTACATAGAGTGTTTAAAAACGCAAATTTAATTATCGTTTGTTTTTATTATTATTTATATATTATATATATTATTATTATTATTATTTAGCGGTTCTGCAGCGTTTGCCATTGAGTAGACATTAAAAACAAGGTTTTTGATCTAAATACGGTAGCTCAAGGTTGAGATTGCCGGATTGTTGATCATTGAATAGGTATGTCTCTGACTGTTTTTTGTTGACAGTAGGAGGTTTTTTTTATTACTGTCTGTATTTAAATACAAAACACGTTTCAGCCTCTCTTAATAATTTAACCTAGTTAGTATTGGATTTTATTTCACCATTTATATAATGAAATGTGAATGGTTTATTTTGTTCTGTTGTTTTGTAATTTCGATATTAAATTTTTTTTATGTTGTAACATAATAACATGTTAGTCGCATACTTTTAAAATAATTTATATCTAGCATTTATTACATATTATAATAAGTAGGTAGTGTAGGAAAATATTTTAATTTGGCAACGTGGCGTCGGGCCGACACCGAGTTGAATTTCCGCCAGCGGTCAGTGACAGTCTGAAAAAGGGATTTAAATAATGGTTTTAAAAATTTTTTGCGGTGTAAATATGCATTTAGATTTTTTTTAAATCGTGTGTTCGTATTATATTCATTTTCCTTATCTTCTCTTAAAATTAATGACATTATAACTAAATCACCCTGTATATTTATCGGTCAGTGATCGCGCGGTTTAAGGCGTCAGTACTTGAATCGAGGTGACTAGACCGCTGTGAGTTTGACCCCCGCAGGCGGTAGACCATATATAAGCTATATTCGTGGAGAGGATTGGCACTTTCTTTGCGGGTATGATGGAGTGCAAAAATGTTGGCTTGGCTCAATGTGAGAGATTGATACCGGTTGAGTACCTCCCTAATTAATGAGTTTTTCAGGTTTCCTCCATTCCTACGTTGAATGTAAGCGTTTCTGCTTAATAATAATATTCCGCCCCTCTCCCGCACAAGTATTTGACTTCTGGGCTAATACTCGTGATTAGAATGAGGGGTAGATATATTATTATTTTATTATTATATATTAATCTAATCTAATCCCTAGTTTTTCAATTAAGGACTGTTCTGGCTTATTTTGTACTCTTCTTATTTTATTTAATCTCATGTTGTCAACAGCCACTTTTCCTGCCATGTGGAAAGTGACAAGAGTTTGCCCTGTTAAAAAGTGGTAACCCTTCTAACATAAAGAACTATCGACCTATAGCCATTTTGTCAAATTTTGCTAAGGTTTTTGAAATGACATTCTATGCATATATCTATAACAATGTTAGTACCTGCATTTCTTCTAATCAAGATGGGTTCGTTGCACGGCGTTCTACTGTAACTAATCTAGTTGAATTTACTCAGTTTGTTTCAGACCATATTGATAGAAAAGGCCAAGTAGATGTAATATATACAGATTTTGAGAAGGCTTTTGACAAGGTAAATCACTCTATATTAATACAGAAATTGAAATCATTTGGTTTTGATGATTCTTTGCTACTACTCATAAAATCTTATCTTGAGCGTCGTGAGTTGTATGTGTCATATAATGGATACCGTTCTAATATTTTTTTAGCTCTTTCTGGGGTACCTCAAGGGTCTAACTTGGGACCAATTCTGTTTATTCTTTATATTAATGATTTATCGTCATCTTTGCAGTGTAATCACCTTTTTTTCGCAGATGATCTAAAGCTTTATCGTAACATTAACTGTTATGATGATTGTCGAGCATTGCAAGAACTTCTGAATGCAATACAGGTGTGGTGTATAGAAAACATGGTTTCCGTAAATATTGATAAATGTAAAGTTTGCTCTTTCAGTTTAAAGAAAAATATAATTTTATTTGATTACAATCTTGATTCAAAGCCATTGACACGCAGCAGTAATATTAAAGACTTAGGGGTAATATTTGATGCTAAACTCTCATTTTCTGAACATATTAATACAATCTCAAGCACCGCCTTTAAAACTTTGGGCTTTATTGTCCGTAATTCTACATCGTTCAACAATATTAGTGCTTTGAAATGTTTATACTATTCTTTAGTCCGTTCTAGATTAGAATACGCTAGCCTTGTATGGTACCCATGCTATCAAGTTAATATTCATCATCTTGAAGGTGTTCAACGTCGCTTTTAAAATTCATGGCATATCGTGTTGATAATATTTATCCTGCTAGAGGATTTGATCATGGCCTCACAAGTATATCTTTCTTGTTTAAAATATTTCATAACCTCATTGATTCACCAGAAATTTTAAAAATGTTCTACTTACGTGTACCTAGGCCAGAATCTCGTGATGATTGCATGTTTTACTGTCGTAATGCTAGAACAAATGTCCTTACGAAATCCCCTGTATACACCATGTCAATTAATTTTGATCAAATTTCTCATTTATGTGACCTAAATTTTGATACACTCAAACAATTATTATCAGTTGGTTCTCAATTTTTTGGAGGCGTTTAACTGGCCTCATCCATATTATGCTATAGCTTTCAGACTGATTTAGTTTAGTAAATGTTAAATATTATTAGTAATTAAAATTAAGTACACTGTTACTTCATTACTTTATTATAACATGTTTTGTCCTGTAATTGGAATGTCTATTCTGTTGGGCAATAAATGCATTATTATTATTATTATAATATTATTTAAAAATGGCAAATAAATTATCATCTCTTGATGTTTAACGTAGATCAATTAAATTAATGAGTGAACTGAATAATGATAAATTCACTACATCGAAATTAGTGAGTATTTTGGAAATTGGAATACATTTATCGCAAGCCAAATCATATTAATTCCTAATATTACGTCTAAGAACAAAAAATTATTGTCACATCAATAACAAAATCTTTCTTGATAAAAACATTTGGCTGCGCAGACAACTAATGTATTATTCTCCTTTTTACATTCATTCCCGTCACTTCCTACTTTTGTCGGTCATCCTCTAAAAATAGATCCTTGGGCACTTCTTAATATTAACCCCGGCACACCTGAACCGTTAAGTGGATAACATTGATCGTATTTAACTCTTCAAGCTTTTGCAGAGTTTAAAAGGACTTGAGCTACACTTCTGGAACATTTTTATCCTATTTCATGCAACCTATTATATTACGCAAATGGAAATGCGAGTGGGAAGTAAGATTCAATTTATATTATATAAAAACAATATTTTAATAGAAATTATAGGTAGGTATCAGGTATTTTCATAGTAAGAATATATCTAATAATTACATATTTTCAAATACAAATTTGACTGAATAAATATGGTTTTAATTATATCCACACACTGTATAATTAATTAATTTTTGGATGTATTTATGTGAATTCCCAGATAACACAAAAAAATGGCCCAATATTTAGACAGACTAAATTTTTCACTTTAAAACATTACGATTTACGCCAACTTGCCTTAATAAAACGTTGGTAATAAAAAAATATAGGATGTCAAAGTTGAAATTTAAAAATGTTTTTTTTTCTGTCTTTGAATGATTCAACTATTTCGACGTATTTTCCTAGAGGGCGCCACATCTGCCATATTTGTGACGTAAATGTGAGCGTAACTTTTTTTACTCTAACATTATCACGTTTTTTATTAGAAAATCTTAAAGCTCCATTAATTTTAAGGAGAAAAATATACTTGTCATTAATCTCAGAAATTGGCCATTTTTGAGAAAATAACTTTTTCAACAACCAACTGCATAGTTCATTGTACAATATTTTAACGTAGTGGGCGCCAAAATTCCGTTGCAAATTGGATATATTTAAGGTAAATCGACATGCAATAAAATATATGTATACTGGTGTAAAATGCTACGGATAGTATGTTTCAACATGCAATGTTTTTAAAATAGAAGTCATAGGGGAGGATGGGGTAAGATGGGGCCCTTAAGGAATTTGAATTTTTTTTAGCTTTTTCAGAAAACCTTGAAAATCAAATTTTATAGCAAAGTTGACAGTAAATAATCTACTTTGATTAAAGATAACCCTATAAAAATGTTGAACTTTTTTATCACAAATACAGCAATTTTTAAAAAGTATTACAAAAACACCATCTTACTCCATATATGGGGTATCATGTGGGGCAAGATGGGCTGGAAAGTATTTTGAAGAAAAGTTGAAAAAAGACACATGTAAAAGTTTTTCAAAATCGAATTATGTAATTTTACACATATAAATACATAATTTGACATTGGTTCAAAAATTGTATTTACAAAATTCGCAAATATGATGAGCCTCGTCGTCCTCATCTTCTGAGCAGTGTGCCCATTTTCTACATTTGATGTAGGCAACCCATCCCTCAATATTTTGGGAATAGAAATGTCTGCAATAGAGACACGCTGTATCTTCTTCTTCCTCTTCATCCTCAGAAGTGTTATCTTCATCTTCTTTTTCTCTTCTTTTTACGATCTTGAGTTTGTTATTTGGGTTTTTATCTTCTTGCCATTTTTTTTTTGACTTGCCAAAGAGCGGTATACCCGTCTTGCCCCACGGCACAGTTTTCAAATTAAGCTTCAATATTTTTATATTAGAAGTAGTGGTACTATTTCCTATAGGCAAGAAAACATACTATTAGAATATACTAACTACATATTAAATTATTTTAACACAACGTATCTGTCGCCAACGCCACATATTTTAAAATAGCAAAGGGTTACAGAAACACGTTTCATTCAGTGGTAACAAAAGCTTGACTGAAGATTACTGCCGCTTTGTTTGTAGTCTTGTCCTTCTCCTTCAAGGTAGTTACGATCGTTGCCAACAGAGTACAGCATCTGACGGGGCAGAAAAAAGGCCCACCTCGCCTTGCCCCCTTCCCCGTCTTGCCCCACCTTCCCCTACTGATTTTTGCAGCTCCAGATAGTCCTGAATTAGTTTGTGGATAATCCGAAATGTGAACAAATTTTCCATCTTTTTTCTCTAAATTTTTAAACAGATTTTTTAAATTGTTGATTTTCAGGTTGTAATCTATTTCGAAATCCTTCCAAATATTCTCGTTGCCCGTTCATTGAAATTTAATTGCTAACAAATTATAGCCATCTCTCATATTAAATATGAAAAATTATTGCTTCTCAGAATTTTTCGATTTTGTGAAGCAATTGATTTTAACCAAAACTGGATAAATACCTTACATTTAGAAATACTTATTAACTTTAACATACATTTTTCTAATAATTGTTAAAATTAAACCACAGTGTAATTATTACAAAAAAATTCACTTTTTAATTGAAGTGGAAAATCTATTATGTCTCCATGGGTCATTACTTACAGACCACCCTGTATGTCAACAATTTACAATATTGGTTTTTCAGTAGTAGGCTTAATATTTTATCATGCATATTGTAATGGCCTAATATTTTTTATAAACGTTGGACCGAAATTATTTCATTATTGTTTGTATATTAGCTATAGATATGCCGACAATTTCCAATATTGGTCCTTCAGTATTATAAGCTTAAAATTTTATAAGAATGTTGGAGTCTCGAGATCTATTAAAAAAAAAATGTTTGCCTCTGCCTAATACAAGCTGTAACTTTCTAGGGGAGGCTCGGATGGAACAATTTTACTGAAACATCTTCCTTAAAACAGAATAAGGATCCCACCAATTTATTATTTCCAACATTTCTCGAACAACATTGTCTAAATAATTTTTTAATATTGACGTGAAATGTGATAACTTCATCTCATTATTTTATATATTACACATTCTTGGTCGGGTACCTAGGTACACCTACCTAATTACTTCTTAAATAATTGTATTAATTTATTAAAGTAACTAAAATGATACTTTACGAACATGAGTGTTACAAGGTAGGTAGCAAGTAATATTAAATCTTAATCTGAAATCAGACGTACTTGTATGTGTTTGTACTCAGCGACGGTTTCGAAACCGCACTCAAGCACCACAACACCACACAGAAGAAAATGGCACATGACAAATACGGTAATTCATAAAATGACCATCGATTGTGGCGCTACAGGGCGTATAATGGTTCCTTGTGTGCGATATTGGTACAATGATAAATAATATTACACCATTAACTATATCATTCATTGTAGAAGTATATTAGTCTAACATTGGTATCCAATGATGGACTATTGCTGGTTTAATCGAATAAATATATATGATTTACCACGATAAAGATTTTTGTTGTAATTCTATTGTGTTGTCCTGTAAATGGAATTTTCTCGGTTGGACAATAAATGCTTTATTAATATGAAGATAATTCTAATGTTGGGCCACCATTTACAGTTGACAACATTACGTAATAATGAAATACATTTTTAAAGCTCCTACACTGGCTTGGCTCTTGTGTTCCACATAACATTCATAACATAATGGTGGAATATTGTAATACAAATATTGGATCACTCCCACAAAAATAAATTTTTGACAAAGATAAATCCAATGTTATGCCAACAATTTTTTTCGCCAATAGAAACAGTAATTTTTATCAACATAATGGCCTAATATTGGTTACATACAGTTTTTGATATACTGATTTACTAAATGAAACTATTAATATATCAATAATGGCAAATTCTTACAAATATTAGGCCACTGTTTAAATATGTTGCCAATATTGGTCCATCAAATGTGTGCAACATGGGTTATTGATACACAGGGTGATTCAGAACGAAAAATAATTTTGATTGTACAGGGGTTAGAAAAAAATCAGAAAGAGCAGTTCTAAAATATTTTAGAAATTCACTTCTGCACGGCACTGGAAGCTGGTCTACTGTAGAACCTGATAAGGCGACAAAGCATGCAATCGGTGACCGGATAAAAAATGGAAAAAAATTGCCATAGAAAGAAATAAAACACATTTTATAACTATTATATACAACAAATTTAACTATTTTTGCCGCTATTGCTATTAATTATTAATAAAATTAATTTGTGGTTTTAATCGGATCGGTCACTGGTCGAGCGGTTTAAGGCGTTAGTACTTGAATCGAGGTGACTAAACGGAGTTGGTTCGAGCCCAGCTGCCGGTAGACCTTATATAAGCTATATTCGTGGAGAGGATTGGCACCCTCTCTGTGGGTATGGTAGGGTGGAATAATGTTAGCTTGGGTCAATGTGAGAGATTGATGCCGGTTGATATTTGAATACCCCCTAATTAATGAGGTTTTCCAGGTTTTCCTCATTCCTGCACTGAATAGTGGTTAGGGCCTACCAACGTAAGTCGTTCCTGGGCGCAAATGCGGCCTGCTTAATAATAATATGCAGCCCCCTCTCCCGCACAAGTCTCCGACTTCTGGGCTAATCCCTGTGATTAGAATGAGGGGTAGAGATATTATTATTATTATTATTAATTAGATCATGGTGGCCATGGTACCGATTCTTCTCGTCCAATCCCTTAGTATTAATGCTTGGATACGCTGTACATGGTACCAGAGGCGCCGACTTACCAAATTCTCAGTGGGTGCTCACTGAGCACATTTAAAACATCAACATTTAAAACTGTTATTTGCTTAGGTAGTGAAAAGTACACTATATAATTTTTAAACATTTATATTTTTCGTCAAAAATGCTACTTTATTATTGGTAATGTATTCGTATATTTTGAAAAAATATATATTATTTCTAATAAAATTGAAAGTGCAACATTATTCCAATTATTTTCTTCCTGGAAGTGGATTCCTAACATACCATTTACCATATCCCCATTATTTTGTCCTGTAACTGCTGAAGCCCCGGAACACCCACGTAGTCAGCGCCACTGCATGGTACGGATATAATTGAGCTTTGTGTATGATACGCCACTCAGCTTCAATACGCCGTGGACGCCCTGAACCTCCATCTCTACCAAGATTTGGTTTCAAATTTTCCTTGCGTTGCACTACACTTGCGCTCAATGCACACCGTGGTAAAAGTAACTGCATTTGGCCTATGTTTACCGGCAAATCGTGCTGCTAAAGGATTTTCACCTCGCCATAAATTAAAACGATATTCATCAACTCCGAGTTGATACACACGTAAGCCATTTTTGACACTTAAAAACTGGCATCACAAAAACTTTAATACCTGCAAAAATAATCGGATTTCAATATTCGAAATTGCCTGGCTAGAGACTAGAGTTGCCCAGCAATGTAAAGGTTGAACATACTACGACTTTAATAATTTTTACTCGAAAACTATAAGGACTTTAGCAAAGTAAAATCTATGCCTCTAATAACTTTTCCATTTATATGGTGTGAAGAACACGTCCTTTAAAAGATTACATTTAACTTTAAATGCCCTGTATATATCAATAATGGTATCTCAAATAAATAT
This sequence comes from Monochamus saltuarius, assembly GCA_025584915.1. Classification (NCBI taxonomy): domain Eukaryota; kingdom Metazoa; phylum Arthropoda; class Insecta; order Coleoptera; family Cerambycidae; genus Monochamus; species Monochamus saltuarius. The sequence continues at coordinate 52,472,433 of CM046725.1, read as the reverse complement.
CCTTACTCAGTCGTCGAATATTTCTATTTTTCATCTTGTGCCGCACGACGAAAATCCTCTAAAGTCATGAAGAGCCTGTCTGTTCCAGTGCCTTATAAAACAGCAATTTGGGGAGACCGGTAAGAGAAATTCTGAATTCAGTGCTCGTTATATTATTTATGTCCGACCAAATTATCGGAAAATACGATACCCAATTATTTAATAATCCCCTTTTTATGTCCACTGTTGGAAATATAAGCGAGAGCGGAAAATAAAAACGTTTTGAAATCAAACTGTAACAAATTATTTGCACCACGGCGACTAATGGGGGCTCTCAGCCCCCCAACAACACATAAACAACTTTATGTCCCATATTTTATTTTACTTACCCTGGCTTTTAGTTGAAAAATAATTCAGTAAACAATAAATGAAGCAAACGCTAACAATACTGTCTTGAGTGTCTTACATGGCCGATCGCTAAAACTACTCCTAGTGAAGTGAAAATATAGCGATGCGATGTGATGTTGCCAACGGTATCAGATATACGCAAAAATTATGTTAAAATCTTTCATTTCAATAAAAAGATGAATTAACATATAAATAACCAGTTATTTGTTAACATCATATTATAAATAAAAAATAAAATGTAGATTTTATTATTTTATAAAAACTATAAAACTAACAAGTATAAATAAAATAAATTATATAAAAATCATCAAAAACATATATGATTAAAATATGTTATATAAATAAAAATAAAAGTTTTATTGACTATTTTAGTAACTGATGACGTAGCAAAGAATTTTTGGGGGATCTACAGTGAATGTTTTTTTCAATAATGTGTAGTATAATCTGCTAATAAAATTTTATATTTATAATTGTTAATTATTAATATGCGATTATGTTGATTTTAATTAATATATTTTATTTATGTGTTTCATTAAGTAGTAGTTTTGTGTGGTGGTGCATAAACATTTGTCAATATTGCTAGGGCTGAAAGAACATTGAAAATAAGTGATGTTTGCTTAATAAACGTATGCCCTAGTTATTCATTTTTTAAATGCAGGGCGTCTAAGATAATTTTTAAAAATCAAATGTTGCAGTATTTTGTTAAGACCAACATATTTGATTAAAATATGACAGTTACGTTTTAGGTGGTGTAAATGATGTTTTTTTGTACAAAGGGTCCTAGTTGCTAGCCTTTCCTCTGACATTTCATTCTGACGTTTTTAAATTGGATAAAACCCAACTAATGTTTCAATGTTCTATCAGCCCCAGTAATATTCAATGTTTTTCTTAAACACCTTGTATATCTTCATGTAACTTACCAATAAGTTTATATCTTATTGGTCAGTGTCCACCATGTATTTCAAAAAGTCAGCGTCTATAATTTGTACAATAATTATACATTTAAAAGAAAATATTAAAGTATTATTACTGATATGTATTTAAATTTGAATTGTTTTAAAAATGCAAGGGTGGAGGTTATTTCAGAAAGTTTGAATTCAGATGCTAATGCAAGAAAAATAGTTAAATAGAAATTCTTTATTACAGGATGTACTGGAGATACCACGAAAAAAAAAACGCGCCTCCAGAGTCTACCTCGTATGTGGTGGGGAAAAGAGTCAATAACTATTAAATAACAATATTGAAATGTCTATAATAAAAAACATTATTATAAAAATAATTAAAAACTATGCCATATCATTGATATACTTATCAGTAGAGAAAATTGTGTTCACTTCACAGCGCTGTAAAACCCAAACTAATAAATATAATAAAAAAAGTATATAATAAAAATTCTTCGTTGAAAACCACTCTACAAAAATGTTCTGATGTAATTTTTTTTTAAATAAAAAAATAAATAAATTATGGCGTCCAAAAGAAAATTTGTCCAAACATTTTGATGGTTTCTCTTTAATATCTTTGTTATTTTTGATTTTACAACAAAAAGTTACTGGACTAAAATTGTAGAGGATTGAATTTGCAATAAAAAATGTTTTTAAAAACAATTTTCTATGACCAATAATTTACCTGATAAATGCTAAAAACAATTTAACCCCACAAACTTCAAGTTAAGTTTTTTTGACAACCACCCCCCCCCCCTTCCCTCTCACATCTAAACAATATAATTGCGTCCTCTAAAAAATGCACGCTAAGGCCAAAATAATGTAACATTTCAATGGACTAAAAGGGGAATTTGAACTACCAAACATTTACCTGTGCCGAGTGTGCCGATTACAGCCTATTGAATGTCGGCGCTGGTTACTGCTGTTAGGCATTTAGTATAAAATTCTCATGATTTCATATTAATTACACCGGATGTTTTTAAAATTGTAAATTTAATTATTGTTTATCACTAAATAGATATATCCCGAACTGTTTTTTGTTGACAGCATAAGGGCTTTTTGTTACTGTCTGTATTTAAATATAAAAAACGTTTCAGTCTCTCAATAATTCAACATAGTGAGTATTGGTTTTATTTCACTATTTATGTAATGAAATGTCAATGGTTTATTTTGATCCGCGGGAGTTTTAGAATTTTAATATTAAATATTCTGTATTTTGAAACTTAATATGTTAATAGCATACTTAAAAAATAATTTATAGCATTTATTACATATTACAATAAGTAGATGCTATAGAAAAATATTTAAATTTGGCAACGTCGCGTCAGGGCGACACCGAGTTGAACTACCGCCAGCCAGTGACAGTCTGAAAAGGGAGTTTAAATAATGGTTTAAAAATAATTTTTTTGTCGTAAATATGCATTTAATTTTTTTTTAAAATCGCGTATTCGTATTATACTCATGTTTCCCTATCTTCTCTTAAAATTAATGACATTACAACTGAATCACCCTGTATAAAAAGTTAATCAGTTTGACATTGTCGACATTTAATTTAATTTTGACATTGTCGACATTTAATTTCAAATAATTTTAATTTATTGTTATAATAATGTTTATAGTTAGATATTTGACTCAACTTAAAGGAGGCCACCTGATGAAGCAATTCTAAAAATGCAGAAATAGGTCAGATCTCATCTATTGTGGTTGAATTTCGAGTTCCCACTCCAGAGGTTAATATATATATTAGGTTAGTAAATTTAGATAGATTAATTTCTTTACATAATTATTGAATAGAGCTTTGTCTGTGGAATTGTTCATTAGCATACCTAGATGTTTGGTATCAGAGAATATACATATGACTTCATTGATAGGATTGTAGGAGATTTGATATATATTAGCTTAAAATACCTTTCTTAAACAGTAAAAAAAATTTCTTTTTAATGAGAAAAAAATTTGATAATAGATTGAAGATGACACGTATTTGTTAGTTATTTGAAAATTTACTGCTTTTTTGCATTTGCAATCATATATTTGAAAAAATGTGATATGCGATATCAGCAACTTATTACATTTTACCCTTGACTGCATCCAGGACAGTACTCGGAACAGTTTTTCGTTGCAAATTAGCGATTAATTCATGAAAATACGTAAGAATCGACTTTTTTTATAGACTTTTTATTCCAAATGTGATCAAATATCTGCCCTATAATTTTTATACAATATAAACGCCACATTCTTATATTCTGACTCAATTAGAACTACACTTTTGGAAATTTGACCAAAAGTAAATTTTTTTCCAAGAATTACTTATACCACAAAACGAGAAGCAGAAAAGTTTTTCCTGTTTTCAAATCCATCCTTGTACTCATTTTAAATACAAAAAATTAGAAACTATTTCATTCAGTTATCAACTGAGTGAAGTTCTCGGATATATCAGTATGAATATTCATAATAGCTGATTTTAAGGTCAATTCCAGATCTGCTCCATATCCATACAAATATTTTTCATAAAAATACTCTAAATGAAGACAGCAGCTTGTATAACAGAGATACGATAAAAACAAGTAGGTCATGGATATTCAATTTGATGAAAACACATTCTATGCAAACGTCACGGAAAAGCAATAAAATGAAATTAATGACTTTACAACTACGTATTCAAAATTATTTTGTAGAATTACGGAAATAATACACATATGATACGAGCCAACAATAACTAATTATAGAATATAATAGAGTTTTACGTTTTTAGATAAATGAAAAGCGTATATCAATTGTAACACAAAATAGGTAGATACACTTATCATCTTGAAGTCTAAACTTGAAATCTTTTCTTGTAAATTTTATTAAATACATTTACCAAATGTAAAAGCTTAGAATTACGCTAAATGAGAAACAAATTACAGTTGGCTGGTTTTAATTATCAGTGTTTTGGCATTTTGTAGAGGAGTTCTTATAAACATAGATCCTAAAATTCATCGATTTTTAAGATGTATTTAAAAAAATGTTTTAATTTTCTGAACTGTAAAAGATCGCGCATGTTATGCTTGTTGGGAGCTGCAAAACCTGCTCATGAAACCTATGTCGTTTAATGGACCATCCCACACTAAACCAGCACCAGCACGTACTGTCACCTGCAACGACCATCAAAGCAGGTCGTGTCGGTAACCTGCAATTTCTATGCCTGGCAGCGCTAGTCCGACGTAAGGTCTGTTCCCACAAGAGTCAAGGATTAGTTTCAAACTATTAGAAATATTTGACCAGTTAAGTTGTAGAGGTGTCACTGATCTGTCGGACACCCTCGCTTATCAACAATCTATAGCCGTGTTCGGCAAAGCCCTCGGATCGCTCAGATTAGTCCAGATCGTTATTTTATTGCACATGGAGGTAGGGTAGGTAAATCTCGATCGTTCGGCAAATAAAATCAGAGCGATCTGACGTTCATCAAAATGGTCCAGAGTTTTAGATCGAGCACAGCGATTGAATTGAATTTTCTGTCAACTGCCTGAATTCAGAGTGCGTCAGTCTGACGGTTGCATGTTGTCTCTTGCACCGATTGTAGATTTGCAGAAATATTTATTTTTTAGTTATGCATAATTGATACAATTAGAAGTTAAGGGGTGTAAGGTGGTAAGGTAATTTGAGAAAAGGAGGATCGAAGTTAAAAATCTATTAAATTATCACAGGTATTTGAAAATTAATGAGATTCTGATTGTTTCTAAAAAGATTTAATAAATTGTACTTGTTTTCAAAGTACGAGCTTATGCACAAAACTCGGTTTTTAATAAAAAATCACTTCCCTCCATTTGCTTCTAACGGCCTCAATTACATATCTGTGTAGATTTGGCAAAAATAGTATTTTTCCAAGTGCTCATCGATAGCGAGAAAGAAAACATATTGAATATACTTGTGACAAGAATTCAGACAACTTACGTCACACGAACAAATGAATAATTCGTTATATTTTCATCAAAATATTTAAGAAACTGCAACTGATAGTAATAAAACTATATACTACACTAAAAGTTTGCATTATATATTGCACTAAATTACAAAAAATTATTGTTTTTAATGCGACCAAATATCGAAAATTACGTTGACAATAAAAACAAATGTGTCACGTCAGCTGTGACGTAAGACGTCTGAATTCTTGACGCGAGTATATCAGTAAAGTCTTCAAACGTAGCAGAGGACATAAAGTTCTTTAAATTATTCATCACTAAAATTCGCTACGATGTCAGCTTCAATTTGGTGTCACTGTACAACAGCTGCTAACATATTTAAATTCCATAAAAATATGTTGACAAGCCAAAATATGGAAAATTATCGTCCTATTTCTGTACCCCCGGTAATATCAAAAATCATTGAATATGCAATGCTCTCGCAGTTGCTAAAATTTTTGAATAAAAATAAAATCATTAACGAAAATCAACATGGTTTTTGTGAAGGTCATTCGACTGCGAGTGCCTTATTGTCTTTCTATGAAGAAATATTGGATGCTATCGAAGCAAGCAAGAGTCCGACTGGAATTTTTTGCGATCTCAGTCGGGCTTTTGATTGTGTTAACCATGACTTACTACTAACAAAGCTTTACGCTTATGGGATAAGAGGTACAGCATTTGCTTGGTTTTATTCATATATAAAGGAAGAAAACAAATGGTAAAAATACATAATTATGAGAGTAATAAAAAATCTACTTACATATCTTCTACTTTAGATAGTGATATTGGTGTGCCCCAAGGATCTGTTCTGGGGCCTATAATGTTCATTATCTATATCAATGAACTACCAAAAATAATTCCTGTTGCATCTGTTTCACAATATGCTGATGATACCTCGATCCTATTTTCGGATAGGTGTGAGGTTTCCCTTCAAAATAAAATAAACGCAGGAATTTCTGATTTATGTAGGTGGTTTAGTGGAAACTCTTTATTCTTTAATAGTGCTAAAACAAACTATTCGCATACCATCTTCCCTAAATATAAAGTTTAACAATATCAATATTGAAAAAAGTAATAGTGTTTCGTTTTCCGGCATCATTTTGGATGAAAATTCAACTTTTGGGAGTTACTGTCATAAACTTACCAGTACCATAAATTCAAAGTGTTATCAAATTAGTATTTTGAGAGATGTGTTGGACATAAACCAATTAATATCTTTTTATTTTTCACAATTCCAGTCAAGGTTATCATATGGGATTATGATATGGGGGGGTTCAAGTAGCACAGATAACGTTTTCATTGCCCAGAAACGTATCATCAGATGTATAGCTGGTGTACCCTCTATCCAGTCATGCCGTCCTTTATTCGCAAAATTTGGAATTCTTCCGTTGAAAAGTTTATAGATCTTTGAAATACTTCTATATGTTTATAAGAATAAAGAACGTTTTATTACTAATGTATCTGTCCATTGTCATGATACTCGTAACAAACATAATTTTTGTGTCCCGTTTAGACGCCTTGGCATGTCCTTGAAAGCTCACAATGTTTTGGGACTGAGGCTGTTTAACCAGTTGAAAGACAAACAAATTTCATCTATTTAAAACGAATTTAAAAATGTTTTTATTAAAAATTTGTGCATACTCCGTTCAGGAATATTTTGACTATAGCTGTTAGTTCTATTTTATTATTGTAGGTTATTTTTTGTCGTATATTTATATTTATATTGTGTTATTTTAATATCTATACCTTAATGTATGTGAATAGTCTTTTTTTGTTTTGTTTTAACTTTCAATTACATTGTATTTATTAATCTTGACCTATCCAATAGCAAAATTGTATTGCTCACGCTGGACTAATAAATCTTATTATTATTATTATTATTATTATTATTATTATTATTATTTTATTTTTTTTTCCAGTAAACACCTTCCGAGGCTCCGACACATTCGGAGATGTTCTGGAGAGTCAAGCAATGACTACTCTCCACTCCGTGGAGTCAGTAATCATTGCGCCCGTAAATCGTGTGTTCTGAGCAGACGTAGCGAACCAAGGACGATTGCCTTCTGCATTCTGCCGGCTAAGATCTCTGCCGAATTTCGACAAGCCGGTATGATCTTTAAGTCAGAAAGCAACGTATGTCTCATTCCACCCAGGACGCCTATAATTAGCACCACAATCTTAACAGAGTGGTCTGGATACAGCCTGCGGAGCTCGGAGAGAAGATCTCGATATTTCCTCCGTTTTTCCTCCTCTTTTAGGACGATGTTGTTCTCTGCGGGAGCCGAGAACTCAATCACAAACATCGTCCTAAGCTGGTGGTCGAGGAGGACTACATCAGGCTTATTGGTTGCCTGAGGGTGGGGAATGAATAGTTCCAATAAATTCGGCACTTCTCATTCCCCACTACGGATTCTATATCCCCCGGAGCATAAGGCAGCACTGGCGTCTCGTCTATCTCATACGAGTGTCGTAAATGATAATACAACACCCGTAAGGCTGAATCGTGTCTTTGGATATACGCTGTGGCCGCATTATTATTATTATTATTATTATAATTATTATTATTATTATTATTATTATTATTATTATTATTATTATTATTATTATTATTATTTTTTTGTCCAGTAAACACCTTCCGAGACTCCGACACATTCGGAGATGTTCTTATTATTATTATTATTATTATTATTATTATTATTAATTAATTATTATTATTATTATTATTATTATTATTATTATTATTATTATTATAATTATAATAAATGACAAAACGAAATCACACATATGAAAAGTGAGGTTAAGAAAAACAATCTGTTCCGTTCCTTTATTACAGATAAGTCTATTTGATCTGTAATCACGTGACAAAAATCCACTCGCATCTGGGAGCATATTGCCGAACGCAGCTTTTATATAGTAAGCGGTGTAGACAAGCAACATCTAGCGGCCATTCGCTACTACATGCCGGACACGAAGTATTCTACACCGCAGTAGAAACTATTAAAAGCTAGCGACCTCAATCACGATTTGGCGATAACCATATGTTGTAAACACGGAAATCCAGGAAATTACTACTCTGCAGGCTAATGCCCCTCCCAGCATTAAATTATAGAATGTTATATGTTTTTAGGTGTAATTCAATGCTTCAGTAGCCCATTCTGTCGGGTTAAACAGACTTAAACAAGTAGAGTTATTCATTGGTTACTTCACCTATGGGATACCTACTGATGAGAGCTAATATTCTCGAAACCGGTATATGTCTGGTGGACTGCTAGCTAGTGATTTTAGCTGTTTGCTATAGGTTTTCCTGTTTCAATGCTGGTCGAGGTATTACCTGGTAGAGTAGTTGTTTCCTAAATTTCCGTGTTTGCAACCTCTATTTACTTTACCTTGAACAAACTGCAAGTCTTTAAAAATCTATGAAATCTTCTGTTTTAGTGCTACGAACTAGTTTTAGCCTCTAGAATGAGTTTTTTTCGAATTCAAAAACTAGCTACGACGCATTTCAAAAAAATAAACGTTAAGTAATAGTTATTATGTGATTAGGTACATTAGATAATTTAGTTACTATGGTGGAAATATTTGCTCTGATCACATTAATCATACATAATAAGAACTTTGTTTTTTTCGGAGCATTAACAAAAAAAATTGTTTGTAACATGTACCTAGAAAGCTGGAAACAGCAATGATTCGTCCCAAAAAACTGTATTTTAGGTACTTGTAACATAATTAACTATTTGTGACATTCGGAAATACTGAAAAATTTTTTGTTAATCTCTCTCTAGTACAGAAAATAAATAATAAAATTCACAATACAGCTTTTTCTTTTTATTGACAGGGTGAAGAGAAAACTGTCTCATTTTCTGTTTTTTTCCTCCTCCTCTTAATATAATATCACTAAAATAAAATTGTATTCTTTCGAGCTAAACTCAACTACTACTTCAAAACGTCTGCCACACAAAACCTATACAAAAAGCTGCTAGCTCATGCTGGGCAAGTAAAATATCATAAAGGTCCACATGTTATTTAATGGAGCATCGCACGCACACTAGACCAGCACCAGTACGTACTGTCACCTGCAATGACCATCAAAGCAGGTTGTGTCGCTAACCTGCATTTTCTATGTTTGGCAGCGCTAGTCCAACGTAAGTTCTGTTACCAAATAAGACAGGGATTGGTTTCAAAGTGTTAGAAATATTAGTACAGTTAAGTTGTGAATGTGTCGCTGAACTGTCAGACACCCTCGCAGGTTGTTCATAACCTCTATTTACTTACGTTAGACAACTTGCAAGTCTTTCGTCAGATGACACTGCGCTGTGAAATCTTGTGTTTTGGGGGCGACAGCGATCGATGGGGGCCAAGAGCTCAAACAAAATTTTTGTGACCTACTGAAAACAATTTTTTGATATCCGGTTCAGAAAATAAATGATAAAATTCACCATACAGCCTTCTATTGTTATTGATAGGGTGAATCCGAAACTTTCTCATTTTCCTTGCTTTTTCCCCTTATCCTCTTTATACAACGTTAAAATAAAAATTTCTTCTTTCGAGTTACACTCAACTACTACTTAAAAACTTCAAAACGCCTGCCACACACATAAGCTCCTCAAAAAATCGTGTAGGTTTGCAGATCCGCACTGTGCTGGTCCGTGCTGGTCCGTGCAAGTCCGTGCAGACATAATGTGCGCGATCTTTTAAAGATAACTGGAGAATGGAGATATAGGCCTGTGACTATTTTTCACGGCTAACCTAGACTTTGGCCAAAGTGTTTAAGTACAAGCTTATAAAATATCGTAACAACGATAGACTTAAAAAATACAGATACATTGTTCGTAATTGAATGGTGCATCAGAAATGATTTCTGTTGTTACTGTATCCAGGACTGTACTATTTTATCAAATTTGCAGGAAAATTACCCGTTCATTCTGTCTAAAGTTCTGTCATTTAGAAGAAACATGATGTACCATAAGTGGCGCCCTCTACTAGTGGCGTCAAAATTAGAACCATATTTGACTTTCTCGTCCACATAAATCCCCGATTTACAAATTTTATGTAAATATTTGGATTTCTTAAAAAGTTATTTACAAATATCGAAAATAAAATTTTAACTTTAACACCCAGTAACTCCGTTAATAATCAGTTTTGGAAAAAATAGAAAAGGTAGCATATATTTTCGGTCTAGAATTATCTCCTCAATTTTTTGCTCATCATTTCCGGACACCCTGTATATTAGCAGACATTGTATGTATACCTACTGGAACCAAAATCATGCTTTGTGAAAGTTTAATTTTGTCATTATTGAATTATGATGATGTTTTGTATTGGCCTTGCATTAATACATTATATAAATTTAATATTCAAACGTTACAAAAATCTTTAGGAAATTAGACAATTAGACCATGCAGCTTGTTTATATCATACAATTGTCTTAAATATATACCTTATTTATATAACAAGACATTTAGAACGGACGTACATACAATTTATATAAGTTATAAAGGTCTTCTAACGCCTCCACAGCATAAAACCGAGTTACTTAAAAGGTCATTTAGTTACCAAACATGCAATTTTCAAACATCCCACCCACGTTTTATCAATATCTGTGCATTTCTTTGAAAAATCCAGAAATACGTGAATAATTTTATCGAGGGGGGCAACTTTTCATTCGAAAATTGACGCGCCTCCTTTTACATTCTTCTAGCGACAGATACCCCTTTTTAAAGGGGTAGATATGCAAAAAATGTTTACTCGTGTCGCTGAAGAAAATACAAAGTAGATTCTAGATACCTACTGAATTCATTTTCATGAGTAGAGGAAATTAACACAAATGGTTTACACTTTAACGAACAAATTAAAAGAGCGTTAATGTATGGAGCCAAGAAACTGTAAATATAAAAGTGAGGAATGAAGCTGTAGAACAAGTTAATGTCTTTCAATACTAGGAGTAGAGGTAGAAGGAACTGGAAGGCAAGATGCAGAATTAAATAGATGAATAGATAAAAAAATTAAATTATACTACGCAATAAGTTTATAGGAAAAAAATGAAATTTCACAGGAAACAAAAATAAATGTTTTTAAGTCAATATATCCACCAATACTAACATAATGTGAATCTTGGGTTCTATCGAAAAGACAAAAATTAAAATACAGGTAAATGAAATGAAATAGTTGCGAAGAATAAAGGAAATAACAGAAGAAGAAAGAATAAAAAAGGTTAAAATTAGAGAGGATTTAAAAATAGAGTCCAAATTAGAATATATCAAGAAGATGCAGTTGAGTTGGTGGAGATACTTACAAAGAATACGAAAACACAAACAAAAAGAGGAAAAGGGCTTATTATTTTAGGAAATGTAATGAGTATCGTAATAATGCACTTGATTAAGCAAATCAGTTTTTTTGTTAATCGGTTGGAAATAAAAAAAGTTTTAAAAAGCTACTGTCATTCCAAATATCACACCAAATTTGGTTAAATTATCTTAAGCGATTTAGGAATTAAAAACTAATTCTTTTTTCATTTTTGACACGATATAGTTGGAAAATGGCTGTCCAGACACCAGATTTATATAACAAAAGAACCCCTTATTTTTGGCCACAGGATACGCCCCTGTGTTTTTGATTTCAACTTAAAAACACCTTGTATAATGCTCAAAATATACACCTGCATTTTTTTTATTTAATGAAAATTAATGGAGATTGCCGAAATAAAAAATTATCTGTATCCTATTCGTCCTACATATTGATGATGTAATTAGTTTTAAAAATAATTTTCGGGTCGATTAGGTAAAACAATGCAAGCAACACATGTAAAAATTAAAACAATTCCAATATACGTGCCAGTTAAGTAAATCAACTTTTTTACTGTGAAAAATATCCCGCCATGAATTTTAATGAGGGATAACGGTACGTCAGAGCCCCATGTGTCAAAATCTACTGTGAAATTTCCCTCTGGAATTTAGTAAATAACTGGGATATATGTGAGTTGTTCACACGCTGAAATTTGTATAAAAACCTTCGAAAAATGTTTACTCTGAATCATGAGGTGATCTATCGTATAAAGTTATTTTTAAGCATGCATTCCAATCAACAATTGTTAGTGTCATTATTGAACCAAGCTGCTGAATTTTTATTTTCTGTGTACTTAAACATTAGTTTAACTGTCAATTCTTGTCTTGCGAGACCAAGACAGGATTAAGAAAAACAGGACAAGATTGCTAACACTAATCAGGTTAATGTCATTATGGTCATTTGCTCCATATGTAATAATACGAATACGATATTATTAAAAAAACTTATTTATTCCTAAATAATCTAGTAGAATTGGATTTAAAAAAAATTAATTAATAATAATAATAATAATAATAATAATAGATTTATTCTCAACGGATTAAACAACCCAATTACAGAGAAATACAAAAATACATAAAGACAAGAATAGGAAAAAGTACAATAATATATGAAAATAGTAACACATGCTCTCAAACCGTTACATTTAAAATCTTAAAGTAAAGTCCTTATATCACTGCGAAATAGACTTAAATTTACTAATGATGGAACTTGCACTATCAAAATTAATATCGCTTCTATCAGCTATCGAATTAAATAATTGTGACATGTTATAAACAGGTGACTTAATTAATATATTAGTTCTAGGTGTCTTGCAATAAAATATATGCGAACATCTAGATTGAACTCTTGGTACATGAATTGGAAATTGTTGCAATAGATAACTACAGTCAATTGTATTATTAAATAGTTTGCATAAAAAGGTTAATGCAGAACAGTCTCTTCTGAGAGATAATGACGAAAGATCAAATGATTTAAGTAGAGTTTCATGATCAAACCCTCTAGAAGGATAATAACCATTACATTTAAAATGCATAAACTTTAGGCACTTACGCTGTACAGATTCTACACGTTGAATAGAATTTTGATACAGCGGAGACCATACAATTGACGCGTAGTCAAACTTACTTCTAATAAATGTTACATACAAAATCTTAAGAGTATTTACATCTGAAAATTCGCCCCAGTTTCTAATAAAGTATCCTAATAACCGACAGGCAGATGACACTGTTTCAGAGATATGATCATTAAAAGTAAGACCTCTGTCAAAAATTACTCCCAAATCTTTAAATGTATCACATCTCTCTAGTATAGTTCCATTCAAGGAGTAATTAAACAATACAGGATTATATTTTCTGTGGAACGAGACAACCTTACACTTAGTCAAATTAAGTTCAAGATTATTGCTTAGACACCAGTTGAGCACTGCATCAAGTGAATCTTGTAAAAGTTGTGAGTCGATAAAAGAATTGATCTGTAAATAGATTTTTAAGTCATCAGCAAAAGTAAATGTTGCACTGAAAGTATGTTTGAAATATCGTTGATGAAAATAAGAAACAGTAGGACCCAAGTTGGATCCTTGGGGAACTCCTGAAGTTGATATATACGTTTCAGATCTTATGCCTCCATATTCTACGAATTGACAACGATTTAATAAATATGACTTCATTAAATTTAATAAAGGATATGAAAATCCAAGCGATTTAAGTTTTGACAATAATATAAAATGATCAATTCTATCAAACGCTTTTCTAATGTCAGTATAAATAACATCTACTTGGCCCGCATTATCGAGAATTTCAGAAATGTACTGAGTTATGCACGTCAAGTTAGTTACGGTTGATCTGTTTGACATAAATCCGTGCTGATATGGTGAGATTGAAGACTTCACTGCATTGTAAACGGTATCATATATAATAATTTCAAATAGTTTCCCGAAATTACACAGAATAGCTATTGGTCTGTAGTTGTCAATAGACGATCGATCTCCACACTTATGTATAGGACAAATCTTAGCCGTTTTCCATACATCTGGATATGTTTCGGTTGATAGAATTAAGTTGAACAGATGGCCAAGAGGTACCATGAATGCATAAATACAGTCTCTGATAATGAAGCTTGGAATCTTATCCACGCCAGCAGTCATTTTATTCTTAAGTTTTTAGAGGCTTGAAAGATATCATTCTCAGATATAGCATTTATAAAGACGTGTAAGTTAGACAACGACATTGAATTAGTATCTGAAATCTGATTAACGGAATCTAAATATACGCTGGAAAAAGTCTGAAAACCGTTAACAATAGTTTCAGGAGTATCATAAACTGAATCATTTAATTGCATTCTGCCAGGAATTCTTGATTTTTATTTTTATTATTTTTAAAACCCCAAAACTTATTTGGATCTAATAAAACGTTGCGTTCTACTTCGTGAATATAGGCTGTATAAGATATTTTAATTTGATTTTTAACCAACGCTCTTAAGTTTCTAAATGTTTGTAAATAATTTTCCGACCCATGTTTCTTATAATTTTTATGAGCTGAACTCTTTAATTTAATATTATTGATAATTTCATTATTAAACCAAGGCGGATAACACCTGCTAGTATTTTTAGAAGATTTTTTATATTTAGGAACACAAGCATCAAATATTTCATAAAGAGTTCGATAAAACGCGTCGCAAGCTTCATTAATATGTTCAAGACTGTAAATTGAACTCCAGTCTGCTTGTTGCAACATATTATACAATAATGGATAATTGGCACGTTTAAAATTGTATGTACTGCAACAAGAATTAAATGAAAAATTGTTTCCCTCAACAGCATTTACCTGGAGATAAATATTAAGAGCTGGATGGTAGATTGTGTCCTCTCTAGTAAAAGGACATGAATCTCTTTCGACTACGCATGTGAAGTTGGCTACAACTAGATCTAAGAGCCTATTTTGCTGGTTCGTAATAGAATTGTATTGATTACCATTGACAAAATGTATAAAATCACTTATTACTCTAGATTTGAGGTCGTTATTGACAGAATTAAAAAGTGGGGCATTAAAATCTTCTAGGATTAACAATTTACAGTTTAAACTAAAACAGTTAAGTGATCCAAGCGCATCGAAAAAATGCTCATAGTCTTCTATTGTGGTTGTTGGCGGAATATATAGAGTAAACACAAATAAAACTACATTAGCAAATAGCACTTTACAGCATATAAGATCAATACCCGGAAAAGCATCTCTTATATTGTCAACATTAACTGGGGTCACCTTATACCTATTCCTCAATGCTAGTAGTACACCACCCCCAGTAGAAAGTCTTGTAGCAGCAAAGTTGCGATCTCTTCGGAACACGTAGTATGACTCCGGTATTAGTTCATAGTCCTTCACATTGTCTGATAACCAAGTTTCAGTAACACTCACTATGTCAAAATCGTTAGCTAAGATTGAATTGTAGAATTCATTGACTTTCGTGTTGAGGCCTCTAGCATTGTAATAGTAGCATTCTAAATCTCGGTCATTGGGGTGGTCTACAAGTTTAAAGAAGAGATTTTTGGGAAACCATGTGCATAAGTAATTTTTAAGTTTCTTTCGCCATTCCGAACCCTCTCATCAAATGATTTTTTGACCTTACGATAATAATCTATTTGTCTCGGTGTCCGATCTTGAGATATGCCAATGCTCCGGTAATTATCTAATTTCTTCAGATCTTTGATTTTCCTCAATACTTGTACCACGTCATCCTCAGACTCAAGTATCACCTTTAACGGTCGATTTCTATCCTGACTGTATTTCCCAACACGAATTACTTTGACGACATTTATCGTATCCTTGACAGATTTAACTAGATTATTAACAAAACTTCTATCAGACATCAGGCGCTCATCTCTGTTGTCGCTACGTACTTCTGGTAATTTAAAAACCATGAGATTATTTTTCCTTTTTTCTCTCTCAGCCAATTCATGAATAATATCTTCATACTTATTATCAGTATCTGAATCAGATTTATTGCCTTTGAGGGCATTTATGTCAGTTTGCAATTTATCTATTGAAGATTTGATGTCATCACCATCCAATAAATTAGTCTGATTAATTTTTGCTCAAGTATAGTAAGTTTGGTATTGAAATCATCATTTATTTTAGATAAGAGACTTTTGATGTCACCAAGTTCTCCCATGAACCTATTACAAGCGTCGCATATAACTTTCAGACTCCTAGACTTATTGCGAGTCACTCGAAGATCTTCAGAATTTAATCCGAGGCACGACAGATGAACTTCGCGAACTACGAAAATAAAAGTAGATATCATTAATCTGATGGCAACAGCAATGAAATTTTCGGGAACATTGAGCAAATAAAATGTCGGGATCTTACCATGGTATATATAAATAAGTAATGATTTTTTGTCAAAAATCTTAAAGTTTAAATCGTTGTACATATAGATAATATTGTCACGGATTTTCCAATCCGTCTTTTTCTTATTACCAGAAAAACACAATCCCTTAATTAATCACTTAAATTTATTAACTACTTGGTACACTACTGAATACTAATTACAGCTCAACTAAACACTATTTCACTTTTAATCGCTATCTAAATCGCTCTAAACACTCCAATTCAAGACTGTAATACAAGACTAACTAACTCGGTCGTTTATTCTTCTTTTATAGACCGAACGAATATTCCAGGTATTTTCTAGTATCTCTAGATCCATTTTCCCGAACGACTGGAATGCTTCTCGTCGATTTCCCATTTTTCCAGTCCCATCTCGATACACGGCATTTTGTTTGTTTAACAGAATCGTGTAGGGGCGATCGGGGCAATCTTAGCATTTCGCGGTACCACAGTCGTCGATTTGGGTGTGAGTGAGGCAAATTCTGTGACAATATCTACCTTCAATCTAGAATAAAATATAAGGATAGTTAGTAAAGATAAACTGGTAAAGTAACATAAACGTGGTACAATGTTAATAATAATAAAAACATTAAGAAAATCTACAAACGTTTATACTTAAAAAAATACTAAAATTCAGAATTCCTAAGATATTATAAAACTATAAGTTGATTATTGATGCGTACTCTGAGTAAGCGGTGAAGATCAAGCTAAATCTATCGGCCGATCATCTATAATCAGCTAAAAATCGGACACATATTTTGATTACTCTAACCAAAGATTGTGTAGATAAGCTCATTTATTTGTTAAAATCTTAAATTTACTCAAAATTCAGCACCAAATTAATTCACTCATAAATGAGTTTGAACTTCGCGAAAAGTCGATACTTTCCCACCATTGATAATTTAAATCAAAATCTGCAAATATCGTGAGAATTTATGCGAATTTCGCGTCCATGAGGACAAGGCTTTAAACAGACTAGAACAGCTGGGATTATTCGTCAGATACCTCACCTATAGCATACTGATGAGAGCTCTAGCTGTATGCTATACATTTTCCAGGTGTAATTCAATGCTGGTCGGGGCATTAGTCCGCAAAGTAGTTGTTTACTGGAATTTGCAATGCTTACTTTATCTACCGCATGTTCGTTTTCATTTAATTGGCTGATTTTTTATATGCAACTTTTTGGATTTTAGTAGATGGTTATTATTAATTAGTGTGACAGTTTAATTCGATTTTTTCGAATGTTTTATCACTGCTTTGTGCTGCGGCACCACATCTGCGAGTATAGTTTCTTGGTATACTCAGGTATTACTCGAAGGACCAGAAACAAGCGATAACACTTGTTTCAAACAGACTGTATTTTTAATTTACGTACAAAAATGTATGTATGGAAGAAGACACTGTGTTAAAATTATTTGGGAGCGTGTGCACCCTACGTTGTATATTTATTTACTGACTGACTTTCTCTACTCGACTGAACGATTTCTTATATAGGGTTACAATATACCTCTTACTTAAATCTTACCCTAATATTCCATTTACAAATTCACTTTAGATTAAATATTTACAACCGTAAACAATATAAAAGCTTAAGATTAAATTATAACTAAATTATAACCAGGATAATAAAGACTATAAGATACCTAGGCAGGGTTAAAGGTAAATTACGGGAAAATCCCAACTAAATACTTTGCAATGTCCAGGTAAATTCGAACAGTTATTATTAATTAATGAATTTTGTCTACCACATGTTTGTTTCTATCAATTTGATATGGTTTTTTATATGACAGATGTGAGCATTTATAATTCAATAATTTTAGATAAAATATGTAATGTCTAAAACTTTTAGAAATTATATTTCTCTAGATGTTTCCTTTTTTAAGCGGCATTATCGATCTGCTGTGACGGACAATAAATAGAACTATATAAGTTTGCCAGCATATCCGCAGCTGCGGAGCAGACATTCTGTCCCCTTTTCACTACTTTGGCATAAATCATGGGCGTCCACATGAGAGAACGAAGAGGTTTTCCTTGCCGGCCCTGACTTTTGCGCCCAATGTCGAATAATTTTATTAGTGTTTTGTTTTAATCCTGTTCATAACTTCACTCTTACCTTCCCCCTGATACATTTTCTATTCCACATCAAAATATAATAAATAATTCTCTACGGATTTAACTCAAATACAAAATATAATAAGTAATTACACCATTACTCTAAACAAAGTAAATACAAAGTAATAACAAATATTTTAGTAAACGAAATAAAATATTCGTTAAAATGTAGGTATACAGGGTGTTCCGCATAAGAACCGACACAAAACCAGGCGCATGTAGGGGGTCCCAAAATATTACAATTTAATTAAAAATATCTATATACAAAGTTACACACAGACGGACTTACATACCTTCAAATTGGGCGAACATTTCGAAAAAAAATCATATATCTTAATTACTTTAACTTGGAATAACCAAATTAGGTATATGACTTAGGTTTATTATTGGTCTTTTTTGACTATGAGTTCAAGTATTTGCAAAGAGTTGGTTCCTCTAGTGGGTTTTTAGGTCACTAGGGGAACCACCTCTTTGCAAATTTTACGGAAGGTCACTATCCTATACTCATATAGCTATATTCCCGTTTACATATGTGGAAATGTATATAGTTGATAAAAGATTTTGATAATATTGTAATATATGTATAGTATTAATTAAAAGAAAAGGAAGAAATAGTTGTTTAAGTAAGTAAAACTAATATATGTTGAACTTAAGGTTTAAGCTTCTTTGCTATGAATAATTATAGTTATACACAAAAAAATACAGATGCAAATATATAATTAAGTTCTTGAATTTGCTAGATTAGTTGTTGCTGGCTCCACGTGTTTTAAAAAAAGAAACGTATCTACAAACCTGAGAGCTCGGTTTTCTCTAAATGACGTTTTATTTTATTTTGCATATATCCAAGGGGTAGAAAAAGATCCTCGTTCAGGCAACTTGGTAAACGATAGAATTTGGATTCACAAGAAGAAGATAGACTTGGTATTGGCTACTTCAGTCGATTTGGCATAGCATAATAATCAATACTAAATTTTCAAAATTTTAAACCTTAACTAAGTACCCTCTTCTGAGGGTACTGTAATGAAATATTTATATAGATGTTATCAAGCTGGTGGTGCCTGCGTTACAATTGTTCTCTCAGCCTGGTAAGAATTTATTTAAATCCCTATTAAAGGAGAGGATTTTCTCCAAAAATGCGCGATACTGCAGTTCGGTTAATGAAAATCCACTACTTACTTTTTATCACGAGACTAAACAGAAAATCAGACATATTTCTTTTTTTAACCAATATTTCATATTTTGACACCAAACTTTTACTATGAAATTACTATTAAAATGTTTTAGGGAAAAAGGCATAGCTGTAGTTAAAATATAAATAAAAGGGACATTGTGTAGAAAATAATGCGCCGTCGTACATACCGTTTGGATTGTTCAACAGGGTTAATCATGACTAAGTTTTAATGTTTTAAGAGAGGAAAAAGAAAAATAAGAATTAACGGAATGACCTTTCAAAAAATTTTAAAACTTATTTATAGAAGTGAAAAAAAAAATGTTATTCGAAGCTAAGTAAAATTCGTTGTCATAATTGTAATCCTGTGTATTTACGTGGTGATTTTGTTTTTAATCAGTTTTTAGCGCTTTTTAACAATTTTAAACGTTTTATAGTAATTACATAATAGCTTTTTATGTAATCAGTTATGAAAAGTATGATTTTATTTAACGAGTGCAATATCGCAGGAGTTACATAAAATCATGTTTCATAACGTACCTATTACATAAAAAACTGGGTCTGCGTCGGGCCAGACGGTGGAAGTTATACTTCTTTAAAAAAAAAAACTTCCTTTCAAAGCCTGAACGTAAAATTAAAAAAAAAAAAGTTCTTAAAAATTTGTTCTTCCTTTTGAGCGTGACGCGGTTTCTCGATCAACATCCCATCCCAATGTGTCTAACGGGCGCAAAGAAGTATAACTTCAATAAAAATTTTCTAATTTTGACGAAAAATGAAAAATACAAGTTTTTAATTTTGATCATATACAAGTATAATTTAAATAACAATTATCTAGTAGGTCAGTGTCAGTATAAATTTTCTTGTGTAAGAAATATGCTGACTATGAGTATGAGCGGACATGTTAGAGACGTTAGAGTGAAACCGTGACCTAGGCTACCGTCCGTCGCGAGGCCGGGGAGCCGAAAGAAATAAGGCGGCATGGATATGTTTTTGTTGCATGAAGTGTCACCTAATTTTGAGAATACAAATTGTACTGTAGCAGAGCTTTATAAAATATATTTATAATAGTTACTTTTGGGTAATTTCTACCACTTGTAGTTTGGCTTGACATTTAATAGACGCTGATCTATTCTGTGACACTTATCGTTACTATTACCATTTATTAGGAAACATGTGTGATTTACATTCAGATTCTGATGATATACCGAGCGATATCGAAGAAGCGGCAAGAAATGAAGTATGTTCACTGATTCCTGAAAAATCCAAAGCGGTATATGACTTGGTTTGAAAATTTAAAACACGTCAGTGAGTACTATTGGCATATTTTGAAGGTAAGAAGAATTTGAAGGCTTCTACGCTATGGGCACAGTACTCCATGTTGAGAAGTGAGCCGTCTTTAAAAAAAAGCTGGAATTCTCTTTCGTTACCTATTGACAAATATAAATTTGGGAAACATTAAGCAAAGGACTGACTGATCATTTAGTACCGTACAATAGTGAAAAGAAGGCTGATGTTGTGATACGGCATGACCCCATTAATGTGAAACGAAATAATGTTATTTATTTAAACAGAAACATTATCATTTTTGAGGATGAAAACAAATTAATTTTCAAATCATAACCAACTGAACGTTTTATGTTTAAAAACTGTTATTCGTCAAAAAATCCAAAATCTCTAAAAATCAAACAAAGTTATAGATACTAGCGTTACATAAACTGTAACAAATTTCCTAACTTCAACAAATTTGCAAAGAAGTTGCAGTCAATACAACTAATTTGTTGCCCAAATTTGGTGATTAACTTTTTTATTGAATTGTATCAATTTTAGTTACTTTCTACAATTTTTAATTTAAATAAGTTATAAGATGTTTCTTTTTGAAAATACCTACGTCTGGTCTAAGTTAAAAGCCTATTATGATTTTTGGTGTTGTCTTCATCATTGATGATTTTTATTCCAAAAGTAGTTAAATTTGATTAATAAATTGAGCAATTTATTTTAACGTTTATAAATACTCTATACACCTGTTGCTGCTGAGTTGTATATGTATAGTAATTTTGTCCAAAACTTCGGCGATAATATTGCTCCTTGACCTGGTACAATTTTTACAGAAATAGTTACTAATGAGATTGGCCATGGAATTACTTACAATAATAATAATAATACTAATATGTCTACCCCTCATTCAAATCACAAGGTTTAGCCCAGAAGTCGAAGATTTGTGTGGTATATTATTATTATACAGGCTCCATTGATGCCCAAGAACGTCTTACGTTGGTAGGCCCTAACCATCATTCAGTGCAGGAATGAGGGAAACCTGGAAAACCTAATTAACCGGTATCAATCTCTCACATTGACCCAAGCCAACACTCTTCCACCCTACCATACCTGCAGTACTGACGCCTAAACCGAGCAACCACTGACCGACCATTCAAATTGTAGTTTCTCTAACTGAACATTTAATTAAGTTAATGAATATTTCTTTAATTTTAAATTTCTTAATGGTTTTCTCTTTTCGCACCAGTGTTAAAAGTAAATCACATCCCTTCTTTTTAGCAACAGTATTAACATAGCTATTTATGTAATCAGTTGTGAAAAGTATGATTTTATGTAAACCATAGGTACTATTTATAACGTATTACATACAAGATTTTTTCTAATTTTGACGAAAAATGGAAAATACAAGTTTTTAATTTTGATCATTTAGTATAATTTAAATAACAATTATCTAGTAGGTCAGTGTCAGTTTAAATTTTCTTGTTATTTGGCTTGACATTTAATAGACGCTAATCTATTCTGTGACGCTAATCGTTATTATTACCATTTATTGGGAACAATGTGTGATTTACATTTAGATACTGACGATATACCGAGCGATGTCAAAGAAGCGGCAAAAAGTACCGTATGTCACTGATTCCTGAAAAATCCAAAGCTGTATATGACTTGGCTTATGAAAAATTTGAAAAATGAACTTGAACAGAAGAAAGTAAAACACGTCAATGAGAAAGTACTATTGACATATTTTGAAGGTAAGAAGAATTTGAAGGCTTCTACGCTATGGACATAGTACGCCATGTTGAGAACTGAGCTGTCTTTAAAAAAAGGTATAGACATTGAAACATACAATAGTTTGATAGCATTTTTGAACAACCAGTAGGAATTAACACTATTAATCAGTTACCAAAGATGATTGCTCAAATGATTGGTTTGCCAAATTGTGCATTATTCACGGGGCACTGTTTCAGAAGATCTTCGGCCACTTTACTTGCAGATTCTGGGGCCAATATTTTAAAAATAAAACAACACGGCGGCTGGAAGTCAAATTCTGCTGCAAAAGGATATGCTGAAAATTCTATAGAAAGTAAAAAATAATTTCCGGTGATATTCTTGGAGAACCGAGTAATACCAATAACATATCACGGAATATTACTACAAGTTCAACAAATAAGATTTCTTCTGGAATTAGTTTCACTAACTGTACCAACTGCGTTGTGAATATTTATAATTTAATTAATAATAATTAATAAATAATTAAGAAAGTGTTATTTATAAAATTACTGACTTAAATAAAGTTACTTTATTATTTTTCTGTTGTACTTTGTTTAATTCTTTTTTGCAATTATTAACATAACGAACTTTTCGTAACCAGCTGCATAATGGTTTTTATTATGTGACTCGTTACATAAAGTAGAACGTTTTGACACTTGTTTCAATAACAAAAGATGTTACTTTATATGCCAAAATTAGAAAAAAATAGTTTCTGGAATCTGGAATTAAGGGGAGGGTAGCGAAACGGCTACAGCACTTAGGCCCCATTGGGCCCATTGTACCTCCTCCCATTAGGAGATCAGTCCACCTAAGCCGTCAGCCAACCTAATAACGAGAAAAAGATGGTGACACTGCTCAGGGGGATCTCTCTAATGTAGGCCATAGAAGGCCATCGCTCTCCCAACACGGACTCTCTTATTGACGAGATGGCAGCGCACTCACAGAGTGCATGGAACACTGTCTCGTCTTCCTGTTCGCAACTCCTACAAAGAGGTGTATCACACTTCCTCATGTTATAGAGGTGCTTTCTTAACCAGCAGTGTCCAGTTTGAATACCTGTCACTAGACGGAGGTTTGTCCTAGACATAGCCAGGTACTTTTTGGCTGTATCCTTGCAGGGGTACCCTAGGGACTCCTTTGCCAAATTGCAGCCATTTGCTTCATCCCAGCGTTTCTTAAACTCTTTGTGGGTGTATCCTTTGATAATTTCAATAAATGCTGACAACGGAAGTATACTGGAGGGACCGGGTCCGAAAATATTCAGACCCGATGCACTCCTAGCCCAGTTCGTCAGCTACTTTATTGCCATTGCACCGGTCGTGTCCCTTTACCCAGCGTACAGATACGCTGTTGTTAGCTGAGGCCACTACTAGTGCCTGATGGCATTCCCATGCTGATCTAGTTGTTATCTTATGTTTACGTAAGATCAGTAATGATTGTCTACTATCTGTGTAGATTCTGATGATTTTGCCCGTTGTATCTAAACGGGCAATTTCTTTGGCGGCTATGGTTATACCTGCTAATTCCGTTTGCACTACGGTAGCATGCCTATCCATTGCCCACTGACAACGAATATGCAAGGATCTGGAATAAATCCCACATCCTGCACCTTCCTTCTTTTTTGACCCGTCCGTGTAGATGTTGATAACATCTTCACTGGCGGTCTCCTCGATTCTGATAAGTACCGTGTAGGGTCTGTCAAACACAAACTTGGGAGAAATGCCTGCAAAGGGGCATCTTTCTGACGACCCCACTCCACAGGCGACTTCTAGCTTCTCCACATCCTACATCAGGTATAATACCAGTATTTTTGAGGCGAAGCATAGTTGTCATAGCCACTTCTCTTAGATAAATATCCAGAGGTGGTAGACATAGTATCACCTCCATTGCTATGGTAGGTGTCGTACGCATAGCTCCAGTTATGCTTAGGCAGGCAATCCTTTGTACCTGGCTGAGCTTTTGTTTAGCTGTCATCTGTTGAACTTTCGGCCACCAGACGACAGCTCCATAGGCTAACATTGGTCTCACAATGGCAGTGTATATCCACATGACCACCCTTGGTTTCATTCCCCAGGTTTTACCAACGGTTCTGCGGCACTGCTCATAGGATATGTACGCCTTTTTTAGTCTTCTCTTCAAATGAAGATTCCATGTTAGCTTCGAATCAAGTGTGACTCCTATGTATTTCACATCCGATTCTAAGCTTAACGTAGTGTTTAGGAGAGTTGGTGCCTTTATGGGCCCCATTTTCCTCTTCCTCGTGAAGAGAACCATTTCCGTCTTCCTGGGGTTGACAGACAGAGCATGATCCTCACACCACTCTTCAACGGCTCTTAGGGCTGTTTGCATTCTTTGACAAAGAATCCCTTCAAACCTTCCACTAATCAGCATGGTAAGATCATCGGCATAAGCGATGGTATAGATGCCAATTTCCGAGTTGATGTGACACAAGAGACTGTTAATAACCAAGTACCATAGCAGGGGTGATAGTACACGTCCCTGCGGGCAGCTCCTTGCAACAATGCCTCTTACGGAGGCATCCGCCACACTGATTACCTTCCTGAGCCTGATGGCTCTTCTAGTGAGCATATTTGATATCCAACCACAGATGGTAGGAGAGACTCCTCTTTCCACAAGGGCTGAGTTGATTTTGGGAAAGGTTACTCCCAGGGTGGACTCTTTATTGCCCAGTGATTTTTCGATCTTGCCCACCACTTGGTGAAGGGCAGTGTCGGTGGATCGCCCTGGAGTGTATGCATGTTGGTTAGGGTGTGACTGTCTACCCATCAGTACACTGTTCCTTATGTATCGTTCACATAGCTTCTCCATCGTTTTCAACAGAAACGAAGACAGGCTGATGGGCCGATACGCCTTTGGGGTGGTGTAGTCCAACCTACCTGTTTTGGGAATAAACACAACCCTCACTTCCCTCCAAATCTTCGGAATGTAGAGGTGTGCAAGGCACAGCCTAAACATCCGTTCCAGGTGCGGTATTAAAGCATCCAAGCCCCATTGTAAAAGGGCTGGATAAATGCCGTCAATGCCTGTTGATTTGAAGGGTGAAAAGGTTTGCACTGCCCATCTTATTTAATCTTTAGTAACAGTCTGGTTGGCAATTTGCCATTCCATGACCGAAGGTTGATTCTCAGTTTCGTCTAACCATTCTTCCAGTTCCATCGGTGTGGATCCTGGGAAGTGGGTCTGCATCAGCAGTTTTAGACTTTCATTTAGATTAGTGGTTTTTTCACCATCCTCTCTCGTTAGTAAACCCAAATCATGGTCTTTATCTTTTCAAGGACTTTACATAGCCTAGCAGTCTGCGAGTAGTCTTCAATCTCCTCGCAGTAGGCTCTCCAAGCTTCCTTTGTCTTTTCCTGACTAGTTTTTTGAAAAGTCTCAGGTGGGTTCTGTATAGTTCCCAGTCTGAGTCTTGTCTGGTCATTTTGCCCTATTAAATGATGTCCTGGCCTTCTTCCTCAGTTCGCTCAGTTCCCGGTTCCACCTGCTGGCGGTTGCACCAGACTGCTGGGCTGATCTGAGGGGCAGGATGCTATAAAGGCTTTCCTTATGGCAGATTGTACAGTATCCACAAATACCTCAATCTCTCTATTATTCTTAGGTTCCTGATCTTGTACCGCTACCAGGTTCTCCTGGAGGTGACATAGGTATCTATCCTTGTCAGTTTTAAAGGAGTCTTAGTTAGATTAATCTCAAAATTTATCCAGCGATGATCTGACATAGAGGCAGTGTCTGCAACATGCCAGTTCCGGATTACCTTAGATATACACGCCGTAGTTAAAGTGACGTCTATTAATGTCTGACTTCTAGAGTTAACAAATGTCGGTACGCAGCCTTTATTGCTTATATAAAGGTTGCTTGCGTTAATATAATCATATAATGACTTACCTCTTGTGTTGTTGTCTTCACTGCCCCAGGCTACATGGTGTGAATTAGTGTCACAGGCCATGATGAGTTCCCATTTCTGGGCGCGGCAGTGTGCCACCAGTTCCTCCATTTCTCTTGTTGGTGGTGGGGTGGCCGAATTCTCTGGGAGGTAAACTGATGCCATGACAACCACAGTCTGTTTACCCTTGACTACACAGTCTACTTTCACGGCAGTCAGATCAGATGTTGAAAGATGTTGTAGTGGTTGGGTTTTGATGTTGCGAGGGGTGTATATCGCCGTCCTCGGCCTGTCTGTAAAAAATAGTTTTAACATCAGTGCCTTAAAATAATATTTGAGACAGGCATGCTTAAAAAATTAAATTTTTCGTGACGTTTCTAAAAAACAAGTTTTTCAATTTTTTTGCACCCTTTGGTAACCTTAAGTTTGTTTTAAAGCCAGTCATTTTGTTATCATGGCAACCTACATTGTATATTTGTACGTGAAACATAATATGTATGGACTTGCATTAGAAAATTTTTTGAAAAAATTTCAGTAAAAATGCTGGTGTGCAAAGTGCTTGAATTCGGAAATCAAGCACTTTACCGAAGAGTGAAAAAACCTAGAATTTCAGCAAAAATCTGAATTCAACAACTTTTGCATGTAACATCAACTTGTAAACGTGACGTAATTCATAGCAGAAAAAAGCAATAACTGTTGAATGCTTTCAGTGTAAAAATTGGTTCATGTAACAGATAGAGAAAGATTCCAAATTTTATTAATAGTCGGATACATGGATCCCAAAACGATTCATATCGAAGTGCCCGCAGCCTTTTCAACGAACTCTATCCCAATCAAACCATTACTCAACAATACTCAACTGTTATTGTTTTTCATTCTGTTAACATTTACATTTTTGAATAATTGACTTTACATGCAAAAGCGTCAAAATTTGCACTAGGCACCGTCCTCTTCGGCAGAGCCCCTGAATTCGATTTTTTTCATTTTTACTGGTAGGTTTTCCAAAAATTTTTAATGCAGCCTCCTACACCTTTTACACGTCCATCTGCGGTTGAATTGATTCCAAATAAGGACAAAAAATAGTATGATGATATTTAAGAAAACAACATTGATTGCCATAGCAATAAAATAACAGACTCTGAAACAAACATTATTCCATACGTAACGCAAAATCTTTATAACTAATAACGTGTAGAAACTGCAAACATTAACCCAGTCTTTTCATTGTAAAGGTCACACGGTGTAATATTCGACTTTTGAGATTCGGCATGAAAAAATAATTAAAATGTTCCAAAAATTCTTTAAACTAAAATTTGATGGTGGTATTAATGATGGAAGAAAAATAATATATTCCATGTTTTTACTAAAAATATTGCCATCATTAATAAAATTAGAAAAGTCATTAATTTGGAACGTGTAAAGAAGGAACTGCAGATAACTGTGAGCACTGCGTATATATAAAAATCTCAGATTACCTTTCAGGGGGTGTCAAGCGGTGAGGAGAATAAATTACAGAGAAAAGTAGACAACTCAAGAGAGGGGGATCGTTTTCCTTCCTTCCATCCCTCCAAATTTACCGAGTTAATATCACTGGAAACACATCCTTTAGGTATTTGGGTTGCCAAAGAAAAAGTCATTTAATCTATAATCTCTTTGTTGCAATTTTATTTAGAAATAACGTATGCAAATGTGTTAAGAGTTCATTAACTTAGCTTGCCCTACTCATATTTTAATAATAATAATAATAATAATAATAATAATAATAATAATAATAATAATAATAATAATAATAATAATAATAATAATAATAATAATAATAATAATAATAATAATAATAATAATAATAATAATAATAATAATTGCTTTATTGCCCAACAGAAATTCCATTTACAGGGCAATTACAGAAAAAAAAAACAAAAGCTAAACTAATTATAGTACAATATCTAAAATAATAATAATAATCATATATAAATAATACCTATTCCTTATACATTAATATATTATGATATATGTGTGCTACAGACTTAAGTAAAAACATCATCATTCAAATTCAGAATAGCTATTTGCATAAGTTCCCTTAGTGTACATACATTAATATCACAAAGGTAACTAAGCTTATTGTAATTATCACACATCACAAAAATTGGTGATTTGAATAGCAAATTTGTCTTCGGTGCACAACAATAAAATGTTACATTATGTCTGATCGATGGTCTAGGCACAGCAAAGTTCAATTGACTCAGAAGATCCCGACAATCAATCTGACCATTCAAGAGCTTATACAGAAAGAAAGTGCAGAACATTTGTGCCTTAAATTTAGACTAATTAAATTAAATCTGTTTTTTAACTGGCTATAGGCTATACCTCTCTCAGGATATACACCATCCATTTTAAATGCTAAATATTTCAAAAATTTTCTTTGTATCAATTCAATGTCAACTTTGTAACGTCTATAGAAAGGATACCAGATCACACAACCATATTCAAGTTTGGAACGAACATAAGAATAATATAATAGTTTCAACGCGTCAATGTTAGTAAAAGTCCTACAATTTCTAATAAACCCATACATTTTCATCGCTTCACTTATTTTCAAAGAAATATGTTGGTTGAATGTTAGCTCATGGTCAAACAGAATGCCTAGATCGTTATAAGTGTCCATGCGATCCAAATCTATGTCACCTATTGTGTAATTATAATAAATACTTTTCCTACTGTATGAAACAATTTTACACTTAGAAGTATTCAAGTACAATTGATTGTTATTACACCATGTCAATAATTTATTAAGGTCATTTTGAATCTCTTGACAATCCTCAACACCATTAATGTCTCTATATATCTTCAAATCATCAGCAAGAAAAAGGTTACGACAATTAAGAACATGACTCAAATCATCTATGAAAAGCAAAGGGCCTAGGTTAGACCCCTGAGGTACCCCTGACGTTGTTAAATATCCCGGAGATTTAAAACCATTATATTCGACATATTGTTCTCTTTGACTAAGATAGGATGAAATAAAGTTTTGAGCTGGGGCAACAAAACCAAAGTTACCCAATTTATTTAATAATACATTATGACTAATCCTATCGAAAGCTTTGGCAAAGTCAGTGTAAACTGCATCTACCTGTCCCTGACTGTCAAGAACTTCAAAAGCAAATTGAGCGAATACAGTTAAATTTGCCATGGTTGATCTATTATTCAAGAAGCCGTGCTGAAATGGAGATAATTGATTATGCACAGAAAGATATATGCGGTTATACAAAACAATTTCAAACAATTTTGCAAAATTGGAAAGGATGGAAATTGGTCTATAATTAATAATAAGGCTGTTATCACCGTTTTTAAAAATAGGACATACTCTGGCTGTTTTCCACACATTAGGAAATTCAGTATATTTCACATATCATATATTTCATATTTTAAACAAAAGACAGACTAAATCAATTATTATTGAAGATTTACTGCAAAGTCAATATAAAACAGGAGCAATTCGTTTGCCAGCATAGTGATTTTTCTTATTACTTACTCATCAAACTGTACTTGATAAAATGTCAATTATACAATATTTTGATCAATTGTTTTTCTACTTATTGTCTTTTGCTAACTTATACAATATACAGTGTGTCCACGGATGGAGTTGACAAGAGTGTTTTGTTTTTGATTTTATCGAAAAATGTCACTTTATAAAAAGTTCTGCTTCTCGAAGAAATGAGACTGCCATAGAAACGTCTTAGATCAGATATACAGGGTACAGCATAAATTTAAAAAACACTAAAATACTCTAGAGAGAAGTACCATTATTTATTATTTTACGTAAAATGTTGATGAAACAAATCTGTTTACAACTTCAAATAAACTCATAATACAAATTCTGAAATCAAAATTTCAATTTTAAGTTTTACTATACAAAGTTACCTCCCACCTCAACACGTTTTTCCTCTAATTTAATAAATTTTTCGTACATTTTACGAATAGTTTGCGGCTCATTCAATTCATGTATTCCTTCGCGTATGTGCTCTTTTAACATTTCTCTATGTTTTGGCACATCATTTTAATAAATCTTCTGTTTTAGGACACACCAAAGGAAAAAGTCAAGGGATGTGAGGTCAGGATTAGGCCAAATTTCCTCTCCACTTTTCATCAATACGATCTGCTAACCATTGTCTGAGCAAGGCTGCATAATGAGGTGGATAGAAAGATTTGGCCCAATTCATTACCCTGCTAAACCTGACCTTACACTTTTAGACTTTTTCTTTGGGGTAAAGTGTACGAAAAATTTATCAAGTTAGCGAAAAAATTTGTTGAAGTGGGCGGTAGTTATGTAGAGTAAAAGTCAAAATTGAAATTTTTATTTTAAAATTTGTAATAGGACTGTATTTGAGGTTATAAACAGATTTGTTTTATAGAAATTTTATGTAAAATAATAAATAATGGTATTTCTCTTTTGAATTTGTGTGGGAAAGTATCTGCAACCAACACAAATTTCTTTATTTAATAATTATGAAACCTTTAAAAATTAAAAAAGGCACTAAAAACTGAAGAAGTACACAAAACCACAACGTAAGCGCATGGTAAACACAGGGATTCAATAATAACATGACTGGAAATTTTACAGTCGTGTTGCTAGTTGCTTACGTTCTGTAAACGTGTGGCGGACAAGTCGCATAGGTGGCGTTAAATAAGGATTTAATATAATTTCGAAAACAATTTTTTTCGCTTTATAAATAAGTTTAGTATCTTTTTGAAAGGTGATTCTATTAATTCTCAAATTTCTCTATCCCCTGTTAAAATATTTGTACTTAGTCATAGTTAACCCTGTATTTTAGAGATTGTTGAATAGAATCCACTAATAAGTACCAAGCAAATCGCTCAATAAGTTCAAGGAATGTCCCAATCAACAGTGTAGCGTATTATACACGATGCTCAATTATATCCGTAGCATGTACAGCGTGTCCAAACATTAATACCAAGTGGTTATCTCTTAAGAATTAGATTTTGTCAATGGTTGCTGCAAAATGTTGCAATGCAATATCCTAGATTTACAGCTGTCGTGTTACACGTAATGCATTTTTGCACAGAATGGGATTTATATCATGCATAATACTCATGTCTGAAATTTTGAAAATCCGCACGCTAATCTACGGGATCATATGATGGTCCATTCATATTACCAAATCAAATGGATTAGGTTCAGTATCTCAAGTTCTTCTAACTATGATGTTAATTCAAGACAAAACTGGACTATTTTAAACTTTATCTTGTATTATGATAAAAGCTATAAGAAAACCATTCACGGCAAGTTTGGAGGTAAGCACTTGTGCTGTTATGTACTCAAGATCAGTTACCTAATTTATATACGTATTTTATCCTTGACTTAACCTTACTATTTGGTAATAGTACCATGTTGTGACATATTAATATGTTCATTCGTAAACTAACTACGGTCCTGTTGAACTCTAAAATATTGCTAGTTTTCCTCAGTGAAAGTGTTTGTTATTTATTAAAAGTTCTGATGTCAATAACTGTAAACCTTTGTATACCCATGTCCATTTCACTACCTCATTGTTTTGTCGCGAAAAAAATAAACTTTAGCAACAATGGCACGTCAAAATGATAACTTTGCTCCGAATTGCAAAAAGACTATTTATATTGCCTGGGTCAAATTTCGGACCTTCTATATAGGCCGAGATATAAATAGAGAGCGCCTTTGGCGAGAATCAGACTTTAAATATTTGAGAGTAGGTCTTCGTCGGCGCCAGGGTGCTGTGATCAATAACCGAGTCTATATACAGTGCCTCTTTGGCTAGGTTATAGAAACATTAAACTAATACCTTAATGGGTCGCATTTGCGGTGCACTAGTCGATGTACTCCAGGGTATTTCAACTTAATTGAAACGCAAATAAAAACATAGTTTGTCCTGTCTAGTGCCGGAACGTACATACTATTGCAATAATAATGAGACTCTTTGAAATAAATGTAGCTACTTGTTTTCAACTAATGGCGTATTAACAATGATATTTACTTTCAATTTTTAGTATTAGTCCTTAGTTTTTCCACTCATCAGATAGATTTCATTACGAATACGTTAACAGTTCAAACAAATTGCAAAACTCATTTTAAAGAGTGTCATTATTACTGCAATAATATGTAACTACAGGGTATTTTTAAATGAAGTAGCAAAAATGGTACCAGTGAATGTATAGCCAAAAATAAGAGGATAGAAGTAAAAATACCTTACATTTAAGTTGCACCCCTGAGACGATATACCCTCTTAAAGGAGGAGATTGAAATTTACATTTTAATTTTTTTCTTAAACATGGGGAATGCTAGAGACACGAAACTTGGTATGAGCATCTAACTAATAAAGAGAGAACTTTTCAATATTGTTTCGATCATTGGTGTATTTTATAAAGGGGTGAAACAGTCAATATTTTATTACAAATTTTTTTACATGAAGCAAATTGTTCATTTAAAAATGTACTAAGTATGTACTAAGACTGATTTATTGCACATTTTTTACGTCTTGTAATGTTTCATAACAAATAAATTGTTATTTATCATATTAATAAATTAACACTTTCTGTTAGTAAGCTGGTAATTTAATAATAAGATTAAGAATAATTTGCTATTAATTAAAGGGAAATGTTTGATAACTTCTGACTATGAGACATGTATTAGGTAAATTTATCTAAACTAAAAATTAATAATAGTAATATCTCTACCCCTTATTCTAATTACGAGGATTAGCCCAGAAGTCGAAGACTTGTGCGGGAGAGTGGGCGGCATATTATTACTAAGCAAGCGTCATTTGCGCCCAGGAACGACTTACGTTGGTAGGCCCTAACCACCATTCAGTGAAGGAATGAGGGAAACCTGAAAAACCTCATTAATTAGGGGGGTAGTCAAATGTCAATCGGCATCAATCCAAACCAACATTCTTCCACCCTACCATACCCGCAGAGAGGGTGCCAATCCTCTCCACAAATATAGCTTATTGTATACAGTAATACAAACGAAAAATAAGAAATACAACATTAAATTTAAAGAATATTCTCCAAATAATTTCCATTTTGCTGCAAGCATAACCTAATACGTCTGTTGAAGTTATAACGCACTCGCACAAATATTTCTTGGTTATTGCGAAGGTCATCTGCTGCCTGAAATATTCTTAAGCGTAGTTCTTCTAAGGAGGCAACAGGAGTGGCATAAACAATACTTTTTATGTGTCCCCACAAAAAAAAATCCATAGACGTTAGGTCAGGTGAACGTGCAGGCCAACAAACAGAGACATCACGATCACGACCAATTCAGCGATTCGGGTAATTTAAATTTAACTTAAATTTAATTAATTTAAATTTAACCATTCTCTAGCGTATGTACTATGTGCAGGCGCCCCATTGTGCATATACCACATCACCTGATGTGTACAAAGGGGTACATCCTCAAATAATGTTGGAAGATTTTCGTTCAAAAATCTAAGATATTCGGACGCTCCAAGCCTGTGTGGAAGAATAAAAGGACGTACTAGAGTATTTCCTAAAATTTCCTTTCAAACGTTTAAAAAATTGAAGTTATGTTGACATCTTGAAACAAATAATAATAATAATATTCATGAGTATTTTCTTCTGTACCACAGTCTTGTTCCAAATGTTCCAGTATAGCTTCCTCAGTTTCAACAGTTCGGACATTACGCCTCCTTTCTGTACCCTCACGATGGGACGCGCGAAGCGTTCTTGCCACCGAGGCCAATGTTTGCTATGAGGAATCGGTCGGTTTTTATCTTTCGTTGTATAATCTTACTACAGCGTTACTATTTTTTCTGGATTCGAAAAACACTTGGAGCATGTCGACATATTCGTCATTGGTATAAATATTATTTGCCATAATTATTCTGATAATAAATTAATCAATTGGTACCAATTATTGGTTGACAGAAAGTGTCAATTTATTAATATGATAAATAATAATTTATTTGTTATCTGCCTACGTTATTTGTACAAATTTTCGCAATTACCCCTTTAGTGAACAATGACGCATCTATTTTTTTTTACTAGAAAACTATAGATTTTATTGAAAAATTACGAGAGGTAGAAAAGTTGTGCAATAAAACAGTGTTACTAAGAAATATTTTTAAATAAATAATTTGCTTCCTATAAAAAATTTCTAATAAAATTATTAGTAGGATGCTCATATATACCAAGTTTCATTTCTCTAGCATTCCCCATGTTAAAGAAAAAAATTGAAATGTGAATTTCAATCCCCTCCTTTAAGAAAGTATATTGCCTCAAGGATGCAACTTTCGTATAAGGTATTTTTACTTCAATCCTCTTATTGTTAGCTCTACATTCACTGGTACCATTCTACTTCATTTAAAAACACCCTGTATACTTTTAATGAACTTCCAGTTATCGTGAATGTTTACATTGAATTGTTTTTTATTTCTCATTATTCAGGATTACAGTACTCGTGCATCGTGTGTAGGGTTTTTATGAATGGATTTTTAACGAACAAGACCCTACACACTATTCGCAAATTCCTCGCACCCCTAAATAGGGGTGTTTTTCGACTGTATTTGTTGTTTTGCAAATTTAGCCATCTTATATGTTCTTTGGGGCGCTGATTACAAAAATGGAGGTTAAAACTTGTTCAAAATTAATCGTTGTGTGTAACGTACAAACTTCTCATAACCAGAGAGTTTTACCTAGATTCGTCATAAATTAACTGGTCATGGTTACTATCAATTGTTCCATTTTTGTTTATGTAGGCAAATATCAAACAAACTATGTACAGAAAAACGACTACCACTACTATACTCGCGACAAGAATTCAGACGACTTACGTTATGCGAACAAATGAATAATTCATTATATTTTCATCAAAATATTTAAGAAACTGCAACTGATAGTAATGAAATTATATACTACACTAAGAGTTTGCATTATATATTGCACTAAATTGCAAAACATGATTGTTTTTAACACGACTAAATATCGAAAATTACGTTGACAATAAAAACAAATGTGTAACGTCAGCTGTGACGTAAGACGTCTGAATTCTTGACGCGAGTATACTTACAATTTGAGGTTGCCAGCAGCAGGTAATGGATACAATGTTGTCGTACGTTCTAGTACGTTACAGTTTTAAGGATTTCTTTTGAAACCTTTGTTGTTTACTTCATTAATACTGATAAAAAAACAAATTACGTTACAGGAGATTTTACTTTACACCTTAGTTGTGAATTAGTTTGTAATTTCGTAACACAGTTTCGCATGTTATTACAGTTGTATTATTATTTTTGAAATATATTTGTGGAACTATTAGTTTTAAATATTTTTTTCATAAGTTTCTTGCTTCTTTTGCTCAGATATACCTACAAGTCCCTTTAGTATCGGCACTTATATTCTGGACATCCTTTATATTAATAATGTAGTAGTTTCCAAAAACATTTGTTATTAAAGTGGCTAGATATATGTGGCTGATTATATGTTGATATAATTTTGTTCACGTGAATTTTGAAAATCATTTAATAATTTTATTATGCCAGGTATTTCGTAGAAAATTTAGCTAGATTAATTTATAATTTAGATATTTATTGTATGCAATTGCAAATATACATATGACTTCGTTAATCGAAATTATATAAAAAAAATTGATTTGAATTTTCTTAAATAGGTACCTTTAAACTAAAGTAAAGTGAAGTAATTACAAGTTTTTCTTCCGATAAAATAGCTTGCTTGTAGATTACACCAATTTTTCATTATACGGCATTTCACTTTTTCTAAAATGCAGTTAAAGATTTCTTGTGTTATCCTTGTATATCGAAAATGACTCGTTTTAAATGAATGATGAATTCTGAATAATTTCTTCTAATGTTATTAATAAGGTGTAGGTAATTCAAATTGTTTTCTCTTTGACTTAAAAATTATAAAATCCAAGACGATTTCGGCTTTTAACAGCTTCTACTGTGTGAAAACAACTCCGACAAGCGCGAGTTACCGGTAAAGAAAACCTTACACTATGCTTGCACCCTAAAAAATCAAGCGTTCGAGATAATATTGTTGTTGTCAATGCATTTTAATGCAGTTTGACTCAATTTTTATTGGTATAAATTTGTAACTTTATTTGTATTTTTATTTGCTTTACAATAACTAAAATGCATATCTGCTATTTTAAACTCTACTATACGAACAGAAAAATTAAATTGAATTTTATAACTTAGTAATTTAAAAAAAAAATTTCAGCTCAATTAACGGTGCCATTGCCGATAAAAATTTTGCAATATCGTTATCGCAGATGACAATAGATATCGGGGGGCTTTCAATGGTCATTTGGTGTTGAGACTGATCTGGTCCAACAACAATTGGCCACTAGATATAGCTGCGTGCTACATCATGCGTATTCAGGTTCCCTTCTATTGGATTTGTCAGACATGAAAAGTCAGAGTTGGTCGTCGGTTGCCTCACCTATGGCATACTGATCACAGTTAGCCAAGCTCGAAACCGGTAGAATGTCTAGTGTCTAGTGGCGTCGCTGACAAATGATTGCTGTTTGCTACAAATTTTTCAGGTGTAATTCAGTAGTAATCGGGGCATTAGCCTGCAGAGTATCTGTTTCCTGAAATTTCGTTGTTGCAAAAACTCACCAAGTTTCACGTAATATTGTTTATTTCATAACTATAAACTTGTTCATAACTCCTTTAAATATATTTAATCTTAACTCCCTCTAATATATTTACAAAAATAAACCGACATTAATTTGTCGAATTTTCTACTGAGAACCCGACGGACGCAAAGATATTATTATACAGGGTGCTGAAAATTAGTAGGTCAATCCGTTAACCATAGATAGCTGATATGAAAATAATGGGACTTTCATTATGCCACTTTTCATTTAGGAGCCCCATTTTTGAAATACAAGGTGTTGGAAATTTGTCCGCATAACGCCTAGCAGCTAAACTAGCATTAGAGTTACATTTTCCTAAAAGCAAGAGAAATTAAATTGTTTAGGTTCGAGATTACAATTAACACTTATTAAGAAAAAATCCTATTCCTTTTAATAAGTACTTACTTACCCATTATTAAAATCATATCGGTCATTTCAGAAAATAATAATAATATATATATATATATAATCAGAAAATCCCCCTTGATACCGTTAGGTGTGGGGGTGTCCTTGTTCATTGCCTGTTATCCATGTATGAATAAACTCCATGCCTTCTTATTCTGTGTTAAGTCCTTTGCCTCCTTCCATGTTTTTCTTTTCTTCTTTATAATTTTTCCAATTTGGTTGTCCCATGTCTCCTTTGGCCTACCTCTCCTCTTCTTAGCTACTACTTTTGCCTCCCATATTTTTCTAGTTACTCTGTCCTGTCCCATTCTATTTAGATGTCCCCACCAGCTCAATTGTCTCTTTTCTATAAATTCTAATATTGATTCTATCTGGAACTCTTCTCTCACTAAATTGTTTCTTATTCTATCTCTTCTCGTTATCCCTTTAACTCTTCGTAGATACTTCATTTCTACCGCTTGGAGAAAATAATAATAATATATAATAATATCTCTACCCCTCATTCTAATCACAGGGATTAGCCCAGAAGTCGGAGACTTGTGCGGGAGAGGGGGCGACATATTATTATTAAGCAGGCCGCATTTGCGCCCAGGAACGACTTACGTTGGTAGGCCCTAACCACTATTCAGTGCAGGAATGAGGAAAACCTGGAAAACCTCATTAATTAGGGGGGCGGTCAAATATCAACCGGCATCAATCTCTCACATTGATTCAAGCTAACATTATTCCACCCTACCATACCCACAGAGAGGGTGCCAATCCTCTCCACGAATCTAGCTTATATACGGTCTACCGGCAGCTGGGCTCGAACCAACTCCGTCTAGTCACCTCGATTCAAGTACTAACGCCTTAAACCGCGCGACCACTGACCGATCCATTTCAGAAAATGATAGCAAACCTTCTCTGTTCGCCATTTCTTATTGAACACTTCAATTAAAAAATGTCTAAACAACATTTTTTCTATTTAACTTATAAATTATTTTGACAACTAAATGTACCTACCTATCTGACTTTGTTTTCAAAGCCTACATAGAACTTATTACTTGAAACACTAGTTACCAAATTCATACTATCCGTCCAAATAAGTTACAATATCTGGTAAACCAGGCTCCAAATCAAAATCTTGCAAGAATAAGAAAAGTTAGAATAAAAGCCGCTTTATCTAAGAAAATATATTTCTTTACCATAGGCGTGCGTATGAAAAAGTTGAGGGGGTCATAATGCACTTTAACCCCCTCACCTCCGGTCGTGCTTTGATTTTTTTTTACCAAAAGTATATTGAAAGTATGTCTCTAGAAAAAAATATTAGCGAAATTTCAAACAAATATCTCTAATTCTACCGGAGTTATCGACAAATTTCCTTTTTGACATTTACATTTTGACACCCTGTATTTCAAAAATGGGGCTCCTAAATGAAAAGTGGCATAATGAAAGTCCCATTATTTTCATATCAGCTATCTATGGTTAATGGATTGACCTACTAATTTTCGGCACCCTGTATATACACACAATTCTAAATTTCTTATGGGTATCTGTTCTACTTTCCGGAATGGGAACCACCATAACCGAGCCCTTATCTTCAATATGATTAAAAAAATACAGCCCCCGAAATAACCCATAATCAGAACCACCGGTACAATAGAGCAATACATGTGTATTTCTTATAGTTTAATGTATTACCTTATGTAGTAAATATTCTTCATGGCAAGCATCCCTCAAAAATTTGACAATGTCATTCCGACTAAACACTTTAGCCCTTTTTGACTCATAGCCTTTACTTTTTCGTTTGAGAAACGCTTCCAGTTCATGAAACTTTCTCCCATCTGCATTATTATAAATTGTTATCATTGATTTTAACATTAACCACAGTCCACAGTGAATTAGGACTGTACGATTCGGACTGTAAGAAAAATAAATCAATATCTCATATACTAGAACGTGGAAGAATAAATACGTACCATGTCTTGAGTAAGTAAGTAAGTAAGCCAACGTTATAGTTTCACTTATATTTTTGTTTTCAATGCAGTTAACTTTCAGCCACTGCAGGAATTTATCATATTCTATTTTATACTTTCGTTCCGACTTTATTGGTAGTAGTGCGGCAGCTTTCCCTTTTGTAATAAATCGCCTGAAATCTCACTTCTCTCCAAGTTTTCATTCATTTTCACAAATAAATAAATTTAATAAACTTTTACTTACAAACTTGTCACTTGATATATCCATGGTAATCATGCTACCTTTCATTAGTATGAAATAAAAAATCTTCATCTATCATGTAAGTTATTGGATGAAAGGATGAATCGCGGGCAAATTAACAATCCCTGATTGCAATCTGTCGATAATTAACATTTTCATAACTCCTTGATAGATGAATAACTATTATTTTCACGACGTCTAAAGCTGACTTCAGAGAGCAACAACGAAAATTTTGAATAAATAGTTTAATAATGAATAACAAATTTAAGACAGTAAAAACTACTTTAATAACTAAGCGAAATATCCACTATTAACATGAATACATTTTCTTACGCACGCTGTCACGACCTATACATCTATGGACAAAATTTTCGTTCATGATGTTTCTAACCAGTAGAGAGAAGTGGGCAGGTTCACCACATGTTTTGCCTAACTGCTAGTGGAACGTTTTTTAACAAGCCTGGCAAATCTTGTAGAAATCTTAAATATGCGCCACCATTAAGGCGGGCTTTATATTTGCATGATACACATGATTACATGATGATTACATGATATTTCTTATATTTCTAATGACTGCAAAAAATTTTAAATAGTGTTAAAAGGTGTCGGTTAGACTTATAACTGCGTAGCCCAAAAATGATTAAAATCGATCAAGTCAAGATCAAGATATTCGGAATAAACAACAATTTTTTGCGAACTTTGGCGCTCTCTAGCGGCTAAACGAAGCAATTTTGTAAATAAGTAAATTGGGCTAAATCGGCTTTGTTTGAACCCAGGAGTCTGTGGTCTTCTGTTGTACAAGTATTTTCCGGACACCCTGTATAAAAGTTATTACCAAAAAAGAGAAAAAATGGACCACAACAAAAGAATATAAATAATAGAAGAAAAATAATAGTAGAGATCAAAACAGCAACAGAAAAATAGGAAAATATGGTAAATGGAAGGGAAGAAGGAAGCTGCATTGTCGATTTCAGTTATTAGTTCCACATATGAATTCAAAATTTTAATAAACATTGACCTCACCAAGAAAGGTGACTTTAGCGAGATTTTTAAGAAATTGACACAAAATTTAAATTCCTACATTATGCGTAAAACGAACTGGTACCCATATACAGTTATTTAAAAACTTTATCAAATCTCCTAT
The DNA here is from genome assembly GCA_025584915.1 of Monochamus saltuarius. NCBI lineage: Eukaryota > Metazoa > Arthropoda > Insecta > Coleoptera > Cerambycidae > Monochamus > Monochamus saltuarius. The sequence continues at coordinate 52,431,299 of CM046725.1, read as the reverse complement.
AATTCCGATCAATGAAGTCATATGTATGCTCTCTGATACCAAACATCTAGGTATGCGAATGAACAATTCCACAGACAAAGCTCTATTCAATAATTATCTAAAAAAAATAATCTAGCTAAATTAGCTGACCTGGTTTAATGAAAACATTATATAAATATCTAAGTTCACTTTTGAAACTGTGAGAACTCGAAAATTCAGCCACAATAGTTGAGAACTGACCTATTCCTGCATTTTTAGGATTTCTTCTTCAGGTGGCCTCCTTGGAATTGTAGGAGATTTGATTTATGTTAGCTTAAAATACCTTTCTAATTCAGTAAAAAATGTAACAAAAGCTAATAATAAAGAATATACAGGGTGAGTCATTAATTTTAAGAGGAGATAGGGAATAATGAGTATAATGCGAATACATGATTAAAAAAATCTAAATGCATATTTACGACGAAAAAAAATATTTTAAAATCATTATTTAAACCCCCTTTTCAGACTGTCACTGACCGGTCACAGCCTTGGTCGGCTACAGCTCACAGTTCAACTCGATATCGATTTGATGCAATGTTGTCAAGTTGTAATATTTTTCTATATAGTACCTACCCACCTAGGTTTTAGACATCACAAATAAACGGTTGTACTGACTATTTCATCATTTTTTCTTGCTCAGATCAACTTCAGCCAATAATAATTTAAAATGTTAATACCTAATAAAATCAAATAATAATAATCAAATAATTCTATTAAAAATTGCAAGTAACGCGGTCCACTCAGGTTTTTCCGTAGAAAATACGGCCCAATCAAACGATACCCGTACACTCGCGTGTCGATTTTTCTCTGAGCAAATGTAGCTGTTATGACTGCAACAAAACTCCAACGTGTCTAATAATAAACTGAGTAATAAACCATTTACGTACATTACATAAAATACCTATACAATATCGTCAAAACCTAAAAATATATAAAAAAATTAACATTCGTACAAAAAAGTTTAAAGTGTATGTGGTATATTGAAAGTGAACTTACAAATATGATGTCCCTTAAAATAATCTCCATATACCGAATTTCAAAAAAATTAAAGCTATTTGAAATATTGAGAAAAATCAATTTCAAAATTGTTGCTTCTATATACCTTGTATCTTCTTTAATATTGACATTTGGACTAAGACAATATGGCTCACACGGTATATTTTAATATCAAGAATCTACATGCGTCTATGACGCATTCATTTATTAATAATTGTACATACGCTAACTAGATAATCCTGGGCTGAAAATATGAAGAATTGACTGACACATAAAGATAAAATATGGCTCCTTTCGGAGTTACAGAGTGTTTTATTTAAAAATTTTAAATGATTTTGGCCCTTTACTTTAATCCTGTATATATCATACTTGGCATAAAGTTTATAAGATATAAGATACATATTAAAAATGCTACATAATAGTTCAAGGCTACTACCAGAGGCGTAGGACAGGGGTGGAGGGACAGTTTCCCATTCCTAACTTCTACGCCACTGCCGAAATTTTTATTTTGGCACAATTTTTCTATTCTTCAATACTTTCTATGCAGTTAACCTACTATTCCTTCATAGCGGTAAAATAAATATTTCTCGAGATTTTTGATGTTAAACATAGGTCACCACAATCATTTTTATTTTATTATGTAATTTATTTGTTATATTATTATTATTATTATTCAAGTTATTGTCTTGTGTCAAGGGATTGTTATAGTATTGCGCTATAGTATTGAAGAATTAAAAAATGGTACCAAAATGTAAATTCCGCCAGTGACGTAGACGTTAGGAATGAGAGACAGCTCCTCTATCCTCGTCGTACGCCTCTGGTAGTAGCGATGAACAATTTTGTAAGATTTTTTAATATGTTCTAAAGTACCTAAACTTTATACCAAGTATGATAAGGAAATATCAAACAGGGTTAAAGTAACGGGCAAAAATCAGTTTTATAAAATTAAATAAAATTTTTTAAATAATTAAGTAAAGAACCACATTTTATCTAAGCGTTATGTGTCAATTCTTCATATTTTCAGCCCCAGGATTATTCAGTCAGCGTATGTATAATTATTAATGATTCACCCTGTATGAGAATTACTATGAAATCTCTTTTCCTTTTTCTAATATATCACTTTTTTACAGGAGATGAGGAAAACAAGGCGACACAAATACCTCCAAGTGTCAGTATTCTTTCTAATCTACTCCATAATCCACGTAGTATCATTTCCCGACCATGTGAAAGAGCAAAACCAAGACAATGGCAAATCTGAAACTAACACAGGTCATAACCCGGCACCTAAGTCACAACAAAATGATGCGAGTTCTATACAGCACAACTCTACGAATAAATCTGATAACACGGTTCACCAGCACCACGTTCTTAAAGCAGTAATAGGAAATGTTCACGGTGCAATGGAAGGTCATAAGTCTGTGAATGAATCGTCCAAAACCCCTGAAAATAATACACATCATATTCACGTAGCCGAAACTGTAGGCAAACATCTGTATGGTTCATTAGAGAGAAAGACGACAGGAAAAAACAAAACAGAAGGTGGCGATCACCAAATCAGTGAACCAATTGGGATTCATAACACCAAGAACGATACGGTTCACCAGGAGCATGTAGGTGAGATGACAATAAATCACATACATGGAGTTCTTGGAGGCGGTTTCTCGAATGGGACTAAGAAGACAGATGTAGAAAACACAACAATACCGGAATGTACTCAACCGGCTATAAAACAGGTTAGTTTCTAAATTTGAAATATTTAATAACCGAAATATATATTTTCTTTGATCTTAATATGAGAATAATTGAGAATCTTGTACTTGTTTTATTTTAAACAATAAAAATATTATACAGAGTGGACCTTAAATAAGTACAAATATTTTAACCAGCAGTACAGTTCTCTGTGTAGAACACATGAGTAATAAGTTTTTTTTTACAAAAAAATCAGGAATAAAAAAGTCAATTTTTAAATAAATTGCGTGATTTTTCAATAGAAAATTGTTGAGGACCGCCTCCAATACTAATATGAGAATGCCACAGCGTTGCCAGTGTTACACTAATGTCTTCGAATAGGCTTGAATAGAATTTATTATCATATCCCTTTCCACAGTCTTTGTCACAGTTTATTCCTTTCCGGTGGACCATACTAGTACACCGGTATCAACATAACCTCTTTGTCGACATCGACTATCAATCCTAGAGAGTGGAGCTGGTGCGGGACATTTCACCTACTGCTCGTGACATCTATCTGTTACCTGCGCCTACACCAGTTTCTTTTTTGCATGCGATTGACTCTGCTTCTAAATATTTTACTTTGCCTTCTCTTGATATTGAACGCATACATCAAGCTAGTTATTTTATTATTCCATGTTTTGTATTTATTTTTAAGATCTGTTTCACCCATTACGAAACTATGAAGTACGAAATGGTTAGCACTGACACGTTGTTTGAGGTTGTATGGGGAAAATTAACTCTGAGATGTGTGTAATTATAGTTTTTTGTTATTCTTCATAAAATAATTTAAGGGGATAATTTGTGATGACTTTGAAACAGTGTACAATGGTATTAACTTATGAAATATGGATAACTGTTTACATAGTTGGTTTTTCAGTAAGTAGGTGAGCTTGTAAGCACGTTAACAATTTTTGGAATCATTGAACAAAGTAACTTCGCAAGCACTTTAATTGATAGTATCTAATTTGCGGAAATTCATATTTTAATCGTTTATGATAATTTTACTTTACTTATTGCTAAAAAGAAATGTTTTTATTTATTTTTTTTTTAGTTGGGTTTTTGCCACACTTCTGAAAAAATAATAAAGATTAATTAAATAAGCCCTTGCGCCAAACGGAACAGTCAAGAGTTATTTTCGAAACTAAGTTTGCCTAACCAAAAAATCTCAAACTGAAAAAAGCAGATAAGTAAAAATAACAAAAATCACATCACTATCGCGCACTTCCGTGTTATTGACGTTTCGAAAAACTCTCTGTTTTCGTTCTCAAAATCGTAGTAAAAAATTTTTAAACGTATGTCAAGTTTGACAGTTTAAAATTTGTTTACCCGCCTCCATAGAGATGTTAAATGATTTTTATTTTATTGTTACTTACTTCTTCTTGATACAACTGTAGCCAACAATGATCGATGTTAACTGAACAGTTAGACACACACTTATCTCCGTTCAACAAAATAATCGCGGTCTCTTTTAATTTTCTTTTTGTTGCGTTATCATCCTTTTCTAAAATTTTTGCCGAACCCCATTGAATCAAATGACCGTTTTCCCAAGCGTGTTCGCAAATTTTGGATTTTTCAAATTCCCGTTTTTTTATGTTATTTTTATGTTCCTCAACTCTTATGTTCATAGGCCGAGACGTGTCCCCAACATAATGTTTATTGCATTCACAAGGTATACTGTAGATGCAATTTTTTGAATTTTGTATATCATTTTTTGGACGTGTTTTAGACAAAAATGATCGTAAAGTATTAGTTGTCTGAAAAACTGTTCGAATATTAAATTTATTACCGATTCTTCTTAACTTTTCTGATAATATAGTTTCGAAAATAACCCTTGACTGTTCCGTTTGGCGCAAGGGCTTATTTAATTAATCTTTATTATTTTTTCAGAAGTGTGGCAAAAACCCAACAAAACTAAAGAAAAACTAAAATTATGCCACAAATAAATAGCTTCAGACAAAAATGTTTTTAAATTATAAACAACGGCAAAAATTGAATTTACGTTAAAAAATTATTTATCTTACATACCTATGATATGGCAACCTCGCCTTCAGTAAATCATATGGTTTATTTTATTAGGTTACGTCAGTGGTATATCTGGTCAGCGGTCCTCAAAAAATATTTGAAATTTTTAAAAATGACACTATACTCATCATTCTGACGAACTACACCTGAAGTTAAAATATTTGTATTTATTTAAGGTTCACCCTGTATTGACAGTGCATTCCGTACGTTTCTCGATATTTTATAATATGCCTTTGATTTATATTGTCCCTTGTGGTAAAGTCTATTGTATCATCTAGTAAAAGAAATTGGATTACTAATGATATAATTGTCATCGGAGAAAAAATTTTAAAAATGTTTAGATTTGTTTGGTGTTGATTAAATCTAAACTTAGTAATCCCGATTTAAACTCATATTATAACGATTGTAAAAAGCAATACAAATTTAAAATTGATAACACAAGAAGGGACTTTTATCATAATAAACTTGATGGCACAGAATTATATATTTGAATATTAACAAATGAAAGAATGGGTAAAATAAAAACGAATGAAACAATTTATCTTTTAATTAACAGTGAAGTCATTGACAATATTCATGTAGTGGCAGATTAATTTGCAAATTTTTTAGTACGCAGCTAAACGAGCCGTTGAAAATCACTTTAGAAATAATGTTTTCCAAGGTTGCACTTTCGCAACATTAAATACACACAATACATTCTTTTTTCATGACGGTCATAAGAATGATGTTATTAATATAATTCAAAACTTAAAAAATATAAGTTCTGTAAACTGTATTTCTACTAGGATCGTTAAAAATATTTGCCTTGAAATTGCCCAGCCTTTGACACACCATAAATTTGTCTGCTGAATGTGGTACATTTCCATTTGTTACTCCTATATAGATATAAAAAAATAATCCATTACTAGTAGAAAACTATAAAGGTATCACAGTTCCAAAGGTCGTAAGTAAAATTATTGAGAGAGTAATATACAATAAAATATACTCATATTTAAATAAATTTAAAATAATATCTAAATGCCTAAACGGTTTTTGTCCTAATAAATCCACTGAAACTGCCTGCTATGATTTTACTCAATTTATTTACAAACATCTTGATAAAAGTAAATGTGTTGGTGCATTATTTTTTAATTTATCAAAGGCCTTGGATTCGCAGAACCTCAATTTCATGCATGAAAAATTATCTGCAGTCGGTTTTCGAGATAATTTTTTGACCGATACTTGATTATCTCATCTATCTAATTTTTATGAACGATTTACCCGCATCTCTTGACACAATATGTTATATTATATGCTGATGAGGTCACTCGACCAACATATGAAAATAGTCCAGAAAAATTGCAAGATTCTTGGAATTTCTTAGCTTGTCAATTTACAGAATGGTGTAATAAATACTCATTAATTGTAAATGCAGGAAAAACTGTATGCATGCGATTTTTTTCACGTAGAAAGTTTAACGCTGTTCTTCAAGTTAAAGCGAATGACTCAATAATAGAGAATTCTTACGAAGCTAAGTTTCTGGGAACGTTAAAATGCATAGAACGTTGCGCACTAACGCTATAATAGTTATTTATGTAACAAGTACAAAAAGTAAGTGTTTATTGCACGCGACGTGAAATTGTCCAATGAGGCCGTCAGGCCGAATAGGACAACCCGTCGAGTGCAATAAGCACTTTTTGTACGAGTTGCATACAATATTTTTTCTACGTTCATGCAAAAACAAAAAAATGTTATTTAGATGACACTAAGTCTAGGAAAATGTGACATTGATTTGAACGTTTATGTTTGTCATGATGACAAAACGCTATTGTAGAGTGACAGATGAATGCAATAAACATTTTATTGCACTAGTGCAATAAAGAACCACTTTTTCCACTAAATATAGATCAATAAAGTTTTGTTTTTTGCATGAACGTAGAAAATATATATTTATATCTATGCGGTTTACGCGTCTGTAGGAGTATATCTCATTGCAAAAAAATAGATATATATTATATTATCGCTCACCGTTCGTAACTAGCTTTAAGTTGTAGATTCCAAATAAAAGCCAAATTTAGTAGCAAACAATATTAGACATTTTCGTGTCAAATACCACTGACGTCACACATGAGTTTGTGGGTAACCTCCTCTGTTTAGGAATCCATAGTTTATATTCATGGCAAATTAGAATATTTTCTAGATATGACGAGTAGTAGAAATAATAGTAGAAGTTTACAAATATCTCCAATATTAATAATAACAACCCTAACTTACATGAGTTGAAAAACAATTTCAATGTGCATAAGACAGAGTGAAAAAATACAAGGTGTCCCATTTGAAATATTCCCAGATAACGATAGACGCAATTTCCGGTAGGACACCCTGTATATACTATATTTTCACCGGAAAATTGAAGCGCTATTATAGTGGGTTACTAAAAAATATTTATATAAAAAGTGCAAAAATATGTTAAATGTCAAGAATGTAGTAGATATGTTAAAATTACTCTTGTACGGATAAATAAATGATCGTCAACAAAATATACCTAACTTGTGGTTAAATAAATGATAAAAAAATATGGGCCAATTATTCTGCTATCAATGTATTATTTTCGGTATATCATTTATCAATGCTGTATTTAGATTTCACAAAGATAATAAAAATCAATATTGAATGACAATGCGAGAATTATCCATGTGTTCACAACATAAATTCATGCATAAAATTGGTTTCCTGGAAATAGGCTGGCTTTTTTATCGAATTTGCTTATAATCCAGTCAAGCGGTGTTCAAAACTGCTACGTACATGTGTCATGAAATGAGCGACAGTCGAGCCCAAGATTGGGTCATCACTTCGAGTACGTTCTTCATCTGGAAAAGGTGTATAGTGAAATATGTATGCAGAAATACCGGATGTCATATACGCAGTTAGTTTTAATCATTTCCGTTTGGTTGTTGATAGACCAGGTAATGTTTCTTGGGCACTAACAGGCCCAAGTGAAGGATCAGATCAGTGAGTTGTTGCTATATCTTCAGCTGAAATGTTGTAATAGTGAAAAATTTATCAAGTAAGATGATTCATAATACTGCAAAATATTACACGACCTTATGTTGCCTCAACTGCTTCAGATGTCTGCATCCAAATTGTCGTCGATGTTAGAGCACGGCTCTTCACATTTGTTCATGTAGAACAGTTCTGCTCGCCTACACCCACACCAACCTTGGCAATCTGTCTTGCATTTGCAAAATATAAACCGAAAAAGCCTTTTATGAGTTGGGGGTTTTAGTGTGGTAATGGGAACTAACACATTTTTTGTCAACTACCACTTTCATTGCACTAATAAAAGTAGTCGTTTCCAATCCACTGGTGCATCTAATGGAAAACTCTAAACGCATGTTGTTAAGCTGCAGCGTTCAGTGAGAGATATGGAAACTGTGGTTGCTAGATAATGGCACGTACTGTGTATACCTCAGTTGTTGAATGTTGTGGTTTTGTGGTTACCATCATACCGAGAAATCAGAAATTTCTCACCAGTATTAAAAACAAATTACCTTAAAAGGATTTTTGCTTAGTACTTTAGCTTGTAATTTCGTGACGCATATATTGGTGAGACAATATTGTTCTGTGTAATAGTTGGTATGATACACAAGAAAAAATACCATATTATTACCATTTAAAGTCGAATATTGATTGAGAAGAAATTCCATTAAATCGACAAAAATAGAACATATAAGAAAATATCTAAAATTTGTAGAATATACTAATAAAAATTATTACAATATTTCTTTGGCCAAGTGCTAGTGATTTGTTTTAACATTTCTGAAATACAAACTTGTTTAAATAAAAATAAATATTACACTTTCACCTTGGACTATCCGGAAAAGTCACATGTCCATTTATTAAAAACATTGTAGAAAATACATTTTTTTTATAAAACCAATCTCTCTTTATATTACAAATACTTCATACTACAGTGCTTTCATAAATGATTACAAGCCACGTGATCAGGGCCGAGATTCTCAAATCAATCGCAGAGCAATTCATATGCGAATATCCTTTTCCTCACTACGGCAATTGAGAGAGACAAGAAATCTATTCGCATACGAGTTGCTCTTCGAGAATCACAGTCCTGGTCACATGACTTGTAATCATTTATGAAGACTCTGTATAATTTGTATTGATTAAAATTGACCAAATGTATTCTAAATAATATATGACAGATTTAGCAAAGCTTTTGGCAAGATCTATAATGGAGTTTTGTTGAGTAGGGCGAGTAGGCTTGCTAAAGTCGGTGTGGGTGGCACCTTATTAAGATGGATAAAGTATAAAGTAACCGATAGATCACAATGCGTGGAGATTAATGCTTTTTTGTCTAATTCCATCTTAATTCTATCATACGTACCACAGGACTGTCACTTGGGACCTTTAATGATAATGTATTTAACAAAAAGAAGGCATTTTCGAAATTACTGTAGACTTTTTAGGACATGCAGACGATTTTAAATTGTTTTTAACAATTTGCAATTCTGCTGATTGATTAAAATGATCTGGATGCTATTGATACTTTCTGTAAAAACAATTATTTATTTATTTATAACATCAACATCATCATCATTGATTCTCACTTGCGATGGGACGCTCATATTATCAATACAACCCAAACTTTAAGACAACTACTTTACCGTTTTAAACACCTAAAAAATATTCTAGATTTAACACATCTAAAAATATTATATTATGCACTAGTGGAATCAAGACTGCGGTATGCGATATTGAGCTGGGGTGGTACAGCATATTGTCATCTCAGACAACTTGATATATTACAGAAGCGTTTCCTAAAAATCATTTATAGTAAAAAATTAACTTACCCGTCTGAAACATTATTTCATGAAACTGGAATACTTGACCTGAGACAGTTATTTGTGCTACAACTTATTCTTTTTATTTATAAGAATAAATCATTTCAAAACGTCAATCACGACTATAGTACTAGGTATAAAGAAAATAATCATGTAAAAGTCGAATTTTTACAAAAAAATATTAGTTTACGCAGCTACACCCACTTGTCACGTAAAATTTATAACCATTTACCTGATATGTACAAAACTTATTTAAATAAATTGAACTCAGTAAATTTGATAAAAAATATTCAAAAATATATACTTACTTTAGGTAGGGCAGAGACCAGAAACCTAATAGAATTCTTTTAAGTCAGATCTTTCTCTTCCCCCAGCATTCCGCGTGTTTGCATTATGTGGACATTCATGTGTCATATTTTCGTTTTTTGTGTCATATAATGTTAAAATGTGTGTATATTTAGCGTATGGCTGGGCACAGACGAACATATATGAATTAATACATCAACGCGCATTCATCTACCTCGCGCATCAACATGACAGTGTATTGGTCACAAACGTTGATTCATGTATTAACACATCAGTTCGCAGTAAACAACATACGACAAGTACGACGCACTTCTTCACCGCGCAATCATGTACGAGACGTTATTATGCCCATAGACAGGCGTTGTTGTTTGCGCGTTGATGTTTGCATACATGTACGTTCGTCTGTGACCCGCTTATGTGTAATATTGTATGCATAAATGTAGTTTAATTTTAATGTGTGTATTGCGTACGTTACCGATATTATACAGGCATATTGTCCATGCACAACCATACTTTGGTTTTAATGGACATATATATAGCTTAGTTGCTACTTGGACTTGGACGTTCATGTTATATACATTATTATTGTATTTCGATTGATGCAAATAAAGTCCTATTATTATTATTATTATTATTATTATTATTATTATTATTATTATTATTTATTATTATTATTATTATTATTATTATTATTATTATTATTATTATTATTATCAATCAATAAATATCATGCAATCACTTCCATTAGATAGAAGCATTTATAATTATAATATTTACCATTCAATTTTAAACCGTAGTAATGAAGTTAAAAATCTAGGAATGACTTTCGATTGTAAAATATTGTGTGATACTCATATAAGTAATTTAATATCTAAATACACTGGGATTATGAGAAATAATTGATATCCACCGCTTTTATAGTGTACATTTATATTTAGTACAATTAATTTTGTCTCTGTTATATAGAATCCTCAGGACAATGTTTACATTAATCGCATTGAAACAATTCAACACAAATTTTTCATTTAGGTACAGATTAATATTACATGATAATTTTCACAGACTAGGTACAGAACACAATATATTAACTTTAGCGAATAGAACAGTAATAGTAATAATAATAATACCATTTTATATAAAATTATTAATGACAAAATTGATTGCGAACAATTGGTTAGTAAAACATTATTAATATACATCGAAGATCGTTAATATCTTATGATTTGTTGGCAATTCCTTTTTAACACACTAATGCTTCTGCAACTCTCCTATTTGTAGAATGATGCGTTCTTAATTATTCTATATACAATAATTTAGACTTATTTTCAGTAACATTACCTTTACTTCAATACTTTGTTATTTACCTATATTCAATTGTAATTCTACATCATTTTTCGATGATTTTTGTTAAATTAGCGGACACTGTTATGGAGTACAAAAAATGCTTTTGGACATGTGACGCTTCTGCTTTATTTTTTAAACATATTTGTAGAAAAATTATTCGTTTTATACATTTCGCATGTGCATTACATGTTGCTTTTTGTCAGGTATAGAAACTTTCAATATTGACGCTCATATTTTGGACACTCTGTATGTGTGGGGCTAATTATCACAAATACAAAGTGTTAAAGTAAATTATTTTTTATGAAAACTTTTATAGCTGATCTATTTCGAATTTGGTGAAGATGAATTTTTAAAGATACCAAATTTAAACATAATATCACTATAAGCTATCTTATAGATGATGTAAAAAATTGTTATAACTTTATTTTATGGGGAGTCAGACTTGACCATTATAACAGAAAAGAATGATACATACTTTTAAAAAATAATAATAAACATTTACAGAATAATGTTTAAATTATTGGAAAACCTTCAAAAATTATCATTACTTTTTGAAATCATATTTGAGATATACCTACCTAATATTAAGAATTGTCCTATTACGAGAAATTGGAAAAAGATGATAAAATGGATTTCAGTATTAAGCTTGATGTCAGCAAATAAATGAAGTCTATTAAATAGGAACCACGTATCCACATCCTAAATCGTTCGTATGAGAGGTCATTTAAAATAAAACCAGTATCCCGTGAGATTTTCTGATAATTCCATCATTCCTACAAATCATTTCCGGTTACTTGTCCTAAGTTGTGTAATTTAGTTTGAAAAGAAATATAGCTGATTAAGACTTGTAGATTTCATGGTGAAATTAATGAAACTTTTAAATTTATTTTTATTACATATAAAATGAAATGAACATTAAAAAATTTTTTACCTATGCGTTTTACCTTACCAAAAAAACACAAATTCATACCTAAAAAAATTAGTTATACAGGGTGCAAAAGTTATTATTATGCAAGATTTATTAGGATAAATATTTACAACAAAGTTATAAAAGAACTTTGACATCCTGAATTTTGAAATCCATCAACTTTTGGATTACGGTAAATTGGACTAGATATTCATATTTTAGCCTCAGGAATTTGTGCTAGCTTTTTTTATATACCTTTTAGAGGCACTCGCGTAAAACGACTGCGATCGATATATGGAAAATTATACAGGGTGATTCTGAAGAAAAAATAAGAAAATATTCTGATTTTTTATATCCTAGATTAGTTAAAAAGTCATGCCATATTTCCAAATCGATTAAACATAAAATTTTGAGTTGTGGTATGTAGGACACACATTTAATGTCTAACAAATTACAGTTACGTATAATTATTAGAAATAATATACACAGTAGCCACTGAAGTCTTGCTATAATATTATGAATAGTAGAAAAAATTAAGTACACTAAACATATTACTTCAAAACGATAGTAATTACAGAATCATATATAACGAGGAAGTAAAAGTGCTAAACAGTCTTTTGATTGAAGCAAAGAAAACGCACTTCAATAAAAAAAACTTTTAGAGACAGACAATATAACAAAGACGATGTGGAACATTGTAGAATCAGTATCTGGAAATTTAAAAAAGTTGAAAAAGTGTAAAATAGATATACCTGGCGATCCTATAAGTATTGTAAATGATTTTAATGATTTTTTTATTAATTCTGTTGATAATTTACTATCATTACAACCTAACGTAGAACAAGTAAATAATATAGATGCAAATCCCCAATCAATGTTTTTCTATGAGGTTACGGAAAACGAAATATTAAACGCTGTCAATGCATTGAAAAATAAAAATAGTTGCGGAGATGATGAAATACCAACTTCCTTGCTTAAAAAATGCTTTCAGAGTATTTTGAAACCCTTTCATTTTATTATAAATAATTCGCTGTGGTATGGCATTTACCCAGATAATCTGAAACTTTCGGTCAATAAGCCTTGGTTTAAGAATGGAGATCCAAATATTGTGGAAAATTATCGCCCAATCAGCTTATTGTCAGCTTTCTCAAAGATATTTGAAAAATTGTAACAAATAGAGTAACTAGTTTTAATACTTTTAAACTTTTAGTGAATCCCAACATGGTTTTTTAAAAGGAAGGTGTGTTGAAACGGCTGGTTTTGATCTGGTGGGGGAAATTTTCAGCAACCTTGAAAACAACCGATTAGTGTTGGGTGTATTTCTTGACTTATCTAAGGCTTACGACTGTGTAGATCATGAAATTTTACTTAAGAAAATGTCTACGTACGGCATTAGAGGAAATTGTTTAAAGTGGTTCAAAACATATTTAGAAAATAGAAGTCAAATAACTAACATCGATTTCAATGGGATAATTGTTAAGTCATCAAAGCAAAGTGTTAAGAGAGGTATTCCTCAGGGTAGTATTGTGGGCCTCTGTTGTTTAATATATATATTAATGATTTGGGCAAATTGTTCTTGAATGGGCGACATAAAATAATAAATTATGCCGATGATACGACATTATTGATAGATGGAAGCACACTCTCCGAACTGGAATCGGAAACATTGGATTGCTTTGTCAGAATTCAGAATTGGTTCCAACAAAACAAACTTGTTCTGAATGAGAATAAAACCAAATATGTCCTTTTCAGCACTAATAGATCAAAAAACAGAGTTTCAACATTAAATATTAATCAAATTCAAACGTCCCTTAGCGACTCTACCAAATTTTTGGGTATTTTTATAGACAGTACTTTAAACTGGATAACTCATATAGATAATTTAACAAAAAAATTAAATGGTGTATGTTACAGTATACGAGTTATAAAGCCCTTTGTGTCGGAGAGAATTTTGAAAACAGTATATTATGCAAGTTTTTTATCGAAAATGAAATTTGGAATTTTGTTATGTTTGTTATTCAAAAACAAGCTTTTCGCATAATTTTTAACTTAAGTTTTAATAGTTCGTGTAGAGGCAAATTTAGATTGTTTGGGTGTTTGACAGTTGTGGGTTTATATATTTATGAATGTCTTTTATTTAATTTTAAACATAAACATAAATTTTCTAATTTTGAGTCCAAAAGGAAATATAGTTTCAGGAAAAATAATTATTTACTCCCACAGCATAAACTAAGTCTCATTGAGAAAAGTTCTATGTATGCAGCAACAAAGTTTTTAATGCATTTCCAGAAAACATAAAAAATATTTTGTATTTTAAAGTGTTTAAGCGTGAAGTTTTATTGATAGATATAGAACCCTATACAATAGCAGCATTTTTTAGAAATTTGTTTATAAGCTAGTAGGTATTTTTTTGGTTTTTTATATTCTTATTTGTGTATATTTGATATTAACATTGTCTGAAAATTTTAATATTTATTGGTTTTGTGATTTGATGTGTCTTTTGGCGCAATTTTTTTGACATTGACTTGTTTTAACCCATTTTGTATGGCTGTTTGAAATAAATATTCTTATTATTATTATTATTATTATTATTATTATTATTATTATTATAAACCCTTTGAAGTATGAAAATAAATGACACCTAAATCAACCAACAAAGGAATTATTTAAGTTAAAAAATGTCGTGTCATTTTTGTTAAACTTTACTTAAACTCGATTAACTTGTGATTGTGAATAAACCGTTGTATTGCATTCATGTTTTAGTCGCGTTTTATCCACTTAAGAGTATTAACATTCTTGTCTGGATGTCTTATCCAGTCTAAACACTTACAATAAATATTTATTTATTTGCGTGCCCTACACCAACTACGTGCAATTTTGATGGTAAATATTTCTTAACATAAGCCTTAAAATTTTCAGTCATTTCAGTTTCAAGGTTTAATTTTCATTTCTCTTTGTCGTAAACTACCCAAAATGAGTAGAGTCTCTCAATAATTTTCCGACGGAAATATTGGAGGCCGTTGGTGAGTAATGCATTTCCTGCAAAATTAAGAATTCTCTGTGAAAAATAGCTTTTTGCCTTCGACCAATGGCACATGGCGAAGAAAACTTCATATTTCAAAGCAGAGATATTTTTGGCCTATTTCCACGATACTGCAAAACGTAACGCTCCATCAACTCCATGGTATTCGATGTTGAAACTATGCTTGAAAGTAAAGACTCACATTGATATTGGAAAATATCTCAAGCTAACGGCATATTTGAAGAAATCAAATGTTGGTTACAAGCCAAAAAAGTCAAAAGTATTAGAAAGAAAAACTATGTGCGTGGAGAATTGTGAACTTTATTATTTTTTTAAACTGTACTACTTAAAAAATTGGCGATTGAACGATTAAAGAGGCAATAAACATTCTAAATTCAACGGACATACAAAAAAAATAAATTTTCAATCGAATAAGTTAACCCCCAAAAAATGTAGTAAATACAGGGGGTCGAGCAGGGGGTGCTTTATATCAACGCCTTATGACTGGACGAGAATACCTTGCTACAGTTCACTTGTTAATTTCAAAGTGTTTGAAAAAACTAAATAAAACTAAATTGATCACCCCTTGTTAAGGGGTAGGAACTCTTTAAGAGGTGCTCAGATAAAAAAATTGTATATAAAGTAATCCTACTGGTCGTACGATCTCAATATTTTAGCACATTGTTCGGGATCGCTCTGATTGATTTATGATTTTAAGAATTATTAAGCCAGATGCTGATACATTGATTTCTACGTAACTACATTATTCACCTTAGCACGCACGCGCATTTACAGGTGCACACTGCCGCTCATAAAACCAAATTTATTAAAAATTGAGATCAATTTATACCAATTCTCCTGAAACAAAAGGGTCTGTTCACCTTTCCGTTAATGCTTTTCCGCTATGCCGCATCCTTTCTCTCCGTCAGCGCACTCTATCAAGGGGTGCGTAGTAGATAAATTTCTGACAATTCGCTCGTCTAAAATACCCAGGAATTTATCACGAACGAGAATTATGACTTTCATCTGGAAATAAGTAACAGCTAACAAGACGATAAATTGATATAACAAGAAAAAATCTTGGGAATCATCTCGATTCGATGTGTCAATCTTTTCATCAGAAACTAATACGAATGATTAGAGTAATGATAGACAAAATACACTTTAGATTTATTTATGTTTGTAATAATTTTAATATCCATATTGATCACAAACGAATTATTTCAGTTGTTCGGCCACTTACAGGGCCAAGAAATATAGGGTGATTCAGTCAATAATTTTAACTACATATTCGGAAGACCTAATAGACAGAAAAAAAAATGTATTCAACCTTGCAAAAGCTAAGCAAATGAACCCATAACAATCAGTAACATGGCGCTCCTGGTACGCTACAAATTTCGCGTTCGAGTGTTGAAGCAACACCACGTTGCCATGTCGCCAGGACGAGGTACATAACAATATATTCATTAAAGTATTGAAGTGATCTATTTTTTATCTAATGACAAACTTCTAGTATGCAATGTAAAATATAATTTTGTGTATTTCTTGAATTGCCTTAAATATTGTTGCATTTCTAAGGTATTCATTAATCGTTTTATCAAGTTCTGACGTAAAATTAACTAATTCGCGAAAAATACCAGGATTTTGAGAATTTTCGAATCCATCATGCCCTCGTAGTGCATGGTCAAGAGCTCCGCAAAATAAAACATACCTACCTATTTTTTGTCACCTCTTCATCATGTTTTTGAAAACGGAATCAAGTTGAGCCTGTACAAATAATTCAAATCGTATTCGACTATGAATGTTTTACCATTTTCATGGTTTTTATTTTCTCAATGAGAATCTGGTGCCTTATTCCCGATTCCATCCAGGCATTCACGTCGTGATCAGTACCGAATAACAAACACGGTAAACATGTCTTTTTGGGGACGACCACGCTCTTTCAATCCATTTCCGACAAGCCGTTGACAATGTACCTGATGTGACAGACAAACATAAAATACCCAGACACTGACTTCTTGACCCGGGGTGACCGCCCCAACACTAACCTAACCTCCTCCGCTAACTCTTTTTTTCAGGTACAGCGACGACCAGAAACCAAGAAGAGACATTGATAAAACAAAACCCTACTTTTTCCCTGACGTACCTTTACCCTTGCACCGGCCCGCAAAAGCCGAGGGCTCGATACCGTGCCAAAGGCTGAAAGGCCGGTACGTCCTTAGCTACAAGGTTACATCCCACAAAAAAACCACTCCCAGGGCGCCAATGGTTAGACCACTCGCGCCCGCGACGGCAACTACCCCCCGGGTGGTCAGACTCAGCCGGCGAAGAAAGAAACCTGGTGACAGAAGAGCGCCAGAAGAGGCCCCCCCTGCCGACGAGGGTCATGCCAGGACAAGAGGAGGTCCCACAAAGCATCTACATGGCTACGCTTGTGATCGGGGTAGACGATGGATGGGACTATAAACAAACGTCTGTTTACATCACCAACACCCAACACCGCAATCTGCACCTGTATCCACTGAAACAAACCACGCTGAATGCGTTTTCAGCCACGTGGTTTTATTTACATTCTATGGTAATTTATTCATGTTAATATTTTAGATCAAGGTTGTTTAGGGGCGAGAAATTCAAATTTGTTACTAATTTTGACGTCAGTAGTAGAGGGCGCCATTTATGACACATCATGCTTCTTTTAAATGGAACAGCTTTTTTGGGGCTTAGTGTGTCTACATATATGACTATTAAAACTATCGATTCTTCTCTTTTTTTATATGGAAAAGTATACCTTGTTGAAGTCGTTAGCAATAATATTTTTCGAAATACTCCTATTGTAAATATTTAGGCACCAAATAGAAAGTGATTTGACTTGAGGTAAACTGTCTTTTCCACTGATATTACAGCAGAATGTTACTTGAAAAAGTTATTCAGAGTGGTAAATGATGGCGACGATAATAATAATAATAATATCTCTACCCCTCATTCTAATCACGAGGATTAGCCCAGAAGTCGAAGACTTGTGCGGGAGAGGGGGCGGCATATTATTATTAAGCAGGCCGCATTTGCGCCCAGGAACGACTTACGTTGGTAGGCCCTAACCACCATTCAGTGCAGGAATGAGGGAAACCTGGAAAACCTCATTAATTAACGATGAAACCGTTATCTTTAGATTTTCAACTCGTTTTGTATTTTTATTGTACGAATACTAATTTTATGCTCAAATTCCAAAAATGAGCATATTGTCCAGCAATGCAAAATGATTTAAGAAGAAAAAAACCAAATTAACTTAATTTAAATTTGATTCATCCCTGTTATTTATTTGCTCAATGACCGTCAAATTAAATAATTAACAGCTGACTGAACAGGCAACTGTTTTATTACATAAACTCAAATCTGCATTAATTCATCAACCATTATTAATACGATTGACAAGAGGGTAAACAAAATTCATAGCGATTTCTTCCCGTTATGTATTTTTTTAAGAAATGTCATTTTCGTATTTGCAATAATGAAATATAGGTAAACTAAAACGAATATTATTTCAATGGGCGTATTCAGACGAGGTCAGCCGCTAACTAAAAGCTGCTAGAATGCTAACAGGGCTGTTAATCAGCCGCTTAAACAACACCGAATAGTGTGCTGATTCAGCAGATTGTTCCCTGCAGAGCTGCGAAGAAAATATATGTAACATAACCTTACATTATCATACTAAATCATCATACTAAAAAGTCATAATCATTTTTTTATAAATTGGGCCATTATTAAGTATATAGGTCTTATGGGCGGGGTGGCTATATCGATTTCAAGTAGGTCACACTTTATGTACTTATAGTATTCCATGTATGTACATGTAACTATCACATATTCTTGTTCTTTTTTAAAAATAAAATATGAAAAAATATTGTTATCTTTATGGTACAACAAAAATTAAAATTTTCTATCTACGTTATTGGTAATTTTATCTTAACATTTTTATTTTGATTCCAAGAATAGCTCAATGTCAGTGGTGAAATTATGACTTTTTAGAGCTTGATTCAGAAGCCCTTGCATATTTTTGGCGGTTGTCTAGGGATGAGGGAGAATTATAAAAAAAATATGTAATAAGTAATAAACAAATTTATTTATATTCTATAAGAGGCAAACCCAGAGCAAAACATTCATTGAATTTCCAAAGCGTAACACTTGGAAAATTGTAAATACCAATAACAACTATGTAAATAAATAACATAAAACATAACCTCTCGAATACGTCAGCGCTTCGCTTACGAAGTAAGCGCAAATTTTCTTGGCTTACAAAAATACTCAGCGGCTAACAGTTAGCATTTAGTCAGCGTTTTATTCAGTCTGAATTTCTTACTTAGCGGCTCAGCGGCTGACCTCGTCTGAATACGCCCAATATTACACAAAATTACTACGGTTCAAATAATAATTAATATAATTATCCGGTTAGAGGACCAAACGGATGGTTTGGCATTAATTTCCAGAATTTTGTGGACTGTATTATTGAGTTAAATACCTTACCATACTTTTATCTAGCAAGGTACAAAAATAAAGCTTGCCAATACATATTGCCGACTGCTATCTTAAAAAAAATAATAATAAGGGATAGGAACTACTATTATTCAATCAAATTTTCCACGGGTTGAATGCTCTTGACTCTCGCTAGTTTCCCAAAATAGATATTATTCTTTATCACTTAACCATTTACACTGAAAAAATTGTATTTAGGAGTTGGGGAAACACTGGTCCCTAAATTTACTAAAACCGTAATTTCTAATCAACTAAATATAAGGGTAACCAACAACTCGTTTTTAACACAACAACGCTCGGTAACTGACATGGTAAAAATGTTTTAGCGACAACACAAAATTTGGTATCTGCCATTTAGGCTCGACTAACGACTTATTCAGCCACTATTCTTTTCAAAACTTAGATATTGAAAGTCAATTCTAAGTATCTACTAGCTTCACACTGTGGTCACTAAATATTTTAAAAGCGAAAATACTAACGATGTAAACAAACAAATACCCAACCAACCCATGATGTTTAAGAAGCATTTATTACATGACATTTTTACCATAATTTTGTATAATTATAATAATAATATCTCTACCCCTCATTCTAATCACAAGGATTAGCCCAGAAGTCGGAGACTTGTGCGGGAGAGGAGGCGGCATATTATTATTAAGCAGGGCGCATTTGCGCCCAGGAACGACTGACGTTGGTAGGCCCTAACACCGGTATCAATCTCTCACATTGACCCAAGCCAACATTCTTCCACCCTACCATACCCGCAGAGAGGGTGCCAATCCTCTCCACGAATATAGCTTATATACGGTCTACCGGCAGCTGGGCGCGAACCAACACCGATCTAGTCACCTCGATTCAAGTACTGACGCCTTAAACCGCGCGACCACTGACCGACTAAATTATATTTTATAAACGTTTATTAAACAACCATGAGTTGCTTAGGTATTGTCTAAACTAAATGGTAAAAATGTACAGTGTTATGAACATTTTTCTTACTTTATTTAATACAAAATACGTAAAAACTCTTCAGCAGTTTTTGATCTACGGACTTGGAGTTTTTTCATATTTTGATATTTGTTATTTGACATTAGTAATGTTTTAAGAAAATACTTAATCAGTTGATTTTTTTCGAAACTTAAATGTGTTTTTGTACAAACTCAGTAAAAGTAATATTAGGCACTAGTCTTAAAAGTAATTTGACATGATTTACTTTTAACACTGGTGCGAAAATATAGAAAACTGTCGAAGCGGTTGAGTGGAATGAATCGTTTTATTTGGAACACATAAATGCAATTATTTATTGATAAAACAAGAATTGTTATAAATGACTAATATAGAAATATAATATATCGAAAGTAGATGCGGCGTGTTTGAATGCTCGGAAAGAACTAACTAACTGTGTGGTCGGTCAATCCTCGGTGCACTTGCAGGTCAAAACTGTCCCTTCCGTTGTTAATTACTTTATTACTCTTTGGAATGTATGGAATGTTAGGGAGCGGGAGGCAGTTGTGGACAGGGGCACAAGTGGACAATTTAAATTACCCGCGTTAAATTCATTTTAGGAGGTTCACCTCATGATCACTAGATGACATTAAGATGCTTTATCTGTGGATGATACCAATAGTAAATTTGTCAACTGTTTATCCATGACAATGATTGTGAATCTACGTAGCCTTTGAAAAGTAAACTTTCTTTGTTAACAAAACAACGCAGCAAGCGATCCACAACTGCTATAGATTATTCTCCACTCTTGTGCTATTTTTACTTGTGATATATACTGCAGGTGAGTTATACAAGAAATAATATCTACTTAACCTAAAAAAATGTACAAGCAGTTTTGTTCTCTAAATACATACGGGGCACTTGTGGACATGTGCCTGGGGTACAAGTGGACACTGTCCACATGTACCCCAACTGCTGTTATAATATTAATTATTAATTTTTGGTTTGCAGAATATTATGGTAAGGCATTATACTATCAAAACTGCGTTGGCGAACATTCCCGAAGAAACAATTGTGCAGGCGCTTCGGGATATAAGTAATAGCAACGGTTCTATTAGAGAAGTAGCACAAAGATATGGTTTAAAAAAATCCATGTTACACAAAAGATTAAAGAAACTGAGGGACCAAAATTTGCTCGATATAGATATTAGAGTAAATAAATATAGCTCAAAATACTCCACCCAACAAATTTTTACAAATGAAGAAGAGGTCGATTTGGAGAAATATGTTATACATTCTTCCAAGCTGCAATATGGATTAACATATTTTCAATTTCGTAAGTTTGCGTATGAATACGCATCAAGCCTAAATAAAACGTTACCACAATCTTGGCTAGCACAAAAAATCGCAGGAATTGAATGGATGAAAGGATTCATGCGCCGACATCACAACTTATCTCTGAGAAAGCCAGAGAATACAAGCTTGGCCAGAAATATTAGTTTCAATAGAACTAATGTTGATACATTTTTAGAAATATGCAGGATGTTTTTGAAAATATAAATTTACGAGTGACAGAATAGTAAATGTGGATGAAAGTGGCATAAATACTGTTATTCAAATGCCAAAAATTATTACAAATAAAGGCTGCAAACAAGTTGGACAAGCAGTTGCTGCTGAAAGAGGAGAGCACATTCTGCGGCATAATAATTGCTGATGGAAACGTTATTCCACCTGCCTATATATTTCCCAGAGTCCGCTACAAAGAAGTTTTTCTAACTGGGGCACCAGAGGGAAGCATAGGACTTTCATCGGCTAGTGGTTGGATGACAAATGCTGCGTTTCTTGAAAATATGAAGCACATAAAGAAACACATGCATGCCTCTAAGGAAAATCCAGCTTTGATTCTGTTAGATAACCACGACACTCATGCTTCTCTTGATTTAATAATATATTGTAGAGATAATGGGTTAATTCTTCTAACATTTCCACCTCACACAACACATCGTCTGCAAACATTGGATGTATCCGTATTTGGGCCTTTTAAAGCTCGATGCCGAGCAGCTTTTAATAGTTGGATGTCTAATCATCCTGGAAAAGCAATTACAATTTACGATATCGCAAGTTTAAGCGCTTCGGCATTTAATGAAGGTTTCAGTAGACAGAATATTATATCTGGTTTCCTTAAAACTGGCTGTTATCCTATGAATCGAAATGTTTTCTCCGACGAGGATTTTATGGCTTCACAAGTTACCGATATCGAAGATCCACAGGCTCTTTCACCGTCATCGAATATTAATGTGGAACCCAATGTCCAAGAATTGGCTACAAGTTCAACCGTTGCTCCACCACCAAATATAGATAGAATGACAGATGAACCAAAGATTAAAATAATTTCTGATATAAAATTAACTCCTGAACAAGTAAGACCTTATCCGAAAGCAAACAGACCAAAATCTACTAAGGGAAGAAAGAAAAAGTATTCTGCTATCCTCACATCGACACCAGAAAAGAATCGAATAGAGAATGAACAAAACGAGAAAGAAAAAAGAAAGCAGCTTCAAGAAGAGAAAAGGACCAACAGAAGAAACAGAGAAAGAAAAAAGACAGTTAAGCATGTCAGACAAGTATTTGAGGAAGAAACATCGGAGAGTGACATTGAAAATATGTGTGAAGAATCAGATGATGACAGTCCAATTGATTTCGACGAAGGAGATTTTGAAGATCCCAATAGTATCGAAGTACATGATTTCGTACTTGTCAGATTTGCTACGAAGAAATCATTAAAATATTTTGTAGGACAAGTCATTGAAGTAACTGAGTCTGAGTGTTTGATAAATTTTTTAAAGATGACTGAAAATCAGAAATTTGTATTTCCACAAATAAAAGACGAATCCTATATTCCAAAAGATGATATTATCTTCAAACTTCCTACGCCGAATAACAAAGGTGGAACTGTTCGCGCAGCTTCAATTTATGCATTTAATGTGAGCTTCGGTGGATACAATATAGGCTAGATAAGTTTACATATGTACAAGGATTTTTGTAGTTTAAATAAGAAAATATATATTCAAGTTGACTTTAGTGGTATTTCACAGACGTATAATACGTCCACTTGTGCCCCTATTAACATATGGTCTTGTCCAAAAGTGCCCCGCTGTGGGGCACTTTTGGACAACTAACATGTTAGCATTTATATTAATATTTCAAAGCAAAAAGATAATATTCTCTAATTACAATTATAGATTCAAAGTGGCATAGGGTCTACTATTTTGGTTACCAAGTAGGACACTTATATTAAATATATAATCTTGCAGCAAACTACATAAAATCAGAAAATGTCCACAACTGCCTCCCGCTCCCTACCTGTAGTCTATGCAGTATCGTTAATATTCAACAAAAACAATTAAGACATTTTAAAGCAAGGGAATGTTTATTTACTTAATGAAATGTACAGTTAGAAACTGCAATTAGAATTAGAAATTTCATAGACAATCTCATTAGCAGCTGTAGTAGTAATTATTTCTGTGAAACTTGTATTCGGGCAGGGACCAATAATGATATACGTCGAAATTTTGAACGAAATTTGGACCGCGATGCTCTTCTTGTTTTGTGACGAGTCTTCTATATAACCCTTCGCTGCTGTACTGGACTACCATCCATCGTGTCTCGTAATTGTAGTCGTGTTCCAAACTTCCCTTCTCACAAAATAAAATGTTACTTTTGGCACTTAAGTATATCAAAAATAACTATTAACAGATCTAATTATGATATAATTAGAAAGACTTATGATTACAATGAGGTGTTGGCAATAAAAAATGCACAACTTTAAATACTACACAATGAAAATTAACTAGATTGCTATTAACCCCTTAGCTATACATATACTATATATATTTTATTTCATTTTAATCAATTTTTATTGTTACTACAGAAAACTTGTTATTTGAATAACTCCTTTATATCATTCTCTATCTAATGAAGGGATAAATATACTGGTATATTAGCGACAAGAATTCAGACGACTTACGTCATACGAACAAATGAATAATTTATTATATTTTCATCAAAATATTTAAGAAACTGCAACTGATAGTAATAAAACTATATACTACACTAAAAGTTGGTATTATATTATTGCACTAAAATGCAAAGAATGCTTTTTTTAACGCGACCAAATATCGAAAATTCGTTGACAATAAAAACAAATGTATAACATCAGTCGTGATGTAAGACGTCTGAATTCTTGACGCGAGTATATGAAATCTGTGTTTCCTATTAATTGATGGGGCTGTTACCAAATGTTATAGAGGTTAACTAGATGGAGACCAAGTGTGCAACCAATGTTCCCGTTTGCGTCAAACACACCAACAATTAGAATTTTCAATTCAAAGCATATATTTCAATAAAATTTAAAAAGGAATAATATTTGAACAGTTTTCCATTGTTTAATATTTTCTGTGACGAAATGTTATTTATGCACTCTGAAAATTTAACCTTTCGTCTCTCAAAACATGAACTAACTTGCAAGCAAGGTTAGCTTCTTTGGACAAAAATAAGGTGATTTAAATCAACTTATCTTACCGTACTATCTTGCTTCATTAAGAAATTATAGGCCCGAGAAGTAGTTTTTTATTTTATTTTTCCGCTAATTTATTTATTTCTTGGGTAATCGTCTTGTACAAGAAGGTTTTTCTGATTGATCTGATTCTTGTGTTCAATGTATCCTGTATTATGTATTCTGACCGCCCTTGATACTGTATTTTTTCTGTAAAAGTATAGATGTAGTCAAATACACACAAAAGAGAAGAAGAGAAAGAAAGAGGGACACATTGCTCTGACGCCACGCCGCTCCACACCACGCCACGCTCCGTGACGTGGTGTAGCATGTACTCTATGTGCACACTGTTACCACGCCATGCGATGCCACGTTACGTTACATTCGACAATTCCATCAATTTAAGGAATATTTCATATCAGAAGAAGGACAAACTCAAATTGTGAGACACGAATGAATGCATTTAAGTACCCTAATGCATTTAGCTAGAGTCGTTAAAATGTATGTTGTTTCATTAACAATGTGCTGTGAGAAACATTTTCTGTGCAATTTGTTCTTAAACGTCTCCTCTCATAATTTGTTCTCTACAGCGCTTACGTTTTATAACAAGAGGGAATTTGCGACATGTATGGCATGGCGTGGCGTGGCGTGGTGTAGCGTCAGAGCAGTGTGCACACAATATATAAAAATACATAAGAAAACACGGTGTCAGATCCTTCTGACGTTGTATCACGTGTCGTGGCTTGGAGTGGTATCAGAGCAATGTGCCCCCGACTTGCATAATACAATTCCTGTGTTTCAAAAAGACAGGGCCAAACATTTGGGCCACCTTTGTTCCCTGCTACCTATTCAAGCAGCGTGCGTACTGTTTCTCACCCGATGCAATGCTGGAAAGAAATTCATGGAACCAACGGAATGGGTTGGAAACGCACTATCAACGGTTTACTGCCAGTAACCACTGAAAAAGGAGCAGCGCCACCAGCATTACTCAGATAATCTCTTGTAATTGTCAAAGTTTGTGTAAGAGCAATAATTGTGGCTGTCGTAAGCTTGGGCTGAGCTGTTCGATCATTTTTACCGCTCGAGAAGGTCGAACTTGAAATATTGATGACCTTATTGACATTTATTTAGAGAATTGCTTGGCAGTTGAACTATCGGATGAACAGAATTAAGAAGCACTACTGGAGACACTGAGGAAACTGAAGAAAATATAGAAAGTAGAGACTGCGAGGCACCATCACCTTGATGAGCACTCCAAATGTAAACAAACTGAGATTAAGTGAATAAAGTAAACAGTACATGTAATATAAACTTGAATAAATAATGATTTAAATATTCGACATGATTTCGTACAGTTATAATTTAATAATCTATTCTATGACATATTGACTTTATATATTCAAATGGTACAATCTATTCCTTATTTTATCCTAAAATAAGTCATTCGTTCAGTGTTGAGACACGAAAAATAAAGATTTCTCCATCTAACATTAACAAAATTTCATCAATTTTGTCTGTCATTTTATGTGTTTGACATGAAATTCAGGTGCATACTGTTACCACGCGACATTGAAATGCGTTAAAACTAACTTCATTGTGAAAGAGAGGACACTGCAGTTTGATTTTATTCGGTAACACTGCAGTTCGATTTTATTCGGTAGCTTTGTTCGTTATTTTAAGAATGCATCGTTCAAAGTTAAGTCCAATGTTACCTGAAAGACATACTTGATGTTACAACAAAATTTTACTTATCTGGTTTCTACAAACTAACACAAATGTTTCTGCTTCTTTCCCGTTCTGAACTCGTAAGTTATTGGCAGTAACTATGATACGTTAATAGTATATATCCACTTCGGTGCGATACACTACATTTTTTAAATATCTACACAGAAAAAAGTCCAAACGATTTGAAGTCAGTAGATCGTGGTAGCCTGGTACCGGTCCTCGTTCAATCCCTTGGACACGCTGTACATGGTGCGGATATAATTGAATATCGTGTGTGATACGCCACAATGCTGCAATACGCCGTGGAAGTCCTTTATCTCCATCTCTTTCACGATTCGGTTTCAAATTTCCCTCGCGTTGCGCTACACTTGCACTCACTGCACACCGCGGTAAAAGTAGCTGCATTTGGCAAATGTTTACCGGGAAATCGTTCTGCTACAGCATTTTCACATCGTCATAAATTAGAACGATATCCATCTCTGAGTTGCTACTATACACGTAAGCCATTTTTGACACTTGAAAAACTAATATAGAGTATGACGTCACAAAAACTTTAGTGCCTACAAAAAGTAATCGAATTTCAACATTCGGAATCGCCTGTCCGGAGACTACAGTAGTCTAGCGATGTAAAGGTTGAAAATACTTCAACTTCAATAATGTTTCACTCGGAGCTATAAAGATTTTACAAAGAAGATATTGACTGATAATCACTCTGTATATCATATCGTCAGCGTGCTATTTTGTATTAAATTACGATTCATAAATAAAAGAAACAAGACGCATTTTTCAAATCCTACATCCTTTATAAATATACAATTATAATGACACAATATCATGGATTTACTTTCCAGGTAGCTTGAATTATAACCTGATATTGAATGGGAAAATGGTGTTTTCTTTTAACAATTAATTACTAAGAATACGAATTTCAAATTTAAATCGTGAATGGGAATATCATTTAAGGCGATTTATGCCAGGCATTTTTTTCTGTACTTTTAAGAGCGTCTTGGGGAATAAAAAATGTATTGCCCTTTGAGGGAGCAAAGCGTTGTACATTTTTATTCGATGTGAAAGTTTGTCCATTGTTTAATAAATCAATCTTAACGCCAGAAGTATCTCAGCCCCTAAAGACGGCAATTGAGAGGACACGGGCAGAAAACTTTGAGACGCAGATGGGAATTTTCCCTTAATATTCACGGTAAATTTACTTTGTCTCCCCAAAAGAGGGACTATAAAATGCATTCCTTTGAGTTGTCACTTAAATGCTCTACATGGAGACATGCGAAAAGCCAACCTTTGTACTTTTTATTATGCAGACAAACATAAGAAAATTGTATTAGGATTATTAGTAAAATTATACAGGGATGGCCAGAAGTGCGAAACAAAATTTATATCTTTTGAATGAGTGAATATTTTTTAAAACGCCGAGACACGTTAACTGATCTTGATTTTTCCCATCTTTCGGTTATATAATAATTAATTTTTCGTCAACCTCCTAACCCCCAGCTACTCCTACTTTTTTTTCAAATGGAAACATAAGACATGAGGGGGCTCGTTGAAAAGCTTATAGAAAACCGAATTCAGCCATAGCAAATAAACAAGTTTTATATTTTCAATAGTTTTAAGGTTGTATAAAACACCTACTTAACAAGTGAAATATAATTTAATTATCTTCAGTGTTATCCATGAATTTGCACAGAATAAAATAAAGAATTTGAAACTGTACCTATCACTTCTAACGCAAAAAAAAGATATCTTCTTTATGTTGCATTTTATTGGTACCACTTACTTGCCAGGCTTTTTGGTTATTTTTTCGCTTTAATTGTAAATTGGAATTCGAAACGTTACTCTTGTGTCAAAATCAAGTTATTTACTGAATTGCAATGGTATTCTCAGTGAGGCAACGCATCGAAATCTTGATATTATTTGTATGTGGAGACAAAATAAGAAGTCAAGCTGAAGTGCGCGATTTATTTTATGCGAAAACCAAATCTTGCAAGGAACAGTTAGTAAAATATTTTACAAATTTGAGGAACACGGTACAGTGCAGACTTTGCTCAAAACTGGATGGGCACGTGCTTTGAAAAGAAATGATGTCATTGCATTAAACTTGTTGTCCTCATGCTTCAACTGTTTCATTGGCCCGCAATCACAATGCTTCTCGAACTGCAATTCGAATATTTTTGAAAGAAGAGAAATAACACACCTATAAAGTCTTGTGCAAGAGCTTTTGGAAGACGATTATGATAGGCGATTACAATAATTGTGTGAGAAAATGATGAGGCGGTCTGACGACAATAATGGTTTTCAACGAGACGTACCTGTATGAGCAGATATCATCATCAGCAACAGAATCTTGGACCCATTATTTTTTTAAGAAAATCTTACTGCCGCACGCTACCTGGATTTTGTAACATTTGACCTGATACCTACTCTAGCCGTGACTTTCCCTCATGAAATTGATCCAGATATACCGAATGAAAGAATTTGGTTCCAACAAAATGGCGCTCGCCACATTTTTATATTGATGTTCGAAGATACTTAAGATGAAATGTTTCCAAATTGTTGGATTGGTAGACGGGGTACAGTTGAATGGCCGCCAAGATTCCCCGACTTAACGCTCCAGGATTAATTTTTTTAGAGATATTTGAAAGAAAGAGTCTACCAGGACAGACTGGATAAAGGAGACATATTTATAAATAAAGTCCGAATTTCTGCCATCAACCCCTTAGCCGTCACAGCCACCCCCTCTAAATTTTCAAATGGCACCATACCATATGTGGCACGTCGTTGTAAAAGGTTATTTCATAGGAAATGCATTCTACTGTTCATTTTGTATATTGGCGTGAAATTGAGAGATAAAAAAATTAAAAAAACCTGTTTATTTGGTTAAACTACAAAATAATAGGAATTACCGTTAAAGTAATTATTCAAAATGGCCTCCGTTAACACCCCATAAAAAACGCTTCGATCAAATTTGGAATATGTGTATTTTGATGGCTGCTGAATAGCCTGACAATATTATCTTATTCATAAAAAGTGCCTAATACCACTTTTTGAAAAAACGACCCTTTTGAAACATCGTAGTAGGCCAGACTTTTATCAAATCAATAAAATGGTTATAGAATATTCCCTTCAGGGTACTAATTATAGAAAAATTGGCTTGCCAAAATCCCACAGCCTTCTTACATCTCCTGAAAAAACGGGACACACTGTATGTCTTGCCAACTGTAATAATTTTATATTTTTGATTTTCGTGCTATTATACTTGTCAAACCATCGGCAGAAATGTAGGTATTTCATTATGTTTCACAAATGTATTTTAATATTACTATATAATATAGTTTTTAGATATTATTTTCCTCTGACGATGTTCAAGAATTTTAAAATTTGAAATAGCTGTTTGAATTGC
The DNA here is from genome assembly GCA_025584915.1 of Monochamus saltuarius. Lineage (NCBI taxonomy): Eukaryota > Metazoa > Arthropoda > Insecta > Coleoptera > Cerambycidae > Monochamus > Monochamus saltuarius. The sequence goes on along the minus strand of CM046725.1, from coordinate 52,400,951 downwards.
GACTGCGTGATGGTGTTATGCTGTTGATGGGTAATCCTGGTGAACCAGTAATGAACAAAAATGTCATTTGGCAATTTGCAACGACGTATACAAACAATGAACGCAAAATTCTGCCGCGATCCGGATACTAATATATCAGATATTATTATTAATAATAATAGCTATTTATGATATACGTGTTAAAAGTAAGATTTTATTTTGTGAGTGAACAAAATAAAATCACTTTTAACACGTATATCATACACTATTTTTTCTACAAAACAATCGGAAGAACTTTAAACTCAATAAAAATAAGAAATCAAAAAATACCACACAGATCGCAATGTTTATGAACCAAAATTTTCGTAGCAACCAATTTACTTTTAACACGCGTGTCAAAAAATGACATTTTTAACATCAAAAATGACAATTAAAAGGCCCCCTTTTAACAGTTTTATAGAAAAAAATATTTATTTTTATTGCTTTTATCGGCGACCGCTATATTAAGAAGATTTAATCCGTCTGTTTTCCGTGGATTAATGGTCTTTTAATACACTAGTAGATTCGTACTCAGAATACCACGCTTCGATTTTATTATTATTAACATTTATCTCAAGAACCATGTTGTCATTTTGACCGGGATTATTTAAATTTAGCCGATAAAGAGTTTCTGAAGGACTGGAGGAACCCACAACTTCGCCAGGTATGACCTGGATTTAATCCGTCTGTTTTCCGTGGATTAATGGTCTTTTAATACACTAGTAGATTCGTACTCAGAATACCACGCTTCGATTTTATTAATATTAACATTTATCTCAAGAACCATGTTGTCATTTTGACCGGGATTATTTAAATTTAGCCGATAAAGAGTTTCTGAAGGACTGGAGAAACCCACAACTTCGCCAGGTATGACCTGGATTTTTTCCGGAATTGCCATCTTGACAGTGAATCTTCAACTCTCCGCTACCGTAGTCGATTTTCAACCACTATGACCCCCGGCCAGTAATATTGCTGAAGAACGCCTCATTTCATGTCCGATAAAGCTTTCTGGCCCAAGAAATGCAGCCACTTATGAAAATGTTTTCGAAATTGGGTTGATGAAATGTTGTGTGATCTTCCATGATCGAGAAGCTTCTTGAAATATTTGTTTTCGTATCCGGAATGAGTACATATAGATAATTGCCTTTGTCTTGAACTTGGATGACATCCAAAAAGATCAATTCATTGCATCGACAAGCACCTGCGACTCCCAAGATCGTTGCAGCATGTAAAGAGTTCAAAATAAAAAGCTCAATTCATAAATTAAAATCGTGTATTTTCTACCTTAATTTGTAAAGATTTCTCATCCGGTGCTTTTTTCAAAAATGCAGCGATTTGGTTTCTCTCCATTATCTTTGCCTTCTTTGGTTTTTAATTTATTCATTCTACTTTCAAATCTGAAGTAAGTTTACCATACCTCGAAATATCAATACCTTTGTGCACTTTCAACATTGATTTTAGCATGGATTATTTTATCCACATCGAAGAGGTACCAAACCGTTTCTCCACATTGGAAAAGTAGGATAGTAGCACCTCTTCTGTAGTTGCTCTTTCTCCTATGCCCTTTTCATCGCCTGTTATCGAATTCCACCAATTCCTTCTCGTACATACGTTGCTTCTTGGGTTTCTTGCTGGATTTCAGCCGGAATGAAGAAATTCTCAGCATTCTTGCTAATCTGTGTCGATTTTGTAAATTTTTGTCACTCCTGTTGACAAATAAACTAACGCATATTATAGAAACGATTCCAAGACTTTCTAGTATTCAGCTGACAATCAATATTCTTGATTAAAATAAATTTGTCTAATACGTTTTTTAAAACCTTACTTTTTCATGTGCCGTGTATAAAATATTGAATTACATTCGGGAAACCAACTTTCGACTGCGCATCGGATGTCCGATTTTTCTCGTGGATTAAAGGCTTGTTAATTCTTTTATATAATTAATAACTACAATTGGCAGTGCCGAAAAGCTATTTGCAGTTTGAAACCATCTCAGACGACGGTAATGAAATTCACCAAAACAATATGCTGTACGACAATATTTTGCAATATATTTTACCATAACAACGATTACTTTTGTAAATGTAAATTTAAAACGTGTAATCCTGCGAAATATAAGCCTACTCTCCTACTCCTGACCTAATTAAGGTGTATGTTTGTAGTATCTTAAATATAATAGATGCAATTTAAAATAAGCAGGGTAGGTATTTGTAGAGGTCTTTTCGGCGGAAGTAAATTTATGATTCCAGTTTCGTAGATTAAGGGGTTCATTTATAAAAGAATTTAATGTCTTGGAAAATGTAAAGAGGTAAAAGGAGTTTCAAAGGGTATTTAAAGCGCCCTTAAGGCGCATGGGTTCATTTACAATACTTGCAGAAAAATTACTGTAATATTAATACATTACTTCATACTAGATTTTCTTGTCTAAGATGTTCTGTTATAAATGCTTTAACTTATCTTCATTTGAACATCAGGAAGAACTGTGTTAACCAGCTTATTCAAATATGCGCAGACAGCGCACTCATGCCCTTCAGGATGTCCTTCGTGTGGTTCTGTGGTTCTGGAACGTGTCAAGGATCTTTTCTGCTGGGGAAGAGAAAATCGTGTTAAGCTGGCCTGAGTTCCAAGTCATAACGATGTGACAGGTAATGAGAAGGCTGACATGTTGGCCAAACAAGGCTTAAATAGTCAATTTGTAGACTTGAACCAATATTAAGGTTGCCATAACTCTATTTTGCTAGATTCAGTGATGACTGGATCAAAGAGCGATCATAGGATAGAGATTCCAGTTCAGGTAGTGCTATTCTTTGCATGCAACATGGGCCCGTTTTGAACTCTAAGCCAACGGCAAGCACAACAAGTCTTTAGACCTGAGTGCTGCCGCTTCTTAACAATAGTTTTTCATAAAGCGACTCTTCGAAGAATGAAAGTCGAGGACAGTGCATTGAGGAGAGCAGTATAAAACTTTTAAAATGTAACAAATATTCCATTGTTACCGCTGAGCGCGAGATAGATCAAAGTGATTTTCATGTTGATATCATTGTATAGGTTGGACTTTTGTAGGTCAAACAGAAGTGGGCCGGGTATTATAGAATTACGGTAGTAAGTAACATTGATGAGGAATATATAAATCTCTACATTTTGACTAATTGGTTAGCAACAGAATATAAAATATGTTTATCAAGCATGTAATACATAATTAGAAGATATATAATATAAAAGAAGCAAAAATAAACTTTTAATTTCCATAACTAAATTAAACCAGTTCAATTAAGCTGCCAAAGTACTTATTGCTCGTGGTTTTGTTATAAAATAGACATACTTCTCTTCACATTGTCTTCGCATTTTAATGAAATAAGTTCATCAAAGTAAGTCAATAAATTAAAAATTATGGATGTGGCACATCTTTAAACAGAATAAGTGTAATAAGGAAAATGTCTCAGTTATATCTCAGTAAATACAAGTTCATTGTCTGAGGTAAACCGAATTAAAGAACGGTGTACCCTTTTCATTTTTTCGTACCTATATAATGGATTATATCAGAAAGTGTATAACTAAAATTATGGATATAAAATTTATTGAAAATTACAATAAAATTGTAATGTGTTTATGTAATTGAACATCTCTATTGAGCTATGCATCTTGCGGTAAACTGAAGAATTCAAAAGTAATTTTTACGATTTTTATGGCCACACCCATCAATAGATTGTTCCCGATGACGTTCTTTCTTTGGACACTCTGTATATGCCTACACTTGGCAAACTTTGTAATTTATAAAGACCGTGGGTTGTAAAATTGCTTTCTAATTACTTATTATTGGGAAACCCACCACACATTGAATTATTAACTAGTTTCAATCGCTAAATTTACGTACCTTACATAACTTTATCTGTTATTTACGTTATTAATTTATATGTCTTTGTGACTTTAGAGATCAAGTATACAAAGTGCCATTGAAAAAAGGACAATGCATAGCGCCACATGATCGAGGACAGAACATGAAAATAATATTCTATACACTTGCCTCTATTTTTTTCAGGATTAAAGGCTTCAGGTTAAAGAAATCTTGGAAAATATTGATTTTTTTATTACTTCCGATTAAATGGAAGAAATGTACTGACAATTGGTACAAAATATCCTCTACAGGTTGCCAACCAATGACGCAGTTAAAGGGTTCACTATGCATGCATAACAATTTCTAACTATCTAGTTCGAAATTAACAGCTAGGTAACAATGATACCAGTACGTTACAGTTTGAAGGATTTTGAAGAAACATCTATTGTTTACTTCTTTGATACTGATACAAAAATCAAATTTTGGACAAAAATTTTTCACAAATTACGTTCAAAAGGCTTCTACTTAGCTTTAACTGTACCTTAATTTGCAATTTTATAACATTGTTTTGCATTTTATTGTAGTTTTATTCTTGAAATGTATTTGTAGAAGAACTATTCGATAATATTTCAAATTTTCACACCAATGGACGACAAGAACAGCAGTATAAGGTGTAGATTAAGGAACTTACTTGCTACAAATACGATATTTTCATAAGATTCAGTGTATACTGTGAGATGTTTCCGAATCATTGTATATTAAGCTATCCAACATATACTATAGATAACAGACATTTTAAAAAATTTGGAAGCCTAGTAAGAATTCTTCAAAATAGAGAACAAATTTTAAAACATGAAGAAAATTCGGAATTGAGCATCGGAGGAATAGGTGTAACAAATTACACTCAATTTCGATTTTATACGTCTTAGATTTACCTATTTCTTCTTACTTATTTACTAAAATATTACGAGACTTAACAATACTATATTCTTCTACTAATTTAAACTGCACAGGTGCAGAGTCTTTTTAAAAAGCAAAATTGACGGGTCCGAGGAAATTTCATGAAACTTTGTTGTTTTAGAAATAATGAATTTATTCCATACTTTTCTTCCACACTGTATAATTAACCGAAAATTTATTTTGCAATTTTACACAGTATTTATTGTATTGTAATATCACAAAGTAATACAACACATAAGTAATTAAAATACATAAAATTACGCGATATAATAAATTAACGGAATTTTACACTTTATTCGTAAAATTTCAATCGATAAGAATATTACGGTAATAATGAATCGTAAATAAATTGCTATCTATTTGTAGCATAATACTATTTTTTACAGCGTATGCTTTTTAGAGAATAACATACGCAAACGTAATTTCTCGCCTCCACCTCACTCTCACGTTACCACGTGATATGGTGCAAATAATTTTATTCGATATTATTATTGCAAATCTTGTTTGCAAATTACAGATACATTATACAAATACACGTCATGCACTTCTGAATATGCACTTTTTCGGAGTATAACCTCATTTTCGTGCACATAAAATGCAACTTTGCAATATCGTTACGTATTTTCAATAAAAATATTTGGCGTAAAAGATGTAATTCTTCTATATTTACCTAGAGTTTCTTATAGTACAGTATGTATTTGGTATTTTTTACAGTAATACGTAGTGTAAGCAACGTGTAAATTCATCATTCAATCAGTTTTATATACACTATTGAATAACGAAAAAGAACTAGTGACGTATTTACTACATTCATTCACTGAAGCGAAATATGAATTTAAATTTTTATGATTATGACATAATGATGTTATCTATGTTTTCATTTTGCTATGGTACGTGAAACTTCCTTAATTTAATGTTCTTTTCAGTTTCCACACCCCATTATGTCTCCCGAAACAAGGCGTCATGGTGGGTTGATAGTCCACGTTCTAGTTGCCATTTACATGTTCTTGGGATTGGCAATTGTCTGTGACGAGTACTTCGTCGCGTCGCTTGACAGGATATGTGAAGGTAGGTATGCAGGTTATTTGCTAATACGAATTAGGAATAAAATAAAGTAAAAACACACATACCATTTCGATAAATAATTAATTATACTGACTTCTCTTTTGAAAAATCAAGAAACTGCGAATCTCTCAAGAATTTATCTGAAGCTATTTATTTGTGGCATAATTTTAATTTTTCTTTAGTTTTATTGGGTTTTTGCCACACTTCTGAAAATATAAAGATTAATGAAATAAGCCCTTGCGCCAAACGGATTAGTCAAGGGTTATTTTTGAGACTAAGTTTGCCTAACCAAAAAATCTCACACGTATCTGCTTTTTTCAGTGTGAGAATTTTTGGTTAGGCAAACTTAGTCTCAAAAATAACCCTTGACTGATCCGTTTGGCGCAAGGGCTTATTTAATTAATCTTTATTTTTTCACAAGTGTGGCAAAACCCAATAAAACTAAAGAAAAATCTCAAGAATTTCATTGGTTTTACTGATCTATGAAACTCAAGTAACAATTTGTACTTTCTAATATTTACGTATCTAGGTATTTATATATAAAATAATTATAAATTGATAAATACCTACTTATTTGAGTCTTCATTCCCAACAATTATAATTTCATTTTTGTTGATAGTTATTGTGATTTTTTACACATTTTAAGATATTAAATTAATATTTACACCAGGATGTAATAAATACTATATCGAAATTATTATTATCATTTATCAATTAAAGATTTCCTGAAAACTGTTTATACTTTAATAAACTGTTAAAAATAAGTTTGCTCAAAGAACGTTTCCTATTATTACAAACATTAAACACAAATGTTCCGAACAACATTCATTCTATCAAATTAAATAAAAATTACATTATTTACGTAAAAAAGGAAAATTATTCCCTAACATATGTTGACAATGCGATGTTTACTTAAAAAAAAATGTAAAAATCTACCAAGGCAAAGACTACACTTTCTCATTTAAGAGATTTTGTAATATAATATCTAGCTCTCAGAGTAATAAGTAATAAGAACAAAGAGAACAAACGCCATTTATTATACACAATTATAGTCTGCCAACATCTAATCAAATCGAATACGTAATATGTGACAGTACGCGTGGAATGAAAACAAATATCAGTGGTGTAACAGATTTTGTTGGAAATATAAATTAATATTAAATTACTAATGCTTAATAAAGCTGTGGAATATACAGGTTACCTAATTCACAACTTATATAAAAAAAAATCCAAAATCCTTATAGATTCCAAGTAAAAAATTATAGTATAAGTTGTAGTATTTTGCAACCTTTATATTACTGGTCTACTGTAATCTCTAGCCAGGCGATTCCGAATATTAAAATTTGATTACTTATACAATTTTTCCTGTAAATATGTGCCAAATGCCGCTACTTTTACCGCGGTGTGCAGTGAGTGCAAATTTGAAATTGAATCGCGAAAGAATGGAGATCCAGGGCGTATTGCAGCGGTGTGGCGTATCATACAGGAAGCTCGATTATATCCATACCATGTACAGAGTGTACAAGCATTAATACCAAGGCCTTGGACGAGGTGGACCGGTACCATAGCCGCCACGATCTCCTGACTTAAAATCATTTGAACCTTTATTTGTGGGGATATTTAAAAAAAGAAATGTATCGCATCGACGTGGACACTATAGATTATTTACTCAATTGTATCATAGCTACGGACAAAGAGCAGAAAGATTTGTGTTAGTTTGTAGAAACTAGGTAAGGCGAGCCCAAAATTTTGTTGTAACAACAAATATGTCACACTGTTTTATTAATTAAAACCTCAAATTAATTCTATTAATAATTAATAACAATAGCGGCAAAAGTGGTAGTATTTTCTGAGTAAAATAGATGTTATAAAATTATATGTATTTCGTTCCTTGGGAATTTCTTTCAATTTCTTATGTGGTCACCGATTGCATGCTTTGCCTTGACAGGTTTTAGAATGGACCAATTTCCAGTGCCACATAGAAATGTATTTGTAAATAATTTTTTAACTACAAAATTGTATTTGTAAGAGTCTTCTGTACATTCTAATTTTTTTCTTACAAAAATTTTGAACCATACTGTATAGTAATTTTTAAGGAAATTGCGTAAAGATTAATTGGATTAATAAAAGAATAAAAAGAAATAAGCAAATTTATTTGTAAGCAAAATAAAGTAATTATAATGAATGTAGTCCGAAAATAAATATTGACATACAATTTTATTTTAAAACCTTACATTTTCAGAAGTTATAAAATTGAAAGCTGTAAGAAATTAAATTAGGGTCTGATTCCAAAATTTAATGAAATATTAATATAGATAAATTTTATTCTTTATACATAAACTGATTACCGTCCCATTAAACAGATTAATCAGTATACATACATAGTTGAAATTGCTGCAAATGCATCAAGTATTGGTCAAGTAGAAGGTAATAAAAGCCAATGACAAACAAATGTTGGTATATTTGTCTTAATGCAAGAGATATATGTTATTAGTTACATGTCAACACCTATTACTGAATAAAGAAATAATTTTCAGTTTTACAACAAAAAAGTTATTGGTATCAAGGAAATTGAAGCTAAAACCAAACTAAAAAACACAAATATTAGCCAATAATAACTTTACATCACATTTTAATATCGCAATTATTATTATTAATGCTTAAATAAGATTTTTTCAATTAAAAATGTATTTATGGCATTTATGCTTACCTTACTTAATATATTTTACATTGCTTGATACAAATACATGTTTGCTCCTGTTTTATTGTAGAGGTGTATTCTTCTGAAATAACAAATTAGACAGTACTGCTTTTTTGTATTACTTATGATCTTAAAAGATGTGGTATGCAAAACAATCTTAAGAATTTTTAATTTATCTCAGATAGATAGATATTTATTAGTGTTTACACACGTCAGAAAAGAAGTTTACAGTATAAAATCATCAAGAAAAAAATTTAAAATATATATCTAACATACAGTACATAGTAGAAACATACACAGATAAGTGTTGACATGTAATAAATAACACAATGGTTTAAGAATTAACAAAATAGTGTGAGCAATAAAAGCAGATAGTTGTAATTTTTGAAACGCATATGTAAAAGACAAAACTAAACAAACAACACATAGATACAGATTAAAATAATGTCATAAAATAAAATAAAGCATCCAAAATGTGCAAAGTTTGAATCACGATTTATTATATTTTGAAGTCACTGTCTAAAAATTCATGGATACTGTAGAATACGTTGCTTAGCAGAAATTTTTAAATTTTTCTTTCAAATAATGGACGGTCGAGGTATCGTATTTGCGGGGGTAATGCATTAAAAAACTAAATGCCAAGATACGAGGTGCCATTTCGTGTTTTACTTAGGCGGTGAAAGTTAATATTTAAATTATATTTTCTTCTGGTATCTTAGATAGATATATGACTGCCAAAGCTAATCTATTTTAGGTTAGGTTACCACTTTTCACAAACTACATGCTTTTTGTGCCCCATCGCGAACACAAGGGCAAGAGAGTACAGTTTTACAGTTATTTCTAGTTTTGTTTCTGTTTGTTTCTAGGTTTTTGAGAATGTAGGATTAGTTTTTTGTGATTTTTTATGATCACGTTTTCAGATGTAATATTAATTTTATTTTATTTAGGATTCATCTGCACCAAAGATTTTATCGAAGTTTCTTGTTTTAAGTTATTTTTATTTTTCATAGAAATTTAAAAAAGTACCTTAGCTTTTGCGTCGTTGTCACACGGATGGCCGATGTAATAATATATAATTTTATTTCCAAAATTGATAAGTACAAGTTATGTTTAGTTTTTGTAATGATACGATTTATATATAATGCATTAAATATGTTTTACTTTATTATTAAATGATCTTTATTCTTATGACAGTGTCTGTAATAGATATTGTTTATTTTTACATATTATGTTCCCTCTATTTTAATTATTCGAGGTGTGTAACTTATATGAAGGCATCTAGTAGCATTGGCGCATTCGCCATATTATAGAATAATGTTGAAATGTGTTATAATTCCAAATGTAATTAAATCTGAGCTATTAAGATTTTACTTCTTCCAAAGACGATTTAAAAACGATACGTTAGATAGGTATACCGGCATAGTTTTCAAAATCGTGTATGTTTCGAAAATAATTACTTTATGATATACAGGGTGATCCATTGATTATGGGGCAGAGCTTAATGGCAGATTGCTGACCTCATAATAGAGCGATTAAGCTAAATATGCCCTATCCGAATGTTGTCCCTTTTCGATCTAGAGGATGTTAAAGTTGAAAAAATATTTTCGATTTTTTAAATATCTTGAGCATCTTTGAACGGATTGTCTTGAAAGTTTGTACACCTATGTTTTCTGAGGTGGTAATTATGAAAATGGTAACTATTTTGCAATCAAATCTAGGATGCGCTAGTTGCAATGTTCCGTCGGAGTAAACATATGTCAAACTTTTTTGTCCTTCAAAAATCTGAATTTCCAATAAGAAATTATTAAACTACGTTCAATTCTAAATAAAAAAGATATACCTGTTAAAAATCTATAAAGTTAACCGTTTTCGAAATAAGAAAGATTTACTATTTCTTTACAAAATTATTTGTTTGAACGTATGCCTTTGAATAAGATGACTTAAATGAAGTAGGCCGCTGTCAATAAAATGTCATGTATTATGTCAATTGTAAGCAAATTATAAATACTAGACAGTTTAGTTCTTCTTCGTTTGCGATTTTTTTCATTAAAATGCCGCGTCATAATGATTATTCGTTTGCTGAAATGAGAAACATGGTATGTGTGTATCCCCAAGAAAATTATTGTGGTCGTCATGCAGCAGCGAGGTACTTGAAGTTATATCCAAATAACAGACAACCTAACCATAAACTTTTCAAGATGTTGTACGACAGATTAGGAGAAACGGGATCATTTCGCCCTAAACTAGACGTTGGAAAACCTAAAATATTAGCGGTGGAGCAAGAAGAGGATGTTTTAGTGCGAATTGCCTAAAACACGCAAACAAGCACACGCCGAATTTCATCAGTTACTGGTGTAAGTCAGTCTTCTGTCTTCATAATACTTCACAAAGAAAAATTAGATCCTTACCATTTTTGTCCGGTTCAACAGTTGCCACAAGATCCTCCTGGCAGATTTCGGTTTGCACAGTTTCTTCTTCGGCAACAAAATGCTGACCCTACATTTTATAATAAAATATTGTTTACGGACGAAGCTATATTTACCCGGCACGGTGTATTTAATTGGAGAAATAGCCATCCTCACCTGCCACGAGAACAACAATTTCAGCATGAATTCTCAATAAATATTTGGTGTGGAATACTTTCCGATAACATTTTGGGACCATTTGTGATACCCCGTCCACTTAATGGGGAAAATTATTTAATTTTTTTAACAAATAACTTGCCACTCGTTCTTGAAAATATTCCCTTAAATTTACAGCAAACCTTTTGGTTTATGCATGATGGTGCTCCCGCACATTACTCCCGACCAGTAAGAGAATATCTTGATATAAGTTTTCGAAACCGTTGGATTGGTCGCGGCAGCGAATTGCCTTGGCCTGCGCGTAGCCCTGATTTAAATCCCCTTGATTTTTATTTCTGGGGTAACGTTAAATCTTTAGTTTATAAAGATGTTATACATACTCGAGAAGAGCTGTGGGCAAAATACAAGAATTTGTTAACATTATCAGATACCAACAAACAAGATTTTTAACAGGTATCTATATCTTTTTTATTTAGAATTGAACGTAGTTTAATAATTTCTTATTGGAAATTCAGATTTTTGAAGGACAAAAAGTATGACATGTTTACTCCAACGGAACACTACAACTAGCACATCCTAGATGTGATTACAAAATACATTACATTACATTTTCGTAATTACCACCTCAGAAAACATAGGTGTACAAACTTTCAAGACAATCCGTTCAAAGGTGCTCAAGGTATTTAAAAAAATCGAAAATATTGTTTCAACTTTATCCCCTGTAGATCGAAAAGGATCAACATTCGGATAAGGCATATTTGGCTTAATCGCTCTATTTTGAGGTCAGCAACATGCCCTAAAGCTCTGTCCCATTATTAATGAATCACTCTATATGTAAGATGAAGCCGTTTGCTAGAGTTTATACGAATCGATTTTTAAACTATTATTTCAAAATCTGCTACAAAAGTAAAATAATTTGCATAGTTTGAATTGTGAAAAGTGGATTTGTTGGAAAGTTATTTAAAGATAACTTTAGGATTTAAGTAAACTACAACATATACTTAAGAGAAAAAGGAAATAAGTGAAGGCGACTTATTTAAATAATAGAAATGAGTGAAATTACGAAAATGCAAATACAATTTTCAAAAATTCTATCCACCACTTAAGGTTCGACATACTAATCGTATATCACCCTGTATATTCCCTATATTTATTAATAAAGTTATTGAAGAAAAATTAAATATAACCGTAAATGTAACTATCATATTTTGGACTAAGGTAACTTAGATTTTCGATCCAGGAATGTGTGGTACCATTTGTCCAGATCATTTAGAGACACCATGTATATTTACTAGTTTTAATTTTGGATGTTCCAAATTCGATATCATATACCTTTAACCATACAGTTTTTTTTATGGAAATAAATGTGTAATTTTATGATTTCCTTTAAATAACTTCAGAAATAGTACATTATACTACAAGGGAGAGAAATGCGTTATTTTGGCAGAGGTGAAATTTGAAGCCCGAGGGCTACAATGCACCGAGGACAAAATAGCATCTCTCCCGAATGGTAGATACTATTTTTTCCACGGTCTCATTAACTTAAAAACACATATTTTGTCATTATGAAGTACGTAGCACCAGAATTATTGTATTCGGATTTGAGCATTTATTTAGTAGTCGTTGAGTTATTGTCATAACTACAAAATAAACAAACAAAAGGAATTGTCAAATTAAGGTGCTAGTTTGGTTTAGTTTAAAGTTTGTTTAGTGCACAATGAATAATTGTGAGTCGGAAGAGATTATGGAGGCTGCAAATATTGCAATAAGCAATTTGCTGCCTACGAAGTCAAGATCTTTATACGATATAGCCTACAATCGGTTCAAAAAGTGGTGCCCCGAGAAAAATGTTCAAGTATACAGCGAGAATGTTTTGTTGGCATACTTCAGTGAAAATGCAAAGAATTACAAGTCTTCCACATTATGGGCGCAATATTCTATGGTTAAGTCATGCTTAATAATTTACGACAACATAGATATAAGCAAATTCCCCAAGCTGATCGCATTTTTGAAAAGAACCGGTGACGGATATTAAGCGAAAAAATTTAAAATATTGACAAATCGACCGTTTTCTATCAAGTGCAGATGACAAAGAATTCTTAATGATTAAGGTAAGATTACTTTTGTTGTTAGGTATTTCAATTATTAAGTATTTTGATTTTTTATAGGTTGGATTAATTCTAGGGATTGCCGGAGCTTGTCGAACTGATGAACTAGTCAATTTAACTGTAGATGATATTGAGGATGTAGGCTCTTCCTTGATTGTAAAAATTCCAAACACTAAGACAAAGATTCCACGAACCTTTCTGGTTACCGATGTGGGAAATATGCTTAAATTGTTTCGAAAATACCTGTCCCTTCGTCCTCCTCACGTCAAGCATAAGCGCCTTTTTTTGTACTACAAAGCAGGAAAATGTAGTTCGCAGCCAGTTGGCAAAAATACCATGGGAAAAATTCCGAGTGTAGTAGCTTCGAATTTAAAATTACCTGATGCTGCATGTTATACGGGTCACTGCTTACGAAGATCTTCAGCGACATTACTGGCAGATGCTGGTGTGGATATCACGACAATAAAGCGTCATGCTGGTTGGAAATCAACGACAGTCGCTGAGGGTTGTGTCGACAACTCCATTGAAAATAAGACCAAAATTGCTGATCAGGTTTTAGTAGGTATCACTACTAGCACAATCACAAAAACTGTAAATGTAAGCGAAAGTAATATTCCTTCTAATATTAATTTTAAAAATTGTACAAATGTAACATTTAATTTAAATGTCAATAAATAATTTCAATGTTATCTTTTTTTTTGCATGAAAAACGTTCTCCATAATGTAAACTCCCTTGGGAGCATTATACTCCCTTGGGAATAATCGACTACTTCTGTTTTAATTTTGATGTCATAGAAACTGATTTCTACTCCCGACCGTGAAAAAAAATGGTTTCTTCGCAGTGTTCAAATAGAATAAACCACCAAATACCAACAAATTCTAAACTCCAGAAGGAGGCTTTTTAGGCTTTGTTTGCGAATCTATATAAATAAAGCAACTGACCACAATGGACACAAATTATTGGTACAATCGTTAAATACTGCGTAAACTATAATCAGGGTATCACTTTTACGTACGAGTAAAATATGTGTAATTTGTATACATGTCAAAATATATCCCGTTACCGTCACTGCCATTTTGTCTCTTTGCTTTTATCAAATTATTTTTTATTGTTATTATTTAATTTATTATTTTTTGTTTATGATATTGGTAGTTATTTATCTATATTTGTTGGCTATACAGTTGAAAGTAATATATTACGTTCACAAAGCTCCTTCTAAGGGTTAGAATTCGTTGTCAAATACTCTCAAATAGTAAAACGTGAAATATTTATTTACAATTCGATTTCGTTTTCAAAATACTGGCCAAATAATTAAAATATTACCTAAATATTTCACAATGCCTTTATTAATAATTTTTATATTATACGTATTTTAAAGTGTGCAATACCATTTTACAACATCTTGTATAACAATGTTTAATGCAATCATTTATTAGAAAATGTTTCAGTTATTCAATGCAGATATTTTGAATATATTGAATAACTCGATATTATCCAAGATAATAATTACTGTAGCGACCCAGTTCTGATAAACATGTTATACGTCACGTCGAATCTAATTTTGCAGAGCTGAAAATGTCGCCAGACGTCGCGGGAGCCACTTTCATGGCAGCAGGAAGTTCGGCGCCGGAACTAGCCACCGTCATCATAGGTGTTTTCCTAGCTCAGGACGACATTGGTAAGGATTTTTCATTTCAATAAGGTTTATATTTAAAAATAGTTTTTATACTCGCGATAAGAATTCAGACGACTTACGTCATACGAACAAATGAATAATTCATTATATTTTCTTCAAAATATTTAAGAAACTGCAACTGAGAGTAATAAAACTATATACTACACTAAAAGTTTGCATTATATATTGCACTAAATTGCAAAAAATGATTGTTTTTAACGCGACCAAATATCGAAAATTACGTTGACAATAAAAACAAATGTGTAACGTCAACCGTGACGTAAGACGTCTGAATTCGTGACGTGAGTTATAGTAACCTTGAAAGATGGTACAGAGTG
Source organism: Monochamus saltuarius (assembly GCA_025584915.1). Classification (NCBI taxonomy): domain Eukaryota; kingdom Metazoa; phylum Arthropoda; class Insecta; order Coleoptera; family Cerambycidae; genus Monochamus; species Monochamus saltuarius. The sequence goes on along the minus strand of CM046725.1, from coordinate 52,385,668 downwards.
AAAATTACCTTCCCCCTTCTTTTATCCGTTATTGTTCGAAATACGAAAAAAAAAAGGTGTAAAAATGAAATTTGTATCGACTTTTAAATATCACCTCATTTAAAATCTTTAAAAATAGATCATGTTTTATAGTTATATAAACTGATATGACGTTACATATTGACAATAACAATAATAATATCTTTATTGCTCAACATAAAATCCATGTACAGGGCAAAATTACAAAAAGTAAATAATAGTAAAGTGCAATACATATATATAATACAAACAATTACTGAAAAGAAGAAGAAATAGAGAAAAATTCAGATGTAAACCTAACACTACAAAAAGAAATAATAAAAAAAGGATATAGAATACAGCAGATACGTACAATTCAAATTGAAACAGGTTGTATATGGTAGCAAACTAGTTAAGTACGTCAGAATCTCAATGTTCCATAGCAATCAGAACAAGTTGTTTCAAGGTACAGTCATAAATGTCGCAAAATGGACATATCCATTAAAATTGTTAGCCATAACATAAATTGAGGATTTAAGTAGTATATTGGTTCTTATTGTTGCACAGTGAAAAGTGAGATTATGTCTAGCACAGTCTAGGGACGTCAAAATTTAGCTTACAACAATTCCAAACAATCAATTTGGTTTCGTAATAATTTGGATAAAAAAGTAAGAGAAACCAATTTACGCCTTAAATCCAAACTATCCAAACCAATGTCATTTGCCAGCAATTTATACGATACACCTGTTGCAGGGTAAATCCCATTATTTTTGTATGTTAAAATTTTCAAAACTTTCTCTGCATTTTCTCAATCATTATCTTGTGGTAGGTATAATATGGATACCAAATTAAGGAGCCATATTCAATTTTAGAACGAACATAAGAGAAACATAAAAGTTTTAATGCATTAATATTTGTAAATGATTTACAATTCCTAACAGTGAAACCATACCATAACATCTTAGCAGCTTCAACTTGTTTTCGGGACATGTAGACTTTAATATACAATGTATAATGTAACAGGAAAATCTATTATTTTATTTAAATCACACACAAAATATTTTTTTAAATATTGTTATAATCGCTTTATTCACACCACATAATAACAAGCAATAAATTATATATATATATATATGTTACTTTTAAATAAAATAATAGATTTTCCTGTTACATCATACATTGTATATTAAAGTCGACATGTCTCGAAAACAAGTAAATATTGGGAAAAATTTTAAGTAAGTATATTACAAAAATTTAAACCATCTTTCAGGCGGGTCACATTTTGACGTTCTAGGAATCAATTTTTTTTGTTAGTATTGCTACGCCATCTATACTGAAAGATTTGAACTAACAATTCTAACTGAAATTTGAAGCTATTGAAGGAACCTAACAACTCCAGCGGGAGTGTTAAATTGCACATCCTGTATATTAATGCTGAAAGTTCATATGGCAAAATAATAATGGAACTCGCCACGGTATTACCAGAATATTGTTTTGATATATATTCTAAAATAAATATTTAAAATTTCAGTGGATATAAAACCAGTCAAAAGATGACGAAAACCTTGAGGGTATATACTCGCCGCAACATAAAGGTTTCTAGCTATCATATTTTATGTAAATTATGACGGCTTACTGCTTGTCTAACCAAATGTTACTAATGATAAAAGCCATACACAGCTTTATGTGCAAATGAATATAAGAAAATTGTTTTGAATTAGAGGTTAATAACTTTAAAATTAAATATAAAGAGTACAAAAGCAAATATTAAAAAATGTATGAGTGAAACATTGCGGGAATAATTCAATGTTGGTATGGCCATTAGTCTGCACAGAAGTTGTTTCCCACAATATCATTAGTACCTAATAAAAAATGTATCATTTTAAAAAGTAATCCATTTGCTGACCTTTTAGAAATTAAAAAAGCAGTGAATTTTATAGTATTATAGGACTTACAACGGCCTAATATAGGTTTATGAGTATAATCAATATATTCCGGCATAAAATTCAAATGGCAGTGTTTCAACTTTTTAGATTGCCCACGAATTTTCGATCGCTTTATACAAAAGAATGTCATATTATTATACACAAATTGCAAAAACTTTCAATAAAATTATCGCTATAAGAAACTATATAAGTAAATCAATATGGTACATGTTTCCATATCTGATATAAAAGAAATTTGCAATCAAACGCTATAATTTTAGAGCCACCAAATAAAAAGTTTGGCCCTATTAGATGTAACTGTCAAAAAAATTAAATCACTAAATATTTAAAATTGATACCAAATATAATATTCCTATAAAATAATGTATATATTTAGCTTCGTAATAAATATCAGTGAAGCAAAATATAGCAACACTGCAAATACAAAATAATTAATTGTCAATCTTTATTTGTCAATAAAACATCTTCTTTGTATTTAAGAGACTTTGTCATGCTCAAATTAATTTTACAAGAAATAAGTATCCTAATTAGTTGCTTTTTAGCAAGTATATGCAATTTTTTAGCAATATTCTGCCCTGACGGGCAGTATCACAGCTACATCTAGCGCTCATTCGCTACTCCATGCTGGACTAACAGCCACGACATAAAGCATTCAACATTATAGTAGAAAAGCATTGAAAACTAACGACCTCTATCGCGATTCGGCGATAACGATATGTTACAAATACGAAATTCCAGAAAACAACTACACTGCTGGCATACTGATGAGAGCTAATAAGCTCGAAACCGATATATGTCTGGTAGGCAGCTGATGAGTGACTTTAGTTGTTTGCTGTAGGTTTTCCAGGTGTAATTCAATACTGATTGGGGCATTAGCCAGTATTGTAGCCTATTACAAGACTTAATGAAATAGAGCTCATATGTATTTAGTAAATGCACCGCCCATATCTATTTCTGAAAGTGAATTTTACGTGTCTTAAAAGGGTGTTTTACTTTTGTATTAAACTCGATACAAAAGCCATATACATATATATTTCAACAATACGTTATCCCCCATTAATATTCTGTGAATATTTGCAGGTATATCTGGAGTGATCGGCTCAGCAGTTTTCAACATAATGTTCGTCATTTCTTGCTGCGGATTGTGTTCCAGTGTGGTGATTTATTTGAATTGGTGGCCACTGATTAGAGACTGCTTTTTCTACGCAGTGTCAGTTTTAGTCTTGTTAATGGCCATATATGATGAATCCGTAACTTGGTAAGTGTAAAAGTGACAAAATTTTCCTATACCTATTTGGAGTTACCTTAAATATATTAACCTAATTTAATTTTTTCTAAAAAGATTAACAGAATGTAAATAATTTATATCCTCAAAACATTCGTTGAGGTGGTCATAAAATTTAGATAATAATAGATTTCCTACTTTTTTCTGTGCTTTAAATACTTGCTAATGTCCTTAAAAGTGTGTTTAGGATGGAATAATCGGAAAGGAAGGAAAATACAGTTAATGGTCCAGATTTTCTGACTGAAGCCAATGTTTCGATTTTATTTAAAATCTTCCTCAGGGCTACAATAGGAAACAAGACGGTTTTCTCGGTTTTTTACCTTTCCACTAATTAATATCTCGATGTCTGATATTTGTATATTTGATTTGTAAGACTATTTGAAACATTGCAGTTTACTGCTATAAATTTATATCTCATTGAATAAAAGCATTTCCTATTTGACTTATTCGTTGTATGATGAATAACAATTTTATCTTTTTGACTCTGGTTTTGTCTCACTGGGTAAGGCTGCTACTAATTTTTTAATATATTTCTATTGTCTTACTTGTTTGGTTGTTTAATTAATAATAATCTAATATGTTTTTTCAAATTGTTTATATCAGCGTATAACTAATTTTTTGTTTTAAATTTTAAATTGTTAGGTAATATCTTTTTTGTAATTCTCTTGTTTCCTATTGTAGCCCGGAAGATTTGAAATAAAATTGAAATATTGGCTTAGTCAGACAATCTAGACCATTAACTGTATTGTCCTTTTTACGATTATTCCATCCTAAATAAATACTTTATCGCAATTGGAAGCATTACCCCAAAGTACGATATTGTATTTTAATTGACAGTAAACCAGGCTGTAGGAAACACTGAACAATGAGGGATTATTTACTTTATTTTATATAGAACATAGTAGACTTGGTTAAGCTACTTAACTAATACATACATTAATATAGTCAAACCATCTTAAGTTATCATCAACAGTTACGCCCAAAAATTTTGTAGACGCTATATTTGTATTATTCACAACTTTAAGGAAAGGTCGTAGGCTATATTTACATTTAGCCCATTTTTCTCACTTCAATTTTGAAAGGACTGAACTAGCATTTTAATTAGCAACTGAAGCTCCTCATGTGTCCCAGCTGAAACCACTTATATGATTACATTTGGATGAATAATATTTGCAGGTAAATCGTTTATAAATATTATAAAAATTAGCGGTCCCAACATAGACCCCTGAGGAACTCCAGTGTTCATATCAAGAAGATTAGAATCGCATATACTTTTACAGTAAAGTAACGGTTTTTTATTACTTCGTTTAGTAAAAATTCATTGCCTAAATCACTAACATTTCTATATTTTATTTACTTTTATTTTTAATCGTACAACCCCTGAACGGTTTTATTTGACAGAAATTGTAATCTACATTTAATATTCGAGAAACTTTTAAAGCATACATCCGTTTCACAAACATTAGAGAAAGGTTTAAATCAAAAATAGCTTTTCTATAAGTTTCCGGCATTTTAGTTCATTTTGTAAAAGCACCCAAGTGGCGAATTTTATTATAGGTCAAACATGTACTAAAATTCCACAGCCCATATAATGTGCCTTTGCGCGCTGTTACAACTCGATTTGATTTTGCCACTGGAGACTTCAAAAGCATATTACATTTGCACTAGCGTCTAAACTTCTTATTGCATTTCCAGCGGTTTTTGCGCTACATTTTGTGTAATACGTGTGCATATGCTTGGATGCCTTCCGTTTCTGACATACAGCTTTTTATCCCCATGGGCCCAGTGAATATTTGTTCTGGCCATGGAAACCCTTTAAATCGATATTCCTGGCTTAACAATTCATTTTAATAGCGAGCGTAGCAATTTCTCAAAGTGGTTGCTTCTTATACAGGGTGTCTGGGAAAATGCAGGAACAGGAAATCTCTTAGGTGCAGATAAAACATGAAAAAATAATTTTTTTATATATTTTTAGGTGTTAATAATATTGTGTGAAACTAACTACTCTGTGAAAAAAAGCCCCAACCAGCGTTGAATTACTTTGTCCACATAGTAGTTAGTTTCACACAATATTATTAATACCTAAAAATATATAAAAAAACTTTTACATAAGGGGTAAACATTAATCAAGTAGGTATTGTCATATTTAATTCATTGACAGGCTAATGTCACTTTTGTCATTGTCGATATTTAATTTCAAATAATTTTAATTTATATAATAATTTTTATAGTTAGATATTTGACTCAACTTAAAGGAGGCCACCTGAAGAAGCAATCCTAAAAATGCAGAAATAGGTCAGATCTCATCTATTGTGGTTGAATTTTCGAGTTCCCACTGCCAAAAGTTAGATATTTATAGAGTGTTTTCATTAAAGCAGGTTAGTAATTTTAGATAGATTAATAATTTATTTAGATAATTATTGAATAGAGTTTTGTCTGTGGAATTGTTCATTAGCATACCTAGACATTTGGTATCTATTCGAAAATTGAACCCTCTTATGAAATTTTTCAATAATTTCGTTAAGGTGCCTTCTGGGACACCACTGCGTGTTTTTTAATTTTGTATTTTTTCGTACTAAACATCTTAAAACGAAACTTTCCTGTTGGTTGAATGCCTTTCGAAACGAACTTTGTTGTCGAGAAAAAAAAATATAAATCATGACCCTTTTTATTAAAAATAAAACATGAATTCTTTTTTATATTATTATTTTTCTCGTAAACGGTTTATTTTATCGACAATAAAGTTATTATCATATAGGATATTACAAATTTAGGCGTTAAGTTGTTAGCCCGCCCCTGGTAAAATAAAAGAGCTAAATATGTTTCAATGACACTATTTTTAGAGGTCCATCACATTAAATTATATTGAGTACCTACGTTAAAAGTTATTCCAGAAAAACCGATTTCCAGCGACGTCCTTCAAGGACGCATATCTCCGTAGGGAGGGCCTGTAGAAAAAATATTTTATAGGAACTAGTCATATTTTTTCATGTTCTATCTGCATCCGAAAGGTTTTCCACATTTGTCCGGACACCCTACCCTGTATAACTTAAAAATGTTTAAAAAATCAATACCCAAGTTATACGTTTCAAAATTGCAGGATGTTATAGAAATGAGAAACAGAACAGAACAGGAAACATTTTATAGCAAATTTTCTTCTTATTTTTTTCATGTTCTATCTGCACCCGAAAAATTTGCCACAATTTTCCAAACACCCTGTATAACTTAAAAATTTTAAAAACATCAGTACCCAAGTTATGTGTTTCAAAATTGCAGGTTGTTTTATTAATCTGTGTTGTAACGATACAACAACTTAGACTACACATTCTACTCCATTAAACGGGTAATAATAGAATCATTTACCATACTTTTTATTGCATTTTCTAAATGATTGTGGAATTTTAATGCGAACTGAAACAAAAATTAATTTTCTGGATCATCTAAAGCCTTTAAAATAATTTGAAAATATGGATCAGCGTAAACAACAGTCTCCTCTAGCATGCTGGATTGCGCTCGCTACCTTTTGTTTGCTTTGCTTTTAGAATACGAAACGCAGGGAGCTGTCGGTGTTTATTTCGGTTATTGAAAACTCAAATATTGAAGGTATTAGAGATTCTAAAAGAAAACAATCAAAATGTATACAGGGTGAGTCATTAATATTGGTACATAGCTTAAGGGCAGATTGTTAAGGGCAAAAGGGCGATTGAGCCCAACATGCCTTATTCAATTGTTCCTTGCTCCTTTTCATTCTACAGGGTGTTAAAGTTGAAAAAATGTTGTTTAGTTTTTCTTTAGTTTTATTCGGTTTTTGCCACACTTCTGAAAAAATTAAGATTAATTAAATAAGCCCTTGCGCCAAACGGATCAGTCAAGGGTTATTTTTGAAACTAAGTTTGTCTAACCAAAAAATCTCACACTGAAAAAAGCAGATAAAAGCACATCACTATCGCGCACTTCCGTATTTTTGGCGTTTCGAAAATCTCGTGTTTTCGTTTTCAAAATAGTAATAAAAATATTAAACGTATTTCAAGTTTGACAGTTTAAAATTTGTTTATCTGCTTCCATAGAGATGTTAAATGATTTTTATTTTATTGTTACTTCTTCTTGATACAACTGTATCCAAATAACAATGATCGGTGTTTACTGAACAGTTTGATACACACTTATCTCCGTTCAACAAAATAATCGCAGTCTCTTTTAATTTTCTTTGTTCCAACACTACCTTCAATTCTAAATAGAAAACGATTTATGGTCGCCGTAAAATGATCAAATTTGTGGTGATTTCTAGGTACTGGAATCTCGAAAAATAAAACACGTAGAGCAAAAGTAATACCAAAAATAAAATTACTGATGTCTTGTTTATCCAGTTTTACTATTTCAACTCCCCTCAAATAATATAATAACTTTTAAAATGCATTTGTATGACACACATTACACATACGTATAAACAAAAGTGAGCAATATTATATGCAGAACTATGTAAGTATATGTTATAACAATGTTTACATCGATAGTTGAATTAAAAAAATACGTATTTTGAAAAATGTCAGTACCTAAAAATTTGCTGCATAGATCGCCTTCTGACGTTATATATTGATTTTACTTCGGTAGGTACCTTTGAATATTTGCAGATGGCATAAGGTAACATTCTTGTTATTTGCTAAGCTCTATTATTTAGTTCTTAAATGTCTAAAATTACTTGTATTTGTAGAAGGCACTATTTCAAGAATAAGGCGCGATTTTGAGATTCGGCAGGAATTAAAATAGAAAATTAGGGAGTCTTAAGATATCAAAACTGAATTAACAATAAGACAAACAATGCAACTGAAAATTTTGTTATGCATATCTTAACAAATTTATTAATCATAAAATATTTTCTTAACCTCTTATTTAAATTTTCTCTGACGTTGAATAAAGTTCTATGATGCTTGATAATATTAACCGATTCTTGAATATTTTCCCACAGTTGTTGTTGACTATTAATAGTGTCTTTGTAAACTAAAGATTTAATATAGTCCCAAAAGTAAAAATCCGGTGGATTTAAATCAGGGCTACATGCAGACCAAGAAAATTCGCTGCCGCATACAAACCAACGGTGCAACAAATTTCTATCAAGATATTCTCTTACTCGTCGGGGGTAATGTGCAGGTGCACCATCATGCAAAAACCAGAAGTTCTACCGTAAATTTAAGGGAAGCAGTGGCAAGTAATTAATTAGAAAATTTAAATAATTTTCTCCGTTAAGTGGACGTGGTAGTACGAACGACCCCACAATATTATCGGAGAGAATTCCACACCAAATATTGAACTCTTCCTTCTATCTTGCAGATCTAGTTCCCAAGAACAAATTGGTGATTTGTATTTAAAAAGTCCAAATCATAATTAAATTACATTACTACTCTGTAAAAAATATGTTGTTGATGTATATTTTAATAAGTAGGTACAAATAAAGAAAGACTATGCTAAAATAATAGGTTCATCATTTTTAGGTGGATGTCTGAGAAGTGTACAATGATAAACAGATATTCACAAAAATATTTCTCTAAGACAACATATTCCTTATTTATACTCTGTTGCTAATATTATTTAATATTACTATTATTTTCGCACAATATTTGTTTGTTTGAATTTATTTATTGCAATCATGAAATATCTTGTCTACAATTAAAATTTTTCCTAACTTGAAGAACTTTTTGTTTGTGAAATCATAGTAATGAGCAGCAACTATTTTATATAATTATTATTGGTCGAAATGTTTGGCTATATCGCTATTAAAATATTAAATGCCTACATATTGCTAATTTTTTTACACATAGCCATTCTTTAACATGAGACAGGCATCCCAACTTATTTATAACTTAGAATTGGCGTGCAGTATTTCTAATGTAAATTTTTTAAATCACCCTAAAATGCGGGGCCAACATAACAAATTGCCATTTGTCTCCTTAATGAGACACTTATTAATTTTATTTTGTGGCTTACAAATACTTATAAATATTCGATTACCTCTTGGAGGCAAAAATAATTTAAAATTTATACTAAACGGGGTCTCTAAAAGCCTCTAAAATGATTCTATCAATATCTCCTTAATGAACGTTTTACAAATCTTTATTTTTAGCATAAAAATACTTATAAATAACTTACTAATTTCTTACAAAGTAACTGAATTAAGGACCTTTTCCTGAATCTCCAAAAATTCCACGACCTTTGGTCTGTTAAAAATCTCTCTTTTTTCTAATAAACTTTTATTAGAGAAATTTATCTGTATTACTTCCCGTTTACAAGCAATGTCATCCTAAAGAGTCTAAAAAGAAATACCACCTAAAAATCACATTAGCGGTAGAAAAATCAAGTAGTCTTTGGAAAGTAATTGAATGTTCGTTGTTTAAAGTACATAAATTTCGCAAATACTTGTCATTACTCAATACGAAAGTCAAGCGTATAAATTTTGTGCTTACAAAATGTTTTCTCATTCAGAAAAAGTTGATATGTTGCTGTTTAAGTTTTGCTAAATCGACTTATTTTGAGCGGCACTGTATCTGGTGGAGCGTTGTAAAGACCTTTTAGGGACACCTTGTATGTATCTTCCGTTCTGTCACAGGGTGGAATCGGTGATATTACTGTTCACGTATGTCATCTACTGCGTGGCTCTCCACTACAACACTTTACTTGAGAGTATCGCCTACTCTCTGCCAGTACCATTCAAGCGCACTGCTCCGACCGAGCAGTCTGGCCTGGTCAGCTACAAGACCTTAGACGATGATGGAAAAAAGCCCAACTACGGAATGGACTGGTCCCCTGAGAAACAACAGGAGACCGAAGATCCAGGTGAGTGGCACGTAATTCATTTTGTAGAACACTTTAGGGAATTGTCATACCAACAAGCGTTTTAAGTTTAAAGATACAGACAGAGTGGAAGCAGGTTTTCTGCTTACTGGTAACCAGCGCCGAATACGTACTAATAAGCTATGAAATTTGTAATTGTATATATAAATTGATATAAAACAGTAGTTTAAAGCAGGCTAAGGCAAACACAGTGCAAGCGGTGGTACTGGTACCCTGCGCCGATCCGCGATTATATGCTTTAAGATTATATCATACTTTTAAATGGACACATACACAGTGAAAGCAGGTTGAAGCAGGTTCGCGTCGGAAACCTGCTTTTATCAGAATTCAACTTTAATATATTCTTACGCGCGGGCCGCGTGAAGAAAAATGGACAAAAAACTAGTAATATCTTATTCGATATAGGACAAAATCCACAGCAACCGATATATAGTACACAAATATTGGCATAGTAACGGTATATGAGTAAACAGGTTTTGAATATGCGATCTACCATCATACTTTAACTAAAGTAAATCAATTACTTACCTCAGAGTAATAATAAGTCTTCCTTCCGATAGAATAGCTTGCTTATGTAAATACACCTGTCTCCGTGCGAGAAATCAGCAGCGGTAAATGAGAAAGCCACTTCCACTCTGTCTGTACCCTATAACTCCATAAAAGCTACAACGATAGTTGATACGAAAGTCCTTAAATTATTACGTTAATACTTTTAAGTCCAATTTATAAAAAAAATACATAATCAGCGTTATTTTAATGGTCATTGCAAATAAATCAACATTCGAAATATTTCAACTTTTCAATGTCGTTGTATAATTAGTCTTACTCAGGTAATTTCATGCAATTTCTACAACTTCGATAATGAAATAACTATGAAGTTGGCATATATAACACAAATCTCTTGTTTTGAGCTTGTACACTCACAGAATTGGAATATAGTTTAACTGTATTAACGCAATGACATAATTGTGAAGACTACTCGAAACTATTGCATTATCGAGAACGTGACCTAACATTAATTAGTTAGTTAAAGTTAAATTAGAAACATTGTCGCTTTAATCAACAGTGATTAACTGATTAACTCTTACATTTTAAAACTGACTTCAACTGAATTGCAATACCTATCTAAATAGATAGAAAAACTCGTCCATTGACTTTTTGGAGGAACAGGAAAAGCAAATAGGCACAAATGCTGTAATGTTACTGTTGAATTTTTTTGTATTTGGCGCGCATACCCTGCAGTAGTAGAAGGAGGCATCTGCATACAGTATGAGGTGGAATATGACTCATCCCTATTTTTGATATTTTTCAAGACCAGTGTGTGTATCTGAAGAAATAGTACATACTTCATCCAACCATTGATAGTGAAATTGTACATACGCATAAGAACCGATATAGAGCAGATGCATGTAGGAGAGCTCACAACATTGCAATTTAACCAAACATATCTATATATTTTGCACTCAAGCGGAGTTACAGGCCTTCAAAAAAATTAATACCTCTGAATTACATTAACTTGGAATAACCAAATTTGGTATATGATTTAGGTTTATTATTGGTCTTCTTTGACTATGAGTTAAAGTAAATTGAAACACCTGTAGACCCTCAATGAATATAAGGTGTTCATTGACGGCCAGTCACCCCTAACATTATACCAAACTTTTTCTGAATTGATTGAATTTAATAAGAATAATAATATCCCGCACATAATTTAATTTAAAACTTTTTTACTCGTTAATTTTTAAAAAAAATTTAAGGTTTTCAAGAAAACGTTCATTAATTAACACAAGATTTTAATAGTGTTTATTAGAAGAAATCAAAAAGTCAGTAATAGGCTTTGTCTTTAAAATTTTACAATTAGTAATAAAACTATTTGATTTCTGCTACTGTTTGTTGTTGAAACTGGCTGAAAAGTTTACATTTTGTGAACAAGTTGGCATATTACTGCTACTAGTACTAGGTTTCTGTGAAGGAAACCGTAGAAGAGTGGAAGAATATCGTAGATTTCCAAATCAGGTGATTCTTCAATGAGAAACATTTTCTAATCTTGAAAGATTGACTCGAGAGTCAAGAATGTAGTTCAATAATATCCGAGAACCACTTAATGTAGTAAAAGTACAAGGTGAAAATATTTTGACAGCAGTTGAAGATGAACCGCAAATAAGTACTAAACGTTTATCTCGATAAACTAGATTATCAAGAACTTCTGTACACCGAATTCTTAAACGTAATCTAGTACATCCATATCACATTCAAAAAGTGCAAGAGCTATTGCCTCAAGATTTGTATCTACGAGTGACCTTTTGCGAATTTATCTTTGACAAATATATGTAAACCCCTATGCCTATAACCCCTACACAATTTCAACGCGAGTAGATACATGTTTGGGTCGATATTATCGATCGTTATTTGATTGGATCAGTTATTTTTCCAAACTGATTAAATGGAGAAAGTTATTTGGCAATTCTGCAAAATATTCTCCCTGATTGAATCGTAGATTTACCGTTGCAACATAGACTAGAGTTTTAGTTTATGCATGATGGGACACCACCTAATTCTAGTGCTGCTGTTAGAGACTTTTTGAATTTTAAGTTTCCAAATAAATGGTTAGGACAAGGAAACAATTGTCTCAAAATTGGCCACCACGATCGCCAGACCTCAACAAATGTGACATTGAAGGATGTTTATTCCTCGCCAATTGAATCCCGATAAGATTTGTGGAATCATATTACGAATAAATTAACGTTATAAGAAATGGTCATTTATTAAACAGAGTAAATTTAAATTTTCTGCGGAGAGTAAATACAGATTTGGAAAGTGAGGATCTTGATGGTGAATTGTGTTTTGCCACTTGCGTGTATTTGTGTCATGCTACACGCATAGTTCCACCACAGCGTGCTCCCACTCTTCGCATAAGGCAGTGTTGCCAGGTGGGAAAAATTCAGTGCATGAGAATAATTTCAAAATAGCATGAGGTTTGGAGAAAAAAGCATGAGATAGCTTAATTTATCAAAAAACACCTCTTGACACAGCTTAATTTTTAATTACTTTTGTAGTGCCATTTTTATTTCATTAAAAAGCATTATGTTATGCTATTTTATCATAATATTACATTGTAAGTAGGTACCTACAGGTACTTACTTAAAAGTTATTAACCACGGAACCTTTCTAATTTATTTTATTGTTAGGCCGGGCGAACGTTGAGGCGCAGTTGACGTGACGCAGGGTGACTCACGGGTCGTAAAATCTGTTGTTTCCAGAAAATGTAGGTACCCTTACGGAATAGAGTTAAGAATCACTGCAATACAGCGTGAATACAGCACACACACCGCATATCCGTCGACTGTCATACCCGTTTATGTATTCATTGCTAATTATTAAGAGAGCAGTCTACAATAAAGGACATTTCAAGTACCCAAATATTGTAGATACCTACCTCTATCTATTAAATTTTGCCCTCGATTATGCATTTATTTCTCGTTAGGTCTTTGTTTTGGTAGATTTCAAAGAGTAATTTTAATAATTTTATTATTTCTCTTCTAGCATGAGATTTCCTCGGAATGCATGAGATCTCATGCAAAAGCATGAGACCTGACAACACTGGCATCAGTTGACCGGACAGTTAGACTTGCAATGGCGAATTGGCGTTGGCGATACGGAACCGATTACCGTAGTAGTCGGGAATGCTAGACCAATGCACGGCGCCGCGCCACTTATACTTCGTACCTCCCCTGGGATAAAGCGGCAATTTCTACTTTCTCTGTAAAGATCCGCAATTTCCGAATCTGTATATATTTCATAGAAAGTGGTCCCATTTTGAAAAATGTCTTTATTTTCAATTTTTTTATATAGTTTTATTACTAACTGTCAAATTTTAAAAACAATGTCTGCTATTGACTTTTTGATTTCTTCTATTAAACACTATTAAAATCTTGTTTTAATTAATGCATCTTTTTCTTGAAAACTTTAAAGTTTTTTCAAATTTAACAGGAGTAAAGAACTTTAAATTAAATTTTGCGCGGGATATTATCAATGGAAAAAAAGTTTGGTATAACATTGTCAACATTCGTAAAATTAATGTGAAATTACTCATTACATAGTCAGCATAAAATAATTTATATCTTCTACAAATTGAGACACTTTTAGGAAAACTACAATAGAAATTAAGGATTGTATGAACCAGCATCAATTAAAATATAAAACAACCGCAACAGTTACGATCAACAAAGAAAATTATTCGTGTATTTTTGAAAATCCTAATCAAGACTTAATTTGCAAGGATGTGTGTGTAAGAAGTGGATACTCAAATTTCTAATAGGGGCTTATCGGAAGTTTTATTAGATTAGATGAGGTAGGAAAATGATATAAAGAGTATAAACGTGTGTGGTCTGGTTCCAACTGAAACCGCTATGGACTGGACTCTGTTTAAAAGAAAATTCCATTGTCGATTTAGGGGATCTAGAAGACATTGAGATCGGAAGAACAATTGGGAAGACAGTCTAGAAGCAATATGGCAAGAACAGCGAAAGAGAGAAAGAAGCATTTTTTCTGCAAATGGTAAAAATCAATGAGGAAAACCGTTGTGAAATGAAACTGTCGTGGTTGGAAGACCTCTCTATTTATACAAAAATTGTAAATGATTCAGAGACTAAATGCTTCTGTACGGATCCTGAAATGTCAGTAGTTGAAATTTGCGACGTTTTTTTTTTCGACAGTAGTTAGAAGACTTAATAGTGTTCATAATAGAAGTGAACGACGTAAGATGAAACAAGAGAGAGGAGAACAGCACTACAAGAATTCAACGTGTCTTTGACGAATTAGCTCGACGATTGAACCATCTCTCAATGAATGTTTGATGTATGTATGGATTTAACTGAAGAAAAACTTTCTATATTAAGAGAGTTCACAAACGACTTAACTATAAATGAACAATTCTACTAGGACGTTCTCAAAAGTAAATGTGGAGCACTAGGCTGAATATAAATTGTTCCGTAACGTTCAAAAACAGGCACTAATACAAAAAAAATCAACGTTGTTCATATTTCAATGACCACGGGAATAATACTGAATATGTCGTTCATTTTAGTTATCATAGTTTCTAATATGAATGTTAGCTAATATTAGGATCTTAAGGAACTAGTAACTAAGGTCCTCGGATGACTAAATGTCAGCGACGGATTTAAAACACCACTGCCGCGGAAAAAACATAGGAAAATTCACACAACTGTAGCTCATAGAGCTCCAAATACTAATGGGATAATTTAGCGTTTTTTATTACGTTTTCTGAATGATTTTGTAATTTTAGTGCGATATGCGACTCGCGTAAACTGCTGTGTGACGTCACTGCCTCCTATAGAATATAATCAAATATTGAAAATTGAAAACAAAGCAATGAAACTTTACAAATATGTATTGTACCTAAATGCCCATCAGATAAATTATTTATTATTATTAGTTATTTATCCTGGAATCCCAAAACCCAAACTTGTGACAAAAAGCAATGAAGCGCTACATATTTCTTGGACCCAAAACAAAGAAATAGGTCTTGCTTATACAACAATCTTATTACTAAGATTTATAAATAAATCAGTTTAATAATAATCTATAATATACTTATGTAGAATTTATTCTTGATTTAGTTAAGTTTAAGTTCTGAGGTACATTATACATACGTACCTTTAAAACTAAACAACAT
Source organism: Monochamus saltuarius (assembly GCA_025584915.1). Taxonomy (NCBI): domain Eukaryota; kingdom Metazoa; phylum Arthropoda; class Insecta; order Coleoptera; family Cerambycidae; genus Monochamus; species Monochamus saltuarius. The sequence continues at coordinate 52,369,899 of CM046725.1, read as the reverse complement.
ACCTATGTATTAAGTAGGTACCTTATTAGTGATTTTAATATAGAATTTATAGATTGATTGACCTTTGGTTTTACAAGGTGGTTCAATAAAAGAAATCATATTCTAATAAAGCTATTAAAATTAGTAGACAATTTAAATTTCAATAATAAGATCTACTAATTATCTTGGGGTTTTATTTTGGTTAGAAGACACCTGTAAATTTCTCATTTAATTTAACCATAGGCTTCACTGCATCGTCTCCATAGCTTTCTCGTGAAGGTCTTAAATAGAATAATTAATAGTGTACATTTTATATTTTCATATAAAATTTAAAAAATTTGCAGCCAAAAAGATTACATTTGGAAGTTTGTTTACACACCCTGTATAATTAGTTACCAAACTTTAAATTAACTAAAATTTAAAAAAGCTGGCTAATAGGTATATAGTAAAACAAATATTTTGTTTTGTTGGAGCTTCCTACCTACATACACAAAACTCTTTTTTTTAAAACCAAAACATTCCATTTTATTATTAATTTTGTAACATAATAAATACATATTTTTTAGTTACTTAAGTGCGTATCTACATTATTTAAAAAACCTATCTGCTATTAATTATTCCATTTTAGAACTTACCGTTACATTTTTACACCTCTCATTTCAACACTTACAAATTGGTGATTTGTATTAAAATAGTTCATTGCCATAGTTTAAGTCACCGTTTAATCTACCATCGGTAGACTGAACGAATACATCTATCGATGGTAGATTGAACGAATATGCTTTTAAATACCTTGTGGTGAATTTTAAACGTAAGTTAGCTTTTGCTAATCAGACTTGCTCGCGTTCGAAGCGAACGAGTATCTAGAAGCTGTAGGAGACAATGACGTCACACCTTGCAATCCGGGCCAACGAAAACTTTACACCTCTATTTTCGAGCTATAAAATAAAAATGTACGAAAACGCTCGGACCCGTGGATTTTTGATTTTTCTTGTCTGCCTTTTTCATCCCCGAAACTTCAACCCCCTACGTTAGTTTTTAGTAGAATTAAAATGGTATATTCCGCGGAGAAAAGGGTGGAAATTATAAAATTATTTTTTAAGAATAACGACCGTGCTTTACTTAACCAACGGATCCTGAAAAAAAATGTATTGGAGAATGAAGAAGACCAACATGGTCATTTTTCAACAATATGGCGCCCCACCCCATTTTGTGCAACCTGTGCCACGATTTTTAGATGAAAATTTTTGTCAAAGCTCGAAAAGGGGACATATTGAGTTGCCAACCAAGTCACCTAATTTGAATTCACTCAACTTTTTTGTATGGAGTCATTTGAAATCTAAGATTTATAGTACCCAGTCTGGATCACTGGATGATTTACGAAATCGGATAATTATTGAATGCCGTCACATTTCACCCGAAATGTTGCCTAATGTACAATCATTTGCAATAATAATGACACTGTTTAAAATGAGTTTTACGATTTCTTTTTCACTCACCAATAGAGATTTAATGAAATCTCTAATCAGAACATTTCCAACAAAACTTATTTTACTGCATAGAAGTGAATGGTGGTTATTACCAGCATTTAATAAACTAATCACAAAAGTAAATAGTATTTTTGTTGATTTTTTCCACATTGCCTCTTTCACTATTTTAGCTGTCACTTTGTTATCGATAGAAATTTTGACGCGAAATTATAGGATAGATAGTACTCGATGAGATATTCAAAATGATGTATCGCAACACCTCTCATCCCTATTTAAAATCAGTCATATGAGATTGAAGTTGCGGGAATGAAAAAATCAAATAAGTAGTTGCTCCTCGAATCAGAAATCGACGGGTCTGAGCATTTTTCCACATTTTCATTTTAGAGCCCGAAAATCGATGTGAAAAGTTTTCATTGGCCCACCCTGTATATATACACAATGTATATATCATAAATGTCTCATAAAAATCAGGCAAATAGTGTAATTTGTGGTTAGATCAAATGACCCTTTATCTAAATAAAAACAGTAGCTGCAAATCATCTTAACTATCTGATTTGTTCCTGAACAGATCTCAAAAATTTTGGAACTGATTGGTCTCCAGAGAGAAATCAACAAGGTAATAATAAAGTGCATGCAGCTTTGTGAAAAATTATTTGTATTATACAGTGTGTTTACAAACTTGGAGAGGACTTTTTCATGCCAAGTAGAAAACATTAATTAATAAATAGTTTCAAAAATCAGAATCATACTGCAAAACTTAATGAGTAATGTTGACTTATTGAGAACTTCGGGAATTATCCCTATTCTACAAAAACATGGGTACAGTGCGGCAACGTGCCCACTTTTATATCCGTTTTTGTCCAAGTTCGTAAATACTGCATACATATAAATTAGTGCTTGTTACCTTAATAGCTTTTACATCTATTTATCGCAGTTAGTAATACATTACAGGAAGAATTACTCTTCAGAGAAATGATTCAGTTTTACAAAAATATTTTCTTCAAGGTTAATTTTTACAATTTATGAGTGTAAACAAATTATCTATTTAAATAACTTAAAAGTTATATTTTGAACAGAATGCGTATATCTATGAAATAATCCATCACTCAAAATGCATGTAATCTTCTTACAAACTACGTACAAGTGGAGTGAGAATTTATTTCTATATATTTCAATAAATGTGTTGTCCTGTTATTGTAAAGAATAAACGTCGTATCAACCACAATAGTTGACACGACGCAACCGACTTCCTGAGGATACCTGATCTGACTGTGTCAATTATAGTGAGCTCGTTACATTATCTAGCATTACAGAAGTTTACTCCAAACAATTTAGGCTGTTAGAAAACATGTTTTATGTTGGTAATGTTTCCTACGTAAATCCAAAAAAATTTGATGGCACTCCAGGTTTTACGAAAACTACCAAAATAGGTAATAGAAAATGTTTTAATATATCAAAAAGTAGTAATCGCAACCTTAACAATGGTTATATGGATTAATTCAATTTCAATGCCCAAACCAAAAAAATACAGTATTCCATTTGACATAAAAAAATTGTTTGTAGTTGTAAAATGTAACAATAAGAAAAAAACAGTGAGTATAATAATTTTAAATTTACGGATATAAATAATTTAGCGTCGTTTAAGTTGTTTAGGAATATCAAAAAATGAACTTGAGATTTATTTTCAGGAAAAAGTTCATACGTCAATTTCTTTCTTAACATATATCACAAAATCAATAACTCAAAGCGATAGGGAGTTAAAATTTTCCGTAAAATCCAAAAATTCGGTTTCCCGATTAAAATAAAGAATTTGGCATCGACTTTTGAAAGAACCTGAAGTGCTGGAGAGTACTATAGAGTTTATATGTATGCCCGGGGTCGATTTGCTTGAATTGGTGGGAATATTTTGAGTGTGAATATAATTTTTAGATGTTTATGAAATAACTTTGAATGTTGAGGGAATATTTTAAACTTCCAAGAAAATATTCTCCCTTTAGCCTAGAATGTTCATCGCCGTTCGTTTTTTGTTTTCATTAGAAGTTTCCATGTAACCTTCAGCGACAGAATTAGACTTCCGGCTACCATATCTTAATTTGGTATTTTTTCTTATCAGTTCTACTAAATCCAAGCCATCAATATTACCAGATGCTAAAAAAAACTTTTTAGACGTTTTTGTTTTTGGTATTGGTCTCATGACTTGGAAGCATAGTCCTTCACCTTTCACGTTCTTCTTGATATTGATACTCTTCTTGAGTGAAATTTATGTTCTTTTCATTGAGTAATAGCACCTAAGAGATAAAGGAATCTGTCTCAGTTCGCTGAAATATTCTAATATTTTTTGTTGGTTATATTATGCAAGGTGTACCAGTAGTAAGTATTCAAAACTTATGAGTTGTAAAACAAGTCAAGAAATTACGAAAACCTTAGTACAATTTTGGTCAGTGGCGGCTCCTAACGGAGATACGCTCACTTAAAGGGGTAACCTCAGAAACAGTTCATCAAAACGGTTCAACATTAAGTCTCGAAATTTTGATTAATTTATTACCCTTGACGTGTTTAATAAGGCTCATAAAATAGATTTCAAAATTATCTACAGGGCGTGAAAAAATGCAAGACTCAGGGACAAATTTAATCATATCTTTTTAGTAGTTAATTTTTTCTAGTTTCTGACTCGAAAATATTGAAATTTGAAGTATTTAACATAAAAAGGTACTCTTGTTAAATTTCAATAGGATGTACCGTTTTTCAGTAAAATCGATTTCAATCATTCTTAACGTGCCCCACATTCAACATCCATAGTCAAATAAATTAATAAATTGCAGTGCGCCATGAAGAAAACAACTAATCGGACAGTTAACAAAAATGTCAAGTATTTTTAACACTCTTAACAGTAACAATTAAAAACAATAGTACAAATAAAAATACCGTAATATAAATAACATAAAAACAACGCTTTTCGGTGCAAATAAATATTTTATAATTGGGTACATTTCTATTGGGGAACTTTATACCATATAGGTGTGCGCTGCTCTTGCGCTCCCATGACATTCCACCTAACGTCAAAAGCATATCTACATACTCAGAATATGTACACGGTTGCATTTTTAAATAATTTTTATCTATTTTTGTTGACTATGAAATGGCACTGCGTAGACTCAAATAATACAATTTTCAAACTAAAAATACTTGACATTTCTGTTAACTGTCAGACTAGTTGTTTTTTCCATGGCATACTGCAATTAATTCACGTCACGTTAGGAATGACTGAAATCGAATTTACTGAAAAACGGTATACATCCTATTGAAATTTAACAAGAGTACATTTTTTATGTTAAATACTTAATATTTTAATATTTTGGAGTCAGAAACTAGAAAAATATAACTACAAAAAAGATATCACTAAATTTGTACCAGAGCCTTGCATTTTCTCACGCCCCTGTAGAAAATTTTGAAATGTAGTTTATGAGACTTATTAAGCACGTCAAGGTTAATGTCTCACCAAAATTTCGTGACTTAAGGTTTTCGTAATTTTCGACTTGTTTTACAAGGTCACAAGTTTTGAATAGTTACTACTATTACAATTTGTATATCGTTTTTTCTCTGAACAATTTTCCATAGAGACCAAATACTTGTTCGTATTTCTTCCTTGATTTCTTTGGCTCAAGTAACACGCTTGGAAACAACACTATAAGCTTCGTTCCCAACATCTGATGGCAAATCATCGCTTGAACTCATATTTACGTTCACAATAACGTTACGACAAATAATTTAATAGCACATGTTTACCCTGCTTGGATACCTTCTTCTTTATTGATTTTTACATTATGTCATACTAGAATATAAATTATGTATAATAATACTATTGGTGTATTAATAGAATGTCTTCTTGGGGAATGGGGGCAAATGACACCAATTCTTCAGTTTTACAACCAAAAAAAAAGTAGGTGGCAACTAAGCTTACCTTACAAAATTTTGACAATTTTGTTCCATCTGGAAATTGCTTCCTTTGCCCCCCTTCCCCCTAAATATACTACTGTTATATGTATACGTAAAGATATACAAACTTCACATGCTTGGGGTAATAATATCTATATTCCACTTATAGCATATTGCGACAAAGCTTTTTATATTTTCTATTTTGCTGCATTGCAAGTGTCCTATACAGAGTGAACCGTAGATAATGGCCCATTCAGACTTACTAGATTTTTCCCTTCAAAATATTACGATTTAAGCCAATCAAATTGCCTTAAAAAATGTTGATAATAAAAAAACATAGGTACAGGGTGTTATACTTACAATTTAAAAATTATTTCTAATAATTACACTGTCTTTAAATTTATCAACTTAAAAATTTGGGAATAGATGTTTTTGGATATGAAAAATCATAATCTGTTGTCTATCTTGACGTATTTTTTAGAAGGCGCCACATCCGTCATGTTTGTGACGTAAATGTGAACGTAACTTTTTTAACGTTATCACGATTTTTATGATAAAAATTTTTAATTTTAGATTGTTTTGGAGGAAAAATGTGTATTGGAAATTGGCCATTTTGAAGAAAATAGCATAGTTCCTTGTACAATATTTGAACGTAGTAAGTGCCAAAATTCTCTTGCAAATTGGATATGTAGAAGGTATACTGATTCTTGAAGCTCTAGATAGTCGTCCTGAATTAATTTGTGGAAAATCCGCAATGTGAATAAATTCTTCGTCTTTTTTCTTTAAATTATACAATACAATACAATAACTTTATTCCTTTTGATTAATAATTACATTAATATTAACATTATTAATCCGTCATCAAACACATTAATACAATACAATAATACAGATATATATATAATATATTATCGTCATAATATAAATCACAAGCAAATAATAATACAAGTAATAAGACAAACAAGTTAATTAGTACCTGAGTAAAGCTCATTAATGTCATAGAAACATTTATCGATTAAGTATATACTTTTTAGTACATTTAACAAACATGTTTTTTGTACTATAAAGTTTAATCTTCGTGGGTAATCAGTTGAAAATGTCTAGGCCTTTAACAAAAGGCAGATTTTTACAAATATTAAGTCTTTTATAAGGAGTATAAAAGTTATTTCTTGTTATAGTAAAATAATGATGATGTTTGATATTCCTAGCAAATAAATTTTGCTTATCATAAACATAAGTGCAGATTTCCAGCAAATATATACATGTAAGTGCCAGCTTTAACTTTTGGAAGAAGATACAACAAGATGTTTGCGTTGATACACCCACCAAAATTCTTATAATACGTTTCTGACAAATAAACACGTCGAATGCCATTGTAGCCAAACCCTAAAAACATATACCGTACTTTATTCTACTATAATCCTGAGCATAATAAACAGAAATGAGTTGGTTCATATTAAGTACCTATTTCAGGTTTCGAAGGAGGTAGCAAAAAGAAGCCAGTTTGGAACATAGTCCAGCACAATGATTTTTCCAGCTGATAGTTTCATCAATCGTTAAACCCAAAAACTTAACATTAACCGCCCTTTCCAGGATATCACCACCAACTGAAATATTAATATCTAAGTTATTATGATTCTGTCCTATCCTATGTAGCTAGTTTTGGAATTATTTAAATATAAATAGTTGGAATTGAACCAATCACGTAAATTAACCAAAGTAGCATTACAGTTGTTCTCAAGTATAATTTTATCTCTATGGGAAATAACTAGAGAAGTGTCATCGGCATACAGTGTTGGAGATACATATCGTGGGAGACAGCTTTCAAGGTCATTACCATATATTAGGAACCACATCGGGCCGAGTACAGAGCCCTGTGGTACCCCGACAGATACTTCAGTTAGTGGTGAAATTCTTAAACAGATTGTTTAAATTGTTCCTTATCAGGTTGTAATCTATTTCTAAATCGTCCTAAATATTCTCGTTACCCAGCACGTTCATTGGAATTTAACTGTCAAAATTACATATCCGAATATGAAAAATTTTGTCTCAGAATTTTGCGATTTTGTAATTGATTTTAACCAAAACTGGATAAATACCTTACATTTAGAAATACTTATTAACTTTGACATAAATTTTGTCTAATAAGTGTTAAAATTTAGCTTATTATTGATGCCTACTACGTTAAAATATTGTACAAGGAACTATGCAGATGATTGTTGAAAAGTTATTTTCTCAAAAATTGCCAATTTCTATATACCTTTCTTCCTCAAATACAATGTAAAATCAAGACTTTTTATTATAAAAAATGTGATAACGTTAAAAAGTTACGCTCACAATTTCGTCACAAATATGGCGGATATGGCGCCCTCTAGGAAATGCGTAAAAATAGACATATTATGATTTCTCATGTCCAAAATCATCTATTCCCAAATTTTTAAGTTGATACAGTCAAAGACATAGTCAAACACAGTGTAAACGAAATCTAGTATGTCTCCAAAAGAGCTACTACTTACGGATCACCGTATATATTTGACATGTAGTTTTCACCAACAGATTTGACCTCGTTTTTTCTTCATTTTTCCTGTTTGCCAAATACAACAAACTGCAGTAATTTTGCGCTCCCTAACCCCTATTAGACATTTATACTGCTAATATCCTCGATATTATTATAGTAAGCTCGTTGCAGGTTTTACCAATCAGCTGAGTGGTCCTGCTTTAAACCAGGCCACAATAGAAGCGTCCCCACAACAACCTGCTCCTCCTTCGAGGCCCATCCAGCAGGATTATTATAAGCCCAAAGAGTATGATCCCAGCACAGCAATAAATCCTCTCATCAGGCCAGGTAAATCAGTGATGTATATATGCTTGCAGTGCATGCAAACGATGTTTATATGATTTCATATAGAGGATTATGAAGTAATGCAGGAATGGAAGTAGCGTGTTAGTTTAAAAAGAAAAATTCTTCTCGAATACTTCTGCGCTTTACATTCAACAATTTTTTAAATATCACGTTTCACTATGAATAATATGTATTTAATGTAAGGGTAATAGAACATAAAAATAAGATCTTGTTTTCAAAATTCATAGTATTTTTTGATTTATTAAGATGGGTAGGTAATAAATTTGTTCCAAGCGTCAGTTTGGGACTGTTTCAAACTATCGCAGATATGCGACCAATTATGTTGCTCCTATACTTTCAGCGATATCAAAGCAATATTCGCCTGGTCAAACAATTCCTGACAGTTTGAAACCAATTTTTTGCGCTCTAGGAACAAAGCTAATATGTACCATAATTGTACTGAATATGACGTAGTTAAAATTACACTTCATAAAGTGCAATTAGAGGTTTTTTAGTTTAAAACGTATAACGTACTTAGTTGCTAAAAAAGTAAAAATTCCATAAACTTACTAACGAAAAAGACTGCCATAATACAGTTATTTATGCAACAAGTGCAAAACGTAAAATTAAGCTTATGGCCTCGTTGTACAAGTTCACGTTGCGTGCAATAAACACTTTTTGTACGAGTTGCATACAATATGTTTTCTACTTTCATGCAAAAACCAAAAAATATGTTGTAATTCAGTTGATATTCAAAATAAACTAATTTTATTTATAATAAATTGCATGTTCTAGTAATTATTCTAGTTTATATAAAATTGAGAGCCTATAAAATTTTCTACAAGATCCATTTTTTCGCTAGAATGTACCGCATCGGAGGTATCTGTTCCCAAAAGTTGACAATTAAAGAAAAGAAAAAATATGACAGAAGTTTTTTCACATTTCTACCGGTAACGCCTTGGTCTTTTGTTTTACACTAAAGTTTCCATAAGGGAATGTTTTACAGCGATATATTTTGTTCAAGAATATATGTGCATAAGCTAATTTATTCTCCAATGGGTCAAAAGTTACAGCAATTTGAATTTTTTGGTTAAAAGTACTTATACAATTTCAGTTTCCAGTTGATGTCGATACACTTTTTTATCTGATAGCACCTTTCCTGTTACGCCGACTTAGTGCTATTGGGAGAGGCGCTATTCCATCAAAAACAATGATATATCTTCTGCCTGGATAGTGGGTCTTGACGAAATTCACGTACATATCACAAATTGTGGAATCTGGAGATTTTCTTTCCTTGATCGCCCTATTTAAAATAAAGTCTCTATCAATAAAATAAAGGTTTGGTAGATGTCCTGATTAGTTTAAATAACTAAAGTACTGTGATTTTGGTTTTTCTCATACAATCCTCATTCAATAAGGTCAAGGGAAATGCCATTCCTACTGCAAATAATTGCTGTAATTTCTAACCCAAGGGAGATAAATTAGCATATGTATTTATAATCTTGAATCAAATTTGTTGCTTTAAAACATTCTCTGATGGGACTTTTATGTAAAACAAACAGTCGAGGAGTTACCAGAAGAATTGTGGCAACAAATGTTTGTTAACATTTTTTGAATATCGACATAACGAAAAAATTTTGTAGAAAATTTTATAAGCTTTCAAGTTTATGTAAGGAATTCCCAACCACATTCCCGTGGAAAAATATTTTCCCCCCCTCAATGCACGCTACAACCCCTTCTTTGCTAAGACTATCAGTTGTTATTGGGTTTGTTCCAACAACAGCAAGAATCGATTCCAAACCATCCAGAACTATTCAGTCAGTTCAGTTGTTATTGTACTTTTGGCGAATGCGACGTAAGACGGAGTTGGTCAAACATTTCTGACAGTTCTGAACCAGTTCTCGACAGCTGTTGGAACAAACCTATTATAATAATCGATAGGCATTAAATTTTATTACTGCACTAATAAACGCTTAATGTTGCCCTCAGAAGGCGGAATTTACAGGCAAGTCGTATGGGTTGTTCTGTACCCCATTCACTGGCTCTCTCGGATGACTATGCCCGACTGTCGAACTGAAAAGTACAGAAATTGGTACCCATTTACATTTTTTGTTTCCATGGTTTGGATTTCATTTTATTCGTACTTTATGGTATGGATGATTACGCTAATAGGTGAGTAGTAAATGCATGTAATTTTTAATTAACTATTCTTACTACGGAGACGATTTAAGTAGATTTTCTCGGTTTATTATACCAATTTTATTTTTCCTGGAATACTGCTACATACATATAGGATGTCTCGCACGGAGAAGGTGCATGTAATGTTGGCTAGAATATTGAAATTTACTAAAAAAAAAAGACTAAATCGATGTTATAACTTTTCAAAGTGAAGTCTACTTTATTTATATTAAAGAATTATTATCTGCACGTTTTTTTACTTACAAGTATACAATTTAGAAACATTATGGGTTATAAATGGATCATAAATTCAAGATTGAAATATCATAAGATGATGACACAGTACTACAAAAGTGGGTTGTCTAACGCACTGTAGTTACACAGTGTGTGGCGTCTTTGAAATAAAATACAGATTTCTGGGAATATTCGGAATAAGAAAGTCAAAGTAAAAAATCATACTCAGATTTTTCCAAGAAAATTGAACTTCAATTTTATAGTGAAAAAATAAATCCTAGTACGGCCCTGGTCAAAGCCGAGTCTGTGTTGCCAAATGGTATAATTTTGCGGAAACTTGTAAAACGAACAAATAAAAAAATAAAGGTATTCATACACTAATTAATGTTCAACTGTTTGACAGCTATGAACCTAGCGATTTCCTATCTAAAGGCCGAGTCAGTGTTGCCGGATGCATAATTTTACGGAAATTTGTAAAATAATAAAGATAAAAGGTTTTCAAACAATAATTTTGAACGGGATTGTTTACGAAACTTTAGGCTAGTTGTCAATACAAACTGATATAACCTTACTAACATCTCATAATTATGTTTAATGTTTCTTCAGGGCTAGACTAGAAGCAATAAAAATTAATAGCAAAAGGTAGGTAAAGTTTAAAAGTAATATATTGCTACGGAAGCTCACCTACCTTTTTAGTTTGTTAATTATGTTCCTGTTTGCGTTAGAATTTATAATTTTTGCAATACCTTTATTTTGACGTTTTCCAGAATCTTCTAGGGTATATTCTATTTGTTTCTCGACACGTTCTCGAGATCGCAGAAACTTCGAGAACTCTAAAAACCTATATAAGCGAATCGGTTTCTCCGTCACAGTCAATTTATATTGGGCAGTTAAACGCGAATGACTGAAACGTCAAAGTAAAGAATCTGACAATTGTGAATTTGTTGAAGGATATTTCTTGTGTAAGCAAGAGTGACAATAAAGTTTGTTTGTCTACGTGACGTGTTTCTACGCTATGATGCTTTGGAATTACAGAATATTAAAGTTGTTACTTTTTAAATATATCTCAGATGAGAGAGAACATTTTGTGTAACACTAAATTTTCCTGCTACAAAAATGTCTTATCAGCAGGGGGGACTAATAACTCTTTTTTCTACTAAAACTTCTAATCACTTTTTAAAAGCTTTTTTTTTCTAAAGCCTCTTTGTGGTAATTTTTTTATAAGATGAACCGTATTTCAGAGAACAGCTTTGAAAAATGTTTTTTTAGAATTTTTAAGATATCTGCAATTAAAAAACAATATTGTAAAAATTTAACATTTATAAAAATCTAATCAAGCTATTAACATCTTTTTTCTTCTTTTAACGACAAAGTAGATCAGGCTTTATATTATTCTTATAAAAAGGTAGGTATGTTTTGCTAATATATACAAGATAATCTGCCAAATAATAATTATATAGGTTTTAGATTTTTGTTTTCTCTATTTTACATTATTTCTTAACTGCAGCTTAAAAATGATTTCATAACATTAACAAGAAGACATCATACTACAAAATAATTACAAGAAAGCCACTGGTCACATTCAATAAATTTTATAATAGGAAACTGTAGTGCTTTTAAGATCCTTCACATCACCAGAGAGATATCGTTTTAGAGATATTTTGAATAAAATATTTAAAAGATATCATCTTCAACACCTCAAAAGTGATGCAGTTTAAAGGCAGTGCTTATATAGCAAAAGCATATTATTGTTTTCTGATGTTGTCTCGTTCTGTGAATTTTTCAACCTGGAAACTGAAGCATCATGTATAATCTAAATCTAAAAGACAAATAAATAAATAAAAGAATTGAACACTACTGTTTTTTTACAGGAGGTGATATTTAATATTTGTTTCTGAATAAATAATTGTTTTTCAGGTTATACATTATACATACCAGATACAGTGATGGGCCTTACCTTCGTTGCGGCTGGAGTTTCTGTTCCTGATGCTTTATCTAGTATAGCAGTGATAAAAGAAGGGTAAAAATATATTTACTTGTCTCCAAATCATTTTCCATGTATATTTTAAACACAGAATCTATACAGGCTGTTAGTGTAAAAAGCTAAGCCAATTTTTCTACCCATCAAAATTTACAAATAAATATTAGCGGATATTTTTATATTAACATTAAATAAAACTAACTGCTTTGATCATACTCTCGTAAAGTGAATATGTATTAATTACTTTATGAATTATACATGAGGAAATTTTTCTGGAGAAGTTTTATTCTCAGTAATTTATAAGACTCTTATTACACTAGGTATGGTGATATGGCCGTATCCAATGCAGTGGGATCAAACGTGTTTGATATTCTGGTTTGTTTGGGTCTTCCCTGGTTCATTAAGACAGCCATTGTGAGTCCTGGATCTACTGTAAAAGTTAAAAGCAAAGGTAGGTATAGTAAAATAGCTGCTGGAGTAACACTTATGGTAATCAAAGTCAAACGATAGTCAAAGTATTGATAGAGTAGCAGGAATATATTCGCTATATTGAAGGAAACCAACAGATTGATGCACTACTTTGTGCAGTCTTCAAAGTCATTTTGTGAGGCATAACAATTACCGGCAGGCGAATGTCTGGATTCATGGGCGTAGACCATAGCGGTTGATGAATAAGACCTGTAGGATGTTAAAGTTTGTTTATACTAATCAAAATCGTACCGTGTTCAATAATAATTAGTCTTTACGCAATGCTTTTCTATATTCGTCGAAGATTTTCCAATATTGATGTATGTGTCCGAATAGTGTTGTAGCTGAGAATTCATATAACATGGTAAATGCCTTTATAGGATACTTATAGATCGAAAATGTCCCACTTTTATAAAATACTTTTGTAATGTAACAGTTTCATAAAAAATGTATAAACCACTTTTAAAACAATTTTATACAGCAACTATCAAAATGTTTTTAGTCTGTATTTTGGTATTATTTAAAGAAACATTATATTTTTTTAGTGAAGAATATTAAAAGCAAATTATTTTAAGACTGGTGTATAATGCAGATTCATAATTAGTTGTGCTTATATTTAAAAATGGGGTAGCCTAAACTCAATGGCGATCATTGGTGTAAATGGTAGATAGGTACTTACAATATTGTCTGAAGCTATTTATTTGTGGCATAATTTTAGTTTTTCTTTAGTTTTATTGGGTTTTTGCCACACTTCTGAAAAAATAAAGATTATTTAAATAAGCCCTTGCGCCAAACGAAATGAAGGAATATATGTCGGGTGCAGATATTTTTCCACAATATAGTACGCCGGTTTGTTTTTCTAGGTTATGGGACAAGATGGGTTATGTCGCGGGTGCATTATCTATTGTAATGTGTGAAAATGTATAGTTTGTAACGAAATAATGAAAAGCGAATGAAAAATACTGGAGCTAACTGGATTAACTGTTATCTAGCAAGTATTATTACTAATAAGAATGATTGGTCGTTCCTGCATTTTGAAACGCTGCAAAAAACGACCGCATGGTGCCTGACATTTTTGACAGATGTAAGCCACATGTAAGCTTTATCATAGGCGCAGACTTTTCGTAGGAGAAGAGGGTTTTGCCCCATCTTTTAAATTTCCGAGCTAAATTTATGGAACAATTGTTTTATTGTCATTTACCTTCCTGAGCACGTAGTTAAAATTTGTGTACTTAGTCATAGTTAACTCTGTATATTATACAAGCGAATGATAAGGATTACTACTGTTTCTATTGCTACTACTATTACCAAATTCCCAATCTGTTCTGTTAGCCTTCATCATAATTTGCAAAAAATATTTACATGTATTTTGCCAACAAAAGTAATGGGGTACGACAAAGCCATTTTCGGTACTGACATGTAGAAATACCGTGTTTAAGAGGAAAGCTCTCGAACACAGTATGTATGTGTGTGTGCGTATAAATTACGTCTCATTTATTTCCGATATGCACTTACTGTTTAAAATAAATATATGTTCATATTGCTACTGTGCTGTTAGAGTCCACCACAGGAAACTTATTCTTGTCAACGAGAACATTTATTTTTTTGATCATGTGCATTTTTACGTTTCTCATTACATTACTTCAAATAATAACAAAATAATGAATTGACAATGCAATTATTTTACTATGATTTATTATAACAAATAGTGGAAATGACCACCTTCAGCCAAAATACATGCTCCAGATCTCCTTGAAATTGCAGGTCGAACAAGTGCAAAAATTCCAGGAATAGCTCTATCACATCACAACCAGCTATAATTTGTTGGCGTATGTGCTCCTCAGATATAATGTGGCCCTTGTAAACTAATGTCTTGAGATGTCCGCAAACAAATAAATCAATCTAAATCTAAAGCTGATGACTTATTATTTATCTACAAAATTCAAAATTATTAATTTATCCTCAAGCAACACTGGTAATTTTTCTTGAAGAAAGTGCAAACAGCTCTGTAATTAAACAATAGGACCTATTATACATTTTTGTGAGCAATACTTAAGAACAATATCTATTCTGTCGTTATAAATAACGAAAATGAGCTAAGAGAACGAATTCGTGCCGCTGCTCAAGATATCGCTACGAATGAAGACATGTTACGCAGAGTACAAATAAACTTTGTACGAAGAATAAATCTTTGCATACAAGAAAATGGTGGACATTTCGAGCATTTACTTTAATTATTTATGTTTGCGTTTACTTATTATTTTTTTAGTATTAAGATCACTGCAAACAATAGATTTAGATGTGTTTTTCTCGGAAACCGTTGTTCCAAGCGATTTTAATAGGGTAACCTTTCTTAACTATAAAAGACTGGGGAAGAGATTTTTCTAGTCCAAAATAATGTACAGGGTGGAACAAAAAAGTTGTAACGGTTTAAATGGCTCGAAATCGTCGCCGGTGGCGCCCTCTAGAAGATCTGCCAAAATGGACAATAATATTGAATTTGTCATCTCAAGAAACCCCTGGATACAAAATTTCGTGAAATTAACGTGAAATAGTCGAAAGTTATTAAAGAAAACGCGATTTATTTTTTAACCTGTGACACCCTGTAGCTCCCTAATTATCAACTTTTGGACTAAGGCAAGTTTAGTTAAATCGACTTATTTTCAGCTATACTTTATGTGGCGAAACGCTGTCCCAACCTTTTAGGGACACCCTGTATAAGCTACGTATAAACTCAACTAATACTTTATAATGGTTTTGTAAGTACGAATATGACTTTTGTTCATAATTTGCATGGTTGTAGGTTGTCAAAATTCACGGAATTGGCATTAACATGGTATTCTGTATTTTAAGAGAGTTTTAAGTATCCCGCAATTTGTTACGAGAGTTTTGCGTTTACTATGGTGGTAGCAGAGAAAGTACAGCTATGTGATGTAATGTTATAACCAAGTATTGCCTATATTCTGAACTATCGCCTACATGAATCTTTTAACTTAAAAATTAGTATTACTTTCAATAAAAACAAAGCGTCTCAAACTTCTTCCTCAGACTGTTTATTTGTTTTTTGTCAGAATAGATATTCTAACTATTCCTATATTCCTAAAGCTCTGATTTAACGTGCTGTCCCGAATTTTGTTACAAAAGTTGCTACAAAAATGAAATGGTATTGTTAATGAAAAGAAAGACATTTATTTCATTTTATAATTAACTTCGGATAATAACTGATGTTTCAAAGCATACCTAAAAAAAAGTAATGTACCTACTAAAATGTCATTTCTTTCAGGTCTCCCGTATTCTACTTTATCGCTTTTATCCACTATAGTCCTTTTGGTTGTGGCTACCCATATGAACGGTTGGAAATTAGACAGAAGATACGGTATCATATTAATGATATGGTATTTAATTTTCATCACCTTCGCTAGTATATATGAATTTAATGTTTTCCAGCCATGTGAAGAAAGCGACTGGTAAATGTTGTTTCTCTTTCTTTTTGTATTTAAGCTCAACAATTAATGTATCAATTGTATAAAGCTAGTTGCCTGTTTTCCCGAAGTTCTACAGTCACACCATACGTTGCACGAAAAGTAAGGTTTTGGTACTACTTTGTAAATATTGCCTATTTTAATAATTATGCGTTAAAACGCGTTTATAATTTATTCTTTATCTAACTTAAAGAGAATGTAGCCGAACTATTAATTTTAGATATTGCAAAAGTTGAGAGAAGAATCTCTGCTGTAAAAACAAAAATTGATTTAAAAAATTAAACCTGCTTCATTTTTGCCAGTATTTTTCTGTCTTCCAATATACGTTTTTTATTTCTAAATTTCTTACACAAATTTTCAATAGAACTACATAAATAATCGATTTGAAAATTTTATGGGGATCTATTTTTAATACAGAAAATACACATTTTATTTATGTTTAAACACAGCTGTAGGTTTAAAGTTAATAATATTAACGTGCCAAGACGATAAAATTGCACTTTGTACTTAGCGGGTACAAGTACAGAGATACGCCGCAACATAAAAGTTTCCAGCCAGAATCAGTATCATATTTTATTTAAATTATGACAACTTACTCGCTGTTTATTATACATGTGCCAAGACAAAAGAGGTCCAAAAGTATTTACTGTAACTACCCCTAAGGTTATAATTATTTCTAATGGAAAGGAGAACGTTCGAGATCTTTGTGTCTGTAACGTCTAAATATGCTGGGCATTCTCTTCTAAGCCGAGAACACTGCAATGGACATTTTGCAACATTAAAAGAAGTCAAATTGTTATTTTTTTAAAGTACATGTCCGCATGTCCATGAAGATTATTAATGTTGTTTTATAACTAACCCTTAAATTTAAAGAAATGTATATTAAATTTCACAATAATGAAACAGAATTGGCTGATGTATCGTCTCGTTTTACTTACATGTGCAAGAGTTCCAGATCCAAAAAACAAAATATATAATTGTAAAACTATCCTCATACAAATTGTAATCCGATGTAAAATTTTATGTAGAAGTGAAAAGAGAGGGGATAACTACTGTATAAGTACCTCCTTCACCAGATCGGGTTATACAAATGTCATATGAACTGTCACTTTTTTATAATTTCTCTATAACCACATCACTTGAACGAGTTTGATTACCAATATGTTTTGGTAAATACATTTGGATAGCTTGAATAGGTATATTGACACGTATTAACACGCGCCATAATCATTGATGCCTTATAAAATTTATATTAATATTTCATCAGTTTAAACATATAGTATGCATTTTAGGTTAGAAACCTTTATGTCTGCGTTTTGACAAAAAAGCTCGGTACAAGTATACTTATGCATTTTTGTGAGGAAAAGCTTTTCCCATTGAAATAGTAATAATGAAGAAAACAGTCTATTTTTTCCTTCCGTAGGAATAATAAATGTGACATAAATTATTACATATTTTATTATATGAACTAGAAAGGTGGCAAGTCGGCATTCGCCGACTTGACCTTTCTTGAGTAGGGTTAGTTTTTTTAAACACCATGTATTTTTCGATAATTAGTGCGTTAAGAGACCTCCGATGGAAGTTGAGTAAAATAAATTAGTCAGTTCTCTTAATTTTGAGACTTTTTTAACGTTCAACATTTTTCCAACACTTTGTATATAAAACGGTCTTTCGTACATCCGACAACCCATCCGAAGCAAAAAAATAAATTTATTCCATGAATATTGGGAGTTTCAATATTGGTTCAGTTTTCTTAAACACCCTGTATTGTTTTCATTAAAATAGTTTCCATATAGACCATTGTTAAAAGTTTCATCAAAGGAATATTATACTTCCATGAAGCTTTCTAGAGAACAGTCAGTTTTTAAACACCCAGTAGTTTTTTAATTAGTATAGTTTTCTTACAGACCGTTGTGAAAAGTTTCATTAGAAAATATTCCATGAATTGTGAGGATATTTAAAGAATGGTTTGGTTTTGTTAAGCACCCTGTATATTTTCATTAGTATAATATTTTTACAATCGTGAAAAGTTTCATAAAAAAAAAAATTCCATAAATTTTGTGGATCTAGAGAATGGTTCTTTATTTTACACCCTGTATTTTTTCATAAGTATGTATTCATATACATAATAATACCAAAGTATATATTTTTATAGTTTTTACAAACTATTGTAAAAGTTTCATCAGAAAGAAAAAAATTTAAATCCACGAATTTTCAGGATTTTTAGGGAACAGTTCGGTATTTTTAAACCCCCTGTATTTTTTCATTAATATAGATTTTTACAAACTATTGTATAAAGTTTCATCAAAAAGAATTTTCTAATTCCATGAATTTTGAGGATTTTTAGAGAATGGTTCGTTATTTTTAAACACTCTCTATTTCTTAATTAGTATATTTTTCCTACAGAACATTGTATAAAATTTCATCAAACAGAATTTTTAATTCCAAGAATTTTGAAAATTTTTAGAGAATGGTTCGTTATTTTTAAACACTCTGTATTTCTTAATTAGTATATTTTTCCTACAGAACATTGTATAAAGTTTCATCAAAAAGAATTTTTTAATTCCATGAATTTTGAAAATTTTTAGAGAATGGTTCGTTATTATTAAACACTCTGTATTTGCTTCGATAGTGAGTGTCATAATAAATCCTTGATGGAAGTTTAATAAATAAAAAAAAATTTCCATGAATTTTGGGAGTTTCAATATTTGTTCAGTTTTCTTAAACACCCAGTAGTTTTTTAATTAGTATATATTTCTTAGAGACCATCGTGAAAAGGTTAATAAAATAATATTCATTGAATTATTGTGGGGTTTCTTAGATTATTTTTTTGTTTCGTTTAGCACCCTGTATATTTTCATTAGTATAATATTTTTAATATCGTAAAAAGTTTCATAAAAAATAAATTTCAATAAATTTTGTGGATCTTGAGAATGGTTCTTTATTTTACACCCTGTATTTTTCATAAGTATGTATTCATATACATAATAATACCAAAGTATATATTTTTATAGTTTTTACAAACTATTGTAAAAGTTTCATCAGAAAGAAAAAAAAAATTTTTAATCCACAAATGTTCAGGATTTTTAAGGAATGGTTCGGATTTTTTAAACACCCCGTATTTTTTTCGATAATTAGTGCGGTAAGAGTCCCCCGACGGAAGTTTCGTACCAAAATAATGTTCAGTTCCTTAATTTTGACATTTTTAACGTTTCACATTTTCCAACACTTTGTATTTAAGACGGGCCTACGAACGTCACAGAACCCCTCGAAGCGAAAAAACCGAAAATTTCCTCGAATCTGTAATTTTTATTTTTTCTCGTCAATTTTATCGTAACACCCCGTACATCGAGCTTTTTGAGTCGCACTGTATATAAGCGAAGCGACTTGAAGTCTGCCATATTGTCTAGCTCACTGATACCACCTATTCATTCCATTTATGCAAAGTTCAATGCAAATAGCAATAGCGGATGGAAATATTTGACAGCTGTTCTATGGCTTCCGTCATTTTGACCCCGTCTTGGTCTGCCATATTGTCTAGCTCACTGATACCACCTATTCATTCTATTTATGCAAAGTTCAATGCAAATAGCAATAGCGGATGGAAATATTTGACAGCTGTTCTATGGCTTCCGTCATTTTGACCCCGGTCTTGCTTATAATTTTCGCAAATTTCGATACAAAACGAATTCAAAACCAAACGCTCGCATAACACAACGTATCTAGAGACTTCAAATTTACCGTTTTCGGCCTTTGGGGGCCTCCGGTCGACCCATTTAGCGAAATTTTCTGCGATTTATTCGGAAATGTCACCGCGCACTCGCCATTTGACGTTTCTGTAGTCGACGAAAATTTTTGCTATTTTCACTATAAAATCGAATTTTAAACCTAAACCTGAGGCACGACACATTGTAGAAGGTTCAAAGTGTACGTTTCGATATGGCTTTATGGAAATAAAGGTACTTACTTTTCAGAATGTAATCGTTTTGAAGGTTTTGTGAGGACCCGCCATATTGCTAGGCTCTTCTCCCCGTCTCGGTTTGGATTTAAGCAAATTTTTATGGAAAAACGAACTCGAAATCCAGGGCTCGCATAACGGAAAGTATCTAGAGACTTTAAACATACCTTTTCTGGCATTGGCGGCCCTCCGATCGACCCTTTTAGCGAACGTTCCTAAATTTTATCGGGAGCTGTCACAGGCGTGCACCGTCCTGGTAGCCGTTTGACGTTTAGGACGGCCGGCGGCCGAGCGAATGCGAATACCGCCGAACGTGTAATTGAGTAAAACTTTCGTTATTTTCACTATAAAATCGAATTTTAAACTCAAACCTGAGGCACGCGACACATTGTAGAAGGTTCAAAGTTTACGTTTCGACATGGCTTTGTGGAAACGAATGCGGGAAAATACGAAAATATCGAATCCGAAATAGTTGGACGTCTACCCATATCTGACTGACGTTTCTCGAATTCCCGGCTATATCTATCTCTTTTTCGCGACATCCGCGAAAATGGAAAACTGGCGGCCGCGGACCTCCGGAAAAACGCAAAATTCGCCCCGAAAAAGGTAAAGAGAAATCACCAAAATACGCCCACCGGACAACCGAAGGACCGAACTCGGCTTCGCGCACCCGGGCTCGCCGCTGCGCGGCTCGCGAAAAAAGCCTTAGGTAATGCAAAACGCCACTTTCGAGAGAAAAAACAACGGATTTTAATATATAAGAACTAGAAAGGTGGCAAGTCGGCTATCGCCGACTTGACCTTTCTTAGTAGGGTTAGTTTTTAACCAGCATGTATATTTTCGATAATTTGTGCGTTAAGAGACCCCCGATGGAAGTTGAGTAAAAAAAAATTGTCAGTTCTCTTCATTTTGAGATTTTTTTAACGTTCAACATTTTTCCAACACGTATATTAAATGGTCTTTCGTACATCCGACAACCCATCCGAGGCAAAAAAATAGTTTGTTGTTTATAGTTTTTTACAAACTATTTTAAAAGTTTCATCAAAACCAAAAAGAGCTTTTAATTCCAAGGTTTTAGGATTTTTAGAATGATTCGATTCTCTTAAACACCCTGTATTGTTCCCATTAAAATAGTTTCCATATAGACCATTGTTAAAAGTTTCATCAAAAGAATATTATACTTCCATGAATGTTTCTAGAGAATGGTTCAGTTTCTTTAAACACCCAGTAGTTTTTTAATTAGTATAGTTTTCTTACAGACCGTTGTGAAAAGTTTCATTAGAAAATATTCCATGATTTGTGAGGATTCTTAGAGAATGGTTTGGTTTTGTTAAACACACCGTATTTTTACATCAGTATAATTTTGTTACAATCGTGAAAAGTTTCATAAAAAAAATTAAATTCCAAAAATTTTGTTGATCTAGAGAATTGGTGTTTATTTTACACCCTGTATTTTTCATAAGTATGGATTTATATAGCTACATAATAATACTTATGTATGTTTTATAGTTTTTACAAACTATCTTAAAAGTTTCATCAAAAACAAAAAAGAGTTTTTAATTCCAAGTTTTAGGATTTTTGAATGATTCGATTCTCTTAAACACTCTGTATTGTTCTCATTAAAATAGTTTCCATATAGACCACTGTTAAAAGTTTCATCAAAAGAATATTATACTTCCATGAAGGTTTCTAGAGAATGGTTCAGTTTTTAAACTCCCAGTAGTTTTTAATTAGTATAGTTTTCTTACAGACCATTGTGAAAAGGTTGATAAGAAAATATTCCATGAATTGTGAGGATTCTTAGAGAATGGTTTGGTTTTGCTAAACACCCTGTATTTTTTCATTAGTATAATTTTTTAACAATCGTGAAGTTTTATAAAAAAAATAAGTTTTTCCATGAATTTTGGGACTTTCAATATTGGTTCAATGGTTTTGTTAAACACCCTGTATTTTTCATTAGTGTAATTTTTTACAATGGTGAAAAGTTTAATAAAAAAATTAAAATCCATAAATTTTTTCCATGAATTTTGGGAGTTTAAATATTGGTTCAGTCTTCTTAAACACCCTGTTATATTGTTCTCATTAAAATAGTTTCTTACAGACCATTGTGAAAAGTTTTATAAAAAAAATAAATTCCATAAATTTTGTGGATCTAGAGAATGGTTTTTTATTTTACACGCTGAATTTTTTCATACGTATGTATTTATATACATAATAATACCAAAGTATATATTTTTTATAGTTTTTTTACAAACTACTGTATAAAGTTTCATCAGAAAGCAAAAAAAAATAAAAAAAAAATAAATCCACAAATTTTCAGGATTTTTAGGGAACGTTTCGGTTTTTTTAAACACCCCGTATTTTTTCATTAGTATATTTTTCCTACAGAACATTGTAAAAAGTTTCATCAAAAGAATATTTTAATTCCATGAATTTTGTTGATTTTTAGAGAATGGTTCGGTTTTTAAACCTCCTGTTTTTTTCATTAGTATAGTTTTTTACAAACTATTGTGAAACGTTTCATCAAAAAGAATTTTTTAATTCCATGAATTTTGAGGATTTTTAGAGAATGTTTCGTTATTTTTAAACACTCTGTATTTCTTCATTAGTCTATTTTTCCTACAGAACATTTTATAAAGTTTCATCAAAAAGAATTTTTTAATTCCATGAATTTTGAGGATTTTCAGAGAATGGTTCGTTATTTTTAAACACTCTGTATTTGCTTCGTTAGTGAGTGTCATAATAAATCCTTGACGAAAGTTTAATAAATAAAAAAAAATTTTTCTATGAATTTTGGGAGTTTCAATATTGGTTCAGTTTTCTTAAACACTCAGTAGCTTTTTAATTAGTATAGTTTTCTTACAGACAATTGTGAAAAGTTTCATAAAAAAACATTCAATGAATTATTGTGAGGATTCTTAGATAATGGTTTGTTTTTGTTAAACACCCTGTATATTTTCATTAGTATAATTTTTTGCCGACGTGAAAAGTTTCGTATTTCAAATTCGGTCTAAACGTAAACAAACAATTTTTTAAATTTCGCGTCTTCAACAGAATTTCATAACTCAAAACGCAAAACGCGAAAAATTTTATTGCGGGCTCACCTTAAGTCGGTTGTGGATTATCACGATACGTAAAACAACAGACCACAGATAAATTAGTTTTGGTAAAACGTAGAACGTGTAATCCACAAACCTAGAAAAAATATAAACAGGGCCAGTGTCATATTACCGACGACCGCAAATTCATGGCTGCCCTAAAAGGTCCAGAATCGCTAAAACTTGGTTTTATGCCAATTTACGTTGGTTGTATTGTAGCGTGAGGCTCATTTGTTTACTGCGATTGGTCACATTCATGTCACATTCTTTAATGACATTTGAAATGACAGCTAGTTAGTTAATTTCAGATTGCAATGCAGCCATCATATTTGCACAACCGCCAACATAAAGCAAATAAAATATCCATATTCTGGACCTTAGGACATCTGGACCATGAATCGACGCAGTCTATATTTTTTCTAGGTTTGTGGTGTAATCTTTTCGTGTTTGAAAAATTAGTTTAAATGGTGTTACAATCCTTGATCTATCAATCCATGGTTAATGGTTTAGGGAGTGCTCAGTGGGAATGATAGACATAAGAGGTTAAAAGAACGCGAGGATACGTAATAGTTTATGTTTGTATTTCAGCATTTATTTGATATAATAAAGAGTTGTTAGTAAAGAGTTCTTAACAATGGGGTAGGTTATCACAGAATCGTATTATTCAGAAACGATCATTTGAAATTTTGTTTGTAATTGAGGGCATATACGCCATTTTAAAGATTTATTTTGGTAGAGAGTATGTGGTATTAAAATAAGAAAAAACCTAATTAAATGTACCCGACAGATAGGTATGTTGAAATAAGAAATATGTGCCTATAATTACATTTGATATACCTACAATATAACGATGAAGAAGCTATCCAGAAAGGTAAATAAAGTACTTAAATACTTTGACTACTGGCAATAATAAAACGTAAAACATATTCATAGATGTCTGTAACTAAAATAGAATAAATTAATCTTCAAAATTGCTTCAATATTACAAAATTCGCAAATACCTTATACCTATATAATTTTTTGCAGCTCGAAATAGTAGACCGCCGTATTGTCTGGCTTATCTTTCCCCGTCTTCTTTCGGATTTACGCACAGTTTAATGCAAAAACGAACTAAAACCCAGCGCTCGCATAACAGAACGTATCTAGAAACTTCAAATTTACCGTTTCGGGCCTCCGATCGGCCAATTTAGCGAAATTTCCTACGTTTTACTCGAAGCTGTCAGCGCACCGCGCCGTTCGGCTCGCTATTTGACGTTTAGGACGGCCGAGCGAATGCGAACCCATGCGAATGCCGCCGAACGTGTAGATGACCGAAATTTTATCAATTTTCTCTATAAAATCGAATTTTAAACTCAAACCTGAGGCACGCGACACATTGTAGAAGGTTCAAAGTTTACGTTTCGACACGGCTTTCTGGAAATGAATGCGGGGAAATGCGAAAATATCGAATCGGAAATAGTTTGACGTCTACCCATATCCGACTGACGTTTCTCCGATTCCCGGGCGATAAGCTCCTCCCGCGCTATCTCCATCCCTCTCGCCGAGAACGGCCCGCAAGGACCCTCCGAAAAACGGAAAATTTACCTAGAAAAACGCGAAAAACGGCCCGCCGAGCGCCTCGTCGCGACGGAGAAAGGACCCAATAAAGTGACTCGCCCGCGGCCGCGTCCCCGACGGGCTCGGCCGAAAAACCACGCGCGAAGCAAAACCGGCCTCCCGGCGGTTTTCGGGCTTCCGATAAGGGGCGTTTTTTTCGACTTTTGTCTCGTTTCCTCGCGAAAACGGAAAAGTAGCGGCCGCAGACCTCGGAAAAACGCAAAATTCGCCGCGAAAAAGTAAAACGAACCAACTAAAATACGCCTAACAGACAACCGCGGGACCGAAGGGCGCTTCGCGCCCTTCGGCTCGCCGCCGCGCGGCTCGCGAAAAAAGCCTTTTGGGACGCAAAACCCCACTTTTTCGCCGCCCCGGTGGGAGCGAGAGGAAATCACGCATTTTAATATATAGTAACTAGAAAGGTGGCAAGTCGGCTATCGCCGACTTGACCTTTCTTAGTAGGGTTAGTTTTTTAAACACCATGTATTTTTCGATAATTAGTGCGTTAAGAGACCGATGGAAGTTGAGTAAAATAAATTAGTCAGTTCTCTTAATTTTGAGATTTTTACCGTTCAACATTTTTCCAACACTTTGTATATAAAACGGTCTTTCGTACATCCGACAACCCATCCGAAGCAAAACAAATAATTTTATTCCATGAATTTTGGGAGTTTCAATATTGGTTCAGTTTTCTTAAACACCCTGTATTGTTTTCATTAAAATAGTTTCCATATAGACCATTGTTAAACGTTTCATCAAAGGAATATTATACTTCCATGAAGGTTTCTAGAGAAAGGTCGGTTTTAAACACCCAGTAGTTTTTAATTAGTATAGTTTTCTTACAGACCGTTGTGAAAAGTTTCATTAGAAAATATTCCATGAATTGTGAGGATTTTTAGAGAATGGTTTGGTTTTGTTAAACACCCCGTATTTTTCATCGGTATAATTTTTTACAATCGTGAAAAGTTTCATAAAAAAATAAATTCCATAAATTTTGTGGATCTAGAGAATGGATCTATATATTACACCCTGTATTTTTCATACGTATGTATTTATATACATAATAAAACCTAAGTATATATATTTTATAGTTTTTGACAAACTAATGTAAAAGTTTCATCAGAAAGCAAAAAAAAATTTTAAATCCACGAATTTTCAGGATTTTTAGGGAACAGTTCGGTTTTAAACACCCGTATTTGTTCAATAGTATATTCTTCCTACAGAACATTGTAAAAGTTTCATCAAAAGAATTTTTTAATTCCATGAATTTTGTTGATTTTTAGAGAATGGTTCGGTTTTTAAATCCTCTGTATTTCTTAATTAGGATATTTTTCCTATAGAACATTGTATAAAGTTTCATCAAAAGAATTTTTAATTCCATGAATTTTGAGGAATTTTAGAGAATGGTTCGTTATTTTTAAACACTCTGTATTTTTAATTAGTATATTTTTCCTACAGAACATTGTATAAAGTTTCATCAAAAAGAATTATTTAATTCCATGAATTTTGAGGATTTTTAGAGAATGGTTCGTTATTATTAAACACTCTGTATTTGCTTCGTTAATGAGTGTCATAATAAATCCTTGATGGAAGTTTAATAAATAAAAAAAAATTTCCATGAATTTTGGGAGTTTCAATATTGGTTCAGTTTTCTTAAACACCCAGAATAGTTTTCTTACAGACCATTGTGAAAAGTTTCATAAAAAAATATTCAATGAATTATTGTGGGGATTCTTAGAGTATGGTTTGGTTTCGTTAAGCACCCTGTATTTTTTCATTAGTATAATTTTTATAATCGTGAAAAGTTTAATAAAAAAATTAAATTCCATAAATTTTGTGGCTGTAGAGAATGGTTCTTTATTTTACACCCTGTATTTTTCATAAGTATGTATTCATATACATAATAATACCAAAGTATATATTTTTATAGTTTTTACAAACTATTGTAAAAGTTTCATCAGAAAGCAAAAAAAAAAATTTAAATCCACGAATGTTTAGGATTTTTAGGGAACAGTTCAGTTTTGAAACCTCCTGTATTTTTCATTAGTATAGATGTTTTAAAACTATTGTACAAAGTTTCATCAAAATGAATTTTCTAATTCCATGAACTTTGAGGAATTTTAGAGAATGGTTCGTTATTTTTAAACACTCTGTATTTAATTAGTATATTTTTCCTACAGAACATTGTATAAAATTTCATCAAATAGAATTTTTAATTCCATGAATTTTGTTGATTTTTAGGAAATGGTTAGGTTTTTAAACCTCCTGTATTTTTCATTAGTATAGATTTTTACAAACCATTGTATAAGGTTTTATCAAAAATAATTTTTAATTCCATGAGTTTTGTTGATTTTTAGAAAATGGTTAGGTTTTTAAACCCTCTGTATTTCTTAATTAGTATATTTTCCTACAGAACATTGTATAAAGTTTCATCAAAAGAATTTTTAATTCCATGAATTTTGAGGATTTTTAGAGAATGGTTCGTTATTATTAAACACTCTGTATTTGCTTCGTTAGTGAGTGTCATAATAAATCCTTGATGGAAGTTTAATAAATAAAAAAATTTCCATGAATTTTGGGAGTTTCAATATTGGTTCAGTTTTTAAACACCCAGTAGTTTTTAATTAGTATACATAGTTTTCTTACAGACCATTGTGAAAAGTTTCATGAAAAATATTCAATGAATTATTGTGAGGATTCTTAGAGTATGGTTTGGTTTCGTTAAGCACCCTGTATTTTCTCATTAGTATGATTTTTACAATCGTCAAAAGTTTCATAAAAAAATAAAATCCATAAATTTTGTGGATGTAGAGAATGGTTTTTATTTTACACGCTGTATTTTTCATAAGTATGTATTCATATACATAATAATACCAAAGTATATGTTTTACAGTTTTCTACAAACTATTGTAAAAGTTTCATCAGAAAGCAAAAAAATTTTAAATCCACGAATGTCCAGGATTTTTAGGGAACAGTTCGAATTTTTAAACACCCCGTATTTTTCGATAATTAGTGCGGTAAGAGTCCCCGACGGATGTTTCGTACCAAAAAATTTTCAGTTCCCTTAATTTTTACATTTTTAACGTTCGACATTTTTCCAACACTTTGTATATAAAACGGTCCTACGCACGTCAGAGAACCCCTCGAAGCGAAAGAACCGAAAATTTCCTCGAATCTGTAATTTTTTTTTCTCGTCAATTTTTATCGTAACACCCCGTACATCGAGCTTTTTGAGTCGCACTGTATATAAGCGAAGCGTGTGCCATATTGTCTAGCTCACTGATACCACCTATTCATTCTATTTATGCAAAGTTCAATGCAAATAGCAATAGCGGATGGAAATATTTGACAGCTGTTCTATGGCTTCCGTCATTTTGACCACGTCTTGGTCTGCCATATTGTCTAGCTCACTGATACCACCTACCTATTCATTCTATTTATGCAAAGTTCAATGCAAATAGCAATAGCGGATGGAAATATTTGACAGCTGTTCTATGGCTTACGTCATTTTGACCCCGTCTTGCTTAGGATTTTCGCAAATTTCGATACAAAACGAATTCAAAACCAAACGCTCGCATAACACAACGTATCTAGAGACTTCAGATTTACCGTTTTCGGCCTTTGGGGGGCTCCGGTCGCCTATTTAGCGAAATTTTCTGCGATTTATTCGGAAATGTCACCGCGCACTCGCCATTTGACGTCGCAAATTTTCGCAATTTTACTATAAAATCGAATTTTAAAAACAGATCTGAGGCACGACACATTGTAGAAGGTTCAAAGTTTACGTTTCGATATGGCTTTATGGAAATAAAGGTACTTACTTTGCAAAATGTAACATTTTGAAGGTTTTGTGAGGACCCGCCATATTGCCAGGCTCTTCTCCACGTCTCTGTTTGGTATTACGCAAAATTCGATACAAATTGGAACTCAAAACCCAGCGCTCGCATAACAGAAAGTATCTAGAGACTTTAAATTTACCTTTTCCGGCCTTGGCGGGTCTCAGATCTGCCCGTTTAGCGAACGTTCCCAAGTTTTATCCGGAGCTGTCAACGGCACCGCACCGTCCGGCTTCCCGTTTGACGTTTCGGGCGGCCGAGCGAACGCGAATCCCCCGAACACGTAATTGACCCAAATTTTCGTTATTTTCACTATAAAATCGAATTTTAAACCTAAATCTGAGGCACGCGACACATTGTAGAAGGTTCAAAGTTTACGTTTCGACATGGCTTTGTGGAAAGGAATGCGGGAAAATACGAAAATATCGAATCCGAAATAGTTTGACGTCTACCCATATCCGACTGACGTTTCTCCGATTCCCGGGCGATAAGCTCCTCTCCGCTATCTCCATCCCTCTCGCCGAGAACGGCCGGCGAGGACCCTCCGAAAAACGGAAAATTTACCTAGAAAACGCGAAAAACGGCCCGCCGAGCGCCTCGTCGCGACGGAGAAAGGACCAAATCAAGAGACTCGCCCGCGACCGCGTCCCCGACAGGCTCGCCCGAAAAACCACGCGCGCAGCGAAACCGGCCTCCGGGCGGCTTCCGGACTTCCGATAAGGGGCGTTTTTTTCGACTTTTGTCTCGTTTCCTCGCGAAAACGGAAAAGTAACGCCGGCGGACCTCCGGAAAAACGCAAAATTCGCCCCGAAAAAGGTAAAACGAACCAACCAAAATACGCCTAACAGACAACCCCGGGACCGAACTCGGCTTCGCGCCCCCGGGCTCGCCGCTGCGCGGCTCGCGAAAAAAGCCTTTTGGGACGCAAAACCCCACTTTTCGCCGTCCCGGTGGGAGCGAGAGGAAATCACGCATTTTAATATATAGAACTAGAAAGGTGGCAAGTCGGCATTCGCCGACTTGACCTTTCTTAGTAGGGTTAGTGTTTTTAAACATCATCATGTATTTTTCGATAATTAGTGCGTTAAGAGACCCCCGATGGAAGTTGAGTAAAATAAATTAGTCAGTTCTCTTAATTTTGAGATTTTTTACCGTTCAACATTTTCCAACACTTTGTATATAAAACGGTCTTTCGTACATCCGACAACCCATCCGAAGCAAAACAAATAAT
This sequence comes from Monochamus saltuarius, assembly GCA_025584915.1. Lineage (NCBI taxonomy): Eukaryota > Metazoa > Arthropoda > Insecta > Coleoptera > Cerambycidae > Monochamus > Monochamus saltuarius. The sequence goes on along the minus strand of CM046725.1, from coordinate 52,339,590 downwards.
TTTATTCCATGAATTTTGGGAGTTTCAATATTGGTTCAGTTTTCTTAAACACCCTGTATTGTTTTCATTAAAATAGTTTCCATATAGACCATTGTTAAACGTTTCATCAAAGGAATATTATACTTCCATGAAGGTTTCTAGAGAAAGGTCGGTTTTTAATTAGTATAGTTTTCTTACAGACCGTTGTGAAAAGTTTCATTAGAAAATATTCCATGAATTGTGAGGATTTTTAGAGAATGGTTTGGTTTTGTTAAACACCCCGTATTTTTCATCGGTATAATTTTTTACAATCGTGAAAAGTTTCATAAAAAAATAAATTCCATAAATTTTGTGGATCTAGAGAATGGATCTATATATTACACCCTGTATTTTTCATACGTATGTATTTATATACATAATAAAACCTAAGTATATATTTTTATAGTTTTTGACAAACTAATGTAAAAGTTTCATCAGAAAGCAAAAAAATTTTAAATCCACGAATTTTCAGGATTTTTAGGGAACAGTTCAGTTTTTAAATACCCCGTATTTGTTCAATAGTATATTCTTCCTACAGAACATTGTAAAAGTTTCATCAAAAGAATTTTTAATTCCATGAATTTTGTTGATTTTTAGAGAATGGTTCGGTTTTTAAATCCTCTGTATTTCTTAATTAGGATATTTTTCCTATAGAACATTGTATAAAGTTTCATCAAAAGAATTTTTAATTCCATGAATTTTGAGGAATTTTAGAGAATGGTTCGTTATTTTTAAACACTCTGTATTTTTAATTAGTATATTTTTCCTACAGAACATTGTATAAAGTTTCATCAAAAGAATTATTTAATTCCATGAATTTTGAGGATTTTTAGAGAATGGTTCGTTATTATTAAACACTCTGTATTTGCTTCGTTAATGAGTGTCATAATAAATCCTTGATGGAAGTTTAATAAATAAAAAAATTTCCATGAATTTTGGGAGTTTCAATATTGGTTCAGTTTTCTTAAACACCCAGAATTTTTAATTAGTATAGTTTTCTTACAGACCATTGTGAAAAGTTTCATAAAAAATATTCAATGAATTATTGTGGGGATTCTTAGAGTATGGTTTGGTTTCGTTAAGCACCCTGTATTTTTTCATTAGTATAATTTTTTATAATCGTGAAAAGTTTAATAAAAAAAATTAAATTCCATAAATTTTGTGGCTGTAGAGAATGGTTCTTTATTTTACACCCTGTATTTTTCATAAGTATGTATTCATATACATAATAATACCAAAGTATATATTTTTATAGTTTTTACAAACTATTGTAAAAGTTTCATCAGAAAGCAAAAAAAAAAATTTAAATCCACGAATGTTTAGGATTTTTAGGGAACAGTTCGGTTTTGAAACCTCCTGTATTTTTCATTAGTATAGATGTTTTAAAACTATTGTACAAAGTTTCATCAAAATGAATTTTCTAATTCCATGAACTTTGAGGAATTTTAGAGAATGGTTCGTTATTTTTAAACACTCTGTATTTCCTAATTAGTATATTTTTCCTACAGAACATTGTATAAAATTTCATCAAATATAATTTTTTAATTCCATGAATTTTGTTGATTTTTAGGAAATGGTTATGTTTTTAAACCTCCTGTATTTTTCATTAGTATAGATTTTTACAAACCATTGTATAAGGTTTTATCAAAAATAATTTTTAATTCCATGAGTTTTGTTGATTTTTAGGAAATGGTTAGGTTTTTAAACCCTCTGTATTTCTTAATTAGTATATTTTTCCTACAGAACATTGTATAAAGTTTCATCAAAAGAATTTTTAATTCCATGAATTTTGAGGATTTTTAGAGAATGGTTCGTTATTATTAAACACTCTGTATTTGCTTCGTTAGTGAGTGTCATAATATATCCTTGATGGAAGTTTAATAAATAAAAAAATTTCCATGAATTTTGGGAGTTTCAATATTGGTTCAGTTTTTAAACACCCAGTAGTTTTTAATTAGTATACATAGTTTTCTTACAGACCATTGTGAAAAGTTTCATGAAAAAATATTCAATGAATTATTGTGAGGATTCTTAGAGTATGGTTTGGTTTCGTTAAGCACCCTGTATTTTCTCATTAGTATGATTTTTACAATCGTCAAAAGTTTCATAAAAAAATAAAATCCATAAATTTTGTGGATGTAGAGAATGGTTTTTATTTTACACCCTGTATTTTTCATAAGTATGTATTCATATACATAATAATACCAAAGTATATATTTTTACAGTTTTTCTACAAACTATTGTAAAAGTTTCATCAGAAAGCAAAAAAATTTTAAATCCACGAATGTCCAGGATTTTTAGGGAACAGTTCGAATTTTTAAACACCCGTATTTTTCGATAATTAGTGCGGTAAGAGTCCCCCGACGGAAGTTTCGTACCAAAAAATTTTCAGTTCCCTTAATTTTTACATTTTTAACGTTCGACATTTTTCCAACACTTTGTATATAAAACGGTCCTACGCACGTCAGAGAACCCCTCGAAGCGAAAGAACCGAAAATTTCCTCGAATCTGTAATTTTTATTTTTCTCGTCAATTTTTATCGTAACACCCCGTACATCGAGCTTTTTGAGTCGCACTGTATATAAGCGAAGCGACTTGAAGTGTGCCATATTGTCTAGCTCACTGATACCACCTATTCATTCTATTTATGCAAAGTTCAATGCAAATAGCAATAGCGGATGGAAATATTTGACAGCTGTTCTATGGCTTCCGTCATTTTGACCCCGTCTTGGTCTGCCATATTGTCTAGCTCACTGATACCACCTACCTATTCATTCTATTTATGCAAAGTTCAATGCAAATAGCAATAGCGGATGGAAATATTTGACAGCTGTTCTATGGCTTACGTCATTTTGACCCCGTCTTGCTTAGGATTTTCGCAAATTTCGATACAAAAACGAATTCAAAACCAAACGCTCGCATAACACAACGTATCTAGAGACTTCAGATTTACCGTTTTCGACCTTTGGGGGCTCCGGTCGGCCCATTTAGCGAAATTTTCTGCGATTTATTCGGAAATGTCACCGCGCACTCGCCATTTGACGTCGCAAATTTTCGCAATTTTACTATAAAATCGAATTTTAAAAACAGATCTGAGGCACACGACACATTGTAGAAGGTTCAAAGTTTACGTTTCGATATGGCTTTATGGAAATAAAGGGTACTTACTTTGCAAAATGTAACATTTTGAAGGTTTTGTGAGGACCCGCCATATTGCCAGGCTCTTCTCCACGTCTCGGTTCGGTATTACGCAAAATTCGATACAAATTCGAATTCAAAACCCAACGCTCGCATAACAGAAAGCATCTAGGGACTTTAAATTTACCTTTTCCGGCCTTGGCGGGTCTCAGATCTGCCCGTTTAGCGAACGTTCCTACGTTTTATCCGGAGCTGTCACCGGCCGTGCACCGTCCGGCTAGCCGTTTGACGTTTCGGACGGCCGAGCGAAGGCGAATGCAGCCGAACGTGTAATTGACCAAAACTTTCGCTATTTTCCTTATAAAATCGAATTTTAAACCTAAATCTGAGGCACGCGACACATTGTAGAAGGTTCAAAGTTTACGTTTCAACATGCATTTCTGGAAATGAATGCGGGAAAATACGAAAATATCGAATCCGAAATAGTTTGACGTCTACCCATATCCGACTGACGTTTCTCCGATTCCCGGGCGATAAGCTCCGCCTCCGCTATATCCATCTCGCTCGCCGAGATCGGCCGGCGAGGACCCTCCGAAAAAAGGGAAAATTTACCTAGAAAAACGCGAAAAACGGCCCGCCGAGCGCCTCGTCGCGACGGAGAAAGGACCAAATAAGGAGACTCGCCCGCGCCCGCGTCCCCGACGGGCTCCGTGAAAAACGTCGCGCGGAGCGAAACCGGCCTCCGGGCGGCTTCCGGACTTCCGATAAGGGGCGTTTTTTTCGACTTTTGTCTCGTTTCCTCGCGAAATTGGAAAAGTAACGCCGGCGGACCTCCGGAAAAACGCAAAATTCGCCCCGAAAAAAGTAAAAATAACCAACCAAAATACGCCTAACAGACAACCGCGGGACCGAAGGGCGCTTCGCGCCCTTCGGCTCGCCGCTGCGCGGCTCGCGAAAAAAGCCTTTTGGGACGCAAAACCCCACTTTTTCGCCGTCCCGGTGGGAGCGAGAGGAAATCACGCATTTTAATATAATAGAACTAGAAAGGTGGCAAGTCGGCTATCGCCGACTTGACCTTTCTTGAGTAGGGTTAGTTTTTTTTAAACACCATGTATTTTTTCGATAATTTGTGCGTTAAGACCCCCGATGAAAGTTGAGTAAAAATAATTGTCAGTTCTCTTCATTTTGAGATTATTTTAACGTTCAACATTTTTCCAACACGTTGTATATAAAACGGTCTTTCGTACATCCGACAACCCATCCGAGGCAAAAAAATTATTCCATGAATTTTGGGAGTTTCAATATTGGTTCAGTTTTCTTAAACACCCTGTATTGTTTTCATTAAAATAGTTTCCATATAGACCATTGTTAAAAGTTTTATCAAAGGAATATTATACTTCCATGAGGGTTTCTAGAGAACAGTCTGTTTTTAAACACCCAGTAGTTTTTTAATTAGTGTAGTTTTCTTACAGACCGTTGTGAAAAGTTTCATTAGAAAATATTCCATGAATTGTGAGGATTCTTAGAGAATGGTTTGGTTTTGTTAAACACCCCGTATTATTTCATCAGTATAATTTTTTTACAATCGTGAAAAGTTTCATAAAAAAAATTAAATTCCATAAATTTTGTGGATCTAGAGAATGGTTCTTTATTTTATACCCTGTATTTTTCATACGTATGTATTTGTATACATAATAATAACACCTAAGTATGTATTATTTATAGTTTTTTACAAACTATTGTAAAAGTTTCATCAAAACCAAAAAAGAAATTTTAATTCTAAGTTTTAAGGATTTTTAGAATGATTAGATTTCTTTAAACATCCAGTATTTTTCATTAGTATAGTTTTGCTTCAGAATATGTAAAATGTTTCATAAAAACAGTTTTAGTTCCACGAATATACTTGCATGAAGGTTTCTAGAGAATTATTCGGTTTTCTAAAACACTGTGCATTGTTGCATTAGGGTAGTTTTTTTGCAGTCTATTGTGAAAAGTTTTATAAAAAAAAATTTATTCTATCAATTTTGAGGAGTTCAAGAGAATGATTCGGTTTTTTAAACACCCTGTATTTTTACATCACTATAATTTTTTTACAATCGTGAAGTTTCATAAAAAAAATTAAATTCCATAAATTTCGTGGATCTAGAGAATTGGTCTTTATTTTACACCCTGTATTTTTCATAAGCATGTATTTATATAGCTACATAATAATACTTAAGTATGTACTTTTATAGTTTTTTACAAACTATCTTAAAAGTTTAATCAAAACCAAAAAGAGTTATTAATTCCAAGTTTTTAGGATTTTTAAAATGATTCGATTTTCTTAAACACCCTGTATTGTTCTCATTAAAATAGTTGCCATATAAACTATTGTTAAAAGTTTCATCAAAAGAATATTATACTTCCATGAAGGTTTCTAGAGAATGGTTCAGTTTTTTAAACACCCAGTAGTTTTTTAATTAGTATAGTTTTCTTACAGACCATTGTGAAAAGTTTCATAATAAAATAATTCATTAATTGTGAGGATTATTAGAGAATGGTTTTGTTTTGTTAAATAACCTGTATTTTTTCATTAGTATAATTTTTAACAATTGTGAAGTTTCATAAAAAATCCATAAGTTTTTCTATGAATTTTGGGAGTTTCAATATTGGTTCAATGGTTTTGTTAAACACCCTGTATTTTTCATTAGTGTAATTTTTACAATCGTGAAAAGTTTTAATAAAAATTAAATTCCATAAATTTTTTCCATGAATATTGGGAGTTTCAATATTGGTTCAGTTTTCTTAAACACCTTGTTATATTGTTCTCATTAAAATAGTTTCATACAGACCATTGTGAAAAGTTTCATAAAAAAATATTCCATGAATTGTTAGGATTCTTATAGAATGGTATGGTTTCGTTAAGCACCCTGTATTTTCTCATTAGTATATATTTTACAATCGTGAAAAGTTTCATAAAAAATAAATTCCATAAATTTAAGGATCTAGAGAATGGTTCTTTATTTTACACCCTGTACTTTTTCATACGTATATATTTATATACATAATGATACCAAAGTATATATTTTTTATAGTTTTTTTACAAACTACTGTAAAAAGTTTCTTCAGAAAGCAAAAAAAAAAATTACATCCACGAATTTTCAGGATTTTTAGGGAACGTTTAGGTTTTTAAACACCCGTATATTTTCATTAGTAAGTATATTTTTCCTACAGAACATTGTAAAAAGTTTCATAAAAAAGAATTTTTTAATTCCATGAATCTTGAGGTTTTTAGAGAATGGTTCGTTATTATTAAACACTCTGTATTTGCTTCGTTAGTGAGTGTCATAATAAATCCTTGATGGAAGTTTAATAAATAAAATATTGTTTTTCCATGAATTTTGGGAGTTTCAATATTGGTTCAGTTTTCTTAAACACCCAGTAGTTTTTTAATTAGTGTGGTTTTCTTACAGACCATTGTAAAGTTTCATAAAAAAATATTCCATGAATTGTTAGGATTCTTATGGAATGGTTTGGTTTCGTTAAGCACCCTGTATTTTCTCAATAGTACATCGTGAAAAGTTTCATAAAAAAAATAAATTCCATAAATTTTGTGGATCTACAGAATGGTTCTTTATTTTACACCCTGTATTTTTTCATACGTATGTATTTATATACATAATAATACCAAAGTATATATTTTTTATAGTTTTTTACAAACTATTGTAAAAAGTTTCATCAGAAAGCAAAAAAAAATTTTAAATCCACGAATTTTCTTGATTTTTAGGAACGGGTGGGTTTTTTGTACACACCCTATATTTTTTTCGATAATTAGTGCGGTAAGAGACCCCCGACGAAAGTTTCGTACCAAAAAAATTTCCAGTTCCCTTAATTTTGACATTTTTTAACGTTTAACATTTTTCCAACACTTTGTATATAAAACGGTCTTTCGCGCGTCATACAACCCCTCCGTATCGTAAAAACCGAAAATTTCCTCGAATCTGTAATTTTTATTTTTTTCACGTCAATTTTTATCGTAACACCCCGTACGTCGAGCTCTTTTGAGTCGCACTGTATATACGCGAAGCGACTTAAAATAATTGAAGTCCGCCATATTGTCTAGCTCATTTATACCACGGATTCATTCGTATTTATGCATAGTTCAATGCAAAAATAAACTCAAAACAAAGCGCTCGCATAACAGAACGTATCTAGAGACTTCAAAGTTACCTTTTTTGGCCGTTTGACGTTTCGGCGGCCGGGCGCCTGCCGAACGTGTAGTGGACTAAAATTTCGATATTTTCACTATAAAATCGAATTTTAAACCTAAACCTGAGACACACGACACATTGTAGAAGGTTCAAAGTTTACGTTTCTATATGGCTCTATGGAAATAAAGGGGTACTTACTTTTCAGAATCTAATCGTTTTGAAGGTTTTGTGAAGACCGCCATTTGCCAGGCCCTTCTCCCCGGTCTTGGATCGGATTTTCGCACATTTCGATACAAAAATGAATTCAAAATCCAGCGCTCGCATAACAGAAAGTATCTAGAGACTTTAAACTTACCGTTTCTGACTTTCGGGAGGCTCCGATCGGACCGTTTAGCAAAATTTCCTATGTTTTATCCGGAGCTGTCAACGGCACCGCACCGTCCGGCTTGCCGTTTGACGTTTCAGACGGCCGAGCGAATGCGAATGGCGCCGAACGTGTAATTGACCAAAACTTTCGCTATTTTCACTATAAAATCGAATTTTAAACTCAAACCTGAGGCACGCGACACATTGTAGAAGGTTCAAAGTTTACGTTTCGATATGGCTTTATGGAAATAAAGGGGTACTTACTTTGCAAAATGTAACATTTTGAAGGTTTTGTGAAGACAGCCATTTGCCAGGCCCTTCTCCCCGGTCTTGGATCGGATTTTCGCACATTTCGATACGAAAATGAATTCAAAACCCAACGCTCGCATAACAGAAAGCATCTAGGGACTTTAAATTTACCTTTTCCGGCCTTGGCGGGTCTCCGCTCGATCCGTTTAGCGAACGTTCCCAAGTTTTATCCGGAGCTGTCACAGGCCGTGCACCGTCCGGCTTGCCGTTTGACGTTTCGGGCGGCCGAGCGAACGCGAATGCCGCCGAACGTGTAATTGACCAAAACTTTCGTTATTTTCCCTATAAAATCGAATTTTAAACCTAAATCTGAGGCACGCGACACATTGTAGAAGGTTCAAAGTTTACGTTTCGATATGGCTTTGTTGAAATGAATGCGGGAAAATACGAAAATATCGAATCGGAAATGGTTTGACGTCTACCCATATCCGACTGACGTTTCTCCGATTCCCGGGCGATAAGCTCCTCCCGCGCTATCTCCATCCCTCTCGCCGAGATCGGCCGGCGAGGACCCTCCGAAAAACGGAAAATTTACCTGAAACACGCGAAAAACGGCCCGCCGAGCGCCTCGTCGCGACGGAGAAAGGACCCAATAAAGTGACTCGCCCGCGGCCGCGTCCCCGACGGGCTCGCCCGAAAAACCACGCGCGAAGCAAAACCGGCCTCCCGGCGGTTTTCGGGCTTCCGATAAGGGGCGTTTTTTTCGACTTTTGTCTCGTTTCCTCGCGAAAACGGAAAAGTAGCGGCCGCAGACCTCGGGAAAAACGCAAAATTCGCCGCGAAAAAAGTAAAACGAACCAACCAAAATACGCCTAACAGACAACACCGGGACCGAACTCGGCTTCGCGCCCCCGGGCTCGCCGCTGCGCGGCTCGCGAAAAAAGCCTTTTGGGACGCAAAACCCCACTTTTTCGCCGTCCCGGTGGGAGCGAGAGGAAATCACGCATTTTAATATAATAGAATTAAAACATTTTCCAAGCAATTACAAAAAAACATAATTTTTAAAATTACTGATGTTGATTGTTATTCATTTAAATTTCTTCACCTAAAATGGTTTTCGCGATTTTTTTTCTTGTTTTCACGGAATTGTTCCGTTTCCGTATCCTTTTGTTATGGTATTGCATTTCCAACCTCCATGTCCCTTTATATCTAGTAGTTCTGCTGCTTTATCTGCTAAAATAGTAGAGGTTGATCGAATGAACCAATGGTCAATATACTGTCACGGATTTTTCAATCAAATTTTCAGTAGAAAGCATTAATAACAGCTATTTTCGACACAGTGTATATCATCATCAGCTACCCCCCAAAAAGCTTTGATTCATGTTATATGATAACATTCTTCTTTTCTCATTAAAAATACTATGAGACTTGGAACAATTTGTGCGTCGATGGTAGGTAGGCAAATTCGTATTTCATAAATTTTGGGTATCAATGAGTTTTTTACTGCTTCTGTCGCATAATTACTATGCGAGGGCAAGCTCTCGAATTCACTCATGCTTCAAGTATGTTTTATTACACCTTTTTTACAAAATCACAATTCGAAATTTGTAAAATGGTAACTACTCCATGAATTTATTTGATTGCTTTAATTTATTGGTACTTGATAAATTATTGTTAAAAAATTTGTCGTCTTTACATTTCATTAATATTTTAGGTTATCAAAATAATTGGTCTTTTCTATTCACTAAAACAGATAAAATATGTGGAGAAAAATGCAAGATATTCTTACTTGTGTTTGTGATCTTGGTTTTGTCCTATCTACAATTTACACACGCGTAAGAAAATGTTTTATTTTTTCACTTATTACTTAAATAACTATTACTGAGTTCTTGTGTCACTATCGTACTCTTTCCTTGGATTCAGTAACGCGTATTTCCATCTAAGAAGTGACCAAAAGCAGCCATTTTCTGGAACGACAACACAAAAAGAATGTTCTATATTAGGTACAGTATACCTAATTATAATAAAAATTCTCTTGATCTACAGCCTAGTTCGAAGATCCTTCTATATAACACAAATTTGGATACTAATCAGTTAAGAATTCTTATATGTAACTTTATTAAATTATTTTTTATCCCCAATCCTGAATCTACAACTACTGCCTGATCAATGATGATATTAGTGATTCGAGGAGTACAAATTTTGTAATAGTTTTATTTTATCAGCTTCCTCTTTTACTTCATTTAAACACTAGAGACAATCTTAGCTGATACATTAAACTTATCGAACATATTATAATGTGCATATAATCCGGTAATCGCCTAGTGTGACAGTAGTGACTGTAGAACTTCTATTTAAATTTACCAAAAATTAAAAAAATACATAAAAAGCGATAAAACTACATATGTTAAATGTTTTTAACTTTATATAAATGTTACCTGTAGCTATTTAGAATCTGTTAGTACCCGTCCCAGATGTATTAGATTTACGTTCAATGGAATTGTCGACATTATAAAGTGTATGTGCTTTAAACAATGTACAGTGTGTTTCAACGGAACCCTACCTGTAACTTAGTGTAGCTAAATTTTGAAGGGAACTATCAAGAGAGGTCAGTTTTTTGTAGAAGCGTCAATTTTCTTCCTAAAAATTTTAAAAGGAGAAATAAATGAGATATTTTTGCCATTAAAAAAAAAAACATGGTTATTAAACAAATTTCTTTAAATGAGATACCATTTAACTGTTCTCCTGATTTAATATTTTTTGGACAGATGTGTTAACTTCACATTTCAAATGGCATCTTCTTCATAATAATAACCTCTCTGGAAGGAACTCACTCTGTATAAGGTTTGTTGAAATACACCGTATAATAGGTATATCCAAAAAAGGGTACAATCCACGTTTCAAATAATTTTATTGAGTTAAGTAGCCTTATACTTAACATCTGTTGAGTAGATGATTTATTAGAAAAATATTTGTCGTTAAAGTTATTTCGCGTCTTAGATAATGTCAGGAGCATTCATGGTTCATTTCAATTAAACTACGGCAACAATGGAAATCTGTCAATAATAGCAATTGTATCAATTAATCAGTATTTATATTAGCGTTAGTATTAAAGATGCCCACGTGAAAAGACTAATATTGTGACATCGAACGCTTGTCAATTGTATAATTTCCAGTGTGCATAATTTTTATGTAGGCAATCAGTTTCCGTCTTCCTTTCAAATTCTTCATTCTTCTGTAGCAAATATTGCCACAAATTTTTTATCTATGTATATCGTTTTACCTGGTAGGTATATAAGTTGTATGTAATCAATTTATACTATACAAAGAGAATAAGTCAACTAACACGAAGCTGATGCTGCAACAAGAACCAACGCGTTTTTTTTCAAAAAACTTATAGTACCTATAGAGTTCTAATATATATCGGAAAATTGAAAAGTACATACATTGACCAATTTTTACAAGGATTGCAGTAAAAAAAAACAATTGGACATCGCATTACAGATATGTTTGTATCAATTTGTTTTTTGTTTATGAAACACACGGTATATTATTGCATCTTTAGATTTTCCATTTTTTCCTGATTGCATTAATAAAATCATATTAATTTTTATATTGTATTGTTTGCAATGCAATTTAAAGAATTGATTATTTAATTAATTGTTAATTCAGTTAAAACACTCCCTGTAAAGACAGCTACTGTTATAAATTACTACCTGCAGCGGTATTTTTATAGGTACGTTGGATGTATACACAGTATGTTATATTTTTCTTGTGTAGAATACATCTTGAAAAATTCGCTAAGGATTAGCTGACAACAATGGCAGCTGACAATTTATTAGCTGTCAAGAATGTCTAAATTATTTAATCAATATCTTGTAAATAGTAAAAGATAACCCACTACATGCATATCAATGCAATCAGGAAAAAGGGGAGAATCCAAAAATGTAATATACAGGGTGTTTCGCAAAAAACAAGTTCATATCAATATCTATAGTATGATGACCGATTGTTTTTTTTTTATTAAAAAAATTGAAATATTTGTGAAAAATTTGTTAATACACCTTGAAATTTTCTAATATCTTCTAAAATAACAAAGTTACAGTCGAATCTAATGGTTACACGTGATCACTCTGTACATATTTTTTTGTTAGGGGGGAGTTCAAACTTTTTCAAAATTTGAAGAGGAATAGTGGGTCGTGTGATCCATCATTGGAAAGGCCTTTAAATTCTTAGGTACTGCCTTATTACCTATTTATCCGATGATTTAAGAATTCAATGAATGTGAGCAAAAAACTTCACAAAGACTTAACTGTTAAAGGTTAATCTCTATAATTTTTAGATGGACTGTAAAATAACTGATAAAATGTATATCTAAGCTCTGCCATTGTATTTAAAGAGTCTAGAATACTTTCAAAAATATGACGGCTTGATATCAGAGTAAATGTTCGTACTTTATTCTGTATATTATTCTGTGCCAAAACGTTCGATAACGGGTTTGAAAATTACCTTTAATTTTGTAAGTTCACAGTTGCCACTGTGACAGAATTAATAACACACAGATTTTTTTATGTCTACTAACCTATACCTTCCACAAAAATGCCGTAAATGATACATCATACGCCTATCATTCCATTTTGCATATGACAACCCTTGCCTAAAAGGTTGAAGTCAGTAGTTTGAACTTTACGACAGAAGATGAACACCTTACAAAAAATGTACGTGTTTTTTGTGATTTATGACAAAAACGTGGTGGTCATATAGCATCTGTTTCGCTTAACTTGCCAGCGCATTAGTAAGAGTATGCACATCTATGCATATTTTATAGTATATTTTACATATTTTTCCATTGAAATTATATTTCAATTACTTAATCAAGACATTTTGTAACACCGCATCTGCATACATTTGCCTTCAAGCCAGATACACACGTTCGTACACCAACGTTCATCTAACCACAAACACAAAATAGACTACAAACAGTAACAATAACCAGAAGTCCGTGGCCCGTGGATGAACTGTGCATCATATGTCAGAGACGAATTCAGGATATTGCTTCACGTCTGCGTATAAAAAATCATTAATCATATATTATCATTTTGCTTTAAAAATATTAAATGAAATGCCTTAATTGAAATGTCATGTTTAATACGTTATTTATCTAGATACTGTTGACATATAAATTTTTGAACGGATCGCTTGTGCCTGCCGCACCATAAATAAGAAGAAAACATCAACAAATTACGATAGGCTGCGATAATGGACAGTTCATCTAAATTTTTCTTCCCTTGAATTAAAATATATACTAACTACCGATGAATATTTTACTACGTTATTTTCCACGTTTACAGGATAACTGAATAATTGAATCCATAATTTTGATAAACTACAGGGATAGTGATAATTTCTTCCAGTGACCAAAATAACTAAATGTATTTTTCACATGACGATCTCATTATTGTATGTTATTGTTTTATTAAAGGAATGACTGTATTCAATAATAATTCATAACGCATGTCTACATCTATGTATAGAGAAATCTAACGCACGTTGTTGAACATAGGTACATAGATGTCCGTGTGTATCAGGCTTAAGGTAACCGTTCTATAAAAGGAAAGTGTAGATATTTAATACTTATAAAATAGAATGAAATTTAATTATAACACAAAAAAATGTTACAAAATGCTTATATAGATTTCGATATAGATCTGTAATATATTTATACCTATTCACGTATAGATTTGTGGTTATATCTTTTATCGGGCCAGAATTCCCATAGCTCATCTACTACCAGTATATTCTAAAGGATTCCATAGTATCTTTTTAAATGCTTGATAACTGCACACTTGACCGTGAAAAAATAATTTGCATGTGTAAGATATTAATTAAGAGAATATTTAAAAATTATGCACTGATCATGGACAGTATTTAATTAATAATTGTTAAGTCTTCTCCTGTACCCATAACTCAACAATTTTATTAATTTTATATGCGCAGTTTTCCATAATCCATTCCTAAGTAGAAGGTTTTACAAAAACTATTTCTTTCTTATCAAATTCTCAATTTTATATACTATAACATTGTTTTAATCAAACTGGATTCAAAAATTATATTCTTAATACTAATAACTGATTGTATAATTTTAGTTGTATACATGGGATACCTAGAATATAGCCAAATAGAACACTTTTTAGTTAGTATTTTAATAATTTATTACTTGTAGATACTATTTTACAATTTATTTATTCATAAAGTATTTTATAAATAATTCACATCTGACTGATTATTTTACATTAGTAAAATATTTTTCTACTGAATTTTATGTTAACTTTTTATGATAAATTGTCTGTTTATTACACATTTCTGCTATATTCCGAAACGTTCTCTTCAAACGCATTTTCAATGCATGTAAAACAAATGAAATGATGACGAAAACCTTAGTATAGTTTCTGTCTCTGAAATTGACGGGAAAAATAGGTTTTATTAAACGACTTAAAAACGGGATGATATTACGTCATGAAACTTTGTTCACGCACAAAACTTTTTGTATTTAACATTAGCCAATAGAAAATTTATATCAGGAATGTCTGTTCGTATTAAATAAATATTGAACGTTATATTATTCAAGATAAAAACATAAAACTATTAGTATGAATGTTGAACGTACATTTATTAACTTATATCGATATATTACGTTTTGGAATATAGCTTCCAATAAATTTGAAAATCATTTAAGGGACAAATTAAGCCGCTGAAATAAAATGTTATTCCATAAATATATTTCGGATATTTTATAATATTTTACACATAGATAGTTGGTTACTTTTAGTAACAATTTGCCTGGTATACAGACTATCTGTAACTATTAAAAATATAATAATTTAACGTAACCTACTGTTTAATTATAAAATAAAATTTTTACTATATAGAGTATTTCTAAATGAAGTAGCAAAAATAACATACCTATATCCCAAGTCGCTTAACAAAAAAGATACAGGTTGTCAAAGTTAAAATTTTATTTTCGGTATTTGTAAATAACTTCTTAACAAATCCAAATATTTACATAAAATCTGTAAATTGAGGGTGTCTGGGGGCGAGAAATTCAAATTTGTTTCTAATTTTAACGTCACTAGTAGAGGGCGCCACTTGTGGCACACCATGGTTCTTTTAAATGGCAGACATTTTTTGCTGCTTGTGTATCCATCTGACTGTTTAAACAATCGATTTTCCTACCTGTTATATCTGAAAAAGGTATACCTTATTGATGACGTTAGGAGCAACAGTTTTCGAATAATACTATTTGAAGTAAAGTACCTTTTCTACTGAAAATATAGCAAAATTTTACTTGAAAAAGTTGTTCAGAACGGTATAGTATGAAGACGTGCAAAATTTCAAAAAGATCGGCCTGATTTGATAAAATCTTTGTGCTTTGTTGAAAAGTGGTTTCATCAAACCTCGCCGATCTTCTTGAAATGTTACATATCTCCATAATGTACCATTCTGAACAACTTTCTCAAGTCACAATTTGCTGTATTTTCAGCAGAAAAGGCACTTTACCTGAAACCAAAACAGTTTTTACTCGGTGGACTGAGCTTTTCAAATAGGATTATTTAAAAAATGGTTACTCCTACCGACTTCAGCAAGGTATACAAATAAAACAGGTAAGAGAATCGATTGTTTCGATAGTCAGATGGATACACTAAGGTGAAAAGAAGTTCTGCCATTTAAAACATGGTGTGCCACAAGTGGCGCCCTCTACTAGTGACGTTAAAATTAGAAACAAATTTGAATTTCTCGTCCCCAGACACCCCCAATTTACAGATTTTATGTAAATATTTGGATTTGTTAAGAAGTTATTTACAAATATCGGAAATAAACTTTAAATTTTGACACCCTGTATCTTTTATATTATGCGGCTTGGGATATAAGTATGTTAGGTTAAATCTATTTATTTTCACCTAAGGAATCTGTGATCTTATTTTTACTTCTTTATTTAAAAACACTCTGTATAAAATCGTTTCTAAAAGTTTGTAATATGAGATTTCATAAACAGCCTTTTTTCGACAGATAGTCTTTATAACATTATTTTAAACTTATTTATTAAAAATTATAGAAATTAGTGGAACATACGACAATAATAACGCCTTACAGTTAATATAGGCTAGACGATAACATTTAACTTCCTTCACATTGGCACGTTAAGAATATTGGGCAGTTAAAAATTTATAAAAAGTATTAAAAGACTGGTCAACATATATTTTTCGCCCATCTACTCATAACACCAGTTTTTAATTGCCCATTAAGACATTCTCAACATAATTCCTACCACATATGAGAAAATTTTACATTATTTAAATTATTGATATACTCGCGACAAGAATTCAGACGACTTACGTCATACGAACAAATGAATAATCCATTACATTTAAGAAACTGCAACTGATAGTAATAAAACTATATACTACACTAAAAGTTTGCATTATATATTGCACTAAATTGCAAAAAATGATTGTTTTTAACCCAATCAAATATCGAAAATTACGTTGACAATAAAAACAAATGTGTAACGTCAGCCGTGACGTAAGACGTCTGAATTATTGACGCGAGTATAGCATATAGTCACGTATCCTTAAGACAGATCTATAAAAAATGAAAAAAATCTAAGGATTTGATAGTTTCATGAAGTTATATAGGGGGCATTCCACGCCAACTCAACAGTCGATCCCACGTCACCCTCTCAGATCTGGCTCAAAATTGGTACATCGATTGATACTATTGAAAAAAGGATATTCTCAAATTTGCAGCCCCTAAGACCGCTTCCTGTCACCAGGGGCCCATAGTGAAGTTTTCGACCATCATTTCACCTTCAGGGGCTGAAATCGGTTTTTCGTGTACTGACGCGGCATTTTAGTCTAAAAATTATCAAAAATACATAAGAAATGCCAAATTTCCCGTAGAACACGATGCCGCCATCCGTTTTCCGATATCTAACAAGGGGAGCCCGGAAAACGCGAAAAACCGCGCTTTGGTAAAAAATCTGATATCTCAAATACGGTCGCTTCAAACTGGCTGAAAATTGACCAAAAGGCTCTTCGATTATAGCTCTTTCGAATGTTCATACGCGCGTGGTGATCATTATATATATAAAAAAAAAGTTACACGCGTTTTACAGGTTTTATATGGGATTTTCTGTAATTTTTTTATTGTAACCGCTCCACTGGCCCTATCCAGTTGGGTAATAATTGGATTTTTCTCTCACCAAGCGTCTCTTTTGTCCCCTGTGTTTACAAACACAGACATTTCTCTCCAGCCAGTATTAGAGAAAATATTATTTAGATAGAATGCTGATTCATGTATAAGGACGTGTAAAATAGTGAAAATAATATCGAGATGTCAACAATGATTGTAATGTGGGTTTTCTTGTTTCTTACTGCGATTTTCATTCGTTATATTATATTATATTCATATTTTTTACAAATAATAGAAGTAAGCTGCAGAAAATGTCAATTTGCTCAAAAATCAAAAAATTTACGAAAAATTGTGAAATAAATCATTGAATAAATAATGTTTTCTCTAATACTGGCTGGACAGAGAAATTCTGTGTTTGTAAAGACAGGGGGACAAAAGAGACGCTTGGTGAGAGAAAAAAATCCAATTATTACCCAACTGGATAGGACCAGTGGAGCGGTTACAATGAAAAATTACAGAAAATCCCATATAAAACCCGTAAAACGCGTGGTACTTTTTTTTACATATAATGATCATCACGCGCGTATGAACATTCGAAAAAGCAATAATCGAAGAGCCTTCTGGTAAATTTTCAGCCAGTTTGAGGCGACCGTATTTGAGATATCAGATTTTTTACTAAAGCGCGGTTTTCGCGTTTTCCGGACTCCTTGCTAGATATCGGAAAACGGATGGTGGCATCGTGTTCAGCGGGAAATTTCGCATCTCCTATGTATTTTTGATCATTTTATTAGACCAAAATGCCGCGTCAGTACACGAAAAACCGATTTCAGACCCCTGGAGGTGAAATGATGGTCGAAAACTCTCACTATGGGCCCCTGATGACAGGAAGCGGTCTTAGGGGCTGGAAATTTGGTAATATCCTTTTTTCGATTGTACTAATCGATGTACCAATTTTGAACCAGATCTGAGAGGGTGATGTGGGATCGACTGCTGAGTTGGCGTGGAATGCCCCATAGGTAATGTAAAACTTTCTCATTTTGTGTACGGTAAACCCAAAATTTATTCAGACAGAATACTTTTCTTGAAATATTTGCTACACAGTTTCATATACAGTGTGGCCCATTTATTTTTAAGCCATCCTGTAAAATATATTTTTTTTCAAGATTAGAGCTTGATCAAGTATGCTTTGTGAAGGAAAATGACCATGATTTCACAAAATCCAAGACCTACTACGTCTGTTTTTCAACAAAAAGCAAAATTCTAATGTTTCATATTAGGAATTTTTTGACGAAAAAAATATATTTACGCGACTGGATTTACAGTCTGTCAAAACAGGCCAATACCACATATTACCAAAATGTTTTAAATAATAACGATTTTGTAGCTAAATCAAAAATTCACAAGTCTACTTTTTTCATAAATGTATTGTTGATATCAAGTTACCCATGAAGCAAAAAAAAAGATGGGGTAGTTGGCTAATTGTCAAAAGTGACAAATTAGTGTGCGGTCGTCAAGACAGACGAGTAAGTCGAAGTACAATACAGTATATTAATAAAGTTTTCAATAAACACAGGCTGTGTTTGAAAGAATTTAATTAAAACTAGACATAATAGACGTCGCAGAATTTTGATAAATAATAACCAACAATATTTTAATAATAATCCCTGGACTAGTATTAGAGTGGCTAGCTTGAATCTCAATATCCCTAAAGAAAGTATCAGAAGGTGCGTGGCAAAAAGCAAAAGCTTTCAAACCAGAATTTGTCCATAGTTTGGAATTGGGAGATGAAAGAAGACATTTGGAGCTTTGCTATTGGCTACAGGGAGAATATTTAAACAATTCTAATTTTTGAGTGAAATTTAATTTAGTGATGAGGCCAAGTGGTGTAGTTTCGTCCAAAATTGTCGTCATTTAGTCACCTAAGAATCCAGAATTCATTATAAACGTCATAAAGGCCGTATTTGCAGAATTTGTGTGGTGGAATAATAAATAATAGAATAATTGGCGTTTTCTTTTTTGACTGCAATTTGAATGCGAATAGATTTTTAAATTTCGTTAATAATGAATTTCTAAGAAATCTCCTTAATTTGAGGTTTCAATTAGATTGTAGCCCTATTCAAAACGCTGCTGCGGTGAGAGAATGGTTAAACAAACATTTTGAGAATTGTTGGATAAGATGAAATAGCCCATTAATAGAGTGGCCGCCGAGATCCCCGGACTTGACGCCGTTAAATTTTTAGTGGGGTTTATTGAAACAAAAAGTTTATAAGTCAAGGCTACAAACTGTAAACGAGCTACGTGATAAGATAATACAAGCCTGTACAGAAATTATCCCAAACCAAATACAAAGAGTAATTACGAACATACGTAAAAGAATTGAGAAGTTAATGGTAGATTGACGTGACGTGTCAAGAATATAATTATTATTTAACTTTTGTTGATTTCAGTTTCATTATTTTATTTTTAAATTTGTCAAAACTAAGATTATTAGAATAGTTTAATATCACATTACTAGAGTTTTTTAATTGTTTTGTTTTTATTTTGCTTCACAGATAACCTGATATCAATAATAAATTAATGAAAAAAGTACATACCTTTTTTATTTGGTCACAAAATCGTTATTATTTAAAATATTTTGATAAAATTTGATATTGTGGAGCCCTAATATGAAATATTAGAATTTAACTCCTAAAAGCAGATCATGCTCATTTTCCTTCACAAAACACACTTTATCAAGCTCTACATCTTTAATAAAATCCGGTTAAAATCGCACAATAGATAAAGATTTTACAGGATGTCTTAAAAACAAATAAGTCATACTATAGCGCACTATTTGCTAATTCACTGATAGAAAAAAGTGGAGTAAATAGCACTAAATTTTAGAATAGATTCACATCTAAAACTACTACTAGCTAAAGTTATAACTACCTATAATTACTCGACTTTATTCCAAGAGCTAAAGAAAGCTCAATTCAAAATTAAATATGTAATTAGAAAATATTAAATTTGTTGTCTTGGATTAATTTCACAAATGTATTAATTTAGATTAATTTTAACCCATAGTACTGTAGCTCCTACATGTAGTGTCTCAATCGTTGTTTTAAAAGTTAAATATTGTACATAGCAATAGTTCAGTATTAATTTTTGTAAGATAACTCTAGGTAAATATAAATCGAAATAAGGTACCTAATAGACTGGGGTATAAAGTGTATATAATCAACACAGTACGAAGTGTTCAGGGTTAATATGTAGAAGTTTATACTGTTTGAAATAAGAAACTATTTGTTCTGAAAATCGAAGAACCAGACTGTAACAAATTTTTAAAACATAACATCCATTTTTTAAATTAAAAATTACTACTCGGAACTAACTCGAAGACACTTTGTATAACTACTGCTTATCCTTTTCATTCTATAACAGATTCTTACATTATAGATATTAGGCTTCAGCTGAAATATTACTGTTAACTAGTTAAAGGGTATGCTTAAATGGAACTTCAAGCATTATAGTAGAGTAAAATCGCTTTACTATCTCCCTTATTTATGACTGAATTTTAATGTATAACCAAATTAAACGTTTACCATCTTCTAGAGAGACAATCTGGGCATGCGAAATGGACTTTTACAACTTTTTTCAATAGGGACGAACTGTTAATGTCAAATTTTTTATCCTTCGGAGGTTATCTGACAATTATGTTTTTCGTAACATACATCGTTTATGTACATCAACGATTTTACCTATAATAATTTTGTTTACAACATATGAAAAAACTATAGCGCTTCTCAAATGGTACACACTAATTTTTGATAACTTAAAGACTCTTTGAAAAAATTACTCCCAAAGTTGGCATCAGCAAATATGTGCATTAAAAGCTTCACTATGCGGAAAGCCACATTCATTATTGAAAAGTGATGTTACCGAGACAAATGTAGTCAAAAGTATAAAAAAGTTTTTAAAAAAATACTTTGTTAAGTGTTACGGTTTTCGAGAGATTGATATTTAAGTTTGTATATGCGCCGTGTGCTTAGCTAAGCTTATACTTGAGGTATAGAATATTTTTTCAGAAATATGATTCATTCATTCATTCGGTGGGTTAGAAAAATCTATACTTTCCATAAAGACAAAAACATTATCATTATACATATTATTATTATGTTAGACATATCTATGCTATCGCCCTCTTCATAATTAGCATCTCAAAGATTTGAGAATAGATATTTTTTATATAAAACAAAAAGGATAGTTAACAAAAAATTATTTCAGTTTATTACGCTCATTATTTTTTTGATATGGAAAATTCATGTTTAATTTGTGGAAACACTTTTGATTTATTGATAAATAAAATTGAAAACCAACAAAGAATGGTTTATCGAAAGATAGTCAGCTGAAACAAGGCAAGATGAAAATTCAAGACGAATAATAGAAGCAGTAGGTATATTCTCGAGCAATAAATGTTTATTTACAAATTTCACGTGGCTTGTCGAGGCTCAAATTAACGAAATGAATATTACATCTAAATTAATGCCTAAGTCAATATCTTTTCCCTTCAGAGAATGATGGCTTTATATTTAAGCACGACTGTGCTGCGTACCACATTGCCAAAAAAGTAAAACAATGTATTGAAAATAAACAAATTAGTTTATTAGAGGACCTTCTAGTCCAGATTTATCTCCAATTGAAACACTGAAGTGAAATATAATAGAGGAAATTATTGCCTGGTGATAGGTCAGTAGATTTATAAAAAAAAAAACATTTTTTTGCATACCTACTGCCAACGTTTCGGCCTATATTGGGCTTTCTTCAGGGTTCTACAAGTTACAATTATTTATTATTTTTTAAAAGTTGTAATATATAATTATTGTAACTTGTAGAGCCCTGAAGAAGGTCCAATATAGACCGAAACGTTGGCAGTATGTAAAAAATTGTTTTTCTTTATAAATCTACTGATCTATCACCAGGCAATAATTTTCCTCTACAGTCAACTAAAGTAATAAATAGCAACAAATATAATAGTTCCACATGAAATGAAATATAATACTTTTAAAGTCTATTGGCGGTTCAAATGGGCGTCTCAAAACCGTACTTTTTCCAGTAGCGTAGAAGTTGGGGAGAAAAACACCCACTTCCCCTTCAAAATCTTCACCTATTATGACCTTGAAAATTTTTTTTTCTCGCACAGAACATAGCTTATTATGAGTAGTAAATGCTTACAAAAGCTGTTTTCTGTACGATAAACGGTTTCGGAGATATTCATTTTTTTTTACAATTTCAACACCCTGTATCTCGAAAATTGCGCATTTTAGAGAGTAAGTTAATACAAACTTTTTTCAAATTTTTGGACGAGCTATCACATCCTGAAGTCCGGCTCATATATTATGAAACACCCTGTATAAGTTGTGAAGCATAGGTAAAATCATCGATTTACAAACGCGATGTACGTTACGAAAATTATACTTATTATCAAATAACGTGCGTCGATTTTAAAAAGCTCGTCCCTACTGAAAAAAATTATAGAAGTCCATTTCGGTTGACCAAATTGTCCCTCACAAGTCGATGAACGTTTAATTTAGTTCCACTTTATAAAAAAGGCACAATTGGAAGCCGACTTTACTCCATTATTAGATGATTGTTATATATGAGCTCATTTAAAGACAGCTGTAAAATGTAATTACTATAATTAGTTTCCCTTGAGCTCATTTATAGAAATATAACCCCCATCTATGAGAACCATCAAGTGTATGCTTAAATCTATAACAAATAAAAATAAACGTTGTTTGTATATTGTTACCGTTTAAACGTACCATTAAGTCATTGGAGGTCCCAGTGTAGCACAACAATACCAATTTGCACATATAACTTAGTGTTGAAACGATGTAACAAAACCAAATAAAATCTTTTAAAAAATGTGTTTATTTTTTACCTATACTTATTCCCCTCAACTAAAAATACCTAGCTCACTGCTTTGTGCTAGTTATGTACTAATTTATTGCCATGCAAATATTTGAAAAATATGGAATATGCTTCTGGTTGCAACCAAATTCCTACAAAATGATTTGATTATAAATAATATGAATAGATTTATTTCTCTATTATTTATACATACCCAACAGGCATGTGCCTAATTTCAGGATATAGTTAGACATATGTAGTAGAAAATAGTACAAAAACAAATATAGATGCATACAATGAGATTAAAATATAAATAAAGAAGAAAACAAAAAAGTTACTAACTTCTTATTAGTACTGCATTTTTTAACATACGTTTGCATTGATAAAAATAATAGTTTCAGATATATAGAGGCTGTCATTATTTCTTAAAACTGCTGCTCTTTGCTGTTGCTAGCGCTCTCTGCAATGTACACCAAAAGTGCGATCAGATTTCGCTGTCTCATAAAAAAAAAGGGTCTGCGTCGGACCAGACGGTGGAAGTTATACTTCTTTTAAAAAAAACGTACAAAAAAAAAAAGTTCTTAAAAATTTGTTCTTCCTTTTGAGCGTGACGCGGTAAGTATATTATTATTATTATTATTATTATTATTATAACTATAGAAAATATTTGGAGATCCTTGAATTTCAGATATAACCTAAAAAGCAGTTATTCTATAAATCCCAGTAGTAAGGTTTTAGTACTATTTTTATATGCTCATATTAAGATTCCCTGGATATTGTTTTTGAAATTGTCTGCTCAGTTTGTAAAATGATTTAAAAGTACATATCGCGAATGTTCTGTTAAAACGGAAACTGTAAAATTTTATCCCATATTCTTAATGACACACTGTATATTATACGCTTATACGTAAGAAGTAAATTTATGTTGGTGTCCACAACCAGTAATTCTCCACGCTGTATAGTGGGTTGTATAAAAAAGTTCTTAAAAATTTGTTCTTCCTTTTGAGCGTGACGCGGTTTCTCGACCAACATCCCATCCCAATGTGTCTAACGGGCGCAAAGAAGTATAACTTCAAAAAAAAAAAAAAGTTCTCAAAAATTTGTTCTTCCTTTGGAGCGTGACGCGGTTTCTCGACCAACATCCCATCCCAATGTATCAAATTTTGAGCAAAGCATGTCATTATAAGATAACTATTTACAATAAAAGTTTTAAAAAATAATAACTGACATCCTAACATTTCAAAAGAGTGTCAGATATCTCAGATATTTTGCTAAATAAAATATGGTGATCAAGTTTAAGTTTAGTAAGATCGATGTAGACCTGGCTAAGTTTTTCACTAATAAATTGAGTTTTCTGGGCTAATTTAGTGATAGTAGATATGAAACAAGAGAGAGAGTTATGTAGAACATTGTGTAACAAAATTTCACATGTTTAAAAAGTTACAAATAAAAGTAATTGGTCGATAGTTAGATAATCCATAGTTACATAATTCATTCTTGCAGCCCTTCTTGCACATATATTGGACATACCCTGCATAATTTCCAAGATTCGCGATAACACGACGTTTATATGAGCAAGAAGATATGAACGAATATGGCAAGAAATTTCCACAAAATTGTGAGGTAGATGTAAACTCCTTTTTTCAGTAAGGGTTGGATATTTTAATGAAAATTGCTACAAGAGCAGGTGAAAGTTTTCGTTTTAGAGAAGATCATAAAATTGAAACTGTGATTTTATAATTCTCATTAATACTTTGTATGGAGTAGCAGTAAATTATAACCGGCGAGTTCGCCATTTTATCAAATTATTCTCAATTGGAAAAATACACCTAGAAATATTCAATATTTGCCCGACAAAACTTTACTGAGTTACCTGACTAATAAGAAATAAGTAAATAATTCAAAATTATTATATACAATGTGTTCTATTTAAAAAATACACCACCGTAACTTTTTTATATATTGATCAATCTAACAGATTTTTTTTCATAGTCATATTTTTTATTAATTCAACTGTCACAAATTTATATTGCAGTTTTCAATAATGTTTTTACACAATTAAAAACTTATTCATGTAGTAATATGAATTGTTTCTATTCACTTGCTTAAACAATCAAGTTTATACTAACAAGAATGATTATTATCCGATTAGTTTTTATCAGTCATTAAATTAATCATTTAATGAAAAATCTAAGTTGACATTTTGTATCAAATATGGACTAAGTATACCTAATATGGAATAGGACATGGCAGAAGTAGAATATATGAGGAAGGGGTCATTCCATTTGAAATCGTCTAATTGGCAAAGCCGACCCATTTTAGATTTTGGTGTAACTTTGAAAATTCTCTTCTCTAGGGTCTCAAACAACAAAATTTACACGAGTTTGATTTTTACAAGGGCTTGTTTGTTTGTTTAATTTGTTATATTAAAAAGTTTAAAAACAAAACCATAGCTTGTTTTTAAATTTATAGGCAATACCAACAATTATAAAAACCTTCTCGTTCCAATATATAATTCCCTATATAATAGTAATAGTAGTCAGATCATGGCTATAACAAAATTGCAGATTACAATCAGTAATCAGTACAGAAATTACTTTTTACAGTACGTGTAACCCTCCCTTAAGGGCAGGCAATATTAATAATGTTTTACGTAACCTTAACAGTTGTTTCTAGTGCAACTCGTACACAAATTAAGTGACGGGGACGTCAAAGGATAATGAAAATAAATATTTAGTACTTATTTTAAGCTATACCTATATAAATAAATTAATTAAATGAAAAGACGTATATCATAGGATTCAAAAATTGCGCCAAGTTAAATTGTAAGTATATTTATTATGCTACTTTATCTAGTAAAAAAATATATTGACAATACATATAACTGACAACAGTTGACAGTGTTATTTTAAGTCAAATGCCTAAAGCTACAATGTTGGATGATTTGGAGTAGATCTGTTATAAATACTGGTTACTTTCTTTATAGATATTAGAGAGTTATTGGAAATCCCTTTAATACTGTCGAGCAGTATTTAGTACAACTTTATTTAAATTCTGCTTACTGTTCACAATTTTATAGTTATTGGTCAATAATTTGTCGGATGGGATTCCCTTATCCTTTTGTTTATTTCTCTCAGTTTTTGCCAATTTCATGGTGAATCAGAAAAATAATATAAGACAATATTTTGGGAAAATGGGGATAAATTTACTTTCCTAATTCCCGCTGCCTTAATGAAATAGCACATATGCGCATGCTTAGATGTCAGTATAAGGGAAACCTAAATACTGCTTAACACAATAACTCTCTAGTAAGTAAAGGTAGTGTATTAACAACGGCAACCTTCAAATTATATTTTACAGAAAATATAAATTAAATTTTGAAAAAAGAAATGGAAACAGAATACACTGTGATAAGTAGGTATTAATAAAATCACTAACAACTGTTGCCGCTATCATTATATATACAGGGTATTCTGAAACTAGTGGTCAAAAATGATGGAATAATGATAATTCCGAAATTTAGATAATATGAAACTTTTCTTAATAACATTTTGTCATATCTCATACAGAAACAGCACTTTATTGCAGAAAATAATCAGTTTTTTTCCATATTTCCAACGCGTACTGGATTTTATGGATCTTAAATCGTGGCAAATTTTTTTCCTTAAACAAGCAGAAGGCCATATTTCAACACCAAAATTTTTTGTCTCTTACAAGAATCGTTTCACCTATCCGGGAACACACTGTGTATAATATACTCGTATATAAATTTTACAAATACGACTCTACATAATATTGACACATTGAAATATTATTCCTGATATTTTTTTATCTACACCATCTCTGCTACTACAGCTACCTTCAGCACATGAAACTATAAATATATATACAGGCTGTATCACATAAGAGGGCCACTCTCATGTATCACGCTTAATATGCGAGACACGTCAAAAATCTTTAATTGTTTTTTGTTGCATTTTTGGAGGCCTTTATGCTCGTAAAAACAAATTTGAAATCCATGGCCGGCCAACTTTATGAGTAATAACAAAAAAACCTGTAAAGTGCCCAAACTTTAAGGCTGTCTAACTTTTTTATTTTAAGAGATAGAGAAAACTTATTGGTAATAAATTTTTATTGCAAAATTGATATCTTCCACCTGATATAAACAGATTTTTGAAATATTGTATGTGCTTCGCTGCGCCCTCTAGGCGGATAAAAAAAATTTTTATTGAAGCAGGCTATGACCACAAAAGTTTGCCTGTCTTTTCGTCTTTCATGCAATATACTACATGTTGCCCTTATCTTTTGTATTTATTATATTTTTTTCAATTTTAGTTTAAAAAAAAATGTAAGTACCTAAATATTTTCGTGTTGCTCAAGATAATGTAGAACCTGTTTTAAAGACGCCAACTGCAAAAAAAAATAAACACAATGTACTTTTTTATGCAAAATACAGATTTTCTTATATTATTTTATTGGTTTTCACATTAGAAGCAATTGGGTCTTTAAAATTATTTTGACGCAGACAATCTAATAAAATAATATTATAAGAAAATCTGTATTTTGCATAAAAAAGTACATTCTGTTTATTATTTTTTTTGCAATTGGCGTCTTTAAAACAGGTTCTACATTATCTTGAGCAACACTAAAATATTTAGGTACATTTTTTTTTCTAAAATTGAAAAAAATGTAATAAATACGAAAGATAAGGGCAACAGGCAATTTTTTGTGGTCATAGCCTGCTTCAATAAAAAAAATTTTTATCCGCCTGGAGGGCGCAGCGAACCACATACGATATTTCAAAAATCTGTTTATATCAGGTGGAAGGTATCAATTTTGCAATAAAAATTTATTACCAATAAGTTTCCTCTATCTCTTAAAATAAAAAAGTTAGACAGCCTTAAAGTTTGGGCACTTTACAGGTTTTTTTGTTATTACTCATAAAGTTGACCATGGATCTCAAATTTGTTTTTACGAGCATAAAGGCCTCCAAAAATGCAACAAAAAATAATTAAAGATAATTGACGTGTCTCGCATATTAAGCGAGATACATGGGAGTGGCCCTCTTATGTGATACAGCCTGTATAATAGTTAGTTGAACTAAACTTCTCAAACACACAGAAACACACGTAATTCAAGGCAAGCTACCAAACTGACAGCTGTTTGACGTAAATATCGTACCAACATGGCGGAGTGATGCTACTTTTGACTGATACATCATACATTTCACAGGTAAGCTCCATTCTCAATCGAAAATATCATCTTTGGGATTTGACAGAAACGACTAATGATGTGATCAATTATATTTTTCCAATTCTCTTTTTTCTAATAAACTTTTATTAGAGAAATTTTTCTGTATTACTTTCTATTTAAAAGTTGTAAGCAATATCGTCCTAAAGAATCTCAAAAGAAATTCCACCTAAAAACACATTAGCGGTGGTAGGATCAAGTAGTAGTTGCAAAATAATTGAATATTCGTTGTTTAAAGTGCATAATGTCACAAAATACTTGTCATTACTCAATACGAACGTCAAACGTATAACTTGTGTGCATGAGCGAATTAGCTCCCCAAAAAATATTCATAAACATCTCACACACATTTCACAACCGAAATACAGTCACCCGGGGCTTTAGCCTCCCAGATTTGATAACCCAACTGCTTGAGTGCTTAGAAAATGTTATCTCATTCAGAACAAGTTGATATGTTATGTTGCTAATTTAAGCTGAGTCTCAAAGAAATTCAAGAAGCGCTGTAAAGTTATATCGAAAAAGGTATCCAGAGCGCCGCATTCTTGATCATAGAACCTTTACAAGATTAGAGGCGACCTTGCGACGAAGAGAAGATGCATTTCCTGTTCGGAAGAATCAAATAATTGACGGAAGGGTAAGATACAATGTTAACAATGTTAATACAGCTAAACTGTTACAATGTTTCCACCAAAACCCACGAAATGAATACGGCAGGCTAGCCGGGAATTGAATCTGGATAAATCAACTTTTCAACGTATTTTAAAGGCCAATGGGTATCATGACTACAAAATTCACAATTTGGAGTATTTGCCTGAGCGCCACATTGGAAACAAACTTAATTTTATAGCTCGAATTGTAGTAAATGTAGAAACTGTTGATCAGAACTCTTTTCGGCACATTATTTGTACGGACGAAAGTCGCTTTGTCAGTAATGGTTTGCCAAATAGCAACGAACACTATTGGCCCATTACAAATCTCTACATTGTGCGGCATTATCTGTATAGGCATTTAATTGGGTCTTATTTTTATGAACATACATTGAACAGCGTGAGTTACCTAAATTTCCTACAAGAAAGACTTCCTGCACTTTTGGAGAATGTGCCTTTGCAGCTAAGGACATTCCTATGGAGCTCCACCGCACAAGGCCAGGATCGTGCAGCAATATTTGGATAACACTTTACCAGAAAAATGGATGGATTAATGGACCTATTCAGCGGCCTGAAAAATCACCAGATCTAACACTCCTTGATATTTTTTATGAGGGGTTGTAATAACAAAGTTTATTAGAAAAAAGAGAGCTTTTTAACAGGAAAAAAAATTTGGGTATGTTCCTGGAAAAAAATATAATTGATGACGTCATTAGTCGTTCCTATTAAATCCCAAAGATAATACTTAGTTTGAAAATAGAGTTTACCTCGTCCCATTTAACACCACGTGTCTTAAATTCTATTTAATATTTTTATATCTTCACAGTAGGTCTTTACTATCGAGTTTAAGATACCCTGTACATACTTACTGTATGTTAAATGTTGTAGGGATGTAGAAAATTGTATATAAATTTACCACCAAGATGTCGTACGAATCACAGCCGTCGGAGGCAGAGTATACCATGTCAATCTTGACCACTCAGGCATCTGCTAGCGAACAGAACTTTTCGCTATTTGGAGACCAAACGTCAACCTCGTTTATAAAAAGAGAAACTAGATATTATAAGTTGGTACCTACAGAAAACAGAAAAGTTAAAAAAGGATATCAAGAGTTCTGCACGGGTAGCTCATATATTGGGGAATGGAATGCTTTTGGATTCTGCGGCCAAGGCACCTACATATACCCACATGGTACATCAATTATTAATTTCTTTAATTAAGGATATCTGATTTATCCCTCTTCAGTGGGCCTCGCCAGGTGACGCACCGCTTTACTCAAAATTACCAAGTGCACGTACCACTGATTATAGTAGTATACAGGGTGATCCGCATAAGAACCGACACATAGCAGGTGCATGTAGGGGATCCGAAATATTGGAATTTAATCAAACCTACCTATACAAATTTGCACACAGGTCTTCAAAGTGGGGTCAAATATTTGGAAAAAAATTAATATCTGAATTACTTTAACTTGATACATGATTTAGGTTTATTATTGGTCTTTTGTAATTATGAGTTCAAGTAAATTGAAACAAACAAGTTGTTCATAGGCCCGGTTTTTGAATTGATGGTTAACTTGTGATTAATAGTAAACCGATAGTTACATCGAAAATTCGGTTTTTCAACTATTGGTTACCAAAAATTTAGTAGCTAACTTTTGGTTAAGATAACCTGTTCATGAAGTAGGGGTTAACTAAGGATGTGACAGTTAATTCAGAAGTTTAACCTAAAAAATAGTTAAAGACTTAATTTGTTACTATTTATTATGGAATATGATATTAATACAGCGACGAAGAAAATATTAGAAGACCTAAAATAATACGAGCTAGACCAAACTACTTCGAGGAATATGACGGTAACGACTTTTTTAATAGATTTAGATTGTCACCGCGGACAGTTGTAACAACCTGCGATATTTTAAGAACACCCTTGACAGTTGTCAAAAACAAATTTGAAAAAGTTAGGTTACTAATTTGTGGGTTTTTGTTGCCAACGTGCATTTTACATAACAATCGTAGTAAAATACATAAAATGTAATAATAATAATAGTAATAATAATAACAATAATAATAATAATAATAATAATAATAATAATAATAATAATAATAATAATAATAATAATAATAATAACGGGGAGGCCGTGGACTCTTGAGTTTGGAGTGTCTCCAGGGCAGAGTGGTTTTGGAGGAGGCCTGCAAAGTCATCAGGAGCTCGGATCCCCTTCTCTGCATGGTCCAAGACCATGAAGCAGCAGGGATAGGAGCGTTTGTGTATAAGGCAGCGAGAAGAGCAGCCGATGAACTTGGTCTTGTGTTCGATACTGAGCGGGAAAATCCAGACTCTGTCACCGAGTCGGATCCTGCTCAGTTAAAAGCCTAATGAAAGCTGCAGAAACGCATCATCTTCTGCAGCTACATAAGGATAAGCCAATGCATGGTCTCTTCTACCGACATCTAGAGGGGCTTGGCTTATCTGAAAGGCTGACCTTTGCTTTTTTGAGGTCAGCGGGGCTGAACTCTGAGACCGAGGGATTCATAATGGCTTGCCAAGATGGTGTAATGAACACACTCGTCTATCGTAGTCGTGTCTTGGGTATCGAGGTTCCTGATACCAGCTGCAGGGCCTGCCGCCTAGCGCCGGAGACGCTTATGCATCTCCTGTCTGCTTGTCCGGTATATGCGGCCACAGCGTATATCCAAAGACACGATTCAGCCTTACGGGTGTTGTATTATCATTTACGACACTCGTATGAGATAGACGAGACGCCAGTGCTGCCTTATGCTCCGGGGATATAGAATCCGTAGTGGGGAATGAGAAGTGCCGAATTTATTGGAACTATTCATTCCCCACCCTCAAACAAATCAAGCCAATAAGCCTGATGTAGTCCTCCTCGACCACCAGCTTAGGACGATGTTTGTGATTGAGTTCTCGGCTCCCGCAGAGAACAACATCGTCCTAAAGAGGAGGAAAAACGGAGGAAATATCGAGATCTTCTCTCCGAGCTCCGCAGGCTGTATCCAGACCACTCTGTTAAGATTGTGGTGCTAATTATAGGCGTCCTGGGTGGAATGAGACATACGTTGCTTTCTGACTTAAAGATCATACCGGCTTGTCGAAATTCGGCAGAGATCTTAGCCGGCAGAATGCGCAATCGTCCTTGGTTCGCTACGTCTGCTCAGAACACACGATTTACGGGCGCAATGATTACTGACTCCACGGAGTGAAGAGTGGTCATTGCTTGACTCTCCAGAACATCTCCGAAAGTGTCGGAGCTTTGGAAGGTGTGACTGGAAAAAACATAGAGATAATAATAATAATAATAATTTAAGCTATTTACACCTAACCCTTTTTAATCTACGTAATTAGGCTAAGCTTAACCTAACCTAACCTAAATAACATATAATAAACAGATACATAAGAAAAATAAAATAAGAAACAGAAATGCAAATTTAAAACATATCATTGCGAGCACATAAGGAAGGTATTGCTTAAGTTTTACTTTAGAAGATTTGTTTTGACAAATTCTTAAATCAGGATTAAGCGAATTGTACAATTTTGCAGAATTATATGTAAATGATATGTGGAACATGGCTGACCTATGATAAGGTATAGTAATTATTGTCGAACGATTCCGTAAAGCTAAATTGTGGACTGATTGATGAAATATTCTGGAGACATTGTGTATATTAAGCGACACAGAATAGTAATGAAATGATGTTTGAATAGATTACTAACATTTAACCAATTTAAATTTTTAAAGGGAATAGAAATATGATCGTATTTTCTTAAATTGTTAATTAATCTACAGCAGCTATACTGTAATTTTTGCAATCGAGTGGGAGTTACAGAGTCCAGACAAGGATAATCGCCATAAGTTAAACGTGAAAGTATAAAATTTTCACAAAGTTTTTTTCTAGTTTTAAAATTTAATAAGTTTCTATTTGCATATAATAACTTCAGTCTGATATAGCATTGTTTTAAAATATAAGTGGAATGATCAACAAATCATAAATTTTCATAAAAGAATAAACCCAAATTGTTTGCACTATTAACAAAAGGTATGCTTTGGCCTTCTATATTTATATTCATATTCACCTTCAACGATTCTCTTTTACTCTTGGGGCAAAATAATATAATTTTTGATTTATCAGATTTTAAATGTAAATTATGATTCTTAGCATACTTATTGATGTTTTCTAGATCATTATTAACATCATCTGTAGCTTGTGCAAAATTGCCTGCATTAAAGTGATAATTAAGCTGCGTGTCGTCGGCAAACATTTGAACATTAAAATTAGCAACAGCCCTCGTTAGATCTGCCGTGTATAGTAAAAACAAAAGAGGTCCCAATACAGATCCTTGGGGTACACCCGATAAAATACGTTGGTTTGAAGAAATACTGTTATTTATTACCACTTGCTGATATCTGTTATGTAAATATTTTTTTATAAATTGAGTAGAAGTATGAACAAAACCGAAATATTTACATTAAGCAACAAGTAATTTATGATTAATGGTATCGTAGGCTTTAGTAAAGTCCAAAAGTACTAAAGCTGAAACTAATCCTCTATCATAAGCACGGAAAATATTGTCACTGACATTTAGTAAAGCAGATATTGTACTATGTCCCTTTCTAAATCCTGCCTGTTCTGGTGGAAGTAAATTACAATTCACCACAAAATTATTTGTATATATACTATTGTATACATATGTGTATACAATATGTGTGTGTATATGTATTTATATATATATATATATATATACACCTTGTAGTTTTTCAATTTACTTGAACTCATCTCATCAAACAAGACCAATAATAAACTTAAATCACAGCTTGAATAACAATCAGCTCACAGACTCTGCGGCGGCACCTTTGAAGTATTAAACACAGAAAATTTGACCTTGAAGCATGTCTCTCTCTCTCTCTCTCTCTCTCTCTCTCGCTCAGGATAGATGTCAGAGCCGAATTAAAAGTAGTTGTCCCAATTTAAAAAGTGCTTTAACTGCACCGTATACCTACTTGAATTTCAGAATATGTTTTTTTGTTTTACTAAAACACAGAATTGGAGTGAAGTTACCCACACATTTCCAGCCACGATTTATGACACATGGTAAATCGAATGTGGGATAGACGAACCCGTGATATGGGCAGGGCTTATGTGCTGCGCATGCGCTGTGCATGCAGATATGTGAATTTCCTACATTACAATAAACATAGCATGTAACTAATA
Organism: Monochamus saltuarius; assembly: GCA_025584915.1. Taxonomy (NCBI): domain Eukaryota; kingdom Metazoa; phylum Arthropoda; class Insecta; order Coleoptera; family Cerambycidae; genus Monochamus; species Monochamus saltuarius. The sequence continues at coordinate 52,305,423 of CM046725.1, read as the reverse complement.
AACAATTATATGGAAAAATCGTGGATATAAATTAAACCAACGTAATTTATGCAATACGCTAGTAATATAGTAACTAAATGAATTCTAAAAGTCACGGCATCGAATTATTTTAAATTTCACTCGGAATCAGCAATATAAAAGACATTTTTTTTCTCGAGTTGTACGAAAGGTGCCACGTGCACGGTAGAAAAATCTATATATATATACACCTAGTACTACTACCCCACCAAGGGAAATGATTGTAACCAGCATCAGATCCGAGCAGCACCCCTTGAATTATTTTAAATTTGATTCGGATTTAGCACCATAAAATAATTTTTTCTCGAGTTGTGCGAACGGTGCCACGTGCACGCTCGAAAATATATAAATATACACCTAGAACTACTACCCTACCAAGGAAATGATTGTAACCAGCACCAGATCCGAGCAGCACCCCTTGAATTATTTTAAATTTGATTCGGATTTAGCACCATAAAATAATTTTTTCTCGAGTTGTGGGAACGGTGCCACGTGCACGCTCGAAAAATCTATAAATATACACCTAGTACTACTACCCTACCAAGGGAAATGATTGTAACCAGCACCAGATCCGAGCAGCACCCCCTTGAATTATTTTAAATTTGATTCGGATTTAGCACCATAAAATAATTTTTTTTCTCGAGTTGTGCGAACGGTGCCACGTGCACGATCGAAAAATCTATAAATATACACCTAATAGTACTGCCCCACCGAACAAAATAGTTGTAACCAGCACCAGATCCAAGAAGCACCTCGTTAAATTATTTTAAATTTAATAATTAACTAACGGCCAAAATGAATTATTCTCTGCAGTTGTGAGAAGAGTGCCACTTGCACGTTCGGAAAATATACACTTAGTACTATCACTCTACCAATGTAAAGATTGTCACCAACCCCACTCTGAAATATAGTATCCACTTGAATTATTTTATATTTGATCGAGATGTATCCATAGAGAAAGTGATTTTTCTGCCGTTTTGATATCGGTGCCATGTGACATGTACGCTCGGAGAATCTATAGATATACACTTATTACTACCAGCATCCCCTTGAGTTGCTATACATTTATGCATTATTATTATTATTATTATTATTATTATTATTATTATTATTTATTATTATTATTATTATTATTATTATTATTATTGTTGTTTCTATTATTTATATTATTATTGTTATTAGTAATATTGTTATCGCTATTTTTGTGGCATCGAAGATAATTAGTTGCAAAATATTAAACTGTTTTGAAAAATTGAAGTAGAATAAAATGCAATGATTTGTTACTTCCACTACTTACGTCTGTAGAGAACTGAATGATATGCACAGGTAACACATTTTGTTATTGAGATACTCTTGAACATATTTTTCTCCCATACACCAAGCATGTAAGATACGATTACACATTTGGCATGTATAAGTAGGCATTGACTTTGAATTTGATGTTGCACAAAATAAACATTTATTTTCATTATATCAGCTTTTTCCAGAAGGTATGTCTTTATCAAAGTTCGATATTCACACATATTTTCCGCTTTATCCAGTGGTTCGCCTTTCGTTAGTTGATTAAAATAATAAATTACGAACACGCCGCAATTATACCCATCGTTCTGTAAGACATGTTTCACCTGTTTAGTAGACCAGTTGTTCATATTTAGATTTATTTGTTTGGTTGTAGTATTTTTAAAATATAAGGAATTGGTCTAAAATATCACAAGATCTCTTATCAACAGCATACTGTGGATTGATAAATGACAGTTCCTTTTTTTGAAGATCTGCTAATGCCAAACAAAAATGATTTCCATTTATCCATAGAGGAAAGGCAAGATTGTTTCTTACAATTTCAATAGTTTCACTTCTAGTTAGAATTTTCTTTATCAAAATATTAGTAGCCATCTCAGTACTGTATATTTGGAACGGTCTGCCATTGTCAATATTCATTAACTGTAGACATATGTCTATAAGAAAACTCTCCAACCATGCATTTCCATTTAATGTGCTGTAAGAATCATAAGTCATTTCTTTGGTAGGGCCTTTCTATTTTACTGTATGTTCCAAGGGTATAATTTTTATCCGGTATCATATTGTAATAATTTTTAGTCGAAACTAGACCATTATTTAAAAATTTAATAGGCGAGGAGTTGCGTAAATTCGTTTTCTAATTATTTGCTGAGCATCTACAATTTGGGGTAACATATAAAACAAGTAAATTTTACCTAATTTGGGTAGCATATTTTCCCAAAATGTGTGGTCACGATATACTCGCTGAATATAAATTCCTTTTTAGAGTACACAACAAAATCGCACCATGATCTATTTGTAATTGCTAATTGGCCTTGTATTTGGTAGTAATATTCCGAATTCGGTTTTAAGGTGCCCGATTTATTCATGTAGGGAAGTTTATTATTTTGAATTGCTTTATTCGGATGAATGTTTCTAATTGAATAGGGACATTTTATCTCGATTAGCCCATCTTCGTTCACAAAACCATCTGGTGAACAAGCCAAATATTGATGATTTGAGTGAATAACTAATCCTGCCGATGTAATTGTATGGGTTGGTCTAATTTATATTGTAAAATAGCGTTTATTCAATTTTCTGTTCCGTATCTTAGGGGTGCGATATTTTTTAAATGAGAAGTTTTTGTACCGTATAAAATATCTTCCAATAATTGGGCCAATGCTTTTGCAGACTTTGCTTTAATGAGCTTACCGAAATATGATGCGGTTAACCTTACGCCTCTTTGCTTATGCCAAAGGTCACAGCGGCTTTGCATTATGGTGTCTCTTTCTAATTTGTGAAGGAAATCACTATTTTTCATCATATTGGCCCTCATATATTCTTCGCAAGAACGAGTTAAACTGGACGTTACGTTGTGATCGTCTATCTTTTCTGGCAAATCCTTCAGATGACAGAATTTACAAAAAAATTCTCCGGCGAAAGTAGCGTTTGGGTCAAAGTGACAACTTTGGTGAATCCATCCGTGACATTTGTCACATTGAACCCAGTCTGCGGTTTCATTGAGAGCACCTCTGTGACAATACATACACTTTATAAAGTTATCATCTGAAGTATTATAAGATGGCACTACTTTTTTTCAATGATTGTTTACTCTTTTTAAATTGAATTACCGGAGTAACCAGTTTTTATTCCAATTTTCCACTGAAGATAATTCATTCATGGAAAATTCATTGATCTTAGTGGCACATCGGTTTTCAATCCCCAATTTAGTTTCCTTGGAAATACTTAAAATATAATGCCTAATCTTTCGAATTACGACTGCACTTTTGTTTGCCTTCACCCTCTAAAATTTTATTCTTTGTCATTTCAAACCACTTCTCCACTGGAGCATTACTAATATGTCGTCCCTCAACCAGTAAACCCGCCCATAAAGGTAATATTGGGATATATTTATCTAACAAAATATTGTAAAATTTTGGCGAATAAAACATATTGTCACCAGATACAAAACTGTCGTTGTAAATCTCAAAAGATTCCGAAAGTTTCGTAAAATATTTGTAGTATGGACTACGTTTATATAATGGAAGTCTGTTCGTTTGATCACTATACGAGCAGTTTATCACGAGTTCATCAATATTTGCATCATGCTTGAATAAAACTTCCACTTCATTAGAAGCGTCTAAACTACATATATTATACAAATTTTTTAAAGAATCTTTAACCTCTTGAGTATAATGTTTTGAATTTAAAATTATATACATGTTTTTAAACCAAAGTATAAATTCTTCAAAACTTGCAATATTAAAAGTATGGGACATGAAACGTTTTAACTGGGATTTATTGGCATTCGTGAATATTTTATCTATATCTGAACAAATTATTTTAGAGAAGTGGCATATACATAAGTGAAGAGAAGTTAAATTTTTTAGGTTTCCGGAAGGTGACGTTAATTCCTGAAATGTTTTCTAGATATTCTAAAAATGTCATGTTATTCCGAAAAATTGATATAGCATTAATAAACGCGTAGCTAAAGTCTGTTACTACTCTGGAAAATATCGGCCATTTTTTATAAGTTTGCATTGTATGTATTTTAAACTTTCCCAACCACAGTCCAATGGAACCTGCATCGTGCATTTCCGAATATTCCAAAATTGGTACGACCCTTTTATTAAGAGGTAACTGAATCACTCCTGCGTAATATAAAACCCTTTTATATACAATTTTTGTCCCATGCACCGGTCGCGTAGTCATTGGGTTTCTTATTATGTTCCCAGTCGCATCTAAATGAATGGTCGGCATATCAGGAAGACTAAAAATAAAATCAAATTGTTCCTTACTAAATAAATAAATAAGAAATGGGTCTCAACACTTTGTATATATTCAGGGTGTTTTTGACGCATACAAATCAGATCCAGCATATCATTTTTGTCGTAATCTAATAAAGACAATCTTTCGGAACTAATTTTCCTAATTACATCTTCTGACTTAACATCCCCCAAGTTGTTTTTGCGCACTAGTGAGGCAGACAAATTTAAAATAACGTCCTGCCTATATTTATTTGGTTTTATGTGCCTCAGTTTGTTACGCACTATTTTTCTTTCTACGTCTCTTACATGTCCTGTCATTTTTTTAATATGATTATAATTAATGGAAGTACTGCTGGTTACAATCATTTCCCTTGGTAGGGTAGTAGTTCTAGGTGTATATTTATACATTTTTCGAGCGTGCACGTGGCACCGTTCGCACAACTCGAGAAAAAAAATTATTTTGTGGTGCTAAATCCGATTCAAATTTAAAATAATTCAAGGGGGTGCTGCTCGGATCTGGTGCTGGTTACAATCATTTCCCTTGGTAGGGTAGTAGTTCTAGGTGTATATTTATACATTTTTCGAGCGTGCACGTGGCACCGTTCGCACAACTCGAGAAAAAATTATTTTATGGTGCTAAATCCGAATCAAATTTAAAATAATTCAAGGGGGTGCTGCTCGGATCTGGTGCTGGTTACAATCATTTCCCTTGGTGGGGTAGTAGTACTAGGTGTATATTTATATATTTTTCGAGCGTGCACGTGGCACCGTTCGCACAACTCGAGAAAAAAAATTATTTTGTGGTGCTAAATCCGATTCAAATTTAAAATAATTCAAGGGGGTGCTGCTCGGATCTGGTGCTGGTTACAATCATTTCCCTTGGTAGGGTAGTAGTTCTAGGTGTATATTTATACATTTTTCGAGCGTGCACGTGGCACCGTTCGCACAACTCGAGAAAAAAAATTATTTTGTGATGCTAAATCCGAATCAAATTTAAAATAATTCAAGGGGGTGCTGCTCGAATCTGGTGCTGGTTACAATCATTTCCCTTGGTGGGGTAGTAGTACTAGGTGTATATTTATAGATTTTTCGAGCGTGCACGTGGCACCGTTCGCACAACTCGAGAAAAAAAATTATTTTATGGTGCTAAATCCGAATCAAATTTAAAATAATTAAAGGGGGTGGTGGTCGGATCTGGTGCTGGGTACAAGCATTTCCCTTGGTAGGTAGTAGTTCTAGGTGTATATTTATACATTTTTCGAGCGTGCACGTGGCACCGTTCGCACAACTCGAGAAAAAAATTATTTTTATGGTGCTAAATCCGAGTTAAATTTAAAATAATTCAAGGGGGTGCTGCTCGGATCTGGTGCTGGTTACAATCATTTCCCTTGGTGGGATAGTAGAACGAGGTGAATATTTATAGATTTTTCTAGCGTACACGTGGCACCTTTCGCACAACTCGAGAAAAAAAATTCTTTTATGGTGCTAAATCCGAATCAAATTTAAAATAATTCAAGGGGGTGCTGCTCGAATCTGGTGCTGGTTACAATCATTTCCCTTGGTAGGGTAGTAGTTCTAGGTGTATATTTATACATTTTTCGAGCGTGCACGTGGCACCGTTCGCACAACTCGAGAAAAAAATTCTTTTTATGGTGCTAAATCCGAATCAAATTTAAAATAATTCAAGGGGGTGCTGCTCGGATCTGGTGCTGGTTACAATCATTTCCCTTGGTGGGGTAGTAGTTCTAGGTGTATATTTATATATTTTTCGAGCGTGCACGTGGCACCGTTCGCACAACTCGAGAAAAAAAAATTATTTTATGGTGCTAAATCCGAATCAAATTTAAAATAATTCAAGGGGGTGCTGCTCGGATCTGGTGCTGGTTACAATCATTTCCCTTGGTGGGGTAGTAGTACTAGGTGTATATTTATAGATTTTTCTACCGTGCACGTGGCACCTTTCGTACAACTCGAGAAAAAAAATGTCTTTTATATTGCTGATTCCGAGTGAAATTTAAAATAATTTGTTGCCGTGACTTTTAGAATTCATTTAGTTACTATATTACTAGCGTATTGCATAAATTACGTTGGTTTAATTTATATCCACGATTTTTCCATATAATTGTTTATTAGTTACATGCTATGTTTATTGTAATGTAGGAAATTCACATATCTGCATGCACAGCGCATGCGCAGCACATAAGCCCCGCCCATATTCACGGGTTCGTCTATCCCATTCGATTTACCATGTGTCATAAATCGTGGCTGGAAATGTGGGTAACTTCACTCCAATAAACACAGATAGAGAAAATGTTACATAATTTTGGGAGCTTGATTAATATAAATATTATACCTACGTGGATCCATTAACGTAAAATGTATAATTACTTTTCAAAGTAGATATAAGTAATGTATTAACATTACGTTGCTGATGACTAAAAAAGAAAACAAAAGTGAAATTTATTGAGCCACTTTTGTTTTCGAAATATTACTTTATACAGAAACAAAAAAGTACAGAAAACATATGTATTACATCTGTATACCTACCTACGTAACGAGAATAAATTATACTGGTATACATTTAATTGATCAGGTACAAATTTTTGTCTTATTTTTTTACATATACTGAATGTTCAAGATAGAGTTGTGTGTGGCCACATACAATTTGTAGTAAATAATCCTATAATTGTGTATCTACAGTTTTAGTAATGAAGTGTTGTATTGTTGTATCATGTATAAATATTATTATTTTGCACTATAGCATTTTAAATTTGACAGTATAACATTTATTACAAAATATTAATAATTTTAATTCATACAAATCTATAAAATACCTGATTCTATAATTAATGTTTTATAAAAATATAATTCTTTAAGTAAATCTTAAATTTAGTGTCATTTCAAGAAACAAAATTGTTAAATTAGGCATAAGAATGCTTAGATGTCAAAAATATATACAGTGCGTCCATAAAATAACGCATACATTCGCTATTAGCTAAATAAACAATATTATTAAAAATTCCCAATATAGATCAATTTTTTATTTAATTTACTTCAAATTGGTACTTACAGAGTGGGCAACAACAGTAAAATTACAAGTTATTTACAAATTAATAAACATACTAAAAATTAAATGAATTTATGTATTGTTGTAACAACTACTTTGATAAACTATAAAAAAAACATCCCAACCACGTTTATAATTGAAATTTTAATCTTGATTGGTGTTGGCGATAGGATATGGACTCAACAAGAAGTATGCAGATTATTTCATAAAATGCACCCTGATCGTGAACCTATTTCATAATCTGCGGTAAGCGGAATAGAGCGAAAATACAGAGAATTAAGACATGTGAAGAATGCACCAAAGAAAGCAATTCAAAAACACATGAGTATAAGAAAGTCTTCAGTATTGAACACGGTAAAATACCATCCTTATAAAGTACTTATTTTCTGACGAGACAACGTTTTATTTGAACGGCAAAACATCCGTTATTGGTCTCAGAAAAATCCACATTGGATGCAAGAATACCATACGCAGCGACCACAAAAGGTCAATGTGTGGGCTGGTATTGTAAGAATTGGTCCATATTTTCGTGATTAAAATTTGACAGAATTTTATCTGAATTTCTTACAAAATACATTAAGTGCTTATTTGGCCCAGCTTTTATCTGATATTTAAATGGACAATAATTTAGACAGCAAAATCTAGTTTCAACAGGATGGTGCGCCGCCACATTTCCCTGTAGCTGTGCGTGAGTTTTTCAACAGAACCTTTCCAGATCGGTGGATTGAAAGAAACGTAGAATGACCCGCTAGTCAGAGACGAATGTAATGCCCGTTAAGGCTGTAATGTTCGCAATTTTACAAAGCCGTTTTTAGACGTCCACGAGCTTTCATGTTTCTCCTCAATGGAAATTCGTATTAAGATGGAGCAAGTTTTAATCAACTAATAAAAGTCTATTTTACTAGACAGCAGAGCCATATTTTCAAAAAAAAATTAGATCTGAACAATATTTCGGTCGCAATATTGCCCATATTTAGAACTGCGGTGTGACGTTGTTAGGCTCTATTATAAAAAAAGAAAGTAGGCTAGTAAATCAAGTCTTCATATAACAGACAATTGCCTGGGATTTCAATTTTTTGCATTTATATTCATGAAATCTGTCCGCCAAGAAGACATGTTTTGCTAAATTTTTGCATACAATTGCCTAACTTACAGGGGCACAAAGTTAAATTTGTCGTTGAAGATGCTGATGGGCGGAGCCTGATAAAAGCTCCACTGTTTGGCCGAACATTATTTTATTTATTTAATTTAAATACATATCCAACAGGCTGCCCATTTACAGGATACAACCAAAAAATTTAAACATATATTACTTTTTGTATACAATAAAAAATAAAACACAAGTCATCAAAATAATAAGACTACATATAAAACATGAAATACACAACCAATACACTACAAAACAAACAAAATAAGAAAAGCTATTGTCACGGATTTCCCAATCCGTCTTTTTCTTACTTCCAGAAAAACAATCCGTTAATTAATTACTTCTTTATTAACTACTGAACACTACTAATTACAGGTCAACTAAACACTTATTTAATTAATCGCTATCTAAATCACTTTGATATCTCCAACTAAACACTTTAATTCAGACTGTAACACAAGACTTATACAAGACTCTAGTACAAGACTAACTAACTCGGCCGTTTATTCTTCTTTTATAGACCCAACGAATATTCCAGGTATATTCCAGTATCTCTAGATCCATGTTCTCGTACGACTGGAACGCTTCTCGTCGTTTCCACGATTTTCTGGTAACGCCTCGATTCACGCATGTTGTTTGTTTACCAGAATGGCGTAGGGGCGATCGGAGCAATCTTAGGCAATTCGCGGTGCCACAGTCGTCGGTTTGGGAGTGAGTGGGGCAAATTCCGTGACACTGCCCTCCTTAGGACCGATCGTCCCGATCGGATACACCTCTATACGGGGACAGACGCTCCAGATGGACGACCTTCATCTTACTCCTGGGAGTCCTCTGTATCCGGTAGACGACATCATTGATTCTTTTAATGACTGTGTAGGGGCCCTCCCAACGGTTCTGTAGTTTAGGCGATCTTCCTTTCTTCCGCGTGGGGTTGTACAGCCACACCAGGTCACCTTGTTGGAATCCGACTGTATTGGCCCGGACGTCGTATAGAGTCTTCATGCGATCGCTCTCTAGTCGCATTCGAGATCTGACTTGATCGTGTACGGCTGCTAGTCTTCGTTCTAGCTCATGGGTGTAAGTGTCTGGCTCTGTGGGCTGTTCCGCAGGACGACCAAATACCAAATCTGCGGGAAGGCGAAGCTCTCTTCCAAAGATGATCCTTGCGGAGTCTTTCCAGTAGTTTCATGGACAGCTGAGCGGTAAGCTAACAGGAAGAGTGGAATGAGCTTGTCCCAATCTGTCTGGTTCTCGTTTACAAACATCCTCAGATTGGTTTCTAGTGTGGCGTTGAAGCGTTCCACCATACCATCTGACTGGGGATGCAGTGGGGTGGTCCTGGTTTTCCGGATTCCCATAAGCTCGCAGACCTTTCGGAACACACCTGATTCGAAATTTCTGCCCTGATCTGAATGCAGTTCCATGGGCACACCAAATCTGCAGAACAGGTTGTTGACTAGGGCTTCTGCTACGGTCGTGGTCTCTTGATTGGGAAGGGGTATACTTCCGGCCATTTACTAAAGTAGTCCATGGCGACTAACAGATATCGGTTTCCATTTTGAGTTTTCGGAAACGGGCCAGCGATATCAATGGCAATCCTCTCGAACGGTGCTCCTACGATGTACTGGCGCATTTTGCCTCTGGAACGGGTCTTCGGTCCCTTGCTGGCTGCACATATGTCACATTTCCGGCACCAATCTTCTACATCCGTCCTACAACTCAACCAGTAGAAACGCTCCCTAACCTTCTGTAGAGTCCTATTGATACCGAAATGTCCACCTCCAGTACCTCCATGTACTTCCTGCAGCACTTCCTTGACCCGGGACCTCGGGAGTTCTTGATTCTTGTCCTCCGTTCCGTCATTGTTCTCCCATGCTCTTTTTAGGACACCGTCTTCCAACACCAAGGAATTCCATTGAGCCCAATAACTCTTTAATGTTGGGCTTTTACTGCTGACTTCAGCCCATGAGGGTCGGTTGTTGGCTTCTTTCCAGTCTAATAATGGCTTGATGTCACAGTCAGCTTGCTGGTCTTCTCGAATTGCCGCTGAACTCCATCTGTCTTCAGGTTGGGCTACTACTATCTTGCAAGGAACAGATGAGATGTCCTCTTTCCTTTCAAGACTACTACAGTGCTTGCAGTTGACAGGACAGGGTCTCCTAGAAAGGGCATCTGCATTTCCATGTTTCCTGCCGGCTCGATGTTCAACAACAAAGTGATATTCTTGGAGCCGTTCCAGCCACCTGGCCATCTGTCCTTCAGGGTTTTTAAACTGAAGCAACCATTTAAGGGAAGCGTGATCCGTTCTTAGGAGGAATTCTTGGCCATACAGGTATTTATGAAAGTGTTCTAGACTCTTGACGATAGCAAGCAATTCTTTCCGAGTCACACAATAGTTCTTTCGGCTTTTGATAGGACTTTGCTGAAGTAGCCAACTACTCGCTCTTGTCCATCTTGTACTTGCGAAAGAACTCCACCAATTCCAATGTTACTTGCGTCCGTGTCCACTATAAATGGTTGTCCAGGTATTGGGTATGTCAAAATCGGGGTAGTGCAGAGAGCCTCTTTCAGCGTCTCAAAGGCTTGCTGGCATCTCGAAGTCCATTCGAACGGGATGTTGTCTTCTGTCAGTTTATGAAGAGGCTTGGCAATGTCAGAGAATCCTTGGACAAACCGTCGGTAGTATGTGCATAGGCCGAGAAAACTTCGAACTTGATGTTTGTCTTTAGGAACCGGCCAGTTCTTTATGCACGCTGTCTTCTCGGGTCTGTTTTCCTCCGTTTGGAGTAATAATGTGGCCTAAGTATCTAACCTCCTTTTGGAACAGACTGCACTTCTTCGGGTTCAACTTCAGGTTTGCTGCTTTCAACTTCTTGAACACTTCGGACACGTTCTTTAGGTGCTCCTGGAAAGAGCGTCCCAGCACCACCACGTCGTCCAAGTAAATCAAGCAGGTCTCCCAATGCAGGCCATGAAGTACAGTTTCCATCAGTCGTTCAAAAGTGGCAGGGGCATTACATAGACCAAATGGCATTACATTGAACTGCCACAATCCATTTCCGGTAGTGAATGCTGTCTTTTCCTTGTCTTCTGGGCTGACCTCGACTTGCCAATATCCACTCTTTAAATCCAAAGTGGAAAACCATTGCGCACCAGCCAAGGTGTCCAGAGTATCGTCAATCCTCGGTAATGGGTAACTGTCTTTCTTGGTGACGTCATTTAATTTTCTGTAGTCCACACAAAATCGGGTGGAGCCGTCTTTCTTCTTGACCAGAACTACAGGAGAAGCCCAAGGACTCTGAGATGGCTCTATGGTGCCTTGATTTTGCATCTCGATTAACATCTTGTTAACTTCTTCTCGCTTGGCTAGTGGAAGTCCTCGTGGTGGCTGCTTTATAGGAGATGATGAACCAGTATCGATTCGATGCTTCACAACATTGGTTCTCCCAAAGTCGCCTGGTTTAAGTGCAAACACATCTTCATTTTCACGTAGCAGCTCTTCCAGTTGTTCCACCTCCGTCTCTTTTAATCTCTGCTTGGCCCTATCCACGATGTCCCTTAGACATTCTGGTAGGCTGGTCTTATTTGGTTTCTTCTCCATTTCGTTGTTTTCTTTGAGTGTTCTGACCATGGTAACAGGTTCACAGATTCCTACTTCAGTTCCCTTTGTAATTTTCTGTGGAAAGGTTTTCAGGTTAACTACTCGTACTATTGTCGTTTTCTCTGGTTTAATCAGTGTGCGGCCGGTGACTATAGATTTATTGAACAAATCCGGATTACTGGGTTCCACCACTCCTACACTGCAAGACATTTCCCCATCCATTACAGTGGCAACCAATGTTTCGGTCTGACCAGGTAGTACCACATCTTCTTTAACAACGAGTCTCCTTACAGCGTTATTCTCAGTGGTGGTCGTTAGCACTACTTCCTCACCCATTATCCGTAGCGTACCAGCATTCAAATCTAAGTTCACCCCTTTGCTCGTAGTAAGTCTAGTCCGAGTATGACATTGTCCGATATATCTGCTACCAGGGCTCTGTGTTTGAACTTGACGTCTCCTAATTCTACTTCAAGCTCGCATTCCCCTTGACTGGCAGTTGTTGTCCATTGGCTGTTGTAAGGACATAACGTTTGGCAGGGTTCTTAATACGCCAATCACCAATAATATCCGGCCGTACAATAGTTCTTGTCGCTCCAGTGTCGATTACCATAGGGAACATACGACCAAAAATAATGCCTTCTACTAGCAAGGAGTCAGAATCCTGGAGACGTGATAACGTAACTTCTTCTCGTGGGGCATGGTACGAGGACGCAGCCGGCTTTTGCCCCGTCAAGCCGGCTGACCCTAGTTTTCCTGTGCAGCTGCCGCCTGGGAGTCGCGCTTTTGCTGATCCGCGACCGGGGCCCTACACTGTCTCTTCAGATGCCCCGTCTGCCCACAGTTCCAACATTGGAGAGGGCGATCTCTTCGGCTGCCAGGTTGTTCTCTCTTCGGATTGGTAGTTGGGCTGAGTTTCTCAATGACCTCCTTCAACGTTTTGATTATGTCTCCATTTCCCATATTATCGCTGTTATCACTGATGGCTCGAACTTTAACATGTCTACCGGATGCCATCTTTGCTGCTTCAAATTCCAGTGCATGCGAAAGAGCGTCATTCAAAGTTTTAGGTCTAGCAAGCCGTAGTGCCTGCTGTGTTTCGCAATCTCTTAGGCCGTCGATAAACACTTGGATGGAGAGCTGGTCTACAAATTCGGACGGGGCTGTTGGATATGCCAATCGAACCAGTCGAGCAACGTCTGTCTCAAAATGTTGTAAATTCTCTCCACTCTGCTGGTGACGATTTTTCAATTGTGCCTGGTACACTTGCTGCAGGTGCTTATCCCCATATCTCATTTCCATATGTTGTTTCAGAAGGTCATAGTTACTCTGCTGCCCAGCAGGAACTCCTTGTAAAACGTCAAGAGCTTCCCCCCGTAGAGCAACTATCAGAGCTGTAGCCTTTTCATAGTCAGACCATTCGTTTGCTGCAGCTGCTGCCTCGAACTGACGCAGATATACATTCCAGGAAACCTTGCCGTCGAATTCAGGGGTCTCGTCTTCTGAGTTCGGATAACAGGTCCTTCTGATTTGATTACGCCCTCCTTTGCTATCTTGTCTAATTTATGTCGAAGCTCTTCGCAGGTTTCTCTAACCAAGTTTATTTCTTCGTCTATTTCTTGCTTTTGTGCTAACATTTTCTCTTCTACTTGTGTTTCTACCTTATGTGACTGCTCCTCTAGTTTTTCTTCTAGTGTATTCTCCAATTTTTCTAATTTTGTCTGCATATCCTTCGTCTGGTTTTCCATTTCCTGTTGTATTGTCTGTATCTGTTCTTTCATTATATACCCTTGCTCTTCTAGTTTATTTTCTAATTTCTCCTGCATTTCTTTAGTATGTTTTCTCATTTCCTGTTGTATTGTCTGTATCTGATCTTCTAATTTCTTTTCCAATTTCTCCTGCATCGTTTGGGACTGATCTTCGATTTTGTGCCCTTGTTCTTCAAATTTCTCTTGTATCGTCCGTCCCTGTTCTTGCATCGTCTTCGCCTGTTCTTGCATCGTCTTCGCCTGGTCTTCCATTTTATGCCCTTGTTCTTCCAACTTTTCTTGCATCATACGTCCCTGTTCTTGCATCGTTTGCATCATTTCTAACAGTTTCGCCAGTTGTGCATCCATATTGACTTGGCTTCTAGTTACAGGCATTCACTTAATTTTTTTTTTTAGAATGTTCTAGAATGTCCACGAATGTATTTCTAGATATCACCGTTGCCTTCCTTACAATGAAACGAGTGCAGTGATATGCCACACTTGGGTCTTTGTCTCACTTTGGTATAAAGTTCTAGAATGTTCGAGATTGTCCTTCGCGAATAACACTGTTCACTTCCTTAAGTCAAGACGAGTGCGGTGATATATCACACTTGGGTATTTGTCTCACTCCCGTACAAAGTTCTAGAATGTTCGAGATTGTCCTTCGGGAATACCACCGTTCACTTCCTTGAGTCACGACGAGTGCAGTGATATATCACACTTGGGTCTTTGTCGCACTCCCGTACAAAGTTCTAGAATGTTCGAGAATGTCCTTCGCAAATAGCGCCGTTCACTTCCTTAAGTCACGACGAGTGCAGTGATATGTCACACTTGGGTCTTTGTCGCACTCCCGTACAAAGTTCTAGAATGTTCGAGAATGTCTTTCGCAAATACCACCGTTCACTTCCTTGAGTCACGACGAGTGCAGTGATGTGTCACACTTGGGTCTTTGTCGCACTTCCGTACAAAGTTCTAGAATGTTCGAGATTGTCCTTCGCGAATAACACCGTTCACTTCCTTAAGTCAAGACGAGTGCGGTGATATATCACACTTGGGTATTTGTCTCACTCCCGTACAAAGTTCTAGAATGTTCGAGATTGTCCTTCGCGAATACCACCGTTCACTTCCTTGAGTCACGACGAGTGCAGTGATATATCACACTTGGGTATTTGTTTCACTCCTGTACAAAGTTCTAGAATGTTCGAGATTGTCCTTCGCGAATACCACCGTTCACTTCCTTGAGTCACGACGAGTGCGGTGATATGCCACACTTGAGTCTTTATTCCACCCGCACAGGGTTCCAGAAAGTTCTTCAAACTTCCACTCAAATCCCACTTTGTGGACAGGGTTCCAGAAAGCTCTTTAAAACTTCCAACTAAATCCACTTCCGACACCAAATTGTCACGGATTTCCCAATCCGTCTTTTCTTACTTCCAGAAAAACAATCCGTTAATTAATTACTTCTTTATTAACTACTGAACACTACTAATTACAGGTCAACTAAACACTTATTTAATTAATCGCTATCTAAATCACTTTGATATCTCCAACTAAACACTTTAATTCAGACTGTAACACAAGACTTATACAAGACTCTAGTACAAGACTAACTAACTCGGCCGTTTATTCTTCTTTTATAGACCCAACGAATATTCCAGGTATATTCCAGTATCTCTAGATCCATGTTCTCGTACGACTGGAACGCTTCTCGTCGTTTCCACGATTTTCTGGTAACGCCTCGATTCACGCATGTTGTTTGTTTACCAGAATGGCGTAGGGGCGATCGGAGCAATCTTAGGCAATTCGCGGTGCCACAGTCGTCGGTTTGGGAGTGAGTGGGGCAAATTCCGTGACACTACTATCTATGATTATACACTGTTTAAAATCTATCATAAAATACACACACATCTAAATTATAAAACAAAAGCAAATCATTTTAGAAATCGGTTTTTTATTTTATTAATCGAACAGAAGAATATATCAATACTGTCCTCCACGTCACGATAATTAGAAATCATTTGATACAGAGGAGAAGCCTTCATGAGATTAGTCCTTATAGGGGGAATATTAAAAATGTTATGGGTTCTAGTCGAAAATCGTGGTACTTTAACTGAAATTTTATTTAAAAGCCATGCACAGTCAATTAGACTGTTTATTATTTTATATAAAAATATAACCTGATAAGCTGATCTACGTTTCTCTAGCGCTGGAATATTAAAGCGTGCAACACATCTTGTGGAAAACCTCTTTCAGGATACGTACCGTCAAGAATGTACACCGCTGATTTTAAAAATCGTCTCTGAACCTTCTCCAATGAATCAATATGCGCCTTATAAATAGGGTTCCAAACGGTAGCGGCGTATTCCAATTTCGACCTGACAAAGGACTGATACAGTAATTTTAAAGTATTCATATTATTGAATCCCTTTGAAGAGCGAATAAAAGTCCCTAAAGTTTTGTAAGCTAAAGACGTAACTACTTCAATGTGTTTATTAAAAGACAGTTTAGAATCAAATATAACGCCAAGGTCTTTTAAATATTCTGGTCTTTGCAATAAAGAATTCTGAATTTCGTAGTCATATCTAATGCAGTTTATTTTACGTGTGAAAGTCATAACATTACACTTCTCTACATTCAAGGTTAATCTGTTGTTAATGCACCAGAGATCTATTGCATTTAATGCTTTCTGAAGAACTGCACAGTCCAATATACATTTTATTTCCGTAAACAGTTTTAAGTCATCAGCATATAGCAGACAGTGTACGCCATTAAGATTTGATGTTATATCGTTAATAAACATGTTAAATAAGAGAGGGCCCAAAACAGGCCCCTGAGGGACACCAGATCTCTGCAAGAACTTCTCATACCTGAAGCCACGGAATTGAACAAACTGATATCGATTCGATAAGTATGACTTCAACACATTTATGATAGAGGTGGACAAGTTAAACGTTTCTAATTTCTCCAATAAAATTCCGTGGTCAAGTCGGTCAAATGCTCTAGAGAAATCGGTGTATACCACATCGACCTGACTTTGCCGATCAAGATTTTCTGCTATATATTGAGACTTGCAAATGAGGTTAGTAATGGTTGATCTATTTTTCATAAACCCGTGTTGCTCTGTAGAGATTCTGATGGAAACCTGATTATAGATGACATTATGGAGAAGGATTTCAAAAATTTTGGCAAAATTACAAATAATAGTTATAGGTCTATAGTTAGTTAGTTCATCTATATCATTCTTTTTATGAATAGGGCATATTCTTGACAATTTCCATAGGTCAGGAAAAAAAGAGTTAAGGATTAGGTTGAAAATAAATATAAGAGGCTCAGCCATACCATTAAAGTCATTGTCGAGCGGTCAATGGAGAACAATTTATTGTAAATTTTCTTTTGTAAAAATAGAGTAACGTATAACTTTCTATTAAATTGTTATAAACACTTTTGGTATAGTTGTCCACCCTGTACCAATTTGAAGCAACTTGAGATACATTTTTGGACTCAGTTCAGCAAGGCAAATCCGGAAATCGGTGTTCCATTAAAAAAAACGGTAATTACGTCATTATGCGAAGGTAGGTCGCCCTGTATATTAAATTATTATTTGAAAAAAACAGTAAATTAACATAAAAAATCGACCTGTTTTGGGAATATTTAATAATATTGTTGATTAATTAATTATCAATTAATAATGTTTCTAAAACTGTGGAAAGTGATACATCACTGTGAAAACCGTTGTGTTATCTTCTTACCGCCGGAACAAATCATCCAGGCGAATTGCATCGTGGTCTTCTCTCTCCGTCAGTCAGCCGGGAGCGCGCACATCTCTATTCGAACAGGCAGGTATTCGGGCTGGTAGGCTTTCGGTCACGTAGGACTTCGAACACGCAGGAATTCGAACGCGTGAGATGCACCCAAAAATATACACTTAAGAGAAAGACACTGCCCGTGAAAATAATAATACGATTTAAATACGTTTTATAAGTTAGTGCCGTAACTCTTAAAACAGATGCGTCAAGCAGTGCACTACTTAAAGAAACCATTAGCTTAGTTCGGTTTCAGAAGATGCAAAAGTATCTCGTATTAACTTTCAATTTACGTGTATTGAAATTATCCCTAGACCATACTAGTGCACCGGTATCAACATAACCTTTCTCAGTCCTAGAAGAGGGGGCTGGTACGGGACAATTCGCCTACTGCTTGTGGCACCTACCCGTTACCTGTGTCTATTTCTGTTTTGCATGCGATTGACTCTACTTTTAAATATTTTACTTTGCCTTCTCTTGATATTGACGCATACATCAAGCTAGTTATTTTGTTATTCTATGTTTTGTGTTTACCTATTGTTAAAATCTGTTTCATCCACTACGAAGTACGAGATCGTTAGCACTGACACGTTGTTTGAGGTTATGTGGCGAAAATTAACTCTAAGATGTGTGTAAATCATAGTTTTGTGTTATTCTTCATAAAATAATTTAAGGGGATAATTTGTGATAATCTTTCTAACAGTGTGCAATGGTATTAACTTGTAAAATATGGATTTTATGCACGTTTATTGCGCGCGGAATCATCGAGCAAAGTAACTTCCTAAACACTTTAATTGATAGTATCGAACTTGTGGAAATTCTTATTTTAATCGTTTGATAATTTTACTTTACTTATTGCTAAAAACAAGTGTTTTTAAATTAGAAACAATGGCAAAAATTGAATTTACGACCTGAACAAAGTATTTATCTTACAGACGATATGGTAACCTTGCCTTAGCAAAAAGGCTACAGCACTTAGGCCCCATTGGGCCTCTTGTACCTCCTCCCATTAGGAAATCAGTCCACTTGAGCCGCCAACCAGCCTAATAAGGAGAAAAAGAGTGTGACGTTGCTCAGGGGGATCTCTCTAATGTAGGCCATAGAAGGCCATCGCTCTCCCAACGCGGACTCTCTTATTGACGAGATGGCAGTGCACTCACAGAGTGCATAAAATATTGTCTCGTCTTCCTGTTCGCAACACTTCCTCATGTAATAGAGATGCTTCCTTAGCAATGTGCATTTTGAATTTGAAATCATATGGTTTATTTTAATAGGTTACGTCAGTGGTCTATCTGGTCAGCGGTTCTCAAAATGTGGGAATTTTTTAAAAAAAATTAATACCTTCGTAAATATTTGAAATTTTTAAAAATGAATTTCACTAGACTCAATTATATGATGAACTACACCTGCATTTACAATATTTGTACTTATTTAACAGACTAGATTTAGATTCTCATCAAAAGTTTTTTTTATAATGTATCCCCTATATACAGGTGTGGAGTACGAAGGACGTTTTAATAAAGTGGGACAGTATCACGGACTGGGCACCCTTACGTATCCTGATGGTGAGAAAATACAAGGTGTTTGGAAAAATGGCAAGTTGTTTGAATATGCCTATGTTTTCAACAGCGGAGAGGAACTCGATGATTATTTTACATACTGCCGTATGCCTGACAGAAGGTACGCGCTTCTCAAATGGCTAATTTGAACATTTTGTACTATATTTTCTTTATTTCAATCGGGAAGTATGTCTACTAAATTAATTTTTCAAATAATTAAATGTAACTATAGACATACAAAATAATCAACAAAGGATTTAATTTTTATGTTTAAGTGGAAGTACCTATAGCAAAATATTAACATTCAATTTTCTGGAAAACCATTGCCCCCAGAGGTTTACAACAACAGTACCTTTTTTGTATATAGAAGTACGCAGTTTTTGAAAATTCTATCCCAGAAGCAATTATTGAAAAAACAACGCCCAACTCTTACAAATACTACCCTCTACGATTCGAATATTAAATTTTTGAAATCACCAGCAGATGTACGGGTAAATTTTATACACGCCTGACAATTTTCTTATTTTAAAGTTGCTATTATAAAAAAGTTTTTTAAATTTACTCTATACTCATAATATATGAACTTTTTGTTCTATTTTTATGAGTACTATCATCCCCCGGAATTATTACACAATTTCAATGACACTCTGTATATAATAATTGATAAATACGTTTTTCTATAAGCGTGCATTTTTAATGTCTTTTCACAAGCATTTTAGTGCGAAAAGTGTCATTTTCCCGAACGTATAATTTTGAAGACAAAATTTGTTTGATATTATCCACTAATTCGCATTTTTTAAACAAAAAAAAAATAAAATTAGAAATATTTTATTATGAAGAAGAGTTCTATAAATTAATAATTGTTGCTGTAGCAATTATAAATAACATTTGGACAGTCGTTGCTTCACATATTAATCTATAGTAAATTTCAATCTGTTTCCAATTTTCTGTCAAAAATGAATTCATCAGGTGAAGAACATCCTGATGAAATTTTAGCAGCAAATAATAAAGTAAGTTTTAATTTGTTAAGATGTGGGAAGCAATACTCCCAGTTTATTGATTGGTGTGTAAAAAGGTAAAATCAACAAAAGAGGGAGTATTTTTAGCATATTTTTTAGAAATGTCCAAATCCTGAAAAGCAAGCGTGTTATGGTTCAGATATTCAACGAATAAAAGTATTTGTAAAGTTAAACAACAACAAAATGTTGGATTTCTTCCTCGAAAAAAAGGAAAAGATTTTAATCAAGAAGGCACCCAATGAAACTTACCTGATGATTAAGTTGATAACGATTTCTGGATGGTGCCTGCAGCCGAGAAGAAATAATGAAAATTACCATCGTATAAATACCTGATAATTGTTAACATTAAGCTTACGTCCAAATGAAACTCTACATTGCCGATTATTTATACAGTGCAGACATGGAAAATGTACTGTCCAACCTGTAGGCATCAATTCAGTAAGAAAAATACCCTCCGAAATCGAGCCTATTTACACCTTTAAAATCCGGAACTATACACGGGTCACAGTTTTAGACGGTCCTTGGCCACTTTTCTTGCTGATTGTGGAGAAGGTATCACAAATATTAAAGTTTAGGAGGGTGGTCAGAAGTCAACTTCTGTTGCTGAGGGATACCTTAAAGACTCTACAAATCGGAAAAAGACATGTCCAACAAAATTCTTCATTTGAACACTCCATTATCTTCAAACTACAATTTACAGTCATTAAAGCTTTTTCCCGATATACCATCAATAATCAACAGCCACGATTTAACGCCTGTTCCCAATATTTGTTCCCCGTAATAGAGCAAGCTTCTTCCAAGAAGCAACTAACTTTAACCTAAATGCTGACTTCCGCAATTAACTTACATAACGCGTCTAACTGTACGTTGACAATTAATATCACTAATAATAAGTAAGGAGATAGTAACATATAACGTTGAAATGATAACACAACAATTTGCAGACTGGTGTACAGCAAATCATCTTAAAAATAATTGAAAAAAAAAACGGTATATGTAGAATTCAGTGGTGTCTATAAAAATCATTATATCTAAACTTAAACAGTGGGGTAGCAATAAGTAACTCAACTAGGTTTCTGGGCGCCGTCTTAGGCAGCTCAATGAGCTGGAGTGAGCAGGCTGACTTAATATGTAACAAGTTAAATAAATCGTTTTATGCTTTGAAAATTTTAAAAAATACTTTAAATGTAAACAGCTTGTTGCAATTCTACTATGCTAATGTGTACTCGACATTATCATATAATATAGTAGCATGGAGGCAAACAACAGAATACTGCAGAATTTTTGTAATCCAAAAACGTATAATTCGTCTAATTTTTGGAATGCGCAAATGGAATCCTGCAGAAGTGTTTTTATTGATGAGGAAATATTGACTCTTGCATGTATCTACATACTTAAACTACTGGTTTATGTATATAAAAATATTAACAAGTACAAAAAACATGCGCATGCATGCATATGCAACAAGAAATCGAAATAACATTTATATTGATAAATTTAGCCACACATACCTACTATAAAAAATCTATACAGGGTGTCCAAAAACTCTCCTTACAAACGAAGACCGGAAATTCCTCAGATAATTTTAAGACAATTTAACCCAATTCACCTAGTCCAAAAATGCTTCCTAAGGGAACTAGAGCTCTTTGAAGATGGCGCCTTGTAAATAGTTTTGTTTAAATACCTCCAGAACGCTTCTACTTACAAAAACAAAAACTGGTATGCTTGTTTAGCCTCCAGAGATGAATAGATTCCATCAATTGCGAATTTCTAGTACCGGTCATAGGCGTCCGTTTTGGGTAAGTCAACGGTTATTTTAACGCATAATTTTTTTGTCTTTAACTTTTAAGCATTTGTGACACTAGATTATAAAATTTTCAGGTATTCTAGTACTAAAAGGTACTCTTACTTTAAGTCATTAGGATACACCGTTTTCTAGAAAAATGGATTTGAAAATTTTTCGTTAATAATCTAGCGTCACAAATGCTTAAGTTAAAGACAAAAAAGTTGTGTTAAAATAACCATTGACCTACCCAAATCGGACGCCTATGACCGGTACTAGAAATTCGCAATTGATGGAATCGATTCATCTCTGAAGGCTAAACAAGCATACCAGTTTTTGTTTTTATAAGTAGACGCGTTCTGGAGGTATTTAAACAAAACTATTTACAAGGCGCCATCTTCAAAGAGCTCTAGTTCCCTTAGGAAGCATTTTCGGACTAGGTGGATTGGGTTAAATTGTCTTAAAATTATGTGAGGAATCTCCGGTCTTCGTTTGTCAGGAGAGTTTCTGGACACCCTGTATATATATTCTGGTCATAATCTACTTCCTCCGGATATAAAAACTGCAAAATCCGCTAATATATTCAAAAATAAATTAAAACATTTTCTGGCTGAGAACTGCTTTTATAACACAACCAAGTTTGAAGAATACTGTATATCACTTAGGCACTAATGACTTAACATTAACAACAATGGGGTTTACTTTTCCGCAGATAGTTTAATACATCATTGTCGTTAATGATAGATGTATTGTAAATTATTGTAGTAGGTTTGTTATATATTGTGTGTTTATTATCTGTTGGACGTATTGTTCTTTATTCTAGTTGTGTTAAATATTGCCAATGTTAAACCATAGTTAGTCTGTGGCAACAAAGCAAATAAAGAATTATTATTATTATTATTCTAATTTATATGTATTCATTCTTGTTACGTTACGTTTGTTTCCGTTTGTATATTAATATAGATTTAAGAACGTTAAACTTTCCATTTATTTTCATGAACTTGTAGACAAATTTTGTTTCATTTTTCACTCATGCGGAAAGTGTCTTTCCACACATGTTAGGGAAATAACTATTTATTTTAATGTTTATTGATGTAAAACTGTTGGTGTAAATTTATAATAGATGTAACACATGTTTCTCTTTCAAATGAATATTTTTGATAAACTTTTTTTCAGGTACCACGTAGAAATAAGAAGATATTTCGGTCCTGCGGGGCAGGAATACCTGACAGCTGACCAGCCTACCAAAGACATTCCCAAAGGCTGTTATGACACAGTGGATGGGATATATAACCCCAAAAAGAAATTTATTTTGAGTCACGATATCTTTGCGGATACAACGTATGTATGCAAACTGTCCCGTAAGTACATGTCCAAAGAAACACCACAACATCTTCAACTCAAAATAGACCGATTTTGGTTCAATGCATCGATATTTCTCGTTTGACCACTAGATGGCCTTAAAGTTCCTGATGTCTTAAATTAAAAATAAAATGCACGTTAACTGATTTTGATTGTTTTAGAGGTGTGGGTGTGAGCTTTTGTTTTCAATGGACACATTTTGATGTTATAGAGAGTGGTTTTTAAAACTTGCAGCTACTAGAAAATTTATGCATAGTAGTGAAAATGTCAACCCACAATTTTGTTCGTTTATGCAATAATGCCAAATATTGTTTTCACTAGATACGTAGATTAAGTAGAAAACAATCATTTTTAAATATGTACATACTTTGCCACGTACTGATTTTATATTTCTGTAACTTCAATTTAATTTTGAAGATGTGTACCTGTCAGTCCTTGGTGAAACACATTTGCTGAAATAGTACATTTCTTCGAACAAACTTGCAACAGTATACACAGGGGCGGATGGACCATAGGGGATTTTGGGAATTTTCCCGAAGGGCCGGTTGCTTCTGGGCCGCTGCAGCCCGCTACTATTTTTTTTAGTTTGATAAGGCATTAACATAGTCGAAACAAGGAAAAGCCGTGCGTGGCACGTGCTTATTTTATTGTGCAGGTGCTGGTTAAGAAGCTTTTTTGAATATTACTAACCAATTTTTTTTATATAAGCACGAACGAGGACTGAAATAAACTAGTATTACCATAACAGTCGAATCTTGGATGTTGGGCCGGTAGGTCAGAGTCAGTCTAAGTGTGATGTGTGATAAAGTTATTTTGTGTGATTATGGGTTTTAGCAGCAGCAAGAATCGAATCCGAACCGTCCAGAAGTAGTCAGTCAGTTCAGTTGTTAATGTACTCTCGGCGAATGCGACGTAAGACGGAGTTGGTCAAACATTTCTGATAGTTCTGAACCAGTTCTCAACGGCTGTTGGAACAGACCTTATATTACATATTTCATTTGATTTTGACTTACTTTATAAGTTTTAATATTTATTTCGGGGTGTAACAGATGCTGATGGCCAAACTTCAGGGGGTTATTATACAAGTAATTTTCAACAAAAAAGTATTATAAGATTTTGTTGGAAAGTTGATAGTTGCTCTTTTGTTTTTTTGATTTCAAAAAATTTGGTGCGTTTTTTTATAAATACAAAAATGTCTCTGTTATTCTTACAGCCACATCAAATTTAGACATACCATCGGAAATAGCGTTAAATTTACTACCAGACGAGCATATATGAGTGTTTAAAGGGTGGTAACCCCAAAAATTTGTTAATGAAGACATGTTTTTTTTTCAGCAAAAACTACTGTATTTAGCAAGCTTTTCAATGATATACCAACTTTTGAGTTTGCTATTTTTTTGGCAACAATAGCAAGGGCAAAGGTAATAAAACACAAACTTGTGTGTACCTAGTTTTTGTGGGAATTTCTTCAAAAAGCTGTTTTTTAACTCTTCCTCTTTCTCCTATAATCCGAAATATTGTTACAAATGAGTTTTTGTTTAGAATGCGTCTTTCATGGTAGATAAATGCCAAGGCGGTTGTGAAAAACAATATTGACCGTCAAAGTCATAAAATTACTTTAGTGTTCTTGTTGATTACTTAAGTATCTAAATTTAAGATGTCACGTTTTTTCACAAATAACGAGTATCGAGATATTTTATTTGTGTATGGTGTTTGCAATGAAAATTCTATAGCAGCAGTTGAAGAATATTCTTGCCGCTATCCTGAAAGACGCATTCCGAACAGAAAAACTTTTGTAACTACATTTCAGGTTTTGGAAGAAACAGGGAGTGTTCCAGGACATCATCGTCTAAATCCCGATCAAGTAAATCGTCATCAAGACCAAATTATAACAGTGCTTTTTGAAGAAACTCCCACATTAAGTACACGCAGCAATACAACTTGGGAGAATTTCGCATACGTCAGTTCACAGAAGTCTTAGAAGGAACAACCTTCACCATTATCATTTGACCCCTGTTCAAAGTTTACTGGATCGTGATAGGGCAGAACGTATTCAGTTTTGTCAGTGCTATAATCCAACAAACTAACAGAGATCCGCAATTTTACAAGCATATAATTTGGACTGACGAGTCAACATTTACCAGAGATGGCCAGGGGCCGCTCCAGACAGTGAGCGTACTGAGCAACCGCTCGGGGCGCCAAATTGTAGGGGCGGCATCTCTGCCGTAGACCCGGAACCCGACAACTGCGCAGTATGCGGAGTTGCAGCATCTACAGCGCCGATCCATTTGCGTTCCCTTGTATTTATTAGTATGTAAGTAATATGTGTCAATTCAGGGTGTGTTCAGGAAATCCAAATACTTACATAAAATTTGTAAATCGGGGGTTTTGCGGACGAGAAATTCAAATATGTTTCTAATTTTGACGTCACTAGTAGAGGGCGCCACTTATGGCACATCATGTTTCTTTTAAATGACATAACTTTTTTGCTTCTTAGTGTATCCATCTGACTATTGTAACAATCGATTCCCCTACCTGTTATATCTGAAAAAGGTATACCTTATTAGCCGTTAGAAGTAACAGTTTTCGAAATAATCTTATTTGAAATACCTATTCAGTGCACCGATTGAAAACTGTTATCATTTCAGTTAAAGTGCCTTTTCTACTGAAAATACAGGAAAATGTTACTTGAAAAAGTTGTTCAGAACGGTAAATTATGGAGATGTGCAAAATTTAAAAAAAAATCGGCCTGCTTTGATAAAATCTTTGTGCTTTGTTGAAAAATGGTTTCATCAAACCTCGCCGACCTTCTTGAAATTTTGCACGTCTCCATAATTTACGATTCATCAACTTTTTCAAGTAACATTTTGCTGTATTTTCAGCAGAAAATACACTTTACCTGAAACCAAAGGTTTTTACTCGGTGTATTGAGCATTTCAAATAGGATTATTTGAAAAACGGTTGCTCCTACCGACTTCAGCAAAGTATACCTGTTTCAAATAAAACAGGTAGGACAATCGATTGTTTCTATAGTCAGATGGATACACTACTTTGCACTGATGCAAAAAAGTTCTGCCATTTAGAGAAACATGGTGTGCCACAAGTGGCGCCCTCTACTAGTGACGTCAAAATTGGAAACATATTTGGATTTCTTAAGAATTTACGTGGTTATTTACAAATATCGAAAATAAATTTTTAAATTTAACACCCTGTAACTCCGTTAATAATCAGTTTTGAATAAAATGTTATAGAAAGAGATAGCATTTATTTTCGGTCTAGAATTATCCCTGAATTTTTTCTCATCATTTCCGGACACCCTGTATTGTTTATTATTTATTAGTGTCGTCACGAAATTTGTAATAACTGAAATTGACCCAAGATATATCAAAATATCTTATATATAAAAAAACTTTTATCTTAATTACATAGAAGGGAGGCGGCAAAATGTAATCTCGCCCAGGGCGTCAAAATAGCTAGAGCGGCCCCTGGATATGGCACATTTAATTGTTATAATGACCATACGTGGACAGCTGTGAATCCTCATGCTGTCAGGCCCTCCAATAATCAAAGTTAACGTATGGATGGAGATAACTGGAAATTACATTCTTAGACCAATTATACTAGAAAATAAATTAAATGCAGAGGCATTTCTTGATCTTCTTCAGAACGAACTGCATACTATATTAGAAGAGGTTCTGTTAAATTTTCGGATTAATTCTTGGCTTCAAATGGATGGTTATCCTACACATAACAGCAGGGAGATTTAGGTATGGCTAAACGAGCATTATGAAGATAGATGGATAGGACGCTTTGATACAGTTAGGTGGCCTCCTCGAAATCCTGATCTAACTGCGTTAGACTTCTTTTGGTGGGGTAGATTAAAATATTTGGTATTTGAAGTACCAATTGAAACTCGAGAACAGCTCGAACAAAGGATAGGAAGGACAGTCTTAAAATAAAAATAAAGTACTATAAAGTTCCTGTATTTTCGATTTTTACGGTTTTATTTCCTATGCGCTTGATATTGTTGGCAAATAAATAGCAAACTCAAAAGTTGATATATCGTTGAAAAGCTTACTAAATACAGTAATTTAATTAGTAATTTTTGGCGTTACCACCAATAAGAAGACACCACTAATTTTGCTTATTTCACAATTACTACATTTAACTTTTTACAGCACCTGGTATAAAACATTTTTTAAACACTCATATATGCTAGTCCTGTATCAATTTTAACGGTATTTCCGATGGTATGTCTAAATTTGATTGGGCTGTAAGAGTAACAGAGATATTTTTGTTTTTATGAAAAAAGGCACAACATTTTTTGAAATCAAAAAATGTTAAATAGAAGAGCAAATATCAACTTTCCAAAACAATCTTATACTTTTTTTGGTGAAAATTACTTGTCTGTTTGTTTGTTTATTTGTTTATTCTAACAATCAACAGGCAGCTTGGCCCAATTATAGATTGTGTATAAAAAAGAGGTAATCTAAATCTATGTCTAAATTTAAAAACTAAAAACTAAAAACTAAAATAAAGACCATGGCTAATACAGCCTAGACTAGTAACATTTACAAACATCATACATATATAACAAAGAAAACACAAACAACAAACAATTTAGGATAAAAAGAAATACATGCATATGTTTAATTACAGCCTTGTATGCTATATATCATTGCAGCCTTGCTCTCAAGTTTTTTAAGAGGACGGTCAAATTATCACCAAATATATCACACTTCATTTGCAAGTTATTAAAATTTCCACACATAGTAACTAATGAAGATCTTAGTTCATAATTTCTTTTAGCTATTTCGCAATAAAATGTCCTATAGTAACGTGTCTTTTGACAGGATATAATGTTGTTGTTGTATAATAACCCTCTGAAGTTTGACCATCAGCATCCGTTACACCCAGTATATTTTCGATATTTTACATTCAGTTGTTCTGTTTAAAATATTTTATACTTATTAAAATCTTCAAAATTAAAGTCTTCTTAAAATCTTAAAAAATTAATACAGAATGTTATCGACGACCGTTACAATAAAGAAATCATTCTTTTTTCATCGGATCATATTAATCATATTTTTTCTCAACAAAATTGGGCAGGCCGATCCTACCGATTTCCCGGGCCTGTTTAATCTTCCCCATCCGCCTCTGAGTATACACCACGGGCGTAGCCAGAATTTAGTTTTGGGGGGGTTTGGTTTGAAGTAAATAAGACAACAAAAATATACTTACATGAAATTTAATATCTATATATTCATCGGAAAAATTACGACATAGGTATTTATAAAGAAAGTTCTTAACTTTAAATGAAATGGTTAAATTAATTTCGTTCCTCTGCGCTAAATCTAAAACCATTAAAGAAGAAATCTTTTTTTCTTTTAAATATATCCACTACTTCATCTGCATGAATTTCTGTTCCATAGTGAATGTTCATGAGAGCCAAACCATTAAGTCTGTTTTCACTTGTAGTGTTTCGTAGATAGTTTTTCAGTCTCCTTAGGCTGGAGAAAGACCTTTCTGGGGTAGCAGTGGATACAGGAATGGTAGGAAGATTTGTAGTAATGTGTAAATATTAGGAGGGGGTTGGATCCCCAAAACCCAAAATTTCTATACCTAAGCGAGGGCAGCTTTATCCTTAAAAGCTTAAGTGTTATTGTGTGACACATCATTTTCATTTAGTAACATTTACAACGTAAAGTCTAGTATTTTAATTTTGGATGATCAGTCCTTGAGAAAAAAAAATATTTGTCATTATTGCTTATATTGCAGGTGTAATTTTTTAGGAACTTTGAGGCCGTCTACCGGCCAAACGAAGCAATATCAGATATACGTTAATTAGCCTAAATCGGCCTATTTTGAGTACAGAAACCTGTTATCTTCCGTTGTACACATTCTTACGATACGCCCTGTACAGATTAAATTTATTCTTATTACCCTTTAAGTTGTTATTGATAGCGCAGAAGTAAATATTTCTTCTCTTTTTAGGGACTATTTTTTGGCACCACAAATCGAGATTTGCAAAAGGTAAGGTTGTTACAATTTAATATTATACGTTGTACAGAGCTATGTTTAAATTGATTTTAATTAATTTCAACCATGTAATCCCCTCACTAAAATAGGCAACTTTTTCATGTAATTTTTTTGGAAATTGCCATAAGTGAGAAAAACTATTGAATTTGATAATAATTTGTATTCTGTGCATACGTCCATCATATCATTGGTTATATAAGCTTTGCTACAACTCAATGATCATATATGTCTATGTTTTTTAATTGTTGTTTCTGTATGTTGACGTTTTTGACCAGCAACACGAAGCCACGTGATTTTCAGCGAATCAGATTAATCATATTCTACTCATTTCGTTGTTGAAGTTCAAACTTTCCAACTTCAACCATCCAGCGAAGCAACAGTTGTACATAACATAACCAACAAAAACAAAATCGACTTTATAAAATCTCATTCATATAAATTAAACTCGTGATGGGGATGTTGCCACATCGTCTCTGAAGCCGGTTATAATCGTTAAATATCCATCTTAACGTGACATTAATAAATGACTCATATAATAAAATAAATTTGAAAATTTGACAGTTACATTGGAGCAAATTTTTAGTAACACTAGAAAGGCAGGCTAACCGACTTGGCCTTCTCCTTGTGCCTACGGCACTGCAAAGAATAATCTGGTCTAATTTTCATAAACTTTGTGTTTAGTCTCAGAAGTGCTGACCGTTGTGTTGAAGTAAATGGTGATAATTTCGTTTAAAGGCCGTATGACACGGTATAAAATTATATATAAAATTTTGCACAGAATTATATAAGCATTTTTGTATATATTTATAAAAATAGTACTAATAATAATTATTGTTATTATAACCAATAACCAATAAATTAAGCAAACATAGGAAAGATTTGGGAAAGATGCACTGGAGGTTATATTATTGTTCACATAAAAATGTATTCAGAATTTTATATAAATAGAACATGTTTTAATTTTCAGTTTTATATATAGAAAACTCAAAACTGTACATTTTGCTTGTATGATACGGGACGAACCACTTTAATTATAATATCAAATAAAAAACTATGTGAAATATTACATCGTGTCATACGGCCTTTAGATATGATCTTATTCATTAATTTCTCACGCATTTCTGAAAATTTCCAAAAAAAGTTGCCCGTTTCAATGAGTAGAGTATACGATTATATAGGGTGATTCAGGTTTAATCTTGATAACTTCAGGAATCGACAGAACAGGTTAAAATAATGTTCATTTTTAATATAAACTTATTTCCAAGAAATTGGTTACAGTGTAGCGCACCAGCCGCGTAAATTTCGTTTAACGTTATAGCAACCCATGAAAACAAAACTCAGTGATTTGTGTAAACTGCCGTTTGTGAAAATCATTGTTAAAAAGTATTATTTGAAGAGCATTTTTAGTGCTAAGAAAAAATGCCAAGAACGTTTACAAATGCTGAATATGCCGATATACATTATGTTTATGGTTTCTGTGACGGAAATTCCAACGCGTCAGTTCGAGAGTACCGAACACGCTTCCCTAATAGAAGAATTCCAAATGCACAAGTTTTGTAGATGTACGTCGCCGATTTTTGGAATCTGGTTTGCGCCGCTACAATGATCATAATCGTAATGTACCGCCAGGAAATAATCAGCGAATTCTTAATCTTTCTAATATCGTAAGAACTTTAAGCACACTCCGAGCAGCTCGGCAACTCCATTTATCTCAATCAAAAGTACTGAGAGCACTCAAACAAGATCATCGAAGGGCTTTCCATCTCCAACCAGTTCAAGGTTTGTTGCCAGGAGATGCTGAAAAACGTTTAAATTTAAATCCTCGTCGATGGATTGGACGGTAACCCAACAACCACCAAATATGTGGATTCCTTGCGAAGGACCAGTGGCTTGGCTTCCGCGCTCGCCAGATCTGAATCCTCTGGATTATTTCGTTTGGGGCAATCTAAAAGCAATTGTGTATGATACGCCAGTACATACCCGTGAGGAATTGATCCAAAGGATAGACAGACATGCTTGTGATGACATAAAAAACAATCCTGTTCAAATAGCAGCTGCGGTTAATACACTAGTTCGTCGATGCCAAAAATGTATTGAGGCTGGAGAATGCACTTTGAACAATTATTGTAATTTTTTTAGTAGGTAGTTGATAAGTTTGTTGTAAATCTTGTAATAAGTAGTTGTTACTAAATGTATGTTTGAGGTTATTAGTATTTTTTCTTAACACTAAGAACACTCTTTAAATAATACTTTTGACAATGATTTTCACAAACGTCAGGTTTTTTCTGAGAGCCGTCCGACTGTGTGCCCGGAAGCACCGTAGCCTATAGACTTGTGCATCTCTCGACGAGCACAAACATCCATGGTACTACAGTGGGATTCGAACCCACACCGACATAGCCGATCCAGACTCTCCCAGCCACCTAGGCTATCGCGGCGCCCAAAACGTCAGTTTACACAAATCACTGTCACCAATTTCTTTGAATATCTCAGAAACAAAACCAACCGTCAAAAAAAACAGGAGACAAAAAAATTTCGAAATTAATCAGGTCAAAGTGATGTTTTATTGAAATTATTTTTTTTTTTTTGTAGTTTTGAAATAAAGTAAGAGGGGGGTAGCATACAAAATACACTTCTAAGAGGGGTAGGTAGTTCAAACTTAAGAAGCTTATGTAAGATCATAAGGAGTGTTTGTGTTCCGAATTTCACTTAAATCGGATAAGTGGTTCAAAAGGTATGACGGCCAAACAAGAAAAAAATTCCTACTTCAACGCCCTCTTTCTCGGAAACGATGCGTTTTAGGAAATAAGTTTATATCACAAATGAACATTATTTTAACCTGTTCTATCGATTCCTGAAGTTATCAAGATTAAACCTGAGTCACCCTGTGTAATCAATTTATAAATCATCCCGTATTTTAAATTATTTAATATAAATATTTTACAGGAGATTATCTCAAGAATATATCCTCAAAGGACGAGTTGTCAAAGAGTAAGTAGCTAATACACTTTTAAATAAACAGATGATTTTTGTTATGTTCCTTCTATTCCACGCTATTTTACCTGTTGAACTGTCCACATTTTGTCAAGTACAAAAAATATAAATAAGTTTTTGGGTAACTGAACAATGCTGAAACTGAGCTATTAACATTTGCAACTACCACATATGTACGTCATAATTTATCCATAAAGAAAATACAGTGTGGAAACTTTGCGCAAAAAAGTTCATGTTCGTGTTACACCTACAAACCCTATCGAAACATGTAAAAATATACAAGGTGTTTCATTTAAAAGAAAATAAATTTGAATTTTTACGGAAAAAACTGGTAAACTTATTGACAACGGAACCGATACTTTTATTGTATCTGGCGTTATTGGTATGTACCGCATATTTCTGTGTAATTGGTACACTTTATACACCAATTTGATATCTCCAGCGGTTTTCCAGTTATTTAACCCATACGCTACTTCAGACTTCTTAATAGGGCTGTCAATCACGGGAAAAAAATTTGATCCCGGGATTTCGGGATTTGAAAAAACGTTATACTATAATTAATATGAAAATAATATATGGAATTTATATTTTATTCATATTTTGGAAAAAATAAAAATATAAATACAGAGTGTCCCAAAATTAATGGGACACAGAGCAAGAGTAGATTCCTTACATCAAAATAATGCGGTTAAGCCAAACTTACCTTGGTCTATTTATGGCTAATAAAAATGTTACAGGGTGTTAAAAATCAAATTATGAATTCGAAATTCTTAAAATAGAGTTTTCAAAGGATTCTTTTGAAAAATTTGGATTAGGGGTCTTCTGGGACGATAAAAAAGAATCCGTACTTAATTTTGCTGTAGACGCTAGAGGGCGCTACAAAATGTACTTTTGATTGATAAAAACTGGTTATAACTTTTTATCAGTGTGTGTACGAAAGTTCTAATACATATTGTTCCCCTATCTATTTTTCACAAATAAGGTTATTCGTTGTCATTTTTTTAGACCTGGTCACTAAATATAAATATAATATCTGTGTATTAATTAATTATTATGTGGCCTCGTATTTCACATTAGACCACAACATATCTATAAAATGGTCAAGGTCAAACACGAAAATTCCGGGAACCAAGCTGGTGGCATCCCGGGATTTTTGGGGTTGAAAATTAGCAGACTCTCGGGATCCCGAAAATTATAAAATTTCACGCATAAAATTAACACCATTAATGATAAACCAAACTTGTTATTTTATAGAATACCAACTGAAGAAAAGATAAGATGGATAAAAGAGAACTGCAGAAAAGCTTGGGACGAACCCACGGGATACAGGCCAGATTTATACGAAAACTGGAATGCTGGTAGAAGACGAGATTCAGATTATTTAGAGTTGAAAAGAAATTCATCAATTATAAATAACATTGATTTTGATTTAAAATGCAACGACTCTAACTTATACAGTTTTATCAAAATAGTAAAGAAACCATTAATTGGTAGACTCAATTTATTTGAAAGGTCGAGTGCATCATATAGATAATGGAATATGCATTAATTTTATCCTAAAACATAAAATATACAACTCTTAAATAAAATAAACGTGCGTTTCAACTAATAATTTAGGCCAAATCGTCTTAGGTCCCCCCTTAAGCATGTCCTTAAGATGGACGGGTGTCTCAATCTCGACAGTATGGAGGATACAAACAAATTAAATAACATTTGGGAAACGTGGTGTTAATTTAGATGAGGTAGGCTCCATTTTCAATTGAAAGTATCATCTTTGGGATTTGACAGAAACAACTACATATATAGTGACATCAATTATATTTTTTTCAGAAACATACCCAAAATTTTTTAATGTCTTTCTTTCTAATAAACTTTTATAAGAAAAAAATGTCTGTATTACTTCCCATTTAAAAATTATAAGCAATATCGTCCTAAAGAGTCTCAAAAGAAATGCCACCTAAAAATCACATTGGCTGTGGAAGGATCAGGTAGTCGTTGGAAACTAATTGAATGTACATTGTTTAAATACATATCCAATCTTTGCCTGACTTCTTTGTGGGCTGCATTTATTAACATCTCGCCGTTTAACTCATTACAAGAGTTTGTGATTTTTTCTTTCAAATGTTTAATATCTCTCGAAGATGTTTTGAAGGGTGTTAGATCTGATGGCTTTCCGGGCCACTGAATAGGTCCATAGATAACAATTCATTTTTCTGTTATCTAAATATTGCTGCAAAATCCTGGCCTTGTGGGGTGAAGCTGCGTCGTGTTGAAACCATAGGTTTTTCCTTAGCTGCAAAAACACATTCTCCAGAAGTGCAGGAAGTTCTTCTTGTAAAAAATTTAGATAACTCACGCTGTTCAATGTAAAGCCCAATTAAATGCCTACTGATGATGCCGCACCGTATATTTACTTCAAAATGGTCTTGGTTTTGGACTGGATTTACAATATGGAGATTTTCAACGGACCAGTAGTCTTCGTTGTGCCTATTTAGTAAACCATTACTGAAAAACCGACATTCGTCCGTCCAAAAAACGTACCAAAAAAAGTTCTGACAAGTATTTTGTGAAATTTATGCACTTTAAACAACGAACATTCAATTATTTTTCAATTTGATCCTTCCACCGCTAATGCGATTTTTAGGTGGTGTTTTTTTGAGACTCTAGGGCAATAACTGCTTATAACTTTTAAACGGGAAGTAATTCATACAAATTTCTCTAATAAAAATTTATTTAAAAAAAAGAGAACTAAAATTTGGGTATGTTTCTAGAAAAAATATAATTGATGACCGTCATTAGTCGTTTCTGTCAAAACCCAAAGATAATACTTTCTATTGAAATAAGAGCTTATCTCATCCCATTTAACACAAAGTGTCCCAAATTTTATTTAAATTTTTTGTATCCTCACAGTAGGCCCATACTGTCAAGCTTCAGACACCCTGTACATTAATGGCATCCCTAGAATGTCTACCTATGGACCATTTAACCCAGCCAGCATGTAACGTAACAGGGCATTTTTGTGATGTTCCTTTTAGGTGACAAAGTTACATTCATTTGTAAGGTGCCATACACCGCTCAGTTACATAGTGCCTAGAGGTAGAATGTACCATAGTGACTTTTTTGCTACATACTTGTGTGATATCTATGAGATATTAATAAAATGTGGAACTTTGAGGTAATATGAATAACATAAATTATATATAACATGTATGTATTTTTGTAACTTTAACTAAACGTGCCTTATTCATGTTACATATAAGTACCTTTAATGTTTCGAATTTTTCTGCACTCACGACCCATAACGTAACATAACCTTAACTTTGTTATTTCCTGTCCTGGCGTTCTAGCACAGTCTATTAGTTCTAGTAGTTTATATTTTGTGCCTGGCGTCATTGCTTTATTCAATCAAAGCCATCCAAGATTCAAAACTTGTTTTTATTTTATAGTTTTATGCAGTTTTATGTTTGTGTTTGTCTTTGGTGTTCGGACAGAAGAAGACACTACTGCGACTGCGGCAGCAGGTATTAAAAACGATCAAGTCTCCATCACCCTTTTTGATCAGAAAAACAACAGTCCCCCAAGATGAGATTGACAGTCCCTCTTGAACTGAATGAGATTAATCCATTACCTATCACCTCTTCAATTCCTAATTTTTAAAAAATTTCAAGTGATTTTGGATTTTGAATGTAAGTACGACTCCAAAGACATAATATCATCCCTATGTTCCTAATTTTTGTCTACAACTTCTTACTTAGTGTTATGTTAATAAAATGTTTTTTTATTTATTTAACTTTTATTTCTGGTTATTTTACCATTAACAAAAATTATCCCATAAATAAGTTACATAAACATTAGAAATTAAAATATCCTTAATAGTTCCAAGTCCAAGTAGAATGTTAATATTACAAAACTAGTAACTATTTATAAAAGCTACATTATATCATGTTGATACATATCAGTAATGAATTTAAGGCATATGTTTCTAATATTACTATTTATGATAATTATTTACATTAGGAAATCTCTCCAGAAATGTTGATCAAGGGAGGTTTCCGCTAATGTAAATAATTACCATAAATAGTAATATTAGAAAATATGCCTTAAATTCATTACCGATATGTATCAACAGAATGTAATGTATAGCTTTTCAATGTCCGACAAGTACATAATAAGTACTTCAAAATGGAATGTTGGCATTACATTAGCAACGGACATCCCTTAAGTACATTACCAGGAACATTTAAAGTGATGTCTCACAAAGGTCACAACAATACTTCACCGAGATGTACTTTTAAGGTGCACATTTGGTGATTGTATGGCCTTCTATGCAACATAAACAGTACTTTTGTTGCGACATCGCATGTGCTAGATGCACTTTAAAAGTACATCGTCAGTACGTTCCTGTGCTGGCTCGGAAGGAAGTTCTAAGGACGTACCAAGTGCATAAAAAAATATACATACAATGGACGTCCATTAACGGACATCCAGTGGATATCCGTTCAGGAACGTTAGACGTCCTACTGGTGTCCTTAGCTGGTCTGTTTTTCACAAAATTGGACATCCCTGGAATGACAATCAATGGTCGCAAATGGACGCTTTAGAATTTTTGGACCTTTTAAGAATGCACCTACCAGATGCATATAAAATATACGTAACTACAGGGGATCCTAAAGGTAGCGTTTTTGGGATATTCAAAATTATTTATAATTTTCCATAATAAATATACAAAAATAAGTTTGTTTTTTATCTAAAATATAGGTATACCTAATTTTCTATGTAAACTAGTATATGTTATGCATAACGAAATGTTTTTGTTCTTTTGCAACCTTTCATTTCTCTACTTAATAATGATCGGATCGCTATATCTCATTTATTTTGATATATGTATAGTGATTTTCCGGGTTGTTATGCCGTGACCTCAGTAACTGGTCGTGCCAATAACAGAATTAAATTGGTCGCATCCCATGCTTCCAAACGTTTCGCCGCACTTCACTGACGGCATCTTCAGTAGTGACTTCGTAAAAGCTTCTCCGCGACTGACATCTCGGAAGACCACCATTATCCGAGGAACGGATCCAGTCGTAGAGTCGTAATACCAACAACAGGAGCCGAAATCAATATATGGGTGGGTCCAGATATACCGATAACGATATTTCATTTTGCTCATATTTAACAGTTTATTGACACTAAAAAACTTACCTTACAGAAAGAGCTGCTTTAAACAAGCAGGGTCCTTCAATTTTTAAGTCACAGTAACAAAATACATCACAAACCAGATAATTATACATATAATATATATATAAAGTTCAAATTAAAAATTATAATATATCTTTTGTTACAAATAAGCTACATCAATAAAATGAAGAAGTACCAGCCAATGAAACACTTTTAATTTTGTGCTTTAAACTTTTGACTATAAACAATACTATACTATTACAGTCAAATTCTATTTTAGTTTGCTTTATTTTTGAAAGTGTATAACTATAAATTAACGAAATTTATTCTCTTTTCTTGTCTTCCACTAGATTTTTTTGTACAAAGCTCTTTATCTAATGTGCTTCAGTACTGTTTCCAATAGATAAAACACATTTTTATTTTTATTTCAATTTTGTGGTTCCAAAATGGACACCTGACGGACGTATTAAGGACGCCTTTGACGTGCTGTGTTGGATGTCCTATGAACGTCCATACTATTCCAGGAATATACCGTCCGATGGACGTAATATTATCGTCCCAAGGACGTCCATAATTGGTTCTGGGACGTACGGACCTAAAATGGATGTCCTGTGGATATCGTGATGTGGGTTTGTATCTACTAATAAAAGTCGTTTAAAACCTTGTCCTCAGAGACGCGAAATTTGTAAAAAATCTTACGAATTTCGCAAAGCAGGAATATAATCGCTATTTTCATCATTATGTGGGATTAGCAAGTTTAACTTGAGCTTCTGACAATCTACCATGACGGTCGAGTGTTATGATGAAAGTAATAGAAAATATTGTAGTTGCCAAAACTGGCTAAAAGTTGATACTTCTCCCGCCATTAGATAATTCGCGCGAATTCCACGTCCATGAGGACAAGGTTTTACAATCCAAATATGTTTTTTGTCTTAAGCATGCGCAGTGGAGAAAAAATGTGAGTTCAAGAAATTTATTGATTTGGACCTAAAACTTTCGACAATTTTCTTGAACAAGTCTGGTGAATTTGGTAATGGCAACCAAAATAAAAATACCAGGACAGATGATATTGCTGATATTTTCCGTGTTCTACTGTGTTTACCTATCCAAATTATTTTCTTTTTTTTAATAAAAAAAACGGTTTTGGGGAAATGAATATTAAAAAATAAAATGCATGCAGAAATAACGTTTTATATTTACTTGATACATTTTTGACCCTAGAGGACATTCGTTTTTGAGCGTTGGCTGTTTCTGCTCCAAATTCAAGAAAATTGACTGAAGAACAATTTTTCGATGATAAAACAGGGTCATTAAAAATTGTGAATGACCTCACTGGTATATTTTAAACAAAATTGTAACATATATAGTCGAGGTCCAAAATAATACAGAGTGATATTCATTCACAGCACTGACGTGATACGGGAGGTGCGGGTTACAGAGGACAAGATTCGATAGATGTGTGCCACTTGAGCAGGGTTCAAATTACCAAAAATATGTTGACTTAATGCCGTCCTTTTAGATGGCAATGGCCTGCCACCACCCACTTATACCTACCTGATGCGCACTCCGCGAATATCACACTTTAACACATAATACACTGCACTATTTACATATACACTAGTAATCACACTATGCACTACCGATTACTAGCACTGTCACTATAATGGTCACACGTTAACACTCGTCATTGGTTATTAGGCCTGTTCATAGAACAGTTGAAAGCAGTTTCCAACCGTCAGACGCACACGCATTGCATTTATAATGCCCACATAAAGTTGAAAATGCTTTGTTTTAGATGCAATGCGCTGCTTCTGACGATTGAAAACTGATTCTGCTGTACTACGAATCCTTCCCAAGCGGCACGCCTATGGAATCTGGTACCCTGCAACCCTCACCTCCCGTACTCATCTAAATGATGTGAATGAACTACTCTCTATTATTTTTGACCTTGGGTATAGTTTATTTTTGGATGATCAGTTCTCGAAAAGTTAATACATATTCTTAAATTATCTGAGGAATGTACACCTGGTATTAAAAAAAAATGTAACTAGAGGCAAAATATGTGAGCAATTCTCCAAAATCAGTAGGAAATAAAGCAACTGAACTTACTTCGAGTACAAGAAAGTTCAGATGTTTCAGGTTTTTCACATTCGAATAATAATAAGACACTATAAATTTACCCATATAAAATTGCATTTGTCCAAAAGCTTACTGAAGATAGTAACTATTGGCGTTTAGGGATTTATCTTTTCTGAAAGCTAATTTATTTTTCTCATCAAAAAATATTTTAATCTCAAAGTGATAGTAGTAAATAAATCAACACAGAGATGGCATTCTTTGACATTTTAATACCAATATTCAACTTCAAAATGTCATGATTTAACTTTGGAAATTTTGTTACAGAATATGACAAATTATTCCAGAAAATATTTTCTTGGTTATGTTTTTAAGAAATTATTCCCC
Source organism: Monochamus saltuarius (assembly GCA_025584915.1). Taxonomy (NCBI): domain Eukaryota; kingdom Metazoa; phylum Arthropoda; class Insecta; order Coleoptera; family Cerambycidae; genus Monochamus; species Monochamus saltuarius. The sequence continues at coordinate 52,265,383 of CM046725.1, read as the reverse complement.
ATCGCTGAGTCCGCACAGTTTTCAAAATACAGTACCCGCAAATTTCACCAACAAATTTCGAAAATTTGTACAGTTGCAGACATTCTCCATTCAACTCCAAAATTGTCTCTCACAAGAATCATTTAACCTCTCTGGGAAAACTACATTTAAACTATAATATTTACATATAGTATTTTGTCCTCTTCCACATCATCGCACTTTCCAAAATAGTATCACTCTCCCTATGTTCACAACAATCTATTAAATATTTCAGGCAATTGCAAAATGCCCACTAGCTATTATTTCAAAATTTAATAAATGCTACATACAGTGCAGACTTGATAATCCGGACTAATTAAAACCAGCCTGATTCGGATTACCGAAAAATCCGGATTACTGCAACTCACGACTGATATGTAATAAAATTCTATTTTAGGACTTATTTTTATTTATGGAACACAGCTTGTATAAAACGGAATAAAAATTCATCTTAATTTCATAAAATAAACACTTAAACTTCAAAAAACACAACATAAACTCATAAATACGTATGTTTGTACATTAACGAAGGAAGTCCGGAATTTTTTTTTGCCTGATATTTCTCTGCGAGGTGATGCGCGAAGTCCCGTGCGCCGAATTTCTGGGTCCGGATTACCGAAACATCAAAAATCCGGATTACAGAATACACAGTGTTTGAAATAATGAGTCCGGATTACCGAAGAATCCGAATTATAGAGGATCCGGAATATCAAGTCTACACTGTATTTGTATGTAGAAAACCACAGATAAAAAAGAACCATTATTTTCATCTCCATGTCATAAAAGTTTTAGGTACCCAATTTTCTACCATTCTCAAAAAAATCGCGATTAGCAAAACAGGGTATAAAATTTGTGTAACATACAAATATTAAGAACTCTTTATTATAATTATGTAATAGGTATACAACATAAAATTAAAAAATCTTAAAGAAGCAAGATATGCATATAGAGTCTGTCTATAAAATTATTTAATATAAGCATACCCTGAAAAAATAGGTGTACAAAAATACTTTTACTTTGAAAATCCAATGTGTAATATTAACTTTAAACTTGTATATGAAACTTTAAACATAAAATGCATACTTCTTTGTACTACGTCTATTAAATAAAATAAGAGTATAAAGTCAAAAATATTAACAAATGATATACTACATAAGTGTCTAATATTCTACAGTGCTTCCACGAATTACTGCCCGGAGAGGAAAAACTTGAATTAATTTTTTCAAGAAAAGTCATCCCATTACCATAGATAACCTTAAATTTGAATGTACAGAGAGTTCTTAAAATCAGAACATTTTAAATAATCGAAAAGTGAAGTGGTTATATTTTTAATAAAAAAAAGGAATATTAAAAAATTGTTTATAATTGGAACATAGGAACAGATTTCAAATTTGCTGTTTATATTAATAATTTTGTTTTTAAATAAGAATCCATTATGTTCAAATCTGGACTTTGAGATTGTCAAATGTTAATTAAGTCAGTGCATGTTTATCCATTTATTGCTGAAAATATTCAATTGCTAATGAGAATAATTAAATGTGTACTTTTCCTTTTACCCAATAACATTTGTGTCAAAAATATATTCTCAAAGTTTTTCCTCTCCGGGCAATAATCTATGGACACCCTGTATAGAAGAAACCTATACAAACTTTTATTATCTAAGGTTGAATAATAAAATTTTCTTAGCCTAAACCAGGCATCAGATCTTTGTATAGTAAAATATATAATATACTTATAATAAATCTTACATAATGGAGCACCAACTTTTTTTCTCGTCATCTCCAGTTTCGAAATTATCATCATTATAATGCAGTCGACTGTTAGTGTCTCTATAACTCAGCAGTTTTGGAGTACTCGACGGCAAATCGGACTTAAATTTATTCCGAATATTGACGAAAGGACTAGAGAAGAGAGAATTCATACCTGGAGAGTCGGCTTTAAACTTCTTCCTATCCTCTGGAGTATTACTTCTACTTTTACGCTTAATACCTGTTACAATTTGTTCCACTGAATTGTGTGATGTGTATGGCATGTTTAGGTCGGATTTTTCTTGGTTACTTCGCAAGACCCTTCTCCGGTAATCATCCAATGGCCTTATCGATCTTCGGGCCGACAAACCACGTAATGTTTCACTTAAAGATTTTTCCCTGCTGGCATTTATGTAACTGGAGTCCTCGAAATTTGAAGTGTGATGTTCTATGTAGTCCATTCTAGTTATGTCGCTGCCCACTTCTGCTTTTGTTGATAAATTTATTGTATCCATGGATTCACAAGTATCATTCAAATTGTCTGTCTTTGGTGAATCGATATCTTTATCAACATCAATTGTAGGAGTGTGGGTAGCTGAATTTTTTTCAGAATCCAAATCTTGGTCCAGCGATTTAGGAGTCTTTGGTGTGGGTATATTACGAGTCTGGGAACGTCTAGTTACACATCTCGGTATGACCGGTGAGCCTTTCCCAGATTCGACATCAGAATTTTCGTCAAACTGGAGCTCAGGGTCTGGCTCATCTGATATAACCAATGGGTCCATTTCAACATGCTCAGTGTCTTGTTCATTTTTTTGACCTGGTGCTTCTGCTTTACCTTTATCCTTTTTGTCTTTTTTAGGGGTTTCTTTTTTTGATGAATCAACTTTCTTCTTGTCCTTTTTCTCTTGCAAATTTCCTTTCTTAGCTTCCTCTTTTTTTGGTTTTTCTTCTTTCTGTTTCTGTGATTGCTTGTCTTTACTTGATTCCTTTTCTATTTTACTGTTTTCTTCGTTTACAGATTTATCTTGTTTTGCTTCATTACTTTCAACATTATTATCATTCTCTTTCACTTCAATCTTTCCTTTTTCCTCCTGTATGTCTTTACCATTTAATTCTGAATCGAGTTTTTTCAGTGTAATATGGAGTGTTTTCGAATCTTCAGTCTTCTTCTGAGGAGTTTGAGATCGACTTCTAGATTCACCTCTCTTCTGTCTGGAATTATGTTTTGGGGTATCTTTTGTTGGGCCATTTGTTTCCAAATTTGGAGATGCTTTCTGAGGTGCATCTTCAGTATGTTTTGCATCGGTTTCTTGACGTGGTGCTTTAGATTCTACATCCATCTGGACTGAGTCTGAAGAGAAAATAAAAATTATTCTATTATACAGTCGCTGATACATATTGGTTATAAATAAAATTAAATGATCTTTTCAAGCTGATGCAACAAAATTTGATAAAGTATTTAATCTATGTTTAAAAATGTAAAGAATTGTATATTCACTCGTTTGAGAATTACAAATTTTTAAAAGTTCTTGTGGGTGAAATTAAGAAAAATATCCTGCAATATAAGCTGTTTTTTTGCGACGAAATGTGTTCAACCCGGTTCAAAACATTATATTTTTGCGTTGAACCAGTGACGTCACACACGTCGCTGTTTAAACCATACTTAAAACGTTCACTGAGTCCGGTTTGAACTCTTTATATCCTTTGCCATTGGTCTATGCAGCAGTTGCCTAAAAAGTGGAGATTTGAAAATCTGTGTGATTTAAATTTTTAGATTAATATTTAACATGGTTGTTATTTTGACACTTCTTGTTTATTTAAAAAGGAGTTAGTTGTGGACTATTGTATGTACCTCTGCAAATTTAAACGTATTTTTAGACATCCTGAATTACATAATCCAAAAGCATATCCAATTACTTTTCTATCTAAATTTCATAAACCTGTCACTCATACAGGGTTCTCAGCAATTTTTCAGAACCAAATTCTGACATTTCCAGGTTTTTCGTGACATACTTTTTAAAATTCCCTGACAAAAAGCTTACAAAATATGTTTTTTAAAACTTAAACCAAAGTAAAAAGCAGTCAAATGATAAGGCATAAATGAGCCCATTTGATGACAAATAAGTGACATGGATATTTAATTTTATTAGAAATATTTATTTCAGTCATTGCAACAAATATAAATATTTAAGGAATCTAATAATATATATTTAAGAGATTTAATAGAAATATATATAAACAAACACAACAAAACCAATAAAAATATATTTTACTACTGAGCAAACAGCTATAACAAAAAACAGCTTTAGCTGTTTTATGTCATTAAATGTATTCAAATCGGTTCAAAACACTATATTTTTGCATTGAAACAGTAACATCTCACAGGTCGCTTTTTTAAACCGTGTTTAAAACGTCCACGGAGCCCTGTTTGAACTCTTTAGATGCTTTGCTAAGGTCTATGCAGCAGTTGCTAGATAGAAATTTCAAAATCGGTGTGATTTAAATTTTCAGATTTAATGGTTGATACTTTTATATTTCTTATCTTGTTTATTTAAAAGTAATTGGTTGTGGATTATTGTATGTACCTCTATAAATTTACGTATTCTTAGACATCTTGAATTACATTACAAACGCATATTCCAATTACTTTTCTCTTCAAATTTCATTAAACCTGTCACTCACACGAACATGTAGGTAATTATTTGTTTTTGGTTTACAGTTGCTAAAATCAATTCCATATTTTTGTTGCAGATCTCACACATTTTCCAAATATTATAATGTTATAAATAAATTGTATAAACAATAATCAAAAGTGAGTGTGATGTTAAAGAGAAACAAATATTTAATGATGTTACGTTTTGAAACTATACATTTTCTTGGTGCATTACATAAGTAACGCCACCATTGAATATGTCTTGAAACAGGCGATGAATATGTATAAAAACAGCTATACACTCCGGATATATCTGTTTCTTTATATCAATCTGCGGGTACGTGTGATTAAAACAAACAGAAATAGGCAACTGGGTGCGTTCATTAAATAAAGAATTTAGACACGGCATGAGTAGCATTCAGAAATTTTCCCTGACGACAATAAAAATTCCCTGATTTTTGACAATTATTGGCACTTTCCCTGACAAAGTTCAAATTCCCTGACATTTCCAGGTTTTTCAGGTTTTCCCTGACGCTGAGAACCCTGTCATATAAACATGTTAGATATTTGTTTTTGGTTTACAGTTGCTAAAATCAATTTCTATGTTTTTGTTGCAAAATTCCCACATTTTCAAAATATATGTACAAAAACATGCGGAAATAGGTATTGTTAATAATTTCTACCACTAATAATTGTTCTATTTTAATCCAAATCTAGTGTAAACAATAATTAAAAAGTGTGAGGATGATATCAAAGAGAAACAAATATTTGATGACGTTACGGTTTGAAACTATACATTTTCTTGATGCAATACATTACTGACGTCACCATTGAATACATTTTGAAACAGTCGATGAATACGGTTTGTCGCAAAAAACCAGCTATATTAACAAAATAAAGGTCATCATATTCCTCCCAGTAAAATGATCAAATTTGTCATGTTTTTAGGTACAGAAATCTCGAAAAATAAAACATGTAGAACAAAACTATTATCAAAAATAAAATTCTTGATATTTTGTTGATCTACTTTTATTATTTTAATTCTCCTCAAATAAAATAATAACTTTTAGAAAGCTTATATGCAGAACTATGTAAGATTATATTACAACAATATTTACATCTAGTTAAATTTAAAAAAATACGTATTTTGAACGATTAGACCGCTTTCAATCTTTGTATATTTGTTTTACTTCAAATATTCGCAGGTGGCATGAGATAACATTAACTATATATTATTCAGTTCTTAAAGGAAAATGGGTTTTGGTCAATTTTTTTGAAACATTGCATATTGATAGTTCTCAACACGCTTATCAAAAGTTACAATGGGCACAAAACCCGAAACAGGTTCAGGGCATTTCAGGCTACAGCCTGGTAGCTGCTTAAATGTTTACAACCTCGACAACGGTATCAAGTAATTGGGTAGGACAATTGAGCAATAATCAGTCATGGTGATCCTGGTAACCTTTGAGGGTGATTTTGGGGGGGTTTTCGGGTTTTGTGCCCTTTGTAACTTTTGATCAGCGTATTGAGAACTATCAACCCATTTCCCATAAGAAACGTGCAGGGTCCTTTCTGAAATTATTTATATTTGTAGAATATTTCCATTTTCCTTTCTCGCCGTAAAATGATAAAATTTGTGATGTTTTTAGTTACAGAAATATAGTCGAAAAATATAACACGTAGAACAAAAGTAACATCAAAAATAAAATTGATTGATGTTTTTATGCATTTTTACTATTTAAATTCTCAAATAAAATAATAACTTTTAAAAAGCGTTTGTAAGACACATATTATTTTGCTATTATAACCCCACAGTTACATATGTATAAACGTGAAAAAAGTGAACAACTTTATATGCAGGACTATGCAAGTTCATGTTATAACAATTATTTACATGTAGGTACAGTTAAATTCAAATATTTTCAAAAATGTATGTAGGTATCTTAAAATGTGTTTGTTAGACCGATTTCTCTAGTTATATTCTTCGGCACCTTTAAATATTCGCAAGTGACATGAGATAACATTCCTGTTATTTGCTAAGCTCTTTAATCTTCTTAAATGTCTAAAATTAATTACATTAGTGGAAAACACTATTTCAAGAATATGGCGCCCTTAAGTACAACTTAAATTGCTATTAAATGACACTTTATAAACTATGTAGCTATTCTGTTTTAATTGTTGTTCTAATATAAAAAGTTAGGTACCTATTTATTTTTCAAAAACTATATATGCAAGAAAAGTATTTTCTTTCGTATATCGTATTGTATAAATGTTAATAATTAATACATTTCGCGGGAGTAACTTCAAAACAAACAGCCGATAAAACATCTGACATTTTTAAAGCTATTTACAGGTCAACGAATTCTGGTCAGGTATAAAAATATTTACCACTTCCTATACCTACAAGTAGCAGACATAACTTACAATGTTGTACAGGCTAGACATCCTTTTACCTTGTAATTCCAAAAAGGATGTAACATGATAAACATGAGGATAAACATAAAACTGAAATTAGGATGTCAAAAACTTATTTATCATACACTCCCAATCACCATATGCACAAATATTTACTAAAACAATTTCTGTATGTGCTGAAATATTCAGTCTACAGCTATAAAATCTGCAATTTAATTTCTAAACATTGTTTTTGTAAAGCAATACAGCTATAGTCACTAAATGAAATTAACAAATTACTACAACACACAAAATAAAATAACTATTTTTATATAATTTAAAATTCAAGAAGATAATAATAGCAGTATTGACATCCTATTTTCTTACATTTCATTTTTAAAATATAGAGAATATAGGTAATTAGGTACCTAGGTACATAAAAAAAAACATCTAACTTAACTAAATTAAAATATCTATTAGAACAGAAAACAGTTTAAATGTGAAAGCATATACCTATATGTATATTTGTATTTACATACCTAATGTAAATAAATTTCAAAATGTAAATGTATCAAAAAGGATGCATATAATCCCTGTATATTTTTAGATGCGCCCTATATATTTACTTGATGACTTTCTAAGTACCATGTCTGTTTATTTTTAGAAGAAGACACTTCAAAGACTATTCTTAGGTTTGAATGTTATGTGAGAAGGGATAGCACTTTAAATATAGGTAGCATATTTTATAATTCTTCAGAAAATGAATATGACATTTTTAAAACTCGGGAAGATTCACAAATGATAAATACATTTGTTAATTTTTTTAAATTATTTACGCCATATTTTTATCTAATCATGAGAATGAGAGAAACAAACTTTATTGCACGCAATTGAGGGATTAATATAAAGAAATTATGTATATTTTTATTTATTTAATTCAAATACAAGTTAGTGTATAAAAAATGTTTATATAAACAATGAAATATTTGAAAATGAAAACTGATGATTAGGTAGGAATAATGCATATTTCAACAGATACAAACCTTAACTAATAACTAACCACAAGTATTTTTTATCTTTTAATGAATGGCAAATCCCTTAACAAACCATACTTAGGTATAATTATTGTATAAATAAATAATAATATATACATACAGATTTACATGAACTTCATACTTTTTCTAATTCTGAACAATAGTAACCAATTTTTAAGTAATTTTTCACTAGGGTCTGCTAGGAGTGCCTGTCACTCGCCCCAAGACAATTGTTGAAATTTTATCATGCATAACTTGGAACTAGTCAGGTATTTAACAATTATAAATAAATACGTAGGTATGGGTAGAGAAATGTGGTACGTGTTGAAACAGTGCATCGCAGCAATTAAATTCAGTAAAAATACTAAAAATTACATTAAAACAACAATTACAATGAACTCAAATACATTATGTGCCTTAAATTTCTTTCGGTGTTTTCCACATTCAACATAAAAAAATGTGTTGTTATGACGCTACTTAGATACGTTTACTTGCCGGAAAGAGAAAAACACGTTTAATTCCAGAAAATCAGAAGTGATTAATTCGTATTACTTAAGTAACTCAACGTAGAATACATAAATAATCGATTGTCAAATGAATTTAACGACTCACCTTTTGTGTTAATTTATAAATTAAACCGGCACTTACATTCAGAGCGTCTACTGTCAACAACAGACACAACAGATTTATTTAAATGACAAGATGGCGTCGTAAACGTATGTGTTTTACTTTGTAGGCTGACTTATCGATATGTAAAAGTTTAGCTACTGACAATAAGATGGCACAATATAACAAAAATGAAATCTGCAAAGAGAAATAACAATCAACGTAAAGAACCTCACTATTCAGTATTCACCACAAACATAGAAAAAACATAGACAGCGTTCATGATATAGGTCACGTGACAGGTGCCGCGTTTTCTAGGGGCCTAAGGTCCAGAAAATGAATATTTTCCGTGCGAACTGATTTCTAAAAATCGAAAAATTTCATCCAACAGAGTGAGTACTCAAAATGTAAATCGAACGCAGAAGTCGCATAGAGTACGCACTTAGTACAAAAGTGCATGTAAATCGAATTTGTCATCGGATATAAGGTTTGTTCCTTCCAATTGAAACTATCAGAAATGTTCTTTCAACTACTTCCTGCCTTAAACTCACTACTAACTCGTTCTCAACTTAACTGGTCGAATATTTCTGATAGCTTCAAATCATAGACAAAAAAATAAATCAATGTTTCAAACCATTTCCAACTGCTGCAGGAACAACCCTATTACGTAATTATTCCATGGTGCAGAACAGTAGCCTAACAACAAATCAACAAATCTAGTTAAATTTTAAAAAGGGGAAAATAAATTGGCAACACTGAAAAATTACATGTGAAACGTAAATGTGTCATTTCTGATCTGGCTACTGTCATTTTTCCAAATTTAAAGGTTAATTTCTATTAACCCATCAATTTATTTGGGAAAATCGGAAAATTTGAACCGTCGTTAAGATGGGAACTTGTAGTGAATACATTAAAAATGTATTTCCTTCAATAGACGATGATCTCAAACAATATGTTGAAGGTGTGTTAAATTTCATTCTGATTTTATGAACGCAAATCATTTGCAACTCTAATGTACTTACTTGTAGGAGTCTTAGAAAATGGGGCCGAAGATTTTGAAGATAGCGAAGAAGTATATGAAGCTGTTGGAGAGGTCTTACAAGAAATATCAAGTGATAAAACAGAAGAAGACATACGGTAAGCCACGCCACCATTCTGACTTTGCAATATGCTGTAATAAATATATATATAAATTTATAGAAATATATGTAATGAATTATTAAATATGTTAAAACCCAATAAGAAGAAAGACAACAATGGACCAATGAAAGTATTAAATGCTCCTATACACCTGGGTTCAATGGTAGATAATTTAGAAGGTAATGTGACTGATATTAAAAGTATATGGGTTATGCAAAGAGACGATTCACTGGTAAGCAAAAAATATTTCGTGTAAAATGAAGTAAATATACTAGAATCATTTACTTTTAGAAGGTTGACGCAAAAAAATTGGAAAAAGCGCAAGCAAAATTACAAGAAAAACAGGATAAAAGAACAAAAGAAGTGAAAACAGTAGCCCCTCCAAAGTTACAAACCGCTACGGCTTCTCAGGTAACAAGCAAAAAAGAAAGTAAGTTGGAATCAAAAGGTAATAATAGAACGCAAGACATTAGGATAGAAAATTTCGATGTTGCTTATGGAGACAGGTTTAAAATTTCATTTGAGTGCCATTTCAAAATAATATCACTAATATTTGTAGGGTATTACTTCAAGGAGCTGATCTGACTTTAGCGTTTGGAAGGAGATATGGTTTGGTTGGAAGAAATGGATTAGGCAAAAGTACTTTATTGAGGATGATTTCTGGGGGACAGTTGCGTATACCTTCTCACATATCTATTCTTCATGTAGAACAGGAAGTAAGTACAATTAGGTATATATACAGGGTGTCCCATAATTAATGTGCAATACTTTAGTGAGATATTTTACGATCAAAAATAAGATTTTTTTCTTCTATAAAGAGGGGTCGAAAAGTGCTTCTTAAGGGGGTCTCCGTGTCCCCTGAAAAAGGTCTTTTACAAAATATTTCCAGAAAAATCGATAAGGTTTTGTTGCATAATCTAAGGAATGGAAAAAGATTACATGAATAGGTAGGCAGACCATGAAAACAAACGTTTGTTTATTTGAATTAATTTGACAGTTTATTAAACTAAAATTTTTGCTTTTACTTTACGATGTATTAGATATTAAGTAAAATCTAAAGACAAAATGCAGAACTTTAATAATCGCAAGGCCTCCTAAGGCCACTTTCAGGGGGATGCCACCTTAGGAGGCATTTGTTGACTCCAATTTATAGAAAAAAATATTATATTTTTGATTGTAGAATCTACTACTAAAGTAAGTATTGCACACTAATTATGGGACACCCTGTATTGTCAGGTAATGAAGAGTATAAAATTAAAAAAAAACAGAAGTACCTATGTTATCTAAGGATTCAGACATGTGCACCCACTTATGTTTAATATTTTATCAAGCTGATAGACTTATTTATATTTACCGGGAATGAAAACAACTGTAGAATGTATGAATCATCACTTTCAAAGTGGGATCAGAAGTATAATTTTTTGTAACTGAAATAATTTATTTATATGTTTCTGAAGTATTCTGTCTAAATACAGACTATTATATCTATTTTTAATACTTTTTAGATTGTTGTTTATTTTTTTTTTTTAAATTTTAATTTTCATTTTCTGCAATAGACAGATTTTATTTTATTTTATCATGTAAGTACCTAATAAAAAATAATTTTAAAATAATAAACAAACATTGTCTAAATTGATTAAATAGAGTGTATATCACATATGTTTGGTAGATGTCTGTATACAGGGTGTTTCAAAAATAGTTGAGGAAAATGAAAGTGAATTCTTTAGCCAATTTTAGAGGGCGTGTTTCATGTAAAAAAAATAATTTTAACATTTCTTTAAGAAGTTCAACCCTTTAAAAGTAAGTACTGAAATCAAGTTTCCATGGCTTTTTTAAAAACTTATAACAGTGTCAAAACACCAGCAATTAATAAACTAGTAATAAAGGCTGACAACTAAAATGACAGGAATCTATTACAAAAGGTATCGTTTGGAGAATCATAAGGTTGAGATGTTGACTTTTATTTTTATTTAATTTTTTTGCATGAAAACTTTTGGAATTTGTGTGGAGATAAAAAAGTTTTGTTTTGAACAGCTATTCAAAAAAAAAATGCTTCAAAATTTTTAAGGGTATAGAAATTCTGGTAATAAACGTACAAAGGGTGTATTATTTCATCCCCTTACTGTGAGGTGACAACGAGTGGAATAGGTCAGGAAAGTGACATTTTAACACAAATGCATCCATGTAAAATTTAGTGTTTAATTTGAGCTGGTGTTAAAGTAGCCCATGGAAACTTAATTCTAACACCCACTTTTAAAGGGTTGTAACTTTTTAGGGAATGCCAAAATTTATTTTTTTTACATGGAATACCCCCTCTAAAATCGGCTCAGGAATCCAATGTTTCATTTTCTTCAACTATTTTTTAAACACCCTGTATATAAAATAAATAGTCTTGTAAATATATATTATTTTTAGGTAACAGGTGATGATACACTAGCGTTAGATAGCGTTCTTGAATGTGATACAGTTAGGCAAGATTTGTTGAATAGAGAGAAAGAAATTAGTGCTGCAATTAATGCAGGGTAAGTATTTATGACATATATTATATATTGCATAAATTAATATTAAAGGAACCAAATTTGTATAATATATTTTTGTTCCTGATCTTAGTGAAACAATTTTAAAGCCAAAACCTATATGTTTTTAGCTTTAGGTTTTTATAAAATGTTACACTGTTTTTCAATAACTCAATTCAGTTGCTATTAGAAATGTGTCCTTGAATTGTCCAAGATATTCGACCGTATTGTTGATTAAACTTGTTTGATGTCATTAAACCATTACGAAATGAAAATACATATACTCTCAGTTTTTATTCTGTAATTGAGAAAATTGGAAGATCACAATAAATTTTTAATTATTTAAATTAAAAATAACTAGCATGTTAGCGTCTCCAATTTAGAAACGGGAGCAATTAATAAAAAAGTTGGTTAGGTTTTCATTTTTATTTGTTTGCTTAGTATTGCCCTAAAATGATACCCTGAAGTTTAGGATTACTTTGCATATTTGATCATTACAAATATTTTGTTGTGTTTTGTAGATGCATTATGAAAGAAATAAAAAATAATATAAACCACAACGCATTAATCATTGATTCTATACTATCTGGAATGTGTGTAATATTACTTTTGTTTATTTATTTATTTGATGTATGTAATCTTCTTAACAGGAAACAATTGGTAACATTAATTACAGAAATTATACTGCACCACATTTTGATCATGTCAGTCATAGCTTAATTTTAGATAAATGCACATATACCAGAAAGAAGGAATCATCTAAAAATAGTAAATTGCGCTTTAAAATAAATATTTTCTTTTATTATCTTGGGAATTTTTGAAAAAGTTCAAAAAAATTAATAAAAATTATTTTATCTATCTACAAGGTATACTATATTCTTCAAGATATTCAAAACATTTCTTTTTTATTTTAAATGACATCAAACACTGCTTCCTCTGACCCTACCACGGCATTTAAGTTGGCGATCCAAAACCTGCTAGGATTTTTTTGATACCCCCGAAATTCAATAAAAATGTTTAGTTATTTTTTTATTTAAAATCTGATAAGGTGGTGTTAATCAGGACTATTAAAAACCCCTATATGTTTTCTTCTACGTTTTATTTTTTTTAAATTCCAAAACATTTTGTTTTAAAAAATAATGCAACAAATATTTTTTTGATTTAAAGTCATCGAAAACCGTTACTTCTAATCCTAACACGGCACTTAAGATGGTGATCGAAGGCCTGCTATGATTATTTTTTATACAATAAAAACGTTTAGTGATATTTTATTTAAAATCTAGTAAGGTGGTGTTACTTAGGTCATCTCAGAACACCTATGTGTGAAATTTGGACAAAAACTATACATAGTGTTTTCTTCTACTCGTTCTCAAAGTTTTATTGCTATAATATCTTATCCCCCGAAATTTAATATAAACATGTAGCAAATTTTTGGTTTACAATGTGATAAGGTGGGGTTAATCACAACCCCCCTCAAAATAGAATACTGAATTTGAAAGGCACTAGACGAATCAAGTGTGAGCCATGGAATTATGTCAAAACAGTGTGAGAATGAAAATTGAATAAATAACATAAACGACACTGTGTTGAAGCTAAAATGAAATAAAACATTTATTAATTAGCTAACAAAATAAATAAATACAAATAAGTTTTAATTTATTAGATCTTTTTCCGTGGAGACGAAAACACTATGTATAGTTTTTGTTCAAATTTCACACATAGGGGTTTTGATCAGTCTTTATTAACACCACTTTATCAGATTTTAAATAAAATAGTTATTTATGCAACAAGTACAAAAAGTAAGTGTTTATTGCACGCGACGTGAAATTGTCCAACGAGGCTGTCAGGCCGAGTAGGACAACACGTCGAGTGCAATAAGCACTTTTTGTACGAGTTGCATACAATATTTTTTCTACGTTCATGCAAAAACCAAAAAATGTTATTTAGATGACACTAAGTCTAAGAAAATGTGACGTCGATTTGAACGTTTATGTTTGTCATGATGACAAAACACTGTAGTAGAATGACAGATGCATGCAATAAACATTTTATTGCACTAGTGCAATAGTTCAATAAAGTTTTGTTTTTTGCATAAACGTAGAAAAAAATTGTTAAAACGTTTTTATTGAATGTTGGGGGTATAAAAAAATCATAGTAGGTCTTGGATCGGCATCTTAAAAACCGTGGTAGGGTCAAAGAAAGCAGTTTTCAATCATTTAAAATAAAAAAAATGTTTTGATTATCTTGAAGAATAACGTTTTTACGGATTTGTATACAAATAAAACTAGACATCCTGTACATGTTTAACAAGTCAATTAATTTAATTAACGTTTATTATATTTCAGGTCTGCAGATCCAGAACTGAACAACCAACTTTCTGAAGTTTACACTCAGTTACAAAATATTGAATCAGATAAAGCTCCAGCTAAAGCATCTATTATTCTCAATGGTTTAGGTTTCACATCTGAAATGCAACAGAAACCAACAAAAACTTTTTCTGGTGGATGGAGGATGCGTCTCGCATTGGCGCGAGCTCTGTTTTCAAGGTAAGAAAAGTATATGTTGCTGCATGTATAGTGTTACTAATAAAGTACACTTTGCTCATAACAGAAAAAATGTATAAAGCAATTCTTGAAAATGTCGTTTCCAGAAAAATTTTAATACGATTTTTTGAGTGATGGCAAAAAATACAAAACAAAGTTATAAAATTATAAATTTCAGTAATATACAGAGTTAACTATGACTAAGTACAAAAATTTTAACCACGTGCTCAGGTAGATTTAAAGACAAAAAAATATTCCAGAATTTTAGCTTACTATTTAAAAAATGGGGCAACACCTCCTTTTCCTGCGGAAAGTCAGCGCCTATGATAAGCATTGACTGTGACGGCTTATATTCATAGATAAAAATAAATTAACATTCTTATTAGTAATAATACCTGAGAGATAGGTAACAGTTAATCCAGTTGGCTCCACTATTTTGCATTCATTTTTCATTATTTTGTTACCAACTGGCAAAACTACATTTTCACTCATTACAATCACTCGCTACCGATAAAATACACTTCCCGTAGGTACAGTCAGATAAAATGCATATTTATTATAAGAAAATCGAACGAAAGGAATAGGAAAGTACTAATAGATAATGAAAAACTTTTAATGCACCCGCGGCAGTCGTGCTTCATAACCTAGGAAAACAAACCAGCGAACTATATTGTGGGAAACTATGTGTACCCCACAAAAATTTCTTTATTTAATAACTATAAAACGTTTAAAATAAAAATAAGGCACTAAAAACTGAAGAACACGGAAATTAAATTATGACATGACAGCGAATTTTACCGTTGTCTTGTTAGTTGCATACTCTGACTCTGACGTGCGACGGACGTGTCGCATAGGCCGCGTTAAATAAGAATTTAATATAATATCGAAAAAAAAAATTGTTTCTTATGGTTGAGAAAATATCTATTGTTACTTTCTTCTACTTACCGTTTTCACATCTTGTGTCCTTATGACTTTCATATATTTTATAAACAAACTGTTTTTTAGTGTCATATAAGCTGCTTTGCAGTGAATTTTTCTTCTGCGCTTGGAGCATATGCGTTTGCAAGACTGTGCTTGTAACGCAAATGTACCACTGAAATACTATAAATTCCACTCAAAATACTTATACGTATTATAGGTTTTATTCATATTGTACTCGAAAAAATTGTGAGAAATGTATTAGAAACAAGGTCCGGAGTTTTGTGCTTGACATACATTTTCATGGGCTCTGTATGCACGGACACTGAAAGACAGCTATAGTTCTCCTTTAACTAGCAAAAACTTTGTATATATACTTGAGGGGAGCGGGGAATTCACATCTGGATGACTTTTTGAGTTGAACTGAGGGAACTGTTTGTAAACGAAAAAACAACAAACTATCATGTCAAATCGCTGTATGTTACTAAGTTCAGCTTAATCAGAATGGAAGAAGAATTAATAGCTTACCTTTTAATAGAACTAACTTATCTAATTTGGTTTGCAAAAATGTCAATTTCACTTTAAAAGTGAACAGAAACAGAAACATACACTCCAATAGATATTTGGAATTTATCATCATTTTAAGAAACGCCAAATTACTAATACAAACAATTGGCAACTACATCATAATATGTACTGTAGTGTGTTGTAATCGTATCATGGAACAGACTAAATAAATCACAGCTGTTGAGATTTAGCAAACAATGGTTTAACAATATATATGTGATGATATATTTCTTAAGCATAACCACATTTTTCAATGAAGTCTGTAATAGTTACAGTTTGTCAGTTTGATGTTTAACTTTAGCAACAAGCTTAGAGGCCTCTGTGTCGTCCCTCAATGGCACAGCTATTGTGGTGTGTTTACTGGCTTTCAAACATTGATATGAGTTGCAACATCTATAAAAAATGTTTTAATAAAATGTGTTTGTCAAACAAATTCATTAATTTCTAATGTAATAATAGTATCTCTCATTCTAAGCTAATATTAAAAAATTTTTAGAAAATTATTTAATTCATACACTAATTAGAGGAAATATTGAAAATCAGTAAATATTAGGTAATGAATGTAAGACAATTTTTATTGTTAAGTGTTTGAAAATAAGAGAAAAACATTTTTAAAATATTTATTTTTTACCTAAGCTTGCCTCTGGCTTCATATAACTTATTTTACACTAGAAATGTAAAGTGCTTTACTAACGTAAATTAATTCCAAAATTTTGAAAACTTCTTCAAGATTTTTTTTGCAAAAATATAATTTTTTGACATTTTCAACACCCTTTATGTGCCAAGTAAATGTTTATATAAACTTTTTTCTTATAATATTGCAAGAAATTATGGCATGAAAATGCAGTTAGGAAACACCTTATTTTTCACATTTAATTTTTTAATTATGCATTTTATCTTTTCATAAAACGTGTATGAAACAACAAAAATTTATTTAGGCAATAACAATAGTACACCTATGTAATTCTATAGATTTGCTTTTATTTCGTAAAGTTAATATAATTTAATAAAAATAAAATGTCAAAATAAATAATTATTATTAAAGAGTTTATAATTGGCATTTAGACATAAAATTAAAAAAAAAACTTTCCTTGACGTTTTTTGAAATTTTGAAAAATTCCATTTTTTAAATTGGAATGTCAAATTTGACAAATATAGAAAATCACTTTCAAATTACGTTTACATACTTATGTCATTCGTGATTACTGTAGATTCCCGTTTATCAAAAATAGTGTGGACTAAACCTATTTCCGATAATATGCAGCTCATGTTTAAATGTGGATTTTAAATATACCTGGCACATAATTTGACAATTTTTTACTGTATTAGAAAGGTAATTTAAGCTAATATAAATCAAATCTCCTACCCTAATTAATCTATCTAAATTTACTAACCTGGTTTAATGGAAACACTCTATAAATATCTAATTTCACTTTTGACAGTGGGAACTCGAAAATTCAACCATTTATATTAGCATAAAATACCTTTCTAATACAGTAGAAAAATGTTACAAAAGCTAATAATAAGGAATATATGGGTAGATATTGTGGGTGTAATTCAACGCTGGTTGGGGCTTTAGCCCACAGAGTAGTTAGTTTCACACAATATTATTAATACCTAAAAGTATATAATTTGACAACTCATCAAATTTTATAAGCTACAAAACATAATGTAACAAGTAACTTAAAAATATATTTAAAAAAGTGTTTTGAATCATGTAAGTATTATAGTCCAAATGTACTTAATCCACATAATAATGAATGGGTACAGACAGTTCTTTGAACTTGTAGTAAGTTTTAAGCCTACAGCTCATTAAAAACTGCAATATCTGTTAGTTGTCATAAAATTTGATCCGTTGGCCCCACGGCGAGGCCAGTAAACTACGACGTGCCTTTTAGATGTAACAGGATAAATGTAGTGTACACCTTGGAATTTGATAGAAAATTTGAGCAGTTGTTGACAATTCGAGTGTGATTATTTTATATATGTGCGACTTTCAGATAATTCCAATTTATATAACTCCGAATTAATGTCTACTACATTTTTTCTGTGCAAAAATTATTGGCCAAAATATTAATAAATATTTTCATATCACACGTATTCACACTAGTTTTAGGGAGATTGGATTTAGAGATTTGAACATTGAATAATGTTCCATATATGCAATAGGTTTTTTTAAACACATGTTTTTAGGCCTGATTTGCTTTTACTTGATGAACCCACTAACATGTTGGACATAAAAGCCATTATTTGGCTAGAAAATTACCTACAAAACTGGCCTACTACGTTACTTGTTGTGTCTCACGATCGTAATTTCTTAGACACTGTGCCTACAGATATACTACATCTTCATTCACAAAGGATAGAATCTTACAGGTAAGATACCAAAAATTACTTGTAGCTTTTTAAGTTTATGTTTGCAATTTCGTTATTTAGAGGTAATTACGAGCAATTCGAGAAAACGAAAATCGAAAAATTAAAGAACCAGCAGAGGGAGTACGAAGCTCAAATGCAGCAGCGGCAACACGTTCAGGAATTCATTGATAGGTTTAGGTACAACGCAAACAGAGCCGCTCTGGTACAGTCAAAAATCAAGATGCTGGAAAAATTGTAAGCAGATATATTCATCTCGTAGAAATTTGGTATATACCCCACAATTATTTTTAGACCAGAATTAAAACCCATAGTAAAAGAGTCTGAAGTAGTATTAAAGTTGCCCGATACCGAGCCCTTATCACCACCTATATTGCAACTTGATGAAGTGTCGTTTAGGTACAATTCAGAAAGAATTATATTTAGCAACGTTAATATTGGAGCGACGATGGACTCAAGAATATGTATTGTAAGTATAAGATCTTGTGTGTCTATACACACACTGTTTAGCAATGTCTTTTTTTAATTGGTTTTGTTTAATTTTTATTTAGGTTGGTGATAATGGTGCAGGAAAAACAACTCTCCTTAAAATTATCATGGGAATTTTGTCGCCAACAGCTGGTATGAGGCATGTACATAGGAATCTTAAATTTGGTTATTTTAGTCAGCATCACGTGGATCAACTTGATATGAATGTGAATTCAGTAGAATTACTTCAACAGACTTATCCTGGTAGGTTCCCTATGAAAAATAATATTTTTTAATTAGTGAGAACATCTTAAATTTTAAGAAGTTATTAGAAAAAGATTATAAAGCAATTTTAATACTAACAGTAAAATTTGTTAAATCTCCACTGAAATGTAATTTTATATTATGATGACTGGAATGCTTGAAACGCTGCGCGAATGGGATTACTTATGATCAGCGCCATATTTGTTTTGTACCTCCTAGCAATGGTGGAGCAATAAAGATTTAGCTGATTGTGAATTGAAATGAAATTGAATTCTGAATATGAAGAATTATGTGGTGCTATATGCTGGTTAATTTTACAGTCCCTTATAAAACCCAACAACAACACCCACAAAAATACACACAGAATAACACCAACGAGATACAAGATAAGAATGTACTGGTTAACCACACTGTACGCTAATGACGTGTTTACAAACAAAATAATGGGAAATTAATAACACAATTCATATTGTAAGAATCTGTGGAAAAAATATTGGGACAATCTGTATATTGAAAGATTTTCAGAAAAACTAACTACATTATACAGGGTGTCACTTTAAATGGAGGTTTGTTTAGATGTAGTAGAAATACATGTTCCACAAAATACTATTCTGAAAGTAGTTTTGGTTTACTAAAATAAAGAGTTCAGTTTGATGACCTATTGTTTAGGCGTAATTCTCAACTTAAACGTTTGAGGGCCTTATTAACACCAAAGGGAGATAAATAAGTTCATCGTGCAATTATCGTATGTTTTCTATAAACAGAGAAGACCAAATTTTAATTTTTATATTTATTTAAAATTTTTTAAACATACAACCAAAATGAATATTTAATTAAATTAAAAATAGATTTTGAACAATTATTTAAGTGTATAAGAGGCACATCCAAGTTTTTAATGAAATTATTAACACTTTTTTCTTGCTGATTTAACTTGTCGATGGGAGCACTAAATTTGTTAGTTCATTTACTTGGTTATTGCAAAAATTTTCTCCATTGATTGAACTGATCTTTTAATTTAATCGATGTAAATTTTTTTCCACCGTGTCACTTAATATTTATTTTCTTCAGATTCTGCTAAAAGCACAGAAGATCTTCTAAAACAGTCTCCTGTGAATTTTTCTGCATTAGGTAGGCCCAAATATTCTGCTATATCTTTTTTGGCATTTAACCGAATGTGTTCTTGAGTGTAATATTTTCCATTTTTGTAAAATTTTTACTCAATTTCTAAGCGCATGTTATTTAAAATATGCTTCTTCCATTACACGTAAAATGTTTGAGCCTTTGATAGTCTATAAACGTTGGTGTAAAATTTTCAAATTTATTTTGTTTTATTAATTATTTTTAATAAAATTAATGTTGGAAATATTTAATGGCCAGTAATAAATGGCATTTAACATCCTTAGTGTGTAAAAGCCCTCGGTTGTCCTAGAGTGCATATACATATATCGTGAATTTCTTGTACGTTCGTAACTTGGACTTTTCAGATTCAGATATAATAGCTCGGTTTGAGATATCTATAAAAGATATCTTGGACTACTTGGCGGATCGTGTGTGACCTCTAAAAAAAGGTGAGGCGAGGCCACACAAGTTTTGCCTGGGGTAGAACATGAGAAGCCCCAAGTTGTCAAAAACCTGTGTTTACAGACGTCTGCTTAAGTTCAGCTGCCCCAGAAATATCTACATGTTTTATTAAATGGAGAATAATGCAGTGTAATGTGTAATACAGATTTAGAAACATCCTTAGCATAACCTTGTCATAATTACCTGACATAAAATCCTATATAAGGAAATCTTTGTTACATACTTTCATATGTTTTGTTATCGGTTTTTCGATTCCCAATTTCATTCTCCACTGCTTACACAGTTTTGGGTCTACAGGAAATTTATGCCGGGAAATATCAAAGGTAGGTACAGTAACAGGAGCACCAGGGAACAGCACCAAGATTTTGTTTAATTAGTCTTGCTTATGTTTTGCATTTTTGTATAATTTTTATAACTAAATATCGTACAATCTCAATAAAGTTTGCAAAATTACTAAAAAATACAGAAAATTTCCACTACAGCTACACATACAAAATTGATTTGTTAGATTGTGCCCCCACACCCGACTTATTACAAATTCTCTTATACAGATTCTGCACTTTTCTTCATTCAAGATAAAATTATACTATTTTCAAACTCTCTGATACTATTTATGCAGAAAAAATTATAGGAAAATATTAAAAAACACGAAACTTCACGCTTCTATTATGCAAGAAATTTGTTACGCGGTGTAGAATTAACTACATCTATCGGCCGTTTGCTACTCCATGCCGGACTGAAAATGTCACAGGCACTAAGCGTTCTACATGCAGTAGGCACCATTGAAAGCTGTCGACCTTTATCACGATCGGCGAGAAACGATATTTTGCAAACATGGAATTCCAGGAAACAACTACTCTGCGGGCTAATGCCCCGACCAGCATTGAATTACACCTGGAAAACCTATAGCAACAGCTAGAGTCATTCGTCAGACGCCCACCAGACATATACCGGTTTCGAGCTTATTAGCTCTCATCAGTATGCCATAGGTGAGGTAATGACTCTAGCTGTTGCTATAGATTTTCCAGGTGTAATTCAATGCTGGTCGGGGCATTCGCTCGCAGAGTAGTTGTTTCCTGGAATTCCGTGTTTGCAAAATATCGTTTCTCGCCGAACGCGATAAAGGTCGATAGCTTTCAATGGTGTCTACTGCATGTAGAACGCTTCGTGCCTGTGACATTTTCAGTCCGGCATGGAGTAGCGAACGGCCGATAGATGTAGTTAATTCTACACCGCGTACTCATGGTCCCTTCTGTCGGGTTAGACAGACAAAAGCAGCTGGGATTATTCATCGGATACCTCACCTATGGCATACTAATGAGAGCTAATAAGCTCGAAACCGGTATATGTCTGGTGGGCGTCTGACAAATGACTCTAGCTGTTGCTATAGGTTTTCCAGGTGTAATTCAATGCTGGTCGGGGCATTAGCCCGCAGAGTAGTTGTTTCTTGGAATTCCGTGTTTGCAAGAAATTTGTTGTTCATCCGTTCAGCAGTTCTGAAAAGTAGCAACAAATGTCAGCCACCTTGTGATTTTCGCCACTTGCACTTAAACTGTTGTCAGTGTCACCACTGGACAGTATTCGATACTTCGTTGTATCGGTTTGCTTATCGATTTTACCTGGTTACCTTTTTAACTAACTATATAAATATAATTTTTTGCACAATCTAACAGAGTAACAGAGAATGTAACTACAATGAAAAATAATTTTATATTTGCTTTTCTATAAATATACATGTCAGTTTAAAATATCAGGGTTAGTGACCTCTGACATTAACTTAACGTAAGAATCTCTATGACATACCAACAGGGTAGTAAATAGTCGCTGCTTCATTCTTTTACATTTATTTTAGTTTTCAGTTTATTAGTTTATGAAAGGTGTCTGTAATGCAGTTAAATCATGTTTCATGACATAATTTGAGGAAACATGCATAAGATATGTGAATGATAGCCCCGATTTAAAGTTGCACCCCCTATATTCCAAGTCATTTCATTATATATGTAATTATTGAACTGAACATCCATGCAGTTATTTTATCAGGTGTTTTTTTAAGTATATTTTTTTTAATCTAATCCCATCCCCAATTTGTTTTATAGACGTACTTTAATATCAATTCGCTTTTCATTTTACTTATAGGAAAACCGATTGAGGAGTATAGGAGACAACTAGGTAGCTTTGGGGTCTCGGGCGACTTGGCACTACAGACCGTTTCCAGTTTATCGGGAGGACAAAAATCAAGAGTTGCTTTTGCCCGGATGTGCATGGGTTTTCCCAATTTCCTTGTTCTTGACGAACCTACTAATCATCTGGATATAGAGACCATAGAAGCATTAGGGAAAGCCATCCAAAAGTACACTGTGAGTAGACAGTATTAAATAAAAAATGTTTATTTTAGTAGTCAAAAGACTCAAGGACCATTTCTAGATGCAAATCACCTTAAAAAAATTTTATTGTGCTTCTCAAAGGACATGTGATGGCTTCTGTTAGATCTTTCATTCCTGTTTGACATATATTTTATCGTCTTATCGTATTCGGGTGTAAATGATTATTTTAAAATGTATGTCAGTTGCAGAATTAGTAGTGGAAAATCAGCATAGATGTAGGTTCGAATTTATTGTGTTTTAAGGAAAAATAAGTAAATCTGTCACATAATTTTAAAGAGATAAATTAAAAGCCGGTTTTTATATAACCGTTACCGTCTCGTACAGTGTCAGTACCGTGGGTACTATATATGCTCGTTACAAATTTTTTGGAAGAATGATTGAGTTATAGCTGGTGCTATCATTTGATACATAGTGATTTTCCGGATTGATATGCTGTGATCTCGGTAACTGGTCGCTTAAAGTGCACATCCCTAGCATTAGCCAGATTTTTTGACCTGCCCTGGTTGTTCTCAGGCTAGGCTCTGTGGAGACAAATCCGCTATCAGTATCTCCACCCATCAGATAAGTCTAATAGGGTTTCACTTTGGTGACAAATTTTAGGCCATCCAGATTTATGAAGCTATCCAAATCCAGATCCAACAAATTAAGCAATTATTATTATTTATTACCTTTACTACCCCTATTAAAATAGTATAAGTAACAAATTACCTCATTTTCTGGCAATGTCGATCACAATGCCTGATATTTCTACTAAGAGAAAAGATGCAAGCCACATCAAATTCGGATCATTGTTAGGAAATTATTTTGGAACTAGTTTCAGGTTACCTGGAACTACTTTCAGAAATAAAAAAAATTAAATTTAATTTCAGGGTGGCGTGATTTTGGTTTCTCACGATGAAAGGTTGATAAGGATGGTGTGCAATGAGCTGTGGATATGCGGCAACGGATCTGTTAAGAGCATAGAAGGTGGTTTTGATGAATACAGAAGAATAGTGGAAGAGGAGCTTGAGTCGGCAGCACAATCAAAATAACAACTAGTTAAATCAATAAATTAACTAAATTCTAAGCACTGTGATTCATTTGTCAGTGTATTTCGTTTCTATCAAGAAATTTAATTATATAAATGTGCCTGTTTTGAATAACTTGTACTATTTATGACTTTTTTGTTATATTTATAATATATTCGTATTTAAATAACTATAATGTTCCTGTGGTATTGAATTGATTTAAAAATTGCTAGATAAATAACAAATTTACTAAAAAATATTAATAATTAGAAGCTCTTGTTTCTTAATTCCTCATTATTAACATTCCGACTACCAAATTAGACTGAATTTTATAATCCTCAACACTGACTCATAAATGTAACTATAAAATTTTATTATAAAAAGTAATTTTTTCTTACATGCGGTATAATTTGAGGAAATTTTTTCTGCTCTTATTCGAAAATTGATTTTAATAAAAGAATGTAATAAAGAAAATAACAAATAATTAAAATTTTGTACTGTACCCGGTTTTATACATACAGTGTGACATATTTGAAATAGAAACAGACATGCAAAAATGATAATTATCCAATTTATTTCGGGTTTTTTTTTAAGACAAAGTAATAAAAATTATTCTAGTGGGGTATTCCACGCCAACTCAACAGTCGATCCCACATCACCCTCTCAGATCTGGCTCAAAATTGGTACATCGATTGGTACTATTGAAAAAAGGATATTCCCAAATTTTCAGCCCCTAAGACCGCTTCTTGTCACCAGAGGCCCATAGTAAAGTTTTCGACCATCATTTCACCCCCAGGGGTCTGAAATCGGTTTTTCGTGTACTGACGCGGCATTTTGGTCTAAAAAAATTATCAAAAATGCATAGAAGATGCCAAATTTCCCGTAGAACACGATGACGCCATCCGTTTTCCGATATCAGCAAGGGAGTCCGGAAAACGCGAAAAACCGCGCCTTAGTAAAAAAATCTGATATCTCAAATACACACTGTATAAAGAGGAAACAAACAAAAATAATGTACTGACTTCAAAAGTCAAAGTATCGCCTATTGAAATTGAAAAAAGCAGTTCTTATGAACATACGTGTACAAGTTATGAAATAATAATAATAATATCTCTACCCCTCATTCTAATCACGAGGATTAGCCCAGAAGTCGAAGACTTGTGCGAGAGAGGGGGCGGCATATTATTATTAAGCAGGCCGCATTTGCGCCCAGGAATGACTTACGTTGGTAGGCACTAACCACCATTCAGTGCAGGAATGAGGGAAACCTGGAAAACCTCATTAATTGGGGGGGGTAGTCAAATGTCAACCGGTATCAATCTCTTGACCCAAGGCAACATTCTTCCGCCCTATCATATCCGCAGAGAGGGTGCCAATCTCTCCACGAATATAGCTTATATACGGTCTACCGGCTGCGAGGGTCAAACCCACAGCAATCCAGTCACCTCGATTCAAGTACTGACGCCTTAAACCGCGCGACCACTGACCGATCCCAAAATAGAATTACTGATTCATTAACTATGAAATTTTGGGAAAAATCCTCAGACACATTGGCTTTAATTTTAATTTTGCGTTTTTTTGTATCACTGTATACAAGGTGAACCATATAGATATGTCATCGACTATTTTTTTTTAAATGGAACCCTGTATATGTTTATGCCATTACGAAGAGTGTCGACTGAGCTTTTCAGAAATATATTATACATGAAAGAAAACGAACTTAACGGATCATAATCGTAAACGAATAGGTGAAATTTAATGGGTACAGGATCCGGGAAAAACAGTGAAAGGAACAACGAAGCACCTGCGGACAACATCACAGCACAGTGCAGCTGAAAAGAAGATGGAAAAAGAAGGAATGGCCAAGGATATGAACATAGGAGAATGACAAATAAAGAGCCTGTCTATTTGTTCATCTCACACAGGCTCGGTTTTGAGGCCAAGAGCAGTAGTTGCCGTAGAAGAGAATCCAGCAATTACATTGGTCAAATTACAGGGTATATTAGAATATTATTGGTGGAGTTTGCACCAACAGGATTATAGAGGGGAGAATTGCACCTCACCTACAAAAAACAAAACTGGAGGTGGTTGTTTTCAAACTTAATATGATCAATAATTATTAGTCTTTCTAGGCTACGAGCATAATAAAGCCAAAAGAAAATACGGATACAAATTTAAAAAGTTTAGGCCTTTCCATTGCTTTTGTGTAAAAGGAAAAAAGCAAGTCGATAGCACATTTGTGCGATAGACAAAAATGGTTATATTTCCCATGTTTCACAATTTAAATTAAAATTAATCCTGTCCATCTCTAGTAGAAGGATCTCAAATTTTTATTTCACAAAATAACCTACTTCTACACTCGACGATCGATATTGGGTCAGTAGATAAGAAGAGAAGCGTTGATAGAAGAGAAACTTTAGGCAGAGAGTAGACCATCTTATTAGAATGTTGTTGGATGGTAAGCACTTCCGCTTGCATCCCAAAGCTATCACTGCCCTATTAAGTTTAATTTATATTTATGTTAACAACAAAGATGGAGCAAACAAAATAAATTCAGGCAAACAGACAATTTTGTAGTCTGGTAATGATTGTTTTTTTTTGTATTTACTTTTTCTTTTTTATTGCAGACCTGGGGAAACATTTGTACTTTGCCAATCTATATAAGTACACGTCAATACAAAATGTGGTACCACTGGTAATTTGTTCTCAACTTAACTGATCAAATATTTCGTTATTTCTGAAATTTTCAAATCGTTTCCAACTGTTGCAGGAGCAAACTTAATAAAATAGATGATTCTGGTATCAAAAATATTTTTAGGATCAAAACTTTTAATTTACAGATTTATTTCTCTATTTATTTTCTAAAACTGTTAAACAGGGTCATAATTTTACATAAATCTTATTTTAATAATAGTGACAGAAATACATACATGTGTTTACTAAATCTAAATAATTTGCTATTCTTTTTAAAAAATAAAGAAAATAATTGTAAATTTATACGTTTTTACTTGTTGTTTATTTTTAAAAGTAACGTTTCTACAAAAAAACTACAAACTATACTTCATAAAAAAGCAGTTACAAAAACAATAAATTATAGTCACGTTCAAAAAAGTTCAATTCAAATAAATACATCTTTCTGAGATATGTAATCAATTAAATGGTAATCAAAATCTAGCTAACCATTTCTTCAACCCTTCTATGTCTACAGATCCATTCTTGTGGTAAGCATAAGATTCAGATATGTCAATTTTGATTTTAAGAGCAGCAAAATCAAAATCCTCATCAGGATTGCCTAAGATAGCGGCTCTTTTTGCTTTGGGATCAACAGAATCCAATTGTTTAGATTTGGTAGTCCGAAGCATATTTCTGAAAAATTAATTTACTTAAATTCATATAATAATTGACACAACTGTCTTACAGTTCCTTTTCCAGAATAGATTTAACAACCGTTGTTCCTTTAGCAAAGGTTTGGTCCTGTTTATTGCATAGAATAAGTAAATCTGTGCAGCTAGATGCAATTACCGAATCTACTAAGATGTTGTACAAAAATTCAGCAACGTCTCGAATATCTTGCTGTAAAGTTACAGAGTCCACTACAAATACAATTCCTTTTGCAATACCTTTGTACTGTTCAAAGAATTTGTCTCTTAAACGTTCATGACCAGGAATATCCACAATTTTTAACATATCCTAAAATTTTAAGTGTATACAAATTCAGGCAAACAGACAATTTTGTAGTCTGGTAACGATTGTTTTTTTTTTGTATTTACTTTTTCTTTTTTATTGCAGACCTGGGGAAACATTTGTACTTTGCCAATCTATATAAGTACACGTCAATACAAAATGTGGTACCACTGGTAATTTGTTCTCAACTTAACTGATCAAATATTTCGTTATTTCTGAAATTTTCAAATCGTTTCCAACTGTTGCAGGAGCAAACTTAATAAAATAGATGATTCTGGTATCAAAAATATTTTTAGGATCAAAACTTTTAATTTACAGATTTATTTCTCTATTTTCTAAAACTGTTAAACAGGGTCATAATTTTACATAAATCTTATTTTAATAATAGTGACAGAAATACATACATGTGTTTACTAAATCTAAATAATTTGCTATTCTTTAAAAATAAAGAAAATAATTGTAAATTTATACGTTTTACTTGTTGTTTATTTTTAAAAGTAACGTTTCTACAAAAACTACAAACTATACTTCATAAAAAGCAGTTACAAAAACAATAAATTATAGTCACGTTCAAAAGTTCAATTCAAATACATCTTTCTGAGATATGTAATCAATTAAATGGTAATCAAAATCTAGCTAACCATTTCTTCAACCCTTCTATGTCTACAGATCCATTCTTGTGGTAAGCATAAGATTCAGATATGTCAATTTTGATTTTAAGAGCAGCAAAATCAAAATCCTCATCAGGATTGCCTAAGATAGCGGTTCTTTTGCTTTGGGATCAACAGAATCCAATTGTTTAGATTTGGTAGTCCAAGCATATTTCTGAAAAATTAATTTACTTAAATTCATATAATAATTGACACAACTGTCTTACAGTTCCTTTTCCAGAATAGATTTAACAACCGTTGTTCCTTTAGCAAAGGTTTGGTCCTGTTTATTGCATAGAATAAGTAAATCTGTGCAGCTAGATGCAATTACCGAATCTACTAAGATGTTGTACAAAAATTCAGCAACGTCTCGAATATCTTGCTGTAAAGTTACAGAGTCCACTACAAATACAATTCCTTTTGCAATACCTTTGTACTGTTCAAAGAATTTGTCTCTTAAACGTTCATGACCAGGAATATCCACAATTTTTAACATATCCTAAAATTTTAAGTGTATACAAAGTCTTAAAAAAACTGTAACAATTCTTACATTATTAACTATATAACTACCAATATTCTCTTTAATAGACGTATGTGTTTGAACATTTTTATTATGAACCAACTGTGAATAGATCAATGTTTTTCCACTATCGCATAGTCCAGTTAACAAAATACCTCTCTTTGAGCTCTTCCTACGTTTGTAAAGGGCGAATAATACTAAAAATTCATTCCTTTATAACATATGGATAATACTTCTAAAATGTTACACTTACCTAGAGATATGACTATTACAAACACAGCAATAAATATTTGTGTGAAATCAGTTCCTTCCAGTTTAATTGGTACTTTTTTATCTGACATTTTCTGTGTTCTGAATTTTGTCTTAAATGGAAAAAAACAATCCGGTAAAGAAAAAATTACTTGACGTTGACAATCCGTTGACAACTCTCAATTTTTACGTTTAACAGAGCTACTTATGATCGTTATTTATAAACTACCTTAAGAAAATGAAATTTTGAACTACTGAACTTTATAGGAAGCGTTTGAGTCTGTGTTTGAGTTCTATAAGAGGGAGCGGAGCAGGCACAGAGCAGACTGACGTAATAATAGGAGTGTTTGAGTATGGTGAACTACTCGAACGGTGGCGGGTAAAAAACAAAAAAACTTAACCTATAAATTATTTTGTTATATTAATTATAATGGATTTAATAAGATTGCACAGTTATACGTAACATTTGTTTCAGGATCTAATAAACTTATCGCTACTTGGTCATTCATATTTAAAATGATCCAAGTCGTTTTTGAATATTTCTTTCGTAATGTAGGTTTTTTTAGGTTATGTTTTAACTGACTCCCTATGCTCAAAGTTAAGCTGGATTCATAGTACACATAACATAAGCAGTATGCTATAAGCATAACACGTATTAGAAATAAAGTATAGGGAAATACATATAACCATTCATAGACACCGTAACATATCCGTATGCCGTAAAGAAATGGTTCATTTTTATTTCTTATGTTTATCGCTACGGAATCGGTTAAAATCGTGCATAATCGAATAAATTCGGATGTAATTTCGACACAGAACTGGATTATGGAGATTCTGTTTTGTGTTCAGTGATTTGTTTTTACGTTTTTAACGTATATTTACTGCATATATGTCTAATACTCACCTATAATGAAAAACAGACAGAAATTGAATGTTTGACATATATATTTAAGTTTTTGTTTAACTCATAGTTTTTCACCTCGCGCTTGCGTACAGATTATGTTATGTGTATTATAAATGCGCCTACTACAAATTAAGTCATACGGCCTACGGTTATCGCATATGGCTTATGTTATGTCTACTATGAATCCAGCTTTAGGCTCGATCTGAAATCCAGTTATGTTCCAAAGTGACCAAAAAAGAGTACCAACATTGCAGGTCCATGGGTACTAAATTCCCTGTGTGGGTACTAAATTTTAAAAAATTGAATAATTATTTATATTATCTTTTTTTCTGACGTAAATTATTAATAACTTGTAGTGTGATACACTTTCCTGATGTTTAAAGCTAAATTATTTTGATATTGATATGGGTTTTTTGAAGAGAGCGGCAAGTACTTATTAAAATCAATAACGCCCTTTAGTAGAAGAAAGGCTGAAAGAAATAACGATTACATGTGGTGTGTGGCTCAGGGACTAAATTGCCTTGGGGGGTACTAGAGGACTAACTGAGACTTAAAAGTACTAAAACTAGTTCCAAAGGACTGATTTGAACAACACTGCTGAAAGCACCGAGAAAAGCGAGCGCGCTCGGTAGGAAGTAGGAACGCTCTGACCCGTTTCGAACGCAATAGGAGCCACTCCGAGCTTCAAAAAAAAAACGCGCAGAGTGAGCCCTGGATTGCCCTGAACGTTCAGAGCGTCAACTCGAACGACCCCATAATCGGCCAAAGATTAAGGATCGTACACAGGTGATCACCGATCTAATTCGAGAATTCGACATTTCACATTCAAATGTCGACTGATGGAATCTATTGGAGTTTATCCTTTTATCCATTCATTCATAGCAGCATAGGTATCCTGCTCATAGAATAATTTTATATGATTCTTGCTAACTAGATATTGGATGGATTAATTAAATATGAAATAAATCTCAAAAAATTTATCCCCCCCTATTTTCGAGGATGCTGTATATAAATGTGGAATTAAATTTGTGCGGCCGAAACTAGTTTTCGAAATTAAAATGTTTCAATATTTTAACCTCCCATTAGGTTGAAATTGCAATATAACGCCTCTGCTGTCTTCATTTCATATGTTGTGGTCTTCATTTCTTGACGTCACACGATGGTAAAATAGGCTTATATGTTATATGGCAAATTCAACCTAATGTACGAGTACTCTACTGTACTGTATAGATAGTTACAATTTAAAATAAAAATCAAAAATTAGATTCTACTTTTGTATGTACCTATATATTTTGTGGTTCTACGTTCTACTACACACACCATACACACAACTACAGTGCCTGTAATACCACAGTCTATTATACAGTCCGGCGTCTTCACGTCGGCTCCTTTGATGTCGAGGTCCCAGATCTCGTTTTTTTAGACGACCAAAAGACGACTGCGCATTTAGCCGCGCACATTCGCGCACTCAAGGGTCACGGTGATTTGTCAAGAAATAGAATTTCTCCCACTTCGTCGTGTACATATGAATTTCATTGGCGTTCATTGCGCATTTAGCCGCGATTTAGCCACACCCTCTGGAACATTCACTCGACGAACTGTATAATAAACTGTGGTAATACAGGCACTGTACACACAACTAATTTTAGTCGTGTTCAGCACGAAATAGGAAGTTGGAATTTGTTAAAGTAAAGACAGGTGGTATGATGGTAACCCATTGGTAACCCTAGTCATAGCACAGTTTATTAATAGACTGTGGTTATAGGTCATAGATAAGTCAAACCTAGAAAAAAAATATAGACTGTGCCAGTGTCATATTGCCGTCGACCGCTAATTCATGGCTGCCCTAAAAGATCCAGAATCGCTAACACTTGGTTTTTGTGCCAATTTACGTTGGTTGTGTTATAGCGTGAAGCTCATTTGTTTACTGTGATTGGTCACATTCATGTCACATTCTTTAATGTCATTTAAAATGACAAACAAATTAGTTAATTTCATATTACAATGCAGCCATCATATTTGCACAACCGCCAACATAAAGCAAATAAAATATTAATTTTTTGGACCTTAGGTCCCTAAATAACGCGGCACCTGTCACGTGACCTATATGATAAACGGAGAAGTCTATATTTTTCTAGGTTTGTGGTATAGATTATCAAGATCATCTGTGGCACTCTGTGGCATAGATAAGAAGCTCTGTGGTCAAAATCATGGGGTGGACACTCTATAAAATTTTGTTAACGAGTTTTAGTTTTACCACATGGCACCATGGGTGCTGATATCAGTTTGTCCTTTTTTATTATTCCTTTTATTTTTGTTCTATTGTCTGACACATTCAAAATTTGAAATGTTTTTGTGTTCCGTTTGATTTTCAAGTACGAAAGTTATACGACCGAGTATTTTTTAAGTTTTCTGTGCGATTTTAGTGTTTTCTTTGATAGACATTAATATGTTTTTTATTTAAAGGTAAGTATACTAAAAGTTACCATTTTTAATGTATATTAATAAATAATTTTAACTAGGTTATTTGAGAGGATAAGAACTCACCAATTCATCGATATCCTAATCCTGATAAAGATCGATATAATACTACTTGGATCTCTTTATGACTTCAAATTGAAATTGAGAGACATGGACCCTAAATGAGTATGCAAACTATCGCTTATGCCATAAGCATTTCTCAATCCGACATTGCTTGTAATAAATTATTGAAGCCAACAACACTTCCTTCAAAGAATTTACTAAACTACAGGTAGGTATGTATTGAATGTATTCTTAAATTGAAATCCATACAACATGCATTATATAACATGGTCCAGATTTATACATATTCTATTCATAAAGTTCTTTCGTCTAACATTGAGAAATGAGTAGAAGTTATTAACTTCTTAGGACTTACAATGCAGATTATTAATATTTTAACAAATTTTGAGTTTCTTAATAACCAATACAATTATTTCGTTACAGATGGTTCGACATCTATAATTGTCTTTTAGAATGGTAAGAGTACGTTAGGATCATATAATTACCATTAAACAAATAGTAGAAGAATTTAATAAACCAAGAAAGAAACCTATACTTGTTTGGCATTTATGGACACTGAATAAGCTTTTGAACATAGAAAAAATATGAGGAAGTTTAGAAAAGAGAGATGTTGAACCGAAGCTGATAAGGTCGATTCACAGCAATAGTAAGAACTATGTGATTAGTAAAAATCTTAAATAGGTATAATATACAAATGCATTTTATTGCATCTAAAAATAAAATCAACTTATAATATTTTAAAAAATTTTGACAAAATTAGAACTATTCATTGTGCACATAATACTTAGAAAATATATGTATCTAAAGTGTAGTATTAGAATGTTTAAATAAATTTAATTTATAAACTATTGGTTAGAAACTTATACGTACTTGTAAATGTAACGTTTTTTTTTGCATCAAAGTAATTCAGTTCATTTAATATTATACTAAAATGACAAAAAAATCTTTATCTAAGAATTTAGAATTTATAGAAAAAAGGAACTTAACATGCTCATAATTTGTTGTTATTCTTTGATGAAAAATTTTAAAAAATTACTCTTGTTGGGTTCACATACTTAACTTAAAAATATAATTAAGATTATGTAATTTTAATTTAATCTGTCTTGTCAGTTATTATTGAATTACTTGTTTAAAGAAATTTATGAATTATCAATTTCTATTTTGTGCTGGTATTTGTAATTTTGGTGCAAAACGTTTTTTTGTCAGAAAGATTGTATATGACACTTAAAAAACTGACTCAAATATATGGATACACGATATTGAGTAAATATGTTTTACACAAACCCAAGAAAGAAGACTGAATGCAACGAGAGCCCATTACAACATCTAATACACCAACATAGCTGCAGCGGTAAGTTCCATTGTAACGGGTCTTGTTCGTAAATTTGTAGTTTTTTTATTCTCAATAACTTGCAGTCCACAAACCTGAAAATACTTATTATCACAGTTTTCAAAATTGCAAATTCATTTTGACCATTTTGCTTATGTCAGTATCAGTAAAAAGATTTCAAAACTTTTCGATAATACATTAAATAATTTATTTTAACATAACTAAGAAATTAAATTATTTACTTAAAAATAAATCTATTAACTGTTTTACAATATTTGTTTTATAAATGATTTCATTAAAATTGGAGACGTTTTAGAAATATATGTTACATAAAATCACATTATGTCAATTGTATCAGCATTACTTAAACTTTTACAATTTTTTACTACAATTTATAGGAAAATTTACTAAAGACATTCTTAGATTTCAAAGTACCTATAGTATTTAAAATACCTGCGATAAGTATATAGAAAAATATAATTTAAATTGAAAAGTAAATATATTTCTTTCTATATACTCTCTGCAAGTATTTTAAACACTATAGGTACTTTATTGAAATTTAAGAACGTCTTTAGCGAATTTTCCTATATATTTTATTTTCTTAGACTTCAAAGTTATATGTAAAACATGTGCGAATATTATTTTTCAAATTTAGCATTTCTTAAGATATAAGTAATGTTATCGATACAATTGCCACTACAATTAAAATTTTAAAAAAAAACCCAAGGGGCTACCCCAGATTTATATCAAATTAGTTTTACCACATGTCAATAGAGGGCGCTAAATATCAAAACAAGATTTGCTAGGGAGTGTCACATCTATCTTAAGTATATTATCTAGGGTCAAAATCAACCTAACCTAATATATGACCTAAATCTAGATAATTTATTTATATTTATGACAGACAAACTAAATGTGGTGTATTTATATTTTAATTTATTTAAGAGCCTAAATGGCCTTACTAGATAAAAATGTTTATAACTTAAAAAATAACTTTTGTTTTTGAAAGGCGTTGTCAAAGTGATTAATAAAGAAATTTGTTGATAATATTTCATTGAAAGTGAAAGTAATTGAACTACGCCTATAGTTATGAAGAAAATTCGATACCAATATTTAGCTAAACCTGTAAAACTGTATGGATTACTAATTCTTATCTTAGCAATAATGAGCTTAGTTTACTTCTTTTGGAAAAGCCCAAACATGACTTATAACATGAAGAACCGACCAAGTAATTATGTGTTTAATGAATTTGTTCAGGATCCTTACCAAAGCAATATACCCTTTGAAGGTGAAAAAATTGTACATTTAGATCTAAAAGGTGCTCCACCTAAAATTTCGTACTATTTAAAACTATTTCCTTTATTGTCAAAGCTTGGTAGTACTGGTATTTTAATTGAATATGAAGATATGTTTCCGTATGCTGGTACATTAGCAAATATTTCGGCCTTAAATGCTTATAGCTTAGAAGACATAAAAAGAATTAACGAATTGGCTAAACAAAATAATCTTAAAGTGATACCTTTAATACAAACCTTTGGGCATATGGAATTTATTTTAAAATTGTCAGATTATAAGAATTACAGAGAAGTACCTGCCTACCCACAAGTTATTTGTCCCACTCATAAAGATACCTTAAAATTAATAACGACAATAATTGAACAGGTTATTGCAGCACACCCAGATGCAGAAATGATTCACATTGGGGCTGATGAAGTTTACCATTTAGGTATGTGTGATAGATGCACAGATACAATGCTAAAATACAATTTGTCTAAAAATCTGTTATTTTTGGAACACGTCAATAATATCATTGATATTATAAATAGAAGGTATCCTCATATTAGAATATTAATGTGGGACGACCAAATTAGATCCATAAATATGAAAGATTTGGAGAAAGGACATTTCAGTGATAACATTGAGCCCGTGGTATGGAAATATACAAAAGATGTGTATGAAGAGTTGGGTCCCAGTTTATGGAACAGTTATACTCATGTTTTTACAAATGTCTGGGCAGCGAGTGCTTTCAAAGGAGCCACAGGTATTTAACAAAATTATTTTATTAACATGCAATGGGGTTTGGCAAATATGTCTGAACACCTGTATAGTGGGTGAACTATAAATTTGAATAAAAATACCCTTAAAAAAAGTTTCTTATTCTTTTCAGGAACGCATTTTGTTTTGAACATCTACTTTATTTTTAGAGATACGACTTCTGCAATAGTTTTTTTTTAATAAATATCTCTAAATATTTTAAGCTTTTCCTATATAGACTTTTTCAACAAACCGATTACAATTATATCCCTATATTGATGGATGCGCCAAAAGAATTTTTTTAAACCATCGTCTGCTAAATTTCTTCGCCTTTAGAATATTTGTCTGTCAAATCGGTTGCATTTTAATGTAGAATTGTATAATGTACTGTAGAGTAGAGTAGAGACAACTCCAATGTTAGTATTTGGAAACATATATATGTATATATACTCGCGTCAAGAATTCAGACGTCTTACGTCACGGCTGACGTTACACATTTGTTTTTATTGTCAACGTAATTTTTGATATCATCAAATAATTTGTACAAAAACTTCCTCGTATCTGTATAACAATTCGTTTTCGTACTAATGTGCACATATAAAACATTTATAACATCAGTTTTACATAAAACTAGTTCCTACAAATGATCCTTTACCTACATTTCAAAACTTGCAGAGGATGTTTAAACATTAAATAAAATAAATAGTTGACTGTTTACATTTTTTGTCATCTGATAAAAAATATTTGTGCAATTTTGCAAATTTTGTTTCATAGAAATCAAATCACTTGTATTCTATCATCATGCACGAAAATTTAAGCTAACTATTATTTACAACTTTGCAGGACCAACTTATTCCAACATAAATTCGTTTTATTTTCAAACCAAGCAAATCCCTGTACCTAAATGATATATTTGTTCAGAGATGGATAAGTTGAGACCACCACAATCACCAGTTTAAGTCCTTTCGACTATTTTATTTGGTGTTACTTAAAATACGTTGTCTACCAGAACAAAACTCAACCGTTAGAAGAGCTCAAAGATCAAATTAGGATAGCTCGTTGGCTTGGTGCAAAACTATCCTAAGTCCATTTTTTCGTAGAAATGGGTTATTAAGTGCTTGTTGTAAAACAGATCAATATTTTGCTGTAAAACTATCCTAAGTCCAAATTTTTCAATTTACCGCCTTTAAAATTTATAAAATGCAAAGTATCCTAACAACATCACAGGATTTTTTCATTAATATAAACTAGCCTATGTCTCTTATCACAAGAACTTGAATGTATATTGAAATTATCATATTGTATCTCTTAAGTATCCTTAAGTACAAATAACTCCTAAAATTGTTAAAATTCAACTTAAAAAACAATGTAGTTACAAGGACCAGACCAGTTGGTTATCTTTAATTGCGATTTACTCAAATTTTTTCTAAATGGACTTAGGATAGTTTTGCACCAAACCTACGAGCTGTTTAAGAAATATCACAGCATGCCACTCAAAACTACTTAAAAGCCTTCGTTGATTGATTAAAATATTGTCAGGCTGCTTCTTAAGGTCTCCAGTTTGAACTTTTAAAATATATTACAAGGATCCTCTTATTCCTATATGTCTAAAATTAAGTATTCAAAATCACAAGTGAATTGTCTATGTAGAAATATTAAAACATCTGTATGTTTTAACATTTCCAGATAGAAACTTCTTCATAAATAGCCCTGTGGCCATTCATTTAGAAAACTGTCAATACCATCGTATCTCTCAAAATAAAATAGATGTTGAAAATCAAAGTATGTTACTGAAATAAATAAAAATACTACAAAAACTTTTACTTGAGGTATTTTTTAATAAAACATAGTTCACGCTGTACTCACATGTACTGACACATTTACCCAGTCCTGTATATACACATATATGAATGATTTTTAATAGGGTTACCAAAACATCACGTTTTCAGCTGTAGTAATTTTTTGACTGCCGACTAAAACAAAAATTAACATATTAATATTTAATAATTAAATACTTTTGATTGATATGAAAAATATATCGAATTTTGTTCCATAACCCCATTAATTTCTTGTACCATCTCATGCATGAAATTTATTTTTTAATAGGTAGCAATCAGTTTGTGTCAGATGTTACACATTATATGCAAAATCATCGCAGTTGGTTATCAGTAATCCAGGAATATAAAAAACATATAAATTTCCAAGGTATAATATTGACAGGATGGCAAAGATATGACCACTTTGCTGTATTGTGTGAACTACTTCCTGTTGGTATTCCAACTCTAGCAATGAGTCTGCGATTACTTTTAGGCAAGTAATGAGTTTGAGTTTTAATAATTTAATTTTAGAATACGAACTTACAAAATAAACCATTTGAGAGTCATAAGTCGTAAGTAATACCTTCGAGATTTCAGTTCAATAGGTACCTGATATATTTCATGTAAAAATATGTATTTAACCCATGTTTTGTTGATTGAAATTTAATATCTTAGGTTACAGTGAATCTCCTCTAAGTCCACCAACAGAAGTTGCAAAAATTTTGCAGTGTGAACAACCTTATGCCCTAATCGGGCCCGTTTTTGGTAGCCCTAAATGTTCGTACCCAGGTGGAAACATATTGGAATATGTGTTACATCTTCAGCAATTAAAGCAAGAATTTGAAACGATACTAGAAGACTCGCGGGTACGTGGTTGGTTAAATAATTACAATATCAAACATAAATTTTCGAATCCCAATTATGTAGACACCGTAACAGCTCCATTAAGTAGAATAATAAGTGACCTCAGTCAAATCGACAATGGTATGGCAGTGGCAATGTTTGAAATCTATGATAACTACACAATTGAAGAGTGGAGGGAAACGTACATTAAACCTTTTGAGAAAAGGATTAATGCTATGTGGGAGGCTAGGAAAAATATTCTTTCTAAAGATTCTTGGCCTAGAAGACCACTACCTGATGAAATTTGAAAATATTTAAATTTCATTGAACGATACGTTTTGATTTCTTCAGTAGTAATATTTAGAGGTTCATTTACTTTATTCAGTAAAAAACATTAATTTAGTTTGTTAAATCTATACGATTTTCAAATTATATCAAATATTTGACTCAAAAACTATTTGTTCAATTATATATGGTAGAAATATAGGATATTTATTCAGGATTAATACAGTGCCAATTGAAATCTAGGAACAAATAATATACAGAGAAAAAATACAATATTTTTTACTTTACATTTGAACTGTTTACATATCTAAAAATGCAGTAATAGATTATAAAATCGCAATGAAAATGTTTCGAGTTGCAGTCTGCAAGAGAGAAACGTTTGTCCAGTACCAATACTACTGTAGTATAAAATACTATGGATTATCTTCAGAAATATGATTGAAAATGGGGTCAAAGTTAAAGAAAACCAATTTTTTGGCAAGTCTACGTTTCGGCCTTCTTCAATTCAAGAATGCTTTTTTGTTTAAAATACAATTGTATGAAATGGGGAATGAAATAGGTAATATAACATATTATAGAAGACATAGTATGTAACTTAAAAATGTTCAGAATAATAATAATCATGATTATTCCCAATCATATTTCTGGATATTAAACCATTGTGTCATAAATATACTTACAAACTATGGATAATACTTCATTTACCATATTTCATGTGCCAAATTTACTGTAAATTATATCCGAGTAGAATCACTACTGTTGTCCTCAAAATTCTAGTAAAGATTTACTATGTGATACACTAGTAATTTTTATCAGGAATTATTGTATGAACATAAATTATACAACACTTCATTTAAGGTTTTAAAATAAAAAAATCACATTTTCTCAAATATCTCTGAGGATGATTAAAGTAGACTGATGAAACTTGGACCAATGACAATGTAGTAATTAGAAGTAAAATTTTAGTGCCTGGAAATACTAACTTCATTATTAATAAATTGTTATTACATACATCATTAAATATTTGTTCATCTTGAAAATAGTAACATATTGAATAAAACAAAACGTATAGCTTTTTTGCGGCAAATTGATAGGGGGATTGAACTGTGATTTCAAAAGTCAAATTTGGCAACACCATCAAAATTGTATAAATTTTAAAAATTAATTTTGACCATACGTTCACTATACAAGGTGTCTCAATGAAAACTTGACCTCCTATAATTAGAAAACCGAAAAATATTTCAAAATTCACCAAGACCTATCGGTTTTTGTTCTTGGGGCGAGCTTTTTTGACAGTCAAGCCAACTCATGAACATATCATGCTTCCCCCAAAAACAAAAATCGATGGGTTGGTGAATTTTGAAATATTTTTCGGTTTTTTAGTTATAGGGGGGTTAAGTTTTCATTGGGAGACCCTATGTATTATATAAGCCGGCTCAACAGTTAGATAAAATCACAACGTAAGTCAAACATCCTCAAAGGTATTTACTACTCTTTTTGCCTGAAATCATCTGACCTGTTTTGTCACCTGGTAAAGTTGCTCAATTAAAATCTAGATCACCGCATATTGCAATTTTTTATGTTTATATCTAACTATGTAGTTATGCAAAAGATTAGTTTTATAATTCTTTAAAGTAATTTTAAGTACAAATGTAAATATTTTATATGTACAAAAAAATTACCTTTTTGGTATCAGTAACCATTGAACGAGAACTAGAAATGGTATTTTTTTCTTTAAGATTAGTGTTTTTTTTTGTCTTACCAGTGCACTGATCTGTGCAAAATTATGTATAATAAAACGAAAAAAAAAACAACAATATTTGAAACAAAGTACTGAAATTGTTATTTAGTGGATTCATTTATTTTATTCTTTTATACATATATTTATTTTATATTTATTCTTAATACAACTCAGTTCATAAAGTGAAGAAAAACGAGACACAATTTTATTTGCATTTATCGTGACTATTAAGCAGACAAAAGATAACAATGACATGCCAAAGTTGGAACTGGAAAATCCAATGACAAATCAAAATCTAAGTAGTTTCTTCATTCTGTTCCCCACTTGTCCCACCACAACAAATATTTTAGAAAATAATTCTACTTTTTCCTGACACTTTGATATTTTAAATTGTATAATCTCAATTGATATTGTACTCGTTTTATTTATTTATTAAAAAGTCTTTTATGGTTTTTTAACGTCCTCAGAAAGGCAGAGTCGTATGACATCGACTAAGTGTAATAAATAATGCTTTATTGTTATCAATTGTTTGTTAGGTGGTTTACTATAGTTATTTAATGTGTTATGCATCACATTCCTTGTGAAAGTATTGATCTCCACAGAACATTATTGTATAATATAATAAAGCAGACATATCAACAATTTGAATATCTGAAGTATGATTAGAAGCAATAGTAATGCATTTTTCTCCAATAAACTACCTTTAAAGTGAATTTTACAGTTTGTCAATATTAATCTTTTGTTATTTGTTTACGAATTTCACGTTTTTTCTTACAGATTTTTAGAAATTAACTAAAAATGAATCCTTATTTTGGAAAGTTTGTTAATTGTATATTGATTAAAGTAATAATAATACCAAAAAATATATGGTTGTGAAAATAATAGAATCTATGATTTTTGTTAGCAGCTCTCGAATTTAAAATATCCCTTCCGTTTTTTATTTTTGTATAATTTAGAATTAAACTGATAATAAAACCAATATTCATTAATTATATAGTTTTATTTTTCTTCATTTCCTGATGTACCAATGGAATTGTATGGTGTTTTATAGTAGGATGAAAGTAAGGTAAGTTAATATTTAATTTATAGTTCACTATACTCTAGACATTTTTTCACAAAATCTTGCGTATGAAATAGTATAAATATTTTTAAAAATTTTTACATTAATTTATATAATCAATTCGAATATTTTTTAATTTCTTATTATTATCTCACGATATATGAGTATCGTAAAATTCCTTAAAATCTTTTGTCTTCAAAAAAAAAAAACATATTTTTATATTACAAAACTGTGTACAGAGTAGCTCACCATAACCCACTATTTTCTGTTACTTTTTTATCCGAGGAAAAACTAAAAATTTACCTAATTGCAGAAATTTTTTTATATTTTCTAAAATCTATGTTGTAAAAGACAACTATAAGGTTACATAAATATACAGTATGCGCCAAAAGTATGGAATAAATTCAATAAAAACTAAACAATTATTTTTTGGGAAAAATCCTCGAACAGGTCGATTTTTAATTTAAAAAATACATATTTTAGCGCAAAATGCGATTTTCAAATGTCATTTGTTTTCGAGTAATGACGTCATCGATTTTTTTTAAATGGCAACACCATATTTTTTTCCTTGATTCTGAAAGATCGTTTAATTCTCTATCAGACAGTACAAAAATTTTGCCCTCTTACATAGGACAGTTTTCGAGTAAATGACGATTGAATGTTAGAAAACGTAAATTTTATCCATAAAAAAGTAACAATTCTGAGGTGTGTAAAATAAAATACAATTGATTAAATTTTATACTTAAATTAAATGTTCGAATTGCCATCCACCAAAACTGTGTACATTAATAAACCACGACGTTTAGAAGAACTTCAACATCGCATTCGGGACGAAATATGCAGAGTTACCCCAGAAATCATTCAAAATATTTTACATTTTACGCTAAAATATGTATTTTTTAAATTAAAAATCGACCTGTTCGAGGATTTTTCCCAAAAAATAATTGTTTCGTTTTTATTTAATTTATTCCATTCTTTTGGCGCATACTGTATATGTATAGAACTAAATTGTGTTTAACATAACATCCCATGTTTTTACAAATTTGGATACACCTTGCAATTACAATACCTACTATTTTAAAAAAATGATACGGAGATTTTTTTCTACCAAATTATTGGTTTATAAAACCATCCTCTAAAGCCGCCAATATCCACCTTAGTAAAACTTTTAAATAAGTATATCGTGGTAAAACTTAGTATCACTGTAATTACACATACTTTAGCTTTATATCTCTAAAGACATTATATTTTTTCAAGATTTAGGAAAATTTATTTTAATCCGAATTATCGCTCATCTTTTAAAATGTTTGGTGGCTACTTTATATTTCTGACGGTATTTAAATATACTAAAATAAATAATATATATACACACACATAATCTTTTCAAATAATTTAGATTTTTTTATATTTATCATTTGAAATTCTTTTCTAAATATGAAAAATATTTTTACCTTAATTTGGCAACACGCCATCTACTCACTACTCGAGAAAACTAACCTAAGACAACTACAACTACATTCCATGTAACGAACATATTTTTTATCATCTTACTGAATAAATCTAATACAATTTGTGATGGATTCGTCTCAATACTTGCTAACCAATTTGCGACAGGACATTACAGAAAATAAGTTGCAATTAAATGCCATCATTCAGGTAATAAATCTTGTTCTGCTTTTAAACAGTAAACATATGACACCACTTATTTGTCAGGATATCAATGCATGTGTCGGTCCATTGGCAGAACTGCAAGCGCTAAATAGCGCGGGACGTTCGAAAATATCGGCTCTAAGAAAATATATAGATACATTTGGAGATATCGCAAAAGAAAATAAAGATCCTGAGTTACTGAAGGAAGTAGTACTTCAAAGGGAGCAGTTGGCAAGGTGAATATTTTGTTTGTATTTACTTAATTGCTGTCAATAACAGTGATAAATGTTTTATTTATATTATCGTGTGCTAAATCGCAAGCGACTCGATTTAGCGAATGATGAATACACTGAGAAAAGCGATGCCTACTAGATGAACATAGGCTTTAATGCGGTTTTTGTTTTTACCAAATTATTTTACGTTTTATGAAACATAGGTACTATACATACCTATATACCCGAGTTCCAAAATAGTAAAGAATTCATTTACAGCACTGATGTGCATGGAAAGTAAGGGTTGCAGGGACAAGATTCCATAGGCGTGCCATTCGAGAAGGGTTCAAGGAACTCAAAATATCCAAAAATAAAAACGTTGATAAAGCTGGTACTTACTTAAAAAGTTTATACTCATCCTTAGATCGAGTGCCATTCTTTTAGACGGCGATGGCCCACCACCACCGGCACCACCCACTTACAACCCACTAAGCATGAAACATTACAGCATATCTGTGCAACGTTGCATACAGCTGAATTTGAGTTGAATTACGATACATAACTAATGAAAGTTGTGGAATGCTTTGAACAATGTTTCATAATATAATATTATTTAAAAATGTTGAGGGTAAATTAATTCTACAACATTTCTGCAACGGATTTGCATATCTTTTTCATATGGTATTATTTAGTTTTTTCTATAGTTACTCTCAGAAATATTATGCTTCAGCTAAACAGGCGAGCCAGTTTATAAATATTCTTTAAAATTGTGGAATATGCGTTTTTTTATCAAAATCACGAAACGATTCAGTTAATTATATGTATATTAATAGCCGACAGATGGCGCCACTTATATCTCCCTGATACTGTGTAATCGAATTTTGGTAGGATATCTACAAGATTTGAGCTTTGGCAATGGCAATTGGCACGGTTGGCACCACGGGCAAGGGAATAATAGTTCCCTAATTTATGCTTGGTCATAAAATCCCGAAGAAAATATACACCCTGTAGTGTATACTGTCTGTATATTTATATTTAAATTTAAAAAAAAATCAATAGGTACTCCTCATACGAGTAACTAATTATAACGACTCATTTAGTCGTATGGTACTCCTAGTACTCCATTCTTACCAACATTCCAAATGCAGTGTCTGGAATGTTATAAAAGAACATTGCACTGCGACTTGTGTGCAATATTAATAGAAATTAAAATGCAATTTGCTAGTAATGTGTTCCCTTAGGAACCTTACACTGCA
Organism: Monochamus saltuarius; assembly: GCA_025584915.1. Taxonomy (NCBI): domain Eukaryota; kingdom Metazoa; phylum Arthropoda; class Insecta; order Coleoptera; family Cerambycidae; genus Monochamus; species Monochamus saltuarius. The sequence goes on along the minus strand of CM046725.1, from coordinate 52,220,387 downwards.
ATGTTTCTAGCCTGCAGAATAAAGGTCCCTGGGACATTGCATACAGTTAATTATAAGTCTGAGAGCAACATTACAGCTAGTACAGAAATGTTTCTATAACATTGAAGAAATTTAATTATGTTTAGTGGGAACCTACCTGCTGCGCACTCCATGGATATCACACTTGAACAAACACATAAATACACTGCACTATTACATATACACTGTACAGTATTCACTATTGGTTACTAGCACTGTAACTATTACGCGGTCACACTTATCGCCGACTATTATAGAGTGCATTTTATCCATTGCGACCACAGCAGTAAGTTCCATATGTGGCAAAACAATGCCACACTTTCGTTATTGTATGGCCTTCCCCACTAATCAAAATAACATTGCTGCAACATTACCGAAAATTTACAAATGAAGCTGTAAAGTTGCAAAAGCTTTTACAGGAAGTTTGCAAGGGATTTGTATGACAAAGTTATAATTTCCACCCAACAACTTTGCAAGGAAACATTATTTTAGAATGCTTCTTGTACTAAAGTAAGTTTGCTACAACTTTTCTTTATATATTGCTACAGGGTTAATCAAGACTTTATTAAAAACTTTCTTAGCAAGTTCACTGTAATGTTGAAATGTGTTTGCTTTGTATACTTTGCTACAAAGTTAATTAAGAAATTACCAATAACTTTCTTTAAAATGTTGTCATTTGCTTTAATAGGTCTGTTCTCACAAAAGTCAGAGATTGGTTTCAAACTGTTAGAAATATTCGACCAGTTAATTTGCGAATTAATAGTTGGACTAACATTTCTGACAATTTCAAACTAGTTCCTGACTCTTATTATGGAAGCAGACCTAATATTGCTATAATTGTAATTTTGATGAAAAATTATTTTAGCAATAACATGATTAATGCTTATATCTAAAATGATTTTAGGCAAAATTAATTAAAATTACATATTAAATAAGCAAATGGAAACATTTCAAAGAACGTCAGTTAGGTAAAAAGTAAATTTCAAAAATGAATAAAGAAGCCATGACAAAAATTGACATTTTACAAAATAGATAAGTATAAATATATGCTATTTGTTTGTGACAAAAATGATCTGAAAATTTTGGGAGTTCAAATACACTTACTGTAAATTCACTGTAACAAGAATTAATAAGGGCAAGGATGTATATTACTGAGAGTAACTAGATTCAAAGAAACTAAATTATATTTAATACATTACATAAAACAAGTTTGTATACCATAAGAAAAATATATACCTACGTGGATGTATATGTTAATTAATATTATTTTAAAATATAGATGTTACTTATTCGTAATATGATATTGTCAGGGATTTCCCAATTCGACTTTTTCTTTTATCAGAAAAACATAAACGGTTACTGAATACTAATTACAACTCAACTAAACATTATTTAAGTAGTCACTATCTAAATCGCTCTGAATTCTAATTGATCTCTCCGAAATATCCAAATAATAACTCTCTAATTCAAGACTGTTATTCAAGACTGACTAACTCGGCCGTTTATTCTTCTTTTTTTTCTTCATTTCTCGAAAGATTCTTGTCGATTCTCCATTTTTCCAGTTGCACCTCGATACACGACATTATTTGTTTGTTTACCAGAATCGCGTAGAGGCGATCGGAGCAATCTATCGTTTCGCGATACCACAGTCGAATTGGGTGCGAGCGCGGCAAATTCTGTGACACTGCCCCCTTCGTAGGACCGATCGTCCCGATCGGATGTACCTTCACCTTACTCCTGCGAGTCCTCTGTGTCCGGCAGACGACGTCATTGATTATTTTAATGACGGTTGTGTATATACCCTCCCAACGGTTCTGCAGTTTAGGCTCTCTTCCAAAGATGATCCTTGCGGGAGTCTTCCCAGTAGTTTCATGGACAGCTGAGCGGTAAGCTAACAGGAAGAGCGGAATGAGTCTGTCTGGTTCTCGTTCATAAACATCCTCAGATTGGTTTCTAGTGTGGTATTGAAGCGTTCCACCATACCATCTGACTGATGATGCAGTGGGGTGCTCCTACGATGTACTGGCGCATTTTGCCTCTGGAACGGGTTTTCGGTCCCTTGCTGGCTGCACATATGTCACATTTTCGGCAACAATCTTCTATATCCGTCCTACAGCTCAACCAGTAGAAACGCTCCCTAATCTGCTGTATAGTCCTATCGATACCGAAATGTCCACCCCCGGTACCTCCATGTGGGTATTTGTCTCACTTCTGTATAAAGTTCTACTGTAGAATGTTCGAGATTGTCCTTCGCAAATAACACCGTTCACTTCCTTAAGTCACGACGAGTGCGGTGATATGTCACACTTGGGTCTTTGTCTCACTTCCGTATAAAGTTCTAGAATATTCGAGATTGTCCTTCGCAAATACCACCGTTCACTTCCTTACGTCACGACGAGTGCGGTGATATGTCACACTTGGGTCTTTGTCTCACTCCCGTATAAAGTTCTATAAGAAAGTTCTTCAAACTTCCACTTAAATCTCCTCACGTACATGGTTTCAGAAAGTTCTTCAAACTTCCACTTAAATCCCACTTCTGACTCCAAATTGTCACGGGTTTCCTAACCCGACTGTTTCTTTTACCAGAATAACAAACAGTTGTTGTTAGGACTTTTTAAAGAAAAGTTTCAGAAATCTTGATAATTCCGTTGCATTCCAACTTTTCTTTTGTAAATTATATGATAACTTTCCAGCAAGTTACTATATGTAACGTCACAAAAACGTTTTGCGGTTGTTTAGTGGGACATTTATCCATGTTTTGACAGTGGCATATATTTTTCCATTCAGATTTCGACCTTCTAATATTTATCTTAAACAATTTCTTCGCCATACCATTATTTCGTTTTTTTTTATCATCATACTATTTCGATTTCGATTTATAAAATGAATATTTATGTCGTGCATAATTCGTAAAAACACCCTTCTAAATAATCTAGGCAAAATTTCTTTTTGTGAAATAGCAACCTGAATATTTTTATTGTAGCTCATTTTTAAAATACCAACCGTGATTTGTTCCACGAATCGTGTATTTTCATCAACAAGATCAACCTCTATCTTATTTCCTCCGCTAGTTTCCAGCAGTATTTTCCGCTTCGCAGTTATATATTCTGTCATGCTTTATTGCGCTGCACATATACACTATTAATGAACAATATAAAATAAGATAATAAAATAATAATAATAATAATAATAATAATAATAACGCATCATCTTCTGCAGCTACATAAGGATAAGCCAATGCATGGTGTCTTCTACCGACATCTAGAGGGGCTTGGCTTATCTGAAAGGCTGACCTTTGCTTTTTTGAGGTCAGCGGGGCTGAACTCTGAGACCGAGGGATTCATAATGGCTTGCCAAGATGGTGTAATTAACACACTCGTCTATCGTAGTCGTGTCTTGGGTATCGAGGTTCCTGATACCAGCTGCAGGGCCTGCCGCCAAGCGCCGGAGACGCTTATGCATCTCCTGTCTGCTTGTCCGGTATATGCGGTCACAGCGTATATCAAAGACACGATCAGCCTTACGGGTGTTGTATTATCATTTACGACACTCGTATGAGATAGACGAGACGCCAGTGCTGCCTTATGCTCCGGGGGATATAGAATCCGTAGTGGGGAATGAGAAATGCCGAATTTATTGGAACTATTCATTCCCCACCCTCAGGCAAATCCACGCCAATAAGCCTGATGTAGTCGTCCTCGACCACCAGCTTAGGACGATGTTTGTGATTGAGTTCTCGGCTCCCGCAGAGAACAACATCGTTCTAAAAGAGGAGGAAAAACGGAGGAAATATCGAGATCTTCTCTCCGAGCTCCGCAGGCTGTATCCAGACCACTCTGTTAAGATTGTGGTGCTAATTATAGGCGTCCTGGGTGGAATGAGACATACGTTGCTTTCTGACTTAAAGATCATACCGGCTTGTCGAAATTCGGCAGAGATCTTAGCCGGCAGAATGCAGAAGGCAATCGTCCTTGGTTCGCTACGTCTGCTCAGAACACACGATTTACGGGCGCAATGATTACTGACTCCACGGAGTGGAGAGTGGTCATTGCTTGACCCTCCAGAACATCTCCGAATGTGTCGGAGCCTCGGAAGGTGTTTACTGGAAAAAAAAAGAAAATAATAATAATAATAATAATAATAATAATAATAATAATAATAATAAGTCGAAATTCGGCAGAGATCTTAGCCGGTAGAATGCAGAAGGCAATCGTCCTTGGTTCGCTACGTCTGCTCAGAACACACGATTTACGGGCGCAATGATTACTGACTCCACGGAGTGGAGAGTGGTCATTGCTTGACTCTTCAGAACATCTCCGAATGTGTCGGAGCTTCGGAAGGTGTTACTGAAAAAAAAAAATAATAATATCTCTACCCCTCATTCTAATCACAGGGATTAGCCCAGAAGTCGGAGACTTGTGCGGAGAGGGAGCGGCATATTTTTATTAAGCAGGCCGCATTTGCGACAAGGCAAACACACAGACAAAGACAAGTAAATTAACTAGAGCAGCGTAAACAGATTTATAAAAATTGATAAAAAGAAAACAAATAGATATTTGATTCTAAATAAAACTGTGGGTACAAGACGCAATCCTGTGCAACTCAACTGATCCTGAATCCAAACCGAGTTTTATACATGGTTTTTTTCAATATTTTTTATTTTTTACAAATTTAAAATTCCATTTGTTGATACCATTTTGAAAATAAACGTTAACATTTTATTGTTATATTGACAGCAACATTGACAATAAACAAAATTATTTCAACAATCGCAATGTTTGTGATTTTCTCAAAAACTATATAAGAATAATATGAAAATTTTGTTAATAGACAAAGGTGCCTTAGAAATTTAAAAGTACCTATATGAAAATTTGACAAGTAAACATGAAATGGGTGGTAGGTGATTTATTTTCACCCCAGGAAAACGGGAAATATGCCAGTAAAATATAATTTTGTAACTATTACTTTCCTGCTAAAATTCGTTTGTTAATTTATATTCAACTGTTGTTGAGAAAACCAGATTTTACCCCACTGTTTTTAAGAGGCCATAACGTGTTAGGGAAAACTCATTAAAAAAAATCCCTAAAACCTTTCCTTAAAATTTTCCAAGAAAATTAACTACCTCGGTTTTTTTTGTATAAACTTATGCAACATCTTGCGGATGAGATAATAAATGATCCTCGAAATGATCTTAGTAGAACAAAAACTAGAAGACTTGAATACCTAGTCCAATTGGTCAAATGATTGCTAAAATACAATAAGTTGATTCTATTTTTAGTTTCCAATGTGCACAGAATTAATGTTATTTTGCAAAATTAATAAAAATTCATAAATTTTGAATTTTACATCTTTGAGAAGGACTGCGTGGTCAGGGAGGCCTAAAATACAATCGCTATTCCATCTCCGGAAAATCGGCGCTTATGATAAGCATCGTCCGTGATGGCTTATAGATCTGTCAACTATACCATGTGGTAATTTTCTACAGCGTTTCCAAATATAGAAAACGGAATGAAAATAAACATTTTTCTGATAATACCTGATATGTAACAAGTAAACCTGTTAGTTGCAATATTTTGTATTCATTACAACCACTACCAACAAAATACACTTCGCGTACAGTTAAATAAAATGCCCATTTATTCCAAGAAAATCGAACGAAAGGAATACTAATAGATAATAAAAAGCTTTGAATGCAACCGCGGCAGTCTTGTCTGATAACCTAGAAAACATGCAGACCAGCAAACTTATTGGAAAATATCTGTACCCGACATAAATTTCTTTGTGTAACTATAAAACGTTTAAAATTGAAAAAATGCACTAAAAACTGAAAGAGAACACAAAATCACAACCTAAACACATGATTTCAATTATAACAACGATTTTACAGTTTAGTGTTGCTGGTTGCCTACCCTCTAAAACGTCAATCGTGCAAAATAAATAACACCGCGGCAGATGGCCGCATAGTCGGTGATAAATAGAGGTTTAATTTTTTCGAAAAAAAAAATGTTTTGCTGTATAAGTTAGTTTGGAAATGTTTTGAAGGGTGATTACGTTAATTTTTATTTTCTCTATCATTTATTAAAATATTTGTCTGCATATTTTTTTGTGTAATTACGGTTTAAAATCGAAGGTGTCTAAAATAATAAATTTGATTGAAATATTAGTAGATATATAGGTACCTATATACTATACCTAAATCATATTTAGCATAACTGAATTGATATGATTTGTATATAAATTGTTGTATTTTATAAAATTTGAGACATACGCTAAATTTGTAAGGGAGATTTTAATTAAGTATCTGCTTGGGAAAAAAACTTATGTTCTGGACACCAAATACACATTTTCGTACCTGTTAAGTAAGTTTCTTATTTACAGTAAGTTATAAAATGATTATTTTTTTAGTACTATGGACGCTTTTAAGAAATCGAACTTGAAATCGATGTTAGCTATCGAAAAAGGAGCCAAAGAGGAACTCCTCAAGCCGACAAACGAAGAAACCGTTCTCCGCCAACGACAAAAGAGGGATAAAGAAAGCATGGCAAAAATGAGTTCCAGCGTAACCGATCAATTATTATCTATAAGCCGTCAATTAGCAGACACGACTAAACGCAGCGCGGAAACTTTGGAGACCCTTGTGACATCCTCAGATAGTGTTACTGGCACGCAGGAAGAACTGAAATTTACTTCCGGCGCGATATCCCAGTCTGGAAAATTGCTGGCGAAATATGGCAGGAGAGAATTCACCGATAAAATTTTGATGTTTTTCGCGTTTGCTTTCTTTATCGCTTGCGTTATTTACATTGTACAGAAAAGATTATTTTGATTTCAGAAAGTAGGTATATATTTTATTTAACTTGCTACCTATTTATCAAACTAAAAGAAGCTTATGTACATAATATTGCAATAATAACGACACTCTTTAAAATGAATTTAGCGGCTTGTTTTGAAATGCTGACGTATTCGTAATGACGTAATGATATCTATTGGTGCGTGTTACTAAGAACTGATATATACTAAAAATTTGAAGTAAATTTCATTACTATAATACGTCAGCAGTTCACAAGTCACAATAGTATCATTATTATTGCAATAATATTATGTACACATGGGTGCCCGCCCGTGATAAATTTCTCAGTGAATACCAAAATGGAAAACGTGCATATGGTGTTTATGAACAATATTTTAATAAATGAAATAGATACAATCTTTGGCAGGAACGTAAACTCGCGTTTTATAATGTGAATATTTTAATACCTGTGAATATCTGCAGAATGGGCAAAGATGTAAAATACCAGAGTGAGGAGGAGGGGAGGTCACGGCCCCTACTGGCATCCCCTTGTGGGCGCCCATGTATGTACGTTAAGTATTCTTAGTACGTAGCATTGTGCTTTTTCAAGTTATTGGATAAATAATACTATCCCGATTTTATGGAAATTCTGTGGTAGGTAAATATTTTGTATTGTAAAACTGTCCAAAATAGAGATTGCTAATTCGGATTAGTAATGTTTTAAATTTAAATAATATAAACATGAATATGTTATTCACATTATTTAAATCCCAATTGTGAATTCCCTTTTTCATTCCTAAATGTGTAATTTGTGTCTATTTTTTTTAAATTTAAATGCGTGTCGCAAATTACTTATTTATTGATACACGAGAAGAATCATCAAGTATTTTCTTATACGACTGCCTTGCAAAAAGGGAGTTTTGCACACGGAAAACACGCTCTGAAAACGGTATTTTGCACACGCCGTGTGCTAAAACATTTTGCACAAGCGTCTCCAGATTGTGATTTTTGTTTGATGTTGTCACCCAAATTATGCAATGTTTCAAGTTGGCTGAGTTTAAATTAAAATTTGATTTTTGTGGTCTCTGTTTGCAGTTGTATAAAAAGTATCGTAAAAAAACTCGTTTGAAAACCTCTTTGCACACTCGCTTGATTTGTAGACCTTCTCTTCGCTTGGTCGACCAATATGTCTCGCTCGTGTGCAAAGTCGTTTTCAAACCTTGTTGTTTAATATACTATTTTGCAGTTACGACTTTTTGATGAGTTATACCTTTGACTATAATTATTTATTATCCACGGTGTCACCTAACGAATGTTACATGCTTCAAGGGTACAATCTAGAACCCAAATAGTGTCGATTTAACCAACTTGCTTAAACGAAAAATGTCGCAAAAAAACGTTACAGGGTGTTAAAATTTCATTTTTTATGTCTTGTTTTCTCCTTAATTCAAAATCCAGTTAACCGATTTGAGCAAAATTTGATGTTGCTTAGTTTCTCTTCATGAAGTATGCAGTGATTATGTTCCTATTAGGTTAAATCATACAGGGTGTTCATTTTACTACAACCCTTTGTGAATATTCTTCTGTAACTTTTTTGAACGTTTAAATTTTTACACGCGACTATCAGAAATAGGTAGAGAATTTAGAGAAATTTATCTATCAAAAGTCGAAATTATACTCGGTTATGAAGATATTACAGATACTATTTATTAACAACACATACTTCATATTTTTTGGAAATAACTGCGCATCCATAATAAATAACATAATAAACTGAAAGGTGGCAGTAATAAAAAGTCTACTAATTTTTAATAAATGTTTTACGCGTCTCCCATTCTCTTCGACACATTTCCGAAACTATATTAAGAATAGGAAACGAATTATATCTACGTTCGTCTAACACTCTAACTTGTCGTACGGCGTCTTGTATTCTATCCCAAAGTTCTTCTCCCGTATTAGATGTACAGAGTTCTATACAATTACTTTCAAATGACCCCAAACGTAAAAGTCTAACGGATTAAAATCCGGACAACAAGAAGGCCAAGGAAAGTCACTACCTCGACCAATTCAACGGTTTGGAAATGCTTGATTTAAATGATCTCTTTTGTCGCCTAGTATTAATCGGTACTTCTTCTAGAGTTCCAGGAAGATCCAAATAATTTTGATCGTTCAATCTTGCAAGTAGAGCGATAGGTCCCAAAATCAAATTTTCTATAATCTCGCACCAGATGTTAACTGAAAATTCGAGTTGAAAGTAATGCTCTTTTATTGCGTGAGGATTTTCTCCGCTTTACACGTGAGAGTTTTTCCAAATGGAGGGCGACGTGGGAAGAAAACAATGAAATCGTTATACAGGGTGTCCAGGAAGTCATGGGTAAGAACAGCCTCGCAGTATCTTTCACAACAAAAAATATATTGCCTTACTTTTTTAATGCATATTGTCAATGTACCAACTTATTTATTTGGATGCATTAAATTAGACTTAGACTTAACTTTGTTTATGATTATTAAGTTGTCATATTTCATGTCTAAAATGTTAATGGGAAATCTGCATTTATATCAACACGATAACAAATTTGTAACTTATATTTATTATTTTTTTTTACCCATTGCATACCTAATTAGATACGTGTTTAAAGTTTCAATATTACCAATTATTACCCTCGCAATTACCATATATGTATTAATTCGTACTTAATTCATAAATGATGTCGATGTTATCTAAATTATTATTTAGAAGATCATAGTTGACGAGATATTCGATAGGTTCACGAGGAAACGGAAAATTCACAAGTTTATGTTTCCAAATATAGTTACATTGTCTATTTTTATCACACCACCAGGAATTTTTGTGTTCTGTTATATTTAGAGACCTGTACAAATATTTAAAAATACTTCAACTGAAAAATTTTACAATACTTCAATTTTAATTTCTAATTTTATTTTATGTATCAAAAGAAAAACAAACGATGTCTTGTCTTGTCCTATGTGCCTACTAGGAGTACTAGGTTCCTATATTTCAATCTTCCTTTTCCAGTTGCGATGCTAAGCAGTAGTTTATAATATTTGCACCTTTACAGTTATACAAAGTCCGCCACTTAGCGAACAAAGTATCATTTGGTAGGTCTGTTCAAGAGCCAAAACCAAGAGATGCTAAAGATTTGAAGAATAGAATAAGAGCATGATGTGCTGCTAATTGTAGAAATCGTCTGAAAAATGTAGTAAATACAGAATTATTAATAAAACGTTATAGCATAATGGGAAAAACTTCGAAGAGAACTTATGATTAAAAAAGGGTTATATGTATTTAATGCTGTTTATATCCATTTCTAAAATAAAACTGATAATTTTCATATAACAATGGATTTTTTAACTTTAATTAGAAGAGTCAGAAGCGGTAAATATGTGGCCATAGTGTTCTGTTTCCGTGCCATTGCACTTGCACAAAGTGAAACATGACTTGCCCATTTAAAAAGACAACAGCAACAAAACCTATAGTCCCGTATATCAAATGTAAAGCTTTAGCGTATTCGCTAAAAATTAATTCACCCGGGAAGATAAACTTTCTAGGGCAGCCATTTTGTAAAAATAAGTAATTTGATTTTTAAAATTAAATAGTTGAGTTAGAAAGCCTTGAACAGGTCTACATAATTATGCCTTGTTCGCTAAAGTATCTTAAAAATAACGGAGATACAGACCTGGGAAGTTAAGTGGCGGATCCTGTATAATTGTCGATGTTTTGTCACTAATGTATTGAAGTCAGAAAGAACTTTTAAACATTTTTTTTAATTTACTTACACGCCTTCGTAAATGGTATAAAAAGGGCTATCCAAAAATGAGAAAACTAAACAAGGCATCCATAAGAAAAAAAAAACTGTCGTCGAAAGAAAAAATTGTAGAACGTTTACTAACCAGTCGTTAATCTATGTTATAAATAATTTAAAATTTCTATATTCATATGTTTATTCAAATAGAAAAAATGGGGGAATGCCAAGAAAACTAATAGTAAAATTTAAGAACACTTGTTGGGCAACTTTTGTGCAATTTATAGGTACTCCTACGATTTCCAAGATTATCATATAAGCGTTTTCAAATAAATCCCCTATATATGTTGGTCGAAAAAATTAATTCGTTGTAATAATTTTCGGATATTTTGATCCTTCTCAAAATGTTATTAACGGAAAATGCTATTTATAAACGCTACTAATAAAAATCTAATTATTTAAGACAAAAAGTTATATGCAATAAAGTTATTCAGAAAGTTCGCGCATTTAGTTTGCATAGATTATCTTGAAAGCGTACTGAAGAATATTAAATTTGTTTTCAGATCGATAAGAGCAGCACTTATATGCTATGTAGCATTGAATAATGTATTTATAAGAACATTGTTACTGAACACAAAGGATTTTTTGTTTTTGTTACAATATTCTGTATTTAATAACATCATAGTTATATTTTAAACATAGTTACAGAGTGATGGAAGTTTGACTGCCATAATTTTAACATATATGTGACAAAATAGCTATACAAAAAACTCTGCAGCCTGCATAAAATATCATAAAATGCACCATTTTTGTGAATTTTTTACTTTCTGTAGCCTTATTTTACTCTGAATTGATTCAAAAATTTTTGTATTGCGTGATACCAACTTTATCGATTAAATAAGAAAAATATTGTTGTACTAAGAAGTAAGTAAATTATGGAGCGATTTTTAAATTAACTGAACAATCAAATGAGATATTTTTTTCTCAAAAATGGCTGTTATATAAAGTTTTTTGTTTATTTTGATGCATCCTATCGCCTGTTAATTACGGTAGTCAAACTTCTAACAACCTGTATTAATTATTATTAAAATGGAAATTACGAAACAATCTAAATTTATGCTTACGGTCCTTTTCGTCCATTGTAAAAATTTGATATGCACTTTTTGTTTCAGTAAACTATGTCAACTGACCAAATTTTATCAAAGTCGTTTGAAACTGGACAGTTATATATTCGCGTCAAGAATTCAGACGTCTTACGTCACGGCTGACGTTACACATTTGTTTTTATTGTCAACGTAATTTTTGATATTTGGTCGCGTTAAAAATAATCATTTTTTGCGATTTAGTGCAATATATAATGCAAACTTTTAGTATATTATATAGTTTTATTGCTATCAGTTGCAGTTTCTTAAATATTTTAATGAAAATATACTGAATTATTTATTTGTTCGTATGACGTAAGTCGTCTGAATTCTTGTCGCAAGTATACCAAAGTTTACAGAATAAATATTCTGTAAACTTTGGTTATACATAAAAGTGCCCTTCATTTTCGAAGTTTTGCGAGGAAATATGTCTAAATACAGGGTAATTGATTCAGTTTTAATTGCACAAACTTTGCAATAAAACCAATTCGTTATAAAAAATTTTTAGTTATTTATAAAGGGATACAGGATATCGAAATTTAAAAAAAATGTATATGGACTTTTTAGTATAGTTACCAAAGTAGTGGAGATATTTAAGCCATATTTGGTATACAGATTGCCTAGTGTAAGGTGCCCAACTATGGTAGTATATCAAGCACCTTCAACAACCAGTAGTGGATACATGCACTTAATACCATTAATATAGAAAAAATACTCAGTATAATATTGAAAAAACAAACAAAAACTCCATGTATTCAGTGTTCTGCCAAAAAACAGTTTTAATATAATTACTATTATTATTACCTTATGTCATATAGCCAAAGAGAAACGTGTCTAACAAATTATTACGAGTAATATTAAAAAATTTAAAAAATAGTATATAATAAAGATGTTGTTTTTGCTATTGTGTTTTGGTTTAAGTGGTTATTATTTAAATGTTGTCTTTCTTTCATGTTGTCATATTTCTCTGTGTTTTGTTTCATCCTGTTTTATAAGAACAACACTACTAATAATGGTAATAACTATTTGAATTAATAATTTATTAGAATTTATGTATGTATGTACTGTGTGTGTGTATGTATGTGTTTAAAAAAAACTAATCATTTTCTAAAAATCTCTATCCTTAAAAAAATCTGAATCTTAAGCCTATCACTTTTTAAGGAAACAAATTTGTACTAATGTATACAGGGTGTCCGGAAATGATGAGCAAAATATTCAGGGGTAATTCTAGACCGAAAATAAATGCTACCTCTTTCTATAACATGTTTCCAAAATTGATTATTAACGGAGTTACAGGGTCTTAAAGTTTAAATTTTATTTTCGAGATTTATAAATAACTTCTTAAAAAATCCAAATATTTACATAAAATTTCACTAGTCACTACGTCACTAGTAGAGGGCGCCACTTATGGCATATCATGTTTTTTTTAAATGACCGAACTTTTTTGTTGCTTAGTGTATCCATCTGACTATTGAAACAATCGATTCTCCTACCTGTTATGTCTCAAAAAGGTATATCTTATTGAAGTCGTTAGGAGTAACAATTTTCGAAATAATCTTATTTCAGATATTCAGTGCACCAATTGAAAACTGTTATCGTTTCTGTTAAAGTGCCTTTTCTACTGAAAATACAGCAAAATGTTACTTAACGAGTTGTTCAGAACGGTAAATTCTGGAGATGTACAAAATTTAAAAAAAATCGGCCTGCTTTGATAAAATCTTTGTGCTTTGTTGAAAAATGGTTTCATCAAACCTCGCCGATCTTCTTGAAATTTTGCACGTCTCCATAATTTACGATTCTGAACAACTTTCAAGTAAAATTTTGCTGTATTTTCAGCAGAAAAGGCACTTTACCTGAAACCAAAACAGTTTTTACTCGGTGCACTGAGCATTTCAAAAATGGTTACGCCTACCGACTTCAGGAAGGTATACCTTTTTCAAATAAAACAGGTAGGAGAATCGATTGTTTCGATAGTCAGATGGATACATTAAGATGCAAAAAAGTTCTGCCATTTAAAAGAAACATGGTGTGCTATCAAAATTAAAATCATATTTGAATTTCTCGTCCGCAAAAATCCCCGATTTACAAATTTTATGTAAATATTTGGATTTCTTAAGAAGTTATTTACAAATATCGAAAATAAAACTTTAACTTTAACACCCTGTAACTCCGTTAATAATCAGTTTTGGAAAAAATGTTATAGAAGGAGGTAGCATTTATTTTCGGTCTAGAATTATCCCCTGAATGTGTTGCTCATTATTTCCGGACACCCTGTATTGATTTAAATTGCGTTATTTCTGTTTAAGCTACAGCTCGTTAAAGTATGGCCCATTCTTTACGGAATACCCTGTATACGAGTATCAAAATATTATAACCCTGGAATTATTGTTGATATGGTTTCAAAATCTTGTCTTGTTTATTTTCCTAAATATAATAAATAACGTCAGTATTACTCTACAAAATGTTAAAAGATAACGATATTGAACTTGACCTCTTATAAAAACAATATATTGATGAAGCTATAATGTATAATTGTATTTTACCCACCTACCTTAGTAACAACACTCTTTATCATTGTTCCGAATAATATACCTAGTGTATTATTAGGACAGCACTACTTATTGAATTTATCACATTTTTTATTTAAATTCCTAAAATACTATTTAAAAATCTTCCAGAAACTCATTAAGTAAAGATATAATTCATGACATTTATGTACTTCGCTAAAAGTCGTCGAAATGTCAATATTTTTCTTCCAAAATCACAAAATATATTTTCTTTCTTTCTATAATCGTAAAATGTCTGTAAATCATCAATATACCTCAAAAAAACTCATTTTAAAACAGAGTAAAAACTATTTATTAATAAAATATATACATCTAATACGGGCAAACTGGATTTCCAACTCTTCCAGGAAAAGCGAAAGAATCTACGGCGTGTACTCTGCAAATAGCTTTATATCTTCTTCCACCCCCTTCGCCATTGTTAAAACTTCTTCCCCTGTTATACCTTGGCCTCTGATAACCGATATTGTAATTATTGTCGTAGCTACCGAACAATCCCAAAATCCCTTCAGGTCTTGCACTAACGGTCACGAATATCGATGAGAAAACTACCACACACAGAACGAAACTTATTACTTTGTTCATTTTTGTTGGCGTTCTTCTGGACTACCCACTACCAAATAGGTCTCCAGATAAATAGGCTCTAATATTAAATTATGATTTATACTAGCGCGAATATTTATTTAAAATGGCAACGCAAGCGCGCCTGTTGGATAAATAATATCTGGTTGATATTCACTTCTTGTGTTGGTGGAAGGTCATTTCACCAAGCATCAGAGGGGCCTTGGAATTGTTATTGGCTTCCTGGCTAAAAGGGATTTTTCTAATATTTAAAACCAAACCACGGAGTTCTATAATATTTGCTTTATTTTCTAAATTTACATTTATACTGACTCAAACGTTTATTGTAAATAAAAGTAAATTAATGTTAATATTTTAATCCAAAATGTAGGTAGAAGTCTACTGCTTTGCTATTTTCAATTTACCACTATAGTAGTGGGTAAATTTCTACTAGTAGCTAAATGAGGCTTTTTATCGAAACTGCTAGTAAAAGTGATTTATTTAGAAATATGTAATTAATTTTTTATGTGGTCAATTTTTATTTCTCATTGTCACGATACGTGATATCCAATCCGATTCAATTTTCCAATTAGATAAGCTTTAATAAGATAGGTATTAACATTTTTAAGGCGCTTGCCCCTTCTCTGGCTTTCACATTATCGTACAAAATTAGAAAGATATATCACTTTTGATTAATTTTTAAATTTTTTTGGGTTACTCTGTGATTTTTATTTACCTTTGCCCTCTGACGAATCTGCTACCAAATAATAGTTATTTATGCAACAAGTACACAAAGTAAGTGTTTATTGCACGCGACGTGAAATTGTCCAACGAGGCTGTCAGGCCGAGTAGGACAACACAAGTGCAAGAAGCACTTTTTGTACGAGTTGCATACAATATTTTTTCTACGTTCATGAAAAAACAGAAAAATGATATTTAGATGACACTTAAGTGTAGGAAAATGTGACATTGATTTGAACGTTTATGTTTGTCATGATGACAAAACGCTGTAGTAGAATGACAGATGAATGCAATAAACATTTTATTGCTCTAGTGCAACAAAGAACCACTTTTTCCACTAAATATAGTTCAATGAAGTTTAGTTTTTTGCATGAACGTAGAAAAAAAATATAATAATTCTTATTAGTTTTTATATAGGGTTTGTAATCTGCCCTTATATCAAATTTTCTAAGGACGCCTATGTTTGCAAGAGATTCAGTTACCGCAGTATTTGTTGTGCGAAAATACGTAACTTATCTTATGCTATATATCCATTTCAGAGCTCCATTATTCAAAATATAGTGTCAAAATAAAAATTTTAAAAATGATTTTTATTGTTAGCTCCTGTGATTTTAGAGATATTTGTCTGCGTAATTTTTCTCTAAAATATCAAAGCTCCAACGGGGGAAAGAGGGGTTGTAATACCCATGGACCCCCCTCCCCATTTACTTTAGTGCACCTATGGTTTCAGAATATTTTAGATAGAGCGTATTTTTATTCATTTTTTTTTCGCTCTTAAGATTTTGATTTGAGGCTCGGTTTAAGAGAACTTAACTCAACTCAACTCAATTAAACTAAATATTCAATATGAGTACCACCTTCACCTTCACCTGGGGTTCTTTTAATGAGAAAGTAACGAATATTTTGGAAAATATTTGGTTTCAGCCTAAAGTGTTTTCCATCTTGTACAATTCGTTCCCTTAACTGTTGTTTACTTAGTATTGGAGCTATGTAAAGGGAGTCTCATAAAATCCCAGAAACTAAAGTCCAAGGGGATGAGGTCAGGAGAACTTGATGGCCAAATTGTAACCGTATATTTTGACGAACCGCCAAAGGGAAATCATCAAGTCCATGGAAGAGTTTTGTAAAGAAAAATAATTCATTACTCATTCATTAAAATTTATAACATATTTTGTATTATAATAATAGTATACTAATCACATATTACTTACGCATTAGCCCATGGTGGAGGTGAATAATGAACATTTAGTTTGAGTTAAATGTTTGTCTTTTTGTTGTTAGTTGTACCGTTATGTCTATGTCTATTTCAATTTACTAAATAAATTGGAAATTACCATTTAATACTTAGCGGTATGTACATGCTTTTGCAATAATAATGACACAAAAGAGGTTTTAGTAAGTTCTGAGTAGAAATTTCAGTAAATCTCTATTGCTGAGTGAAAAGACTAATGTTAAAAGACATCCAAAAAATTGCAATATCTTGTAAACCGCGCCTCAAATCAAAATTTTATAAAAGTAAAAAAAGTGAACAAAAACACGTTCAATTCAATTTCAAGCAAATATATCTAAAATCACCTGAGCTATCAATAAAAATCTATATCTTGTATTTTGAAAATTCAGCTCCAAAAGAAAAGTCGTATTTTAGCACAACATATACTGCCGGTATATGTGAATCTATTGTAAACATGGGGCGTCCTTAGAAAATTTGATTAAATGAAAAGTGAAATAAGAAAAGCCCCATTATTGTAGTCCAAAGAATATATGGTTAACGGCTTGACCTACTAATTTGTAACACCCTATATATCACAAAAATTAAAAATTCCTGTAAAGAATGGTTTTCAATTTTTCGTTGCAATTTTATAAGTCACAGATAATTGTTTAGGGAGTAAGTATATTCTAATACAAACTTCATCTTTTTATTAAAATAAATATGTTGTTTAACCTGACTTTTAAGAGTATCTGTATTAAAATGTATATTGAGATGTAGTAATAAGTGTCCACTGAAAAAATTAAAATTAGGTAGTTAAATAAAAAAATCCAAGGCATTTAACTTTTTAAGGAACCAAGTTGTACTAAGACTAACTTTATTTTTAATTTGATCCAAGTCAGCTACACTTGAAGTATGTCACATTTTATACTGGACACTAATATTTTTTTAAATATTACGACGTGTTGTTTCAATTTATAGACATACATATTATACGCATATCCTTTCTAAAGTGGATTTTTCTTTTGGAGTTAGTATATCCAAGGATATAAGTACAAATAATTGCAGACATTATACATACTTTCTATAAACTAAGGGGTCAAATGGTAAAGTTCATTTATTTAAGAATCAACCCTGTTTCTTCTAAGCCTAAGATAAGCATATTATTTCATTACTATTCCACTTACCTACATAATAAATATCAATTAATAATAATTACATCATAGTTGCCTATATTCAAAGTTTAGATAATATTCTAAGCTGGTTCATTTTCCGTTTAGATATAGGTACAGGTATAAATAAATCATCAATTTATGGACATGATATCATAATCGTTGAAAGTAAAAGTTAATTAAAAAGTGAGCTTACAACTCCATCGCTATTGTTGCAGGGACCATACAGGGCGAACCTTAAATAAGTACAAATATTTTAACCAGTTCACTGTGTAGAACACATAATTAATAGTTTTTTCACAACAAAATCAGGAATAAAAAAAAGTCAAATTTTAAATAAATTTCGTGATTTTTTAATAGAAAACTTGTTGAGGACTGCTGATCCAACTACGATACTAATATTTTTATGAGTCGTGGTGGATGTGAATTTCACAGCGTTGCAAGTGTTACATTAATGTCTTCGAATAGGTCCAACAGAGTTAACTAGAATTTTTAGACAAGTCAATGAATGATTGAAATTGAAATATGTTTATTTATGATGGAGGATATTTTTTCATGGAGCCACCCTGGTATCTCGCTCACCTAATATCCGAACTTTGGTGGTGAATATATACCTATAAAGTGAGTCTTTAGACGTAGCCATATTTGGTTATAGTCAGAGGCGTCCGATTCTAAGATGGAGAAAGAGGGACAATGTTTTAAAAAATAATATTAGCGATTTTTTGTTAAAAGAACTAGTAAGATATTCTTAATCAGCATCTGTAGAAACCCCCTTGTACAAGATTACATCGTTGTGGGTTCAAAGGTGTTTAAGATATGGGCCGTCAAAAAATAATTTTTTTCAACATAATATAATTCTTATCTGTAAAACGGGCTCTCAAATGAAAAAAATATATTCTTTATTTTTTGTTCAGAATAATGTATTGTACTGGTATGAAATGATTCTACAACAAAATAATAATTATTTAATAAGGCAAAAATTCTAATTTGTATATACCTATTATATATATAGGTACAAGAACAAAAGGAATTAAGCGGATCGCAAACATATAAGATAGAAAAACATTTAGCGGCTGAAGAATCCGGAAAAGAAGGTGAGAAGGAACAACGAGCAACTGCGGACAACGTTATTGTTTCTAGGTTATTGCCCTTCATCAGCGCAGTGCAGCTTAAACAAACAAGAAGGGAAAAAAAGTACATCATACCAGTACAATACATTATTCTAAACAAAAAATAAAGAATACATTTTTTTCATTTGAGAGCCCGTTTTACAAATACAAATTATTTTAAGTTGAAAAAAATTGTTTTTCGACGGCCCATATTTCAAACACCTTTGAACCCACAACGACATAATCTTGTTCAAACTTACCAGCTTTAGAGACTTACCAGTGACGGAGGTATGGGTATCATCGATCATTATTAGAAAAAAAAAATTCACCCTGTATAATATTACAAATAAAATAGGTCATCGCCGTTGTATTATCTTAAATTTTTGTTTCTTTACACTTTTTTGTATTCCAAACCGATTTAAAACAACAAAATTGATTTATTTGATCAAGTGCATTTTTTCGATACTCATCACATTACCTAAAATGATAATAAAATAATTAATTGAGAATGTAATTGCTTTACTATGATTTATTACAACAAATAGTGGAAATGACCACTTTCTTAGAAAGCACATGCTTCAGATCTTCTTGAAATTGCAGCTCGGACACGTACAAAAATTCCAGGAGTAGCTCTTATCAAATCACAATCAGCTATAATTTGTTGCACGTAAGTGCTCTTCAGATTCAATGTGAACCTTATAGACGAATATCTTGAGATGTCTCTAAACAAAAAGATCAGTAGGGTTCATATCGGGTGATCTGGGTGGCCAAGGTTGACCTCTGCCTCGTCCAATCACGTTTTTACCAAACCTTTCATTTGAAAATTCATGAGCAGCCAAATTAGAATGTGGGAAAGCCCCGTCGTGCATAAACCACATCCTTTATCTTAGCGCATAGGGAACATCGTCAAGTGGTTTAGGTAAAACGTTTTCTAGAAAATGTCTGTAGGATGCACCGGTTAAAGTTATCGGTAAAAAAGTAAGGCCCAACAAGAAAGTTTTCCATAATATCCACCCGTACATTTAAAGAAAGCTGATGTTGAAATCGAGATACCATTACGGCATTAGGGTTTTCATCAGACCAAACGTGTTTTGTGGAAGTCATTTTAGTATCTCTGGAAAAATTAGTTTCGTCGGTAAACAATATGACAGCAGTAAAGTCAACATTTTGTTCAGTTTTTTGTAAAACCCAGTGGCAAAATGGTAGGCGAGCAGGATAGTATTGCAACAATAAGGCTTGAAGTCTTTGTGTGTGATACGGGTATAACTGTTGATGCTTCAGAACGGACCAAACTAATTTACGATTAACAAACGATCTTCCTGGCACTAGTATTCAGATTCTTCAATTTCATCTAGAATAGCTTCTTCCAACTCAGGCGTTCTAACACCCAAAGTTTCCAGGAATTGAACATTTCTGATATTAGCCTGACTCCGAAAGATATTGAAAACCATTTCTGGGTCTCTTGGATTTGGAGTTGAATAATGGAAATTTCCATATAAATTCACCTCAGTACGATTTCCATCTGCAAGCCCATAAATGTAAACTATATTGGCCATTTCAATATGCAAAAGTTAATTTAAAAAAATAAGCTTAATTTGACTACACAAATTAAATAAGGTGACGGTTTCTTATTAAGTATTATTGTTTTGCATGACACGTTTAAGTAATTTTAGTAATTATGTAAAAATGCACTTCATTAAATAAATCAATTTTGATGTTAATCGGTTTGAAATACAAAAAAGTGTAATATTATACAGGGTGATATATATTTTTTTGGCAAATAATGATCGGTGATGCCCACGCCTCCGCCAATGGTAAGTTTATAAAGCTGGTAATTTTTTGTTTCATACCTACTGTAATTGAAAATTAAAAACTAATGTTTTTTAATTTTTGACACGCTGTATCTGAGCAATGGTTGTTCTAAGACCCCACAAAAACTATTATTTTTGGCCACAGAATACGCCCCTGATGGGTTCCTCTACTACCTCTCCTGTACATATGGTTCTTGCAACAATTACGGATTTGTAAGCTCATTTTCTAATTATCTTTTAAAACTATTATTATATCAATAAGGCTTTTTGGAAACGATAATCCAAGATTAGATAGATTACTATCAGCTGATTATTATAGATCATTTTCAATAATTAGGTTTTCAAAGGTTATATCTCCAACCCTAAATCAGTTTATGAACGATTAGGTTAGTACCTCGTAACATTATTACTGTATAGACAAATCTAAATGCAATAGTTAGGCATCCAAATTGAAAATATTAATATAAAAGAAATATTTACTTCGTATTTTACTGTACTTGAATAAATTGATAACGCTTGCCTTGACCTGTTACTACTAAAATAGAACAAAATATTTATATCAAATTAGATCAATGAAATTCCTTAACATGTTTTCATTGCACATAGAGTGTGGGTATAAAGGATGTCCCCATTTTTTCGTTCATAAATTTGGTAAGAGATAATTAGTGTATGAAAAAATAATAGACCTATAGCATTTTTCTCTAATACACTACGTTTAGGAATACTATATAGTAGGAAAATAATGGGCACATACATGCAACTTCAGAAATTGTTTTACCTGTATTTTTTTGTTCACGTTTATATGCATAAATGACCCGAAAACCGATAGAGTTAGATGAATTGAGCAGGAGTATCTTTTGTATGTAAAATTGAACTACTTTTAGATTTTTAACTTACTTATTTAGCTATAGGTAGTTTATTAGACAAAAAAATGTATTCTGATTTACTGAAGTTACTATAACGCCCTGTACATATAGCGGCAAATTCAGCATCAAATTCGTAATTATCATCACCAAGAAACATGAAACAAACGAATTTTGGCAGGAAAGTAATTCTTATAAGATTATATTTTTCTGGCATATTTCCCAATTTTCTGGTTTGCTATTATAAGAGAGTGAAATAAACTACCCCTTCCATGTTTACTTTCCCAGTTTTCATATACTTTTAAATGTCCTAAACGAAGTGAAATTCTAAGACAGCTTTGTTTATTCTAAAATTGTTTTGTTGTACAATTTATTCTTAGTAGGCTGCTGTCACTAAAATTACTTTTAACACTTACTTTAAATGTCAAACAATTACAATAACATTTAAATTTTAAACACAATAAGTAGGTGCAATGGTTTGCAATAGTAATGACATTCATTAAAATGAATTTAGCGATTTTTTTTGAACTTCTGACGTATTCCTAACGAATTCTACTTTAAATTTTTAACATTAGTAGTTATTAGTCGTTTCACTCACACCAATAGGGATTTAATTCAATTTCTACTCAGAACTTCCAGAAGTTCAAAAACTGTTTTGAGGGGGTGTCATTATTATTGCAAAAGCATGTACATATAAATATTTACATATTTTTACTTTTACATTATTTGTTTTTTTAAAGATTCACAAAAAAATAATGCAAATCCGGAACATAAAAAAATTAAAATTACTAGATAATTTTATCTAGTAATTTTATTCGAAAATCAAATTGCCCAGGGTTCCAATGAGGTAAGTACAGTTACTGATAAAAGTTTGTATGTAATAATTTTTTTTCCAACACTTACATAAAAAATGGGGGTTACTTTTTAACAGAATATAAACAAATAATTAATAAATAATTAGTCTTACTAACGCCACATAATGATGAAAATAACAATAATATTATCGTTTTGCGAAATTTGCTGAAAGTTAAGACTTTCTCGTCATTAATAATTTAAATGAAATGAGAAGCAGAAACTTAGTCGCTCACAGCATATCGTCAAAAAAAAGTAATGGCACCAACCCCGTAGCCTACGCTACGCCTATGAATCTGTGGGGATAACCCAGTTTCTAGTACACCACTCCGTTATTAACAAAATGCGTCAGAATATGTCTGCACATTTTTCAAAAATTTATAATAAGGAGTTTTTGACTATTTTAAATTCTGTTAAAAGTGAAATAAAATTACCACAACTAGCTTCTAAACAAAAAATCGCTGCAATGTTAAAACTGAATCTGCTGAAGATTATTTTAGAATAGCAGTTCCATTTTTTGATGAATTTTTAGTACAAGTTCAATCAAGATTCGTAACTCACAAAACTACTATTTCCGCCTTGCAAAAGCTTCTGACTAATAACTGTAATCAGTTGTATTTTACAGATGATGACATAGCAACTATCAAGGACAATTATTACAATCATGTAAACGGTGACAGTTTTGCAGCTGAAATTAGTCTTTGGCAGAACAAGTGGAAATCATATTCTCCTAATAATATGCCAAAAAATGCTATTGATGCACTAAATAATTGTAACAAAGAAATATTTCCAAGTGTATTCTTTCTCATTGAAGTCTTAGCGACTCTACCAGTAACTACAGCTCCACCAGAACGATTCTTTTCACTAAGGAGATTAAAAATTTACCTACGGAATTCAACGGGACAAAATCGTCTAAATGGTCTAGCACTTATGAGTATTCACAGGAACATTACGATAGATAATCAACGTGTTTTAGAAATATTTTCTAATAAATCAAGACGGTCCGATTCTGTAATATAGATTATGTTTTGTGTTCCTGTACTATATCCACCTATCACCACCTACTGTTTCTTTTTAAAATGAATTATTTAGATTTGTAAGATTACCATGTCTTATTGTATTTTGTACCATAAATAACAATCATATATTATTATATTTGTTATAAAAAAAATTAAATCAGAGTTACTGTTCCTTTATATTTGAAACCAGTACCAATGTTAGAGTCTTCGAATATTTATGTTGTCAGTTTGCCTGAAAAAGAATTCTGCAGTAAACACTACCCGAAAAAAAATCCTGGCTACGGCCCTGGGAGAAAATGTTTTTATATGTCGAAATGACACATACCGTGGCACAAAAAAGGTTGAAGCGATTTAAAAGAATCCTAATGGTCACTTCTGGCTCCCTTTGGGCACAGCCAATCGTCCATAAAATTTGAATTTTTGGTCCCAAGAAATCTCCTCGTACAAAATTTCATGAATTTAACTCAAAGTAGTCGAGTTATTAAGGAAAATGTAATATTTTATTTTAAATTTGACATCCCGTATATCCTAAACGAAGCGTTTCCAGACCTAAGATTGTAGGAATATTTTTGCCTAAAATTGAAGGTAGAATAACATACTGAAGTATGTACATCTCCTCCTGAAACACCCTGTATATACACTATAAATTTGTCTTACATTAAAGTTAAAAATAATCCTTTTGATAAGTAAAATACATATTTTATGTTTTATTATTGTTTGGGAATGACTCATTTTAAATAAATAATACCAATAATTTTATAATAATAAAGAAAAATGTATGTCTAAGAAATGAACCTGTCAACTTTTCTTCTTGCCCCCGTAACCTAAAAAAATCGAACGCCATTATAACTAGTACAGCTTCAATTATTAACAACTTCTTTAATAAAACAGAAACTAATTAGAACAAGTGCGTGAACAAGTGAATTTTATTACTTCTGAAGTTACTGTTTAGACAGAGCGCACTTACCTTATATCGGTTCATTTACAAATCACTCTGTATAGTGTATAATATGTAATTATTATATCTACAAATATGGGAAATATAGAATATTTAACATAGAAATAGTAAGGTATATTTTTAATTTTTGAGAGAAATGGGTAGTTAGTCTAGACGGTCCACACAGTTTACTTTAAAATATTAAACTACAATACTCGTCTAATTTGGTAAGCACTGTGGGGTTGAAATTCTCATTAATTTGATAACATAAAGTCGGAGACCGATGACAATAAACGAAATACATTACTCACATCCTCAAGATAAGTCATACTTGCTAAATAATTTGATACCTTACATATCAAATACCAGACGCGACATATTTACTTACGCATTTCGTATAATGTATTTGAGTTGAATATTAAAGATAATAAATAATTTGGAGGCGCAAAAATGCTAGACTGATAAGCATACAGCGCGGAGCTGTGCGAAATAAAAAAATATACGTAGGTACCTATTTTCTTATTTGTGGTGTATCTGTAACAATGGTTTTCATCTAGGTACAGTAATTTGTATTCACCTTACAACTTCCTATAAACGTAATCCTTAAACGTTTATATTTTATGTAAGGTTTTGTTTATAAAAGTATAATTTTATTAGTTCGTAACAATACAATAAAGCATTAGTAACACTAAACCGTATTTTGAATAACGCTGAATGATGCTTACCCAACATAATATTGGAGCAATGTATAATTCGTGAGATATGTGACGAGTCAGTCGCCTTGGCGAGATGAGAGAGTAAAGTGTGCTGTACATGTGTGTGATGCTGCATTGCAGTTAAGATGTGAGTACTGTACAGATTATTAAGGCCTATGAGAGTAGTTTATTGGGTATACCAGCGGGGCAGTATAATTGAGGTACTGTCGAGAAAACCTCAGCATACGATGTATGTGAAAGAGCGCTATACCTTCGAGTTGAGTTTTGGTTAAGTATGAGGTCTTAACGACTCGAATGACACGTTAACTAATTTAACGTTGGGATGCCGAGTGTAATGCGCTGCACTTGTGCATCCGGGAAGCCTTGACTTATTTTAGGTTGGCGCTAGCTAGTTGCTGAAGAATACGTATATTATGGTAAATGGAGTTTAATGTATTATTAGTATTTAATTAGATAATAATTTTGGTATGGAACTTAACATAATTAGATAATGAGATTTATGGCACAGATGATGAATGAGTGGTGCCAGATGCCTGGGGTTTTAAAACCCCCTGTGAGTATAATAGTAGTATGTTGTACGTAGCAGAACAGTAATTGTTTATTATGTTGTTTCATGTATCCCAACTCATTGGGTCATTGCCTGAGGGTGATACCAGTGAAATGTAACGCATTACGAGTGACCATCAGTATATAATGTAAGTTTATTTATTATTAAAAATATCAATCAGGATAATCTTCCTAATTATACGCAAAGATTTCACCTATTTTACACTCAGGTGTGGGGTACCGTAATGTGTTCATTTACTGGTGGTTGGTAAGCATCATTAGAATAGCGTCTTATTTAAACTCATATTATGGCCAATAGTAAATTATCATTAAATACCGACGGTCTCCGCCGCCCGCCGCTTCGAGTCTATCTGTAGTCAAAACAAACGAATAAAAACAAACTCCAAAATCTCGATGGCTATATGCATAAAAGCTAAACAAGCAAGTTTCTTTTTTACAGCTTATTCGTAATACGATTTTTATACGAAAGTTAGTTCATTCATTGTGTAGTCGAAGTGACGATAAGAAGTACTTGAGCATTCGTTTGTTTATTTCTTAATTATTTGTGTTTGTTGATACTAGAAATGAATCGAGGTGAGTGTTTCACTATTTTATAACGATACAGGTATCTTAGCTTATTTAAATGTACAGGGTGGCAAACAAAACAAAATAATAAATAGGGAACTTAAAAAATATATATATTAATTAAAAATTAAATATTGGTTTGCAAGTGTGTAAATAAATTTAGGCATCGCATACTTTATTTAACAGATATGTCTGGAAAATCGGATCAAGTTATTGCAAGGAGAAAAAGAATTAGGCAACCGATATCATCGTCGTCTTCTGACGAGGAATCCTGTCCTGCTAATTTGACCACATCCTTAGCGTCAACTTCTGCAGCGAGCTGCAGCAATATGGATGAATTAGCTGGGGTGGTAAAAGACTTAGTGAAAGTCATGGAATTACAAGTCGGAACGGGGCGATCCAAGAATAGGGTAATAAATCCACGTGATAACATTGTGCCCAACTTTAACCCGGAGGATAAACAACAGTCTATAGAAAAATGGTGTCAGCGTATTGATGAATTGAGAAACATTTATAACTGGACTGATGAAATGACCGTATTTAACGCCACGTCAAAACTTTACGGACTTGCACATACCTGGTACAGAAGTTTACCCACAATAAGTTATACATGGGAGGAGTGGAAAGTAGAACTGAAAAAAGCTTTCCCATCGCGACGTGACTTTCATGAATCTCTTCGAGAGATGATGCAGCGGACAAAACGACCCAATGAATCATTTCTTGTCTATTATTATGAAAAGTTAGCCTTATTACATGATTGTAGAATTTTTGGAGGAGCGGATGCTGTTTCGTGTATTATAGGAGGAATTTCAGATTCCACTGTACAGGCTGCCGCTAGAGCAAACGACTACAACAGTTGTGAGCTGCTTTTGAACTTCTTGAAAACATGCGACATATCTGAACAAAGATCCGATTCCGATTGAAGTTGCGAGGACGCAACATTTTCAAGGTTGGCCGAATGTAAGGTTTTGTTTATAAAAGTATAATTTTATTAGTTCGTAACAATACAATAAAGCATTAGTAACACTAAACCGTATTTTGAATAACGCTGAATGATGCTTACCCAACATAATATTGGAGCAATGTATAATTCGTGAGATATGTGACGAGTCAGTCGCCTTGGCGAGATGAGAGAGTAAAGTGTGCTGTACATGTGTGTGATGCTGCATTGCAGTTAAGATGTGAGTACTGTACAGATTATTAAGGCCTATGAGAGTAGTTTATTGGGTATACCAGCGGGGCAGTATAATTGAGGTACTGTCGAGAAAACCTCAGCATACGATGTATGTGAAAGAGCGCTATACCTTCGAGTTGAGTTTTGGTTAAGTATGAGGTCTTAACGACTCGAATGACACGTTAACTAATTTAACGTTGGGATGCCGAGTGTAATGCGCTGCACTTGTGCATCCGGGGAAGCCTTGACTTATTTTAGGTTGGCGCTAGCTAGTTGCTGAAGAATACGTATATTATGGTAAATGGAGTTTAATGTATTATTAGTATTTAATTAGATAATAATTTTGGTATGGAACTTAACATAATTAGATAATGAGATTTATGGCACAGATGATGAATGAGTGGTGCCAGATGCCTGGGGTTTTAAAACCCCCTGTGAGTATAATAGTAGTATGTTGTACGTAGCAGAACAGTAATTGTTTATTATGTTGTTTCATGTATCCCAACTCATTGGGTCATTGCCTGAGGGTGATACCAGTGAAATGTAACGCATTACGAGTGACCATCAGTATATAATGTAAGTTTATTTATTATTAAAAATATCAATCAGGATAATCTTCCTAATTATACGCAAAGATTTCACCTATTTTACATTTACATATTAAGCACATTGTACCTACACACCAGTGGCGGCTCGTGACTGTAAACTGATGGGGCGGCAGGTTGAAATATCTAATCTATCTATTGCTCCAAATATTAATATAATGTTTAATCCTTTTTTAGGCAATTTTTAAATGGTTCAAAGCAAGCAGGAATCCAAACTGTCAAATACGTTCGTCCAACTACTTATTGCATGATGTTTACTGAAAACAAATTCATACTGATCGAATACGGAACAGACCTATTATTTGATTCTGGTTTATTTGAAATTGTTCTACTTTGGTCCACCCGACAATGTTTAAACGTGAAAACGTAGTTCGATCGTGTAATATTCTTAAGTTGATAAAACGCAATTAAAACACGAATACAATACAACGCTTTAGTTTGTAGGCTTCCGTGGCTGTTTTTTATTAAATTCCAGTAATTCTGACCACAAATATGATGTGATTATGGATAAAGCGTTGTATTGATCAGGTGATTTCCGGGCTGGTTGCCACGTCGTCGGTTTAGAACACTTGACGTTTCGAGAGACATATCGCTCTCTTCTTCAGAAGTTACTCTGAAACTGGAGATTTACTGGTCGTCGCAGTATTTATATCAGGGGTGATCACTGATCCATGGTGTTCCGGTGGGGTGGTCACTGATCCATGATGTTCCGGTGGGGTGGTCACCATCATGGATAAATACTGCGACGACCAGTAAATCTCCAGTTTCAGAATAACTTCTGAAGAAGAGAGCGATATGACTCTCGAAACTTCAAGTGTTCTAAACCGACGACGGGGCAACCAGCCCGGAAATCACCTGATCAATACAACGCTTTATCCATAATCACATCATATTTGTGAAGTCAGAATTACTAGAATTTAATAAAAAAAATATTCGAACGATATTTCTTAATACTCAATGAAACACAAACTTAATATTGCAAGGAAAATCCAGGGAAAATATAGCTAAAACTATTCCTTACAAAGAGACATTCGCAATTTGCGCAAATTCTTCACAAACTTCGGCAGATGTTATGCGTTCCAAAAATGATGACAGCAATGGTGCAAGCGTTACATGTATATTACTATAAATGTTAATGTTAATAAGTAAATAAATTAAATTTGATTTATTATAGGTTTATTATTTTTTCATTATTCTACTAGTAAAATAAAGTTACTTTATTCCACTTGTGGATAAAGTATTACTTTAGACGGTTCATGTGTGTGAATAAAACTGCTTTTATAAGATGATTGTGTATACATTAATTTATTAATTTTTAACTATATAACGATTTTCCCGAAATTCCAAATAATTATTTAATTATCCACTGCTGTTGTAATATATATTCTTCAGTTTTATCCGTCAATATTAATTTGCAATTCAAAAAAATATTATAAGTAATTTTATTATCACCAATATTGTGTGAAACTAACTACTCTGCGGACTAAAACCCCGACCAATTAATATCTATCCTATTCTTTATTACTAGCTTTTGTAATATTTTTTACAGTATCAGAAAGGTTTTTTAAATTATATCAAATCTCCTACAATTCCTATCAATGAAGTCATATGTATGCTCTCTGATACCAAATGTCTATAGGTATGCTAATATTTACATTAAAAACATAAAAACCCTTTCTAATACTATCAAAATGTTACAAAAGCTAATAATAAAGAATATATTGGTAGATATTTTGGATGTAATTCAACGCTGGCCGGGGCATTAGTCCGCAGAGAAGTTAGTTTCACACAATATTGTTAATACCTACCTAAAAATATATATACATATATAAAAAAAACGATTACATAAAAATAAAAAATTTGTTGATTAAATAAGTAGGTAATCTTCAAGTTTAATTTAAAATTGATTGGCAGGTTAAAGTCACTTCTGACATTGTCCCTAGTAGCACGATATAGTCCCATGTACATCCGCTGAACATTCATATCAGGATATACAGTAGATCCTATGGATGTACGGAAATATCCATGGACATTTGAAGGATGTACAATTGTATTACATATGTCACAACTTCGGACATAAATTGAAGGAAATGCAAGGATATCCATACAACATCCTAAAAGTTAAACAATATGCATCCGCAGAGAACCACAGAAGGATGATCATAATTCTACATTCACTGAACATCCACATTCATACATTCAGTACATCCTGTGGATGTACAGAAATGTCCATGGATATTTGAAGGATGCACAATGGTGATACAGAATTCAGAATTTGGGAAATAAATTGAATAAACTGCAAGGATATCCATACGACGTCTTAAAAATCATTCAATACGCATCCGCAGAGAACCATAGATGGATAATTATAATTCTACATTCACTGAACATCCACACTGAGACATTCAGTACATCCTGTAGATGTACAGAAATATCCATACTCCATAGACATTTAAAGGACGTACAATTGTGTTACATATGCAGTGTTGCCAATGGCTAAAAACAAAATTATGCACGTACTCTCTCATAATTATGCGATTTTATCCAACATTATGCGATTTACTATAAAAGTAATACATTTCAATTTATTTTTTATATACCTCTATTAAATTTCTCCAAAGTTAATAAAAACACAAAATAAAATCTATAACAACATGTGCTAATAGTGAATTAATTTTATATATTCATTTCGCGAATAAAAAACAAATAGTACGTATTTTTTTAAAATAATAATGCTTTAAAATGAGAGTTCTGAATAAATTAACATGAATAGTCATATTTAATTAAAAGACATTATGCACCTTGTACAATTTATATTTCTACAAATAATAATAACTATAAATATGTCAACATAATATACATAGGTAATATATATAGGTATATGTAATATATGGCAGGAACATTAACCCTTTCCTTCATACCAAGGTAATTAAAAGTTCAAAAGAAATTTAGAATACCATTTAACGTCTGTCGACGCACCGAAATTAAATTTTAATATAGAACATATACATATAGAAAAAAGGCTACTTTTTTTCTTGCCATATCTTACATTCCAATATTTTTTTTGAGGGTTGGAATTTTATACAACCGCCATTACCGTCGACTCCCGCCTTGATTGCTAAAATAGCTTTAATTGTTGATGTATTTAATAAATTTCTTTTATCAGTTTTTATATTAAAATAATCGCTAAAAATACGTTCAACGCTAGCGTTAGAGAATGGCAAAACAATAAGTAGTGACACCACCTTCTTTAAATTCGAAAAAGAAAAATATTGGCTTCATTTTTCATATTAAATATTTGAGACCAATACTGCTCACAATCGTTAGAATTTAATTGCAGTTCTTCAAAATTTAACAAAGCATGTCTTCTCCACTCATTGTCTAATTCCTGAATATCAACATGCTCTTTTAAAATTGGGAATCTGTCAATTACATGTGTCAAAGACTTTGTCTCAAAACTTTGTGCTGTTTTGGGATCCAAAATTTCTATTATCTTATAAATCGGATCTTCAAATTTAAATCTGTCTTTAATATTTTTGACTAGTTCTATATAAAATGATAAGATAGATTTCAAAAATCTATCAAATTCATGCCTTTCTATATTTGGGTTCTTTTAGTTCTTGAAAACTTTCTGTTGCTAAAACCCCTAGGTAAATATCATCTAGTGATGTAAAATTTGTAGGATTTTCATGATTTAGTTTGAAAATATCTTTAGTGTGTTTTATTATTGACATTTTTATAAAATTGGAACACAATATTTTTAATAAATTCTCTGTTTCTTGTTTCACTTTATAGAGAAGTGGCTTTTCTGATTGGAAAAGTAAATTGAATTCCGTCATAAGGCCCAATGAATATGACATGAATTCTAGATATATTCTTGTGAATACATTTGACATAGTGGTTAACATGTTATCAGTTGTAATTGAGGGATCCTCAGTTACAGCTTCTGATAGATATGCTTTTAGTGGTTCATACTGTTCGAGCACTCTATCTACACATTCTTTAATGGACAACCACCTCGTTACAGATGGAGATAGTATCTTATGAATTTCCACTTGGAAAAACTGTTGAAATTTTTGGAACTTTTGTCTGCGTAAGGAACTCCTGTTAAAATGGCTGCCTATGTTACGGAGAAGATCTTCAACGTGTCTTGGAAGTTTTAAACAAGCTTTGACGTTGCCAGGTGAGCCATGTGGCAAGAGCACCTAACACAGACAATATATGGAAATTCTTTCTTTAATAAAGAAAACACAGACTGGAACTCTCCAACCATAACGTTGGTGGTGTCCGAAGAAAAACCTACTAAATTAGATAACAAAATGTTTTTGAAGTTAAAGATTCTTTTAATGTTAAATATAAATCTTTAGCTGTTGATCCTTCTCCTCTATAAGATCAAAAATTGTGTTTTAGTTAAATTATTTTCATAATATATAACTGTAAGAGCACATTGTTTTTTAATGGATATATCTGTAGTCTCATCCATAATAATGGAAAAAAACTCCTGGCTTCTTTAATTTTGCATATAAATCTAAAAGAAAATGTTCTCCTAAGCTATTGCAAAGGACTGTGGCCTTAGTTCTCTTCAAATTTAATTGCTCTGCTATTTTTGAGTCTGGGAATACAGTTTTTAATAAAGGAGTCAGAGTGTCCATTAATAAGAATGGAAGGTTATTACTAGCCAACAATGCGCATAATTTTATTTCTGCATTTTTCACTGCATTCAAAACTGGTTTAGGACTACATAAATCAGTTATTTTGGTATTACCAGACACATTTTGAAAGCTCTATTTATGTTTCTCACTTTTTGCATGATTCATTAACACACTTTTTTGAGCTAAAATATCACACTTGCACACTTTACAAAAAGCATATTCGTTTCCTTCAGATGTAGGTTTTTAGTGACTTCTCTAACCATCCCTTAAATTCTGGTAACGTCTGCCAGGAGCTAACAAAGGCCTTCCGTTTGTCTCCTTTTCCTCTGTTCATTCTCATCTTTTTGTCGGTGGTGTTTTCACCAAAGGCTAAAATTAACATTCATTAACAAATATTTTTAATTAGGTACTTCTTTTTCACACTCGATTCAAACAGAATATGCAGTTTATTATTGAGCTGTAGAATAATTACCTACCGGTGGAGACTTTTCCATCAGTCGACAAATTTTCTTTGTCCAACGTTAGCCGCTAGTTAATATTTTGTGGTTAGCCGACCAATAACTAAACCACAGCATAAATAAATTTATTAATGCTGTGACTAAACCTGACTAAACCAAACTAAACCACAAACCACAACAACTAAAATGTTAGCAACCATAAAACAGAAAAGTAGTGCAGAAAAAGCACGTCAGTAGTGTGTGGGCACGTAACACAGAACACATTTAAAATAGTTAACCACAACATTGACAGTTTCTTCTTCTTCTACTTTGATTAATAGAAACTAGAACTGCAAATGGCGGGCATTTTGAACGTAATACCTACGTTACATTTTCTATTTAATAATCATTTAGGGATTTGTAATAATTATGCGCTTTTTGTGCGATTAATGTGAAATTATGCCAAATTAAGCGATATTAGTTAGAGTGCGAAAATTATGTTCTGGGGGTGCCAAATTATGCACAAATCGCATAATTATGCGGCGATTGGCAGCACTGTAACATATGTCACAACTTTGGACATAAAGTGAACGAACTGCAAGGATATCCGTACAACATCCTAAAAAAGTCAAAGTCATTCAATACGCATCCGCATTCCGCAGAGAACCACGAATGGGTTATCATAACTCCACATTCATTGAACATCCACACCGATATATTCAGTAAATCTTGTGGATGTACAGAAACATCCATGGACATTTGAAGGGAATTGCCAGGGCCCAAATCTTGTAGATATCTTACCAAACCTCGGTTACACAGTATCAGTGAGATATAAGTGGCGCCACCTGTCGGCTATTAATATACATATAATTGACTGAATCGTTTCGTTATTTTAATAAAAAGCATATTTCGTTGCATCGCAACTTTTCTTTTAAATTATGTAACTTGCACCAAGTACTAATATGTAACGTCACAGAAACTTTTGCGGTTCACTTATAACAAACTATCTAGTTACAACATTCATATGAAATATTCTAGCAAACGTGCATTTACTTTACAGTGTAAAGTTGCATATTGTCTAAAGCTATTTATTTGTGGCATAGTTTTAGTTTTCTTTAGTTTTTGGGTTTTGCCACACTTCTGAAAAAATAATAAAGATTAATTCAATAAGCCCTTGCGCCAAACAGTCAAGGGTTATTTTTGAAACTAAGTTTGCCTAACCAACAAATATCACACTGAAAAAAGCAGATAAGTAAAAAAATAACAAAAATCACATAAAATAATAAACACTATGTTGGAGAAACATCTCGGCCTATGAATGTTAGAGTTGAGGAACATAAAAATTATATAAAAGACGGAATTTGAAAAATCCAAAATTTGCGAACACGCTTGGGAAAACGGTCATTTAATTCAATGGGGTTCGGCAAAAATTTTAGAGAAGGAAGATAACACAACAAAAGAAAATTAAAAGAGACCGCGATTATTTTGTTGAACGGAGATAAGTGTGTGTCAAACTGTTCAGTGAACATCGATCCTTGTTGGCTACAGTTGTATCAAGAAGAAGTAAGTAACAATAAAATAAAAATCATTTAACATCTCTATGGAAGCAGATAAATAAATTTTAAACTGTCAAACTTGACATACGTTTAACATTTTTAATACGATTTTGAGAACGAAAACAGAGAGGTTTTCGAAACGTCAATAATACGGAAGTGCGCGATAGTGATGTTTTTTTGTGATTTTTTACTGATCTGTTTGTTTTCAGTGTGAGATTTTTTGGTTAGGCAAACATAGTTTCAAAAATAACCCTTGACTGTTCCGTTTGGCGCACGGGCTTATTTAATTAATCTCTATTATTTTTCAGAAGTGTGGCAAAAACCCAAAAAACTAAAGAAAAGTAAAGTTGCATATTTGAAATGAATGCAACTTTGTTAAAATATTATGTAAGGTCTCTTGTTTAGTGGGTAAATTCATGTCTCTAAAGGATATTCACGCAATATCCATGGCAAACATAAAAATATGTATGTTCCAGTTAGAATGTCCATAAGACGTCCACTATGAACAGTATAAATGCACGTCTCTTTAGGATATTTATGTAATGTCCTTAGGAAACATAAACATATATATATATATATATATATATATATGTTCCATTTAGAATGCCCATAAGACGTCCACTATGAACAGTATAATGCACGTCCCTTTAAGATATTCATGTAATGGAAACATAAAAATATGTATGCTCCATTTAGAGTGTCCATAGGACGTCCACGATGAACAGTATACATGCACGTCCCTAAAGGAGATTCATATAATGTCCATCACCAACAAAAATATGTATGTTCCACTTAAAATGTCTACAGGACGTCCACTACGAACAGTACAATGCACGTCCCTATATAATATTTGTACAATATCTATTGCGAACATAAAAGTAGGTACGTCCTATTTTGAGTGTCCATAGGACGTCCAGGATGAACAGTATAAATGCACGTCTCTTCAGGTTATTCATGTAATATCCATTGCAAACATAAAAATATGTACGTTCTTAAAGAATGTCCATTGGACGTCCACGATGAACAGTATAAATGCACGTCCCTTTAGGATATTTATTTAATATCTATTGTGAACATAAAAATATGTGTTACATTTAAAGTGTCCATAGGACGTCCACGATGAACAGTATAAATGCACGTCTCTTCAGGATATTCTTTGGATGAGTTTTACAAGCATAAAAATAAACACGTCGCACTAGAGAGTTCAAAGGACATTCTTGATGAACAGTAAATATGCACATCCCTTAAGGATGTTCGTAGAACATCCACAATGCACATAAATATTAATACGTCTTTTTGAGACATTCATAGGATATCCCCAACAAGCATAAAAATATGTATATCCTTTGAGGATGTTTGTAGAACATCCACAATTATCATAATATTTTTATCCCAATAGGATATCCATCTAACATCCACAGTGGTTGTATTATAATTTACATCTTATTCGGATGGCCATATTACGTCCATTCATATATACTGGACGTCCATGGATGACTCGGACCTTATGTGGACATCCTCTGGACACTGAATGCTACTAGGGGTCGATATTTAATTTCAAATAATTTTAATTTACTGGTACATATAATAATTTTTATAGATATTTGACTCTACTTAAATGAGGCCACCTGAAGAAGCAATCCTAAGAATGCAGAAATAGGTTAGATCTCATATGTGGTTACATTTTCGAGTTCTCACAGTTTCAAAAGTGAACTTAGATATTTATAGAATGTTTTTATTAAACCAAGTTAGCAAATTTAGCTAGATTACTATTTATTTTAGATAATCATTGAATGGAGCTTTGTCTGTGGAATTGTTCATTATCATAACTAGATGTTTGGTATCAGATAGCATACATATGACTTCATTGATAGGAATTGTAGGATTTGATTTATATTAGCCTTTCTAATACAGTAAAAAACATACTGTCATCAAAAAAGTTTATCTGAGCGCGACTACCAATTTCGTACAATGCATCAGCAAGAAAAGTCACGGAATCGACATCAGTCAAAATCCGCTGCATTTCATCAGCCTTAGTTTGCGACAGTTGCTATGACAATAGGGACGCGTATAGCTGATCAGAATTAGCGGATGTCGCGGAGGATGAGAGCTGTTTCGTCTTTTTATAGAATTAAATGTTTTTATGGGGTCAACAACAAAATTTGCAGTGAAGTATTATTTATCCGCCCTACAAACTATATTCTAATGTTACTGAATGTAATAAATACGTTAGATGATTGAAACAGTTACTTATTTTTATTTGTTACCTATTATTTACAAAATTATACTCAGGCACTGGCTCACCTGTCCCACCGCAGTAGCCGCCACTGCTACACAGGCATACGCACAGCTGCACACATCATTGTACTAAAAAATAGTTACTTACTCCGAAAGTGTTTGCACAATGAGAGTTGTAAAAGTATTTTCTGTGTGTTTATTCATTTTTGCTTTGGTCCATTTTACCTGGCAGATATCTATATCGGCAATATTTAACAGAAATTTTCCAGAAAAATCTCACAGAAGAGATCTTGATACAACAGGAGGAAGTGGAAGATACAAAGAGATTTGCTTGACTCACATGAAATCTTACAATCCATTCTCACCAAAACTTATCTGCGGATGACAGGTATTATAAATAAAAATTATATATGTGTATATACATATGTACTTAGGTATTTGTAACATGCCTTTTTTAAAAAATCAGATAAGTTAGATGTAGGTACTAACTACTAACTATGCACTAACAAAGAAAGTTCATTTTAAAACATAACATAAATTTATACTTAATGTTTTAATTTATAAAATTAGCTGTAGCTTTTGCTGAGAAACGAATATACTATAAGCAGGCATATGTACCTACTTATTTATAGAATTATAATGTTTTTGATTTTACTAATTTCATTTTTAATTTTTAGGTAGATATCATAGATTTTGTTATGGATTATCAATAAGCTTTACAATGTATAAAGCAATACATTATTTAAATTTAATCAGCACGGCGAAATTTGCAGTAACAGCTTTAAAATATGCAATGATTTCTGTATTCTGTTGCATTAGATATATTTATATTTATAGTCTACCTACACACTGCAGTAATAAATTATACAATCCAACCTTGAATAATTCCTTACTAGACCAGAATATTATATAGACTTCATAAAAATGTTACATATAGTTTCAAATGTTTCTTAGTGCATCTTCAGTGCGCAACGTGTTAGTGCCGTTTCACATGGAGCGTAAGATTAGGACGGATGGTCAGCGTTGGTCATACGCGCCGATTTTTCAAATGTGACGTACTCTTTTCACATGCATGTTCTATAGTCAGGAACCGACTAGTTATTGTTGCAATTTCTACTGATAGGTTGTTTCATTTCATGATGCATCTACGTCATAAAATAGTTGTGACTTGACTGATAAAACGAAGAAGAGAAAAAAAGAGATTATCCATCC
Organism: Monochamus saltuarius; assembly: GCA_025584915.1. NCBI lineage: Eukaryota > Metazoa > Arthropoda > Insecta > Coleoptera > Cerambycidae > Monochamus > Monochamus saltuarius. The sequence goes on along the minus strand of CM046725.1, from coordinate 52,182,116 downwards.
CATATACATCTTTGGTTTTCTATTGTGCAAATTAGCATTTCAGTATCTATTCTGTAGCTCATAGTGGTGTTATGTAGTACTAGACGCCGTGTGTAATATGTAACTACTAGAAAAACAGCGCAAGACGGTCACTACAAACAATGACTCGTGCGTTCGGTGACAATAGGACCATGCACGATCTCGACGTATGCTTGTCGTAGTAAATCATACGGACTGATCATACGCACTTCATGTGAAATTACTGACTTAAACATACAGTACTTGTTTATATGTCCTGACGATCTGTCTTGATCATACCCTACATGTGAAACGCCTTGTCCACATGGAGGCGAAATTTGCGGATATTCACGCAATTTTCAATATTTTTTATTTAAATTATTAATGGCGGAAATAATTGAATAGTTTATTTCAGTAAGGTATTAACTAACATTTTGTTACTTTTGAGAAAATGAGTAAAAACTTATTTCTAGTTTAATAAAATGTGATAATGCTATTTTTTTGACATAATTAGTTCGAGATAGAGTGAGATGTTTTTTATGTTAAAACAGGTATTTTTTTGATAATGACGGAAAAAATTATATTACAAAAAAATGCAGTTAGTACCTTTCTCAAATATATGGAAAATATATATTTTTTAAAGAATCAACTTGGCGTTATCACTGAAATTTTAAACAGTGAGTTGTTTTTTTTTTAAGAATTACCCTAGTAAAAACAATAATAATGTTTAAACATTAAAGATTTATTGAAAACTGTAACATAATTTGTATTAAGATAGAATGAGTGATATTCCTCTGAAACGTATGACATCGCTTTACCGATATCCGTTATTTTTCTTATTTGAGAAAGGGACCAACTATGTACTTGGTACCTTTCTCAAATAAATGCTCAAAACTAGGTCGAATTTACGGGCACTCTATTTACGAAAGATGGTCTCTTTCTGCACTAAAAGATGCATTTACCTTAAAATAATGTAACGAGCTGAAAAACTCAAAAATGCCGAAAATGTTAGTCCCATTCTGAAATAAACGATTCAATTTTGGAACACAGTATGACACTTGTATTCAGTGGCGTAGCGTGAACTAACCTAGACGTGGGCGAAGTCGCATCAGCGAGGCCCTTTTCTTCCGCCATTGGATGCCGAATGAACTGAATATTGTGACACATAATAGCTATATGCAAGGTCACAGTGTACATCAATTTTGGTTCAAATATTTTCATACAATCGGGAGATATTAAAAATAAATAAATTTTACAAAAAAAAAATGCTGTATCTTGAAAACAAAAGGCGATCGAACATTGTGTATAGGTATAACTTTATTTATTATTTTTTGGTTCTCTATCGCATGTTACTATGCACTGTAGTTTTTTCAATGTCACCCTGTATATTTTCAAGAAAAGAATGGTGAAAAATCAGAAAGTTTGTTTACAAATTTATTCATTTATGATGAAACTAGTTAAAGTAGTGAAGTATTGATGATCTGAAAATTTCATAATTGTGAGGTGTTTAAATGCTAAAATTAAATATTTTTTGTAACCTCTTCCGTACTAAAAAATATGTCTATAATAGAGCACACCCATCAGAGGGTGTGGAAATTAATTATAGTACGTCTGGTAAAGCCTCGGTAAAGCTTATTGTTAGTAAGGTCTTTTAGGGTGCTATTCGTACTATTTAGAGTGCATGGCGGTTCTAAATCACCCCAAAGGGGGCCTCGCGCGAGGCCCCTTTAAGTGCGAGGCCGTGGGCGAGGGGCCGCTTCGCCCACGCCTAACTACGCCACTGTTTGTATTTGAGGTAAGTTTGTCTTAAGCTTCTCACAATCTACCATGACAGTTTTATGATGAAAATTATAGAAACTGTTAAGAAGAGGAAACGCACTAGGCGGTCGCTTTCTAGACACATCGCGAACCATGTTGGCTTGTGCTCTTCTAATGATTTTGGACCAAGGGTGTCGTTAAGGGGGAGGGGGTAAAAGGGGGCAACTGCCCCTCGTTGCAAGAAAGCCTGTCTTATCAAAAAAATAAAATTAACTAATTTTCAGACTTATAGCTTAGGTACACAGCATTCGTGCGCTGTACATTCTGTTTTTTTCTTCTAATACTTAATCGTATATATCCCTATTAAAATACATATCTATTTCGGGTTTAATATTTTTCTGCATTTGCTCCTCCTTGATTTTGTAACGACGCCCATGCTTTGGACTAGTCGCGTCAAATAAAAGAGCTAATAAAAATACATCTTCTACAGAACATATTTTGACATCTAAATAGTACAGTAGAACAAGTCGGGAGCGCATAGAGAACGACATATGCGACTGATTTTGTAAAATACCGTGATTAGTTCGGGACATGGTTCGGGACAGAACGGTTCGCGATGCGACTAGACCACGACCTTATAGTGCGTTGTTTCCTTTACAGTTGCCGACATTCGCTAAAAATTGAAACTTTACCGCCATTAAATAATTTATGCAAATATTCGCAAAATTCACGTCCATGACGACAAGACTTAAAACTAATGTTATTTTGTATGTATAACATAACATTAGAATTGTTGAAAATGTAAAAAAATAAAATAAAAGTATTACGATAATTGTAACATCTATAAACTTCTTCTGATTACCAAAATATATTACAGAAGCATGGGCGAAGTTAAGGGGGGGGGGGGGCTTGGAGGGGTTTAGCTCCACCGAAATATCGAATTAGCCCCCTCAAAAATATTCATAAACATTAATCACACGTACGTCAGAACCAAAATTAAAAAACACACACACAGTCCACTCAAGGCTTTAACCCCCCTGAATTGAAGACCTAACTTCTCACATGAACAGAAGAAAGCAATGATGAATTTACCATACATGTCTTATCATATACAAGAGCCACAATATTATAGACACTCATAAATTTGTTAATAGAGAATAAAATCTTTTTAACTGTAAATACAAAAATTATAAACAAAAATGTTACAATGTTTATAATTAAACAATTTTAATAAAATTGAAGTACTTATGTTTTTATTAATCATTAAAGATATCTAAATACCTATGTTATAATCCCAAAAAATGTGCAAAAACCTGAGATTGTACGACAGATTTTAATAGGGGTACTTCATACATTTTTTTCCCTCCTCGTCCAGTTTGGGGGTTAACTTTTTCTATTGAAAATATATATTTTTAATCAATTTAGAATGTGGTTTGTCAGTTTTTGAGTAAAAAAATGAAATTCATAAGTTTTGATTATTTTGAACAAATATTTATTATTTGCAATTTTATTTAAAATGCAATTCAAGTAATTGTTCATTTAAAATATTTCGCTGAACTTGAAAATCCACTCTTAAAATTTTGCACATCGCTATAATTTACAAAAATTGTAATATTTTGGAGTATTTTCAACGGAAAAAGCGCTTTACCTGAAACCAGTGGCGTAGCCATGGGGGGTTTTGGGGGTCAGAACCCCCCCCCGTGGGTTGGGTTGGTTGGGTCATATAGATAATGTCTCAGTACAAATCTACAATTACTCTATTCGCCAAGATTTAGCAACGCGGTCAGTGAACTAGATCTTCTACGGTAACGTTACATTAGGGTTCACCTGCAACTAAGTTCTAATTTTATTTTTGTCATTTTTGTAACAAATATTGTTCGTACCTGTTTATTATTTACATGTTTATGATGAGATTGTTTTTTTTTCATTTTTTATTGTTTCAATTTATTAATTATTTATTTTTTTATTAAAAAAATTTAGTTTGAAATACTTCGTTTACTTTCAATTTTGTGCTGGTATTTGTAATTTTGATGCAAAACGTTTTTTTTTGCCTGAAATATTGTATATGACACTTAAAAAACTGACTCAAATATATAGACACACCATATTGAGTAATTATGTTTTACACAAACCCAAGAAAGAAGACAGAATGCAACGAGAGCCAATTACAACATCTAATACACCAACAGAGCTGCAGCGGTAAGTTGCATTGTAACGGGTCTTGTTCGTAAATTCTTTATTTTTATTCTCAAAACTTGCAGTCCACAAACCTGAAAATACTTATTATCATTCTGTTTTCAAAATTGCAAATTCATTTTGACCATTTTGCTTATGTAAGTATCAGTAGAAAGATTTCAAAACTTTTCGATAATACATTAAATAATTTATTTTAACATAACTAAGAAATTAAATTATTTACTGAAAAATAAATCTATAACTGTTTAACAATATTTGTTTTATAAATGATTTCATGAAATATTGGAGACGTTTTAGAAATATAGGTATGTTACATAAAATCACATCTGTCAATTGTATCAGCATTACTTAAATTTTTTGGCGTGCTAAATTTGAAAAATAATATTCACAGATGTTTTACACATAACTTTGAGGGCTCAGAAAATAAAATTTATAGGAAAATTTACTAAAGACATTCTTAGGTTTCAAAGTACCTATAGTATTTACCTGCGATAAGTATATAGAAAGATACAATTTAAATTGAAAAGTAAATATATTTCTTTCTATATACATACTCTCCGTAAGTATTTTAAACACTATAAGTACTTTGAGATCTAAGAACGTCCTTAAGCCAATTTTCCTATATATTTTATTTTCTGAGACTTCAAAGTTATATGTAAAACATGTGCGAATATAATTTTTGAAATTTAGCATTCCTTAAAATATAAGTAATGTTATCGATACAATTGCCACTACAATTAAAATTTTAAATAAAAAAAAACTGAAGAGGCAGATTTAAAACAAATTAGTTTTACTACATATCAATAGAGGGCGCTAAACATTAAAACAAGATTTGCTAGGAAGTGTCACTTCTATCTTAACTATATATTATCTAGGTTATATGGGTTATATGATATGTCAAAATATGTTCTGTGTGTGTAGGATGTATTTTGATTAGCTCTCTTTTGATGCGACCACTGAAATGTAATTTTAGCCTTGTTCGCGGTAGCGATTCCGAACTAGTTCAGGATTAATTTACGGATGAGAGCAAGCGCAGTTTGCATTTCTGACCATCAAATGCAAACTGCGCTTGAGCAGATCCGTAAATTAATCCTGAACTAGTTCGGAATCGCTACCGCGAATAAGGCTATTATGATGACTGGAATGCGCTAAAAGCTGCGCGAATGGATTATTTATGATCAGCGTCATATTTTGTTTTGTGCCTCTAGCAATGGCGGAGCAGTAGGGGCTTAGCTGACTGTGAATTGAAATGGAATTGAATTCTGAAAATGAAGAATTATTTCGTGCTATATGCTGGTTAATTTTACAGTCCCTTATACAACATGACATGTTCCAACAATAACACCCACAAAAATACACAAAGAATAACACTGAGATACAAGATAAAAGAAGAAGCCACACTGTACGCCAATGACGTGTTTACAAACAAAATAATGGGAAATTAAGAACACAATCCATATTGTACGTGCAGATGGTAGTCTCTCTCTCACCCACACACATAACCAATGAAGTATGTCTTTGCTGAGTTTCATGTGCCTCCTTTTGTCTGCTCCTAGGGTTGGTACATTTATTTGGATGCGCAATGGGACAACGCATTCCATATCGTATATTTCAGTGGATATACTGTGTGATACGTCACAAAGGTCCTCAGTTTTCACTGGCTGATGATGATTCCGGCATTAGGCGTCAGCTGATGTCACAAAATTCTCGTAAATAAAGACAAAATATAGTCTTTCTCGAAAGATGGACTAAGATAGACTGTGCCAACGTCAAAAGAGTCCTTCTTTGGCAGACGACAGCATAAATGACGTAGTCCTGACATAATCATCAATTGTTTGACGTGTCATAGAATTTATGGCAAATGTCAAATATCTGTGAAAGTGTACAGTGGGAGTCAACTTAAACTCACCAGTTCCATGGTCCATTCTTTTCTAGTGCCATTTATTATACACGGTGCTAGAAAGGGACAAAACATGCAAGTGGTGACTTTAAGCTGACCACCATTGTACATATCTGTTTACGTATTATTTTTAAATGTATAAATTGATACAACCTAAAATAATAAATATTGTGTTTTATGGTAAAAATGTAGTAGTAGTTGAAGTTGAAAACTTTGAACTTCACCCGACTTCAACAGCGAAAAGGGGAATGCGATAAATTTCCTTAGCTGAAAATCACGTGACTTTGTGTTATTGGCAATACTACATCTTTCTCTGAAAGTAGCTTACTCGCAAGAAATGTCTATGTTATGTGCACAAAGTATAAATTATATAAAGCGATATCTCAAGTATTATAGCACATGAAAATTGTTTAGGGCCAAGTTCATTCACTGCAAGCGCTGCTGTAATACTTTAAGTAGATAATAATTATAAATTTACTGTGACTGTTTAGTGTTTTGACAAGTCTATTTATTTAATATATTAACATATTACATATCATCTCTGCGGTTAATTAGCGAAAAAATTAATTCTGAAGAACAGAGGAACTAGGAACATGGAGAATATTTAAATATTTCTATTAAAAATAAGGTAATGCTATTTGATAAATGTAGTTTAAACTGCAAAATTTGGTCCGTAAACTAAAACTCTGGTTAAACGAGGAATTTATCTTAAACCATATTTGTACAACGGTCATTGCATATTAAACTTAGGTTAACTCTTAACTATCCTTTCTACAATCCGCCCTATAAGCACCAATATTTTATTAAATGCTGTGTATCATATTATATGTAAGTTCTTGTTTAAAAATAAATAATTAATTAAATATTCTATAATTATTATTAGGTAGGTACAAAACATTATATCTTACTGATAATGGATATAATGGTTCTATTATATGAAACATCCTCAAGTGAAGAGCTAAAATTTAAAAAATAGTTTACAGTCTATCCACCCGGAGCGCTGAAACTTTTAAAACTCACTCTATTTATAGTTATAGTTTGTGGTTCTGTGTTCCATTCTGACTGCTCTGTGGTCTACGCTGATGCTGTCATTTGTCATTTATCTCTTTGATGTGAAACAGGAACGACCGCTCAATTTTTGTCACAAAATAATTAATTTGTTGTTATTAATTAATGCCACACATCTAAATACAGTATTTAAGAGTGAAAATTCAGAATGGATTTCTTAGAATATTCAGATATATCAGCGGAAATTAAAGGATGTATGGTGAGTTTAAATATACTTAAAAATGAATTACTTAGAGTATTTAAAAAAACTGTGCTTTTTAGACTCCAGGCAAATTAAAAATGACTGATCAAAATATTGTCTTCAAAAACGGTAAGACGGGCAAAGTTGAACAAATACCTTCATCAGAATTTGACATTGTAAACTTCCAAAATTTTGCGGGTGTTTGGGGAATTCGTCTTTTTTTAAAAAATGGTACATTGCATAGATTTGTGGGATTCAAAGATTCAGAAAAGGAAAAGATTGCTAAGTTTTTTTCAAGTTCTTATAAAATTGAAACGTTAGAAAGAGAACTAAGCATGAAAGGATGGAATTGGGGCACTGCAAAATTCACAGGTTCAGTGCTCAGTTTTGATATCGGACACAACACAGCGTTTGAGATACCTCTAAATTATGTGTCCCAATGTACTGGTGGAAAAAATGAAATTACAATGGAATTTCATCAGGTGAGTTTTAAGAATTTGATTTGAATGACAATTACTTTTTGGGTCTACCTATATGTGATTTGTAATTAAATGGGGCCATTAGCTATTTTTTATTACACTTCCTGAATGATTTTCTAATTTTATTGCGATCTGAAAAAAAAAAAATAATTTTGTGACTCCTCTAAAGCCTTTAAAATAATTTGAGACCATGGACTGACTTAGACCGCTGTGTGCAATCACTACCTCCTATAGCAGTCGGGTTGTGCTCGCTACGGTTTACTTGAATTTAGAATATAAAGCTTAGGAAGACCATCGACATCGTTAGGATTGCGGTTTTTATTTCAATTATGGAAAATTCAAATATTTAAGGTGTTATCAGAGACACTAAAACAAAACAATCAAACTTTAGATATTGTGTTGTACAAAAATGTCCCAGTACAACAATAAAATGCCTAGATCACTTATTAATTAGTTTACCCCAAAATTGCAATACTCAAAACTTGTGATAAAAGGTAGTGAAGCGCAACATATTTCTTGGAACCAAAACAAATGAATATGTACTGTATAATAAGATTTATAATAAAATTGTGTAATGTTGATTTAAAGTTTAAATTCTTCTACCCTTAAAACTATACACAGTGGCGTAGCGTGGACTAATCTAGACGTGGGCAAAGTCGCATCAGCGAGTCCCTTTTCTTCCTCCATTAGATGCTGAATGAACTGAATATTGTGACACATAATAGCTACATGCAAGGTCACAGTGTGCATCAATTTTGGTTCAAATATTTTCATACAATCGGGAGAAATTAAAAAAAATTATTTTACAAAAAATTTAAAAAAAAATGTTAAATGCTGTATCTTGAAAACAAAAGGCGATCGGACATTAGTGTATATAACTTTATTTATTATTTTTTGGTCCTCTATCGCGTGATACTATGCATTGTAGTTTTTTCAATGTCACCCTGTTTATTTTCAAGAAAAGTATGGTGAAATATCAGAAAGTTTGTTTACAAAATGATTTGTTTATGATGAAACTAGTTAAAGTAGTGAAGTCTGGATGATATGAAAATTTCAAAATTATTTTTTGTAACCTCTTCAGTACTAAAAAATATGTCGATAATAGAGCACACCCTGCAGGGTGTGCCAATTAATTATAGTACGTGTGGTAAAGCCTCGGTAAAGCTTATTATTTCTTAGTAAGGTCTTTTAGGGTGCTATTCGTACTATTTAGAGTTCATGGCGTTCGGTTTTAAATCACCCTCGAGGGGGCCTCGCACGAGGCCTCTTTAAGTTGGAGGCCGTGGGCTAGGGGCCGCTTCGCCCACGCCTAGCTACGCCACTGACTATACAACATACTTGTATTAAGTTGTTAGTATTTTTAATATCGAATTTATAGATTACTTAATTTTTAGTTTTACAAGGTGGCTGAATAAATAATGAAACTAAATTCACCCAACACACACCCAACCGCTGAAAATCTTTTGACAACTAAAGCAAAGGGCGACATGTGCGAGGAGCAACAGTTCATAGACGTACTAAATTTGAAGGCTATCAGATAAATATAAATCCATTATTTTTAGTAGAAACAGAGATATAACAGGTTTTGTCAGTTTTGGGGCATTGGATATAATAAATATGATATTTCAAATTTAAAGTTTTTATCTTGTATTATCAATTACCCAAGGTCGAAAATAATAGAAAGCGACTAAATGACAGCACATAGATGAGTGCAGAAGGTGGCGGTTGCAGGAGATATAATTACTTAAGCGTGACACTTGAGAAGGGTTCACAGCACACAAAATTATCAAAAATAAGTTGAGGTCAAGTGAACCTTAACAGTTTACCTTAAATGTTCCTCTCCACCGCCTTTTGGACGGCGATGGCTCACCACCACCCATTTACATCTCAACTTTTGACAAAATTTGCAAAACAGTTCAAATATTATTGCTATTTGCATTATTATGTGGTGTTAATAAGTTTGTTCTCTCTGACAATCTACAATGATTGTTATAGTTGACAAAATTCGTTAAAAGTAGAAATTTTCCTACCTTTAAATAAATCGCTGATATTTATATTTGCAAATTTTGCATCCATAAAGACAAAAGGCTTTAGAATACATTGCACTATACATACACAATATATCCCACACATCAGAAGCTGTGTAATGGGGTATGCTCTCAGAAATGTGCGACACAATTTTATAGAAAAAATATACGGGTTGCATGTATGTTTGTTTGTACCTATCGACTGCTATAAATTGTGAATGGATTTATGACAAGAGTTACTGTCTAGATTTTTGGTGGTTGGGTATATTTAGAAGACACTTGTGATTTTCTCTTTTCATTTAAACATAGCTGCACTGCATTGTCTCTGTAGCTTTCTTGTGAAGAGAATAGAATATTCTTTTAGACATTTTGATTTTCATATAAAATTTTCAATATTTTGTTTTGTTGTAGGTACCTGCATACAATTTTTTTAGCAACGAAAACATTCTATTTTGTTATTAATTTTGTAACATAATAAATAATTCATATTTTTGAGTTTCTTAAGTGTCTATCTACATTATTTTAAATACCTAGCTGCTATTAACAACGTCGCTTTAAAACTTACCGTTGTATTTATACATATCTCATTTCAGCACTTACAAATTGGTGATTTGTATTCAAATAGTCTTATAGATTTTAAATAGCATGTTGTGAATTTTAAAAGCTTAGTTAGCTTTTGCAAATCTGTTTTAAATTAACACAGAAAGATCATTGACTGGGTTCGAATCAGATGAGTACAGAGAAGCTGTAGGAGGCAATGACGTGATGCCTTGCAAGTGTTTAATTCTAATTTGACCTTGTATACTTCGAAAACTACTTATCAGATCGGTTTTTGAAGTTGAATATGTATCTTAGTAGTAGTAAAGTGCGGGCGGCCTTAGCCTGGCAAGTAGGCCACACGTGGGCCCTTTTTGCCTACCCTGGCATCCCATCACCCCTCCACTATTCGCCCTCGGCCTTCCTCGAACCTACCCGACGTCCTGATGAACGCCAGGATCTTCGTTCATGGTAGGCCCCTCATCTCTTCCCTTTGCAGCTCCTCGGTGCCAAAGATTCTATATCTTAGTCTTCCAAGAGCCGCACACTGTCCTAGAAAATGGATAGGGTCTCTCCCCCTCTCCGCATTCCGGACATAAGGACTCTCCTCTATGCCTATCAAATTCAAATGCCTGCTGAGTCTGCAGTGGCCTGTCAAGACCTCCACCATTTAGTTCAAGGACCTTCGACTAAGGCTCAGCAGCCACTTCCTAGATTTATTAGGTTCATTGAAGAAGTCGTGGGCCTATCTACAACCCCCGTTCCTTCTCCAATTCCCTCCTAGTGTTTGATAGGCCCATTTATTAAGGGCACTATTCACACTACCTCGCGTAATTCCCAAAAAGGGTTCGGGTCCCTGGCACGGTGCCCCAGATCCAAGACGAGCCAGCAAGTCAGCCGTCTCATTACCGGGGATCCCCTTATGGCCAGGAACCCAGACCAACTCCACCTCTCTTTGTCTGGCCAGGGACTCAAGGGCATCTCCACACTCCTGGACTAGACTAGATCTAGTCACCGGAGAGCTAAGAGCCCTGAGTGCAGCCTGGCTGTCCGAGCAGATGAAGATTTTCTCCTCCACACAATTCCTTACTTCTTCCTTGCTTGCTACCATCAAAATAGCAAAAACCTCCGCCTGGAAAACCGTAGAGTGTGTACCCAGCGAAAAGCTCTGCCGGATGTCCAGGTTTTCCAGATAAATTCCTGCTCCAGAAAACTCATTCCCTACCTGGGATCCATCTGTATAGCATATCAGAGATCCCGGGGGAAACATGTTTTCTACCCTCTCCCACTGCTCTCTCGAAGGGAAAACAGTGGTATATCTCCTACCCAGCCTTAGTTTATCCTTTGCTTCAATAACCCTCAGAGCGGATACTGGAATTTCATTCTCCGCCCTCAAGGCTATAGAAGCGTGACCCTCCACACAACCCTCTGCCTTCCAGCAGCCTGCATCCCTTGTTCTCAGATAGGTCGCCATCGCCTCCTTTACAATCCATGTTGGGAGGGGTGGCAACCCCAGCAAATATGTATCTTAAATGCTTGTAATTGCATGTAATTTGAGGTTTGACCAAAATGACTCTATTGGAACAAATTTTACTATTTTTACAAATTTTTGTATCATATAGTAATTTACATTTTAGAATGACGATGCTCCAGTCAGTTTAATGGAAATGCGATTCTTTGTACCGTCAAATGAACTAGCAGGTGATGTGGATCCTGTTGAGGCATTCCAACAACAAGTAATGGACAAGGCCAGTGTAATAAATGTATCGGGAGATGCTATTGCCATTTTCAGAGAAATTCATTGTCTTACACCTCGGTATGTTGATAATTAGTAACTTCAATCCTGTTCCCGTTTAGATCTAAACAGATTGTATATTTATATGTATTAATGATTTCATTATGTTTTTTCAGTGGGCGTTATGATATTAAAATATTTAATACGTTCTTCCAACTTCATGGTAAAACGTTTGATTACAAAATTCCAATGACAACTGTTTTGAGGTTATTTATTTTGCCGCACAGGGATAACCGACAAATGTTCTTTGTTGTTAGTTTGGACCCTCCTATCAAACAGGGTCAAACCAGATACCACTTTCTCGTATTACGGTTTAATCAGGAGGATGAAACTTCAATTGAATTACCATTTACAGAGTATGTATTTGTAGGACTTGATTTTTGGGAAATTTATGTGATATGACTACATTTTTTGCAGAGAGGAATTGAAAGAAAAATATGAAGGAAAACTGGAGAAAGAATTATCGGGACCAACTTATGAAGTATTGGGAAAAATTATGAAACACATTATTAATCGCAAACTTACTGGTCCGGGAGCTTTTATTGGGTAAAATTTTTAATTTAGCAACCTGACAATTGTAACAGTTTATATTAACTGTGAATATTGTTGTCTTGTAAATTGTTAAATATATTTTTATTTTAGACATTCTGGTACACCCGCAATCGGATGCTCATTTAAGGCAGCTGCTGGATTGCTTTATCCGCTAGAACGTGGTTTTATTTACGTTCACAAACCCCCTATTCACATTCGTTTTGAAGAAATAGCGTCAGTAAATTTTGCTAGAGGTGGAGGTAGCACAAGGTCATTTGATTTTGAAGTGGAACTGAAATCGGGAACCGTACACACGTTCAGCAGTATCGAAAAGGAGGAATACGCCAAGCTTTTCGATTTCATAACATCTAAAAAACTGAATATCAAGAACAGAGGCAAAACCGTAAGAAAAAACGACCATCGTCGATGCTTAACAAACTGATTTCTTTTTTTTTTTGTTTCCAGGATAAAGCATCTTATAAGGATGACTTTGGCAATTCTGATGATGAGGCGGCACCAGATGCCTACTTGGAAAGGGTTAAGGCGGAGGGTCAACAAAGAGATGATCAGAGCGACGAAGGTGAAAGTACTGATGAAGATTTCAATCCCAATCAGGAGGAGAGCGATGTCGCCGAGGAATTTGATAGTGAACATAGCAGTACATCAGAAGATGAAGAAGGTGGTGGTTCAGGTAAGTTTCAAAATTAATTAAATTCTATCAAACTTTTTCATAATTTTCCATAATGCAGTGGCAGCTTATCGGAATGCACAGGGTGGGTAATGGTGTAAGCAAATTTTCGCACCACCCGAGAGGTATTGCTAGACACAAACACTCTCTACTATGAATTTAATAAAACACAATACTTCACAAATACAAATTCTGTTTTGGTTTCAGTGAAAACTAATACCTACTTTTAACTTCTCGTAAACCGATAAACTGAAACCTAAAATAAATTTAATATTAGCCGTTTGTTTGGGTTTACCTATTTACCTCCTTAATGGTATATCATAGCAGATATTGACAGGCAACACTGATAGAAAGAAAATTTATCTAAATCGGATAATAAATGCAGTTTTTACAAGGTAAATTGATAAAAACCATGAATATCAATTTTACCATTAATAATAAATACTTTTTTTATGAAATTTGGTCCATTTTAGAGGGTGATGAATCCAGTGGTATCGTCAGATTTTAGATAAAAAAAATTGCCAAACAGTTTTTGCCAATTTTGACATCGAAAAAAAAAGCAAAGTAGGCCTTTATTATAGACAATTGAATTTCATATTGTGAGCCAAAATAGTTAAATTCTCTATCTTTAAAAAAAAAAGACAAACAAATACCAAATCGGATAATAAATGCAGTTTTTACAGATGTTTCCATCTTAAGTGGGCCACATTGTATATTATATAGGATGTTTGGCCAATTCGGACACTGGTGTTTCGTGTTTCTCATATTTCACAAGTAAACACAAACAGTGGTTGCCTTATCCTCAATTTTTATGTAAATTCTAGTGGTGTATGGGGTATTTTTCTGTAGTTAGTTATAACATATCTATATTTTTTAAATAAAACACCCTATATATTTTTTGACTTTTAAAATCTACATAAAATAAATAAAAGTCTACATACAACTAGTAAGTATGTAATAATATTTGGGGAATCAAAAGCTGAAAATGCAAGGGAGTAATATACAGTACAGTGCCTTCATAAATGATTACAAGCCACGTGATCAGGGCCGAGATTCTTAAATCAATCGCAGAGCAATTCATATGCGAATATCCTTTTCCTCACTACGGCAATGGGGAAGTTGCATGAATTTTATATTGGTTTGAAGTGTATTACAGGGTAATCTTTCAAACATATTGAAATCTTAAAACATGTGTCTGGCACTAATAATCACATGATAAAAAATTAACATTAATAACTTGCCATAGAATGTAAACAAAACCACGTGATCGAAAACACTGTTATTATTGGTGTGACGTCAACGGCCGGAGTAACGCGCCATCTTGCTTATGTTTCGTAGATACTCACGGTGATCGTGACTTAAATAGGCATTGGTTTCTGAGTTTTGTGACATTACTGACATTTCTTTTGAACAAGTCATAGAAATGTCAATACTGTGTAAGGTAGTGACATGACTGAGGCTCTTTGAAAAAAACTATAAAATAAATAAGGCGAACAGCCCTATAATTTGTTTTGTAAGGAGGATGTAAACATGTAAAGCAAAAGTAATAGATATCAAAAATAAAATTCTTTATGTTAGATCTGTTTATTCATTGTTACTATTCAAATTTTCGTAACATAAAACAATAAATTTTAAAAAGCCTTTGTAAGACACATTATTTTGCTGTTAACAATTCTTTTCACATATTTGTAAATAAACGGAAACAATTTTGTATGTAGTATTAGGTTTATATTTTAACAATATTTACAAATACAGTTAAATTTAAGAAAATACATATTTCTAAAGATTTCTGTACCTAAACAATTTTTTGAATCGACCGCTTCCATTATTTATTCGTACTTATTTTCAATTAACCTTACATTAAAATGGTCTTCAGAAACATACAACGTTGAAATGATAGAGTTTTACGCTTTTTCCTTCGTCGTGATTCATTGCCATACACCACATTTTTCTAGTTTTTCAATTTTTGGCACGGAGAAATATTTTTATTAGCCGCTGTACGGAAAGTATTTGTAATTGCACAATGCAATATTTCTTCCATTTTCGGTGATAATACACTTTCTGTGCTCATTCTACGAGTCTATTTTGCAATTTTTTTCAACACCAGTGTCTGTTTAACACAATAACACTTAATAAATATCACATGTTATGTGATAAATATTACAAACGTCAAACTAACTCTTCTACCTAACCTAAACGTATGTACTGTACTGCGACTGCGTTGTTTTGGGCTTTATAGGTGACGTCACTGCGGCTGGTGACGTCACAGATATTTAATATGGTGGCCTCCGTTTTCTGGAGGCGTGGTCAGACCAAAACTTTAAAAGCCGTTTTGAGTTTATTTTTCATCAAATTGTCTAGGACAAACGCCATTTCGATTAAAATAATACATTCTTTCATTTCCATGTATTTGAAAAAATCATGCAATTTCCCCATTGAGAGAGACAAGAAATCGAATCGCATACGAGTTACTCTTCGAGAATCACAGTCCTGGTCACGTGGCTTGTAATCATTTATGAAGACTATGTACTTCAGCTATTCTGCTCTAATTTACATGCACTTTAAGGTTTTTCTGTGATATTTTTAAAGAGATGGTAGATATTAATTATATGGGGTGTTCTATTTCAAAATATATAACTACATACAGGGTGAGTCAGTCATAATGTCATTAATTTTAACCACGTATTCAAAAGGCCTAATAAAGGCAGAAAATCGAAAAAAAAAAATTTTACTCGACCTTTAAAAAAATAAACAAATCTCCCTATAAAAATCGGTAACACGACGCTCCTGGTACGCTCAAACTTTCTGATGTCGCAGCCATATGATAATCTAATTCCGATGGAAGGCATCGTTGCCACATGTTTACATACATAACGTCGTCTAACACTTCAGCGTGCGTATTATTCAAATTTGCCACCATTTGGTCGCACTTTCCGCATTTCTTTCCCCCCAAATTTAGAGATCACACCACACATTTAGAGGGGGGATGGTGAGAATACGAGGCACGGCACGAGCAGTAGTTTGTTTATTTCGGTCGTGTATTGGTCGTAAATTCACATCACAATGCCTAATTTTACTAATTTAGAATATGCGGAAATGCTAGTTTTATACGGGGAATGTTTACGAAATGCGAAAGCAGATGCTGTCGAATACTGGAGACGTTTCCTAATAGGCTTCACCCAAGTCGCGAACCTTTGTCCAAGTGTTTCAATGTGTTCGCGATACGGGATGTGTGAAACCGCGCCGAGAACTTGCTGGGCATCCTCAAAATGACTTAAATGTAATAGAAGCTTTACTCGAAGTGGAATTTTAAATAGGTTAGTACCATATACTACTTAAAAAGCAATAAATTTCTAGGCTAGATGTATGTAATTACTAATTACAAACTGAATAATTATATTATACTTACGACTAATACTACAAATTCATATTCAATTGTAAACGTGGAAAACGTAATATCAAAATTATTAAAAATAAATAACCTAACATTCGAAAACATTTATTTATTATCTACATTTGTCTTTATTAAAAAATAAATCAATATTTAAGGAAAATTCATTCATGTATCTAGATAAAAAAAAAGTTAATTTTACTCCTTGTCGTTAAATAACAGTACAAAAACTAGGTAGTCTTGGACAGTGTTTTGTCGACAACACATTTTTATTACTTTGTATTTAAACACGTTTTAAACGTTTTTTATGTAATGTACAATCGTTTGCAATAATAATAACACTCTCTTAAAACAGTTTTTGAACTTCTGGATGTTCTGAATAGAAATATCATTAAATCTCTCTTGGTAAGTGAAACAACTAATAACTAATGTTAAAAATTTAAAGCAGATTTTAATATGAATACGTCAGAAGTTCAAAATAAATTGCAAAATTCATTTTAGTGAGTGTCATTAATATTGCAAACGATAGTACCTAAATGGTTTATTACTCAGTTTATTATTAGATACGTTGGAGTTTTGTAATTTCAATATTAAATACTTTTTAAACAAACCAAGCTAATTTCTTTGCAGTCATAACAGTCACATTTGGACGGACGAAAATCCACACGCTACTCGTCGGTTTAGCTTTCAGAGGCGATTTGTTCTCAATGTATGGGCAGGAGTTTACGGGAATCATTTGATTGGGCCGTATTTTCTATCGGACAACCTGACGGCGTTACTTGCAATTTTTAATAGAATTGATTGGAAAGCGTTCATTGAACATTAACATTTTAAATTATTATTGGCTGAACTGAGCAAGAAATAATATGAGATTCTAAAATAGTCAGTACAATCGTTTATTTATGTCTAATGCCTAGGTAGGTAGGTACTAGAAAAATATTTCAACTTGGCAACATTGCATCAGGTCGACATCGAGTTAAACTGTCAGCTGTAACCGACCAAGGCTGTGAACGGTCAGTGACAGTCTGAAAAGAGGGTTTAAATAATGATTTGAAAATATTTTTTTCGGCGTAAATATGCATTTAGATTTTTTTTAATCGCGTATTCGCATTATACTCATTATTCCCTATCTCCTCTTAAAATTAATGACATTATGACTGACTCACCCTGTATATATAAAATATAACTTTGGTCACTAATAATTTTCTAAACTGTTATAGAAAATATCCTTAATCACTAAAACCTGTATTAAAAAAACAATACAAAATATACAAAAAAATTAGCATAAAAAGCAGTTCAAAATGAAAAGCACCCTGAAATGTAACTTGTCATTCAGTTTTGAAACATACAAGAAACTTCTGAAGTGTCGAAATAGGGCCATCTATACAGATTACATGTTTTCATTTCAGATAATGACAAGAAAGAAAAAAAGCATAAGAAGGAAAAGAAGGAAAAAAAGAAAACCAAAACGGTTTCAGAAAAGCCAAGGAAAAGGAAAGAGAAAAAGGAAAAAGATGATAACAAACCGAAAAGAGCTACCTCCGCCTTCATGTTGTGGTTGAACGAAAATAGAGAGAAGATTAAAAAGGACAACGACGGTATTAAAGTTACAGAAATTGCCAAAAAAGGAGGAGAGATGTGGCGGGAACTTAAAGATAAATCTGAATGGGAAGCTAAAGCAAACAAAGACAAAGAAAGGTATAATAAAGAAATGGCCGAGTATAAAGCTTCCGGGGGTGGAGATGACAAAAAAAAGAAAGATAAGAAACCTTCCGCGAAAAAAGCTAGTTCTAGCATACCCAGAGTGGATGAGCTTAAAATTAAAAGCAAGGAATACATTGAGGACACCGACAGCAGTAGCGAGGATGAAAAATCTAAAAGCAAAGATGATAAATCTAATTCCGATGAAGAGAAAAAATCTTCAAAGAAAGATTCAGCGAATGAAGATAAAAAAGGCAGTAAAAGAAAGAAGGATAGTGATGATGAGGAAAGTAAGAAGAAAACTAAATCTAAGAAAGATTCTGAGGAAGAGGACGAAGAAACTCCTGCTTCAAGTGAAGCAGATGATGATAGTAATTAATTCCATTACAATATTTAAAAATGTCATCGTATGATATAATTATTTTTTTAGATGTAGTGTTATTTTTCTGTTTCCAAATAAATCTCTTTAAAATATTACTTGACAAATCATTTAATTTCTGTGTTTAGTCCAAATTTTATTATTTAGAAATAAATCCTTACGTTTTGTATACAGGATGTTACTGTTATATTTTGCCATGCTTTAGTAGTAGTAAATCTTATTTCATTAAATAATCAAAATATTCTTATAAATATAACTTTGAAAATCCTTCATTTTTGAAATTTAAAAAAAAATTTCACATCTATCTAAATATCTTTAAATCTAAAATGTTAAACGTATACAAGCTTTAGGTGTGTAAGGTAAGTAGATTTGTCTCGCATAAAATTTTTTTATTGGAAACAATTTTAAATATTTTAAGTTACTTTTTTGGAAAATTAAAAACTCCTACTTCAGTGTTTTGGAGTTGTTTTCAACACTCAACTTTGTCATTGGCCTATTTTAAATTAAAATGATAGTGAAAATTGATTTGTATTTTGATTAAAATAAAATAAGATGCTGTTTCTCTTAGAAATAGAAGAATTAATTGCACTAATCCAATTTCTAAAATATTCATTAGGTATCATCGAAATGCTCCAAGATTCCAGGAGAGCTTTAACCCTTTCGCGACGGGTACCTGTTATATCCGCAAAAATGGTTGTGTCCGACATACGGAAAGCGGATATTTACAACGGCTGAGGAACCTCTTCGAGACGGGCAACGTGTTGATCAGCAATTACAGGTGTTTGTTATTGCCACAAAGATCATGAAAGACAGAGAGAGAGATTGGTGTGACTTTTTCGCGCCATAGTTGAGCATGTTATGCGGTGCGGTAGTGAGTACTGTGAGTTGAATTGTTTATTGTAATGGCACGTAAAAAGTTTTATACAGTTCCAGATTTTTTTCCTGATTTTTTCAGCATGAAACATATAAAAACATAATATTTTGTAAAACACGAAAATACTCTTCGGAACGGGAAGCGGTTAGATCAGCGTACATACATCATTGATTCGTAACGGGAATCGGATAAATCAGCAAGCACTGACGGCACCTGTACAGGCAGCCGAGGTAAATGAAAAGTTCCCTGTCGCGAAAGGGTTAATAAAAAAAAATTATATGAACGAACCCTAGCTAATCTATTTTATTTTTTTTGCACATTGTTCAGGATCACTGTATATCAGTTGTTTATGAAAATATATTTTGCAAAGAAATATGTGTACAATTCATGACATTGCAGTCTCAAGGTCTCTTGGAATTTTTCATCATGAAAATTTCCTAGTGTATCTGGAAATCATCCCCTAAAAAACAGTAGCTTCATTATCGAAATATGAGTGCTTCACCTTTTGTCTACTGTCACTGATCACATTTATGATTTTTTTTGTCTTACAATAACCTGGGAGAACAAATGCCAAACTGTTAGAAAATACACCTTGATACCAAGGTACCATCTATAAACGTCCGTACAGGAAAAAAATCAGGATTGTTTCAGACATATTTTGAACATTCAACAGCTCGGCCATCCCAAGGGCCCAATCCCAAGCAACTCACTGCCATAAAAGAGGCAAATAAAAAAATCAAATGTTTAATTAAAGTAGGTAGAAGAAATTAATTTAAAATCACGACCCGCCATTGTTTAAAATAAACATGTTTATTACTTTATTTTAAACAAATGACAATAAAATCAGAAGCGTATTCCCAAATTATTTAGGAACACTGCTCCTCTTAGTATTGAACAGAAAGAGGCAAAAATTTGGTTATGACGAATGATTTTGCAAAAACAAATTAAGTGACAATTACGTTTTCTTATCGTTTAAAAATATAATAGTTTGGTCGATGTAGTAAGTAGATACATTTTAACATTCGCGAATTGTCACATCATTTATGTTCAAAGGTAAGTTTTTATTTTCTTTTATAAAAGTTTACCCTCATATCTACCTATTTGTAACAGTTATTTGCTGCGATGGCTGATGGTGAACCAATGAACCGTCAATTACTTGTAAAAGATGTGAGAAAAACGTAGTTAAAAACATTTTAAAGTGTGTTAAATGTGACAGTACGTTTCACCAGCTGTGCCAAAATTTTGAAGGGTGTAGTGCTAAATAATGCATTAATAAACTCTGTTGCAGTATGGAAAATTGTGACACTGATGTTAATGAAGCATTTTTTGACGCCTTAGAAAATATTTCAGTGGACAAGGTGGATATTAATATATTCTCTTATGTAGTTAAACAAAAGGATACAATTATTTGTGAACTGTATGAAAAAATAAAGTTGTTGAACGAGCATATTCAAATATTAAATAAATCAAGTATATCTGTTAAAGAAGGCAAGGAATCCAGGACTACAAAAAGTAATGTAGAAATAAAAACAAGTAAACAGCCTGACTCTGGAAATGTAAATTAATGCCAGTGTTTTGCATATATTTTGTCAAGGAGGGTTGGGTTACGCCACTGCTATGGAGATAATGGATATGTTACTGAAATTGATATGTTTCTCCTTAAAAAAGTAACCTATTTTAACGAAATACACAAGTATATTTTGGGTGTTATCCAGATAATACTGGAGGGACACTTCTCTCTTCTTTGGGTCACTATGAATATTTAAATTGGAATATTATAAATGAAACATTTTAATATAAATTAGTTTATTTAATTCTTATAATTCAGTCTTTATATTTTTCTGTTGCACTATATCCCTACACAGGTCATGCAAGTTCGTAAAAAAATCACTGTTACTTAATTCGTCACTTCTATCTAAATCGTTTATGGCTAAACTTTTATACCTTTCTTGTAGTCGAGTTAAAACGTCCCTACTGTATTGTCCTACACATTTATTTGCAACAGTATGCATAGCCAGTACACATTTTTCGATTGAATCGTGGTCATCTGGATCAGCTGCGATTAACGAATATAACAATTTGTTCAAGTATCCACACCACCCATGTTTCAGTAATAAATTTTCCAAATTCACAAGTCGATACTGACTGATTAACATATTTTGGTTTTCATTGGAATTATCGTTAAGAGCCTGTATATTTTCTATTAACAGATCATTCATAAGAGTAATCAATTTTATTTGAACTTTTACAGCAGGGTCTTTCTCTAAAATTTCTGTGACGACGGATATTCCTCCACTTTCTACAAATCGTAACTGCGCTAAGGGAAATCTTCGCAGCAGGCAACTAAGAGCATATATTGCTCTACTTTTGACATCTATAGATTGTTCTAGATGTAAAATCCTTAATAAAATACCTATGGCACCAGTTTCTAAAGCATGTATTTGAACTTTGCCATTATTCTGTACTAAAGAACCGAATAATTTTAAAGTATCTTGTTTTATTTGACTATCAGTAAAATTCAAATTTTTATAGATGATTTCTTTAAACCCATTTTGTCGAACAAATTCTAAAGCGTTGTCAAACTGATGAGCTAAGAAATCAAGATCTTCTAGAATTCTTATAATAGTATAAACGTTAATTTTTTCTCTCTTTATTTCATCTTCAAATTGTTTAAATAGATCTCTCAAAACCTCCGCATCAATTTTAGGAGTTAAATTTAAAGAATCCATTTCCTTTTTTAATTCCTCATAGCTTCGAAACTTTTCTTTAACTTCTTTCATATCGTCGGCTTTTAATATTTCATCTCCTTTGATTTTTTTCAAGGTTTCTTTAATAACTTCAGGTTTTAAAAATTCCTCATTATCTTTATTTTCTTGAGGTACTTCTAACAACGCACTGTTCTTACTTACTTCATCATCTTCATCTAATAGTTTTGCTTCAGTAATGCCGGTTTCAAAATTTACTCTTACATGAAGTCCCTTTGGTATACTTTGACCTAAAAAATAAGCATTCATGTAATTTGAAAGCAAAATAGCAGAGGTTTTTTTTAACTATACCCTTTTTAACAACTTGCCATTCTCGAGTTGGAACAAACACATCTTTGTCTTCATTTTTTTCACTAGTAATCTCGAGAACAAAAATTAAAATCCATAAGGTTTTGAATAACATTTCCATTTATAATATTTGTAACTTCACATATTAGAAAACTCGAAATTTTGAAATAAATGAGACGCATACAAAAAACGAGGTTAAAACTTAAAACAAGAACACGATACAATCTCCATAGTAATGAAATAACAGTGCTTTGATATGCAACATCAAAATATAATATAATTCTTTAATAACACGTCAGTAAATTTAAGCTAAAATTAAAAACGTGTTTTTAAACAATAAACATACGTGTTGCTTTGCTATTTGCTCCACTCACCCCTATCAATTCATGACATTTGATCCATTATTCATGTTTCATGAACACAGACCATAGAAATCATATAAAATATATTTTATGATTTCTATGACACAGACACAAAGTTTATGAAGAAAATGCAACCACAGAACACAAACCTAGAAAAAATATAGACTCGTCTGTTCATGCTATAGGTCACGTGACAGGTGCCGCGTTTTCTAGGGACCTACGGTCCAGAAAATAGATATTTTATTTGCTTTATGTTGGCGGTTGTGCAAATAAGATAGCTGCATTGCAATCTGAAATTAACTAACTTGTTGTCATTTTAAATGTCATTAAAGAATGTGACCAATCACAGTAAACAAATGAGCTTCACGCTACAATACAACCAACGTAATTTGGCATAAAAACCAAGTTTTAGCGATTTGTACCTTTTAGGGCAGCCATGAATTTCCGGTCGCCGGCAATATGACACTGCCACAGTCTATATTTTTTCTAGGTTTGTGGAACAGAACTACAATAGATTTGTAATGACATCTGCATGCAAAATGTAATAGATTGGTAATAGATTTTTTTACTGTAGATTTCTGCAAATAAATTTAATTTTAGTGGTTTTCTATGGTTTATATTTTGTCCATAGTCTAGTGCATAGATTTGTCTAGTGTTGGGAAAAAACGAGTTATTTCCATAACCGAATACTGAGTATTTAAGTGATATCAAAAACCGATTGATAACTCGAGTGATGGTTACTTGAATTCTCAGCAGCCAGACATATAACTATTTTTGTAGTTTATATGTAAATTGTTTTATTTTAAATACATAAATATACACTTTTCGTATGGGTAAATTTATATATTTAAAATAAACAATACAAATCTTCGATATGTTGCATTTACATCAAAAAAATTGTTTTTAATTTTTCAAAAATTATTTTACGACTGACTGTCCGTCAACACAAAATTTTATTTTGATCTATGGCTACGACAGTTTTTCGTTGTTCGTTATAGTGGCGGCAAGAAGTCAGACGACTTACGTCATATAAACAAATGAATAATTGATTATATTTTCATGAAAATATTTAAAAAACTGCATTTGAGAATAAGAAATAACTATATACTACAGTAAATGTTTGCACTATATATTGCATTGAATTGCAAATAACGATTGAACGTAAAAAGAAGAATATAAAAGATAAGATATATCCTACTTGAGCATATAAAAAGGTGGCAACCCTAGTGAACAGTGGAAAAAAAATCTAATACATAATTCGTTACTCATATAACTCATAACAGAGTGATTTCGGTTATTGCAATAACCGAATAATCAGTTATTTTTTGTTATCAGTTATTTGCAGAGGGATCATAGAAAAGGATTATTTGTCATTCACGTACTCTTTATTACTAAAATTAAAAAACCGAAAAAGTGTAATAGAATTTACCTGTTTGCTTTAGTTTGTAATAGATCCAGCATAATTTCTGGTTTGTCGTAATAGCGTAATGACAGTCTATGAATTGTAATAGATCTGTTACGATTGTAATAGCAATCCCAACCCTGCCCTGGAGTACTACTGAAGTACATCAATTTTATTTTTCGCGTTCCAATAATAGAGAACATTTTACTCTTGAAGTGGTCTTTATATCGTTTTACCCTGCTCCCTTCCCTTGTGCTCCACCAATTTTTGTGGAGTTTTTTGCTCCATTTCAAACATTGAGGTTATTGTAATATATTTTTATTATTTATTGGACCATTTACAATTCATTACAATGGATATCTTTGTTATGGTAAGTATGTATCCTTTATTTAGATTTTGCTTCCTACTCAGTTTTACTTTCGGAAATGCTTTCGACGCGTTCCAATTCAGGAGCAGTTACAAAGCAGAACAGAACAAGAACACATCAGGAACACTTCCATGACAATTGGAAAGCCACTAATGTCCCAGTTTGAGCAGGTAAACGAGCTCATGAGTGCTCAAGTGTTTGGAACGCGTCATCAAAAGACCAGACCAGAGGCCGAATTCCATTTACTAATTTCGACACGATCGAATGATTTTGACAGTTTAGTGACCCTTATTTACATTGTTTACAAGGATTGCAGAACTGCCTCATTCGATACGACATGTAACGAATCCAGAAACAGAATGCGGGCTCAGTGGGTGCGTTTGCATAATGTTTAAAGCACATGTGCTCCAAGCGCTGCAATCAATTCACTATAAAGCAACATTTAAGTTCTCAGCTATAATAATCACAAGTGTTCAGAGTAACTGAGATGAGATAAATTATCAGGTAAATGGAACGCGACTTATAATGTGCGTTATGGTTTTTCTAGTTGGCAAAAGTGAGTTTCCAAACTGTCATGTGCTATGGCTATGGTCATTTTCATTTTCGTTTTCTAAAGTTGTACAAATGATATAAAAGAAGCGAATGTCAAAATGAATGATTTTCATTTTTGATTTTGTCCAAGTTTTTTAAGGTAATTGTCGGTTTTGTAAAAAAGAAGTTTGCCGGAAAAGGTTCTATTACTTCAACGAGATGACTGTAATAAACAAGGTATTTTCACTTTCCTTATTTATAATGTTATTAATTAGATGATACGTTTCCGATTGCTAATATTTAATTTTACTTCCAACAGTTTTGATTTCTTTTGTTATTTTAATGTCAATGAGAGTATTTTTCACAAATTTTTGTAAAAAAATGGGACATGATTATTCTACAGCAGCATTTAGATGTTCTACTATTCCAAAAAAGAAACTTGTTTCAAAGAAACATAAAAACCAAGACAGTAATATAATGAAAGAGGAATCTGTTTCATATATAAAAGTTTGTAAAAGAATATGAATTATACTTATTTAAACATATTTTTTTCTAGATGGACGTAGACGGAGGTCCTAAAGGAGAGGGCTTCCGTTCATACTACATCACAAAGATCGAAGAGCTACAACTTATTGTGGCTGAGAAGAGCCAAAATTTGAGACGTTTACAAGCTCAAAGAAATGAACTTAATGCCAAAGGTAATTGTTATTAAACAGCTTATACATTTAATGGAGTTATTTTCATGAATTGACAAATATATGGAATAATATTTTCTATTTGAGTATTTCAGGGTACAAGTCCTTGTTTGTATGACTGAATATATAATATATACCTAAAGTATTTTTCTTTTAGTTCGAATGTTGCGAGAGGAATTAATGTTACTACAGGAACAAGGTAGTTATGTTGGTGAGGTAGTCAAACCTATGGACAAAAAAAAGGTCTTAGTTAAGGTACATCCTGAAGGAAAATTTGTTGTTGATATCGATAAGAATATTGACATCAATGATGTTACACCTAACTGCCGTGTTGCTCTCAGAAACGAAAGTTATACTTTACACAAAATCTTACCAAATAAGGTATAAACAGTGTTGACTGAATATTTTTTCGATACTTATGTAATTTTTATAAAATGCAGGTAGACCCTCTTGTATCTCTCATGATGGTCGAAAAGGTTCCTGATTCCACATATGAAATGGTAGGTGGTTTAGACAAGCAAATCAAGGAAATTAAAGAAGTAATTGAGTTACCAGTAAAACATCCAGAACTTTTTGATGCTTTGGGAATTGCACAGCCGAAAGGGGTGCTGCTATACGGACCACCAGGTACTTATTAAAATAATTGAAAATTGTTTTTAAATGACTTTTTACAGGAACCGGGAAAACATTGTTGGCCCGTGCTGTTGCACACCACACTGAATGTACTTTTATCAGGGTGTCAGGATCGGAATTGGTACAAAAATTTATTGGAGAAGGGTCCCGTATGGTCCGTGAACTTTTCGTTATGGCTAGGGAACACGCACCCTCTATTATATTTATGGATGAAATCGACTCCATAGGATCATCTCGTATTGAATCAGGTAAAATATATTAAAATATTTATGCACTTATTTTATTTTTCACACACGTGAACATTATAAATGTTTCATTTAATATTAGTCCAAGATCCGACTACGTCGATCTGTTTTTTTAATTTAATGAGGAATGCGTTTCTGACGAGTTGCCTATCAAAATATGCCCACAAGTGTTTTTGATATTGATATTTACTAAAAGATTTCAATAAATAAATATCAAAAAAAAGTTTTAGAGAGCACTATGTATAATAAGTGTTGTAAAGGTATATGTTTGAATGATATCAAATTTTTAACTAAAAGATTCAATAAATCTTAAATAAAATTGACCCGACCAGGAATCGAACCACTGCGGCATCTATCAGAATTGTGCTTATTTGGGTTGGATGTGTCTGTACACAGTTCTCTAAAAACTTTTAAAATGTTAATATTAACATTTAAAGCTATAATATCATCGCAAAAGAACCTACATCGATCCGGGACAGCAAAATAACCGTCTCTCGACGTGTGAATGGCTCGAAAAATGTCCCCAAATACCGAGGTGGTAACCACTGGGATCAAAATTGTGACAAGATTTCGCAAAATAGAAATTTTAAAAGGATTTTCGTGGAATCCCGAGCAATTTCAAGGAATGTCCAAGGATTTTGCATTTGATAAAAATTGCCTACAAAATTACTGTACTCATACAGGATCTATAAAAGGTTCGGAAAAAACTACATTCTCCGTGGGCCAAAATATAATGGCCTAAGTCAAATTGCCTTACTTCAAAATTTTATAGTTTCCGAAATACAGGGTGTTGAACTTTTTTAATTTTCTCAATAACTTTTTTATAAATTATAGTAAATATATAAAACTTGATAGTGGTGAGGTTTCTGGCACGAGCAATTGAAATATGGCATCGAATTTGCTGTCAATTGTAGAGGACGCCTACAGTACTTCACATGCATTTAAATTATCATATATTTTTTGTGCACTGGTACGTTTCTTAATCAATAATTCTTATTTGACCTTTTTTTTTTTCTTAAAAAAATGTCTTGAAAACCATTTTTTGGATAGTATTTTAAGGTTTTATTTTATAAACATAAACCCATTGTCTTCTTTCATACTTGAAATTTTGGACTATGGGTTAGATTATCATATCTTTGCTCTAGAAACATGTAGTAGCATTTTGTCCAGATCTTTTACAGGCACTGCACTGGTTGTTCAGGCACAAAAAAAGTTATAGCGATTTAAATCCATGTGAAGTAGTGTTGGTAGTGCCTTTTACAATTGACAACAAATCTACGGACATATTTCAATTTTTCATGCCAGAAAATTCCTCTGTACCAAGTTTGATGTATTTACTACCATTTATATTATTGTTATTGAGGGAAAACTAAAATAAAATTGTAATTTCAACACTCTGTATCTCGGAGACTATAAAATTTTGGACTAAAGTAACTTAATTTAGATAATTATTTTTTGGCCCTCAAAATATGTGGTAGTATGTTTTTCTAACCTTGTATATATACGGGAGAAATCAAAAAAATTTTATAAACATCCCGATTGTATTAACTCAAGAAAAAAGAATCTTTCTAAGATTGCTTAGAATTGTGACATTTTTGGTCAAAAGACTGATTTTGTGCACGATCCAAATTATATTAAAAAATATTCGATGCCAGTGACGAATATGCGAAAAATTACACTTTACGACATTGGCTGAAACTCTCAGATTGACAAAAAATGTGAAATATACAGCTTCTTAGACTAGCGATTTTTTTGTTCTAAGTTTTGCACAATAGTTAAATTGTTTCACAAGGTGCGAAGCGCCGAGATTAACTTGAGTTAACCATCTACGTCTCTTGCCCCCCAGGTGCAGGTTGTCCGGTTTTAATGTTTACAAACTTTTAGCTACTGCAAAGTCAGTAAAATGAAATAAAAAACATTAAACTTTGAAGAGAATCAGCCTTCCAGTAGTTCCAAACAACCGTAATACTTGTTGTGTATCGCATGTTTTCGACTCATCAGTCATAAGCCATGGAATAACAATGCGATCTACGTTATTCACGAAATGGGAATGAGAATAAGTATAATAATGTTGGTAATGACGCAAGATGACAGTATTGTCAGTCTTTACAGGTGAATTCACGAGATTTTGCACGATTTCTCGGGATTTATTGGGAGTTAGTACAATTTTGCAAGCATGATTTTTATTTTGTATCATTACACTTAGGTAAACACAAAGTAAAATTAACACACTTAGGTAAACACAAAGTAAAATTAACACATTTCCTAATTAAAATTTTGTAACTAGATGTGACAATTCTATTGATGAATTTTCTAGATCATCAATTCTCTATAGTTTTTAGACGATTTTAGTATTGACTTTTCACATTTTGGTACACTGACATCAGTGTAGATTACTTACGAGAACTTTCTCTTATCCACAGACGTTCTGTGTATTAATTTATATAAAACAAGTGTTATTTTATGACATGTCTTTTATTGTGGTTTTAGATAAAGCCATTTAAAATATTTTTGTCTCTTGATTTTTTCGTATCTTACTTTATTTTCGAGAAAGAATTATAAATTTAATCTCGGTACATTGGGACAATATTGGAACTAGGGTTTCTCAATTCCCGAGTTTTTTTCATTCCCGGGAACCGGGATCAAAATTTACATATTCCCGAGAACTCCCGGTTCCCGGGAATTTTATAAATGATAATCTTGACCAGTTATAAGTTCAATTTTCACTACACATTTTCTACCCATTTCTTTAATTAATTCATAGCAAGGTAGCAGGCATGAATTCTCTAAAATAAACACAATAATATTATGGTTTTTGTTGGAAAATAAACGTGTAACAAAAACAAAACAAAAATCGAAAATGCAATATTAAAATTTAAAATAGAAACACCATTAAAAAAAAAGAAAAACCTATGATTGTTTTTGAAAAAAATAGTATTTTAAGCATATTAAGGCATTTAATGATTTATCAGACAGCCTATTTCTAATTTTTGTGGTGAAGTTGCCAGCTACAAAAAAAACTGACAATAAAGCTTTATAAAGTAACTCCAAATCTGGTGTGCGTTTTCCCGAGTTCTCTAAGAGTTGAAAATCTTTCTTAAATTTTAATAAAGTCACCTGTTTCTTTGGTACTTCTTTGTGAGCGTTACTTATTGCATCTTTCAGTTCATCTTCAAAAGTTTGCTGCGTTGCGGCGTATCAGCGTTTGCCGGCGTTGTTGAATTGGTGTTTATCTGTTTACATACAAAATGCGTGCTATGCACCATAATAAAACGCACGTGGAGACTGTAGATTAAGCAATTTTTTTTATTCAGTGAATTTTCCCGAATTTCGGGAAACCCGACTGAAAGATCCCGGGATCGGGAACAAACCTTTTCCCGGGAATTCCCGAGACCGGGAAAGAAACCCTAATTGGAACTGACACATTTGCCTTGATTGGTATATACATTTTCCATCAAGTTATACAAGGACTCATGTTCTGGATGAAATTTTTTATAGGTTCTGGAGGTGATTCCGAGGTACAGAGAACTATGTTAGAATTACTTAATCAATTAGATGGTTTCGAAGCGACAAAGAATATTAAAGTGATCATGGCAACAAACCGTATAGATATCCTTGATCCTGCTTTACTTCGACCAGGTAGAATTGATAGAAAAATTGAGTTTCCACCACCGAATGAGGAAGCTAGATTAGATATCCTTAAGATCCATTCAAGAAAGATGAATCTTACTAGAGGAATTAATCTAAGAAAAATTGCCGAGCTAATGCCTGGTGCAAGTGGAGCCGAGGTTAAGGTATGTTCTTTTCTGTTATGTATTTGCAATTGAATTTTATCACTTTTTTAAAAAATGATGTTAAATCCATTTATGCTTATGATAAAAGTATGGACGTTTGGACCAACCTATAGAATGAACTCTAGGTAGCTAATTCAATATACCTGTTTTTAAACGCATAAAATGTGCGCCACTTTACATAATGATTCACAAGAACTCTCATAATTTATTGGAAAACAACCATACAACACAGATCTGGAGACAGCGAGCCAGAGCTGTGTATGCATAATAAAATATCAAATTAAATCGTAAAGATAGTATTATTATGAACTGTGCAACATACTCTGTTAATAATTCACACTTTCAGGTGACTTATTAATATACTCGAGACAAGAATTCAGACGACTTACGTCATACGAACAAATGAATAATTCATTATATTTTTATCAAAATGTTTAATAAACTGCAACTGACAAAGATTTTAACATGCTTTTCTCCCGGAAAATGAGCACCTGTGATAACTGTTCAAAGATAGCTTGGAACTGTACAGTCACTTTTCACAGTTTTGATAATTGTAAAAACAATGAAAATAAACAT
Organism: Monochamus saltuarius; assembly: GCA_025584915.1. NCBI lineage: Eukaryota > Metazoa > Arthropoda > Insecta > Coleoptera > Cerambycidae > Monochamus > Monochamus saltuarius. The sequence continues at coordinate 52,150,956 of CM046725.1, read as the reverse complement.
TATTATTAATAATAATAGACATAGATAATCTCACTGTAGAATTTTATATTCGTTCCATCGTTGCAAACTGCCATAACAACATTTTTACTAATTACAGATCCATCAGGATTACCCACTAACAGCAGAGCACCAGCATGTGGTGTTCTGTTGTTCAATTTAAGCTGTTTCAAATTTTTAAACTTCAAACAGGGTTCTCAGCGTCAGGAAAACCTGAAAAACCTGGAAATGTCAGAATTTGAACTTTGTCAGGAAACATCAGGAAAGTGCCAATAATTGTCAAAAATCAGGGAATTTTATTGTCGTCAGGAAAATTTCTGAATGCTACTAATGCCGTGTCTAAATTCTTTATTTAATGAACGCACCCAGTTGCCTATTTCTGTTTGTTTTAATCACACGTACCCAGATTGATATAAAGAAACGGATATATCTGGATTGTATAGCTGTTTTTTTTATACATATTCATCTCCTGTTTCAAAACGTATTCAATGGTGACGTTACTTATGTAATGCACCAAGAAAATGTATAGTTTCAAAACGTAACTTCATCAAATATTTGTTTCTCTTTTTTACATCACACTCACACTTTTTGATTATTATACAATTTATTTATAACAAAGCTACATTAGATTTGGATTAAAATAGAACGATTATTAGTGGTAGAAATTATTAACAATATATTTCTTGTTCATGTTTTTGTATATATATTTTGAAAATATGTGAGATCTGCAACAAAACTATGGAATTGATTTTAGCAACTGCAAACCAAAAACAAATAATTACCTACATATGTTCGTGTGAGTGATAGGTTTAATGAAATTTGGAGAGAAAAGTAATTGGATTATGCTTTTGTAATGTAATTTAAGATGTCTAAGAATACGTTAAAATTTGTAGAGGTTCATACAATAATCCACAACCAATTCCTTTTTAAATAAACAAGATAAGAAATATAAAAATATCAACCATTTTAAACATAAAATCTGAAAATTTAAATCACACCGATTTTGAAATCTATCTAGCAACTGCTGCATAGACCTTAGCGAAGCATCTAAAGAGTTCAAGCCGGGCTCGGTGGACATTTTAATCACGGTTTAATAAGCGACCTGTGTGATGTTACTGTTTCAATGCAATAATGTTTTGAACCGATTTGAATACATTTAATGGCAAAACACAGCTTTAGCTGTTTTGTATACCTAGCTGTTTGCTCAGTAGTAAAATCTATTTTTATTGGTTTTTGTTGTGTTTGTTTATACATATTTCTATATTGGATCTCTTAAATATATATTATATACATATTTCTATTAGATTTCTTAAATATTTATATTTGTTAATATTTAACATAGTACAATATGTTCAATGACTGAAATAAATATTTCTAATAAAATTAAATATCCATGTCACTTATTTGTCATCGAATGGGCTCATTTATGCCTTATCATTTGACTTGTTTTTACTTTGGTTTAAGTTTTAAAATATATGATATTTTGTATGCTTTTTGTCAGGGAAAAGAATGTCAGGGAAAACCTGGAAATGTCAGGGAATTTAGTTCTGAAAAATTGCTGAGAACCCTGTCAAATTCTTGCTACTACAATCATCGTCTACTAAATTGCGTCGCGTCGCCTTTGTAATACTTGTCTGTCAAATCACCTGAATTTCAATATAAAATTCTGTAATGTGCTGTAGTGTAGTAGCGTGGCGACACCAATGTTAGTATTTGGATACACATCATGCCATAAATGTCAGAATTTGACATTTGATATTGGCACTATAATAGTTTATCTTTTAATAGAACCTACTTATTTAATTTGATCTGCAAAAATATACGATTTTTTATTTACTATTTTAAAACATTAAAATACGCGGCACTAATGCCGTTCCAATACTTCACACAAAGCTTTTGTGTCTCAATATTTTACATTTTTTATAAAACTGGGTACATAACATACGTATTAATAGTGGACTGCTACTCCTCCATTTTCACCATAAAAACACAATACTTATTATTTTAGGTTGTATCAATTTATAAATTTAAAAATGAGACGTAAACAGAAACCTACACCTTAACAGATATTTAACATTTGCCATAATTTCTATGAAACAATTGACGACTATGCAGGAGTAGCAGTCCATTATTAATAAGTATGTACTCAGTTTTGTGAAAAATGTAAAATATTTAGACAAAAGCTTTGTGTGATGTATTGAAATGATATCAGTGCTGTATATTTTAATGTTTTAAAATAGTAGATTAAAAATACGTACATTTTTGTAAACTAAATTAAATAAGTAGGTTTTATTAAAAGATAAGTTAAAAGATAGTGTCAATATCAAATGTCAAATTCTGACATTTATGGCCTAATGTATATGTTTCCAAATATACTCGCAGCAAGAATTCAGGCGACTTACGTCATACGAACAAATGAATAATTCATTATATTTTCATCAAAATATTTAAGAAACTGCATCTGAGAGTAATAAAACTATACAGATTTGGAAAGTGAGGATCTTGATGGTAAATTGTATTTTGCCGCTTGCGTGTATTTGTGTCATGCAACACGCATACTTCGACCACAGCGTGTTTGCATCAAGCAATGTTGCCAGGTGGAAAAAATTCAGTGCATGAGAATAATTTCAAAGAAGCATGAGGTTTGGAGAAAAAAGCATGAGATGGCTTAATTTATCAAAAAACACCTCTTGACACAGCTTAATTTTTAATTACTTTTGTAATGCCATTTTTATTTCATTAAAAAACATTATGTTATGCTATTTTATCATAATATTACATTGTAAGTAGGTACTTACAGGTACTTACTTAAAAGTTATTAACCACATAACCTTTCTAATTTATTTTATTGTTAGGCCGGGCGAACGTTGAGGCGCAGTTGACGTGACGCAGGGTGACTCACGGGTCGTAAAATCTGTTGTTTCCAGAAAATGTAGGTACCCTTACGGAATAGAGTTAAGAATCACTGCAACACAGCGTGAATACAGCACACACACCGCATATCCGTAGACTGTCATACCCGTTTATGTATTCATTGCTAATTATTAAGAGAGCAGTCTACAATAAAAGACATTTCAAGTACCCAAATATTGTAGCTGTACCTACCTCTATCTATTCAATTTTGCCCTCGATTTTGCCTTTATTTCTCGTTAGGTCTTTGTTTTGGTAGATTTCAAACAGTAATTTTAATAATTTTATTATTTCTTTTTGTGTCTATTAAAAAGCATGAGATTTTGTAATGAAAATATGAGAGCATGAGATCTGACAACACTGGCATCAGTTGACCGAACAGTTAGATTTCCAATGGCAAATTAGCGTTGGCGATACGGAACCGATTACCGTAGTAGTGGGGAATGCTAGACCAATGCACTCCTCTTAAAGTTCGTACCTTCCGTGGAACGAAGCGGCAATTTCTACTTTCTCTGTAAAGATCCGCAATTTCCGAATCTGTATACTACACTAAATTGCAAAAAATTATTGTTTCTAACGCGAGCAAATATCAAAAATTATGTTGACAATAAAAACAATTGCGTAACGTGAACTGTGACGTAAGACGTCTGAGTTCTTGCCGCGAATATACGATTATTGATGTCACCACAGAATTCTATATTGAAATTTAGGTGTTTCAATAGACAAGTATTACAAAGACGACACGATTTAGGGACGATGGTTTGACAATTTTAACAGCATGGAAAACAAAAATGTTTCATTATAGTTATGGCAAGAAGTCAGACAATTTACGTCACACAAATGTTTTTATTGTCAGCATAACTTTTTATTGTAATTTAACGTAATATATCAATTGCAGTTTCTTAAATATTTTGAAGAAAATATAATGATTTATTCATTTCTGCGTATGACGTAAGTTGTCTGAATTCTTGCCGCAACTATACTACAACTGGCAAGATAGATATGACATTGTTGTGTTAATGGTTGGATAATTAAGAGAACGAAACTTGAATTCGTGTTTAACGAGCGCCCATGGGCGCCATAAATAGAGGTTTAATATACTTTTAAAAAATGCTTCTGATTTATAAATAATTTTGGATTTTTTTTTTTTTTTGAAAGACAATACCATTAATTCTTATTTTTGTATGTCCTCTCTTAAAATATTTGTACTTTGTCATTGTTAACTCTGTATATAAGAGATGGCCAACTTTATTAGCCCCGAGATTACCAAAATTTTTTGAGAAATCATGTTTTTATATAACTATAACTATGGGAAATGTCTAATTAAAAGGTAAATAAACATTTTATGTTCCATTATTAATTCAAAGGAAGCAAGGGGGTACTTCTCCCCTTTGGTTTTTGGACAAATGCATTTGGCAATTTTGTTTTATTATTTTCTATTACTTTTTCATTTCAATCAATAATTAATGCTGATGTAAAAGTAATGATACATATTGGAAAAAAGACTGCATGTATTTTCTCATTATGTATGTCCTTGATAAGGTAATAAACTTTCTTTAAAAAAAACTACTTTTAGGGAGTTTGCACTGAGGCTGGAATGTACGCCCTAAGAGAAAGGCGTGTTCATGTCACTCAAGAAGATTTTGAAATGGCCGTTGCTAAAGTTATGCAAAAGGATTCAGAGAAGAATATGTCCATCAAGAAGCTTTGGAAGTAAATTATTTCAGTGGTTTATTAATTATCCCAACCCTTCTATGTGGGCTTAATGTATAACTGTCTTTAGTGTTAATAAATTTTATATATAAATGTTTGTTTTCTTAATTTATTTCAGTGTCCCGAATTTGAGGGTCTGTAACCCCACCTGTTTGCAACTTTGTATATTTTTGGAACCCTTACGTGTACCTGCTCCGTCTCGGTTCTGATGCAGAACACCCTGTATTTTAAAGTCCCAAAATGGACCCAAATAAAAAGTAAATACCTATAATATACTGTAGTAGTAAATTATGTAACATCAGTACCAAATTAGTGGAAGAATGAACCCCATAGTAGCTCAATTGGGAGAGCAATCGCCTAGAAAGCGAGAGGTCCCGGGTTTGAATCCCGGCTGCGACAAAAGCTTTTTGATTATACTATAATTGTTAGTTTCGATATTTACTGGAACTAACTAAATATACATCGTTTATAAGCGAGTTGTTTTTTAATGTTAAACTTGCTCCGTGCCAAATGCTGTCTAAAAAATAAAATATATCACCACTGACTATAATGTTCGTACATAGAATAGCATTAAAAAATTAATTAATAGTAAAATACATTGAGAAAAATGTATAAGTACTTATATTTTAATTAACATTAATAAATGTCACACTATTTTTCTTTAGTGCACATTAAATTTTACAAATATACATTGAAGAAATAAATTCACAAAAAATGTATTTATTGGAAGGTAATTGCACGAATACCTATACAGTTGAGAATTATTTAACATAAAATTTATAATGTATTTTATCCTTCCATTATCAATATAAAAAATTGTGTTGTTGATTTACTATTACTAGTAACAAAATTAATTGAACAGTAAATTATATTCACTCTTCAGTCATAATAGGAAGAATAATATTTACTATTCTTGTAAAGAGGGGATAAAATTTATCTTCATTTATATCTTTCCAATGGTTATGCAAATACTTTTCTACATATTGATACTCATTATCATGAAATTTATCAACTTTCATTGTGAAAATAAAAAAGGCCTCATTGACAACTGGATTATATTCATCACAAAAAGAATGAAATGCTTGAGCTGATACACCAGGTACTCTCTCTAAATTTTTCACAATCATAACTCCACTTTGTTCCAATTTTACTTTATTCCTTGTAATAATTTTACCATAATCTTGTAATACGTCAGTATCATTCAGGTCACTTGCATTCAGTATTACTGGTAATGTTGTACAAGATGTTAGGCTACATGTAGCAAACTCTCCAATACGTTTTAATAATTTTTTCAGAGTTTCTTGGCCTTCATTGTTATAAAGAAGTAAAATTGTTCTAGGCTTATGAAATTTTTTTATATCCTGTATTCCCTCTTCAATATATATCCAAAAATCTTCTACTTGGGATGGAAATTCTTGTGACAAAATTTTTACTGATTGAACAGCATTTCCTTCATTTTGTTCTTCAGAAATATTATATAAAATAGCCACTACTGCTAAGAACACTGTTGTTATTAAAATGACAGATGAACTAACACAATTACAAAATTTAGTATTTTTTATTTCCTCTTCAGTGCTTTTATCAGTTTCATCGTTAGAGTCAACATAATCATCATATTCTTCTTCAGAATTCGATTCTAAAGTTTTGTTTTCTACCTTGTTTTCTTGTTTATGCATATAATTAATAGGGCTTTGAACAGTATCATTATTTACATCTCCAATAGGACGACGACGGCTAATATCCACGATTTTTGGGGTGCTACTAGCTTTTGGTTTATTAACCTATAAAAATAGAAATGTCTAAAATATTTCTGTAAATACTAATGCACTATGTTTTACCATATTTAAAAAATGTATTCGGATAAATGACCACTAAAATTCCGTACTTAGTGTGTAACACAAAATAAAAATAAACCCATTAATTTCTATAATAAAATAAAATGTACATATACTTTTCCCTTACCACAAAACATTTTCGTCACAGACACAGATAAATATATGTTTTGTGGATTAAATATATATATTTTCGTCTTAAGGTGGTATTAAGAACTGATCTGTGAACAGAATTTTTCTCAATGGGCGCATTCAGCAGAGAATAGCAATGAGTAATCGATTAGACGTGATGATTACTAATCGGAGGCTTTCTTCTGAATGATCTTATTTTGATGTTTTTATTTTTCAGTTGTCAGCTGATTTATTTTAGTTTAGATTAGTTATAATTGCAGTAGATTTAAAATCGAAATCCCATTGAATGTTTTTTAATGATGAATTAGATATCAATATTGTTGAAAATATAAGAGTTAATCATGCTAATCCATTTTGCAGAGACTGTTAGGTTATGTCATGGTAAACAAATCACTAATCATGATTACTAATCGGTCCCGAAGAGCGATGCAAAAAATGGCGTCCGATTACCAATCGCCCAATAACTCATTGCTTCAGTTATGCGCATTCAGCCGAAAATTGGTAAGCGATTAGTCAGCGATGAGCTCTGCTGAATGCGCCCAATGATCATGAACATAATAGGTCTATTCCTTTGCAGTCTTTGCACAGAAAGTGTACCAGCTGCACTGAATAGCCAAAAAACGTTCCTTTTCAAGAGAATATTGTATTTTACACCAAACTTTTTTATTCCATTGTCCCAGTGTTAGTTACAGTAGTGTAATTACTGTAATTTATCTACACCCAAGCCGAGCAGGAGTGAATGTACTGGACATGCACAGTCAGCAACCTGCATTATCTTTAACAAATCTTTGAAAGTTTTTCGAATATTTCACAATTCTTGTAACAACCAAATAATCAAATTAAGTTTTATTTATCCTAAAGTATTTTAAAAACTATCCGAATATTTAGGTACAATTTCTTCTACATATTGTTTAATTAACTTTCGTTTTTATCTTTTAAATAAAGAAGTGATTAATGTTTCTACTTACTTCATCACCGCACTATTACTCGAGCTAGCCGAGCTGAATGAAGATCTACTAATCTATTGTCTAAAACGTCATCAACACAAAAAACATCTTTGACGTCCATAAGTAATAATTAGTTAGAAAAATTTTTTCAAATTTAGAATATATCCTAATCTTATTACTGCACACAAATGGTTGTTTTTTGGCTACACTATCTTATACTCCGTTATTCCTTTGGTTCTAGCACCACTTCTGCTTCTGCACTGCGCTGAACAGCTGATTCTCAGCGTAGTGTAATTTACATTACATTGAAAAACAAAGGAAAGAACCTATTATTATATTCAGAGATCCATCTCCATCCCATAGACTTGAATAGAATCATAGAAACCTAAAATATATAGAAAAGCAAAAGAGGTAATGAAAATAGTCCCCTATGGAGAAAACCTAACATCATTCTAGTTTTTTTTGTTCGTCCATCCAATGATCTGTAGTTCTAGTTCTGCAATTCTGACGTCGTCCATCGTTGCTAAATCGCGTAGTTTTGTAATATTGTCTGTCGAATCACCTGAAATAATAATATTTCAGTCAACGCCTGAATTTAAATCTAGAATTCTGTAGTGTGGCGACACTAATGTTAATATTTGAATACATATCATTCAAGCCATAAATGTCAGAATTTGACATTTGATATACACACCTTATCTTTTAATAGAACCTACTTATTAATTTAGCTTTTGTGTCCAAATATTTAAAAATTTTTCATAAAACTGGGTACATCTGCATACGTATTAATAATAAACTGCTACATCTGCACTTTCACCACAAGAACCGTGCACGTTAACAGATATTTGATATCTTTCATAATTTCTACGAAATAATTTACGACTGTCCGACTATTTGTGCTATAGTGTGCTCCCGCGCGCGGAATAGAAAAAGTACGGCTGTACGATTTATCCGCATCCTTTGTCAAATGATCTGTGGTCACATGCTGTGCTGTGGTTTGACTTTCTAGTAGCTTTCCTGTAATCTATGATTCTAGTTATATAGACTGTGGTTATATGTAATATGGTTTGTGACACTGAAATGACTGAAATGTAATTATATATTTTATTTCAGTGGGTTTGTGGGTGACATGTAAGAAATCAAAAAGCCATGAATACGTCAAAAAATTAAAGAAATCAAAATTTTTATTTTTAAGTTATGGATTTAATACAACCTACAACGCTGGAAGATTCCCAGAAAATTATGAAAACATAAAATGTTGCAACCATTTAAGTTTTCTGTTAGACGTTTCCACTTTTTTAAATTTCCAGAAATGAAAAGGGAATACATAGCTAGAAAACTTGTAGGGTAGGAACCCACAACTAACATGCATATTTATGTGGTAAATTGTAATTAATATTTCAGCTTTTCCAACGATGAAATGTATCTTGTTGTAGCTGATGTAAGGCACTATAAACAGTTTTTGCCATTTTGCACTAAATCTATAATCTTGGAAAGACAACCAAAGGAAGTTAAAGCTAATTTAGAGATAGGTTTTCCACCTGTCGTTGAAAATTATACATCAACTGTGACTTTGGACAGACCTAACTTAGTTCGGGCTATTTGTAAAGACGGTAGACTATTTAACTTCTTAGAAACTACTTGGAGATTTAGCCCTGGGCTAAAGAGTAATCCAAAATCTTGCATAATAGATTTTTATATTAAATTTGAATTTAAATCGGCTTTCCATTCACAACTAGCTTTGATGTTCTTTGACAGATTGGTACATCAAATGGAAAATGCTTTTATTAGTGAAGCTAAAAGAAGATACGGCAAAGAGTCTTTACCTAGTCATGAATTAAGCCCTGTAAAAAGCTGACATTAGTAGCTGTACGTAGAAAGTTCTAGATAGTGATATTTATAATATATTTAAATTGTCCAAATAATTTATTTATTTACAATAAAATAATAGAAACAAATTATCACATTAAATTACTAAAAGGGATTTTGTAATACTTAATTTGCACGACAGCATGACTCCGTAATAATCTGTTTTAATATTAAACTTTCTGAATAACTGTTCAAAGTATGAGGATCATTACTAATAGTTTAATGAGGAAATTTGTATAAGATATATTGAATTCATAGGTGAGCATAGGTCATTAAAGTTACATTATTACTTGGAAGAGGAATGAAGGGTAAGTCTTTTACTATTTACAGATTTTGTAAAGCATGGGTCACAAAAGTTGTGTTGGATATTTGTTCTCTGAACAAATGTATAGTTTGAAGTTTGCAGGTATCGATTGTGTTACTACGATGAATAATAACAAAAATAAACTACCACTTTCTTTACTTCTATTACAACAGCGTCAATTGGAGAAGGAATTTTATTCTCGATTATATTTTTTTCAATATCAAAAATTATGCTATTACCTGTACACCAAAATGCATCCTTAATAAGTTCCAGTCCATTAAAATTTTTATAAATGTAGGTATTTATTGTTTCAATTTTGGATCTCGAAGTATCTAGGCATCTATAGTTAAGTTATGTTCAAACAATATATTTTAACTAATTTCTGACATATAAGTTTTGCTATGCAACATATTCCTAAAAGTCATGTCAACACTGAAGGAGTTAATACAATAATTAGGGTTGCCACCTTTTCATATGCTCAAGTATGGACATCGTTATTTTTTGTATTTATAAATTTACATCGCATGTAAACGCATTTTTTTACATATTTGGTCTCTGTATCCAGATAATTCTATTTTAATGTGAATTTAACCATTTCCGCCAAGGACATTGTAGAAAAAATAAGGACGGAAGGACACAGAGGCTGCAGGGACTGACCTTCCAAAGAACAGATAGCAACACTATATAGTTAATTCTCTGGCTCATTTTAGGGCTAATTGTTCATATAGACATGGGTTCTAATATGCTTGTTTTTCGATGTACAGGGTGTTTTAGTTTTTCTTAAAATATGAGACATTTTGAAACAACAAATTTAATTTTTAATATAAAAGCACAGAATACTATAATTCTGTGATAAAAGTCTAAAGATATATTTTTTTCTAAATTGCCTCCTAAGGAGGATATAACCATCTACAACGTTATGAAATTTGGCAAATCAGTATGCCGAAGAGTAAGTGCGGAAATTTTTTTATTACTTTTTTGTATAACATTTCAGCGTGGAGTATCATATCTGTAAAAAGGTATTTTTTCTCCAAGTCGTTTAAAATTATCTTAGTTTATAATTTACATTACATTTATTTTTATAAATTTGTAATTTACTATTCTTAATGCATTAACAAAATATCACAGCAAATGTTCAAAATAGCTGCCCCTGTCGCATTACATTCCACTGAACGTCTTCTAAAGCATCTCTTACTCTTTCGCAAAATAGATATTTACCTACTTGCCAAATTTCATGACTGACTTATCGTTTATGCTTCATGAAAAAAAATCCACTCAACCGGCTGTATGTTTGACTGATCAATATCTCCTTTGGAGGTAATTTAGAAACAAATAGGTATTTATACTTTTATCTTAAATTAATGTATAATAGAATAATAGCTGCTAATGCTCAGCAGATATTTTTATAACACCCTGATTGAAAATGATCTATCGAAGCAACTGAATTGTAACACTATTATACGGCAGTTTGCCAATAATACATCAAGGAAAAGATTATTATAATGTTCGTTTTGTCAATTTTTTTAAGAAAGATATTTTAATTTTAAAATGTTCTTTTCATTTTGTCTACTTATTTATTTATACAATAAACATAATAAATTAATATAACGATCACGAAATTCCCATGACTTCTTTAAACTTTTTTAAAATGCTGTAGAGGGAAGGAAAAATTTGCTTCTGCCGCGTTTTTTTAATTTATGACAGCAGTAAGCGTGTTTTACCCATAGAAATCATAAAATATATAGAACGCCAGAAGCCTTTACATTAGGCACTCAAAAATAGTCAGGTGGTGAGACTATGGAGGGGCTTAGAAATCAGCCATCTAGGAAAAACTTAATGTAAGCAGTTGGTTACACTGCATTTTAAACCTAGCATACAATTGAATTCAAAACGGAAGGACCATAGAAATCACAAATTGGTCGTAAAATGTTCATATTTTGAAATTCCCGCCTATTGGTGTGAAGCTGCCTCGTTAGTGTAACCAACTCATGAAAGCTAAGTTACTGTAATATTACCAGACTCGCGTTTTCTCCATAGGTTGACTATTTTCGATACCTCTTTTGGCGTTCTATATATTTTATGATTTCTATGGTTTTACCTCAACTTTAATCTGTGACCTCAGCCTATATTGTAATATTTTGAATTTTGCAATATAATTATGTCCCATTTATTCAAAATGCCTTTTATGGCCCCGGCTTAGAAACAACATTGTTGTTAGGCGGGTTTACAGCCACAGATCATTGGCCGAAAGAAAATTTACAGCACTGAAAATACTGAAATATAATTTGTTAAATCTCCACTGAAATGTAATTTTATATTATGATGACTGGAATGCGCTAAAAGCTGCGCGATCATGAGTAATCCCCATGATCAGCGCCATATTTGTTTTGTGCCTCTAGCAATGGCGGAGCAGTAGGGGCTTAGCTTATTGTGAATTGAAATGAAATTGAATTCTGGAATTATTTGGTGCTATATGCTGGTTAATTTTACAGTCCCTTATAAAACATGACATGTTCCAACAATAACACCCACAAAAATACACAAAGAATAACACTAACGAGATACAAGATAAAAGAAGAAACGACATTATACGCCAATGACTTGTTTACAAATAAAATAATGGGAAATTAAGAACACAATTTATATAGTACGTGCAGATGGTTGTCTCTCTCGCACCCTAATACATAACCAATGAAGTATGTCTTTGCTGAGTTTCATGTACCTCCTTTTGTCTGCTCCTAGGTTAGGTACCTTTATTTGAATGCGCAATGGACTAAAAGAATTCCATTTCAGTGGTCCCGGTCCGGGCCCGACACAATGATGGTACCACAGTCGCTCTATTGTCACTGCTGTTTTGATGTTGGAATAAAGAAAACGCCCTTCTTCTAGTTATATGTTTTGTGCCATTATGATTTGTAAAGCAAGGAATGTGCTTACACCAGCTTACACGATGCAGATAATTTATAGTTTATACCTTAGGTTCTTTGCTTTGCTTTTCAGTGTAGTGTAAATTACACTACGCTGAAAATCAGCTGTTCAGCGCAATGCAGAAGTGGTGCTAGAATCAAAAGAATAACGAAGTGTGAGATTTTGTAGCCAGAGAACAACCATGCGTGTGCAGTAATAAGATTAGGATATATTCTAAATTTGAAAGATGTTTCCTAACTAATTATTAATTATGGACGTCAAAGATGTTTTTTGTGATGATGACTAGACAATAGATTAGTAGATCTTCATTCAAGCTCGGCTAGCTCGAGTAATATAGTGGGATGAAGTAGAAATATGAGATCAGTTCTTTATTCAAAAGATAAAAACGAAATTAAATTAAACAATATGTCGAAGAAATTGTACCTAAATATTCTGATAAGAGTTTTTAAAATATTTTAGGATAAATAAAACTTAATTTGATTATTTGGTTCTTATAAGAATTGTGAAATATTCAAAAAACTTTCAAAGATTTGTTAAAGATAATGCAGGTTGCTGACTGCGCATGTCCAGTGCATTTCATTTCTGCTCGGCCTGGGTGTAGATAAATTACACTAGTGTAACTAACACTGGGGCAATGGAATAAAAAAATGTGGTGTAAAATACAATACTCTCTTGCAAAGGAACGTTTTCGGGCTATTCAGTGCAGCTGGTACTACACTTTCTGTGCAAAGGAATAGACCTCTTATCCCTTGCTTTCTTGCTTAACTGTCTTGCTTGTTTACTGAAATGTAAACCCGCCTTTAGTAAACATTTTCGAAAAAGCCAAAACACAAAATTTATCAAAACTCAAATATCAATAATTTAAGTGTTATGAACAATTCTAGCCGGATTGAAGTTTTAATGGGCGTATTCAGACGAGATCAGCCGCTCAGAAATCCAGGCACGCATTTAGCTGAATTCTTACCAGAGAAATAGAGGAGGGAAGAACGAGCTTCGACGAGTGCGCATCCACATTTCACTAGGACGCTTCGGGCGCTGCCATTTTGAATTCATAAACGTCAAACTTTTAAGATTTTACAGATAACGGTCGAACGGGAGACTGAACGTTTCGTATTTCTAGCTAGAAAAAGATAAGCGTCTATACAGGTCGCCCAATGTGAAGGTTGTACGCTTTAGCCTTAATCCTCCACCTTATCTCGGATAATCACCCATAATAACGCCGTTATGAAAATTAATATGTAACTGAAAATTTCAAAAGTACATCTTTGTTCACATTTCATTTAAACTTTAATGTGTTTCTAAATAGAAACTTTGAAACGACATGATAAAATAATATTTTCAATCCCCCTCGTATAGATGAATTCAAAATGGCAGCCTCCTGTATTACTAGGTTCGCGCATCTTGACGCTCATTCTCCCCTCCTCTATTTCTCTGATTCTTACTCAGCGGCTGATCTCGTCAGAATACGTCCAATAAAATTAAATATCTAGTCTAAAGCGTTTAGTTCCTGTTCAGTTATCTGTATCACTGATTACCAATCCATCCCAATCTATGCTACACGAATTACTGAGGTGAGGTCCGTGATCCGTGCCTTCTAGTGACATAACAAATTTCTAACCTGAAAGGTGAAAGTATATAAAATGGCAGGAATAATAAATTTCTATCGTTATGGTTTACAAAGAATAATCCCTCGAATAAATAGACGATTTGTGTCAACATCAAAAAAAAATAATGACACTGCAACAGTAGATGTATGTAACACATCCGCTAAGACTACTGCTGATAAAAACTGGATCAGTTATGGTTTCGATCATACAACTAAAGCAGGCGATAGGAATGCTATGCATTCCATTATGTTTGCATCTATTACACTTTGTATAGTTGTAGCAGGATTCTTTATGGCATACATGCCCGATTATAACCTGAGAGACTGGGCTCAGCGGGAGGCTTTCTTGGAACTTCGTCGCAGAGAACAAAATGGACTGCCATTAGTCGATCCTAATTTTATTGATCCAGCCAAAATAGAATTGCCTTCTGATGAGGAATTGGGTGATAGAGAAATTATAATATAAGGTTTTTGAAATTTGTAAATAGTGTATTTATAAATAAACTTTTATGATTAATTAACTCTTTAATCGTATTTAGAGGGAAAGCAATACTATATTTAAATACGTACAAAATATAGTAGCAATGTTGAACTTATTTTTAAAATATTGTGCGAATTCGACAATTACAAGCAATAAAATACTTTCTCTTTTTAATTTGGAGAATAACAATATGTATGAATCTATAAACTAAATTTGACAGTAATAAATGTTATTGCAATGAAAATTACAAATTATTGTCAGCAAATAAAAAATTTAAATTCTGACACAAAATTCAATAATTTCCTTTTTTATATTATTGCTTACCATTTATATTACATATTGCCGTAAGATTGATGAAAATACCTCTTCGACATAACATAAAACTTTTTTCACGTAGCAAGTTGATTATTATTGAATTTTTTCCAAAGCACTACTTTTTCTCTAAAAGGATTGAAAAAATAAATCAAAAATCCAATAACGCAATAATGTATGTATGTTTGAAGTAATTTGTGTACTTTTTTTTGTAAAAAAAGACACTCGATAATTGTAAAATTAGAGATTAAAGTAGCAATACTTTGATTTTAGGGAATAACATACAAAACCGAAAAAATAAAATAGGGTTGTCTCCTGATATCTCAAATAAAGCTAATATTTATTATTTGTTTTTATGATCAAATGACTAATACAGATTTTTATTTTTTACAAAAACTAGATTTTTCTTAACATTATATTATTATTAAATTTGAAAGATGAAAATGTTAATATAAAAGTAAAATTTAAACATGTATGCTTATATGTGACATGCAGCAAAGGAAATTTAATTTAAATAAAAAACTATTAGTTCCTTCCATCTTTTTGAGTTGTTTGGGGAGAATATTATTTCACAGTTTGGTAAAACATTTTTCTCAAAAAATTTTCCTTTGATAGCATACAAATCATTCTTTAAAAAATGCAAAATGCTTTATTAACAAAAAATTACCACCTTCAGCGACACCTGGTAAAACTGAATGAAACTCTGCCGTAATCTAGGCCCTTACAATCTAAACCAAAAAATGTCAACTTGCGTATTCTAAATTAATTTAAATATTCATTTACTTATTAGAATACATCAAATTATGTCATACCATTTTGGTTTTAGTTTTATTCAGTCACTACTTATTGATGCTTAACTAGAATTACCAAACGGCTACATATAAATTAAATTTTGAAGTTTAAGTCAAAAATTAACAGAAGATTGAAACAAACTTATTCTAAACACAAGCAAAAAAAGTATATAGTCTAAAGGTTTATTATCTACGAACTCATTCCACAATATATGTAACTATTCACAAAATTGTATTTCTGTCTATATTTTCATATTAAATTATTTTACGAATTTATTCTAAAACTAAATAAACTATAAAAATAATTTGCATATTTTTACATCAATAGTGTAACACTATCATAGTTTATACCATTTTTATATTATATATATAAATCCCACTTTGCCTTAAGTAGATTTCACAATATTAAAAGATACCTATTCTATTAGTGTTATGATTGTTAACTTTTATAACCAAGAATTGTTACACATCATATAAATAAATTAAATTATAATTTATGTATTAATACCGTATTTTGATTTCATTTTATCAATTTCTTCTTGTTTCTTTTCTATATCAGTCTTCTTAAATGCTTTGTTGGCTTGATAATACAACACTACTAGGTAACGATTACAAACATTAAAACCAGACAAATGGTCGCAAGCATTTTTCGCATCAAATATGTCTTCAAATACAACAAATGCCGTTCCTCTTGTTTCTGGAGTATTTCCTACTCTTATTTGTCTAATAGCTCCGTATTTACCAAATATGTCATACATTTCTTCAGCTGTTATCTTATACGGTAAGTTTCTAACATATAATATTCTATTTATTTCGGGGGGCAAACGTACCTAAAATATTTCGTTTCTGTAGTCATTACGCTACTAAAAAACTGTACTTACGTTTGCTTTTCTTTGCATTGCCAAAGCCATACTGTAATATTTAAATCAATTAACAAACTATTTTACTGTCAGTATTTTTCTTTTCACAAAATCTTCCCAGATATTCGTATCACAGATTTAAGAATATATTTCAATATGACATTACAAAATCCAACCTCAATTTCCTTGATTTTTGACAGCTAATCTTCTTCTTCTTCTTTGATTGTGGCCTTACACAATTGTGTATCTAGCCCACATATCTTAGGTATGTGATCTACCCAGACCCACTACTCCTTGTTTTCATTTACTTAGGGGAGGCACCCTACAGTACGTCTGGACTTTCCATGTCCCCCAAGTTGATTGTTTCAATTTTTTCTTTTTCTTTCTTGCCTGTGATAGGGGAGTTAGTAAACAGACAGAACAACAAAGGTTTCGACTTTTCGCGCCCCGGGGCAACGGCGGAGCCTTACACAACCGAAAAGTTGCCTCGGTTTTAGAACCCAGGGTGGGAAGAAAGAGGGATTGGGGGTTCCCGAGATCTACCAAAAAGAATACATGTATCATACTTATTGTAATCATATATCTATTGTACACACATATTTATACACAAACCTAGAAAAAATATAGACTTCGTTGGTTCATGATATAGGTCACGTGACACGTGCCGCGTTTTCTAGGGACCTAAGGTCCAAAAAATGGATATTTTATTTGCCTTATATTGGCGGTTGTGCAAATATGATGGCTGCATTGCAATATGATATTAACTAACTAACTTGCTGTCGTTTTAAATGTCATTAAAGAATAATAACTCTATGCATGTGACATTAATGTGACCAATCACAGTAAACAAATGAGCTTTACGCTACAATACAACCAACGCAAATTGGCATAAAAACCAAGTTTTAGAGAGGACCTTTTAGGGCAGCCATGAATTAGCAGTCGCAGGCAATATGACACTGGCACAGTCTATATTTTTTCTATATAAATATATACCCAAATTTACAAAATTGTAAATTGCAAACAAATAAAGAAAAACAAAAATTAAACAAACAAAACCAGTTACACAGGATAAAATTACAAAGTCTGCTTATTATATTTCAGAAATTTTATAAGTACTCCGGACATATGTTAATTTATTCAGGATAATATTTATATTCGTAGGCATTTCTAAATTACAAAGCAAGGCCAAAGCAAAGTACAGGTTAAACCCATAGAAATCATAAAATATATAGAACGCCAGAAGCCTTTACATTAGGCACTCGAAAATAGTCAGACTATGGAGGGGCTTAGAAATCAGCCATCTAGGGAAAACTTAATGTAAGCAGTTGGTTACACTGCATTTTAAACCTAGCATACAATTGAATTCATAACGGAAAGACCATAGAAATCACAAATTAGACGTAAAATTTTCATATTTTGAAATTCCCGCCTATTAGTGTGAAGCTGCCTCGTTAGTGTAACCAACTTATGAAAGCTAAGTTACTGTAATATTACCAGACTCGCGTTTTCTCCATAGGTTGACTATTTTCGATACCTCTTTTGGCGTTCTATATATTTTATGATTTCTATGGTTAAACCTGGGAATTTTCGAGATTTCGCAGTCAAATAAAATATCAAGATTCCCCACCTGTCCTCACTCGCAAAAAGGACTTTCCGCCACTCCGATTCTATATTTATGTACATCTGACAGCTAATCTATTTATTTATTATACCGGGTGTCCCATCTGTCATCGTGTCTGCCATCTGCCATCATAAAGTGTCACTTAAATGAAATTGACTGGAATGCTCATCAAGCTGCGTTAACGGATTACTTGTGGTCAGCGCCATATTTGTTTTGTGTCACCTAGCAATGGTGGAGCAATAAAGATTTAGCTGATTCATTGAAATGTACGATATGGAATACGTTTAGTTCCATTGCGCATCCAAATAAAGGTACCACACCTAGAAGCAGACAAAAGGAGGCACATGAAACTCAGCAATGACATACTTCATTGGTTATGTATGTGGGTGCGAGAGAGACAACCATCTGCACGTACGATATGAATTGTGCTCTTAATTTGCCATTATAATGTTTGTAAACACGTCATTGGCGTACAGTGTGGTTTCTTCTTTTATTTTGTCTTGCTGGTTATGATTAATTGAATTCTGGAATTATTTGGTGCTATATGCTGGTTAATTTTACAGTCCCTTATAAAACATGACATGTTCCAACAATAACACCCACAAAAATACACAAAGAATAACACTAACAAGATACAAGATAAATTCATGTACTGGTTACCACCCTGTACGCCAATGACGTATTTACAAATAAAATAATGGGAAATTTAGAACACAATTCATATCGTACGTGCAGATATGATTATCCCTCTCGCACCCACATACATATAACCAATGAAGTATTTCTTTGCCGAGTTTCATGTGCCTCTTTTTGTCTACTTCTAGGTTTGTCACTTTATATGTTTGCGCAGTGAAACTAAGAGCATTCCACATCGTACATTTCAGTGTACAATGCAAGATCCACAGATCATTGAGAAAAAAAGGAAAACCGGTAGAGAAGATATTTTTCTATAGGAAGACCACAGAATCAATAACTCAAAATAGATCGTCCCCCGAATTCTGATTACTGATGCTGCTTTCCATTTGCCACAATACTCAGTTATTCTTACCTCAGTTTAGATGAGTGCCGTTCCTTTTGCAATAATGAAGTAAGCCAAACTGAGAATGTTTATCTCCCTCATTACCGATGCACCACAATCTCTTGAGCTTGGCTTGTAGCTGAGAAATTTGACTTATGCCCCTATATCTTATACTTAAAACTTATGCCGCATTCACAAGTTATTTTATTAAGTTCTGTCAGTTCTGTGACTTTTTAAAAGTTGTTATTAAACCAATTTATTTTTAAGTTAATTTTTTTTTCGAAAACTACATGCGAGTGCCGAAATCTGACTTTAGATTCGTGATCAGAACCCTCGAAAAATGGGGGTAGGATTTTTTTTGTTAAGAAGAAATTTTTACGCTGTTGTTTACCAACATTTTTTTAGACATTCTGAACTTTGACAATTTTGAGATTTTCAACAAAGGACGTTCGCTTCGCTAAATTCGTCGATTTATGTTCCTTTTACATGATGAGCTAAACTGAATGGGTTAGATAATCTTATCTCACTTCACACTCACACCTCACAAGTAAAAGGAAACTACTTTTGACAATCTAGTGACCTTTATCTCAAATATAAATAAAGGCCACTGCCACAAACCTAGAAAAAATATAGACTGTGGCAGTGTCATATTGCCGGCGACCGCAAATTCATGGCTGCCCTAAAAGGTCCAAATCGCTAAAACTTGGTTTTTATGCCAATTTACGTTGGTTGTATTGTAACGTGAAGCTCATTTGTTTACTGTGATTGGTCACATTCTTTAATGACATTTAAAATGACAGCAAGTTAGTTAATTTCATATTGCAATGCAGCCATCATATTTGAACAACCGCCAACATAAAGCAAATAAAATATCCACTTTGTGGACCGTAGGTCCCTAGAAAACGCGGCACCTGTCACGTGACCTATATCATAAACCGACGAAGTCTATATTTTTTCTAGGTTTGTGGCCACTGCACCACAGAATATATAATACCACTGCACTGTCAAAGCACTCGAAACGAGGCGATTCTTATTATCAGAATACTGGAGCTGATCTAAAAATAAGAATAGTCTTGGATCCCAAAGCATTCGTGAAACGCACAAACCTAGAAAAAATATAGACTGCGTCGGTTCCATAGAAATCATAAAATATATAGAACGCCAGAAGCCTTTACATTAGGCACTCGAAAATAGTCAGACTATGGAGGGGCTTAGAAATCAGCCATCTAGGGAAAACTTAATGTAAGCAGTTGGTTACACTGCATTTTAAACCTAGCATACAATTGAATTCAAAACGGAAGGACCATAGAAATCACAAATTGGACGTAAAATTTTCATATTTTGAAATTTCCGCCTATTAGTGTGAAGCTGCCTCGTTAGTGTAACCAACTGATGAAAGCTAAGTTACTGTAATATTACCAGACTCGCGTTTTCTCCATAGGTTGACTATTTTCGATACCTCATTTGGCGTTCTATATATTTTATGATTTCTATGGTCGGTTCATGATATAGGTCACGTGACAGGTGCCGCGTTTTCTAGGGACCAGGGACCCGGACCTAAATGTAATAACGGTACCGGTTCGGTTACGGTTCACTAAGAAAAGTATTATTTCGGTTTCGGTTCGGTTACGGTTCACTAGTTGATATTTTGGTCCGGTTCTGACCAGCTTTTTCGGTCCAAAGGGTTCTTATCGGTTTTCCCTTGTGACGTAATATAATTACAATTATAGTGAAATTCCTATGATCGCTTTTAATTTTTTTTCATTTAATTATGCATTTGTAAAATTCTACTAGCAAAATTTAAGTACAATAATTTATTAAGTTACTCCACGAGTAACATTGAAATGGCATTGCAATTTTTATGTCCTATATACAGGCTGTATCACACAAGAGGGCCACTCCCATGTATCTCGCTTAATATGCGAGACACGTCAAAAATATTTTATTGTTTTTTGTTGCATTTTTGGAGGTCTTTATGCTCGTAAAAACAAATTTGAGATCCATGGTCAACTTTATGAGTAATAACAAAAAAACCTGTAAAGTGCCCAAATTTTAAGGCTGTCTAACTTTTTTATTTTAAGAGATAGAGAAAACTTATTGGTAATAAATTTTTATTGCAAAATTGATACCTTCCACCTGATATAAACAGATTTTTGAAATATCGTATGAATTTCGCTGCGCCCTCTAGGCGGATACAAATTTTTATTGAAGCAGGCTATGGCCAAAAAAATTGCCTGTTTTTTCGTCTTTCATGCAATATACTACATGTTGCCCTTATCTTTCGTATATATTACATTTTTTTCAATTTTAGTTTAAAAAAATGTACCTAAATATTTTCGTGTTGCTCAAGATAATGTAGAATATATCTGATATATCAATACATTTTCCTTTATATCTCAGTAACCACTGGAACAAATATATAAGTATATAATATGGATGTAATCAGAATTGTATGCTTTTTAAGAATTTAAAAAAATACATAAGGTTTTGCATTTAAAAAAAATTACTTCGGTAAATAATTTTTTTAATTCGATGTTCTATTGTTTTTTTTTTCTAAGGCACGTCGAATCATCTATAAAAATGACACAATTTTTGTATTTAACATTTTTAACTATGACATTAAAACCACAAATCGAGTGAGAGCGTTACGCTGGACACCCTGTACATGTCCTAGATAAAATTGGTACATGTCATAAGCAGGTATAAGTTGAAATAAAATAAATATATACATGGATTTATAAAAAATAAAGACTCTCTAAGCACTTGTCGGTAGATAAATCCATAGAAACACAACAACAACGGAAGCTTAAGCAATACCGAAATTAACCCAAAAAACCGTTTTAATTTTTTCCGGTTCGGGTTCGACACTTGGAATATACTAAAACATGAGATATGTGTTCAGTTTCGGTTCCGGTCCACAAAAAAATTACGGTTCTGGTCCGGTTTTCTGTCCAAAAACGGTACGGTCCGGGTCCCTGCTAGGGACCTACGGTCCACAAAATGGATATTTTATTTGCTTTATGTTGGCGGTTGTGCAAATATGATGGCTGCATTGCAATATGAAATTAACTAATTTGCTGTCATTTTAAATGTCATTAAAGAATGTGACCAATCACAGTAAACAAATGAGCTTCACGTTACAATACAACCAACGTAAATTGGCATAAAAACCAAGTTTTAGCGATTTGGACCTTTTAGGGCAGCCATGAATTTGCGGTCGCCGGCAATATGACACTGCCACGGTCTATATTTTTTCTAGGTTTGTGGTGAAACGGTTATGATCAATACATATTGATAAAAAGAAGGCGGCTAATCAACTAATCTTCTCACATACTATAGAGCATCTGCGGCACGTGATCAAAGTAGGCGTGGCTACTGGCTTGGAGGATAAACAAAGAAAATTATAACCTCAAACGTATTTATTAAAGTGGTTGTGTTCTGGTATTTGGTAGTAGTTTTCAAATTTGTTGTGTTAAATTTTCGTATTATTTTGTGATATAATATTCTAGAGTATATATAAATCATGTATAGTGATTATTACTATACATTAGACACTGAAAGTGCTAAAAGGTATAGAGATAAAATTAGTGTAATTGGAATAGATCCATACATATTAAATCTAGCAGAATGTAGTGGCAATGAAGATTTTCCTAAAACTTTGTATCCAGATATTGTCAATTATCTGCTTTATAATAAAAGTGCTTATACACACGAGGACTTTAAGGTATATAAAGGTTTAGAAGCATACAAGCAAGCTACATGTGGATGGGTGAAAAGAGTAGCTGTTAAGAAAATTGATAAATATATTTTAGTATTAGGAAAGGTATGTCTTATATTCAGAGTTAAACATTATTGTTTCATGTATTAATTGCAGGTTATGCATTCACAAAAGCTAAATGACCAGTTATTAAAGCCCTGGATCATAACGAAAGATGATGGAAGTGTTCTATATGCACACTGTAATTGTATGGCAGGGTTAGGTGAGGCATGCACCCATATCTCTGCTGTATTATTTTATATCGACATTACTAATCGGAGATCTGAAATATCGCCCACTGATGTGAAAGCATATTGGGTAGCTCCATCAAAACCTTCCGAGCCTAAAAGAGTTGTCGATATTAATTTTGCTGTTCCATCAACATCAAAAGCTGTAAATGATACACCTGTTTTTGTCAGAGAAGAAAGCTCAACAAAAATACCATCTTTAAATAAGGATGAATTAGTTTCCGTTTTGACAACTTTGAAAAAACCGAAGAGGATGTGTACTTCACACTGTTATACCACCATTTTCAAAAGAATTAACTGAAATGCAAGCAGAAAACAGACAGTATATTCTAAGCAATCTGTACAAGTTGGAGTACGAACAGGAGTCTGTACAAAAATTAATAGAAATAGGTAAGAATTTTTATATCTTGGAATTAAGTACTTCATAACAAAATACTTTTGTAGGGTCACATCTAGACTTGCGTATATCAATTGATGTATGTAAGGAAATAGAAAGGAAACTAATAAACAAGCCAACTCAAGAGCGTGGTTCAACTTTAGGGCTGGGCGCATCACAGCATCCAAATTTAAAGCAGTTTGTAGAACCAAATTAGAAAAACCTTCATTGTCTCTAATCAAATCTATTTGCTATCCTTCGAGTACTAAAATCAAGACCAAAGCTACCATATATGGATGTGAACACGAAAAGGATGCTTTAAAATTATTCAGCAAAAATGGAAGAGAGCCACATAAGTTTTGGCGCAGATCCAGTTGGTTTATGTATAAATCCAGAGTATCCTCATTTTGGAGCTTCTCCCGATGGTCTAGTGTCCTGTGATTGCTGTGGATTAGGTTGTGTAGAAATAAAATGCCCTTACTGTGCAAAAGATTTGGACCTGGAAGACTTGCAAGTCTTAAAACAGTAGGCATTGAGGAAGTAGATGGAAAGATGCAACTTAACGAAAACCATGCCTACTATTACCAGGTTCAAATGCAGTTAGGAATCACTAAATTAGCATATTGCGACTTTGTTGTCTGGAATAAAAATAAATTTATGATGGAAAGGATTTATTTTGGAACAAAGAAAGTAAAGTTGCATCAGAATTTTTTATAAAGTAATTTTACCCGAATTACTAGGAAAATTCTATACAAAAAGTATCGATTCCAATCCATCCAATGAATGGTCTATTGAAGAAACAGGAACAGAATAGAAATAAATGTTTTAATTTTTATTAGCTTAAAACCTTTAAAAGTAAGATGTATACTCGCGTCAAGAATTCAGGCGACTTACGTCATACGAACAAATGAATAATTCATTATATTTAAGAAACTACAACTGTGGGTAACAAAACTATAAACTACAGTAAATGTTTTCATTATATATTGCACTAAATTGCAAAATTGTTTGTTGTTTTGAACGCGACCAAATATCGAAAATTACGTTGACAAAGACAATTGCCTAATGTCAACCATGGCGTAGACATCTGAATTCTTGACGCGAGTTTATCTATGATGTAAAATTATTGAATAAATTACAATTGTCACAATTATAAATTTTATTTAACATTATCTTAATATATAAACATATGTACAAATACAAGTTGCACTATAAAGAAGTTACTATAACATACAAGATACAAGTAGAACGCTAAAAAAAAATGTTTAAATATGCTATAATTTAAAAACAAATGAAAATAGGATAAGGACATATTAGTTTTTTTTAGTATATTGTGTTCAATACAGTCCTGGAGATTGGTGCGTTCCTCCCGACTGTTAATCTAATGGTATGATAGAAGGAGATAAATTAATAAAAGCACAGCAAACAACAACAATTTTATCGATTATAATATCATCAGTTGATGTTTCTCTTAGTATTTGAAGGGCAGTGTATCCTTTAAAATGGTGTATTTTTGAAGCATTCCAATTACTCGTTCAACATGAATTCGAACATTTGCTGTTTTCTAGTACTTTCAATCTCTTTAGCAGATAATTGTTTTCTACCTTTAGAAAAAGCTGGTGTGACTAATTCTGCAAAACACATTTTAACAGAATCAGATATAAGAAATCCTCTATCTGCTACGACAAGGTCGCCTGGTTGAAGTCTATCTAAAGAGCCGGAATGCTCCGTTATAAATTTATCACTAGCTCTGCCACCATAAGCATTTGATACAAAACAAATAACACCCTGTGGAGTAATACCAATCAAAAATTTTACAGTATGATGATGCTTATAATTGGACCACATTTTAGCAGCTGCATCTAAATTTGATGGTCGCTCCGTAAAAACCTCGAAACAATCTATAATGACTGTGATTCTTTTTCCAAAATGTTCTTGAAAACAACGTGGTATATTTTCGATCAGTTGTTGACGGTCAGGCCACACAATGCAAGTCTAAATTTAAAAAATTGTATTATTACAGATAATAATATGGTTAAAGAATTATTACCTTTAATCGATTGTAAAGAACATCAATAGTTCTATAAAATGTACGAGCTGCTGTTGTGTGATGGATATGAAATCTGAAACCTAAATCTTTAAATGGTATGTTTAATCGTAATTTCATAAGTGTTAAAATTAGCTGTGCAAATTTTGAAATAACAGACGAATCTGGTAAGTAATTTTCGATAACATCATATATACATTTTACATATTTAAATTCAGGAAATCCAGTATAATATAATGTGAAGTTGTCATTGTTTTCAAAAGAGGAAATATTGAATTGTAATTTATCGACCAATTTCTGCAAATCATAATTTTTTTTGTCCCGTTCTAAAATTTCTTGATGTAATTTCTCTATTTCCTGTTTCTGCTGATCAACTATATCTTCTACTTGTGTTTCTGGATCATTCACAAAATTTTCCAATCCTACTTGTGATTCGTTAAGCAAATTTATCTAATGAAAACAGAATCTTTATTAAAAAATATCCAAGAAGTTTAAACCCCCGATTCTGGAAATAAGTAATTCTTCTCACCAAAATTGCATTTATAACACTAAAGGAGTTTCATGCCAAATAATCTAAATTACCTGCAAAATAAATATTTATTTAAAACTAGAAAATCGTACTCAGGTATTCATTCTACAAAAAAAGCTTTTTGTAAATTATTTCACAAAAGATTGCAAACATTTGAACACATAAATACCAGAAATATATTCCAGTTTTAAACAAAGCTTTCCAAAAGTAGATGTCTACAGAATAAAATAAAAATGTACTCTCCTGAAATAAGTTGCTACCAAATAAAATAAATACATATGCAGCTGTGCTCCTTTTGCACAACTACGGAAGATTATATGAACACTTATTTTTAACCTCTTTTCTTCATTTAATATTTTTCGCTTTTTACTCTCTCATATCTATCTTTACTGGATTCCTTTGATAAGATACTGGATTGATAACCCATATTCACAGAAGGAATCCAATCTGGATTATTTCTGTCATCCAAATTTGCAGGTTTCCTAAGGCATATTAATAATATATAATTTTTGCTTTTGTATTTGTTTGTAACATGGATATATATTCTCACCTGATAGAAAATGTTTTGAACATATCCTTCCACATTTAATTTTAGATTCTGTAAGATCAGCCCTTTTCAAACTATTTATCCAGGCCTTTCGCCTCTCAGATTTTAACTGGTTAATTTGTTTGTGACTGTCAAATTCAGAAGGAATTCTAAAAAGCTGAAATTGTCCCTCTCAGAATTACTTCCACAGTTCACTACCATACAAAAATTAGGCATTTTGCATTTTCAAATATAAATAAAACTAAAATATTTTGTATTATTAACTGCAATAAATGCGAAGTTACGTTACATATAAAATTTGTTTATCCTCCAAGCCACGACCTTGAAAATCGTGACGTCACGTGCAGATGCCCTATAGAAGTCTGTGAGTCTCATAGAAAAAGTATCTTTTTCTGGTAAATCTTCCAATCCCAATCATAATCGTATCGTAGTAGTGAACCTAGTGAACCTTAGTGAACGGTCACAGATCATTGGCCGAATGAACGGTGGAGTAGTGGTATCGGATCGAATTATCATAATTCATATCATTCATATATGTCAAAAATTTGCCGGAGCACCGGAGTGCCCAAAAATATAAATATACATATTGAGTGTACATTAAGTACAAAATGTCCAATGTTGTAGATACTTTAATAGAAATGGGCTTTAGCAAAGAAAGGGCGTAGGTAATATTTGATGTATTCTTTAAAAATTATAACCTAGAATTTTATAGCGAATTAGCAGTAAATCGAACCGGTAGTAATGATGTGCAAACTGCTATGGATTGGTTGTTGTCTCACGAAGAAGAAATAGGGCCTTCTGACTCAACTGTTGCCACAGAAGTACAGCAAGATACTAATGTTAGTGTATCGACTGAGGAAAATACTTCTGAAGCAGTTCCTGAAGCTGCTGCAATAGCTAAATCTATTCAGTGTGATGATTGTGGAAAATTATTTAAAACTAATGAAGAAGTGGAGTTCCATGCTTCTAAGTCAGGTTGAATGATTTTTGTTTATGCTGTCTATATATTTTCTAAGTATATCGATCTATAATGGTGGTTAGCGAAACTGTGAGATTCATATCTTTATGCAGAGATTAATTTTTATGCTTACAAAGAGAACTTTCATGAGAACATTAAAAGAAAATTGAAAAATATAAAACAAAAGGTATTTTTGTTAAGATCCAGAACGGCTTCACATACACATACAAAATTACGCAATTAGCTGACAAATACAACTAGGTTTTTTATTCTTTAGGAAATCAAATGTGTTGTTGCAGCATTATGATGTTTCAAAAATAAGATATTAGTATCCAATTAAAATTTGAAGAAATATAACTAACAAAGAAAATATAAAATATTAAAACTAAGAAAAAACCTCTGTTTCCAGTTGATTATGGAAAAAATAACATTAATTAGCAAGCTCAAACCTAAGGTATAAAGAAATAGAAACGATTTTAATTTAATCTCTTTAAATTTTTTTTATGAGAATACCTACTATTAAATTTTCTATTCTATAAATTTTTGATAAGTTTATAAATGTAGTATAGGTTTACTAATTTTTATAAGGATTTTTAGGATTACATCTTAAATTTATTTTAATCTGCTTTTTAAAGAGACTGCCCTGTATGAATTGCCAATAATTTACTTACTAATCATATATTGCCTGAGAATGTTTATATTAATTTTTGAACATGACTGATAATCCTATCTATAAAGATATTAATTTGCTCTTTTTTAATATCTTACATTTAACTTTTTATCAAATTTTATTAATTACATTATTAGAACATTATTATAGCTAAAATATTCTAGTCACTTTTCCAAAAATTGTTATTATTATAATGTGTATTATAGTTTTGTTCGTAAACCTTCCACTGCTGCACTAGTGTAGTAATACGTTGTTCGTTTATTGCAGTGTAGCCAAGTGCAAGTATACCCAGGTGTTCGAAAATTCCAGTGTAGTGTAATAGTGCAGACACTACTACACCGGCTAACAAGGTGGTGTAAAGTGTAGTGTAGTATATTTGTGGCGCGAAAATTAAATTCTTATCAGAAATGACACATCTTGGTAGATATTTTTAAACATCATAACCTTAAGAGTAATAGGTTTTCGTTTTGTCCATGTTTTGTCTCAGAAATGGATAATTCCGAAATATGCAAAGAGGCATATTTACAGTATAATAACGAACCTTGTCTGGAATTGCAGGGATATAAATTTGTTTTTGGTGGTAATCTGGTAATTATTGATGATACCTACCTACGTTAATTTAACTTTTAAGATATGTACTAATGTTATACCTAAATGTATTATTTTATTCTGAAAGAGAGATTTTTGTGCCTCAGTCAGAAATTGACACTATTAACTTCGGAGGAAAACCAGAATAATTACGTTGAATATGATGGGGAAGTTAAGACTGATTTTTAGAAACACAATTACGAATCAGCTTTCAGAGGAATGTTCAGCCAGTCAAACACTACCAATAAAATCAGAATAGAACGAGGACAATTCAAAATTATTAATTTCTTTGTATAAAAAATTCAGATAAAATATGCATAAAAAAATTTTTGTATGTATTTTGAATATTAATTCATTAAAAATTTATGATTATGATGATATTTTATGATTTCTATTTAGCAATATTTGATTTTACTCTGAAATGGCTGATAAATTCGTGATATCATAATTTACAATTAGTTCAATCAGTGGTACAACAAAACCGGATAGCAAATTAGGTTATGCCAGTTTTAAGTTTACCCAACTTGAATTTACGAACAGCCAAATGTTTTCTCTAAAAGTGGTGCACAATTATTATTTCAGTGTAACACTGAATTCCACTACACTACATTACACTACACTTTGTGTAGGTTTACGAACAAAGCTTATATGTGTCTTTGAATTTCAAATGTCAGACATCTTTATCAAAAGAATTTCCTTTTCATGGCTGTGTACTTCCCCTAACCTCTATCTATAAATAGAAATGACATTATTTGTTGATTATTTTGTGATTAGTCATATCACTTATATTTAGTGGATGATACCAAGAAATTATTGTTATTTATACATTTTTAAATACAAATCCTTCTAGTTACATAATTTATATTATTCAGGTCATGAAAATTTCTCTGAATCGACGGAAGAAAAAAAACCATTAACTGAAGAAGAGAAGAAAGAACAGCTAGCTAAAATTGAAGCAAAACTCCGGCAACGTCGTCTGGAAAGGGAAGCGAGAGAAAAAGAGGAAGCATTATTGAGAGAAAAAAATAGGATTAAAACTGGCAAAGAGCTGTTAGAGGCCAAAAAGAAACATGATGAACTGGAAATGAAAAAAATTATAGAACAGAGAAAACGTGAGAAGGAAGAAGAAAAAATGGCCAGGCAAAGAGTAAGAGACCAAATCGAACAGGACAAACTTGCTAGGAAAGCGAAATTTAGTGGTGCTACGACAGCTGAACCAATTTCATCACCTGTTATAGAGCCGACTGTTGCAAAACCTGCTAGCAATAGCTATTCCGAAGTTAAACTCCAAATTAGACTTCCAAATGGTTTAGCTCTCACACAAACATTTGGCGCAAAGGAGCCACTATCTGCTGTTAGATTATATGTTGAAATGAATAGACAAGATGCTGATGGGCCCTTCAACTTAATGACAAATTTTCCTCGGAAAGTGTTTATGTCTGATGATTATGATAAACCATTGGAGACACTAGGTAACTACATGTTTTTGCAAAATTATTTTGGTTGTTATTTGTTTAGATAATTTGTTTTTGGTATTCGCTATTTTTCTGTGCAAGTAGATGAAAAGAGGGTAGAGTGGTCCACAATCGACAATAAGTAGCGTAATGATTTTTAATCCAGAAACTGCAATTTTACTAAAGTAGACAGCTGAAAATCTAGAGAGTGACTAATCGCTAGCTTGTAGACAAGCGCGACGGGCGAAGGATGCTAGTAGCAACAATTCATAGGCGTACTAAATTTGAAGGCGATCAGATAAAATATATACAAAAATAATTGTATTGCATAACATCTATTATTTTTAGTAGATACAGTGATATAACAGTGTTTGCCAATTTCGAAGCCTTAGATAATAAAAATGAAAAGAATTATTTCCAAATTTAAAGTTTTTATCTTGTATTATAAATTACCCACGGTCGAAAATAATTCAAGAATGACTAATTCACAACACAGAGATGAGTGTGTCACTTGAAAAGAGTTCAAAGCACACAATATTATCAAAAATAAGTTGCTGTCGACTGAACCTAGCATATTAACAATTTACTTTAAATGTGCCCTCTGTGTCTTCCTCTACAAATTAGAATGCCGTCCTTTTGGACAGCGCTTGCCCACCACCACTCACACCTACCTGATGCACACCGCAGATATCACACTTAAGCCTTGTCCTCATAGACGTGAAATTCACGGATATTTGCACAAATTTTGCAACTTTTCTTTTAATTATTTATGGCGGAGAATCTCAACTTTTGACAAATTTTGCAAAACAGTACAAATATTATTGCTACTTTAAAAATTTGTTTAAAAAAAATAGAATGTACAGGGGACAAATACAATTGTAAAAAAAATCAAAAACAGGCAGTAGTAAATTAGCATGAAAAGTAGATTATGAACCAATGAACCACTCCTTATCTTTGCAGATGCACAAAACATTTTATTAAATATAATGCTCAAGACACAAGCGCATTTGTCACAAGAGTGTCTTAAACCTTGTACGCACTATGGCATATACTAGTCCAAGAGCCAGCGCCAAAAAAAATCTCCGAATTTACTAAGCCTAGTTTTTTCATAGTTTATGACAGTGGTTGCGTACACAAACATACTGCGGTCAGTCAAGCGAAACTGAGAACAGGTGTCTCAGGTACGCTATCGAAGCTGTCGTACCTGCCGAGGTAATAAAATGAATTTACTAAGCCTGAAAATTGTTATACAAGTAGTATATTGCATATAAATAAAAGTTATGACAGTTAGTCAGCTAAGTGTGGGGACGGAGCTGGTTAGTCAGCCGCAATGTATGTACAAAAAAATAAATACTGTGCAATTCGTTTAATATACTTCAAAACGTTTGTGATGGTATTAAATGTTATATCAAACATAAAAAAAATGGTCAGTCATCTATTTAATGGGACAACGCCCGTCAGTCAGCAAAAATAGAAATAAAAATTTTGTGCACGCGCTTGGCGTTGCAGGCGATTTGAAATCAGAGTATATAGCAAAGAGCACAGGCATACTCGCAGGTAATATAAGACCGAATTTATGTACACAATAGCTCGGCGTTATTGTACCTATAGAGATAGATGCTCTGTTGTCCCCACCACTTAATATCTCTGCTCGGAAATATAACGGCTTTTCTGTCAAATAGCATATGTCATGATTCAACAGAGGTGAGTGACGCATACATTGCGGCTGACTGACTGTCATAACTTTTATTTATATGCAATATACTACTTGTATAACAATTTTCAGGCTTAGTAAATTCATGTTATTACCTCGGCAGATACGACAGCTTCGATAGCGTACCTGAGACATCTGTTCTCAGTTTCGCTTGACTGACCGTAGTATATTTGTGTACGTAACCACTGTAATAAACTATGAAAAAACTAGGCTTAGTAAATTCAGAGACTTTTTTTGGCGCTGGCTCTCCATCTATACCCTGAAAGATTTTAAACAAGTCTATGCCAGTGGTGACTTGTGGACCTAAGAACAGGTGAATTTGATATTCTTTATTAAGAGAAGTATCTAAACAAATGTATTTATTTTTTAAATATGTCTATTCTTCGATCTTTTAAAACTGTAAACATATGATGTCTTCGTAAAATGGTTTCCAAATTTATAAGTATGGTTTCTGTTCTTTAGTTACACAGATAAGTTTTAACTCTTTTGAGGCAAGAAAAACTTCAAATATTCATAACAAATGTAAAAGACAAAACACCCCACACGCAAATAACAATATTTCTGGCCCCCTATAAACAAGCAAATAGCTCTCAACACTCGCAAATTTTGGTCAGCTGCACACTTCCTCGTCATAGCCGTAAAAAGGCTGATGAACTGCAGCGGATTCTGACTAATGCCAATTCCTCGACACTTCTTGCTCATGCATTGTACGAAATCAGGAAGGCAATGTTTTTATGAGAAGGCGTTTAACGCCTTACGTTTTGTAATAATTATTATTCTTTTTTTATTTGTTGATTTTGATAAATTATGGGATCCACATCATGTATTTAAAAAAAAAAATAAACTGCCTTGTTTATTTTTAATACCTATTGAAATATAAATTTATAATAGATTAAAAATAATTTGAAGTGGTGCATACAACAGGTAATTTTAGGTGAACCTGCATCCTGCATTACTTGGCGAGCTGCCACTCATCTATGCATACATAGATTTAGTCTTAAATTTTGATATAGTAATGAAAATGGTAAGAAAAATGTCATGGGACAAGTTGGAATTTTGTTGCAGGACGTGTAACATGTTTACCTAGATCAGAGATTATAAATACACTAGATAATCACCGTCCATGTAGTTACTGGACGCGGTAAAAATGGATGCAGAAATTGATTAGTGTGGATGCAGGCCACCAATGCTCTTCTAGCGCTAGTGTATCTCATTCGGTTTTTTGTTGTTACATCTGCCAGCGATTACGGGCCTATTCGGATTTCCCGGACAACCCTTTTCTACCTGCACCAGAGATTGTGTATTTATAATCTCTGGGTAGTGCCCTGCCATCTCAGGCGAAGGTTCCGCTTGACCGCACTACAAGTCTGGTTTAAAGAATTATATAAATTTCTGAATTCGGCATGCCACCGACCTCTACATGGAACTTATGAAACTATTTTTACCGCGTCCAGTAACTACATTTACGGTGATTATCTAGTGTATTTATAATCTCTGTTCTAGTGTGTACAGGACTTGAAATAGTACAAATTATTTTCTTGTTATTTTGATAAATAAAATTAATTAAAATTTGTTAGCAAAATATCTCTAACCAATTTATTGACTAATTTAATGATTTTTTTCAGGCTTGGCTCCTACAGCAACTTTATTTGTACAGAAATCTTAAGATGCCTTATATATGACTAGTGCTAGTTATATATAAGAAAGCTTCCATCTCATCATAGAAGCTTTAACTGAAATGATATTTTACTTCAGTTTATTACTGTAAGTCATACTTTTATTTTCTTTTTTTTTTGTTATCAGTTTTTTAAATAATTATTAGTAATTGGAAACTAAACTATACAATTTTTTGTGTGTGTGGAATATTGAAAATAAAATAGTGTTTATATTTTTCAAGATTACTGTGTACCTCATATTACGTGTCCTTTGCCTTTGACCTCCCCGATATTTTTTAAGTCCAATTAATTTTTCAATTTACTGTGTTAATTTGGAAACTTCTCTGTGATATAATGGAAATATTTCAAAATAGAAAAATTTCCCGATATTGATTTTTTTTTTAAAAGAGACATATTGTCATGTTCCTTAGGTTTTAGTTTCTGAGATACAGGAATTATTTTATAAAAGATGAAGATTCAATTTTATAAGTGAAAAAAAATATATATATATATACCTATACCCACTCGCGTCAAGAATTCAGACGTCTTACGTCATGGCTGACGTTACACATTTGATTTTCTTGTCAACGTAATTTTCAATACTTGCAATTTAGTGCAATATACAGGGTGAACCTTAAATAAGTACAAATATTTTAACCAGCAGTATAGTTCACTGTGTAGAACACATAATTAATAGTTTTTTTAACAAAAAAATCAGAAATAAAAATTTTAAATAAATTTTGTAATTTTTCTGTAGAAAACTTGTTGAGAACCGCTGCTTTCATACATTTATGAGTCATAGCACTGCAGATTGAACGTGTGGTTCACAGTGTTGCCAGTGTTACACAAATGTCTTTGCTTTTCTTGATATTAAACGCATCAAGCTGCTATTTTCTTATTTAATATTGTGTGTACCTTTATTTTTAAAATATGTTTCACTGATTAAAGTGCAAAGTCACTTTATGGTTCTGGATTCGAAATGGTTAATACTGACTCATTTGGTGTTATGTGGCAAAAATTAAATTTAATATGCTGTGAAAATTATAGTTTTTTGTTATTCTTCATAAAATAACTTAAGGATATTGTGTCTCTTTCTAACAGTGTACAATGATATTTAACTTGTGACGTGGATTACTGATTAAATAGTTAAAAGCAGTATAATGCAAACTTTTAGTGTAGTATATGGTTTTATTACTATCAGTTGCAGTTTCTTAAATATTTTGATGAGAATATAATGAATTATTCATTTGTTCGTATGACGTAAGTCGTCTGAATTCTTCGTTTAAAATTTTGTCGCGAGTATATATATATTCAGGAGATAGTTAGATATAACATTTAAATGACATTTAATATCTAATATTTAATAGGGTTGAACAAATTTATTGTAAGAGCTGCCGGCTGAACTTTTGAAATATCTTAAAATTTAGATATACTTTTTAAAAATACTTTTAGGTTCATTGCTAACTGTGGTCATGCATTTTAAATCATATTAATTTAATCATGCATTTTACGAAACTGTTTAAACGACGGTATCTACCTCAATTTTTTAAATAACTATATGGGTACCAGTTCATTTTAGGCATAATGTAGGAATTTAAATTTTTGTGTTAATTTCTTAAAATCTTGCTAAAGTCGCCGAATATGCTTTTTCCTATTTTTCTTGGTGAGGTCAATGTTTAGTATTAAAATTTTGAATTAATACATGAAAGTAATAATTGAAATTGAAAATGCAGCTTCCTTCTTCCCTCCCATTTACCATATTTTCCTATTGTTCTGTTGCTGTTTTGATCTTTACTATTATTTTTCTTCTATTGCCCTCTATTATTTATATCCTTTTTTTGTGGTCCGTCCTTTCTCTTTTTTGGTAATAACTTTTATATGTTGTGTACTTGTGCTATTTGGTTCCATTATTTTCATCACTTGTTGTGTTATTTTGTTCTTTCGTCTTTTTATTTAATTTCTTCATTTCACATTTAATTTGTTCTACTCATATTTTTTTCTAGTGTCTAACCTACACTGTATACATTTTAAAAGAGGTATACTTGTAGGTCGCAAAAATGCATCATTTTACAGAAAATTGAATTTAAAGTTAGATTTGTAAAAGTAATTACTCTACATTTGACACTGCTAATCTAGTAAGCAGCTGTCTGACAGATATTTCAAAAACAAACAAATTTAATAAAGATTTTGTTTTTGCTATTACCTTTAGATTTAAGTGTCATATAAGAACAACATTACTAACTGTAATAACTTATTGAATGAATAATTTACAGTAATCTATGTATTTGAAACCTTTTTCATAATTTGAGTTCAAATACCCAAATAAAAAAAATAATTTTAACATATATACTCTTTCGTTTCTTGAGTCAATTTCTCATTTTTAATATCTTGTTTAAATAATAATAGTGTTTAATTTTTTTGCTCTATTTGCTCCTACTTCTAATTTTTCAATTTTTTAGATATTCATAGGTTTTCACGAGGGATGTTATTACCTCAAGCTCTGTTTTTTTTTTGTATTTATTCTTGTCCGGTTAATTTATTTGTTATTTATTACCACCGTCTTACTCTTTCGGTGTTTGTTTCCATTTTATATTTCTTCTATTCGTATATTTATCTTCAAATTTTTCTTCAGTAGGTACATAATATCAATACAATCGATCTTTCCCAAAATTTTTATGTTTTAAACTGTTTCTAAAATATCGAATTGGGAATTTTTCAAACTGACGTATGTTGATGCGTTATACTTACATTGGGTGTATTCAGGTAATTTGCAGCGATCTAGAGTGCTGTAACCCTTTTCAGCTTGAATTCGCTAAATAACTTTCGGTTTGACTGACAAATGTCAATTGTAAAAGTGATGAATGACATTTGACTTAAATGGATGTTGTTGTTGTTAGATTACATGTATGGTTTGGGGCAGAAGGTGTAAAAGTAATTCATTTTACTGTGTTCTAATCTAAAATGGTTCCTATTTCATTTCTCAGATATTAACATGAACAAACAAGATTATTTTCTCCAATATCCATTTTTTTGGCTGAATTCAACCTTTCTTAAAATTTGACTTTTAACCGCTTCTTTATAACGTCAAAACTTTCAACGGTCCAGCATATGAAAATATATGCTTCACTGCTTTAAAATAGCGCTACAGCGAATTGGCCGCGTATTGTTTATTCAAGTAACCGCTGCGTTAAAGCGCTGCAGTTCCCTGAATGCGCCGATTAATTTTTTTGTTTGTGAAAGGTTTATCTGTCTACAAATAAACTTTAAAAATGTTTTTTTTAACACGTTGAAGGACAGTAGAAATTTTCATAAGATTCCAATTTAGACAGTACAGTTTTGTGAGAGATAATTAATTCTCAAGGATGAGTAACTATTATTTTTAGTAAGAAAAAAATAGTAACACATTTTTAGTAGTTTTGACCCACTTTTTCTTTGACGCTGATAGACGTTCTGTCACAAACACAAATGTTGAACAGTCGCAAAACTGGCACAACGCTGTGCAGTGTTGACTAATATTGTGACGTCAAATAACATCAATGACGACAGCGATGACAGTAAATGGGCAACTAAATGCAAGGTAGTCAAGGCATATGGTCTTTCAGACGCTGGACGGCGTTCTGTTTCAAATTGTGGAAGGTCTGTATAAATTAAAGGTGGGGGGGGTATGACACCTGATGGCACTACACCACTGATATTCGAACTTATTATGACAGTGCCGATTCGACTTTCATTATAAACTCAAATGCAGGACGGCGTCGTGTCATTTTCAAGTATGAGGCTGAAGACGCAGATCAGCTTTATGTCACATCACACATTTTGGGAAAAGACGCTGATCAGCGTCTCTGTCCTTCAACGTGTTAAATAACCATGAACTAATATTGTATAAGTATGACTAATTGCACCTAAAAAAATAGTAAAACCTACATAAAAACAATATTTAATTGACATTTCAAACTGATTGGCTGTTAAAACATATACAAGGAATGATTTACATTGAATCATAGATAACATTTTTATATATTAAACATGAAGCCTATTCAAATAAATAACTTGATATAGATTGTTAATAGAATTATCTCTAGCAAATATAAATAGCAAAATAGAATAGTAATACAAATAGCAAATTTTAGGGAAAAAAAATAAAAAAATGCCAATTTGGTAACTTATTCAAAGCTACATGGAAATTATTAAATGAATCAGTTACAAAACATTTTGTTTTTATTTTAGTGATGCAAACATTTGGGACATTCCTGATCATCTTATTTTCTTAGACAATATGTGATGTCACTTTTGTCGAGTGAATTGAAAGACATTTCCAATGCTTTATTCGAAACTCATAAAGGTTATTTAGCATGAGCTGAAATTTCTCTGCTGGTAAATTAATAATTAATAAAAATTAAACCTATTTCAGTACTAGTGAAGTGCCCGATTAAATAGAAATACTTCAAAAAGGTGTATTGTTCAATGTGGGTTGTGAATTATTTATGAGATGAGGCTCATTTATATAATTGGATTTATTGTTTGATCATTTTAAATTCCTGGTAAGATAATAGGTTTGGTTTTGCAGCAGTTGAAAACGGTTTGGAACTATCGGAAATATTCGACCAGATAAGTTGAGAATGTGTTACTATTAAATTTAACACGATAAATAGTTGGACAGACATTTCTGATAGTTTCAAACCGTTTCCAACTGCTGCAAAAACAAACCTATTAGTACTGTTTATCATCATATGATTCATAACGATGAGTGAATAGTATCAAGAATTGGCCAAAGATCATTCCTTTTTTTTAATTATAAGGAAAAAGTAATAAAAGAAAATTTTGAATCTGAGTTTAATAACTGCGAGAACATTCTGTTTTGATTTTTACACTACCGTAGTACACATCTAAAGGAAACGATCTTGAAATTTAATTTAGATAGTAAAGTATAAATACTTTATAGGAATCAAAAGCTATTTTTTCATTTACCTCATGCATTTTAAACTGAAATTGTGCAGGATCTAAAAAGATAATTAAAGATTTTTACTAAAATTCATAGAGCCAGTGGTAAAAAGCAGTCAATTTGTAGCAAGATGCGGTTGTGCTCGAGTATTGCATATTTGTAGGCAGTTAAGTACTGACGTTCAAAGGGTTGTTGAAATTAAATAGAAATGTATATTTTTAATTCCGGGGGCAAAAAAAACAATATTTAACATAATAGTTTAAGATTTATTTTTATGGTAAAAATTTTATACATTTGATTATTTACTTTTTGTAATAATCCCAAAGGTACCTAAAAATACTTAAAAATGTTGATTCTATTGTAAAGTACCATATTTTGGATTGAAAATTGGGAATAAAAATAAACATATTATAGTAAATATTGAGTTATAAAAAATAAAAGCTTGAAATGTGTTTCACAAATAAAATCTGATATGTTTTCATTAAATTAATGATTTTGACTTTAAATCTTATGAACAAGTTTTATTGGTATAAATTTGCTAACATTTAATTCTTAATCCAAACCCCATTTCTTTCTTTTTCTTAAAACATTACAATATGGTAACCTTACACAATAATTAAAAGTACCTAGCATTCACATTACTGACAGAATACTAAATTGTACTAATATTTTATTGTAAATAACATTTAAAGAAAAACTAAATATATAATATTACGTTGATGCATGCAATGCAAAATTACTTAAACGTTATTTACAAAAAGGTAAAACATTATTAAAAAATACCGAAAAAAATTATTTACAAATTAATAATTACTGTTTACTCTAAATCAGCGAAATAAATACATTTTTTTCTGATTTTGTTGTCAATTATTATAGTATAGCATTTATAAGGTCAAATATATATAAAGCTTTATAAAGTAAAAAATGTCATATTTGTTGTTTATGAAATTTCGCCTTCAACACATCAATATAACTAACAATATAAATATAATACTATTTTCTATTCACTTATACTTTTGCATTAAGTGTGCACTGAATATATTTCTGTCTTGTACTATCAACTCTAATAATAAAGGATAGAACTATTCTTAGTGTTTACCAAATGTAAACGTGAAAGTGAATGAAAAACAGCATAAATTTCAGTGTGTCTTACCCCTAGATTATATCAATTAAAATAATAAGTGATACCACAGAATACCAAATTTAAAATTTTATTGTAAATAACATTTATTATGAAACTTTACAAAATAAATTTTAATTTTACCTGCTCAACCAATTACTCCTAATACTATTTTTTTTTAATCTTTTTACATCTATATACATATAATAAATTAGAAATTTTATTATTTCCCAAAATGTAGTTTTAAAAAATATGGTTTTGCACAGTAGCTTCTTCAATTAATAGTCTTTTTTTCTAATAAAGTAAAGGAAAAGTAAATAAAGTACATTCATATTTTGTTTTTTTTTTATTAATTTTTACTTTAAAGTAAAACCAAGTCTTCTGTTAAATACTCATGTTTACAGTTTGTAGAATGCAATGTAATAACGGATCGGATAATGAATTTTGAAACACATTTGAGAAATTTAAAATATCATTTGATGTACATTAAGTCAGTGTTAATATTAATATAGCTAATATGTATAAAGTAGTATTTAATTTTTATATTTAGTTAGTTAAAATAAAAACTATTTTTCAAAATTAATTAGCACTTGAATAATGTCAGAAGAATCTAATTCTCTTAAAATAGCATCAAATATTAAGTTTGTATGATAACTATTTTTTTTCACCCTCCGATTCCAATGCAAAGTGGTCTGACAAGCAGTAGAAGGCGAAGTTGCACAGTTATCATAACTTATGTCACTGTCAAACCCAACTTGTCACATGACGCTGTGCTCAGATAAGTAAACATAGGCCATATAGACAACTTTTGCAGAAGGAGAACCTTTTTGCAGTTTGCGAAAAAAGTATAAAAAATTGTGCAGCACCTAATAATTTTCACATTGGCTTCTTTAATTCTAGTGAGACATTGTTTGCCATAAATCAGATGTAATTTTATCAAGGAGTTTCACATTATATCAAAAAATTATATTTGTTAGTTATAGCAGTTTGAATCTTATATTTGTAATAGTTTTTAAAAATTTCAAATTGCTATAATTCTACAAATATCATTACTTTTTAATAAAATTTGAAATGCCTCGATAAAATTCCATCTAATTTATGGAAAAAATGCTTCACTAGAATTAAAGAAGCCAATCTGAAAATTCCTTGGGGGCTCTGTACATTTTTTCAACTTTTTTCGCAAATTGCAAAAAGGTTCTCCTTTTACAAAAGTTGTCTATATGGCCACAGTACATATATCATAAGGTTTGGTTTGGTTTGGGTCCCATATATTGAGATACGGCATGCCTGAAATCTTACTAGATCTGCTATTGTGCAGTGCACAGCTGTGCCCTCTACTGTCCAATAGACTACTTCAAAATGGAATTCGAAGCTGAAAATAATTTTAATATATCGATAAGTTACATTTCTTCTGCAAATATTTGAATGATATGGAACTTAATATATTTTTTCGAAATTTAATTCCTTTGATACTATTGATACACTTTGGCCCAAAAAATCTGTGGTTATTGGTTCGACCTACTAATTTCACACCCTGTAGCTTGATGTAATAATAATCATCATGTTAAAATATCTAAACTAACACCTAACACATCAATTTTGGATCCTAGTATACATGAAATGATTATAAGAATAACATATAAAGGGTTAAATTATTTTTAAATTTTTCATTCGAATTAATAAGTACTAAACAGTGATATGATGTGTCTAATGTTTCATATAACGTGTAGAATATTAACACCACTTCATTCATATTTACACTGTACATCTTGTATAATTAAAGTTTAATAATTTCAATAGATTTAAGATGTTTGCTACGAGCCCTAATAACTATAGTTGGAACAATGCTTATTTTCTATAATATAGGAATT
Organism: Monochamus saltuarius; assembly: GCA_025584915.1. NCBI lineage: Eukaryota > Metazoa > Arthropoda > Insecta > Coleoptera > Cerambycidae > Monochamus > Monochamus saltuarius. The sequence goes on along the minus strand of CM046725.1, from coordinate 52,109,159 downwards.
TATTGAATTCCTTTGGCCACGAACTTATTTTAAATATGATTGTCAAATTATGATAAAATGCTGTGAAAATCATATTTTTATCACGCTTATATTTTTTAAAAACAGACTTTAAAAATCTCTGACTGTGCTAGAAATTTGCTGTAACTGTACCGTAATTAATTGGTCCATTTGTTTGCCACATTTAAAATTATTTTTTTTAAATTGAGATGCTAAGATAGTTTCCTAACTTTATATAAATTAAATTCTAAAAATCTCTGACTGTGCTAGAAATTTGCTGTAACTGTACCGTAATTAATTGGTCCATTTGTTTGCCACATTTAAAATTATTTTTTTTAAATTGAGATGCTAACTTTATACAAAGTTTCCTAACATTGTATAAATTAAATTCTAAAAATCTCTGACTGTGCTAGAAATTTGCTGTAACTGTACCGTAATTAATTGGTCCATTTGTTTGCCACATTTAAAATTATTTTTTTTAAATTGAGATGCTAAGATAGTTTCCTAACTTTATATAAATTAAATTATATGATAAATTTACCATAATTTTGCCATAGTCGAACGGTAACAACCATTTTTTTTTGTGGCGCCTATATTTTTTAAAACAATTAGAGAGGCTCGCTAGTTTTATTTATTTATATAACGTTCACGAGCCACCCTTCTTAAAAACAAACTTTTTGTAATTCTGACTGCACTAGAATTGGCCACAATCTAATGATAAAAAAACATTTTTTGCCTATATTTTTCAAAAAAATTGCTAACTTTATTTATATATAGTGAGCCATTCTTCATAAAAACAAACTTTTTGTAATGAATGGTGAAGAAGCTCTTGCATTTGTCAATAATTTCACAGTCTCCAAAACGGTAAGGTAAAGAGTACATTAAATATTGTTGACCCAAAATTTTACGTTTACAGTGAGATATGTGCCAATTCAAATGAATAAAACATTGCGTTAACGGAAATAGAGAAAAAAATTAAAGACAAAACAAAATATTCTTTTATTTTTTAATGCAATAAATCTAGAATTTCAATTTTAAAAAATCAGAGGGCAATGGGTATGAAACTTATGAGTGAGAACTCCAAATTTTGTTTAAAATACACATGTGGTATAGATAGCTTATGTCAAATCCTATTGCAGCTATTGATAATACAAATAATAAATCAAATATTAGTTCGCTAAATTCACGTATTCTTTTAACAATATAAATGCAGCAAAAATGTTTTTTTATCATCTATTTATGGCAAAATTACAGCAAGTTACAATGAAAATTGTAAAAAGTTTGCTTTTAAGTTTGGTTCGCTAAATTTAGGTACATATCTTTTTTAGCCATTATTAAAGCTCAAAAGGGATGTTACATCGTATAAATTTTGTTTTAATTATCAAAAAAAAATTTATGATCAAAATTGTAATTTTTTAAAAATACTTACCTTAGAGGTAGTAACTTAAACCCATAAAGTGAAAAGAATCGGTATAGCATTTTATTGAATTGAAGCGACACTAAAATAATGTATTGCTTGTTCCAACATAGTAGGTAGGGCTCACATTTTTCCATTTTGACTAAAATTATTTGTCATAAATTTAATAAAATTTTCTGAAAATTAACTACATAACATTCTAGTTTAAGTTGTAAACCATATAAGGAACTTCAACATGCGGTATATATTCATGTAGTACATTTGTTCCTCGAATGCATCATCAGTATATTCTGTTATGTAAGGTTCTTCTGTTCTATTAATTGGCACTTCTGCGAAATACATTACTGGATTTTTCAAATTACAATTAGTGATAGCTTCTAGGCTATCTATATTAGCTGCATTATGTCCCTCACAATCTATCACTTCCAAGCTTTTATTGAAGCAAATACGAATTTCACTGATCATTGACTCCTTTGTTTTTCGATCTACAACACATTGAATAGTAAGGTCTTTTTTTGTGTATGATTTTACCGCATTATAAATTTGGTCAATAGTATATCCGTCTGTGCTAGGAACAATTTTGCTCTGAGCCAAAATATGTGCTAGGTTATACTCTTTGTTCCAATCTAACCCCTGTTGGAAATAATTCTGAATACTATCTAATTCAGGCAAAGTTATTGCACAAGTTCCATGTTTGTCCCACTCGTGCTTCCAGAATGAATCTGGTTTTGTATTTGCTTCTACATTTACCCAGTACATCTTCAGTTCGTCTATTATCGGATCTAAAGCATCAGGGTCAAAGTGTATGGCTGAGGGGCAAAATGCAGGGCCTTCTTTTCCTGTTTTCGTAGGCCATAGACCATGCACAGTCCAAGTGGTTTTATCTTTTGGTAAATTACAGGTGTTATTTGGTTTAGCTTCTTCCCATTCAGCACAACCTGTTATAGGCCAACGTTGAGAATATAATATGTAATCCCAGTCATGATACGGGGTTGGGTCATCTTTTTCAACTGCTTTTGAAGCACTAAAATAACAATGAATAAAAAAACAAATGTTATACTCTTAAATTAATATCTATAAACATTTGCTGATAATACAATTTAATAAAACAAAGGATTCCAGTTATTATACTTAAAATTTTAATAATTTTTTAAAACAAATAAGACTTACCAAAAATTGTCCAAAAATAGAATTAAGCTTACAATAAAAAATAAACGTTTGTAAAGTGTCATATTACTGGATTATTGAATAATTTTGTTTCTCAAACTCAGCTGTGTTTCTCCTGGCATCATTCATTATTCATTAAATTTAACCTATCTCGCCCTCGCCTACCTATGTGTCAAGTATATCTTAGACATCTAGGTGAAATTAAATAACTAAATTATTAGGAAGACAACTTCACCAAAATTGCAAGATTGTATCTATTGTCACATAGGTGGCGCCAACTGTATATAATTTGTCTTATTAATAATACTGCTTGCTTTATTACAAAATTGAAAAATAATAATTATTATATTGAATTTTAATAATAAATTTATCTAAGTCTCAGTTCAGTTAAAAATAAAGTCATTGTACAGAGATATATTTTAAATGATAAGAAGGATGGTTAGGGAACCTATCGTAATTATAAATAAATAAAAATACTTATTAATCATCAATTACAAATATTGTAAATAGAGAGAAAATGGAATTCCCCGCATTAGACTTATCTCTGATTTATTGTTATCTATAGCGAGTTTCAATTTAAAGTTCAAAGTTTTATGTGCTAAGTTAGTATTGACCACAGTATACAAAGCAATCAGTACGGAATCTTAGACAATTTATGAATGAAATACGTCTGGCAGTTTTTAAATACCCCCACTCTAGAAAAAGTCGCCAAGAATATGGCGGATCTCACAGAACATACAAAAAATAGCTAATAATTTGGCGTAAACATAACCAAAGTTGTTTCGTAGTGTTAATACTTTTGCATTAATTCTTAATTAACTGTTGTAATCCAGTCAAAAATTCAAAAAACTTGACACACAGAAATTTATAGTAATAACTGTCAGTCGCCAACAAGATGGCGGATTTTTGGAAAACGCGGGAAAGCTGAGTTTCCCTACTGATTGCTTAGTATACTGTGGTATTGACACCAATTACCGTTTCATTTTTCTTGAATATCGAGTCCATAGACATCATTCAAAAAATAAGAAAAAAAAACACAAAGTGGTGAAATTGTATATAAATGTAGAAGTAGAAAGTAGGTAAAAACTAGTAGGAAGATAGATACCTTCAGGTGTTTTTATTAATATTAAGTTTCATAGATAAAAATAGAAGTACCTACAAATACATATCATCGATTATAAAATGTTTATAGTAGGTATATAGTAGCCAATAGTCACATAGTGACAGCAAAGGAGAGAACGCACTTTGCGGTCGCGGTCTAGGCCCATCGCAGGCCGTTCTGTGCCGAGCTGATCACGGTCTTTTACAAAATCAGTCCCATGTCCATTCTCTATGCGCTTCCGACTTGTTCTATTGTACTATTTAGGTGTTTAGGTTATATGTCATGTGGAAGATATATTTTTATTAGCTCTTTTATTTGACGCAACTGGCCGAAATTTTTTAAAAAGTTTTCGGCGAAACCGTGATGCGAGTCCTAAAATTTTTCACTAAACTGGTCCGCTATGCACCTAGACCACGTCGGCCTAATGCGTTTCCTCCTTGGTAAAATCAAAGTTTACTGAATAAATATCAGTTATACCACTCTCCGTCGGACTTTGAGGTTTTGAGATCAAAGCTGTACCGTTGCATGTAAATACTGTCGCGAAAAATGTCCAATTACTAGGGACTTAAAAAGTAATTTCTTTGAAATTGGGAAATATTTATACACATAGGAAGTATAATCCAAAAATGTGATCTAAGGCTGCTTATTGTATAAATAAAATATTTGTAATGTAATAACTATAAATATTATAAAACGATTATAGGCGAATGTATAAAGTTTATAAGTATTTTGTTAGTTAATCTTGAAAGTCGTATATATTGACGATTTATCATGAGGAAAATGTGCAATAAATAGTTTATTTAAATAATTAAAAAATATATATGTACATATACAGGGTGTCTGTGAAAGGTTGGGAAATCTCGGAGCTCGATTTTCAAGTTCCCACTGTCAAAAGTGAAGTTAGCTATTTATAGAATGTTTGCATTAGGTAAACCAGGTTAGTAAATTTAGATAAATTAATTATTTAGATAATTATTGAATAGAGCTTTGTTTGTGGAATTGTTCATTAGCATACCTAGATGTTTGGTATCAGAGAACATACATCATTCATTGATAGGAATTGTAGGAGATTTGATATATTAGCTTAAAATACCTTTCTAATACAGTAAAAAATGTTACAAAAGCTGATAATAAAGAATATATGGGTAGATATTGTGGGTGTAATTCAACGCTGGTTGGGGCTTAGTCCACAGAGTAGTTAGTTTCACACAATATTGTTAATATCTAAAAATATATTTATATCGTTTCAAAAAGGTACCTAATCGAAATATAAGGTGTTAAATTATTTTTTCGTTTTTCTCTAATAAACATAAATTTTATTCAACGAAAATTGGTACACATTCACTCATTCTCTCTTAGAGGTAAATTCTTATTTCCATTTAAAGTTCATGTAGGTTTAGGCTTTTTAGGAAGAAAGGTATACCTCATAAGTGGCCCTACCATTTTTGGACAAAACTTTATTGCTAACATTGAAATATAAATAGGAATTTTCAAGATATTTAGCGTCTAGAGCAAACGTTTAGTGGTCTGTGTCTAGAGCACAAAAAATAATATAGGTATACCTACGTAATTGAAATTATTAAAAATATGTAAAACTGGAGTTCTACGTATTCTACCTTTTGTTATTTTACTAAAACACACATTTGGTATAGAACATGACATTTACCAAATCGTCATTTTGGACAAAATAGTTGAAGTGATTGGTTAATCTAGGGATTGTATCTTAGACTACGTTTCTGCATCCCGGTACTAAACTCGTATGGTAAATTAGACAGAACTGCAAATTTTATCGCGTGATGCTGTTTTGTTGGGGTATTAGGACAGCCATTGGCTACAGCGTGGGTGGCTTTTGGGTCATTTTATTTGGAGCGATTACAAATCGCACGCGATTAATTTTCCTCTGAAGCAAGTCGGTTTTTAGATGTATACAGCAACTAGTAGCTACTAATAGATCAGCAAAGCACGGACCTGCTCATGAATGTTCCTATGTTATTTAATGGTGCATGGCACACTAGACCAGCACCTGCATGTACTACTGTCACCTGCAACGATCGTCACTGCAGGCCTTTTCAGTGGCCTACAATTTCATACCAAGAAAATGACGAAAATTCTGTTCCCACAAAAGTCAGGGATTGCTTTCAAAATATTAGAAATATTTGACTATACTCGCGGCATGAATTCAGACGTCTTACGTCACGGCTGACGTTACGCATTTGTTTTTATTGTCAACATAATTTTCGATATTTGGTCGCCTGAAAAAAAATCATTTTTTGCAATTTAGTGAAATATATATAGTGCAAACATTTAGTGTAGTATACAGTTTTATTACTCTCATTTGCAGTTTCTTAAATATTTTGATGAAAATATAATGAATTATTCATTTGTTCGTATGACGTAAGACGTCTGAATTCTTGCCGCGAGTATAGTTAAGTTGTGAATATGTCACTGAACTGTCGGGCACCATTATCAACACATGCACAATGCACAATGACATTGACCTTCCTGAAATTTTTTATGTTATTGGGGCCCGGCAACAGTTCTTGTCACGGGACCCGCTCTGGCTCTCGACGGCTCTGCCTCTACGTACAAGATGTCACAATAGGAATCTTTTTTACGACAATGCAACAGAATTGACTTCGGGTGCGACACCTTGACCGAATTGTTCTTGTCGTCACATATTTAAAGTAACATTTTGTTATTAATCTACCCTGTGTTCATTAAATTTTGTCAAGCATTCATTTTAGATGCTTCCTTTATAGAAGTTCATAGGAAATGGTTACATCCTGAACCATGAATGCATGTACACTTATTTAACTATAATAGAGAAGAGAGTTATTGGACGTGTCATAAGGTTAAGTAGTGTTTAGGTTTCCTTTATATTGACATCTAAGCTTGCGTATATGTATGTGCTCTATTATTATATTGGGTCGTTCGGCCGTAATCGGTCATACCCGTCCTAACCTAAAATAAAATGTTTTTCGCATTTTTATATAAGTAAACTCATCCTCATTTTTCAAAATATTGACTTATTATGTTCCTTTTCTCATTCATCATTACAATGACAATAATTTGGAGAAAAATAAACAAAAAAATAAGGGAATCGCATCCGATAAATTATTAAGGGTATAATGTTCGGCCAAACAGTGTAGCTTTTATCAGGCTCCGCCCATGAGCACCTTCAACGGCTAATTTAACTTTGTGCCCCTGTACGTTAGGCAATTGTATGCAGAAATTTAGCAAAACATGTCTTCTTGGCGGACAGATTTCATGAATTTAAATGCACAAAATTGAAATCTGAGGCAATTGTCTGTTATATGAAGACTTGATTTACTAGCCTACAGCTTTCTTTTTTTATAATAGTGCCTAACAACGTCTCACCGCAGTCCTAAATGTGGGCAATATTGCGACCGAAATATTGTTCAGATTTAATTTTTTTTGTTTGAAAATATGGCTCTGCTGTCTAGTAAAATAGACTTTTATTAGTTGATTAAAACTTGCTCCATCTTAATACGAATTTCCATTGAGGAGAAATATGAAAGCTCGTGAACGCCTAAAAACGGCTTTGTAAAATTGCGAACATTATAGCCTTAACCAATAATTATATTTTTGTGGAGAAAATAAAGGCAAGTCGTACTAAATACTGTTCGGCAGCATTAAAGGGATTTCCAAAAACTCTCTATATCGTAGTATTTTATTAGTTTGGCAGTCGTTAACCTCTGAATATAGCTGCTATCATTTGTTTACTAGTAAAATACACCCCTTCACCACTAAGAGTGTTTTGCTTGCCTCTATAAAACATTAAATTTATAAGAATACAAACGGAAAAGGATAAATAACCAAGACTGATGGGGGATGGTAGCTACTGGCATGCCATATGTCGCATGTTTCAAGAGATGAACTAACAAAGCCTGAATACAAAAATGATTATTGGGAAAATAAGCCAGACTGTGGCATCAGGTAACTTTTGATTAAATGACAGAATGGTGATGATATTCCAATACTTTTATATTAGAATATAATTAACAAAGAATTTTTTAGGCTGTTTATCCATGAAATGAATTTGTTTGTTTCAAAAGTGCCATCCGCTCGCTATCTCAAAAACTGTTTTTAAAAACATTTAAAGCCAGTATTAAATATCTATCAGGCAGGTACGTATAATTTTTTCTTAATTCATTTTTACAATTATTGTATAAATCAGTTTCCTTCCGGAAAGTATATTCTTTGCTTAAAAATCTTCCAAACAAAACAGTTGAAAATAATGATGTTTGTGACATATTGTCTCTTAAATTGCAAAATAAGTAGATTCTAATTGTCTAAGGATCTCATCAAAATATTTACTCCAATACCCAAGAAATAATAACACTAAATGAGTTAATTAGGCATGTGACAACTGCTTGTGAAATAATCTTTATTATCTGTAGATTTCAAATTTACTTGTTAATACTTCTAGCATAGACCAGTCCTGAAGCCTTTGAAAATGGTAAAAAGAGAAAAAAAAATAGGATGAAACCCATTGGAAAAGGAAGAGAATACAATAGAACTGAAAGGAAAAATAATTTACGGGCGATCTGCGGTCGGGAAGTGGAAGGGGGTGAGTTTTTAAGGGTAAAAAACGGTTTATCTTGATTTGCGGCAAAACTACAAGTCCTATGGAAAACACTTTGCATTTTTACATACACATTTACCATAGTAATGTATATTTTTTTATACCATCAGAAAGTAGAGATTTCAACGAACAAAAAGCCCACCGACTTTTTAAAAAAGCAGATATTTTTTATTGCAAATTAGGGTAATTTTTCGATATTAAAAAATCAAAATAAGGTGAAAAAATAAATATTTTAAATCAAGAAAATTACAGTGTGTTTGGGACATAAAAAGGTAAGTTTTCACAAAATTTCGTGAACATTTTTTTTTGTGAAAGAAACAAAAAACCATAAACTTGAACTGGTTATTTGAATTTTCACATAAATTTTGAGGTTATGTGAAAAAAGTGTAAATACAAAAGTTGTAGATCTTTTTATTACCCACAACTTTGCCATTTAACTTTTTTCCATAGGACTTGTAGTTTTCCCAGAAATCGAGATAAACCGTTTTTTACAATAAAAAAATCACCCCCTTCCACTTCTCGACCCAGATCGCCCGTAAATTATTTTTCCTTTCATTTTTGTTGTATTCTCTTTCTTTTCCAATGGGTTTCATCGTACTATATATTTTTTGTTGGTTTCAAAAATTATTGACCCTGGTCTAACAGTAGTTTAAAATATTACCCATTGCTTATAAATCACCTTATTGGTATATCTGAATTTTATCTATGAAAAAACTTACCTTTGAAATTGCGAGTTTTTCCCTTCAATCCATAAAAATTCCACTCCTTTGCAGCAATAAATTGCCCCGTAAAAAATTCAAGAAATTTATTATAATTTAATGTACTTTAATCTCGATTTTAATTAAAAAGAACAGAATGCCAGGCCAGGCCGAGCATTAAACTTATTAAGTGTATCCTGTTCTTTGTAAGCCATAAACTACAATGATTAAGAATTTTTATTTGCATAGTAACAGTGCTGAAGAAAAATACAGCATTATCTTCAGTCTGGCGAAAGGTTAATGAAAAATGTGTCTCGTTACTGATATATGCACAAGTACGCGATACACAATATTTTATTAATAAATGGCGATATCGTAAATTAATAATTAAATTGCCTTAATCCGGCGAACTTCTGCGTTAGTAGCCGGTTATAATTATTGTTTATTTACGTTTAGAAAGTGTACTTGGACACCAGAAAATTAACGTGCTATCTGCACTGCACTTTATTTATTGGATTTTGAAACTAGGTCTCCAATAAATTTTATTGCTTTTAATTTGCTTGTGCCCGTTCTTTGTTCGCTCGGTTCGGTAAACATATTGGTAACAATATTTCTTACGTACATTAAATGCAGTATAGCTTCAACATGTTGTAACATGCTAAACAAGAGGAGCATAGTTCTGTAGTTTTGAACATTAAACCTCAAGGTATTCATTCAAACTGATGCGTTTCTCGGTCGGCCTAATATATAGGTACATTATTTTTTGCAAAACTATCATAGTTCCATAAAAATTTAAAAGGATATTTGGCTTGTTTTACTAAAAACATCACAAGTGCACTTTGTTCTTCTAAATATGTCACATATTCATTATATAAGAGATGTTTTCGTCAGAAATTTGGTTCGTCTCTTTGCCTTTTTTTAGATATATGTTGTGATAAAGACAAAATACACATATGTCACAAAGAAACACACTGTATAACAGAAAGAACAAAACTAACACATAATCACACCAAATATAATTTGTTGAATAGAATAATAAAGAAGATTCTTTGATCCCTTAATTGTTTCCGCTAGTGTATTAAAAGTCCCCGTCTCTAGCCGTGGTTAGTTCATCTATCAAGCTCCGCGATGAAAATGTAGTAGATCCTCTCCTGCTTTTCCAACGGATTTGCATCAGTAAAAAAAGTAAAGTCGACTTGTAGGATTATTATATATTTGCAGTAAGAATTGGCTCCATTTCCCTTAGTCTTATTTTTATTTAATGAGGGTGGTATGAGGAAAACATACTTTACAAGTTGTTTAAATCATCTCATGTCATCTGGCAAAGATGATGCTGTTTACACAACTAACATATAGAAACATAAGGCAGAAGTTGTACCACTGTTTTTGATGGATATAGCAGCTCTCCCAACAGCATTATATCCCTAGAACAGAAAAGGCGGTATTGTATGAAAAAGTGTGTCGACATCAACTTTAATATGGAAACTGAATTTCAGTGACTCAAGAATTATTTATCTTCAACCACCAGAACAAAGATAGGCTGATCAACCTATTGAGTTCTAAACTCCTGAAAAACGGCACCATAACATATCTCATAATACTTACGTTTTGATTGTAAGCACCATTCCGTAAGTGAAACAACCAATGTGGATGTTACATGGAAAGATTTCGACCTTACTTACAATTGATTTGAATAAAAATATGGATATTAGTAAATATACCAAATGTTATTCCTCAAAAGGAGATCAAGTGGTTATAGACCCAGAAAATCCAGAATATTTTCCAAGGAACAGGTTGAAAGCTTTATCAGAGGCAGATTATGAAAAGTACTTATTTCAAGAAGTTGTCTTGATTGTTGGTATATTTGGAGCCTGTAGATAGAAAAATTAACTTATTTACGTACAGAGAACATTGAAGATGCTAAGTCGTCCATGAAAGTGACTATTCCCAATATCAAACCTAATGTTCCTAGATTATTTACAATACAAGAGCGTGATATAGGAGTCAATTTTTTGGAAATTTTTTGCAAATATGAAAGTATACGTCCATCCACCATTGATCACAACCGATTTTTTGTCACGTCCTACTGAAATTCAAAATGTTCTACAAAAGCAGTGGGTATAAATAACATAGGTTCAATTCCTAAAAAGATTACCGAATTTCTTAGATTAACCCAATGTTAGTGAGTGCACTGCTGGACTGGGCACTGCTCTAGACGATGTTCTGCAACCTTCCTTGCAGGTGCGGGAGCCAACATATAGATGCTCAAGAGACACGGAGGTTGTCGTTCGACTTTTGTGGCAGACGAAAAATACAACTTTCATTCCAAAAACAAAAACAAATATTCCGTCCAATTATCCGATCTGATGGGTTATTAATATTTATAATAAATACATACTTTAAAATTCAGTTATTTTATTTTACTTTTACGCACATGTGCGTAAAATATTGTTTTAAGCACATTTGCCGAAAAAAAGTAATATGCAAGGAAAATTAATCTATTATATAAAAAAAATTAAAATGATAATATCCAGTGCTTTCGAAAAGTAACTAAAATTTCAAGAAAATAATGTTTGAAGAATTTATTAATCGTCTTTGCGTGCACAATTTGAACATTTAATTTAGTCGATTTTTTACATAATCCATTATTATTTTCAATATTGTGACAATTAAATTTTAAAATCATAATGTAACACCATAATTTGTCATGATGTATGTAAGGGTGCATTCCACTAAGCGATTGCAACGCCCAGAACGACCAATGAGTCGTTCCACAAAGCGACCACGGGCGTTACAATTGGGCTTGAACGTCATGAGTTGACGTCATCTCAAACGACCGCTTCGAGCTCACAACGCCCACGGTCTTGAGGTGGGTCAACACATCATTTGTCATAAATGGCGGGAAAAGTCAAATAAAATAATTAATGTCAAGTCTAAGATCTATGGTTTAGATGGAGAAAATTTTATATAACTGTGAAACAGGCACTGTTATTGACATCGAGGTCCCAGTTGCTCAGGCAAGACGTGCAAGAGATGGTATGTAAATAAGTTACGCTTTTATATTTATTTTTTTATCAGTATTCATTTTTCTTACAGATATTGCCTTTGCAACAAAATTAATGAATGCTGCTTTACAACAAGAGTCAAATTCTTTTTCTGGTGAATCTGCTGAATCTATTGTTAAAGACGTTGCATCATCTGTAGTTGAAAGGGCATTCGAAGAGGAAATAAGTCACATATGCAGCTTAGAATTATATATTCATACATTACATTCTTAGTTCTGGTAAAATCTATGAGTAACACCAATTTAACTTTTTTTACCTAGAACATATAAAAATTATATATAATTATCTTTTCTACCTAACCGTCAAACCATCTGTCAAACTAATAACTGACAAATATAAACAAACATGGATCCCAACTCTGTTCCACTAGGATTCAAATCACATCCGTGAACAATGCGCACAAGAGCAGTTTTAACCTAGTGGAACGGGTAAAATTGCGATGGTCGTTCTGGGTGTTGCGATCGCTTAGTGGAATGCACCCATGTAGAATGACACGCTCTTTCAAATGGAATGGTCAAAATTGGGGGTTGCTATTTAAAAAAAATTGGCGATGACGTCATATCACAAATGTGGGTCATATGTCAAAAAGTGCATTTTTTAAAAACAAAATCGACGTACCAGAGGATTTTTTCGAAAACTTCTCAATTTCAAAAATAATGAAGTTATTTGTTAGTTTTTGAAAGCACTGTCTATTTACAAACAAGCTCTATGAAATCTTGCCAGAAAAGGCAGACCTCACATCTCTCAACAATTGACTTTGTCGTATATGACATCTGGTCGTGAATTTTTTGTATCTTCAATTCATCCATTTTTATACACGGCGAAACCTTACTTCAAATTAAATACATTCAGTATTTTAACTTAAACTATACTTACATGGCACAGCACACTACAATTATGTTCGGTTTTCAATGACGAGTCTTTATGTTTCCCGTATTCGAACCGAAGACATAAAATTATAAAGTCGTTATTCTTCGACGTAAACAATTGAAATGTGCCAAGGCCAAAGAGTACTGAGGCAATAAAATAAATATTACTAATTTCCGAGTAACAATACTTTCGAGTTCACCTACAAACAAACAGACGCAGTAGTATGCCTTTTCGAGGGTATGAATGTTATTAGTTAGTTAGTTATTTTCTAGAGATGGTTATGCAGGAAAACACTATTCAGTGATGTTACTCCAAGCCATGATATCTGATATGATGGATCAGATAAATTTATTTATTTTTGGCATTTGAAGTAAGAAATTATGGCAAGTAGTAGGTAGTAGTAGTAATGGAGAGGAATGGAGAAATTCAATCATTGAGATTATCAAGTTGCAATATCTTAATAGAAGTACTCTGATCAGATGCCATCTGTCTTTTTATTGTATATGTTATGGCCGCATGCATGTCTTAAGATCGTCTGTGTTTTCCTACCCTCTTGTCTTCGAATGATCTGTGAAGTGAATTTCGTTTACGTTTCTTTCACAACACGTTCTGCTGAAAAATGGAACAAGAGTGTCGATTTATTGAACAAGAGACGAATCTTTTTGAAAATATTTCAGCGAAGACAAGAACTTGGTACACTGCAATTACTGTAATGATGTTATAAGATTTATGAATAAACTGAAGAACAATAAATACATAAAAACCCGAAGTGGCTTGATTATAGATTAATTTAAGCGAAGTTTGATCGTGTTGTTAATAAAGTACATAATATGGCTTCAATATACATGGCACATTCAGTAACCCTCAAAGAGGAATACAAAAGTATTGAGATGGTTTTAAATAAAATATACGAAGCACGACTGGCAACTGTGGCGATCTTAAATTCTTATTACCATTTTGGGTCAGCAATCAGGTTATACAATCCATGATTTCTATACTTAAGGGATAGCAGGGAAATCGTGACAAAAATTACTTTAATGTAGATGGATCTGTCAGGGTATCTATAGAATTTAGTTCAAATAAAGTCATCAATATACAACTAGTGTCTTTTTTAAAAGGTCAGGTGATTTTGACCACTACATCATTCATTTTTCATACTGTCAAAATCAGCAGCCCCAGAGCTATATTTAGGGTATCATACCGGGACTATCAGGCCATCTCTCTCTTCTGTTAATGAGCATAAATAAAAAATACTGTCTTCGTAAAATATCTTGTCGGTGTGTTTATAGTTTGTGTAAAATTATATGCTATTTAGACACTCAGGAAACATCTATAAATGATACTGCAGGAATGTTTGGACAACTACAGTTCCGCGGGCTAATAACCAAACCCGACCGGCATTGAATTATACCTGCAGTATCTGTGTGATTATTTTACAGCCAAGATATAACCCTTGTCGGCCACTCCACCAGACATAAACCGGTTTCGGGCTTGTTAGCCCTCATCAGTATGCCATAGGTGAGATGACCGACAATTGAACTGGCTGTTCCTTCATATGTAGTTTCACATATAAATCGAGTGCAGGAAACAGTTTACTTCAGCTTCAGATATACGTTTGTATTTGTACCTAGATGAATGTTTGGACTCAAAGTATTATTATTCAGGTACAGTTCTGTCAAGACTAATAACCAAACAATCTTCTAGAACTCATGACAATAGGTCACTTTGATCATCCGGAAATTGTTGTGATTATTTTAAAAAATGAAGATATAACCTGGAAAAAGTGTGACAGCTCCATTCTCTAACGAATCTACCGAAACCGAATTGCACAGAAAGTGTATCGTCCTCTGAAATATTAGATTCCGTGATTCCTACCATGCAGATGAATTAAGGACCACCTAGGAAAACACAACATCATTTACTTTATATTCACACGAAGCAGCAGTGTCGCAACAAATATCTAATGATACTAAACAAGTTCAGGAAAGAGAACTTTGGAAAGACATCTAATAAAATATTACGTTAAATCTCTAACGATTCAAAATTGAATCTGAATCTCGTTGACTAAATTCTCGTAGTGGATAAAATTCATCTTGATGGAAGCATAGAAATTTAAGAAATTGTCATTGAACCGATTTCAGACTCTGACGATGAACTTCATAAATCGGATACCAAATGATGGAACCGTAATCAAGTTTCGACCTAACGAGGGCGCAAAATAGAAACTTGAACGTTTGAATATTGGATAAGTCCCTGCAATTGCAATACAGAATCATATTTTTTAAAAGACACTGGATGCTATATTGTTATTCCCAAATTCATATAGCACTCGGCTGTACTGACGGTATTATCACCAATAAAATAACCAAACTAATCAAATTGGTTTTTCGTGTATGTCATTTATATCATGTCATATGATGTATGCAATGCTGATGGTGAGGTGAGGGGATGACAATAAAAGCGGGAGTATATCTCAGTAAACAATTTAAATTCATCTGCAAAGAGTAAACGCTCACAAGGTCATTAATGAAGAATAAAAACAATAAAGACCCCAAGTTGTAACCCTGCGGTACCTCCAACGATGGAAAAACAATAGGGAAGAACATTTTGTATGATAATTAAGATAAAAATAGTTTCATGAGTAGTTTCATTAAAGCATTGAATATGATCAAATGTTTTTAGAAAATCCGTATAAATTACGTCAACCTGCCCACCACTCATCAGAGATGTACTGAGAAAAACAGCTAAATTAAAGACTGTAGACTTCATTTGCATAAATCTATGTTGACTGTAGATATCATTTGCTTGGTTGCCTAGTGACCATTTTTCAATTCATAATTGATATTTAATTTACATGAAAAAACGTAAAGATAGAACTTTTTCATATAAAAATGTTCTATTATAAATATCGTCATTATACACGCCGCACCCTGTATATATGTAGGGTAGGCCGGGGCAGCGGGGACCACTTAAGCCCATATTGTTAATTGTATGTTTATTTACCGTTAGAAAAACAAACAAAAAATAATGCATAACTTTATTACATACGAAGACATTATTGCAATATAGAAAGTAAGAAAACTTATGTAACATTATCAAAAAAAAATAAATATTTATGACATGTGTTACTTGGACCTACCTACCCCGTCGCCCGGGGCAGGTAGGTCCACGTATAAAAACTAAAGAACTAAATGGAAATTATTTGCATAATTCACATATAAACATCCATCGTCTTCATCTGCTCCCGCACAAGCTTTGTGAGCCCATTGCTCACAGATTTGGCATCGTATCCATCCTTTCCCTCGTCTACTGTCTTTGAAACAACTGTGACAAAAAATGCATATGCAATCGTCTTCCTCCTCGCTTTCACTGGTGCTACTATCTTCAGTATGTTCATAAACAGTTGCATCAAGGTTTATATTTTTACTTGCTACCTTACTCTTCATTATAACATTTTTCTTTGCCTAGTAGGTGGTCCTGTTTACCCCAATATTAATGGTCCTCATTACCCCAAGTGTAGCCAAAAAGCAAAGTTACCGAATAAATTGTTTTAAGCGGAATGACGGTTGAACATTCGGGTTAGGTTCGTAGCTATTTTAATACACCTGATTACTGTAGTAGTCATTTTTCATAATAATCCACAAGTGTCTTTGTAATAAGCACATTCTCAATAAAGAAAATTACATAAACTTACCTTGAAAACTGAATTTTTCTATAAAACTTCACAGCAACGAAGAAACAACTAACGCTGTCAAAATAGTACTGATCCGACTACGGCCAACCTATCCAGTGTCAAATTGCGCGGGAAATTTAAAACCTTCTCAAATTACCTCGGTGGTCCTCGTTACCCCGGTGGTCCTCGCTGCCCCGGCCTCCCCTATTTGTCTTAATATGAGATTGCTGGGGTCAAAACAGGGCGGTTAAATGTTGCCCATTTTCAACCTATATCAGAAAAAATGCTAAGTTTGGCGATATTTTGAAAACCAGTTCAAGCGTTGAGTGAGAAATTATAGAGGCGCAACCTTAATGGCGAAATGCGTATGCGATCTACAAGTTTAACACCTTGTATCTTGAAAACAAAGGCCCTAATAGAAAATGTCTATAGGGCAAAATATTTTTAAAGTCGGACAAAAAATAAAGGCCTTCATGTTCGACGTTCCGTTACACAGTGTTTTACAGTAGGGGCTTTTGGGCCCGAGATTTGTCCGTTTGTTGTTAACGACAGTCAATTTTGAGTGTTCTGTGTGATTCATTGGTTTAACAAGCAAAGAAAACCTCCGTGAACAATAAGTTGTCGATAAATTGACGAATTTTAGAACCAAAAAGCTGCTATGACCTAATACTATCTCGGGCCCAAAAGTGTATACGCATTTCGCTATCTACATATAATTTCTCACTCAACGGTTCAAGTTAAAAATTTCATAATTAGCGTAAATCTCTTTGAAGATTTGAGCTAACAATTCTAACTGCAATTTCAAGGTATTTGAGGGACCTAACAAACCCAGTCTCCTGAACTAAAATAAATTACTTCATTTCCAACATATTATCAGCGGGAGTATTAAATGGCACACCCTGTATATCCGAAAATTTGCATCATTCAAAAATCAAAATAAAAACATTATTTTTCATCGATGTATATGTTATTTAATTTTCTGTGTTTAAAAGTACCCTGTATATTCCTTAGTAGTATGAATTTATAATGGGTCGTTTTGATCCATTGATTTAATTAGATTAGGTACATATTTTCATGTCAGCAAGTTTAAAATTTAAATAAGTTACACCAATGCAAACAATATAAAATTACGTGTGCAGACGTGTAATATGAGTATGACATATTTTTTTATTAGTGTTGTCGGATAAACAATTTTTAATCCTTTTAAACGAGGTGTCATTTAATAATCCTTTGTTGTTAAAAAAATGAAGGGTAGCTATCACATAAAGGACTTTGATGTCGAACTTTTACATCAAAGCATGTTTTGATCAAATAAAAAATTAAAGTGGGCACGTGGTTACCATTTTTATTGGTCTATAGAAAAAATATAATGGGAACACTTATCCTCATATTTGTATTTTTCACTTTTCATTTTCTTAGAATAGATACCGAAAATTAGATCTAGTATTATTGACATATAAAATTGTAAACAGCTTTGAAATTTTCAGGACAGATAACCAGTTAACGTTAAAACAATAAAATATTATCGACTGTACCGAAAAAAGATTTCCACAAAGATTAATCTCATTTTCTTAAAATAGAAAATGCAATAGTTTATGATATGATCGGAACTAATAATTCATATTTCATTCATATTTTTAATACTGAAATTAATCTGTTACAGAAAAAAGCTCGACAGCTCAGTCCTCGTATTTATATCCAATCTACCATGGTTTCATTTCTTTCATTCAATAAGCACTTATTCTATCATCTAAACTGAATCTGAAATTCTCCTTCCTCCTGCTTATATTTAACTTGGTTTAATGAAACAATGTGTCAAAGCTTTCCGTACGATTTTAAGTGATGAAGCATAAGTTAATACAATGAACAACAAAGAAAAAACAGCTTGGCTTAGTTTTAAGAAGGTACCTACCTAGGTGAAAACTCAGAGTCAGAATTAAAGAAATTAGATGCTAATTTGCATAGGTACTATCAACCATTGGATTGCCTGATCAATTACAAGTCACACTTTCTTCGTCGCAACTAGATTTACTTCTAACAAAATCTTGGAACGATTCCATCAAGATATCATGGAAATGGAACGTTTGCTGGTACGAATCTCCTGAGTTATCTGATCTGGGTTCTTGCTTGTCTGCTTTATAGACTATCTCTTCCTAAGGGCAATATACAGGCTGTTAAAAAAAGAGTGTAAAATATTTAAGGAGGTTATAGTATGAACCAAAATAAGCAGAAAAGTCAAACATGGGTCCGCAAAGTAACGGTTGCGGAGATATGGACCACTATTCGTTTTTCAAACATTTTATTTTATTAGGAATAAACCGACAAAAGAAGCTTTTAACAAACAAAAAACAAAGTTACAGAAGATGTCCAAAGTGCCCTCCGTCCATTTTCAAGCAGGCACGACATCTTCGTCTCAACGATATTCGAACTCTTACGAAAACACCCTCCTTGGTTTGGATTTCTTGACACTTTTGATTAAAAGTCGAGTGCAGGTGACATGTAACTGGTCTGCTACTTCCTGCGATTTATATGTGAAACTACATATGAAGGAACAGCCACTTCAATTGTCGGTGATCTCACCTATGGCATACTGATGAGGGCTAAGAAGCCCGAAACCGGTCTATGTCTGGTGGAGTGGCCGACAAGTGTTTTTGGCTGTTTCACACAGATACTGCAGGTATAATTCAATGCCGGTCGAGTCATTAGCCTGCGGAGTAGTTGTTTCCTGCAGTATCATTTATAGATTTAATGGCGCATCGCCCGGGGCGAGAGGTCTGCGGTTAAGTACCTACGATATTGTAGGTCGCTCTCTGCAAGTCGAGCCGCTTAGGCCGAGCAGGAAGTAGCAGACCAGTTACATCTCACATTTCTTTTGACTCTTTAGGGCTATATTGCTTATAACTTTTAAACGGGAAGTACTACAGAAAAATTTCTATAATTAAAGTTTATTAGAAAAAAGAGAGCTTTTTAATAGGAAATAAATTTGGGTATGTTTTTGGAAAAAATATAATTGATGACGTCATTAGTCGTTTCTATAAAATCCCAAAGATAATACTTTCGATTGAAAATGGAGCTTGGCTCTTCCCATCACGTGTCCCAAATTTTATTTCAATTTTTTATATCCTCACAGTAGGCATACACTATCGAGTTTAAGACACCTTGTACTATGGTCATGGCGTTTTTCTCGGAAAGGAGGCATTTTCAGTGATTTAAACAAAAAGTGATATTCTATGTCAAATATAATTTTGAGACACGCAATATTACAAAAATAAAAAATTTCAAAAATGTAAACTAAAATAAAACAACAATATTCCTAATAATTTAAACAGATCCGGCCAAAATTTGATTTAAAAAAAGGCAATAGCGTTAAGGTACACAAGAAAAAATTATATTATTTTTTGTTTTCAACAAATGACAAAATCCATTAAGTTTGGAGAAGAGACAGTCTGCTTAATGTCCGTAAAGCAACCTTAAAGTGATCTATTCGTACCCTCTGCACGATGTCGGCCTCGCACCTGGTTTACCTGAGCACCTAAATACAATTTGACTGTAACAAAACAATATATCATTGTCAGATACGTCATCTTAATCTTGTGAGTGTCGTAAGGAGGTCCCTACAGAAATTAGCCATGCTACAGTTACTGGCGTCACATCTTGATTGGTCTTTTGCGTCATTGTAACAGAATGTGAACAACGGCAGTGGTTTTAATGCTTCTTTATTTTAATGCAAAATAAAAATCTTAGTATTCTCATTATTAGGTAAATAAAAGACATTGAAAATTCCCGAAACAGGTTGATTTTTTATTTTAATTTACTTTTTTTTTAAATAATAATTTAATAATATACAGGGTGACCTACCTTCGAGTAATGATGTCATCACTTTTTTTTTAAATGGAACACCACATTTTTTTTCCATTTTCCGGATTACCCTAATTTCCAAAAATGTACCACAAGTGGCTCCTAATTCTTAGAGGGTGGGCAACAATACCTAAATTATTTACAAATGAATAAACGTACTAAAAAATGATTGAAATTACTACACATCATTTTAAACTGTCTACTGGAATGTATTCAATTTATAAAAACATTGGTGTTACATAGAAAAACGTAGAGAAACGTGATCGATCGTAGGAAATTTTATTGTTCGCAAATAAAACCTTTGGACACAAAAACCTAAATTAAATTTTCAAATTGTTGGCCATTTGCTGTCCAACAATAGGCCAGACGAGAAACAAATTCTTGTTGTACATTTTCAATAACTCCAGGCTGGATGGCACAAACTTCTTGTCGAATTCATTCCTTGAGATCGTCAAGATTATTTGGCTTAGTGACGTATACTTTGCTTTTTACATATCCCGAAAAGAAAAAATCTAGCGGTGTTAAATCTGGCGATCTAGCGGACCATTCCTTAGGTTTTCTTCTGCCAATCCACCGATGAGAAAACACGTAATCTAAGTAGCGGCGAACTGCGATGGCATAGTGCTGCGGTGCACCGTCTTGCTGTAACTGAGTCTGTAAATTGAGTCATTGGGCAAATCTCGTTCTCCTTCATTGGGGAACAGTACAACCAAGGAAGGAACTAAATCAATGACCCCAAAATTCGATTATTAATAATTCCGGCCCAACCATTGACCTTCTGGGGATGCTGAGATGCTTCCATCGTCCAGTGTAGATTGTGATCTGACTAACACCGACAATTCTGTTTATTAACGGTGCTACTCAGATAAAAAGATGCCTCGTCCGAGAAAATTATGCGTTTGACAAAATCCTGTTGAAATCGTTGTCGGACAATTCTTGCACTAATATAGTAGCAGTTTAATAATAATCTCTTTTATAAAACCGAGGTTTCATATTTTCGTTATTTTTTAATTAGAATAACAAATGATAATTTTATAATAAGGCCATAGAAATAGATAGATATTGACTGCTAAAATACCTAAAAATTTCTTCAAAATAAACTAAAAATAAAGCCACCAAAACTAACAGGGCTAGCAAATGGGATTAGCGCTTGTGACGTCACATCCCGTTAAGTACGAAGACGAACCACCAGCGGAGTTTGTTCAAGTATTTGGGAATAACAGTTGTAAAATACAGACCAAACAAAAGAAGCATAGTCCCAGTATGATAAAACAAAAAAGTGTAAATAAACAAAAAGTGTTGATATTTATTTTTGGCAAATAATGATAGATGCCACATCTACGCCACTGGTAATTTTCTAAAGCTGGTAAATTTTTATTTCACACATAATGTCATACTAAATATGCTCACCGAATTTGGTCAAATTATCTCAAGCGGTTTAGAAATGGAAAATTAAAAAAGAACTGATTTTTTTGAGCCGTAGCTGGACAATGACTGTCCACATTATAATAAAACATCCTTATTTTTGTCCGCAGAATGCGGCCCTGGATTTTTGACCTCTACTTGAGAAATACTTACCCTGTACATGGAGAAATCTGTATAGGTATATAAATTCATTTTAATTTTTAACGATTATTAATTTCAATATAAAATCTATACCACGTGAATACTAAAAGTTAATGTTAATAAGGACTCCGTCGTGTAACAGAAGTCACAGTATCATTATACTTTGATGTAAGACCGAGGGCGCCAGGGCGTTACCGGCGAGAAACTGGTAATGGTCTGAGAACGTCATCACCATCACCAACCAGGCCAGTCTACTGCTCATTTACTTTTTCTCGCCATAAAAGTAGCACGTGAGTTCTGCTTTGCAGTTAATATTTAAGCAGATGTCAACAGACTGTCCTAAATTCGAGGGTGATCTTTGGGATCTGGGAAACAAGAGATAAGAGGAGGCTTAAATTAAGGTAAAGTTGCCCAATTTCGTGCTCAATTAAATGCCGTTAAACAATTGGAGACATTTCTAATACTTTCAGAGATATTACTTTATAATTAGATTTTATTTTTCCTGACTTTATTAGAAGAGATTTTTAAAAACTAATTATTAGACTTTCTCATCGCCACATTTTCTTTTCTGCAAAATTATATTATCAGTTTTTTAGTTTGACGTTTCGATTTATTGAAGCCATCATTAACTTCATGTTTACGAGCTTGAATGCTTTGTGACAATATTCCAAGCTTTGACGAGTGTTCTTTGATGTTTGGAGAATATGCAACTAGCATTACAAAATTTTAGGTTACGGTTCAGTTTTAGTGACTAATTTGTAGTTTTACACATTTTACAGTAATTAAATAAATGAATTTATGTCGGGTACAGATATTTTCGTATAACATGGTTCGTCCTATGCTATGTGCTGTTTGGTTTTCAGAGTTGAGGGCAAATCCAAGGAGCTACGGCAATAGTACAAATAATTAAAGGCTGCTGCGGGTGCATTCCAAGTTTACTATGAGTGATATTCCTTACATTAAATTTCAATTTTCTTAGAATAAATAGGTATTTTATTAAACACGAACTGTGCATTCCGTTAGTGGATAATTCTGATGGACCTGTAATGCGTGAAAATGTAGTTCTGGCAGTGTGCAAAAATGGAACAAAGAACTAATGCAAAATATTGCAGCTAACCGAATTAACTTATGAATAAAAATGTTCATCTTTCGTCGTTTCTACATTTGACAATGCTGTAAAAAACGACCGCATGGTAACTGACATTGCTAAATCATCTTGAACAATGATTATCATAGCTGCAGATTTCCCGGGGGAAGGGAAAAGAAAGTTTTATCCTATTTTTTAAACATCGAGTTAAAATTCCGAAACAATATTTTTATTGTCTTTTAGGTCTCCCTGAGCACGTGGTTAAAATTTTTGTACTTAGTTATAGTAAACCCTGTAGGTTTATACAGGGTGTCCAGAAACTCTCCTGACAAACGAAGACCGGAGATTCTTCAGATAATTTTAATACAATTTAACCCAATTCACCTAGTCCGAAAATGCTTCCTAAGGGAACTAGAGCTCTTTGAAGATGGGGCCTTGTAAATAGTTTTGTTTAAATACCTCCAGAACGCTTCTACTTAGAAAAACAAAAACTGGTATGCTTGTTTAGCCTTCAGAGATGAATCGATTCCATCAATTGCAAATTTCTAGTACCGGTCATAGGCGTCCGTTTTGGGTAGGCCAACGGTTATTTTAACGCATAACTTCTTTGTATTTAAATTTTAAGCATTTGTGACACTAGATTATTAACGAAAAATTTTCAAATCCATTTTTCTAGAAAACGGTGTATCCTAATGACTTAAAGTAAGAGTACCTTTTAGTACTAGAATACCTGAAAATTTAATAATCTAGTGTCACAAATGCTTAAAAGTTAAAGACAAAAAAATTATGCGTTACAATAACCGTTGACCTACCCAAAACGGACGCCTATGACCGGTACTAGAAATTCGCAATTGATGGAATCGATTCATCTCTGAAGGCTAAACAAGCATAACAGTTTTTGTTTTTCTAAGTAGAAGCGTCCTGGAGGTATTTAAACAAAACTATTTACAAGGCGCCATCTTCGAAGAGCTCTAGTTCCCTTAGGAAGCATTTTCGGACTAGGTGAATTGGGTTAAATTGTCTTAAAATTATCTGAGGAATCTCCGGTCTTCGTTTGTCAGGAGAGTTTCTGGACACCCTGTATAATGCTATAATATTGGTCAAAACCTAAAAAAGAGTCTGTGTGAATCCACTATTAATGATAAAAATTTGCAGAAACATTTTTGTGAAGTCTCTTGGTAATCATTCAAACATCGACACTGCAACAAATAAAATGATTAATATAATAATAGAAACTATTGATAAATGTACTACTAAAAAAATAATATGGATTACCAATGCTTCCAGGTACAAAAAAATGATATGTTCAGAACATTAAAAGTAACTCCAATAATACACAGCTAAGAACAAAATATACTAATTACGAAAATAAATGAACCTTTTTAATAAAGAAAACAAAATATGAGGATTATAAAATACACAAAAATCAACTTGACATTAAAAAAGTATGGAATGCAATGCAAGCAGATATATAGTTATAAATTTTGTAATGTATCATAATTGAAAAATGAAAGTAGAAGCACCTTAAACTTTGCTAATGAAATTTCAAATGAGTTTAACAAAATATTTTCAAATATGGCCAAAACATTGGTTAGCAAAATTTACAAAAATCCTAATTATAACTTAAAAAGAAACATTATGTCAAATTCACTTATGTTAGTTCGTATAGATGTTAATAAAATAAAAAATATTATAAGATCAGAATTAAAAGATTAAAAATCACCTGGAATGTATAATATTATATCAAGGCTGAAACTTTAAAGTTAATAAGCCAGTAATTGTTGACACCTTCAGTTTTTATTTTTAATCGATTTATGGAACAAGAGATCTTTAATCTTGATAGGGTGTGATCTAAAAAATGCTAATTGCAAAGGAGGAGGGCCTCTAAGGCCGGTTTTCGGCCCCTTTTGTTTTTTTTCAAAAAAAAGAATTTTTTTTTCGCCAGTAAGTATAAGTCATAAACAGTCGATTTGACCCTAAACGGAACCTCAAATAAACCCCCCCCCCTATTGATTTTTATTTATAAAGCACCTCAAAAGAAAAAAATACCTACCATGTACACGTGGTTGTTTCTGGGTAACGCTAAGAGTAGTTTCAATCAAATCAGCGGGGGTGGGGAGGGGTACTGTTTGGGGGGGGGGCAAGGTATGAGTGAATTACCGTAAACTGGGGCTACTTTGACTTCGAGGGTTACTTTGACACTTGTTGGGGCTACTTTGACAACGTTGCTCGTAGAAGTGAGAAAGCCGGAATTTTGAGGTTATGTTGATGTAAATAGTGGTAGGCCAGTGTGTAAGCATTACACTTTGTTTTGAGGTGTTATTGTGCCCTAAATATTTGAAAACATTGTGTAAAAATGGTTAGAACCTATAAAAAGAAACTGGGTGCCCGTGGATACAAAAACTATACCGATAAGACTTAAAAAATGTCCGTAACTATGTTGGAAAGAATTGGGTTTGCTGCATCAATTGCAAGAAGTGGATTTGCGGCAATTGTAACAAGGGCACAAAGAATCCTCGGTTTGAATGTCCAAGATGTGAGGACGACGAATAAAGATGTAAACTTTTACTCAAAGAATATTATTTTTGTTTTTGTTGGTATTATCATTTTTTTTGTATTTTGTTACCTGCCGCTTTTCTCACATTTTATTATAACCCTTGTTGTAAGTACATAAACAAGGTTATAACCTTTACTAAATAAACTTTAGCTTGAACAGAATCTGTTTTTTAATGCTTAACCCTTCAAAATACTACAAAATTAAAAAAATATTATTTTTTTGGTGTCAAACTAGCCCCCGAATGATACTAATTTGACCTACAATACAAAACAGCGCCATGTCAAAATAGTCCCGAGCATGGGGCTACTATGGCACCAAAAAATATATATTTTTTATATCAAGGAGTGCTTTTATTGCCTAGAGGCAATATTCTAAAGGCATCTATTGGTTCAATCAAACAATAATTTGTTGATTCAGATAAATAAGAAAAAAATTACAATGGAAAAACTCCCTAAAGTATGTCAAAGTAGCCCCAGTTTACGGTAATATGTAAAAGAGCTCAAGGGTAGTAGTCTGGCAAATAGAGTCACTTACAAGGCGTTTATGCTACCCTATTATTTTATCATAGGGACTGTGGAGAGAATAGGACTGCGGAGTGAATAAGGGGGGGGGGGGTATTTGAGGCTCCGTTTAGGGCCAAATCGACTGTTTATGACCTATACTTGCTGACACATTTTTTTTTTAAAACAAAAGGGACCGAAAACCGGCCTTAGAGGTTCTTCTCCTCCTCCTTCACTGAAAAGGTGCTTTTGGCATACTATCCAAAATATGGAAATCGTCAACGCTTTGGCCAAATTACTCTATGCTGCAGGTGATGATGAACATAAAGAATCAGGACGTAAGCAAATATTATAAGCTTGTTGCTTTTTTGAGGCGAAAGGGCGAAGAATATCGAACGAAAAAGTCAAAAGTTTCGACCAGGAACCAAATCCATAATTCATTTATATCTCATGCATTGGGTGCCGTAAATTTTGGTGTGTTTGGAACCTGTCGTCGCGAAGAATTGTGCTACTTGACATTCAATGATATCGAAGATTTGAGAACTTCATTAGTTGTGCATGTACCATACACAAAAATTAATGTTCAACGAACTTGTGTCATTACTGGTGGGTAACATATATTATATTTGAACTACCTATTATAAACACTAACCAGCGAACACTAATCATTCAAGAATTTTCATAAAATACATTAAAAATAAATGTACTACGGCTCAAGTTCGAATCAACACATTTGATAAGATGCCTGTCAATATGATTTTCTAAATTTGCTTGATTCTCACCTTTATACTGGACATTACTTCGACGATCTTCGGCTAGTTGGCAGTTTGTGGTGCTAAATTTACTACAATAATTAAGAGATACGGTGGATGGAAGTCCAGCACAGTAACGGAGAGTTATATAGAAAACTCGTTGCATAAAGAAGAGCTTTGGCGGATAATAATTACTGCTACAGCTACTAATGAGGTTGGCCATGGAATCACTTATTCTAATTGTGGTTCCTCTAATTGTACATTTAATTAGGTAAATAAATATTTCTTTGATTTAAAATTCCTGAATTGTTTTCTATTTTCGCATCACTGTTAAAAGTAAATCACGTCATTTACGTTTAGCACCAGTGCTAAATAAAAATTAATAATATTAATAAATAAGGATAATTGTGTGAGCAAGGAATGGGACATACTGTAGGTTAAAAGTTTATTTAAATCGATTTTAATCTAAAAAACGTGGCAAATTTTTTTAAAGACCTATTAGAGACACATTGTATAATCAATTGTATCACCAGAATCAGCCATTCACGTAGGGTGCTACGATTTTAGCAGGCGATGCTACTGCCGAATAATTGTCACTAATAATTTGGAAGGCCATGACATCGATTTGACATATAATATGACAGCTGTCATATTAACAACACAAAATATAGACAAATTTATTTGTCAAACTAGCATAAAATATGGATGTAGTGCGTTAGATTTTACATACGGCATCTGCAGTGTGCAATAATTTCAGGTACAGGTAGAGAAAAATGTTTATATACCTATAACTGCATATAGAAAAATATAGTACCTATTGGCAATATTTTAAAGAAAGCTTTGCCTTAAATGTCATTCAATCATTTGTTTAAATAAAAAAATATGTCAAATGTCATAACATTTTTAACATACCTACCTAAAAAAGTTTTGTGATTTGTTGGAACGATCAGGATTAACATGGTAAATATTTGTAATATTAGTTTATTATTTTGTTTAACGAATTATAATTATATCTAGAATAATAGTTACGTAGCAATATTATTTAGATTTAACACAGGTGCCACACGAGTTTGTTGACACTAAACATGTTAAATAAATCTATTTATAAAGTAGTATTATTTGGCAAAAGATATTTATCAAAACACAATGTTAATAATTGGTGCAAGGTGGTACCAGTGCAAAGATGTAGTTAGCAAACACCTATGACTCATGTATACAAATTTTATTGACCTCAACCAAAATTTGGTCTCATCCAATACTTTTCAATAGATGACACTTTTGCGGTAGACTCAAAACAAGAAGTTCCATTTGAAAATTTAATTAAAAAATATTACATTCTTATTACTACCTGAGTGGACGCATATTACTGCCGTTTTTTATATTCACAGGGTGTTTCTCTGTGATAGAGTTACACTGAACTGATGTGAATACATTGTAATTTTGTCAAAAAGGTGTATTATCGTAATACCATTACTGTATAAATACAAAAAATAATTAAAAACTATTTTTTTGTTTTTACTATTTTTTAGTAAATTTACTGTAAATTAATACATTATTTTTTAAATAATTGTTACCTATATTTTTACAATGTCAACACAAAACATACTGAATATTTATAAATTGTCAATAAAAACGTGAAATTACAATAGGGAATGCAATTTATGTGTGGATTTACGAAACATATGTAAAAGTGAACAAATAAACGTTAAAGTTATTACTACGTTATGCACCGGATGTTCTGTTAAAGTCGCCGTATATCTCGCCGTAAAATGATCAAATTTGTGCTGTTTTTAGGTACAGAAATCTCGAAACTTAAAATACGAGCGAAATACCAAAAATCAAATTCTTTATGTTTTATTTATTCACTTTTACATAAATAAAATTGTAAGTTTTAAAAGGCGTTTGTAAGATACATACTATTTTGCTATGCTAAGCCCACAATTATTTTCACATACTTATAAACAATAGTGAACAGTCTTATATGCAGGACTATGTAAGTTTATGTTATAACAATATTTACCAGTCTAATTTTTTTTAAAAATACGTATTTTGAATATTTGCAGGTGGCATGAGATAACATTCTTAACATTTACTTAGCTCTGTATTATTCCGTTCCTAAATGTCTAAAATTATTTGTATTTGTGGAAAACACTAGGTATTTCAACAAACAAGTATTGATAACAGAAGTGAGCCTGAAAAGTCTATCAAAAGTATTTTCCACTTTGTTATGTTGAGTTGATGTCCCATTGACATCTCATAAAGTGAAGGGTAAGGGGAGGGCAGAATCGTATTGCAGGAAAAGTTGACTACGTAAACCGATTTTAGCGAACTTGGTTTTGTTTTAAAGCTGTTTGATAGCTGCATCATTAGGTGCAACAATAGAGATGGGCGATTTGAATCTTTTTCAAGATACGTATCGTTCAAATAATTTTACAAAATGATTCATACCTTGAGATTCGTACCAAAGATTAGTAACATCATAACACAAATTGACTGTGCGAGTGCGCATCAGTGTAAAGTAAGTAACAAGTACTAACAAATAGCCCGGTCCGTGCTCGTATTTCGAACCGAACTGTGAACTGTATAATTATTTGTTATGTGAATGTGAATCAACAGTCGCGTCACGTAGGTACAATGCTCATCAGCTTAAAGTCACCAGTTCCATGGTCCATTCTTTTCTAGTGCCATTTATTATACACGGTGCTAGAAAGGGACAAAACATGGAAGTGGTGACTTTAAGCTGACGACCATTGTACGGTTCCGTTCAGATAAAATTTGGTGTCGGTTTTCTATCGGAAGTGCAGTTATGTGGACGACTGGTACGAATCATTTTAGTATAGAGGATTCGTATCATACGAATCAGTGTCTTGATTCGAATAATTTAAACGAATCATACGGATTCGACTCATCTCTATGCAACGATACTTAAGTTTTTGTTTATCCCTGAACCACCGAATGGCGTAATTTGGTATCTTTAGAAGTTATAAAATATTTTCACTCATAATTTAAGGTTGTAAAATGACAGTTGCTTCTGGTTTACGTCATTTTTTAAACAATTTTACGAGTAATAAGGCGGTAAAATAAAAAATATAATCTACCATTTAACTTTTTATAGAAAATAAAATTGAGTAAATATCTAAAGACATGACAGCCGGCAATTATATCTTTATCAACGATAAGATCTCGTAAATATTTTCAATTTGTCGAAATAATTTGCGAGAAATGAGTTCTGAACCGCAACTCATATCAGAAGGAACGAGAATGAACAAAATCTACTTCCAGTGAAATTTCGTGAGCGATATGAAAGAGAAAAAGAGAATACGACTTATTCAAAGTATGGTGCAGTTAAATCAACGTGAACGTTATAAGTGAAAATGTTGTTAACCTATCTTTCTGAAAACTCCAAAATTTTGAAAGCAGCTTCGTTCTGGTCAAAGTACTCCATGCCGAAAGCAATTCTCTATGTAAAAGAAAATGTAAATAGGTATCCAGATATATGTGAAAGTGATAGCATTCTTTAAGCGTAATTCAGTGGGGTATGAACGAAAGAAATCTAAAGTGCTTACAGGAGAGAAGGTTTCTGAAAGAGGCTTATGTCAAAACTTACAAAATGGTGAATGTAACTCTTATTATTGATGTTTGCAGAATATGTAGAAGAAAAGAATATGTCAGACATTATTGAAAATCGTGATTCCTCAATAATGACGTTTTTTGGTAGCACGACTAATCGCAAGAGAATATTTTCTGCAGATGCCGAAGGAGAGGTTGTTAATCCTCTAGCATTATGTAGCAAATACGAGTATGTTCGTTTTCGCCCACATACTTTACGTATGCTACAAAGAACTTAGGAGTACTGAACAGTGTGTTGGCATACACACGTTTGGCAAAATGGATGCGAAGTATTTGCAATTGCCCAACCACGTCACGATACATGGCGATCTTCATCACTTGCTGAGAGCTACAGAAGAAAACGAAGGTATCAGAATTAATTTCAGGAGAAAAAGGAAGTGGTGCTGCGCATCATCTTCATCAGTGTCTTGCGATAACTCTATATATTTAATGAAAGTAACTAAAAGTGACTTGTCATTTTCCGAAAATAGCTTAAAGTATGCTAGAAATTTTTATTTTCATGAATTAAAATAAATAATCTATAAGTAGTTTGTAAATTTTCTGCTTTAATAAAGTTTAGTTCAGATTTATCACCCAGCTAACAATTTCTTGTTCTGTAAAAATTGTAAGAACGTTTCGAGAGCAAATTTTATAGAGCAATGTTTGTTCTAAGAACATTTTCAAAACGTTCTTACAACACTTATGCCATAAAAATGGGCATCGTTCTATAGAACCTTTTAGTTCTTTAAGCGGTTCTGTAAAGCTTGCAGGAAATAATTATAGAAGTCTTAAAGAATTTTTATAACACAGTTACAAAGCAATCTCATAAAAATTCTATAGCACTTCGCTATACAACTTTTGTGTTGCATGGTGTTATATTTAAAGAACTTTAAAATCGTTTAATTGTATATTTTAAAAACAAAATGTTTCTGTATCGCACATGTTAGAAATAATATGGACGGGCCAATAAGAACCAATAAGATGGGCCTAATCAGCCTGCATAGGAGTACTTACTTACATTATTACGAATTGCTTAGTTTGTTTGTCCATCAGGAGCAGTACATTTTAATGCGGAAAAGTTTTATCGTGAAATATGTGGTACATAATGGTAATTTTTTGACGCGCCCTCAGTTAACCTTATATTTCCTATGATGCTGGAAATTTAATAAAATTTTTTTTTCTAAATTGATGAATTCAATATCCAACTGTACATAAAATAGTCAGAAAGTAAGTATATCCATATTATTGATATCATTTCACCTATTTATATTACATATTTTTCATTAAGATTTTTTTTTCGTTCTTCACAATATGGCGACAGAAAGAAAGGCTTCATCTTGTACTTCCAATGGATTCTCACTAATATGACATTTTTGTGTCGATTGCAATGATTATAGAGCAAATATGCTTCGTAAGCAACTACTTAATATTCACAGTGTTGTCATATTTTATTGTGGTAATTTCACTTATTTCAATCTTATTTAATAAATCTATTAAAATTCTTTAACTTCAACATCTAAAAGGGAAAATGTTTAAGATTTGGAATGGTCTAAATTAAATATGTTACTAAATTTCTATAAGGAAATCAATTTCTGTTAGCAATCAAATAAATCTTATCTATCGTAATGAAATTTTCTTTCTGTAAGCAGATAATAATTTTTACAAGTCACGACTATGTTACACAAATTTCCCCATTATACTTTGATCAAAATATTTCGTACTATTACAGGCAGGTCTCGTCAGATGGGGCTATGGGAAACCTACATATATAAAAAATGATAGTTCTATAGCGTTTCTTTATGGAACAAAAAGGCTTTTGTTACTTATTTACTCTATAATGATTTTGTAACAACTGTATTATTATTTTCTAAAACTGCTTTAAAGAGCTTTTTCTCTTAAGTTCGATAGCAGCTTCCACATTTGTAATTTGTTTTCTGCAGCAGAATTGTAACTTAACAACGCCTTATACAATAGTCCTATAATTAAACTATAAGCGACATTACGGAATAATTTTATAAGAGTGTCACAGGAGATGGTATAATTCTATAAAGCAGTATTTTGCATCGGTTTTACAGTAATTTGATTCTATAAGCACCGTTGCTGTAAAATTGTGTTATTGTACACACTTATAGGGCTACATTAGCAGTTATCTTATAAGTGCTCTATAAATTATGCTCTAAGAACGTTATTGCAACAAATTTAAAAAACAATTCAGTTTCTGAAGGCAAAAAAGTCTCATGTGCCACATTAATGCAACAATTTAGTATTCTTAATACAACTATAAAATATTAACAGTATATAAAACTCCTATTACTCTAAATTTATAGAACTACTTTGCTAGCTGGGCACTAGCCTATTCTCTTTTGTGATACTTTCAGTAAGCAAAAATACCTAATCCGTTAAAATGTTCCCAGGACGACTTTAAGTACTAGCTCACTATTTTGTAGAACGTATACAAAAAACACGTGCCTTCAAAATAGTCGATCAAGGCCAAATTAAGCGATTGCATTGGTTATATTAATTTACAACAAGCTTGGTTTTGAAAAATCAGAGTTAGACTTTTGGGAGACGCCTTTAAATGTAAATGTTCCCCATAGTTACAACTCTCATCTCTTGTACTTCATCGGCACTTATTCGTATTGGATCAGAAAATAAAAAGAATATACATTAATTTGAAACAAAGAATTATTTATTTACTTAACAAATATTGTAAAAAAAGACATGCATAATAGTAGTCAGTTAGTGTTTATAGTTTGTAGGTATTTTTGTTCATGCAATAATTTGAATTCGAATTGTGCGTACTTGTTTTATTGCGATTTTCGACTAAAAATTTTTACTTTCTATCTCATTTTGTTCTTTTTGCATGACTTTAGCCTACTGCTAGTGCTACTTGGCGGATCAATCTTCATAAAGCAGTTGCACGATGTAACTTCAGATTAAGGCAGGGAATTGCTAAAATGATTTATCTAGTCTGGTAGTAGGTGCATACAGCACATGACAAGAATTTATACCTAAAGATTTTAATTTATTTGGAGCTACATTCATTGCAGCATATGCTTGCTGACATTTTTTTGTGTAGAGGATAAAAACATGTTGCAATAGCATCTTCTATTCCACTCATTTCTTGATTAAAATCGAAATGTATTAGCAGTTGTTGAAGTTATTCGATTTTTATACCAATGACGTCACTCATTACTTCATGGGCGGAAACAGACAAATAGATTGGACAATTTTTGGTGTTTCCTATACAGGGTGATTCACCAACGATGACCAAACATAACGCCTTGTATTTATTGACGAATTTTAAGGGAAGCATTGCAAGCTTTTATCTAGAACGCTTTGTTAAAAAGATACATGGGGTTAAGGCTACAAAATTATTTTTGATCCTCTTTAAATATTTTAAAAACTAGTGACTGAAATAATTTGAAAATGGATACATGAATTTCTGTAAAATTTGTGAAAAATCTCTAGGCTTTTCCAAACATTTATATGCTCCAGTGGCAGACATACAGGATATCGGTGGCATATTTTTCTGAATAAAACAGTTCGCTATTGCTCTATTATAACAATCATGATATTTTCGGATTCAACTTTCAGTTTTGTACAAAACACTACTTCTTTATGTTTTCTAGAAAATCCTGGTTTCCGAGTAAAAATAATTGAAGAGTGCTTTTATTTAAATGACATTAGAATTTTTTTTAATTATTTGGTTATTTAATCGAATAAAACCATCAATTATCATTTTAAAGGGTTTTCTCAGTAAATTCTCAAAAAATACCTCTATTTATATGAATGCAGACGCTATATCATTTTAGTAACGAAATAATGTAGGTCATTTAGTCGAAAGTTATTGTTGCTTAAAACATTACCTACTTATTATTTCCTGTAAGTGACCAGATGTACTAATTTGTTCACTGTGAATACCAGACGGTTTAAAAGCACCCTCAAAATAAATCCAATAGGTTGAGGTCAGTTACAAAGACAAATTAATAATATTTATTAGTAGTAGTATTTTCCTGACCAGGTATT
The DNA here is from genome assembly GCA_025584915.1 of Monochamus saltuarius. NCBI lineage: Eukaryota > Metazoa > Arthropoda > Insecta > Coleoptera > Cerambycidae > Monochamus > Monochamus saltuarius. The sequence continues at coordinate 52,074,606 of CM046725.1, read as the reverse complement.
TATATATTTTTTTAAAAATACACTTCCTCGGATAATAGGTCAAAACAATAAAAACAAATTTCCAAAAAATTTGTTTACGTACGTTTCGGGTTTATTTTTATAACACCCATCTTCAGAAACACTATAAAAAATAACAACAATAGTAGAAATTTAAAAACAAAACTGAGAAAATAAATACATACCAAATGAATAAAAGAAATTACTTTTCAAAAAGAAATTTCCTTCTTTTCCAAAAAATATTCTGAATAAAAATATGATGAAGAACCAATTATAATTGTTAAGGAGAAAACATATAATTAGCAGCGTTCAATTCTTTTAGGAATAATTTTTTTTTCAAGAATTATTTGTTGTAATAGTTTTCATAGTTCTAAACAGAATGAAATTATTTATTTTTGAAAATGTTAGATGCTAAGCGACTATTTCAAGGAATGCCGATAAGAATTTTTCGGATCAAAAAAGAAAGAAATATACAAGTATGAAAAGTCAATTAAGAATTTTATATAGGTAGTGCAATAAATTATGGAAACTAATTATCAATTAAGTCAAAGTATACCTGGGAAAGACCGCCAATGTCAATATTAGTATTATTATCAACAGAATTAATGTTTCTTTTAATTTGGATCATTTCAAGAATGGAACGTTTTTGTAAGTTACTCGTACGTTCGTTATTTTTATTCAATTCTATTAATAATAATACTGATATTGACGGTCTTTTCCATATATACTTTGACTTAATTAATAATTAGTACTTACGTACGTAAACAGATTTCTTGGAAATTTGTTTTTTGTGTTTTTATTGTTTTAACCTATTATCCCAGGTGTGTTTTTAAAAAAATTAATAATATTTATAAATAAAAGTATTTTTAGTTCGTTTTTTAAGTTGTAACTACTCGAAAACTAAGCTTTTTCCGAAAAGCAAATAGTCGCAATTTGTAGAAAATTGAAGAACAAATTAGAAAATATTAATAATACAATGACGCAGTATCGTAAAAATATGCCACCAATATATTGTATCTCCGCCAGTGGAGCATATAAATTTTTACGAAAAACCTTCAGATTTTGAACAAAATTTAACATAAATCCATGTGCCCAATTTCAAATTATTTCAGTCACTAATTTTTAAAATATTTCAAAAAATCACAAATTATTTTGTAAGTTTACATCCTGTATCTTTTTGACCACCCTTGTCGTGTTATAACTTTTTTATTAAGAGTTTACATATAAGAAACTTTTTGCTTAATATGGCACATCCTGTCTCCTGTTTCAATTGGATACCATGTTTTAATACTCACTGTAATAAATTAATATCTTCTAAAGTTGTATAATATAAATTAATTATGTTTGTCAAACTCGTCTTGTATTCCACATAATTTATAATTTCCCAAGTGTACTGTATTTCACTATAATGTTGACACACTTACTCATCATTTACCATAGCAGAAATACGATATTATTTGGTATATTTCATAGGCAACATATAATTTTTGTTTGAAAGCCTGGTCTCCTTTACCTGCCTAAGTCTTGCGGGATATCAAATTAAAGTATTTATATGGAGCTAAATTCAGTCAAAGGAAATCCGTAGGATTTCAAAAGCTTCAAAATACTTCTTAACCACACAGGGTGTCTAGTAGAATGGTCCAAATTTCAGGGTAGTATTCGTCGGGCCAAACATAGCGATACAACCCAACTTACCCAAAAGTGAAAAAGGTAGTCGATTTACAAACTTAAATTTTGTCTTTTGGTAATTTCAAATAATTTTTCTAGATATTTGCTTCTCCTCAAAATTGGCACCGTCGGGTTTTTTGAGAAGACAAAAATTATTTTGGCCAAAATTTTGTTCTAACTTCTAGGGGGAGTTGTGCGTCTTTCATGTGTCAATAATCGTCCCAAACTTTTTTGAGAATCAAGTCGCAGTCGCATGCGAGAAAGTGTTGCTTCCCCAATTGTTAGGTAAATAACTATTCCAATAGCAAAATGGCTGATGTGATTGCGATCTACCCACAAAAAAATTGTGCACACGCAGTCGCAGCAGCTAGAACGTACCCTATTGTCTACCCAAATGGTAGACAACCAGAGAGGCAAATATTTTCTACATATTTGCAAGATTTAGGGAAACCGCTAGCCCTCGTCCTAAAAATCACCACGGTCGTTCAGTCAGCCGTATTGTTGAGCAAGAAGAAGAAGCAACTCTAAATTTCATTGAAAATGATTACACCCTTAGTATTCGTGGTATATCCAGAATAACTGAAAGCTATTTGATATTTGTTGTCTGTCTGTTGACAAGTGCGGCCTGCTTGATAATAATATGCCGCCCCCTCTCCCGCACAAGTCTCCGACTTCTGGGCTAATCCCCGTGATTAGAATCAGGGGTAGAGATATTATTATTCAGTCGCTACGGATTGACATATTTTTCACACCTTACTTTAATAACACAGCACCACAAAAAAGTAGTCTGTTCGACGGACTAGACCTATATTTTCCCTCGCTGAATCCGAATCTGAGGTTCATTTGACGCCATCGCCCTAGCTTTAAGGTCATTCAATAGTCAAAGCGAAAAAAAGATTTGCAAGTGAACCAGCCTATTGTAGATGTTTTGGGATCGCTGAATCAGAATTCAGGATTCATTTAAACCTATCATGTCAGCTTCAAGGTCATTTCAAGGCAAAATAAAAAAATAGATGTGCAAATCGACAAAATCATCATACATTTTTTTGTCGCTAGATCTGAATTTGGAGTGCATTCGTTCTAGGTTCAAGGTCATTTCAAGATTAGAGCGAAAGATAGATTTGCAAGTGGACCTAATATCTATTTCAGGCATCTGTAGTTCAAGTAGAAAAGGAAGTTGATTTTGAAAGGAATTCAATATTGGCACATATTTTAAAAAAGTAACTTCATCCGAAATAAGAAAGCGCTACAAACTATGTGTAGATACCAATGTAATGTTAAAGTAAATATTTCAGTTTTCTTATTTGATGTAATTAATTTTTTCGTTACTTACAAGTAATAATATTGCTCGTTTATGGATATTTGTGTTATTAAGTCAATAATTACAATTATACTGTTGCAAGTTACCGCACTTGTTTCTTTCAAAGACTGTTTTATATACAGGGTATCTCAAGTATTACTGGTACCTTTGGAAGAGCCGATTGTACAATGAACATAAATAAGATTCACCAAGTATACCTATATCAAAAGTTTTACTGTTACCGAGATACAAAGATTTTGAAATTTTTATTATATTTATTACTTACTTGGAAACAACTATAAGGGTTACAATAAGGCCCATCTAATCAAAATTGACGGCTGATCGTTTGATTATGGTTTCGTTATCTACCTTAATTTTAAGTTAATAACCCTGAACAAACTTTGTTTGGAAATGCTCACTTTGCTTTAGCCACTTATCGAAATTGTGTGAGTAATGCTGCTAATTGTAATAATTACTATACTATTATCATACATATTAACTAATAATTAATATAATTTTTAGATTTAGATAAAGCAGATAATAATGTTATCAAGGTTTAGTACAATACATCTCATCGATATAAGGGAATATTACAAATTTCAAAAGACGCCGAAACTAAGTGTGAGAGAATGGTGGAATATAATTTCAAGCAACTGACAAAAATTATTAGAATCTGTGGATATATGCATAATATATTATTATAATTCTATAGATGATGCCTATTTTAGTCATCTAACTCGATATTATTCAAAGCGGGGTGGTTATTAAGAAAATATTTTATAACTCTTTCTCATATCAGTATTATTTTACCCCAATCGAGCCCACTGTTCAAATATAAACATTTACGGAGCGGCAGCTACGAGCTGTTATTTGAATGAAACGTTATAACATCTCACAAAATGAGGTAACGCTTTCTGTACATCATGGAAATAGGTCCTTATGCTTATAAAATTTAGTCTACAGGAATCAAATATGTACAGGGTGTTAAAAAAGAGTGTACAATATTTCAGGAGGTAATAGTATGAACCAAAATAAGCAGAAAAGTCTTAATAAACATGGGTTCGCAAAGTAACGGTTGCGGAGATATGGACCACTATTCGTTTTTCAAACATTTTATTTTATTAGGAATAAACCGACAAAGGAAGCTTTTAACAAACAAAAAACAAAGTTACAGAAGATGTTCAAAGTGCCCTCCGTCTATTTCCAAGCAGGCACGACATCTTCGTCTCAACGATATTCGAACCCTTTTGAAAACACTCCTTGATTTGGATTTTTTGACACTTTTGATTAATCCGTAGCTGCAGCTCTTCCAGAGTATTTACAGGAGTACCATACACTAATGTCTTCAAATATCCCCAAACAACAAAATCTAGAGGGTGCAGATATAACTGTATAAAAATCTAAAACACAATGAGGGCATTAGAAAAAACGACATATTTAATAATAGTATTAGACAATGTTCCATACCATTGCAGACTTTCAGAAATGATTCCAATTAATGGCACAAAAAAAGTTACAGGGTTAACTATGACTTAGTACAAATATATTAGGAGGGGATAGGGAAAAATAAGAATTAACGGAATAACCCTTCAAAAAAATTCAAAACTTATTTATAAAGCCAAAACAAATTTTTTTCGATATTATTTTAAATCCTTATCTAACGCCGCCAATGTTAACTTGCTTGTTGGTTGCATACTCTACAAGCATGCAACAGTCGCTCATCAGTCAGTGTGTAGTCAGTATCGCTGTCATGTCATAATTGAATTTCTGTGTTTACGTTGTAATTTTGTGTTCTTCTTCAGTTTTTGTGCCTTATTTTAATTTTTAAACGTTTTATAGTTATTAAATAAAGACATTTGTGTTGGGTGCAGATACTTTCCCACAATATAATTCGCCGGTTTGGTTTTTTAGGTTATGGGATAAGTTTGCCGCGTGCCGCGGTTACATTAAAACATCTATTATCTATTCCTTTCGTTCGATTTTCTTATAATAAATAGGCATTTTATCTAATTGTACCTACGGGAAGTGTCTTTTATCGGTAGTGAGTGGCTTCCTTGAGCACGTGGTTAAATTTTTTGTACTTAGTTAACCCTGTATATTCATGGATTTCTCAAAATCAATAAAATAGCGTACGATGCTAGTTTGAAGACTGATGAGTTACTGCATATAATATAAAGATCAATGGTTTTGCAAAGAAATACGTTATTGATGAGATGGCTACGGTTCAGGACCTTTCTACGATTTCATCCATACTACTGTGTTTTTAATCCCACTGAATTAATATTTTCTAACATTTGACAGAACAGTTAAAGATGTTATAAGAAGCGAGGTGAATATTACATCATCTAATAAGAAAATGTATGTGGAACATGTCATAAAAATTGAGAGAGATCTAATATTTAATCAACATATGTAATTAGCATTTATTTTTTTCCAATGTCACATTTACATCCATTATCATATACTTCATTATATTTTAAATTATTACTGGCCAAATTGAGCGAATACTGGTAGGTATCTAAAGTAAATACGGTTCTATCTATCCTTCACCGGCTGGAAGGTGCTTTGATGTTTTTATGGCAGTTTCCTATGCCGATTTTTTATTCCCTTATATTGATGAAATAAATTGTACTATTTTATCAGCATCTATATTTCGATAAATTTTAGTACACTCAGGGATAATAATAATTACAATATTAACTGTTTTTAGTTAAACTAGAAAATATAAAAACAATGATTAGAGTTTACTAAATAGATAAAAATAATAAAAAAACACATAATTAATTAAAAGTAATAAAAATACTAAGAGTAATAAAAATATTAATATAAAAATGACAAATAAGAAAAAGGTCATCTATATGTTAAAATTATAATACCATCTTTAAACGAATCATTCGATTATTTCTCGAGTGTAGCAGTGTGTTTGAGCTCTAACAGTTTTTGAAGTTTTTGTGGTGTTCCAAGTGCTTGATTAAACTTGATCTTTGGTTGGTGTAAAGAATTACATTTCTGGATTTAGTGGAATTAACTACCTTCCTTGTATCAGTGGGCGATTGCACTTTTAGTCGTTTTGAAGATATAATTTCCTCTTGGCATATTCTATTTATGGTGGAAAAAACGATTGCCTTATCAGTTGATAGTTCTTATTAATAATATCGCTACGGCGAACTTTACTACAGGCCAGGAAGAAATTGGAATAGTTTAGCTGACCATGAGGTGTTTTATTTGTGAGGTCGATGATGTCGACCGTTCTAAATTTATGAAATGTGACAGCTGTTCACGGAATCTTCACAAGGAATGCTCAGGACTCAATTCTGCCGAGGTTAAAGTTATGGACCTAAGAAGTAAAAGAACTCTTAAATTCTACTGTGATGATTGCTCCAGTGGTTTTCAACAGGTTCCTAAGCTTCTTAAAGTTGTTGATGAGCTTAAAGTTGAACTGGAGAACATTAAGTTAAAATTGGAAAATATTTCATTACAAAATTCTAATAATAAGACTGATTTTGATGTTGATTCAGTCATGGAAGAGATGTATGGTCGTCAAAAGCGTGCTAGTAATATTATGATCTTCAACCTACCAGAAGAATCTACTGTTGCTGCCGAAATGAATAGTATTCAAGAGGTAATATCTGATACTGTATCTGGTCCTGTGTCTATTTTAAGTGCAACAAGAGTAGGTAAGAGGAACAAAAATGGTAATCGTGCTTTGAAAGTAACATTATCTAATAGTGAAATTGTCATGAACATTGTAAAGAATCGATCTAAGATAAAGCGAGACCGTAAAGTTTTTGTAAATGTTGATCTCTCTGCAACGTGATAAATATAGAAATTTGGGGGATCAAATGAAGCAATGTATTTCTAATGGTGAAAAGGATCTGGTAATTAAGTATATCCATGGAGTTCCACAAATTATTAACAAAAAACTAAACAGGCTCAGCAGTTCCGAACTTAATTTGCACTGTTATTATCAAAATGTTCGTGGCCTTAATACTAAGATTGACATTTTTCATCAGCAGTATCAAATGAAGAATTTGATGTGATAGCTCTCAGTGAAACTAATTTGCGTGAGGATGTATATAGTTCTGAATTGTTTCCGGATTCTTACACTGTGTATCGTAAGGATCGTAACCTTAAATTGGTTAATAAATTGGGAGGAGGTGTCTTATTAGCTGTAAAAATGATATTCGTTGTGATATTATTGATACTAGTTTTTCAGTAATAACTTTCCAATAATTGATTTTCTATTATGTAAGTGTTTATTCTTCTACAAAACGGTTTATATTTCAATTATTTATAGTCCACCTTCTGTACCTATTGACATTTTTTAATCTGAATGTTTGGAACAACTTGATGTTTTTAATGATGGAATAATTATTATCTTAGGTGACTTTAATGTCCCTAATTTTGTTAATGTAGACAATTCGGACAGAAAAACAAATTCTATTAATAATTTAATAAATGTTTTACACCTTTGTCAGTACAGTAATGTATTAAATCACAATCTCCGCTTACTTGATTTAATATTGTCCAATTCGGAATGTATAGTTACGCATGACTGTACACCTCTAGTTCCTGAAGACTTACATCATCCTGCTTTAACTATAGATTTTGAGAGGTTGCTTGTCAAGGAAAGTGTATGTCAAACTAATGTGCATCAAATTGTGTATAATTTTAGAAAAGCTAACTTTCCTGGTTTATATAATGATTTATCTAGAATTGATTGGTCTTTTTAAATCACTTTGATGATGTCAATACAGCCCTGAATATTTTTATGAGCGCTTATATAAAATATTTGACATTCATGTTCCTGTATACAAAACTACAGTCATAAGTATCCACCTTGGTATACCCCAGAAATTATAAAGAATATTAAATGTAAGGCAAAACTGTTTAAAAGATATAAAAAATCCCACTGTCCATACATTTTCAATAAATTTAAACAACTAAGAATTACAATTAAAGATCAAATTAAGGAAGCATATAGAGATTATCTAGACACTGTGCAAAATTCAATTACACTGGATTCTCATAAGCTTTGGTCTTTTATTCATGCAAAGAATAGATCATCTAGAATACCTGGCAAAATGAAAGATAAGAGTCGTCATTTTGATAATTCTCAACATATCGTTAATGGATTTGCAGAATTTTTGAAAGTGTGTTTATTCCGTCTGATTCTCAATTCCATATTAATGTTTTTAATAATAATACGCCACTTATTAACTTTGAAGCAATAACTGAATCAGAAATACTGCTAGCTTCCAGAAAATTGAAAAATAAAATGACATCGGGACCAGACAAGTTGCCCTCATTTATTATAAAAGATTGTATATCTGTGTTTGTTATTCCATTGAAAATACTATATAACTTATCTTTGAAGACAAATGCATTTCCACTTGATTGGAAGCAAGCTAAAGTATGTCCAATTTTAAAAGCGGGGATAAAGAATATATTGAAAATTATCGGCCAATATCTATTCTTTCCAATTTTTCGAAAATTTTTGAAATTATACTTTATAATCGTATATATAACATAGTTAAGGGTCAGTTAGCATTTGAACAACACGGTTTTATGCTGAAGAGATCCACTGTAACAAATTTATCAGTGTTTACACAATTTGTCTCTGATACCTTAGATAAGGGTGGTCAAGTGGATACTATTTATACAGATTTTGCCAAAGCATTTGACAGACTTGATCATTATGTCCTTTTGAACAAACTTGCTGAATTTGGTTTTAACAATAATGCATTATCCCTCTTTAAATCTTACTTAACTGATAGAATTCAGTTTGTGTCTTATAATGGTTTTGTATCTTTTAATTATTCTGCCACCTCGGGAGTCCCTCAGGGGTCAAACCTCGGACCTTTATTATTTCTCCTTTTTATTAACGACATTTGTCAAGTAGTAGATTGCCATAAATTATTGTTTGCTGATTATATGAAAATTTTTTCTTCAATTTGTTCCATAGATGATTGTTTAATGTTACAGGATTATTTAAATAATTTGCATAGTTGGTGTTTTAAGAACAAATTATATCTTAATGTATCGAAATGTAAAATTGCTTCCTATACCAGAAAAAAGTTACCAATTATTTTCGATTATGCTATTGATGACAATGCACTCGTCCGTTGTGAAACTGTTAAGGATCTTGGTATATTATTTGATTGCGCTTTATCCTTTCGAGACCATATATTTAACAAAGTAAAAGAGGCAGCAAGATCATATGGCTTCATCGTGAGGAACTGTAGAAACTTTGACAACATTGAAACATTGAAAACATTGTACTATTCCTTCGTTAGATCTAAGCTGGAATACGGTTCAGTAATATGGAATCCATATTATAAATGTTATAAAATCGCTATTGAAAAAATTCAGAGAAAGTTTTTAAAATTTTTGTATTTCAAAGTAACTGGAGTTTATCCAGAATTTAATACAGATTACAACACATTATTAGAAAGATTTAATGTTTCCAGTTTAGATTTGAGAAGAAAGTGTTCTTCACTATCTTTTTATATAAAATATTGCATAATGACATTGACTGCCCTTTTTATCGCAAATTCAATTTAATGTACCTAGATCCAACTTGAGAGTGGTACAAACTTTTCTCTTAATAAGCCGAATACTAATCTTTACTTAAAATCCCTATATATTCAATGTGTTTTAACTTTAATAAATTGTGTTGTGTTTGTGATATATATGTTGATAATTTTAAGCATATAGTGAGTACTGCTACGCAATTGCTGACTGAGGATCATATATTCGGTTAATTTGTTATTTAATTAATTATATCTTTTATTGTTTTATTTTTCGTTATATAACTGTAACTGGCTACTCATATTTTCTGTTACAATATACACTACTGTTATTATGTATTTAAGAAATTTAGTGTCATTGCTCTGTAAATGGGTAACTGTTGAGCAATAAAGCTATTATTATTATTATTATTTTTATTATTATTATTATTAAAGTGTTCCTAAAATATCAATACAGTATTGTATATGATTGTAATGCCTACACATCGAAATAAGTGGTGAAGAAAGAACCGAATATCGAGGTGTATGAAATGAAACCATTGACAAAAACCTTATATCAAGTATCACATTATTAATAATTATTAAATTATCTGATGAATGTGTGTTACAAATCAGAGTAGGATATATTTCTGTTGGGGTAGTATCCAAACTGTTTAAAAATTAAAAACCTGCACAATTTGCGCTAAATTGTCTCAAATAACTGAACATGTACGTTATAAAAAGGCACCCACACCATGTAGGCATACTCCATCTTACTACAAACATAAGCATTACCTATATAAAGTTATTATCGTTGCGATATCATGGAGATCTCTGGAATTTCTTATTAGAAATCCTTACATTTTCAAAGCATTTTTGCATACCATATCAAAATGTTGTCGAAACGATAATGTAGGATCAAATGTCACTCCAAAGTCTTTAATGAAACTAACTTAGAATCTCAATACCGTTTATACTATAATCGAAATAATATATTAAGACACCACTCATGAATTTTATCAATATCATTTTAAAGTAACATACAGTCGGTTTCATTTTTTACGATATTAAATTTTTTTAAGTCATCTGGGATACCCTATAGATATAGTATGTGCACTGTAGAACAACAATACTGCCTTACCAACGAGAACAATTGAGATTGGTTGATTTAATTATTTTTTTTTAGCCAAAAGAGTACAGTTGCTGCGTTCCCGCTTGTCAAACCAGAGGGCAGTATTCGTCATTCTTAAATTTCCCCATCGATCCGACCAAGCGGCAGCAATGGATATCAGCTATTCCAAATCTTGATTGCGTGGTGCATCACAAGTTCTTAATTTGCACGAATCACTTCAGAAAAGAGGAAGTTTCGTTTAATGGATGCTGGCCTTCCGTTGGCCCTGACGTTACGCCGTCCGTTTTCTCGCAAAGAACTGACGGATATTCCGTCAGGATATATTTTCCAAAATTCATGTTCGAGGTGAAGGATAGAGACGTAGGTCCTGAGACCTTTGGCGATTTAGAAAACCTTCCGACGGAGGACTTCATTGTTGATTTTTTCTACTTGAGGAGCACGTACAGAGAAAAGCTGGGTCATTTTATGACCAACTGGCATGTCAGTTTCACCGACGACTACGCATTTTTCTATTTCCTGAGTCTGGACGACGTGGCTAAGATCAAGTGCAGCGTTAAAATTAACGATCAACTGCTTGTTCAGGTGGCGTTAAGTGGAAGGATAATGGACCCTTTGGATCTCACATGGATCCTTCCTCCAACCTCGAAGATAACCAGGTGGTCCCAGCTAAAAATGTTGCTGTTTGACTTTGGTGTTCCAAATAGTACGTACGGAAATGAGGTAGTTTCAGACGTATTCCAACCTTCCATTTAATCTCTGTTACATTGAAAATTTACTATTCTTTCTCCTTCTAGAATATATTTAAATATTTATTTGATTTGTTGCCTATAGTTGCTTCTCAATATTGTTAATGAGATAATATAAAAGAAATTCTTGTAAGTAGGTACTGTAGTTGTTTACGACTATTTACATTTTTTTTCTGTTTCTTTCTGTTGTAGTCTGTAGACAAAAAATATTGTAAACATTTACTTTAGATTTAATTAATTGTTATGTGTAGCACAAGTTGCAATTATAATTATTTGTAATAAAGAAACTGCAAAAATTTATTTCTTTAGATAATTATTGAATAGAGCTTTGTCTGTGGAATTGTTCATTAGCATACGTAGATGTTTGGTATCAGAGAACATACATATGACTTCATTGATAGGAATTGTAGGAGATTTGATTTATATTAGCGTAAAATACCTTTCTAATACAGTTGCAAAAGCTAACAATAAAGAATATATGAGTAGATATTGTGGGTGTAATTCAACGCTGGTTGGGGCTTTAGTCCACAGAGTAGTTAGTTTCACACAATATTATTAATACCTAAAAATATATAAAAACTTTTACATAAAGGGTAAACATTATTCAAGTAGGTATTGTCATATTTAATTTAAAATTGACAGGCTAATGTCACTTTTGTCATTGTCGATATTTAATTTCAAAGAATTTTAATTTATATATAATAATTTTTATAGTTAGATATTTAACTCAACTTAAAGGAGGCTACCTGAAGAAGTTAGTTTCACACAATATTATTAATACCTAAAAATATATAAAAACTTTTTCATAAAGGGTAAACATTATTCAAGCAGGTATTGTCATATTTAATTTAAAATTGACTGGCTAATGTCACTTGTCATTGTCGATATTTAATTTAAAAAAAAAATTTAATTTATATAATAATTTTTATAGTCAGATATTTGACTCAACTTAAAGGAGGCCACCTGAAGAACCAATCCAAAAAAATGCAGAAATAGGTCAGATCTCATCTATTGTGGTTGAATTTTCGAGTTCCCACTGTCAAAAGTGAAAGTTAGATATTTATAGTGTTTTCATTAAACCAGGTTAGTAAATTTAGATAGATTAATTTCTTTAGATAATTATTGAATAGAGCTTTGTCTGTGGAATTGTTCATTAGCATACCTTGATGTTTGGTATCAGAGAACATACATATGACTTCATTGATAGGAATTGTAGGAGACTTGATTTATATTAGCTTAAAATATTTTTCTAATACAGTAAAAAATTAATGAATGCCTATGAAAATATAGACGTCAAAAAATCGAACGACTTCTTCATTTTTTTAGTTATAATTTCATGGAAACTGGTTTCATGTTTAAAAATACACGGTGTCTGGAATGATAAATTGTACCAGACAAAACATAATTGATTTAATAATTTTTTTCTTTGACCGACAGTAGTATGATTATGGCAGCAAATATGTTTTAAATATGCAACAACGTCGCACGCTTTCCATCTCAGGTGTTTATACATGGTGACGACCTTTGCTACAGCTGATGCGTTCCCGCTTGTCAAACCAGAGAGCAATATTCGTCATTCTTAAAGAGTGACCGCAAAATCCGCCCTTTTTTGCGTAGTGTATAGCAAGAACGGGGAATGTTGGACGGAGGTCTCCGTGGGCTTAAATTGATTGGCATGAAAAATCTAGGTGATCATAATTCGATTTTTCCAATATTTGCCCGACTTACCCCTACTTAAGGGGTGGAAACCACCTCGAAAACAAGAAACGTGAGAAAATGGTCGATCAGTTCTTGGTAAAAATTGGCGGAATCTTGAATGAAAGTTTTTCATTTTTGGGGTATCGGGGGTGGTCGCCACCCTTGAAGTCGGGGAAAACTGGTCAGAATTTCGCAAAAGATCGAATTATGGGGTCCGTCTTTCGTATCATTTGTCGGGTAGTGGGGGAAACAAAGTACTTCATGAAGTGGATATCATTCCCCGTCTGCTATCGGCAATGGGTTTTACTCCCACGCGGGGGGTGTTTTTCACCTTGAGCATTTTTAGGAGGGCATTCTTGATGTTACCCTTGCCATGTGGAATTCCGCCAATTTTTACCCAGATTTTGGTGACCATTTTTTCTGTTTTCTTGTTTTAGGGGTGATTTCTACCCCTTCAGTAGGGGTAACTGATCAGAATCCGACAGAGGAACGAATTATGGGGGCATGTACTTCATATCATTTGCAGTTATAAGGAAGAGTGGCATAAAAAAGGTAATTCATGAAGGGAACATCATTTGCCACCGGTTTTCGGCAATAGGGGTGGTTTTACCCCCACGCGGGGGGTGTTTTTCACCTTGAGCATTTTTGGAAGAACATCCCTGATCTCTTCCTTTCCATTCACGTTCAGCCAATTTTTACCAAGAATTGATAGACCATTTTTTTTCGTTTTTTAACGAACAGAACGTTTCATCATTGGAATTCCTTGCCTGATGACATCCTAAGTGCCCCATCTCTTAATGCCTTCAAGAACAAGTACGATCGTTATGTGTCTAGTGTGTTAACTTAGTAGTTTTTTTTTTGTCATTGTTTCATTATTTCTTTACTTATGTACTATTACTTACTTGTGTACTCTACTATTTTGCTTTTGCATTGTATTTCTTAGAATAAGTTTTCTACTTTTGGGCATAATAGATTTTTTCTCTGCCCTTCTCACGTTTCTTGTTTTAGGGGTGGTTTCCACCCCTTAAGTAGGGGGTTGGAAAAATCGAATTATGCTCACCTAGAATTTTCATGACGATCAATTTAAGCCCACGGAGACCTCTGGACGACCTTCCCCGTTCTTGCTACACACTACGCAAAAACGGGCAAAAAAATGGGGTTTTTTGTGGTTCCTCTTTCCCCAGCGTCAGCGATCCGACCAAGCGCCAGCAATAGATATCAGCTATTCCGAATTTTGATTGCGTGGTGCACCACAAGTTCTTAATTTACACGAATCGTTTCAGAAAAGAGGAAGTTTCGTTTAATAAGATGCTGTCCTTCCGTCGGAAGGGTTAGAGATGTGAGTCCTGAGACCTTTGGTGAAATAGAAAACCTGCCGACGGAGGACTATATTGATGATTTTTTCTACCTGAGGAGCACGTACAGAGAAAAACTGGGTCATTTTATGATCAAATGAGCAGCGTTAAAATTAACGATCAACTGCTTGTTCACGTGGCGTTTGACTTTGGAGTTCCAAGTAGTACGGAACGTACGGAAATGAAGTAGTTTCAGATGTATTTCAACCTTCCATTTAATCTCTCTTACATTAAAAATTTAGTATTCTTACTCCTTCTAGAATATATTTAAATATTTATTTCATTTGTTATCTATAGTTGCTTCTGAATATTGTTAACGAGATAATGAAATTCGCGTAAGTAGGTACTGTACTTGTTTACGACTATTTACATTTTTTTTTTGTTTTTTTCTGTTCTGTAGACAAAAAATATTGTAAACATTTACTTTAGATTCAATTAATTATTATGGGTAGCACGAGTTGCGACTATAATTATTTATAATAAAAAAAAATGTAAAAATGAATGAATGCTTATGAAAATATAAAAGACGTTAAAACATCGAACAACTTCTTTTTTATTTTATTTTTAATTTCATGGAGACTGATTTCAAGTTTAAAAATACAGGGCGTCCGGAATATGCATAACTTTATTTTATATATAATAAATTGTACCAGGCAAAACATAACTGATTTATTTCTTTTTCTCTGACCAACGATAAAAGAATTATGGCAGCAAATAGGTTTTGAATATGTGATAGCGTCGCACACCTGCTACCATGTCAGGTGATTATACATTGTGACGACCTTTCTCTCTTTTTCTTTCTTGTATGTGAACTCAGATGTTACACAAAAGTAGTCGTCCGCGTAACTAATGGAGAAAATTATATCAGGGGTGTCGAAAAGAAATCACATTAATAGATATAATCCATTTTATTTAACGTTAGACCATAGAAATTATAAAATATATGGAACGCCAGAAGCCTTTACATTAGGCACTGAAAAATAGTTAGACTATGTAGGAGCTTCGAATGTAGCCATCTAGGGTAAACTTAATGTAAGCTGTTGGTTATCCTGAACTTTAATTTCAGTGTATAATTGAAACCAAAACGGAATGTTTGTAGTTGCACCATAGAAAACATATTTCTACGAATTGGACGTAAAATTTTCATATTTTGAAATTCTCGCCCATTGGTGTGAAGCTACCATGGGGTAGCAGTGCAAGCAACCCATAAAAGCTGTTACTGCAATTACCAGACTTGCGTTTTTCCATAGGTTCACTATTTTTGGTACCTACCTCTTTAGGCGTTCTATATACAGGGTGTCTTGCAAGTCGTTACAATAATTTTAGTTGATAGAATACTTGATTTTGTGTTAAGTGTTAAGATTAATTTCCCTAATTTTTAGAATGTTTACCAAGAAACTTTTCCTAAGAACTGAAAGAGCAATGCTTAGGTAAGTTTTTAGTAATATCTGAATAAACCTACACACAAAGGTTTAAATAAAATCCACGTTAGTAGGGTATTTTCACCGGTTCTGAGTCTCCCCCCACCACTTTCCTCCTTGAAATGACCTTTACTGTGACCTTTTGGATGACCTTCAATTACATTGAAGGTCACAGGAGTTGATAACTTTTATTTGACCTCTACCGATTGAAGGTCACATCAGTACCAAATGATGTGACTTTTATTTGGCCTCTACTGATTGGATGTTATATGCACATTCATTGACCTCTATAATTTTTATAGTTAGTGGAGTATGTATACAAATGGCAGTGTGACGTATGAAGTATAATGGAAGGGATTTACTATATAAGCGAGGAGAGCAAAATAGAGAATCATATTTCGTTTGGTATCAACCTAACAGTTAGTGTCTACAGTAGTGTAAATCTTTGTGTTGTTTTGTGGCAAAATCTTTTAAAGTGAGAACAGTAATTACTGTGTTTATTGCTAACTAGATATTATTTACATTTTAAAAATTTTAAACAAAAAAATGGCATTATCAGTTGATGATTTAAATAAAATTAATAGCAATATTAATGGCGATTTTAATGATATTGTCGGAGGTCAATTGCCTCATTGGATATTAATACACCTTATTTGATTAAAAACTATCTTTTGTCAATTCACGTTATGGAAAGTGCATTTTAGCTGTACTTTTGATGAAAAGAATAATTCAGATTTCAAGTGTTTCTTACCAAAGAGAGTTACAGAACATATATCACAAGACAGTTTGGATAAAATGAATTCTTCTTGGGAAAAGTATACGATAACTTATATAGGTCAAAGTGAACCTACCTTTAAAGATGCTAAATGTAAAACATTGATAAAATTTGGAATTATAAATTAAATTTATTTGTAATTTTGTTAATTTATAAATATCTAGTAGTAATAAATGTGTTGTATAGAGTAGTATAATTTAGTTTTATAATTATATAAATATTTACACTATCTAGTCATTATCATATAAGGTTGTTCTTCGTTTTATCCTATAAGTAAAGTAGGTAATGATATATATACATTTTCCAGTGTAATATCCTTTCTAACCTCAATTTCTTTTTTATTTTTATAGAAACTATTAGAAAATATGTGGATGCAATATGCTAGCCAAAATTGGACCGAAGCTGTCGACATCCAGTCAGCAGTCAAAAGAATGAGCAGCGAGTTAGACTGTATAGCAATGGATCGTATGAATGCTTGTAATTATGATATGGATTACTGCTTTTCCGTTGAAAAGATAAAAATGTTGGAAGAAAATTATAAAATGTATCGTCATGGTGCTTCAATTTGTGACGATTATTTAAGTGGAACTTTAAATTTGGACGAATATTGTGAGAAAATGGTGGAAATAGGATTAAAATGTTTTCTTTGTTCTAATTTGCTCGATTTTCTGCCATATGCAATTGTTGTAAAATACAAACTAGCACCTCAAAAAAATGGCGATGACGACCAAGATAACTAACGATGAATATTGTCAAACATAATATTAAATTTGTATGTAATTTATATATTACTGTATGATTATTTTATAAATAGTGTATTATATTAATAAAATGTATCATAATAACTATTTTTGTCTTTCTGTTGTTGTGATATAAATAAAATAAAATTATGATTTTATACTTTTATTGTAAACTTATTTCTTATATGAATACAGAAAAAGAAAATACTATATATAAATACAAAATAATAAATACAATTACATATAATTATATATATATATATATATATAATAAAAAATACAAAAACTAAAATAATGTATTGGGATAGATATTCATTAGATTATTTAAAACCGGTATGTACAGAGCCATCCAAAGCATTGTAAGACATATAAGCATCGTGAACTATCAATGCATACACTCGTGTATTTTCAGGAAAGTTTTTCTTTCGGGTTTCAAATTCTAGCTTTATATCTACAGTGGATGTCTTCATGGCGTCTTGTTGATGTGAACAGTCGATAACAAACAGCGGGTTTTTTCGGAATTCTCCAATATCCATCATCGGTTCATGATTATCTTTATCATAGAAACTGCGTTGAAAATTTTCGTACGCATAGTAAGCTGCAGAATCTAATTTCTTTCCAAAGTCTAAATTCCAACGTTCATAAGGATATACTTCTGAATTTAAATATAGACGAATATTACTTATGTCTGCATGACTGAATCGAGTAACATTTTTGCTTCTGTTATCAGAGCTATCAGTACTTTGGAAACCGATAATGATATATCGAGGTCTTTCTAAACTGTTAGTTGTTTTATAGCCCAAATATCAGAGGCGGTTTTTCGTAATGTAGGAGTTCATATAGATCCCACATACGATATGCCATCTTAACTGTAGCATGAGCACCACCTTTATTAATGCGGTTTAACAATTTCAGTTTCTGTCTATCTTCAGGGATGATGTGTCTTATTTTCCATTCGATTTTATTTATGTCAATATCGGCGTCAACTTCTCCAATGTAACAATTCTTATAAGATCGGGCAATTATCAATATAAGTTCTTGTTTGGCGTTGAGGATACCCCTGGTATAATCTTCAGCAAAGCCCATAAGATATTTTAGAGGTAATTTTCCACTAAATATATGACTGTTGTTATCCAAAATATCCTGGTTGTCTTCTGTTAAACCCCATCCATAAGATAAAAGTGGTTTTAATTGTGTTTGACCCCATGAAACCATAGTTTTCATTGTAGTAGTTATACCTGGTTTTCGAATAACAGTCACTTGTTCTCCACCCATTTCATAACGAATCTCATCGAAGAGGAATGCTAATGCATTGTTGGATAAGTAACATACTTTAGTGAGATCGCTAGGGTAAATTTACCTTCTATATATATGTAACTTTCTGCAATATCAAGAATAAGATCTTGAAATGAATAGGAATTCGTATTTCATCCGAATTTCTATAGTATGGTGATCCATATGGTTTGTAGGTGTGTTCATGTAGACTAACTAGTGAATTATCAAACAAGGGTTCATCGAACACATCCAACTTTGCACTGGTTGATGCCATAATTATAAATATTAAGGTTTTACTTTCAATCCAATTGACTGAAGGAAAATACGATCTCTAGCTGACAGCTTAGATGTTGATTGTTTAACGTTCTTTCGTAGAATAGATTTGTTTTGGTGTTTGTCCGAAATTTTATCACTTTTTGTAGATGGTAGAGATGACGATTGTTTTCTATGATTAAAACAGAAACCCATTATATATTGTTATTTTAGTATAATTTCTTTAGTTCCAGTTTAGACTGCCATTATCATCCAATATTCGCAATGTAATGTTATGGATAAACTGACGCCCTTCCGGTGTTACAGGCATATAAATAATATTCTGTGGTTCCTTGGAAAGTTTGAAACCAGGTTCAACATCTATATCAAATTCATAGAGCGTGTGTGCTTCTTCACCGTTCACATAGGCTCCGGAAGTGATATTGCAATCAACACGAATTATTCTAACTTTCATGATGTCCACTGGTAGAGTAGATTCGTGTAAAATATTTGCAGGATACATATTTTTTTCGAATCCCACTATGTTTGCTAACGAATCTCGATGAGAAAAGTCGATGTCATATTTGGATAAAATTTCACATTTTAGAGTGTTATTGTTAGCTCTTAATGTAAAGTATTTATCAACAACAAAATCATTGTCCTTACTATTACGTTTTATAATAGATTCCAAAATATTTTGAATTGTTCTGTTGATTTCATCGACTTCATATTTATGAAAAATTATTTTACATAGAATTTGGTTATTTGTTAAAAAAGAAAACATGTTGATATCTATAAAATTTTATATTGTTTTAGTTAAAAATACGGTTTTTCTGATGATGGATAAATAAAGAACCCGAAACATTCGATGTTTTTTTGTTCTACAATTTGACCAATATTCCCAGTAAATAATATATGTGAACTAAAACATAATAAAGTTAGGATTAGTTATAATAAGTATTCAAACTGACTACTGTTGCTTGCGAGAAACTTTCTTCGTACAAACATCTTGTAGCCATACAATTTTGTCCAGCTTCACCGTATTTACACTCACAAACATCAACCAAACACTAGATGCAAAAAAACGAAACACGCCAGTCACAATGTAATAAGTATTCAAACTGACTACTGTTGCTTGCGAGAAACTTTCTTCGTACAAACAACTTGTAGCCAGACAATTTTGTCCAGCTTCACCGTATTTACACTCACAAACATCAACCAAACACTAAATGCAAAAAAACGAAACACGCCAGTCACAATGCAAAGTAAGAATGCAACGCACAACTATTTCGATCTAGTTTGAGATTAATAACAGATCGTAAGGGATTGCAATGTTGTACGTTATAATTTGAAGGATTTTTAGAAAAATGTATATTGTTTATTTCATTAATATTGATAAAAGTAACAAATAGATTTTTGTTGCATTTGGTGAGATATACAGGTTGAGTCAGAAAGAATGGGTCAACACTAAGCTGGAGATACTAGACACCAAAATATTATGTTTGAGCTCATCTTGCCTTATACGAGGCCGTATTTTATTGGCGAACGGTGGCCTTGTATGGAT
Source organism: Monochamus saltuarius (assembly GCA_025584915.1). Taxonomy (NCBI): domain Eukaryota; kingdom Metazoa; phylum Arthropoda; class Insecta; order Coleoptera; family Cerambycidae; genus Monochamus; species Monochamus saltuarius. The sequence continues at coordinate 52,054,174 of CM046725.1, read as the reverse complement.
TAGGATCGAGCGGTATTATCGCTCTTTATCCTTCACCATCTCTGTAGACCTGGGCGGCCTCGTAGAGGTGGGTTCCCTTCTCCGGTCAGCCGGTTTTGTCAGGGAGGAAGGTCAAGGAATTGGTGTTTTGAACGTCTGTGTTTGTCTGTCGGGGCCGGGCGGGGGCGTAGTCGACGGCTTGCCTAAGCAGGGGGTTGTCGTGGTCTGTGGCTTTGTTAATGGTTTTTTGTGCGTGTGTGTGTATGGTATGTGTTAGGTCGGTGTAGTCTAGGTCTCGTTTTATGTCTGTGTTTCTGAAATACCAAGGCGCAGCGACGGCTGTGCGTAAGGCTATGTTTTCCACGACCTGTAGTCTTTATGTGGCTTTTTGCCGCGTAGCTCCATGCCGCGGAGCCGTACGTTAGCTGCGCTTGAAGCACCACCTTGATTAGCGTGTGCTTATTCCTTAGACTTAGGTGTTACCACCCTTGAGTAAGGGATAAAGCCTCGCCCTGGTAATTTTTCCGCGCGCTACCGTCTCCGGGATATGGGCTTTCCAAGTAAGTCGCTGGTCCATCGTCACGCCTAGGTATCTCGTTTGTCTTTGCCACGGGATGGGTTCTTGGAAGAGGGTAGGATTGTCAAGGACGTGGTTTCGGGGGGGAGACGTCTTCGGGTGAAAAGGACAGCCGAACTTTTATCGGGATTAATTTTGACTTTCCACCTGTTGCACCAGGTTTCGAGTTGGTCGAGGGAGGATGGAGCGTGTTTAGGGTGTGGTTAAGGTTTGTGGTACAAACAAATTTGGGTACAATTATTGTACATATCTTTATTCTTTAGGCCGCCGCATGTCCATTAAAATTATCATAAGCAATCATATCACGAATCTTCCAGTTCCAGTTGCACTTATTAATCACTAGCTAATAATTTTGCACGAATAATAAATCACATGCACGCAAAATAAGCTAATATTTATTGACAAGAAAATTTGACACAAACCTAATTAGAAAATAAATAGCAACATCAGTGCCTGAAAGAAACTCCACCATAAAATACATTGAAACTTTTAAATGCAAATAACTTAGAAACCGATAAAGTTAGGCGACCTAAGCAAGAGTATACATTTTTAATGTAGATTTGAAGAGTAGATTTTTTAGATTTTTAACTTAAGATGTTTGGTATCAAAGAACATACATATGACTTCATCGATAGGAATTGTAGGAGATTTGATTTATATTAGCTTAAAATACCTTTCTAATCCAGTAAAAAACATAACTCAACTATCTAATCAGCTTTCCCGCGTCTTTCAAAAATCCGCCATATTGTTGGCGACTGACAGTTATTACTATAATTTCTCAATCAATACTTCAATTTATATGAAACTACACTGGATTACAATAGTTAATTAAGTATTAATGCAAAGTATTATAACTACGAAACAACTTTGGTTATGTTTACGCCAAATTATTAGCTATTTTCGTATGTTCTGTCAAATCCGCCATATTCTTGGCGACTTTTTCTAGAGTGGGGTATTTAAAAACTGCCAGACGTATTTCATTCATAAATTGTCTAAGATTCCCTCTAGGAGCAGCGTCAAAATAAGCTTCAAATTCTCATTTCTCGCACCAGAAAACCTAACACTATCAATTTTCAGTCATGTTATCAAAACTTTCTCAATTATTGAGAAATTTTAGAATAAAATTTAAACTTATTTTTTAAACCAGCGACATTCACATGAGGTATCATGAACTTAAACATACTATTTTGGTATCTAGTATTTCTCATTCCGACACCCTGTATACGTTCTTTCAGTATTAGCACTCATATTCCGGACAACTTATATAGAAGATGAACAAATATTCAGGGTGTTAGTTAGCATGGGGATCAGATTTGTACGGAGGCTATCTGTGACAAAGAAACATATACCATAAGTTTTTGTTACTATTTTGTTAATTTTTATGGGGTAGGTCACGTCAAACAATCTTGTGACGCATACATACTTGGAACCACAGTATACTAAGCAATCAGTACGGAATCTTAGACAATTTATGAATGAAATACGTCTGGCAGTTTTTAAATACCCCCACTCAAGAAAAAGTCGCCAAGAAATATGGCGGATTTGACAGAACATACGAAAAATAGCTAATAATTTGGCGTAAACATAACCAAAGTTGTTTCGTAGTTATAATACTTTGCATTAATACTTAATTAACTGTTGTAATCCAGTGTAGTTTCATATAAATTGAAGTATTGATTGAGAAATTATAGTAATAACTGTCAGTCGCCAACAACATGGCAGATTTTTTGGAAGACGCGGAAAGCTGAGTTTCCCTACTGATTGCTTAGTATACTGTGCTTGGAACCAATGTCAAATTTTAGTTTAAAAAAAAATCTACTAATTTTCATCAAATTTCCATTCACCCGGTACTGCTACACACAAAAAAACCCTCACAGAAAAAATTACTCTCTTCTGTGCACACTACTAAATAAACTAAAATAAACAAATTTTATAATTTTTTCTTTAGTTTTATTGGGTTTTTGCCACACTTCTGAAAAAATAAAGATTAATTAAATAAACCCTTGCGCTAAACGGATCAGTCAAGGGTTATTTTTGAAACTAAGGTTGCCTAACCAAAAAAACCTCACACTGAAAAAGCAGATAAGCAACAAATAACAAAAATTACGTCACGATCGCGCACCGTATTTTTGACGATTCGAGAAACTGCCTGTTTTCGTTCTCAGCAAATAGCAAATGTATTAAAAGTATGTCATACTTAAGTAAAGATATGTCAGGCTAGGTTCTTTATTTCAGTTTCTTTTTTTAGTTTTATCTAAAATATAAATTTTGAAATACATATGAAATACAAATTAACCAGTCCATTGTTACAAATAAAAAAATCAAAGAATACAATTTCTAATTGAAATATACTAGTGATGTGGGAGTGTTCACTTAAACGTTTTTTTTTTTAAACTTTACTATTTTAAATGTATCGTTATATGTATACTACTTTTTATCTCTTGCAGAATAAGCCTCTATTTCTGCAGAATAAATTTTCAGATATTCTAGTACTAAAAGGTACTCTTACTTTAAGTCATTAGGATACACCGTTTTCTAGAAAAATGGATTTGAAAATTTTTCGTTAATAATCTAGTGTCACAAATGCTTAAAAGTTAAAGACAAAAAAGTTATGCGTTAAAATAACCGTTGACCTACCCAAAACGGACGCCTATGACCGGTACTAGAAATTCGCAATTGATGGAATCGATTCATCTCTGAAGACTAAACAAGCGTAGGTACCAGTTTTTGTTTTTCTAAGTAGAAGCGTTCTGGAGGTATTTAAACAAAACTATTTACAAGGCGCCATCTTCAAAGAGCTCTAGTTCCCTTAGGAAGCATTTTCGGACTAGGTGAATTGGTTTAAATTGTCTTAAAATTATCTGAGGAATCTCCGGTCTTCGTTTGTCAGGAGAGTTTCTGGACACCCTGTATATTGCACTAAATTGCAAAAAATTATTGTTTTTAATGCGACCAAACATCGAAAATTACGTTGACAATATAAACAAATACGAAACGTCAGCCGTGACGTAAGACGTCTGAATTCTTGACGCGAGTATAGCTTATATGTGGTATAATACGAAATATTGGGACACCCTGTACACACACCCATGTACTATAATAGCTGTTTACAGCTATTTACATTTTTTTGCTGGGATAGTGGAAAAAAACTTATAGTAAACGTTTACGGAGATTTAATTAATCATGTGTATGACATGAGTTGCAATTATAATTATTTATAATAAAAAAACGTAAAAACTATGTGCTTAATAATGTTTATGCAAATGCATATACACAAGTATTTCATGTTATAGTCGCATTTAAATCTGTTTTTTGTTAACATAGGAAACATTGATGAATATGGGGGATATTTTTATCATATTATTGTAGGCATGCAACGGCGGTATTTGTACAAATAAAATCCTATCGAATTGGTGGATGTTGGGAAAGAAAGCTGAGGATGCAATCCATATACAAACAGTAAATGCAGTACTATTTCTAATGTCAAAAGCCGGTACATTTTGGAACAAAAATAATTCAAATAAATATTTGTATAAGTATTTTGGTGTATTATTTTTAACCCTTTTTATATTGCAAAAAAGTGTATCAATAAAAAATGACCTAACAGGTTAGCTGCCGGTGGCAGTTTCGATAACAAATTTGAGATTTGATAGTTGGAAACTATCTAAATTATGTCTATATGAGTTGTTAAGTCTAAGTTCTCAGTGAATTACTTTGAAAATTTAGATTCGGGGATTATCTGAGACAAGAAAAACGAATTTGTACTACTTTGTTCTAAACGCTAGTGGCCGCTACAAAATGGTGGTACTCTTGGTGGATAAACGTAACATTTTTCTCATTGTATGTATCAAAGTAGAATAATATTATTCTCTTAGCTTTTGTACACGAATATGATATACATACTAATTTCATGTTGCTGAATTTAACTGTTTTCAATTTATTTGCTATTTTTACATTTATTGTAATTTAATGATGAAGATAAGAGTATGTAAAATTATTTTATTTATGAATAAATTTTCAAGTTTAGACTTATTTACTAAGTTATGTGTGATGTGAAATAAAATGTAAAATTTGTACATATTAGGTATATTAAAACCGACGATGTCATGAAAATTAAATTACAACAAATAAAAAACAGTTAAATTTAGCGACATACAATTAGTATGATAATAAGTTTCTTTTAAAACTTTGATACATACAGTGAGAAAAAAGTTGAACAATTTTTATCAGCGAGTACATTTTGTAGCGCCTTTCAGCGTTTGGAACAAAGTAAGGATTTGTTTTTCAAAGCAATTCATTTAATACTGTAACCTCGAAATTAGGCTATCGTGGAAACACGTCACGTAGACAAACAATCTTTATTGTCACTCTTGATAATACAAGAAATATTCTTCAAACCAATTTCACAACTGTCAACGCTTTACTTTGACGTTTCAGTCATTCGCGTTTGGCTGCTCAATATAAACTGACTGCAGCGGCCGAAAATGATCTGCTTATATAGGTTTTTACAGTTCTCGAAGTTTCTGAGATCTCGAGAACGTGTCGAGAAACAAATAGAATATAGCCTGGAATATTCCGGAAAACGTCAAAATAAAGGCATCACAAAAATTATAAATTCTAACATAAACAGAAACGTGATTTACAAACTAACGAGGTAGGTGATCGTCAATTATAAATTCCAACGTAAACAGGAACACAATTAACAATCCAAAAAGGTAGCTAAGCCTTCGTAACAATACATTCTAAAAATTTTATTAATCTTGAATTCAAAACTTTAAATTTGAGATCCTGTGTCTTTTGGACAAAGGTAAGTTAGCTAAATTGCAATATTTTGTCGCCAAGAACCTGCTTAATCACCTCATTTGCATCATCTGGATACCAAGTGTTGCTTTCGTCTCCGTCGAACAACTACGTTCTGAAATTTGCAGGAAACCTTCATCTGTATGGTAACGGTTTATTCGGGCTTTATTTTTCAGGCTGAGATAGTACCAGGTTTGTCAGTTTTCCAGCTTTGTTTCCATCTTGTACATAATACCTAATATTAATATATTTACTTTTTTCTAACTTACATATTCGACGCTTCACCTCCCATTATATGAACAAAAATACGATATTTATTTATTATGGTTCAGTAAAGACACAAACAAAAGGCTTAGGAGCTGGTTTTTGGAGGGTTCTTAGAGGACTGTTTTCTGAGTGGATACCCAAAAAAGCAAGCCTACCCCTTCGGTGTTTTGCTCAATAAGAAATGATTTCTTGGTGGTGGTATGGAAGTGAGATCAATTGACAATTCACATCACTGAAAACACAGTTACTTGGATATTACATCCCATTGGTTCAAACTGGCGTACCACAAAATATCTATTTAATTTGAACATCCCACCCCATGAACATTAAATAGGCTTATTTTTTTTTTTAACAATAAACCCTCCGGAACAGCGGTAATGACTTTTATTAAGTACATGTACACAAAACCATCTCTATTGCGCAAAACAACGAAGGGGTTGTGACTGTGCTCTTTCGGATGGAAACTCAGACAGTGTTTGAAAAAACCTGCAAAAACCAGCTGGTCAGCCTTTTGTTTTATCTTTACTGAACCATAATAAGTATAGTAAATAAAAGCAAAATAGCAAAAAACCACAAGTGTGTCGAGAGTGATTTTTTGGTTGAATAGCCTTTCATCCACTGAAAATATCAGCTTGTCCGCATTTATTTTTTTGAAATGATATCATTACTGGGTTAATATTATAACTGAACATTTTACTAATTTAACTAAAAAAAGACAAGCAAAAACTACGTCATAAAACCTTTTCATAGTGTCTATCTAAACCATCGTTAGTTAAATGCAGTGCCGTGCCGATGTAAATAATCCAGATATAAATGAGACCAGAGAAGCGACGGAAAATTTCGTCAGCGGCAGGGGAGTGAGCGAGCCCGACGGATTTTTCCGTCCGTGGCACTGAAGACATTACACACAATCAAAAATGGCTTCTAAGATTTCATTATTGCTAATTTTTGTTTAATTGGGTATTCCTACTACTGAAATATAAAAGTATTAACAAATAACCTCTATTGTTTACATTTGACATGAAAATGCTTAGTTGCCAAAGTAAAATTTCTTCCAATATCTACAATTCTTAAAACTTCTAAGACAGGTGTGACTAAAAAACTAGCTATGTACCTAGTGTTGCCTTGTTAATTATTTTAAATGTATTTAATTTAAATTAATATTATATAATTAATTAATTATAAAATAAAAATGTAATTTATGTATTATGTTTTATTTTTACCAGTTGTGACATTGCTAGATACAATTTTTGTAATTGTAATGTAATGTAATAAATTTAACACTGATTCGCGAGTTCCGAAACCTTTTTTTTATGCATGTATATTGTAGAGTAGTTAGTTTCACACAATATTATTGATACCGAATAAAAAATATATAAAATACAACAGCATAGACGGCAAACGTTTGAATGAACTAGGTGAATGCTTTTAATTTATAATAATCTAGACCAGCGGTTCTTAATCTTTTGTTTACCGTGGACTTCCTTTCAATATTTTTTTCAGTTACATATTTGGATATAAGTCCCAATTTACGGAGGTATGAAATATTAATCATAAATTGCATACCAAACGTCAATTTTGAAATAGTTGGGGGGGGGGGTAGATAAATTAATTGCATGTATTTTAGCAGCTTTGTATATAATTAAATATAAACAAATGTTATAATTAATGAGCAGGTAGGTGCTGCATTTCACTAACAAACCTTGTTATGTCTGGTTGAATATCTGAAATTTGCAATCTGAGGTCTGACTCCACGCTGGTTAAGGTTAAACGATTTCTGTATTTGTTTCTTATTTAATGGATGGAGAAAATAAAGTGTTCGCATAAATATTGGGCACCTTGTGTTTCCTCTCATTAAGAGATCAATCCAACTCAGCCGCTAACCAACCTAATACAGAGAAAAAGATGGTGACGTTGCTCAGGGGTATCCCTCTAATGTAGGCCATAGAAGGCGACCGCTCTCCCAACACGGATTCTTTTGTTGATGAGACAGAGTGCATGAAGCACGTCTCGTCATTCTGTTCGCAACCCCTGCAAAGGGGTGCATCACAGTTCCTCATATAATACAGGTACTTCCTTAGCCAACAGTGTCCAATTTGAATATTCACTAGACGAAGATTCATCCTAGTTGTATCCTTGCTGGGGTACTCTAGGAACTCCTTGCAAATTGACAACTATTTGTTTTATCCCCCGTCTTCTGAATTCTTTGTGGGTATTCTCCTTAATAACTTCAAAAAAAGCTGACAGCGGAAGCATACTGGAGGGACCAGGTCCAAAGATACTGAGACCCGATCTCCTCATGCCCCTTAACCCAGCATACAGATATACTGCTGTCGCTTGATGCCACTTCAAGTGCTTGGTGGCACTCCTTTGTTGATCTAGTTGTTATCTTATGATTACTTAAGATTAGTAGTGATTGTGTGCTATCTGTGTAGATTCTGATGGTTTTGATGTCTAGAGTCAATTTTCTTGGCGGCTATGGCTAAATCTGCTAGTTTAGTATATACCACGGTATGCCTATCCATCGCCCACTGATATCGAATGTGCAGGGATCTGAAATAGATTCCACATCCTACACCTTCCTTTCTTTCTGATCCGCCTGTAAAGATGTTGGTTACATTCTCGTGGGTGGTCTCCTCATTCCTGATAAGTACCGTGCAGGCTCTGTCAAAAGAAAACTTGGGATATATACAGTGTCTGCCTGCATAAGGGGCATTCTTCCGACGACTCCATTTCACAGGCGACTTCTAACCTCTCCACATCCTACATCTGGTATAATACTAGGATTCTTGAAGCAAAGCATAGTTGTCACAGTCACTTCCTTTAGATAAATAAGGTGGCAGACATAGCATTACCTCCATTGCTATGGAGGGCCTAGTCGCCATAGCTCCACTTATACTCAAGCAGACAACTAAACCACAGACCCATTGGCTAACATTGATCGCACAATGGCAGTGTATATCCACATGACCACCTTTGGTTTCATTCCCCAGGTTTTACCAACAGTCCTGTGGCACTGTTTTTATAAGCCTTTTAGTATTCTCTCCAAATGAAGAATAAATGTTAGCTTTGTATCAAGTGTGACTCCAAGGCATTTCACATCCGATGTAAAGTTGAACGTAATGTTTAGGAGAGTTGGTGCCCTTATTGACCTCATTTTCCTCTTCACTGAGGTCTTCACACCACTTATATATGTATATTATTCTCCTATTAAATTCTTGTTCCTCGTCACACTTATTATAAGCTCCCTCAAAATAATCATAATCATGTACTTCTCCCAACTCCGTCTCTCCGCTGCGTTGTCAATTTGAAATTTATATATTTTATTGCTCTATTCTCAAAAGTTTACTTTCCACTTGCTTCCTCCACAAGATTTCTCTTGCAATAATGGCTATATCATCTGCATAGTATACTATTTGGTAACCTTTAAACAATATGCGCCCTTCTCTATTTCGCCGACTATCTATGACCTTTTCTAGAACTAAATTAAAAAGAATCGTTGATAATGGATCTCAGTTCTGTGTTAATAGCAAAATCTGAACATTCACCTTTTATTCGCACTTTGCATTTGGTATTTTCTAATAACATTTTCAATAGTCTAATCAGTTGGTATCTGAAATTGTTTCATTATTCTACTTAGTTTATTACTTATTATATTATTTACAGAATCATATGCTTTTCTAAAGTCAACGAATAAGATCATTACTTTAATCCCATATTTATAGCATGTAGTAAGGATTTCCTTCACCATGAAGATTTAGTCCGTTGTCGATCTTCCCTTTCTAAACCTCGCTTGATACTCCCCCTTGTAGTTCTGCTATGGGTTCTATTCTGCTTTATTAATGTTGCTATAATTTTACACTCTGTTTTTGCAGTATATTGCATCTCCCTTTTTTAAAATTTGTATAATCATGTATCGCTCTAACCAGGCATACATTTAGTTCTCCAAATCTTTGATATGATTTCGTATAATTTTTGCCTTAAATTATCTCCTGCATACTGAATGTTTTCTGCCGAGTCCATGACATTTTGTTAGTGCTTAAAGCTTCTTTATGTCTATTTCCATTTTTGTAGGTTTTTCTACTTCCACTTTTTTAATTTCCAGTATCATCTCTTCTTGCTCTTCTCCCTCCATTTCACTCTTTTCATTCAACATCTTTGCGAAATATTGCCTTTATCTTTCTCTCACTTTTGTTTCCTCCCCTGTTAAATTGCTACTTGCATCTCTTACATTTATTACTCCCCCTTTCTATTTTTCCTTTTTCATTTCTCTATAGAAGTTACATATTTCAGCCCTCTTATAATAGCTTTCTTTTCATTTATTTTCTTAACCTGTTCTCTTCTTTTAGGTATCTTTGTTCCCAGTATATTTCCTTATATTTTTCTTATGCTGACGAAATGCCTTCTTTCTAAATTTTACCAAGAATTAAAAGGTGGTGGATTCAATCTGGCATCAGGTTCATGTTCAGCGCATCAAAATACATAATAATATCATATTGGGAATCTTTGAATAACGAATTTTTATTAGTATGTAGGTGTAAATAGGAGGTGAAATTATCGTGGATCACCCTGTATGTATGTGGAACCTATCTATCTGTTATTTCGTTCGTCACATAAACAATTTTTTACTGGTGAAATACGTTATCGATTGAAATATCTGAAATATCTAGAATACTTCTCTAGCTTGACTGTTATTCATTAAAAATTAATCATTTATATTTCTTTGACGGTCACCAATAACATATTAAATTTGGCGACATCATAAAGGCTCATTCTTTAAATGATAAAATATTCGTCAAAACACAACTGTAAAATGAGAATCTCAAAAGGCGAGCGAGCGTGTTTGGAAAACTCCACGATCCCTAAAAAGAAAGCAACTCTCTTTGATGTATTTACAAAGGCAATAAACTAAGCCGGCGTTTATGAGATAAATAACGCTGTTTATCTCGACTTTTTTCATTTAGAAAGCGTCATTTATATAGCCAATAAAATAAATGTATCTGCATTGTAAGCAGCAATTTCAAAGAGGTCATTTATGTGGTTTATAATTATAATAATTAGTAAGTAACTAACAATTTAGACTATCGTATGCAATAACTGCAACCCGAGCTGCAACCATTATATTACAGCGTGACACAATTTGAAAAATTGCAGTGGTTTATCTGACGAACAAAAAAAAGATTTCAAAAATCCCTGGAAATCATTTCTGTAGTATGGAGGGGAACCCAAATAATGTAATAATTATTAACCCGTTCTAACTTACCTTAAAGCTTTTAAATTATTTCCAATAATACCTTACAAAACTAGAAGCTGATCTAATAATTTTCAATTTATTAAAGAAAAGCTAGAAAATTTATCAAAATTTAATATTCAAGTAGGTATGTATTATTTTTTGTTTCAAAATATATCTATTTTTGTTTGAACAAAATAAAAACGTTTAAGAATGTGTATTTGTTTTTTAACAAACAACAAGTTTTTACAGGTATAGTTTAACAGTTTTACTTTAAGAAGTGATATTTACGGATAGCAAAACGAGTTTTGCTTCATATTTTGTTGCTTGTCGAATACTTTCTGATAACGTATAGTTTTTTACTGTATTAGAAAGGTATTTTAAGCTAATATAAATCAAATCTACTACAATTCCTATCAATGAAGTCATAATGTATGTTCTCTGATACCAAACATCTAGGTATGCTAATGAACAATTCCACAGACAAAGCTCTATTCAATAATTATCTAAAGAAATTAATATATCTAAATTTACTAACATGCTTCAATGAAAACACTATAAATATCTAATTTCACTTTTGACAGTGGGAACTCGAATATTCAACCACAATAGATGAGATCTGACCTATTTCTTCATTTTTAGGATTGCTTCTTCAGGTGGCCTCCTTTAAGTTGAGTCAAATATCTAACCATAAAAATTATTATATAAATTAAAATTATTTGAAATTAAATATCGACAATGACAAAAGTGACATTAGCCTGTCAATTTTAAATTAAATATGACAATACCTACTTGAATAATGTTTACCCTTTATGTTATAGAGTGTTTTCATTAAACCAGGTTAGTAAATTTAGATAATTATTGAATAGAGCTTTGTCTGTGGAATTGTTCATTAGCGTAACTAGATGTTTGGTATCAGAGAACATATGACTTCATTGATAGGAATTGTAGGAGATTTGATGTATATTAGCTTAAAATACCTTTCTAATACAGTAAAAAATGTTACAAAAGCTAATAATAAAGAATATATGGGTAGATATTGTGGGTGTAATTCAACGCTGGTTGGGGCTTTTGTCCACAGAGTAGTTAGTTTCACACAATATTATTAATACCTAAAAATATAAAAAAATGTAGTTTTTTTTTTTCAAAAATAAACAAAATTTCCCCATTCAACTCATAGTCAGTTAAAAATTTATTGTTGCCTTGCACTTGTCTAAAAAATCAAATAGTCATTAGTTAAATGCCAATAATATTAGTCATTTTCTGCATCGTTAAAATGAATTTGGAAACTGTTCCCGACAAGAAATGCCATTATTTTGTCTTTTCCAGCTTGTGGATAAATTTTATGGTCTGATATATTCACTGAAATGTACGATATGGAATGCGTTTAGTCCCATTGCGCATCCAAATAAAGGTACCAAACCTAGGAGCAGACAAAAGGAGGCACATGAAACTCAGCAAAGACATACATCATTGGCTATGTATGTGGGTGAGAGAGAGACAACCATCTGCACGTACGATATTAATTGTGTTCTTAATTTCCCATTATTTTGTTTGTAAACACGTCATTGGCGTACAGTGTGGCTTCTTCTTTTATCTTGTATCTCAGTGTTATTCTTTGTGTATTTTTGTGGGTGTTATTGTTGGAACATGTCATGTTTTATAAGGGACTGTAAAATTAACCAGCATATAGCACGAAATAATTCTTCATATTCAGAATTCAATTCCATTTCAATTCACAATCAGCTAAGCCCCTACTGCTCCGCCATTGTTAGAGGCACAAAACAAAATATGGCGGTGATCATAAATAATCCATTCGCGCAGCTTTTAGCGCATTCCAGTCATTATAATATAACATTACATTTCAGTGGATATATTACGCTAGCAGCCACCATTATTTTTAAAAACGGCGCAAGCTACAAACTTGAAACGGGTTGTACAAATTAGCAACAAAATATTCAAACTTATTTTTGGCGGCCATATTTGATTTACCGGTTTTAGACAATCGTATAAGCACAAAAAAGTTCACCTATTACAGTTTCTGGTTTACTAACTATAATATTACGCTAGCATTTTTCTCGAAAATGGCACAAGCTATAATATAATTGAAACTGGTGGTACAAATCTGTAATAAAATAACAGAAAAATATCCACCACTTGTTATTAGCTGCTATATTCGAATTCTCGTTTTTAGACGAACGCAAGGCAGCGACAAATTTTGAACGGGCTGATGAGTTGAATGGCGATATTTTTAATTTGGAAAAAATCGTTCTTAGCTGCGGAGTAATTCTATGGCTTGCTAGCTAGCTTAGCATATTATGCTAGCAGCCACAATATTTCTCGAAAACGGCACAAGTTGTACAAAACTGAAACTGGTGCCACAAAATTAGCACTAAAATATTAACGTTTTTGGCGGTCGTATTTTATTTTTCGTGTTTAGACGAGCGCAAGACAGCAACAAATTTTTAACTGACTGTATGATGAGTTATTATGCTTTGATTATTATGTTCATATGGTCGAATGGAATTGTCTCGAAATACAAGTTGCTCGGGATAAATTAAAGAAAATAATAGTCGCTTTTTGTCATAGTCGAGTGATATTCAGGAAAATTATTTTGTGAACACCTCATAATCATTTGGTAAAATTCCTGTCATATTTGTCTCTTTCGCTAAATTGAAAGCAAGCTATCATTCATATACGTGTATCACCATTTAATTCAATTTACTTTTTACAACCACGTATTACTTATAAACAACAAGAACTCAAATATATAATAATTGATTATTTCAAATAGAAAACGCAATTATTGTAAGTGATATTTACACCAACACCAGAGATAAGTCCTGTTGGTATCGCCTTTTCTATTTTTTCTTGCATGACACGTGGCGCTGAAGTTGGTGCCTCTGTTTTTTCTAACTGTCGCATCTTACTCATAATTCTTCTGCCGACAAAAAGACTTAAATTATGTTCAGACAGACTCTTTATTCTTTTCGGTATTTTTTGGGATTGATTTACTTATGTGTTTACTAATTTCAGTAATGGAACATGAACCAAAACGAGACATTTTTTAATTTGACTAAATCTTACGTCAAATTTTGACACTTACCATAGCACTCTTATACAATCGAATTAAATAGCTGCCGATATTTTTTATTTACCTAAATAGTCGATCATATTGCATAACATGTGACTAAATTTATGACATTTTATAGGTGAAGCCATGTGTAAATGAAATAATCAATCACATTGCATATCATGGGACTAAATTTATGACTTTTTATAGGTGGAACCATGTGTGAATAAAATAATCGTTCTTAGTTGAACAGATAGCCTGCTAGCTATATTACGCTAGCAACCACCATTTTTCTCGAAAACGGCACAGGCTACAAAATTGAAACTGATATCCACTACTTGGTTTTAGCGGAAGCTGATGGTTTGGCGGATATTGAGATAAATACCATATAAATCTGTTGAATCAAATGCTTAACCATTTTCTCACAACATCTATTTCAAAAAGTGGTTGTAGAATACCTATTTAAATATTTTTTTCGACATCCAGTGGAAAGAGAAAGATAAGTATTAGGGGCCATGCTAATCGTGTTGTAGCTCGAAAACCTCCAAAATTATAAATCAACTATGAACATTGCCGAAACCACCACAGCCACCTCAACAACACACTCTTTTCGACATATCAACAACACTATCAATTAATTGTTATAAAAATTTCGGATCCTCGTGCAAATTCAACCCGTACCCTACGTGCCTTAGAAAACTTAGTTTTCATATATGAAATCTATAAATAGCTAAAATGGAAAGATTCACCATTTTCCTTTTCATTATCACCCTCAAAATCGAATACATGTACTACAGAAAGGTGCAATCTACGTGATTATAAGATATAAATGATTTAAATCAAATAGAGACAATTGGGAAAATAGTAAGCTTTGCGGATGATACTACATATATCAAGTAGATACTTGGGAGAATCTAAAAAAAAATGCACAAATGGATTTCTCAGGTATTATAAGATGGTTTTACAGTAGACTGTTAACTGTAAATATTAACAAGACACATTATATCCCCTTTATCTCTTCCTCTTCTAACTTGCCTCACTAGAAGTTTTTTTCCATAGATGTTGATGGATGCAGATATTTTATTGTGGATGTTGAAATCCACCAAGCATCCACAATAAAATATCTTGGCGTCCACGTTGACCCACATCTAAAATGGAATACACATATAACTCAGGTTGTCAAAAAGTTGCGTTTCGATACATAAACCTAAATATTTAGCAAAATACTATAATACAAATCAACTGAAAACTTTGTATTTTGCATTAATAAAAAGCTATTTAACATGATATTGTATGGGGAGCGAAATATCAGACGAGTATCGAACTTAGAAGTAATCCAACGGTATGCTTCAAACGATATATTAAAAAAAAACAAAGATATATTCTACAGATAAACTGTATGAAGAGAGCCAAATATTGAATATCAGGCAATTGTATAAAAATATTACTAAAACAACTTATTTGCATCTAGGACCTAAATGTTACATCATCCCAGTTGAACTGAACTAAATTAATTCTAAACCGTTGTTCAAAATATAAAAATATATTAAAAAATGGATAAGTCGGTTGTCTAGATCGCAAATACGTACTTACCTTGGTTTTTCATGGGGAAAAAATCAGCTGTATCTTTTCGTGCACTTATCAACACTCGTTTATCACTGTGATATTTGAATTTTTTACCTATTCTACTTTTTTATACGTATTCATTTTAATTTTATAGAATTATATAACTTGTACACCCTCGAACAGACTTCCTCTTTAATGCTAAATTGTGTTTTACATTTATTTGTATTGTTATAAACAAATAAATATTGTTATTATACTAAAATCCTTGCCTCTAGCGGTCGTGAGCCAACATTTGTTACATTTTGAAAGTTTATACCCCTTTCCCCACAATCTAGCGTTACTCTACTTACTAATTCCTTAAACATTTCCAATGTTAAAATAATTTAGGTATATGCATCCTTCTCAATATAATTAGTAAACTCTCGAGTGAATCTAAATTTAGCACAATTATGGCTAAATCAGTTAAGTCAAGTATCACACAATTCAATGTCTATTTTTAGAAGTTAGTTAATAAATTATTATTACTATCGTTTCCTTAAAACGTAGACATAAATATACTCGATAAATATTTTTAGTGCAGTTCGTTTTTAGTGCAAAATTGATAAAATGGTTCGCAATAGGTAGTGATATTATTGTTCTGCCAAATTAATGCTTTGCCTACACGTCAAAGATCACAGTAATTTCAAAATTGTAGATACGAGAATACAGTAGTAGAAATAATAAAACTACTTGAACTTGCAGGTTTAGTTGACTTTCCTCATTCAGAATGCTTTGTTATGTAAGGCGTAAATAAAGGTTTCTTAAAGACCGAACGATATCTTTTTAATGAAGGGACCTATTTAAATTATTTAGTGTTCATTGCAAGTGCCCATTTTCATATTATTTCATTGTGTATTCGAGTAAAAAGTTTTTGCATTCAATTATCAGGCTGCGCTGTAAAACATACATACCGGGATAACTTGTTATCAAACGCTGCCCAATAAGGTAACAAAGATATTTATTTGACATTAACCGTTACCCTAACGCACTTTGAGGTCGCAGTCTAGACGCATCGCGGACGGCTCTGTGCCGAGCTGATCATTCGCATGTCATTCTCCATGCGCTTCCGATTTATTTTACTGTCAAAAAGAGAAAGCTGTATGGGTTTCATCGTTTATTCTGAGCTGGAGATCAATAATTTTTTTTTCAGTATTTCCGAATGTCACAAAACAAATGT
This sequence comes from Monochamus saltuarius, assembly GCA_025584915.1. Taxonomy (NCBI): domain Eukaryota; kingdom Metazoa; phylum Arthropoda; class Insecta; order Coleoptera; family Cerambycidae; genus Monochamus; species Monochamus saltuarius. Next base: position 52,037,466 of record CM046725.1, on the reverse strand, counting down.
TTGAGCTCTTGAACCGCCCTCGTCTATAACACCAAAACACAAGACTTCGCAGAGCAGTGTCATCTGATGAAACACTTGCAGTTTGTTCAAGGTAAGTAAATACAAGTTATTGATAAGCGAGGGTGGTCAGCAACATATTAACAGCATAACTGGTTGAATAATTCGAACAGTTTGAAACCAATAACCAATCCCTGACTTTTGTGGGAATATAACTTAAGTCGGACTAGCGCGGCCTGGCATTGAAGGCCACCGACACGATCTGCAGTTACAGTTGTTGCAGGTGACGGTACATGTTGGTGGTGGTTTAGTGTGCGATGCTGCATTAAATAGTATGGGAACCCTCATGAGCATTTGCAGATCCGTGCAGGCGTAATGTGCGCGATCTCTTGTATACCTCAGCGAGATCACATTGACCAATAGTATCCGTCGGCGCGAAATTCCTGACGAGAATCAACTACGTTACCATTGGTGAATGTTTTGGAAGTAGCATTAGCATTTTGAATTTTTATGCTTTCTACCTGGAATAACATTTTAATGCACATATCCTACAGATTCATAACATTTTAAATGAGGTAAAACATATTTTGAAAGTTTAAATCTTGAATCTGTTGATATACGTCAATAGATAGACAAAATCGACTGCTGCCTGAACTTGGAAGACTTTAACTAAACTCTTCCTTTTTTCTTATGTTTGTTAGACATTGCTAGATCTATACAGATTATTTGAAAAATATTTTTGATTATTTCGGTTAAACTTAACTCTATCTGAATTAGATTATACACTACAAATGCCAATGTCTGTCAATGGCTGTTTTTGTAATGTCTTATGCTGATTTTTAATCTTGATGCATTGCCTAGCATTGAATTACACCCAGCCCGTATATGCTTATATTATTATCTTGTAGTGTTTTTTTGTTACTTTACTGTAAAACCATTTAAGCTAATTCAAATAAATTTTCCTACAATTCTTATCAATGAAGTAAGGTATGCTCTCGGATGCCAAACATTAAAGTATATTAAATAACTTCATGGATGAGGTTGGATTCAAGAAATATCTAAATTAAAAATAATTACCTAAATATTACCAACGGAAAAAAAAACAGATAAAGAAATAATTATATAAATTTCAAAATTCAAATTTACGTTTGGGTACATATATCTTTAATTTTCCATTACTATGCCTGCAATGCCTCAAGAGCATTGGTTGGGACTTCTCGATAGTCGTCGCAATCTGCATCGTTAAAATTGACTTCAACATTTTCACATACATTTTTCGTGTATTTTTGTCTTAATTTCCCAATTTCTAGTACTATGCCACTGTTACACACCTATAAATGAGTATCATTTCGAATAGCCCAAGAACATCTAACGTAATTATTGTTCTATAATCAATAGTTATAATTTACTGCGACAACAGATATTTTTATTATATTTTTGCTCTGGTTTTCCAAGATTCTATTTCTATACTGATACAAATCATCTTAAGCAGGTTAAGGGAATTACAAGGCCATGGGTTCCATGGTCATAATTTATCGGAACAGTTCAAATATTTCTTCGTGTTTACTTTTATTTTAATTTTCTAATGTCCTATTACGTCACTCCTACAAACTTGCCAATGCTACCGCCTGCTTTAAGTACGTTTGGAGAAAAAGCTCCACACTACAATTTATTCACTTCACACCTAGTTTTCTAGATTATTTTTCCCAATATTCAATTACCACTATTATACCCCTAAAACACTAGTAAATACGGTAAATGATATGATTAATACTCCATAGCATAACAATTTTTATCTCATATATTTTTTTAGTTTCTGAAAAAAATTAAATACCACACCTTTATTGAAGTGGTAAATTTTCAAATCGTTGACAGTTTTGCTCCAGTGAAAACGGTTTGGAAACTATCAGAAATATTCGACCAGTTAAGTTGAGAACGGGTTACCATTGAATTTGACGCAATAAATAGTTGGACGGACATTTCTGATAGTTTCCAAACAGTTTTCAACTATAGACTTATACTTCGTTGTTGAAACTACTAAAAATACGTAGCTATCATTGAACGATTAAATACACTACCGATAAGACACACTACATCAGTAAAATGCTGCTGTTGCTATCACTATCACTGTCACTTCTGTCACCTAAAGTTATGATTAACTGATTCTATCAGCCCAGATCTCCAAAATGAATTCAAATATTTGGATTCTTAAAAAAAATTAACTACAAGTATCGAAACTAAATTTGGGCGCTCTTTTAATCGACAACTGTCGACTAAAGTAAGTTTAGTTATATCGCATTATTTTTTTGTCAGAAATCTACTCTTGCCCTATGGTGCATTAATTTAGGGACAACTTGTATTACTGAAGCATAATAGGCATTTTAAAAATAATTATTTGTTCAAAATAATCAATATAAAGTATTTTACGTTTTTTCATAATTAAGATACCATTTTTAATTTAAATAAAAGAAAAATGGCACAAGGTTTCTACGTCACTGATAATAATGGGAATATTTAAACATATTGAATAATTATACTAAAGACTACATTATAATCTAGAACTATTGTTGTATTATAGGAAAGGTTTTCAAGTAAATAACTATTTCGAAATCTTCGACACCCTGTATCTTGGAAACGGTCTCTTTATTTTGACTGTACAATCACCCCTCCCAAGGATGGCAGTAATACCTGAGACACCCTGTATAACTATAACCGTCGTCATCTATCGTACAGGTGACTATTGACTTACATACCCTAATATTAGTAAAAAACTAGGCACAACAATCGTACTAATTTTAAATTTAATGAAAACAAAATGGTGTTTCATAGGTATTGCTACTTTATCCACTAATAATTAAAATTAATCTGACTTTCCAATTTCACACCTGCCGTACGGAATTTTCATCTCCGCAATACCTAACGAACGCCCCTGGGTGTAGCCGTATTTTTTTGTTGTTACACATCTTCCGCGACTTTACAGTTCACGTTTATTGCCAACGAGAGGCGATTACTAGCCCACAATATTATATATTTATTGACAGCGGTTATTACCCATGCATAATTGTATATAAATGCGTCGCATTTGATTTATGACATGCAGCTGAACACCAATTTTACAAATATAATGGAAACAATACCGTGAACCAACTCTGCTGGATGCAAATTTTCAAATACCCACATAAAGGCCTTGCCAAATGTAAAGTTGTACAGTAACTAAAATATAAAATGGGAAGAAGGTTCTTCAAAGACAATTTTCGTAGAATCAAAATTATTATTAATTTAAGGAATATTGAGATTAAATGCACCCGAACGTGCAAAAGCACAGTTTATACAGAGAAAAAGAAAAAAAGAGAATAAATGTTATCAAACGGCAAATACTGGTATGCCATTCCATGTCAGAAGATAACGAAGGAAACTTCCCTCCTCACAAAATAAAATGTCACTTTTAGCACTTGCATCTTAAATAACTAATTTTCTACAAATATGTTAAAAATGCAAATTTTAACACTCCCTAGCATTAAAAATATTGCTTTAAGACATCAGTGCCTTACTTTAAAGCACTAGTACCTTAATGTAAATATCAAATTGTGATAGTAAATTTGCAATACATTTAATTTGTATTTTCTTTATTAACATGAGATACATATGGTCGGTCAGTGGTCGCGTGGTTTAAGGCCTCAGTACTTGAATCGGGGTTACTAGATCGGTGTGGGTTCGCGCCCAGCTGCCGGTAGACCGTATATAAGCTATATTCGTGGAGAGGATTGGCACCCTCTCTGCGGATATGGTAGGGTGAAAGAATGTTAGCTTGGGTCAATGTGAGAAATTAATACCGGTTGATATCTGACTACCCCCCTAATTATTGAGGTTTTCCAGGTTTCCCTCATTCCTGCATTGAACAGTGGTTAGGGCCCACCAACTAAGTCGTCCCTGGGCGCAAATGCGGCCTGCTTAATAATAATATGCCGCCCCCTCTCCCGCACAAATCTCCGACTTCTGGGCTAATCCCTGTGATTAGAATGAGGGGTAGAGATATTATTATATATTATTATTATATCTCTGGTAAAAATCGAAATAAAATTCTTCAACGATAGTGAAATTTCGTGGAACTTTGGTTTTGGTATCTGATATCTTAACCAATATTGAACTGGAAGTGCCCACAATTTCCAAGTTGTCGAGAGTCAACTGGCAAAGCTCCTCTCTATGGCAGGCACCAAATATTATCAAAATAGTAGCCACTTTCATCATAAGATACTCGTCATCCGGTGCGCACTTCAAAAACTGTTCAATTTGATCTCTTGTCAAGATCTTTGATTTTTTGGATTGATAACCTTCTCCTTGACGTTTCAGAAACGCAATGAGCTTAAAATGCTTGCTGATATCTACGTCGCTATTTATACGTAACATAACTTTAATCATAGAATAATTAGACCATAGAGATGAAGATTTCCAAACCTTCGATTTTTCCTCAAAATAGGCCAAGAATACATTTTCAGTATTTCAGTATATTTTCCAGAAACGTCTTTTTCTTCACACCACTTCACAAACTTATTGTATGCAATTTCATATTGCATCCGGAATTTTCTTGGTAATAAGTCCAAAGTAGCTCGGTTGGCCGCTTCATCGATTTCTTTAAATGGATTGCTCTTTTCCATATTTTCTTTATACTTTTTAAGGGCAAAAAGACACAACGTTTAAAAGTGACGTAAATGATGAATATAACAATGGTTGCCACTATGGTTGTATACTATCATTGGCAAATGCCCAATTCGAAAATTTGATATAGTGCCTACGATGCTATTTAAAACTTCACTTATTTCTACCCGGGTTAATTCTTTTTAATGCTGTTTGTAGAAAAAATATTGTATGGTATTTGTGTTAAAAGTGTTTTTAAGGCACTGATGTAAATTGCAGAATTCACTGCGCTCCTTCTGCAAACTTTTACATCCGTTCCTTAAAAATTCACTTTTAACATTCACATCATAAATAACTATTAAGGCACAATAGGAATTTAGGAAGGGCACACAAGGCAGATAGTGGAGAGGTGATGAGGTGGTGGGGTAGGCAAAAAGAGCCCATCTGTGGCCTGTTACTACTAGCTGAAGCACACGTTTGGCAAAACTACTATATTTTCTCATGAAATTAAATCTTTGTCTCCACGCCAGACATTGTTCCTCTACTCCCCTGTTGGTATTCTTAGAACTACAACTATTTTGGTTTCAAGAGGATCGTCAGTAACATTAGTTTCGACATAGTTACAAAGATTTTGCTTTTTGCATTTTGAAGAGCAAGTTCAGTGGCATATAAAGCCTTCTGCAACTCTAAGCTTATGAGTAGTACCAACACCACCTTGTCTTTTAGGTGGTGTTGGTAGTACCCGATTCGGCATAAAGCGACCTGCTTAGTAGTGTAGGTACTATGATTGGAATTTGGCACGCATAACTGGCGTTGGAGTTTTATGATGTTACAAGAAACAACTACCCTGTGGGCTAAAGCCCCGATAGGTACAGCATTACTCTCGTAAAATTTAGGTATTAGCTAAAATCACTCATCGGCAGTAACACCAGGCACAGACGGGTTTCGGACTTATTAGTCCTCATCAGTGTGCCATATGATTACTTAGTAAGTTCCGCGTTATCGAAGAATTTCAAATTGGCATCAGGAACGTTTTATGTTGGATGCAGTTCTGATGGAAATATTGTTCCTAACTATGAAAGAGTCAAATAAATCTGGACCTGGAGTGTTATCTTTCGACACACACTTGTTTATCAAGGTATTTCTTAACAACGTCCTGTATATCTATACGTGTCAGAAGAAATTATCACTTCGCAACCACACCAAGAATATTGTCTTACTAAGGACATGGATGGATGCCCAACAGGTTTAGTATGCTTTCCACCAACTCTCCATAGACCGTCCTTTGTGACATCCCCCTCCTAACTGCGTCTTTAGCTTTCTCCATATCTTCACTAAGTTGACAAGAACCCAGGGGTTTTCATTTTTCACATTGGATGAAATTTTATTTAAAGAGAGCACCTGGAACAAAAATTTTCAAAACTCAAATCGGAGTAGTCTGAATAATTCAAAAACTCCCTGTATGTCGAATGACCTATTAATGTTATGAATAAGAATATTAATGAAGTTGGAACTACGAACTTCATCAATTGCAAGGTCAAAATTCACTGAGTTTTCATACAATTTTATTAACCAGTGGTGAGAACTGGAATAATCACAAGAATGTTAAAGCCAATTAATATTTATTTCAAAATCTATGCAAATAATCCCCATCAAGTTCTTTAACAGTCAGTCTTTTAGGTAGGAAATAATAGTATATTATACACTAAGGTAGAGAATATGCTGTTAATATGGCACTCTTCTCTACCGTGGTTTATATATTATTTGTTCCACTACTATCTACTACACCTTAAATCGAGTTTTAATAATTGACATGCAGTTTCATGAAATGTGAATAAATACTCTAAAAACGCCGATATCATGTACAAGAATCAAGTGTGTGACTTTGTGACATTTCACACAAATAAATTTGCATAGACCTTTAAATTTGCGATTAATTTGACATTTCGCACAAAGAAATTTGCAAATATTTAAATTTAAAGCTATAAATCATGAAAAGTGAAATGGGCTGCACACCCCCTGAAGTGAGGAAAAGGGCAGAGAATGTTGATAACCAACTCCTGCCAGAAAAGTCCAAACATTTTTACGTAAAAGCATACACAGTTTTTGGATTGGCGTCTTACAAAAAACGTCGTCAGTACCTTAAAAAATGTCCTACTAGCATACTTTAAAGAGCACGAGGATAATAAAAACGCAACCCTAAAATTAAAAGAAAATATTGACGTTGGAAGATACTATAAATTAATTGCATACCTAAAGCGAAAGAACGCCTCTTACAGACCCAAGAAATCGCCTGTGTTTTCAGAAGAGGATATTACTAGATTTCTCACTGAAGCACCTGATGCCGCCTTTGTAAAAGTAAAGGTAATTTTTTTTAGTAAACTTCTAAAAACTCACTAATTCCATACTCTATAAATAATTATTGTCATGTATCATGGGATTGCAGGCGCCTGTAGAACTGATGAACTCAAAACTGACAAAATGTTGACGAGTGATGTGGGTATTCGAAGAGAAATAATTATAATAAAAATACCTACCAGTAAGAATGGTTCAGTCAGAAAATTTGTCATGATGAAACCCCTATGGATTGAATTACAAAGATTATGTATTGGCTTCCGAAATGGGCTGCCAACACGGCAAAATATGAAGCACAATACAATTAGCAATAAGTCCAAAGTGATCGCAAAGTTCTCGAAACTCCAAAATTATGAGAATTACACCGGTCATGCTCTTAAAGCGTCACGGTGGGTGGCAATTTTCAGGGGTAGCAGAAAGATACATTGAAGAATGAATAGTCGGTAAGAGACGCATTACCGGAATGGTGCAAGGTGTTCAAACGTCGTCGTCATTTCTTGTTGCTCTTTCTGGCTCTGCAACTATTACTAGTGCCACTGCTGAGTCTGATATTTCACTCAATTCGCCCCCTCCGAGTACAATTCCAAGCACTGGTTTTCTCCAAAACACTCCGTGCCCGGAAATCAAGCTGATAATGCTGCTGGTGCCCCTACTACGTCGTCCAAGATTGGAGGAGCAGGCATCAATATGACATGCCACAATTGCACAGTTAACTATTATTTCCGATAAGTTCGTGGTCCTGATAATTATCTGTTCACATGTTCTGGATATTTTCTATCTATTAAAAACGTGTTTCATAACCTCCATGTTGTGCGTGCTATGGTGCTGTCACAAACCTAGAAAAAATATAGACAGCGTCGGTTCATGATTAGGTCACGTGACAGGTCCGCGTTGCCTAGGGTCTTACGGTCCAGAAAATGGACATTTTATTTGCTTTATATTGGTGGTTGTGCAGATATGATGGTTGCATTGCAATATGAAATTATCTAACTTGCTGTCATTTTAAATGGCATTAAAGAATGTGACCAATCACAGTAAACAAATGATCTTCACGCTACAATACAACCAACGTAAATTGGCATAAAAACCAAGTTTTTGCGATTCTGGACTTTTTAGGACAGCGGCAATATGACACTGATACAGTCTATATTTTTTCTAGGTTTGTGGGTTCTGTGCTTCTATTGTCAAGTGTCAAAATTATTAAGCGTCAGATATAAGTTTACGGGTCAGAGATAGGTCTATAATGGTGGGCTTATAGGCTAGTGGTGGAAAAATTTATATTTCAATATGCCTGCTCTAAGAGCATCTTGTAAGTAAAAATAATTTTTAATGGAACTTACAAATTAACATTTTTAATATATATACATTTTCAAACCAACGAAAATACGCTAAGATAACTTTATATAACCAGCTAAAGAAAGTTAATTTTACAATTGGCTCATTCGTTATATATCCCGTATAATTACCTTTACATGAAATTTAAATTTAATGCGAGTTGTGAGAGACGTTTGGCGAAAGGTTAATTAATATATTCCTAATTTTCTTCATTATTAACTATCCCACACTCCAGACATATTTTAATATACTAAAAATAACTCACACGCAAATTATGCTTGAAATATTCTTTATAAAAAAATAATTTCAATTTATGCTTTCGATAGGTTTTTTTTATAAGGGTGTAATGTCGACAAAAACTTAATTTCGAAAAATTTAATCATTTATTTGACTGAAGTATTTATATTTTTATTTAAAAAGTCGTTGAAATGCTTTTGTACAAGTATTCCTTCGCTAAATTGTCGATAATGTGTGGGAGTAATTTGCCTACGCTACTGACTGTAGGTAGTCTCCCAGATTCCAAGGAAAAGGATTTATTTTAGTATCTTCTGATTCCATCCAGTTTCTATTTAATTTATTTGTCATAGGTATTTAATTTAAATTAGATAATTATCCATTGTTATTATCCACAGGATTTCTAAAATTATAGTTTTTATAATAAAAAATAAATTAAAATTTATTTAATTGACAAAATTTAAGCTAACAATAACTTAATTAAATGTCATAGAAATTTGTTAAACAGTGACGGAGATAATGGGAGGCACAGTCATTAAGAAACCTTCAGATTGTGCGTTATTTAAAAGGATTTCTAAAATTATAGTTTTTATAATGAAAAACAAATTAAAATTTATTTAATTGACGAAATTTAAGCTAACAATAACTTAATTAAATGTCATAGTGTTTGTTAACCAGCGACGGAGATAATATGAGGCACAGTCATTAAGAAACCTTTACCTTGTGCGTTATTTAAAAGACAAACCATTTTCTTCTTATTTTTTTTTCAAAAAAATTTAAATTAACCTTTTTCTTAAATACATTTAAACTAACACAAGTTAGACCAGCTATTCAGTTCGGCTGGGCGTAGGAATTTCGAGAGGGTCCGTTTAACTGGCTTCCGGCTGGCTCTCTCAGGGCGTATGGCGTGGTTGTGTGACGGTGAAGCGTGGATAAACGGGCGCCAGGAATTTTTTGGTGATCGGAGAAAAATTCCAAACCGTGATCGTAGGGTAGTTGCAGAAAACACTACGTCTAGTACTAGGATATGGATGCCTAGAACGTAGCGTCGTTGAAGATCAGCGCGTATGAATATACGGCGTGGGTCGGCGCGTAGGAATATACGGCGTGGGTCGGCGTGTAAGAATATTCGGCGTGGGTCGGCGCGTAGAAATACAATATGGCGGACCAAGCCCTGGCTTAGGTGATGGAATAATAGCGATGACTATTATATCGATGTATCTTCGGTCACGCTGAAGCACTTAACGAAGCGTAAATCGGAGCACTATATGGCGTTGGCGTTTAAATGGCTGCTCGCGAACTGGTCTGGTTGATATCATAGGCGAAATTACCAGCAACGGCTGATAATTCGGCGTCACAATGGCGACGGTGGCTCGAAGGAGCTTGATGCACTTAATGAAGCACAGAAAATTGCCAAAGGGCACACTACACACAATACTAACGCTGTGCGCTGGTTATGTACTTCAAAAGCAATTGACTTTTGGCCTAGATTTTGTTTGTGTGTTTCTGCTGGACTGTATTATGTTGGGAAATTGTTAGATTTTTGCAATTTCGACGTTTTCTAGGCTAATTTTGCGGGCTGTTTTATGTGTTTTTCTTCGTAGGCATCCATATCTATAACACTACCGGCTAGCAACTTCAGTTGCCGTCCAGCGAGTCAGCTGAGCAGTCCTGTCCGCAGACCAGCAGAGCAGCCGTACCAGCAAGAAGACGTACCAGCACACCGCCCGTGCGCAAGTCTCCGAATTCCGCCGGGTGAACTGGTAAGAGAGCGGAACTCGAGAGTTAGTTCCGTCCTGCCGTTCCTAGAAGGAAGACGTGTCCGACCACGAGCACTGGAAGTAAGTAGTAACACTTGGCTACTCTTAACTCTCGCCCGTCTTACCTGTATTGTGCTCTGTCTTACGGCGTGGTGATGCACACGGTTGCCTTGATCACGTGTGTCGATCCTAACTGCGCGTTCAGAGGAAGGGGACAACCCTTTAGTCTGAAACGTAGGCCGTTCTCCGTCTTGCGGCGTGGTGACGCACACGGTTGCCTTGATTACGTGTGTCGATCCTGACTGCGCGTTCAGAGGAAGGAGGAAACTCTTTAGTCTGAAACGTAGGCCGTCTCCGTCCTTCTCACCTGACCTGTATTCCGGCGTGGTGACGCACTCGGTTGCCTTGATCACGTGTGTCGATCCTAACTACGCGTTTAGAGGAAGGGGGCAACCCTTTATTCTGAAACGTAGGCCCTCTCCGTCCGTCTTACCTGACCTGTATTCCGGCGTGGTGACGCACTCGGTTGCCTTGATCACGTGTGTCGATCCTAACTGCGCGTTCAGAGGAAGGGGACAACCCTTTAGTCTGAAACGTAGGCCGTTCTCCGTCTTGCGGCGTGGTGACGCACACGGTTGCCTTGATCACGTGTGTCGATCCTGACTGCGCGTTCAGAGGAAGGAGGAAACTCTTTAGTCTGAAACGTAGGCCGTCTCCGTCCTTCTCACCTGACCTGTATTCCGGCGTGGTGACGCACTCGGTTGCCTTGATCACGTGTGTCGATCCTAACTACGCGTTCAGAGGAAGGGTGCAACCCTTTAGTCTGAAACGTAGGCCCTCTCCGTCCGTCTTACCTGACCTGTACCCCGTCTAACTTGCGGCGTGGTGACGCACACGGTTGCCTTGATCACGTGTGTCGATCCTAACTGCGCGTTCGGAGGAAGGAGGTTGCCGTAGGTCGTAGACTGACTTGTCTTGTCATATTTCTTTCAGCGCAACAGTTAGCCGTCCTGCCAGCCTGCCCGAGGGATCATCATCTCTTTTTAACTTGCTATTAATTGTTCTCTTTTAGGAGTGATTGTAGTCAAGTGTATTAATCAATAGTAGTAATAGTGGTATTTAGTCCGTAGCTTCCCACCGCTTGTTTACTACCGACCGGCTAACTCAGTAACTCTCTTTCCAGGACCACCAATAACCGCAACCGCACCTGTCCCGCATTTAGCGCTTGTACCGCCCGTTTACCTGTTTTTGATTGCAATTCCGTTTTTAGTTTTAAGTTAGTATTGTAAAATTAGGTTTGGTATTTAATATATAGATAGTGATATATATATTGTCTTTTTATTCCGTCCGTAAAGTCTATCTGTTTTCCCTAAACCCGCTGGACATACCGTGTCTTCACTGTAGCTGCCTGAGTAGTGGTGTTTCTACACTTTAAAACAGAAACTGGCGCCCGAGGAACCCGACCGCCGCAGCTCAGGCGTCACAGTGACACCGCGTCGCATCGCACCGCCGCCGAAGCGACGTAGGTGCGTCACAATTTTTATAAAGTTGTTTCAACCGTTGGTCGTTATAGCCGCGAGAAACGAAAAATGAACTCTCATTTGAGGCGCTTTCGTACTCTCATCGTTAATTTTTTCCTCTTTAAAACTACTGTTTTATGACTGCAAGTAAGTATGTAACAATTGAATCAGTCAAGATACAGTTTATTTCATAACATAGTCGCGAAATTCACGAACCACTAGATGTAAGGATGAACAACGATTTGTTTACAATTGCCACTAAAGATTATAAGTTTTTAATTACCAGGGTGGCTGTGTTTTATGGTGTAATTCTTTGTATTCTTTAGGTGAAAGTGCAGTTTAGGAGTTATCAAACAATGTAAAACAAATTTCTAAAGTGCATATATATCATGTATATTCCTTGTATATGCGTAACCTTTCAGATTCAGATGTAATGGCTCGGTTTGAGATATTGTATAAAAGATATTTTGGACTGCTTGGGGGATCGTGTGCGACCTCTAAAAGAAAGTGAGGCGAAGCTACACAAGTTTTGTCTGGGGTAGAACGTGAGAAGCCCCAAGTTGTCAAAAACCTGTGTTTATCTGCTTTAGTTGAGCCACCCCATAAATATATATTTTATTAAATGGAGAAAATTGGCAGTGTAATATGTACTATAGATTTTTTAAATCCTTACTTAATTCACAACATAACCTTGTTATAATTATCTGACATAAAATCCTCTATAATGTTTGCAGCAACTTTTATGTGTTTTGTTATCGGTTTTCCGATTCTCAATTTAATTTTCTACTGCTTACAGAGTTTCAGGCCTACGGGAAATTTATGCAGGGAAATATCAGAAATACAATAAGAGAAGCACTGGAGAACAGCTCCGAAATTTTGTGCAAATATTCTTGCGTATGTTTTGCATTATTGTACACTTTTTGTAACTAAATATCGTACGATGTCAATAAGTTTGCATAATTACTAAAACAATATAGAAAGTGTCCACTACACATACAAAACCGATTTGTTGGATTGCCGTTCACCCCCACACCCGACTTACAAATTGTTTTATTATACAGATTCTGCACTTTTCTTTATTCAAGATAAAGTTATACTATTTTTAAACTGTTATGATACAATTAATAGGAAAATATTACAAAACACAAAACTTCGTGTAAAAAGTAATTTGGTGTGCACCCCACAGCAGTTCCGAAATCTATCAACAGATGTCAGTCACCTCGTGATTTTCGCCAGTAGTATTTAATGAGGTGTTCCAAATTTGGTCGTGATATCCAATCCGTCCACTGAAATATACGATATGGAATGCGTTAAGTCCCATTGCGCATCCAAATAAAGGTACCAACCCTAGGAGCAGACAAAAGGAGGCACATGAAACTCAGCAAAGACATACTTCATTGGTTATGTATGTGGGTGCGAGAGAGACAACCATCTGCACGTACAATGGTCGTCAGCTTAAAGTCACCACTTCCATGTTTTGTCCCTTTCTAGCACCGTGTATAATAAATGGCACTAGAAAAGAATGGACCATGGAACTGGTGACTTTAAGCTGACGAGCATTGTACGATATGAATTGTGTTCTTAATTTCCCATTATTTTGTTTGTAAACACGTCATTGGCGTACAGTGTGGCTTCTTCTTTTATCTTGTATCTCAGTGTTATTTTTTGTGTATTTGTGTGGGTGTTATTGTTGGAACATGTCATGTTTTATAAGGGACTGTAAAATTAACCAGCATATAGCACGAAATAATTATTCATATTCAGAATTCAATTCCATTTCAATTCACAATCAGCTAAGCCCCTACTGCTCCGCGATTGCTAGAGACACAAAACAAAATATGGCGCTGATCATAAATAATCCATTCGCGCAGATTTTAGCGCATTCCAGTCATCATAATATAAAATTACGTTTCAGTGAATCCGTCGTATAAAGCTACGTCTCGTTATAACCAATTTTTCACTGTAGGTAGGTATATAATAATGTTAGCTTGGGTCAATGTGAGAGATGGATACCGGTTGATATTTGACTACCCCCCTAATTAATGAGGTTTTCCAGGTTTCCCTCATTCCTGCACTGAATGGTGGTTAGGGCCTACCAACGTAAGTCGTTCCTGGGCGCAAATGCGGCCTGCTTAATAATAATATGCCGCCCCCTCTCCCGCACAAGTCTCGGACTTCTGGGCTAATCCCTGTAATTAGAATGAGGGGTAGAGATATTATTATATTATTATTATGACAACTCAAAAACTTGATGATAGCCATGCAAAATAATAGTGCCAAAAGGAAGGGGTTATTGCTCGCGACCTTCAGTTTTGTACGAGTTGCATAAAATGTGTTTTCTACGTTCACGCAAAAACCAAAAAATGTCTTATTTAGGTGACACCAAGAGTAGGAAAATAAAAAACGTAACTTAATAAATACCTAGCACTATCGATTTGCATTGAGAAAGTTAGGAACTAATAAATAATAGGAATAATTTAACTCAAATTATTTATACAGGGTGAACCTTAAATAAGTACAAATATTTAACTGCAGGTGTAGTTCGTCATATAGATAAGTCTAGTGAGTCATTTTTAAAAATTTCAAATATTTACGGATATTAATTTTTTTTTAAATATCCACATTTTGAGGACCGCTGGCCAAATCGACCACTGACGTAACCTAATAAAATAAACCATATCATTTACTGAAGGCGAGGTTGCCATATTTTCTGTAAGATAAATAATCTTTTAAAGTAAATTAAATTTTTACCTAGTTTAGCAATAAGTAAAGTAAAATTGTCAAACGATTAAAATGTGAAATTTCTCAAGTTCGATACTGTCAGTTAAAGAGTTTAAGAAGTTACTTAAATGATTTAAAAAAAAAAAAATCCATAAACGTGAATAAAAGCTCACCTACTTACTAAAAAACCAACTATTTAAACAGTTATTCATATTTCAGTTAATACCATTGTACACTGTTAGACAGATTATCACAAATTATCCCCTTAAATTATTTTATGAAGAATAACAAAAAACTATAATTTTCACACAACATCTTAGAGTTAATTTCCACCACATAACCTCAAACAACATATCAGTGCTAACCATTTCGTACCTCGTAGTGGGTGAAACAGCTTTAAAAAAATAAACACAAAACATGAAATAACAAAATAACTATACTCGCGTCAAGAATTCAGACGTCTTACGTCACGGCTGACGTTACACATTTGTTTTGATTGTCAACGTAATTTTCGATATTTGGTCCCGTTAAAAACAATCATTTTTTGCAATTTAGTGCAAAATATAATGCATACTTTTAGTGTAGTATATAATTTCATTACTATCAGTTGCAGTTTCTTAAATATTTTGATGAAAATATAATGAATTATTCATTTGTTCGTATGATGTAAGTCCTCTGAATTCTTGTCTCGAGTATAGCTTGATATATGCGTTCAATATCAAGAGAAGGCAAAGTAAAATGTTTAAAAGCAGCATCAATCGCATGCAAAAACAAACTGATGTTGAGTGTGTTGTAGGCATAAATAACAGGTAGGTGTCAGGAGCAGTAGGCGAATTGTCCCACATAAGCCCCATTCTCTAGGCTTCATAGAGGTTTTGTTGATGTTGATAGTATGGTTCAGGACAAAGGAATAAACTGTGGCAAGTGCAATCAAAACATGTAATATTTGTGGAAAAGGATTTGATAACTTCAATACACGTAAATTGAAAGTTAATATGATATACTTTTGCATCTTCTGAAATCGAAGCTAATAGCCTAACCTAATAGTTTCTTTAAGTAATGCACTGCTTGACGCATTTATTTTAAGAGTTGCGGCACTAACGTATAAATAGTTATTTATGCAACAAGTGCAATAAGCACTTTTTGTACGAGTTGCATACAATATTTTTTCTACGTTCATGCAAAAACCAAAAAATGTTACTTAGATGACATTAAGTCTAGAAAAATGTGACGTTGATTTGAAGGTTTATGTTTGTCATGATGACAAAACGCTGCACTAGAATGACAGATGAGTGCAATAAAGAACCACTTTTTCCACTAAATATAGTTCAATAAAGTATTGTTTTTGCATGAACGTAGAAAAACGTATTTAAATCGTCTATTTCACAGACAGTGTTTTTCACTTAAGTGTCTTGTGTATTTAATTAACATTTTTTGTGAAATACAGTGTGATTAAATAAAATATGGCGCATTATTCAAACAGTGAAAAGGTTGACATACTAAAAGCATATTTGTTAATTAGTGTTAATCAGTGATAGAGATAAAAATAACGTAATGTGATAAATCATTCGGAGTGTAGTAAAAATGGATAATGAACAAATTCTGGATAACTATGATTGTGAGTAGAGAATCTTAATATTCTCAATCATTCTTTGACATGTCTAAAAATTCTAGTTTAACACTGGCAACGCTGTGGAATGCACATCCACCATGACTCCCGAATTAGCGGTCATCTATTGAAAAATCACGAAATTTATTTAAAATTTGACTTTTTTATTCCTGATTTTTTTTTGTAAAAAGAGTGTTAATTATGTGTTCTATACAGTGAGCTGTTCTGCTGGTTAAAGTATTTCTACTTATTTAAGGTTCACCCTGTATATTCTTAGCATTAAATGTTAAAAGTAAATGTACAATTTGAGCAAATTAAATCGTAATATAATCTCACAGAAAATGGACTAAATATGGCGTCGATTTGAACATTTATGTTTGTCCTGATCAGAAAACGCTAGTAGTAGAATGACAGATACAGATAAGTTAAATAAAAATTTTATTGCACTAGTATGCCTTCTGCTCCATATTGCTAGTCAGCAGCCTATACGTGGCTGCGTCTCTTCTCTATACTCACGTCGACGTCCAGTTAGATAGGGTTTAAGATGAGGGGAGGCCCTGCGGGTGTATGCATTAGTTTTAACGAGATTAATGAAATCTTTAGTGATATTAGCGACATGTGGTTCTAAGTTAAAAAGGGTCATCGGCGACTCGTTGAACGTAACAATAGGCTTGTTCTACATTTTCATTTATATATTTGACTTTGACATGTTTCAAATGAGGGTGTCTGGAATGTGAGTGCCTTTATTCTACCGTATGATAAATTGCATCAAATAAAACATAATTGACTTAACAATTTTTTCTCTGAACAACGTCACACACCTACCATGTCGGAAGGTTACTACATAATAATAAACAATGCTTCTAAATCTTCTTCTTCTTAGAATATCTACATAATAATTATAATAAGTGTTCAAAATGACTGTCATTGCTGTGAAAAATATATATCTAAAAGTCTCGTAGCCAGAAAAGTTTATCCAGCTTCGCCGTAAATGGGGAAGTTGTATAAATTTTGTATTGATTTGAAATGTATTACAGGGTAATCTTTTAAACATATTGAAAGGTGAGAACATGTGTCTGGCGGCAATCATCATGTAATAATTAAAATAATATTAATAAATCGTCAGAGAATTTAAACAAAACCACGAGGCCGAAAACGCAATATCATTATTGTGACGTCACATGCTGCACAGCGCGGGTGCATCTCACGCGTTCGAAATCCTGTGTGTTCGAAGTGCTACGTGACCGAAAGCCTATGAGCCCGAATACCTGCCTGTTCGAATAGAGATGTGCGCGCTCCCGGCTGACTGGCGGAGAGGGAAGACCACGATGCAATTCGCCTGAATGAATCGTTCCCGCGGTAAGAAGATAACGCAACGATTTTCACAGTGATGTATCACTTTCCACAGTTTTAGAAACATTATTAATTGATTACCATAATGCAGCCTTTTGTTAAAATGTTTCTACACATTTAATTATTATTATATGTACTTACTTGTGACTTTATTTCATGTGTTAAATACTATCTACGTATTTACTTGGTATGCATGCAGTAGTCAGCTATAAAAGTACTGTTTTTGTATGTTTCAACTGTAAAATACATGTAGATATAATTCGATTGAAGAATTGATATACGATATACCCATTTATACAAAAGTTATTTCAGCAGTTGTAGGGACAAGATTGTAATATTGCTATTATATTGCAATAGTTATTCGCTACTTTTTATATAGAATATAGATGTGAGTATTTTTATTATAAAATGAAAAATGATGCTGGTGGTAATTATCTGCGTAATAATGATTATCGTTTCAGGCACATTCTAATTCTAAGGTCATAGGTATTTTATGGTGAATATATATTTTTTATTTAGGTAAAGTTTAAGTTTTATTAACAATTCATAATATTGAAGACAAGTGAGATTTATAACATTATGTAATTAACTTTAGTTATAAGTTTAGTAAATGTATTTAAAAAACATTTGATCAGTGGAAAGTAAGAAAGGCATACTTAGTTGCAAATATTTAATTATAACCAATGCTAAAACATAAATATATTTTTGTTTTGATACTAGATAATATCATACATATTTAGGTATTCCTAAATTTGATTTTTAAGTCAAAAAATAATTTTTGTGTAGTATTAGAATGCGCCTAACAAAGATAATCATTAATACACAGATAATTACCACCACCATCATTTTGAAGACCCCCGTTAATAAAAATAGTCACATCTATATAAATAAGTAGCGAATAACTATTGTAATATAATAGCAATATTACAATCTTGTCACTACAACTGTTGAAATAACTTCTGTATAAATGGGTATATCGTATATCAATTCTTCAATCGAATTATATCTACATGTATTTTACAATTGAAACATACAAAAAACAGTACTTTTATAGCTGACTACTGCATGCATACCAAGTAAATACCTAGATGGTATTTACCACATGAAATCAAATCACAAATAGGTACATATAATAATAATTAAACGTGTGGAAACATTTTAACAAAAGGCTGCATTATGGTAATTAATTAATGTTTCTAAAATTCTGTGGAAAGTGATACATCACTGTGAAATCCGTTGCGTTATCTTCTTACCGCGAGAACAAATCATCCAGGCGAATTGCATCGTGGTCTTCTCTCTCCGCCAATCAGCCGGGAGCGCGCACATCTCTATTCGAACAGGCAGGTATTCGGGCTCATAGGCTTTCGGTCATGTAGCACTTCGAACACACAGGATTTCAAACGCGTGAGGTGCTTCGCACAGCTCGACCATCTTGCTTATGTTTCCTTAGATACATACACATGCAGTGTTACAATATTCCGTGATGTAAAGAGGTACCTATTTGTTTCTTGCGTTTCTGCATTTTTCGTGGCATTTGTGGGTCATAGGTAATGTAAATACTGTGTAAGGTAGTGCTGTGTAAGCGATAACGGAAGCGGGTTTTGTGTAAGCACAATCAAACAATTTGCCACGAGTGAATTAATTTATGTTTATAAACTTCATTGGTGCCAATCCTAATTTGGCATTAGTGCAGAAATATGGGGAGTCAAAGCGTGTTTGTCGTCCGGTTTTAACATTACAATAATTATTAATGATGATTTTACGGTTACATATTGTTAAATGAAACTTATTTATTTGTTTACAATATAGATCCGCTCGTAAAAATTCCGGCGAAAATCTTGTTGGTTACATTCAGGTTAAAAGATAAGACAAACTTTGGACAGTAAAGAGGGAAAATTGAGGACACAGTGTTTATTCATTGTTGCTATTTAAAGTTTTATAACATAACATAAAACGCCACACACATTATTTTCATATTATATTTACAAATAAAAGTGAACAATCTTATATGTTATACTAAGTAAGTTTATGTTATAACATTATTTACATATACAGTTAATAGGTATTAAGAAAATGCATATTTTCAAAGACTTCTGTACCGAGAAATTTGTTGAATAGACCGCTTTTTTCCATTATTTTATTTATTCGGTGTCTTCATATAATCGCAAGTGGCAGGATCCTGTTATTTGCTAAGCCCTAGAGTATTCAGTTATTAAATGTCTAAAATTATTTGTAGAAAACACTATTTCAAGAATATATTTTAATAGAAATGTTTGAAATTTTACAAAATTTACATTTAAATATTTTTGATGAACTTAAATCTACATACTTACGTATTTTTTAAACTTACATTAAAATAGTCTTCACAAACAATGTTGAAATGCTGGGGAGCTTTACGTTTTTTAGTTGTCGTCGGACTTCATTGCCCTACACCACATTTTTCTTGTCTGTTTCAATTTTGGACACGGAGAAATATTTTTTATTAGACGCTGTATGCGAAGTATTTATACATAATGGCACAATGCAATATTTCTTTTATTTGCGCGGTAATAATGCACTTTCTGTAGTAATTTTACCAGCTATTTTGCAATTTTTTTCAACACCAATGTCTAATTAACACAATGACACTTAATAAATATCACAAACGACAAACTAACTCTTCTAAGCGTATGTACTGCGTTGTCCGAAAGCACGTAAATCTCATACAGGTTATACAGCACAATTCCGCTATGGCGGCAACCGTTTTCTGGGGGCGTGGCCAGACTAAAAAATTACATACCGTTTCTAGGTTTATTTTTTTCACGTAATTGTTTAGAACAAACGGCATTTCGATTAAAATAATACATTCCAACACTAGTCGCAATACCAAGTATGTACGATGCGAGACTCTTGATCTAGGGTTTTAAGTTAACAACACTGAGTAATGAATTGCAGTGTTGTCGCAGTTTGAAGGATTTTTTGGAATAATTCTATTGTTTACTTCATTAATACTGACTTCCGGACACCCTGTATAACACCAAGTTCGGCGTACTTACGTAATAAAGTTCGAAAAGCTAATTGTTATGAATTGTATGTACAGGTCTTTCTTTAAAGTTGTTTGGAAAGATTTATGTGTTGCGGTTGATGTTGATCATGCTTGTAGCATATTTATGAAAGTTGTGACGTACGTACCTAAGTCGTGATTGCAAGACGACACAGTGTCACTATGACGCCTGAACGGTGGCGGCGGAAACCTCGGGCGCCAGTTTCTGTTTACAGTGCAGAAACACCACTACTCCGGCGGCTACAGTGAAGACATGGTATGTCCAGAGGGTCGTGAGGGAGGAGTTAGACTTTCGGTGTCCAGTAAAACAAGGCACACTTGATAAATATTTATATTTATTGAGTGCAAACCTAAATGTACAGTTCTAATGGTTATCTTAAATAAATAAAAATATCACGGGGCAGATAATTCGGTACAAAATACGAGGTAAACAGGTACCGTACAGAGTCAGCGGTGCGGTTACGGGGTAGCGGTTAATACAAACTACGTACAAAATCGGGCAAGAGGAAGCAATCAAGCGGACAAAGCAAAGTTAACCTACTAAACTAAATACTTGGCCTCTCCAGGGATTGCACGGCTGGACGGCGTGGCTTGTGAAACGGCTAGCTGTAAGAAAAGGTATCGTTAGTTACGACCGACGTTTCAACTCATACAGACGGATTGGTAACAACATCCTATGAGTCGAACGCGTGGTGAGGTAAAGTACACCGGATAAGGACAACACCGTACTGTCGTAGTACGGACGGAAATCTGAAAGCAAGGTATGATTGGCACAAAGTTAACAGAGGCTAAGTCTTCCCTAACCTTCTTACTTACTTCCTCTGCTTGCGGACAGGCACGTCGGTACAGCTTGAGCGGCGGAACGGTCCTGACTCTGCTAGCCGGACATGCGCAGTAAGTGTATGCGCAATTACCTATTATCCTTAGTTGGCGGTGCTGGCGGTGCTGGTTGGCCAGAGACTGACTCTGCGGCTTCGACGGTGGAACATCTAACACTCCTAGGCAGTAGGCGGCTGCGCACAAGTCCCCAGACTCGACCAAAGGCGGCTTCTCTGGTGGGCTGGGTAGGCAAGACTCTCCTCGTGGAGTAATCTTCGGACTGGACTGAAATTTCTTACCAAAAGCAGCTGCGGCTAGTGGTCTCGGACAGCTCCTGA
This sequence comes from Monochamus saltuarius, assembly GCA_025584915.1. Lineage (NCBI taxonomy): Eukaryota > Metazoa > Arthropoda > Insecta > Coleoptera > Cerambycidae > Monochamus > Monochamus saltuarius. Next base: position 52,015,747 of record CM046725.1, on the reverse strand, counting down.
GCTACTGGGATGGTAAACAGGCAGGGCTGCTCTCGTGCACGGTTGGCCAGGAACTGAAGTGCCTCCTCGGAGTTTGAAAGCCCTCAGTGCTGGTCACGGGTTGGTGGCTACGCAGCGGTCCTCAGACGATACGTACTTGTAAAAATCTCACCAAACAGCTACGGCTAGTGGTCCTGGCGGAAAAATCTCGAACAGCTCCTCTGGTGCGGAAGTGGTGGGCGGACAGGACTGCTCTCGACGACGACGGGCCAGGAACTAAATCGTCTCCTCGGTGTTAGAACGGATTCAATGCTGATCACGGGTTGGCGCACGGCTGCGCAATAGACCTAATACGGGACTTCTCACCAAACAGCTACGATTAATGGTCCTGGCAGAATTTTTCAGAAAAACCACGAACAGCTCCTCTGGTGCGGAAGTGGTGGACAGGCAGGACTGCTCTCGACGACGACGGGCCAGGAACTAAATCGTCTACTCGCTGTTTAGAAGTCTTCGGTGCGGTAGACAAACCGGCGACGGCGCACTGCTCTCCCTTTTCAACTTGTAAATTTCTTACCTTAGTTCGGAGTCTTCGCAAAATTATTCTAATTTGATTCAGCGACATAATTTTAGTCGGCGGTCAGCGCGTGACACTTTTCGTCAGCGACCACGCGAAAATTCCAGAGTCGCGCGGTAGATCTGTACGCTTGGGCGGCCGGGACTGAACTCGCCGGCCGGCGTGCTGCGATGAGCTGGGTCTCGATGAGGACGGTAGCGGTTGCGCGGGCTAATGGTAATTTAAACACAGGTCGGCGGTCGGTGATACTTTTTATTAATGAAAATTGACTTCATTACAAAGTTGAATTAAATTTTTGACATGTTATTGCCTACTTAAATCTGTTATCAAAACATTTACTTTTCCACAACAAGTAATTACAAATTTGATATAAAAGACGCATCAATTAAAACAAATCGTAATATCAACCGAATGTAAAATTAAAATCTTACTAGAACGATTTGCTTCCTACTTTTCAACACAAAGTTGTACATCTGCCTTCAACAGTGTGTTTCTAAACGCTGATCATGCGCTTCACTCCCAATTCTCATTAAAATACTTATGTTAATATTCTAACGCCATTTACAATAATTGACATGTGTACTAATAGTATATATGCACTTTTGAAATACTCTTTGAGTTGCCTTGAAGGCATTGTGTCAGATATTTATTTAACTTAATATTAAACAAGCGTACATTTCCAGTGTTGGAAGGCCTCCAATATATAAATCTGGTACGAAAAAATAATTTTAAATCACAATTCCTTAGCAATTACCCCTAACATAACTTTTTGAATTAGTTGTATTATCTGCTGTCTAATCACACCTGCAAGCAGGTTTGTAACAACCAAAGTGGACGTTCAACATTTATTACCCAATAAGTTCTTCACATTTCAAGTTGTGTTTACACATTTTACTAAAGCTTTTGGATTAATAAATTACGTCTGTCTTTTAGTAGAGTTTAAACCCAAAAATATTCCTTCTAGAAAAGATTTTCGTTTGCACTTTATTGCTAAAATGTAAAACCTATTTTATATCATTCCTTATGCCTTTAGAAAGCAAAATCGCCTGGTTGTCAAAAAATCGTGGTGTGCAGGGGGTAGTTTTCCACAAAATTGTAAAAATTTTTTTGCTTAATTTAGATCTACACAACATGTTTAATCATTTCTGAAAGTTTTGTCTTAAAATTCCAAGAGGTACTATTTTATTTTTTATTTGAAATTATCTGTGTAACACGCTCTTATATGGAGTTCCTTAATATAAAACGGCTCACGTTGAAACATCGAAATTGCAATATCATTTACACCAAGATAAGTCAAGAATGCTAATTCTAATCAAAAAAACACTCTCTACGAACGTTGTAGACTAAAGATCCAGGATTAAAATGGTTTATTTTTGAAAATCCGATAAATGGTTTCATTAAAAAACTGTAAAATGTCAAAGCATGTCCACAGCGTTCTGACGCGGAGATGCAAGGATGTTTGAAATTCGCTTGGCCCCCGGTTTATCTGCATTATCGTTATCGTTTAAAACAGTGAAATATACACTGTTATTATACCGAGCGTTATGGTAATCTAAGACACATTATAAGAAAATAGTGGTTTTTAATGTACTTATGTATTTGAGCAGGTATTTGTAAATATATTTTCAAATTTAATTAAATAAATTAATAGCAGTTAAATAAACAATCATAACAAATATTATTTCAAAAAATCATTTTATTTATAATAGTTACCAATTACAGCATTTAATTATGTTAAAATTTACTTTAAAATAGTCTGAGGGTGCTTGTGGAGTCGATGTTCCGTGGTAAAATCTTCTTTTTCTGTAAATAAACAAATAATAATTGGTAAATAAGGCTATTCTTACAAAATTATTTTACAGCATTTAGTCAGACTCGAAATTTTCTTCACTATCAGATAACATATTCTGGGAAGCATGTGATTTTTAAGTCTTTCTTTACTTTATTTGCACATGTAATTTGAGCCATATATTTGCAGGACCCAATGCAACAAATTTGTTTTTTCTTGCAGGAACATTGTGGTCCGTTGCAATCTATAAAATAGTTACCTATAGTAATAATTTCTTTACCTTTTTTACAACTGCAAGTATTTAAAGCAGGGGTGTTCTTGGGTAATATTGATACTGTAGTTAAAAATTAGCACAGGATTTTCGTCAACAATTTTCTACCCACAAGGCAAAGATGGTCTGGGTAACGTACTGGTTAGTGTGGTAGTATACACGAAGGCAATGCTGTTTTAAGCTATCTAAAGTTGGAGGTAATTTGCTGATCGGCTTTGAGGACGCTAAAACCCCTCTAAGGTCGTTTACGCAATGAACATTTTCGTTTGTATAGAATCGCATTACAAACTTTACCATTTTATTAAAATCTTCTAAATTGTCACATATGCCAACATTACTTTATTAGAACCAATTATGGGCAATAGAATATTCAAATCGCAGCTGTATGTTCAACAAATAGCGTAACTCAGACCCAATTATGTTCTTTACATTTATGGACGATATTGTAAAAACAGTAAAGTCTCAAGTATTTTATATGCTGGTGATTTGAAAATTATGAACAACATAAATAATCAACCACATGATGCGTAGGAATGAAAATTGTATATTTTCTCGTCCTCTATTAAGAAAAAACGTACTTACTCAGAAGCAACTTGTATAAAATAAAGATACAATAAGTACGATTAATTTATAGGTATTATGTAAGTTATGATTGGTATTACTAATTTGATTTAGTATATTTGTAGAGCATGCCGATAATTTATTTTGATTCAAAATTTATATAACTTAAATGATCCATCCAATATAATTTTCAAAGATCAAAATACGCCGATTTATGCTAATTTACCTATATGCAAAGATGCGTTAGGACGTTAGAGGGCGCCAAAGTATTTGAAAAAATATCAGTAGTCAGTTATGAAACAGCGTTGAGATTAAAATGAAATCTGAATGTATGTGAAATGTAGTAGTTACATTTAGTGGCCATTAGCTTTAGTGACCTCTATCGCGTGTCGGCGATAACAATATTTGCAAAACGGAATTCCAGGAAACAACTACTCTGCGGACTAATACCCCGAACATTATTGGTTTACACCTGTAAACTCTATAGCAAACAGCCAAAGTCATTTGTCAGCGCCCCCCCATAAAACATACCGGTTTCGAGCTTACTAACTCTCATCAGTATGCCATAGGTGAGGTCCCTAACTGAATAAACCTGGCAGTTTATGTCTGTTAAAACCGACAGGACGCCTAAGTACGTTAAATGTAGCAAAGCTAAGCTACATTACGTTCTTGAAAATATTATTACGTCCATTTCTATTGTTTTTTTTTTACTGTAATTTCCATCTATTTGCACTAAGTGTTTGAATAAATACTTTCATTTATATATCAGTGATGATATCGTCGTATGATGTCATAATATTCTAGGAAAACGGTAAGTAGCTGAATAAGTATTAATAATTTAATATTATAATCCACCGCTTTAGCAATCAGTTGCCTAGACATTCACCTACAGAAAATTACTGAATAGGAATCTTTACATAATTCATAAAGAAACAGATAAGAGCTTTAAAAATAGTATCTAACACTAGTTAAAACAGCAGACAGTGACCTTCTTCAAAATGCTATTGCTAGAAATATTTTGCGTCTTTTGCTTAACTAGGTATTTAAATATCACGCAAAACATTAAACCTAAATATTAAAAAAATTATAATAAACACAAATATGATTCGATACTTCATTCGATATAAGCCACATTTATTAGGTAATGATTTTAAACATACATACTTGGCATAACCACTGAAACCTACACGTTGAATTTATTCGTTATTGTCAACGTAACAACTAAAATCGCAAGTAAATACAACATAAGCATTCCATGCTTCCATAGTTCTAACCGTAGCAGCCGTAGTACCAAAAACAGGAACTGAATTTAATAATAAAGCGGATCCAGCAAGTTTGCCCTTATAGAACTTAAGCCCAAGAACAACAAGTCAAAGATTATCGGCGCTAAGGTTAGGGAATTGCACATCAATTTTGTAGCTGACGGCAACCACTTTCCTGAGCCACGACATGATAACCGATCCACCAAGTAAATTACAGATAAATACAAAAATATAGATCTTTGCAACTGTAAATTTGGTATAGGTATGTTTGATATTATGTAAAAAACTAGAGTTAAATACGGGGTAAATGCAAACAGATCATTATGCACTTGCCTCTGTAATTCAGTCTACACTTGAACAACATTACGGTACAAGAGCAAATTAGCAGTTTATTGCCTATAAACTTCAACAAAAAAAGTAAATATGTATTCATTATCAATGCCAAATTGGAATTTATGCTATACAGGGCAAACCTTAATTAAGTAAATATTTTAACTGCAGGTGTAGTTCGCCATGTAGATGCGTCAATTGAAAGTAATTTTTAAAAATATTCATATTCAAATATTTACAGAGATATTATTTATAAATACCCACATTTTGAGATCCGCTGACCAGATAGACCACTGACGTAATCTAATAAACCATATGCTTTACTGAAGGCGAGGTTGCCATATCTCCTGTAAGATTTATTTTTTACCGTAAATTCAGTTTTTGCGGTTGGTTCTAATTTAAAAATACTTGGTTTTAGCAATAAGTAAAGTAATATTGGGTAGGTAGTTTGCTACGCAATAATATTAATCCAATGTGGAACTTCTTAACTGACCTTACCATAAACGATTAAAAAATGAATTACCGCCAGTGCAATACTACTAGTTAAAGTATTTACAAGTTACTTTGTTCAATAATTCCAAAAATTATCCATAAGCTTGCATAAAAGCTTACCTACTTGCTGAAAACCAAATATTTAAACAGTTATCCACATTTCACAAGTTAATACCATTGTACACTGTTAGAAAAATATACACAAATTATCCTCATTAAATTATTTTATGAAGAATAACATAAACTATGATGTTCACACAACACCTTAGGGTTAATTTTCGCCACATAACCTCAAACAACGTGTCAGTACTAATCATTTTCTACTTCGTAGTTTCGTATTGGGTGAAACAGATTTTAAAAATAAATATAAAACAAGTAATACCAAAATAACCAGTTTGTTCTATACGTTCAATATCAAGAGAAGGCAAAATAAAATATTTAAAAGCAATGTCAATAGCATGCAAAAAAAGAAGCTGCTGTCGTAGGCACAGGTAACAGGTAGGTGTCACGGGTACTAGGCGAAATGTCCGACACCAGCCCTATTCTCTGGGATTGATAGTCACAGTCAGCGAAGTCGACGAGGAGAAGAGGTTATGTTGATACCGGTGCACTGGTCCAGGACAAAAGAATAAGCGGTAGCAAAGGCAAGATACAAGTGGAAACAAAACATGTCATAAATATTACATAAAGATAAATAATTTTTAAAGTAAATTAAATTTTTACCTAGTTTAGCAATAAGTAAAGTAAAATTGTCAAACGATTAAAATGTGAATTTTCTCAAGTTCGATCGATACTGTCAGTTAAAAAGTTTAAGAAGTTACTTAAATGATTTCAAAAAAATATCCATAAACGTGAACAAAAGCTCACCTACTTACTAAAAAACCAACTATTTAAACATTTATTCATATTTCAGTTAATACCATTGTACACTGTTAGAAAGATTATCACAAATTATCCCCTTAAATTATTTTATGAAGAACAACAAAAAACTATAATTTTCGCACATCTTAGAGTTAATTTCCACCACATAACCTCAAACAACATATCAGTGCTAACCATTTCGTGCCTCGTAGTGGGTGAAACAGTTTTAAAAAATAAACACAAAACATGAAATAACAAAATAACTAGCTGGATGTATGCATTCAATATCAAGAGAAGGCAAAGTAAAATGTTTAAAAGCAGCATCAATCGCATGCAAAAACAAACTGATGTTGTATGTGTTGTAGGCATAAATAACAGGTAGGTGTCAGGAGCAGTAGGCGAATTGTCCCGCACAAGCCCCATTTTCTAGGCTCTAGGATTCATAGAGGTTTTGTTGATGTTGATATTGGTGCACTAGTATGGTTCAGGAAAAAGCATGTAATATTTATGGAAAGGGATTTGATACTTTCAATACACGTAAATTGAAAGTTAATATAAGATACTTCTGCCGAAACCGAACTAAGCTAATGGTTTCTTTAAGTAATTCACTGCTTGACGAAACTGTTTTAAGAGTTGCGGCACTAACGTATAAAACGTATTTAAATAGTAGTGCATTATCCAATGATAATGCTAAAAGCATATTTGTTAAGCAGTGGGAATCAGTGATAGTGATAACGATACTATACATTGTGATAAATCAATTGGAGTTTGACAGGGTTCTCAGCAATTTTTCAGAACCAAATTCCCTGACATTTCCAGGTTTTTCCTGACATACTTTTTTAAAATTCCTGACAAAACCATACAAAATATGTTTTTAAAACTTAAACCAAAGTAAAAGAAGTCAAATGATAAGGCATAAATGAGCCCATTTGATGACAAATAAGTGACATGGATATTTAATTTTATTAGAAATATTTATTTCAGTCATTGCAACAAATATAAATATTTAAGAAATCTAATAATATATATTTAAGAGATTTAATAGAAATATATATAAACAAACACAACAAAACCAATAAAAATATATTTTACTACTGAGCAAACAGCTATACAAAAAACAGCTTTAGCTGTTTTATGTCATTAAATGTATTCAAATCGGTTCAAAACACTATATTTTTGCATTGAAACAGTAACGTCACACAGGTCGCTTTTAAACCGTGTTTAAAACGTCCACTGAGCGCTGTTTGAACTCTTTAGATGCTTTGCTAAGGTCTATGCAGCAGTTGCTAGATAGAAATTTCAAAATGGGTGTGATTTAAATTTTCAGATTTAATGGTTACTTTTATATTTCTTATCTTGTTTATTTACGTATTCTTAGACATCTTGAATTACATTACAAACGCATAATCCTCTTCAAATTTCATTAAACCTGTCACTCACACGAACATGTAGGTAATTATTTGTTTTTGGTTTACAGTTGCTAAAATCAATTCCATATTTTTTGTTGCAGATCTCACACATTTTCCAAATATTATAGTGTTGTTATAAATAAATTGTATAAACAATAATCAAAAAGTGAGTGTGATGTTAAAGAGAAACAAATATTTAATGATGTTACGTTTTGAAACTATACATTTTCTTGGTGCATTACATAAGTAACGTCACCATTGAATATGTCTTGAAACAGGCGATAAATATGTATAAAAAAAACAGCTATACACTCCGGATATATCTGTTTCATTATATCAATCTGCGGGTACGTGTGATTAAAACAAACAGAAATAGGCAACTGGGTGCGTTCATTAAATAAAGAATTTAGACATGGCATGAGTAGCATTCAGAAATTTTCCCTGACGACAATAAAAATTCCCTGATTTTTGACAATTATTGGCACTTTCCCTGACGTTTCCCTGACAAAGTTCAAATTCCCTGACATTTCCAGGTTTTTCAGGTTTTCCCTGACGCTGAGAACCCTGATTATGAATAAAAATGAATAATGACCAAATTCCGAATAACTATGATTGTGAGTAGAAAACTTGGTTTATATTTTAACTTTATTGGTGAGGTATGCCAAAGGGGAGGAGGTGGCAATTTATATTTTCATAAATAAACAATTTTTAATCATTCTTAGACATGTCTAAAACTTTGTTGACACCTACTCCAAGACATTAGCGTAGCACTGGCAACGCTGTAGAGTACACATCCACCATGACTCTTAAAAATATCAGCGGATCAGCGGTCCTCAACAAGTTTTCGATTGAAAAATTACAAAATTTATATAAAATTTTACTTTTTTATTCCCGATTTTTTTTTTAAAAAAGCTATTATGTGTCTACACAGTAAACTATACTGCTGATTTAAATATTTGTACTTATTTAAGGTTTACCCTGTATACGTTCATCAACACTCTTAACTCATGACAGAATAATTCTTTGGTGTTTGAAATGCTGTTTAATATCTAGAAAGCAAAAAATCATGGTAGTCTTATATCATCGATTTAAGGGAATGTAAAAAAAATCAAAAGACACCGACCGTAAATAGTGGAATAAAGTGCTGCAATATAATTTCAAGCAAGTGACATAAAAATCATTACAATATTATTATTATATTAACATAATTCTATACAGGGTGTCCCGAAATTAATAGGACACAGAGCAAAAGTAGATTCCTTACATCAAAATAATGCGATTAAGTCAAACTTACCTTGGTCCATTTGTTGCTAATAAAAAAGTTACAGGGCGTTAAGTTCAAATTTTGAAACTCTTAAAATTAGAAAGTTTTCAAAGGATTCTTTTGAAAATTTGGATTAGGGGGTTTTCTCGGACCAGAAAAACGAATCCGTACTCAATTTTGCTGTAGACGTAGAGGGCGCTACGAGATGTACTCTTGTTTGATAAAAAACTGGTTATTTTTTTATCAGTGTGTGTACGAAAGTTTTAATGGAAAAATATTTTTCTACATCTATTTTTCACAAATAAGGTATACCTGTTTTATGTCAATAAATTTAACTGTTTTCGATATATTTCTTGTTTTCCAATTGGATGCAATAAAATAAAAGCTTGGTAGTTACTTACGTAAAAAACTAAAGATTATTTTTAATAATTTAATTACAGGTGGCTTGATAAATTATTGTCTTGTTTCTTTATTTCTTAATAAATTCCTAGCATTTAAAATTGCTTAAAATTGTATTAATAGGGTCGCTGTAAACTTTTGATTTCAAAATACCCTAAATTCTAAAATCCATGGGGTTTAAATCTGAGCTTCGTGCGGTCCATGAAAACGTTCTGCCGCGACTTATCTACCGTTGTCAATTGTACAAAAATATGTATTTTATATTTCGTCAACTAATATAAAGAAATAAGTCAAGATATAAAATTTTACGCGGTACGCTGTTAAAAACTAGAATCTTCATTTCAAAGATTGTATTTGGGCGTTATTTTAAATTATAAATAATGTGTTTTATCAAAGTTTACGAAATTAAAGATTTACTATTGGTTTAAACTTTGGTTTTATGAACATTTTGTTTAAAATAATAAATAATTGTATTTTTCCTTTTTACACATATTTATGTATTGAGTTTTTTTTACGGGAAATTTGACATGCCCGGTTAGTATACATATTAAGCAAACAGTCTTTTTGCAGATGCTAGATTTAGAAGAATTAATTAGGATTTACTGGAAGTCACAGATAAGCAAATATTACTCCTGATTAATCCTATGAAAACATTATAAATTGAAGTAAACATTTTTCAAATGAAACATCAAACATTTTTGTATGAAATATAAAGCAAGTTTTTTGTACTGGTATTTATTAAAAAAAGTGTAATGTGCAATAATTATATCAGTAGGTACTTAAGTGTGTCATGTAAATTTTACACCCAAGCATTTTTAGTTCAAGCAGCTTCTGATAACAATAATACCAAAATTATGTTGACGCCAAAATTTCAAGATGCTGAAGTTCAAAATGATAATCGATTCCTAACCGAGTGATACCTGTCCACAAACAGTATTGTATAATAAAAATGGTATGTATAGTAAATTCTTCTTCTTTAGATAAATTAAATTAATTTGTCTCAAATTAATTATTATACGTGTAGAAATACCCCAAATCACTTAAATAACTACTAAAAAATGAGCTGGACATACTTATACACTGGGTTTTCATTTGAGTAAATTTTTTACTGAAAATAATATATAGTTTAGGTTTAAAATACATTTCCACACGATGAACTTTTAGAATCTCATTCTGTTCCTTCTCTTAATATTAGACGCAAATATTGCTCAGGTTTTTCTTCATAAAGTGATACATAATTCAGCAGATTGCCAAGAGCTCATGTCCAAATTATTTTTTGTTGTCCCCAGACAATGTTCTAGAGGAAATTTAACATTTTATCTACCCGCCGCCCGCACTAATATTCTTAAATGTTCTCCTCTTTTTGTAATCTGTAACAATTATAACGTCAACGATATAGATATTTTTAATTGCAGCCTTAATGCTTAAAATCTTTTTTACCTAAAATGATTAAGTAGATTCTAATTTTAGTGTTTGTATATGCTTATTTTATATTTTTTAACTTTTACTTTTTATATGTATATTGTTCTGTTTTTCTGTTCTGCAACTGGGTTACTTGTAGGTACCTGTTGAACAGTGTAATGTAAATAACTAAATAAATAAAACAAGAATATAATGCATTTTTATTATATTTCAGATCAAGACTGCCAAACGTCACAAACACTTTCGTGTAGGAGTCCAAGAAAAGCTGCATTACGTAATACCTTCAGTGCCAGTGACGGAAAAATTCCTCGGGCTTGCTACCACTTTGGTGGCGCTGACAGACTTTTCCGTCGCTTTTCTGCTGTGATATATAGCTAGGTTATTTACGTCGGCACTGCATTTGACGAACGGTGATTTACATAGGCATTATGAAAAGGTTTTATGACATAGTTTTCTGCGTGCGGTTTCTAAATTTTGCTTGTCTTTTACTAATTAAATTAGTAAAATGATCAGGTATAATATTAACCCAGTAAATATAACATATTTCAAAAAAATAAATGCCGACAAGCTGATTTTTTCAGAGTGAATGAAAGGATGTCTCCAACCAAGAAATCACTCTTGACACCCTTGTGTTTTTTTTGCTATTTTGCTTTTATTTACTATACTTATTATGGCTCGGAAAGATACAACAAATGGCTGACCAGCTGGTTTTTGCAGGTTTCTTCAAGCACTGTCTTCTGAGTCCCCATCCAAAAAAGCACAACCCCTTCGTTGTTTTGCGCAATAGGGGTGGTTTATTATTATTGTGTCATCTCTTAAATATTTTGTGTACATGTACATAAAAGTCAACACCGCTGTTCCGGAGGGTCTATTGTTTTAAAAACATTCAAGCATATTTAATAGGGATTGAACCAGTTTGAACCAATGGGATGTAATATCCAAGTAACTTTGTGTTTTCAGTAATGTGAATCGTTAGTTGAACTCATTTCCACTCCACCACCCACACCACCACCAAGAAACCACCCTTATTGCGCAAAACACCGAAGGGGTAGACTGTGCTCTTTTGGGTATCCACTCAGGAGACAGTCCTCTAAGAACCCTCCAAAAACCAGCTCCTAAGCCTTTTGTTTGTATCTTTACTGAATCATAATAAATATCGTTTTTCATATAATGGGCGGTGAAGTGCCAAATATGTAAGTTACAAAAAAGTTAATATATTATTATTATTATTATGTACAAGTTGGAAAAAAAATTCCAAAAACGCACAAGGGTCTCTAGTGTCATTTTTTGGTTGGAGACAGCCCTGCACCCACTCTGAAAAAATCAGGTTGTGTGCATGTTTATACAGGCATTCGGAAAAGGCTTTAAGAGATAGGTTTACACGGCTCGAATTCCTTCCTTGTCTTTTTAGAATAAGACTGGAAAACTGGCAAGGCTGGTACTATCTCAGCCTCAAAAAAAGAGCCCGAATAAACCATTACCATACAGATGAAGGTTTCCTGCAAATTTCAGAACATAGTTGTTCAACGGAGACGAAAGCGATACTTGGTAACCAGATGAGGTGAATAAGCAGGTTCATGGCGACAAAATAATGCAATTTAGCCAACTTACCTTTGTCATAAGACACAGGATCTCAAATTTAAAGATTTGATCTAAAAACTATTAAAATTTTTAGAATGTTTTCAATGAATTACTTTGAAAAACAAATCCGTGCTTTGTTCTAAACACTACACGGCGCTACAAAATGTACTCGCGGATAAAAATTGGTCATAACTTTTTTCTCACTGTATGTAGCAAAGTTTTAAAAGAAAATTATTATCATACTAATTTATATCGCTAAATTGAACCATTTTCTGTTTGTTGTAATTTAATTTTCATGACATCGTCGGTTTTAATATATCTAATACAAATTTTACATTTTATTTATCACATAACTTACTAAATAAGTCTAAACTTGAAATTTAATAATAAATAAAATAATTTTACATACTCTTCAACATTAAATTATATATAATGGAAAAATAGCAAATAAATTGAAAACGGTTAAATTTAGCGACTTGAAATTAGTATGTACTTATATCATATTTGTGTACAAATGCTAAGAGAATAATATTATTCTACTTTGATACATACAATGAGAAAAATGTTATGTTTATCCACCAAGATTACTTACCTACATTTTGTAGCGGCCACTAGCGTTTAGAACAAAGTTAAGTACAAATTCGTTATCCAAATCCAAATTTTCAAAGTAATTCACTGAGAACTTGATAGACAAGATTTGCGACGTAAAATACTGTCACTGGTGTATAGCTTTCAATTTAGTTAGACGTGCAGTGCCACTGACGGAAAATGCCGTCGAAATTTAAATTACAGTCCAGTCAGCAAATTCGCTATTACAACTCATATAGACATAATTTAGTTAATTTTCAACTATCAAATCTCAAATTTTATAGAAAAAAAACCACTGGCATGGACAACATGTTATCGAAACTGCCACCGGCAGCGAACCTGTTAAAAGAGCAAGTTAAAACCTATATTGCAGCATTTGTAACTTGTAAACAATATAGATTATATTATTTCCTATTTTAGTTTAAAATAGGTAATGTATATATTTTGTAAATACTTAAACTATTTATTGCGCCTCTTCATGACTACTTTATTTTTTATACAGTGCTTTCAAAAAGTAACGAATATTCATTATTTTTGAAATTCAAGTTTTCGAAAAAATCCCCTGGCACCTCAATTTTCTTTTTAAAACAGGCACTTTTTGACATACGACCCATATTTGTGACGTCATCGTTCGAGATATGACGTCATCAACAATTTTTTGAAATAGCAACCCCCAATTTTGACCCTGCCATTTGGAAGAGCGTGTCATTCTACATATACATCATGAAAAATTATGGTGTTACATAACAAAAATTTCAAGAAAATAATGTTTGAAGATTTTAAAATTTAATTTTCACAATACTGTGCACCTCCCTATTATGCAACACCTGTCCGTGCTTACTTAGATGAGCTGTTCCCGAATCGTTGGATTGAGTGGCCAGCCAGATCGCCTGATTTGACACCTCTAGATTATTTCTTGTGGGGATACTTAAAAAGCAAAGTATACGTTACTAGACAGGTTAATTTAGAAAAATTAAAAACAAGAATTCGTCACGAGATACATCGTATACCTCCTGAAATTATTGATAATCTCCAAAAGTAACTTATTAATCGTCTTGGCTACTGTCAGGCAGCCAACGGCGCACAATTTGAACATTTAATTTTAAAATCTTCAAACATTATTTTCTTGAAATTTTTGTTATGTAACACCATAATCCTTCATGATGTATGTATGTAGAATGACACGCTCTTTCAAATGGCATGATCAAAATTGGGGGTTGCTATTTAAAAAAATTGTCAATGACGTCATATCTGGAACAACGATGACGCCACAAATGTGGGTCGTATGTCAAAAAGTACGTTTTTTAAAAACAAAATCGACGTGCCAGGTGATTTTTTCGAAAACTTCTCAATTTCAAAAATAATGAATTTATTTGTTACTTTTCGAAAGCATTATAGCATATAGTAGAGTACGTATATATTTTATTTTAAAATTTACAATATAAACGACTTTCAAGATTAACTAACAAAATACTTATAAACTTTATACATTTTCCTATAATCGTTTTATAATATTTATATTTATTACACTACAAATATTTTATTTATACAATAAGCAGCCTTACATCACACTTTTGGAATATCCCCCGTATATAAATATTTCCCAATTTCAAAGAAGTTACTGTCCCTGGTAGTTGGACATTTTTTTGACAGTATTTACGTGCGGCGGTACGGCTTTGATATCAAAATGTCAAAGTGCCGACAGCGAGTGGTATAACTTATATTTATTCAGTAAACTGATATAATAATAATAATATCTCTACTCCTCATTCTAATCACGAGGATTAGCCCAGAAGTCGAAGACTTGTGCGGGAGAGGGGGCGCATATTAATATATTTTTTATTCCGTGCAACCGCATTTTAACAGATTTTTCCTCAAAAACCCAGATGGCAACGGTCACATAATTAGTGTACTCCAACAGGTGTCGGGAGTAAAGCATACCAGAGCACCTGATGAAGTACAATAGACATGTGACAGAGGGCAAAAAACGAAGATTATAAAGAAAAGAAGGGCTCTGCAGACTAATGTAATCGCTGCGCGCGCTACTTCAGGTACCTGACTACTAAAAATAAGCCTAGGCACCGAAGTAACGCCCGTAGCAACAACCCGGTTTTGAGGTCACTCCTCGAGTCCATTATCTTCGTAATCCTTAAATCGGTTCCACACAAAAAAGGAAACAATCCGGCGCAGCGCACCAGAAGGCTTACCCGATGGTTTTCTTACCTGTAAAATACCGAGGGACATAAATCCTGTTCTGAAATAATGCTAGGTAGTTACTAGCGACAGGTGGTAAAAATCAATTTGGTTGTTAACGTACATTGCCGTTATATTTTTGGGTCTACACAGGCTGCAATCACTTCAGCAGCCAAAACAACATTTAAACGTAAAAATGACATTAATATGAGGTTGCAGTATTGGAAGTTTCTAACAGAGTTGCTACGATTTAAATCAATTTGATTTAATCGTGACTTAAATCAAGTTGTGTAAAGCCAATAATCTAAGTAAATCAAACTTCAGAAAATTTAAATAAAAAGAAGAAAAGAGCAGTTAGGTTACACGTATAAAACAAAAGTTACCAATAGTTATTTATGCAACAAGTACAAAAAGTAAGTGTTTATTGCACGCGACGTGAAATTATCCAACGAGGCCGTCAGGCCGAGTAGGACAACACGTCGAGTGCAATAAGCACTTTTTGTACGAGTTGCATACAATATTTTTTCTACGTTCATGCAAAAACAAAAACATGTTATTTAGATGACACTAAGTCTAGGAAAATGTGACGTCGATTTGAACGTTTATGTTTGTCATGATGACAAAACGCTGTAGTAGAATGACATGAATGCAATAAAGAACCACTTTTTCCACTAAATATAGTTTAATAAAGTTTTGTTTTTTGCATGAACGTAGAAAAACAAATTAAATAGAACCAACTCTAAAAGAAAATAAAACAAAAATTTTAAATTAGGTGATTTATTGTAAAGTTTGTACAAAAAAAACTAATTTAGCTGCTTTTTATGCTCCTAAACGATTTCAATCAAACCAAATGTCGAAAATATTCTCTCAACCAAGACTGAATGAGCTGCAGGAGAAAATAATTGGGAATCGGGAATAATTTGTCAATATCTATATTTCTTCGGGATTTTCACCATTCCAAGTTTAAACAAAAACTATCTCTGTTAATATAAGTACTAGATACATTGTTAATGTTGATTATGAGGATGTTTATGTAAAAAAATAAATAAAAATCAAAAAAAATTACTATTGGGTCAAAATTCAATGCGCAGCATTTGCATAGAGTTTTTTCAAAGGAATAAAAAACGCGCTCTTTTTAAAATCAATATTGTAACGTCACTTTTGAAGAAACATAATAAATAATAAATTAGGGAAGATGTTATTACATTCCAGTATCTTTCATAAATAAGACGGTCTGTATTTTTTTGTACAATACTTGTTTATCGTAAACAGCTTGTTTTTGTTCTGAAGTTCTATATTAATTATACAAATTGTAATCAAATATCAAATTATTTTCATTTAAAGCCAACGAATGCTAACTCCTAGGAGGAGCTTTGTGAATTTAATATATTATTTTCAGGTGTAGCCAACAACTGGATAAACAACTACCAATATTACCAATTTGATAAGGACACAGTATACTTACGTATAGGTAGCTATTTTGTGGTGGTGTCTATTTCTTAGCTCATGTTTCTGGAGGGCGGGGGTAAGCAACCCCTAGATTTATTCCTTTCAGAACTTCTTCCTGCAATGGTCGATTTCAACAAAACTTTTTTTTTAAATACTACATCTAATTGTACTACTTTCTTCCCTTTCCTTACTCTAAACATCTTTTCGTCACCGGTTACTGATAACCGCAGTAGGCGGTTGCTATGTTGATGTTTCTCTGTCGTCTTGTCAAACAAATCAGTCTTGACAGTTTTTGCAAATATTTGTAAACAACCGACACTTCTATACAAATATTAGGTAATAAATTGACAGAATATGCATACGGCAGGATTGGCAACAGTTATATATAGGAATACATTTGTTTATAAATATTTGCACACACTGTCAATTATAGACCTAATGGCGATTTGTTTGACAAGACAACAGAGAAACATCAACATAGCAACTGTCTACTGCGTTTATCAGTAACCGATGACGAAAAGATGTTTAGAGTAAGGAAAACAATTTTTATTTTTTCCGCATAAACTGTTGGTTGTATGAAAAAATTACAAGACGGAAAAAAGTAGTAAAATTAGATGTAGTATTTGTTGAAATCGGCTATTGCAGGAAAAAGTTCTGAAATAATAAATCTAGGGATTGCTTAATCCCGACATCCGAAAACATGAGCCAAGGAATAAAGACCACCACAAAATAGCTTTTGACTAGCTGATAAAAAAATTAAAATTTCTACGTGTAACCGTTTTTAAGGAAAAATAAAAAAACTATTTTTTCCCGCCATTTTGAGACTCGAATATCTCAACAGGAAGGACCCAAATTAAAAAATTTCATATGAAGATTCTCCCCTGAAATGACTTGAGGAATACACTAAAAAAATATTTGACCATCATTCTGAAACACCCTGTATTGTAGATAATTACCAATGAATTTATTCCTTTGAACGCAAACTTTAAGAATGCCACTATTATATTGTTAGAAAACGCGCACGCTAATGACCTCCGCATTCAACTACGTACTATCTCCGAACTCTCGTCGATCGTATCGATAAATTTGTATACGTTGCTTTGTTTATGTTGATTCGCAAAGAAAGCCTAAAAAGCTTCCTTCTAGCGGTTAGAATTCGTTGTTTAAAACGTATTAGCAAGCCCCTATACTATCTTTATCGAAGATTTTACCCGCGTATTATTCTACTTCTTGTAATTTTTTCTAACTAAGGTGGAAGTGCCGGCGTTTACCGAGGTAAACGAAAAGTGTAGGCAACTTTTCGGAAATGCACAATTCCAAAGCTTTCAGACAAGCGTTTTTATGTTATAATAATTGTGGTTGAATTAATGTGACCTTATACACTCATTCATTGGAGCAAGATGCCTAAAAAACTACCGACACGTAAAGTTATCGACGATGATAATGTGTGATACTTATTTATTTTTCTTGACGACTACTGACAATATGTGATAATTTGCAATTTGCGAAAGCGATGTAACCTAAAATAAACTTGTTCAGATATTTGAAGCCTACAAATAAAACATTTTTAGTAGATTGCCATTCTATGACTAAAATATTATAATAAATATTAAAAGAAATATTTTGACAAAAATTAGGTACAAAAAAATGCCGATACTAAAACTTCAGAATACTTAAGACACTAAACAAAATATATGTTTTACTTTATAGGTAGGTATATCTAAATTGTCCAACTAAGATAATTTCATTATACTTATTTTAAAATCATTTTAACCGACATAGGTACTACCGTTTGCAATAATAGTGACACTCATTAAAATGAATTTTGTGATTTCTTCAGAACTTTTGATGTATTTGTAATGAAATCTACTTCACATTTTTAATATTAGTTAAGTATTAGTTGTTTCACTCACCGATAGAGATTTAATGAAATTTCTACTCAGAACTTCCAGTTCAAAAACTGTTTTAAGAGAGTGTCATTATTATTACAAACGATTGTACATACAGGGTGATTCTTAACCTATAGGAACGCATAAATTTGGGAGATTATAGCCGAGGACAAATAATGATGAATAGTGAAATAATGTTTTTTAAATATTTTTAGTTTTGGAAGTTTATAAAAATTTATCCTATTGAATTGATGAAATTTGTTGTTTACAAAAACCAAAAACCAAACATTTCCATACATAACTATAAGTATTGATTCATGTCAAAATTGTTTCGTTTCTTTCATTTAAAAGCCAACTGTTTCATATTCCATACATTTTTAATTAAATTTAGTATGCGTCCAGATATTACGATTCATTTTTCTGGAGAACTGTTGGCGACATCGACAAGAGCACTTATGTATTTTTTTTGAAATTATCAAAAACAAATTTACAAAAAGGTTGGGTATTTTAAAAACACTACACTCGTCGTTTTTTACCCGTCCCTGCACAAAATGTATTAATTTCTTTTTAGATTTTCAAAAAGAACATACAAAGTTATGGTATTGTGCCAAATTTCATTAATAAAGGCAGTTTGCGTATAGGTTAAAAATCACCCTGTATATATTTTTTGACGAGTGTGGAATTTTATATACTTCCAGATGCATGCCACATGTAGGTAGATAAAACGAATAAATCTGTAGGCCCAGTTAGGTATGTATAGATTTTGGCCTCAATTTTCATGTTTTTTTTAAAATCGATATATCGATCTTTCACCATCAGCAGCAATTCGGTTGTACAAAAGTAGAATTTTTCCTCAAAATGAAATATATGTCCTTTCATTAAACCAACATATTTTTTTAATAGTGTATTTAAAAATAAAAATACCTAAGCGATTTTCGAACACTACTCGAATTTTTACGAAATTGTCCAAATTATGATCTTACGCATCGAATTACCGACTTATATCCCAAATACTAGGCTCACAAGCTAAAAGCACAGCATAAATAAAAGCTCGTAGGGGATGTATATTATTATTCATTAGGTCACATTCACGTTCACGAATGCCATAGATAAGTCCTAATAATCACCATTCAGCGCAATAATGAGGGAAACCAGGAAAATGTTTTCGATTACGAAGGTGGTTTAATGTCGACTGCAATCAATATAACCCAAACCAATGTTCTTCAATGTCCCAATCATAGTAAGAGAGCAGGTATACGGTTCTGGTACTGGGAACCCATGCAAAAATGCCTTCAGAATACGTATATTCCCACGGTCGAAAAACTACCCGGATATGAGTTTACGTCAATTTGTCTACGATAATATTTCATTGTCAACCAACGTCGTTAATTCTTATAACCTTAGCACACAAACATAGAAAGAAATATGGTATCAGGTGCCTATCATTGAGATTAAAATAAATATGTAGGTAGTTATAATTTAAACATATTGTGTGTCGCAAAAAATGGATATTGAACTTCTTAGCAAGTAAAAAATTGATTTGCGCCTAAAAATATTAAGAAAAATCAATTGCTTTACCAGTTCAAAAATGAGAGATTTGACTGGCTGTTGTTAAAAAATTTTATTAAATTCAGTTTAAACTCCGACAAACCGACCCTAAAGTCGTCTACCACTTTTATAATTTACATAATGCATAACTGTATTCTGTTCATGGATACAATTTGGGATAGACGCAATAAAAAATTCATGGCGTGAATAATTTTTATAAAAGTATTTCGCCTCTAAATAATTCTAGGGATGTGACATTTTTCTTCTTAGTTGATATTGAGATTAAAAACGTAAATTCCTTTCTTTCTGCATCTCGCAGAACACGACGATTTCAAATTTTCATTAGATAATGTGAACTAATCAGAATTGAACGATTCATTCAGATTTTTAAAACACTATAGCGGAATAATCGAGGGAGTAACCACTCATGGAAATCTTGTCACAAACCTTGCGAAATCTCGAGAAATCGCGCGAAATTCCTAAAAATGGTGCATCATCTGCAGGTAAATTTATGATAGACTGATAATACTGTCCACCTTGCGTCATTATCGACGTTATTATACTTATTCGCGAATAACGCAGGTTCCAGCTCACATTATATGTATTATATGTGTGGGATACAATCACGGTTATTTGGATTAACTGGAAGGCCGTTTGTCTTCAAAGTTAATTGTTTTTAGATTCATTTTATCGACTTTGCACTTCCACGTTAATTTTTGTATTAATGCCCCTATCCACTAGTTTCTCTAGAAGTTTGTAAACATTGAAACCGGACACCCTGTACCTGAGGGGCGAGGCAAGTCGAGGGTTAACTCAAGAGTTAACTTCGGCGTTTCGCGCCTTGTGAAATTTTATTTAACTATTGTGCAAAACTTAGAATTCGCACCTTGTGAAACAATTTAACTATTGTGCAAAACTCAAACAAAAAATCGGTATTTTTAAGAAACTGTCAATTTCACATTTTTTTGTAAATCCGAGTTTCACAGGGTTCCTTTTAAATTCATGTTAAATTCCCTGACTTTTCCAGGTTTTCCCTGACACATTATAACAAAATAACAATCCTTTGGCATGAATATATAATAATTGGATTTGGAACTGTAAAAGATATAAAACCGAAGTAAATAAAAAAAATATGTCAATTTCAATGAATTTTAAAATTCCCCGACTGTATTACGCTTTAAACGAATTCGCAGACTTTTCCAGGTTTTCAAGGTTTTCCAGGTTTTCAGTCACTGTCGTAAAACGCCATCTTTTGTATCTTGGCATCAAATAATTTTTTTAGGGTTTATTTCATGTTGTACAGGGTATGACCAAAGTTTACAGAATAGTTATTCTGTAAACTTTGGTATGACTATGATCAAAATTTAGTTTTTGACCAAGAACGTCACAATTCTAAGCACTCTTAGAAAGATTCTTTTTGTCGAGTTGATACATCGGGATGTTGAAATTTTTTATATATCTCGTATTCTCAGTCCAAAATGTTATAGTTTCCGAGATACATGGTGTTGAAATTACAATTTTATTTTAGTTTTTCCTCAATAATTTAATATAAATTGTACATAGGAATTTTCTGCTACGAGAAATTGAGATATGTCCGCGGATTTGCTGTCAACTGTAGAAGGCGCCACCTATGGTACTTCACATGCATTTAAATCGTCATTAACTTTTTGGTGCCTGTACATCCAGTACAGACTGTTTCACCCAATTTACCTCAGTCCAAAATTTGATAGTACTTAATTGAAGTATGAGAGTAGACAATGGGTTTATGTTTATTAAATATAATCTTAAAATCCTATCCAAAATAACCGGTTGTTGAAGACGTTTAAGTAAAGAAAAACGTCGAAGAATAAGAATTATTGATTAAACAACCAATAACCAGTGCACACAAAATTTATAACGATTTAAATGCATGTGAAGTACTGTAGGTGGCGCTTTCTACAGTTGACAGCAAATTTCTTTTGTCAGAAAACTCACTACTACCAAGTTTTATATATTATAACTACAATTTATAATAAAGTTATTGAGAAAAAATTAAAAGTTCAACACCTGGTATAGTAACTTTAGAGCGAATTTTTATCAAATGCGAAATCATTGAAAACTCTTTGAAATTGCCTGGAATAACGCGGAATCCCTTGGAAATCTCTATTTGCGAAATCTAGTCACTACAGTGGTTACCCCCTTGGAAATAATATACCTACTTAATTAAATAGATAATAAAAATTGCAAATTTCTTGACGTGGTCAAGTACGTCATGTTGCAACTGCATTAGAATACAATGCACTGTTTGCATAGGTCAGTGTAGAATATATGAGAATTATTAAATAGAAATGATTTTCATACAAATGTGAATATTTAATTATCACAAATATTTTTGCATGGAGAAACCGTACATATATTTTGTCGATATATTGATTTTCGTTAAAAACGGAACTCCCACATTGCGTAAATTTCTCCTGGGAGCAGTTCTGGCAGAAATATAGATTATTCTGTAGCACAAATTAATCACTTTAGATGCGTAGTCACGACCAAACTTTTTAAGGTTTCTTATTAAATTAAATGACTTAGTGAAAGTTGATACTTCAAAAAAAAAATCGAGTTTATTTAAGAATATCTACTATTGTATTAGTTGTCAAACTGTACAGTCTCTATGTGGCATTATTGAATGAAGCTGTAAATTCAGAACAATTAAATTTTTATTATATTTGTAAACTAGCCGTTTTCTTAAGAATCTGCAAAAAGAAAATTGGCATGCCTATATGTTGCTTTATGCTATTCCTTTAACAACAGCAAGAGTATTGAAGTAATTATTTATTTGTGACATTAATCTCAGTGAAATATAAAACAAATTAAAAAAGAATCCCGTGCGCTCGATAGATTATTTAAGGGGTTGATTTTACAAATTTTGTTTGCGCAAAAGCAAAATATTACACTGAGAAAGTAGATAATTTCACTAGATTATTTAAGGGGTTGATTTTACAAATTTTGTTTGCGTCTTTTAGGCAAACAAAATATATAAAATCAACCTCTTGACTGATCCATCAGGCGCAAGAGGTTATTTGTTAATATTTTAATCTCAATTTTAATATTTAAGTGGCAAAAATACCCAATTAAAAAAAGTTTACAGTAACAATGCTTGTATTACTGAAGACGAGAAAATAATTGTAATACTCCATATATAAAAATAGATGTTATAACCTAGAAGTAGTTCGCAATCTAAGCAGATTTACAAAATGATCGACTTATGTAAGTCGTAGCCAAATGGATGTTAAGAAACATAAGTTTCTGAATGCGATGTTTAGTCTCTTTATTAAGATTAGCGAGACTAACATTAATTGTTTACCCACAGATACGTAGCATAATTGTCGATATTTTCAAAAATATGGCCATCAACTATCTATACAACAAATCTGAAAATTATTTAAAAAAAATATTGTATTTTTACCGAAATTTTTGTATACAATATGTTATTTCCGAGTGGTTCTACTACAAAATTGGTAACTTATAGGATTTTTAACTTAGGATTTTAACTAATTTCATTATAGGGTGATTCTTAAAGTATACGTATAAATTTAACTGCACTTTCTAGACCTCAAAATAAGAAATCTTAAAACGGTTTGTTTTCGACATACAGTGAAAGGTTCAGTTCTTGATGACGGTTTTTAATTACTATTTCCCAAACGCGTAGAGAAAATTTAATGAAACTTGGCACAATCCAATAACTTTTTATGATCTTTCTGAAAATCTAAATAGGAATCCATAGAGTTTGTCTTGTTAATTTCATGGCAATAATGAAAATTCTATGAATTTTTATATAAAAAAGGATAGGTACCTACTCTTGTTCAAATTCAATGACGGCAATAGTTTTCGAGAAAAATGGATTTCAGTATCTGGGCGCATGCTAAACTTCATTAAAAATTTATGGAACTGTGATACGTAGTTGGCTTTTAAATCAAAGAAAAGAAACAATTTTGACATCAATCAATATTATATGGAAATGTTTACTCCTTAGTTCTTATAAACAAATAAAAAAATCACCTGATATTTCTGCAGACTTCAGAAACTAAATATATTTTCTTTCCCTATTCGTCATTATTTGTTCTATAATTTCCCAAGAATATGCGTACAGGTATAAGTTAAGAATCACCCTGTATAAATTTTTATAAAATATTTCTTTATTAGTAAAATAGTTAACTGAATTTGATGCAATTAGGTAGGTATATAAATAGGTAGATATAATTGTAGATTATTTTTTCAAGAAATGTTCACATTTATGACAAAATTACCTATATGCATATAAAATTCTTTAGTAAATCCTATTATTCAATTCAAATAGTTCGTAGGTACTAGGGGCTAAGTACATTACTTAATCGGTACATAAGAAAGAATATGAGCTAAAATGTGTTTTATTTCTGTAGATTATCTCGTATACCTAATCCTTCGCAAAATTATCATTGCAGTGTGCCAAATCCCACCTGGTTCTCTCAAAACTATAAAATAGATAGTTCATACACTTGCAAATAACAATATCTAATACTTATCTCTTTAATAACCAAAACATTTTTCTCTGGATTTTTCTATTTTACCAAGACATCTAAGTATATCAATTACTTTTTCTTACCGAGTCAAATCTCATTGTAAATTTATCTAAATTCATCAATGATTTACAATTCTCTTAATTTACAACAGTCGTAATGAATGTGACTCAGGATTTCACGCCAAACTCGTTTTAAATTTTGTACTTCGTTTGCCAAATATTTTATTAATACCTACCTATCTGTTACTTACATAAAATTCCATAGACTAAATTTTTATTTTAACAAAAAATGAATGGAATTTATCTACACTATCATGACGGTTATACTAAGGAATTCTATAATCACATGTTATCATTTTATAATCATATGATGCAAAGCTGACGTCAATGAGACCAAGCTTAAGTACATCTCAATCATTAAACTGGTCTGGACATTTTCTTAAAACAAGTTTGGCATAGAAATCTTTTTAAACGTATATTTGACTGAAACTTTTCACATGGTCATGATTCGTCTATTAAAATTTTATAAACATTATCTTACCAAAATTATCACCACGGGATCCAATGTCCAAATCATTTCGTCTATGTATCCGGATGTAGTAGGTAGGTATCCTGTGTTCAACAGTTCAAGAAAAAATTAAGATAAACTGAAAGGATATAACAATCAACAATACGAAATATTTCACAATGTTACAAAACCTAATCGAGTTAGTTGGAAAATTTGCTTGCGGTTAAAAATAGAAATTTTAATTTGGTAATTAAGGCCAAATTAAGTTTTTAGAAGGGCACTTTTCCGTGCTCGGATGCGTGGCCAAACTTAAAATCCCAAGCATTTTGCCAGTATGGCTTTTCGAAAACGAGTCCAAGGCTCCATGACGTCACTGTCTGAGAACCTTGAATTTCGAATAGACAACAAAAAAGGATCGTTGGGTACCGGATAAGCCGGTGACGAGGTGGGGAAGCTTATCTCGCAGATAATTCGAAACGACTGATTTCCAAGAATATTTCACAGTTCACAGCGCACTCGGCTCACTGAAAAATTTATTAAATACGTCGCCACGGCGGGCCGACGTATTAACAAGTGTGACGAGGCAGAGTTTTTAGGACAAGGTTGCGCCCAAACTGCGGCATTTCCAACCATTATCGAACTAAAAGACGGCAGAGAACAATAAGGCAGCACAAAGGTATCTATTTATACCAATTTATCCTTAATGGCCAATGAAAAGATGTCTTAATTCAATGAGAATATTAGATTAATCCACTTTTTTCGGTCCCCATGAGAACACTGCACACAATACATTTCATAATCACAAGATTATTATTATTCACTAGATACAAGTCCAATAAGAATTTATAAGAGCACTAAAAAAAATTTAAGAAACCGTAAGGCGGCGGATAGAACACCGAACTTACTACGAAGACGACTCGTATGCAACTAACTGAAAGCAACCACGCCGCGAACATACTGAAGAATCTAGCCGGCTACGTTTACAACGACGGGAAAACCAACAACCTATCCAATAAACGTTAAGCGGATCCCGAGAGAAACCGAGACGATGCGAGGTCGAACAATTTGGATGGTGTAAAACTGGTCTGTCTGGGTCCTTAACCTAACTTAACGACCGCGCGAGTGCGACATATTCGTCTCCTTGTTTGGTCTAAGGCGGCTGATATTTACACCTCTCTTTCTTTTGTCTGCGAAATTTGTATAGTGCATCATGAAAACGTCTGCATTCTCATTCTCAGCATTTCGGGAACCGCTCTGGAAACTTTCATGAAAACTAATGCACATTTGTTTTCGCATAACGATTATTTTGCGTTCAAAATTAAGTAGGTATGTACTCGTAATTTATTTTATAAAAATAGGAGGTAGTTATAAGAAATAGATAATTTAATTAATATCCATGCGACAATGGCGTAAGTTCCTACCTACCTATGCACCTAAAATTGGTAGATAGGTAGATACGTATATATCAAAAAAAAATTACCATTTTTAAAAATTTAAATTCATTTGGTTAAAATTCAATTATCTATATAGATAGGTGCGCTGCACAATTTTGTTTCGGAAAAACCGCTGAATATCTACCTAGGTATTATTATTATTTGATAACGTCTGTAATATGAAAAGCAATACGAAGAATCTTTCTTGTGTCACCTACTTCATGGGAAATCCCAATCAGAAGTTTAGTAGGTATCTATTTTGGTATATACAGGGTGTTTTGTGTTGCAGTTTTAACTTGGCAAACTTTAGGAAACGATAGATCTTTAAAAAATAATGCCACTTTGTTAAGTATCAAGTGATCGAAAACTCAGTGGCGGAGATATCATTTTCCACAAAAAGTTCTTAATATTTTTTCGTATCTGCTACGGTTTCATGACGATTTTGATTTGTTTGTATTTAAAATACTTACATATAGGTATAAGTTTTATTTATGATGAAGAGGCATTACGAGTATTTTTTAAAGATCTATATCGTTTCCTAAAGTTTGACAAACCATGTTCGTAGGTATTAAGATGGCGACATACGTTACACGTAGGATAGGTAGGTACCTAAAGTCCATCGAAGGACCTTCTAGGCAGATACAAAAGTGCCCTTCAAGCAATTTTGATTAGGAATTTTGCAAATCGTGTTATTTGGTCGCTGTATTCCTCACCGTAAAATGATCAAATTTGTGGTGTTTTTAGAAAAATGTACAATCGTTTCCAATAATAATGACACTCATTAAAATAAATTTTGCGAGTTCTTTTGAACTGCTGGCGTATTCATAATGAAATCTACTTTCATCTTTTAACATTAGTTCTTCGTTGTTTCACTCACCAATAGATATTTAATGAAATTTTTACTCAGAACGTCCAGCAGTTCAAAAACTATTTTGAGGTAGTGTCATTATTATTGGAAAAACATGTACATACAGAAGAAAAGTAATTTCAAAAATAAAATTCTTGATGTTTTGTTTATTCATTGCTATTATTAAATTACTTGAGGAATCATATATCTAGAATAATAAATAATCATTTAAAAAGCGTTTGTAAGACACACATTATTTTCTAATCCCACATTTTAACAATTATTTTCACGTTTATAAATAAAAGTGAACAATTTTATAAGTTGTTACTAGATGTTTAGCTAGCTAGTCAAAAAATAACGTCATGTAAAACCATGATTTAATACACAATACCACCGTTTTGGCTATATACAGCCAGGATTCTGTAGTTTTCCTATGTCAAACTGAATCTTCATATGAGTAGAAATCAAACAGTTTGATATAAAATAATGCGGCTACTGGAATGAATGTTCTTTATTTGAACTGGCGAACCATTGCTTTCCTACTTCATTGGTTATGTACTAGCAATTTGTTTGATTTCTACTTATATGAAGACTTGACATAAAAATACAATAACTACAGAACCCTAAATAAGGCTGTGCTGTAGGTATATTAGCCGAAACGATGTTATTATGTACTAAAGAACAGTTTTCTTGACATTATTTTTTTGATTATACCAGAGCTAAACATCTATAATTAACTCAAAGGTCACAAATGCAAACATCTAATAAGTTTATATGTTTTCAACAATATTTATGTACCTACATCTACAGTTGAATTTAAAAAAATACGTAGATATACCTAAAGATTTTTGTATACCCCTAAAATGTTGATGGTTATATATCTTCTCGTTATTTACTCGTTTTACTTCGATATCTTTTAAAATTTGCAGGTGGCATGAAATAACATTCCTGATATTTGCTAAACCCTAGATTAATAATTTTAGTAGGTAACTGAACAATCGAGGGCTTAGAAAATAACAGGAATGCCACCTGTGAATTTCCACTAAATATATAAAAGTATTTGCATTTGTAAAAAACAGTTAAGTAATAATATCAATAATTATCTAGAATACATGAACAGAAAATTACTTAGTTTGCACCATCATTTTTGTAGGTACAATATCATAGCATTATCTTCCATTTTCGTTAAGATTTATTTAAAATGCACGTTCACAAATATCTACTATCCAACTGTTAATTTAAACTTATACTTAAAATATTTCGATTCGGTACTTAACTATTATAACTTTATGTTGTCATTTATGTTTGGTCTAGAATAAAAATAGGTTACCGGAAAAAATAGACTAAATATTATAAATTCCTTCAGTCGGAGGCCATTTCAGAAAGCATGGATCCGTCGGGTTCAACTGCCAACAATGCGACGGAGAGTTGCCATTCTCGTAAAAATTTGTTTTCCAACATAATGTCTATTTAAAATGTTATTAATAACTATCGGTTTAGCCGAGATGCTCCGCATTCTACATGAAATCTCTGCAAAGAAACTGGTCATTCGCCGAGGAATGCCGATAATGACGAATGCGCCGAGTTTAGTACGGGCCTTTAAGTGTATTTATGCTCGTCTGTATTCGTTTCGCGCGTACAGTACAAAATTCATTCTACTTCTCAGAAATATTTTAGTTGGATATAGTATCGTAGACTATACATTTAGTCTATGATATTACTTACACTAAGTATTAGTGGAATATTTATTTCAATCTTAAGGCGCGTTCTCACGATTCGATTTTAGTTGATTAACTTTTGTAGATCAACTAAAATCGGCCAACTTTTTGGTTTACACATTTCAAGCGAAACTTGAATCAACAGTTGATATAAAACAGCGGCAAATACGGGTTCATGCGGGTGTAAACATTATTTCCAGTTTATTGATTAAAGAACTGAGAAATATGATTTTGCAATGGGATAGACAGCGTAAAGACGCCGTTTTTGGCTAATTGGATCCTAAAGAAAATCCACTATGGAGTTTCAGCAGCATGATTGATACAGTTCTATAATTTTCTGCAAAAGACTAAAAACAAATTTCAATACGCATAATCAGTTCCAGCCTGATTCATCAGTAGAGTTAGTAGTAGTAGTAAGTGCGGGCGGCCTTAGCCTGGCAATTAGGCCACACGTGGGCCCTTTTTGGCTACCCTGGCATCCCATCACCCCTCCACTATTCGCCCTCGGCCTTCCTCGAACCTACCCGACGCCCTTTGCAGCTCCTCGGTGCCAAAGATTCTATATCTTAGTCTTCCAAGAGCCGCACAGTATCCTAGAAAATGGATAGGGGTCTCCTCCCCCTCTCCGCATTCCGGACATAAGAGACTATCCTCTATGCCTATCAAATTCAAATGCTTTCTGAGTCTGCAGTGGCCTGTCAGGACCCCCACCATTTGGTTCAGGGACCTTCGGGCTGCGACTAAGGCTCAGCACTCTCAGCAGCCACTTCGTCCTAATCAGTAGAGTTAGATATTCGAGTATTGTATTGCGATTAAATCCAGTGTATTTCAGTGTAAACTAATATTTAAACAACTCACTGATGGCCGTTGTTGGCATTGCCGTCTAGAGACTGCAAAGTAGAGTAAGAGAATTGTCTCACAATTTGATGCAATTTTTTAATTTTTGCGTTATATAAGAAGAGTAAAAAGTAATAACTATGTCATTTAATGATATTATTTCAGATATTTTATAATTAGGTATATAAGTATAGAGCAGGACCTCTCTTGTACTTACGTGCAGGTGAGCAACTGAACTTCGCCTTTTAAGTTAATCAGTAATGTTCACATTTATTTCTACAGATATGTATTTTTTTTTGTATTATTCGTTTACGCTGGTTCTCTTAATAAAGTCATTATTATTATTATTATTATTAAGTATAACATTTTAGGTATATAGAACTTCACTATATAGAACTTGTTTTTTTTATTGGGATTAAAAGTAAATGTGAGCGGACGAAAAATGAGTAATTCAGAAATTCTCACTTCAGCATAGTGTACAAATACACAAAAATATAAGTATTTATGTACAAAAGATAAATATTTGCAAATATCATATACAATACTTCTATTAGTAGTAGATATTTTACTATTTTTGTACTTTTTAGGGCTTGTATAAAGTTATTCCTACCCTACAATTAAATAATAGTATATCTACTATTCAACGAACATATAATGATGGTAGAATACTATACTTTGTTCACGACTATTAACAATATTTTAGCAAACATTTTACTGAAACATCACACAATATTTTGACATTCACAACATGAACATGACAACATACAATTCAAAACTGTCAAACCAACTTATTTTCAAATTTGACAACTATCATTTAATAAATTAAAAAAAAAACAAATAAAGTTTGATTAGTAAACTTGATAAATAAGAAGTTTGTAAAAAAGGAGGCCTACGCCACACCTTTAAATTGTGGTAATTAGGGCGATTACACACAGCGGTTTGTGCCGACTCGGCAATCAAGTCGACCGCCGAGACGGTTGTTGTCTACTAAGCGCTAGATAGACCAAGACACATGCGGCAGTTATCGTCGCGTCGTATTTTCAAAATGTCTGGCCAATAATATGAACCATGTGCTGTTAGCTATGTGTCATTAGCTGCCGAGTCAGCATAAACTATTGTGTGTGTCAGCACTCTATTCTGAAGCTTTCCATTAAAAATGTTTACCTTCATAGCGAAAATCAATTGGTTTTAACTGAGAAAGGACAGCCGAAAAATATTCACATATCTATATCTCTGAATGGTAATAAAAGATTTTATGTTGGATATAGTTTTTCAATGTGACTTTATTTTTAAATTTATCAATGCTATTCGAAAAAATACATCTTTCGTAAAGTGAAATGAATTCCTTAATACCTACATAATATTCAAAATAAATTTGTAGCAACGCATACGTTTTTGATACCAATTTTTTTAATAACTATCAGGTTCACTACATCTATCTTTTTTGTGTTTGAATATAACTGTTCCAATATTTATTGCATTGATTCAAATGTCCTGACGAGTGATTTGAATTGAATCAATTCTAAAAGCATACTGTCTTCGAAACATTCATTTATAATAACGGCAAATATTTCCTAAATGCAATGAATTCCTTAATATTTAACTTTCAAAATAAATTTGTCGCAAAGCATACAGTTTTTGATACAGATATTTATTTTTTAATACCTATCAGGTATGTTTGATTGAATATAACTGTTCCAATATGTATTGCATTGATTCAAATGTCTGACGGTATGACTGAGTTCAATCAATTGTATATGCATACTTACTGCCTTCGAAACAATTTTTTATATGAAAGACAAATATTTGGTGGTACGCAAAAGAATGCTATAAACGACTGTACTATAATACTACTCACTCACAATCGGGACCTTGCTACGACCTTGGCTCACTGCGATGTCCATTTTAACAGGCTGGCACGGCCTCCTTTGCCTTAGCAACTACCAGCAATGGGGGCGGTGTGACGTCATCGAATTCTGATCTCGTTCGCCGGCCCGTATCACGACCAGCGTTCATTATCTTCTTTTTTTATGAGTGTGCATCGAGTAGGCGACGTTTTACAGTTTCGATCTTTGTACACGTACATGTTTCCAAGAAGATATCCATTTCGCGTATGTGTTGGGTCACAACATAAATCGCACACGATTTTATTCGGAAAAATAGTTGGAATTAGCTGTCGCAAACATGATGGAAGAATTACAGTGAATTTTGAATATTTAAAGAAATGAGGTGTATCTCTATGTAGTTCTAGTATAAAACTATCTGTAGATAGTAACATATTATTTTGATTAATTTTAAGTGGTTTAATATAAAAAAAGAAGAAATAAATATTTTCTCCACGACCATTAGGGAATGTAATTCCGAAATTATTTGTAATAATATAATGTACAAATTCTCACTTTTCAGTTAGAATATTTATTCTGAAATACTTGCTTCTTAAGTGTTTTGCATGTAATTTCCATTCTGTAACAAGGTTGAGAATGTTCCGTAATCGAACTAAACGGCTAGATTGCCATGGATTTCAAAACTGTCAGTGTCAAGTGGAAATAGCGTCGTAATAATTATTATTTTCAGACAAGTTTTAATTTAAATAAAATAATGAGCGAAAAATCGAGTGAATCGTATAGAATTTGAAACAGGGTTCTCAGCAATTTTTCAGAACCAAATTCCTGACATTTCCAGGTTTTCCTGACATACTTTTAAAATTCCTGACAAAAATCATACAAAATATCATGTTTTTTAAAACTTAAACCAAAGTAAAAAGAAGTCAAATGATAAGGCATAAATGAGCCCATTTGATGACAAATAAGTGACATGGATATTTAATTTTATTAGAAATATTTATTTCAGTCATTGCAACAAATATAAATATTTAAGAAATCTAATAGAAATATGTATATAATATATATTTAAGAGATTTAATAGAAATATATATAAACAAACACAACAAAAACCAATAAAAATATATTTTACTACTGAGCAAACAGCTATACAAAAAACAGCTTTAGCTGTTTTATGTCATTAAATGTATTCAAATCGGTTCAAAACACTATATTTTTAAATTGAAACAGTAACGTCACACAGGTCGCTTTTTAAACCGTGTTTAAAACGTCCACTGAGCGCTGTTTGAACTTTTTAGATGCTCTATGCAGCAGTTGCTAGATAGAGATTTCAAAATCGGTGTGATTTAAATTTTCAGATTTTATGTTTAAAATGGTTGATACTTTTATATTTCTTATCTTGTTTATTTGAAAAGTAATTGGTTGTGGATTATTTTATGTACCTCTACAAATTTACGTATTCTTAGACATCTTGAATTACATTACAAACACATAATCCAATTACTTTTCTCTTCAAATTTCATTAAACCTGTCACTCACACGAACATGTAGGTAATTATTTGTTTTTGGTTTACAGTTGCTAAAATCAATTCCATATTTTTGTTGCAGATCTCACACATTTCCAAATATTATAGTGTTGTTATAAATAAATTGTATAAACAATAATCAAAAAGTGAGTGTGATGTTAAAGAGAAACAAATATTTAATGACGTTACGTTTTGAAACTATACATTTTCTTGGTGCATTACATAAGTAACGTCACCATTGAATATGTCTTGAAACAGGCGATGAATATGTACAAAAAACAGCTATACACTCCAGATATATCTGTTTCTATATCAATCTGCAGGTACGTGTGATTAAAACAAACAGAAATAGGCAACTGGGTGCGTTCATTAAATAAAGAATTTAGACACGGCATGAGTAGCATTCAGAAATTTTCCCTGACGACAATAAAAATTCCCTGACTTTTGACAATTATTGGCACTTTCCTGACGTTTCTGACAAAGTTCAAATTCCTGACATTTCCAGGTTTTTCAGGTTTTCCTGACGCTGAGAACCCTGTGAAAAATACTGCACATTTAATTACAAATTATACAAAAATTATGAAGAGTATTATGCACTGCTAAGGGATTGGCGACAAGAAAAGAAAACGCACTCCTTTTCCGAAAATATTTTGCATTTTGCGATGATTTATTAAAAAAACGGAAATTCTCGACTCAATGGAAAATATATTCAATCCAAAAAGGAACGGTTAATGTGAAACACGATATCGATATTTCAAGATACAAAAAATTAAAAACTTTAAAACGCTCTTCTGAAAAA
This sequence comes from Monochamus saltuarius, assembly GCA_025584915.1. Taxonomy (NCBI): domain Eukaryota; kingdom Metazoa; phylum Arthropoda; class Insecta; order Coleoptera; family Cerambycidae; genus Monochamus; species Monochamus saltuarius. The sequence goes on along the minus strand of CM046725.1, from coordinate 51,981,843 downwards.
TGCGTAGCTAAGAAATCGAAGATTTTTACAGAATAAAATGTTAACCAACTCTTAGAAAATGCTCCGGATGCTACAAATGTAATAAAAATCATAATTTTGCTGAACTATGTTGTGCTTTAAAAAAATTAAGTTCATCCAAAATTTGATTTTCTGAAACTATTTACACGACCTTTATCTCAAAAATGAGTGGCTAGGGCATGTTTTTATTCAACAAACCCCACATATTTCTCAATGTTTCATCAGCTCTAGCAATATCGCCATGTCCTTTTTATAACACCCTATATATTCAAGGGTATATTATCGTTTTCACTGGTTATATGTGAACTAAAAAATTTTAACACAGGAATGCAGAAAATGCAGAACTTGTTTGAAAGCCTTTTTTAGAAACGAACTGGTTACAGGTTTACAGGAAGGTATAGATGCAGGTATGCACAACGTTGGATTAAAAAAATATTTCATATTTTTACACTCTATGGATAAATAATAAAATAGTAGTCCTAATGGACTGCTCGTCTTTCTAATGTAGAGAATAAAAGTAAAATCAAAAATAAAATTCTTGATGTTTTATTTATTCATTGTTACTAAATTTTTAAATTTTCTTCAAATAAAATAATAACCTTTAAAAAGCGTTTGTAAGGCATACATTTTCTATTACAACAAAGTGTGAGTGTAAATACAAGTTAACAATCTTATATGTAGTACTAAGTAAGTTTATGTTATAACAATATTTGCGTGCAGATAAGTTATATTAAAAAAAAAGTATTTTCAAAGATTTCTGTACATACATACACATTTTTTGGTTAAATCGCTTTATCCCGATATTTATCCATTTTACTAGGGTATCTTCTAGCATGAGATAACATTCCTGTTATTTGCCCTAGATTATTCAGTTATTAAATGTCAACAATTATTTGTACTTGTAGAAATCATTCAAGAATATGACGCCCTTAAATGGAACGTGGTTATGAGATACAAAATTTTCAATTTTCAAAAAAATATTTAATTATCTTTTCAACGTCTTCTAGTTATTTAAACTTTGGACCAGTTTCAGAGAAACCACAAATGCCCCATAATAGCAATGTCTCTAGTAGATACTGGATGAAAACTGGTGGTGGGCATTTTCAAATTAGCATAAGTGGCAAGTCTGAAATTTTTACCTTTTCTCGTGAAATGATCAAATGATTCAAAATCAAGAAAATAGATGGCGCTGCAAAATAATTGAATGCTCATCAAAATGATATCACACAATATAATTTTCCATTAAAGGAGGTTACCCGCTTTTAAGAATATAAATTTTGAAAATGAATACATCGATAAAATATGTTCCTTCAAATCAAAAGTTGATGAACCCGAGTATTTTTGCAGTTCTTACATCAAAACAAAGACAACCTGGGTGGCAACTTTTCGATGACCCACACTCTACAATCTTTTAAAGTGCACGTACGTACAATGATCGAAGTTAGTGGGCATGCCTCTCGTGATAAGAAGGAAGAGGTATGTATATCCAATGGAGCATAGCACGAGGAAAAATAATGAGGTTAATATCTTGTTGCTACGCTAGAAAGACTTTTACCTTATTTTTATAGTGCTAATCTGAATGTATTAATAAACTTTTGCTATAAATCAATGTATTCGACAGAAAATTTATTTTGTAAATTCAGTACAATCGTCACTCTTCATCCAAAAAACTTTTAATTAAAAAACAAATATAATTAAAACATTATTAAATGGTTTTCAGTCACTGTATATGCATTTGTTTATTGAATTTTCCCACCATACCCACCCATATTCTTTCTGCGATTTTATCTCCACGGTAATTACCTTCTACATGTCTGTACACGATCTGTAACTTGTAATAATGTAATTATAAAATTTAAGAGGTGACTCATCCGGGAGTGTAATGTCTGCAGTTTGGTTATTTTTGTAAAGTCATTCCCACGCAAACTACTTAATAAATAGCTCCTATTAAAATGATGTGAATCACAGATGATTGAAAAATACACCTAGTGATTGAAATTGGTTGAAAAATATGTATATCAAGGCAATTCCCGAACATGCTTGTCTATTTATTGTTTATAGTTTACTATAAAATATTTTGGTTTTTCTACGGATGAGAAATGTATATTTAGTGTGTCAAGGATTAGTGATGGAACGGATTCAGGGCGATTCTTAACCTATACGCATAAACTTGGGAAATTATAGCTGAGGACAAATAGTGAAAAAAATGTAAATGTAGTAAAATATTTTTAGTTTTGGAAGTTTACAAACATTTATCAGGTGAAATTTTTTGTTTATGAAAACTAAGAAGTAAACAAGTCAGGACAATGTTATAACATATCAGTTGTGGTCCTATTCGAGCTTATTTTCACAGGATTATAGAAGTACGGCGCATAATTTGTCAAACTAAGAACTTATGGACAAGATATTGGCATACGGCAAATGACATCAAAATTTAGTGGTTGCAGTTTATCTTAGACCTAGGCAAAGTGCGAATCTCGAGGAAGATATTTTAAATGCCTTTGAGGAGCAGCCTATATATGGCATACTGAGAAGAGCTAACAAGCTCAGAAGTATATGTCTGGTGTATCGCTAATTAATGACTTAGACAGTATGCTAGAAGTATTTTTTTCTTATATAAATAATTCTATACTACTGAGTGAGAAGTATTTAATTATTTATGTAAGGTGGGTGGAGGGTAGAGTAGTAACTACTCTATAGGAATACAATACCTATAGCAAGAATAAGAAATACTAATTGTGTCCTTCGGTTTTATTTCTTTTTAATGCAAGATAATTATTTATTTTATTCAAAATTATTTAATATTATTTCAAGTATTTGCAGTAATTTTTTCAAATCACTTATCTAGATGAAACAAAACAACTCTTTAAACAAAAATAACTTTATCTCATATTTAGTATAGTAGTTTTCTTGATTTTAAATAGTTGTTATTCTTAATTGAAAAATATATAATCATATTATACAAGAATAAGTTAATCTTATTTACTTTATTGAAAGTTTGAATGAAGTATTACTGTACTTGAGAAATACGGTATTAATCTTGATTCATAGACTCGTTTTTTTGTATGAAAATAAAAAAAACGAAATATCTCAAAATATTTTAGGCAAGTTTTGGAAATAGGAAGCATATAAGATTTTTCAATTCGTCTAATAGTGTAAAGTCAGTCTTAAACTGGCAAAAAAAATCTCGCGATAAGCATTCATCGTACATTGTCAGAAGTAAGCGAATTCCATCTTCAATAATTAATTCTCGCGCGCTTTGTGGTTTTACTGAAAATGGAATTCGCTTATTTGAAGCAATGTACAAAGCTCCACCCAATGAAAAATCAATAGATAAATACAGATATTAATCATTTGTAACGGCAAACAGACTTAATAAACCAGAAAAATTATCCGATCTCCCGCCCACATTCAGTGCATCACAACAGTATTTACTTGGAGCCTATCTCCAGGTTCAACCCATTGCTTGATAATAGTTAAATCCTAAAAACTAGAGGTGAACGTTTAATAAAACTGGATTAGAATTCGTTCAAGATATTTTCTCACCGGCTTCTGATCACTAATAAATACTTTGCTATTGTACTAAAGGTTGTAATGTCAGTTGTAGATGCAGAAAAATAGATATCTGTTGTTTCTCAATATGAGTAATCATATTTAAACGCCGATACTGAAGAAAGCTAAGAAATAATGCAGATATCGATGAAGGAATAGATCCAATAAGTGTCTTAGTTCACGAAATGATATAACCATCAGATGAATGCATTGATGATACCGTTAAAGAAGTTGAGGCGGTTCGAATGGATCGAATAATTTAAATTAGGTTTTCTCTATAGAATTTGGATGTGGATTAGGCCTACTGGGTAATATATCAGTCAAAAATGATTGATTCCACAAAAACAATCTAGGACCCTGTTTTGCCTAGAATCTTATATGTATGTATTTACTACACTTTTTCTAAAAATTATCAATTTTCTAAATAGATTGCAACAAACTAGAATTCACCCTATAACAATAAAAAAAATATGGCTTAAATTAAGCGTACTTAACAGAACAAAAAAGGTTTCCACAAAATTCAGCTTGGACGAAAATTTTTCGAAGTGAAACTTTACTAGTCTAAATGCAAATTCTGAAAAGTTAAGTACGTTCCTATTTTAGAAAGTCTTGACTGATAGCAATTTCAATAATTCTCAAATTTGTATATTTCTCCGATATCGAAAATGTAATAATGTAAATTTGGTGAAAAATATAGAGCATGAATCACTGTCATTTCCAAACCGATAATAACAATGACGATAATTAAACAAAGACACGTCACTCGCCAAAAATTGCGCTATGTTGCGCAATATATCAATAAATCTCTTAATTGAGCTTAAATATTTAAAGTGCTTCTGATATTTGCAAAGTTTATAGAACTTCATTTTAATAATAAAATATCTAATGAAATTAGATAACGCAATTCTTATCTTAGCCTAAGTTAATAAAATTTTTATTGTCTGGTGTCAACGACCTTTGCTGAAACTTTCGTGGTCTCAACAAACACTGCATTTAACTGTGTGTTTGCTATTTGTCTAGTTAACACTGAACTTATATTAATTTTAAATATATGTGTTGCCAGATGATATGGATAAGTTTTATTTTGTTAACCGAGTCAGCATTATCTGGCGATGGTAAAATGTTACATGACTGCTAAATTTTTAATCTTTTTATATGTATATATTAATCCTTGTTAAGTATTATCGCATTTGTATATAGATTTGAACATAAATTTAGTTTGTCAGGTACCGGAATACATAAGTAGATACCTACCCCGAGTTTCAAAATATACTTCATGACAAATAAAAGTAAACATCCATTAAATATCATTTTATTTTGATATTTTTTTTGCATGTTTACTTCTCTCGGTGAAAGTAAAAATCATTAATAGTCCATTGAAAAGTTACATTTGGGGTTGCATTTTTTAGAGGACGCATTTTTATTGTTTAGACGTGAGAGGGGGTCAAAAAAAGCTTAACTTGAAGTTTGTGGGGTCACAACCCTCCAACTTCGGCCGCCATCTTGGAAAAGGGGGTTAAATTGTTTTTAGCATTTATCAGATAAACTATTGGTCATACAAAATTTTTTTAAAAAACATTTTTTATTGCAAATTGAATCCTTTACAATTTTAGTTCAGTAACTTTTTGTTGTAAAATTAAAAATAACAAAGATATTAAAGAAAAACAATCAACATTTTTGTACAAATTCTCTTTTGGACGCCATAATTTATTATGTTTGATTATGTTTATTATTACAATTTTCTTAGTGTACAGCAGGCGTATAAAAAAATAATGAGAAATGTAATAATGACATAACTGGTAAAACAGTTAAGAGGTATTGTTTCGAACTTGCTTAAATTTTCTAAAACCCTTGTCAGAAAAACAGCTATGAATTCGTTGAAAAATTTGTTTAAAAACGGCACCCTTAAGATATTGATGTATTAAGTTATTAAGACTTGCTTTGTCGGTTACTAAATTTTTGAAATGAATGATTAGATGGATTATTTAAGCCTCGTTGTATAAAACTTTATTGGTTTACAGATAAGATGCCTATGATCCGGCAAGATCTATCACCAACTTGTTGGTATTATTTAATTTTTTAAGGCAAGCGATTCACCGAGTTGAAACTGTTACTATTGAGAACAGTGATCGCGATTGTTATTTTTTTCTTGTTTTATTTGAATACGGGGGAATATTGTTCAATCGAGTTCAGGCTCATGTGAACTGTTGAGTCATTCACGAAATATTTAGGCTAAAATTTCTCTTTATCCGTACACGTCACAGATTTATTAAGAAAAATTTCCGATTCGTTGCGCTTGACTCATTTAGTAGTGGCTCGAAATGTGTACCAATTCAACAAAAAATATTTAAATTACAGACGTTATTTTGATAATTGTAAATGTGACGTCATCGTACCATGCACGTCACAGTATTGTTTGAACGTGGCAATAAACTGCCTTTATCATAATGACGATGGCTTCATTTTACGTCAAATAAATAAATTTACGTAGAGGCGTATTCTGATTACTTACACAGGACAGGCGTCAGATAATGATATCGCGTACTAAAGTTCATGTAGGTATTTGATCAGTACATGAATTGATTAATTATACATATTAATTGTCATCCAAATTAAAAAATATTAGTTTTAAAAAGTGTGAATATCCTCTAAACCAAACATATGAGAATAAGTATGTAGAAACGAAATTGAATGTTATATATGAATAAAATGGCATTCATTTTAATAATACTTTGGTCCACAACTATTCTACAAAATGCGTGCATTATACATGTGTTTCCTGAATAATAATAATATCCATCATTCACTAGCGAATAATGAAATTATTATTCACTGGTTTCAAAGAATCGGGAATGAACTAACAAAATAAAAAATGCACTATACCAGTTACAGCAATATTAACATTTTTCCAAATGATGGTAGAAGTTTATTAATAACATTTTTATTCGATTTTTTAAATTTATCAAGTGAATAACAAATGTCAAACTTGAAAGTGAGGTGTATTGACAGTTTTTAATTGTTTGATATGTCATGTTCATGCCATCATCCTATGAAATGTTCATTATACATTGTGTTTCCTAAATAATAATAATATCACTAGTGAATAGTGATGATTTTAAAGAATCGGGAATGAACTACCAAAACAAAAATTCTCCGATATCAGCTATTGAACCTAAACCTCCTGTATGAAAACCAAACGCTGTCCACTATACCAGTTACGGCAATATTAACATTTTTCCAAATGATGGTAGAAGTTTACTAATAAAAGTAAACGACAAATGTGAAACTTGAAAGTAACGTGTTTTGAAAGTTTTGAATTGTATGTTATGACATGTTCACGTTACGAGTGTCAAAATATTGTATAATTCTATCAATGAAAAGTTTTTCTACTTGTAATAATGGCTGAAATTCACTCGGGTAATTTACAGCCATAACCTTCACCCTCATCAAACTTTTGAAAGAAATAAAGGGTTTTGGCTCTAGGTAGAGAATGACAAAATATTCATCTAGGGAGTTTTTAACTCATTACTTACTAACATTCACAGTAAATGACGCAAACGAACAATTGTTAAAATTAATTATAGCAGAAAAATCGCACAAAATTTTCTGGTACGAAGTGAAGTTTAATTTTTTTTATATATAACCTTGTAAAATCTTATTTGCAATATTTGTTTTATTCTGCAAGAACTCTTATATATAAACTTCAGCTACTGTATTCGTCTCCACCCCTCGTTCTGTTTATAGTTGCAATGTCCTAAGTTTACAAGTGGATGAACTTCCGCGCAAGCCATAGTCGGTGTACGTTAATGGGTTGGGTAAATCTAAATAGGTTGCAATGATGCTTGGTATTTTACCAAATGTGTTTTTGCCCAATGGTTGGCATACACAATTTCCTCCTTTATAAAATAAGAAAAATAGACGGTGGTTAACATGACACGGGTGAAGTTCTGCAGACTGCGACATAAACCAACAAAATATACCTTCTCTTCATTATTAGTAACCACAAAAATTCGTGTTATTTTGCTTTTTGTATTTGGTATTTTTATGGTTAAAGATGAATTTGCGTTTTTGATATTGTCCACTGTCATGATGGTCAATTGATCTGAACGCCAGGCGCCTGCAATTCCAAATATTAGATTAATAATGAATAAATAATTTTCAATTTCTTTCTCTTTCTTATGACTCGTTCTCATATGCATCCATTGAGACGGTTTCTATCTGGTCCACATTGTTAGCAATCCAAATTCCATTACAGAAAGTCCACTAATTTTAGATATTTTCTGTTGTCGTTGACTAGCAGACATGACATTTTTAGTAAAAGTTAGGTAGCGTTTTTTGGCAGCGCACCATTTTTCTAGAACGGTAGAATGGTTAAGTAGTGCACTGCACTTCTTTCTTGATTCTGTCGGTAATAAATTTAGCAGCCGCAGTAGCCCCATCAAGAATTTCTTGAGACTCTTCCTGCATTTTGGACAGATATTTTTGGAAAATTCACTTTGTTTATAAACAAGTCATTTTATGCCCGCATAACATTGGGATGATAATAGTAATTAAACATAAATTAAGTCATCTTTAGTATACCTCTACCTCAACTTTAAATTTTGTAATGCTTTTCGTTTGGTAGAAAAAAAATAAGAACTGAATTTTATTACTACCTTTTGGAAGATATAGCTCAGCAGTGAAGGACGTGATGACAAACTGATCTGAAACCAAAATAAATAGGTATAATCGATGTTGCTGATTTATATTTTGGATATTTAATATAATTTTGATAAGATTTTAAACGAGACCTAGATTTTCAGGGTATTTTAGTCTAGAGTCGTGGTAGGTACCTACTTCATCTTAGCGGTACTGTTGCCTATTTCAAAGTAATCATAGAGAAAGGCACTACTTATCTAATCTATATGAATGTTGTTAACCCGTTAACCTTTGTATACTGTATATGTAAGAAGGTATTGCTCAATCACTATGATTTTTAGTAATAATTGCGAGTTTTCATGTTAAATAATCAATCACCACAGTGAAAACTAAAAATTATTGTATAGAAGGTGAACTTGGAGGGGAATCTTGATGCTAAGTAGAAAACCTTAATTTAATATTAACCAAATTGCAAAACAGTGCCTAGAATTAATAATTAATTGCTCAAACTTATCGAGAAATTATGGAATCAAACTTGACCTACACCAAAAAGGGTAATTACAATGTAACAAATCATCTTAGACTTACCCTAAAATAGGTGAATACAATGCAACAGTTACGGGTTTCATTACGAAAACATGTGTCCTTTGTTAACTGGTTTCAAGCAACCATTAGTACTGAAACCATTTATGTTTTCAGGGTCTTTCGAGTCATGCGGTTGACGGTCTTTATAGATAGAGATTTTCAAATAGGCATGCACTGGCACCAGCAAGTTTTTAGTTGAAGCACAACGTGATTGAGACAACCATCAGAACTGACACTGAGATTTTAAACCTAGTTGAGAAAAATCCCATCTTGAGTATTCGAAAAGTCGTTTTCATTTGAGGTGTGTGGTGTAATTTCGCGAAGAACAAATGCAACCATTCCGCACGCAGAAAATACAAAATTTGCTACCTGCAGATTATCCTTGATTTTTGCGAGTAGTTACTGAATCAATGCTAGATTGTATAGCATTTCGTGCAACTAAAAACTATAAATATAATATACTTATATATTTTATAAGAGCCGACTCTGTACTTATAGCTGGCGCCTTCAATTTGATTAGCAAACATTACTACACCATGATAGGAAATTATTTCTACAAATTGCGAAAGCTGTAATTAACCTCGCATTAACTGATAAACTAAGCGCCTATTTTTAAATAGGTTTTGTTATGGAATGTCAGGTAAAAGTTATTATCGAAATGGATATCTGCTTTTCTTTTAAATAAAGCACGTGCATTAACCTAAATTTACGCAACATGGCCACACACGCATGCACATAAAAAATTAGTTTTTTTATTGTAAAATCGACAGCTATGAAGAAGGGAGATGAGATGATAAAACTGCTATAATTCACTTATTTTTCTATAAAGAGCACCTTTGCGTCACTAAAGCATACGAATGGTTAAAATAAAAAAGCTGCTTGTAATTGTTTAACTTTGTTTTAGAGGCAGGTACATTACATACTTTACTATAACATTTTGATAAAAGTGTGACATCATTGCATTAAAGAAGTACTTATCTAAAAGAAAAAAAGATGAACAGCATAAGAAAGAATAGCGTCTTGTTCTCGATCAATTACATTTCCATTTCTTTTTATCGAACAGCTTTTGAGAAACCTTTTAAGGGCGCCGTTCTAATAAGAAATTTTCAACAAATACATAGCTGTTTTTAGAGGCATTCTAAAACAAATCTAAGAAAGTTAGAAAAAATATCTCTTCACTGTGTCACTTATACAAGTTGTCTCCAGTGTATGCATAACAGTTTACAGGCTGTCAAGTAATTTAGAATAAGAAAAAAAGATATTTTATGTTTCACCATGAAATATTATTATTATTATTGTCACGGAATTTGCCCCACTCACTCCCAAACCGACGACTGTGGCACCGCGAATTGCCTGAGATTGCCCCGATCGCCCCTACGCGATTCTGGTAAACAAACAACATGCCGTGATCGAGATCGTTACTAGAAAATCGTGGAAACGACGAGAAGCGTTCCAGTCGTACGAGAAAAGGAATCTAGAGATACTGGAATATATCTGGAATATTCGTTGGGTCTATAAAAGAAGAATAAACGGCCGAGTTAGTTAGTCTTGTATAAGTCTTGTATTACAGTTTGAATTAAAGTGTTTAGTTGGAGATATCAAAGTGATTTAGATAGCGATTAATTAAATAAGTGTTTAGTTGACCTGTAATTAGTAGTGGTCAGTAGTTAATAAAGAAGTAATTTATTAACGGATTGTTTTTCTGGAAGTGAAAGAAAAGTGGGAAATCCGTGACAATTTGGTGTCGGAAGTGGATTTAGTTGGAAGTTGTAAAGAGCTTTCTGGAACCCTGTCCACAAAGTGGGATTTAAGTGGAAGTTTGAAGAACTTTCTGGAACCCTGTGCGCGGGTGGAATAAAGACCCAAGTGTGGCATATCACCGCACTCGTCGTGACTCAAGGAAGTGAACGGTGGTATTCGCGAAGGACAATCTCGAACATTCTAGAACTTTGTACAGAAGTGAGACAAATACCCAAGTGTGATATATCACCGCACTCGTCGTGACTCAAGGAAGTGAACGGTGGTATTCGCGAAGGACAATCTCGAACATTCTAGAACTTTGTACAGGAGTGAGACAAATACCCAAGTGTGATATATCACCGCACTCGTCGTGACTCAAGGAAGTGAAAGGTGGTATTCGCTAAGGACAATCTCGAACATTCTAGAACTTTGTACGGGAGTGAGACAAATACCCAAGTGTGATATATCACCGCACTCGTCTTGACTTAAGGAAGTGAACGGTGTTATTCGCGAAGGACAATCTCGAACATTCTAGAACTTTGTACGGGAGTGCGACAAAGACCCAAGTGTGACATATCACTGCACTCGTCGTGACTCAAGGAAGTGAACGGTGGTATTTGCGAAAGACATTCTCGAACATTCTAGAACTTTGTACGGGAGTAAGACAAAGACCCAAGTGTGACATATCGCCGCACTCGTCGTGACTTCAGGAAGTGAACGGTGCTATTTGCGAAGGACATTCTCGAACATTCTAGAACTTTATACCGAAGTGAGACAAAGACCCAAGTGCGACATATCACTGCACTCGTCGTGACTTAAGGAAGTGAATGGTGTTATTCGCGAAGGACAATCTCGAACATTCTAGAACTTTATACCAAAGTGAGACAAAGACCCAAGTGTGGCATATCACTGCACTCGTTTCATTCTAAGGAAGGCAACGGTGATATCTAGAAATACATTCGAGGACATTCTAGAACTTTCCAAATAGAGTGCATGCCTATAACTAGAAGCCAAGTCAACATGGATGCACAACTGGCGAAACTGTTAGAAATGATGCAAACAATGCAAAAGAAAATGGAAGACCAGGCGAAGACGATGCAAGAGAAATTAGAAGAGCAGGGACATAAAATGGAAGACCAGGCGAAGACGATGCAAGAGAAATTAGAAGAGCAGGGACATAAAATGGAAGACCAGGCGAAAACGATGCAGGAACAAGGAAGGATGATGCAAGAAAAATTAGAAGAACAGGGACAAACGATGCAAAAGAAATTTGAAGAACAAGGACATAAAATTGAAGACAAGTCCCAGTCAATGCAAGAAAAATTTGAAGAACAAGGGCATAAAATCGAAGATCAGTCCCAAACGATGCAGGAAAAATTAGAAAAGAAATTAGAAGAACAGGGAGAGACGATGCAAATGAAATTAGAAGAGCAAGGGTGTAAAATGAAAGATCAGATACAGACAATACAACAGGAAATGAGAGATCAGACGAAAGAAATGCAGACAAAGTTAGAAAAATTAGAGAATACACTAGAAGAAAAACTAGAGGAGCAGTCATATAAAGTGGAAAAACAAGTAGAGGAAAAACTGTTAGAACAAAGAAAAGAAATGAACGAAGAACTGTTAGCACAAAAAGGAAATAGACGAAGAAATAAACTTGGTTAGAGAAACCTGCGAAGAGCTTCGACATAAATTAGACAAGGTAACAAAAGAGGGCGTAATCAAATCAGAAGGACCTGTTATCCGAACTCAGAAGACGAGACCCCCTGAATTCGACGGCAAGGTTTCCTGGAATGTATATCTGCGTCAGTTTGAAGCAGCAGCATCAGCAAATGAATGGTCGGATTATGAGAAAGCTACTGCTCTGATAGTTGCTCTACGAGGGGAAGCTCTTGACGTCTTACAAGGAGTTCCTGCTGGGCAACAGAATAGCTACGATATTCTAAAACAGCATATGGAAATGAGATATGGGGATAAACACCTGCAGCAAGTGTACCAGGCACAATTGAAAAATCATCACCAACAAAGTGGAGAGAATTTACAACATTTTGAGACCGATGTTGCCAGACTGGTTCGATTGGCTTATCCAACAGCCCCGTCCGAATTTGTAGATCAGCTCTCCATCCAAGTTTTTATCGACGGCCTAAGAGATTGCGAAACTCAGCAGGCACTACGGCTCGCTAGACCTAAAACGTTGAATGACGCTCTTTCACATGCACTGGAATTCGAGGCAGCAAAGATGGCATCCGGTAGACATGTTAAAGTTCGGGCCATCAGTGATAACAGCGATAGTATGGCAAATGGAGACCTAATAAAGACGTTAAAGGAGATTATCGATAAATTCAGCCCATCTATTGGGCCAAAGAAAGAACAATTTGATAGTCGAAGGGATCGCCTTCTGAAATGCTGGAACTGTGGACAGACAGGACATCTAAAAAGACAGTGTAGGGCCCCGGTCACGGATCAGCAAAAGCGCGACTCCCAGGCGGCAACTACACAGGAAAACTAGGGCCAGCCGGCTTGACGGGGCAAGAGCCGGCTGCGTCCTCCTACCATGCCCCACGAGAAGAAATTACGTTGTCACGTCTCCAGGACTCTGACTCCTTGCTAATAGAAGGCATTATTTTTGGTCGTATGTTCCCTATGGTAATCGACACTGGAGCGGCAAGAACTATTGTACGACCGGATATTATTGGTGACTGGCGTATTAAGAGCCCTGCCAAGCGTTATGTCCTTACAACAGCCAATGGACAACAACTGCCAGTCAAGGGGGAATGCGAGCTTGACATAGAATTAGGAGACGTCAAATTCAAACACAGAGCCCTGGTAGCAGATATATCGGACAATGTCATACTCGGACTGGACTTACTACGAGCAAAGGGGGTGAACTTAGATTTGAATGCTGGTACGCTACGAATAATGGGTGAGGAAGTAGTGCTAACGACCACCACTGAGAATAACGCTGTACGGAGACTCGTTGTTAAAGAAGATGTGGTACTACCTGGTCAGACCGAAACATTGGTTGCCACTGTAATGGATGGGCAAATGTCTTGCAGTGTTGGAGTGGTGGAACCCAGTAATCCGGATCTGTTCAATAAATCTATAGTCACCGGCCGCACCCTGATTAAACCAGAGAAAACGACAATAGTACGGGTAGTTAACCTGAAGACCTTTCCACAGAAAATTACAAAGGGAACTGAAGTAGGAGTCTGTGAACCTGTTACCATGGTCAGAACACTCAAAGAAAACAACGAAATGGAGAAGAAACCAAACAAGACCAGTCTACCGGAATGTCTAAGGGACATCCTGGATAGGGCCAAAGAAAGATTAACAGAGATGGAGGTGGAACAACTGAAAGAGCTGCTAAGTGAAAATGAAGATGTGTTTGCACTTAAACCAGGCGACTTTGGGAGAACAAATGTAGTGAAGCATCGAATCGATACTGGTTCATCATCTCCTATAAAGCAGCCACCACGAGGACTTCCACTAGCCAAGCGAGAAGAAGTTAACAAGATGTTAATCGAGATGCAAAATCAAGGCACCATAGAGCCATCTCAGAGTCCTTGGGCTTCTCCTGTAGTCCTGGTCAAGAAGAAAGACGGCTCCACCCGATTTTGTGTGGACTACAGAAAATTAAATGACGTCACCAAGAAAGACAGTTACCCACTACCAAGAATTGACAATACACTGGACACCTTGGCTGATGCGCAATGGTTTTCCACTTTGGATTTAAAGAGTGGATATTGGCAAGTCGAGGTCAGCCCAGAAGACAAGGAAAAGACAGCGTTCACTACCGGAAATGGATTGTGGCAATTCAATGTAATGCCATTTGGTCTATGTAGCCATTTTTGAACGACTGATGGAAACTGTACTTCATGGCCTGCATTGGGAGACCTGCTTGATTTACTTGGACGACGTGGTGGTGCTGGGACGCTCTTTCCAGGAGCACCTGAAGAACGTGTCCGAAGTGTTCAAGAAGTTAAAAGCAGCGAACCTGAAGTTGAACCCGAAGAAGTGCAGTCTGTTCCAAAAGGAGGTTAGATACCTAGGCCACATTATTACTCCAAACGGTGTGAAAACAGACCCGGAAGACAGAGTGCATAAAGAACTGGCCGGTTCCTAAAGACAAACATCAAGTTCGAAGTTTTCTCGGCCTATGCACATACTACAGACGATTCGTCCAAGGATTCTCGGACATTGCCAAGCCTCTCCATAAACTGACAGAAGACAACATCCCGTTCGAATGGACTCCGAGATGCCAGCAAGCCTTTGATACGCTGAAAGAGGCACTCTGCACTACCCCGATTTTGACATACCCAATACCTGGACAACCATTTATAGTGGACACGGACGCAAGCAACATTGGAGTTGGCGGAGTTCTTTCCCAAGTACAAGATGGCCAAGAGCGAGTAGTGGGCTACTTCAGCAAAGTCCTATCAAAAGCCGAAAGAACTACTGTGTGACTCGGAAAGAATTGCTTGCCATCGTCAAGAGTCTAGAACACTTTCACAAATACTTGTATGGCCAAGAATTCCTCCTCATAACGGATCACGCTTCCCTTAAATGGCTGCTCCAGTTTAAGAACCCTGAAGGACAGATGGCTAGGTGGCTGGAACGGCTGCAAGAATATCACTTTGTTGTTGAACATCGAGCCGGCAGGAAACATGGAAATGCAGATGCCCTTTCTAGGAGACCCTGTCCTGTCAATTGCAAGCACTGTAGTAGTCTTGAAAGGAAAGAGGACATCTCATCAATTCCTTGCAAGGTGGTAGCAGCCCAACCTGAAGACAGATGGAGTTCAGCGGCGATTCGGGAAGACCAGCAAGCTGACTGTGACATCAAGCCGTTATTAGACTGGAAAGAAGCCAACAACCGACCCTCATGGGCTGAAGTCAGTAGTAAAAGCCCAACATTAAAGAGCTATTGGGCTCAATGGAATTCCTTGGTGTTGGAAGACGGTGTCCTAAAAAGAGCATGGGAGAACAATGACGGAACGGAGGTCAAGAAACAAGTACTACTCCCGAGGTCCCGGGTCAAGGAAGTGCTGCAGGAAGTACATGGAGGTACTGGTGGTGGACACTTCGGTATCAATAGGACTCTACAGAAGATTAGGGAGCGTTTCTACTGGTTGAGTTGTAGGACGGATGTAGAAGATTGGTGCCGAAAATGTGACATATGTGCAGCCAGCAAGGGACCGAAGACCCGTTCCAGAGGCAAAATGCGCCAGTACATCGTAGGAGCACCGTTCGAAAGAATTGCCATTGATATCGCTGGCCCATTTCCGAAAACTCAAAATGGAAACCGATATCTGTTAGTCGCCATGGACTACTTCAGCAAATGGCCGGAAGTATACCCCCTTCCCAATCAAGAGACCACAACCGTAGCAGAAGCGCTAGTCAACAACCTGTTCTGCAGATTTGGTGTGCCCATGGAACTGCATTCAGATCAGGGCAGAAATTTCGAATCAGGTGTGTTCCGAAAGGTCTGCGAGCTTATGGGAATCCGGAAAACCAGGACCACCCCACTGCATCCCCAGTCAGATGGTATGGTGGAACGCTTCAACGCCACACTAGAAACCAATCTGAGGATGTTTGTGAACGAAAACCAGACAGACTGGGACAAGCTCATTCCACTCTTCCTGTTAGCTTACCGCTCAGCTGTCCATGAAACTACTGGGAAGACTCCTGCAAGGATCATCTCCAAGGAAGAGAGCTTCGCCTTCCAGCAGATTTGGTATTTGGTCGTCCTGCGGAACAGCCCACAGAGCCAGACACTTACACCCATAGCTAGAACGAAGACTAGCAGCCGTACACGATCAAGTCAGATCTCGAATGCGACTAGAGAGCGATCGCATGAAGACTCGATACGACGTCCGGGCCAATACAGTCGGATTCCAACAAGGCGACCTGGTGTGGCTGTACAACCCCACGCGGAAGAAAGGAAGATCACCTAAACTACAGAACCGTTGGGAGGGCCCCTACACCGTCATTAAAAGAATCAATGATGTCGTATACCGGATACAGAGGACTCCCAGGAGTAAGATGAAGGTCGTCCATCTGGAGCGTCTCTCCGTATAGAGGTGTATCCGATCGGGACGATCGGTCCTAAGGAGGGGCAGTGTCACGGAATTTGCCCCACTCACTCCCAAACCGACGACTGTGGCACCGCGAATTGCCTGAGATTGCCCCGATCGCCCCTACGCGATTCTGGTAAACAAACAACATGCCGTGATCGAGATCGTTACTAGAAAATCGTGGAAACGACGAGAAGCGTTCCAGTCGTACGAGAAAAGGAATCTAGAGATACTGGAATATATCTGGAATATTCGTTGGGTCTATAAAAGAAGAATAAACGGCCGAGTTAGTTAGTCTTGTATAAGTCTTGTATTACAGTTTGAATTAAAGTGTTTAGTTGGAGATATCAAAGTGATTTAGATAGCGATTAATTAAATAAGTGTTTAGTTGACCTGTAATTAGTAGTGGTCAGTAGTTAATAAAGAAGTAATTTATTAACGGATTGTTTTTCTGGAAGTGAAAGAAAAGACGGGTTGGGAAATCCGTGACATTATTATTATTATTCTACGTGGAATAGGGCTAAAAAATTTCTATGTAGCCCAAATTTAAAATTATACATAAATAAAAGTGTGAATTATACTACTACTACTAGAGCAAAAAAACATAATGTGTACGCGTAATATACAAACAAAATAAATGTTTATGGGTTTCTTCTAAACAGCGAAGCATCAAGTCTTTTCTTGAAGATGGATACATCAGGGGAAGTAACCACGTGTAATGGCAGAGTTCCATGTCGAAAAATGCGAATGAAGACGAAACTTCACCTGGTTGTTGATTTAAAATTTTCTTTCTTTAACTTCAAGCTGTGGTTCCTCAAGCATTGATCTGGATTTATTGAAGAGTTGGCGAATGTCCTCACTAAAAAGTTAGTTTTCAAGGCTTTGAAGGTAAAGATCAAATCTCCACAAAGTTTTCGATAAGCAAAAGATGTCAATCCGGCGGAAAGTAATCTCTGTTTATAGCAAGGCCGCATACGTCCAAATGGCAGTCGTGTAGCATATCGTTGCACAAATTCCAACAGATTTTTATGTCTCAGGAGATTGGCATCCATACTGGTCCAGCAAATTTCAGCAAAGGTCGGACATAGCGTTTAAAAAGGCGAGCAAATACAGGAAACGTGGCTTTTGCAAAAGTTTTCTTCAAGAGGTAAATTTTACAATTTGATTTTTTGCAAACTGCAGCTATGTGACTAGACCACGAATTATTTTCTGTAATAGTAACACCAAGATCATTATAGGATGACGATATTAAGTGGGATATTTTGTAAAGAGTACTGGTAACGAGTGTTGTTTTTCCCAAGATGGAGTACAACACACTTATTTGCATTGAGAGGGAGCATGCAGTCGGCGCACCATTGTGCAATATTGTTCAAATCTTGTTGAAGTATTGCCTGATTTAATACTGGGTTATCACAAAGTTTGGCGTCCAACACACTTATTTGCATTGAGAGGGAGCATCCAGTCGTCGCATCATTGTGCAATATTGTTCAAATCTTGTTGAAGTGTTGCCTGATTTAATACTGAGTTATCATAAAGTTTGGCGTCGTCAGGATAGAATAGTACTAGGTCCGAAACAAACACCAAAAATAAGAGAGGGCCTAAGACCGAACCCTGCGGTACGCCATTAATTACAGGACATGGGGATGAAAAAGAGTCACCAACCCGCACACTAAAAGTTCTGTCACAGAAAAAAGCACATATTCAAAGGATAAGGTCACAACGGATGCCGAAATGAGAGAGTTTATGTAATAGTCTTTTCCTAGGTACTCTGTCAAACGCCTTGGCAAAGTCAAAGTAAATAACGTCCACCGGTTGCTTGTTATCGAGTGATAAAGATCAATCGTTGATGCACTGCACTGTTACTATTGATCGATTAGGTACGAAACCATGTTGTTCCTTTGGGATGACATGAGCCGACATTAAAAATTGAAGCATTTCATCTCGTATTATGGACTGATTTTTGCTGATAATTGGCAATAAACTAATTGGACGACAATTTTCACTATTAAGCTTGTCACCTTTTTTGTAGATGGCAGTGACAAAAGCCTTTTTCCAAATGGAGGGAAGTGCATGATCTTGAAAGGACACATTCATGATTTTTAATAGCGGTTGAGAGATAACAACAGAGCATTTTTTAAGAAAAGTTACACCTAAGCTGTCAGTTCCCGGTGAGGAACCCTTAATACAACTTTTGCCTGCTTGAAATTTTTGCTGGGGAGAAGTCAATACTGGTTAGGGCATTTGATAGCGTGACCCCTTTAATAATAGGGATATTTCCTTTGATCGCTCAGTGGTCGCGCGGTTTAAGGCGTCAATACTTGAATCTACATGACTGGATCGCTGTGGGTTCGACCACCGCAGCCGGTAAACCGTGTATAAGCTATATTCGTGGAGAGATTGGCACCCTCTCTGCGGGTATGGTAGGGTGGAAGAATGTTGGCTTGGGTCAATGTGAGAGATTGATACCGGTTGACATTTGACTACCCCCCTAATTAATGAGGTTACCCTCATTCCTGCACTGAATGGTGGTTAGGGCCTACCAACGTAAGTCGTTCCTGGGCGCAAATGCAACCTGCTTAATAATATGCCGCCCCCTCTCCCGCTCAAGTCTTCGACTTCTGGGCTAATCCTCGTGATTAGAATGAGGGGTAGAGATATTATTTCCAGCAGTTTCAACGGTGAATACTTTTATGAAATTTTCCGACAAACGTTCTGCTGCTTCTGTGTTAGTTTCACAGAGGTCACCATTGGGTTTTCTGAGCATCGGTATTGACACCTTACAGTTTAGATGAGACCGTATATAGCTATTTAGAGTTTTTTGGGCAATTTATAATTAGTTCTAGTTCAGCAGAACTGGACCTAGACTCAATAAACTTTGATTTTAAAAATAAGACTTCCTGCCGTAGCAATAATTTGTCTTATCCCGCAAGACTTTTCTTAAATCTTGTCTTGCAATTTGAGTATTTTCTTGATCTTATCTTGTCCTGCAAGACCATGAAAATGCAAGACCAAATTGCCAACACTAGTTTAGCTATATTCTACCTTCTGGGTGGATCTTCTTTGTACAAAATTATTTTACTAAAAGTGCGATTGAATGGCAATCGTAAACAGTGTAGAAGAATATATTCATGATTAGTTCATATATTTTGTTTATTTAGAAACAAATTGTATAGTCTCCAAGTTTATTACAAATAAAATAATAACAAAACAGTTTTTTAGAATAAACGGAATAAAATAATGAATACATATTATGCCTATTTTTTATGAGGCATAAACCACATTCTCCAATATTAAATTATATACTATTTGCTACAGGTGATTGTACAAACAATACAGAAAATATGTGGGTTACGTTATTCTCAGAAATGATATAAAATACCAATTGGTTTTAAAAACTCGTACGATTCAGAATGAGACTGTACGAATTTCTAAAAAACCACCAAGTGAACGGAAAGTATTCTGAAATACGCTTAACAAGTGTTCCTAGGAAATCATGCGGATAGCTCATGTGTAGTAGTGATAACTCGCTCGTTCGAACGATGTATCTGAGTCATGATGGTGTAATGTCATTGTATCTTGTGTTTTTCTAAGAATTTTATTATTTATTAAGGCATTATCGTGCATAAATGCGGCTTCAAAGAAGCCAATAAGTATACGTGAAGTGGCTGTAAATGTTAAGAAAATGAATACCGATATACAGTAATGCATTGATACAAGATGAACATATCTAAATAATTTCACTCATCATTGTACAGTGAATCTGATATTTACACTATGACTCTGCGTGTTATCATTAAATACAATCTCAACTTAGCCATTTTATGCTATTCTGTAAATTTATAATTTTATATGTGGAAAATACATAATATAGGTAGTTAGTCCCACTATTTGTTGACCTTTGATATTGTTAATATGTCTTCTCTTTTGTTTATTTATTTGCTGAAATAAAATAGAATTTAAGGCATCTGACATGTTACACATTTATGTATTATCTTTGCTTGTTTATTCACACCTCTACGTTTTTTATCTTAAGATGAACTGATTTTTAATTATTCAGATATGTTCGTCTTGGATGAAAGATAGCACATAAGCAGATAATAAGATAAGAATAATTTAAAATTTATTAGGTAACTTGATGTTATACTTAGTTTAAGCGAATTTTTTTCTTTTTGACTCTTATATATTCTGTCCTATAGATATATGAATTATTTCCAGTAGAGGATGACATGCAAAATAAGTGATTCAGAAATTATATTCACAAAGCATAATGTGCATTTTGATCAAATGTTAATTTTTTAAAACCATGGCATTCAGACCAATGAGTGATTTTAGCAGAAGTGTCTTTTACAAAGAACAGAATTTTGAGTAATTTTTCACCCCTGAGGTATTGTTTTGAAACATTGACCGCTTAAGTTAATAGTCCAACGTTAAATTTTATAAAGTTGATCTTCACTACCATCCATACAATTGGTCAACTTAAGACCTCTCAATTTGTTGAGTGAGATAATGGCATTTGCAGAGGAACCGACATATTTTGGAATTGTCCTGGATAAGACTCTTAACTGGAACTCCCATTTGGAGAAAATCATCCACAAGGCAAGGTGTATTTTTATGGACGTATTGTTGTCAAACCTTTGATCCTTTATGGCTCTATAGTTTGGTGGTCGAAAAGTCTTCAAAGGACAAACTAAGATTAAACAGTTTAGAAAGCAGGTTCGTTTTACGATCATTGAAGTAACTAGCTCCACATCACCAGTTGCTCTGGAAATCCTCCTGAATCTACATTTGTTAGGAGAGAGAGAACCCAGGTGAGCTGTCGAGATACTGAGACAAGCTGCTATAAATATGCCGTAGACTAACATTATGATGGAATACAAATGCTGGAGGATGTCAGATGTTATCTCTTCGAGAATCAACTGTAAACTTCTTTTTAAATTTTCTTACCTGGGAGGGAGGAATGGGAAGGGAGAGAATCGACCTTTCCGGCTGATATAGGTATAATTCCACAACTCAAGTGGTGGACGCCAAAGTGTATAGTTACAATTAAAAGACTAAATTATCGGCAAAAATCAGATATGGTATCCAAACTAAATTTTAGGATATACTGAGGCTATATACTTTTGTAGAAGGATAATTTTTTTGCAGTTTGCGAAGAAAAGTAAAAAAGAAATCGCTGACTTACCTAGGAATTTTCAGATTGGCTTCTTCAATTTTAGTGAACTATTTTTTTTTCATAAATTAGATGTAATTTTATCGAGGTATTTCAAATTTTATTAAAGACTAATGATATTTATAGAATTTATAAATAATAAATAAATGAGTATTATTATTATTATAGCGTTTTGAAATTTAAAATGTATTAGAATAGTTTATAAAATAAAAATACCACGATAAAATTGCATCTAACTTATGAAGAATAGTTCACTAAAATTGAAGAAGCCAATCTGGAAATTCCTAGGTGAGGCAGAGATTTTATTAACTTTCATTCGCAAACTGCAAAAAGGTTCTAATGCTACAAAAGTTGTCTATATACCCACAGTACATATATCCTAAAGTTTGGTTTGGGTCCCAAGTTCTGGTTATTGAGATATGACATACCTAATCCAGATTGTTCACAAAATAAAGGATTAAGGAAATTAAAAAAAGAGCGTATATCTAAAATGTACTGGAAAAACTTGTTTTAACCGATGAGGCTTATTTCCACCTGCATAGTTATGTGAATAAAAGACTGCTGCTGTTTTTCGCTAGATGACTGATCTCATAGTTTGATGGGATTTGCTTCACCAGATTATTTTTGTGAAGATTTGTTATGTCTAAGATACACAAGAGTAGGCATCAGACACTTTAAGAACTGTAGCCCATTGAATAGGAAATAAGTAACATTAATTACGATATACTGCAGGATGTAATGCTGTTTACCGTTTACAACCATGGCAATCATTTGAAAGTTATATATTTCAAGCTAATAAATTTCATTTATAAATATGTATGTCACAATATTTTCTTTTATCAATCCAATCGCCTACTCAAAACCATTCATACCTGTTGACTAACTTTGTGTAAACAAGGTGGAGAGATACCTCCTGGCTACATCCCTTTAAAGGGGTCCTTGAAAGTTGTTTTCTTTCGAAGCTACAGAAGGTAAAACAATAATATTTCGAACTGAGTATTTGCTGTTATGTTAGGAATTTAATGATTTCAAAATAATTTTTTACTTTTAGCCGCAGGAGTCGGGTCGAGTCATTCTGAAGCAAAATATATCGTTACATCTCAAATATTTGAAATGGAATTTGTGGTCAGACAATCCACACACAATATAAATTGAGAATGTAACACCTAAGTACAAATTAATATTTCTTAATATGCACTTAATAACATTTTTAGATTACAAATTACAAAGCAGTAACATGTTCTAACTTATTTTATACAGTGTCTCTGAATATAGGGTTATGTGCCATTTTTACACAAATAAATGTTTTTTATCAATGTAAATTCGTTTATTACCGAAAAAAAACAGGGATTTAAGAAACATATTAGTTATTAAAAAGATTTATATTAATTGCTGCACGTACCCTACCATCAAGTTTAGAAGGCGCGACATTCCTAAACTTTTTGCTCGACAATTTGTCACTAACTCTTCGTTAAAATATGTGGATGCAACTTGATGGCACTCCAAATCATCTTAAATTAAATGTTAGAGTAAGTTTAATTTTTTTCCAAATCAATGAATTGGATGTGGATATTCAGTGGCCACCACGCTCCCCCGATTTTAGTTCTTTGGATTTCAGTGTTTGGGGATTTATGAAGAACGACGTTTATTCCAAATCAATTGAAAATATTGATCAACTGAAAGGGCGTATTACAACTGCAGCTAAAAAATTAGGCATTAACCACAGGTTTTTCAAAATATCAGATAATTAGTTATTGCTCATTTATGCATTTCGGAGGCAGGTGGACATGTGAAGCAATTAAAATGTTAAATTAGTGCATTAAAATACTAAAATTACAATTTCCAATTAAATTTTAGTATATTGGTTTAATAACTAATCTGTTTCTGAAATCCGTGTTTGCTTAATAATACAGTCATTTGGTAGTTTTAATTGGAAAGTTTTCCGGGAGTTTTGAAAATTGGTAATTTTATAGATTTTGAGGTGTTCTTTCCGAATTTCGACTTTGCCACCTCATATTTTTGCCGCTCGCGCCGCCATATTGGAAAAATGGCGCCTAAAAGCAGTTTTCTGATAATATCTCCTTTCCGACTCATTTTACGATAAAAACAGTTATATACAAAATGAAACTAGATACAGTTGCCTACAATTCATGTATCTACCTTTTTTTCATAAGTCAATAGTTTTGGCGTACAAGCGCCGCAAAGTGTACTCCAACGCGCGCTTTGGTCTTTACTCATTATTCATGCAACCTGTGGCATTTAATTTCAACTCATTATATTTGTGAGTTATAAAATTAATGTAAATCTAAACTATACTGACTATAGATATTATATTATACTAGATCATATTTTATTCTTGCATGCCTTCAGTGGCTGCGATACATCAGCATTATTTCATCAAGGAAAAATTAAATTTATTAATGTGCTCCGAAAAAATCCAGATTTAAACAAGATTATTCAGGTATTTAAAAATCCAAAGGCGGATCCAGAGATCATTGCTAAAGCTGGAGAACGCTTTCTTCTTGAATTATACAGCTACAGTAATTCGAAAAGTAAAAAAAAATATATCTTTAAACAACTATAGATACGCATGCTTCACAACATCAGCATATAAAAGCAAATTTAATATTGCGTCGCTACCACCAACAGAAGCAGCACGACAACATTCGTTCCGAACTTACCACCAGGTTCAGCAGTGGTATGGGAATGAACAAAATGCAGAGCAATGGGGGTGGAAAAAAACAAGAATGGGCTAATTCCTGTCACCACACTCGAGCCCCAGCTCCAGAAAGCTTGTTAAAACTCATTTCTTGCAAATGCAAAAAAGGATGTCAGAAAGCTTGTGGATGCAGAAAGGCTGGGTTAAAGTGCTCTGTTATATGCACGAATTGTAGCGGTACCTGTGGTAACTCGCAAGTTCCATCACCAGATAGCGATGATGAAGAAGAAACGGAGACTATAATTGAGCAAACATATGATCAAATCGAGAACAAGAGGATTGCGATGAAATTGATACACCCATCGCGGGTGATCTAGATGAAATACCGGTCTGTGACGTTTCGATTGGTACTACAGACGATGAATTTGCAACACCTGCTCCATCGAGAACAATAAAGCGAAGGAGAATACGCTAAATTTTAGCACATTAAATTGCTTGTGGTTAGGCTTATTGGGGATACCACATTAAAAAAAACGCGCAACTTACTCTACCTCAAGGTGGTGTGGAAATGAGTTTTTTTTCGCCAAAATGCGCGTTGGAGTCATAGAAATCATAAAATATATAGAACGCCAGAAGCCTTTACATTAGGCACTCAAAAATAGTCAGACTATGGAGGGGCTTAGAAATCAGCCATCTAGGGAAAACTTAATGTAAGCAGTTGGTTACACTGCATTTTAAGCCTAGCATACAATTGAATTCAAAACGGAAGGACCATAGAAAACACAAATTGGACGTAAAATTTTCATGTTTTGAAATTCCCGCCTATTAGTGTGAAGCTGTCTCGTTAGTGTAACCAACTCATGAAAGCTAAGTTACTGCAATATTACCAGACTCGCGTTTTCTCCATAGGTTGACTATTTTCGATACCTCTTTTGGCGTTCTATATATTTTATGATTTCTATGGTTGGAGTACACTTTGCGGCGCTCGTACGCGTAAACTATTGACTTTATGAAAAAAAAGGTAGATACATGAATTGTAGGCAACTGTCTCTAGTTTCATTTTGTATATAACAGTTTTTATCGTAAAATGAGTCGGAAAGGAGATATTGTCAAAAAACTGCTTTTAGACGCCATTTTTCCAATATGGCGGCGCGAGCGGCAAACATACGAAATGGCAAAGGTCGAAATTCGGAAAGTGCACCTCAAAATCTAGAAAATTACCAATTTTCAAAACTCCCGCAAACTTTCCAGGTAACCACTATATTTCTCACCAAATGACTGTACTATAATAAACAAATTTACATTGATAAAAAACGTTTATTTGTGTAAAAATGATACATATAGCTAGTAGCTATGTTCAGACACACTTTATATCAAATAGGCGAGAACACTTTAGAACATTATAATTTGTTGCTTTGTGATTTGAATTTTAAAAATGTTATTAATTCAACTCATTTTGCTGCGACTATCGCTAACGAAAATGAAGAGTTTTACGAAAAATTATCAAGAGTAATAAAATATTCTGCACAAAATTTTTCATCAAATCGTTCATAGGCGTACGTCAGTAAAAGGTGGGAGGATAAAATAAAGAGCCCCCAGTTTCTACGTTTGTTTTTTAGGCGTATATATAAAATTTCAAAGTAATACGTGAAAATCTGAAAAAATTATAGCAAAAAAAACTATTTTAAAAGTTCAACTGTACCCTGTATCTTTTAACAGAACCATTTTTGTATACAAATAAGTAGGGTTAAATCCTCATATTTTGCCGTCAGAAATACGCAGTTAACGGGATGACCTGCTTTTCTGTTCCACCCTGTATAGATCAAACATCAGAAATTTATTCGATGGGTTTATTCTTGGACAATAAATTTTATATAATAACTATTTTTCATTCTTTAAGAACCCTGTTCTTTACTAATAATTTACCATGCTATAACTTCCATTTTTACACACAAATAAAATTTCACACTTTTTTACTTCACCAGAATGAGTCATCAATAACAATTATAAACGTGTACCAAATTAGTAGTGATTCTTATTTTTTACCAAGGAATGCCCTAGGAATAGAATTAAGAATTATGTTTGAACGATTCAGTTCAAAAGCTATAACGTCCAGTTTCAAATTTTGAATTTGAATATTGATTAAATATCTATTTGGAAAAAAACAATTTCTAGTGCTTACTTTTAAGGGGTGGATGTTCATATAGATTTTATTTAAATATCCATCGTAGACTGAGCTAATAAAATAATTCAAGATACTCTATCAATTAAATTAGAACCAATTAGTATTGCTTTCAAGCGAGGTTAATGATCTGAAATTAATAAATGGTAGCTAGTACTACGTGATACATATGACGTAGCAGAATATATATTTAATAATTCCATATGTCATCATTGTAGGTACGGACACATTTTTTGTGTATATTTAAAAAATATTACATTACGTTGTGAATACTTATTTATTCTATTGTATTGTATTGGATATACATATATGAATTACTTTAATCGTGAAAAATAAATACTAACAAATATATTCATAAGTATATTCAAAAAAACTGTGTTAAATTTAAACATAGTCGTAACCAACTGTATTGTACGCACACAGAAAGCGTTTTTTGTACATATTTTGTATAGTTAGGTTAGTTCGTAAGAATTTAAAAATTGATTATTTTAATGGGCTCTTTTTTAAATCAAAAATTATCACACTGAAGTATGAAGCAGGTAAATTAATAAAAAATACGTATGACTATTTGTGTCTGTATAAGCTACCGTAAACTGGGGCTACTTTGACATACTTTAGGGAGTTTTTCCATTGTAATTATTTTCTTAATTATCTGAATCAACAAATTATTGTTTGATTGAACCAATAGATGTCTTTAGAATATTGCCTCTAGGCAACAGCTTTATAAAAGCACTCCTTGATATAAAAAAAAAATATATTTTTTGGTGTCAAAGTAGCCTTGGCTCGGGGCTATTTTGACATGGCGCTGTTTTGTATTGTAGGTCAAATTAGTATCATTAGTTTGACACCAAAAAAATAATATTTTTAATTTTGTAGTATTTTGAAGGGTTAAGCATTAAAAAACAGATTCTGTTCAAGCTAAACTTTATTTAGTAAAGGTTCTAACCTTGTTTATGTACTTACAACAAGGGTTATAATAAAATGTGAGAAAAGCGGCAGGTAACAAAATACAAAAAAAAAATGATAATACCAACAAAAACAAAAATAATATTCTTTGGGTAAAAGTTTACATCTTTATTCGTCGTCCTCACATCTTGGACATTCAAACCGAGGATTCTTTGTGCCCTTGTTACAATTGCCGCAAATCCACTTCTTGCAATTGATGCAGCAAACCCAATTCTTTCCAACATAGTTACGGACATTTTTTAAGTCTTATTCGGTATAGTTTTATATCCACGGGCACCCAGTTTCTTTTTATAGGTTCTAACCATTTTTACACAATGATTTCAAATATTTAGGGCACAATAACACCTCAAAACAAGTGTAATGCTTACACACTGGCCTACCACTATTTACATCAACATAACCTCAAAATTCCGGTCTTCTCACTTCTACGAGGGACGTTGTCAAAGTAGCCCCAACAAGTGTCAAAGTAACCCTCGAAGTCAAAGTAGCCCCAGTTTACGGTACATATATACCGGGTGTACAAGCCTTTATTGAGCACGTCATATACACGGTGTTTCTAAAAATGTTTAATTCAAACTTTGAGAAGACTTTTTAGTATCATATGCGCCATTTAAAAATATATTTTAAAGACTTGGGCAACTTTCGGTTACACCGGAAGTGCTCATCAACTTTTTCTATTTTTGGGTCCATCGTGAAATTTTAAAGATATTTCCCTTTCCTATACCTATTTCTTACTGTTTTTGCAATATTCGCAAAAGATTGTTAGCTCTTCAAATTAAGCGAAGCAAGCAAATTTTATAAATACAAAAATAGTGCAACCGTTTATTTATTTCTTTTAAATCTACTAATCTTAAAATGGGTACAAGCTGTTATAAACATTTTTGTTAAATCTTCTGCTTACTATACTATGGTCAAAGAGAGATCAATAGGTATAAATACAAACTCGGTCTTTACTTCATCAAATACATGCACAGGGCCTTCTATAACCAATTATAAAAAAGTTACAGTTATAATTTATGAATGATTAGTTAGTTCAAGAATGATGTATTTTTCTCGCGCTAGTAAAGAAAAAAACGTTTCATAACTCAAATTGGTTACAAAATATACAACTTTTCAAAACTCTATGAGAAAAATATCTTTTTTTATCATTACAGTTACTACTATTCTGTACGATACAAAACAAAACGATACAATTCACTGTCTTTAGATGAGTAGCCATGTTTTCTAAAGCGGGCATTACACTAACAATTTATTGTCGAAGAAATTGATGAATTAATTCATCAATTTCTTCAAGGCCGCACTTTGGTTTTATATGTGTTCAGGGCTTTGTCAAGTTTTTTAACAATTTTGCTGTCAGATGTCACCCTTACCAACCTAAACATAATTTTAAATTTTGATGTTATATCATTTCCATTTGTATACGAAACAAAAACTGTTAAAAATGAAAAGTAACTTTAACAATTATATTTTAAGGCAAAAAAAAGTGAAAAATAATTAAAAAAAGCTTCCATTGCGTTTATTATTGCTACTGATCGGTTACTGGTTAAATATTTACATTTATATTAGGTTGATATTCCTGAATTGAAGTAAAAATTGATGAAAAATTAGAAGTTTTAAGTCGTCAATAACTTGAAATTCTTCATCAATTTATTTGACGTCCAAGTATTAGTTTTACATTTGTCAATTAACTTGACGAAGCCACTTGATCAATTAATTGACAAAGAAATTGCCAATGTTGTGGAAAAAACTTTAAACAAAGACGGGAGAGAAGGGCAAGCGACCGCCGCGAGTGGGGAAAGACACGTAACCCTACCCGGGAACCCGGACCCTTAACCTAAATCAGTACAATATCGATCGGGATAGAGTGTAGATCGATGTTACCTTATTCTATATGTATTATTGTTTATTTGTGTTCTACAGTTGAGTAAAGAGTGTTAACGAATCGGGTGTTTTATTTAACGACTAACGAACATTATTTTACATTTGGTGCCGAAACCCGGGACTCGTGCTGTGGAACCTTTAAATAATAATCAGTGTTTAACGAAAAACTAACGTAACGTAACGAACTAAAAACAAAATGGAGCAAGCTATGAGAAAAACGTGTCGTGCACGAGTAACAAAACTAATTAACGTGGCTAACGAACTAATAAAAACTGAAGTGTTTGACTGTAAAGAAGCTGGTGTGCTTATTGTCAGAATAAAAGCAGCTCGGGACAGTTTGAATATCGCAAACGAAAAAGTAGCAGTGTTTATTGAAAGCGAACAAATGGATGACGAGTGTGAAAAATTATGGAATACGAGGATAACGTAGTAGCGGTAATAGCAAGGTTAGAACAGCGAATTGCAGAGTGCCAGACAAATACGCAGGCAGCAGTAGGCGACGATTTCGAGCTGGGAGCCTCATCGTCGAGATTTGCAGTTTTCAACAACGCAGAGCGTCCGCAACCAGTGGCGGAGCAAAATGAGGATATACACAAGGAAAAATGTCGGTGAGATTACCAAAATTAGATTTAATAAAATTCAATGGCGATTATCACCAATGGCCGGCATTTTGGGAGCAATTTAGTTCAGCTATTCACACAAACGATTCATTGAATGAGACTGATAAATTTGCATATCTAAAATCTGTTTTAACTGGTAATGCAGCGATAACGATCCAAGGACTTACGTCTGGTAAAACTAGCTATAAAGATGCTATTCAGTTACTTATGGAAGAATATAGTGATATAGATAAGATTGTTGATACTTATATTCAACAACTGTTATCTCTGACACCTGTAAAGAGTAGAAGTGACATATTGTCTTTAAGAAAGCTTTATAATACTGCATCAAAAATTATTATGTCATTGCAAACATTAGGAATTCCTGCTAATAATTACGGAATGATGGTCAAGTCAATACTTTTGAAAACTTTGCCATTTACAATGAGAGTTGAGCTCAACAAGCAGCAAGCCATTAGGGATAATAGCCAGGAAAATGAAAGTGATGCCCAGTCGATAACGGGTTCTGATGCTTCGGGTGGTTATCATGTAAAACTGTCATCAGTGTCCTACGAAAAAGAAATCGCTATGCTTTTATCATTTATAAAATTAGAAGTGGACTCTGTCGAACGAGCACGTACTGCAGCAGGGGAAAAAACTAGTGAAAAACAGGAAGTTAAAAATCGCGAAAAACAGAAGTTTTATCGTAATAAAGATGGTAGTTCTTTTACAGCGGCGGGGTTATTTACAACAGTTAATGAACAATGTCTATTTTGCAAATCTAAAGAACATGCTACTGCAAATTGTGACGGGACTTTGACTTTAGAACAAAAAAAGGACATTTTAAAAGCAAATAAGAGGTGTTTTCGGTGCACAAAAACCAATCATAACTCTCGTGTTTGTCGAACAAAGATACAATGTTTAAAATGTAAAAATAAACATTCTACTTCCATGTGTGATCCGAATTATATTAAAACGAACAGTAACAATGTGCAAAATAAAGTTAACGAACATTCAGCATCTACGTCTACGAATTTATTTGCTAACGAAAATGTGAGCAATATTTATCTGCAGACTGCTTGTGCGCGTATCGTGTTGGGAAACGGTGCGAATAAAAATGATGCTGCACTTGTACGACTAGTTTTAGATGGAGGTAGTCAGCTGACTTTTATAAAAGAGTGCGTGTCGAGGAAACTGAACTTACCCGTTATAGGAACTCACAAAATTGCGGTTATGACGTTTGGTAAAAATGAAATGGCACCAGCGCGATTGTGCAAGCGAGTAGCTTTGACGTTGCAAGGGCTTCATGAAAATAGTGAACCAATTCGGATGAGCGCTGTAGAGGTACCTGAAATTTGCTTCGACTCCCTGGTCGCACCTTCTCAGTCAGATCCCATTCTTCAAAGTTTCAGTAGAAATCATCAGCTGGCAGATGTGTCTTTAAACGACCCTGATGTTTTATCCGGTATCTCAATATTGGTAGGAGCTGACGCGTATTGGAAAATTGTGACTGGAGAAGTGAAAGGCTCTCGCCTTCATTAACGGCTACTAATACGAAATTTGGCTGGAGTATCCATGGTGGTGGTAACGAATATATGTTCGTAGCAAATATGGTTAACATACTTCATATACAAGTTGAGTCATACAATAATGACGTTTTTGATTTAAAGAAATTCTGGGAATTGGAGACTATTGGAATAAACCAACCTGTTGTTCAAATGAAATTCGACACAGACAAATTTATAAATGAAAATATAACGTTCAAAAATAGTCGTTATATTGTGAATTTGCCATGGATCGATAAAGTTGGTAAACTTGATTCAAATTATAATGGTGCCCTAAACCGAGTCAAAAATCTAACCAAGAAACTTATTCGAAATGAAAATTACTTGAATATGATAGTGTAATAGGTGAATATTTGAAAAATGACTGTGCAGAACAAGCACCTCCATTAGCTAAAGGAAGCGATGCCTACTATATGCCTCATAGGCCCGTCTATAGAGAAGACAAGGACACAACTCGCATTCGTTGTGTATATGATGCCTCTGCACATATGCCAGGTTTTCCTTCACTCAATGATTTGTTGTGCACAGGTGAAAATTTAGTCCCATTATTGTTAACGATCTTAATTAACTTCAGAATTGGAGAGATAGGCCTTATTGCCGACATAGAAAAGGCTTTCCTTCAGATTGGATTACATGAAACCGACCGAGATTACCACAGATTTTTGTGGTATGAAAAGCCCATTAATGATGCAGAAAAATTACCTAATCTGGTGGAGTATCGAATGAAGAGAGTGACCTTTGGGGTAACATGCAGTCCCTTTCTACTGGCAGCAACTTTAAAGAAGCATTTAACGACACAACCTATAGAATTCCAAAAGTGAGTGAGATCCTCTTAAAATCATTCTACGTTGATGATTTAATAGTTGCAGCGGATGACGTAGATTTTGCTTATCAAATTTATGAGCAAGGGAAGCTAATTATGTCCAAGGCCAACATGAATTTACGAAAATGGTCAACTAACAATATCAGCTTAAGAAGAAAAATGGGACATGAACTTACGGACAATAAGAAGATACAAAAGATACTTGGACTACTTTGGTATATTGATTTGGATGAAATCGGAATAGATATATCTTCTATACTGAATAAGAATCATGATGAACAGGAACCAGCTACGAAGCGCAAAATATTAAAGATCGTGTCCAAGGTTTATGATCCACTGGGTTTTGCCTCGCCATATGTTATAAGGGCAAAGATTCTTCTTCAGAAAATTTGGAAATTAAACTACGACTGGGATGCTTTGCTACCGGAGGAAATAACTAAGGAATGGAATGAATGGATTCGTGAGCTACATGAATTGTCAAATTTAACTATACCGAGATGTGTGGGATATAAGACTGCTGTCTATTCCACAGAACTTCATGTGTTTGCTGATGCCAGCCCTCGCGCCTATGGGGCAGTGGCATACCTAAAGTTAATTATGTTGAACAATGAGTTAATGTGCAACATTCTAGTAGCAAAAAGCAGAGTAGCGCCGATAAATGAAGTTGGTGATAAAACATTAACGTTGCCCAGACTAGAGCTAACTGCAGCCCTTTGTGCAGCTAGACTGCAGAAATTTATATTGACCAGTTTAAATATTGAAGTGAAATCTTGTATTCTGTGGACAGACTCAAAATTACTTTACACTGGATAAATGGAAAAGCCAGCAAATGGAAACCTTACGTTTGCCACCGTGTAACAGAGATTCAAAAGCTGAGTGTTGGTGACTGGAGATACTGCCCTGGGTCCGAAAATCCAGCTGACTTATTGACTAGAGGACTTAAAGCAAGAGTTCTTATCGAGTCAAAATTTTGGCAACATGGACCTATTTGGTTAACAAAGAATAAAAGCGAATGGCCTCAAAACAACAGTGACGTGTCCCTAGAGCAAGTATCAGTGTTTGCGGTGCAAGCGACTGTTAACGATGATCAAGAAGTAATATTTCCAATCGAACGTTACAGTGATCTTGGAAAAATATTGAGAATTACTTCTTATGTACTGAGATTTATAAAACGTTTAAGAAAATCTGCAGAAAATTATAAAGATAAAGACGTAAAATCGAGAGAATTACAAGAAAGTGAAGAATATTGGATAAAAGTTACGCAAAATCAGAAATTTAAGGAAGAGTTGATTTCTCTAAAGGTAGATGGGAAAGCAAACGTACACTCTAAAATTTTAACGTTGAACCCATTCTTAGATGATCATGGAATATTACGTCTAGGTGGACGTCTTCAAGAATCACTTTTATCTTACGAAACTAAACATCCTATTATTCTGCCCAAAGTGTCTATATTAACTGATAGATTAATTTGGGCTTCTCATATCGCAACTAAACATGGGGGAGTCAATGCAACCTTGACGAAATTGCGAGAAAAATACTGGATAATACAGGCTAGACAGCGAGTGAAAACAGTGCTGCATTCTTGTTTAAAATGCAGAAAACTAAGAGGTAAGCCTGCGAATGAACATTTTGCTCCCATCCCAAGGAGTAGATTAAATACCGTATCTCCATTCAACGTAATAGGCATAGATTTTGCCGGACCTTTGTTTATCGTATCAGAAACTGGAAAAACTAAAGTTTACATCATGCTCCTCACTTGTGCAGTAATACGGGCTGTGCATTTAGAACTAGTTCCTGATTTGACCACGGAAAGTTGCATTAGGGCACTTCGTCGATTCATATCTAGAAGAGGTGTGCCTGAAGTAATATATTCAGACAATGCCAAAACTTTTAAAAGAACTGCAATGGAGATCAAAGAACTATCAAGAATCCTGTGTGAGCACGAGGTGCAACAAATGGCCGCTAGAAAACGAATTGAATGGAGATTCATAGTGGAACGTGCTGCATGGTGGGGTGGTTTTTGGGAGAGGCTTGTTAAAAGTGTCAAAGATGCTCTTAAATTGACTTTGGGTAAAACCTCTATCAACTATGATGAGCTCCAAACCAACTTAACCGAAGTAGAGGCTACAATAAACACACGACCTCTGACCTATGTTCATGATGACCCTAGTGACTTAATGATATTAACTCCGTCACATTTTCTATTGGGTTCCCGTAATTGTGGGTTTTCAATAGACATTAATCACCCTGATATAAATAGAGATGATATTCTTAATCAGTGGAAGCTACGAAACAAGCTTGTTAGAAAATTTTGGGATAGATGGTCCACAGATTACCTACAGCAGCTGAGATCTGCTCATACCAATGTCAATGTGAAGTCAACAGCTTTCAAAGTTGGTGACATAGCTATTTTGCACGACCAAAATATGCCTCGTTTAGTATGGAAAATGGTTAGGATAACCCAGACATTTCCTGGAAGAGATGGAAAAATACGAGCGTGCGAAGTTATGCTGCCAAATAGAACAATACTAAGACGACCGATTCAACTCCTTTATCCTTTGGAAGTCACTGCCGCCGGGGAGGATGTGGAAAAAACTTTAAACAAAGACGGGAGAGAAGGGCAAGCGACCGCCGCGAGTGGGGAAAGACACGTAACCCTACCCGGGAACCCGGACCCTTAACCTAAATCAGTACAATATCGATCGGGATAGAGTGTAGATCGATGTTACCTTATTCTATATGTATTATTGTTTATTTGTGTTCTACAGTTGAGTAAAGAGTGTTAACGAATCGGGTGTTTTATTTAACGACTAACGAACATTATTTTACAAATGTAAAGCGGGCTTAACATGTTTTCCTTCAAAAGTTAGAAAATAAGTTTTAGCAAATGAACTTGTTATAGTTTGGCTTGACTACATAATGGAATCTAGGGTAGATTTTCTTTTTTTTTAATAAACGACAACCTTAATCCAACCATGTAATCATATGTTAGTGTAATAATATATTTTGTTATTCAAAATCAACAGAATGGTATTGTTAAATTGCTAAAATACAAAAATATCACTTATTTCATTTTGTTACATTAAACAAGTAAATATGTAATAATCAAAGGAAATATTTGTTTCACTTTACAACTAAAAATTTAAATGTTGCTATTTGACTTTTTTTTTCGAGTTAAATATATTTCTGTTAAATTAAATAAGTGTTTTCTGTGTATGATATAAATTTTTGGATAGCGTCTACTTGACTTATCAGAAATCATCTATGTTAATGAATCGGGGAAAAACGTGACCGACGTCACATCAAATGTGCTGCTCGTTTCAAAAACAGACCCCTCAAGAAAAACGTATGCCTACGGCAAACAGCATCATTTTCGACCTTTTTCGGTACGTTGAGCTCACGATACGAGTCCACTTGACGGGGCTAAAGTGGCGAAGAGTTGGTGTTTTAGCTGTAAAGCATTATGAATGAGGGCAGGGCGGCCATAACGGATAGTATTCGTGACGTAGCACCCTCGTCTAGACAGATGGGGTTGGGGCAGGCTATCGCGCAAGTACGGACATGCAAGTGAACCGGAAGCGTGAAAGGAAGACGTAGAATAGTGCTCGGTGCAGTGACGGGCCGACGGGGTTTCCTATTTAATGAAAAATTTCATAACCGTTAATTTTTTTTCGCAAACAGTAAAATATTACATTGTGTGTCATATTTTGTTATGATAACTAGAAAAATTTTATTCATTTGAGATTTAAATACTCAAAGATAATAATAATAATACATAACCTAAAAAGATTGCGCATGGACTTAAAACTAGTTGTGGAAGAGACGCATTCGTTATGTAATACACATTAATTTTACAAATAGTTTATTTTAATAACACAAAGGAAGAGAAATCATGATTAATTCAAAGAGTTTCCTGAACAAACTTCGAGGGTTAGTAGAACTTTGAAAAATAACGGCAGTTTATTATATAATAGTTATAATTTTGGGGCTTTATAAGGAATATACAGGGTGTTAAAGTTTGAAGAAAAAAAATGATTTTTTGGTGTAATTAGTTAAGGTGTCATAAAATGTGAAAATGTCAAGCAATTTGAACAACCAGTGGCGGAGAAAAGAGAAAAATTTTTAAATTCTTACGAACTGGTAGATGTGATATACTTATCCAAAATAATTTTCAAGTATTTAAAACGGAACAATAGTTGCCTTAATGTATTGTTTGTTACAAACCTGTAATTCCCATCCCAAATGAGGGTCCAAAGTAAATCCTAAATATTTGATAGCATTGTTCATTTTAAAATTATATTTTTGGCTGGAGTTCTTACTGTTACTGTATGGAATCTTGGCAGACAACTTGTCGTATTAGAAAAAAAACCGTTTTATCATAATTTATAGTTAGAAGCTTATGATTGAATGAATTAAACATTTTTTCAACATCCTGTTCCAACTAATTTTTAAAATATTCCAGTTATCGGCACTATATATAGTGCGAACAAAATTGGATCCAGAACAGTTCCCTGTGATAAGCCATAATTAATTATTTTCTCAGTACCTACTACATTTATCACCTACAATTTTACAATTTTCAAATGATGTGTAAATAGTTTTCAAATAATTTCTTAGGTGCACTTCGCACTCCTGTATCCTCCCGTATAATAATTGAACATTTTTCATAAAATGTTGATTACACATGTTGATATTACGGTTAATCATTAAATGACTATTATAATATAATTGAACAACTTATAATTGTGAAGGATTATATTGCCCATTCGGAAGAAAACTGGCATATACGAGGTACGTCCAGAAAGTAAGTTCCGTTTGGTAATAAAATTAAATTGTGTACAGATACAGAAAAATTATTTATTGCAGAAAATTCTACAACTCTTAAACTACTTTTCCACATAACTGCCGAAATTTTGCAGGCATTTGTCATAGCGTGGCACAAGTTTGCCGCCTGTGTCTTCAACCAGTTGGAAACATTTTCTTTCAGCTCTTCGTCATTGTTGAAGTGTTGACCGCTTTTGGTATCCGGAATTTCTTTCTACACTTTTTGTATTTTCTTTTCTCTTCCTTCGGTTTGCTACAGACTATGCGTGTCACAAACCTAGAAAAAACATAGACTGCGTCGGTTCATGATATAGATCACGTCACAGGTCCCGCGTTTCCTAGGGACCTAAGGTCCAGAAAATGGATATTTTATTTGCTTTATGTTGCAGTTCTGCAAATATGATGGCTGCATTGCAATATGAAATTAACTAACTTGCTGTCATTTTAAATGTCATTAAAGAATGTGACATGAATGTGACCAATCACAGTAAACAAATGAGCTTCACGCTACAATACAACCACTGAGTAGTTAGTTTCACACAATAGTGTTAATACCTGAAAATATATGAAACAACCAACGTAAATTGGCATAAAAACCAAGTTTGAGCGATTCTGGACCTTTTAGGGCAGCCATGCTATAGCGATCGCTGGCAATATGACACTGGCACAGTCTATATTTTTTCTAGGTTTGTGATGCGTGTATTCACGATTCGTTATGCGTGATTCGTGTTATGTGAGGAATTCGCGAATAGTCTGTATGGTCTTGCTAGTTGAAAATTCATTCATAAAAACTTTATGTATATATATGCACCAATTGTACAAATCACGCATTGTGCATCAAGCAAGCATTAAAGTATCTACTAGTTGGATGGATGTTGTAAGCATTGTTTTGACATTGTCTAGTAGATATGTGTAAATCACAACTATAAGGCTTGCTACAGACTGTGCGTAAATTCGCGATGCGTGGTTTGTAAGGAATTCGTGCATTGTGTGTAGGGTTTTTATGAATGGATTTTAACGAACAAGACACTACACACATTCGCGAATTCCTCGCATATCACAAATCGCGAATTCACGCATAGTCTGTAGCGGGCCTAATTTGGTTATTCCATTAACTAAAAAATCATAGTGCAATGTCTTTGTGTCAGCAAAGTAGTTATCACAGTAAGTTACGACTTCTAGCCAAGTACTACATCAAATTACTCCTCAAATTTTTAATTTAAATTTCTGTCATTTGAAATTGTTTACTAAAGATAAATTATCCTTATTTTTTCGGTTACGTTATTGAGCTGATGCACACATGAAGTGTGTAGTTTCTTTTATATGTATCTACTGTAGAAAAAAAAAACATATATTATATTACCGACAATGGAAGAACAGTCCAAATGTGTTGCCAAATGTTTGGGGGAGTTAGGTGTTGTACTAAAAATGAACAACATAAATTTCAAGATTTTCATCTCTTTAAATAAATTTAAGGAAATTCAGCACATTGTTAAATTTTCAGAATATAACTTAATATTTTAAATGTAAGTACCTGAATAAATAAGTTCCATTCAATGCATTTAGAGAATATTTTTATAAATAGGCAGCAGGCCCCACATCCGACGAATTAAGACTCCGCCCATCTAGGGTAAAGCGGAGCAAAATTTAAAATGATACCTGACAATATATGTAATTATTGTTTAACATCACTACATTTCTCATTAATATTGTATTCAATTTATCTGGATGAGTATTCTTGATAAAACCATTATATATTTGTGAAATAAATTGTTATAGAATTTACTTTCTATGGATGTTTAAAAATTGTGTTGCCTCACTCTCCTCGTATTACACTTGTCGGCTAGTCTTGGCATTTTTAATGTCTGCTACAAGCATAAAAAGAACTATACCATTAGACTCTAGACTCTTAGCAGCGCTCCTAAGCATTACAAGAACGATATTTGAGATTTGTTAGCATTGTCACTTCTTAAGGAATCAATTAAAACAATTAAGTATAAACATTTTGTGCAGTTTCTAATAAAATCAAGTAGGCACCTTTAAGAATTTTAGAAATATTATGTTGTTTATTGCATTTACCATCATGGTGTATTACAAATAGAGCAAAATCGTTTTTGCCTATAGGCATAGATACTACTTTTCTAACGTTTGCTTTGGGTATGTCTTAAATTCTTATAAATGTTCAAGAAAATATTATGTGGTACCCAGGTAACTATTATAACTAGAAGCATAATGAATAAAGTTTTAGTACTACCTATTTATAATTTTTGTTGGAACAAACTCTTTTTGGAATTAAATGCTTGCTAGAGTCGCTTTCAGACATTAGTTGCCGTATGTGTAAATAGATATTGAGACCGTGTTTTTGCAAACAGTTGCTCTAGAGCATGCATCTTGCATGTCTGTACGTCTTTTAGTGTACACGTGTACTTGCGGCAGTTTAACTTACAGTTAATATTTCGAAACCTTGCCGACATTCTTGCAGCAAGTGTATAAAGTGGATAACAAAATATAATTCAGGAAAAAATGGAAAGTAATAGAGATACTTCTATTTTAGTAGAAAACAAGGAATTATGTCGAGAATTATAACATAAAATCCAAGATTATAGAAATCGAATAAAAAAGCAGAATTGTATACAGAAATAAGCTGAACTCTTCAAACAAAATATTATCATTAGTTAATCGAAGTCTTCAGCTGACATCCTAATAAATATTTTTAATTGCTCTGGATTTTAATTCTCGTAATATCGTCTCGTGGGTTCCTAAGCGCTGTATTATAATTTGATTCAATTAATATTTTTTATTAATTTTTGTTTAGCAGTACTTTTTGACTAGAGTAAAGGAGGAGGGTCCCTAGGGCCGGTTTTCGCCCCCCCCACAATTTTGTCTAAAAAAAAAATTTTTGTTTATTGTCGACTAGACCTTATATAAGTTCTAGATAAAAGTTGTTAGACCCATAAAGGCGCATCAAATGGCACCCCCGACTTCAGCCCCACAAGAAACTGAAATGGTAACATACTTTTTTTTGGATTCCTCGGACAAAAATAGGTCCGTTTTAGGCATCTCCCCCTCTCCACTATCAAGTAATAAAAAAAATAAGTAAAAAAAACCCAAACCACAAACCCCCAAATCCCAAACCCCCTAACCACAAACCATCCTAAACCACAAACCCCGAAATCCCAAACTACAAACCCACAAATCCCAAACCTCCAAACCATAAACCCCCAAACCACAAACCCCCAAACAAAACGAGGAATCCAAATCTGCAACAAAAAAAGTATGTTACCATTTCATTTTCTTGATGCGTCTTTATGGGCCTAACAACTTTTATCTAGAACTTTTTTTAATAGGGCGTCCTCCTTAGGCTATAATTACTTGTCTCGGTAATAAAATCACCTTCTATAAAGGGGGGATACTATGGGGAGGGAGTGTTTTGGAGGGTTCATTTGTGGTCCAATCGACTACATATAAGGTCTAGTCGACAATAAATATTTTTTTTTAGAAAAAATTGTGGGGGGCTGAAAACTGGCCTTAGGGACCCTCCTTTGCTGCAAGTTTACAACTAATGTAAATGCAACAGCAACAGCTCTAGCAAGAAATCTCACAACTTTCTTACAAGTGGCTTAACATAACACTAAAGCATTATTAGAATAGTAAGTAAATCTCTTGCCTGTACGCCTCTGGCGATATTTCTTGGCAAACGGATTTATCGAGCGACGCCTCTGCGTTGCGCCGACAGGAAACTGACCGGGCCAAACACTATTTATTCATCCGCCTTATCAAAGAATATCCCACGTACGAAATTATCAGTTCCGATAGTATTATAACCTTTCCAAAAGACTGAGGGCAACCAAGAGAATGTCGGCAACAAAATGAACAAATGAATATTGCCGGCCTCGCTTACTAAGCCGGTGGCATTGACGACGACCTGCGAGACAAAAGTCCGATTCACACTGCTCAAATTTACACAAGAATATTCCAGATACAACATGCGATATCGGCGCACCGTGGCAGGATCTAGATTTTGTCTTTAGAAGTGCGAAATGTTGCATCCAACGGTTCTGCATTTCCCCAAGTACATATGTATATACGAATGTGGATGTTATTAGAACAAACATCGATTTTATCCTGT
This sequence comes from Monochamus saltuarius, assembly GCA_025584915.1. Lineage (NCBI taxonomy): Eukaryota > Metazoa > Arthropoda > Insecta > Coleoptera > Cerambycidae > Monochamus > Monochamus saltuarius. The sequence goes on along the minus strand of CM046725.1, from coordinate 51,940,439 downwards.
GAATCTAGCTATCTAATTCCAAAACTTGACAGGTAAGAACTCGTTTATTTTATAACATCCTACTTACAATTACTGTGTACGAATGTACTTACTTTTTAATAATATCATTCTGTATGAAACTGGTCCATAGAAATAATTGATTAGTACAGTATTTATCAAAAATCATGATTTAAACCTACAAGATGCCATGTTTTTTTTTAAAATTACCGTATTTCTCGCCGTAAAATGATCAAATTTGTGGTGTTTTTTACGTACAGAAATCTGCAAAACTAAAACAGGTAGAGTAAAATTAGCCTAATATCAAAAATAAAATTATTGATGTTTTGTTTATCCACTTTTACTATTTAAATTATCATCAAATAATATAATAACGTAGACTGTTATTTGCTAAATTCTAAATTATTCAGTTCTTAAATATCTAAAATTGCTTGTATTTGTAGAAAACACTATTTCCAGAAAACGGCGCCCTTAAGTTATTTTTGAGTTACGACAACTGATATTAGATTCATACAAAATTCAAAAGCATCTCCTAAATGAAGTTGCATGCTTTCTAATACGAAACATGACCTAGCTATGCTTCAGAAACAAGTCCATATACAAAGTAGTTTGTTAAGGGGTACGGAATGCATAATGTACGTTCAATATACCTGTACATAGCAGTGGCGCATACAAGTGAAGACAAGAAAACTCGACCTTCCCCACGTTTTTCACCAAGATTATGAAGTAATGTGAGCCCTTAATTTCAATTAAGAGCTTATTCAAATTTGTTAAGTACACTCCTCTATTGCAGGGGTCTACATTCTCCAAATCGAAATGACTTAAGTATTCTGTTTAACAATTTTTATTTAGAATACCTATCATATAGGCATTTATATTTTTAATTACATACAACGGAGTTCATAACTACCGTTCTCTTATATAAATATCCTTCTTAGTATTACTGGGTGAACTGCGAATACCCGATTATAATTTTAATTCATGTCAATGAGTAAGAAATTGTTCTCATAAAATACGCCATACCAAGTTAACTATGATCATAAACGTTTTCTCTAAAAGTTGTTAAAGGGTAACTAGTTAATACTGTTTAGTTTAGTGTGTAACGTAATGATGGCTGATTTATATGCCCATTTGGCAACAGCGCGACAGAGGAGGTACAGCAGACGGTCGAACGTCGAATTTTAACCTGAATGCGGTCGTGGTGTGTTGGGTACTTCGTGTTGCAATATTAATATTAGTCATTCTTTTAGTGAAAAAACGTGCATTCTAGTTGTTCCATTATTCGTTTAATCCTGGCGTATCTCACGAAAGATACAGTTGTGTGATAACGACAAGGCTGCTGTATCTAGATACCCAGTTGTCTTTGTTAAATTTCGCAGCTGGCTGACCGACCAGATAACTAACCATGGTGCATTGCATGCCATTCGGCTGAGGAATTTATTGGTTCGCTGGATTTTACCTGACCAGGTATATTTTCTATAATGGAGTGAATTTTACCCTAACTTGAAAGAACGAAATGACTAATGGGTTTAAATAAACACAACCACATTGCTATTTGCATTAGAATGGTCGAAATTAGTCATCTGTCACAAATACCCTAACCATTTTTGTCCCAAAAATGGATACCCATTACGCCCCTTCAAAAACTGAACGTGCCTGCTTCAGACTTTCAACGATTACGATAAAGGCGAGATTCATTATTTCGAGCGGGTGGTAATGTTGTCAATTTTTTATCTAAGTAAAATTGTTCGAGTTACATACCTACAATATTATATGTAGCACCTAAGTAGTTTCATATAAGTACAAATGATTTAAAAATAAAATGTATAAATCTTAATTTTCACATAGGTATTATTTGGATACCGCAGCTGTTATTCGTAATTAATTCTATATTACAAGGAAAGATCAATACGTATCAGAATAACATTAGCAGCGATATGTGTCTACAGACGTCTGCGTTTTCAATAAATAATAAACATTCCTCGGCTATTTTAAACCCGTCTACATAACCTTCAAATAACCAATACGATAAAAAAGGATTACCTTAGGTCGAAAGCTCTTTCTAAGCAAGTCAATATCACTGTCACCACAATTTTTCATCGCACTACCACTGAAAAACAAAATTTGCTACTCCCTCCCCTCTCGCCGCCAATCGCAGCATTGAAATGAAACAAATGCGGTCGCAAGAGAAGCACATGTCTGGAGTTCTGTCCTGTCGTCAGCAAGATACTGCTTCGCCTCCGCCGTTGTTGCTATGTCGTTCTATTTCGTGGCCGCCGTTTGTGACGTAAGTCGTAGCGCATTAACACGACCGTAGGTAGCAGACCTTAGCAACGGTTGCTAACTCAGTCGAAGTGCCTTATGTGGGAGGGGTAGTCTAGGAAATTTATCTGACGAATAATAAATACCGTATTCGTGTTCACTAATATTTGTAAATATTTAATTGGAATTATTTGTGATTGGGATTCCACGAAATTGGATCGTTAAATTACTAGATTCAAGCTGAATCATTCCACTGAGTAAAATGCTCTGGAATTATTTTTATAATCACGTTCTGCTGGTACTTATTCATTGCGTATCTTATGATTTATCATCATTCAAGTTATATAGGTCGTAGGTCTGCCGAATCAGAATAAAACCCCATACTGATACTATTAATTCATCCCTTGCAGTTGCGTTAACTGATTTCAATTAATATTTCTGATTTATTGAATTATATTATATGGCATATTCGAAGAACAGCTTAATTTATTTAAAGAAAAGACTAAAAGCCGCTTTACAGTGCGCAATTCTTTCTGCAATGGATTGCAGCAAGCCCTTGCACCATTCCTAAAATTCTGACTTGCAGTTTGTTTTACAGTCGTCAATTCGCAATTTTGCGATAGAAGTGGTACCAACACTTCAACCCGAATGCACGCTAAAAACTGAACTGTTTATTCAAATTTGACAAGTGAAAATAACAAACAACATAACATAAAATTGCGAGCTCAACAATCAAATAATAATCAAGTAGAAGCGAAAGAAGGCAATTTAATTTTTGCGTATGGTCGTAACCATACAAGTCACTAAATTGTTCCTAAGAATTGTAGAAAAGCTGCAATAAAAATCGAGCAAGATCTATATTTTAAAGTGCAAGAGTCTTTCAGATTCAGACGCGATGGCTTTTGCAATACGCCACTGTTCAGAGCGCATGCCTACGTGCAAGATACTTGCGAATTGCAGAAAGAATTGTACATTTAAATTTATCCTTTAAACTAAGATCTCTGTCTTTTTGAACTCGGAATCTTGACTTTGATTATCATTGTAAACCTTTTAATTTTACATATACAAAATAGTTAAATAAGTTTGTGTCAAATTGCGGACTGTGATTTTAGTGGAAGATATTTTTTAATTTAGATTATCTAATATAAGTAATATAAATTTGTTACCATTGTTATTAGACGATGAACATTTTCGAATTCATTTACTATACTCGCGACAAGAATTCAGAGGACTTACGTCATACGAACAAATGAATAATTCATTATATTTGCATCAAAATATTTAAGAAACTGCAACTGATAGTAATAAAACTATATACTACACTAAAAGTTTGCATTATATATTGCACTAAATTGCAAAAAATGATTGTTTTTAACGCGACCAAATATAGAAAATTACGTTGACAATAGAAACAAATGTGTAACGTCAGCCGTGACGTAAGACGTCTGAATTCTTGACGCGAGTATATATGCATTGTAGGATGAAAGAAATCATTTTTAATATGATCTAATTAACTAATATGAGAAACAGAACACTTAGAGCAGGATAATCATTTTATTGTATATTCAAAACTTACATATAAAAATGTAGCACCACAGAATTCAAAATGCAAAAATCATATTTAATTTTACACCAAAATATATTTTGATGATTTTGACATGTGACAACATAACTAGCACCAAATTAACATTAACTGAGATTGGAACGTTTAAAGAGTAACTAATATGTAACCGTCACGGAATTTGCTACTTTGTTGTATAACTAACTTAATACGTATTGTCAATTACTCCTGGTTATTTTACAGTTATGTGCCTCCTAAGTAGCTTTCCTGGTTTTGGGGACGTCTTAGTTACCAGTAGCACGACCTTTAAAGTTTTCAGAACTTGAAAGTGGCAAAGGATTGAAGCAGCGACTAACTCATGTCACTAAAATATGACTTTGATAGTTGCCACAACGTTCAAAGAACCTTAATTGTTTGTTTAAAATCATGGAACTTGTAAGTAATATCTATTAGTCCAAACAACGTTATCGCTACTTTTAAAAATAATAAGCATCACCACGCACGCACAACTACTACAAAGTGCGTATCATCTCTAAAATTCACCATGAAGTAAATTTTACCACGCAGTTTCCCAGAATTGAAAACCTTCACGCTGTTTGTCATTGTGTAACATCTGTATTTATTGTATCATGTCACGTGTATACTGTACTTTTGGTCTTTGTAATTATATATCATATTTTTTTACTATTCACTTGCTAAGTATAGAAGTCAAAACCCTATAAAAACTATACAGATACTAAACTATAAATTTTGACTTGCAATAATGTGGGTCAAAACACAGAAAATCTGAAGGACAAAATATACAACAGGGGCAACAAACAAAGTCACAAAGAATTAAAGAAATGTAATAAAAATAATGCAGGGATAAGTATTCAATTTGATAACATTCAAGGAGTGTTCAATGTAAATGTTGAGCGTACCGCTTCCAGAATGAACAGAAAAAATGAAAAATGTTACTAAGAAGTAGCAGTGGGAACTTTGAACAGACAGGCAACTTCACTGCTACTTTAAAATAACGCTACTGCCTTGATGGATACTTTGTTAAAATATCAATTGCTTTGAAGTTGCGTTTCTTGAAGTAATACGTACTGCACTTATAAATATTAGTGATGTCAATATTGTAACGATTCGTTACTAAAGAATTGTTATTTGCTAGTAATTGAAGTAATCGAGTATTTATTTTATAGAGTAATCATTATACGATTACTTGCTGTATTCAGTAACACACTATGCAAGTACGGGTTACGAATATTAGGTTAGAAATAATATCATACTACACTAACGACTAATGACTATACTCGATCATTATTGGACCCGGACCTTGGTACTAATACTCAGTAATCGTTGTTAGTAACGAGTACAAAGTAACGATTACTGATTGTGGAAGTACCTAGTAATCACTATTACATAAAAGTAATCGAATCTGACATTACTAATAAATATCTACCTAATATCTACTTGATTCAAAGTTAAGAAAACGGAGATTGAATATATAGAAAGAAATGAAATATAACATGGTAACAATATTAGCTACCAAACAAAGCAATCAACATACTAATATGGAAGAGTGTTGAAGTAACTATGTGGAGTAGTAAGCGTCAAGAAAATCTCCTAATGTTTGATACAAAAGAAATGGCAATTTAAGAATAAGCGATTTGGTTTCCCTTTGCTTATATTATTGAACATATCATACAATCTGTTTACTTCTAGCGCTGTAATGAGTAGACCTAATGCATTGTTTTAATTTAATGGAACACATTATAAGCCATATACGTATAGGTACATCGCTAGTTGTACACTACTAACCAACTTAAGAGTGTAATGGACCAGACGCACAAGCGTTACCACGCTCTTACTAGTGCAAACCGGTTTGTGCCAGTAAACAAACCGAAAGGCGACTTGCGTAAACTTCAAATTACCGAAGATTTAGTTTGTGCAAACTGGGTTTGCACGGTACAATTTGAATATGTTGGCGGTATACAAGCCATGCCCTCATTTTTCAGTAACTCAGTATTGCAATGGGGATAATGCATGATTTTTCCAAATATGTGCAGAAGAAAGAATATATGATTTTTTATTCTAGACAATTTCGTGGAAAAATAAGCCTAATAACGGTATTTGGAATTTGTGTTTGGCCACGCTCCGGGAAAACGGTGGCCGCTGCAGCGAAGACTTTTGACGTCAGACAACATTTGCACATGTATTCCTAATACAGCTTGTGTTTTATACACTTAAATGTACGATATGGAAAGCGTTTAGTTCCATTGCGCATTCAAAGAAAGGTACCACACCTAGGAGCAGACAAAAGAAGGCACAGCAAAGAAATACCTCATTGGTTATGTATGTGGGTGCGAGAAAGACATCATCAGGCCGTATGGCCTCCAAGATCGCCTGATCTGAACCTTTTAGATTTCTTTGTTTGGGGATATTTGAAGACATTAGTGTATGGTACTACTGTAAATAGCCTGGAAGAGCTGCAGCTACGGATTAATCAAAAGTGTCAAGAAATCCAAACCAAGGAGTGTTTTCGAAAGAGTTAGAATATCGTTGAGACGAAGATGTCGTGCCTGCTTGGAAATGGACGGAGAGCACTTGGAACATATTCTGTAAGTTTGTTTTTTGTTTGTTAAAAGCTTCCTTTGTCTGTTTATTCCTAATTAAATAAAATGTTTGAAAACAGAATAGTAGTCCATATCTCCGCAACCGATACTTTGTGGACCCATGTTTATTAAGACGTTTCTGCTTATTTTGGTTCATACTATTACCCTGAAATATTTTACACTGTTTTTTAACACTCTGTATATTGTAAACAAAGAAATAAGTTAGGTTTAACAATATCGCAAGTTCACAACATCACCACTAATAATTATGGTAATGTTAAAAACGGTTAATAATAGACAACTGCTTGCTTTGACTCTCCGTATTTGCTGCGCTAACGAAGTTGGGATTAGCACCAATGAAGTTTATAAGTATAAAATTAAACGAATCCACTCGTAGCAATTTAATAATAGTCCAATTATGCTCACACAAAACCCGCTTTCGTGATCGTGGAATTTGCACAGCATTACCTATAGTATTTACACTATAACCCAAAAATGACACAAACACTCAAGAAACATCGTAACCCTGCACCTGTCACTTGTATCTGCGGAAATATAAACCGCGCTGAACGTCGTGTGACGTCACACCAATGATATCGCGTTTTCGACCACTTAGTTTTGTTTACATTCCATGGGAATTTATTAACATTAATATTTTAATTATTGCCGCCAGACACATGTTCTGACCTTTTTCTTGTTTGAAAGATTTCCCTGTAGTATATTTTAAACCAATATAACATTCATGCAACTTGCCTATTGTACTTTTATATTTCTTGGTTACCTTTTAATGTGTCTGATGACCACAAATATTATAATGTTAGATATATGAATCGTAGCGGCACTATCGGCCTGGTGTTTATAAACATTATTGGGCTATGCCGTCACCAAGCCCAAGCCGCCTCCTGTCAGCGGGTATTCAGGATTCGACTATGAACATGAGCGCTGCCTGGATTGCAAGGCCGCTGGTTATTTTGTAATTAGTGATATAATTGTAATCACATATACCTAATTAATATTCGTGTATTACATGTGTAACGGTAGTGTTACTCAGTGAGTTGTATTTACTAGTCAAATAAGTAAATATACAAGTGTTTATTTGTAATGTTTAACTTTTGAGATGATTTATTAATGTAAATCTCAAGCTTGCGGGCGATTTATTACCCCTAAATCTAACAATAAATAATTTATTAGAATACTCATAAATGCGCTTATCTGCATCATGTGGCCACAGCGCAGTGCTCCGTATTTATTGCGCAAATCAAGACTCTGCCGTGTAGCAGGCGATTAAGAGATTAATTTTAGAAATAAATGCAGAGGAAGACATTAGCGGTACTCCAGATTTCGACACCTGCTTGATGATAAATTACTACTTCTCTGTGACATGCATGTGGTGTATATCATCTACATACTCACTAAGTAAGCATTACGAGTTCCGTGGCACATACACCTGGCGGAATCTAGTTTAATGCATTCCTAGCCAGCGTAAAATATTTCGTCAAGAATTTTTGAAAAATGCCTCTTGTTATGTCTGAGTAAACTGGTATGTCACATACATTTTGCTTTGTACTGAAATTCATTTACATGTCTAAATTACAATAAAAAATGTCAACATGAGAAAACCAAAAGCGAACCTGTTTTAAGACTTTTTCTGAGTTATGTTTTCTGAATATGGAGTAAATATTTTAGAAATGCTGTTATATAGAAATTTGTCTCGAGAGGCAAAAGTAGTAGTAGTTCAACATACGGAATGTTGAAACTTTATACAGGGTGATTTGAAAAACCGCTGACGGAGAGAAAAAAACCCTAATACACATGGGGGCGCAGTTGACTACTTAACGAGATACAGGGCGTTAAAGTTTCTTTAAATTTATACGTTATCTTCGATAATTCCTTAACATATCAATCTCAAATTTGCCACGTGCAGTTGTTATCACCTAAAGACTAATTGAAGTACTACTCAATATTTTACGAATAACAGAGGCGTAGAGACAGGGGCAACGTAAAAATTTTTTTAAAGTATTTTTACGCCACTGTTAATTTTGTCAAATAGGTACAATTTCCGTACAGTGTTCAATTGTCTATCAAATTGATATCTTGGAAAATTTTGATAAAATCAACAATTTTTAAATAAAACACATTTAAAATAATTTTTTGGTTCTATTTTATTGGGATTTATTTTATTCGTTTCTCATAGTAGGTATATGCAATTAAAAATAAAAATGAAACATCAGCTGTCAGTATTGTCAATAAATAAACAAAGTCTTTCAAACTTATTCCTGTGCATTTGAGATTGAATGCACAATGCGTTTTGGAATTATCGAAGTTAATATACAGTGTGGAAGAAAAGTATGGAATAAATTCATTATTTCTAAAACAACGAAGTTTCATGAAATTTCCTCGGACCCGTCGATTTTGCTTTTTAAAAAGACTCTTTTTTCTATACCAATGCATTTCCGACGTTCATTTGTTTTCGCGTGATGACGTCATCGGATATATTTTTAAGTAGAACCCCTATATTTTTTCATAGGATTCTTGTAGAGATTAACTTTCTGAATTCAAAAATATATAATTTCAACACTTTATTCCTTCAACTTTCCGAAAAAAAAAAAATAATAACCGATCCAATAAAATCGGCTTGAAAAAAATATTCCCCCTTGTGTCTGTGATAGACTGGTTGAGAGTAAAGTGGATATAGTGGATTCATCGGCAGCATCACAAAATAAGGACTATTCATTTTTAAAACAATTTAACAATAAGTAACTAATTAATTAATTAAATTCTGGTTGCCTCAATCGTATTTGATCCCCTAATTTATTGTTTTGTTTCATTAGATTGCATGTTATAATATTACATCTTTTGATAGCAAAAACAACAAATTAAATCAAGTCACCTCAGAAACTGTTTCTGACAGCTGAACAAAATCTAATCAGAACTGACATATGTCAACTGCAGCGTTTATTGGATTATTTTTTTTCTCGGAAAAGTTGAAGGAATAAAGTGTTGAAATTATAAATTTTTGAATTCAGCAAGTTAAGCTCTACAAAAATCCGATGGAAAATATAGGGGTTCTATTTAAAAAAATATCCGATGACGTCATTACGCGAAAACACGTGAACGTCGGAAATGCGTTGGTATAGGAAAAATAGTCTTTTTAAAAAGCAAAATCGACAGGTCCGAGGAAATTTCATGAAACTTCGTTGTTTTAGAAATAATGAATTTATTCCATACTTTTCTTCCACACTGTATAAATTTAAAGAAACTTTAACGCCCTGTATCTCGTTAAGTTCTGCGCCCCCAAGTTTATTAGGATTTTTTTCTTTAACTTTTGATATACTTTATAACCTAGAACTCCGTCAGCGGTTTTTTTGAATCACCTAAGCCCGTTTTCTGACCGACTAGTGTAACAGTAGTAACAGTACCGATTCAACCGTTCAAACCGTTTTAGTTTGATGGTTATAGCAAAAGACAATCTTGTATAATGATACAATTGTTTACAAATAAATAAAGAGATAGGTATTGAAAATATAAAAATTAACTATTTCGTTTTAAATTGTGCAATTTATCTTGTTTATGTTGGAAGCTATTTATTTGGAATGTTTATTTAATATTCTTGTTGCTTTGTCATTACTAATTATTATAAAAAATGTCCGTTTTGGCAGAAGCGCCAAAACCGTCTTATACTTCAAGTTTCTTAGGCTTACTCCAGCATATGCGTGAATTCGCGATTAATTATGCCTGATTTGTATATAATTCGTGTATAGTATGTAGAGTTTTTATAAATGGAATTTTAACGAACAAGATCCTGCACACTATTCACGAATTCCTCACATATCATGAATCGCGCACAACGAATCGCGAATACATGCATAGTCCATAGTAGTGTTAGGGTATTGATATACTGAATTATTTTGCAATTTGCGCCTGCTTGCGCGTTTCGGTTTAACGTTTTTTAATGGATAAAAAAGAGTATCTAAGTATTTACCTGTCGGTAATAGATTTGATTTTTTTAGCAATTTTATTATGTAGGTATACATAATAATAATATGTAGATTGTAGATTTATATCACTCTGAACGGATGTGGACAAACCGCTAAGCAAATAATTTCGAGGTGACTATTTCTTAGAAAGTTGTTCAATAGAGAGTGTGAGATATGAAAATCTGATATAAGATTTAAACAATTTGACGAATGCAGAATAACCTCCCAATAGAGTTTATTCAGTAGACGTTTTTAGCAGTATGAAGACGTTATTGGCAATAAACTCCTGCAGTGCTGCTTATATTCCTCAGAAGCAATTCATAATAAACGATGCGTTCTTTGTCCCACAGATGTACATCAGTTTTTGTGAACGGGCACCAGCTTTTGCTTCGAAAGTCGCCTTTTGCCTTTCCGTTAAGTCGTGGCCGCAGTGCAGGTCGCTTGCCTAGAGGTTTTCAAGTAATCACTTGGTGACTCACCATGCAACCCGCTAGATAAATCCGTCACATGCCATCAAATGGTGCCGACCTCACTGCTGTCTCCCATCTACCTTACCCCAGCCTAGCAGAGGGTCAGCAAGCAAACCGCTAGGTCAGTCGTAATTGAGATTTTTCCTACGATCGTGGCGAAAGTGACACTTCGTCACTAGTGCGGTAAAGTGCACTTTTCCGCACGATTTTTGTTACATTAGGTAGACCTATCGTACTATTGTCCAACGTAATTCAGTGGATGAAGACAGCATTAAGCGAAAAAGTTTGCGCTAGATTTTTCTCAAGATACTTATGAGTATCGTTCGATGTAGCTTCCGTCTAGAAATAAATAGCAGTAAAACTACGCGACGCCTCATAAACGCGTAAATTTGCGCAAATTATTTAATGGCGGGAAAAGTGTCAACCTTTAGCCAATTTTGACAACTGAAATCTTTTCTATCATTCTCATCATAAAACCGGCATTGACTGACTCCGGGTTAAATATTACAAACATAAAACGGCATGGTGGGTGGAAGTCCACAGCGGTGCTGAGTGATACATTGAGGATTGTTTGGAATTTGGATAACAAAAAGAAAATAGCCCACAGCATTCTCAAAGCATTAAATCCCTCATCAAAACTTCAAGAGATTCGAGGTCTGCGTTAAGTACCTGCTGCAATGTAGGTCGCTTCCTGTAAGTCGAGCCGCTTAGGCCGAGCAGGAAGTAAGCAGACCAGTTATATCTCATCTGCACTCAGTTTATATGTGAACATACATATGAAGGAACAACCAGTTCAATTGTCGGTCATCTCACCTATGACATACTGATGAGGGCTAACAAGCCCGAAATCGGTCTATGTCTGGTGGGGTGTCCGACAAGGGTTCCTGGCTATTCACACAGATACTGCAGGAGTAAATCAACGCCGGTCGGGGCATTTGTCAGCAGAGTAGTTGTTTCCTGCAGTATCATTTACAGATTTAATGGCTCGTCGCCCAAAGCGAGAAGTCTGCGTTAAGTACCTGCTGCAATGTAGGTCGCTTCCTGTAAGTCGAGCCGCTTAGGCCGAGCAGGAAGTAAGCAGACTAGTTATATCTCACCTACATCAATAGTAATAGTATGTTCCGCGACTGAAGAAGATCCTCAAGCCGCTATTGCAGCAGCAGTGAATCTACAAAATGCCACAAATTGTACTTTTAATTTCAATGTTTTTTGTTAACATATTTTATTAGTTTAAATAACTATTTAATAACTACTTGTTATTGTTATAAATTGGTAAGTAAAATAAACTGTTTCGCCTGATTGGAATCATGAAGTCATCTTTATTTCTGTTGACATGTATAATACATGGTATAGAAAACGTCACAACCAGAACCTAAATGAATAAGAAAAAATTCTTATAACTAATAAAATAATCACTACAATAAGCAGACATCAACATTACGGGCAATAAAACTGCAATACACTATAAAATGTTTTAGATAACAAAAACTGTCTTTTTGAAAATTCTTATATTATCTATTTGTTTAATAAGTTGTGGTAGGTTGTTAATCAAGCAGAAGTGAAAGTTGAGGCCAATTTTCAAACGTGCAAAAAAAGCATAAAAATAATCATTTTGTCTAGTGTCTCTTAATGAACTTCTGCACTTGTTGATATTTACTTTTATCAATAAACACATATGGGAACTACTATGCATCTAGATATCTGGGTGTAATTCAACGCTGGTCGGGGCTTTAGTCCGCAGAGTAGTTAGTTTCACACAATATTGTTAATACCAAAAAAATATATAAAAAACGAGTACATAAAGGGTAAAAATTTTGTTTGATTATTTAAGTAGGTATTTGTCATTGACAGGTTAAAATCACTTTTGACATTGTCGTTATTTAATTTCAAATAATTTTTATTTATTGGTATAATTATATTTATAGTTAGATATTTGACTCAACTTAAAGGACGCCACCTGAAGAAGCAATCCTAAAAATGCAGAAATAGGTCAGATCTCATCTATTGTGGTTGAATTTTCGAGTTCCCACGGTTTCAAAAGTAAACTTAGATATTTATAGAATGTTTTCATTAAACTAGGTTAGTAAATTTAGCTAGATTAATTTTTTAAAATAATTATTGAATAGAGCTTTGTCTGTGGAATTGTTCATTAGCATACTTAGATGTTTGGTATCAGAGAGCATACATATGACTTCATTGATAGGAATTGTAGGAGATTTGATTTATATTAGCTTAAAATACCTTTCTAATACAGTAAAAAATGTTACAAAAGCTAATAATAAAGAATATATGGGTAGATATTGTGGGTGTAATTCAACGCTGGTCGAGGCTTTAGTCCGCATAGTAGTTAGTCTCACACAATATTGTTAATACCAAAAAATATATAAAAAATAAGATGATATTAATTTCGCGTTATTTGCAAATGCAGTAGTTGTTTTCCTTTAGATTCAATGATTTTCGGCAACAAGAAATCAATTTAGAGATGTTTTCTTCGTCTTTCAGTGTTATTGTGGAAAAAGCACAATTAAGTACCAAATGGTGCTAATTGAACAATAAGAAAATTTTGATTTGAAAAATAAATTTGGGGATGTAGGATTGGTTGAGGGTCTTCAGAAATATATAGCAAGGAAAAAATATTTTTTAAATTTAGTTACAGACCAATGGCTTAGTAGGAAGCATGTATTTTGTGAACAATTTATTTCTAAAATGAATTCACACTTATAAAATTGTTTTTACTTCCTGACAACTGATATAGCAAAGTTTGGTCGCTTTATAAAAAACATACTATGAGAGACAGTCTTTTAGTTTTGACTGCTGCATAGCATGTTGTTTGTTTTTAAGTTGTTATTTTTTTATTATTAAAAATATTTCATTGTATTTCAAGTTACATTTTAATAAATAAATTATTTTTTCATACATCATATTATTAGTAAGATTGCTTTTGGCCCCCCATGTTTTCTGAAATGACTTTCTGGCCCCAACCCTTAAAAAGTTGTACAGGCCTGATCTATCTACTTCAAATTTTATTGAATTACACAGTTTCAATTTTATGAGAGATCTAAAGAAATAATGCAACTGCTTTTTCAAGTAGAAACCATTCGTTTGTTTCCTGTAGTTCGGTTGACCAATTGTGTCAGTTAACTTTGTACTGCGAATTTAGACACTGTCAGGGTCAGCTTGGACCCAATCTATAAAGTTAATAGTAATCAGGATAAATCATAAGTTCCTCGTTGGTCTGAGACCTTGGATATTCATCATTGTGGACCATTTCTTGCAGTTCTTTTAAACATTTCAAGTCATCAGTGCTTCCAAGGCGCCTGGCTGTCTGTCAATATATTGATCTGTCTATTTATAAGAGTCCTCATGCTATTTTTCCTTGCACAAATGCAGTATTACATATATCTGTCCTAATTTTTTGTCCGAAAACAGCGATACGTTATCCAGGTGAAATGCTGAATTGGATCTCCGTTCGCCGCATTTTCTTTTAGTTCTCTGTTCAGATTTCATTCAGACGAAATTCTTATCAAATGTGAATTTAAAATCTATATGGTCCGCTTATACGTCTGTTCTATTACCACCCACTAGATTTTTGATTATATTGCGCTCAAGGGAATAAAATATCGATATACTGTTGTCTCTGTGTCGACGTTCAAAAATTTACAGCTACGGTTAAAATATCACTAAGGTAACAGTACCAGTGATTGACGACTACGTAAGAGATAATTTCATTTTCATTGATGTTCAGTAATTCATATACATTTCCTCATATTAAAATAAATTGTGACAGATAGTTTAGATATTCACGTTTAATGTGTTTGTAATATATTTTTTCCAGCAGCCATTACTTATACAGTCCTAATTCGCATGCATACATATACATAAAGGGAAAAATAACACACGTAGGACTTAAGTCATAACACATTAGTGTGTTGCGAGTTATAAGCCACACCTTTTTTTTCTATAAACACTCAAACTCTATTTATAAATTTATACAACTTAAATTAACAGTATTATTAGTATTAAATGAGAATGAAATGCAGTTTGAGGATTTAGAAATAGTAAAACCTTGTATGCTTGCAGTACCTGAACTAGACTTTGTTATTACATCAGTTTATTTTGTACCACTTGCAGCACCTTAGATTTTTTTTGCAATCTCAATTTTATTGTTGATGGATTCTTTTGTATATCCTTATGCGACCGTTGCAGAGTTTTTGGTTTATACTATTACCTCCATGTCGTGTTAATGCTGTGATGTTCGCCCCTGCATTTTCCAATAACGTAGCAATGACCAATATGTGTTGTAGACCCAGAGACTCAGGGTGTTGTAGACTCAAGTACGAAGCAATTTTTGATGGAATTTTTGGCAAAGTGCTTATTCCAACGCATTGTGTCGTACACTACATAAACTACTATAAAATACAAAAAATCCTTAATGGGTGGCAATTTTTGGTCTTAAAGATATGTATTTTTCGCATAATTCTACACGATTCATTGGAAATCCTTTCTTGCATTATTGTGAAACTACCAGATTTCTTGGTCTTTGTATAAGGTATAATGCAAATAGGAATCCTTGTCTTGGACATGTTCAAATTAGTATGTTCATCGCGTTTGAAAGCTTCCGCTATACCCGTAAATAAAGCTGTTTTCTTGGGAAAAAAATCACCATCAGATGATTCTGTTAAAAACTTATTAATATCATATCATTGCGTTCAAGAGTTTTTTATTGTGTTGGATTGTGATCTTTTGCCTCGGTCTTCAAAAAGCTTAGAAATTTCGAAAATATATCAATGTTTTTGTAAAGCTGAAGAGTTGACTTAAGCATTGAATACTTGGTCCATAACAATGATGCAACAAATTTCTTGCATAATTCAAGAAAGTAAGCAAGCAAAATATTTTCATTTACACCTTTAACGTACTTAATTTTCATCCAGTCTTCAAATATCTTGAACTCCTTATCGTAAAAGCCACGATATTTTTCCGGTCAAATTTGCAATGTAGGCGCATCTATCTCATCAATAATTTCATGCGGAAATTCTATACTTTGTCCACGACTATTCTTCCTGATCCATTTTTGTTTAAAAATGGGATTTTTTATTAAAAATTCATTATTTACCGTCTGCAAATTAGAAAATAACTAAATGACGTCTGGATCACAGTGTTGTTTATTATTTAAAAATAAAACGCATGTCCGTATTCCATAATAACCTTCAAACACCTCGATAATTTGTGAATTCACAATAATAACATTCTAAATAAATTGCTAGCTAAAGAAGTAACATTCTTTTCAGATAACATAGCTCTGCTGTTGGATGAAATTGTGTATGACACTCTGTATTGTTATATAGGGTGTTAAAAAAAGAGTGCAAAATATTTCAGGAGGTAATAGTATGAACCAAAATAAGCTGAAAAATTTTAATAAACATGGGTCCGCAAAGTAACGGTTGCGGAGATATGGACCATTATTCGTTTTTCAAACATTTTATTTTATAAGGAATAAACCGGCAAAGGAAGCTTTTAACAAACAAAATTACAGAAGATGTTCAAAGTGCCCTCCGTCCATTTCCAAGCTGGCACGACATCTTCATCTCAACGATATTCGAACTCTTTCGAAAACGCCCTCCTTGGTTTGGATTTCTTGACACTTTTGATTAATCCGTAGCTGCAGCATTTCCAGGCTATTTACAATAGTACCATACACTAATGTCTTAAATATCCCCAAACAAAGAAATCTAGAGGGTTCAGATCAGGCGATCTTGGAGGCCATAAAACAGGTCCGGCCCTTCCTACCCATCTATGTGGAAAAGTTTGGTGTAAATGTTCTCTAACGGCCATGGAAAAATGAGCTGGAACACCATCATGCTGGAATCACATTTGTTGCTTCTGATTCAAACCAATGTCTTCCAAAAACTCATACAGTGTGTTCTGCAGAAAGTTGAGGTAAGCAGCGTCTGTTAATGGGTTTGGTAAAACAACAGGACCTAGAAACGTGTCACCTACAATACCCATCAAAATGTTTAATTAAATACGTGCCTGATGTCCAGATTCTATTAGAGCATGAGGATTTTTGTCGGTCCAAATATACGTATTGTGAAAATTAAACACTCCATTTCTTGTGAACCCGGCCTCATCAGTAAAAATAATGTTTGCAAAAAAACGAGGGCCTTCAGCATCATGACGTAGAAACCAGCGGCAAAAAACCAAACGTGCATGATGATCATTTATTGGATTTAAGGCCTGTACTCATTGTACATGGTATGGATAAAGGAGTTGCTCGTGAAGAATTCTCCAAACAAGAGGACCATTAATTCTTACCTCAGCTGATATTCTCCGCACACTCGTACCTGGATTCTGCTCTACCAGTGCTAGAATTTGTTCTTCTGCTCTAGGAGTGGATACCGACCTTGGTCTTCCAGATATATGGCACTGTTTGCTCAAAGAACCGGTATCACGCAATCTTTGGTGAATTCTTCCAAACATGCGTTGTGAAGGAATCTGGCGATTTGGATAAGCGTCAGTATAAAGACGTCGCGCTTCGGTGGCGTTCCCATTAGCACGACCATACATGAAATACATGTCTGTTAAGTCTGCGTTAGAGTAACCAGCCATAGCTAAAGAAAACTTGTGTACTGAGAACAAAGAACAACTGTCAAATACGTACTGTTTATTTCACTAAACATCAACCAACTATTATAAGAAAATTTACAACGTTTCTGCAAAATAAAAAAGGGGCTAAAAACATAAAACATTCCATATCTCCGCAATCGTTATTTTGCGGACCCATGTTTATTGAGACTTTTCTGCTTATTTTGGTTTATACTATTACCTCCTTAAATATTTTACACTCTTTTTTAACACCCTGTATGTCATCTGGAAAAATTACCTAAATTATCTAAACATTTTACAACGTGATGTATATAACATAACACACTTGTATAAATATCTATCTGTAGCTTGCAAAAAAATATATTGTAGTTCAAATGTCACAACGCTCTACTCTTTGATCACGGCTAAGATTCAATAATGGACTTATGGTTGAACTAGTATTTGATACTGCTGTACAAAAATGTGTTGTTATCCTTAAAATGCGAAAAGTTGTACGAAAATGAGTAAAAATACAGGGTGTCCGGAATGTGAGTGCCGTAATTTTAAGGGCTTATATATCTGGCCAAAAGCAATAAAAATATGAGAAAAATGTACAACTGCAATAATATGCAAAACTATGTTACGAAATTACAAACTAAGGTACAATTAAGGCTAAGTAAAAGCGCCTGTAACGTAATTTATTCGTAATTTAATTTCTGGATCAGTATTAATGAAGTAAACAAGTTTCTGAGAATCTCTTTTAAACTGTAGCGTATTGTAACTTTCCACAACGCTGCAGTATCAGGCCGTTCACGATAACCTAAAAGTAGTATTAGTCATAGTGGTGTGTATAGCTAATATGCTTCATTTTTATCTAGTTTTTCTTTAATGTTTGTGAGTGTACATAAACAAAAACGGATAGCAACCATAACCAGCTGCATGATATGAGACGTTTATACGGTAAACGCTCCTTGCAAGGAACATAAGTCATTTTAAACACTTGTAATTATTATTCTCTTTTGTGAAAAGAGCTATAAGAAAACCATTCACAGTAAGTACCTTTGTTTAGGTGTACCTATTTGTAATTATTATGTATACATACATAATCCTAAGATAGTGTATGAGCGACGTTGTCACATATTGAAGACCTGTTTGCTGTCATAATTCTGTTTTCGTTGGTCAGAGAAAAAAAATTGTTAAGTCAAATATGTTTTGTTCAGTACAACTTCCCCCTCATTCTAATCACGAGGATTAGCCCAGAAGTCGAAAACTTTTGAGGGAAAGAGGGCGGCATATTATTATGAAGTAGGCCGCATTTGCGCCCAGGAACGACTTACGTTGGTACGCCCTAATCACCATTCAGTGCAGGAATGAGGGGAACCTGGAAAACCTCATTAATTAGGTGAGTAGTCAAATGTCAACCGATATAAATATCTCACATTGACCCAAGCGCACCCTACCATACCCGCAGAGAGGGTGCCAATCTCTCCATAAATATAGCTTATATACGGTCTACCGGCTGCGGGGGTCGAACCCACAGCAATCTAGTCACCTCGATTCAAGTACTGACGACTTAAACCAAGCGATCACTGACCGATCCATTATCATATGGCAAAATTAAGGTACTTATATTCCGGACACCATGTAGATACATACAATAGAAAATAAATTCCCAGTCTTAAATTGACACAATTTCTTAACCCACAACGACCCTCTTTTGGTAACTTTCTTTACCATGTTTCAAAAACCTAAATATGAATTTACTTTCATTTAAATCGGTGGGTGTATGCAGGTACACTCGCCGCTATATAAAGGTTTTGTCCCTAAATGAGTATCAAATTTTATTATGACGACTTAACCACTTGTCCGTGACATAAGCACCTAGATAATAGTATATTACTCAATGACCATATAATAATGTAAATCACCCGAATGATTTTCAGCCATTATATGCAAGTAGTTTCACTGAAAACGTTATACGATATTTTGGCATTCAAACATACAATTCAAAAACACCTTACTTTCGAGTTTGACATTTTTGTCGTTAACATGATAAATTCTACCATCATTTGTAAAAATGTTAATATTGCCGTAACTGGATTTTACTTGTTCTATCTGCAACCGATATCAAGCTAAAATTGTTTAGATCTAAGTGTATGTTTTTCCTCAATTTTTGATTTCTGCATAAAATTTGTAGGTAAGACGGAAGGGTTTCATTAATTTTTACAATGTCTAAAAATACATATGTATACTTAGTTATATGCCAGTGAAATCATATCACCACATGACTTTTCCTGTGTTGATAAATTTAAACGGTCTACCTACGTCTATACATTTATTTTTTTATAATGATTAATGTGTAGGTTCAAGCATGATATTTTTCTCTCAATTTAGGGCAGGCATTGAATCTTTTACTTATATACATGTAGGTATATTTTTTAATAGATTATTTTTCCAGATTATGTACAAGCACAGATAAATAAGCTAAATTTATCTGTGGTATAAGTAGGTGTCTCATAATAACTTGACCAGATTTGAGTTATCAGAAGGGTGAAGATAGAGAAGTCAGGCAAAATAAATATTGTGTTTTTTACATGAAATAAACAACTATCCTCGTCTCTCAAAATACCACTTTACTCACAGACCCCCAACATATTTTTTGTAAATTTATTTTTTCATTAGCAATGTAGAAATTCTTTCATAAACTTTATGGTCTCATATATTTCTATTTAAGTACGTGAGAAATTATGTAGTGTTTCAAAAAAAGGTAGTATAAACTTTGGAACATAGTAGAGGAGGTTGACATGAAAATATAAAAAGGAACTCCTCGAAAATGTGCCATTTTGGCACTAGAGGTAAACATAATAATGGCCTTTATTGACCTGCACTCGGTTCATATGTGAACATACATACATATGAAGGAACAGCCAGTTCAATTATTGGTCGTCTCACCTATGGCATGCTGATGAGGGCTAACAAGCCCGGAACCGGTCTATGTCTGGTGGTGTGTTCGACAAGGGTTCTTGGCTGTTCACACAGATACTGAAGGTGTAATTCATTGCCGGTCGGGGCATTAGTCTGCGGAGTAATTGTTTCCTGCAGTATCATTTATAGATATATCTTTAATGTTTATATTCCTGGCTATATTCCTAGAAAAAGTATACATCGTGAACTTAAATCTGGTTTGTATGATAAAATACGCCACATTAATCTGTATAAGAAATATCAGCAACAAGAACATTTGAATGTTTTTAAAGAGAAAAGAAGACTCTCTAAAGGTAAAAGGTACTGAACCTTACTGGTTATTAGGCCATATTTGGCCCTTTTTACCTACTAACTTACACTACCCTCCACCCCTACAATCACAAACATCCATGGGTAGGACAGAAAAATTCTGCCCCATGTTGGATTCGAACCAACTTCCGGCCGCTCGTGCTTCCCTGGCAGCAACTATTCGTCGCCGCCTTGGCCGCTCGGCTACCGTTAGCCCTTCAAAGAAGACTCTCTAAGTCGCTTGACATTAAAGCCTATAAAAACTATGTATCTTGAGTGCGAAGCGCCCAATGTGTGACTCTCCTCTTAAGGATGATATTAATATGCCTAACATTCGGTATTTTACGGAGGATGAAGTACAGCTGTCTTAAAAAATAAAATTACTCGTGGCTTTGATGGTTTTTCCGGTTTTTTAATTAGAGATTGCGCAGCTGCGTTATTTCGACCACTTGCTACAATTTTCAACCTATCTCTAAAACTTAACATCTTTCCTGATCAATGGAAATCAGCCAGTGTCTTCTCTATACAGGGTGATTCAGAACTAATCTAAAAAAAAAACAATTTTCGAATGTACAGGGGACTCTTACAAATACAATTTTGTAAAAATAAAATTAAAAGAGCAGTTCAAAAATGATTTCAAAATACACTTCTGCACGGCACTGGAAATTGCTAAGAAAATAAATAAATTACATTTTACAACACCTACTTTAATGCTGGAAATGCAACTGCTTTTGCCGCTATTGTTGTTAATAGAATGAATTTGTGGTTTTAATCAGTAAAATAGTTTAACATACCTGATGTTACCACAAACTACAAACTAACACAAATGTTTTTGCTTTTTGTCCGTTTTGAAGTTATTGGCAACAGCTATGATACGTTTACTTGCCTAAATCATCAATAGTGTCCACTTCGGTGCAATATACTTAATTGTCTAAATATCCCCACAAAAATAAATCCAAATGATTTATAATCATCGAGGTCGTGACGGGCATAGTAATGAAATAAGTTTTGCCATAGCTTAGTATACAAATCCCAAAGCTACTCAGTACTACACACTAAAACCCTGTCAAAAATAACAGAACAGAAAAGAATAAACAAACATGTAGGTAAGGTAAAACGCGGAATACGCCGAACTCGTTCGGGTCTGTTTTCCTTCTCCCATCAGTTACCATGTTCGCGTAAGAAGGTGCTTTTCGTGTTTGTTGGTTTTTGTATCGCCAGTGTAGTTCATACCTAATTATTAATTAAATTTACTATTTTCCTAAATAAAAATTCAATTCAAATTGCGTGAAACTAAATTTCACATTTTTTTTACCCAGGAACAAATTTTCAACAAATTAATAGTGATAGAGTGCATAAGATATGAGAAAATAAAAAAAAACATGAGCATGGTAAAACTTATATTCATAATCGGATCGGTATTTGGATCGGTCAGTGGTCGCGCGGTTTAAGGCGTTAGTACTTGAATCGAGGTGACTAGACGGAGTTGGTTCGAGCCCAGCTGCCGGTAGACCGTATATAAGCTATATTCGTGGAGAGGATTGGCACCCTCTCTGTGGGTATGGTAGGGTGGAATAATGTTAGCTTGGGTCAACGTGAGAGATTGATGCCGGTTGATATTTGACCACCCCCCAAATTAATGAGGTTTTCCAGGTTTCCCTCATTCCTGCACTGAATAGTGGTTAGGGCCTACCAACGTAAGTCGTTCCTGGGCGCAAATGCGGCCTGCTTAATAATAATATGCCGCCCCCTCTCCCGCACAAGTCTCCGACTTCTGGGCTAATCCCTGTGATTAGAATGAGGGGTAGAGATATTATTATATTATATTATTATTATTATTATTATTATTATTATTATTATTATTATTATTATTATTATTATTATTATTATTATTATTATTATTATTATTATTATTATTATTATTATTATTATTATTATTATTATTATTATTATTATTATTATTATTATTATTATTATTATTATTATTATTATTATTATTATTATTATTATTATTATTATTATTATTATTATTATTATTATTATTATTATTATTATTATTATTATTATTATTTTTTTTTTTTTTTTTTTTTTTTTTTCAGTAAACACCTTCCGAGGCTCCGACACACTCGGAGATGTTCTGGAGTTAAGCAATGACCACTCTCTCACTCCGTGGAGTCAGTAATCATTGCGCCCGTAAATCGTGTGTTCTGAGCAGACGTAGCGAACCAAGGACGATTGCCTTCTGCATTCTGCCGGCTAAGATCTCTGCCGAATTTCGACAAGCCGGTATGATCTTTAAGTCAGAAAGCAACGTATGTCTCATTCCACCCAGGACGCCTATAATTAGCACCACAATCTTAACAGAGTGGTCTGGATACAGCCTGCGGAGCTCGGAAAGAAGATCTCGATACTTCCTCCGTTTTTCCTCCTCTTTAGGACGATGTTGTTCTCTGCGGGAGCCGAGAACTCAATCACAAACATCGTCCTAAGCTGGTGGTCGAGGAGGACTACATCAGGCTTATTGGCTTGGATTTGCCTGAGGGTGGGGAATGAATAGTTCCAATAAATTCGGCACTTCTCATTCCCCACAACGGATTCTATATCCCCCGGAGCATAAGGCAGCACTGGCGTCTCGTCTATCTCATACGAGTGTCGTAAATGGTAATACAACACCCGTAAGGCTGAATCGTGTCTTTGGATATACGCTGTGGCCGCATATACCGGACAGGCCGACAGGAGATGCATAAGCGTCTCCGGCGCCTGGCGGCAGGCCCTGCAGCTGGTGTCAGGAACCTCGATACCCAAGACACGACTACGATAGACGAGTGTGTTAATTACACCATCTTGGCAAGCCATTATGAATCCCTCAGTCTCAGAGTTCAGCCCCGCTGACCTCAAAAAAGCAAAGGTCAGCCAGCTGCAGAAGATGACACGCTTCTGCAGCTTTAATTTGGGCTTTTAACTGAGCAGGATCCGACTCGGTGACAGAGTCTGGATTTTCCCGCTAAGTATCGAACACGAGACCAAGTTCATCGGCTGCTCTTCTCGCTGCCTTATATACAAACGCTCCTATCCCTGCTGCTTCATGGTCTTGGACCATGCAGAGAAGGGGATCCGAGCTCCTGATGACTTTACAGGCCACCTCCAAAACCACTCTGCCCTGGAGACACTCCAAACTCAAGAGTCCACGGCCTCCGAGATTTCTTGGGAAGTATAGCCGCGGAACGGACGATCTTGGATGCAAACTCCGGTGGATATGCATCATTTTGCGGGTCCCTACATCGAGTTGCCTCAACTCTTCTCGTGTCCATTTCACTACTCCAAAGGAGTAGAGAAGGATCGGAACGGCAAGCATATTTGTGGCACTCACCTTGTTCTTACCCGACAGCTCCGAAGACCAGATCTGTCGGAGGCGGTGCCGATACCTGCCGCGGAGAGCGTTTTTCACCATTGCCACCTCATGAGTGCCCCGCTGTGGGACACCCAAATAGGTGTACGACTCTCCGGCATCTAGATAGTGAAAGATGCTTCCGTCTATGAGCTGGGCGTCCTCTCCGTATGGACCGCATCGTCCTCTTGAGATGAACCAGTGCACATTTGTCCAGCCCGAACTCCATCCCAACCGCCTGCGTGTACTCCTGTACCACTCTGAGGGACTGATTTAAATCCCTCTCTCCGGAGGCGTATAGTTTAAGGTCATCCATATAGAACAAATGGGTGACCTTATGCCTCCGGTCTCCTGGGGTACCGCAGTTGTAACCACGGGTACGGCGAAGTGCAACGGATAATGGCAGCAGTGAGATGCAAACAAGAGGGGACTCAGGGAATCTCCTGGAACACTCCTCCTGAACAAAACCGGCTCTGTCTGGACCCTTGCATTAGCCGATGTTATGGTAAAGCGGGTCCTCCAGAGCGGCATGAGTTGTTCGATACATCTCACTATGGGGTCGGCCACCGCAAGACATTGGAGCAAGTGGACTATTAGCTCATGTGATGTCATATCAAATGCCTTGCGGTAATCTATCCAGGAGAGGTTTCGCTTGTACTGCACGGAGTCCTGCGTAATACATCTGTCGATGAGCAGGTTCTCCTTACAGCCAGCTACATCCCTCTTGGACCCTCGCTGCTCGTATATCCAATTAAAGTTGTTGATCCCATCGGGACCAGGATAGCAGTTAGTTCTCTTGATCTAATTATTATTATTATTATTATTATTATTATTAGTAAACACCTTGTAACACGCATTCAGGCAGGTTATTGGATATTATTATTATTATTATTATTATTATTATTATTATTATTATTATTATTATTATTATTATTATTATTATTATTATTATTATTATTATTATTATTATTATTATTATTATTATTATTATTATTATTATTATTATTATTATTATTATTATTATTATTATTATTATTATTATTATTATTATTATTATTATTATTATTATTATTATTATTATTATTATTATTATTATTATTATTATTATTATTATTATTATTATTATTATTATTATTATTATTATTATTATTATTATTATTATTATTATTATTATTATTATTATTATTATTATTATTATTATTATTATTATTATTATTATTATTATTATTATTATTATTATTATTATTATTATTATTATTATTATTATTATTATTATTATTATTATTATTATTATTATTATTATTATTATTATTATTATTATTATTATTATTATTATTATTATTATTATTATTATTATTATTATTATTATTATTATTATTATTATTATTATTATTATTATTATTATTATTATTATTATTATTATTATTATTATTATTATTATTATTATTATTATTATTATTATTATTATTATTATTATTATTATTATTATTATTATTATTATTATTATTATTATTATTATTATTATTATTATTATTATTATTATTATTATTATTATTATTATTATTATTATTATTATTATTATTATTATTATTATTATTATTATTATTATTATTATTATTATTATTATTATTATTATTATTATTATTATTATTATTATTATTATTATTATTATTATTATTATTATTATTATTATTATTATTATTATTATTATTATTATTATTATTATTATTATTATTATTATTATTATTATTATTATTATTATTATTATTATTATTATTATTATTATTATTATTATTATTATTATTATTATTATTATTATTATTATTATTATTATTATTATTATTATTATTATTATTATTATTATTATTATTATTATTATTATTATTATTATTATTATTATTATTATTATTATTATTATTATTATTATTATTATTATTATTATTATTATTATTATTATTATTATTATTATTATTATTATTATTATTATTATTATTATTATTATTATTATTATTATTATTATTATTATTATTATTATTATTATTATTATTATTATTATTATTATTATTATTATTATTATTATTATTATTATTATTATTATTATTATTATTATTATTATTATTATTATTATTATTATTATTATTATTATTATTATTATTATTATTATTATTATTATTATTATTATTATTATTATTATTATTATTATTATTATTATTATTATTATTATTATTATTATTATTATTATTATTATTATTATTATTATTATTATTATTATTATTATTATTATTATTATTAT